>OX336388.2:674914793-677548543 GCA_946902985.2 Meconema thalassinum
CTCTTAACCTTTTCTTCCCTATCTGTTAGAGGCTTTCCATTTGTGTCCTTAATATTACAGCACTTAGTCTTCTTTTCCCCAAAAGTATTCTTAATCCTTCGATAAGCTGTGTCTACTTTTCCTAATTTCAGACAATTTTCTATACCAGCACATTTCTCTTTCAACCATTCTTCTTTCGCTTCCTTGCACTTCTTGTTAACCTCATTTTTCAGACGTCTGTATTCTGCTTTCCCCTTTTCATCTCTTACATTCTTGTGCTTCCGCCTTTCATCCATCAATTCGAGTATATCCTGAGTGATCCACGGTTTTCTACCTATTCTCTCTTTCCTACCAATGTTTTCTTCTGCGGATTTTGTTATTTCATTCCTCAAAAGTGCCCATTCGTCTGCAATTGAAGTTTGTTTAGGGTTTTTCATTAGTCCTTCCTTTATACTCTTCTTGAATCTTTCGTTTACATCCTTCTCTTTCAGTCTGTCTATTGCCCACCTTTTTGGCTTTTGACTTTTCTTCAGTTTCTTCAACTTTAATCTGCATTTCATTACAACCAGATTGTGGTCAGAGTTTATGTCAGCACCAGGGTATGTTTTACAATCCAAAATCTGGTTTCGAAACCTCTGCTTGACCATAATGAAGTCGATTTGGTAACGCCCTGTATCTCCGGGTCTCATCCATGTGTATATTCTTCTATTGTGGTTATTGAATAAGGTGTTAGCTATGACCAACTCATGCTCAGTGCAGAATTCTACCAGCCTGCTTCCTCGATCATTCCTTTCACCTAATCCGAAATCTCCTACTATCTTCCCTTCTCTCCCTTTTCCTACCACAGCATTCCAATCTCCCATTACTATAACATTTTCATCACCCTTGATATACCTCAGAATTTCGTCTATTTCATCGTAGACCTTTTCAACATCCTCATCATCAGCTTGACTGGTAGGCATATAGACTTGTACCACTGTGGTGCAGGTAGGTTTAGTATTTATTTTTGCTACAATAATCCGTTCACTATATTGCTCATAATATTCCACCCGCTGTCCAAGTTTCCTACTCAATATGAGGCCAACCCCTGCTTGGCCATTGTTTGATTTAGTGCTAATGACCCTATAGTCTCCTGACCAAAAGTCCTGTTCTTCCTGCCAGCGCATTTCACTAATCCCAACCAAATCCAACCTCAACCTATCCATTTCCCTTTCTAAGTTTTCTAACCTTCCATTTCCTAGCAGACTTCTAACATTCCACGCTCCGATCCGTAGAATGTCAGAGTTCCTCTTGGTCACTTCTGTGATGTTAACCCTCTCTCGAGTAGTCCCCACCCGGAGATCCGAACGGGGGACTAGTTTACCTCCGGATTGAAATTTTACAAGGGAGGAGGCCATCATCACATGTATTTATGCATAGAGAGGTGCATATCCTCGGGAATAGCAAACGGCTGTAGTTACCCCTTGCTTTCAGCCGTGCAGCAGGACGCAGTGTAGCCATTATTTGGCTTATATTATCAATATCTTAACCGTCTATAAGACTAGTAAAGAATTGATCTATTCTGAAAGGCTGCTACTCCCTTTCAGAATAAGTAAAGAGCAATTCTACTAACAAAAATACTAACCTTCTACTGTACTAACAATTAAATACCAAAATTCTACTAACGAAAAAATACTTAAGTTCCACCAACAACAAATACTACCACTAAAACAGTCTGTCACCAGACACACTCACATGCAATCACACATCACAGTCTACTGAAACAATGAACTATAACTAATAAACAATGCAACTGTTACCAGACACACTCACACACCACAGTCTAATAGAACAATGACATATATCTAATAGACAAACTAACTACCTACTTACAACTAACTACATACTTACTGTACTGTTATTTGAATTGACAATATTTACAAAATGCAATTTAGATAGAAAATACTTACAGGAAGAGAGCAAAGATAATGCCAATGGTTATCCTTCGTATAGGAGAAGAAATATTGGACGGATTATTATAAAAACAATTCGAGGCAGTGACATTGAAATCGATAGTCGATTCATTGCTCCCTACAATCCAAGAATAATAAACTCGAACCTTTGCTGTCTTATTTCACAAGAACTGACCAGTAGATCCTGCCAGCAGGAATTCTGAGAAAAGTTGGGGAGAAACATTTCCAACACAGCTCCCTTTCACTCGCCACCCGCAATGACATCTCCTTACCAAACACTTAATGACAATAAGCCGCTTGACAATGTGACCGCCACTTCCTTTGAAGAAGGGATCCCAAGAATGGTTTCTTCTATTTCTGCCGTTGACGATTCGAATTCAGCTAGGCCTTTCCAGTCAGTTCAAAGACAGGTTATCACACAACTTGTACACACACACCCAAGTACATGGGGCTACATGAACAGAATGTCGCAAACCACCCAAGGAATCACACAGCCTCGCAGGCCGCTCGCTGTGGATAATCTAGTAACCGTGAACTTGTTAATTGATTATTCTATTGAGTGTCTCGGTCATCATCCCCGCGCACTCCGACATGGAGGGTATGTTACTGCAATGGGCTAGGTGCCTCGGGACTGTAAACAAGGTACGATTTTGGCATTTTCCTGGAGGAAATGTGCAAGAAACCGGCGATAACCACATTCAGGATGGCCACCCTCAAAGCTCCCCGTGCTGTGTGATATGTTAGTGCCAACCCATTTCCTGAAATACTTGCCAAGAATGCCAAGCCATTTTCAATGGGCATGCAGACTATTCGAAAGAAAATCATAAATACCACATATCCAACGATAGAATCATTATTTTTGCATTATAACCAATACCTCATTCTTTCATACATTATGTTCATAAAAGTAAATACCACAACTAAACCTTTTTAATTGAGATTATTCTGATAATTGTTCAATTTTTCAATTTTGTTTTCTAAAAAATCAGTTTTGAGCCTAAATTACGGGCACCTAAGAGTAATATTCGTAGAAACACTACGTTTTCGGCTGTAGAAAGTTCTTAGAGACATCTGTAGGCACAAAACATCAACAAGAAGACAACTGCACCGCAATTTTTGCGGGAACGTGCGTGATTGGGGGCGCGCTAAGAAAGGGCGTGAATACAAACTCAAACCTATCGCGTAACGGACTTCGAAGGAAAGAAGTAAACGCCGCCCAGGGAAGCTTGAAACCACATCTTTGCAACAGTATGAAATAGTCACGGACATTTGGCTTCAGACATCTATACTAATATAATAAAGCTAAAGAGTGTGTGTGTTTGTTTATGTTTATGTTGGATGTTCGGAACTTAATTGTAATTTGTATAAGAGAAGATTTGTGGGTTTGATTTTAGGTGAAGGATTAGCTTAATGTATTTTTGTTAGAGCGGGGTTAACATTTGTGAATGTATTTCGCGTTGAGTGGCTTAGTGGTCGAGTTGTTGGAAACTGTTTTGGGAAGTTTTTTTTTTTCTTTCAAATATTTACTATTAAGTATATAACCTAAGTATATTGTGATTTAGTCGAGTATGTAAAATAAAATAATTGAAAGCTTAAGCAAATTAATTAAATGAAATTTAGTTTAAATAGGGTTCCTTAAAATTAATTACTTGCTCGATATCGATCTAAAATACTACTCGCTTCTCTTTTCAATTTCGAATTTATGTCGTTAAACAAAACTTCGATAATTAATTGATTAGTTTAATTAAAATAATTAAAGATTATTTATTTATTATCACTTGGTTAAAGAAAAAAATATTTATTATTATTATTATTATTATTATTATTATTATTATTATTGATGGTTTCATTGGGGGATGTGATACTCGGCATATAAACTCATCATTAAAAATAAGAAGACACGTGTTTGAGGGTTTTTTGATGTGGTGTATATTATGAGGTGAAAGGGGTGAAAAGTGGGGATTGAAAGATTCCTAACAGAGCGTGTATCTCTTAAACGACAAAGGCGAGAAGTTTGAAACTCAGCGGAAAAAATCAGCATAAAAAATAAGTATATATGTGTTTCACCGTTTTTTCATAAATCCAATTTAAGGGGCCCATGGGGAGGGGTAACATTCTAGGGAGGGGGGGGGGGGACAGGAAAGAAAGTGACTGAGTCACTCATCAAACTCAGGGGGAAAAACTGCTTTAAAGTAATTAAATAGCTGTTCGACAGTTTTTTCACAAATCAAATTTAAGGGGTTCATCGGGAGGGGTGAAATTCTGAAAAAAAAATATTGAAAGAAAATGTCCTGACTCACTCACTCATCATCGCCCAGCCAAAATTATTGAAGTTAAAAACAAGACAGTTTGGGGATATGTTCATTGTATGCCAAAACCATCTACTAAGGGACGATTTTCGGATATTCAGGTTCTAAAGGGGTCTTAAGGGGGTTAAACCAGCATTTCATTGAATAACAATATCTCCCGATTGGTTTCATTGGGGGATGTGATACACGGCATATAAACTAATCATTAAAAATAAGCAGACATGTGTCTAAGGGTTTTTCGATGTGGTGTATTATTATGAGGTGAATGGGGTGAAAAGTGGCGGTTGAAGGATTCCTAACGGAGCGTGGAGGCCTATCTCTTAAACGACATAGGCGAGAAATTTGAAACTTAGCGAAAAAAAATCACCTTAAAAATAAGTAAATCGGCGTTCGACCGGTTTTTTTTTCATAAATTAATTTAAGGGGCCAATGGGGTGGCGTGAAATTCTGGGGGTAAAAAGGAGAGAAAGTGTCCTAACTGACTGACTAACTCTCTCAATCATCAAACTCATGGGAAAAAGACAGTTTAAAAAATAAGTTAATAGGTGTTCAAGCGTTTTATCATCAATCCAATTTAAGGGGCGGGGAGGGGTGAAATTCTGGTAAAAATAATTGAAAGAAAATGTCCTGACTGACTCACTCACTCATCACGCCCAGAGAAAATTATTGAAGTTAGAAACATGAAATTTTGGGGATATGTTCGCTGTATGTCGAAAACGTCAACTAAGGAATGATTTTTGTTTATTCGGGTTTTAATGAGGAGTTAAAGGGGTAAACGTGCATTTCGTTGAATAACGATATCTTATGAGTTGTTTCCTTGGGGGATGTGATATTCGGTATATAAACTAATCATTAAAAATAATCAGACATATATCTAAGGGTTTATCGATGTGGTGTATATTATGAGATGAAAGAGGTGAAAATTGGGGGTTGAGGGATTCTTAACGGAGCGTGTATCTCTGAAACGACATAGGCGAGAAGTTTGAAATTCGGCGAAAAAAAAACTGCTTAAAATACAAGTAAATAGATGTTCGACCGTTTCTTCATAAATCCAATTTAAGGGGCCCTTGGAGAGGGGTGAAATTCTGGGGGGAAAAACAGGAAAGAAAGTGTCCTAACTGATTGACTCACTTACTCACTTATCAATCTCAGGGGAAAAACAGCTTTAAATAAGTAAATAGGTGTTCGACCGTTTGTTTCATAAATCCAATTTAAGGGGTTCATGGGTAGGGGTGAAATTATCAAAAATAAATAAAAGAAAATTTCCTGACTGACTCACACACTTATCATCGCCCAGCCAAAATTATTGAAGTTAGAAACATGACATTTTGGGGATATGTTCGTTGTATGTCGAAAACGTTCACTAAGGAAAGAGTTTTGGATATTCAGGTTCTAAAGAGGTTTTAAGGGGGTAAACGTGCATTTCATTGAATAATAATATCTCACGAGCGGTTTCATTTGGGGATGTGATACTTGGCATATATACTAATCCTTAAAAATAAGCTGACACATGTCTAATGTTTTTTCGATGTAGTGTATATTATGAGGTGAAAGGGTTGAAAAGTGGGGGTTGAAAGATTCCTAACGGAGCGTGTATCTCTTAAACGATATAGGCGAGAAGTTTGAAACTCGGAGGAAATCAATTAGCTTAAAAATAAATAAATAAATAAATAAATAAATAAATAAATAAACAAATGAAAATAAATAGGGTTTCGACCGTTTTTTCATAAATCCAATTTATGGGGCCTATGGGGAGGGGTGAAATTCTGGAAGACAAACGTCCACTAAGGAAGGATTTTTGGATGTTCACTCTCATCGACCAACCAAAACTATTAAACTTAGAAGAATGATATTTTGGGGATATGTTTGTTGTGTGTCGAAAACGTCTACTAAGGAGGGATTTTTGGATATTCAAGTTCTAAAGGGGTGTTAATGGGGTTAAACCTGCATTTCATTGAATAACAATATGACACGACTATGACGCGAGCGAAGCGAGGCTAAAAATGAGATGGTGTGTGTCTGGTCCGATTTACATGAATTTTACATGGCAGTAGCTGATTTACCTGGTTAACATATAGGTTACTTTTGATTTCAATACTTTGCACTATTTAAAAATGGCGACCATTTTAGTGACGTCACTACACCCTTTGGTTTAAAACTTTCATATTTCCATTTCAAATAAAAAGAGAACGCTAAGAAATAGGAAACTTTTGATGGCATATACGAGGTTTAAAATTACATTTTCTATCCGAAAAGTATCTCCAACGGTTAGCGAGTAAAACCTAAATTTGTGCTATTAAAAACGGTCAACGCCGAGTGGTGTAGTTGGACAAAATGTTCCATCCTTAATCTCACTCTGCGGAGCACCTCGCCTATCCCCTGTTTTAACGGTCACCTCCACATTTTAATTTATTTATGACGCGTAGCAAAGCACGGGTACTTCAGCTAGTTAATAATAATAAGGAAATATCGAACCCTACACTAGAAAATTAAATTTGGATCAAGAGACTTACTGCAGACCTGTATAGTCTCACAGACTGCTTCACAAACTCTATACGCAGGAGACGTTTGCAATGTTTTGGGCACATATTTAAGATGGATATCAATAAACCAAAGAAAGTTATTCAATATAATTAATACACAAAATACTAGGATAAATTGTCTGGAGGAAATAAGGGGGAACCTGACTGAGTTTAACATCGAGGAGAAAATGAAAAACCGAGAAATATTCAAACCTCAGCAATTAAGCACACATTTAGAATGAAACCTAGCAAAAGAACTTACACACGATGGACAGAAAAACACAAGAGGCAACACAGGGAGTTCATGAAGAGATTTTGGGAGAAGTAGAAGGCAAAAAGCTAACTAAAAAGTTCCAACGTACTCTATGAATGGGCTTAAGAAAGAAAGAAAGAAAGAAAGAAAGAAAGAAAGAAAGTAGAAAGAAAGAAAGAAAGAAAGAAAGAAAGAAAAACAAAAACAAAAACAAAAACAAAAACAAAAATAAAAATAAGAACAAAAACAAAAAACGAAGTAGAAGAAGAAGAAGAAGAAGAACAACAACAACAACAACAACAACAACAACAACAACAACAACAACAACTAGAAGAATAGGAATTAGGCTATATCTACTGACACGGTTCCCTCACCCTGAAATGCAAAACTTACTGCGTCATGATTCGATCCTGAAACCTTGGGAACAGCAGACGAGATATTTACCGCTGCGCCACGCAGCCAGTCTGTGTGGAGTTTGATTCATAATCTGTGCTAATGTGGACTCTTTATGAACATTATTAAGTCGAATTGTGGGAGGTTTTGCTTTCCAAACGTGAGGTATAGTTATACACTTCCCAGGATAACCTAGATGGTAGGCCCCTTAACAACAATCATCATCATCATCATCATCATCATCATCATCATCATCATCAGATACGTCTTGTGTTGATATTATATACGTGATTCCTTAGTATCTGTATCGACCCTATAGGAGAACAGTGCCCCAACAACTCTGAGGATGCATCCAACAGATTTCAAGAATTGAACAATTGATCAAGACTTAGTTAAATCCGTATTGATAATAAATTCAATAAACTACTAAGGTAAGTAGAAACGAAAGTGTCAACGTTAATCAATAATTTATTACAAAATGTATTAGTACCTACATGTTTTATTGCAGCGTTCATCATCTAAAAAAATATTGAAATGTTGATAAAATTATGACGATGAAAGCTAGCATATTACAATAATACAATTATGAAATTAAGACTAGCTATAAAATATGAACAAACATGAACTTGCTAGAAGAATGGTTAAATATATGGTATGTGTAATTTGAACGGTAGGGTTATGTTGTTTTAAATAATATTGAAATATAATTTAATAATAGAAAGAGTTTATTCGAAAGCTAATTGAGATTTTACGATTGACTCCGCTTTCTTATTACGTGTACTTGAATACTAAGTCCACCAAGATTTTCTGCCATTACTATTAGTGGTATTACTACAGTGAGAGCCTTCTCTAGAGAATGGAACCTTGCAGGTGCCGGGGCACTGTGGCTACCCGCCTGTCGAGCAAGGCACTCACGCTAGCCGCAGCGTAGCCCCCAACTACTGTAACACATTTAAACTTTTTAACGTATTTAGTAATCATCATTACCAGCTTGCCACGGTGGGTGAGTGGTTATCGTGTCGGACAGCCAACCCCAAGTTTGCAGGTTCACTCCTGGCCGTGGTAAGTGATTTTTGAAAGGCGACAAAAATCACGGTACGCTTGTCAGACGTTGTTGGTATGTTAAAGAACCCATTTGAATTCAGTAGGCCGTGTTCATAATGGCATAATTAGTCTCAGGATTTTCCGCCAACACAAAAAGTTCCTCCTTTCTTAGCTAGAAAGCGCTATAGTGTCAAGGAGCTTAGATATCTAACCTCAATGACTTTGATAGCGCTCCAAGGAGCCATGAAATTTGACATGCAAGCTGCCCTCTGGGCGTCAATTAACCAAGCTTGTACCCGGCACCCAAGTTCATACGATATTATTATTATAATTATCATTATTATTTACATAAATTTCAGAGCAGTTGCTGGAAATGCTGTTCATTTTATAAGCACACGTTGTTCCAACGTAGGAAGTTTTGGTATTCTCGCTGTAAATCATCCTCACTGATATTTGGTATCAGTGCAGTTATTTCATTCTGGAGAGCCTCCTGAGTACGTGGATTGTTTCTGTAGGCCTATATATGTTGTTTGCGGTTCCCCCACAAGTGTAAATCGCATGGCGCTGAAACTAACGAACACATTTACTGGAAGAATTCTTCTTGCGAAGACAAATTCTACTAGGAAAGTTCGATGTTGTTTTTTTTTAACCATATTGACATCTACAGTACTTCACCATAAGTCTTAACTATCTCAACTAAGGTATCTTGCCATGTGGGTATGTAATCAACGCCATGACAGTGTCCATACCCGCTCTTGTGTAATCGGTAGATGTTAGTCAACTGGCGGTGACTAATCACTCCACGCCTGCCAAACTGTGTCCGGACATAACGTACCACGGACAAAACGTACCACTTGATTTTCGAGGACATAACGTACCACCTAGGTCGTTATCAACCTAAGAACGGTTTTCCCGTAATCCCCATATATTTACGCTAGGACATAACGTACCAGTTGATGTCAGACGGGCATTCCAGTTACAGGTTCATTACCACATAAACATCAGTGACGATCACACTGTGCTGCTTTAAACATTTTGATATTGTAACATGGAGTTATGTTCAACGAATAAGGGCGGTTTATGTGCGCTCTTCGACGGATACGCATACAGGAAGGACGATACTGTTACTTAGACATGTGTAAAGCAACAAACGGAGAATTGTTGTGTGTTTATAAAATCAAGAGGAGATAATGTGATTAGTGGCCCATCAAACAGTCATGTGTATGGAGTTCCAAACGATGCACAGCTAGAAGTAAAGAAACGGACGCAATTGGCGATTTGCCAGTCTAAAGCCTGCATAAAGTGTGATGGGAAACCAAAACCTTATCATATTTCGTGTTATTTTATGTTATGATATTGTCCACGTATTTATTACCAGGATTATTTGAGCAAAACCGACCAAGTGGCCGTGCGGTTAGGGTTTCATGCACCCTAAATAAATCCACTCTTTCAAGTGGTACGTTATGTCCTCTCCTAAATATTTTAAAGTCATTAGCTAACTCTTCGCAGGTAATAAGCCGGCCAAGTGGTGCGTTATGTACGTGGTACGTTATGTCTATAACCCTGCCAAACGGTCCCGGCGAGGTTCCGTTCTATATATCTGTTTGCTATTGTGTCTGTCTGAATTCTGGCGTTTGTCAAATCTTTGTCAATTTCAATGAACCATGTGGGTTTGGATTTGTAACTAGTCAGTAAGTTGAAGATCTGTTTAGTTAGTGTACTATTTTCCATTCTATAAATGTGCCCGAAAAACTGTAATCTTCTCGTTTTCATTACATCAGTTAATTTTTCACATCTATATATATAAAGCTCAATGTTTGTCTGTCTGTCTGTCTGTCTGTCTGTTATGTATACAAATCCACACCGTTTCACCGATCTGAACCAAAATTTGTATACTTACCCTTCGGAACCCTGCGGGTAACCCTGTCCACTTGAAATTTCCGACAGACCACCCCATTCCCTGCATTTAGGCCCTTTGGCCCAAATCTACACCGTTTCACCGATCTCAACCAAAATTTGTGTACTTACCCTATGTAACCCTGTGAATAACACTGTCCACTTAAAATTTCGGACAGACCACCCCATTTCCTGCATTTAGGCCCATTGGCAAACATCAACACCGTTTCACAGATCCGAACCAAAATGTGTATACTTACCCTTTGCATCCCTGCGGGTAACCCTGTCCACTTGAAATTTCGGACAGACCACCCCATTCTCTGCATTTAGGCCCTTTGGCCCAAATCCACACCGTTTCACCAATCAGAACCAAAATTTGTATACTTACCCTTTGGTACCCTGCGAGTAACACTGTCTGCTTGAAATTGCGAACAGACCACTCCATTCCCTGTATTTAGGCCCCTTGTCTCAAATCTACACCGTTTCACCGATCTGAACCAAAATGTGTATACTTACACTTTGTAACCCTGTGAATATCACTGTCCACCTAAATTTTCGGACCGACCACCCCATTTCCTGCATTTAGGCCCTTTGCCAAAAATCTATATCGTTTCACCGATCCAGACCAAAATTTGTATACTTACCCTTTCGAACCCTGCGGGTAACCCTGTCCACTTGAAATTGCGGACAGATCACCCCAATCCCTGCATTTGGGCCCTTTGGCCCAAATCTACACCGTTTCACCGATCAGAACCAATATTTGTATACTTACCCTTTGGTACCCTGCGAGTAACACTGTCTGCTTGAAATTGCGGACAGACCACCCCATTCCCGGAAAGAGGACAGGGTCCATCCCAAAGGCAATGGAAAAAAGGGGGTAAAACCGGACCCGCTCAGGAAACCCTCAGGGTTGCCAACTCCCGAACTCACCACCCGTGAGCCCTTGAGGATGTAGCACTATCCAGGGTGCACCAGAAGTGGTGGGGCTACACACACCCTGCCTCCTTGAGGGTCTTGAGCAGAAGACATGAGATATCTATCTATATATATAATGCTCAATGTCTGTCTGTCTGTCTGTCTGTCTGTTATGTATACAAATCCACACCGTTTCACCGATCTGAACCAAAATTTGTATACTTACCCTTCGGAACCCTGCGGGTAACCCTGTCCACTTGAAATTTCCGACAGACCACCCCATTCCCTGCATTTAGGCCCTTTGGCCCAAATCTACACCGTTTCACCGATCTCAACCAAAATTTGTGTACTTACCCTATGTAACCCTGTGAATAACACTGTCCACTTAAAATTTCGGACCGACCACCCCATTTCCTGCATTTAGGCCCTTTGGCAAACATCTACACCGTTTCACCGATCCGAACCAAAATTTGTATACTTACCCTTTGCATCCCTGCGGGTAACCCTGTCCACTTGAAATTTCGGACAGACCACCCCATTCTCTGCATTTAGGCCCTTTGGCCCAAATCCACACCGTTTCACCAATCAGAACCAAAATTTGTATACTTACCCCTTGGTACCCTGCGAGTAACACTGTCTGCTTGAAATTGCGAACAGACCACTCCATTCCCTGCATTTAGGCCCTTTGGCCCAAATCTACACCGTTTCACAGATCTCAACCAAAATTTGTTATTTACCGTCTGGAACCCTGCGAGTAACACTGTCTGCTTCAAATTTCGGACAGACCACTCCATTCCCTGCATTTAGGCCCTTTGGCACAAATCTACACCGTTTCACCAATCAGAACCAAAATTTGTATACTTACACTTTGGTACACTGCGAGTAACACTGTTTGCTTGAAATTGCGGACAGACCACTCCATTCCCTGTATTTAGGCCCCTTGGCTCAAATCTACACCGTTTCACCGATCTGAACCAAAATGTGTATACTTACACTTTGTAACCCTGTGAATATCACTGTCCACCTAAATTTTCGGACAGACCACCCCATTTCCTGCATTTAGGCCCTTTGGAAAAAATCTATATCGTTTCACCGATCCAGACCAAAATTTGTATACTTACCCTTTCGAACCCTGCGGGTAACCCTGTCCACTTGAAATTTCGGACAGACCACCCCATTCTCTGCATTTAGGCCCTTTGGCCCAAATCCACACCGTTTCACCAATCAGAACCAAAATTTGTATACTTACCCCTTGGTACCCTGCGAGTAACACTGTCTGCTTGAAATTGCGAACAGACCACTCCATTCCCTGCATTTAGGCCCTTTGGCCCAAATCTACACCGTTTCACAGATCTCAACCAAAATGTGTTATTTACCGTCTGGAAACCTGCGAGTAACACTGTCTGCTTCAAATTTCGGACAGACCACTCCATTCCCTGCATTTAGGCCCTTTGGCACAAATCTACACCGTTTCACCAATCAGAACCAAAATTTGTATACTTACCCTTTGGTACCCTGCGAGTAACACTGTTTGCTTGAAATTGCGGACAGACCACTCCATTCCCTGTATTTAGGCCCCTTGGCTCAAATCTACACCGTTTCACCGATCTGAACCAAAATGTGTATAGCCTACTTACACTTTGTAACCCTGTGAATATCACTGTCCACCTAAATTTTCGGACCGACCACCCCATTTCCTGCATTTAGGCCCTTTGGCAAAAATCTATATCGTTTCACCGATCCAGACCAAAATTTGTATACTTACCCTTTCGAACCCTGCGGGTAACCCTGTCCACTTGAAATTGTGGACAGATCACCCCAATCCCTGCATTTGGGCCCTTTGGCCCAAATCTACACCGTTTCACCGATCAGAACCAATATTTGTATACTTACCCTTTGGTACCCTGCGAGTAACACTGTCTGCTTGAAATTGCGGACAGACCACCCCATTCCCGGAAAGAGGACAGGGTCCGTCCCAAAGGCAATGGAAAAAAGGGGGTAAAACCGGACCCGCTCAGGAAACCCTCAGGGTTGCCAACTCCCGAACTCACCACCCGTGAGCCCTTGAGGATGTAGCACTATCCAGGGTGCACCAGAAGTGGTGGGGCTACACACACCCTGCCTCCTTGAGGGTCTTGAGCAGAAGATATGAGATATCTATCTATATATATAAAGCTCAATGTTTGTCTGTCTGTCTGTCTGTCTGTCTGTCTGTTATGTATACAAATCCACACCGTTTCACCGATCTGAACCAAAATTTGTATACTTACCCTTCGGAACCCTGCGGGTAACCCTGTCCACTTGAAATTTCCGACAGACCACCGCATTCCCTGCATTTAGGCCCTTTGGCCCAAATCTACACCGTTTCACCGATCTCAACCAAAATTTGTGTACTTACCCTATGTAACCCTGTGAATAACACTGTCCACTTAAAATTTCGGACAGACCACCCCATTTCCTGCATTTAGGCCCTTTGGCAAACATCTACACCGTTTCACCGATCCGAACCAAAATTTGTATACTTACCCTTTGCATCCCTGCGGGTAACCCTGTCCACTTGAAATTTCGGACAGACCACCCCATTCTCTGCATTTAGGCCCTTTGGCCCAAATCCACACCGTTTCACCAATCAGAACCAAAATTTGTATACTTACCCCTTGGTACCCTGCGAGTAACACTGTCTGCTTGAAATTGCGAACAGACCACTCCATTCCCTGCATTTAGGCCCTTTGGCCCAAATCTACACCGTTTCACAGATCTCAACCAAAATTTGTTATTTACCGTCTGGAACCCTGCGAGTAACACTGTCTGCTTCAAATTTCGGACAGACCACTCCATTCCCTGCATTTAGGCCCTTTGGCACAAATCTACACCGTTTCACCAATCAGAACCAAAATTTGTATACTTACACTTTGGTACACTGCGAGTAACACTGTTTGCTTGAAATTGCGGACAGACCACTCCATTCCCTGTATTTAGGCCCCTTGGCTCAAATCTACACCGTTTCACCGATCTGAACCAAAATGTGTATACTTACACTTTGTAACCCTGTGAATATCACTGTCCACCTAAATTCTCGGACCGACCACCCCATTTCCTGCATTTAGGCCCTTTGGCAAAAATCTATATCGTTTCACCGATCCAGACCAAAATATGTATACTTACCCTTTCGAACCCTGCGGGTAACCCTGTCCACTTGAAATTGCGGACAGATCACCCCAATCCCTGCATTTGGGCCCTTTGGCCCAAATATACACCGTTTCACTGATCAGAACCAATATTTGTATACTTACCCTTTGGTACCCTGCGAGTACACTGTCTGCTTGAAATTGCGGACAGACCACCCCATTCCCGGAAAGAGGACAGGGTCCCGTCCCAAAGGCAATGGAAAAAAGGGGGTAAAACCGGACCCGCTCAGGAAACCCTCAGGGTTGCCAACTCCCGAACTCACCACCCGTGAGCCCTTGAGGATGTAGCACTATCCAGGGTGCACCAGAAGTGGTGGGGCTACACACACCCTGCCTCCATGAGGGTCTTGAGCAGAAGACATGAGATATCTATCTATATATATAAAGCTCAATGTTTGTCTGTCGGTCTGTCTGTCTGTCTGTCTGTCTGTTATGTATACAAATCCACACCGTTTCACCGATCTGAACCAAAATTTGTATACTTACCCTTCGGAACCCTGCGGGTAACCCTGTCCACTTGAAATTTCCGACAGACCACCCCATTCCCTGCATTTAGGCCCTTTGGCCCAAATCTACACCGTTTCACCGATCTCAACCAAAATTTGTGTTACTTACCCTATGTAACCCTGTGAATAACACTGTCCACTTAAAATTTCGGACAGACCACCCCATTTCCTGCATTTAGGCCCTTTGGCAAACATCTACACCGTTTCACCGATCCGAACCAAAATTTGTATACTTACCCTTTGCATCCCTGCGGGTAACCCTGTCCACTTGAAATTTCGGACAGACCACCCCATTCTCTACATTTAGGCCCTTTGGCCCAAATCCACACCGTTTCACCAATCAGAACCAAAATTTGTATACTTACCCTTTGGTACCCTGCGAGTAACACTGTCTGCTTGAAATTGCGAACAGACCACTCCATTCCCTCCATTTAGGCCCTTTGGCCCAAATCTACACCGTTTCACAGATCTCAACCAAATTTTGTTATTTACCGTCTGGAACCCTGCGAGTAACACTGTCTGCTTCAAATTTCGGACAGACCACTCCATTCCCTGCATTTAGGCCCCTTTGGCACAAATCTACACCGTTTCACCAATCAGAACCAAAATTTGTATACTTACCCTTTGGTACCCTGCGAGTAACACTGTTTGCTTGAAATTGCGGACAGACCAATCCATTCCCTGTATTTAGGCCCCTTGGCTCAAATCTACACCGTTTCACCGATCTGACCAAAATGTGTATACTTACACTTTGTAACCCTGTGAATATCACTGTCCACCTAAATTTTCGGACCGACCACCCCATTTCCTGCATTTAGGCCCTTTGGAAAAAATCTATATCGTTTCACCGATCCAGACCAAAATTTGTATACTTACCCTTTCGAACCCTGCGGCTAACCCTGTCCACTTGAAATTGCGGACAGATCACCCCAATCCCTGCATTTGGGCCCTTTGGCCCAAATCTACACCGTTTCACCGATCAGAACCAATATTTGTATACTTACCCTTTGGTACCCTGCGAGTAACACTGTCCTGCTTGAAATTGCGGACAGACCACCCCATTCCCGGAAAGAGGACAGGGTCCGTCCCAAAGGCAATGGAAAAAAGGGGGTAAAACCGGACCCGCTCAGGAAACCCTCAGGGTTGCCAACTCCCGAACTCACCACCCGTGAGCCCTTGAGGATGTAGCACTATCCAGGGTGCACCAGAAGTGGTGGGGCTACACACACCCTGCCTCCTTGAGGGGTCTTGAGCAGAAGACATGAGATATCTATCTATATATATAAAGCTCAATGTTTGTCTGTCTGTCTGTCTGTTATGTATACAAATCCACACCGTTTCACCGATCTGAACCAAAATTTGTATACTTACCCTTCGGAACCCTGCGGGTAACCCTGTCCACTTGAAATTTCCGACAGACCACCCTATTCCCTGCATTTAGGCCCTTTGGCCCAAATCTACACCGTTTCACCGATCTCAACCAAAATTTGTGTACTTACCCTATGTAACCCTGTGAATAACACTGTCCACTTAAAATTTCGGACAGACCACCCCATTTCCTGCATTTAGGCCCTTTGGCAAACATCTACACCGTTTTCACCGATCCGAACCAAAATTTGTATACTTACCCTTTGCATCCCTGCGGGTAACCCTGTCCACTTGAAATTTCGGACAGACCACCCCATTCTCTGCATTTAGGCCCTTTGGCCCAAATCCACACCGTTTCACCAATCAGAACCAAAATTTGTATACTTACCCCTTGGTACCCTGCGAGTAACACTGTCTGCTTGAAATTGCGAACAGACCACTCCATTCCCTGCATTTAGGCCCTTTGGCCCAAATCTACACCGTTTCACAGATCTCAACCAAAATTTGTTATTTACCGTCTGGAACCCTGCGAGTAACACTGTCTGCTTCAAATTTCGGACAGACCACTCCATTCCCTGCATTTAGGCCCTTTGGCACAAATCTACACCGTTTCACCAATCAGAACCAAAATTTGTATACTTACCTTTGGTACCCTGCGAGTAACACTGTTTGCTTGAAATTGCGGACAGACCACTCAATTCCCTGTATTTAGGCCCGTTGGCTCAAATCTACACCGTTTCACCGATCTGAACCAAAATGTGTATACTTACACTTTGTAACCCTGTGAATATCACTGTCCACCTAAATTTTCGGACCGACCACCCCATTTCCCTGCATTTTAGGCCCTTTGGCAAAAATCTATATCGTTTCACCGATCCAGACCAAAATTTGTATACTTACCCTTTCGAACCCTGCGGGTAACCCTGTCCACTTGAAATTGCGGACAGATCACCCCAATCCCTGCATTTGGGCCCTTTGGCCCAAATCTACACCGTTTCACCGATCAGAACCAATATTTGTATACTTACCCTTTGGTACCCTGCGAGTAACACTGTCTGCTTGAAATTGCGGACAGACCACCCCATTCCCGGAAAGAGGACAGGGTCCGTCCCAAAGGCAATGGAAAAAAGGGGGTAAAACCGGACCCGCTCAGGAAACCCTCAGGGTTGCCAACTCCCGAACTCACCACCCGTGAGCCCTTGAGGATGTAGCACTATCCAGGGTGCACCAGAAGTGGTGGGGCTACACACACCCTGCCTCCTTGACGGTCTTGAGCAGAAGACATGAGATATCTATCTATATATATAAAGCTCAATGTTTGTCTGTCTGTCTGTCTGTCTGTCTGTCTGTTATGTATACAAATCCACACCGTTTCACCGATCTGAACCAAAATTTGTATACTTACCCTTCGGAACCCTGCGGGTAACCCTGTCCACTTGAAATTTCCGACAGACCACCGCATTCCCTGCATTTAGGCCCTTTGGCCCAAATCTACACCGTTTCACCGATCTCAACCAAAATTTGTGTACTTACCCTAGGTAACCCTGTGAATAACACTGTCCACTTAAAACTTCGGACAGACCACCCCATTTCCTGCATTTAGGCCCTTTGGCAAACATCTACACCGTTTCACCGATCCGAACCAAAATTTGTATACTTACCCTTTGCATCCCTGCGGGTAACCCTGTCCACTTGAAATTTCGGACAGACCACCCCATTCTCTGCATTTAGGCCCTTTGGCCCAAATCCACACCGTTTTCACCAATCAGAACCAAAATTTGTATACTTACCCCTTGGTACCCTGCGAGTAACACTGTCTGCTTGAAATTGCGAACAGACCACTCCATTCCCTGCATTTAGGCCCTTTGGCCCAAATCTACACCGTTTCACAGATCTCAACCAAAATTTGTTATTTACCGTCTGGAACCCTGCGAGTAACACTGTCTGCTTCAAATTTCGGACAGACCACTCCATTCCCTGCATTTAGGCCCTTTGGCACAAATCTACACCGTTTCACCAATCAGAACCAAAATTTGTATACTTTCACTTTGGTACACTGCGAGTAACACTGTTTGCTTGAAATTGCGGACAGACCACTCCATTCCCTGTATTTAGGCCCCTTGGCTCAAATCTACACCGTTTCACCGATCTGAACCAAATTGTGTATACTTACACTTTGTAACCCTGTGAATATCACTGTCCACCTAAATTTTCGGACCGACCACCCCATTTCCTGCATTTAGGCCCTTTGGAAAAAATCTATATCGTTTCACCGATCCAGACCAAAATTTGTATACTTACCCTTTCGAACCCTGCGGGTAACCCTGTCCACTTGAAATTTCGGACAGACCACCCCATTCTCTGCATTTAGGCCCTTTGGCCCAAATCCACACCGTTTCACCGATCAGAACCAATATTTGTATACTTACCCTTTGGTACCCTGCGAGTAACACTGTCTGCTTGAAATTGCGGACAGACCACCCCATTCCCGGAAAGAGGACAGGGTCCGTCCCAAAGGCAATGGAAAAAAGGGGGTAAAACCGGACCCGCTCAGGAAACCCTCAGGGTTGCCAACTCCCGAACTCACCACCCGTGAGCCCTTGAGGATGTAGCACTATCCAGGGTGCACCAGAAGTGGTGGGGCTACACACACCCTGCCTCCTTGAGGGTCTTGAGCAGAAGACATGAGATATCTATCTTCTATATATATAAAGCTCAATGTTTGTCTGTCTGTCTGTCTGTCTGTCTGTCTGTCTGTCTGTTATGTATACAAATCCACACCGTTTCACCGATCTGAACCAAAATTTGTATACTTACCCTTCGGAACCCTGCGGGTAACCCTGTCCACTTGAAATTTCCGACAGACCACCCCATTCCCTGCATTTAGGCCCTTTGGCCCAAATCTACACCGTTTCACCGATCTCAACCAAAATTTGTGTACTTACCCTATGTAACCCTGTGAATAACACTGTCCACTTAAAATTTCGGACAGACCACCCCATTTCCTGCATTTTGGCCCTTTGGCAAACATCTACACCGCTTCACCGATCCGAACCAAAATGTGTATACTTACCCTTTGCATCCCTGCGGGTAACCCTGTCCACTTGAAATTTCGGACAGACCACCCCATTCTCTGCATTTAGGCCCTTTGGCCCAAATCCACACCGTTTCACCAATCAGAACCAAAATTTGTATACTTACCCCTTGGTACCCTGTGAGTAACACTGTCTGCTTGAAATTGCGAACAGACCACTCCATTCCCTGCATTTAGGCCCTTTGGCCCAAATCTACACCGTTTCACAGATCTCAACCAAAATTTGTTATTTACCGTCTGGAACCCTGCGAGTAACACTGTCTGCTTCAAATTTCGGACAGACCACTCCATTCCCTGCATTTAGGCCCTTTGGCACAAATCTACACCGTTTCACCAATCAGAACCAAAATTTGTATACTTACACTTTGGTACACTGCGAGTAACACTGTTTGCTTGAAATTGCGGACAGACCACTCCATTCCCTGTATTTAGGCCCCTTGGCTCAAATCTACACCGTTTCACCGATCTGAACCAAAATGTGTATACTTACACTTTGTAACCCTGTGAATATCACTGTCCACCTAAATTTTCGGACCGACCACCCCATTTCCTGCATTTAGGCCCTTTGGCAAAAATCTATATCGTTTCACCGATCCAGACCAAAATATGTATACTTACCCTTTCGAACCCTGCGGGTAACCCTGTCCACTTGAAATTGCGGACAGATCACCCCAATCCCTGCATTTGGGCCCTTTGGCCCAAATCTACACCGTTTCACTGATCAGAACCAATATTTGTATACTTACCCTTTGGTACCCTGCGAGTAACACTGTCTGCTTGAATTGCGGACAGACCACCCCATTCCCGGAAAGAGGACAGGGTCCGTCCCAAAGGCAATGGAAAAAAGGGGGTAAAACCGGACCCGCTCAGGAAACCCTCAGGGTTGCCAACTCCCGAACTCACCACCCGTGAGCCCTTGAGGGTGTAGCACTATCCAGGGTGCACCAGAAGTGGTGGGGCTACACACACCCTGCCTCCTTGAGGGTCTTGAGCAGAAGACATGAGATATCTATCTATATATATAAAGCTCAATGTTTGTCTGTCGGTCTGTCTGTCTGTCTGTCTGTTATGTATACAAATCCACACCGTTTCACCGATCTGAACCAAAATTTGTATACTTACCCTTCGGAACCCTGCGGGTAACCCTGTCCACTTGAAATTTCCGACAGACCACCCCATTCCCTGCATTTAGGCCCTTTGGCCCAAATCTACACCGTTTCACCGATCTCAACCAAAATTTGTGTACTTACCCTATGTAACCCTGTGAATAACACTGTCCACTTAAAATTTCGGACAGACCACCCCATTTCCTGCATTTAGGCCCTTTGGCAAACATCTACACCGTTTCACCGATCCGAACCAAAATTTGTATACTTACCCTTTGCATCCCTGCGGGTAACCCTGTCCACTTGAAATTTCGGACAGACCACCCCATTCTCTGCATTTAGGCCCTTTGGCCCAAATCCACACCGTTTCACCAATCAGAACCAAAATTTGTATACTTACCCTTTGGTACCCTGCGAGTAACACTGTCTGCTTGAAATTGCGAACAGACCACTCCATTCCCTCCATTTAGGCCCTTTGGCCCAAATCTACACCGTTTCACAGATCTCAACCAAATTTTGTTATTTACCGTCTGGAACCCTGCGAGTAACACTGTCTGCTTCAAATTTCGGACAGACCACTCCATTCCCTGCATTTAGGCCCTTTGGCACAAATCTACACCGTTTCACCAATCAGAACCAAAATTTGTATACTTACCCTTTGGTACCCTGCGAGTAACACTGTTTGCTTGAAATTGCGGACAGACCACTCCATTCCCTGTATTTAGGCCCCTTGGCTCAAATCTACACCGTTTCACCGATCTGAACCAAAATGTGTATACTTACACTTTGTAACCCTGTGAATATCACTGTCCACCTAAATTTTCGGACCGACCACCCCATTTCCTGCATTTAGGCCCTTTGGAAAAAATCTATATCGTTTCACCGATCCAGACCAAAATTTGTATACTCTCCCCGTTCGAACCCTGCGGGTAACCCTGTCCACTTGAAATTGCGGACAGATCACCCCAATCCCTGCATTTGGGCCCTTTGGCCCAAATCTACACCGTTTCACCGATCAGAACCAATATTTGTATACTTACCCTTTGGTACCCTGCGAGTAACACTGTCTGCTTGAAATTGCGGACAGACCACCCCATTCCCGGAAAGAGGACAGGGTCCGTCCCAAAGGCAATGGAAAAAAGGGGGTAAAACCGGACCCGCTCAGGAAACCCTCAGGGTTGCCAACTCCCGAACTCACCACCCGTGAGCCCTTGAGAATGTAGCACTATCCACGGTGCACCAGAAGTGGTGGGGCTACACACACCCTGCCTCCTTGAGGGTCTTGAGCAGAAGACATGAGATATCTATCAATATATATAAAGCTCAATGTTTGTCTGTCTGTCTGTCTGTCTGTCTGCTATGTATACAAATCCACACCGTTTCACCGATCTGAACCAAAATTTGTATACTTACCCTTCGGAACCCTGCGGGTAACCCTGTCCACTTGAAATTTCCGACAGACCACCCTATTCCCTGCATTTAGGCCCTTTGGCCCAAGTCTACACCGTTTCACCGATCTCAACCAAAATTTGTGTACTTACCCTATGTAACCCTGTGAATAACACTGTCCACTTAAAATTTCGGACAGACCACCCCATTTCCTGCATTTAGGCCCTTTGGCAAACATCTACACCGTTTCACCGATCCGAACCAAAATTTGTATACTTACCCTTTGCATCCCTGCGGGTAACCCTGTCCACTTGAAATTTCGGACAGACCACCCCATTCTCTGCATTTAGGCCCTTTGGCCCAAATCCACACCGTTTCACCAATCAGAACCAAAATTTGTATACTTACCCTTTGGTACCCTGCGAGTAACACTGTCTGCTTGAAATTGCGAACAGACCACTCCATTCCCTGCATTTAGGCCCTTTGGCCCAAATCTACACCGTTTCACAGATCTCAACCAAAATTTGTTATTTACCGTCTGGAACCCTGCGAGTAACACTGTCTGCTTCAAATTTCGGACAGACCACTCCATTCCCTGCATTTAGGCCCTTTGGCACAAATCTACACCGTTTCACCAATCAGAACCAAAATTTGTATACTTACCCTTTGGTACCCTGCGAGTAACACTGTTTGCTTGAAATTGCGGACAGACCACTCAATTCCCTGTATTTAGGCCCCTTGGCTCAAATCTACACCGTTTCACCGATCTGAACCAAAATGTGTATACTTACACTTTGTAACCCTGTGAATATCACTGTCCACCTAAATTTTCGGACCGACCACCCCATTTCCTGCATTTAGGCCCTTTGGCAAAAATCTATATCGTTTCACCGATCCAGACCAAAATTTGTATACTTACCCTTTCGAACCCTGCGGGTAACCCTGTCCACTTGAAATTGCGGACAGATCACCCCAATCCCTGCATTTGGGCCCTTTGGCCCAAATCTACACCGCTTCACCGATCAGAACCAATATTTGTATACTTACCCTTTGGTACCCTGCGAGTAACACTGTCTGCTTGAAATTGCGGACAGACCACCCCATTCCCGGAAAGAGGACAGGGTCCGTCCCAAAGGCAATGGAAAAAAGGGGGTAAAACCGGACCCGCTCAGGAAACCCTCAGGGTTGCCAACTCCCGAACTCACCACCCGTGAGCCCTTGAGGATGTAGCACTATCCAGGGTGCACCAGAAGTGGTGGGGCTACACACACCCTGCCTCCTTGAGGGTCTTGAGCAGAAGACATGAGATATCTATCTATATATATAAAGCTCAATGTTTGTCTGTCTGTCTGTCTGTCTGTCTGTTATGTATACAAATCCACACCGTTTCACCGATCTGAACCAAAATTTGTATACTTACCCTTCGGAACCCTGCGGGTAACCCTGTCCACTTGAAATTTCCGACAGACCACCGCATTCCCTGCATTTAGGCCCTTTGGCCCAAATCTACACCGTTTCACCGATCTCAACCAAAATTTGTGTACTTACCCTATGTAACCCTGTGAATAACACTGTCCACTTAAAATTTCGGACAGACCACCCCATTTCCTGCATTTAGGCCCTTTGGCAAACATCTACACCGTTTCACCGATCCGAACCAAAATTTGTATACTTACCCTTTGCATCCCTGCGGGTAACCCTGTCCACTTGAAATTTCGGACAGACCACCCCATTCTCTGCATTTAGGCCCTTTGGCCCAAATCCACACCGTTTCACCAATCAGAACCAAAATTTGTATACTTACCCCTTGGTACCCTGCGAGTAACACTGTCTGCTTGAAATTGCGAACAGACCACTCCATTCCCTGCATTTAGGCCCTTTGGCCCAAATCTACACCGTTTCACAGATCTCAACCAAAATTTGTTATTTACCGTCTGGAACCCTGCGAGTAACACTGTCTGCTTCAAATTTCGGACAGACCACTCCATTCCCTGCATTTAGGCCCTTTGGCACAAATCTACACCGTTTCACCAATCAGAACCAAAATTTGTATACTTACACTTTGGTACACTGCGAGTAACACTGTTTGCTTGAAATTGCGGACAGACCACTCCATTCCCTGTATTTAGGCCCCTTGGCTCAAATCTACACCGTTTCACCGATCTGAACCAAAATGTGTATACTTACACTTTGTAACCCTGTGAATATCACTGTCCACCTAAATTTTCGGACCGACCACCCCATTTCCTGCATTTAGGCCCTTTGGAAAAAATCTATATCGTTTCACCGATCCAGACCAAAATTTGTATACTTACCCTTTCGAACCCTGCGGGTAACCCTGTCCACTTGAAATTTCGGACAGACCACCCCATTCTCTGCATTTAGGCCCTTTGGCCCAAATCCACACCGTTTCACCGATCAGAACCAATATTTGTATACTTACCCTTTGGTACCCTGCGAGTAACACTGTCTGCTTGAAATTGCGGACAGACCACCCCATTCCCGGAAAGAGGACAGGGTCCGTCCCAAAGGCAATGGAAAAAAGGGGGTAAAACCGGACCCGCTCAGGAAACCCTCAGGGTTGCCAACTCCCGAACTCACCACCCGTGAGCCCTTGAGGATGTAGCACTATCCAGGGTGCACCAGAAGTGGTGGGGCTTCACACACCCTGCCTCATTGAGGGTCTTGAGCAGAAGACATGAGATATCTATCTTCTATATATATAAAGCTCAATGTTTGTCTGTCTGTCTGTCTGTCTGTCTGTCTGTCTGTCTGTCTGTTATGTATACAAATCCACACCGTTTCACCGATCTGAACCAAAATTTGTATACTTACCCTTCGGAACCCTGCGGGTAACCCTGTCCACTTGAAATTTCCGACAGACCACCCCATTCCCTGCATTTAGGCCCTTTGGCCCAAATCTACACCGTTTCACCGATCTCAACCAAAATTTGTGTACTTACCCTATGTAACCCTGTGAATAACACTGTCCACTTAAAATTTCGGACAGACCACCCCATTTCCTGCATTTAGGCCCTTTGGCAAACATCTACACCGTTTCACCGATCCGAACCAAAATGTGTATACTTACCCTTTGCATCCCTGCGGGTAACCCTGTCCACTTGAAATTTCGGACAGACCACCCCATTCTCTGCATTTAGGCCCTTTGGCCCAAATCCACACCGTTTCACCAATCAGAACCAAAATTTGTATACTTACCCTTTGGTACCCTGCGAGTAACACTGTCTGCTTGAAATTGCGAACAGACCACTCCATTCCCTCCATTTAGGCCCTTTGGCCCAAATCAACACCGTTTCACAGATCTCAACCAAATTTTGTTATTTACCGTCTGGAACCCTGCGAGTAACACTGTCTGCTTCAAATTTCGGACAGACCACTCCATTCCCTGCATTTAGGCCCTTTGGCACAAATCTACACCGTTTCACCAATCAGAACCAAAATTTGTATACTTACCCTTTGGTACCCTGCGAGTAACACTGTTTGCTTGAAATTGCGGACAGACCAATCCATTCCCTGTATTTAGGCCCCTTGGCTCAAATCTACACCGTTTCACCGATCTGAACCAAAATGTGTATACTTACACTTTGTAACCCTGTGAATATCACTGTCCACCTAAATTTTCGGACCGACCACCCCATTTCCTGCATTTAGGCCCTTTGGAAAAAATCTATATCGTTTCACCGATCCAGACCAAAATTTGTATACTTACCCTTTCGAACCCT
Organism: Meconema thalassinum; assembly: GCA_946902985.2. Classification (NCBI taxonomy): domain Eukaryota; kingdom Metazoa; phylum Arthropoda; class Insecta; order Orthoptera; family Tettigoniidae; genus Meconema; species Meconema thalassinum. The sequence continues at coordinate 674,940,451 of OX336388.2, forward strand.
GCGGCTAACCCTGTCCACTTGAAATTGCGGACAGATCACCCCAATCCCTGCATTTGGGCCCTTTGGCCCAAATCTACACCGTTTCACCGATCAGAATCAATATTTGTATACTTACCCTTTGGTACCCTGCGAGTAACACTGTCTGCTTGAAATTGCGGACAGACCACCCCATTCCCGGAAAGAGGACAGGGTCCGTCCCAAAGGCAATGGAAAAAAGGGGGTAAAACCGGACCCGCTCAGGAAACCCTCAGGGTTGCCAACTCCCGAACTCACCACCCGTGAGCCCTTGAGGATGTAGCACTATCCAGGGTGCACCAGAAGTGGTGGGGCTACACACACCCTGCCTCCTTGAGGGTCTTGAGCAGAAGACATGAGATATCTATCTATATATATAAAGCTCAATGTTTGTCTGTCTGTCTGTCTGTCTGTTATGTATACAAATCCACACCGTTTCACCGATCTGAACCAAAATTTGTATACTTACCCTTCGGAACCCTGCGGGTAACCCTGTCCACTTGAAATTTCCGACAGACCACCCTATTCCCTGCATTTAGGCCCTTTGGCCCAAATCTACACCGTTTCACCGATCTCAACCTAAATTTGTGTACTTACCCTATGTAACCCTGTGAATAACACTGTCGACTTAAAATTTCGGACAGACCACCCCATTTCCTGCATTTAGGCCCTTTGGCAAACATCTACACCGTTTCACCGATCCGAACCAAAATTTGTATACTTACCCTTTGCATCCCTGCGGGTAACCCTGTCCACTTGAAATTTCGGACAGACCACCCCATTCTCTGCATTTAGGCCCTTTGGCCCAAATCCACACCGTTTCACCAATCAGAACCAAAATTTGTATACTTACCCTTTGGTACCCTGCGAGTAACACTGTCTGCTTGAAATTGCGAACAGACCACTCCATTCCCTGCATTTAGGCCCTTTGGCCCAAATCTACACCGTTTCTCAGATCTCAACCAAAATTTGTTATTTACCGTCTGGAACCCTGCGAGTAACACTGTCTGCTTCAAATTTCGGACAGACCACTCCATTCCCTGCATTTAGGCCCTTTGGCACAAATCTACACCGTTTCACCAATCAGAACCAAAATTTGTATACTTACACTTTGGTACACTGCGAGTAACACTGTTTGCTTGAAATTGCGGACAGACCACTCAATTCCCTGTATTTAGGCCCCTTGGCTCAAATCTACACCGTTTCACCGATCTGAACCAAAATGTGTATACTTACACTTTGTAACCCTGTGAATATCACTGTCCACCTAAATTTTCGGACCGACCACCCCATTTCCTGCATTTAGGCCCTTTGGCAAAAATCTATATCGTTTCACCGATCCAGACCAAAATATGTATACTTACCCTTTCGAACCCTGCGGGTAACCCTGTCCACTTGAAATTGCGGACAGATCACCCCATTCCCTGCATTTGGGCCCTTTGGCCCAAATCTACACCGTTTCACCGATCAGAACCAATATTTGTATACTTACCCTTTGGTACCCTGCGAGTAACACTGTCTGCTTGAAATTGCGGACAGACCACCCCATTCCCGGAAAGAGGACAGGGTCCGTCCCAAAGGCAATGGAAAAAAGGGGGTAAAACCGGACCCGCTCAGGAAACCCTCAGGGTTGCCAACTCCCGAACTCACCACCCGTGAGCCCTTGAGGATGTAGCACTATCCAGGGTGCACCAGAAGTGGTGGGGCTACACACACCCTGCCTCCTTGAGGGTCTTGAGCAGAAGACATGAGATATCTATCTATATATATAAAACTCAATGTTTGTCTGTCTGTCTGTCTGTCTGTCTGTCTGTCTGTTATGTATACAAATCCACACCGTTTCACCGATCTGAACCAAAATTTGTATACTTACCCTTCGGAACCCTGCGGGTAACCCTGTCCACTTGAAATTTCCGACAGACCACCCCATTCCCTGCATTTAGGCCCTTTGGCCCAAATCAACACCGTTTCACCGATCTCAACCAAAATTTGTGTACTTACCCTATGTAACCCTGTGAATAACACTGTCCACTTAAAATTTCGGACAGACCACCCCATTTCCTGCATTTAGGCCCTTTGGCAAACATCTACACCGTTTCACCGATCCGAACCAAAATTTGTATACTTACCCTTTGCATCCCTGCGGGTAACCCTGTCCACTTGAAATTTCGGACAGACCACCCCATTCTCTGCATTTAGGCCCTTTGGCCCAAATCCACACCGTTTCACCAATCAGAACCAAAATTTGTATACTTACCCTTTGGTACCCTGCGAGTAACACTGTCTGCTTGAAATTGCGAACAGACCACTCCATTCCCTCCATTTAGGCCCTTTGGCCCAAATCTACACCGTTTCACAGATCTCAACCAAATTTTGTTATTTACCGTCTGGAACCCTGCGAGTAACACTGTCTGCTTCAAATTTCGGACAGACCACTCCATTCCCTGCATTTAGGCCCTTTGGCACAAATCTACACCGTTTCACCAATCAGAACCAAAATTTGTATACTTACCCTTTGGTACCCTGCGAGTAACACTGTTTGCTTGAAATTGCGGACAGACCACTCCATTCCCTGTATTTAGGCCCCTTGGCTCAAATCTACACCGTTTCACCGATCTGAACCAAAATGTGTATACTTACACTTTGTAACCCTGTGAATATCACTGTCCACCTAAATTTTCGGACCGACCACCCCATTTCCTGCATTTAGGCCCTTTGGCAAAAATCTATATCGTTTCACCGATCCAGACCAAAATTTGTATACTTACCCTTTCGAACCCTGCGGGTAACCCTGTCCACTTGAAATTGTGGACAGATCACCCCAATCCCTGCATTTGGGCCCTTTGGCCCAAATCTACACCGTTTCACCGATCAGAACCAATATTTGTATACTTACCCTTTGGTACCCTGCGAGTAACACTGTCTGCTTGAAATTGCGGACAGACCACCCCATTCCCGGAAAGAGGACAGGGTCCGTCCTAAAGGCAATGGAAAAAAGGGGGTAAAACCGGACCCGCTCAGGAAACCCTCAGGGTTGCCAACTCCCGAACTCACCACCCGTGAGCCCTTGAGGATGTAGCACTATCCAGGGTGCACCAGAAGTGGTGGGGCTACACACACCCTGCCTCCTTGAGGGTCATGAGCAGAAGACATGAGATATCTATCTATATATGAAGCTCAATGTTTGTCTGTCTGTCTGTCTGTCTGTCTGTCTGTTATGTATACAAATCCACACCGTTTCACCGATCTGAACCAAAATTCGTATACTTACCCTTCGGAACCCTGCGGGTAACCCTGTCCACTTGAAATTTCCGACAGACCACCGCATTCCCTGCATTTAGGCCCTTTGGCCCAAATCTACACCGTTTCACCGATCTCAACCAAAATTTGTGTACTTACCCTATGTAACCCTGTGAATAACACTGTCCACTTAAAATTTCGGACAGACCACCCCATTTCCTGCATTTAGGCCCTTTGGCAAACATCTACACCGTTTCACCGATCCGAACCAAAATTTGTATACTTACCCTTTGCATCCCTGCGGGTAACCCTGTCCACTTGAAATTTCGGACAGACCACCCCATTCTCTGCATTTAGGCCCTTTGGCCCAAATCCACACCGTTTCACCAATCAGAACCAAAATTTGTATACTTACCCTTTGGTACCCTGCGAGTAACACTGTCTGCTTGAAATTGCGAACAGACCACTCCATTCCCTGCATTTAGGCCCTTTGGCCCAAATCTACACCGTTTCACAGATCTCAACCAAAATTTGTTATTTACCGTCTGGAACCCTGCGAGTAACACTGTCTGCTTCAAATTTCGGACAGACCACTCCATTCCCTGCATTTAGGCCCTTTGGCACAAATCTACACCGTTTCACCAATCAGAACCAAAATTTGTATACTTACACTTTGGTACACTGCGAGTAACACTGTTTGCTTGAAATTGCGGACAGACCACTCCATTCCCTGTATTTAGGCCCCTTGGCTCAAATCTACACCGTTTCACCGATCTGAACCAAAATGTGTATACTTACACTTTGTAACCCTGTGAATATCACTGTCCACCTAAATTTTCGGACCGACCACCCCATTTCCTGCATTTAGGCCCTTTGGCAAAAATCTATATCGTTTCACCGATCCAGACCAAAATATGTATACTTACCCTTTCGAACCCTGCGGGTAACCCTGTCCACTTGAAATTGCGGACAGATCACCCCAATCCCTGCATTTGGGCCCTTTGGCCCAAATCTACACCGTTTCACCGATCAGAACCAATATTTGTATACTTACCCTTTGGTACCCTGCGAGTAACACTGTCTGCTTGAAATTGCGGACAGACCACCCCATTCCCGGAAAGAGGACAGGGTCCGTCCCAAAGGCAATGGAAAAAAGGGGGTAAAACCGGACCCGCTCAGGAAACCCTCAGGGTTGCCAACTCCCGAACTCACCACCCGTGAGCCCTTGAGGATGTAGCACTATCCAGGGTGCACCAGAAGTGGTGGGGCTACACACACCCTGCCTCCTTGAGGGTCTTGAGCAGAAGACATGAGATATCTATCTATATATATAAAACTCAATGTTTGTCTGTCTGTCTGTCTGTCTGTCTGTCTGTTATGTATACAAATCCACACCGTTTCACCGATCTGAACCAAAATTTGTATACTTACCCTTCGGAACCCTGCGGGTAACCCTGTCCACTTGAAATTTCCGACAGACCACCCCATTCCCTGCATTTAGGCCCTTTGGCCCAAATCTACACCGTTTCACCGATCTCAACCAAAATTTGTGTACTTACCCTATGTAACCCTGTGAATAACACTGTCCACTTAAAATTTCGGACAGACCACCCCATTTCCTGCATTTAGGCCCTTTGGCAAACATCTACACCGTTTCACCGATCCGAACCAAAATTTGTATACTTACCCTTTGCATCCCTGCGGGTAACCCTGTCCACTTGAAATTTCGGACAGACCACCCCATTCTCTGCATTTAGGCCCTTTGGCCCAAATCCACACCGTTTCACCAATCAGAACCAAAATTTGTATACTTACCCTTTGGTACCCTGCGAGTAACACTGTCTGCTTGAAATTGCGAACAGACCACTCCATTCCCTCCATTTAGGCCCTTTGGCCCAAATCTACACCGTTTCACAGATCTCAACCAAATTTTGTTATTTACCGTCTGGAACCCTGCGAGTAACACTGTCTGCTTCAAATTTCGGACAGACCACTCCATTCCCTGCATTTAGGCCCTTTGGCACAAATCTACACCGTTTCACCAATCAGAACCAAAATTTGTATACTTACCCTTTGGTACCCTGCGAGTAACACTGTTTGCTTGAAATTGCGGACAGACCACTCCATTCCCTGTATTTAGGCCCCTTGGCTCAAATCTACACCGTTTCACCGATCTGTACCAAAATGTGTATACTTACACTTTGTAACCCTGTGAATATCACTGTCCACCTAAATTTTCGGACCGACCACCCCATTTCCTGCATTTAGGCCCTTTGGCAAAAATCTATATCGTTTCACCGATCCAGACCAAAATTTGTATACTTACCCTTTCGAACCCTGCGGGTAACCCTGTCCACTTGAAATTGTGGACAGATCACCCCAATCCCTGCATTTGGGCCCTTTGGCCCAAATCTACACCGTTTCACCGATCAGAACCAATATTTGTATACTTACCCTTTGGTACCCTGCGAGTAACACTGTCTGCTTGAAATTGCGGACAGACCACCCCATTCCCGGAAAGAGGACAGGGTCCGTCCCAAAGGCAATGGAAAAAAGGGGGTAAAACCGGACCCGCTCAGGAAACCCTCAGGGTTGCCAACTCCCGAACTCACCACCCGTGAGCCCTTGAGGATGTAGCACTATCCAGGGTGCACCAGAAGTGGTGGGGCTACACACACCCTGCCTCCTTGAGGGTCTTGAGCAGAAGACATGAGATATTAAGAGAATAAAAAGAAGGCTGACACCTCGAAGAATGAGGCAATCAGGAATGATTAGACAAGGGCCAATTAAGGCGGGAAAGTGAAAGAGTCGCTAGGCCTCGGATACCCTGATACCATCGGGGTCGGAAGAGAACAAGAGTTTGACCAAGGGAGGCTGACAGGAAAGAGAACTGAAAGGAGCCCGGCACCAGTAAGAAGAAGCAATGCCGGACTCAGCTGGAGTCCCGTGGTCGCAAACCCACGTCCCATAACTTGTGAGACCCTGGTGGGTGGAGGGGGGAGGAGGGGGCAGGTGTGAGAATAGCTTGCTGTTTCATCGCGAGGTGACATGAGAGGAATGTCCAGACCCCGCCATGTTACCTGGAATTGCTGACTATCCTGATGTTCATACAGGGTCTTTGCTCAAACCACTGTAGTGTTACGAAAGAATGAGTGATTCACCGGTCAATGTGAATAGGACCGGGACTCCCCCCCCCCGAACGTCTGTCATCATATATCGTCATCATCTGCGATATTCACAGGTTCGTGAAGCTGGGACCCGAGCAGTAGTCGATAAGCTCTTTCACTACACGCATCGAGTATAGGCCTAAGCCAGAAAATAACGTTCAGACTTTGAATGACATCGAAGTTAGAAATCTGAATTACCTCTATCGGATTAAAAATTACACCATGTTCGTTTAGTAGTCATTTTTCATTACCTTATTATTATCATAAGGGCAAATGACCTAGATGTTACGCCCATTATACCACTAATCACCACCACATAAATTCTTCTACGACTGAGATGTCATGAATTCTGGGACCGCTAACGAAATATCTCAACTCGGACTGAAGACAAATATCACGAGAATGATCATTATTTTACAGAGCCTTCCCATAGTGACCTAGGTATAAACATTTTCACTGGGTTTGATAATGTAAGAAATGAATACATAAATAAATATAATTTATGACGATGAGTGTTATAGTGACTGGAATATTATCATCATTCCACCGGGCGAAGCCGGGTACTACTGCTAGTATCAAATATAACTCTATATTTGGTCGTAACCCATATTCTGCGTTATTATTTCGTTTAGCTCCCAGTAGTTTTCTCAGAATTCGTCCTTCAGTCTTCTCTAATTTGTCGAAATCACCAAATATTGTTAACTAGCAGTAGTGCCCGGCTTCGCCCGGTGGATTTATTTGTTTTACAGAACTGGAGCACTCAAGGATAAGGATCGGAATAAATGAAAGTAAATTTAAAGCATCATCGCTTATTGCAGCTGATAACCTCAGTATACTGCGCCAACACCATCGCCCTTGTACTGTACAGAGGCATACTATTGTCATGATGATAACTGTTTTAAGGGGCCTAAGAATTTTTTTTGCACTAATTACTCCCCGTGACGGCAATTTATAAGCAGCTCGCAATTCTACACGTGCAACGTGATGCGGCCCGCATTACATGGCAACAATAGACTTCGGTATCATTGAAGCCGTTCTGGAGCGCTTGTTCTTCGGACTTACTGAACAAAAATCAATCTTTAAGGTTACCTGAGAGGTGTAGCCTAATGCTACACAGCCTAAACTATTCCTCTTGAATCAGACTATCATATATAAAAAGAATTTTTCGAATCCGACGGGTAGTTCCAGAGATTAGCGCGTTTAAACACATAAACAAACACACAAACTCTTCAGCTTTATTATATTAGTATAGATTTAAATGTTTCTGCAACATACAGAGTTTCAGGTCTGACCACTGTTTGATAGTACTTTAATTTAATGTTCCGGGATGTTCTTTCTATTATATGTATCTTTTGTCATATGAAAACAACTTTGTAATTTATGCTTACGCATTTCTATTGCTGTCTTTTTCTGTGAGTCGTTCATTATCCACTCTCCCAGGCATTTAAAGGAATTTGTTTTACATACTGAACTTTCATGAATTGTGATACTTTTCGGGGCATCGGTGATGTTTGTCATGAAGTTAGTTTTTTCAAATGGTAGTTGTAGTTCGAATTTGGCTGCCTGTTTTTGCAACTCTCTAATTTGTTCTTGGATACATGTACATTCATTAGGAACTTTTCATAATACTGCATCTATATAAGTATTGTAAGTGCTGAAAACAAGGACTAGTTTCTTAAAACTTGTTTTTATTATTCACTTTTTACTATGAGCCTAGATTTGTTATTGATTGTAGTACCTGATGGCACAAACTTGGTCGGCTAAACCTGAATCTGTTGGTACGTCCATTATTTATAATGCTACTCCTGAATGAGGAGAAGATACGATATCTGTTAAAACAATACTTGGGGTCCTCCACCCTTCTTGTAGCTCCATTCTTCATTAGTCTAAGGTTCATTCATAAGCCTGCGCAGGTATTCACTATCTTCCCACCGCTCGGTAACTTAAAAAGAAACAAGCTACGGAACGAATGATTAATCGTTCCGAGTGGAAGCTTTGTGGGGATCATTCACTGTAGAAAGAATTATTTACAAAAATCCAGCAGCATTCCTATTAACGTTGGCTTACAGTCCAACTGTAGCACTATTCTTGAGCTTGCTTTGATTAAAAATGAAATAAATTCTTTTTACAGAATTTCGTACCTTTATTTATGTATTTATTTATTTATTTATTTATTTATTTATTTATTTATTTATTTTATGTCTACAGTAGTGGCAAAGTTAGGCCTCATGGCCCTGTCTTACACTTAACCACGCAATGTGCTACCAGTACATATGAGACAATTTCGGAAATCCAAAAAATAATTATGATGATAAATAAGGAGTAAATTAATTATGCTAATACTAATATTAATAAAAAGGCACACGAATAAAGATAATAATAATAAATATAATAATAATAATAATAATAATAATAATCACAATGTCACAGACCTTTCTCTAATATCCTCGATATTATCCTAGCACAGTCATACGTCCTATAATCCATCACCATTCACACGGAGTAATCCGTTTCTAAGAGATCGAGGATGGGGTTATATGAATCTTTGTTTGACAAGTTCACTGTATAAATATGTAGAACCAATCTCATTAAAGGAGTGAAAAAGAGATGAAAATGATTGAAACGGTCGTGCCCTGTTAGACCAGATGTAATCACCTCGTAGAGTAGCAGCTAGCATATATGACTGTCGTACCGGAGGTCCGGGATAGATTCCCGGCTCTGCAAAGGAATTTAATTCTGATCTGAGGGCTGAAACAGGGTACACTCAGCCTCGTTAGGCAAAACTGAGAAGAGGTGGGTTCGATTCCTACGTCAGCCATTCTGGAAGTGGTTTTCCGTGGCTTCCCTCTTCAACTCTAGGCAAATGCCAGTATGGCTCCTTACATAAGGCCAGGGTCACCTCCTTCCCTTTCCTCACTTAAACTTACAAATACACAAACTAATACTGTACAGCCACCACAATACGGAAGGTTATCAGAAAAGTCCATACATACCCAGGTACACGGGTCTACATGATCATGAAGTCACAAAGCCCCTTAATAAATCAACATCAATGGACCAGACGTGCCATTTTGTGCCCTCAGTGGCTTGGTGCAAGGATCATGTAAGTAACAAGTTGTTTTTTCGTTTGAAGGTCTTGGACACCGTGGTCATTCAGCCCCGTGTACTTGGGTGATTGTGAAATTTTGTGAACCTTTGTTATTGTGTTGGTTGTGTTAGTGTGTGTATTTGTAATTAAGGTTGAGCCTCCGAGGCATAAGCGGCAGCACGCCGGCCTCTCGCCGCTGGGTCCGTGGTTCAAATCCCGGTCACTCCGTGTGAGATTTGTGCTGGACAAAACGGAGGCAGACAGGGTTTTCTCCGGGTACTCCGGTTTTTCCTGTCACAATTTCATTCCAGCAACACTCTCCACTATCATTTCATTTCAACTGTCATTCTTTTGATCAATGCCCCATGGGAGAGCGACTGGCTTCGGCAGCCGGCACAGTTCATATCCTCGCCACTTGATGGGGGCTGTGGATTTCCATTTGTAATTTAGGTGATGATTAGGAAGGATACGGCCGTGGTCTTAAGTTAGGATCCATTCCGACATTCGACTAGTAGAAATGGGAAACAACGGATATCTACATCACGTGAATTCCCACTTCACACAAGGAAAATTCAGGGATGGTATCTAACTGTAAGCCATGGCCGCCTCCTTCCTAATCCTCACCTGAATTACAAATACACGTACTTGTGCAGCCATCACAATGATATGGGTTATCTAACAAAATTACACACTCAAGTACACATGGCTGATGACCACTATGTCCAAGTCCCTCAAATGAAATATTCCCGATCCCGTGGAAATGGAAATAATGAGGGGTAGAAACACAGTTATGTATGAGGGGGCGTTCCGCACACTGAGTGGTGTTAACTGGTTGCTGTTGATGTAGCACGCCACGCCATTAGGCCCCTGTTGGTGCATTAACTCACGTTTATAGGGGCGTATCGGCCACAAGAAATACAGTCGTTGCCGCCTGTCATGCTGTCATAACATGGCCTTAAATATGGGCGCGCGTGCCAATGCAAGTTAGCGGCTACATACATTACTACACAAAACAAGCTCTTCAACCAGATCAAAATATGCTGGAGAAATTGTTCATGCAATAAACACTCAAACTGTCTGCATCCATATTATTAGAAGTGGTGGAGCATTTTGTGGTTTCTTTAATACATACGCTTAACAATAATTAACTCGCTAGTAATACTATTATATAAATAAATAACGAGATTAAAGAGCTTAAGAGATTGAGGGTGATAACTGGGAAGGAGATGGCCGTGGCCTTAAGTTAGGAACCATCCTGGGAATTGTCTGGAATATAAATCCACGGAAAACCACTTCCAGGATGGCTGAGGTGGGAATCGAACCCATCTCTCCTCAGTTTTGCAGCACGAGGCTGAGTAGGGGAAAGTGGGGGTAAAACCGGGTAGCTAGACTTCGACGGCTTCCTGAAGCTATGTTTATTTTCAGATAACTATTAAAACCTGCATACATGATCTTTGAATAATTTTACTTCATAATATAGCCTTCATCAATAAACGAGAGAGTCATTCTGTTTATTATTATAAAAATTACAAACAAAAAAAGTCAATCAGATGGGTACAGTACACATGTTGAGTATATGGAAAATTAGAAAACTTTTTTTTCTTCATTGCCTACCTTATAACGGTAAACGGAGATAACTAGTTCTATTTAGCAACTGAATAGCGTACATATTATAATATAGTTGTGAACAAAATAATTGATTATGGTAAAAAATCGTACTTTTTTGTTCGCTTGTGTAAAAACATTAAACAATCAGTTTAGTTTGCACAAAGTCATCGTCTCCTCATCCAAACCACAACAATGAAATAAGCAACACAACTTTTTTTGTACAAATTTTAAACTTAAAAGTCTAGGCCTTATATTGTTAAATTGCATTTCAAATAATAACACTTATCTCTCTTTCTCTCTCTCACACACATACACACACATACACACTCTCTTATTTAAAAGTCTATTTATTAGCTACTAGCTGAAGTACCCGTGCTTCGCTACGCGTCATAAATAAATTAAAATATGAAGGTGACAGTTAAAACAGCGGATAGGCGAGGTGCTGCGCAGAGGGAGATTAAGGATGGAACATTTTGTCCAACTACACCGCTCGGCGTTGACCGTGTTTTATAGCACAAATTTAGGTTTTACTCGCTAACGGTTTGAGATACCTTTCGGATAGAAAATGTAATTTTTAACCTCGTACAGACCATTAAAAGTTTGCTATTTCTTAGCGTTCTCTTTGTATTTGAAATGGAAATATGAAAGTTTTAAACCAAAGGGTGTAGTGAAGTCACTAAAATGATCGCCATCTTTAAATATTACAAAGTATTGAAATCAAAAGTAACCTATATGTTAACCAGGTAAATCAGCTACTTCCATGTAAAATTCATGTAAATCGGACCAGTGGTACTTGCGTGATTGAGTAATACATAGACGCACATCATCTCATTTTTAGCCTCGCTTCGCTCGCGTCATAGTCGCGTCATATTGTTATTCAATGAAATGCAGGTTTAACCCCATTAACACCCATTTAGAACCTGAATATCCAAAAATCCCTCCTTGGTAGACGTTTTTGACACACAACAAACATATCCCCAAAATATCATTCTTCTAACTTTAATCGTTTGGGTTGGTCGATGAGAGTGAACATCCAAAAATCCTTCCTTAGGGGACGTTTTTCTTCCAGAATTTCACCCCTCCCCATAGGCCCCTTAAATTGGATTTATGAAAAAACGGTCGAACACATTATTTATTTTATTTATTTATTTATTTATTTATTTATTTATTTATTTATTTATTTATTTATTTATTTATTTATTTATTTATTTATTTATTTATTTATTTATTTATTTATTTTTAAGCTGATTGATTTCCTCCGAGTTTCAAACTCCTCGCCTATGTCGTTTAAGAGATACAGGGTCCGTTAGGAGTCTTTCAACCCCAACTTTTCATCCCTTTCACCTCATAATATACACTACATCGAAAAACCATTAGACATGTGTCTGCTTATTTTTAATGATTAGTATATATGCCAAGTATCACATCCCCAAATGAAACCACTCGTGAGATATTGTTATTCAATGAAATGCACGTTTACCCCCCTTAACACCAATTTAGAACCTGAATATTCAAAACTCTTTCCTTAGTGGACGTTTTCGACATACAACGAACATATCCCCAAAATTTCATGTTTCTAACTTTAATAATTTTGGCTGGGCTATGATGAGTGAGTGAGTCTGTCAGGACATTTCCTTTCATTTATTTTTGATAATTTCACCCCTCCCCATGAACCCCTTAAATTGGATTTATGAAACAAACGGTCGAACACCTATTTACTTATTTAAAGCTGTTTTCCCCCTGAGTTTGATGAGTGAGTAAGTGAGTCAATCAGTTAGGACACTTTCTTTCCTGTTTTTTTTTTCCCCCAGAATTTCACCTATCTCCAAGGGCCCCTTAAATTGGATTTATGAAAAAAAAAACAGTCGAACACCTATTTACTTGTATTTTAAGCTGTTCTTTTTCCGACGAATTTCAAACTTCTCGCCTATGTCCTTTAAGAGATACACGCTCCGTCAAGAATCCCTCAACCCCCAATTTTCACCCCTATCACCTCATAATATACACCACATCGATAAACCCTTAGACAAATGTCTGATTATTTTTAATGATTAGTTTATATACCGAATATCACATCCCCTAAGAAACAACTCATGACATATCGTTATTCATTGAAATGCACGTTTACCCCCTTAACATCTCTTTAAAAACCGAATAAACAAAAATCATTCCTTAGTTGACGTTTTCGACATACAGCGAACATATTCCCAAAATTTCATTTTTCCAACTTTAATAGTTTTTGCTGGGCGTGATGAGTGAGTGAGTCAGACAGGACATTTTCTTTCAATTATTTTTACCAGAATTTCACCCCTCCCCATGGGCCCCTTAAATTGGATTGATGAAAAAACGCTTGTACACCTATTAACTTATTTTTAAAGCTGTATTTTTCCCCTGAGTTTGGTGAGTGAGTGAGTTAGTCAGTTAGGAAACTTTCTCTCCTTTTTCCCCCAGAATTTCACCCCACTCCATTGGCCCCTTAAATTAATTTATGAAAAAACGGTCGAACACCGATTTACTTATCTTTTTAGCTGATGTTTTTTCGCTGCGTTTCAAATTTCTCGCCTATGTCGTTTAAGAGATAGGCCTACACGCTCCGTTAGGAATCCTTCAACCCCTACTTTTCACTCCTTTCACCTCATAATAATACACCACATCGAAAACCCCTTAGACACATGTCTGCTTATTTTTAATGATTAGTTTATATGCCGAGTATCACGTCCACAAATGAAACCACTCGTGAGATATTGTTATTCAATGAAATTCAGGTTTAACCCCCTTAAGACCCCTTTAGAGCCTGAATATCCAAAAATCCTCTCTTAGTGTACGGTTTTGACATACAACGAACATATCCCAAAAATGCCATGTTTCCAACTTCAATATTTTTGGCTGGGCGATGATGAGTGAGTGAATGTGTCAGGACATTTTCTTTCATTTTTTCCCTTCAGAATTTCACCCCTCCCGATGAACCCCTTCAATTTGATTGAAAAAAAAAAGAAAACCTGTCGGAAAGCTCTTTACTTACTTTAAAGCAGTCCCCCCCCCCCTGAGTTTAATGAGTGAGTCAGTCAGTCAATCTGTTAGGACACTTTCTTTCCTGTTCCCCGCCCCCCCCCCCCCTAGAATTTCACCCCTCCCCATGGGCCTCTTAAATAGGATTTATGAAAAAACAGTCAAACACATATTTACTTATTTTTATGCTGATTTTTTTCCGCTGAGTTTCAAACTCCTCGCCTATGTCGTTTAAGACATACACGCTCCGTTAGGAATCTTTCAATCCCTACTTTTCACCCCTTTCACCTCATAATATACACCACATCGAAAAACCCTCAGACACGTGTCTTACTTTTTAATGATGAGTTTATATGCCGTGTATCACATCCCCCATTGAAACCAATCGGGAGATATTGTTATTCAACGATATGCAGGTTTAACCCCATTAAGACCCCTTTAGAACCTGAATATACGAAAATCCTCCCTTAGTAGACTGTTTTGAAATACAATGAACATATCCCCAAACTGTCATGTTTCTAACTTCAATAATTTTGGCTGGGCGATGATGAGTGAGTGAGTGAGTGAGTGAGTCAGGACATTTTCTTTCAATTTTCTTTTTTCAGAATTTCACCCCTCCCCAAGAACCCCTTTAATTTGATTTATGAAAAAAAAAACTGTCGAACAGCTATTTACTTACTTTAAAGCAGTTTTTCCCCGTGAGTTTGATGAGTGAGTTAGTCAGTCAATCAGTTAGGACACTTTCTTTCCTGTTTCTTCCCCCCCCCCTCCAGAATTTCACCCCTCCCCATGGGCCCCTTAAATTGGATTTATGATAAAACGGTCAAACACATATTTATTATTTTTATGCTGATTTTTTCCCGCTGAGCTCAAACTCCTCGCCTATGTCGTTTAAGAGATACACGCTCCGTTAGGAATCTTTCAATCCCCACTTTTCACCCCTTTCACCTCATAATATACACCACATCGAAAAACCCTCCGACTCATGTCTTCTTATTTTTAATGATGAGTTTATGTGCCGAGTATCACATCCCCCAATTAAACCAATCGGGAGATATTGCTGTTCAATGAAATGCAGGTCTACCCCCTTAACACCCCTTTAGAACCAGAATATCCAAAAATCCTCTCTTAGTGGGCATTTGCGGCCCTTGGGGAAGCTGCATGCCAAATTTCATTCCAATCCGTTTGATGGTTTCTGAGATTTCGTGATGAATGAATGAGTGAGTCGTATTTGACAAATATATAGTAGAAGATAGTGTCAAGTCTTTGTTATGCTAAACTCGGTTGACAGTGCTGTGTGAGAAGTTGAGTAACTAACGTGATTTCAAGTAAAGATCCTCATTTTCTATACCGGTAGTGCAGAGCGCAAATGGCATCCAGTCGGCCGTGTCTCGACTTGAGCTATGTTGCCATGGAAACTATCCGCCTTGCCATTCCTTCATGAGTATATTTTACTAGCAGGTACCCGCGGCTTCGCTCGCGTCATAGTCATGTCATATTGTTATTCAATGAAATGCAGGTTTAACCCCGTTAACACCCCTTTAGAACATGAATATCCAAAAATCCCTTCTTCTCACTTTAATAGTTTTGGTTGGACGATGAGAGTGAATATCCGAAAATTCTTCCTTAGTGGACGTTTTTCTTCCAGAATTTCACCCTCCCCATGGGCCCCTTAGTGGATTTATGAAAAAAAAAACGATCGAACACCTATTTATTTAATTATTTATTCATTTATTTTTAAGCTGATTGTTTTCCGCTGAGTTTGAAACTTCTCGCCTATGTCGTTTAAGAGATACACGCTCCGTTAGGAATCTTTCAACCCCCACTTTTCATCCCTTTCACCTCATAATACACCACATCGAAAAACCATTAGACATGTGTCAGCTTATTTAATGATTAGTTTATATGCCAAGTATCACATCATCAAATGAAACCACTGGTGAGATATTATTATTCAATGAAATGCACGTTTACCCCCTTAACACCCCTTTAGAACCTGAATATCCCAAATCCTTTCCTTAGTGGACGTTTTCGACATACAACGAATATATACCCAAAATTTCATGTTTCTAACTTCAATAATTTTGGCTGGGCGATGATGAGAACGTGAGTCAGTCAGGACATTTTCTTTAATTTTATTTTTGAGAATTTCACCCCTCCCCATGAACCCCTTAAATTGGATTTATGAAAAAAAAACGGTCGAACACATATTTACTTATTTTAAAGCTGTTTTCCCCCTGAATTTGATGAGGGAGTAAGTGAGTCAATCAGTTAGGACACTTTCTTTCCTGTACTTCCCCCAGAATTTCACCCCTCCCCATGGGCCCCTTAAATTGGATTTATGAAAAAACGGTCGAACACCTATTTACTTATTTTTAAGCTGATTTTTTCCCCACTGAATTTCAAACTTCTCGCCTATGTCGTTTAAGAGATACACGCTCCGTTAAGAATCCTTCAACCGCCAATTTTCACCCCTTTCACCTCATAATATACACCATATCGGTAAACCCTTAGAAATATGTCTGCATATTTTTAATGATTAGTTTATATACCGAATATCACATCCCCAAATGAAACGACTCGTGAGATATTGTTATTCAATGAAATGCAAGTTTAACACCCTTAACAGCCTTTCAGAACATGAATATTCAAAAATCCATCCTTAGTGGACGTTTTCGACATACACCAAACATATCCCCAAAATTTCAAGTTTCTAACTGCTATAGGTTTGGCTGGGGGATGATTAGTGAATATCCAAAAATCCTTCCTTAGTGGACTTCTTTCCCAGAAATTCACCCCTCCCCATTGGCCCCTTAAATTGGATTTATGAAAAAATGGTCGAACAGCTACTTACTTATTTTTAAGCTGATTTTTCCCCCTGAGATTTACACTTTTTGCCTCTGTCTTTTAAGAGATACTTGCTCCGTTAGGAATCCTTCAACCCCCACATTCCACCCCTTTCACCTCATAATATACACCACATCGAGAAACCCTCAGACATATGTCTTCTTATTCTTAATGATGAGTTTTTAAGCCGAGTATCACATCGCCCAAGGAAACCAATCGGGAGATATTAATATTCAATTAAATGCTGGTCTACCCCCTTAACACCCCTTTAGAACCTGAATATCCGAAAATATTTCTTTAAGGGACGTTTTCGACATACAATGAACATAACCCAAAAATTTCATGTTTCTAACTTCAATAATTTTGGCTGGGCGATGATGAGTGAGTGAGTAAGTCAGGACATTTTCTTTCATTTATTTTTCAGAATTTCACCCCTCTTAAATTGGATTTATGAAAAAAAAACGGTCGCACACCTATTTACTTATTTTTAAGCTGTTCGTCCCCCCCTGAGTTTGATGAGTGACTGTATTATTCAGTTAGAACACTTTTTTTTCCTGTTTTGTTCCCCCAGAATTTAACCCCTCTCTAAGGGCCTATTAAATTGGATTCATGAAAAAAAGGTCGAACACCTATTTACTTATATTTTAAGCTGTTTTTTTCCGGTGAAATTCTCGCCTACGTCGTTTAAGAGAAACGCGCTCCGTTAAGAATCCTTCAACTCCCAATTCTCACCCCTTTCAACTCATAATATATACCACATCGATAATCCCTTAGGCATATGTCTGCTTATTTTTAATGATTAGCTTATATGCCGAATATCACTTCCCTAAAGAAACAACTCATGAGATATAGTTATTCAATGAAATGCACGTTTATCCCCCCTTAACACCCCTTTAGAACCCGTATAAACAAAAATCCTTCCTTAGTTGACGTTTTCGACATACAGCGAACATATTCCCAACATTTCATGTTTTCAACTTCAATAGTTTTCGCTGGGCGATGATGAGTGAGTGAGTCAGTCAGGACATAATCTTTACCAGAATTTCACTCCTCCCCATGGGCCGCTTAAATTGGATTTATGAAAAAACGCTCGAACACCTATTAATTTATTTTTTAAGCTGTCTTTTTCCCTGAGTTTGATGAGTGAGTGAGTTTGTCAGTCAGTTAGGACACTTTCTCTCCTTTTCTTTTCCAGAATTTCACCCCACCCCATTGGCCCCTTATATTGAATTTGTGAAAAAAAAAAGTCGAACACCGTTTTACTTATTTATTCAGCTGATTTTCTTCCGTTGAGTTTCAAACTTCTCGCCTATGTCGTTTAAGAGATACACGCTCCGTTAGGAATCCTTCAGCCCTCACTTGTCACCCCTTTCACCTTATAATAAACACCTCATCGAAAAACCCTCAGACACATGTCTTCCTATATTTAATGGTGAGTTTATATGCCGAGTATCATATCCCCCAAGGAAACCAATCGGGAGATATTGTTATTCAATTAAATGCAGGTTTAACCCCCTTAAGACCCCTTTAGAACCTGAATATCTGAAAATCCTCCCTTAGTGGACGGTTTTGACATACAATGAACATATCCCCAAAATGTAATGTTTCTAACATCAATAATTTTGGCCGGGCAATGATGAGTGAGTGAGTCAGGACATTTTCTTTCAATTTTGTTTTTTCGAAATTTCACCCCTCCCCATGAACCCCTTAAATTGGATTAATGAGAAAAACTGTCGAACAACTATTTACTTTTTTTAAGCATTTTCCCCCTGAGTTTGATGAGTGAGTCAGTCAGTCAATGAGTTAGGACATCCTCTTTTCTGATTCCCCCCCCCCCCTCAGAATTTCACCCCTCCCCTTGGGCCCCTTAAATTGGATTTATGAAAAAACCGTGAAACACCTATTTACTTATTTTTTATGCTGATTTTTTTTCGCTGAGTTTCAAATTCCTCGCCTATGTCGTTTAAGGGATACACGCTCCGTTAGGAATCCTTCAACCCCCACTTTTCACCCCTTTCACCTCATAATATACACCACATCGAAAAACCCTCAGACACGTATCTTCTTATTTTTAATGATGAGTTTATATGCCGAGTATCAAATCCCCCAATGAAACCAATCCGGAGATATTGTTATTCAATGAAATGCAGGTGTACCCCCTTAACACCCCTTTAGAACCCGAATATCCAAAAACCCTTCCTTAGTGGGCGTTTTCGACTTACAACGAACTTATTCCCAAAATTTCATGTTTCCAACTTTAATAGTTTTGGCTGGGCGATGATGAGTCAGTCAGTCAGTCAGTCAGTCAGGACACTTAGTTTTATATAATAGATGATTTGATTAGCATGTGCTGGAGTGCAAAAGGGTCGAAATCAGAAGAATGAGGAAGACTATCGAAAATTCCTGTAGCCAGCGGTTCCTTCTGGGACCTAAACTATGTGTATGCAAAATTCGGTTGAGATTGGTGTAACGGTGTAGATTTCTATACGAAACAGACCCACCCACATACATACCTACATACATACAGATTTTCACTTTTATATATAAGATTATTGTGGAGTGCTGTATACCGACAGTAGTGGCTACGCTGGCTAAAGCGCAGCATTAGGTCATGGGGCCAAGCTCTCTGCTGACTCGGTAGACGCGTGGGTTCGAGCCCCACCGTCGGCTGTCCTTGAAATGGTTTTCCGTGGTTTCCCATTTTCAACACCAGGCAAATGCTGGGACGGTACCTTCTGACAGGCCACGGCCGCTTCCTTCCACATCCTTGCCCAGTTTCATTTACCATCATTCATTTCATCTCTCATTAACTCCTCTCATTCATCGCCACAAAGACTTCCATCTCATCTCATCCCCGACCCCGTTGGAAAAACGGAAATAATAAGGGGTAGACATACAATTGTGGAGTGCTGTATAGATGGGGTAAAATCGGGCACCACCCGGTCCTGCCCACGCGTCATACCCGGTTTCACCCCACTGGAAGTTGTAAAGTAAAACATGGATTAGGCAAACAAAATCGATTTGTATCTTAAATACATCCATACCATCGTAAGCCTAAAGAAATGAGATACATAGAATGCACTTGCCTTTACTGTTACTGCTGCAGTACTTAGGTAGTAATCGATGCAGTTTAACAGAAAGTTGAAACAAGAAATCACAAAAATACAAAATCATTCGTCACAACTGAACAAATCTCCACAGTGCAATGGTGAGCTCCCCGCAGCTTTACCTTGGCCTTGGTAGTTTTGTTTGGCTGCCGGCCTCCAGTTAGAAGCAATAACTGAGCCAGAATTGGGGTACCCGGTTCGAACCCCACTACCCGGTTATGCCCCACTTTCCCCTATACCCCGTTCCAACCCTTAGACGTGAATTACATTTGTCCACTTCCTAGTCTAGCAGCCAGCATTCTTGACTGTCGCCCCAGAGGTTCGATTCAAGAAATTTAATTCTAGTAAGTCAGACAGAAAGTACTCGGATTTGCCGGTCGAATAATCATGATGTCCCAAAGTCTCCTTAAGCTCCGTGATCTGATGAAACTCAAAGTGCTGAATTGTATTTATTTATTTATTTATTTAGCGTGTAGCTTTTAGAGCCGGAAGTGTCCGAGCACATGTTCGGCTCACCAGAGACTGTAGCAGCTTCAAGCAGACAACCATAGGGTGAGCTACAAGTTCCATTCAATTACAAGTAGTTCCAACTTTCCAACTGACACCTAGTGGTGAACGTTGGAACTTTGATAGAGCGTTTCAACGAAATCTAACCTATAAATTTATCTTCACACAAGTTTAGTTAGTGGAAGGATCTTTTACATGGCATACATCTATGACCTGAGACCGCCGGCTTTACTTCCCCTCCAAAGGAAGGCATACTGAAGGATTTTAACGCTCTTAGAAAATCCGATGACTTCGGCTGGGTTTGAACCCGCGATCTTGGGCACAGCAGTTCAGCATACTACCAACTACGCCGCCGAAGCCGCTAAAATGATGAATGATATTTATTTATATATTTTTTATTTCTTTTATAGTGTTTTAGATAATAAATAGATTAGCATTGCCTCTTACGGAGTTACAGTAGATGGAAAGTGACGGGTGAGATAGTTTGCAATTGCTTTCCGCACCGAGCCAACACAGCTACTGTATACTGAGCCTATGAGTGGGAAATATTAGGATCAAACATGTAAATTGAGCCAACTCCTTAAAAAAAAGAGGAAAAAATCAATCAAAATGTATCAAAAAGTATCAAAAATAGCGTCCGGGTGTCAAGTATCAGGGGTTAGCTTAGTTACCTTAGTGATAGCTAACCTGTCAGATCTTGTTTGGCCACCGGCAGCCAAGCTCGAGCTGAGATAAATAGAAAACACTGTAATCAGGGTGACTGCTGAATATACAGGGTGTATCCGTGATGATGTTTCAAACTTTCAGGGAAGATGGTGGATGGGAAATGGATCAATGTGAGACAAGGACCCAGAGTTCGATCGAGTCAACAGTAACTGTTATTAATAATAATCGCAGTTGTTTAACATCAGTCCTCAATTCTAGCTCTTAACAGACGCCAGGGTGGCGGAATTTCGTCCCGCAGGCGTTCTTTAACGTGCCGGAAGCCAACGACATGGGGTTGGCACGTGTCAACACCCTTAAACGCCACCGACGTGCGCAGGTTAACGGTATTAAATGAGTAATATTTTGCTTATAACTTGTGACTCGATCGTTTCCGTACTGTGGTTCCTTATCATACATTGATCCACTGGCCTTCCTCCATCATCCCTGAAAGTTTGTAACATCATCACGGATACACCCTGTATAAAGTGGCTGCGGAGAGAATTACTTATCCTTACTTCTGTCCGTAGTCTTAAAAAAAAAAATGTTACTGGTTTCACGCCCCTTTTATCCACTGAGAATTTTAGAGATTCTGGGGTGCCGGACTTGGGCTCGAAGGGGATCTTTAACTTGCCAGTAAATCAACTGTTATAGCTTCAACGCGCACCCTCAAATGCCAACTGACTTCAGCGGGCTTCGATCCTACAACGTTGGGTAGAACGTAAACGCTGTGACACGCTGCCAGTCAATAGATGTTTAAGTAGCGTGCGAATTGACTCAGGGATTTTAGCCTCAACGCGGAGCCAATGACTGATTTGCAGCCTTCTCGAGTGCATTCCATGAAATCATGACTTAGCCTCCAATTGCATGTCAAGATGAGGATATGAATTGCACAATTGCTTTACTGAGATTCCTAATGTTCTTGTCGTGTTTTAGATAATAAATGGAGTGGCATTGCCTCTTACAGAGAAGAATGGACAGTTAGATGTCACATCTTGTTCTGTTGTCAAGGTTACAGGCTTGGCATTCCTAGAACAGTTTATCAGAGCTACAATAGTTTTGTAGGACTATATCCAAAACTGTTGGTTTTAGGGTCTAAAAATATTGTTTTGGGGTCGCTTTCCTAGTGTTGTTTATCGCTTAGAGGGGCGTAAAATGGGCTATGTCCGATCTTTATACGACAACCTCGATTTTTTGCCTGCTTCTTAAAATTACCCCCCTATCCCCATGAGGCACTTTTGTTCAAAACTTGCAGTCTAGTGATATTTTGGGGGAACCTTCTACTTACGAATTTTTAGGTGATTTGCTCCAGTAGCTTTGACGTCAATCCATTGCAAACAGGTAAACAGACAAGATTCAAACTGAGGGAATATAATTATGGTCATCCGGAATAAATACAATGTTTAAGTCAAACATTCCAAATGTTCAGACAGAAAGCTTTCTTTATCTCTCTATATATAAAAATGAAAGTTTGTCTGCTTTTTCTGAATTTCTACGGACATTTGCGTTATTTACGCGTTTCAGACTGTTTTATGACGGATGCGAGCGAAAATAATTTTTTTGTCTGTCTGTCTATTTTTCCGTGGACAAGTATGTTCCCTTATAACTCGAGAACGGCCGGGTGGATCAACGTAAAATTTGGTACAGATATCCTACAGAGGCATGACTCTAATCATTGATGTAACTCTTCTCTGTAGCTTCAATAAAAGAGGCCCTACCCCCTTAAAACACTTGCTGAAATAGGCGTAGAAGGGCGAGACAAAGCTCATTTTCAGCCCCTCAATGTGAGATACAAAACTCGGGGGCCCTTTAACCACCATTTTAGGCCCTAAAACTAACCGTTTTTGAGATAATGCCAGAAAACTAATTTAATTTAATAAAATAATGAAAGAATGCAATCCGGTAACCATGGCAACAGAAACTCACAGGTCCATCTATTGCTGTAAGACGCAATACAATTCCATTTATTACATTACTGAGATAGTTTGCAAACGGTTATAAGGTTATAACGGAACAAAATCAAGCTGTAAAATTCATCAATACATATAATGCGCTTAAGAGGGTCAAGGGGTACTCTAGAATTTTTTCACGCGATTTACACGTGCGGGGGTGGTACGGAAGGTCTATTACGTCCCTATGTTAGAGCCTCCGTGGCTTAGGCGGCAGCAAGCCGGCCTCTCACCACTGGGTCCGTGGTTCAAATCCCGGTCACTCCATGTGAGATCTGTGCTGGACAAAACGGAGGCAGGCAGGTTTTTCTCCGGGTACTCCGGTTTTCCCTGTCAATATTTCATTCCTGCAACACTCTCCACTATCATTTCATTTCATCTGTCATTCATTTAATCATTGCCCCAGAGGAGTGCGACAGGCTTTGGCAGCCGGCACAGTTCATATCCTCGCCGCTAGATGGGGGCTTCATTCATTCCATTCCTGACCCGGTCGGAGACTGGAAGCAGGCTGTGGATTTTCATTTTCATTATTATTATTATTATTATTATTATTATTATTATTATTATTATTATACTACGGCCTACAACGACGAGACAAAGCTTATTTTCTGCCCCTTGGTGTCAGAAACAGAACTCGGGGACCCTAAATAGCCGTAAAGGGTCCCCGAAAACTACATTTTAAGCCTCTAATAACAACAGTTTCTGATATTCCAAGAAAACTAATTTCATTTAATAAACTAATGAAGGAATGCACGCCAATAGCCATGACAAAAGCATCTCAAAAGTTGACATCCAACTTTCCATCTATTTCTGCAAGAAGTAATGCCACTTCATTTATTAAATTTCTGTGAACGTTTGCAAATGGCAATAAGGTTATCACAGAACCAACTAAAACTTTAAAATTCATCAATGCGCTTAAGGGGGTCAGGGGTTACCATAGATTTTTTCACACGACTTAAACGTGCGATATGTCGTTCAGAAGGTCTATTATATCTCCAAACAGGAACATAACGTGTATTGCGTTTCGTCTACGAGGTTTTCAATTTTATTTTCACGTCAGGAAGTACACGTTAGGTAGGCTAAATTTATTTTCTGAGCATATTTTAACTAATCATTTATCTTTGTCGACAAACAGGTTCCAAGCCTCTAACCATTGCAACAGTAGCTCAATTGATTACATCTGGCTATTAATACCAAAGACCGTTCGAAGAATGGGTACTTCTGCTAGTTTATAGATATAAGAATCGAAATTCGTCTGTTTTCTTGGGAATTTCCCCACAGCTTAGTGTTATTTCTTACATCACAAATCTGCACAAAAATAGATTTTTGTCTGTCTATTTGTACGATCGATTATAACTCGAGAACGCTCCACTGTTGGAGCGTTTCGTCCCCCACCTTCAAAATTATCGCTCTTCCTTTTGCCAATAAATCATCAAACATGAAATTATGTCTTAATCAAATGATCGTAGTGAAACTTTATTTAATGAACCATTATTATAATATTTATCTACTGGTACATACATCTATGACTTACATGTAATAAATTATAGATGTCGCACTTGTGCATTCCTCGAAAACTTCAACGAACGTTCGTATATCTGTAAAATGTACTTTAAGAGACCATTGCTATAGTCTAACCAAACAGGTATATAAAGTTATCTTACTTTTTATAATTTTTTAAAATATTAATACATGATTACATCAAAATTGTCACTGAATGTTTCGAACAACGTGAAATCCAGCAAAGAATAGAACCTAAACCTGAAGGCCTATTAAACCATTGCTTCCTTTTCAACTAACAAATTATAGATAGCGCGCATGTCACTTCTTACGGAATTAATAACTATTTCATCAGGATCTGATCTCTGTGAAACTTCGCATTGTGTACTGATACTATAGTCTATAACGTGCAGAAACCAATATCTTATTTTTGATAAAATATATAGATCGCGCACATGTCAATTCCTTATATATGAATTCTCCTAACTAGTCCCTAACGAACGCCGTATTTCTACAATCCTGCCCTAAAATGACAAATTAGACACGCGTAGCGAGACGAAGTCACTGACATGCAATTCCGAGTTCCGACATCAATCACTGTGGCGTCAAATTAGCGGGCAGTGACGAAATGTATCACTCAGGTGAAGTCGGATACACCTGCCAGTAAATAAGTAAATACATAAATAAATAAGTAAATAAATAAATAAATAAAACAAGATGTTCAGGAAAGAACATATAGCCTACTTTCTCCTAAATGTATGGGTATAGTTATAACTCTTTGTCTTTATCATCTCCTAATTTCTTCCAATTCGAAGTGCAAATTGGCACACTGGATTTGAGGAATGGCGTTCAAATAATTTACCCCAGCATTTTGCAATTTCATCAGTAAACACTCCAAACAACGTAGGTATTCAGTTTATTAACACCGACTACTTACAATAATTTAAACTTCGTTGCTCTAAACGTATCACTGGGAGAAACATATTTAATATAACTATTACACAGCTAATTTGTAATCGCGCACGGCTAACGAGAAAGACAGGCCATGGCGCGTAAACCAAACCCTTCTGTGACGTAGGCAATGTACCGGTACTGCTTGATGATGCTTGTACGTTTAAGTCGAGAGCAATTCATAAGCAGCAGAAATGCAATATTTTATATCAATCTTCATAAAATGGACGCAGTTTAGATGTTCCGTGTGTTTTCAAACACGATAAATTATACTGTATAGGTTTGCAAAACTACGCCTATTGAAGTTACTCCTTACAAAAATTTACGCGAACTAGGATTCAAGGGTTCGTTGTGTCTTTAATAGCTGCAACGAACAGACTACAGTGAGTCGAGTTGTAGATTCTGTGACCTTCGTTGTGAGTTAGATTATGTGCACATTAGTATAATTAGATCAAAGAATCTTGCAGCACAGTATAGATATCATTAACTTATTGTTGTTTCAAGGGGCGGAACATAAATTAATTCGTTTATAGAAGAGATCTGCGGAATACACTACCCACCGACTAACGACTTGTATCAATACCTTCTATGAAGACAAGTGATAAATGAATACCAACGTTTATACAGGTTCAATGATGTAGACAAGATGACTAGGTACCACACCGGCAGTAAAACGAAGACCAGGCAGTGGTGCAACAGAACTACATTGCTGACGTCACGAAAACTCACCAGAGCCAGTCATTCTCGTTGGCCGTGATAATCGCGCCTTATCTTGGGGATGTGTACCCTCTATCGGCAAAAATAATAACCTTCGCAATTATTCTGTAGACATGGGTTCACTAACTGGCCGGTAGAGAGCATAGCTCTCATCTAGAAGGCTGTGGTTACCAATAACATAGTTCAAGTAATTACTCTTAGATGTCACTCCGGTAGTGTATGTTGTTTTAATTAAATATATATTTTCCATTTCAAAATGCACCATATAATGTTTTATTTTATAACGTCTCAGTACTCAAGAAATAATAAATATAAAAAAAAATCAAGAAAAAAAGTCCAACTCTGATAGGATTTGAACCACGGCCAGCCTGATGAAAGACTAACGCGCTGACCACTCAGCCAATCGTGCACACTCTAAGTAGATCGTTAGGAACCAATACATATACCACGTTATAGCAAATCATGACTTGGACTAAACGTTTTCTTTACTGGAGTATATTTTAAACCGAGTTCATTTCATAGAAAGTTCATATATTTCTTACCACTGACCTATATTGCATGCAACATACTGACATTAATAAAATATAGGTCAGAACGAGAGATCAGCTGCCATCTTGTCAAATAACCGAGACGACTCAGCTTTTTAAAATCACTTCTAGACTATAATATTAAAATATAAACTTTTAATTTCAAACGGGCCACGTCGTTTCAAACAGATTAAACGATTCTTGGTTCGATAGTCGGAACTGGTGGGTCCCATGTTATGGATTATAAAGTTTGCATAATTCACGTGGCCGCCATTCTGAAATGGTACGGTTGATGACCTCGTAGTTTGGGCACAAGACGCGCCTCATATGAAGGAATGTTGTTACCAAATTTGGTAAAGATCCGATTATTAGTTTGGTTGTAATGCATTATTACGTTTTGACCATTTGAGTGGCCGCCATTAAGTTTTGGTAAAGATGGCGGCAATATAAAACATGACACTGAGGTGCCCTTTGCCAGTGCTACTACCTCTGTACCAAATTTCGTTCAATTCGGTTTCACCGTGTTCGAATTGATAGGGGAGACAGACATTCAGAATACACACACTCACACACACACACACACACACACAGACTCACACACATACACACACACAGACAGACACACAATTTTTGGCCCTGTAGTGATCTCATAAGTCTACTTTCATTTTTTGCAAATATCGAAAGTAGGCAAAAAATAAAGATGTGTTTCTACACCCTACAATTTTTGTTTCGTCCGGTTAGAGATCAGTAGATGGCCATTCTGTCGACAACCTGGACTTGGAAACACACACACTCACACTTAAAAACTGTCTGATAACCTGTGTCATTGTGGTAGTAATAATGTTATTGGTTTTACGTCCCTTTTAACAACTGCGGCTTTTAGAGACGCCGGGGTGCCGGAATCTTGCCCCGAAGGTGATCTTTAACGTGTCAGTAAATCTACTGACACGGCTCCCTCGCATTTGCGCGCCCTCAAATGCCAACTGGCTGTGCCAGGAATCGATCCTGCAACCTTGGGATCAGCAAGCCAGAACGTTACCGCTTTTTTTTTTTTTTTTTTTTTTTCTTTTTTTTTTTTTATTAGCTCTTTACAGAATTACAGAATTTTCAGATATGATACATACCATACTATTACATCACAAGAAAGTCCAGATAGTGTCCATATTTATCGTACAATTGTCCACTTTCACTAAGCTTCCAACGCTCTTTCTGCAGGTGATACCTGAGATCCAGGATTGAGAAATGTTGATCATTGTCCATCACGAAGTGTACATATTGGCCCATTATCCACACAATGGCAGTCTGTTTAATTTGGGGGAAGGCGGTCACCGACAAGCGAATCAACTTCCTGTCATCAAGGTCATCCGTGGGCACATTTAATAGTTGACATACGTTTCCCTTACACCACAGCCACGTGGAGGCAACTCGCGTGCATGATGTGAAGCGGTGTATCGCCGTATCAGTTTGACCACATATAGTACACCATGGGTAAGCTTCAAGACGGATGGTATATCGCCGTAGAGCGGTTGGGATGAGATCGTTGAGGAAGATAAAAACCCGGGAGTGTACAGCAGAAGAAATGGTCATAGCCCCAAAATTTTTCCAAACAGTGGGCCAATGGACGTAGAGGGTGGTGGCCTCGATTCGCGGTTTGGAGTGTACCGCTTGCCGCAACATGTTATAAATACTTTTCGTCGTTGGAACAGTCCCTGAAGGCATTTGGCGAACAGTTTCCAGAAGGTGCTGTTGATGGTCCCTAAATATCTTCGGCAAAGCTCTCTCACAACCACGGGCTGTGTTCCGAATATCTTTGTATAGCGCTTTCGTAAAAGTGTCATGTTGGGAAAGAATGGCGATGTCGTTCTTGCAGAGGAGTGCACGGCATTTCATGCCATGAGCGGTTAGCCCTAGCCCGCCTTGCCGGGATGGGAGATACAACTGTTCCCGTTGTACTCGGAACAAAAATCCTTGCCATAGAAACCAACCTATATATTTTGCCAATTGGCTCTCAAACATTTTGGGCAGTGGGAAAAGTTGTGCGACATACCATATTTTAGAGAGCGCAAATACGTTGAGGACTACGACCCGTTGCACTATATTGAGGTTTCTTTGACCAAATTGGATCAGCACTCCCCTAACTTTGGCAATGACCTTAGTCCAGTTTGCGTGCACCGTGTCCAGAATCGATTGCTTCCAGGTAATGCCAAGAATTTTCACCTCATTTACTATCCGGAACCAGGGCTGTTGGGTAATCACTGAGTTATTATTGAGCGGAAGCAAAGCAGTTTTCTGGGGGTTCGATTGTGCTCCAGAGGCGATATGGTAGAGCTGAAGGACGCTATCGATGTGGGAGATGTCTTCGTTATTGCGGATCAATATGGATACGTCATCAGCATAGGCGCACATGCCAAAAACATGTGTGGACAGTTTGTAACCCTGTAGCTTCACCTGGGTAGTCCGAATGAACGGTTCAAGGCCAATGACAAAAAGTAGCATGGAGAGGGGACATCCTTGCCTAACTGATCGTTGTATTGGAATCAGAGGGGAAAGAAAACCGTTGACGAGCACTCGAGACGTAGCATTACAATTTATCATACGAATGTAGTCAATAAGGATTGCAGGAAATTCAAAGTGCTGCAAGACCATGTACAAGTATTCATGACTGATGCGATCGAAAGCTTTATCAAGATCCAAGGTGAGAAAACTCATTGGCTCAGTGGGGAGCATTTCGGCTTTTAGGTGTAGGTCCCTTAGTATCGTTAAGTTTGTTAACAGAGTTCTTCCAGGAATACTGCAACATTGTTCATCACCAATGATATCATGTAGAACAGTCTTCAATCGGCATGCAAGTACTTTGGTAAGGACTTTATAATCACTGCAGAGCAGAGTAACTGGTCGGAAGTCACCAACTGCCATGGGAGAGGATGTTTTTGGTATGAGGACTATGGTACCCTCGTGATGTGATCGACAAAGAGCACGACGTTGGAGAATGGTACGCAGGACATGGCAAAATTCTTTGCCAATGAGAGGCCAGAAGTGTTTATACATTTCATATGGCAGTCCATCAATGCCAGGTGAGCGGTTGTTTGGGAGGTGCTTAACCACAGAGTGAATCTCTTCATCCGTAATATCCGCGCTGAGCCGAGTTTTGTTGTCCGGAGACAGATGGGTATTGCAAGATGAAAGCAATAGGGTCACCTGCTGTGGATCAATTGGAGCCGGAGCGTAGAACCGTTGATAAAATAGTGATATTTCACTACGTATAGCGTCAGGGGAGGTGACGACACTTCCAGTACTGGTGCGGAGGCGGTGGATATATTTACGTTGCCGCTCACGTTGTCCTTTGGCGATATGGTATACACTTGCACTTTCGTCTGGGAGCACTGTACGATCTTTTAAAGCCACGTTTATATGAGCGAGCGTTCGTTGCTGTAGAGACAGGAGCTTGGTTTTAACTTCCCGAATCTGGTCATATAAACGCTCCCCAGCATCAGATCTTTGCTGGAGCTGGCGAAGAACTCGATAGTAAAATTCAACTGTATCCCGTCTTTCCCGACCTCGTTGGTAGGATATGTTCTTAAAGACGCGGCGGATCCCTGGTTTAACCAAAATATCCCACCAGTCTGCGCAGTCGCGAAATTTGCATTTTTGTTGGACCCATCGAGTCCAGTGTTGTCTGAAAATATCTTGGCATTCCTCCTCCAGTAACAGCGAGCAATTCAGTTTCCAATAACCTCTTCCTAAGTGAAATATGGGATGGGGGTAAGAGATTGTACATACGACAGCATGATGGTTAGTGAAACTGGCAGGTATCACTTCATATCGTCTAGGCTGGATAAGTTCCTGTGAAAAGTAGATGCGGTCAATTCGTGATGAGGAGTTGTGACTTATACAGGTGTAATGGGGCAGGGGCACCTTTAAACTATCCACAGCATCAATGAGGTGTAGGGAGGTAAGAAGGGTCCTGAGAGCCGGGTTGACACCTTTGTATGGACTAGTGGAATCCTCTGGGCGTTGAATACAATTGAAATCCCCTGCAAGAATAAGTTTTTCCTTAACATCGTGCAGATGAGGCAGTATACTCTGTTCAAAGAACATTTTCCGTTCCACACGTTTATTGGACCCAGATGGGGCATATACATTTATCAGGGTGGTATTGTTTATGTGTCCAGATATTATGCGTCCTGATGGATGACATAGCACACCTTCGAGTGGGATATCATGTCTTATGAGGAATCCGGTCCCTCTATTCGTATTACCGGTATTGATGTATTGTTTGTAGAAGGCAGATATGGGTAAACACGGTATGGCAACTTCTTGAATGAAGGCAATGTCAATGTCTGCATCTCGAAGGAATCTCTCCAACAGTTGAAATTTCAGAGGGCATTCTATTACATTGATATTCACAGTGGCCACAGTGAGAAATTGCGCCATTAAGAGAAGTATAAAAGCTGTGCTAGACATACTGGAAGGTGGACTCGAAAGAAGACACAGCTGAGAATTATCCTGGTGCACTATGTCAAATTAGGTTGAGAGAGTTCCTTATGATTGCTATTCATAGGCCGGCAGTCAGCGTTTGAGAGCGTTCGTGGGTCCCTAGATGACGTAGAATGAAGATTTTGTTTCTTTTTCACAGCTGCGGGAACGGTTGTAGAGCCAGTTTGATTCTTCTGGGCTGGTACGGCAATCGAGGCATTTGTTTTTATCTTTTTAGATACGTTCTCGGATCCTCGATCAACCTGCGTAGGTGAGTCGGTAGGTACCAGAGAAGGTGGGGGCAGTGAAGACAAAATTTCTGTGGCAGCCTGTAGTGGCGGCATAATTGGTTCTAAGGCTGCGATACATGTTGCCGATAGCACAGGTGCACTCTGTGACTCGCTGAGCTGGTCAGTGTAAGGAACCAGTTCTGCGTCGTGTGTATCAGAGGCCACTGCTGGTGTTGTCCCAGCTGACTGATCAATAAACATATTTTCATGTGACGTTTGCTGTGTCACGACTTCCGAGTATTGAACACGTCGTTGTTGTGTGGGAGTTATACCGAGGGGAATCATTTTCTGTGGGCAGTTGATACGTAGGTGTGTGTTAGCATTGCAAATTAAACAGGTCTGTTTCTGTCCATTATAAGATAGATAGCCAGAATGGCCACCAAAAGTCTCAGTGGAGGGGATATCTTGTTTTATTTCCATTGTGACTGCGCGTATTCCATTATACACCGGGAACTGATAAGCAGAAGACCATTGTTCTTTCCTGACGTCACTCACAGTGCCATATTTCGACAGGACGGATTTGAAAATTTCAGGTGGAACTTCAAGTGGGACATTAAATACACGCACTGTGGTAAAATTGGAATCCGCTGGGGAGAGCTTAACATTAGTCATTTCGCCTGAGGCATACTGAAATTTAATAGGATCTGCAAAATTATTTAACAATTTCTGATAAATAGATATGCTGATTACCTTGATGTACATGGTTTTTTCTTGTGCATTTAACTGGATGGCTTCTACTTGGTCGACAGTCAACCGGAGAGTATCGCTAATCCAGCGGTGAATTTCTCCTGGTGAGGGGCGAGAACTCTGCCTGTCCCATTGGCAGCGTACGGTATTTTTTCTCGGGTATCCGGACATGATTTTCAGCGGGGTTTTCTGGGTTTTCTGGTTTTGTTGTCCTATCTGGAATACTACTTGAAAAAGTATTGTCCGAATGACACACGGAAGGTCAGTTCACCCGTGGAACTATCGGAAGCACCGGTATTAGAAAATGTACACTCTTCCAATGCGGTCACACAGCGCGCTCACACGCACCTCACTCTGCCACGACTAGTGACCAACTGCCGCTGAGCCATGCATACAGCCCTGTTATTCTGGTGACTGTAGTAGTGTTTGTATTTGTTTTTGAGGCTAGGATTTGGAAGGAGGCAGCCAGGGTCTTATGTAGAGAACCAACACGGCATTTGCCACGGAAAACTACTTCTAGGACAGCTGGGTTGAGAATCAAACCCATATACAGTAATCTCATCTTTGCCCCACGAAGCTGAGTGTGCCCCGTTCTAACAATCAGACCAGAATAAAATGTCATAGTCGAGCCGGGAATCGAACCAAGGACCGAGACGTATCCTGAGATCTCAGAGGGTGACCTAATGTGGTTCAAATTAAATGTAAGTGTAACACCGTGGTTATGTTTTTCATCTCTTCGGTGCCGTATCACTTAAAACAGTTCAGCATTGAGATATAGTCTACTCATTATTTTTGGAAGCCTTAGCTGTACGTGTTTTAGTGAAAATTGGTGAATTTAATAGGTGGAGTATCGAGGTCACCTGTCACGAATATGAAGAGTAAGGCTCATGTTTTACAATTTCATGCTTATAATTGGCGCAAGTTAGCATTCCATGCACCATTGCCAGTACAGTTAATCATGCTCTTGTTGAAAGGAATTGCAGTCCATGTATCACTGGTTCAGGAATCAATAATTGGGCTGGTCAGTTAAATTTCTCTCGATTACGGTAGAAGTACATGATGAGACACCTGGCCGTTTATTATTTCACCATAAAGCCCCACTTAGGACGTGTGGCAATTAATCTTCCGCCAGTTTGTGCTGTGTTAGTGCAGGCATCACACTACCTAATGGAGAGCCTTCCTACTTTACAAGTAATCTTACAAAGAAGCTTCAAAATTATTTTAAGAAGAGCTAGCACACGGAAAATTTAATTATTAACGGAATTACTTTTCAGTCGGTCTACACGAGTGTGTCCAACTGTGGCGTAACTAGGATTTGCTTCTGGAGGGGGATGCGCGGAGTCAATTCTCAACTAACAAATGAAGGGCGTATTAATAGGTAAGATCACTTACGCTTTGTAGGACAAAACTATTTTTTTTGGAAATATATATTTTTAGCCTACTTTTCACATTTTGCAAAAATGAGGAAAAAGTAGACTTATGAGATCGGGCAAATGTGTGTCTGTCTGTCTGTCCTTCTGTCTGTCTGTTTGTCTGTCTGGCTGTGTGTGTGTGTGTGTGTCCCCCCCCCCTATCAACTCCTAAACGGCTGCAGCAATCGAAAGAAAATTTGGTGGGAGTAAAGATCTATACCTGAATATCTCACGGCCATATTTGAAAATGATATCAGTGCTATCAACTGCTGAAAAATGGCAATTGAAATTTGAGCTCCATGTTGGATATCTTGGAAGGTATGAATGGGAGCTATTTCAAAATTGGCACACGTTTAGATAATAATATTGCAGTTTAATTTCCAGGAGGCCATACATGGCAGTGTTGCCAAAATGATTATAAGCCTGCTGGTAGGTCCAATTTTAAAATACATGTTACTTCTATACTAACAAATGGATTTCATCCAAAATTGGCACAAAACGAGATCATAATATTACATATTATTTCTGACCAACACATGCATGACATTGTTGCCAACATGATTTAACGCGCGCTGATAAATCCAAGGTCTAACTGAATGTAACGTGCATGCTATCCATTCGACTTCAACCAAATGTTGTATTCTGTACCTTAATAGATGCAACTAACAATAGCCTATATTCAGTCACCTGGGCTGCCAAGTGTACTGCTCTATTAGGCTACATTATATAAGGTATATTTCGAACTAATTAGTAATTTCGATATTACCAACTTAATTTCGTCATTATTCTAGATAGGTCTTTATAGATTGGAAAGAATCTTAAATTTCAAGAAAAGTAGGCTCTTTGGTTCGTCACGGAACTTCTTGTTTATTTTTTATCTTTTGCTTTAAATTTAAGTTTTTTGTTTGTGTTTCGTTGTGTTTTCTGTATTAATTTTGTGTTTTATTTTTATTTTTTGTTATTGTGTTCTTTTAAATTACGATTTTGTTTTTGTTGTTTTTTTGTTTGTTTTCAGTTTGTGGTTTTCTGCTTTGGCTATTTTTATCGATTTTTGATTATTTCTTTGTTTTTTTTGTTTTTTGTTTTTGCTTTTAAATTTGCTGTTGTTGTTATATTTGCTTTGTGTTTTCTGGTTTCAGTTTCATGTTTGTTGTTTACTGCTTTAGTTTTATTTTTGATTTTTTGATTTTTACTTTGTGTTTTTGGTTTTGTGTTTGTTTTCTCTTTCGGTTTTGGCAAAATGAGACATGATGAATGAAAGCTAATCTACCAGTCTTCGTGTTTGATCTCGATGGATTTTATTTGCACCTATCAATGTGCAAAACTTGATTGCAGAGATTTGCTGAAGCAACTGTTAAGTTTAGGTTACACTAAACATTTCACACTAATAGGGAGAATTGTTTTCGAATTAGTTAGTATAAACTTACGTTCTCCAATTGTTTGTTATGAATCCGGAGATTGGTTGTATCAGAATAAGCAACTCATCGAATTACATATTTTTATTATTTGGCTCTGGCTGGGATTGATCGCACTGAGCAGTGAGCACCCCCCGTAGTTACGTCACTGGTGTCCAATTTGATTGGGTGAAGAGTAACGAATATTTCAACAGCTTAACCGGAAGGTAATATTACAGGAATTATTTATATATTGTATCTAATTTATACAATTTCTTGACCAAATAAAGGGAAGGTCATTTAATTGGATGGCATGCAGAGTAGGGCAAAACACTCACAAAATGTTGTTTCGATGCAAAATTCAAAATACAATTACTGAATCCGTGAAAATACAAAATTGTGTTCAAAAATTGAATTGAAAATACTGAACACTATCAGTCAAGTATGCTTGTAAACCATTGATTTGAAAACTCAACATGGAATGGAAACTTTCTTCGCTGGAAATATTAGGTATTTTCAGATTTATTTTAGAATACAATTTGGTATTTTGAAATATCCAGTTATTGTATTTTGAATGTTTTGAGTATTTTGCCCAACTCTGATGACATGTTTCGATCGTCAAGCGATCATCGTCACATCTAGTACACTTATGCTTAGATTAGTTTTGATTGACTTGTTTAACACTTAGACCCATGTACAACAATATTCAAAATTTAATATTAATGAAAAAACGCTTTTATAAATTTGTGCAACAAGAGGAAGAATTTGTCTATTGTTATAAAAGTTTATCTTATTTTCAACCCTAATTTTTCTCCTAAACATAATTATACTGTTATACTATTATTATGGGTCTTACGTCCCTTTTAACTAATGAGGCTTTTAAAGATCCGGAGTGCCGGAAGTTTGCCCCGATGGGGATCATTAACGTGACAGTAAATCTACTAGCACGGGTCCCTCGTATTTGGGCACCATCAAATGCCAACTGACTACGCCAGGATTTGATCCTGCAACCTTAGTAACAGCAGGCGAGAACGTTACCACTGCACCAAGCAGTTAGTCTAATTAATTGCATTGCAAGTATCCTATTCTTGAATGCGATAACTTTCTCGCTTGGTGTGCCCAAGGTTGCAGGTTGCGTCTCTTAAAGTCGCAGCAGTTAAATGGGACGTAAAACCAATAACATTATTATTATTACTATTACATGGGTACCACCATAAACTGTGCGTCACCGAGTACTTTCTTTACATAGAAGTATCCTGTATTTGTAAATTATGTGGTAAACAATGTAGTCGGTACCACGTAATCACATGTAAGAACCGGGGTCCTTCCATTGAGATATTTTGTGAAGGTGGAAGATGAGAACACTAATAATATATATTCACATTTATTAACCCTATGTACAATTTGTGCGCTGTATTTTCAATGAAAAAATGAAAATCCACAGCCTGCTTCCAGTCGACCGACCGGGTCAGGGAATGCAATGAATGAAGCCCCCATCTAGCGGTGAGGATATGAACTGTGCCGGTTGCCGAGGCCTGTCGCACTCCCCTGGAGCAATGATTAAATGAATGACAGATGAAATGAAATGATAGTGGAGAGTGTGGCTGGAATTAAATTGTGACAGGGAAAACCGGAGTACCCGGAGAAAAACCTGTCTGCCTCCGTTTTGTCCAGCACAAATCTCACATGGAGTGACCGGGATTTCAACCACGGACCCAGCGGTGAGAGGCCAGCGGGCTGCCGCCTAAGCCACGGAGGCTCTCTGTATTTTCAATAATTATCATTATTGAAAAATAAATAATAATAATAAAATAGAGGCCTATAATCGGAAGAGCCAAGGGGGTTACACCAAGCAGATGAAGGAAGAACTCCGGAGGCTAGGAATTACAGATGACGACTTTCGAGACAGAACACAATTCAGGGAAATACTTTCGAACTTAAAGGTTCTTGTGGGAGAAAAGAGAGAACGCGGGGGAGGAAGATGGACAGCAAAGAGAAAGGCGCAACACTCTGAAAGAATGAAGGAAGTTTGGAGGAAGAGAAAGGAAGAAAGAACTATGAAAAGGAAATAAAATGATATTTGCGTGGTCCTTAGTTTGGCCGGATCGCATAATGTAATGTAATGCAATATTGTGGTTATTACTCTGCCTAGTGTATAGAAGTACTTACAATATGAACCCTAAACTACGTCACTTTCATCTTTTAATTCTTATTTGCATATTAATTTCGCTCCTCAACATGACCGAACGAGCAATGACATGGATCAGTGATCTGAGAACACAAGGTATATTAGTTACGAGAATATCAGTGAATGTTCCACTATCCTTTACAGATTCTTCAGTGGATTATGTTCGTACTTTCTAGTAATTCTAGCTTCCTGAGAAGTAACAGTAGTTGCACAACACGCACCATGAGTGCAACACTGTTCTCCTGAATTAACAAGGTTATACTTCCCTTCCTTCATGAGCAGGATCCCAGAATGTCCTCTCGTATTCTGCAAGTGATGCTGCCGAACAGTTTAACACGTACGGTTGTTTATCTACTAAGCATGACATTCGGAAGTAATAATTTGAATGTGAAGAAAATGTTTGGGTTTTCATGACTGCAATGATGGCCTATGAGGTTTTGTGCTATTAGATAGTGTTGTGTAGAAACAGTGCACGCCAAATACATGAATGGATGGAAGGAAGGAAGGAAGGAAGGAAGGAAGGAAGGTAGATAAGAGCGATTATTATTTATCGTATGGCTTTTAGTGCCGAGAGTGTCCGAGGACATGTTCGGCTCGCCAGAGGCTGTAGCTGCTTCAATGTGAACACCCATGGGGTGAGCTACAAGTTCCGTTCAATTCCAAGTACTTCCGACTTTTGCTATCAGATGTCACTGACACCTAGTGGTGAACGCTGGAACTATGATATAGCGTTTCAACGAAATCTAACCTAGAAATTTAGCTTCACAGAAGTTTAGTTAGTGGAATGGACCTTTCACGTGCCATAAGTCTAACATGGGACCGCCGGCTTTACTTCCCCTGCGAATGAAGGCATACTGAAGGACTTTAACGCTCTTGAAACATCTGACGACTTCGATCGGATTGGTTGGCTATTTCCTCAGTTTAGGGGCTGCGACAACGCGGTCATGTAGCCCCGTGTACTTGTGTGTGTGTGTAGAATTTGTCTAATAACCGGTGTTAATTGCAATGGCCGTATTAGTGTGTGTTATCTGTGATTCAGGTCTGTAGGACTGCAGGCGATTATTTTTTTCAAGTATCGTAGTTCCTACTTTTGCTACCAAATTCTACCGTCCACGACACCTAGCTGCGGACGTGGCTACTAAATGCCATTGCAGTCAGCACCTGGCGGCGAACGTTGGAACTAATATAGCGTTATCAAACTAACCTACAAATTTTAGCTTCCACAAGTTTAGTTAGTGGAAGGTTCTTTTCCATGCCATAAATCTATGACATGGGACCGCCGGCTTTACTTCCCCTCCTAATGAAGGCATACTAAAGGACTTACACGCTCTTAAAAATCCGACGACTTCGACCGGGTTGGAACCCGCTATCTTGGGCACAGCAGTTCAGCATGCTGCCAACTACACCACCGAAGCCGCTTTAGGAACGATGAAAGGGAGGGAGGCCACCTACTTTGTTGTATGTAGTTCACTATCGATGTAAAGTTTATTATTGCCACGGCGGGTGAGTGGTTATCGTGTCGGACTACCAACACGATGCTTACAGGTTCGCTCCTGACCATGGTAAGTGATTTTTGATAGGCGACAGAAACCACGACACGCAAGTCATACGATGTTGGCATGTTAAAGAACCCACTCGAATTCAGTAGGCCGTGTTCATAATGGCAAAATTAATCTCGGGATTTTCCGCCAACCCTAAAGTTCCTCCATTCTCTGCTAAAAAGCGCTATAGTGTCAAGGAGCTTAGATATCTAACCTCCTTGACTTTAATAGTGCTCCAAGGAACAACAAAATTCGACATGCAAGCTGCCTTCTAGGTATCAAATAACAAAGCTTGCACCCGAGGCCATACGATATTACTATTGTTATTATTATTATCTTTAATTTCTCATAATTATGGTACAACTCAGTTTACAAGGTACGGATTTGATAATCAAGTACCCTGTAAACATATTACTGAGATAAAAACAAGATATTCAATAAAGAACATATAGCCTACTTTTTCCTAAATGCATGGACATTGTTATAACTTTTTGTCCTTTTCAAGGAGTATAATTGATTGTTGGTTGTAGTAACTTGTTGAAATACAACGTGCTATAGGGATATTAAACATGAATATGAGGTGCCCTTTGCTAGTGCTACCTCTGTAAAAAAAATTCATTCAATTCGGTTTCACCGTGTTTGAATTGATATGGGGAATGGATTTGCACACATACATGGCCGCTATTTGCAAACTATTGGGCTGATGACCTTGTAGTCAGTCATAAGCTGCTTTCCACAAAAAGGCATGTTGTTGCAAAATCTGGTAGAGATCAATTTATTAGGATGGTCATAATTTGATTTAAGCTTTTAACATTTGGGTGGCCGTCATTACGTTTCCGTCAAGATGGCGGCGATATAAACCATGACACTGAGGTGCCCTTTGCTAGTGCTACCTCTGTACCAAATTTCGTTCAATTCGGTTTCACCGTGTTTGAAATGATAGGGGGAATCGATTTGCATACATACTGGCCACCATCTGCAAACTATTGGGCTGATGATCTTGCAGTTTGGTCAGAAAATTGCTTCCCACATAAGGATATGTTGTTGCAAAATTTGGTAGAGACTAGATTATTAGGTTGGTCATAATTACATTTTAGCTTTTAACATTTGGGTGGCCGCGATTACGTTTCCGTCAAGATGGCGGTGATATAAAACATGACACTGAGGTGCCCTTTGCTAGTGCTACCTCTGTACCAAATTTCGTTCCATTCGGTTTCACCGTGTTCAAATTAATAGGGGGAATCGATTTTCACACAAAGATGGCCGCCATCCGCAAAATATTAGGCTAATAACCTATTAGTTTGGTAAAAGGATGCTCCCTCCACAAAGGTATGTTGTTGCAAAATTTGGTAGAGATCGGATGATTAGGTTAGTCGTAATTTGATTTAAGCTTTGAACATTTGTGTGGCCGCCATTACGTTACCGTCAAGATGGTGGCGATATAAAACATGACACTGAGGTGCCCTTTGCTAGTGCTACCTTTGTACCAAATTTCGTTCAATTCGCGTTCGCCGTGTTCGAATTGATAGGGGGGGACCGACATTCAGAGTACACACACTCACACACACAAAGACTCACACACATACAGACACACTTTTTTTTCGCCCTGTGCTGATCTCATAAGTCTACTTTCATTTTTTGCAAAAATCGAAAGTAGGCTAAAAATAACCTAACATTATGGCACGTATACAGCAGCACTGCCTTCTGTATTCTGGCAATCAGGTGTTTCATTTTCAGTTCCTCCAAAGCCATTGCCAACGTCTTTGGAACAACTCCCGTGGAAGAGATCACCACTGGCAAAATCCTTACGCATTTTGTCCCCATAGTTTTCGCATTTCTTCCGCCAACGGTGCGTACTTGTTTGTCTTTTTAGCTTGGGTAGTTTGCATATTTTGGCTAAGTGGGACAGCAACTTCTATCAAGTAGGCCTTTTGCTTCCTTTTATTGAGATAGACAATATCAGGTCGATTGGCGAAGATTTCCTGGTCGGTTAAAATAGGTCTATCCCAATACATCTTATAATGCTCATTTTCAAGCGCGTTGGCAGGCTGGTAATTATTATTATTATTATTATTATTATTATTATTATTATTATTATTATTATTATTATTATTATCTCTTTATTTACTCAACTTACAGTCGGTACCATGACTCATATCGGTACATTACGTACAAGAAAATGAGTCAAGTAACACTTAAGCCTATTGCATACATTTTCGAATAGCATAGATGTTTGACAGTTAATTTTGTCTTCTCTTCTTATCTTCCACGTCTCGTTTTCACAAGAGGGTCCAAAGAAAAATCCTAATGTGTATTCAAAAACCCTCTAACGATGCTGCAGGTTTTCAGAATTGCAGCCTTTTGTGCAATAGTATGGGTGAATATGGGAAGATTTAGTGTAGCTAGATTTACTGAAAAGGATTTAGGTGTCAGGCCAGTGGGAGAAAGGAGGAAAGGAAGAATCGTCACATTTTTTTGTCTCCAGATTCTAGCAACCTCCATAGCTAGAGGAGTATATTTTTCAATCTTTTCTCTGTATCTATGGTGGATATTATGGTCATTCGGAACAGATATGTCAATCAAGTACGTGTGATGGTTCTTCTTATCAGTTAAAGTTATGTCTGGTCTATTATGAGGAGTTGTTTTGTCTGTTTGAATAGTGCGATCCCAATACAGCTTGTAATCTTCGTTTTCTATCACACTTTCTGGAGAGTATTTGTAATAAGGCGTCCTGTCGTGTATGAGAGATCGGGTTAGGGCGAGTTCTTGATGAATGACTTTGGCAACATCGTTATGCCTCTCAGTGTAAGATGTTGGCGCTAGAATTCTGCAGCTGCTGGTAATATGCTCTATGGTTTCTGGACCGGTATTGCACTTCCTGCATTCGTCATCTATAACAGTCTGATCTTTCAGGATGTGTTTCCTATAACTTTTTGTGGTGATCACTTTGTCTTGTATCGCCTGGTTAAATCCCTCAGTTTCTGGAAACAGCTCTCCCCTTGACAACCATGTGTTCGAAAGCTGTTTGTCAATATTCTTGTCATTGCACTGGTTGTAGAATCTGCCATGAAGTTCTTTTCCAGCCCATCTCTGCACCTTCTCTCTGTTCATTGTGTTCTTGTCTTTCATGACGAAATTTCCTTCATGGAGATTCAAAGGTGTGTGGTTGAAGTCAGCTTGTGCTACCGCTCGATGTAAAACACTGGTATCTTTCCGAGAATGAAAGTAATTCCTTAGATGTATAACTTGTTGATTGTGCAGAGTTATAGCATCAAGAATACCTCTGCCTCCTTCATTTCTGGGTGTTGTTACTCTCTCTATACAAGCATTGGGATGCAACATTCTGTGTTTCGTAAGCATAGTTCTTATTGTGCGGTTAATGTTCTCTAGGTCTGTTTGAGACCATTTTAAAACACCAAACGAATACATCAGCACAGATATAGCATATGAATTGATAGCTTTTGTTAGGTTATGAGCACTAAGCTTGGTTTTCAGCAGAAGTCGAAGTCTCTGATTAAATTTCTGGTAGAGTTTCTCCTTCTCAGATTTACTGTCGATTCCAACTACTTGCTCAAATCCTAGATATTTATATGTTTCATCTTTCCCCATGCTGTCTATTCGCTCATCAGCTGTTATGCTTATTCCCTCAGTTCTACACCACTGTCCTTTGTTGATGCTGTTGATTTTGCATTTGCCAGTCCCAAACTCCATGCAAATGTCCTTCGAAATGTTATCTGTTATATTGATGAGTGATGTCAGTTGGTTCCTATTTGCTGCATACAATTTTATGTCATCCATATAAAAGAGGTGATTTACTTTGAGAAGATTTTGTTTATTTTCTTTTATTTGGTATCCGTAGTTGTTCATCTTTAGTATCTCTGATAAAGGGTTGAGACATAAACAAAACCACAGTGCACTTAAGGCATCACCTTGAAATATACCACGTTTGATGGGTATGACCTCTGTTTCAGTGGTAGTGATGTTAGATTTCAAGATGATTTTGGTACGCCAAAATTGCATAATGATAGCAAGGAAGTTGATGAGTGTCTTGTTTACCCGGTATATCTCAAGGGTATGGATGAGCCAGCTGTGGGGCACCGTATCGAATGCTTTTCTATAGTCGATATAAGCCAAGAAGAGGTTACGTTGTTGCTTCTGTGCTTGGTGTATAATCACACTGTCAATGGTGAGCTGTTCCTTGCAGCCTTGGCCGCCTCTCTTACAACCCTTTTGCTCCTCTGTCAAGATGCTATGCTGGTACATGTGACCATAAATTACATTTGTGATGACCGATGTGATGATCTTGTAGAGCGTCGGCAAACAGGTTATTGGTCTGTAGTTTGCTGGATTAGCTGAATCAGCACTCTTAGGCAATATGTAGGTTCGTCCCTCTGTGAGAAAGTGTGGGAACTCTTCGGGATCATAGATTACCTGAGTTACAAGATCAGCTAATTTTCTGTGTGTGCTGGTAAATATTTTGTACCAATAGTTCTGAATTTTGTCTGGTCCCGGAGATTTCCAGCTGTGTGTTTTGCTGATGGCTATTTGGATGTCCTGATCATTAATGACTAACTCTTGCGTTTGATTAATGCGTGAGTGCTTCTCGTTGATTTTATGGATCCATTCTGCATCTTCTTTATGCTGCACCGGGTTTGACCACACATTACGCCAAAAGTTGCTTATTTCCTCCTCATTCGGTGTTTTAGAGATTGTTGGTTCACGGCTGCCATCAAGAT
The DNA here is from genome assembly GCA_946902985.2 of Meconema thalassinum. NCBI lineage: Eukaryota > Metazoa > Arthropoda > Insecta > Orthoptera > Tettigoniidae > Meconema > Meconema thalassinum. The sequence continues at coordinate 674,984,109 of OX336388.2, forward strand.
TCGCGTAGAAAGTTTTCTCATTAGCTCTGAAGAGATAATTTTGTGTTCTTCTCTGATAACTTTCTTTGTATCTCTTGAGTTTTGCTGCTTGTACTGCCAGTTTTTGCTTGTAGTCGTCCATGATATTCAGGATTTCTTGCTTCCCTTTGTTTTTTATGTTCGGAATTATCCTCAAGATTTTTGAAGTGATCTTTCGAGTTCTATTATCTGAAGCATATTGTGTGAGCAGACCTATTACATTACGCAACGACATTATTTTATTATTGATTCGTCTTTCCCATGGAGGTATTCTTTCCGTACGAGGACTGAAGTTTTGGTTGCTGGGCACCTGGTTATGGAGTGATAACACAGTAACAGCTGCGCAGTATATGAGCAAATGGAAGTCCGTAAGATTATCTACTGTTTCTAAGAAAGCTGCCAAGCAATTGTTTACATCCTCAATTATATGTCTGCTATTATTTTTAAATCTTAGCTTGGGAATAATACTCCTTGAATTTGGATCACTATCTTCCCATTTCATTAATTCTGTCTGTAAAATATTCATCACATTTCTACGATCCTCCAGTGTGTTACTATTGCCTTCAATTTCGACTACGGAAGATTTATTACTTTTTGCAGTACCTTGACGTGGTGTGGTGTCTATGTTAACGGCAGGATGAACTTCATTATTGGTCTCCTGCATGGGTTGTAGTTCTGAGAGAACCCCATCTTTAATCTGTTGAATTTCAAATTCGCTTAGGAGACTGTTCCTTATTATGGTTCTACGCTGATCACTTACTCGCTGTTCTGTGATATTCAAATGGGAGTATTTACTTATAAACTTAGAATGCAGAGAAGTTCTATATCCAGTCAGATTTCTTTCCATGTCTGTAGTTAGGAAGTAGAAACGCATGACGTCTGTATTCATTTCACGTGTCCATTGCATGCGTTGTCTACTGCGGCCAGCCTTGGTGGTTGCAAATGAATTCTGCAAAGCACTTTCGGCGGTGCTGATCTGTTGATGTTGGGTTTCAGCAGAATTTTCGTTGGCAGCGGGGATTTCTTCAGATGAAATGGCAGTTGTCCGCTGCATCCACAACCTGCCATTACTGGTGGCTTGTAAATTATTATTATTATTGTTATTATTATTATTATTATTATTATTAGGTCTATTATTATTACATTATTATTTTCTCATTTTTAATCCTAATATCTTAATTGCCTAGTCATGATTTCAACATTAACTTCCTAGCTTGAAGTTGAATTTATATTCTTAGTGACGAAGAATATTGAATTATTTGACCATGACGCATTAACGTTTGATCGGTGCCCACTGTTTTACCTTGAAGAGATATCACTGGCAGGTGTAGTGAGGGAGCTTGAAACTTGTGACTGAACATTAAGTGCTGGTTACATACTAGAGTGCCAATTCCCAGCTGTTACAGTGCGATCACATAAATCAGACGCGCTCAATTTATAGCAGCAGTAGCACCAGAAGTGTGACAAGTAGCTAGTGTATTGTTCCTAGTTAATGATGTCCTTCAAATATTGCTCTAATGGATATCTGATCGCAAACTAGTGTGTTCCATGGGAGTTCGTAACTAGGCAATGCCAATACATTGAGCTGTCGATTCCAAAGACAGCCAACTCAAATACGGGGAAAAGTAGTCACTATATTCCTACAAGGATTATTAATTTACCTTCTGTCCAATGTTTATACATCGGGTGATCTATTCTTCAGGATTCTAATCAAGATAAAAGTAGGCTACTTCTGCAAAGAACTACAGTGCCTACATTTCCTTTAACAGCAGCAAAATAGTGAATTTCTATATTTATTTTTTTATTCAATGAGAAATTCTTTGAAGTTGTCACTTAACACCGCATAAATACAATACAATTCGAACACAGAACAACTATTAAATGTTTAGTAAAGTGCATCATCATGGATACATATGCACACGAAATGGCGGCTTAACAGATACAACAACAACAACATCAAGAGACTGTTAAATTATTTTTTCTATCATAGTGTTACTATTGCCATTATATTTATGACACTGAAAATGTACTTGTAAATTTATTTTTATGTACTGTATGTATGTACACTATTTTTAACCTACTTTCGATTTTTGCAAAAAATTTAAGTAGACTTATGAGATCACTACAGGGCGAAAAAAAAGTGTGTCTGTCTGTGTGTGTGTATGTGTGTGTGTGAGTCTGTGTGTGTACTCTGAATGTCTGTCCCCCCTATCAATTCGAACACGGTGAGCGCAAATTGAACGAAATTTGGTACAAAGGTAGCACTAGCAAAGGACACCTCAGTGTCATGTTTTATATCGCCGCCATCTTGACGGAAACGTAATGGCGGCCACACAAATGTTCAATGCTTAAATCAAATTACGACTAACCTAATCATCCGATCTCTACCAAATTTTGCAACAACATACCTTTATGGGGGCAGCATCCTTTGACCAAACTAATAGGTCATCAGCCTAATAGTTTGCGGATGGCGGCCATCTTTGTGTGAAAATCGATTCCCCCTATTAATTCGAACACGGTGAAACCGAATGGAACGAAATTTGGTACAAAGGTAGTACTAGCAAGGGGCACCCCAGTGTCATGTTTTATATCGCCGCCATCTTGACGTAAACGTAATGGCGGCCACACAAATGATCAAAGCTTAAATCAAATTACGACTAACCTAATCATCCGATCTCTACCAAATTTTGCAACAACATACCATTATGGAGGGAGCATCCTTTGACCAATCTAATAGGTCATTAGCCTAATAGTTTGCGGATGGTGGCCATCTTTGTGTCAAAATCGATTCCCCCTATATTAATACACGGTGAAACCGAATGGAATGAAATGTGGTACAGAGGTAGCACTAGCAAAGGGCACCCCAGTGTCATGTTTTATATCGCCGCCATCTTGACGGAAACGTAATGGCTGCCACCCAAATGTTCAAAGCTTAAATCAAATTACGACTAACCTAATCATCCGATCTCAACCAAATTTTGCAACAACGTACCTTTATGAAGGGCGACAAATCTAATAGGTCATTAGCCTAATAGTTTGCGGATGGCGGCCATCTTTGTGTCAAAATCGATTACCCCTATTAATTCGAACACGGTGAAACCGAATGGAATGAAATTTGGTACAGAGGTAGCACTAGCAAAGGGCACCTCAGTGTCATATTTTATATCGCTGCCATCTTGACGGAAACGTAATGGCGGCCACACAAATATTCAAAGCTTAAATCAAATTACGATTAACCTAATCATCCGATCTCTACCAAATTTTGCATCAACATACCATTATGGAGGGAGCATCCTTTGACCAAACTAATAGGTCATTAGCCTAATATTTTGCGGATGGCGGCCATCTTTGTGTGAAAATCGATTCCCCCTATTAATTCGAACACGTTGAAACCGAATGGAATGAAATTTGGTGCAGAGGTAGCACTAGCAAAGGGCACATCAGTGTCATGTTTTATATCGCCGCCATCTTGATGGAAGCGTAATCGCGGCCACCCAAATATTAAAGGCTAAAATGTAATTACGACCAACCTAATAATCTAGTCTCTAGCAAATTTTGCAACAAATCTTTATGTGCGAAGCATATTCTGACCAAACTGCTAGATCATCAGCCCAATAGTTTGCAGATGGTGGCCAAGTATGTTTGCAAATCGTTCCCCCTATTAATTCAAACACGGTGAAACCGAATTCAACGAAATTTGGTACAGAGGTAGCACTAGCAAAAGGCACCTCAGTGTCATGTTTTATATCGCCGCCATCTTGACGGAAACGGAATGACGGCCACCCAAATGTTAAAAGCTTAACTCAAATTTCGACCATCCAAATAATTTGATCTCTACCGGATTTTGCACCATCATGACTTTTTGTGGAAAGCATCTTATGACTACAAGGTCATCAGCCCAATAGTTTGCAAATAGCGGCCATGTATGTGTGCAAATCCATTCCCCATATCAATTCAAACACGGTGAAACCGAATTGAATGAATTTTTTTACAGAGGTAGCACTAGCAAAGGGCACCTCATATTCATGTTTAATATCCCTATAGCGCGTTGTATTTCAACAAGCTACTACAACCAACATTCAATTATACTCCTTGAAAAGGGCAAAGAGTTATAACAATACCCATGCATTTAGGAGAAAGTAGGCTATATGTTCTTTACTGAACATCTTGTTTATTAATAAATTAAACCCCACTTCCCCAGGTCTTGGGCCTCCCAGACCTGGAAAGGGTTGGGTCATTTACTACTACTACTACTATTATAATTATTTTTGTTATTATTAGACTGTTATTATTGTTGCTAATCTTAGTCTATTATTATTGTTGTTATTCTTAGGCTATAATTATTGTTGTTATTATTAGTCTATTATTTCTAGTCTATTATCGTTGTTGTTCTTTCTTTTTTTCTTTCTTTCTTTCTTTCTTTCTTTCTTTCTTTCTTTCTTTCTTCGTTTTGCCCACTTAGGGAGCGCGCTTGAACTTGTTGACTCGGGTTGATGGTATTTTCCTCTTCTTCTCCTCCCAAAATCTCCTCATGAACTCACTATGCCCCTTCTTACGTTCCTCCGTCCATTTTTTTCCAGTGGTCTTTTTAGCTTTTTCGGCGAAAGAGTGATTTGTAACTCGGGTTCCAAAAGTCTTGCGATTCATGATGCTATCTTCTGTAATGTTTATTTCCTTTAAGTCCTGTTTGATTTCTTCTAACCAACTGATTTTGACCTTCTTTGAATTAATTATATCAAGCATTTTTTTTTTGCATATCTGGTGTTGTCCATTCGGCAGATGTGACCATAAAATTTCAATCGTCTCTTACGCACGGTATCAGTGAACTTATTGATTACTGTGTACAAGTCTGTGGTTTTCCTTTTAATCCATATACCATTAACATAAACGAGGACATATATTTTCCTGAGAATTTTACGTTCCTGGATTAGTCTATTATTGTTATAAACTGGAGAGGGGGGGGGGGGGCAGTTAATTTATTAATCAAAAATGTGCAAACATATAAAATTAATAAATCACAATAAACACACAATACATGTGAGAATATATGAATATCAGTATAAGTTAAAATTGAAATACATTGAAAGTCGAACATTTAATATCCATTTCTATTATTATTGTTGTTATTATTATTGTTGTTATCATTATCATTACTATTGTTATTATTAGATTATTATTATTATTATTATTATCATTAATGTTGTTGTTATAGAATGGACCTTACAGACAGCGACCCTACGCCGAATATTGGGCGCCGGAAAATAACCCGACTCCCTAAGAGGGTCAACGGCTTCGGACGGAGGAGCTCTCTTAGGAGGGTGATGGACCCTCAGTGGAGTAAATGCCACTGAAATCCACTAGGTAGCGTCTGTACTCCAGATCAGGGGTGGCTACCAAAGGCGTCTGTTCTCCAGGTAAGGGGCTGCCTGATAAAATCCGACGTGAGGTGCGCGACACACCGGTTGGAACATTTCTCGTCGCATCAAACTAATTATGGTAGATACACATACCGGTACTTATTCCGGAATGAACATATCCGGAAATAGATGGGAGTTGCAGCCATTACCGATAAAATGAGAGAAGCACGGCTTCGGTGGTATGGGCATGTCACTAGAATTGATGAGAACTCCGTGGCAAGAACAGCTTTCCAATACGATCCAGGAGGAAATCGTCCCCGTGGACGTCCAAAGAATAGATGGCCAGACAGAATCAAGGAAGGCTTGGTGATGTGTGGACTTAAACCTGAAGATGCCCTTGCCAGGAAGAAGTGGCGAACAGCAACCAAACAAGCGGACCCTGCACCATCGCGGGACACACGCTAGGAAAAATGAAGAAGAGAAGAAGAAGTTGTTGTTATAAAATCACCTTTAACTTTCCTAATTTGGTATTCACGACCCAATACAATGTGAATGGTCAGTACGTGAGAACTGGCTTGGTCGGAGCCAACAGGCTTTCTCAAGACATTACATAAATACATGTGTCAGCCAAGTTACTTGAATTAATGCAAATATTGCTGGGGGATGATGTCACTGAAACACGTTTCCAGTGGAATATTTCTTAAAACAGGAAAGCAGCTGAATTATGAGTTTGTGTCCTCTGAATTATAGAGGATGTGAAGGCTGATAACACCGGTTTGTTGTAACCTTGTGTGTCTGATATTAACTGCAATTGACCCTCTAATCACGATCGTCCAATACATATAAGGATATTCAGGAAGTTATAACTCTGTTTGAAGTGAATTGAGAGAGTAATTTTCTATAGACATTCTCAGCAATTTGAAAGTTTGAAAACTCTTTGCGTAGTCATGTCGCGCTCTATGACTTGCAAAATCAGAGATCAGAGAGATTCCAATCTCAACGTTGACAGCGACCATCCTGAATGAAATATTCTCCTCACGACTTCCAGGAATGATGCATTATGTTAAGTTTCACCGCATCTAGCTAGAGGGTTTATAGCTAGAACCCTAGAAAATTCTTGATTCACTAAAAATGTAAAATGTACTCATTACTCACGAGTTTTATCAAAGTCCTCCTCGTTGTGTAGCGGCTAGCATTCTTGGCTGTCTCCAGAAGACCCGGGTTCGATTCCCGGCTCTGCCAAGAAATTCAATTCTGGCCTGAAGGCTGGAATGGGGTATACTCCGCCTGGTGAGGCAAACCTGAGAAGAGGTGGGTTCGAATCCTACCTTAGCCATCCTGAAAGTGGTTTCCGTGGTTTCCTCACTTTTACTCCAGGCAAATGCTGGGATGGTACTTAACGTAAAGCCTCGGCAGCTTGCTACCCAAATACTACCTCAATTACAAATACACACACTAGTTCATACAAAACAGTGACACAAGTTTTTAGACAGATTCAAATAATAATAATAAATAATGTTATTGGTTTTACGTCCCTTTCAACTACTGCGGCTTTTAGAGACGCTAGGGTACCATCATTTTGCGGCGAAGGGGGTCTTTAACGTGCCAGTATATCTAGTGACACGGCTCCTTCGCATTTGCGGACCCTCAAATGTCAACTGACTGCGGCAGGATTCGATCCTGCAACCCTGCGCATGGCAGGCGAGAACGTTTTCACTAAGCCACACAGCCAGTCAAACAGACAAATTTTACACTCACCCAAGTACACGGGGCTACATGAGCACGATGTCGAAAAGCCGCTAAAAGAAATAACAACAGTTTTGTGCAATATTGAAGAATAAAGGAATATTTAGAAAAAATACACCAATTTCAAAGAAATCTAAGAATGCGTTTCTCTTTTCTTGTAAGGTTCATTTTCTAGATGTTTCCTGCATATCCACTACATCACCCGCCCTTCTGAAACATAATACCAAAAAAATACACTGAAATAACATGTAGACATTATAGCACTTTGTCCAGATATGTACTACTGTGTGTATTTGTATACTGGGTATAGGATTGGAAGGAGACAACCGTGGCCTTAAGTTAGGAACCCTCCCAACATTTGTTCATAAAACTCATTGTGTACATTGGGACATATATTTTCCAGTGCTGCAGATGTGCTGAAGTGAATTACCTTGAATAAAGGTGATAACTTTCACATAAGACACTCTTACCATAGAAAGATCATTTTACTGATTTAAAATGTTAATTTTGTGTTTCTTGGAAATGACTACAACGTTTGGACACTGAATTTTGAGTTCGAAGTTGTTACTCACATTGTAACAACAACTATTTAGTTCATCATGTGGAAAATCCATTCACTAGTTGGGATGTTTTAATTTGAAAAGACTGATGGAACATATGAGAATTGGCTATTTGGTTCTTTACTAACTACTTATATTTTACTAATATTAAGCGGATTTCGTGCTTTGATATTCACCTCAAAATGTTTAAGTATCCATTATTTATATATTTAACTGTGTTACGATTGGTAGATGATCTTAATAATCGTCATCATCTTCATCATTTCTTTTATCGCTTCTTGATATCTCCTTTTTATTCTTATTTGCGAATAGACTGAGGATCACGCTATAATTTAATTTCTTCTTTGTCTTAAGCTTCCTCTTCCTCCAGTATTCCTTTATATGGACGCTGTGCTGCTGCTTCTGTTCATCCGTCCAGGTTCTTCTAGTCTTTGCAGTTCTTTCGTCTCGGAATCCTTCCAAATTTTGAATAATGGTCCAAAATGTATGCCTATATAATATCTGAACTTCTTTAATGCTGAACCTTTCTAGATCTTTATGCACTTCCTTAATCCATGCCGTGGTTGTCTTCTTGTTCCATAGGTAGTCGAATATCGTTTTGGTTATTCTGGTTTTGTCCATTCTGTACAAGTGTCCGAGAAATTACAGCCTCCTCATTTTCATGGTTTCTGAGATATTCTCCACATTTTTGTAGACTTCATTGGTGTTCCGGAGTTTCCAGCCGGTTTCAGTCTGGACTGGACCCATAATCTTCCAAACCATTCTTCTTTCTATGATCTCTATAGGTCATATTGAGAGGAATTTGCTGGCATATAAACAAATTTTTACTACCCTACTTTTCACATTTTGTAAAAAATTAAGGAACAGTTGACTTATGAGACCGATTCGGGCAAATGTCTGCCTGTCTGTCCGTCTGCCTGTCTGTCTGTCCGTGAGTTTGTCCCCCCCCCCTATCAACTCCTAAACGGCTGCAGCTATCAAAACCAAATTTGGTATGAGTAAAGATCTATACCAGAATACCTCACAGCCATATATATGAAATGACATCAGTGCTACCAACTACTGAAAAATCACAAATGAAATTTGAACTCTGTGTTGGATATCTCAGACGTTATGCATGTGAACTGTTCCAAAATTGGCACACAGAGAGATAATAACATTCCAGATTAATGACAGTGTTGCCAACAGGATTCTAAGCCTGCTGGTAGGTCCAATATTTAAATGCATGCAACTTCTATACTATCAATTGGTTTTCAACCAAATGTCGTATGTGCTTTGTGTACCATAACAGATGAGACTATGCGTATTCTTGAGAGCAAGCAGGGCTGCCAACTGGTAATAAATGCTCTCTCTATTTATTTTATCCTAACACTGATATATCAGAAAGTATGCAAGCCAACAGTTCTCAACTCTGCACACGTATAGTACCTGACATTATAGATTAATTTGGAGTAACTAATATACGTCGATGCTGCCAACATGATTATAAGTCAGCTGACAGGTCCCGTGGCTCATGATCGCATGATTAACGGTCACGTAAAACTAAAAGCTTCCTTCCTTCCTTCCTTCCTTCCTTCCTTCCTTCCTTCCAAATTGAAATGCAAGTAAATTCTATACTAACAAATGGATTTCAACCAAATGTCGTATGTAATTTGTGTGCCATAACAGATGAGACTATGCGTATTCTTAAGAGCCATCAGGGATACCTACTGTTAATAAGTGCTGTCTCTATTTCTTTTATCCCAACTCCAATAGGATATATCAGAAAGGATGCAAGTCAACTGCTCTAAACTTTACATACATACAGTACCTGACATTCTAGATTAATTTGGATTACTGATATATGTCAGTGCTGCCAACATGATTCTAAGTCTGCTGATAGGTCCAATTTTTGAATACTTGTAATTTCTATATTATCAAATGGATTTCATCCAAAATATGGACAATAATAGATCATAATATTTCAGAATAATTCTGAACAATACATACATGGCATTGTTGCCAACATGATTTTACGCACACTGATAGATCCAATGTAACATTTAATTTCTGATATATACATTAATCATTGGTATAAATCTTACATTTTAAGAAAAGTAGGCTCGTTACTTCGTCACGGAACTACTTGTTTATTTATGTATTTATTTATTTATTTATTTATTTATTTATTTATTTAACCCGTGCTATCTTATTTTGTGTGAGTGATCTTGCTTTGGGCATTAATTCTCTTGTCATGTTCAAATCTTTATATCTTCGTAATTATTGGGCCCAGCATTAAACCTGTCGACGTGGTAATCAAGAGAGACCAATGTTCTCAAGATTTGTGGAGCTATTTGGTTACTATGGCTTTGGAATTCTAAAATAGTCCTTTACCTGGGCTCTAGACGCAGAGTGGGAGTAAACCCTGGTCTGATCACGAATGGTCTGCTCCGCCCACCCCCTACAAAGACAGGAACAGGATATCAAGACTGTACTTTAATGTAGCCTTTGCTGCCTCAATAAACAAGTACAGGGAAATGCAGTCAGAGTACCTTGAATCATACATAACCAACAGCAATCAGTGAACACGCCTGGTTAGGACTGCATTTCCTGGAGGACAGCATTTCTATAGACTACGGCTGTCATCAAGAGCGGACGATTCTATGGGGATGATATTGGTCCTTCGAAGAAAGAAGAAAGATTATTATTATTATTATTATTATTATTATTACATACGTTGTGCCCTTTTGGACAGTGTTTGAACTTGAGAATCTCACGATGACACAATTTTTACATCTTTCCCTTCTTCCTCTTCTCAAAATCTCTTCATCCTTTGGTTGTGTTCCTATTTCCTTTGTTCTGTCCATAATGTTCTCGTCTTCTTCTTTTCAGTTACTATACATTTTGTTTTCTTAATTTTGTTTCTGAATTCTCCTCAATCACCCATCATTTGCCTTGTGATCCTGTCTGAAGTCTTCCTCCATTTCATGTAACCAATTTGTTTTGGTGCTTGGACTGTTTACTACATCAAAGATCTTCTTAATACGTCTATTGTTGTTTATTTTCTGTATGTGCCCGTGTTATTATTTGTATTATTATTATTATTATTATTATTATTATTACCATGCATAATGTAGCTTTGAAAGTTGAGATGTAATGCGCATGAACAGACATTTTTCGGGACAACAATAGCAAATGTAGAAACGAGTCAACACTGGCATGTCGCCGGCGTAAATAATGTATTAGATAGGAGGTCATTTCGAAACATGATCGCTACCCCATGACTTCCCGAGTCAAGGCATAATATGGTAACTTAACTATAGGGGGCAGCCATGATACGCCTAAAGGATAACCATTATCTCTATTGAAGTTCTATGCTAAAAGTGCCTGTCATGTCTCACATCACACCTTTCACCGTTATTCAAGGTAACTCACACCAACACACCTGCAGCACTGGAAAATATCTGTCCAAATTTACACGAGACTTATGTACAATAGCCTACATGAATACAATAAATAATAGTGTATCAGTGTATGGTACTGGTTTATCAATTTACCGAGAGTCCAGTTCAATAGAAAATTACTAAAATATGTTCTCTTTCAGGAATGAACATGGCGTATAACCTATAATTTATGATACCTACATTAGAAAACTAGGGCTGATGACCTCAGTTTTCACCCTTTAAAACAATTACAACCATCACCACTACAATGCTACAGTAAATTACTATCAGTATCAGTTAATTATGAGGCATTCCCCGAGATGACATACTTTTTGCAACGAGTCACAGGAGTTCATTTTATGATACGTCTAATGTATGGCTTTTATAATTTACGTACCCACGCTCTTCCGAGCCACTGCGGCCGGTTTCTAGCGACATTAAAGCAAATTGGCATCATCGTATTACAGCACAAAAAGGAATTAAATACAGCTGATACTTTTCTTATGCTGCTTTCTGTGGTCTCGGATGGAGATATTGAGACTCCTATTCCAAAGTTACTAGGTTTGATTACCAACTTTGTAAATAAATTAAATTTTGGTCTAAATGTTGCCAGGTAGTAAACTCAGGGTTATGAGGCTAATCTGTGAGATTGGAAAATGCCGAGAAGGTTCCTGATCCAAATTATGGTTGTGCATTCTCGATCCTAGAATAAATTACAAATACTCACTCTAGTGCAGACACCACTACAACATAACTTAACAGTCAAATTCTATATTTAGACCCACGTAGGCTATATGGAATTATTGTACACGATATACAAGCCCCTATATGAAACAATAACAGCAGATATTTCTGAAACCTGCAATTTGAATATAGCGAAGGACGGATCTAATATTCAACTAACATTACAAGCAAAATGTTACGAATACCTTTAACAAATCTCTACATTTCAATTTAATTTGATTTAAATATCAATTATAACTATTATTTATAACTATTGGAAACCTTTTTCAGTGCTGCCAACCATAGATGAAATTAAGATTTAGATCAAACAAACGTCTTTAACGCCAATTAAATATTTGTCGGTACCATAGGCCAGCAAACAAAAAAATTAAAATCTCCAACAAGTCTCAACCAAAACTGAAATGTTGCTCTTTCCAACAGTAATAATGGCAATAGCTACATAGGGGCTCACTATAATATGGGGGACTCTTTCTGTCACAGACCTAACAACTCTAAAAAAATTAGGCCAGATATATGAAAAGAGTACAGGGAATATGATTGTTAGTACCGTCTCGACTTGCCTACATTATGCTTAAAGAAAGCTTCTTTATAAAAGACAAGCAGCAGTGCCTGGCTTCGCCCGGTGGATTTATTTGTTTTATGGATGATAATGAATTCAACCACAGAAATGGCACATGATACTTAAACTACCAGAAAAAGAATATTTTAAAAATATAACTTTTTGTGGTGGTGGTGGTTGTTGTAGAGGGGTTGATAAGTACTACTGTATAATGGACATAACATTAAGGTCATTGACCCGTAATGATAATAATAATAGACTAATAATGAATAGGGAAACGGCTATTTACTAACTACAGCACTGACACAAGCAATTTACAAACGAATTAAAATGATTGGAAAGAGGAGTAAGTGAAATAAAAGACACTGCCTAGGGCCTATATCTCATTGGCTGTTAGAATTGTAGAGACCAATAGTGTAGTCTTTTGTCGCATAGCGCCGAAGGAAAATAATCAGAACACTTTGGAAAACTTCGACTCTCCCGAACTACTGAGGTAGCAATAGTATCATTTATCGCCACATAGCGCTCAACGATAAGGTTCGGAATAAATGAAAGTAAATTTCATAGCACTAATGCTTATTGCAGCTGATAACCTCAATGTACTGCATCAAAACCATTGCACTTATATAGAGGCATAATATTTTCATGATGATAACTGCTTTAAGGGGCCTAAGAAATCGTTTTGCACTAATTACTCCCCGTGACTGCAATTTACAAGCTGCGCAATTAACTATTTTCGCAATTCTGCACCAGAACACTGGGAGGGGCGACGTGATGCAGCCCGAATTGCCAGTCAACAATAGACTTATTAACATACTCTTACATTTACACTACTACGGACATGAATAGTTCTAGGGCCTTAATACTTGGTTTTAAAGTTCATTTTGTTTGCTATTCTAAATGTAGGGAATGGAGAGCATTGTCCAAAATATCAAGTGGACAGTGTTATTCGTCGGGTTTCGAAGGGTAAATATGTAAAATTTGGTTGAGGAAGGTGAAACGGTGTAGATTTGTTATAAAGGGCCTAAATGCAGGGAATGGAGTGGTCTGTCCGAAAATTAAAGTGGACAGTGTCACCCGCAGGGTTCCAAAGGGTAAGTATACAAAATGTGGTGCAGATCGGTGAAACGGTGTGGATTTGTAACAAAGGACCTACGTGCAGGAAATGGAATTGTCTGTCCGAAATCTCAAGCAGACAGTGTTAGTCGTCGGGTTCCAAAGGGTAAGTATGTAAAATTTGGTTCAGATCGGTAAAACGGTGTAGATTGGTGCCAAAGGGCCTATATGCAAGGAATGAAGTGGTCTGTCCGAAATTTCATGCAGACAGTGTTACTCGCGGGGTTCCAAAGGGTAAGTATACAAATTTTCGTTCAGATCGGTTAAAATGTGTAGATTTGTGCCAAAGGGCCTAAATGCAGGGAATGCAGTGGTATGTCCGAAGTTTCATGTAGACAGTGTTACTCGCAGGGTTCCAAAGGGTAAGTATACACATTTTGGTTCTGATCGGTTAAAAGGAGAAGATTTGTGCCTAAGGGCTAAATGCAGAGAATGGATTGGTCTGTCAAAAATGTCATGTAGACAGTGTTACTCGCAGGGTTCCAAAGTGTAAGTATACAATTTTGGTTCAGATCGGTAAAATGGTGTAGGCCAAAGGGCCTAAATGCAGGGGAGGTGTAGCCTAATGCTACATAGCCTAAACTATTCCTCTTGAATCTGGCTATCGTATACAAAAAAAAAAATGAATCCGACTGGTAGTTTCAGAGATTAACGCGTTTAAACACACAAACAAACTCTTCAGCTTTATTATATTAGTATAGAAATGGGGTTACAACAGCACCTACCGAATACAAATGCATATGAGAAAACCTGTTCAATTTGGCTTGAGAAATGGAACGACATCTGGAAAGAGTTCTATGCAACAGACGCAATACTAATTGAACACTGGAGAAAGGCCAATTATTAACTGAGGCACGCCATCAGGCATTTTGCTGTGCATGGCGTCCTCTACAAGTTATGCATCACCAACAGATGTCATTACCAAAATGGGTAATGTATATGTAAACTGTGCAAGGAACATTGTCCCCGATATCATGCCAATATGGGTAAGAGGAGAACAAGATGTTCAGTAAAGAACATATAGCCTACTTTCTCCTAAATGCATGGGTATTGTTATAACACTTTGTCCTTTTCAAGGAGTATGTTTGAATGTTGTAAGTAGTAGCTTGTTGAAATACAACGTGTTATACGGATATTAAACATGAATATGAGTCGCCCTTTGCTAATGCTATCGCTGTTCAAAATTTCATTCAATACGGTTTCACCGTGTTTGAATTGATATGGTGAATCGATTTGCACACATACATGGCCGCTATCTGCAAACTATTGGGCTGATGACCTTGTAGTTCAGTCAAAAGATGCTTCCCACAAAAGGTATGTTGTTGCAAAATTTGGTAGAGATGAAATGATTACTTTGGTCGTAATATGATTTAAGCTTTTAACATTTGAGTGGCTGCCATTGCGTTTCCGTCAAGATAGCGGCGATATAAAACATGACACTAAGGCGCCCTTTGCTAGTGCTACGTCTGTACCAAATTTCGTTCAATTCGGTTTTACCGTGTTTTAATTGATAGGGGGAATCGATTTGCACACATACATGGCCGCCACATGCAAACTATTGGACTGATGACTTTGTAGCTTGGTCAAAGAACGCTTCTCACATAAAGGAATGTTGTTGCAAAATTTGGTAGAGATCAGATGCTTGCTGGTCGTAATTTGATCCAAGCATTTAACATTTGGGTGGCCGCTATTACGTTTCCGTCAAGATGGCGACGATATAAAACATGACATTGAGTTGACTTTTGCGAGTGCTACCTCTGTACCAAATTTCGTTCAATTCGGTTTTAGCGTGTTCGAATTGATAGGAGGAACGGCCATTCAGAGTTCACACACTCACAGACACACAGACTCACAGACACACAGCCAGACACACAATTTTTCGCTGTGTGTTGATCTCATAAGTCTACTTTCATTTTTTGCAAGAATCGAAAGTAGGCTAAAAATATAATTCATGAATTTGTGCAGTGAATAACTTCAATGCATTTCCTGAGTATGTTGTATTTTCTTTTTCTTAGCTGCAATAAATATTTCATTTCATTTCATTGGTCAGCATGTGAAAATGTACAGTATATACCACTTTAATTTCAAATGAGAACCATCTCCGGTTGTATAAGAACTACTCCCTCTACTGGCTCCACGCACTCAGCCACATAGCCCTTCCGGTGTTAAGAAGACAAGATGTACTGACGAAGGAATATTCTAAAATAATGAACAGGAATCCACCCCCTGCGACTGGCTCAACAGCTTGCTGATAGTACTCGTAATTTCAACATTGCTGCTAAATGGCGTGAAAAATGGACTAGAAATACCCCACCTGAAGTACGTGACCTCATTGATCCCGTAAAATAAACCAAGGGCTTTGAACAACCGCGACATATTATGTGGAAGACTATTAACCGCATACATACAGGGTATGGGGTTTGTGCAAACAACCTGCACATAATGGGGGAAGCAGCCAAACCCCTGCAGTGATTGCGGTACATCGAACCAGGCCATCAGGCACATTGTCGAAGATTGCAAACTAAGAGCGTACTTAAGGGACCCTAACGACTTTTTCAGTGCTACACCATCGAGCCTGGACTGGATAAATAGGCCGAACATAGGTTATCTGTGCTTATATGTATTTTTCATTATTATTATACCGACAGTAGTGGCTACGCTGGCTAAAGCGCTGGGTTAGGTCATGGGGCCAAGCTCTCTGCTGACTCGGTAGACGCGTGGGTTCGAGCCCCACCGTCGGTTGTCCTTGAAATGGTTTTCCGTTGTTTCCCATTTTCAACACCAGGCAAATGCTGGGACAGTACCTTCTGATAGGCCACGGCCGCTTCCTTCCACATCCTTGCCCAGTTTCATTCATCTTCATCCATTCCATCTCTCATCCCAACACGCAGGTCGCCCACGGGCGTCGACTAGAAAGACCTGCACTCGGCCTCTCAGGAGGCTACACGACAACAACAAAATTATTATTATTATTATTATTATTATTATTATTATTATTATTATTATTATTATTAGTTTCATGTGTAATGCCATAAGCTAAATAAATAATTTCAAATATTTGGTCAGGAATAAAATATGTAATAAAGCTAAGCAAAGCCAACTTCGTGCATGCCTTGGAGGTCCGTGGAGTAGTGGAAGGTAAACATCGACACTGGATGGGATGAAGTAGTGAACTTCACGATCGCCAAGGAATTACTATGGTGCACATTTCTGCGATAGGCTGAATAAACCCCAGAGCCATTTGCGTTAGAGGAAGTGGAAGCTTGATTTCTAAAATTCTAAATTTCTAAAAGCCACTACCCACTCCCTTCCAACCACTTCCTAGTGTAGTGGCTAGCGTTCTTGGCTGTTGCTCCGGAGGTTCGAATCCCGATTCTGGGCTGGAAAGGAGTCCACACAGCCTCGTGAGGCTAAACTGAGATGAAGTGGGTTCGATTCTCACCTCAGCCAACCTGGAAGTGGTTTTCGGCGGTTTCTCACTTCTACTCCAGGCGAATGCCAGGATGGTTCCTAACTTAAGGCCGTGACCGCCTCCTTCCTAATCCTCACCTTAATTGCATAATAATAATAGTAAAAATGTTATTTGTTTTACGTCCTTTTAACTACTACAGCTGCTTTTAGAGACGCTAGGGGAGCAATTCAATCAAAGGGGATCTTTAACGTGCTACTGACACGGCTCCTTCTCACTTGCGCGAATCTAATGCCAACTGACTGCACTAGGATTCGATCCTGCAACCTTGGGCACAGGAGGAGAGAACTTCACCGCTACGCCACGCAGCCAATCACCTCAATTACAAATACACACACTAATGCATCCATCACAATAACAAAGGTTATCAGATACAAATTCCACACCCACCCAAGTACTCCTCAAATTAAACAACAACAACCACTTCCTTCCAGTTAGAAGCACAGCGCCTCTACCGACTGAACTACGCAGCCTCCAGGAATAAAACATATACATGAAATAGGAAAATAATACCTGAAATATCATGGAATCCATGATCAAACTTTCATTTATAACTTTTCTATTTTATTGGACTAACTATTTTCACAGTTACATATCATAAAGCTTATTATTTCAACGTAAACATATGATCACAATTACCAACTATCCAAACATCAAAAAAATTTCAATTAACCATTACGTCAGTTCCACATTGTACCTTATGGACGGAACACCTGAAGCTTGCAAATTAACAAATACTGGTCTCACTGCGTTTAAATTGAGAATACATATGCGTGTGTGTATACCTAGTAGTATTCAAATAACCATGCAATGTTTATAGAACTGACAGTTGCTTATAGTGCCATTTAATTGTTTGGATTGTTCAACATGGTCTCTGACACGATTAAATACGTTCCACATCATTGACATTTCCACTTCAAGCTGTCATTTTAAGAGAATTTCTTTCATCGTTAATCTAAATATTGTATCAGTTCTGATTTTTACTCTTTTATAGTATTTTTAATCATTTTAGATAGTTAGTATTTTGGAAATAATTTTGAAATCAGCCAAATTTTGTATCAATCTCGCAACTTCCTTTGTATCACCTACTACTGTTTGCTCAAGAAGGTTATAATGTAACCAAAACCGGTGCAATGTAAGCTACTCAAGAATTACAATTCCTATTTCATTTAACTTTGGCATAAGGATTTTGGGCAGACATGGTCTGTATTTGTTTAAAATCAGAGATCTACCGATGTGCTTTGCTGTTAATTTGTATGAACATCATAAAATGAGCTGTTCCATAGAACTGCAATGGATTATAAATCACCACCCCTAAACCAGGCAAAAATAGTACTAACTGAGCATTATACAAATATCTGGAACTCCATATATACCAATTCAGAAGACTCCTTACATACAAAACTATTCCTTCCTAATATACAAATATCTGGAACTCCATATATACCAATTCAGAAGACTCCTTACATACAAAACTATTCCTTCCTAATATATCACACAGACTTTCCTCATCTCTCTGTCCCAACTTCATAACCACCCAGTTTATCACAATTCACGGTCGCTTCAAATCCTATCTTCATAAAATGAACATTATTGATTCACCAATTTGCAGCTGCCAGGAAAAATCTCAACAGACGGCTCGTCACCTGTTGACTGAATACACCACGTACTCGGGAGAACGACCAACTATACTACGATCATTACCACTGCATACCATTATGAAACACCACTGGAATACTGTCGAAATAACAGAATTTATAAAAAAAATCTTCCATTCACTTCAATAATATTATTCATGTTAATTTTGCATTTAAAACTGTAAATATCCCGTGATATACCTGTAGGTGAAACACGGGTTGTAACTATATTAAATAAATTAAAATAAATAAAAAAATGAGAAGTTGAGTCCTGAATGAAAGACTGTTTAGTATTTCAGTGAGTAATTCATCCCTAAACCATTGTAATACTTCACAGAATCCTAATTTACGGTACAGGTTGGTCATGCGTCCAAAATAATAATGGCAGTGTAGTGATGACATTTCCATGCCCTGTAAGTATTGTATAACTCTGTCTATTGCAGGCACACAGCTGTAATTAACACACTCGAACACAAAAACAGTGAGAAAAATTTAGTTCACCGTGCATCTGGTTACATGTTACATTTCAATTCCTAACGATGGACATTGTCAGCGAATGGAAAAAGCGTGCTGGACGAGTGACAATCACTTCGGACTCCCGGAGCTGTCTGAAACACGTGACAAGCCTTCGTGGCACATTATATTTCTAATATCACAGCCCAACTGCCTTCTTTTGACTGGATGCTATGGATATTTTTATAGACTATAACAAGTTTTGAAGCCCTATAAGAGGTGTAAAAATTAATTGGCTCAATGCCCGTTTATCTACAATATTCACAGCAAGAAATGAACATCATAAAATGAGCTGTTCCGTAGACCAACTAGAATAACAATAGACTATCTTACCTAACAGTCGCTAGGTGTTCTCCTCGCAGTAGATTTTTGTGATTTTTTTGCCAGCAATCTACTGTACGTTCATTTAGTTTAAAACATGACTGGCTCAGTGGTAACGTTCTCCCCTGCTGTATCCAAGCTTGCAGGATCGAATCCTGGTGCATTCAGTAGGCAATTGATGGTGCGCAAGTAAAAAAGTTCTCAAATTTTCTGTCTCAGTAGATTATTCTAATGCTACCCTAACCTGTCGACAAATTAAAAAATAATGTTCCCTGGAAGCAAAAGTTGTCGTGAACATGGCCTAAGGATGTGATAATTTTCATAGTTAGCAGTTTTGAACATGGTTGGTTAGAAATGTGCAAGATAGTTACATGCCTATCATTATCTAAATGTATCCATTATTTCATAAGTGAAAATAAAATTAATTAATTAATTTAGTATAACTAGTGGGCCCATGCGAGCTTTCGCAACGTGAATGTAGGTTTATGGGGTAGTAGGGAAGAATGTGGGAGAACGAAGTTTTAACTATTGAAGAAATGTATTTGTTGTTGTTAAACCGCATACGTACATGAGAAGAACACAAAGAATCATGTAGAACAGTGTTTTGTACTTGTCACAGCACCTCTTTGTAGACAATATTCGATGTTACACTGATTCATCGGTTATTGTTTGCTCGGGAGTTTCTTCTACAGCAATGTTTACATTTGCAAAGGAATGAACCCTAGAGAAAGTCTTGACGAGACCACACCGGAACAAACTGCTGAGAGACTCCTCAGCTAGCAGTACGCCGCGCTCCCGCCAGATGGCTGTCGCCGCCACGCTGCCCTACGCTCTAGCAGCAGGCTCGCCAGGTTACGGTGCTCCCATTGTAAATGAACATTGTTAAGGTATTTATTTAATTGTGAGGCATTTAAAGTGGAAGTGAGTGCGTTTCGGGAGCACATGGGGTTATGCGGAACCTGTAGGTACCCCATATGTGTAGGTTGGTGTTAATAGGACCTTATTTTCGGTACAAAACCGGAATGGGACCTTAGCAAAATAATATAGGGAGGATAGTACGTAAGCAAAAATTCTTGGAGGAACCTAAAATGAAAACTAGAAGGAAGTGGTCCACAGATCACAAAATGCATCATAGTGCATGCATGAAGTGATTTTGGGAGGATAAGAAGGTGAAGACTATCAGGCTAACTAACCATTTCAAACGTGCTCTGAGAATAGGGTTAACGAAGGAGAAGAAAAGAAGAAGAATTTGAGATTAAACGCATAGTTCAGAGTTGGGAGGCACGTAGTGTTACACCAAACCATTCTAAGGACCGAAAACTCAAACATCAATGGTTAGCAATTTCTTTTAATGTTTGTTTATTATTAATTATTTTTCTTTGCTAGAAACAGTATTTATCAACAGTTTATGTCAAATGACTCGTTGGTAATCGGTTGGTCAGAAATTGGTCTTCTAGTACCAAACCTTGGCAAGAATGTTGGTTATTGATGCTTAATTGGAATTACAAAGAAAGAGATATTTCCATATTTATCTCGCCAACCTTGATTTATTGCCGATCATCATACCAAATTTCTAGCGGCGCTAGAAATAGCCTACCACTAAGTGATTACAACATTTTTGTATGCCAGGGGTCTGGATTCGATTCACTGTTCTGCTAAGAAATTGTTATGCTGGTGTGAGGGCTGGAATGGGGTACACTGGGCCTTGTGAGGCAAAACTGAGAAGTGGAGGGTTCGATTCCCACCTCAGCCAACCTGGAAGTGGTTTTCCGTGGTCTACTCCAGGCAAATGGTTTCTAGCATAAGGCCACGGACGCCTCCTTCCCAATCCTATTCCCAATTTACAAATACACATACTGGCACAACCATCACAATAATACAGGCTATCATACAAAACACACACAAATACACGGAGCTATATGACCCCTATGTCGCAGCCCCTAAAGTTAGCAACAACAACAACGATTTTATTTTTAGTAAATGGTCGTACATGGGCGTATTCTCAGCAGTTTTACTTTAAACCATATTTTGTTTTTAATGGCCGACAGAAATATGTTTTCCGTTGAAATTAGACATGTCAAGATGTAGTAAATGAACAGTGCTTGTTTGGGGGGTGATTTTACCTAATTATGTTTAAAACTATCTTGAGATACTCCGAAGTATAACTGGGGAAGTAACGGACTGTGAGTTGCGGCAAATCCATTAATGCCCACATAAGATAGCGACCACTACACTCGGTCATTATTCTACAGAACATCTCATTAGTGGCATTAAGTTTAATTGTAGCCCCTAGCGACCAGAACTCTTTCTCTTAAGTAGAAGGCTGTGTTGTCAGTTATGAATTTCCGATTGCGTCTTCCGGACCCAGAGGGACGGTTTCGCTTAGTGAAAAACTTTGTTCAATCAATTATCTGCTTGGAGTAGAGCAGCAATATCTTCACTGAAATCCTAAGGGATGTCTAGCGACATTGGTTGCATAAGGGCGTTAATGTCTCCTTTAAGGGCTTGGACATCGTTGTCATTTTTGCCCCGTGTACATATTTATTAATTTATGTATTTATTTAAATATTTAATTACGCAATGAATGCATTTATTTTATCAACTTATTTATTAATTTTTTGTTAATTTTTTATTTCTTCTTCTTTCTTCTTTTTGCGTTTTGCACTTAGAGAGCGCGCATGAACTTGTTTTTCGGCTTGATGATATTCGCCTTCCTATCTTCCCAAAATCTCTTCATGATGTCACTGTGCTGCTTCTTCCGTTCTTCTGTCCACTTGGTTCCAGTCCTGCCACTAGTTTTCACCCTAAACTTGTGCTTTGTTACTGTGGTCCTGAAGACTTTGCGGTTTCTCAGAATATTTTCTCCGATGTTCAACTCTTGCAGGTCCTCTCTTAATTCACCCAGCCAGGCTATCGTTGACTTTTGAGAATTTATTACATTGAATAACCTTTTTGTAAGTCTATAATCGTCCATCCTGAAGAGGTGTCCATAAAATGTAAAACGTCTTCTTCGTACAGTGTTTCTGAAACTATCTGTGTGACGGTATTGATCTGAATTTTGTCTGTTATTTATTTATTTATTTATTTATTTATTTATTTATTTATTTATTTTTGTAATCACGTAAATACTTAATTATTTAATTTATTTATTTACTAATTCATTTATTTACGTATGTATTTATTTATATAATTATTTGTTTATTTATTTACTAGCAACCCGCCCCGGCTTCGCCCGGTATCATTAACGGTTTACCCAGCGTAAGCTTGAAAGGCGCACGGACGGCAGGTCTCAGATGCAATTCAGAAAAGCCGAGGTGAACAGGGAAACTCCGAACACATATACTCTTCTTTGAAGTCTTAACTCGACACGTCTCGACAGTTTGATGCTGGCCGAAACTGGGATGATAGGCGCGCTCGCTAGCTCATAAACTCCCTCCGAAGCTAGTAATTTAAATTTCCATTGATTTTTGGGAGAAATGTAAACGTAAAAACACTTATAGTGGGCGATGTATTATAGATAGAGATATGCTTCCACGGACTTTTGTGTAGAACTCTTCATGCTGAACAATTCTTACTCTCGTGGTATATAGTTATTTTTAAAGATTCACCCAGCGTAAGCTTAAAAAATACACTCGACTCGATTCACTGAAATCGTTACTGCTTGGCATCGTTTTGTCATAAATGAATGTTTTTCTACTGAAATCTTCCTCGAGAAATCCATTAAAGAATAGTGGAAACCGCATTAATATCCATATAGTGTGGTTCCCGAGATTACCCGTTACATCCAAGAATCGGTGACCTTGCTTTATTCTATGTAGAGAATTATCTCCGTTATCGTGTTGGAAGCCACTCTGCAGCGTTACCATGAAAAATTAAATCTATTAGCTTTTCAGTCGGTCAACACGATTGTATCCAAATTGTATGGGTGTTATTCTCTGTACCTGAAAAGATTTACACGAGTTTAGCCAATACAAGTGTGGTATATTGGCTTTCGGGGCCAGTGAATTAAAACTCAGCAATTATTCTAGGTTTGTGCCTTTTCTTGTGTAGGTTTTCGCCTAGGATACCAAGCTGGCTCATCAGCGGGCTCTTTGTGTATCCACCCAGACCCCCACAGAAAGAGCGAACTGCGCCTTAACTTCCTTTTTTATGAAGCGCACTTGCGCCTCTTTACTGCGAGAACCAAAAGCTCAAGCAGCCATAACCTCCCATGAACCCACTGATGAGCCAGCTTGGTGTCCTAGGTGAAACCCCACACAAGATACGGCACGAAACTAGGAGAATTGCTGAAATTTAATACAAGTGTATTAATCCAGTCCGACTCGTGCGTAGTGGCTAACAATGATGACTGTCAACGCGAGAACCTGGTTTGATTCCCAGCTCAGGTCTAAGGATTGAAACGGTGTACTCTCAGCCTCGTGAGGCAAAAGAGAGAAGAGGCGGTTTCTGATTGCTACTTCACCATCCTGGAAGTGGTTTTCCATGGTTTCTCACTTCTACTCCAGGCAAATGTCAGGATTTTACCTAACGTTCGGCCACGGTCGCTTCCTAACCACGTCCAACCTCGATTAAAAATACACATCCTAGTACACACATCACAGTGACACAGATTGTCAGACGACTTCTATATACGCCCAAATACACGGGGCTTCATGAATACGATGTCACAATGCCCCTAACAAATCGACGTCGAAATTAACATATATTAATGCAAGCGTATTAATCAATCTCAAGAACTTCGGTGGCGTAGTCGGTAGCATGCTGAACTGCTATGCCCAAGATCGCGGGTTCAATAGCGGCCGAAGTCGTCGGATTTTTAAAAGCGTTAACATCCTTCAGTATGCCTTCCTTCGGAGGGGAAGTAAAGCCTGTAAATGAATCTACCACTAATTGGTAGTGTGTAGCTAAATTTGTAGATTATTTGGATAGAAACGCTCTATCAAGGTGTCGCCGCTAGGTGTCAGTGACAGTGGCATCTCTGGTAACCAAAATTAGAACTACTTGAAATTGAACTTGATGGGGAGCCTACGGGCGTTCAATTAAAATACCCTGCTATGGCCATTGGCTGCAATTCAAATATAATTCATAAATATTAATAATAATATCGTATGGCCTCGGATGCTGGGCGCAAGCTTTGTTATTTGACACCCAAAGGGTAGCTTTCATGTCAAATTTCGTTGTTCCTTGAAGCACTATGAAAATTAAGGGGGTTAGATATATAAGCTCCTTGAACACTATAGCGCATTCTAGTAGAGAAATGAGGAACTTTTTGTTGGCGGAAAATCCCGAGATTAATTTTGCCATTATGAACACGGCCTACTGAATTCAAATGGGTTCTTTGACATGCCAACATCGTATGACATGGTGTTGTAATTTTTGCCGCCTTTCAAAAAAAATGACTTACCACGGCCAGGAGCGAACCTGCAAGCTTGAGGTTAGTAGACCCACACGATGAACACTCACCCACCGTGGCAAGAAATATAATTAATTAATTAATCTCATGTATTTTTTTTCATTGGATGCAGTATAATTCATTTGTTTGTTGGCACAGGCTAGAGTAAAATGTGGCATTTCACCAATATCGCGGTCTCATTCATGGCTGTTGGGGGGCGTGGTGGCGCAGCGGTCAAGCTGTATGCCTCTCACCAAGGCGGACCAGGTTCGATTCCCGGTCAATGCATGTGAGATTTTCGAAGTGAAATGCCATGTCCTGTGGTTCGGATTCCACGTAAAAAGGAGGTCCCGTGGCTCATGATCGCGAGATTAACGGTCACGTTAAACAATAAGCTTCCTTCCTTTCCTTCATTCATGGCTGGGATTATATGGAAGCTACTGAGGTATGAGTGGTGCTGAATGATGACTTTCAGGGAACAACCAGTGCCTGTGAATGCTGCGAAAGTTTCTACTCATGGGGTTCGCACTGCTGTACCGACTCAGTGAGGAAAGCAATGGCAAACAACCTCACTTCTCACCTTGCCTAGTACGCCTCTTTATAGCGCTCTCTTTGGATTTTGTGGGTTTCACCCAACATAACCTATCCAACCAGGATCCAACGAGCCTCTTGGCTGACCGACTGAATATCATTTAAATAACATTATTTGTTTCTGTAACGTAATTGTAATTTTACTAAGAATGTGATCAAATACATTCTAACTCATGACCCCCCAGGGGGACGTGGGTTTGCGACCACGGGACCCCAGCTGAGTCCGGCATTGCTTCCACTTACTTGTGCCGGGCTCCTCTCTGTCTTCTTTCCCGTCGACCTCACTTGGTCAACTCTTGTTCTCTTCCGACCCCGACGGTATTAGGGTATCCGAGGCCTAGGGAGTCTCTTACTTACCCGCCTTAATTGGCCCTTGTCTCATCTTTTCTGATTCCCTCCTTCTGCAAGGGGTCAGCCTTCTTTTTCTTTTCATGTTAACTCCTGCCTTCTGCTCAAAGCCCTCAAGGAGGCCGGGTGTATGTAGCCTCACCGCTTTTGGTGCACCCTAGATAATGCTACACCCTCAGAGGCTCACGGCTGGTGAGTTAGGGAGTTGGCGACCCCGAGGGATTCCTGAGCTGGGTCCGTTTTCCCCTTTTGTCCCTTACCTTTGGGGCGGACCCTCTCCTCTTTCACTTTCCTATCTGACTTTCATGGCTCTTCTTTTTCCAAGTCCCCCAATCCGCATTCTTCGAGGGTTGAGAGCATATCTTTTCCTACTGTCCTTTATTTACCTTATTCTCCTTTAGTTTTCCATTTCTTCTTCTAGTATGTAGGTCAGTAGTTAGTTTTAGTTTTATGTTTGCATTTCATTTTCATCTTCACTATCACTCAAACCATCAGGGGCCGATAACCTAGATGTTAGGCCCCTTAAAACAACAATTATAATCATCAGCATCATCTAACTCATGAATAACTTTCTATCTCTTGCTTGTATTTGTAATGGTAGTAGGTTTGATAGGTGAACAGGAAGACACCAGTTCCTTTTAAATAGGACAAATAGATAATACTATATTTATTTGAGTAGTTTTGAGTGCAACTACCTTGTTCATATCAACTGAAATGCATTTCGCATATCATCTTGATTCCAACTTTCACCTGAGGCTGACATGTTTACATAAACTTCAGTCCTTCTGCTAGTTTGCTACAATCTGTAACGGAAATAGTTCTACGTACATGAATTATTTTCCTTCATGTGTCGTTTAAGAAAAAAAACGAGCTTTACAGTAGTCGCATATGATGTGTAACATCTGACATGTTATTCGAATAATTCAATATTACTTACTCGCATTTTTTAAAGAATGAACTCATAGTGCTACCTTGTGCCAGCAAACCTGAAAGGATTCTCCAATGCATCTGCAGTAGTGACATATACTTGCAACTGCATGCGGGAGCAATCCACTGCTTACTTGATGCGAGCTGCGCTTTATACCGGCCAGTTAGTGAACCCATGCCAGCGCACAGTGGGTCGAAATCGAAATCTAGGAGGATAAAATTATTTATTTTCATAATTAAAAAATCAAAATTTATTACTTCGACAGCATTCTCATATAATTGCCGCTCACTCTTCTGGGATATAAACGCATCTTAGTGTAAATCTGTCGCCACTGTTGGAGCAGTCTCAATTGGAGGGTGAATGTACGTGGCTGTGGTTTGGTTGTCTTTGTGGTTAGTGTGATGCTTCAAGATGGAACATGCAGCTGAAGGAATGATATTTGTAACGTGTTTCAGTTATTAATGGGGCGTAATTGTTACGTAATTTTAGCTATATTTGCATAATGTAGTATTTAACTATTATTTTTAAAATTATATTCACTTAGATTTTTAGTATGTCGCGCCACTCTGCATCACTTTCTACTTAATGTTAAAATGTACATAACGTCTTGTAGTTTACACCTGTTATAAGATTTTTTGCATCTTTTTGCAACTTACTGGGTTATTTTACGTTTTAGAAGATGCCGCGCAACCAATTCTCACAAGCTTACAACTGTTTGAAGCTCTGGGTTCGACGATTATGTCAAAAGTGGAACTTTGTGGCTTTGTTAAAAGTAAATTAGGGGTAGAAAATTGTTCTGAAGAGATAACTGAATGCTCTATCCAACTCCTAATCAGAGACAATTTCTTGCATGTGAAGACGTAGCTTAAAAAAGGTCTTAACTGATGTTTATTATGAAGTAAACAAATTATATACGTTGCTTTCACTCTAAATTCATGATTAAAACGTAAAAATAAATTTGTCCCCCTAGATTTCGATTTTGACCCACTGTGCAGCGGTGTTATTGAAAATGGCCTCTTATTGCCGATATAGCGCACTGCTAAGTATAGGCGCGATTAAAAATTAGGTGTGCAGTAGGTATATTAAATGCGTTTCTCCCAGTGATACGTTTAGACCAACGAAGTTTCAATTATAGTTGGTAGTCGGTGTTAATATACTGAATTCTTACGTTGTTTGGAGTGTTGGTTGATGCGATATAGCACTCGAGGTACCGAGCGCTTAGATTAAATAAGAATACAGCAAAAGTATGAAGATTTAATAAATCGTAACTGTTTTCAGCAAATATTATATAATGAATATTTTCACACCAAAGAACGACAAGTTGAAGATGATTTATTGTAGGAATTTCTTTAATGGGGCCTCCAAACCTTGAGGTAAACCGTATGCCATTTACATTCCACATAGTCACATGGCTTACAGTACGTCGTTGTACCGATCTCCGCCACCGCGCGCGCTCATTGTTTCCGTCCCTCCACTTCCGTCTCTATTCCAAAATCACTCCCACAAAAATCTCCAGCTACCGAGTGCCACAAAAATATCCAGATACCGAGTGGAAAGATGTTACACATCAAAAAAATCTGATGTGAGTCTGAGGCGTGGAAACTTAGATTAAACGAAATTATCACTGAATTCATTTAACCGACAGTAGTGGCTACGCTGGCTAACGCTCAGCATTATGTCATGGGACCAAGCTCTCTGCTGACTCGGTAGACGCGTGGGTTCGAGCCCCACCGTCAGCCGTCCTTGAAATGGTTTTCCGTGGTTTCCCATTTTCAACACCAGGCAAATGCTGGGACGGTACCTTCTGACAGGCCACGAACGCTTCCTTCCACATCCTTGCCCAGTTTCATTCACCATCATTCATTTCATCTCTCATTAACTCCTCTCATGAGGTTGGCGTCAGGAAGGGCATCCGGCCGTAAAGACCATCACCACAAAGACTTCCATCGCATCTCATCCCCGACCCCGTTGGAAAACGGGAATAATAAGGGGTAGACATACAATACATCACTGAATTCATTTAACTTTCGACAAGAGTGAGGAGTCCGGCAAAAGTAATTGGAAGCATTGCCGGACTCAGAGGGGTACCGTGATCTCTAATCCACGTCCAATCAGTTGTGAATCGTAGTGGTTTCTGAGGATCAGTGTTCTACTATCGTGGAATATGCTTAGTAGCCTCGCAACCAATTTGCTGTACTGAAACACAAACGTGTTTCCGAGTACGTATTGGGATTATGGTACCAAGGGTCTTCGCTTCAATTTCCGGCTCTTTCAGGAATCTTCATTCTGTTCTGAAGTTTTGAACAGGGTACACTTATCCTCATATGACAAAACTGAGAAGAGTTGGGATCAATTCTCTATTTAGATATCCACAAAGTGGTTGTCAGTTGTCTTCCACTTATACGTTATACGTCCAGGTAAACCAGTTTCATACTCACACCAGAATTAATTATTGCTTTGCAGGGCCGAGAATCAAACTCGGATTCCCACCTCAACTATCCTGGAAGTGGGTTTCCGTGGTTTCCCCACTTCTACTCCAGATAATGTCGGGATGGTTCCTAACTTAAGACCACGACCACCTCCTCCTCAATCATCAACTAAATTGAAAATACACACACTACCACCGACAACACAATAATGCTGGTTATCAGACAAATTCAACACCCACACCCACCCAAGTACACGGGGCCGAATGACCATGATGTCCAAGCCCCTCCAATAAAACCACAACAACATCAACGAATACAGTGACAACGAAAGTGGTGAGGATGTGGAAGACGTACTTTACAATGATTATGTGTGCTTAAGATTTTGGTTATGTGGATGACTGAGTTTAGTTGGTTCCTCAGTTTAGGGGCTGCGAAAACGCAGTCATGTAGCCCCGTGTACTGTGGGTGTGTGTAGAATCTGTCTGATAACCGGTGTTAATTGTGATGGCTGTATTATTATTATTGAATATCCAGTACAGCATGGAGCCCTATTTTACCTAAGTACATTAGGGCTGTACTTAATAATCATATTTTAAAAAGACAGATTAATTGTTCAATTTGCTATAGATGTGCTGAATGAATGTTAAGAATTGCTTATAACAACAGGGTTTCTTGAAATCTTCACACAATGGTTTATAAAATTCTAGATTACTGAGATAACAACATGAATTTATCTGATTAGGATAAAACAGCTGCACGAATTCGCTCTCCAGGCACATAATTTCTTGTGGTATAAATGCGAAAAAACTTGTCCA
Source organism: Meconema thalassinum (assembly GCA_946902985.2). Classification (NCBI taxonomy): domain Eukaryota; kingdom Metazoa; phylum Arthropoda; class Insecta; order Orthoptera; family Tettigoniidae; genus Meconema; species Meconema thalassinum. The sequence continues at coordinate 675,014,074 of OX336388.2, forward strand.
AAGCCTACTACTTTGTTATTTCTAAGATTGGGTTCTCGTATACAGTACATAAAATGGATCTTTCATTACGATCGTAGTTAAGAGAAGTTCCTGCGTAGGTACAATAGATTTATGCAAGTTTTCTTGATAAATGCACAGATCAGCCATAGTGATGGCTGTATTAGAGTGTGTGCTATCTGTAATTCAGGTAAGGACTGCAGCCGATCAATTTCAAGTAGTTCCTACTTTTGCTACCAAATCAGTACTACCGTCAACGACACCTACCTGTGAACTTGGCTGCTAGATGACACCGCAACCGGCACCTGGCGTCAAACGTTGGAAATTAATAGAGCCTTAATCAAATCTAACCTTCAAAGTTAGCTTAACACAATTGTAGTTAGTGTAAGGTTCTTTTACATGCCAATAATCTCTGGCATGGGGCCGCCAGGCTTTTTTTTTCCTCCGAAGGAAGGCATATTGAGAGATCCTTAACGCTATTAAAAATTCGACGACTTCGGCCGGGTTTGAGCCCGCACTCTTGGACATAGAAGGTCAGCATGCTAGCTACCAACTACGCCACCAAAGCCACCTTAGTTTTTGTTATTAATCAGCCAGTTTGGTGTCCGCCTTGGTTGGGTGATTTAGATATTTAGTTTATTGTATGAGTTGATAGGGATGTAAGTCACAGTGAAGCGTCACAAATAGCTTCACCTGAGTTAATGTGAACCTCACCTTCCCTTGGTGCATCCTGTTACCACAGACGAGGCTCTGGCGACCGAACATTGGCGGTGAATGATCGTGTGACCTCCGGAGAGGCCGAGTGCAGGTCTTTCTAATTGACGCCCGTGGGCGACCTGCGCGTCGTAATGAGGATGATGTGATGATGAAGACTGCATGTACACCTAGTCCCCGAGCCATGGGAATCAACCCCAGGAGATTAAAATCCCCGATGTTTTGGCCGGGACTTTGGTCCAAAGTCTAGCGCGCTAACCATGTAGCCACAGATGCAGACAAAATTGGCGGTATAACTATACTCCTACAGAGAAACGAAAGAAATTACTTCCCTCTCCACCGATGACATCACTGTTGGGAGCAAGTGCCAGGGCTCAGAGGTGGCAACCCCACCATGGTAATCGGCTGGTGTTGGTCAATAACCAGCAACAGCTTAAACACTGACCTATTGTAGAAACTAAGAGAAGTAGCCGGATGGACCTAAAAACGATGACCATTGGCATGAAAAGGGACACGAATATCGGATTCTGGAATGTACTCACCTTATATCAGGTCGGCAAGCTGAAACAACTTACATACAACCATAGGAGAGGAAGAAGCCAAGAAGAAGGGGAAGACGTTTGCAGAGTTGAATTGAAGGTCCTTGCACGAAACAGAGTGCCCAGTCGAAGCCTTATTCTCTGGATAAGAGCCATTGGAGTTAGTTTTAAAAATTGAGTTGACAGCTGAGTCAACGCCACCGAGAGAGAAGGCCATGCAATAGGATTTATGACGTCATAGCCTTCCGGCCATCAGCGAGCGCGCTACTCAGCTATGAACAAACTGTGAGAAAACGAGACTGAGTATTTACTTATAAAATTACGTTCTACAGACGCTAATAAATAAATAACGAAACCATAAATGAAACATAGTCAGAAGTTGATGCGATCGGTACATTACACAAATAAATCGACGTTTTCGATCAGACTCGAAAAGTATGCATTTCGAACCTTGCGAGTTTGAACATGACCGAAAACTATGTTGTCTCAGCAATAAATGCGATATATATAGAAGTATTCAATCAAAAACTTTAGATAGTCACCCCATTTTAAAGTGAAATGTCGACTAGACAACGGGAAGAAAAGACACATACACAAATAACCAGTTAATCTGTAACAGTTAAAACAGAAATTAATACCTTTAGTCAATCATCTGTCCCAACGGTCCAGGTTTGATTCCCACCTCTGCCGGCAAATGTAATTCCGATTTAAGGTTTGAAAATAAATTCACTGAGCCTCACTGAACTGAGAAGAAGTGGGTTCGATTTCTCTTTTCTTCTCCAGGTAAATGCTGGGATTGTTCCTAACAGAAGACCATGGTCACTTCCTTCCCAATTCTAGCATCACAATACACACACTACACATACAAATTCTACCCGTATCGGAGTACACATGGCTGATGACATTGATGTCGTAACCCACTCACGAAACAAAAACAACAACAATTAGACACAGAAAGTTTTCCTCCGTGATAAGAAACCAGGCTGGTAATAATTCTAATGCCTATGACAGAAAAGGTTGGTTGATTGGTTCCTCAGTTCAGGGGCTGCGACAACGCGTTCATGTAGCCCCGTGTACCTTGGGTGTGTCTGCTAACCGGTGTTAATTGTGATGGCTGTATTAGTGTGTGTTATCAGTGATTCAGGTAAGAACTACAAACGATCAATTACAAGTAGTTTCTACTTTTGCTACCAAATGCTACCGTCATTGACACCTATCTGTGAACTTGGCTACTAGATGCCACCGAAACCGGCTCCTGGCGGCGAACGTTGGAACTTAATTCAGCGATAATCAAATCTAACCTACACATTTAGTTTCACACAAATGTCGTTAGTGGAAGGTTCTTTTGCATGCCATACATCAATGGCATGGTCCCACTGGTTTTACTCTCCTCCAAAGGGAGGCATACTGAAGGATTGTAAACGCTTTTAAAAATCCGACGACTTCGGCCGGATTTGAACTTCCTACGGCATAACCTGTAGCACATAATTAGGGTTAAAAATTCTGAATTTTACATCTAAATGAATTTTCACGAACAGAGGGGCTAGCCTATGCTAGAATTTAAGGACTATCTGTTTATTAATCTTTAATCAGTCTCGGTTTATATAACGGTGTAGTAACTATAAGTTTTCCATTCTCTTGTTTGAAATGGAGTCCACACACCGACAAGAAAAGAGACTTGGTTACAAGGTTTCTTCCTCCCATTAAACTAAACAAGCGAGAATTGGAGCTAAAGCATTGATGTAACACGTATCTTGAAATGTCTTGTAGGAATTAACTCATTGCGGTGAATAGCTGGTACCGATTTCGCATTCTTCCCTTCATAATTAGGAAAAGGTCCATTGGCTTAATTGCCTTTCAATTTGGCACATTGCACTTAATACGCATAACTTAACACTGCACTGATAACCATGAAGTATAAGCGGATAGGAATTCCGAGAAAATCAGTACCGGGACCGTAAACACGAAGCACAAAACGCGTAAACCACACCATAAACACAAATATTATTCCTCGTGTCTCCATGGCCACACAGCCGTTGGGATGTGACGTCACTCGCACATTCAAACCGTATTGGATGGCTTTCTCCCTAGGTGGTGTTGGCTGAGTGGAGAGGACTAAGTTCTGAGTACTACATTCGTTTTCTGGGTGGTTATCCAAGTATTCGTCACGATTAATGTTGCTTAACCTCTGCTTTCAGCCGCTTACATATTTTGTATCTAGTACGTTTGAAGAGTAATTAAATTCTAGTCTGATATGACATAGTCGCGGTCGGCTCGCGGAGCGAGCGACCGCGGCTGTGTTATGTGCCAGGTACCGGTGCGACATGCGCTCCTCTGCCTGGATTTGAATTTGAGTTTGGATTTCTAAAGAACTTTGGTCGTAGAAGATTTTAATTAAATTTTTGAATGAGTTGAGCTTTGACTTGTTTAGGGGATTGAACATGATTTACTTGCTTTTATTCGCATTTGTCTTATATGAATTTTTCTAGGGGATTAATTTAATTTTTGACCGTTCATTCGTTTTTTGTTTACTACAACAGTATGGGGATGATGTTCGCATATTATGCTAGATAGAGCAAGGCTACTTATCATCCCCGCTCGCCATGGTATGGATGTTTCGGTAATCGTGTACAGCGGCAGCTTCAGCTTGATAATAAAATTGAGTTATACGTACATTTAATTCATTATTACAAATTAAAGAAAGGGTAATTAAATGCTTTGAGGAGATTTACAGGCACTGTGAAGTTTACCTCCACAACAAAAGTATGATGACCCTACGTATCACAAAAGTAAAGAAGACGCCAAACCATTAACATTAAAATTACATAAACGAGTTAAGTTCCCTTTCTTGCATTCCCTCTTAGGTGCAGCAGTGTCTTCATCTAGTGAGCACACCATGAACTACCGTACGCCACTGCATTCTACGCTGGCTGTGCATTCACAACGCAGAAGAAAAGACCTGATTTTATTATCTTCAAACAGTTGTCTCTAAGACAGCATTAACTGCATTATAGGTATATTCGCCCAGAACCAGAATGTTATTTTCGAATGGATTCATTTCTAGATTTTCGACCGGCGTAGGTTATCTGAGAAACCTCTATGGACATCAAATTGGCAGGTGAAAAACTAAAGGAAGTAGGAGACTTCTGTTACTTAGGAAGCAAAAAGAAACAGTGACGGACGAAGCAAAGAGGACATAAAAAGTAGGTTAGCTTCGGGAAGGAAAGCATTTCTACAGAAAAGGAATCTGTTGACATCGAATATAGATTTAGGTATTAGGAAGTCATTTTTGAAGGCCTTTGTCTGGAGCGTGGCACTCTATGGAAGTGAAACTTGGACTATTGGTGCAGCGGAAAAGAGAAGAATTGAAGCATTTGAAATGTGGTGTTACAAGAGAATGATGAAGATCAGATGGGTAGATAGGGTTACAAACGAAGAGGTATTAAGACTAGTGGGAGAGGAGATATGTTTCTGGCGACTGCTAATGAAGAGAAGAGATAGGTTGGTAGGACACATACTACGACGCCCAGGAATAGCGAGCTTAGTTATGGAAGGAAGGGTCGAGGGAAAGAACTGTAGGGGTAGACCAAGGTTAGAATATGTTAAACAGATTGCCTCAGATGTAGGGAGTGGTAGTTATGTAGAGATGAAACGATTAGCTCAGGACAGGGAGGTATGGAGAGCTGCATCAAACCAGTCAAAAGACTGAAGACTCAAACAGGTTATCTGAAACACTAACTTGGGTGAGGGGAAAACCTGTTCCGTGAAGGTGTCTCTGGGTGTAGTAATTGACCCACGCGAGAACTCTTGCATGCGTATAAACCATCAGCGCGGCTTTATTGGTATACAACCTCGACGTGACACAGTTCTGGAATGCGCTATGGTCTTGTTTATTTGGTTAAACGTACGTTTTAAGCAAATTGTCGCTATTTGTGAAATCAGAGTGCAATTCGTCACTGCTGCGTGAAATTCTCTTTCTTTTGGATGCTCATTTGTTGCGATCGGTTACTTGTTGTCGCCTCATGTGTATATACTACCCGCTTTGCTTTACTGTTATGCGGGATCGATGCAACACACTTCTTGTTTTTTGTTAAAACGCATTTTATAAACAAATAAATATATTTCGTTGACTTTTCGAGGAATGCAAGATGTTTACTATACTATTGAGATGATTTGGAAGATGTTGGTACAAACCGCACCTTCTAAGTACCTCTGGTTTGAGAGCTTGAGTTTTGTGAAACATACAGTGCAACACCTTAGCGTTTTATGCGAGTTTGAAATCTAAATGGTAACTTATTAAATGAAAAAAAAAATCCACAGCCTGCTTCCAGTCTGCGACCGGGTCAGGAATGGAATGAATGAAGCCCCCATCTAGCGGCGAGGATGTGAACTGTGCCGGCTTCCGAAGCCTGTCGCACTCCTCTCGGGCAATGATTAAATGAATGACAGATTAAATGAAATGATTGTGGAGAGTGTTGCTAGAACGAAACTTTGACAGGAATAACCGCAGTGCCCGGAGAAAATCCTGTCTGCCTCCATTTTGTCCAGCACAGATCTCACATGGAGTGACCGGAATTTGAACCACGGACCCAGTGGTGAGAGGCCGGCGTGCTGCCGCCTAAGCCACGGAGGCTCTAAATGGTGACTTACTAAATAAAAACACCAATTGTCTTTTTCTTTTTTAGTCGTTTTAACCTCCAGGGTTGGCTTTTCCCTCGGACTCGGCGAGGGATCCCACCTTTACCGCCGCCAGGGCAGTGTCCTGGAGCTTGTAACTTTGGGTGTGGGGATACAACTGGGGAGGTGGACGAGCACCTCGCCCAGGCGGCCTCACCTGCAAAGTGAACAGGGGCCTTATGAGGGATGGAAAGATTGGGAGGGATAGGCAAGGAAGAGGGAAGGAGACGGCCGTGGCCATACAGTAGGTACCATCTCGGCATTTGCCAGGAGGCGGAGTGGGAAACCAAAAACCACTTCGAGGATGTGTGAGGTGGGAATCGAACCCCCTTCACTCATTTGGACCACCCGAGGCCGAGTAGACCCCGTTCCAGTCCTCATACCACTTTTCAAATTTCGTGGCAGAGCCGGGAATAGAACCTCGGACCTCCAAGGTGGCAGATGAGCACGCTGACCACTACACCACGGAGGCGACACCAATATTCATTATTAGTTTAATGTACTAGGACTAGTTTGGATCACAGTGTTTTCATCATCAGCAATTGTAACAAGTTGTAGGAAGAAACTATTACAAGATAAAGTTGCGAGTAATAATTGAAACTATGTTGTATTTTTGAGATGCTCTTCAAATATTCCAACACTATCGAAATCAGATCTGTTACAAAGTTATTTAACCAATCTATTTTATAAAACAAAGTGTCCTGACTAACTCATACTCGCCCAGCCAAAACTATTAAAGTTAGAAACATGAAATTTTGGGGATATGTTCGTTGTATGTCGAAAACGCACACAAAGGAAGGATTTTTGGATATTCAGGTTCTAAAGGGGTGTTAAGGGGGTAGACCTGCATTTCATTGAAAAACAATATCTCCCGATTGATTTCATTGGGGGACGTGATACTCGGCATATAAACTCATCATTAAAAATAAGAAGACACGTGTCTGAGGGTTTTTCGATGTGGTGTATATTATGAGGTGAAAGGGGTGAAAAGTGGGGGTTGAAGGATTCCTGACGGAGCGTGTATCTCTTAAATGACATAGGCGAGGAGATTGAAACTCAGCGGAAAATAATCAGATTAAAAATAAGTAAATAGGTGTTCGACAGTTTCTTCATAAATCCAATTTAAGGGGCCCGTGGAGAGGGGTGAAATTCTGGGGGGAAAACGGGAAAGGAAGTGTCCTAACTGATTGACTCACTCACTCATCAAACTCAGGGGGAAAAACAACTTAAAAATAAGTAAATATGTGTTCAACCGGTTTTTTTTTTCATAAATCCAATTTAAGGGGTTCATTGGGAGGGGTGAAATTCTGAAAAATAAATGAAAGAAAATGTCCTGACTGACTCACTCATTCATCATCGCTCAGCCAAAATTATTAAAGTTAGAAACATGACATTATGGTGATATGTTCGTTGCATCTCAAAACTGTGCACTAAGGAAGACTTTTCGGATATTCAGGTTCTAAAGGGGTCTTAAGGGGATTAAACCTGCATTTCATTGAATAACAATATCTCCCGATTAGTTTCATTGGGGGATGTGATACTGGGCATATAAACTCATCATTAAAAATAAGAAGACTTGTGTCTGAGGGTATTTCGATATGGTGTATATTATGAGGGTAACGGGATGAAGAGTGGGGGTTGAAGGATTCCTAATAGAGCGTGTATCTCTTAAACGACATAGGCGAGCTGTTTGAAAGTCAGCGAAAAAAAACAGTTTAAAAAATAAGTAAATAGGTGTTCGACCGTTTTTCCATAAATCCAATTTAAAGGACCCATACGGAGGGCTGAAATTCTGGGGGGAAAAACAGGAAGGAAAGTGTCCTAACTCATTGACTGATTCACTCACTCATCAAACTCAGGGGAATAAAACTGCTTAAAAATAAGTAAATAGGTGTTCGACAGATTTTTTTTATAAATGCAATTTAAGGGGTACATTGAAAAGGGTGAAATTCTTGAAAAAAAAATGAAAGAAAATGTCCTGACTCACTCACTCATCATCGCCCAGCCAAAATTATTGAAGTTAGAAACATGACATTTTGGGGATATGTTCGTTGTATGTCAAAACCCTCCTCTAAGAAACGATTTTCGAATATTCAGGTTCTAAAGGCGTCTTAAGGGGGTTAAACCTGCATGTCATTGAATAACAATATCTCCTGCTTGGTTTCATTGAGGGATGTGATACACGGCATATAAACACATCATTAAAAATAAGAAGATACGTGTCTGAGGGTTTTTGGATATGGTGTATATTATGAGGTTAAAGGGGTGAAAAGTGGGGGTTGAAGGATTCCTAACGGAGCGTGTATCTCTTAAACGACATAGGCGAGGTATTTGAAACTCGGCGCAAAACAATCAGCTTAAAAATAAGTAAATAGGTGTTGACCGTTTTTTTTTCATAAATCCAATTTAAGGGGCCCATGGGGAGGGATGAAATTCTGGGGGGAAAACAGGAAAGAAAGTGTCCTAACTGATTGACTGACTCACTCACTCATCAAGCTCAGGGGAAAAAACTGCTTAAAAATAAGTAAATAGGTGTTCGACATTTTTTTTTCATAAATCCAATTTAAGGGGTCATGGGGAGGGGTGAAATTCTGGGGGGGGAAATGAAAGAAAATTTCCTGACTCACACACTCATCATCGCCCAGCCAAAATTATTGAAGTTAGAAACATGACATTTCGGGGATATGTTCGTTATATGTCAAAACCGTCCTCTAAGGAAGGATTTTCGAATATTCAGGTTCTAAAGGGGTCTTAAGGGGGTTAAACCTGCATTTCATTGAATAACAATATCTCACGAGTGGTTTCATTAGTGTTTGTCATACTCGGCATATAAACTAATCATTAACAACAAGCAGACATATGTCTAAGGGTTTTTCGATGTGATGTATATTATAAGGTGAAAGGGGTGAAAAGTGGGGATTGAAGGAAACCTAACGGAGCGTATATCTCTTAAACGACATAGGCGAGAAGTTTGAAACTCAGCGGAAAAAGATCAGCTTAAAAGGTAAGTAAATATGTGTTCGACCGTTTTTTCATAAACTCAATTTAAGAGGCCAATGGGGTGGGGTGAAATTCTGGAGAAAAAAGGAAAGAAAGTGTCCTAACTGACTGACTCACTCACTCATCAAACTCGGGGGAAAATACAGCTTAAATATAAGTTAATAAGTGTTCGAAGGTTTTTTCATAAATCCAATTCAAGAGGCCCATGGGGAGGGGTAAAATTCTGGTTTAAAAAAATTGAAAGAAAATATCCTGACTGACTCACACACTCATCATCGCCCAGCCAAAAGTATTGAAGTTAGAAACATAAAAATTTGGGGTTATGTTCGCTGTGTGTCGAAAACGTCCACTAAGGAAGGATTTTTGGATATTCAGGTTCGAAAGGGGGTGTTAAGGGGATAGTCCTGCATTTAACTGAATAACAATATCTCACGATTGGTTTCATTGGGGAATGTGATACTCGGCATATAAACTCATCACTAAGAATAAGAAGACATGTGTCTGAGGGATTTTGGATGTGGTGTATAGTATGAGGTGAATGGGATAAAAGTGGGGTTTGAAGGATTCCTAACGCAGCAAGTATCTCTTAAACGACAGAGGCAAAAGTATGAAACTCGGGGAGGGGGACAATCAGCTTGAAAAATAAGGGGATAATCAGCTTGAAAAATAAGTCAATAGGTGTTCTACCGTTTTTTCATTAATGCAATTTAAGGGGCCCATGGGGAGGGGTGACATTCTGGGGAAAGAAGTCCACTAAGGAAGGATTTTTGGTTATTCACTCATCATCCTTCAGCCAAACCTATTGCAGTTAGAAACATGAAATTTTGGGGATATGTTCCTTGTATGTCGAAAACGTCCACTAAGGATGGATTTTTCGATATTTATGTTCTAAAGGGGTGTTAAGGGGGTTAAACTTGCATTTCATTGAATAACAATATCTCACGAGTTGTTTCACTTGGGGATGTGATATTCGGCATATGAACTAATCATTAACAAGTAGTTCCGTGAAGAACTATACAGCCTATTTTCATATATCCTACAAATGTTAATTGCCTAAATCAACATACTAAATTTCAGTTTTATTGCTTGAATAGATTCGTAGATATTGAGAACCGTCTAAATATTTCGGGTGGTCGCCATGTTGGACTTTTATATATGTAGGGCTTAGAGTTATGTACTGTTACATGAAGATTATTGTATACGTGTGGTATTCAAACTTCAATCGCATGATTAGTACACAAGAAGTAAAAACGAGATTTTAAAATTTCGCACAAATGCCATCTTGTGGTTATGGACAAAATTGAAAAACATTAGATGCCAGTGGATTAACATTTGTATAAGGATTTACTGTACCAAGTGTCACTGCATTCGGATGGTTAAATTGCGAGAAACGACCATGTGAATATTTAAACTTCGCTCCACCGCTAAGTTGGATTTGTGATCACCAGGTTTTTGAAAGTCCTATAGGTGAACTTATGTCCATAGCCCCTATGAACATTAAAAAAATCAGTTTGATTGCTGTAATAGATTCGTAGATATTGAGAACCGTCTAAATATTTCGGATGGTCGCCATGTTGGATTGTTATAAGTACAGGCCTTAGAGTCATGTACCTATAAAGGATAATTATTACGTAGGATCATTATTCAAACTTTCATTTCGATCGCATGAATACGACACAAGAAACATAAAATTAATTTAAAAATTCGCACAGCCGCTTTCTTGAGGTTATGTAAATAATTGAACTAAATTACATACCCGTGCATTATAATGTATATAAACATTTGCTGTACCAAGTTTCGTTGCGTTTGGATCATTTTATCGGGAGAAAAGTCTATTTAAAACTTTCAAATTCGCTTGGCTGCCATGTTCGTTTTTTAGTTAAACGGTTTTTGAAAGTCTCATAGATGAACTTCCTGTAGTGTCCTTTATCTCCGTACAAAATTTCAGGGTGATACTGGTAATAGTTTCAGAGATATAGAATGCCGGTGAAATATTTCGCACAGCCGCCATATTGAGGTTATGTAAACAATTGAACGAAGTTAGATGTCGGTGCATTACAATGTGTATAAAATATACTGTACCAAGTTTCATTGCGTTTGGTTGGTTAACTCGCGAGAAACGTCTATTTAAAAGTCGCAAAATTCGCTTGGCCGCCATGTTGGTTTTTTAGTTACCAGGTTTTCAAAGGTCACATAAGTGAACTTCTAGTAGTTCCCTCTGTCACCATACAAAATTTCAGGTTGATATCGGTAATAGTTTCGGAGATATTGAATGCTGGTGAAATATTTCGCACAGCCGCCATGTTGAATTGGTGAGACGTAACAAAATTTGAAGGGCACGGTCGGGGTCGCCCGGAATAGTGCTATGAACTTACCGAGTTTCATTGAAATCGCTCCAGTCGTTTAGATTTTATTAGGGCGGGACATGCACACACACTCCTCACACACACACACACACACACACACAGACACGCACACACTCATGGACAAAAGGTGATCTCATAAGCCTTTTTTTTTTTCAAAATTGAAAATTGGCTAAAAATAAGCAGACATGTGTCTAAGTGTTTATCGATGTGGTGTATATCATGAGGTAAAAGGGGTGAATTTGGGCGTTGAAGGATTCTTAACGGAGCGTGTATCTCTTAAACGACATAGGCGTGAAGTTTCAAATTCAGCGGAAAACTATCAGCTTAAAACTAAGTAAATAGATGTTCGACTGTTTTATCATAAATCCAATTTAAGGGGCCCATGGGGAGGGGGGAAATTATGGGGGGAAAAACAGGAAAGACAGTGTCCCAACTGATTGACTCACTCACTCACTCACTCATCAAACTCAGGGGGAAAAACAGCTTAAAAATAAGTAAATAGGTGTTGGACCGGTTTTTTTTTCATAAATCCAATTTAAGGGGTTATGGGGAGGGGTGAAATTCTGAAAAATAAATGAAAAAAAATGTCCTGACTGACTCACTCAGTCATCATCGCCAAGCCAAAATTATTGAAGTTAGAAACATGAAATTTTGGGGATATGTTCGTTGTATGTCGAATACATCCACTAAGGAAATTTTTTGGATATTCAGATTCTAAATGGGTGTTAAGGGGGTAAACGTGCATTTCATTAAATAACAATATCTTACGAGTGGTTTCATTCGTGGATGTGATACTTGCCATAAAAACTAATCATTAAAAATAAGTTGACATGTGTCTTATGTTTTTTCGATGAGGTGAAAGGGATGAGAAGTGGGGGTTGAAAGATTCCTAACGGAGCGTGTATCACTTAAACGACATAGGCGAGGTGTTTGAAACTCAGAGGAAAACAATCAGCTAAAAAATAAAAAATAAGTAAAAAAATAAATAGGGTTTCGACCGATTTTTCATAAATCCATAGAAGAATGAAATTTTGGGGATATGTTTGTTGTGTGTCGTAAACGTCTACTAAGGAGGGACTTTTTGATATTAAGGTTCTAAAGGGGTGTTAACGGGGTTAAACCTGCATTTCATTGAATAACAATATGACACGACTATGACGCTAGCGAAGCCGCGGGTACCTGCTAGTATATAAATAAATAACAACTTATAAAAAATACTGTGTTTCTCTCAAGATTTAAATTCAAATATAATTTGTAGTTTTTACAACTAAAAGGAATATTACTTACACGTTAAAATCAAATATAAATCTTGTTCTAATATTTATGCGTTGGATGTGATTCTTGAGATGTACTCTACAAGAAATAAAATGTTGATTGGTTATTTTTCAGAATTATTCTACAAAGATAATCAAAATATCTTAAATTGATTGAAGAAAAAAAAACGTGTTGTAATACTGTAGAATGCCTAATCCACCCTTCTTACAGTACAGTTTTGAAACACTTAATTGGAAGACATATTCCAACTGGATATGCACAACCTTAAATATTCTCTGGATCTTTTCAGATGCTGATTATAAACCACAATACACTTGCTTGGAAAACAATGATTCTTTTTTCATAATAGAACACATATCGTTGAGTAAGATTTGAAAATTTGACCATAGTCAGGACTCGAATACGAAAATCTTGCTGACCAGATTTGACTCCTTTAGTCACTTACACAAATGTGCCTACGACACACTTCCCAGTTGTACAGGAAGTCAGGTTATGACATTGGCTCACAGGTAGTTCTAGTGTCATCTGAAAGTTCACGATCAACTCAACGGTACCCAAGAAGCCAATCCTCAACGCTCTCTCTACTTGGGGATGTGTCAGGGTTGTGATTGTGATGTAAGGTTATAAAGGCACTTGACCACAGAGCAGGACAATTGGGTTTGAGCCTCCACAGTGCATCAATGCACGAGAACAGCCAAACGTTTTAAATTATAATATTTATAAAGAAATTAAGCACTTTGTGTGAACGTATAAAGTTTTAACTAATAATTTGAATTTCACCCGGATGAGGTATATAATGACCTGACAACTGTTAAACTTCGCCATAGCCGGTCCCAAACCCGGTTGAGAAAGTAGTTGTTGTTTTTGATTCATTTAGGTGCTTCGCGACATCGTGGTCACATAGCTCCGTGTACTTGGGTGTGTGTGGAATTTGTATGATAATCTGTGTTATTGTGATAGCTGTATTTGTGTGTGTAATTGTTGGTTGGTTCCTCAGTTTAGAGGCTACGACAACGCTGTCATGTAGCCCCGTGTACTTTGGGTGTGTGTAGAATCCGTCAGATAATCGGTGTTAATTGTGATGACTGTATTAGTGTGTGTATCTGTTTTTAATTCAAGTAAGGACTGCAGACATTTTAATTTTTTCAAGTAGTTCCTACTTTTGTCGCCAAACGCCACCGTCAGTGTCTACTAGTTCAGAACCTGGTTACCAGACGTCACTGCAGTCGGCCCCCGGCGACGAACGTCGGAACCTAAGACCATTTGTCAAATGTTTAACCTAACCTAATTTAGCTTCACACAGGTGTAATTAGCGGAAGGATCTTTAACATGCCATAAATCTATGACATGGGACCACCGGCTTTACTTCCCCTCCGAAGGAAGGCATACCGAGGGATTTTTAAAGCTCTTAAATATCTGAGGACTTCGGCCGGGTTTGAACCCGCTATCTTGGGCATAGAAGCTCAGCATGCTACCAACTACGCCACCGAAGCAGCCTGTGTAATTGTAATTCAGATAAGGATCGCGAGGGAGGCGACCGTAGTCTTAATTTACGAGCCATCCCAGAATTCGCCTGGAAAAGAATTGGGAAACCACTTACAGAATGGATGAGGTTGGAATCGAACCCATCTCTTCTTAAAGCCGGGAATCGAACCCGGGCTTCCGCGCTGACAGCCAAGACTGCTAGTCACTACGCAACGAAGCGGTTGGATTTGAAAGTAGGAGGTATTCCGGTTATAACCTGAAGGAATCTTAAATTAAGCACTATTATACGAGGGCGAATCGAAGTCTTAGGCCCTATTTTTGTAGCCCCCCAAAAACACACACAGGTAATTACAGTTATACGTACTGTTCTACGTACCTTACAATATATTCCACATAGTCTCCACATTTGTTCAGACATTTGTCCCACCGCAGGACTAAATTTGAGATGTCCCTGTGGTAAAATTCAGCCGGCTGACTGTGGAACCATCGTCGGACTGCTGTCTTGGCGTCATCGTTGCACGTGAATCGCTGTCCTGCCAGGGAAATCTTCAGTGGACCAAAAACGTGAAAATCGCTAGGCGCAAGGTCCAGACTGGATGGTGGGTGGTCCAGACTCTCCCAGTGAAATGACCAGAGCTTGTTGGTGGTTCTGGTTGCCACTTTTGGTCTCGCAGCCAGCCAAGTAATTTAATCCATATTCAAGTTAGAAGACAAACATACAAAATCTAAACTGAGTATATATTTGGTGGTCATTACACACCTCACACTGGATACAGTATATTCAAAGTTTTAGCCAAATATTCAAAATATTCGGACAAAAAGCTTGATTATTTAATGAAAATCCACAGCCTGCTTCCAGTCTCCGACCGGGTCAGGAATGGAATGAATGAAGCCCCCATCTAGCGGCGAGGAAATGAACTGTGCCGGCTGCCGAGGCCTGACGCACTCCTCTGGGGCACTGATTAAATGAATGACAGATGAAATGAAATGATAGTGGAGAGTGTTGCTGGATTGAAATTTTGACAGGGAAAACCGGAGTACCCGGAGAAAAACCTGTCTGCCTCCGCTTTGTCCAGCACAGATCTCACATGGAGTGACCGGGATTTGAACCACGGACCCAGCGCTGAGAGGCCGGCATGCTGCCGCCTAAGCCACGGAGGCTTTGTTTTTTTAATAAAGATTACAATTTAAAGCTTTGTGCGGTTCTCGTGCAGTGACTGCGTTCTAATGCAGGTGGCCCCCCAGGGGCTCACATCTAGTGGGACGTGGGTTGGCGACCACGGGGCCCCAGCTGAGTCCGGCATTACTTACACTTACTTGTGCTGGGCTCCTCTCCGTCTTCCTTCCTGTCGACCTCACTTGGTCAACTCTTGTTCTCTTTCGACACCGACGGTATTAGGGTATCCGAGGCCTAGAGAGTCTCTTCCTTTTCCACCTTAATTGGCCCTTGTCTCATCTTTTCTGATACCCTCCTTCTGCGAGGGGTCAGCCTTCTTTTTCTTTTCATGTTCTCTTCTGCCTCCTGCTCAAGGCCCTCAAGGAGGCAAGGTGTATGTAGACCCACCACTTCTGGTGCACCCTGCATATTGCTACACCCTCAGGGGCTCACGGCAGGTGAGTTCGGTAGTTGGCGTCCCCGAGGGATTCCTGGCCTGGGTCCGGTTTTCCCCCTTTCATCCATTACCTGTGGGGAGGACCCTCTCCTCTTTCACTTTCATATCCGCCATTCATGGCTCTCCTTCCAAGTCCCTCAATCCGCATTCTTCAAGGGTTGAGGGCATTTCTTTTCCTCCTGTCCTTCATTTGCCTTGCTCTCCTTTTGTTTTCCATTTCTTCTTCTAGGATATAAGTTAGTAATTAGTTTTAGTTATAGTTTACATTTCATTTTCATTTTCATCTTCACGATCACCCAAACCATTAGGGGCCGATAACCTCGATGTTAGGCCCCGTAAAACAACAATTATCATCATCATCATAATGCAGGTGAATGTATATCAAACATTGCCTCGTTATTGAACGAAGGATGCGTTACATCCGTGCTCTCCGCTTCCGTGGCGTAGGTGGTAGCATGCTGAACTGCTGTGCCCAAGATAGCGGGTTCAAACCCGGCCGAAGTCGTCGGATTTTTTAAGAGCGTCAAAATCTTTCAGTATGCCTTCCTTCGGAGTGGAAGTAAAGCCGGCGGTCCCATGTCATAGATTTATGGCATTTAAAAGATCCTTCTACAGACTAAAATTGTGAGGAGCTAAATTTCTAGGTTAGATTTCGTTGGAACGCTCTATCAAAGTTCCAACGTTCACCACTAGGTATCATTGGCATCTGGTAGCGAAAGTTGGAACTACTTGAAATTGAACGGATCTTGTAGCTCTCCCTAGGGGTGTCCGCATGAAGCAGCTACAGCCTGTGGCGAGCCGAACATGTCCTCGGACACTCCCGGCACTAAAAGCCATACGATAAATAAATAAATAAATAAATAAATAAATAAATCCCTGCTCTGTTAAAGTAACTCGTACGTGAAAGTACATGGGTTAGGGTGGGTTTTTTCTGGAATAGCTTCAGTCCCCCTTTGCCCCCCTATTCGACTCTATACCTGTCAATTCAATAATTACTTCTCTTGTAAGAAATGAACGAATGAATCGATGTAACTTCTCAATTACAACAAATAATCTTGGCTACACAATTATGATTCGCAATGATATTAGGCCTATCAGGTATTCTTAACGTTATTGGAAGGTTTTTAGATCTTCCAAATTATGACTATAAGCAAGTTATTTCATACTGAAAGCGATATGTGGCTGATGGATGGCAACCAATAATAAAATGATTTTGATATATTGATGATAATATAACCCACATTCTCATCACATATTCATTATAACCGATACCTACCACGTATTTTCACTATGAAATTAAGTGTGATATTTAATTTGATACACTTTACATATTGACATAACCTCTACTGTCAAATCCAAGGAGTCTCGCCACTTCTTCATTGGATGGAAATATTTCTCCGTATTGACGTATCGCTAATTTCTTCTTCTCCTTTCGTTTCACCCTCTTTGGGGTACGTGGAATCGATCATTTCTCTGTTTGTTGTTCTTTACTTAGTGCCCAATATCTCTTCATTTTTCCTGATCTTCTTTTCCTTTATTCCGAGATGATGGGTTTGGATTTTAATGAAGATTTGTCTTGAAACCTTATATTTTCGTCTTTAATAATTATTTTAGCTTTCCGACTGAGTAGTGAATTTTCTGTAAATTTTAATTCCACTACGTCTTTTTCAGTTTCTTTAAACCATGTGGGTTTTGTTTTGCGGTTACGGAAGAAAAATAAAAAAATAATTGGTTAATCTATTAGAGTTCATTCTGAGAAGATGACCGTAACGGTATCAACAGCTTATTTATTAACCTCACTTCTTGAACGTTTTCTTACGTTTTTGTAACGTTTTGGAAAAATTATTTTTGCAAATATATATTTTAAAAAATTAATAATCAAATCTTGAATTCATTATTTTGTAAGGATATCCACATTTTATTTCTATGATTTTAAATAATGGACTTAGATATATCGGTAAGATTAAGTTTATGTTATTATTGTTAATTAAATACCAATGCCATTAAATATAATCCACCGAAAGTCAAGAAAATAAATTACTTGCAGATCTTTATTGAACTAGTTTCGACCACATTGTGGTTTTCATCAATATAATCTTAAGAAGCAATTGCAAGAATATTAATGTACTTAGTGGTTTCATCGTTTTTGTAGCAAGAATCCGTATTAATTTATCAATTACCGTATTTATTTTGTAGACTATATTATGCTTCCCACTCTACACACAGTTCTTGCAAGTTTAGAAGAATATTTACTCCGTTAATTTACAGTAATTAACAAGAAGCTGCAAACTGTTACGCCTTTCTTTAATAATATCAACTTTATAAAATATTAATTTTACAACTTGATAAGTAACTTACTACCATTTAAAATGCCGTATTTCATAGAAGAAATTTACAATTAAAACTTCATATATTCTAATCAACAATAGCTCTTCATGTTACACAGCATTATTCATATTGTCAGAAGATTATATTTAAATAATTTTGTAACAGATCTCATTTCCTAGTTTACTGTTTGATTTTATATAATTTTAAGGACTTTCCAATGACGACGACTCCACTAAATACACTAATGTCTCGCAATTATATTTTATACTTAAGATTAATTAGAGTTTATGCTGATGAAGACCACAAAGTGGTCGAAACTAGTCAATTTAAATGCCATTGAATTAATTGCAGCCTGTTAGTTGTCAATAAGGATCCAATATAAATATGATTAATTTCGTATCAATAAATTATTGTAGTTAAGTTTATGTTAAGGTATTTTTCTTACAAGAAATGCTGCAGATGGTTCCAATGAAGAACAAAACATGTACATTAACTGAATAGATTAATTAGCATATAGACTACAGGTGTTTTTCTTAATTACATCGAATTCAAACAAGTCAATACTTTACATTAACTATCATGGCTAATGCTTGTGCATTCAATGTATTTTACTACGACCTTGTGCAAGAAGACTGTGGAAAGAAGGGGAGAGAAACGCATAATCAAATTACTCACTACAGTCATCAGACTGCTAAACTTGCTCCACCATGAGTAAATGCATACTGCTGTCAAAATAATTCACAGTGTAGTTTGGATTAACGGTAAAAAACAGTTGTCCCATGCTCAAGTTTAATGAAAGTCATTATACAAATGGATAGGCTACCTCTTATCTTGGTTCTTGGCACCTGGCATGGTAAAAGGCTAATTTAGTCAGCTGGAAGTCTCTTGGAGGAAAGGTCTGACAAACAATTGTGCGTGATAGAGAGGTTCTATTTGAACGGTGTGTCGTCTTGCAGCAAACCTAAAATTTAATGTGGCATCATTGTATAATATCAACGGTTTCACACATTTTGGTAGGCGATATATTTCCTAATGTTCAGGATCTGATTGGGTCACTAGAATCTCATCATTATCACTAATTACCTTTCAATAGTTCACAGTTTGATGTTTAGAAACATCAAGATATTTTTCTGGAATACAAGCCACCATTCGCTCTAAACAAAGTTTTATAAAGTTAAATAAAGTTTTATATGTATTTTTTTAGCCTATTTTCATTTTATGAAAACAAAATAGGCTTTTGAGATCACCTTTTGTCCGTGCGAGTGTGCGTGTGTGTGTGTGTGTGTGAGGTGTGTGTATGTCCCTAATAACTTCTAAACGGCTGGAGCGATTACAATGAAACTCGGTAAGGTCATAGCACTATTCTGGCCGAGCCCGACCGTGCCCTGCAAATTTTATTGTCTCTCACCAATCCAACATGGCGGCTGTGCGAAATATTTCACCAGCATTCAGTATCTCCGAAACTATTACCGATATCGCCCTGAAATTGTGTACTGTGATAAATGGCACTACTAGAAATTCACATATGAGACTTTAAAAACCCTGGTGACTAAAAATCCATCATGGCGGCCAAGCGAAATTGAGACTTTCAAATATACTTTTCTCGTGATTTAACCATCCAATCGTAATGAAACTTGGTACAGCAAATGTTTATACACATTGTAAAGCACCGGAGTCTAATTTAGTTCAATTTTTTACATATCCTCAAAATGGCGGCTGTGCGAAATATTTCACTGGTATTCTATATCTCCCGAACTATTACAGATATCACCCTAAAATTACGAACGTTGATAAAGGGTACTGATACAAGTTTATCTATGTAACTTTCATAAACTTGTAAAGTACAAAACGAACATGGTGGCCAAGCGAATTTGAAATATTTTAATAGTCTTTTCTTGTGATTTAACTCTCTGAGCGCAGTGAAATGTGGTACAGTAAATGATTTTACATATTGTAATGCACTGGCATCTAATTTAGTTCAATTGTTTACATAACCTCAAGATGGCGGCTGTGCGAAATTTTAAAATTAAGTTTTTATATCTTGTGACGTAATCATGCGATCGAAGTGAAAGTTTGAATAATGAACCTAGGCAATAATTGTCCTTGAATGGTACATAACTCTATGGCCTATACATATAACAATCCAAAATGGCGAGCATCCGAATTATTTAGACGTTTCTCAATATCTATGAATCTTTTACAGCAATCAAACTGATTTTTTTTATGTTCATAGAGGCTATGAACATATGTTCACCTATAGGACTTTCAATAACCTGGTGAGCACAAATCCAGCATGGTGGCGACGCGAAGTATAAATATTTAAATGGACTTTTCTCGCGAATTAACTATCCGAGTGCAGTGAAACGTTGCATGTTAAATGCTTATGCAAATGTTAATCCACTGGCATCTAAATTATTTCAATTGTTTGCATAATCACAAGATGGCAGCTGTGCGAAATTTTAGAATCTCGTTTTTACTTCTTGTGTTCTAATCATGCGATTGATGTTTGAATACCACACCTACACAATAATCTTAATGTAATAGTACAAAAATAAAAATCCAACCTGGCGACCATCTGAAATATTTAGACGGTTCTCAATATCTACGAATCTATCATAACCTTCACACCGAAATTGTGTATGTTGATAGAGGCAATTAACATGAGTAGGTTATATGAAAATAGGCTGTATAGTTCTTCACGGAACTACTTGTTCTTCACGATTTACTGTCCACAAAATACAGCAGTTTCTTGAAAATATTATAAGATATTTAACCCATAAATTCAGATGACTATCACTGAACAATGAGTCAGATTGTTCCACTACAATTATTTATAATTTATTAATCTTTTACCTTAACGTGCAGAAAGCCATTTTTTAGTGTTGCCTTAGTAATCAAAATTTGAATTATTTTCATTCGGTCAACACGATTGTATCCAATTTTAATGGGTGTTCCCCTTATCCTGAAATAAATGTGCATATGATATTATGACAATATGACGACAATATGATATTATATGCTATATTTTATATGCTAAAATGGCATATGTTATAAGTAAAAAATCTTGACAAATTGCGCTACTTTATTATAGCTGCTGCAAGTAAATATATATACATATTGAAAATACCATCACCCACATTGTCATTTGTAGCTCTTCGGTCGGTCAACATGATTGTGCCCAATGAATGGGCGGGGTACAAGATGTATTAGCTTATTATCACTATTAAATGGGGCAGTGTAATAATCCAGTTAATTCATGCAATTTTTTCCGGGAGTGTGGTTACACATTTATATCTCGTACCCCGCCCATTCATTGGGCACAATCATTTTGATCGACTGGAGAGCTACAAATGACAATTTTGTATAGGCAACTCTGAAAAAGAATGTCTTCGAACCTATACATCACCTACATACAGAGCTGTGCAACTTAATTAACTTAAATAAAGAATTTAAATCATTCACAATTTCTCATTCATAATCATTTTTATTTTATTTTAATTACCCAACTTAGAGTTGTTTTCTCCCTTAAGGACTTACAACGTTTCCCATAAGGAATTGCGTAGGGACATTTTTGAAATTGGAAATTCTAAGCTATTTTCATTTTATGAAAAAAAATAGGCTTATGAGATCACCTTTTGTCCCTGTGTATGTGTGCGTGTGTGATGGTGTGTGTGTCCCCTAATAACTTCTAAACGGCTGGAGCGATCTCAATGAAACTCGGTAAGATCATAGCCCCATTCTGGCCGACCCCGACCGTGCCCTTAATTTTTATTGTGTCTCACCAATCCAACATGGCGGCTGTGCGAAATATTTCACCAGCATTCAGTATCTCCGAAACTATTACCGATATCACCCTAAAATTGTGTACAATGATAAAGGGCACGACTAGAAGTTCACCTATGAGACTTTCAAAAACCTGGTAACTACAAAACCAACATGGCGGCCAAGCGAATTTGAGACTTTTAAATAGACTTTTCTCGTGATTTAACCATCCAAACGTAATGAAACTTGGTACAGCAAATGTTTATACACATTGTAATGCACTGGCATCTAATTTAGTTCAATTGTTTACATAACCCAGCGGTGAACGTTGGAACTTGATAAAGCGTTTCTCACCAAATAACCTACAAATTTAGCAACACACTAACAATTGTAGTGGTAGGTTCTTTTTCAAGCCATAAATCTAAGTCATGGGCCCACCGGCTTTATTTCCCCTCCGAAGGACGGCATACTGAAGATTTTAACGTTCTTAAAAATCCGACGACTTCGGCCGGTTTGAACCCGCAATCTTGGGCATTGAAGCTCAGCATGCTACCGACTACGCCACCGAAGCCGCTAATAAACTTGAATACTTATATCCTATCTCAAGCAATGTCAAGTCTATTGTTATTTCATTTGAGGGGCTTGGACATCGTGGTCATTGATCCCCGTGTACTTGGCAGTGTGCATGTGTGTGCAAAAATTGACTGATAACCTGTGTTATAAAACACGTATAGGCCTATGTTTACCCTTTTTGGTTTGGTAAATGTTGATCCGTATTGACTATTGTTAAATATTTAACCTGTGTTATTGGGGTATCTATACTAGTATGTGTATTTGTAATTCAGGGGAGGATTGGGAAGGATGCGGCCGTGGCTTTGAGTTAGGAACAATCCCAGCAATTGCCTGGCATACAAGTGGGAAGCCACGGAAATCCACTTCCAGGATGCCCGATGTGGGTATCGAACTCCCCTCTTCTCAGTTTCGCCTCTCCATTCCACCTCTCAGACCAGAATTAAATTTCTTGGCAGAGCTAGGCATTGAACCCGGAACTCCGCGGTGACATACAAGAACACTAGCCACTACACAGGGATGTGGACCAATGAAACAAACAATGTTCACTGATCATTTCATAATCCACATGGAAAATAACCCATGAGCATTAAATAACACAATGATTGATCCAGTGACTAGCGTTGCCATAAACAAATCAGATTACATATAACAACCTCTTTATTCACAGCAATCCCTCTGCCCGTTGACCATGTTCATCCAAATTCTAGCAATGGTATGCCTTTTGCAGTAGCAGCCATTCTACTTTGCAATAAAAAAAAGAACAACCGACATAATATGAAGGAACAGATTCGAAGGGGGTACAATTATGAAGAAAATGAGGTGTTGATTAAAATTCCTACTTTCAATTGTTGGTAGCTCTGCGATCATTATGACAGTTTTGATGTTATTAGTTTGTACCTGTGAATTTGTTGTGTAGAATGCTGCTTATTCTATCTCTACGTAGTATAAAACAAAGTCCCCGATTCTTGGATGTAACGGCTGATATTGAGAAACACTGGATGGATTTTGATGCGGTTTTCACCATTCTGTCAAGGATTACTCGAGGAAGGGATCTGTAGAAAAACATCATTAATTTATGACCAAAGGAAGTCGAGCAGTAAAGATTTCACTGAATCGAGTCAAAAAAGAAACTGTCGCCCGTGCGCCTTTTAAGCTTACGCTACAAATATCTACATACTATGAGTGTAAGAATAGTTTAGCATGAGAAATTCTACAAAATAGTCCGCATATCTCTATATCTAATATATCGTCCACTATAAGTGTGTTTACATTTTAATTACTTCCAACAATCTCCATTCAGTGGAAATTTAAATTACTAGCTACGGGGCAAGTTTACGAGCTAGCAAGCAAGCCTCAGCTTCGGGCGGTATCAATCTGTCGAGTTATGTGGAGTTAAGACTTCAGATAAGAGTATATGTGTTTGGAGTTTCGCTGTTCACCTCAGAATTTCTGAATTGCATCTGGGACCTGCCGTCCGTGCGCCTTTTTAGCTTACGCTGGGAAAACTGTTAAAGATACCGGGCGAAGCCGGGGCGGAGTGCTAGTCCAATATAAATTAATCTTCTACAGTATGTGAAGATATGTTAGTGTGCTCAAAAGATGCCCAAATATAAAGTGAAGTGGTATATTTTCTTTCATTATTCCACTGCATTGATCTCAATACTGATTACTAAGATACTTCGGTTGTTATCTTATTGTAAAGTTAAGTGGTTACTACTGCGAAAGGCATAAAATTATAAGAATTCGGATGAACGTTGGCAAGGAACAGAGGGATTGCTGTGAATATAGGGCTGTTATGTGCAATCTGATTGGTTTATGGCTGTATTAGCCACTGGACCAAGCTTTTTTTAAATTTAGACTAAGGTAATTTGTATGTTTTCTATGAGGAGATCAGCAGAACTCGGTACTACATGTTAATGTTTTACGAGTAGACTTACCATACTAAAAAATAAATTTTCGATTTCCGTAGATTGAAACTCATGATTTCTTTTAGGTATATCCGTGTCTTGTGTGGGGTTTCACGAAGGACACCAAGCTGGCTCATCAGCGGGCTCTTAGTGTCCATGCCTGGACCCCCAGAGGAGTAGCGAACTGCGCGCTACCTCCTTTTTTGTGAAGCACACATGCGCCTCTTAACTGCGAGAGCTAAATGCTCAAGCAGCTTTAACCTCCCTATGAAGGCTTTCACAAAGATTGTATATTGGCTTTCACGGCCAGTGAATTAAGACTCGGCAATTTCTGTTTCTAAAAACAAAAATGACCCATATTTTTGATTTTAGCACTCTTTTTGAAATGTAATAACTAAAATGACATGATAACATGATTTTTAGCCAATGTTTATTTATGAAAAAATAGGCTTATAAGATCACATTTTTTCCGTGTGTGTGTGTACGTGAGTTTGTGCGTGTGTGTGTGTGTCCTAATAAAATCTAAACGGCTGTAGCGATGTCAATGTAACTCGGTAAGGACCTAGTACTATTTTATTTGACATCGACCGTGCCCTTCAAATTTTACCACGTCTCACCCATCCAACATGGTGGCCGAGCGAAATATTTCTCCAGCATTCCATATCTCCGAAACTACTACTGATTTCATCCTGAAATTTTGTACGGTGATAAAGCGCACTACTAGCAGTTCGCTTATGTGACATTCAGAAACCCTACAAAACAAACATGGCGGCCAAGCAAAGTTGAAATATTTAAATAGACTTTCACGCGATTTAACCATCCGAGTGCAGTGAAACTTGGCACAGCAATTGTTTGTACACATTGCAATGCACTGACATATTATTGAGTTCAATTGTTTACATAAACTCAAGATGGCGGCTGTGCGAAATTTTAAAATAAAGTTTTTATTTCTTGTGCTAAGCTTGCGATCGAAGTCAACGTTTGAATAATGAATCTACGCAATAATCGTTATATAATAGTACATAACTCAATGCCCTCACAGATAAACATTCACATGGCGACCATCCGAAATATTTAGACAGTTCTCAATATCTCCGAATCTATGACAGAAAACAAACTTAATTATTTTATGTTGATAAAGGCTATTAACATAAGTTCATCTATGGGACTTTCAATAACCTGGTGAGCACAAATCTTACATGGCGGTGACGCAAAAACTTGAATATTTCAATGGACGTTTCTCGTGATTTAACCATCCGAGCTCAGTGAAACGTGGTACGGTAAATGATTGTACATATTTTTAGCCTACTTTCGATTTTTGCAAAAAATGAAAGTAGACTTATGAGATCAACACAGGGCAAAAAAAGTGTGTCTGTCTGTGTGTGTGTATGTGTGTGTGTGAGTCTGTGTGTGTGTGTCTGTGTGTGTGTGTGTGTGTGAGTGTGTGTACTCTGAATGTCTGTCCCCCCTATCAATTCGAACACGGTGAATGCGAATTGAACGAAATTTGGTACAAAGGTAGCACTAGCAAAGGACACCTCAGTGTCATGTTTTATATCGCCGCCATCTTGACGGAAACGTAATGGCGGCCACACAAATGTTCAAAGCTTAAATCAAATTACGACTAACCTAATCATCCGAGCTCTACCAAATTTTGCAACGACATACCTTTATGGGGGGAGCATCCTTTGACCAAACCAATAGGTCATCAGTGTAATAGTTTGCGGATGGCGGCCATCTTTGTGTGAAAATCGATTCCCCCTATTAATTCGAACACGGTGCAACCGAATGGAACGAAATTTGGTACAGAGGTAGTACTAACAAAAGGCACCTCAGTGTCATGTTTTATATCGCCGCCATCTTGACGGAAACGTAATGGCGGCCACACAAATGTTCAAAGCTTAAATCAAATTACGATTAACCTAATCATCCGATCTCTACCAAATTTTGCAACCACATACCTTTATGGGTGGAGCATCCTTTGACCAAACTAATAGGTCATCAGCGTAATAGCTTGCGGATGGCGGCCATCTATGTGTGAAAATCGATTCCCCCTATTAATTCGAACACGGTGCAAGCGAATGGAACGAAATTTGGTACGGAGGTAATACTAACAAAAGGCACCTCAGTGTCATGTTTTATATCGCCGCCATCTTGACGGAAACGTAATGGCGGCCACACAAATGTTCAAAGCTTAAATCAAATTACGATTAACCTAATCATCCGATCTCTACCAAATTTTGCAACAACATACCTTTATAGAGGAAGCATCCTTTGACCAAATGAATAGGTCATTAGCTTAATAGTTTGTGGATGGCGGCCATCTTGGTGTGAAAATCAATTCCCCCTATTAATTCAAACACGGTGAAACCGAATGGAACGAAATTCGGTACAGAGGTAGCACTGGCAAAGGACACCTCAGTGTCATGTTTTATATCGCCGCCGTATTGACAGAAACGTAATGGCGGCCACACAAATGTTCAAAACGTATGTTAAATTACGACTAACATAACCATCCGATCTCTACCAAATTTTGCAACAACATACCTTTATAGAGGAAGCATCCTTTGACCAAATGAATAGGTCATTAGCTTAATAGTTTGCGGATGGCGGCCATCTTTGTGTCAAAATCGATTCCCCCTATTAATTCAAACACGGTGAAACCTGATGGAACGAAATTTGGTACAGAGGTAGCACTAGCAAAGGGCATCTCAGTGTCGTGATTTATATCGCTGCCATATTGACAGAAACGTAATGGCGGCCACACAAATGTTTAAAGCTTAAATCAAATTACGACTAACATAACCATCCGATCTCTACCAAACTTTGCAACAACATACCTTTATGGAGGGAGCATATTTTGACCCATCTAATAGGTCATTAGCCTTTTAGTTTGCGGATGGCGGCCATCTTTATGTCAAAATTGATTCCACCTATTAATTCGAACACGGTGGAACCGAATGAACGAAATTTGGTACAGAGGTAGCACTAGCAAAGGGCACTTCAGTGTCATGTTTTATATCGCCGCCATCTAGACGGAAAGGTAATGGCGGCCACACAAATGTTCAAAGCTTAAATCAAATTACGATTAGCCTAATCATCCGATCTCTAGCAAATTTAGCAACAACATACCTTTATGAAGGGAGCATCCTTTGACCAAACAAATAGGTCATTAGCCTAATATTTTGCGGATGGCGGCCATCTTTGTGTGAAAATCGATTCCCCTTATCAATTCGAACATGGTGAAACCGAATGTACGAAATTTGGTACAGAGGTAGCACTAGCAAAGGGCACCTCAGTGTCATGTTTTATATCACCGCTATCTTGACGGAAACGTAATCGCGGCCACCCAAATGTTAAAAGCTAAAATGTAATTACGACCAACCTAATAATCTAGTCTCTACCAAATTTTGCAACACCATATCTTTATGTGGGAAACATATTCTGACCAAACTGCAAGAACATCAGCCCAATAGTTTGCAGATGGTGGCCAAGTATGTGTGCAAATCGATTCCCCCTATCAATTCAAACACGGTGAAACCGAATTGAACGAAATTTGGTACAGAGGTAGCACTAGCAAAGGGCATCTCATATTCATGTTTAATATCCCTATAGCACGTTGTATTTCAAGAAGCTACTACAACCAACATTCAATCATACTCCTTGAAAAGGACAAAGAGTTATAACAATACCCATGCATTTAGGAGAAAGTAGGCTATATGTTCTTTCCTGAACATCTTGTTTAATTTACTGCCATCCAATTTATTTCAATTGTTTCCATAACCTCAAGATAGCAGCTATGCGAAATTTTAAAATCTCGTTTTTATTTCTTGGGTCCTAATCATTCGATTGGAGTTTGAATACCCGGTCAATGCATGTGAGATTTTCGAAGTGAAATGCCACGTCCTGTGGTTCGGATTCCACGTAAAAAGGAGGCAATAACCATCTTCGAGGGATTTTCGATGTTGGGCTTTGTCTATCTAAGCTAATCTTAAAATGAAGCAGCATTTCTGATGCATAATGACTGAGATAATTTCTCACAACGTGGGACATCGTTAAATTACCCACTGTCTGATGAAAACTTAGCTCGTTCCACCGCTGGACTTTTTCTGCCAATTTCAACAGTTATGATTGTTCTGGAATTTTCCATGCCAAACAATTCATCTATAAGTTAAACCTTCTAGTATTTTCCACTCACATATGGGAATACTTTTTCTAACCAAGGAATTTTCCTTATGAACAGCTAATCAACACCTAATTTTTCTTCCTCCGTTGGAATTTTTCTGCCGCATTCAACTATAACCTACAAGTTTTTCAACGCAATAGATTCTCGCAAATCTAGTGCAACTAGTTATTTTTCACCATTGCAATAACTTTCCTTGCTATAAACTTTCTGTGCTACAATAGTGAACTTTTCAACCACGTCAATAGACTATAGTGAAACAGTGCTCGTTCGATTTCTCATCTGCGTCGCGCTCGTCCGAAATAAATAAAATAGGCCAAGAACTTTCTCCCCAAAGTTCCTACTTCCTCTTCCTCACCACTCTTTACTAACAAATTAGGTATATCTTTAAATTCATGTATTTTGCAACGAGGCCTCACCAAACCATAGGCGCCCTCCCAACTTTCTCCACTCACAACTTATTCACTCTGTGTAAATATCAGCAGTTAGAAACTGCCTGTTAATCTATTTTATTTTCTTGCTAGCACAAGAATGGGTTATGTTCTAAAGTACTAAACCTTTCATTAATCTCTTTAATCCAGGTTTCACGAAAGGGTAACTGGCCCCATTTTTCCTCGTGATCCTGTTAAAATATAGAAGTTCGAAAAACTTCCTTTTAATTTTTCTCTTCAGGTTTCACAATTAGTGACCTGCCCTACTTTTATAAACTCTGTATAAACGTTGTATTAATATAAGAAGTTATAGATACTTCTATTTCATTTCTCCCTGTTTTTTTTCTGCTGATACTTTCGAAGTTGTTATTTGTTCATATTTCTAAGATGCCTATCTAGAAATTCTTAAAGTACACACCTTGTACTTGATTTATTATTTAACTTTAATTACGTTAATTATCTTCTATTTATTAATCTTAGCACCATTTCAAAATCTCATGAAGATTTTAGTGTATAAAAGTTTCCAAATCAAAATTTGTCAATTGCCTGGTGCAAGCTTTAAATGATTTTAGGAGGTCTGCGACCCCAGTGGTTTATAAAATTAAATTACATATGTGTCAAATTGATTACACTTTTTGCATGGTTAAATAAATCCAAATTTATCTTCTTGTTTTATCATTTTCTATAAAATAACGATTTGGCAAGATCCTGTCTTCCCGTACTCTTCCTATGGGCTTAAATTTAAAAACCTCACAAATAAAATTAATAACGGTTCCACTTTTTGTTGCATTTGAGCAAGAACTCTTAGTCACAAACTTATTAAAGCCTCTCTTAGCTTTGATAGCTAATTCTAACTAGCTAGTAAGGCAAGCATAGCTCGCTCCGCCAGCTTCCTGCTTGTTGAGATTTTCTCTATAACGTATGGTTGGTTTTCCAAATTTAAGTTTTTCTCATTGTCTATAATTTTAGTCGGCGCTTTGCTGGGTAAAAGCTTAGCCATTCCTAAATGCAACTATTGGTGCTCTTACCAAAATTATTCCCAAGGGTATAATTGCTTCATCCCTATCCTTCTTGGAAACATTCGGTCGCTTTTTAGAAATTCTACAATTTTAAGAATTAAAACATCACAGCCAATTCAAACTATTTGTATTCTTGAAAATGTTTGTTTAAAACAAACTCATTTGAAAAGATACATAGGAAACTCATCATTTCTCTCTTCGCCAGACCACCACCCTGTCCCATAGTAGCCGAATCTTGGCTTGGAAGGGAAGGTGCCACCTCTTTCACTCGCAAATAGCCCAAGCTCTAGCTGCGTTTCCTGTTAGCTGTGTTCGGGTCCCCACTCACTTTAGTGATTTCACGGGCTTTGCGGTGACACTCTTCTTTAAAAATTATTTGTATTTAGTGTTGGACTTTCGTCCTATTATCCACACTTGTTCCTCTGTCCAAAACCCACCTCCCTTTACTTCTCTCTCCATCTTCCCTTGTGGGTAAGGTTAATTCTTAGCAAAAACCTACCCAAAATTTGGTCCCAGAAACCCGGGAATGTCCATTTGTCAATATTTTGCAAATCATTAATATTTACTTTGAAATTTTCAGCTATAACTTCGCAGTGCAAAGCTGGTGAGGTGGAAAGGGGTTGCTTCTGTCTCCTTTGGTGCATTTCTCCCTTTCAACTTGTTTGCTGCTGCCAGTCTGACAGCTTTTCCAAGGTTCCACAGTTGCGTAAGTTATACTTCAATTTACCTATTTCACCATGCCTTCCACAGATAAAGATAAGGATGGCAAGGATGAAAAACCTACTTCCAAACGAGCTTCTTATAAAGGGCAACTTACCCGTTTCCGAAAATACATCAAGGAATTAGATCCCTCAGAAGCTCAATTAGAATTGTTAAAACATCGCGTAAAGGACTATGAACGTTCTTATGAAAACTATTGTACTATTCAAACCGAAATCGAAACCTGCATGCTCAATCAAACTCATGATCGAGTAGAGGTAGAAAATCAATACTTCGACGGTATAGCCTCCGCCTTTAAAATAATTCGCCAACTTGAGGAGGAGCAGAAAAGGGATGATTCCGTTCTTGGTTCCTTCACGAACAACAAAATTCTTCTCGTGAGGGCACTCACAAGCCCAAACCAATTCTTCCCAAAATTAATTTGCCCCACTTCTCAGGAGACGAATCTACTTGGGATTCTTTTTACGAACTATTTTGTTCTCTAGTTCATGAAAATGAAGATATTCAAATTATTTACAAGTTTCATTAATTGCGATCTATTCTACAAGGTCAAGCCCTGCAGTTAGTTGAAGCACTCCCATTAAGTGCCGAAAACTACCCCATTGCCTTTAACTTGTTGAAGGAAAGATACGGTAATTTACGGTTACGTATTCAACGCCACATGAAGGCTCTATTCAATTTGCCTGCGTCACAGCACAATGACGTCACTAGTCTGCGTACCCTCGTTGATACAACACAACTTCACATTAAAGCTCTATCCCAATTAGATCAACCCACTGAACACTGGGACACTTTCCTAATACATTTAGTTTTTTCTAAAGTCGATGTTGCTACCCTCAAAGCTTGGGAAATGGAACTTTCCAAAGACGACAATTACTCGTATGAGCATTTAGTCACCTTCATAAATGCTAGATGCCAACTCTTAACTGCTTTAGCTAATCAAAGTGAACCCTCTTCTCCTAGCTCTAAACTTGAATTACTGTCTCTTAAATCTAAAACCGAACACGTAGCGTCTAGTACCCAAAAACCCGGGTCCAGCTCGTCTAAACTAAAGTCAAACGCCACTGGTTACCCAACTAGGTCTAGTGAACGCCGTATTGCCAGTTCTCTCGCCTTAAACACCCAAAGCGAACCCCGTAAAAGTTTAAATGAACCATTAAAGTGCATACTATGCAAGGATTTCCACGCCTTGTATCTGTGTAAATCTTTTAAAGAACTGTCAGTCGACGACAGAAGAAAATTAGTTTCCCAGAATAAAAATTGCTTCAACTGCCTAGCACCCAAGCATTCTGCTTCTAATTGTAAGTCTTCAAGACTTTGTTACCACTGTGAAAAACCGCACCACACTTTACTGCATCATCATGATCAATTGAGGTCATCAGCAGCATCTACTTCTCAAAAAAATTATAATACCAGCAATCCTAGTGCGTCTTCTTACATTCAAAACGCTAAGTCTTTGCGTAGTGCTCAAGTATTGTTATCCACTGTTCAAGTCGAAGTCCAGGACAAATTCGGCAAGTGGATCAGTGCTCGCGGTCTTCTTGATTCCGCGGCAACTCATGATTTTGTGTCCCATTCTTTGATTAAAAAATTAGGCCTACCTGTAAATCCTACTTCTATCAATGTATCAGGCATTAACGGCTCAAAATCGCAAGCTTTACAGTTTTCAAAGCTAACCATAAGAGACACTTGTCACAGAAATAACTTTCTCAAACTGAATTGTCTCATTCTCAATAGCATAGGAGAAGACACTCCAAGTCACTCTGTTGATATTTCAGGTTTAAGCAATCCCTCGCATTTATGGTTAGCCGATCCTCTGTTTAATGTACGAAGCCCCATTGACATACTCTTTAGTGCCAATGTTTTCTGGAATTGCCTTCTTAAACAAGTTCGTAAGTTATCCTCAAACGTGGTTGCCAGAGCCACTAATTTTGGATGGATCGTTACTGGTCAACTTCCTCATTATTCTCCCCAACCCGTATCTCAATGTTATTTTGCTAATACTGATTTGGAACAGTTCTGGAGGCTCGAAAGCGTTGATTCTCCTAACGTAACCTCTTCAGAAAACGAATTCTGTGAGCAACATTTCTTGAACACTACCACTCGTTCTTCTGAAGGCCGGTTCATTGTTCAGATGCCAAGATTACTCAATCCCCCCAAACTTATTAATTCTCAACCTAAAGCTCGAAAAGCTATCTTTGCTATCGAGAGCAAATTCAAGAAAGAACCTCTTGTTAAACAACAGTACACTGATTTCATGGATGAGTATGAAAGCTTAGATCATATGGAAGTTGTCAGCAAATCTGATGACGAATTGCACACCCCAAGCGAAACGGTTTTCTTAAATCATCATCCCGTGTGGAAAAACCCTCTTGTAAAGGATAAAATCCGAATCGTTTTCAATGGTTCATCCCCTGACGTTAATGGCAACAGTCTTAACGATACACTTCACTCTGGTCCCGCTATTCAGTCAGACGTATCTGCTATACTCTTAAACTTTCGATTATTTCCCATAGCTGTTATAGCGGGCATCAAACAGATGTACCGTCAGGTTTTAATTCAGCCTGAACAACAAGATCTCCAAAGAATCTGGTGGCGCGACGAAATCAGCAAGCCCACTAAGATATTTCGCTTAAAGACGGTCACTTATGGCTTAAAACCTTCCGCTTTCCTTGCTATCCGATCCCTACATTTGTTAGCCTCTCAAAATGGTAATTTATTTGATTCTAAAGCTTCCGAAGCACTAACTACATCATTCTATGTTGACGATTACCTGCAGTCCTTCCTCACTCTGGAGGAAGCTTCTTTCGTGTCACTAGAACTTCAGGCATTGCTAAAGAATGGAGGATTTCCACTTCATAAGTGGAATTCCAACTCCCATGAGTTTCTCGCCCAGTTTCCTATTGAAGATGTTGACCCCTCCTCCGTTGAAATTTGTGGAAATTCCGAATCCATAAAAACTCTTGGAGTTCATTGGTGCACTAGCACTGATACTCTCATCTATACAGTTTCACTTGCCGAAGAGCTCCCTAACACAAAAAGGCAAATTCTCTCTGAAATAGCTAAATTTTTTGATCCGCTTCAATTCCTTGCTCCGGTTATTGTTATAGCCAAGCTTTTCATGCAAGAGCTATGATCGCTCAAATGTGAATGGGACGAAACTGTTCCCCTTTCTTTTTTAATAGATGGCTCTCTTTTCGTAGCAATTTGCTTGATCTTTCTCTTATTGAAATTCCTAGGAATTTAATTAACGCTCATCCTTATACACCTTTTTTCCTTCATGTGTTTGCAGACAGTTCCGAAAAAGCTTATGGTTGCTGTGCATATTTGGTTTATCACGGTTCGTTAAATGGATCTTCAGTTTCCAACCTTGTTTGTGCCAAATCGAAGGTTGCTCCTCTTAAAACTATTACTTTGCCTAGGCTTGAATTGTGTGCTGCACTCATGGCCGCAGAACTTGTTAAGAAATTACGGGAAGTCTTAAAGGTCGAATTTTCGCAAACCTATCTGTGGAGCGATTCCATGACCACTCTTTCTTGGATCGCCAAAAACCCCGTTCATTGGCAAACATTTGTTGCAAACAGGCTTTCCAAAATTCAAACTCTTTCTTCGGGATGTCAATGGAAACATGTGCCCAGAGCTGACAACCCCGCCGACATCAATTCTCGTGGATGTTTACCTTCTCAGTTACTAGCATCTCAGTTATACTGGCATGGGCCCTCGTGGTTAATCGAAGACTCTTCTTGTTGGCCTTCTAAACCTCCAGTTACAAACTCCAACTTGCCTGACGATAAAGTATCTAAATCTACTGCTTCGTGTCTTGTCTAGAACGTTTCACATCTCTTGTTGTCCCGCTATTCTTCCTTTCACAAATTAATTCGAATTTTTGCCTATCTTCTCAGATGGAAATATCTTGTGGTTGACCAACCCCTTCTCCATAAACTACACCTTTCCACTCATGAATTGAATCTTGCTACCATTAAGGTTTTGCAACTAACACAGCAAGTAACCTTTTCTTCTGAATTGTCTTTGCTTTCTGCTAAAAGGGATCTTCCGAAATCCAGTCGTCTTCGTGCCTGAGCCCCGTTCCTTGATGACAATAGGTTACTCAGGGTAGGTGGTAGGCTCTCGCAATCTTTGCTTTCTGAGGACAAAAAGCATCCTGTTATATTGCCTTCTAAGCATCACGTAACTTCTTTAATTATACGTGACTTTCATTATCGTAATCTGCATGTTGGTACACGCACACTGCTTTGCTTCTTAAGGGAAAAGTACTGGATCATAAATGGAATTCATGAAGTTTCCCCTGTAATTCACAAATGCATTCCTTGCTTCAAAGCGAAACCTAAAGTCAATACTCAATTAATGAGCGATCTGCCCTCATTCCGCTCTTCTCCTATACGTCCTTTTGCTTTAACTGGTGTGGACTATATGGGTCCGTTCCAATATCAATGCAATTCCCCTGAAGCTAAACGCAAATTGTTTGGTAAGCTGATGTTTCTCTCTTTGTTTGCATGGTTACTGGCGCGATCCATTTGGAACTAGTAAAGAATGCCTCCACTTCTTACTTTTTGTCAGCCGTCTCTCGCTTCGCTGCTAGGCATGGTGTTCCTTCTGAGATGTTCTCTGATAACGCTTCCACTTTTCAAGGCGCAGCTTCCTTGTGGAAGAAAGCTCTTACACCTTCTCCTGCCGTGGAACAGATTTCTAATTTTTCCTACTCAAAGGGTTTCAAATGGCTTTTTATACCCCCCCCCCCCCCCCCTACGCCCCTCATCACGGTGGTAGGTGGGAATCCCGCGTATAGCTTACTAAACGTCATCTAAGAAAGGTATTAGGTAATCGCATTTTGACTTATGAAGAATTTAATTCGATGTCTATTCTGATTGCAGGTGTTGTTAATTCTCGCCCTTTAACTCCGCTTTCCAATGACCCTGATGACCTGCTTCCACTCACACATGGTCACTTCCTTATAGGCACTTCTCTTTCTGTCCCTCCTCCCCTTCCCAACTCTTACAGAGATTCTAATTTACCTATTGTTGGGCGTAAACTTGAAGCCCTCCCTAATTCATTCTGGAAGAGGTGGAATTTGGAATACTTAACTTCCTTGTAACGGAGACAGAAGTGGTTTATTTCTAATCCCGACATTAAAGTGGGGGACTTGGTCCTGGTTAGGGATGCTTCTCCTCCCTTGGTCTGGATCTCTGGTAGAGTGACCGAGTGTTACCCTGGAAGGGATGGGAGAGTTAGGGTAGCCAAGATCTTGACCACTAATGGGCATATTATAAGACCACTGTCTATAATTGCTCTTCTACTTTTAAGTCCTTAATATCATGTCTCTTGTTCTCTGTTGGTGTTTTCCCCTCCCAGCTTGGTGTATTCTTTGGAATAAACGAAAAGACAGAGTGAGCTTTTGCTTCTCTTTGCTTTATTTCATTACTTCCTTTTTTCGCAAACACCACCAGTGATCTCCTGGTTTCTCTTTGTTGGTATACTTTGCATATATTACCTGTGAGTCTGTTCTAGATATATATCTTCCATGACCCACCTAGCGTCATCTAGCAGCGAATCTCTGAAGTTCCTCAATTTTTCCCTGTACAAGAGGACTTCCTTACCAATCTAGCCACTAGATCTCGTCGCTATCGCCAGCTATCTTCTCTGTGATCAAGAGGACTTCGTCTAGTTTTTCATCCACCAGGCTTCGCTAGTGATGCCTGCTATCAACTCTTTGAAGACCATTTCATCAAGAGAATTAATTTTTACAATGTTGGTTATTCTTATGTATGTTCCTTTGTCTCCTACCCCCACTCTTTTCCCTTCCCTGGTCTCTCCACGCTTCATTGAGCTGGCCTCACTTGTGCTACAGTCGTCAAGACTTCCAGTCGGAGCTTACCTAGAGCTCGTCTCCTCTCCTCGACAAACAAACTTTTAAGTTGGACGCCATGTCCAGATCGTAACTGACGGTCAACGAGAATCGCCGTTCATAAGAAATAAGCTAAGTACTACTTCAACGATCTTCAACTCATTTTAATTGCTTTTAAATAGCAACATGCTTTTTAACCATCATTTTACAGACAGTGTGAAATTGCTAAATGTGGGGCAATAACCATCTTCGCGGGATTTTGGATGTTGGGCTTTGTCTATCTAAGCTAATCTTAAAATGAAGCAGCATTTCTTATGCATATTAACTGAGATAATTTCTCACAACGTGGGACATCGTTAAATTACCCACTGCCTGAAGAAAACTTAGCTCGTTCCACCGCTGGACTTTTTCTGCCAATTTCAACAGTTATGATTGTTCTGGAATTTTCTATGCCAAACAATTCATCTATAAGTTAAACCTTCTAGTATTATCCACTCACATATGGGAATACTTTTTCTAACCAAGGAATTTTCCTTATGAACAGCTAATCAACACCTAATGTTTCTTCCTCCGTTGGAATTTTTCTGCCGCATTCAACTATAACCTACAAGTTTTTCAACGCAATAGACTCTCGCAAATCTAGTGCAACTAGTTATTTTTCACCATTGCAATAACTTTCCTTGCTATAAACTTTCTGTGCTTCAATAGTGAACTTTTCAACCACGTCAATAGACTATAGTGAAACAGTGCTCGTTCGATTTCTCATCCGTGTCGCGCTCGTCCGAAATAAATAAAATAGGCCAAGAACTTTCTCCCCAAAGTTCCTATTTCCTCTTCCTCATCACTCTTTACTAACAACTTAGGTTAATCTTTAAATTTATGTATTTTGCAACGAGGCCTCGCCAAACCATAGGCGCCCTCCCAACTTTCTCCACTTACAACTTATTCACTCTGTATAAATATCAGCAGTTAGAAACTGCCTGTTAATCTATTTTATTTTTTGCTAGCACAAGAATGGGTTATGATCTAAAGTACTAAACCTTTCATTAATCTCTTTAATCCAGGTTTCACGAAAGGGTAACTGGCCCCATTTTTTCCTCGTGATCCTGTTTAAATATAGAAGTTGGAGAAACTTCCTTTTAATTTTTCTCTTCAGGTTTCGAAGTTGTTATTTGTTCATATTTCTAAGATGCCTATCTAGAAATTCTTAAAGTACACACCTTGTACTTGATTTATTATTTAACTTTAATTACGTTAATTATCTTCTATTTATTAATCTTAGCACCATTTCAAAATCTCATGAAGATTTTAGTGCTTATAAAAGGT
Source organism: Meconema thalassinum (assembly GCA_946902985.2). Lineage (NCBI taxonomy): Eukaryota > Metazoa > Arthropoda > Insecta > Orthoptera > Tettigoniidae > Meconema > Meconema thalassinum. The sequence goes on from OX336388.2 coordinate 675,051,852, forward strand.
TCCAAATCAAAATTTGTCAATTGCCTGGTGCAAGCTTTAAATGATTTTAGGAGGTCTGCGACCCCAATCTAATATATAAAAGTGAAAGTCTGTATGTATGTATGTATGTATGTATGTATGTATGTATGTATGTATGTATGTGGGTTGGTTCCGTATACAAATCTACACCGTTCCACCAATCACAACCATATTTTGCATACACATAATTTAGGACCCAGAAGGAACCACTGGCTACATGAATTTTCGATAGTCTTTCTCATTCATCTGATTTCGGCCTTTTTGCACTAGCAAAGGCAAATAAAGTCAGAAAATATACTGATAAAATAATGGCAAGGTCGGCCATCTCCATGGCAACACTAACTCAAGACGGGGCCACCAAGTTTCTATCTATCTCGGTGAGAGGCCATGCTACACCCACTGCCAGCTAGATCACATCCCTCCAAGCTGCTTTAAACTGCCTGTCCATTTAGCACAATATAGGTTGCAGCATCAACCCACTGTGATCGCCGCGGGATTTTCACTGCCAGCTGGATCGCATCCCCCCTGGCTGCTTTAAACTGCCTGCCCATTCAACACTCAGACGCGTATTGGATATACTGTATATTAATTCACCACTAGGTTGCAGCGCCAACCTTCCGCGGCTTTTTAAGGGGACGATACCTGAAACGAAGGGTTTTTAACTTTGGAGGCTTAATATCGAGATCGAAAAAACGCAAAAACATGGCACTAAGTTAGTTCTTTTATTATTCAATCAGCATAAAGAATATGCAATTTATCATTTAGATGTTCACGGCCCGTGACACTATCGATAATGTAGAATTTTGGGCTTATGCCGTGTTTTATTTAATCAAACTCGACGAGTTTCGAAAGAAACCATGATTGTATTTATCAGGAATAAATGGAAATACGACTAAATTGTTGTTAAGAGAAAGCAACAAAGAAACTAAAAAAGGTGCCTTAAGATGGACGCCATTATATCCCCAAGTTGGGGACAACGAAAAGCAGCAGTGGGTATCTACAGAGGTCCCTGTACTTGTGGCAAGGCTTATATCGGACAGAGAACGATATGTACTCGCATTAAGGAACATAATAGATGTATCAGGCTCATCCAACCTGATAAATCAGCTGTTGCTGATCATGCTTTAACACCTGGCCATGATGTCATGTTCCAAGGAGTGGATGTTCTTGCACGTATAAAGCAATATCGTCCCAGAATCATCAGGGAGGCGGTTGAAATACGTAAACACCCAGATAATTTCAACCGCGACACCGGCTACATTCTCAGTGTGTCCTGGCTACCTATTATTAGAACCCTCAGAAAGTAATACACTGCTGCATTGTCCCTAACATGGCGTCCATCTTAGGGCACCTTTATTAGTTTCTTTGTTGCTTTGTCTTAGCAAAAATTTAGTCGTATTTCCGTTTATGACTGATGAAGAAAGACATGGTTACTTTCGAAACGAGTCGAGTTTGATTAAATAAAACACGGCATAAGCTCAAAATTCGACATTATGGACAATGTGATATTTATTTATTATTTATCGTGTGGCTAGCAACTAGATGAATTACAATATAACAAATGTATATATAAATAAGTAAAACATATGTACAGTATATAAATCAAAAGAACATAGGTTGCGTTCGCATTCACAAGCTTTTCGTTGTCCCTAACATGGGGCTATAATGGCGTCCATCTTAGGGCACCTTTTTTAGTTTCTTTGTTGCTTTCCCTTAGCAACAATTTAGTCGTATTTCCGTTTATTCCCGACGAAGAAAGACATGGTTTCTTTCGAAACGCGTCGAGTTTTATTAAATAAAACACGGCTTAAGCTCAAAATTGTACATTATGGATAATATGATATTTATTTATTATTTAACGTATGGCTAGCAACTAGATGAATTACAATATAATAAATGTATATATAAATAAGTAATTCATATGTAAAATATATAAATCACAAGAACATAGGTTGCGTTCGTATTCACAACGAGATGTCCAGTTGTTGACGCCAGTCCAGAAAGGGAGATGCAGCAGAAATAACATCTTGAGGTGATCCAGCATACTTCCTAATCGGACATTATTGAATAATATGCTCTACGGATTGAAGAGGAGCTCCGCAATCACAGGCAGGAGAATCATGATGCCCCCATTTATGTAGCATGGCGTTACATATGGCGTGACCTGTTCTTAGGCGATTTAACTTTACCCACTGGTTTCTCTTCAGGTTAAATCCCGGAAGTCTTATAGTAGGATCTAGAATACCTTGATATCTCACAGGAGCAGACTTCCAGTTTTGGCGCCATTGTTCCGTGCAATTAATGTCAGGTTTGTTATGCCATATAGGGTTCCTTGATCTAAGACGACTGGAGGAAAGATCATTAAGCACTTCATGAATTGGGAGATCCTGTAGGTGATTTTGTTGATGTACCTTTCTCCACTCACGTACTGTTGCTTCCTGTCGTCTTAGGTCTGGAGGTGATATGATACTGATAATGTTTAACCAGGGAGATGGGGGTGGATCTCAGTGTACCTGTTATGACCCTCATACTTTCATTCAGATGAACATCGATCTTTTTAGTATGAGCACTACCGTGCCACACTAGGGCACAATACTCTGCTACAGGATAAACCATGGAGAGGGCAGTCGTGCATAGTGAAGTTGCATCAGCACCCCATGATGTGCCAGCCAATTTCTTCATGATATTGTTCCGCGATTTGAGTTTTTGGCCTGTGTATTCCAAGTGTTTCTTGAAGGTTAAGGAACGGTCCAAGGTAATGCCAGATACTTAGGGCTGAAATTGTGCTTACTCTTTGCTGGCAGAAGGTCACGTTCAGCTGTTGGTGGGCAATGAGGTTGCAAACATGATATTAATTTAGACACATACCTAAGGGCAAATTTTCAATTTAAAGGAAAGCGAAACATACATGGTGGTGGAGGTGATTGTTTTCAAGGGGCAAAATGTCTAGCTCATTTTCCCGTAACTATACGGTAGGGATGATTAAAAAAATACAACTACTTCCAAATAATTTAAATTTAACTTACATACTAGACGAGATGAAAAGAATAAGGGAAATTTAAGACAGGGGAAATAAATGCTTCCGACCGCCGAAGAAAGGAATGTTGATTAATTTAGGGGCTTTGGAACATCGTGCTCATGTAGCCCCGTGTACTTGGCAGTGTGTTGAATTTGTCTGATAACCCGTCTTATTGTGATGGCTGTATTAGTGTGTATTTATAAGTCCAGTGAATTGTCCGATGGTAACTCATGAAATGAGATTCCTCGGCATTCAAACTTGACCTGTTCTGATTTACAAAAGCACACACATCAATACGCCATCAAAAAATACAAAACACAACCTCAGCATTAACATCAATACAAAACAAATGTCTGTAACAGTGACTTGAAAAAGCTGCGAACACAGCGCCTATATTTGGAAACGAGGTTGTACGCATAAACCAATACTGTAATATCGTTTAATGGGCAGGCAGTTTAAAGCAGCCAGGAGCGATGCAATCCAGCAGGCAGTGGACACACCATTTATTATCTAAAGTACGATAAAAAAACATTAGAAATCTGAACGCAATAAAAATCTGAAACCGTATTTCTTTTATTAACAGGGGTCGTAATAGGGAAATGAAATTAAAAAAGAAATACATTGGCAAACCCTGCATTCGACATACTATTGCAGATTGTTCTTAAAGTAGCATTATTTTCTTTGTGATTAGATTTTGGATGATAAGGACCAAACAGTAGCTACGGCGGTAGTAACACAATTTGCCACCAGGACCGATGTGGCGGTGGTAACAGAATTACACCAGGTACCGCATTGGACAGAGACAATCCAAAGATATTAGTGTTGACCAAAGAGGATATAAATAAAGTGTTGACTAAGGCTAGCGGTAGCCGTGACAACACTTGGGTTATTGACAAACGAGTGCTGTTCTTTGTACATATATCTGATCTATTATTTCTTCAAATAAAAAGGGTGTTCATCCCACATTTTGCTGATTTCCTATGTCTTAGCCATTTTAGTGCTTACTGACGAATGATGCTGTGTAATGGTGTAGTTATCATGAATTCCCTTAACTCCGCTATAGCATTTTAGTGATCATTACGGTATGGATTTAGAGAATATATTTCTTATCTTACGAAATATTTTAGGGGCTAAAGAAGCCCAATGTGTTCTCAATCAATGCATCGTATTTAACATTAAACTGGGTTTATACGTTGTTGCATTTACTTTAACTAGATGAGATAGGTTGGATGGCTCCTCTGTTTGTTTAGGGGCTGCGACAACGCGGTCATGCAGCTCCGTGTACTTTGGATGTGTGTAGAATCTGCCTGATAACCAGTGTTAATTGTGATGGCTGTATTATTGTGTGTTATATGTAAATCAGGTAAGTAATTCAGTTTTAAGTAGTTCCTACTTTTGCTACCAAATGCTACCGTCAACGACACCTAGCTGCAAACTTGGATAAAAGGTACCACCGCTACCACAACCTGACGGAGAACGTTGGAACATAATAGCGTTAATCAAATTTAAACTACAAATTTTACCTTCACACGAGTGTAGTTAATGGAAGGTTCTTTTACACCACATAAATCTATGACATGGGCCCACTGGCTTTACTTCCTCTCCGAAGGAAGGCATACTGAGGGATTTTTAACGCTCTTCAAAAATCCGATGACTTTGACCGGGTTTGAACCCGCGACCTTAGGCATAGAAACTCAGCATGCTACCAAATACGCCACCAAAGCCGCCCAATATGAGATAATAGGCATGTATATACAGCAATACTGTTCCCTAATATGCAGCTATAGTAGCCTGCACACTGACTTATGTACATGAATAAGCCATTTCTCATTAATCACACCATTTGCGCGGGGTTAAAAATCGTAAGTATATTTGACTCCAGAATGATGACTTTATATTCCAAACATTGATTAATTTAAATATTGTTTCCTTTCAAAAAAGTGGGTGCAATAATTTCAAAATTAAAGAGCTCTATGTGAACAAAACGTCTAAATTACACCCATTACAACAAAAATAAAAACTATCAGGAAAGTACTGTAATTGTCAGACTAGATCCTTGAGAAATGTGCATAAACAGCCCTTTTTTTTGTTGTTGTTATTGATGCATTCTCTACTACGTTATTGTACTCCACAGTACTTTTCGCCTAGATTTACAGTGAGTTAATATTGCACTTGATTAACTTCAGAGCCCTGGAGAACTATGTTTTAAACTCACTTAGGGGCAAAGTGAATATACTTTGCGAAATATATTGGCATGTATCTTTCTATAACAAGTAAATACACCTCACGGGCAACGCCGGGTAAAATAGCTAGTGGTTTATAAAATCAAATTACCTATGTGTCAAATTGATTACACTTTTTGCATTGTTAAATAAATCCAAATTTATCTTTTTGCTTTAACATTTTGTATAAAATAACGATTAGGCAAAATCCTGTCTTCCCCTACTCTTCCTATTGGCTTAAATTTAAAAACCTCACAAATCAAATTAATAACGGTTCCACTTTTTGTTGCATTTGAGCAAGAACTCTTAGTCACAAACTTATTAAAGCCTCTCTTAGCTTTGATAGCTAATTCTAACTAGCTAGTAAGGCAAGCATAGCTCGCTCCGCCAGCTTTCTGCTTGTTGAGATTTTCACTATAACTTATGGTTGGTTTTCCAAATTTAAGTTTTTCTCATTGTCTAAACTTTTAGTCGGCGCTTTGCTGGGTAAAAGCTTAGCCATTCCTAAATGCAACTATTGGTGCTCTTACCAAAATTATTCCCAAGGGTATAATTGCTTCATCCCTATCCTTCTTGGAAACATTCGGTAGCTTTTTAGAAATTCTACAATTTCAAGAATTAAAGCATCACGGCCAATTCAAACTATTTATATTCTTCAAAATGTTTGTTTAAAACAAACTCCTTTGAATAGATACATAAGAAACTCATCATTTCTCTCTTCGCCAGACCACCACCCTTCCCCATAGTAGCCGAATCTGGGCTTGGAAGGGAAGGTACCACCTCCTCTCGCTCGCAAATAGCCCAAGCTCTAGCTGCGTTTCCTGTTAGCTGTGTTCGGGTCCCCACTCACTTTAGTGATTTCACGGGCTTTGCGGTGACACTCTTCTTTAAAAATTGTTTGTATTTGATGTTGGACTTTCGTCCTATTATCCACACTTGTTCCTCTGTCCAAAACCCACTTCCCTTTACTTCTCTCTCCATCTTCCCTTGTGGGTAAGGTTAATTCTTAGCAAAAACCTACCCTCCCTCACAGATAAACATTCACATGGCGACCATCCGAAATATTTAGACAGTTCTCAATATCTCCGAATCTATGACAGAAAACAAACTTAATTATTTTATGTTGATAAAGGCTATTAACATAAGTTCATCTATGGGACTTTCAATAACCTGGTGAGCACAAATCTTACATGGCGGTGACGCAAAAACTTGAATATTTCAATGGACGTTTCTCGTGATTTAACCATCCGAGCGCAGTGAAACGTGGTACGGTAAATGATTGTACATATTTTTTAATTTACTGCCATCCAATTTATTTCAATTGTTTCCATAACCTCAAGATAGCAGCTATGCGAAATTTTAAAATCTCGTTTTTATTTCTTGGGTCCTAATCATGCGATTGGAGTTTGAATACCCGGTCAATGCATGTGAGATTTTCGAAGTGAAATGCCATGTCCTGTGGTTCGGATTCCACGTAAAAAGGAGGTCCCGTGGCTCGTGATCTCGAGAATGGTCACGTTAAACTACAAGCTTCCTTCCCTTTGGAGTTTGAATAATAAACCTTTGCAATTATCTTCATCAAACAGTACATATCTCTATGGACTACATATCTAAAAATCCAACATGGCGACCATCCAAAATATTTAGACGCTTCTCTATCTACGAATCTATTAGAAGCAATCAAACTGAAATGCTGTATGTTGATAGAGGCAATAAACATACTGTAAGTAGGATATATGAAAATAGGCTGTATAGTTCTTAACGGAACTACTTGTGTTTGCTCAACATGAGTGAAAATACAAGACTTCTTTTAGATCTTCAAAAATTATACTAAAATTGAGGGACATACGAATGCATTAGTAACAATATTAGAAAAAACTTAAAGAATTTAGAAAAAGAATTATTTTATTTCAGAGGGATTCTTTTATTTTACATTTTACACGAATGCTTATCAATTATATTTTATATTTTCATCGTTCTTATTCATTGTTTTCCCAGTCTCTTCATTTCATCTTGTATATATTTTACTTCATTTCATATCTCATTAGTTTTATCAAATTAATTCCTTAAGGTTTAATTGTAATTTTTTGAAGAAGGTCCCAGTGTACTAATTTGAATATAATTTGTATTGATTGTCGTAGCATTTAAGTTAATTACTCTCAATCAGAATAATAGATTCCTTCGAGTCTGGCAACGCTTGTTACCGCTTTTGAATGCTAACAGTGGAAACAGCAATGAAGTTAAGGAGAAACGGGAAACACAGATGTTTCGTACAAAACATTAGTCGTGAATAGCGTGAAGAAACAAAATGAGATCTCAATTTATTATTGTTCAAGATGGCCGTCACCCCCTTGAGACATGCGGGTTAGCATTATCATCGTTTACGTAGGGGCTCTTAGCCTTGTCATGTGGGTCTGTTATCTCTGCCGTGTACGACATGGAACATTCCTCAAATAGATACCAATCATTTGCCTCGTTCTTGTGTTTATTGGAATGTTATGTTTCTCAAAGCACTATGTTGGACAACACCCCCCACTAGTACTTACCACCATATTGGCTGTCAGTGAGAATTTAACACTTAACTCAACCAAGAGAGTAGGCATATTACATTAGAAGCCACACGTCAGAAATAGATAGGCCCGAAGTTTTCTGAATATTTGTTCTTGAATAATCCTTATTTTAAATGCCTCCATTTTATTTCAAAAACAATTCCAATGTTTTCCTTTGCTTGGGATGATGCCTCCATTTTATTTCAAAAACAATTCCAATGTTTTCCTTTGCTTGGGATGATTTTGAAATAACGCCACGCTAACCACTTTTGCAGGATTAATCTTATTCTGCATTCTCAACATCATCCCCGTCATCTATCACCGCCATCATCATAATGGCTATAATCATAAGCATCATCATTATCGTCATCACCATCATTATAGTTATTATTATCACCATTATCATCGCCATCCTTATCACCATCATCAGCATCATTATCATTATCACCATCATTATCATCATCGCAATTATTATCACCATAACCATCATCGTTATTATTATCAACATCACCATCGTCATCATTATCAAAAGCATCATCTTTGTTATCATTATCACCCTTAAAATAGTCGTCATTATCATCATCATCAACATTGTCTTTATCACCATCATCATTGTGATCATCATTATCGTCACCATCCTCGTTATTACCATTATAATTGTTATCATTATCACAATCATCATCGTAATCATTATCACCAACATCATCGTTATCATTATATCCGTCATCGTTATCATTGTCTCCATCATCATCGTGATCATCATTATCGTCACCATCATCGTTATTAGCATTATCATTGTTATCATTATCACCATCATCATCGTCATCATTATCACCAACATCATCGTTACCATTATGAACATTATCGTTATCATTGTCACCATTATCGTTATTATTATCATCATCGTCATTATTATCAGCATCACCATCATCGTTACCATTATCTCCATCATCATCGTGATCATTATTATTATCGTCATCACCACGCACTGTCATGATGGAAAGGGTGTGGTTTTCTAGTGGGTAAGAATCCCACACACTTGAAAAGTGTGGACTCTCTTCAAGTGTCTTGATGGCTATAATCATAAGCATCATGATTACATGCTACTTCCCTCGTAAAAAAATAAAAAATAAAAAAATCAACGTTATTATTATTGTTATCATCATCATCAATGTCATCATTATAATCGTCATCATTTCAATATCACTATCATCATTAAAATTGTTATCATTATCAACATTATCGTCGTCATCATCACCATCATCATCATCATCATTAGAGGCTGAGGAACATCAACAAAGACGATAAGAATTTTTTGAAATTCGTTTTGATTCGATCCATATATTTATTACTCATAGTAATAATGTGTATTTTATTCTTCGGTCCTTTGACTGGTTTGATGCAGCCCTCCCTGCCTTCCTGTGCTGAGCTAATCCTTTTATCTCTACATAGCTACCACACCCTACATCCGAGGCATTATCCTTATTATATTCTAACATTGGTTTACCCCTATTGTTCTAGCTGTTGACCCTTCCTTCCATAACAAAGTTTGCTATTCCTGGGTGTCTTAGAGTGAGTCCAACCGACCTATTTCCTCTCTTCATTAACAGTCGCCACAAACATCTCTTATTTCCACTTGTCCTAATAGCTCTTCATTTGTTATTCTATCTACCCATCTGATCTTCATTATTCTCCTGTAACACCACATATGAAATGCTGCTATTCTCCTCTTTTCTGCTACGCCAACATTCCAAGTTTCACTTCCATAGAGCGCCACTCTCCAGATACCGGCTTTCAAAAATGAATTTCTAATACTTAAATCTATATTTGATGTAAACAGATGCCTTTTCTGTAGAAATACTTTCCTTGCCCGAGCCAACCTACTTTTCATATGGTATTTGCTTCGTCCATCACTGGTTATTTTGCTTCCTAAGTAACAAAAGTCTCCTACTTCCTTTATGTTTTCATCTGGCGATGACAATGGGGATATCTGATTTTCTTCGGCTGCATTCCATTAATCTGTTTTACATTTATTGATTTTCATTGTTAGTAATAGACTAATATAGCCAATATGGGCTAATGCCATGGGGCCTCCTTAGAGGCCGAGTGCAGGTCTTTCTGGTTGCCACTCGTGGCTGACCAGCGCGTCCTAATGAGGTTGAAGTGATGATGCAGACGTCACCTACTTTCTTTAAATTATTTGGCTCTGGGAGGATTGATACCCCTAATAAACCTCCGTAGTTACGCCACTGTACTGTGCCCGTTTAGACCGGAGTCCTCACGACCACATATGCATTTTACCAATAATCAGTCAGCACGAGAGTTAAAATATCCCGGGGCGCCAGATGGGTTAAAGCTAATCGCAAAAACGACATCAAATGAAAAAAATGCTTTACTGATTTTTGGCTCAATGCAACAATAAGGATAGAAGGATATTCAACTGGGCATAACACATCATGTAAAATTATCTCATTTTATTTTGAATTTAAAATTGACTGCAAAAATGCTCAAAGCAGCATCATTCACGTGTGGCGACCCACATCCTATTTACACAATGTACAGAAATTTTCCCAACACATTGGACAATTATCTTTGGAAACACAAGTCTGATTATTAGTCCTGTAGACTGTGTTCCAAAATTATATTCATTATTTATGATTAAATCCAGTTCAAATTTAATTGTCTTTACTGGAAATATCGTAGATCACTGTTTGAATTTTTATATAATATTAACACTCGTAGAATAAATGTTCATAGAATTTTTAACTTTCACTTATTTTTCCAGTTTCAAAAAAATATTGTCAAAAATATTATTTCTGAATCAACACAAATTATGTACACATATTAATAACATATGAAAAGTATTTGACCTCGAGCATAGCATCGAAGAAACTGTGCGAAGCACAACAAAAATTAATTGTTCTTCTGACATTAAACATTTCGAGAAGTGACTCGATTATGAACTTCAAGTTCCTAACAAAATATATGATTTCTGAATCATCTACTTGATCAATAAATTGTTGGACCATTCAACTATCCGATTCTCCACTTGGAATCATTATTAAGAAAAATATTTATATTTGTGGCCATTTTTAGTAACTTTCACAACTTGCAATTATTCGACAGAATGCGGAAATAAGAATTGTAGCTTCATAATAAATTCATTTAGTTCATGGCACTAGGATTGAAAACATCCTTCAAATTATTCGTGGTTATAGAATTATTTTTAATTCGCAGTGGCCCCATTCTATTATTTTCATAAGAACACAATATTACAACAACAACAACGGCAAAGGTCTTCCTCTGAAGAAGAATAAAATACTATCATGACAAATCCGGGTTCTAGCAAAATCAAAGTCTAAATGGAATCCGTAAACAAGGTTGAAATAAGAACTGATGGTTTTTAAGAAATAACCTTCGGGTCATTCATACGACGAAATGTGTAGTTCCAATACTCCTTCTATAAACCTGAGCCATCGAACCTGCTATTTGATTGATGCTCAAATAAAAACCTCCTCATTCCTGCGACTTAAACATGCGCACCTGGGAATGGCATTTCAACTACTCCACACACTTAAATTTTCTTCCCAAAATTTATACAATAAATCAAGCCTCTGCTTGTTATCAACACTGGAAGATTTATAAACTTACAAGTTTATTTTATTTTACCATTCAGTTCAACCCGTGAATATACCATACTTATGAAAATCTTTATTTCACTTTCGAGTGTGTATTTACGTCATGATTTTATATAAATACAAAAATATCCTAATTGATACAAATATCATTTGCTTCCCGTTTCATGCCTCTCCGTGTTATCTGAAAAATATACTTTGCTCATTGCAAATATCAACTGTTCAACCAGAACTGAAATGTTGGTTGAATGCGGGCTTGCGCTAACCACTCTCCTTCGGAAAATCACCTGTTCCAAACTAGAAATGATTAAACTACTTCATAGGCTCTCTCTCAATAAATGTGATTATTGGAAAATATAAGATCCAAGAATTATTTAGAAAAATTATGAAAATCATTATTATTATTATTATTATTAGTGGATTATTATTATTATTATTAGTTATATTATTTTAAATGTGTTTAATTATTATTTCATTATGTGAGAATCCACATGTTCGAATCTTCGAATATGGATAAAATACCCATTCCTCAACAAAAAATAATTATTAACTTTTACAGTTACATCGACGGTTTTCCGAGACTTCCCAAAAATATGAAATATTCAAATAAATGTTCGATATGCTCGGTCATCGATCCTAAACTGTTCTGAGTGCTGAAAATACTCAGAATAACTCTAATATGTCTTGCGTAAATCATTGCAAGATTTAAATACGAAGAAAAATAAATGTGTTGGTCATCTGCAGAAAAAATGAGTTTGTTCCAATTAGCTAGGCATAATATAAAGTCAAAATGTGGCTTACATTTCTTGATGGTCTTGAAGCGTAGTGAACCTGGTCTGAACCAGATTTATCCAGAGACATGCCCTGTCGGACACGCACGTCTAATCCTTGTATCGGCTGCCATTATATACCCACAATCCGTCTAACAAGACATAGCGGTAATATCTCTTGAAGTTTGAAGTAACTGTTGATCCATTTTAATATTGGCTCCTGTTAAAACCATAGCCGTTTGCTTAAATGGGGTCAGATCTAAGTGATCTATTCTCAAATATGTCAGTTGTAACATGACTCACGGTAGTCCTTTCAGTACAAGAAAACACTGACAGTCTAAACCAATCAACGGCTGTTCTGAAGATCGTTCCCTCGGCATGGCTTATCACCATCTATCATGCGCGAAGCAACATATAGTTTCCCTTTGTCGGCTAATGAACAACACCGTGATAGACTGGCCTTCAATATACTGAAAGATCGGAGTGGTTATCAAGTTACAAATATGAAACTGACTGAATTGGACTAAAATATCCAAGTATTAGATTATTACTGGTCCGTGACAAAGTACTTTTCTAGACAAAGTCTAGCATATGTCCATGTAGAAATAAAATATTTCACCAGTGTCCGTTGAAAAATATCAATCACCTTAGTGATTCTCTCTGCCGAAAACTTACTAAGTTCCACATGTAGCGCAGCACTTTTGTGACTATCACAATTTTGAAAATAACTTCTGCGTAGATCCGGCAACCATGTGCCTTGGCTCAGCGTAGCGGCACCTTGCTAGGCAAGTGCTTGTTTCGAAGTGAGCTGAAGTTGCTTGAGCCGGCCGGCTTTTATTCAAAACGGCCAGGGTCACGCTGAATCAGCTGAAATCTGGAAATCCTCATATCTCTGGTATCCCTGGTCCGATTTACTTGATACTAAGTGCATTCTCTTTCATTTGGCCGTGCCAGTAATCTGATCCAAGTCTCAAGTCTCTACTCCATGGCTAACTATTTAATCAATAAATAGTCTCGACCTCTGCTACTACTCGCTACGTCACTTGACATGCTCTTAGCTGCATAAATTTCCAATTGCTTCTAGAAGCAATGGAGCGCGATATTCAAATATCTCAACTTTCAAAAGCGGCTGTAGCCTTTCCCTTGATATCTAGGTGTCTGAATCTTGGAATACCCATTCCTAGAGTTGGGCACATCCACCCCACACCTAGCAAAAAATAAAGATTGAAAAATTTTTATTTTTCCTATCTACACATTAAATCATCTGGTTCTTGAATAGTAAATCTTCAAATTCGATGCATTATAAGTTCCCACGATGTTACCAGTTCGTGTATTGGCGATCTCATAGCTTCCATTGTTGTTTACTTCCACAAACGATATTCAAAATCTTTAATTTCACCAGGTTTAATATCAAAAATATCGTGATACTCTTTCAAAATTTTCCCTAGCTCTGGGGTCTCCTTCTCATTGTAGACTTCTCTTCCTTCAGCTTCATGAAAAATCAGAGACCATTGAGCATCTCCCTCGATGTCTTCCTCTTCTTTTCCCTCGAAGTTAATCTCTTTGGTATTCTTGAATCTGATCGTCTCTGTCTTCATGTCTATCACTGCTTGATATTTCTGAATGAAATCCGCTCCCAATATCATGTCAAAAGCCATGTCCTTCATTACTAAAAACACATGTCGGAAATCATGTCCTCCAATAGTAATACATAAGTATAATTGTGTTTTACACAGAGATATTTTGTTGGGTATTATTCCTTGGATTTTAATTCCTGATACTGGAATCTCCTCTAAATTCTCTTTGAGCTTCCACAGAATATAAAGCTTCTCGCTCACGAGACAAAGCATAGCCCCAGTATCAATTAAAGTATCGACAGGCATACCGAATACTTCGCATGATAGGATTGGCATTCTAATTCTTGTACCCATTTCTTTCCGTTCGTCATTATGTTGAATTAAGTCATCATCCTCTGCTTGCCATTTAATAATTCTGGAAGTGAAAGTGTTTAAAATTCTATCTTCTACTGTAAATTCGAAGTTTTTTTTTTCGTTTCCATTCCCCCGGGATTGTTGTATTCCCGATGGACCTGGTTCATCGGGCCTCTGTTCCAAGAACTGCACGTTATCTTGGTGTCTTGCTTCCAAGTTCTTCCTCGTCTCCTTGTTGAACTCTTCATTGGACTGACGAGTATCCACATTCCCTCTATTATTGTAGTTGTTGTTTCTACCATAGTATCTTCTTTCCTGGTACCTTCCTTGATTATCCCTGGGCCTTCTCCATCGAGTATTATATCGATATCCACCATCCGGTCTTGCATAAGGCTTGTAACTGTATCTGTTACTGTACTGATTCCATCTTCTTTTATCGGGCTCTTCCCTCGGCGTTTTCTCTTCTCGCCCCTCTCGAATCTCTCGAGGTGTTTGAGAATAACTGTCGGCCATCACAGCGTACACAGCGTTGTTATTCTTTCCTCCCTTCGGATGGAAGAATTGAGCGTTCGTGTGATCAAGTTTCTGCAATACCTCGTCAAATTGCTCCATATTATAAATGTCAGCAGCGATCAAGGTTCTTTGGACGTCTGCTGGAAACTGACGTATTAATGCAGTAATTAATTCATTATCTGGCATCGGCGGATCTAAATGTTGCAGTTTAGAAAGCTGTCCAGAAAAGTACGTAGAGTATCGAGTAGGCTGTGACGTCGAGAATCTCTTTGAATATAATTCTGCTCTGACTTGCTGTTGGGTTTCCGGGGACCAAAACTTTTTTAATAACCCACGGGAAAACTCCTCAAAATTGGTTAGAGTGGACCTAAAAGCACTAAACCAAAGAAGTGCAGGACCTTCCAAAAATTTCCCTATCACTCGGATCTGTCTTTCCTTAGGGATTTTGGAATCTTTTAGGTAATCACCTGCTTCTCTCAAAAATTCTACAGGTGTCACAGAATCTCGCCCTGAAAATTTAGAAGGCTTATCCTCTACATTCTTGAATACAGTTATGGGGTTGGATTGAAATACTGTACTGACCTCATCCTGTCTTTGACTATCAATTTCTCTAGCTGCTCCTAGGTTTATCTGTATCTGTTCTTTTCCCCTTACACTTGACATTTTCAACAGATGGTCAGACTGTGTCTCGTCCTTGATTTGGGTTTTCATAGCCTCAAGTTCCTTATGGTTTTCTTCTGCCATTTTTTAATTGCTTCGGTTTCCTTACAGTTCTCCTTGACATCAGTGGATATCTGGTTCATAACAGCCTCGTGACTTTTCAACGACCCTGTCATATCTGATATGTCCTTCTGAGTAGCTTGGATATCTTTGGAAATCACTTGAATATGGGATGACAAAGATTCCCTAATTTCCTTGATTCCCTCTTGGTTCTCCAGCTTGAGTGTGTCTTTAATTTCACCGATAACTGTGGTTTTAATTTCAGTTTGTAATTCATTAATCACACCTTCTCTTATTTCTCCCATTACGAGTTCTTTGAATTGTTCTGTCAAACGTTGTACAACTAGAATTGCCATCTCATTGTTCTCTTTCTTCACTCTGACTTCTAGGTTGATCATGTCTTCACCAACTTTCCTAAGACCATGTTCTATCCTATCAGCTAAGCTTTGGGATCTTAGATCGGCATCGCGAAATTTATCGTCCATTAAACTTGCGTTAGTGGCTAATGAAGTTTCGAGTTCATGTGTTTTTTCGCTTAATTTAGTCATTTTACTCTCAAGTGACATTTTCAAAATTTCGGAATTCTCTTTAAATTTACTTTCCATCGAATTAAATTTACTATTTAAATTTTCTTTCAAGTTACCTTTTAACCTGCTTTCTAAAGAATCAGAATTTTCTTTAAGTTTATTTTCCAAAGAATCAGAATTTTCTTTAAGTTTATCATTTAAACTTTCTTTAAGTTTAGTTTCTAAAGAATCAGAATTTTCTTTAAGTTTATTTTCTAAAGAATCAGATTTTTTTTAAGTTTATCGTTTAAACTTTCTTTAAGTTTATTTTCCAAAGAATCAGAATTTTCATTAAGTTTCTTTTCCAAAGCCTCTGTATTTTCTTTCATAATGGCTGCTACACGCAGTCCAGCTTCTTTGGAACTCTCTTCCAAACTCCTCATCATCCTCATCATCTCTTCCATAATGTTCAATTATTATTCAAAACTTAGGGGTATACATGTCGGCAGACACAAGCTTAGAATTAGAACAAGAAATATGAATAGCTAATTGGAACACTCTAATAAAATGAGATTTGTCCTAATGTCGACGTGATGGAAAAACAAAATTCTCTACCTTTACGAGTTACATTTACCACAATATCACAAGAAAAATATGCAAGTTCTCAAATATCCTCCACCTGGATTCTAATAATGCGTATGTCCAGTCATCGAACGTTTACTACTGAATTTACTTGACGCCCTAATGGTTAAGCCATTATCAAAAATAATCAAACCCATTCTAATTATTAACCAAGTTAAATTTTTAATTTTCCCCACTAATTGGGTTTCCTACTAATTTATTCATCCAAACCAGACATCTCTCAACTCCCAAAATATCTATATAAAAATTATCACAATTTAAATCGGCATGCGATTGACCATGTCTAACTCGAGCCCCGCGTTCGAAGCCATTTCTCTCTCGGTGTGTTATTTTATGTGCCCGTTTAGACCGGAGTCCGCACGACCACATATGCATTTTACCAATAATCAGTCAGCACGAGAGTTAAAATATCCCGGGGCGCCAGATGGGTTAAAGCTAATCGCAAAAACGACATCAAATGAAAAAAATGCTTTACTGATTTTTGGCTCAATGCAACAATAAGGCTAGAAGGAGATTCAACTGGGCATAACACATCATGTAAAATTATCTCATTTTATTTTGAATTTAAAATTGACTGCAAAAATGCTCAAAGCAGCATCATTCACGTGTGGCGACCCACATTCTATTTACACAATGTACAGAAATTTTCCCAACACATTGGACAATTATCTTTGGAAACACAAGTCTGATTATTAGTCCTGTAGACTGTGTTCCAAAATTATATTCATTATTTATGATTAAATCCAGTTCAAATTTAATTGTCTTTACTGGAAATATCGTAGATCACTGTTTGAATTTTTATATAATATTAACACTCGTAGAATAAATGTTCATAGATTTTTAACTTTCACTTATTTTTCCAGTTTCAAAAAAATATTGTCAAAAAATATTATTTCTGAATCAACACAAATTATGTACACATATTAATTACATATGAAAAGTATTTGACCTCGAGCATAGCATCGAAGAAACTGTGCGAAGCACAACAAAAATTAATTGTTCTTCTGACATTAAACATTTCGAGAAGTGACTCGATTATGAACTTCAAGTTCCTAACAAAATATATGATTTCTGAATCATCTACTTGATCAATAAATTGTTGGACCATTCAACTATCCGATTCTCCACTTGGAATCATTATTAAGAAAAATATTTATATTTGTGGCCATTTTTAGTAACTTTCACAACTTGCAATTATTCGACAGAATGCGGAAATAAGAATTGTAGCTTCATAATAAATTCATTTAGTTCATGGCACTAGGATTGAAAACATCCTTCAAATTATTCGTGGTTATAGAATTATTTTTAATTGGCAGTGGCCCATTCTATTATTTTCATAAGAACACAATATTACAACAACAACAACGGCAAAGGTCTTCCTCTGAAGAAGAATAAAATACTATCATGACAAATCCGGGTTCTAGCAAAATCAAAGTCTAAATGGAATCCGTAAACAAGGTTGAAATAAGAACTGATGGTTTTTAAGAAATAACCTTCGGGTCATTCATACGACGAAATGTGTAGTTCCAATACTCCTTCTATAAACCTGGGCCATCGAACCTGCTATTTGATTGATGCTCAAATAAAAACCTCCTCATTCCTGCGACTTAAACATGCGCACCTGGGAATGGCATTTCAACTACTCCACACACTTAAATTTTCTTCCCAAAATTTATACAATAAATCAAGCCTCTGCTTGTTATCAACACTGGAAGATTTATAAACTTACAAGTTTATTTTATTTTACCATTCAGTTCAACCCGTGAATTTACCATACTTATGAAAATCTTTATTTCACTTTCGAGTGTGTATTTACGTCATGATTTTATATAAATACAAAAATATCCTAATTGATACAAATATCATTTGCTTCCCGTTTCATGCCACTCCGTGTTATCTGAAAAATATACTTTGCTCATTGCAAATATCAACTGTTCAACCAGAACTGAAATGTTGGTTGAATGCGGGCTTGCGCTAACCACTCTCCTTCGGAAAATCACCTGTTCCAAACTAGAAATGATTAAACTACTTCATAGGCTCTCTCTCAATAAATGTGATTATTGGAAAATATAAGATCCAAGAATTATTTAGAAAAATTATGAAAATCATTATTATTATTATTATTATTAGTGGATTATTATTTTTATTATTAGTTATATTATTTTAAATGTTTTTAATTATTATTTCATTATGTGAGAATCCACATGTTCGAATCTTCGAATATGGATAAAATATCCATTCCTCAACAAAAAATAATTATTAACTTTTACAGTTACATCGACGGTTTTCCGTGACTTCCCAAAAATATGAAATATTCAAATAAATGTTCGATATGCTCGGTCATCGATCCTAAACTGTTCTGAGTGCTGAAAATACTCAGAATAACTCTAATATGTCTTGCGTAAATCATTGCAAGATTTAAATACGAAGAAAAATAAATGTGTTGGTCATCTGCAGAAAAAATGAGTTTGTTCCAATTAGCTAGGCATAATATAAAGTCAAAATGTGGCTTACATTTCTTGATGGTCTTGAAGCGTAGTGAACCTGGTCTGTACCAGATTTATCCAGAGACATGCCCTGTCGGACACGCACGTCTAATCCTTGTATCGGCCGCCATTATATACCCACAATCCGTCTAACAAGATATAGTGGTAATATCTCTTGAAGTTTGAAGTAACTGTTGATCCATTTTAATATTGGCTCCTGTTAAAACCATAGCCGTTTGCTTAAATGGGGTCAGATCTAAGTGATCTATTCTCAAATATGTCAGTTGTAACATGACTCACGGTAATCCTTTCAGTACAAGAAAACACTGACAGTCTAAACCAATCAACGGCTGTTCTGAAGATCGTTCCCTCGGCATGGCTTATCACCATCTATCATGCGCGAAGCAACATATAGTTTCCCTTTGTCGGCTAATGAACAACACCGTGATAGACTGGCCTTCAATATACTGAAAGATCGGAGTGGTTATCAAGTTACAAATATGAAACTGACTGAATTGGACTAAAATATCCAAGTATTAGATTATTACTGGTCCGTGACAAAGTACTTTTCTAGACAAAGTCTAGCATATGTCCATGTAGAAATAAAATATTTCACCAGTGTCCGTTGAAAAATATCAATCACCTTAGTGATTCTCTCTGCCGAAAACTTACTAAGTTCCACATGTAGCGCAGCACTTTTGTGACTATCACAATTTTGAAAATAACTTCTGCGTAGATCCGGCAACCATGTGCCTTGGCTCAGCGTAGCGGCACCTTGCTAGGCAAGTGCTTGTTTCGAAGTGAGCTGAAGTTGCTTGAGCCGGCCGGCTTTTATTCAAAACGGCCAGGGTCACGCTGAATCAGCTGAAATCTGGAAATCCTCATATCTCTGGTATCCCTGGTCCGATTTACTTGATACTAAGTGCATTCTCTTTCATTTGGCCGTGCCAGTAATCTGATCCAAGTCTCAAGTCTCTACTCCATGGCTAACTATTTAATCAATAAATAGTCTCGACCTCTGCTACTACTCGCTACGTCACTTGACATGCTCTTAGCTGCATAAAATTTCCAATTGCTTCTAGAAGCAATGGAGCGCGATATTCAAATATCTCAACTTTCAAAAGCGGCTGTAGCCTTTCCCTTGATATCTAGGTGTCTGAATCTTGGAATACCCATTCCTAGAGTTGGGCACAGTACCTCGTGCCTCGCTGGCATCAGGAGAACGTGGGTTCGTATCCCACCTCAGACGTCCTGAAAATGGTTTTCATGGTTTCCCATTTTCACCACCAGGCAACAGCGGCTTCGGTGGCGTAGTTCGTAGCATGATGAAATGCAGTGCCCAAGATCGCGGATTCAAACCCGGCCGAAGTCGTCGGATTTTCTAAGAGCGTTAAAATCCTTCATTATGCCTTCCTTCAAAGGGGAAGTAAAGCCGGCGGTCCATGTCATAGATTTATGGCATGTAAAAGATCCTTACATAGACTAAACTTGTGTGAAGCTAAATTTCTAGGTTAGATTTCGTTGGAACGCTCTATGAAAGTTCCAACGTTCACCACTAGGTATCAATGACACCTGGTAGCGAAAGTTGGAACTACTTGAAATTGAACGAAACTTATAGCTCACCCTATGGATGTCCGCTTGAAGAAACTTCAGCCTCTGGCGAGCCAAACATGTCCTCGGACACTCCAGGCACTAAAAGCTATACGATAAATTAATATTGTTGTGTGCCACCCCCTAGTGGCACTTCCGTTAACTAGATTACGGTGGGTAGAAAGCACAACACAAATTGTTCCTTTAAGGAAACGTATTAGCCTTATTGCGGGCCAGAAAGTTACACCACACAAATAGCAAATACAAGCAATTAGTATCTCACTCTAGTTTCCTCTCGTAGGGAAAACTTGCCTTTCACTTGTCAATAAGCCACATAAGTTAATCCCTCCTAATAGGACCGGTGGCATCGATAGAACTACCTGCAACACTTCCTTGAATACGCAAGCTACAGTTATTTACGATAACCGGTCACTCACCACTACACTCTGCTTCGCTGTCCGCTGGCTAGGGAAACAGCCCCCGGTGCTTTCGCAATTCACCACACTAACCTCTGCTGCACTGGAAAACACACTCGCTCAAGACACAGTTTCTCCGTAGGCTTCACACTCCTTCGCTGTCAAGAGAATCAGCTTCACTAGAGTTTCGCAAGTCACGTCTCCAACAACTGTCGCTCAGGTAAAAGCTCGCACTAGCTCGAAAAACACTGTCCACCTCGCCGGCCAGGTCGCTCTTATATAGCAGGCTTGGTGACTCAATGAATGCTTCTAGACCCGTCCAGAATTCACGGCTTCTCGAGATTTCCATCACTGGCTGGGTCACGAATATTCTGGACCACCCTTTGACCGCGCAGCCTGTTGCGTAAGGCGCACGTAATACACTGAGGCAGAGCCCAGCCCGGGGCAGCTGTGACTGATGCGGCGAGGCGACGAAACAAACTCACAGCCGTAACACCACCCCCTTCCTAAAAAGCTTGATCGTCCCGATCAATCATTGGTCCGTCTGTGTCCCTCCGTAGGCTGCCAGGCGATCTCAATGCACGATCTTCATCTTCGCCCTCGGGCTCCGCTGGATCCTGTAGACGACATCGTTGATCCGTTTCACGACTCGGTACGGGCCCTCCCAGGACTTCTGCAGTTTGGGTGACAGGCCTTTCTTCCGTAATGGGTTGAAGAGCCAGACCAGGTCGTCCTCGTGGAATCCGCCAGCATCCGTCTGCTGGTCGTATCGGGTCTTAATACGGTCGGTCTCGATCCGCATTCTCCTCCTCGCGAACGCGTGCACGTCCTCCAGTTGGTCGACCAGTTCTTGACAATACTGGCTTACCGGGACCAGATCATTCCCAGGTCGGCCAAAGGCAAGATCGACAGGTAGACGGAGTTCCCTCCCAAACATGGCCCGGGCTGGTGTGCACCCGGTGGCTTCATGCATGGCTGCGCGATAGGCCAAGATAAATAGTGGAAGATGCTTGTCCCAATCCCTCTGGTGCTCGCTGAGGACTATTCGGAGATGGTTCTCGATGGTGCGATAGAATCGCTATACCTTCCCGTCGGACTGAGGGTGTAGCGGCGGCGTCCTTGTCTTCCGGATTCCCAGCAGCTAGCATAGGTTCTGGAACACCTGCGACTCGAAATTCCTCCCCTGGTCGGAGTGCAGCTCCAGGGGTCCTCCGTACCGGCTGACGAATTCCTTCACCAAGGTCTCTGCAATCGTCGCGGCTTCTTGGTTAGGGAGTGCATATGCCTCCGGCGATTTGATGAAGTTGTCGTTGACGACCAATATATAGCGGTTCCCTGCCTCGCTCAACGGGAATGGCCCAGCAACATCGATGGCCACTCTCTCCATGGGGCCGCCCACGTCGTAGGTCTTCAGTGGACCCCGTTGTCTTCGTCCTGGTCCCTTGCTGGCTGCGCATTCGTGGCACCTCGCGCAGTGGTTCTCCACGTCTGCTCGGCATCCGATCCAGTAGAACCACTCTCTCAGCTCCTCCAGGGTCTCCTTTATCCCTAGGTGTCCACCAGATGATCCTCCATGGACTTCCTTCAGGACTGCCTCCGTCATAGCCTTTGGTACGACGACTTGCTCCCGAGATGTCTTCCCGTCGGTGCTCTCCCAAGTACGGCAGATGAGGCCATCCCTTACAATCAGCGAGTCCCACTGCACCCAGTAGGACTTGAACTTTGGACTGCAGTCGCTCACAATGTTCCACCTGGTTCTGGGAACACAGGCCCTCTTCCATTCGGCTATCAGTACCAGGTCATCATCTTCTGCTTGTTCCCGCGTGAAAGATTCGCGGCTCCAGCTCCCCGGAAATTCCACGGTAGTCCTTCGGCACTGTATCCCGGTGTTCTCCTCCCTTCTGGTACAGAAGGTGCAGTTTTCGGGGCACGGTCTTCGTGACAGGGCGTCGGCGTTAGAATGCAGTTGGCCTTTCCTGTGGTGGATCTCAAAGTTGTACTGTTGAAGCCTCTCCAACCACCGCGCGAGTTGACTCTCGGGCTGCTTGAAGTTCAGGAGCCACCGCAGGGATGCATGGTCGGTCCTGATGAGAAATTCTTGCCCGTACAGGTACTTGTGGAAGTGTTCAATGGTCTTCACGATGGCGAGCAGCTCCTTCCTGGTGACGCAGTAGTTCCTCTCTGGCTTTGACAAGGCTTTGCTGAAGTAGGCCACTACTCTCTCCTTGCCGTCCACTATTTGCGACAGGATTCCCCCTATACCAAAGTCGATGGCATCGGTATCGACGATGAACCTTGTTCCAGGTCTGGGGTAGGCCAGAATAGGTGCGGTGCACAGAGCCTGTTTGAGTTGTTCGAAGGCACTGTGGCATTCTGCTGTCCACGTGAAGAGTTGGTCCTTCTCAGTCAGTCGATGCAGTGGTTTGGCGATGTCGGCGAATCCTCTCACGAACCGATGGTAAAATGTGCAGAGTCCCAGGAAGCTTCGTAGTTGGGACTTGTCCTTCGGAACTGGCCACTCCCTCACAGCTGCGGTCTTCTCTGGGTCGGTGCGCACCCCTTCCTCGGAGACGATATGCCCAAGGTACTCAACCTGCTTCTGGAAGAGCTGACACTCCTTGGGGCTCAACTTTAGCTGGGCAGCCCGCAGCTTCATTAAGATCTCCTTCAGGTTGCTGTAGTGCTCCTCGAAGCTTCTCCCCAGAACGATGACGTCGTCTAGATAGACCAGGCAGGTCTTCCAGTGTAGTCCCCTCAGAATGGACTCCATTAGCCTTTCGAAGGTCGCAGGGGCGTTGCACAGACCGAATGGCATGACGGTGAACTGCCAGAGCCCGCTGCCCACAGAGAACGCAGTTTTCTCGCGGTCCTTAGGGTGGACCTTCACCTGCCAGTAGCCACTCTTCAAATCCAAGGTAGAGAACCATCTTGACCCTGATATGGTGTCCAGGGTGTCGTCGATCCAGGGTAGAGGGTAGCTGTCCTTTTCGTGACGTCATTCACCCACCTGTAATCCACGCAGAACCTGTTGGAAACGTCCTTCTTCTTCACTAGCACGACCGGAGAACTCCAAGGACTATGTGATGGCTCGATCACTCCTTGCTCCTTCATCTCTTCTACCATCCGGTCGACTCGGCTTGCTTGGCGAGCGGGACACGTCGGTATGGGGCCCTGTCCCCAACGTCGATTCTGTGCTGGACCAAGCTTTTCCTGCCGAAGTCTTTGCTCCCCACAGAGAAGACATCCTGGAATTTATGTAGCAGGTCCTGAAGTTGGCGTGATTGTTCCTCGTCTAAATGGTCCTGGGATCCTTGGTACAGCTTCTGTAGTTCTTCTGGCAGGGCACGTCTTCTTCGGTTGTCCGTCTGCAGGTGTCCGTCCGTCGTGTCTGTGATGCGGGCAATCCTGGTAACGGGCTCGCAGACTCCTAGGTTGGTGTCCCGGTGAAGTAATGTCATAGTCTTTCAGGTTGGACAGGCGTACGTATGGCCGAGACGACGTGTTGATGAGAGTCTTGGCAATTAGCAATCCTTTTGTCTGGATGTCCTCATATTTCGGCTCGATGATAGCTGCCACTCCCTCAGCAGTTCCGTCGACAATTACGGCAGCGCTGACTTCCATCTGGCGGGAACGATGACGTCCTCTCTCAGCCTTACTCGTCGTGCTGTGACGGCCTCGTGTGCGGGTTGCAAAGCACGTTCCTCACATCCGAAGTGCAGAGTGTTGGTACTCAGTTCCAAGATGATGTTGTTCTGGTCCAGGAAGTCCAGTCCGATGATCACTTCGTTTGATACATCAGCCACGAGCACTGGATGCTTCACCGCCCGTCGACCAATGACGAACTCCAGTGATGCTTCGCCATGTACCGGTGCGGTCTCTCCAGTCGCGGTTATTAGCTGGAGGTTCCTTTGTGTGGGTTGCACTCTCCACTTCGGGATCACGATGGGATTGACGATGGTCCTCGACGCTCCCGTGTCGATCAGCATGGGCCAACTCACTCCGTTGACGACTCCGTCGACCATCAGGCTGCTATCATCCCTCCGTAACTTCGTCACACGAACTTGGGCTGCCGGGCCTTGACGACTGTCACAAGCCGACCTTTGCCCCCAAGGCTGGCTGGTACTCGTTTTCCTGGGCCGCGCGGTTTCCCTATGACTGACTTTCCCGACGGAAACCCTTGGCGGCGGCGAACACCGCAGTCCTTGCTCAGGTGGCCCTGCTTACGGCATGTCCAGCAGGTCGGTAGTCATCTTCCGGGCCGCCTCTCCGGGTGTCTTCCGGCTGTGTCGTTGCTGGTGGTGCTGCGACTATCGAAGAAACGGCTTAGTGCCTCCATCAATTCGTCGGCCAGGGACTTGGTCTCGTTGGTTTTTGCTGGTTCGTCGACGTCCACTTGACGCACCCGCGCGTGCATTCTAGATGCCTGTTTTGGCGTCTCGAACTCAAGTGCGTGGTTTAGCGCATCTGCCAGGGTCTTATTGCGCGCGAGTCGCAGCGCCTGTTGAGTGTCCGTGTCCCGTAGCCCGTCGGTGAAGGTCTGCGTCGCAATCTGTTCCAGAAAGTCGGCCGGCGCTGTTGGATAGGCGAGCCTTACAAGGCATGCGATGTCCATGTCCGCGTTCTCTTGTACCCGGGTCCGGAGCTGCATCTGGTAGGTCTGCTGAAGATGGCTATCTCCATATCGGGACTCCATATGGGCGATTAGTGAAGCGTAGTCCTGGGATCCAGTCGGTGTGGCCTGAAGGACGTTAAGGGCGTCCCCTCTCAGCGCTACAGTGAGAGCTGTAGCCTTTTCCGTGCTGTTCCAGTTGTTTGTAACAGGCTGCCTCGAACTGACGTAAGTAGGTGCTCCACGGGACCTTTCCGTCGAAGGTTGGGGGCGTCACTCTGCTCTGTCCCGTTCCTGATATTCCCGGTGTAACGGTGAGCGGGCGTTGGCACAGCTCGGCAACTTCCACTTGTAGAGCTGTGATTCTCTCATCCACGCCCGTCGACGAGCGTCGGCGCAGCTCGGCAACATCCTCTTGTAGGGCTTTGAATCTCTCTTCCATCCCTGTCGGCGGGTGTCGGCGCAGCTCAGCAAATTCATTTTGTAGAGCGTTGAATCTCTCTTCCACCCCCTTCAGCGGGCGTTGGCGTAGCTCGGCAACTTCTTCTTGTAAGGCGCCGAACTTCTTTTCCACTGCCGTGACATCCTCATGCAGATCCAGTTCTAATTTCTTCAGGTCCTGTGCTAACTTATTCTGCCCGTCTTCCATCTTCTTCTGGCCGTCCTCTATCTTCTTCAGGTCCTCCGCTAGCTTATATTGACCGTCTTCCATCTTCTTCTGGCCGTCTTCTAGTTTGGCAGTTAGGTCCTTCGTTAAATTCTTCTGGCCGTCTTCTATCTTGGTTCCATGCCACTTAACTTTTCTAGCAATGCTGCCAATTTCGCTTCCATTTTAGTTGTTTGTCTTGTAAAGGGCATGCGCTCACAGGAAAATTAGGGAACTGTGGTAAAATGACCAGGACCTTCAGGTGTTGTGCTTGCTTGAGTTCGTAATCCCACTTCCTACACCAGTTGTAACGAGCCACCCCCTAGTGGCCCTTCCGTTAACTGGATTACGGTGGGTAGAAAGCACAACACAAATTGTTCCTTTAAAGAAACGTATTAGCTTTATTGCGGGCCAGAAAGATACACCACACAAATAGCAAATACAAGCAATTCGTATCTCACTCTAGTTTCCTCTCGTAGGGAACACTTGCTTTTCACTTGTCAATAAGCCACCGAAGTTAATCCCTCCTAATGGGACCGGAGGCCTCGATAGAACTACCTGCAACACTTCCTTGAATACACAAGCTACAGTTATTTACGATAGCCGGTCTTTCACCACTACACTCTGCTTCGCCGTCCACTGGTTAGGGAAACAGCCCCCGGTGCTTTCGCAATTCACCACACTAACCTCTGCTGCACTGGAGAACACACTCGCTCAAGACACAGTTTCTCCGTAGGCTTCACACTCCTTCGCTATCAAGAGAATCAGCTTCACTAGGGTTTCGCAAGGCACGTCTGCAACAACTGTCGCTCAGGTAAAAGCTCGCACTAGCTCGAAAAACACTGTCCACCTCGCCGGCCAGGTCGCTCTTATATAGCAGGCTGGTGACTCAATGAATGCTTCTAGACCCGTCCAGGATTCACGGCTTCTCGAGATTTCCATCACTGGCTGGGTCACGAATATTCTGGACCATCCCTTTGACCGCGCAGCCCGTTGCGTGAGGCGCACGTAATACACTGAGGCAGAGCACAGCCTGGGGCAGCTGTGACATATGCGGTGAGGCGACGAAACAAACTCACAGTCGTAACAATATAAAAAAATAACCACCAGGCAAATGCCGGGGCGGTTCCTTTCAACAGGTCCACGGCCGATTTCCTTCCAAAATCCCTTCTCCGACCCGTCCTGAAAAGAAAATAATAAATGGCCATTGGTTGGTTTAGTGAAATTATTAGTATCGTCATTAACCACTCGTTACGGTAACACGTAACCGTTACTAGTACGGCGTTACTCCCCAACTCTGAAATGATCTCCGAATTTCAAAAATACCTATGTTCAACTGTTTATTTAACTATTTCCCCTTTTGCTGTATCCTAGCTCACAGTTTCTCAAAGAGTGGTCCGCGACTAGCCAAAAGCAATTCAAAATATTAAAACACATGGCCCTAAATAAAAGACACACTTATCATCATCATACTAATATATAAAAACAAGATGTTCAGTAAAGAACATATAGCCTACTTTCTCCTAAATGCATGGGTATTTTTATAACTCTTTGTCCTTATCAAGGAGTATGATTGAATGTTGGTTGTAGTAGCTTGTTGAAATACAACGTGCTATAGGGATATTAAACATGAATATGAGGTGCCCTTTGCTAGTGCTACCTCTGTACCAAATTTCGTTCAATTCGGTTTCGCCGTGTTTGAATTGATAGGGGGAATCGATTTGCACACATACTTGGCCACCATCTGCAAACTATTGGGCTGATGTTCTTGCAGTTTGGTCAGAATATGTTTCCCACATAAAGATATGGTGTTGCAAAATTTGGTAGAGACTAGATTATTAGGTTGGTCGTAATTACATTTTAGCTTTTAACATTTGGGTGGCCGCGATTACGTTTCCGTCAAGATAGCGGTGATATAAAACATGACACTGAGGTGCCTCTTGCTTGTGCTACCTCTGTACCAAATTTCGTTCATTCGGTTCCACCGTGTTCGAATTAATAGGGGGAATCAATTTTGACATAAAGATGGCCGCCATCCGCAAACTATTAGGCTAATGACCTATTAGATTGGTCAAAGGATGCTCCCTCCATAAAGGTATGTTGTTGCAAAGTTTGGTAGAGATCGAATGGTTATGTTAGTCGTAATTTGATTTAAGCTTTAAACATTTGTGTGGCCGCTATTACGTTTCTGTCAATATGGCGGCGATATTAATCATGACACTGAGATGCCCTTTGCTAGTGCTATATCTGTACCAAATTTCGTTCCATTCTGTTTCACCGTGTTTGAATTAATAGGGGGAATCGATTCTGACACAAAGATGGCCGCCATCCGCAAACTATTAGGCGAATGACCTATTAGATTGGTCAAAGGATGCTCCCTCCATAAAGGTATGTAGTTGCAAAATTTGGTTGAGATCGGATGATTAGGTTAATCGTAATTTGATTTAAGCTTTGAACATTCGTGTGGCCGCCATTACGTTTCAGTCAAGACGGCGGCGATATAAAACATGACACTGAGGTGCCCTTTGCTAGTGCTACCTCTGTACCAAATTTCGTTCCATTAGGTTCCTCCGTGTTCGAATTAATAGGGGGAATCAATTTTGACATAAAGATGGCCGCCATCCGCAAACTATTAGGCTAATAACCTATTAGATTGGTCAAAGGATGCTCCCTCCAAAAAGGTATGTTGTTGCAAAGTTTGGTAGAGATCGGATGGTTATGTTAGTCGTAATTTAACTTAAGCTTTGAACATTTGTGTGGCCGCAATTACGTTTCTGTCAATATGGCGGCGATATAAAACATGACACTGAGATGCCCCTTGCTAGTGCTACCTCTGTACCGAATTTCGTTCCATTCGGTTTCACCGTGTTTGAATTAATAGGGGGAATTGATTTTCACACAAAGATGGCCGCCATCCGCAAACTATTACGCTAATGACCTATTCATTTGGTCGAGGGATGCTTCCTCTATAAGGGCATGTTGTTGCAAAATTTGGTAGAGATCGGATGATTAGGTTAATCGTAATTTGATTTAAGCTTTGAACATTTGTGTGGCCGCCATTACGTTTCCGTCAAGATGGCGGCGATATAAAACATGACACTGAGGTGTCCTTTGCTAGTGCTACCTTTGTACCAAATTTCGTTCCATTCGGTTGCACCGTGTTCGAATTAATAGGGGGAATCGATTTTCACTCAAAGATGGCCGCCATCCGTAAACTATTACGCTGATGACCTATTGGTTTGGTCAAAGGATGCTCCCCCCATAAAGGTATGTTGTTGCAAAATTTGGTAGAGATCGGATGATTAGGTTAGTCGTAATTTGATTTAAGCTTTGAACATTTGTGAGGCCGCCATTACGTTTCCGTCAAGATGGCGGCGATATAAAACATGACACTGAGGTGTCCTTTGCTAGTGCTACCTTTGTACCAAATTTCGTTCAATTCGCATTCACCGTGTTCGAATTGATAGGGGGGGACCGACATTCAGAGTACACACACTCACACACACACAGACACACACACACACAGACACACACACAGACTCACACACACACATACACACACACAGACAGACACACTTTTTTCGCCCTGTGTTGATCTCATAAGTCTACTTTCATTTTTTGCAAAAATCGAAAGTAGGCTAATGAGATGGTGTCTGTCTGTCTGTCTGTCTGTTACTCAATAACGCAAGAACCACTGGTCCGATTTAAATGAAATTTTGCATGGATGTAGCTGATTTATCATGTTTACATATAGGATACTTTTAATTTCTATATTTTGCACTATTAAAAAATGGCGACCATTTTAGTGACGTCACTACATCCTTTGGTTTCAAAATGTCGTATTTCCATATCAAATAAAAAGAGAACGCTAAGAAATAGCAAACTTTAGATGGCACATGCGAGCTTC
The DNA here is from genome assembly GCA_946902985.2 of Meconema thalassinum. Classification (NCBI taxonomy): domain Eukaryota; kingdom Metazoa; phylum Arthropoda; class Insecta; order Orthoptera; family Tettigoniidae; genus Meconema; species Meconema thalassinum. The sequence goes on from OX336388.2 coordinate 675,082,031, forward strand.
AAAATTTAATTTCCTATCCGAAAGGTCCTTATCACTTTTCGTGTATCTACAACGGTTAGCGAGTAAAACCCACATATGTGACGTCACTACACCCCTTGGTTTCAAAATTTCATATTTCCATTTCAAAAACAAAGAGAACGCTAAGAAATAGCAAGCTTTTGATGCATACACGAGATTTAACATTTAATTTGCTATCCAAAAGGTCCTTATCACTTTTCGTGTATCTCCAACGGTTAGCGAGTAAAACCTAAATGTGTGCAATAAAACACGGTCAACACCGAGCGGTGCAGTATATCTCTACATACATAAAAATTAAAGTTTGTATGTTCTTTTCGCAATTTCTAAGGAAATTTGAGTTATTTACGCGTTTCAGACTGTTTTATTATGGATGCACGCGAAAATAATTTTTTGGTCTGTCTGTCTGTCTGTTTGTCTGTGGACAACTTTGTTCCCTTATAACTCGAGAACGGCTGGGTGTATCAACGTAAAATTTGGTACAGATATCCATCAGAGGCACGACACTAATCATTGATGTAACTCTTCTCCGTACCCCTCATAAAAGAGGGCCTACCCCCTTAAAATACATGCTGAAATAGGAGTAGAAGAACGAGACAAATGTCATTTTCAGCCCCTCAATGTGAGAGACAAAACTCGGGGGCCCTAAAGGGACCCCGAAATCCAAATTTTAAGGCCCTAAAACCAACCATTTTGGAGATATTCCCAGAAAACTAATTTCATTTAATAAACTAATGAACGAATACATGCCGGTAACCATGGCAACAGATTCTCAGAAGTCCATCTATTGCTGTAAGAGGCAATGCAATTCCATTAATTACATTGGTGTGAAAGTTTGCAAAGGGCTAGAAGGTTATCACGGAACCAAATTAAGCTGTAAAATTCATCAATACGTATAATGCGCTTAAGGGGGTCAAGGGGTACCCTAGAATTTTTTCACGCGATTTAAACCTGCGGGTGTGGTACGGCAGGTCTGTTATATTCCTATCCCTATATTATATTATTATTATTATTAGTATTATATTATGGCGTGGGGAGCGTGGTGGCGCAGTGGCTTAGCTGCTCGTCTTTCACCCGGACGGCTGGGGTTCGAATCCCGGTGATAGTGGGGTGGAATTTTCACCTGAAAAATCACGTGGCGTCAGGAAGGGCATCCGGTCTTAAATCCCCGGCCAAAACCAAAATGAGCCTGGTTGGCTCTGGCGACCCCAATTAATTGGGATAAGCCGAAGAAAGAAAAAAAGTATTATATTATGGCGTACAACTAGGAGACAAAGCCCCTCGGTGCCAGAAACAAAACTTGGGGGCCTCGAAAACTACATTATAAGGCTCTAAAACCAACAGTATCCGAAATATTCCCAGAAAACTAATTTAATTTAATTTAATTTAAATAACTAATGAAGGAAAGGAAATCGGTAACCATGACAACATTATCTCAAGGGGTGGCATCCAACTATCCATATATTTCTGTAAGAAGCAATGTCACTCCATTTATACCTTGCCACGGAGGGGGAGTGGATAGCGTGTCGGTCTACTAACCCCAAGATTGCAGGTTCACTCCTGGCCGTGGTACAGGCCGGACGTTTGTTTTAGACGAGTGAAAAATCTTAATGGAAGCCTGGAGGCGAGTTACTACAGTACCTGTGTTGTTATCAGCTGCCCCAAGCGCTCCGATGATTGATAAAGCTGTTTCACACTATTGCTGAAGTATAGTCACTGGCAAATATAATGACGTTCTGTTCGTAACTACGTAACGTGTATTTCCGTGTCACACAATACTTCGACGTGGACTGTACTGTCTGCTCAAGTCTGGAATTCCATTACATCAGATCGGTGGTGACAAATGTGAAGTGATAGGGTGAGAGAGTGACTGTGTACAGGCTCACCCGCAAGCATCAAGGTCAAGGACAATCGTCTAAAACAAACGTCCGGCCTGTACGTGATTTTTGAAAGGCGGAAAAAATACGACTCGCATGTCATACGATGTTCGAATGTCAAAGAACCCATTTGAATTCAGTAGGCCGTGTTCATAATGGAAAAATTAACCTCAGGAGTTTCCGCCAACACAAAGTTCCTCATTTGTCTACTAGAAAGCGCTATAGTGTTCAAGGAGCTTAGATATCTACCCTCCTTGACTTTCATAATGATTCAAGGAACAACGAAATTTCGACATGCAAGCTACCCTCTGGGTGTCACATTACGAAGCTTGCACCCGGCATCCAAGGCCATACGATATTATTATTAGGCTACTCCATTTATTACATTTCTGTGAAAGCTTGCAAATGGCAATAAGGTTATCACGGAACCAACGTACGCTGTATAATTCGTCAATGCAATTAAGGGGGTCAAGGGGTAACCTAGAATTTTTTCATGCAATTTCACGTTCGACATATAGTACAGAAAATCTATTATATCTACAAACAGCAACATTATTTTCAAAAATTCCTGAATTGAATCAGCATTTTTTGCGGCTTTTAGGAATTTGGGCCATTTGAGGCTAAAGAACCTGAATGTTCATGCACCACAATCCTTTATAATTTATGAAAGAGGTCTTCCTGTGTATGGGGACCTAACACAACGTAGAGGGTCATTTTTTATGTGAGGTGTATTGCGTTTCGTCTACAAGGCTTTCAAATCTATTTCACGTCAGGAAGTACACGTTAGGTGAATTTAGTTTGAGAGCAGATTTTAACTAACCGTTTTTTTTTTGTCGACATACGGGTTCATCGTAGGGATGATTTTGTTTGATACGTATGGTAGATATACCCATATTTGGATATCGGGGTGATATGTTGTAGACAATAGAATTGTCTAACTGTCTTTCTGTGTATCTTTATGTACGCCTATACCTCGTGTTCGGATGCTTGGTGCATCGTAAAATTAGGTATGGTAAACATGAGTCAATACACCAATCATTTATAAAACTCCTCACCGTACTTTTCATACAGTAGAAGGGTGGATAAAGGGAAAAACTTCTCAAAATGCATGCTAAAATAGGCGAAATATAAAAATTATCCTAGACACAAAATTCGCGAGTCTGTAAGGGGTCTCCGAAAACCACATTTTAAAGCCCTTAAATTAACAGTGTGTGTGATATTCCCAGAAAACTAACTTCGTTCTGATAAACTTATGAAGGAATGACAAACCGCTAACCATTGCAACAGTAGCTCAATTGATAATGTCTGGTGTTAATATATAACACCGTTCGAAGAACGGGTACTTCTGCTAGTTTATGTTAAAAAAACAAGTAAGGGAGACTTTCCTTATTTCGCAATACCCCTAATTTCGCACAACATATTGCATTCTTAGTAAGATGTTGGGAACAGTAGTTTCAAGCATTTCAACGATCTTACAACAGATGGTAGCATCTCTGCTATTATAACGTCGCTGTTTGATGGTGCTATCTGACGAGGAATATCAGTACCAAGAACTTTTGTCCATTTTTGCGAAATTAGGGATAGTGCTAAATAAGGAAGTACGTGGTAAAAATTCAGGTGAATGCTTTTTCTAGTTAGAGAAGATGAGGTTCCTAAATTAAACTGTAGCATTCAAAAGATATGAAAAAAACATGTCTGCCCAAAATCCTTATTGTCAAATTTTAATGAAATAGCTGAATAATACCTTAAGTCAATAAATAGTTAGTCCAATAAAATAGAGTAGTTATAAATAAATGTTTGACCATGGGATCATGGAATCAAACATTCATTGCTAACTACTCGATTTTATTGGACTAACTATTTTCACATATCATAAAGCTTCTTAATTTCAACGTAAACATATGATCACAATTACAATTACACATCATCCCACCCTCTAAAATTTTCAATGAACCATTACATCAGTTCCACATCATTGACATTTCCACTTCGAGCTGTATTTTCAAGAGATTTATCTTTCATCGTTAATCCAAACATAGTGACATATCTGGGTTTTAGTCTTTTAGAGTATTTTTAATTAGGCTTATTTAAATAGCATAGAAATCACACAAAACAATACTAAAATGTGATGAATGATTTAAAATTCAATAACAGGTTTCGAATACTATATGATCAGAAAGAAGAAATTGTGACAAAGGTAAATTAATGGAGCATTTTGGAAAAATTTTGAAATAAGACTTTTTATAAAGATGTTGTAATAATCTTGCAACTTCATTTGTATCAACTAATGTTTGATGAAGAAGGTTATAATGTAACCGAAAGCGGTACAGTGTACTCAATAATTACAATTTATTGACTTTATTCATTAAAGTTTGTAACATTGAGTTGATCGCAGCGTTTAGCTGGCCAGCAGCAGTGACAGGTTGTAGCTTATGTGTCTTCGCTATAAGCCAAGATATGAGTGAATGTATTATTGTAGAATATGAATAGACGTGATTTATTCTGGGGGCGTCCGCGAATTCGGTACTTCTTTTGGTAGGGATCCGTGATGTCCAGGACTTTGAGAAATTCTGAGACATTATTTTCGTCTCGTAATGATAATTTGATTAGTTCATTGGATCTCGGTTAATACGAGTGAGCAACGTCTTGAAAAACATCAATTAATGTCTCCTTGATATGGTCTGAAAATGAATATCTATTGCAGATCTTTATCTGTAGCTATTATAACTTGAATTTAAACAGCTGATCCTTTCAAAACGTTTCTAGTTACACTATAGGGGGCAAAATAAACTGTAAAATTATTAACACTACAGAAATTAACTGAAATATCATTTGTAATGATGGATAATAATTCGGGAAGTGATGTAGTAATATATGTTTTCTACTTCCAATGTCTATAAGTAACCCACTTTCACCTTTTAAGATTACGACTTATAAACACAGCATCAAACTCCAGTTTTATCTGCCATATTAAACTTGAATTATGGGACAAAGAGAATATTGGTAATCTCGCTCATACGGCACAACTCATAAATAATCTTTATCCAGTGAACCCTTCAGAAAAGCAGTGTTTAATGTAAGAAATCTTAATCAAGGGGTCGCGCTCAGTTCCTATGTGATGTTTACGTTCGCCAAACAACGTGCTCTACTGAGGTAAGGGTCATAGGATATAAACTATAAATTAGAAAGAAAGGTGACAAGATGTAAAATAATAACATGATTTAATGACTAATAGTGCATAAAAAGAAATAAACAACAATAAAATATAAAACAATCCTCCCTGAATTTCCCATGATAGGAATATCTATAAATTTGAGGAGTCAGACGGATCTTCCCTTTTATTTAAAATGTGGATCCTGGTTCCACTACCTTGCAATTTGGGTTTTATGTGCGCGTAATGACTAACTACGAGGAATGAGTACTTTGGATGACTGTTCGTTTACAACGGGTTAACAGCCACGATGCTTCCGAACAATCATCTCGTAAATCAACGTTTATGGATATGGAACATGACATTAAATAAAACCCTTAAAAAGTAATGCTGACACACGCACTACAAATCTACTATTTACAGGAATCTCTCTCGGGACCCTCATTAGCGCGAAGACGCACTTGACTTTGAGCTGCCAACACGGGCCAAATTGCTCAACACAAACAAGGAAATATGGCAAGCATGTGACTCACGGGTCACTGAATGAAATAAAAAAAATGGAATAAACCAACAACAACAAAAGCCTGACTGGCTGACATTACTTTATATGAACAAAACTGCATGTTAAGCTAACGCTTCGGAGATTATCGTGATTCGTAGGCAACTCCCATTTATTAAACAATTTTTATCATTGATCAGTTCTTAATTCTGTATTTAAAGTTATTACTGAGCCACACAGGCACTCTCCACTAATGACCTGGCTGGCAATCTTCAGTCCGTCTTGTGCAACATCTCCCCTCTTCCTCAATCACCTGCCATTGTCCCACTCCAGTGTGTATAAATACCTGACCAGCTGTGCCGTTATCTCAAGGAATCAACAGCAACAAACTCAACCACTTCAAAATATGGTCAGACATTAATCAAAATATCCAGAATTGCCCTCGCGAGGTCACAATCTGGATTTGTCATCAAGCTGCCAGAAATCAGTCTAAGCTGAAAATCCCGCTTATAATGACACAAAAACACACACTCACACACACACATATTTGGGAATGACAATACGTTTTCACACAGATCGGCTGAATGGATGCTCGCCGACAATTAAACAAAATTAAAACCTACGATAGAGCTGACTGCTCTTCGTCACAAATCACATTGCTCCAAAGGCAATAATCCCATTGAATCTGATCAATAATAAAACAAAAGAAATTAATTACCCTCCAATCTACTGTATAACTATATTACTTCAGTCCTACTTCTGAAACACAACATATCTCCGAGAGACGTTTTAACCGCATTGCGTAACACATGCAAACACGGCCGTTCACATAGCTACGTTAGTTACAACAAAAAACAAGAAAAGAACCTTCTACTAAATATATATGCGAGCTGTTTCCATGCAAAAGGTGTGTCAGACCAAAACTAAATAGACTACGTTAATCACACAAGCAAATTATTTACAAAACAAAATATGTCCCATACACCATAAGTTAATTTATCAGATAATAATAAATATTATTCGGTACTCATCCTCAGTCAGCCACCCGTCAAAGAACATCTGCAGCCATTTCCCAACTGGATTCTTCTTATCTCATCTCAACCATCTTGACGGAGTCTTGATATTTCCAGGATTCCTCCATGGTCAATGATGTCATCTCTCGTGCTGATTCAAAAATTAAATTATTATACACTTGATGTCTGACTACTAAATTCGCCGTTCGGGTACGTCTTTCCCCAAAGCAGTCTATTGGCGAATTATCGAAGATACTGCCCCTACAAATATAGTACTGTGACTATCTAACACTGAATTTAACACTTTCAATAATAATTTCTGTGTCCTTCATGACACGCAAAGTATAACTGTCAACGTCCTTAGACGCGCAAAGTATAAAAGCCTGTGTCCACTGACACACAAAATAACAGCCTACGTCCGTAGACGCACAAAATAATAGTCTTACGTCCGTAGACGCACAGAATAATAAGCAATGTCTTGGCTCTTCACAACACTTATAAATGAACTGGCCCTGGGTCTTGATGGGGGGAGATTTATACAAAAATTTCTCGAAAGAATGATGGTACAGGAATGAAATAAATATCACTGAATTCGTAAATTAGCGCAGGTCAAGAATATGCCCATTAATCCTAGAATCGATCGTAGAGATTTTGTCTAGCCGATCTCCCGCGTGAATGCTAGCCGAGCGTGCCCACGCTAGACCTGCCGCGCTAAATAGGCATTCTTCTCTCATTGGTCCCCACACTTTCTGTCACTTGGCGGTTTTCAGCAGATCTTGGCGTCGTAGGAGTGTCTATTTTCTTCATCAGCCACTCACGTTACTGCATCATATTTCTTCTAGGCGCGAATATCACAATGAACATACCAGCAGCATGTCTCACTGCGCGTCGCTTCTATTTTGAGGTGGCCAACACCTGTCCTTCTGACACATCGCTAGGCTATTTACTTTCACAGCTAAAGTATTTAGCCTTTTGTCAATCTGCTTCAGGTATGTCCCCGCTGTCTCCAACCAATGCTTGAAATTTCCTCATCTCCGTCTGGCTACTTTCATGATGCTGGTGGAAATATTTATTAATTGAAGAAATAAAACATAGAATCATTTATCCAACAGAGAATAAAGGGTTCACAACTCTCCCACTCACAAAATTTCGAACTTCGGAGAAAGTCGACAATTTTTAAAGACTTCCGTAGGCCAATTGTTTTATTTCAGAATCACCCCTTTTCTATTACTTGGTCTAGCCGCTCTTGTCTTGAATGGCATTTACTCGTTTCACATCCTGCTCATAATGACTCTCTCAACTGCTTGCGTGACGCTGATGCCTGGGGCAACACTCTGCTCGCCTCGTTAATGTTTGTCAACACCAACTCTACTTCCTCCTTCTCGTGCCGTACTCAACTGCTCCCCGTGCACTTTGTTGATAGTAGGACGTCCATATATTCAAACTGCATCGTTATTTCGGCGCTCCCATGGTTCACTTCTACGATACTTTTTTAGGTTGGCAGCGTTGTAGACTGACATTGTTCCTGTACTCAACTCTTTCACTCTGTAAGCATTATTTCCAAGGTTTCTTACGATAGAATAGGGTCCTATGAACTTTTCGCAGAATTTACTGAAGATCTTCTTCTCTGGGTCCGATGTAGCAGGTCGTTTCACCAAAACAAGCTGGTTGATTTCAAGATCACTGTGAAACCTCTTATTTCTTACTCGCCGTAATCTGCGGTCTGCTTGTTTCCTCATGTAGGCTCTCGTCCTCTCAATTTGCAAGTCAGGTGCTATCATTGGATCTTGTGGGCAGTTAATGATGCTTTTCCACGATCTTACTGGATACTCGTTTTTGTGTAGGACCATAGGGATCTGTCCTGTTGACTCGTGTCTGGTAGAATTCATGCATGTCTCTACATCCTTGATTTTATCCACCCATCTGTGATGTTCATTTGGAATGAAGATTCTCAAATATGAAGTTACACACTTAATTGCTCTCTCACTTGGATTTGCTTGAGCATGTCGGATACTGCTTAAAATGTGTTTTATACCCATATCCTCCATACCTTTCTTGAATTCGGCGCTTGTGGAATAACTGCCATGATCTGATAATATAAATTCTGGTTTTCCAAGGATTGGAATAACTCTATTTCGAATACGACTGAGTACCTGTTTTGAAGTAGTTTTCTGAATTGGGCATAATACGACAAACTTAGAAAATACATCAATGCATACTAGTAAGTGTCGGCAACCTCGCCTTCCCTTCGGGATTGGACCGAAACAGTCGAGAGCCAGTAGCTCGCATGGTTTCTGAGGTAGCAATGGTCTAGGATACTGCCTCATTAAATAATTATTGGGCTTTGTTCTCTGACACGGGTCACAAGTTGTAATGACGTCACATATAGTTGTTCTCATACGTGGCCATGTAAATGTCTCTCCTATTGTTGCTTCGCACTTGTCTACGCCCACGTGACCGTAACTTTCGTGCGTATGCCATGTCAATCCTCGCTGTAAAGAAGCAGGTACTAATATGCGTAACTTGGTGTGGTCATTATCTACCCATTTGTGCAGCAAATTATTGACATAAACATATCTTCCTTCTTTGGCTTTCGCTTCTCGAAATGCAGGTGTTCCTGTAGGCAGTTGCTTTCTGAAGTATTGAATTAATAGCATCATCCATGGTTCCGCTTCTTGTTCTCGCTGTATCTCACGTAACTCCTCCAAGAATTCCCGGTCCTTCGGTGTTAACTCCAAGTGTTGTACCATCGCTGTTTCTTCATTATCAGGCTCTGGGTTCCTGCTGAGTGCATCCGGAATCACGTTCATCTTCCCTGGGCAATGTTCAATCTCAATGCTAAACTGCTGAATATATATAGACCAACGTGTCACACGTTCGCTTGCCATCGACGTCTTAAACAAGAATGTTAGTGCTTTATGATCAGTCCTGACAACAATGGGGTAACCATAGATTATTCGTTTCCATTGTTGTAGCGCATGAAGTATGGCCAACAGCTCTAGTTCCGTTACAGTATAATTGCGCTCGTGCTTACGCAATTTTCGGCTGACAAATGCCAAATATGTTTTATGCTGCAGGTTAGCTGGATCCTCTTGGTAGAGCATAGCACCTATACCAACTAGTGAAGCATCCGCTTGGATTATAAATTTGTGCTTGAAATCTGGATATCCTAATTTAATGCAGTTTTCCAATAGCTGTTTCGTTGCTTGGAATGCCTTCTCACACTCCGCATTCCATAACCATTTATTATTTTTCTTTAGCATTTCCTGCATGGGAGCTACAGTCTCCGTATAACCTGGACAGTTTTCCTTAAAGAATCCCGTTACGCCTAAGAAAGCCCGAATGTGCTTGACTCTCGTTGGTGTAGGGAAATTCTTTATCGCTTCGATCTTAGCGGGATTTTGCTTCACTCCCTCCTTGTCAATGATGTGACCCAAATATAAGATCTCGCTCTTGAAGAAATGCGATTTCTTCAGGTTTACTTTGAAATTTGATGCATTCAGGTTGCCTAATACTTTATCTAAATTCTCCATGTGAGTTTCAATGTTGTCGGATGCCAGCAAAATGTCATCAATGTAGCGTACCGTCATCTCCTTAACTTCCTCGGTTAGATTCCGGTCCAGGGCTCGGATTAAAGCACAGCCTGCTGTTTTGACTCCAAAGGGCATTCGAACGAAGCAAAACGTTCGGTTATCGAATAAGAAGCCAGTTAAAAGCTGTGACTTCTCATCCAATTCAATATGGTGGAACGAGCTCGTCAGATCGACTGATGAATAAATGCTTTTGTTTTTAAAGCCTTTTAGTACGTCTCTGATAATTGGCGCTCTGTCATACTCAGGAAAAATTAGTCTCGTGTTGAGATTTCTGGCATCTAAACAAAGTCTAATAGATCCATTTGGTTTTGTGACTGCCAAAATCGCATTTTGATAAGGTGTCGGTGTCTTCCTTATCACTCCAGCTTGTAACATCTCGTCTATAATGACCGTAACTTGACCACGATATTTTTCAGGAATTGGATACAACCTACTTTTGAAAGGTGACCAATCCTCGACTTGCATAGAATATTTGAAATTTAATATTTTCCCAGGTACTGTATCAAATACTGTTTTGTGCTTCCTTAAAATCTCTTCCAATTGCTTTCTGTGTTCACCCCCAAGTTGAATGTCATTGAGCCGCTCCTGTAGTAACTCTTCAAATTGTGCATCACTGTCGTCTCCTTCCGTTAATAAAGACCATATCTCCTGGGATTCACTCTCCTCGCCTAGTTCCACAACAGCTCCTTCTATGATGTTATCTTCTGCCTTTCGTACCTCCTCTTCCGTCTCTTCCGATATTGCTTCCAATGCCCACGAATTTACATCTCTTCCGGTGGTGATTTCATCCATATGCAATCCCACGTTCTTCAGCTGATCATGCTCTCTAAAACTGACTGTATTCTTGAGCAAATCTATCACTGCTTGATAGTCACAAATAAAATTTGCACCAAGAATTATATTGAAATTCATCTTTGCCATGATAATGAATGTTTGCCCAAAAGTGTGTTCCAATATGTTCAGCTCTAAGTATGCCTGACGTTTACAAGTGACGGTGCGTTCAGGAATAACACCCCTCACTTTGAGCTGTGGTACGGGAATTACAGGAATATTTTGACTCCGTCCCAACTCTCGAACCAAGGCCTCCGATACCAGACTGATCTGTGACCCCGTATCCAATAAACATCTTATATTAATTCCACCAATCCTTGCGTAAATAATGGGTAGTTGCCTAATTTCATCGTTCCGTGGTTTCACCGTCTCCTCCAGGCAGTCTTCTGGCAAAGCAATCCATTCTTGTATGTTCGCTACTATCCATCCCTCTTCAACTTCCGACTGTTGCGTTTGTAGTCTGTGTTCTTTATCCAAATTTAACATTTTTTTTAGCTCCGGTGCGACTCCCATCATCCGTTTGTTGCCGATGTCCTTGATATTCCTCTTGTCTCAGTAGACTTCCAGCTTCCTCAGTATGTGTATCAGGATTCTTCATGTTCCCAATGGCTTTTTCCCATCTTCCTAGCTCTCCACCTTGACTAGCGTGTAATTCCTCTAGGTAATTTTGTGATTGAGCGTGCCTATCATCCCAGTCATTTCGATAATTTCGTGGCTCTCCTTGATTTTGGTCTCTTCTTCCTTTCCATCTTTGATTAGCATTGTAATCACCGTATCTTCCATAAGGCCTGTCATTTCTTCGATTTTCACGCCAATGTTGATATCCTCTCTGTTGATACCTATTGTTGCCTTGATATGATCTATTATTGTAGTTATTTTCGTTACGCTGGTATGGTCTGTTTTCTCCTTCTTCCTGGTTTCGCCTAGGTGTGGAAGTGCTTGTATTAGTGCCCTGCGTTTTAGTGTTTGCCTGCTTAGGTTTTATGACCTCTGTCGCATTGACTAACTCCAGCTGTCTTCCTCCTCTATAATGATTATGAGACGTAGTCTCATCTATCTGGCGTAATATCTGCTCTGCATGTATGGCCGTACTAACGTTCGCTGCGACTAGGACTTGTTGCACGTTGACTGGCAATTGCCTCGCTATTGTCATCACCAGATCCGCTTCATTTAAAGGGTAATCAAGGTCGCGAAATTTTAACATTTGCATGTTAAAGAAATCTGAGTATTTTGTTTGCTGTGTGGTTTGGTACTTTCTAGAGTAAAGCTCCATCCTTAGACTCTGTTGTGTTGCGGGCGACCAATATTTGCGCAGAAACGCCAATTTAAAATCTGACATGGTTCCAAATGTGTATTTGAAGCTTAAAAACCATGTAAGGACATTTCCTGATAAAAATCTCTCCATCATCCTCAATCTACGTGCTTCAGGTACCCCAGTGTCATTGAAATGGTCTTCAATCTCTTTGAGAAAAGCTTTAGGTGTTACCCCTGAATTTTCCGTGTATTTCTGTGGTTTATAATCACTTGAGCGAATTACTTGGATAAGTTGAGTAGGCTGATTACCGTCTTGTGGTGTTGAGCTCCTATCGATATTCTTGCGAAACCCTTCCGTGTTTGTTGTTAATGGGCCCTCCGCCTGAGTCTGACTTCCTGCTGTGCTCGCCTCCGGGCTATTTGAGTCATCCTGCTTGTCTTTCAATGCTCCCGTTCTAAATATCGACGATTGCTCTAATGACCTGAGTTCGGCTTTAATGATCCTGTCCGTCTGTTCTTTAAGTTTATTCTTAATTTCTTGCTCTAATGCCTGAATACGAGTATGATTTTCGCCTACTGTTTTTAAGATGGTGGATCTTTCCTCTTTAGAATCGACATTCATTTTTCGCCAATCTTTCCTTATCTGCTCCTTAATCGTGCTTACTTTTTCTTCAATCTGGCTTTTAGTGTCATCCTGATTGCTTTCTATCTGGCTCAGCCTATCTTCGATGGTACTCCTTAATTGACTATGATCCGCTTCTAGGCTTTTCCATTGTTCCGCTGATTTTATTTCGAGACGATCCATATCTTTAATTATGCCGGATATGTTCTCATCTACTGCTGATAATTGTTGTTGAATGACTTTGCCGCTCTTTTCCATCTCCATAAATCGTCCTTCTAACTTCTCCTGAGCTATCTTGGCCTCGCTTGTATTCATAGTGCACGCTATTTCAATTTGCTCTAATTTAGCTAACTCCGTTTCATCCAGAATGCTAAGTTTTTTATCAAAAATATTTTCCATTTTCTTAATCTGGTCTAATTGCTTTTCATTATTTTTACTCACATCTAGGGCCAGTAATACCATCTGTTGATTAGTGTGCTCTTTCATCTCTGCGGTTAGCGTTTCTAACTGTGAATTGATAGTGTCATTAATTTCACTTTTTAATAACCTAGCTTGTTCCGCCTGATATTCATTCTGTTCAATTCTACTGTTATTTAATTGTATCCGCAATGATTCACTTTGTTCTGATAATTTTTTTATCGACTCACTTTGTTCTAACAAACTATTGTTTATTTGTTCAGATAATTTCGCGTTCAATGCTTCACTTTGTTCTAACATACTAGTGTTTAATGATTGACTCTGTTCTGATAGTTTAGTGTTTATTTGTTCAGATAATTTTGTGTTCAATGATTGACTCTGTTCCTCCAATTTAGTGTCCAACAATGCCTGTGTTCTCCTAGCTGCACTCTCAATGATTTCTTGAATCTGTTCAACCGTTGCCATATTACACACTTTACATGAGACATTAGGGAAATGACATAAAGCAATGCCCTTTGACACACACATAAAATCCAACGCACATTTAATTTCTTTACCCTACTCAGTTCATTTATTTTTACTTTTAATCCCACTAGTCGATTGCATCTCTGAGTAGTTCTAATTTTACTCAATTTAATTTAAACCAAACACATATTCAGTCATTAAATTGTTATCCTGATCTGATATTAACACTGACTAATTAACAAAGTATTAATTGTCATTTAAGGCTACAGCCTCCTAACATTTTCACGAGTTTGACTTTCTAAACAAATCTAATTTTAACTTTAATCATTGGGCGCCCGGTATCACATATTACCTTTTACTTTAATTCAATAGACAAAAACGTGAACCGTATTTTACTTTGCAAACTCCTGATTTTACTTTATATTTCACACATTTGGCGGTATCCTCTTCGCCTCACGTACTTTTAATAAAATATCACTTCGCGGTGATTAAAATACTGCCATATCTGCCTGCATTTGCGGCATGTCAGTTTTACTCAAATACGCCACTAAAATGTGTTCCAGCAGCGAACCAGCAACCAAATTACACCTTCATTGTTGCGTCAGTTTGAAAACCCAACTACGCTTACACTGACATGTGCAAAATCTTTGCCGTTACACCACAGTGAACCGCCCCACGCTTGGCCGCGCCAGTTTACTCCTATGAACCCTTCAGAAAAGCAGTGTTTAATGTAAGAAATCTTAATCAAGGGGTCGCGCTCAGTTCCTATGTGATGTTTACGTTCGCCAAACAACGTGCTCTACTGAGGTAAGGGTCATAGGATATAAACTATAAATTAGAAAGAAAGGTGACAAGATGTAAAATAATAACATGATTTAATGACTAATAGTGCATAAAAAGAAATAAACAACAATAAAATATAAAACAATCCTCCCTGAATTTCCCATGATAGAAATATCTATAAATTTGAGGAGTCAGACGGATCTCCCCTTTTATTTAAAATGTGGATCCTGGTTCCACTACCTTGCAATTTGGGTTTTATGTGCGCGTAATGACTAACTACGAGGAATGAGTACTTTGGATGACTGTTCGTTTACAACGGGTTAACAGCCACGATGCTTACGAACAATCATCTCGTAAATCAACGTTTATGGATATGGAACATGACATTGAATAAAACCCTTAAAAAGTAATGCTGACACACGCACTACAAATCTACTATTTACAGGAATCTCTCTCGGGACCCTCATTAGCGCGAAGACGCACTTGACTTTGAGCTGCCAACACGGGCCAAATTGCTCAACACAAACAAGGAAATATGGCAAGCATGTGACTCACGGGTCACTGAATGAATAAAAAAAACATGGAATAAACCAACAACAACAAAAGCCTGACTGGCTGACATTACTTTATATGAACAAAACTGCATGTTAAGCTAACGCTTCGGAGATTATCGTGATTCGTAGGCAACTCCCATTTATTAAACAATTTTTATCATTGATCAGTTCTTAATTCTGTATTTAAAGTTATTACTGAGCCACACAGGCACTCTCCACTAATGACCTGGCTGGCAATCTTCAGTCCGTCTTGTGCAACATCTCCCCTCTTCCTCAATCACCTGCCATTGTCCCACTCCAGTGTGTATAAATACCTGACCAGCTGTGCCGTTATCTCAAGGAATCAACAGCAACAAACTCAACCACTTCAAAATATGGTCAGACATTAATCAAAATATCCAGAATTGCCCTCGCGAGGTCACAATCTGGATTTGTCATCAAGCTGCCAGAAATCAGTCTAAGCTGAAAATCCCGTTTATAATGACACAAAAACACACACTCACACACACACATATTTGGGAATGACAATACGTTTTCACACAGATCGGCTGAATGGATGCTCGCCGATAATTAAACAAAATTAAAACCTACGATAGAGCTGACTGCTCTTCGTCACAAATCACATTGCTCCAAAGGCAATAATCTCATTGAATCTGATCAATAATAAAACAAAAGAAATTAATTACCCTCCAATCTACTGTATAACTATATTACATCAGTCCTACTTCTGAAACACAACATATCTCTGAGAGACGTTTTTAACCGCTTTGCGTAAGATATGCAAACACGGCCGTTCACATAGCTACGTTAGTTACAACAACAAACAAGAAAAGAACCTTCTACTAAATATATATGCGAGCTGTTTCCATGCAAAAGGTGTGTCAGACCAAAACTAAATAGACTACGTTAATCACACAAGCAAATTATTTACAAAACAAAATATGTCCCATACACCATAAGTTAATTTATCAGATAATAATAAATATTATTCGGTACTCATCTTCAGTCAGCCACCCGTCAAAGAACATCTGCAGCCATTTCCCAACTGGATTCTTCTTATCTCATCTCAACCATCTTGACGGAGTCTTGATATTTCCAGGCTTCCTCCATGGTCAATGATGTCATCTCTCGTGCTGATTCAAAAATTAAATTATTATACACTTGATGTCTGACTACTAAATTCGCCGTTCGGGTACTTCTTTCCCCAAAGCAGTCTATTGGCGAATTATCGAAGATACTGCCCCTACAAATATAGTACTGTGACTATCTAACACTGAATTTAACACTTTCAATAATAATTTCTGTGTCCTTCATGACACGCAAAGTATAACTGTCAACGTCCTTAGACGCGCAAAGTATAAAAGCCTGTGTCCACTGACACACAAAATAACAGCCTACGTCCGTAGACGCACAAAATAATAGTCTTACGTCCGTAGACGCACAGAATAATAAGCAATGTCTTGGCTCTTCACAACACTTATAAATGAACTGGCCCTGGGTCTTGATGGGGGGAGATTTATACAAAAATTTCTCGAAAGAATGATGGTACAGGAATGAAATAAATATCACTGAATTCGTAAAATAGCGCAGGTCAAGAATATGCCCATTAATCCTAGAATCGATCGTAGAGATTTTGTCTAGGCGATCTCCCGCGTGAATGCTAGCCGAGCGTGCCCACGCTAGACCTGCCGCGCTAAATAGGCATTCTTCTCTCATTGGTTCCCACCCTTTCTGTCACTTGGCGGTTTTCAGCAGATCTTGGCGTCGTAGGAGTGTCTATTTTCTTCATCAGCCACTCACGTTACTGCATCATATTTCTTCTAGGCGCGAATATCACAATGAACATACAAGCAGCATGTCTCACTGCGCGTCGCTTCTATTTTGAGGTGGCCAACACCTGTCCTTCTGACACATCGCTAGGCTATTTACTTTCACAGCTAAAGTATTTAGCCTTTTGTCAATCTGCTTCAGGTATGTCCCCGCTGTCTCCAACCAATGCTTGAAATTTCCTCATCTTCGTCTGGCTACTTTCATGATTCTGGTGGAAATATTTATTAATTGAAGAAATAAAACATAGAATCATTTATCCAACAGAGGATAAAGGGTTCACCAGACCAATTGTTTTTGCCTAAAACAACATTTACTAGGTTCGCAGCCATATACTCGTATACACCCCGAATTTTAGTCACGCAGAGTGGGAGTACTCATGCATCAATACTCTTTCATCAAGACCAATCGTTTTGCCAATGCAACCTTTATATACTGTATGTCTATGACTTCAGTCATGATCATTATTTTAGCCTATTGAATTCGAGATCTTTAAATATAATGTCCACTTTTCAATACAATGTTTGTTCACCTATACTACCTACCATTATCGATACTAGTTTCGACACATTTGCCTTCTTCAGTCTTGCAGTTTTCTATAACAAAATATTTCATTTAAAACAACCTTTAAAATGCATAATTTACTGGATAAAAAACTGTAAAAAAAAACAGAGTGTCACTTAACTAAACATAAAAATAAAATTCTTAAAGAGATGGACAAAATCCGGATAACAACCCTTTGTCGTTTTTTATTAACAACGAAAACTCAGGAGTGCAGTTAAAATCGTATAAACCCGTTGAACGCCTTTTTGCCAAGTCCCATTGGTTATTGAAGATATTGAATCTAGCGCTTATCTTCTATTATACACACATCAAAAAAAGTTTTGCATCACCTCGGTTCCAAGAGTTCCGGAACCTTTAAATACAAAGGGAATAGAGATCAACACAAACAACATTTCAGCTCGTTTTATTGCTCATGAGACCCACACATTGCATGTTGTACCATCATACAGCTAGACTTTCAGCATTTGTGGTCCAGATTGCAGTACACACCACTACCTCTAATACCCAGTAGCACGTCCTCTTGCATTGATGCATGCCTGTATTCGTCGTGGCATACTATCCACAAGTTCATCAAGACACTGTTGGTCCAAATTGTCCCACTCCTCAACGACAATTCGGCGTAAATCTCTCAGAGTGGTTGGTGGGTCAAGACGTCCATAAACAGCCCTTTTCAACATATCCCAGGCATGTTCGATAGGGTTCATGTCTGGCGAACATGCTGGCCACTGTAGTCGAGCGATGTCGTTATCTTGAAGGAACGCATTCACAAGATGTGCACGATGAGGTCGAGAATTGTCGTCCATGAAGACAAATGCCTCTCCAATATTCTGCCGATATGGGTGCACTATGGGTCGGAGGATGTCATTCAGGTATCGTAAAGCCGTTTCGGAGCCTTCCATGACCACCAGTGGCGTACGTCGGCCCCACATAATGCCACCCCAAAACATCAGGGAACCACCACCTTGCTGCACTCGCTGGACAGTGTGTCTAAGACGTTCAGCCTGACCAGGGTGCCTCCAAACACGTCTCCGACGATTGTCTGGTTGAAGGCATATGCGACACTCATCGGTGAAGAGAACGTGATGCCAATTCTATGGGGTCCATTCAGCATGTTGTTGGGCCCATCTGTACCGCGCTGCATGGTGTCGGGGTTGCAAAGCTGGACCTCGCCATGGACGTCGGGAGTGAAGTTGCGCATCATGCAGCCTATTGCGCACAGTTTGAGTTGAAACACGACGTCCTGTGGCTGAACGAAACGCATTATTCAACATGGTGGCATTGCTGTCAGGGTTCCTCCGAGCGGCAATCCGTAAGTAGCGGTCATCCACTACAGTAGTAGCCCTTGGGCGGCCTGAGCGAGGCCTGTCATCGACAGTTCCTGTATCTCTGTACCTCCTCCATGTCCGAACAACATCGCTTTGGTTCACTCTGAGACGCCTGGAAACTTCCCTTGTTGAGAGCCCTTCTTGACACAAAGTAACAATGCGGACGCAATCGAACTGCGGTATTGACCTTCTAGG
This sequence comes from Meconema thalassinum, assembly GCA_946902985.2. Lineage (NCBI taxonomy): Eukaryota > Metazoa > Arthropoda > Insecta > Orthoptera > Tettigoniidae > Meconema > Meconema thalassinum. Next base: position 675,101,016 of record OX336388.2, read on the forward strand.
CATGGTAGAACTACAGACAACATGAGCAGCGTACCTTCGTCCTGGTGGAATGACTGGAACTGATCGGCTGTCGTACCCCCTCCGTCTAATAGGCCCTGCTCATGCATGGTTGTTTACATCTTTGAGCAGTTTTAGTGACATCTATGAACAGTCAAAGGGACTGTATCTTTGATACAATATACACAGTCAATGTCTATATGCCGGAGATCTGGGAACCGAGGTGATGCAAAACTTTTTTTGATGTGTGTATAAAACTAAGTGTCCTGACTGACTGACTGACTCATCATCGCCCAGCCAAAACTATTAAAGTTAGAAACATGACATTTTAGTGATATGTTCGCTGTATGTCGAAAGCGCGCACTAAGGAAGGATTTTTGGATATTCAGGTTCTAAAGGGGTGTTAAGGGGGTAGACCTGCATTTCACTGAATAACAATATCTCCCGATTGGTTTCATTGGGGGATGTGATACTCGGCATATAAACTCATCATTAAAAATAAGAAGACACATGTCTGAGGGTTTTTCGATGTGGTGTATATCATGAGGTGAAAGGGGTGAAAAGTGGGGGTTGAAGGATTCCTAACGGACCGTGTATCTCTTAAACGACATAGGCGAGGAGTTTGAAACTCAGCGGGAAAAAATCTGTTTAAAAAATAAGTAAATAGGTGTTCGGCCGTTTTTTTCATAAATTCAATTTAAGGGGCCCATGGGGAGGGGTGAAATTATGGGGGGGGGGTGGAAACAGGAAAGAAAGTGTCCTAACTGATTGACTCACTCACTCATCAAACTCAGGGAAAAAATAGCTTAAAAATAAGTACATAGGTGTTCGACAGTTGTTTACATAAATACAATTTAAGGGGTTCATGGGGAGGGGTGAAATTCTGAAAGAAAAAGAAATAAAAGGAAATGTCTTGACTCACTCACTCACTCATCATCGCCCAGCCAAAATTATTGAAGTTAGAAACATGACAATTTGGGGATATGTTCGTTGTATGTCAAAAATGTCCAATAAGGAAGGATTTTCGGATATTCAGGTTCTAAAGGGGTCTTAAGGGGGTTAAACCTGCATTTCGTTGAATAACAATATCTCACGAGTGGTTTCATTTGTGGATGTGATACTCGGCATATAAACTACGATAATCATTAAAAATAAGCAGACATGTATCGAAGGGTTTTTCTATGTGGTGTATATTATGAGGTGAAAGGGGTGAAAAGTGGGGGTTGAAGGATTCCTAACGGAGCGTGTACGGTATATCTTAAACGACATAGGCGAGAAGTTTGAAACTCAGCGGGAAAGATTCAGCTTAAAAATAAGTAAATAGTTGTTCGAAGGTTTTTTCATAAATTCAACTTAAGGGGCCAATGGGGTGGGGTGGAATTCTGAAAAAAGAAAAGGAGGAAAGTGTCCTAACTGACTGACTGACTCGCTCACTCATCAAACTCAGGGGAAAAGGACAGCCTAAAAATAAGTTAATAGGTGTTCGAACTTTTTTTTTTTTCATAAATCCAATTTAAGGGGCCCATAGGGAGGGGTGAAATTCTGAAAAAAAAAAATGAAATGAAATGTCCTGACTGACTCACTCGTTTATCATCGCCCAGCGAAAACTATTAAAGTTGACAACATAACATTTTGGGAATATGTTCGCTGTATGTCGTAAACGTCCACTAAGGAAGGATTTTTGTTTATTCGGGTTCTAAAGAGGTGTTAAGGGGGTAAACGTGCATTTCATTGAATAACAATATCTCATGAGTTGTTTAATTTGGAGATGCGATATTGGGCATATAAACTAATCATTAAAAATAAGCAGACATATGTCTAAGGGATTATCGATGTGGTGTATATTATGAGGTGACAGGGGTGAAAATTGGGGGGTTGAAGGATTTTTAAAGGAGCGTGTATCTCTTAAACGACATAGACGAGAAGTTTGAAATTCAGCGGAAAAGAATTCAGCTTAAAATATAAGTAAATAGGTGTTCGACCGTTTTTTTCATAAATCCAATTTAAGGGGCCAATGGGAAGGGGTGAAATTCTGGGGGAAAAAACAGGAAAGAAAGTGTCCTAACTGATTGACTCAATCACTCAACAAACAAACTCAGGGGAAAAACAGCTTAGAAAAAAGTAAATAGGTGGTCGACCGTTTTTTTTCATAAATCCAATTTAAGGGGTTCATGGGGGGGGGGGGGTGAAATTCTGAAAAATAAATGAAAGCAAATGTCCTGACTGACTCTCTCACTCATCATCGCCCAGCAAAAATTATTGAAGTTAGAAACATGAAATTTTGGGGATATGTTCGTTGTATGTCGAAAACGTCCACTGAAAGATTTCTGGATATTGAGGTTCTAAAGAGGTGTTCAGAGGGTAAACGTGGATTTCATTGAATAACAATATCTCACGAGTGGTTTCATTTGGTGATGTGATACTTGGCATATAAACTAATCATTAAAAATAAGCTGAAACTTGTCCAATGAATTTTCGATGTGGTGTATATTATGAGGTGAAAGGGATGAAAAGTGGGGGTTGAAATATTCCTTACGGAGCGTGAATTTCTTAAACGACATAGGCGAGGAGTTTGAAACTCAGAGGAAAACTATCAGCTTAAAAATATATAATTAAATAATTCAATAAATAGGTGTTCGACCGTTTTCTCATGCGGGAGGGGTGAAGTTCTGAAAGAAAAACGTCCACTAAGGAAGGATTTTTGGATGTTCACTCTCATCGACCAACCAAAACTATAAAAATTAGAAGAATGATATTTTGGGGATATGTTTGTTGTGTGTCGAAAACGTCTACTAAGGAGGGATTTTGGGATATTCAGGTTCTAGAGGGGTGTTAACGGAGTTAAACCTGCATTTCATTGAATAACAATATAACACGATTATGACGCGAGCGAAATCGCGGGTACCTGCTAGTTATAAAATATGTGTAGGTCGTGTTAGTTGAAATCTGATCCCCTGTTCTTCCGACTGTGTTTTTTTTTTTTACAAAATAGAGGTGTATTTTGTATCCCACATGTTGGTAATAGTATTGTCCGCATCGGTAACAGTTGAAGAGATCTTATGCGCATGGCAAACATGGGAATTATTGTCGTTGGAAGAGCAATTTAAAATAACATAATTTAGCACATATATCCAGTGCAGTAGTGATAATGGACAGTAAATTCAATTGGTAATGACTCTCAGAATGTGAAATAAGGTGTGAAATCATATATTATCCAAGTGCATGTGTAACATCCATGTTTGGTTCTCTTATAGTTTTAATATTTTTATTTCCCTGAAAAACCACTGTATGTTTAGAGTAAAAACTCTACAGTAATGAACATTATTGGGCACATTTCTTGGAAAATTGTCCATGTTCTCTAAAACGGATTACAAGTGAATGTATTTTTGTTGCTGCTTGATTAAAGTTAGCTACCCTTGTTAGTCTGACAGGCCCCGGCTGGCTCCCACTCCGAATTAACAATGCTAAGCATGGATAACATCCCACTAGCTCTAGTGAAGGTCGGGCTAGATCGCGAGATGTTGTCTTGTCTGGCCAGGGTGGAGACTGTTCCGTTGCGTCCCCTCTCAATTCTTTTACTTCGATTAATTTTGTGACAGACGGAGCGAGGTGTTGTCGGCGCGTCAAAGCTGCCGCCTGAACGATGGGCTGTCTCCAGGCGGCTAATGACGCCAGTCGGAGACAACCTGTCCCGCCCGCGCCAGCTCTATGGCTGGGCCTCACCTAGCCCTTTGTTCCCCTACCTGCAGCCTTATCTTAACTAATACACTCCTAGAAGTAGGCTATGCCCCTTTGTCATACACAAGACCATTCTAACGAATACAAGTTGCTTTCATTTGAATAATTAAGTACATTATTTCTTGGAGAATGCATGCATGTCTCATTAAATTAGTATCGCTGAATGAGAGGCGAAAGTAAGATAAAATTTGCTTAAATTTTGAAATTAGCCAAAACACCTTCTGTAATGATGAAATATAAATCTGGAAATGAAGTGATAGATGTTTACTCCTGCGATGCTTATAGCTCACCAATCGTCCCCTTTTCACAACACGACTTATCCTAGGGGGAGGGGGATACTTTTCACCATGTTCGGAAAATGATTTAGTGACATCAGGTGGCAGATTCAATAACCACAGAGTGCTATTTTTTAGCCTACTTTAGATTTTTGCAAATATTGAAAGTAGACTTATGAGATCAACACAGGGCGAAAAAATTGTGTGTCTGTCTGTGTGTGTGTGTGTGTGTCTGTGAGGCTGTCTGTCTGTGAGTGTGTGTACTCTGAATGTCTGTCCCCCCCCCCCCTATCAATTCGAACACGGTGAAACCAAATTGAACGAAATTTGGTACTGAGGTAGCCCTAGCAAAGGGCACCTCAGTGTCATGTTTTATATCGCCACCATCTTGACGGAAACGTAATGGCGGCCACCCAAATGTTGAAAGCTTAAATCAAATTACGACTAACCTAATCATCCGATCTATGCCAAAGTTTGCAACAACAAACCTGTATGCGAGGAGCATCCCTTGACCAAATTACAAGGTCATCAGCTCAATAGTTTGCGGATGGCGGCCATGTTTGTGTGTAAATCTATTCCCCCATTAATTCAGACACGGTGAAACCGAATGGAACGAAATTTGGTACAGAGGTAGCAATAGCTAAGGGCACCTCAGTGTTATGTTTTATGTTGCCGCCATCTTGATGCAAACGTAATGGCGGCCACCCAAATGTGCAAAGCTTAAATCAAATTACGACTAACCTAATCATCCGATCTCTACCAAATTTTGCAACAACATATCATTTTATGGGCAGCATTTGTTAACCAAACTACAAGCTCATCAGCCTAACAGTTTGCGGATGGCGGCCATGTTTGTGTGCAAATCGATTCCTCCTATTAATTCAAACACGGTGAAATCGAATTGAACGAAATTTGGTACAGAGGTAGCTCTAGCAAGGGGGACCTCAGTGTCATGTTTTATATCGCCGCCATCTTGACGGAAACGTATTGGCGGCCACCCAAATGTTGAAAGCTTAAATCAAATTACGACCAACCTAATCATCGGATCTCTACCGGTTATTGCGCCATTATACCTTTATATATGTGGACTATTTTGACCAAACTACAAGGTCATCAGCCCAATAATTTGCGGATGGCGGCCATGTATGTGTGCAAACGGATTCCCCCTATCTATTCAAACACGGTGAATCCAAATAGAACGAAATTTGGTACAGAGATAGCAATAGCAAAGGGCACCTCAGTGTCATGTTTTATACCGCCACCATCTTGACGAAAACGTAATGGCGGCCACCCAAATGTTCAAAGCTAAAATCAAATTTCGACCAACCCAATCATCTGATCTCTATCAAATTTTGCAACAACATACCTTTATGTGGAAAGCGTTCTTTGACCAAGCTACAAGGTCGTCAGTCCAATAGTTTGCATATGGCGGCCATATATGTGTGCAAATGGATTCCCCCTATCAATTCAAACAGGGTAAAACCGAATTGAACGAAATTAGGTACGGAGGTTGCTCTAGCAAAGGGCACCTCAGGGTCATGTTTTATATTGCCGCCATCTTGACGGAAACGGAATGGTGGCCACCCAAATGTTAAAAGATTAAATCAAATTATGAACAACCTAATTATTTGATCTCTACCAAATTTTGCAACCACATACCTTTTTGTGGGAAGCATCTTTTGACTGAACTACAAGGTCATCAGCCCAATAGTTTGCAGTTAGCGGCCATTTATGTGTGCAAATCGATTCACCATATCAATTAAAACACGGTGAAACCGAATTGAATTAAATTTTGTACAGAGGTAGCACTAGCAAAGGGCACTTCATATTCATTTTTATTATCCGTATAACACGTAGTATTTCTACAAGCTACTACAACCAACATTCAATTATACTCCTTGAAAAGGACAAAGAGTTATAACAATACCCATGCATTTAGGAGAAAGTAGGCTATATGTCCTTTACTGAACATCTTGTTTAATTTTCTGCCGTTGGTATCCCAAAAAGTCCCTTTATAGATTCTCCTTGACTTCCTGCCATTTCTTGTTACCCACTTCCGGCGTGAAAAATTGGCGTGGTTTTGTACTCGTACAGTATATTCAAAGAATAAAATCTATGTGGTGAATGTGAATCTTTCTATGTAAATAGAATTGTATTATTGTCAACAAATGGTGCATTCTTTTGCTAACTATGGTGCTACTTTGCTCCATTCCAACAGTTTCTCTACAAAACCACAGAGTTCTTTCTCTGGAGTAGCCTAAAGTATCCTTCTCCTATGAGGATACATTGCTCCAGTTTATTTATAGTTTTAATTCAAGTATCACATGTGTCAACTTACTCCTCAATTCACTGATTACTCCTTGAACCTCGAAAAGTATTTAAATTCGAAAAGGGGAAAAATCCAAGATTTAAATTTGCATTTCGCAAACACTTTGCCACAAAAAAATGGAACACCGTAGACACCGTAGTATATATGAGTAATCCAGTTACAAACATGGCCGCCTCTGTTTCTTAAAATTTTTCAGGAGAGGCAAAAACTGTTTAATACACTTCCTACTTGCCTTCTAAGTTAATATTTTGAATTTAGATTCTCAGCATAATCAGAATCATATTTACATTAATATTTTCATATGATATTCCATAGTTAAGCCGAAAATCACTGTTGAAATATGGAGTTGGCCATGTTTGTAACTTAACTCCAAGATAATGCACTGTTTTGACATAGTAAATTGGTCAGTAATGCTAAAATTTATGACAGGTGTGTACAGTAAGAAAGTAAAACTGTCCGTTTTAGTGATGAAAATGTGATTATCTTTTTAATGAGACAATATAAGAAAGTGGAAATTTCATACATTATACGATATTTTTCAGTTTTAGAAACTATACAATCACTTCAACAACATCAAAATCTTTCTCAGTATTCTGAATGAGACATTCACAACAATCAGCGTCTGTAGGTACTTCTGGCTTGGTGTCATTTTCGTCAATAATCTTTTGGAACCATTTCAGTTTCTCATTTTTGTTCCACTCCTCTCCATAGTGTTTTTGAAGCAAATTTATGACATCTTGTATCTTCAATGGCTTTACTCTGATGCCAGGAATTAGTTCAGTAGGATTTACATCTTTTGGTCGTTTACCTTTTTTCATAACCGACAACGATTGCCCAATCTCAAAATTGTAGTTGAGTTCCCCACTGACAGTGACTGAGTTTGACTTCCTTGTAAGCACAAGCCTTTTAATTTGTGAAATTTTAAAGTGAAGTGCTCCAGGATCTTTCACACATGCTTTAGCTTCAGCTTTTCAATCAACATTATTCCAATGGGTTTTCAGGAGCTTTACCATTCCATGTTTCCTATACCCTTCGTGGTAGTCATCTAGTTGAACAAATGTCTCCAGTTTCTCCTTCAATTGTTCCAAAAACTCTATCACTCGGCATGTAAGAATGGCCAGTGACAGGGAAAACAATTTCCATCTTCCGAATGTTTGGCAAGGTTTGAGATAACCATGAAAGGCACATTGTCAACATTGTAGTGTTTTTATTTTGTCCCGGACAGCCATCCGCGACAAGACGTACGGTGTGTACATTATTGAAAGCACCCGAATCTGCTTTACTCTGCAGTTCATTAAACACGACGGAAGACACTTCATTAGATGACTTTCTCATTTCGTTCTCCGCCCACGTGTATATCGCAATATGCTCTTTACTTAACGCCAGTTTCCCAGTAGAATGTCCAGAAACAACAGTCAAATTGTAGCAGCATAATTGTCGGGAATAGTATGCACTTTGATCAGGCAACTTTGGTATGGGTAAATTCTTCTGCATGTCGAATGATATGATGTACACGCCAGAGGTTTCCTGTTTTAGAAGTTTGAAAAATCTTTTAGCTTGCATTTTGTGCAACCTCAAATCAGTCTGTAGCTTCTTCAATATTGCTGCATCTTTTTCATGCTTTATTTTCTCGGTTAGTTGTAGGCAAGTAGAACAAACGTCTGTGGATGGTGCTTTATAACTGATATTAAAATTGGTAACAACATTTTTCCGGAACAGTGATTGTTTAACTTTCAAATTGTCAGAGACTGTTGCTTGGTACATTCTCCACATTGTAGCTATGCTCAGATTAGAGTCCAAATAAATACGGGTACTTCTTGATCTGCAGTAATGCGATTCGCATCCTTTAAACTGTTTAATATAACATTTCACTGACAGAATTTTGCTAGTGTAAACGGCAGTCTTTCTGTAACCTCCACAGGTTTCAACGGGTATAAGGCATCCTTCTTTCTTAAAACGTTTGGAAACACCTTCAACCCGATGTTTTGTAATAACAAGTACACCTAAAAATTGTTTTTCTGCAAACTTGGATTCTATTTCCAGCCATGTTTTCAATGGAATATTCATAAGTGTAGTCTTTCTCACCCCGATCCCCACCATCTGGTCGGTGTCTAACCGGAGAATTTGATGAACAGTACTACATTATGAACGCATCTTGACTCTGCTTTGTCAATACAGTATAAAATGCTTTGTGGAATTGCTTTATGTCCATCATTCTCAGGATACTGCAGTTCTTTTTACCTCTATGGCCACAGCTTGGAAATACTGGTAATTTCTTTGGTCCATACCTACACCAAAACAATGAAATTAAACAGTAACACAAACTTGTGTTGCCACTAATCCAATACCGTAATAAAAGTTAGGTGGAGCATTGCTAATTTTTGAAGAAATAAAAATACTAACCTCACTCTTTTCTCTTTTGCACGTTTCCATTCATCTGGTCTGGCGACTTTCTTCCTGCTTTTATCGGGCGGAGTCTCTTCTATAGTTTTCTCCATATCACAAAGTAACCTTTCGATGTATGATTAATTCCCTTTACGCTACAATGCAATTATTAACAATTGATACAAAATTCTAGTACAGCAATCGTTCATATCACACAATATCAACAACAACAGCCACTGTTTACTACCAGTTCCCACAAACGCCTGTGCCAGTCACGTGATTAAATCGAAACTTGTGATTGGTCGACGTGGAGTTGGTCGATTTTGTTACCAGTCTTAAAGAGTTGGACGTTTCTGTAACTTAGGTTGATTTTCTAATGCTAAATTAACACTGTTATGGCCGTTTTTGATACTAACTAATCTCATAATAAGGTGCCCCAAATTCATTACTATAAGAGTCAGCCATAAACCCGATTTTAAAAAAATGGAGTTGGCCATGTTTGTAACTGGACTACTCATATGAAACAAATAGTTCCGTGAAGAACTAAAGCCTATTTTCATATATCCTACTTATGTTAATTGCCTCTATCAACATACAAAATGGCAATTTGATAGCTGTAATTGATTCGTAGATATTGAGAACCGTCTAATATTACGGATGGTCGCCATTTTGGATTTTTATATATGTAGGTCTTAGAGTTATGTACTACTAGCTGAAGTACCCGTGCTTCACTACGCGTCATAAATAAATTAAAATGTGAAGGTGACAGTTAAAACAGGGGATAGGCGAGGTGCTGCGCAGATGGAGATTAAGGATGGAACATTTTGTCCAACTACACCGTTCGGCGTTGACCGTGTTTTATAGCACAAATTTAGGTTTTACTCGCTAACCGTCGGAGATACCTTTCGGATAGAAAATGTAATTTTAAACCTCGTATATGCCATCAAAAGTTTGCTATTTCTTAGCGTTCAGTTTTTATTTGTAATGGAAATATGAAAGTTTGAAACCAAAGGCTGTAGTGACGTCTCTAAAATGGTCGCCATCTTTAAATAGTGCAAAGTATTGAAATCAAAAGTAGCTTATATGTTAACCAGGTAAATCAGCTACTTCCATGTAAAATTCATGTAAGTCGGACCAGTGGTTCTTGCGTGATTGAGTAATACACAGACACACACCATCTCACTTTTAGCCTCGCTTCGCTCGCGTCATAGTCGTGTCATATTGTTATTCAATGACATGCGGGTTTAACCCCGTTAACACCCCTTTTGAACCTGAATATCCAAAAATACCTCCTTAGTAGACTTTTTCGACACACAACAAACATATCCCCTTCTTCTAACGTTAATAGTTTTGATTGGTCGATGAGAGTGAACATCCAAAAATCCTTCATTAGTGGACGTTTTTCTTCCTGAATTTCACCCCTCCCCATAGGCCCCTTAAATTGGATTTATGAAAAAAAAAACGGTCGAACACCTACTTATTTTAATTATTTATTCATTTATTTATTTATTTATTTATTTATTTATTTTTAAGCTGATTGAAACTCGGAGTAAATCAAACTCCTCGCCTATGTCGTTTAAGAGATACACGCTCCGTTAGGAATCTTTCAACCCCCACTTTTCATCCCTTTCACCTCATAATATACACCACATCGAAATACCATTAGACATGTGTCAGCTTAATTTTAATGATTAGTATATATGCCTGGTGTTGGGGTAGCGCGCCTGCCTCTCACCCGGAGGCCCCGGGTTCGATCCCCGGCTCCGTCAGGGATTTTAAAACAGACGTGAGGGTTGGAACGGGTGCACCCAGCCTCGTGAGGACAATTAAGTAGCTGTCTGACAGTGAGACAGTGCCCCGGTCACGAAAACCAAGATTAACGGCCGAGGGGACCCGACGCGCTGACCACGCGTCACCCCAAAATCTGCAGGCCAATTGGCTGGGCAGCGGTCGCTTGGTAGGCCTAGGCCCTTCAAGGGCTGTAGTGCCACGGGGTTAGTTAGGGTTAGTATATATGCCAAGTATCACATCCCCAAATGAAACCACTCATGAGATATTGTTATTCAATGAAATGCACGTTTACCCCCTAAACACCTCTTTAGAACCTGAATATCCAAGACTCTTTCCTTAGTGGACGTTTTCGACATACAACGAACTTATCCCCAAAATTTCATGTTTCAAACTTCAATAATTTTGGCTGGGCGATGATGAGTGAGTGAGTCAGTCAGGACATTTTCTTTCATTTATTTTTGAGAATTTCACCCCACCCCATGAACCCCTTAAATTGGATTTATGAAAAAAAAACGGTCGAACACCTATTTACTTATTTAAAGCTGTTTTCCCCCTGAGTTTGATGAGTGAGTAAGTGAGTCAATCAGTTAGGACACTTTCTTTCCTGTCCCCCCCCCCCCCCCGAGTTTCACTCCTCCCCATGGGCCCCTTAAATTGGATTTATGAAGAAATGGTCGAACACCTATTTGCTTATTTTTAAGCTGCTTTTTCCGCTGAATTTCAAACTTATCGCCTATGTTGAATAAGAGATACAGTACACGCTCCGTTAAGAATACTTCAACCCCCAATGTTCTCCCCTTTCACCTCATAATATACACCATATCGATAAACCCTTAGACATATGTCTGCTTATTTTGAATGCTTAGTTTATATGCCGAATATCACATCCCCAAATGAAACAACTCGTGAGATATTGTTATTCAATGAAATGCAAGTTTAACCCCCTTAACACCCCTTCAGAACATGAATATCCAAAAATCCATCCTTAGTGGACTTTTTCGACATACAACGAACATATCCCCAAAATTCCAAGTTTCTAACTGCAATAGGTTTGCTGGGGGATGATGAGTGAATATCCAAACATCCTTCCTTAGTGGACTTCTTTCCCCAGAATTTCATCCCTCCCCATGAGCCCCTTAAATTGGATTTATGAAAAAAAGATCGAACACCTATTTACTACTTTTTCAATCTGATTTTTCTCCCTGAGATTCATACTTTTTGCCTCTGTCCTTTAGGAGATACTTGCTCCGTTAAGAATCCTTCAACACTCACTTTTCACACATACACCTCATAATATACACCTCATCGAAAAACCCTCAGACATGTGTCTTCTTATTCTTAATGATGAGTTTGTATGCCTAGTTTCCCATCCCAAAGGAAACCAATCGGGAGATATTGTTATTCAATTAAATGCAAGTCTACACCCTTAACACCCCTTTAGAACCTGAATATCCAAAATTCCTTCCTTAGTGGACGTTTTCGACATACAACGAACATAGCCCCTTAATGTCATGTTTCTAACTTCAATAAATTTGGCTGGGGGATGATGAGTGAGTAAGTCAGGACATTTTCTTTCAATTATTTTTCAGAATTTCACCCCTCTCATGAACCCTTAAATTGGTTTTATGAAAAAAAAACGGTCGAACACCTATTTACTTATTTTTGAGCTGTTCTTCCCCCCTGAGTTTGATGAATGAGTGAGTTAGGACACTTTCTTTCCTGTTTTTTTCCCCCAGAAATTCACCCTTCTCCAAGGGCCCCTTAAATTGGATTTATGAAACAAGATGTTCAGTAAAGAACATATAGCCTACTTTCTCCTAAATGTATGAGTATAGTTATAACTCGTTGTTATTATCAAAGAGTATAATAGAACTATTCTTTGTTGAAGACCTTAGAAACGATTTACCTCTACCAAACGCCACGACCTAGATAAAAACTGCTACCATCATTGAAGAAAGAAAGAAAGATAAGAAGTATATCAAGAATGTTATGGATCTGGAGACATAATCGACCGGACTGGCGGCGTGGCTCAGCGGTAACGTTCTCGCTTGCTGGGCCCTAGGTTGCAGGTTCGTATCCTGGCGCAGTCAGCTGGCATTTGAGGGTGCACAAATGCGAGGGAGCCGTGTCAGTACATTTACTGGCACGTTAAAGATCCCCTTCGGGCCAAAATTCCGGCACCCCGGTGTCTCTAAAAGCAGCAGTAGTTTAAAGGGATGTAAAACCAATAACATTATTATTATTATTACGACCTGCCGTGGGCAACATCCAACTTTGAGTTGAGGCATGTCTTTACACGTCTGGTTGTGCATGGCTTTCACAACCCTAATTGAATTAACAAATCTTTCCATGACCCTACAGAGACGTGTGTATACAAACTATGTGGATATTTTCGATAATATAATCCTAACAGAGCGAGTGCATTCTAGCGGCCAGAATAAGAAACTTTTCAATAAAATCTGGAAGTTACCTTTTTGGCAGCTAGATGTCTCGAGTAAATCTGCTGGCGAATTATGTTTTAATTAAATATATATTTTACACCATAATGTGGACAATATAACGCTTAATAACATTTTCAAGTAACGCAAAATAGGCTGTTACAAACCCTTTAAAATAAAAAGTTAAAATGTATCGTAGTATCAACTTGTCATTCTTCAAATTCGATGCGCATAGAATGATAATGGTATAGTAATCAATGGATCCCCACGTAGACTAGTCGGGACATCTAGTGGTGAAATATCGAACAATATAATCCTAACAGAGCGAGTGCATTCTAGCGGCCAGAAGAAGAAACTTTTCAATAAAATCTGGAAGTTACCTTTTTGGCAGCTAGATGTCTCGAGTAAATCTGCTGGCGAATTATGTTTTAATTAAATATATATTTTGCACAATATAACGCTTAATTTTAAAACATCTGAGTCATTACAAAACAATAAACATATAACATTTCAAGTAAAAAAACTAGCTCTGATCGGGTTTGAACCATAGGAATCTGAGCGACAGGCTATCGCTCTACCACTGAGCTAATTGTGTCAACGAATATCGTTCTATTTAAAATGACTTACATAGAACTTGTTGGCAAATAATGATTTATACTAAACGATTTCATCACTGGAGTATATTATTTATATATAAAGCATTTCATACAAAGTTTATTTATTTTTTATCAGTACGCTATATTGCGTTCAATACTCAAATTAGTGAAATATAAGTCAGGCACAAGATATCCGCTGCCATCTTGTCTTATTAATGAATCAGCTGAGCTTTTTAAAATCACGTCTGCACTATAGTATTACAAAATAAACTTTTAATTTCGTACGTGCCTCTTCCTTTAGAACAGTTAAAACGATTCTCGGCTCGATAATCGGAACTGGTGGGTCCCATGATATGGATTATAAAGTTTGCATAATTCGCACGGCCGCCATCCTGAAATGGTATGGCGGACGACCTTGTAGTTTGGTCACAAGACGCATCCTATACGAAGGTATGTTGTTACCAAATTTGGTAGAGATTGGATGATTTTGTTAGTCGTTATTTGATTTTACGTTTTGAACGTTTGAGTGGCCGCCATTCAGTTTTAGTAAAGATGGCGGCGATATAAAACATGACACTGAGGTGTCCTTTGCTAGTGCTACCTTTGTACCAAATTTCGTTCAATTCGCATTCACCGTGTTCGAATTGATAGGGGGGGACAGACATTCAGAGTACACACACTCACACACACACACACAGACTCACACACACACATACACACACACAGACTCACACACACACATACACACACACAGACAGACACACTTTTTTCGCCCTGTGTTGATCTCATAAGTCTACTTTCATTTTTTGCAAAAATCGAAAGTAGGCTAAAAACGGTCGAACTCCTGTTTACTTATATTTTAAGCTGTTTTTTTTCGCCGAATTTCAAACTTCTCACTATGTCGTTTAAGAGATACACGCTCCGTTAAGAATCCCTCAACCCCCAATTTTCACCCCTTTCACCTCATAATATACTCCACATCGATAAATCCTTAGACATATGTCTGATTATTTTAATGATTAGCTTATATACCGAATATCACATCCCCAAAGAAACAACTCATGAGATATCGTTATTCATTGAAATGCACGTTTAACCCCTTAACATCTCTTTAAAACCCGAATAACAAAAATCATTCATTAGTTGACGTTTTCGACATACAGCGAACATATTCCCAAAATTTCATGTTTCTAACTTTAATAGTTTTCGCTAGGCGTGATGAGTGAGTGAGTTAGACAGGACATTTTCTTTCAATTATTTTTACCAGAATCTCACCCCTCCCCATGGGCCCCTTAAATTGGATTGATGAAAAAACGCTTGAACACCTATTAACTTATTTTTTAAGCTGTCTTTTTCCCCTGAGTTTGATGAGTGAGTGAGTTAGTCAGTCAGTTAGGACACTTTCTCTCCGTTTTTCCCCCCAGAATTTCACCCCACCCCATTGGCTCCTTAAATTAATTTATGAAAAAACGGTGGAACACCAATTTACTTATTAGCCTACTTTCGATTTTTGCAAAAAATGAAAGTAGACTTATGAGATCAACACAGGGCGAAAAAAGTGTGTCTGTCTGTGTGTGTGTATGTGTGTGTGTGAGTCTGTGTGTGTGTATGTGTGTGTGTGAGTCTGTGTGTGTGTGTGTGAGTGTGTGTACTCTGAATGTCTGTCCCCCCCTATCAATTCGAACACGGTGAATGCGAATTGAACGAAATTTGGTACAAAGATAGCACTAGCAAAGGACACCTCAGTGTCATGTTTTATATCGCCGCCATCTTTACTAAAACTGAATGGCGGCCACTCAAACGTTCAAAACGTAAAATCAAATAACGACTAACCAAATCATCCAATCTCTACCAAATTTGGTAACAACATACCTTCGTATAGGATGCGTCTTGTGACCAAACTACAAGGTCGTCCGCCATACCATTTCAGGATGGTGGCCGTGCGAATTATGCAAACTTTATGATCCATATCATGGGACCCACCAGTTCCGATTATCGAGCCGAGAATCGTTTTAACTGTTCTAAAGGAAGAGGCACGTACGAAATTAAAAGTTTATTTTGTAATACTATAGTGCAGACGTGATTTTAAAAAGCTCAGCTGATTCATTAATAAGACAAGATGGCAGCGGATATCTTGTGCCTGACTTATATTTCACTAATTTGAGTATTCCATGCAATATAGCGTACTGAAACAAAATAAATAAACTTTGTATGAAATGCTTTATATATAAATAATATACTTCAGTGATGAAATCGTTTAGTATAAATCATTATTTGCTAACAAGTTCTGTGTAAGTCATTTTATATGGATCAATGTTCGTTGGCACAAATGGCTCAGTGGTAAAGCATTAGTCTGTCATTCATATGCCTATGGTTCAAACCACATCAGAGATATGTTTTTTGCTTGACATTTTACATATTTGTTGCTTTGTAATGACTCAGACGTTTTAAAATTAAGCGTTATATTGTGCATATTACGGTGCAAAACATATACTTAATTAAAACATAATTCGCCAGCAGATTTAATCGAGACATCTAGCTGACAAAAAGGTAACAGATTTTATTGAAAAGTTTCTTCTTCTGGCCGCTAGAATGCACTCGCTCTGTTAGGATTATATTGTTCGATATTTCACAACTAGATATCACGACTAGTTTTTATATTTATTGTTTCTTGAGTACTGAGACGTTATAAAATAAAGCTTTATATGGTGCTTTTTGCAATTGAAATTATATATTAAAAAAAAAAACGACATTCTCCACTGGAGTGACATCTTCCAGCCTTCAGTTGTACTATGCAGAAACTATAGATTCGAGCAGCGCTCTATACCGGCCAGTTAGTGAACCCAGTCTTAACGACTGCTAGGAGTAATAAGACAGTAACATTCGTTTATTCCTTGTGCACAGAGGCGTTGTTGATAATCTCAAAACTTGCAATATGGATGATTTGGAGATGGATTATTTTGTTATACCGTGTATTTAAGATTAGCCTATAAATTAACGGGTTGCGAAGTTACTTCACTTAGTTCTATATCATTCGTACACGACACAGAACAACAACGTGACGTCAGTTTCTGATCTGCTCTGATTGGCTATTACATTGCTGCAGTCGGGTAGTTGGCAGTCAAGGATAAAATTCTCGACTGCCAACTGCCAGCTACCAACTGCAACTTCATGTTGTGTATGGTGCCTATAGTATACACGGAGTCGATCGCGACTGCCGACCGAGGACTACCAACTACGGACTGCCGACTGCGCATTGTAGATGGGCCTTATTAGAGCAACGAAGTTTCAATTATTGTAAGTAGTCGGTGTTTGGAGTGTTTGCTGATGAAATTGCAAAATGCTGGGGTAAATTATAAACTATGGTTTGAACGCCACTGTTCAAATCCTGTGTGCCAATTTGCACTTCAAATAGGAAGAAATTAGGAGATGATAAGGACAGAGAGTTATAACTATACCCATACATTTCGGAGAAAGTAGGCTATATGTTCTTTCCCGAACATCTTGTTTATAAGCTGATTTTTTTTTTCGCTGAGTTTCAAATTTCTCGCCTATGTCGTTTAGGAGATAGGCCTACACGCTTCAATAGGAATCCTTCAACCCCCAATTTTCACCCCTTTCACCTCATAATAATACACCACATCGAAAAACCCTTAGACACATGTCTGCTTATTTTAAATGATTAGTTTATATGTGTGTATCACATCCACAAATGAAACCACTCGTGAGATAATGTTATTCAATGAAATGCAGGTTTAACCCCCTTAAGACCCCTTTAGAACCTGAATATTCAAAAAAAAAAAAACTTTAGTGTATGGTTTTGACATACAACGAACATATCCCAAAAATGACATGTTTCCAACTTCTATATTTTTGGCTGGGCGATGATGAGTGAGTGAGTGAGTCAGGACATTTTCTTTCAATTTTTTTTCTTCAGAATTTCACCCCTCCCGATGAACCCCTTAAATTTGATTTATCAAAAAAACTGTCGAACATATATATACTTATTTTTAAGCAGTTCTTCCCCCTGAGTTTGAAGAGCGAGTGAGTCAATCGGTTAAGACACTTTCTTTCCTGTTTTTTACCCAGAATTTCACCCCTCCCCATGGGCCCCTTAAATTGGATTCATGAAAAAAAAAAATACGGTCAAACACCTATTTACTTATTTTTTATGCTGATTTTCTTCCGCGGAGTTTCAAACTCCTCGCCTATGTCGTTTAAGAGATACAGGCTCCGTTAGGAATCTTTAACCCCCACTTTTCACCCCTTTCACCTCATAATATGCACCACATCGAAAAACCCTCAGACACGCGTCTTTTTATTTTTAGCCTATTTTCAATTTTGAAAAAATAGGCTTATGAGATCACCTTTTGTCCGTGTGTGTGTGCGTGTGTGTGTGTGTGTGTGAGAGAGAGGTGTGTGTGTGTGCCCCCCCCCCCCCTAGTAAATTCTAAGCGGCTGGAGCGTTTTCAATGAAACTCGGCAAGTTCATAGCACTATTCCGGACGACCCCGACCGTGCCCTTCAAATTTTATTACGTCACACCAATCCAACATGGCGGCTGTGCGAAATATTTCACCAGCATTCAATATCTCCGAAACTATTCCCGATATCACCCTGGAATTTATTACGGTGATAAAGGGAACTACTGGAAGTTCACCTATGTAACTTTTGAAAAACTGGTAACTACAAAACCAACATGGCGGCCACACGAATTTGCGATTTTTAAATGGGCGTTTCTCGCGATTTAACGAATCAAACGCAATAAAACTTGGTACAGTATATGTTTATATACATTGTAATGCACCGACATCTAACTTCGTTCAATTGTTTACATAACCACAAGATGGCGGCTGTGCGAAATATTTCACCGGCATTCTATATCTCTGAAACTATTAGCGGTATCACCCTGAAATTTTGTACGGAGATAAAGGGCACTACTGGAAGTTAATCTATAAGATTTTCAAAAACCGGTTAACTACAAAACGAACATGGCGGCCAAGCGAATTTGAAAATTTAAACAGACCTTTCTCGCGATTTAATGTTCCAAACGAAATGAAACTTGGTACAGGAAATGTCTATACACATTGTAATGCACTGGTATCTAATTTATTTCAATTGTTTACATAACCTCAAGATGGCGGCTGTGCGAATTTTAAAATTAAGTTTCTATTTCTTGTGTCGTAATCATGTGATCGAAGTGAAAGTTTGATAATGAACCTACGCAATAATTTTCCTTTTATGGTACATGACTCTATGGCCTATACATTTAACAATCCATCATGGCGACCATCCGAAATATTTAGACGGCTCTGAATATCTACGAATCTATTATAGCAATCAAACTGATTTTTTTATGTTCATAGAGGCTATGAACTTAAGTTCACCTATAGGACTTTAAATAACCTGGTGATCACAAATCCAACATGGCGGTGACGCGAAGTATAAAAATTCACATGGAAGTTTGTCGCAATTTAAACATCCAAGTGCAGTGAAACTTGGTACAGTAAATCCTTATACGAATGTTAATCCACTGGCATCTAATATTTCAATTGTTTCCATAACCACAAGATGGCAGCTGTGCGAAATTTAAAAATCTCGTTGTTACTTCTTGTGTCCTTATCATGCGATTGAAGTTTGAATGCTACACGTAAACAATAATCTTCATGTAACAGTACATAACTCTAGGACTTACATATATAAAGTCCAACATGGCGACCATCCGAAATATTTAGTCGGTTCTCAATATCTACGAATCTATTACAGCAATCAAACTGAAATTTTGTATGTTTGTAGTGGCAATTGACATAAGTAGGATATATGAAAATAGGCTGTATAGTTCTTCACGGAACTACTTGTTAATGATGAGTTTATATGCCGAGTATCACATCCCCCAATGAAACCAATCGGGAATATTGCTATTCAATGAAATGCAGGTCTACCCCCTTAACACCCCTTTACAAACTGAATATCCAAAAATCCTTTCTTAATGGGCGTTTGCGGGCCTTGAGGAAGCTGCATACCTAATTTCGTTCCAATCCGTTGGGTGGTTTCTGAGATTTCGTGATGAATGTGTGAGTGAGTGAGTGAGTGAGTGAGTGGTATTTGACAAATATCTAGTAGATAGTGTCAAGTCTTTGTTATGCTATACTCGGTTGACAGTGCTGTGTGAGCAGTTGAGTAACTAACGGGATTTCAAATAATGATCCTAATTTTCTATACCGGTAGTGCAGAGCGCAACTCGGATCCATTCGGCCGTGTCTCGACTTGAGCTAGGTTGCCATGGAAACTATCTGCCTTGCCATTCCTTCGTGAGTATATTTTATGATTTGATTAGCCTGTTCTTGAGTGCAAAAGGGCCGAAATCTGAAGAATGAGAAAGACTATCGAAAATTCATGTAGCCAGCTGTCCCTTCTGGGTCCTAAACTATGTGTATGCAAAATTTGGTTGAGATTGGTGAAACGGTGTAGATTTGTATACGGAACCAACCCACCCACATTCATACAGACTTTCACTTTTATATATAAGATTACATGAAGATTATTGTGTAGCCTACGTGTTGTATTCAAACTTCAATCGCATGATTAGGACACAAGAAGTAAAAGCGAGATTTTAAAATTTCGCGCCGCTGCCATCTTGTGGTTATGAAAACAATTGAAATAAATTAGTATAACATTTGTGCAAGCATTTACCGTACCAAGTTTCACTGCACTCGGATGGTTTAATCGCGAAAAACGTCCATTTAAGTATTTATACTTCGCGTCGCCGCCATGTTGGATTTGTACTCACCAGGTTATTGAAAGTCCTATACGTGAACTTATTATTATAGCTTCTATCGACATACCAAATTTCAGTTTGATTGATGTAAAAGATTCGTAGTTATTGAGAACCGTCTAAATATTTTGGATGGTCGCCATTTTGGATTGTTACATGCATAGGCCATAGAGTTATGTACTATTAGATTACGAATTTGCATAGGTTCATTATTCAAACTTTCACTTCGATCGCTTGATTACGACACAAGAAATATAATATTAACTTTAAACTTTCGCACAGCCGCCAATTTGAGGTCATGTAAACACTTGAACTAAATTAGATGCGAGTGCATTACAATGTGTATAAACATTTGCTGTACTAATTTTCATTGCGTTTGGATGGTTAAATCACGAGAAAAGTATATTTAAAAGTCTCAACTTTGCTTGGCTGCCATGTTGAGTTTGTAGTTACCAGATTTTGAAAGTCTCAAAGATGAACTTTTAGTATTGCCCTTTATCACCGTACAAAATTTCAGGATGATATTGGTAATAGTTTGGGAGATATTGAATGCTGGTGAAATATTTCGCTCAGCCGCCTATCTTGAGGTTATGTAAACAATTGCACTAAATTGAATGCCAGTGCATTACAATGTGTATATACATTTGCTGTACCAAGTTTCATTGCGTTTGGATGGTTAAATGACGAGAAAAGTCTATTTAAAATGTCTCAAGTCGCTTGGCTCCCATGTTGATTTTGTAGTTACCCGGTGTTTGAAAGTCTCATAGATGAACTTTTAGTAGTGCCCTTTATCACCGTACAAAATTTCAGGGCGATATCGGTAATAGTTTCGGAGACATTGAAGGCTAGTGAAAAATTTCACACAGCCGCCATGTTGGATTGGTGAGACGTAATAAAATTTGAATGGCACGGTCGGGGTTGGCCAAAATGGATTGCCTTATCGAGTGTCATTGAAATCGCTCCAGCCGTTTAGAAGTTATTAGAAGGGGCACACTCGCACAGACACAGACACACACATACGCACACACATTCAGTACACACGGACAAAATGTAATCTCATAAGCCTATTTTCTCATAAAATGAAAATAGGCTAAAAATTTGCTATTGTTTTAGATCCCTTAGTTGGGGGGGTAGTTAGGTCTAAAACATATATGTTATTGTACTAATTTGGAAGGCGATTCCTAGAGAGGGCAGCTTCTCGTAGCTGGGTAAGCTTGCCAGTGTAGAGTGTTGTTTAGTGTTAAAATACTAGGGGGTGCTCCTATAAAGACGTAAGTGTCGCTTAGGGGATGAGCCTCTGGGCGCAGGTTAACGTACCTGCCTCCCAGCTGGTTGGAATAAGTTATATAACAGACGTGCTGATGTCAGCTATGCCGGCGGCTCGCTGTCTACGCAGTCGAGTCGCTGCGGGAAACACAATGGAACTTGAGCAGGCGATTACTGGCTACTAGTCACGGTCAAACGTGACGAGAGTCAGGAAGGGTATTAGGATGTGAAGAGGCGTGTAATTATGAGTACAACGTGTAGTTTACTGACCAAGTGTTTATTGGCCAGTGAGTATGAAATCGTAAGTCCCTTTTAGGGAAATGTGAATAATGTAAATAATGGTACAAATTAGGTGTACAAGTTTGTGGATGAGTGATACAAAGTAAAGGATTGTCTGAACACTTGCTGATGCTCACCTGATGACAGCAGCTGTAACAGGGCCTCCGGCGACACACACTGTATGACAGATACAGTTCCCAAAAGGCCTTACTTCTTATAGGTCTTGCCGTTGCACAGTCAGCATTCCATTGACATAGCTGCCCCAGTTAGCTATAGTGTAGATGTTTGTGAGTGTGTTGCAAGAGGTTGGCTAGCCTCCCGAGCTGGTCGGCCGCCCTTGCTGTGTAAAAAGTACTGTTCTGGACTTATGATGTTTGCCAGTTAGGGGTGGTTTTAATAGATGAAGGGGGTGGCTTTCAGGGGGTGCAGCCCCCCCGGGGCCTGTACACTATTTAGTTTTTCGCGGGACAACTTGTTCACACATGCAATGAACAAAAGTTGGCTACATAAATGACTAGGTACTAGAATTGCAACATTCAATCCTACAGATGTCCTGACAAATGATGTACCTGTCACGGGAGAAAACGAACGTTAATGAAGACTGTGTCCAGATGCATTGTGTGGTGTAGTGCGCCTCTGCAATTTGGTTACACTGCAGTCGTCAACACTGCGTCTTGTGAACTGTACCGTTGAGCACTGATCTTTTCGATTTAACAGTACTCATGCAAAACTGTTGGACAGACTGTTAAATTATTAAGGTCTCAATAAGATAAACCCCCACCAACCTTCCTCCCGTTCAGAGCCATGCAGCCTTACATGATTACCCAGTGATCAATTATCCCTTAAGGATGTGCGTATGGGTACCTTTTACCCAAGAGAATTGGAAATGTATATGAGTTATTTATTCTGTTCTATTCAGGCCTCCCCTCTCTGTACCTTCCTAGTGAATCAGATACGTGGCTTTGTTAATAATAAAAAGAGCTTTTCAGTCGGTCAACATAAATTTGGCTCTTCTTTGGCTTTGTTAGTTCCACACATAGCGTCAGAGAAACAGCGACTGGGTAAAATTCACCCGTGCGCGCACTCATCCGTTTCAGAATGCCATTGCTGTTTATTTTTAAGTACCCTGTGTGCCATTCATAATGTATGTATATGTCGAAGTTACAGAGGCTCATTAGGTGAAGTTTCACTTCAAACGCTAAGAATTAAGATACGAGAATTAAAAATATGTTGATAAAATTTTACACTGCCGCCATCTTGAAATAAAATGCAAATTTAAATCATGGAATTTTCTCCCTTTTCGAATATAAATACTTTTTGAGGTTCAAGGAGTTATCAGTGAATTGAGGAGTAAGTTGACACATGTGATACTTGAAATATAACTAAAAATAATCTGGAGCAATGTATCCTCATAGGAGGAGGATACTTTAGGCTACTCCAGAGAAAGAACTCTGTGATTTTGTAGAGAAACTGTTGGAATGGAGTAAAGTATCACCATAGTTAGCAAAATAATTCACCATTTGTTGACCGTAATACAATTTTATTTACATAGATAGATTCACATTTACCACATAGGCCTATCTGTAGGATAAAAGATGGCTTCGCTGCACATAGATTTTTTTCGTCGAATATACGAATACAAAAACACGCCAATGTTCCACGCCACAATAATGAGTAAACTAGCAACATCAGTAACTCGGAGTGGATTTAAGCCATACTGACGAAGTTTGGAAATATTACCCATTTAAGATTGATTGCCGCTGAGCATGGCTGCGCCACCGTTTGTTGATTATTGCAGCAGGAGCCCCGCGGGGTAAAGAGGAGGACACAGTGCAGTCTGCACATAAGTCAAGCAGCATTGCGCGCGATACCTGTCTTAGAAGCGCTGATAAGCGTCATATCACTGCGGTCAGCTACTGGAGCTGAGTCATATCCTACTCGTGCAACTGTTGGCTACCTGTCAACGAAGCAGAGTGACGTGAGACACATGTAAACAGAGAATACTTCCCATCTCGACCACCGGCAATCAATTCGTGGAAGGGTAATACAGTGTAGTTCCTAAAAGAGTTAAAATGGTTCGATAGCTGGTTTATTAGTTTGTTGTATTTAAAACATATTTCCTGCGTACTGTTAGATCAACTATGCATTTTGATCTGAGTGAATTTCCTAGTTTTAATAATTACATTTAGATTAATACTTAATGCAGAAAGATCAGGAAGTGTATTTTATTGTGTAGGTGCACTGTTATTGGGGCGCACGCTGAGCCCTGTTGTGTACCGTCAACGAATAAATAAATAAATAAAATATTAGAGATTGTCAACTGAAGATGTGACAGAAAAATTAACACGAATTTTGGTAGATACTGTACTAGTATATCAAATATGATTTCAATATCGAGAGTTCCCAGGCTGTCTTTTTAAATATTACGGACAGTTGCCATATTGAACATATCCTTGTCAATACTATGAATGTTTTGTTTCTATATTCCTTAGAAGCAAGACATTTTATGGTATATAGGCTTTCACGGCCAGTGAATTAAAACTCAGCAATTCTTCTAGGTTTGTGCCGTGTCTTGTGTGGGGTTTCACCTAGGACACCAAGCTGGCTCATCGGCGGGCTCTTGGTGTCCCCCACTGGAGTAGCGAATTGCGCGCCACTTACCTTTATATAAGGTGCAACTGCACCTCTTGACTCTGAGAATTAAAGTTCAAGCAGCCTCAACCTCCCTATGAAGGCTTCCAAAAAGATGGTATATTGGCTTTCACGGCCAGTGAATTAAAAGACACGGCACAAATCTAGTGGCATATGTGATATCTCTTCCTGCTCTGTATGAATTTGATATCCTATTTCGACCTGTCTTTATCATATTGTAACAATATAATATTGTAAATTTACAGGTTAAACAATGAGTAGGAAGTGTAAGGAAATTCATAAAATGTGTACAGATATTATGAATTTTGTAAAATGTGTGTATTTGTAACGATTTAATAAATAATAATAATAATAATAATAATAATAATAATAATAATAATAATAATAATAATAATAATAATAATAATAATAATAATAATAATTGATGAGTTTTAAGACATTTTATGTTTTATATTCGTTACATGTCAATAACGTTTCCGGTTGCATTGGTTTAATCCGTGCCTGTACGTCTGTGTGTATGAACGCGATCACCTGCATACGGCTATCATACAAATGTCATGAATATTTGTATTTGCACCCACGGCTAATGGGCATCAATCTGGACTAGAAATAAATTCTTAGTTCAGTGCCGAAAGGGGGAGGGAACTATTAAGGGGACTCATTTTGGTTTATCGATCTAATCTCCATAAAGATTAGTTTTTTGAAGTACTAATAGCACTTGCATGTACAGTTCAGTTATGTATGGAAACGCTCGAAGTTACTGGAAGCTGCCAGAACCAAATTTGACTATTTCACGAAGCCTGGTGTTGATCACCTCATGGTATAGTGGTTACCTTCAGATTTGAATCTCACGAAAGCCAGTCTGATGAAGTAGATATTAACAAGAGACAAGTCTATGAATTGAATAAGGGTATTATGAAGAAAATACCATCTTATTTCAATTACAATAATTGGCTTAATGATAGGAGCGAGAGGAATCATCCCGAAATGTTTTTCTGACTTCCCAAAACCTTCATTGAATGAGCTGCCATTGTTGTGCTGATGGGATCCATTTCTATGTATAAGACATATATGTGGTTTTTCAAGCAACAAACGTACCACGTTTTACATTGACAATACCTTTTTCTTTCAGTTTAGGCTGACTGCGTGGCTCCGCGGTAACGCTCTCGCCTGTTGTCCCCAAGGTTGCGGGATAGAATTCCGGCGCAGTCAGTTGGCATTTGAGTGTGCGCAAATGTGAGGGAGATTTACTGGCACGTTGAAAATCCCCTTCGGGGCAAAACTCCGACACCACAGCGACTCTAAATGCCACAGTAGTTAAAACGGACGTGAAGCCAATAACACATTCTTATTCTTTCAGTTTAGATTATTATTTTAAAATAGGCTACTTACTCAGTGTGGTAACACATATTCTACGGATTGACACTCTTTGTCCTTGCTCCAGAAAGTAATTTGAACTGAGAAATTGCTGATGATTCTCGTTTCCGCCAGAGAATTAAGGTATAACCTAATTTGTAGACTAATAGGGAGTGCTGTCGTCCTCTTGGAGAGAATGAGTACCTGCTTAACATGAATGGTAGCGCATCAAGGTCTAAATTCGAGCTAGGCTAATGAGTTTGAGAGTGCGTGCCACGTGTTTCCCACAACCTGAAGGGTATGAGCTGGGCGGTAGTTGTCATTGGTTTCGAGGACCCTATTGATTACTTAGTTTGTCTTCTTCTTCTTCCGATTCGGCCATCAAAGGGCCACGCCACTTCAACTGCTTCCTGTTGCATCGAGCTTTAACATCCTTCCACTACTTTCGCATTAGTTCTCGATGCTGCGGTTTCCTTTCCTCAGTCCACTTCTTGCCTGTTGGAAGCTTAGGCTTTTCTTGGAAACATCGGTGTGCTGTTAGTTTTTGCTTAAGGGGGGCACGTTCCCAGATATCTTTGCTTGTAATTCCCATTTCTCGCAAACCTTTGTCCACCTCAATGAACCAAGCTCCCTTGGTTTTCTTTTTGAGGAAGTAGGTGAAAATTCTATTTGTCAATCGCGCCGGGTTCATTCTTATTATATGATCGCAAATGATAATTGTTCGTTTCCTCATGGTGTCAGTTATTATTATTATTATTATTATTATTATTATTACACCGACAGCAGTGGCTACGCTGGCTAAAGCGCAGTAGTAGGTCATGGGGCCAAGCTCTCTGCTGACTCGGTAGAGGCGTGGGTTCGAGCCCCACCGTCGGCCATCCTTGAAATGGTTTTCCGTGGTTTTCCATTTTCAACACCAAGCAAATGTTGGTACGGTACCTTCTGATAGGCCACGGCCGTTTCCTTCCACATCCTTGTCCAGTTTCGTTCATCTTCATCATTCCATCTCTCATCCCGACGCGCAGGTCGCCCACGGACGTCGAATAGAAAGACCTGCACACGGCCTCCGAGGAGGCTACACGAAATATATATATATATATATATATATATATATATATATATATATATATTATTATTTAAAACGTTTCGAAACTTGAATTTTGTTATAAAAAATCTAAGAGAACTCTGAGAAGTTAGCCTACCTATTAGTGCTTGTAAGAGTGAGAACGTGAACAGTTGTTGCGATAGATACACTATATTGGTAAGGTTTATGCTCATGGTTTTACGTCCTTTTTGTAAAGCAGTGGGTATTTCATTCCAGGTAAGATTTATGACTGTGTCTCAGTTGGCAGTTAGACCATAATACCGCTTGTGATAAGATAGCATGCACGAAGATGTGGCTGTGCACACAACTTAGTAGTGATTCCAAGGAAAGTGTGAGAGTATGTCTGTCCGCTATTGTTCCCATTTCAACATTGCCAGGGATGTAGGCCTAATTAGAGTGACAATTGGGAGGGAGACGGTCGTGGCCTCAAGAAAGGAGCCATCCCGTCACTCTCTTAGAATATAAGTGGAAAACCACGGGGAATTACTTCCAGGACGGCTGAGGCAGCAATAGAACCCACCTCTTCTCAGGGTTGCCTCACGAGGCCGAGTGTTCCCCATTTCAGTCCTGAGTAATGAAATCAACCAAGAACGGCATCTACGTAAAAATGCTCTCAGGAGTTTTGATCCTTGTGAATGTAAGTAAGGAAACAATGTTAACCTTGTCAAGCTCTTCTATGCCCAAGATCGCATGTTCAAACCCGGCCGAAGTCTTCGGATTTTTAAGAGCGTTGAAAATCCCTCAGTATTCCTTCCTTCGGAGGGGAAGTAAAGCCGGTGGTCCCATGTCATAGATTTATGACATATTAAAGAACCTTCCACTAATTACACTTGTGTGAAGCTAATTTATTGACTAGGTTAAATTTGACCAATACTCTTAGGTTCCAACGTTCGTCGCCAGGAGCCGACTGTGGTGGCATCTAGTTACCAAGTTCTGAACTAGTAGTCGTTGACGGTGGCGTTTGGTGACATAAGTAGGAACTACTTGAAAATTCAATGTCTGCAGTCCTCACTTGAATTAAAAACAGATAGCACACACTAATACAGCCATCACAATTAACACCGGTTATCAGACCGATTCTACACACACCCAAAGTACACGGGGCTACATGACAACGTTGTCGCAGCCCCTAAACTGAGGAACCAACCAACCAACTTCTCAAACTCATTCTAAAATTACCTGAATTGCTGTGATTCCTTTTAATAAGGCACCCTTTATAGCAATGAGGTGTATTTAGCCAGGCGCCTGAACCTCGACTCGCAAAGTAGAACATAAAATAGAAAATAAAACATTGCTTTTATCAACTGTTGTACAAGTGTCGTTTCACGACATGCATAGTTCACACGAAGAGTTCGCAGTATTAATGCACGTCAGCGTGCAACTTACAACTACTGTTGTACATTTTTCTTTCGGAGCCGCTTTGTTATCGGGCTAGAGCTTATTGTTTTCTCTTTTCAAACGCTATCATGTAGTACAGTCATGTCTTTTGCGTACCTATATGTTCAAGTTAATCATTTCGTTTGGTTCCAGACAAGTTTAATTTTGACACATTCTGTGGTATCATTTATGTATTCGCCTCATCCCCGACTCCGTGAAAATTGAACAGCCCGTGGAATAGCGGCAAGTATTCTTGACAGTAGCTCCAGAGCCCGGGTTCGATTCCGGCTTTGCCTAGTCATTTTACTGTGGTGTGAGGATTGGCACAGTGAACAACCATGTGGGACCCATACACAGGCAAAAGAAGCCAAAGAAAGCCGAGAAGAAGATGGGCGAATGACTTCAGACAGCTGTTAGATCCACACTGATCTAGGACTGCAACTCGCTGAACGGATTGGAAGGAGTTAGGAAGACGGTGGTTCAAGTAAATGTGGGAAGTGTTAAGGGATAAAAGTGCTACGATATAAGTGTATAGTCAAAGAATTTGAACGGGCACAATATAAGTGTCAGACTGAGTGCTACGTATAGTCTTAGAGATGAAAATCACATACTTAGGAAGTAAATTATGGATGGTAGGTATTATAGTCAGAACATTATGACTGTTGTAGTGACAAAACTAACGATTTCACGTGACTAGCTCACCTCTTTTGGGGGAAACCTTTGCCCTTAGGTGTCTTAGAAGTGGCTTTCTGTGTATTCCGGGACGGTTCCCAACTTCCAAATAGTACACTCAATTGCAAATAAATGCTCTACTACAGTCTTTACAGTGACACAGGTTATCAGACAATTCTACTCTCACAACCCAGACTCACGAGAGTACAGATGCCGGCGCTTAGCTCTACACTTGACCTTGAGACCTCAGCGGTAGGAGAGGGGTGTAGAGCGGTGCGGGGAGCTTGATGAAAACTTCCATATCTAAGAACATTGACACGTGTGACGGTAGGTTCTTACTATCAGACACATACACGCTTAGCGGGCTAATATTTTGCGCTGCAGCAGTATACCTGGGAGTGGGATGGAGAAGTGCAGAGCTAACTGCCGGTAACGACACTTGATCATTATGTCGCAAAGACTCATGAAGAGAATCAACAAAAAAAAAAAACGAAAACGCTAAGTTTTTGATGTGTAAAATCTTTCCACTCGGTAGTTGGATATTTTTTGAGGGAGTGATTTTGTAAAAGGGATGGAAATGGGACGGAAACAATGAGCGCGCGCCGTGGCGGAGATTGGTACCATGACGTACTGTCAGCCATGTGGCTATGTGGAATGTATATCGCATACGGTTTACTTCGTGGTTTGGAGGTCCCATTAAAGATATTCCTACAGTAAATCATCTTCAAGTTGTCGTTCTATGGTGTGAAAATATTCATTATAGGATATTTGCTGAAAAGAATTATGATTTACTAAATCTTCATACTTTTGCTGTATTCTTATTTAATGTAAGCATTCGAGGTACTGTCGGCCAACATATAGCCCTATGTGGAATGTATATCGCATACGGTTTACTTCAAGGTTATGAGGCCCCATTAAAGATATTCCCACAATAAATCTTCTTCAAGTTGTCGTTCCTTGGTGTGAAAATATTCATTATATCATATTTGCTGAAAACAATTATGATTTATAAAATCTTCACACTTTTGCTGTATTCTTATTTAATGTAAGCATTAAAAGGTACTGTCGGCCAACATACAACCCTATGTGCAATGCATATCGCATACGGTTTACTTCAATGTTTGTAGGCCCCATTAAAGATATTCCTACAATAAATCATTGGCACTAGCGTTTTACAAGTAGTTATTTCAATGACCAACAGAGTTCACTGTTAACAAGGGATTTGCGCTCCCGGCAGACACATAGTAGAACAACAAGTCACATGTTACACATCGTATGCGACTACTGTAAGGCTCGTAATTTTTATCTTTGAGTAATGGGGCTCGAACCAGGTGGATACAGCTCGGTTGTCATCTGATCTCCTAAGAGATGGTTGGAAGGGAGGTGAGACGAGCTACCACGATGGAAACCAGTGAAAGCAATCCTTCTCTTTACCTTGCGAAACCAATAAGATTAGGGACAGCTCGGAGTCGAGCAGTGAACTCCCCTGATAGTTCTCTACAGATTTTTCAAACAATCATCTGTCAAAGAAATGTGTAATGTTACTTTGGTTAAGCCGGATGCCTCTCACTAAGACTGACGAATTTGTATTATTGGTAGCCAAGTGCATGTGAGGTTTCCGGAGTGAAAAGTCACAACGTGTGGTTTGGATTCCAAGTAAAAAGGAGGTCCCGTGGTTTATAATAACGAATATAAGAGCCACATGATACACCTCGTGATGTAGCAGCTGTCGGCCCGGAGAACCGGGGTTTATTCTCGGTTCGGCCAAGGAATTGAATTCTGATCTAATGGCTGGAGCAGTGTAAACTCAACCTCATTAGACAAAACTGAGAAGAGATGGGTTAGATTCCCACCTCACCCATCCTGGAAATGGTTTTCTCTGGCTTACCCACTTTTACTCCAGGCAATGTCGGTATGGTTGCTAACTAAAAGCCACGGCCGCCTACTTCCCAAACCTCACCTGAATTACAAGTACACACACTACTACAGACTCCGCAATATTGTTGGATAACAGACAATTTCTAAGCACACTCACACACCCTAGTACACAGGGACGAATGACCACAATGTCCTAACTGCTGAAATGAAACTACAACAACAACAAATAGCCGCATAGAATCATAAGATTGCTTTCTCTCTTTCACAGAGCGGCTTCGGTGGCGTAGTCGGTAGCATGCTGAGCTTCTATGCCCAAGATCATGGGTTCAAACCCAGCCGAAGTCGTCGGATTTTTAGGAGTGATAAAAATCCCTCAGTAAACCTCCCTTCGGAGAGGAAGTAAAGCCGGCGGTCCCATGTCATAGATTTATGGCATGAAAAAGAACCTTTCACTAATTACACTTGTGGAAGCTAATATTTGTGTAGGTTAGTTTGATAACGCTATATTGTGTGTGTTTAAGTCTTCAGTCTTTTGACGGTTTGATGCAGCCCTCCATGCCTCCATGTCCTGTCCTGTAGAAGTCTCTACATAGCTACCACACCCTGAGTCCGAGCCAATCTTGGTCTACTCCTACAGTTCTTGTCCTCGACCCTTCCTTCCATAACTAAGCTTGCTATTCCTGGGTGTCTTAGTATGTGTCCTACCAACCTATCTCTTCTCTTCATTAGCAGTCGCCAGAAATATCTCTCCTCTCCCACTCGACTTTATACCTTCGTTTGTAACCCTATCTACCCATCTGATCTTCATCATTCACCTGTAACACCACTTTTCAAACGCTTCAATTCTCCTCTTTTCTGCTGCACCAATAGTCCAAGTTTCACTTCCATAGAGCACCACGCTTCAAACAAAGGCCTTCAAAAATGACTTCCTAATACCCAAATCTATATTTGATGTCAACAGTTTTTGTTGTTGTTGTAGAAATGCTTTCCTTGCTGGAGCCAACCTACATTTTATATCCTCTTTGCTTCGCCCATCACTGGTTATTTTGCTTCCTAATTAACAGAAGTATCCTACTTCCTTTAGTTTTTCATCTACCAATTTGATGTTCATAGAGGATTCTGATTTATTTCTGCTGCAGTCCAATATTTTTGTTTTACATTTATTAATTTTCATCAGGAATTCTTTCCTCAAGATGGAGTTCATACCATTCAAAAACTCATTCATATCATCAGGCATGTCGGCCAAGATGATTATGTCATCGGCTATATTGGTTCCAACGTTCACCGCCAGGTGCTGACTGCGATGACATTTAGTAGCCATGTCCGCAGCTTGGTGTCGTGGACGGTAGTATTTGGCAGCAAAAGGAGAAACTACTTGGAAAAATTAATCGTCTGCATTCCTTCTACCTGAATCACAGATAACACACACTAATAACACCGGTTATCAGACAGATTCTACACACGCCCAAAGCACACGGGGCTACATGACCGCGTTGTCCCAGCCCCTAAACTAAGGAACTAACTAACCAACTATCTCTGCCAAAGCAAGAGCGAGGAAATACACATACGAGGGAGTGGTACGAAGTTGGAATACAATTGCGAAATAAAGCTTATTTCTGAAGCTTTTCTCAAGCTAACACAAGGTTCTTTGTGCAAGGTACAAAATATCACCACGAGCAGCGCCAATGTACTACGGAAGTCAAAACTTCCTTTCAAAAATAGTGTTATCTTACCTTGCTAATCCATATTGGAAATATCTTTTCCCGAAGGAAACAGGATGTTAAAAGTCCGATTGAGCTATGTACATTAACATTGTTTGCTAGTCTTTTGTAAGGGGTCAGTCCTGACATTAAAATAATATATATTTTGGTCATGTTGGCAAATATTGCTGTCAAAATGTACTATTTTTTAGTTTTGCAAAGGACATACAAAAATAAACCTAGCGTAACTTGTTGCGTAGGACAGTATATCCTCAAATGACTTGGAGAGGCGTGATAAGTAATTTTGATTCTTGAACTGAGTCTGATTGTTCTTATCTGAATATATTTGTGGTGGTCTCTTTCCTTTCTCTTCCTGTCTGCTTTTCATGCCTCTACTTCCTTCCTGGTTACGCATCCATTATTCTTCGAGGTTTGACGGAATTGCGTCTGTATCTTATTTTTAGCCAATTTTCATTTATGAAACAAGAAGTTCCGTGAAGAACTATACAGCCTACTTTTCATGCCAATGATTATTCTGCAGAATATGAACCTATCTAGAATAATGACGAAATTAAGTTGCTAATATCAAAATTTCCAATTAGTTCGAAATACTGTATACCTGGCATAATTTATCCTAATCGAGCACTACATTTGGCAGCCCTGATGACTGAATATATTCTTAGTTCTGTCTCTTACGGTACTAAATACAAAATTTGGTTGAAGTCCACTGGATAGCATGGACGTTACATGCAGTTAAACATTGGATCTAACAGCGCGCGTAAAATCATGTTGGCAACAATGTCATGCATGTATTGGTCAGAAATAATCTGAAATAATATGATCTATTGTTGTGCCAATTTTGAATGAAATACATTAGTTAGTATAGAAGTTACATGCATTTTAAAATTGGACCTATCAGCAGGCTTAGAATCATGTTGGCAGCACTGACGTATATTAGTTACTCCAAATTCGTCTAGAATGCCAGGTACTATACGTGTGCAAAGTTTAGAGCTATTGGCCTGCATACTTTCTGATATATTGATATTAGGGTAACAAAAATAGGGACAGCACATATTAACAGTTGGCAGCCCTGGTTGCTCCTTAGAATACGCATAGTCATATCTGTTATGGTACACATTGCACATACGAAATTTGGTTGAAATCCAAATGATAGTATGGAAGTTACATGTATTTAAAGTTGGACCTGTCAGCAGGCTTAGAATCATGTTGATAGCACTGACGTATATAAGTTACTCCAAATTAATATAGAATGTCAGATACTATACGTGTGCATAGTTTAAAGCTGTCGGCTTGCATACTTTCTGATATATTGGTATTTGGATAAAATAAATTAGGAGCATTTATTAACAGTTGGCAGCCCTGGTAGGTCTTAAGAATACGCTCAGTCATATCTGGTTATGTACACATACAACATACGAAATTTGGTTGAATTCCGCTTGATAGTGTAGAAGGTATATGCATTTAAAAATTGGACCTATCAGGAGGCTCATAATCATTTTGGCAACACTGCCATGTTTGGCCTCCTGGAAATTAAACTGAAATATTATGATCTGTACGTGTGCCAATTTTGAAATAACTCCCATTCATACTTTCCAAGATATCCAACATGGAGCTCAAATTTCAATTGCGATTTTTTAGCAGTTGGTAGCACTGACATCATTTTCAAATATGGCTGTGAGATATTCAGGTATAGATCTTTACTCCTACCAAATTTTGTTTCGATTGCTGCAGCCGTTTAGGAGTTGATAGGGGGGGACACACACACAGCCAGACAGACAGACAGAAGGACAGACAGACAGACAGACAGACAGACAGACAGACAGACACACATTTGCCCGATCTCATAAGTCTACTTTTTCCTAATTTTTGCAAAATGTGAAAAGTAGGCTAAAAATAGGCTTATGAGATCACCTTCTGTCCGTGTGTCTGTCAGTGTGTGCGTGTGTGTGTGATGGTGTGTGTGATGGAGTTTTGTATGTCCCCACCCCCCTAATAACTTCTAAACGGCTGGAGTGATTTCGATGAAACTCAGTAAGTTCATAACACTATTCCGGTCGACCCCGACCGTGCCCTTCAAATTTTGTTACGAACATGGCGGCTGTGCGAAATATTTCACCAGCATTCAATATCTCCGAAACTATTACCGATATCACCATGGAATTTTGTACGCTGATAAAGAGAACTACTAGAAGTTCACCTAGGTGACTTTTGAAAATCTGGTAACTACAAAACCAACATGGTGGCCAAGCGAAATTGCGACATTTAAACAGACGTTTCTCGCGATTTAAGCATCCAAACACAATGAAACTTGGTACAGGATATGTTTATACACATTGTAATGCACCGACATCTAACTTCGTTCAATTGTTCACATAACCTCAAGATGGCGGCTATGCGAAATATTTCACCGGCATCCTATATATCTGAATCTATTACCGGTATCACCATGACATTTTGTACGGAGATAAAGGGCACTACTGGAAGTTCATCCATGAGACTTTCAAAAACCGGTTAACTACAAAACGAACATGGCGGCCGGGCGAATCTGAAAGTTTTAAATAGACTTTTCTCGCGATTTAATGATCCAAACGCAATGAAACTTGGTACAGCAGATGTTTATACACATTGTAATGCACTGGTATTTAATTTAGTTCAATTCTTTACATAACCTCAAGATTGCGGCTGTGCGAATTTTAAAATTAAGTTTTCATTTCTTGTGTCGTAATCATGAGATCTAAGTGAAAGTTTGAATAAAGAACCTACGCTATAATTTTCCTTTAATGGTCATGGCTCTATGGCCTATAATATAACCTGGCGACCATCCGAAATATTTGGACGGATCTCAATATCTACGAATCTATTACGGCAATCAAACTGAAATTTTGTATGTTGATAGTGGCAATTAACATGAGTAGGTTATTTAAAAATAGGCTTTAATTCTTCACGGAACTACTTGTTTCTTTATTCATATTTTATTTGAATTCGTGCTTGTAGTATGTAGCCTATGTTAGTTAGTACGAGCAGTTAACGAAAGTTGATGGTGATGAATATGATGCTTCTTGTAGTAAGGGGTGTGACAGCGAGGTCATCAGCCCCTCGTTAACAGGAGTATGAATGGTGGTACACATTATCACGGTAACTATTCTCATGACTAGGGGCCCATAACCTAAGTTAGATCTTAAACAACAATCTTCATTATCATCATCATATAATTATCCTTCTTCTTCACCTTTATCCTCAATCCCATCATTATATTTTATCATTGTGTTGAGATCATATTTTAAAATTCATTTATACAAACATAGTAGATTTAATTCTGGATACTTGGAACTGGACATTATTCGTCTAATTTACACGTCATTTCTAGACTATTATTATTATTATTATTATTATTATTATTATTATTATTATTATTATTATTATTGCACAACGGAGGATCTACACCTAGCCTCAGAGAATGCACTACAAGTCGCCAAGTTCTGATCTAATTGTATTTAGTGAAATGATTTGTATTGTGTAACATGTTTCTGATACGAGAATAATGATAATAATAATTATTATTATTCTTTCTTTTCATCCTCTTAGGATACGTTGAATCAATCATTGCTCCGTGTGTTGTTCTTTCCTTATTGCCCAGTATCTCTTCATTCTATTTGATATTCTTCTCTTCCGAGATGATGGGTTTGGATTTTAGTGTAGATTTGTCTTGGAGCCTCATATTTGTATCTATAGAAATTAGCCTATGTGAGCTTTTTGATTGAGTAGGGAATTTTCTGTGTTTTTAGCCTATTTTCAATTTTGAAAAAATAGGCTTATGAGATCACCTTTTGTCCGTGTGTGTGTGCGTGTGTGTGTGTGTGTGTGTGTGTGTGTGAGAGGTGTGTGTGTGTCCCCCCTAATAAAATCTAAACGGCTGGAGCGATTTCAATGAAACTCGGTAAGTTCATAGCACTATTCCCGGCGACCTCGACCGTGCCCTTCAAATTTTGTTACGTCTCACCAATCCAACATGGCGGCTGTGCGAAATATTTCACTAGCATTCAATATCTCCGAAACAATTACCGATATCGCCCTGAAATTGTGTACGGTGATAAAGGGCACTACTAAAAGTTCACCTGTGAGACTTTCAAAAACCTGGTGACTACAAAACCAACATGGCGGTCAAGCGAAATTGAGACTTTTAAATAGACATTTCTCGCGATTTAACAATCCAAACGTAATGAAACTTGGTACAGCAAATGTTTATACACATTGTAATGCACTGGAGTCTAATTTAGTTCAATTGTTTACACAACCTCAAAATGGCGGCTGTGCGAAATATTTCACTGACATTCTATATCTCCGAAACTATTACAGATATCATCATGCAATTTTGTACAGTGATAAAGGGTACTGATACAAGTTTACCTATGTATATTTCATAAACCTGTAAAGTACAAAACGAACATGGCGACCAAGCGAATTTGAAATATTTTAATATACTTTTCTCGTGATTTAACTCTCTGAGCGCAGTGAAATGTGGTACAGTAAATGATTTTGCAGATTGTAATGCACTGCCATCTAATTTAATTCAATTGTTTACATAACCTCAAGATGGCGGCTGTGCGTAATTTTAAAATTAAGTTTTTATTCTTGTGTCGTAATCATGCGATCGAAGTGAAAGTTTGAATAATGAAGCTAGGCAATAATTGTCCTTGAATGGTACATAACTCTATGGCCTATACATATAACAATCCTAAATGGCGAGCTTCCGAAATATTTAGACGGTTCTCAATATCTATGAATCTTTTACACTAACCAAACTGATTTTTTTTATGTTCATAGAGACTATGAACATATGTTCACCTATAGGACTTTCAGTAACCTGGTGAGCACAAATCCAACATGGCGGCGACGCGAAGTATAAATATTTAAATGGACGTTTCTCGCGAATTAACTATCCGAGTGCTGTGAAACGTTGCACGTTAAATGCTTATACAAATGTTGATCCACTGGCATGTAATTTATTTCAATTGTTTGCATAATCACAAGATGGCTGGTGTGCGTACTTTTAAAATCTCGTTTTTACTTCTTGTGTCCTAATCATGCGATTGAAGTTTGAATACCTCACGTACACAATAATCTTAATGTAATAGTACAAAAATAAAAATCCATCCTGGCGACCATATGAAATATTTAGAAGGTTCTCAATATCTACGAATCTGTTACAGCAATTAAACTGAAATTTTGTATGTTGATAGAGACAATTAACATGAGCAGGATATATGAAAATAGGCTGTATAGTTCTTCACGGAACTACTTGTTAATTCTGCTAGGTCTTTTTGAGTTTCATTATTAATAATGTTATTGGTTTTACGTCTGTTTTAACTACTGCGGCTTTTAAAAACGCCAGGGTGTCGGAATTTCGCCCCGAAGAGGGTCTTTAACTTGCCAGTAAATCTACTGACATGGCTTTCCCTCATTTGCGCACCCTCAAAGGCCAGCTGACTGCGCTGGGATTCGATCTCGCTATCTTGGGCTCAGTAGGTGAGAACGTTACCATTGAGCCACACAGTCAGTCAGTTTCTTTAAACCATGTGGGTTTTATTTTGTGGTTACGGAATAAATCTAAGATTTGTTTGGTTAATGTATTAGAATTCATTTTGGAAAGATGATCGTAAACATTTATCATCGTTCTCGGTATAGTAGCCTATCTAAGAGTTTTTCAATTTTCTTGTAGAGTCTTGGTTGGTTGGTTGGTTGGTTGGTTGGTTGGTTCTTAAGTTTAGGGGCTGCGACAACGTGGTCATGTAGCCCCGTGTACTTTGGGTGTGTGTAGAATCTGTCTGATAACCGGTGTTAATTGTGATGACTGTATTAGTGTGTGTTATCTGTTTTTTTTTTAAATTTAAGTACTGCAACTTAGAATTTTTCAAATAGTTCCTACTTTTGCCACCAAGAGTCTCATTCTTGATGTTTATTATCTTACTAGCAGTAGTGCCCGGCTTCGCCCGGTGGTTTTATTCGTTTTACAGAACTGGAGCGCTCAAGGATAAGGATCGGAGTAAATGTAAGTAAATTTGAAAGCACATACGCTTATTGCAGCTGATAACCTCAATATACTGTACCAACACCATCGCCCTTATACAGAGGCATAGTATTGTCTTGATGATAACTGTTTCAAGGGGCCTAAGAAATCCTTTTGCACTAATTACTCCCCTTGACTGCAATTTATAAGCAGCTCGCCAACGCTTATTGCTCGCAATTCTGCACCAGAACATTGGTAGGGGCGACGTGATGCGGCCCGAATTACATGGCAACAATAGACTTCGGTATAATTGAAGCCGTTCTGGTGCGCTTGTTCTTCCGACTTACTGAACAAAAATCAATCTCAAAGGTTACCTGAGAGGTGTAGCCTAATGCTACATAGCCTAAACTATTCCTCTTGAATCAGGCTATCATATACAAAAAGAAGTTTTCGAATCCAACTGGTAGTTCCAGAGATTAGCGCGTTTAAACACATAAACACACAAACTCTTCAGCTTTATTATATTAATTATAGATTAACCTGATATTTTGGTCCTACGATTTTTCTTCAAAATTGTCCTTTCCTTTAATTCGAGTTTCTCCATCTGGCCAGTGAAATTCATGTTTAGGGTTTCTGCTGTGTACAGTGCTTCTGGTTTAATCACTGTCCTATAATGTTTAATTTTGGACCCCATGAAATGGATTTCTTGTTGTATGTATCTTTTGTTTATTATTATTGTTAATATTATTATTATTATCTGGCTCCATGGTGTTGAGGTAGTACGTCTGCCTCTCATCTGGAGGCCCCGTGTTCGTTTCCCTGCGCCGTCAAAGACTTAAAAAACTGACGTGAGGGCTCAGCCTCGTGAGGACAATTGATTCACTCTCTGACAATAAGGCAGCGCCCCGGTCACGAAAACCAAGATTAACGACTGAGAGGACCTGACGCGCTGACCACGCTTCACCCCACAATCTGCAGGCCAAATGGCTGGACAGGGGCCGCTTTTTTGGCCTTGGCCCTTCAGGGGCTGTAGTGCCACGGGGTTTGTTATTCTTCCTCTTTCGATTTGGCCATCTAAGGACCACGTCATTTCAACTGCTTCTTGCTGCATCGAGCTTTAACATCCTCCCAGTACTTTCGCATTAGTACTCGATGCTGTTGTCTCCTTTCTGCAGTCCACTTCTTGCCAGTTGGAAGCTTTGGCTTTTCCTGGAAACATCGGTGTGCTGTTAGTTTTTGTTTAAGGGTGGCACGTTCCCAAATATCGTTGCCTGTAATTACCACTTATTGTAAATATTTGTACAACTCATTCAACCAAGCTCCCTTGGTTTTCTTTTTGAAGGAGTAGGTGAAAATTCTATTTGTCAATCGTGCTGGGTTCATTCTTTTTACATGACAGTAAAAGGCATTTCTCCGTTTCCTCATGGTATCAGTTATTTTTTCCATGTGGGTGTAAAGTTCGTGGTTGTGCCGTCTCCTATATTCCCCATTTTCTTTTACCGGACCCAAGATTTTTCTTAGAATTTTTCTTTCTTTTATTTCCAAATTCTCTGTTAGTCCCTTGCGATGCATTGCAAGGCAATCTGCTGCATACAAAGCTTCTGGACGGATGATTGTTTGGTAGTGTCTTAGGGATTTGTTATTGTTTATTATTATTATTATTATTATTATTATTATTATTATTATTATTATTATTATTAGAATAGAGAATGCTAACAAAGTGTACTACTCTCAGCAGTTTTCGTAGGGATCCAAATTTTTAACAAGAAATACAAAACTGAAAATATACTACACCATCATTAGGCCAGTTCTAACGTATGGTGCAGAATCATGGAGTTTAACAAAACAGGAAGAACACTAGTTGCAGGTTTTCGAAAATAAGGTGTAGCCTATAGGAAAATCTTTGGACCATTTTTTTGACTCCTCATCTCAAAGCTGAAAATAAAAGATAAAACAAGATGTTCAGTAAAGAACATATAGCCTACTTTCTCCTAAATGCATGGGTATTGTTATAACTCTTTGTCCATTTCAAGGAGTATGATTGAATGTTGGTTGTAGTAGCTAGTTGAAATACAACGTGCTATAGGGATATTAAACATGAATATGAGGTGCCCTTTGCTAGTGCTACCTCTGTACCAAATTTCGTTCAATTCGGTTTCACCATGTTTGAATTGATAGGGGGAATCGATTTGCACACATACTTGGCCACCATCTGCAAACTATTGGGCTGATGTTCTTGCAGTTTGGTCTGAATATGTTTCCCACATAAAGATATGGTGTTGCAAAATTTGGTAGAGACTAGATTATTAGGTTGGTCGTAATTACATTTTAGCTTTTAACATTTGGATGGCCACGATTACGTTTCCGTCAAGATAGCGGTGATATAAAACATGACACTGAGGTGCCCTTTGCTAGTGCTACCTCTGTACCAAATTTCGTTCCGTTCGGTTTTACCGAGTTCGAATTGATAAGGGGAATCGATTTTGACGCAAAGATGGCCGCCATCCGCAAAATATTAGGCTGATGACCTATTAGTTTGGTCAAAGGATGCTCCCTCCATAAAGGTATGTTGTTGCTAAATTTGCTAGAGATCGGATGATTAGGCTAATCGTAATTGGATTTAAGCTTTGAACATTTGTGTGGCCGCCATTACGTTTCCGTCAAGATGGCGGCGATATAAAACATGACACTGAGGTGCCCTTTGCTAGTGCTACCTCTGTACCAAATTTCGTTCATTCGGTTCCACCGTGTTCGAATTAATAGGGGGAATC
Organism: Meconema thalassinum; assembly: GCA_946902985.2. Taxonomy (NCBI): domain Eukaryota; kingdom Metazoa; phylum Arthropoda; class Insecta; order Orthoptera; family Tettigoniidae; genus Meconema; species Meconema thalassinum. The sequence goes on from OX336388.2 coordinate 675,142,424, forward strand.
AATTTTGACATAAAGATGGCCGCCACCCGCAAACTATTAGGCTAATAACCTATTAGTTTGTTCCAAGGATGCTCCCTCCATAAAGGAATGTTGTTGCAAAGTTTGGTAGAGATCGGATGGTTATGTTAGTCGTAATTTAACTTAAGCTTTGAAAATTTGTGTGGCCGCCATTACGTTTCTGTCAAGAAGGCGGCGATATAAAACATGACACTGAGGTGCCCTTTGCTAGTGCTACCTCCGTACCAAATTTCGTTCATTCGGTTCCACCGTGTTCGAATTAATAGGTGGAATCAATTTTGACATAAAGATGGCCGCCATCCGCAAACTATTAGACTAATAACCTATTAGATTGGTCAAAGGATGCTCCTTCCATAAAGGAATGTTGTTGCAACGTTTGGTAGAGATCGGATGATTATGTTAGTCGTAATTTAAATTAAGCTTTGAACATTTGTGTGGCCGCCATTACGTTTCTGTCAATATGGCGGCGATATAAAACATGACACTGAGATGCCCTTTGCTAGTGCTGCCTCTGTACCAAATTTCGTTCCATTCCGTTTCACCGTGATTGAATTAATAGGGGGAATTGATTTTCACACAAAGATGGCCGCCATCCGCAAACTATTAGGCTAATGACCTAGTCATTTGGTCAAAGGATGCTTCCTCTATAAAGGTATGTTGTTGCAAAATTTGGTAGAGATCGGATGATTAGGTTAATCGTAATTTGATTTAAGCTTTGAACATTTGTGTGGCCGCCATTACGTTTCCGTCAAGATGGCGGCGATATAAAACATGACACTGAGGTGCCTTTTGTTAGTACTACCTCTGTACCAAATTTCGTTCCATTCGGTTGCACCGTGCTCGAATTAATAGGGGGAATCGATTTTCACACAAAGATGGCCGCCATCCACAAACTATTATGCTGATGGCCTATTGTTTTGGTCAAAGGATGCTCCCCCTATAAAGGTATGTTGTTGCAAAATTTGGTATAGATCGGATGATTAGGTTAGTCGTAATTTGATTTAAGCTTTCAACATTTGTGTGGCCGCCATTACGTTTCCGTCAACATGGCGGCGATATAAAACATGACACTGAGGTGTCCTTTGCTAGTGCTACCTTTGTACCAAATTTCGTTCAATTCGCATTCACCGTGTTCGAACTGATAGGGGGGGACAGACATTCAGAGTACACACACTCACACACACACAGACACACACACAGACTCACACACACACACACACACACACACAGACAGACACACTTTTTTCGCCCTGTGTTGATCTCATAAGTCTACTTTCATTTTTTGCAAAAATCGAAAGTAGGCTAATAAAGACATACACTCACTATCACACAAGCACCAATACTCAACATCATTTAACTCCAGAAGAATTTAATAGTCTGGTCATTTATTACGGATGGGAGATGATAGAATGGTGTTACAAATCTTTAATGAAGAACCAAGAGGAAAGAGGCCAGAAGGAAGACCATGAAGTTCCTGGAAAAATGAAATCTCCAAACTTTGACATCTGAATGTGGACAACTGTCAAGAACTCGCCCAAAACAGTTCAGTGGAGGCCTCTTGTGAGATCGGTGCGGGATCATCGTGTCTCATAGAAGCCTCCTGAGTGAGTGAGTATTATTATTATTATTATTATTATTATTATTATTATTATTATTATTATTATTACTGTGATATACAATGGACCGCGAGTAACCTTTCTGTGAATAAAGTTATCTGAACATTTTGAATGTTTGGCTAAAACTTGTTGCTTTTAATTCTTTTAGGGGCTTTGCGACATCGTGGTCATGTAGTCCAGATGACGTGTATGATTTAATGACCTAATATAGGCCTATGTTTATTTTATTATTATTCTTTTGTCTGTTTGTGATGTGTTATGTGTTGGAGTTAAAACTACTCAAGCTAATGGCATGAAAATGCGTGTTTAAACAGAACGCTACTCTTACAATAAAACAAGGCTACAAATTAATTTTATAATACAAAGGGGTAATGGGGGTAAAGAAAAAAGCCTCTAATCCCGGCAGTAAAGCATTTAAGCATTCTGTATCCATTCCTTGAAATGACGAGACTTTGTGGTAAAAGGGTTTAATGACTCACTTATTATAGCTATTCTGAGAATATCGTGAGATAAGAAGGGTACCTTCCTGGTGCGAATATGTCAGAACATACTGTAGTTCTAATGCATCTGTTTCAATGTATCATATAAGAAGTTTTGCAATAATTATTCACTTCACACGAACCGTGGAGTGAATCCATCTGCACACTACGTAACTATATCGCCGACCAGGAGTAGGGGTGATCGATTTTCCGCAGAACTTTTTTATAATTTCAAATGATCTTGTCGACTTCGTCGTTATGCTTGGGTCCAACGTTATGTGTTACGGAGACGGAGACGGAGACAGAAGTGACGTCATGCAGCCGCGCGGGAAGTGACGTCATGCAGCCACGCGGGAAGCAGAAGCTAATGGTTATTGGAGTCTGTTGAAAGAGTCCTGGGGCGTCGACCGAGCTGGGGCTTTGAGTGAATCGAACACAAGAATACAGGGTGACTTCTAAAGAGATATGCAAGATGCCATATAAGAATACAGGGTGCCTCCTAAAGAGGAGTGCAGGATGTCAGAGCAAAATACAGTACAAGATGCCAGATAACAATACAGGGTAACTCCTAAAGAGATATACAAGATGCCAGATAAGAATACAAGGTGACTCTTAAAGAGGTGTACATAACGGCAGAGAAGAATACAGGGTGACTCCTAAAGAGGTGCACAAGATGTCAGACTAGAATACAGGGTGCCTCCTAAAGAGGTGTGCAGGATGTCGGAGCAAAATACAGTACAAGATGCCAGATAAGAATACAGGGTGACTCATAAAGAGATATACAAGATGCCAGATAATAATACAAGGTGACTCTTAAAGAGGTGCACAAGATGGCAGAGAAGAATACAGGGTGACCCCTAAAAAGGTGCACAAGATGTCAGACAAGATTACAGGGTGACTCCTAAAGAGGTGTACAAGATGTCACACAAGAATACAGGGTGACTCCTAAAGAGATATACAAGATGCCAGATAAGAATACAAAGTGACTCTTAAAGAGGTGTACAAGATGGCAGAGAAGAATACAGGGTGACTCCTAAAAAGGTGCAAAAGATGTCAGACAATAATACAGGGTGACTCCTAAAGAGGTGTACAAGATGTCACACAAGAATACAGGGTGACTTCTAATGAGATATACTGTACAAGATGCCAGATAAGAATACAGCGTACCTCCTAAAGGGGTGTGCAGGATGTCAGAGCAAATTACAGGGTGACACTTAACGAGGTGTACAGTATGTTAGATTCAATTCAAATACAGGGTGACCCTTAAAGAGGTTTGCGAGATATCAGATTGAAATAATGGGTGACTCTTAAAGAATTGTAAAAGATGTCAGACTCAAATACAGGGTGACCCTTAAAGAGGTGCCCGCGCGGGAAGCCTAAGTTAATGGGTAATGGAGTCTGTTGAAAGAGTCCTGGGGCTTCGAGCGGAGCGAGAATCCCTACTGACCCTTTCTAACATGTGTAGCATTTGTAGCATGCGCCATTTGAAATTATATAACGTCTAGTCTTTCAGACTGACTGTATTTTTTTATATTTATTTATTGGTGTTTCAACCAAACTTTGCTGGTTTGTTCTCGACAAAGGATCTGAAATAGCTGATTTTTGCTATAGCTTCAGGCTTAAGTAAATACTTCATTCTTCAAGAAGCATTGACTTATTACTCCAATATTAGTGATTTAGAGGACAAGGGTTTCCTTCATTTGTCTATCATAGAAAATTTATTTCTTTTTTCTATGACGGGGATATGACGTAGCTTATATGTTTTCCTCATAAACTACCTTCTTTTACTACTGTATATGAACCTGTCGACGACGACAACATAGCAAGTTACTTTTATTCTTGCAACTGGACTATAAAAGTGCAAAAATGCATGGATGACTTACCACCACAAAGTATGCAAAGTGTATCTGGTAACCAAAGTTGGAACTACTTGAAATTGGACTTGCTCATTCATCCTCATTCATTTCATCTAATCCATACGTGACGGTACTTGTAGCTCATCCCATGGATGTCCGCATAGGAGCAGCTACAAACTCTCGGACACTCCCGGCACAAAAAGCCGTACGCTAAATAAATAAATAAATAAATAAATAAATAAATAAATAAGTTTGCAAGGCCAAATGTTTCCACGACCCGGGAATAATTACGTTTGTGCATTGTGCGATCAACCCTGTGACTGTTACCACGTGACCAACATAAAAATGCGGGGTACAAATATACCAACCAATTGTATGTACCCTATACACAACTACTTTCGACCAAAATATTATGTGCACTCGAGTTTGAAGGTTGTTTGTGAAGTAACCAATAGACCGACATAAAATCCAATAACATCATCATTTTTGTCGTTCTATTGTACGTTAGAGCATGTAGGTTTGGAATTTTTAATTTATATTTTAATAGTTTTATCGCAGATGGAACACAAAAAGTGCCAATTTATAAGCGTGTTTCAACCTTGCGTCACATTTAAGAATTATTATCTCAAAATCCCGTCATCAGATCGAATCCAAATTTTAACACCATATATATTGGAATGTTTTATAACTGGTTTATTAATTTCAAAATTGTGTGTGTCCAAGAAGCAAAGTTGTTATCATTTTTGTAAGGTAACTTTTTATCGGCTCGGGGTGGTTGGGAATTGTAGTTCTTTGTCGCGTTGTAATCCTTATACATCAAAAGGTTATGCTGTATGACTGTGAAATACGTAAATGAATTCACTTATCATATATCGGTTTGTATTTGTAGCAGGTAGCCGATACGGAGAAAGCTATACAGCGTTGCAAGGATGGAGCCCATCACGCGTCATAGTGCGCCTCACTCGGAAATGATGGGATGCATCTCGGTAACGCTGTACAGCTTTGCCCGTATCGGTTAGCTGCGGAACCATGTCTTATTTTCCCGTACTAATACAAACCGATATAAAATAAGTGAATTAATTTACGTATCACACTGTCATACAGCATAACCTTTCGATGTATAGGCCTAAGGATTACGACGCGATCAAGAACTACATTTTCCAACCACCCCGAGCCGAGAAAAAGTTACCTTACAAAAATGATAACTTTGTTTCTTGGAAACACAAAATTTTGAAACTCATAAACCAGTTATAAAACATTCCAATGTATATGGTGTTAAAATGTGGATTCGATCTGACAACGGGTTTTTGAGATAATAATTCATAAATGTGACGCATGGTAGAAACACTCTTAAAAATGGGCACGTTTTGTGTTCCAGTTGCGATAAGAAATATTAAAATATAAATTATAAAATCCAAACTTACATGACCTAACGTACAATAGAACGACGAAAATGATGATGTTATTGGATTTTATATAGGTCTATTGGTTATTTCACAAACAACCTTCAAACTCGAGTGCACATAATATTTTGGTCGACTGTAGTGTGCATTTCATTAGGAAAAAAAAATGCAAACAACTAATTTATGTACCGGTAATAAAGAGCTGTTCTAGAAATTCTCATGTGAAAAACATGGTCCATCAAATTTTAGAGATCATGTAAGAACACATTCTTTAATAATTAATGTAATGGAACGGGCCAAAAACGGAAGTCTAACGATCAATTATGCTAAGTTATGTCAGACACACCTGCACAGCACAATGTAAATAAACTCCTGTGGTCAATATAACATCTTCTTTCCTTCTCTCTTTCTTTCCTTGTATCTTTGCTCTCATAACTCTCTCTCTATCTATCTATCTATCTATCCTCCTACTTAGTCATCTCAAGACACGATATGATATGTAAAAATAAAAGCATGCAAGATTATTCCTATTGAACTCTGATGTGAGTCATGTAACCCTGTGAACTTGACCGTGTGTAGATTGTATCAGGTAACCTGTGTCATTGTGGTGGCTGTACCAGTAGACAATGTGTATTTGCAATTGAGGCTAGGAGTTGGCCCTGTCCTTAATTTAGGTAGGCTACTAGGTACTATGCTGGCTGAAACCGCGGAGGATCGGATGGTCGAGGTAGACATCGAGCCCACCGGTTCTCATTATGCCTCACCAGGCTAAGTGAACCCCAATCCGGCCCTCTTACCTGATCAATACGTCTCGATAGAGCCGGAAATCTAACCCGGACCTTCGCAGCAACAACCAAGAAGGCTATTCACTACGCTCAGATCGTTAGACTCGTCGGGCTAACACCATTGCATCCTGGGATTCAAATTATGGTTGGTGCTGTGAAATTTGAACTGGACAAAAACGAAAGAAGATAAGTTTTATCTGTAGTTTCTCCTCCAGTTTTTCAATTAATTTCAGTACACTACCCTAATACTCCACAACCATTCACTTTTCATCACCCCAGAGGAGTGCGACAGGCCTCACCAGCCTGCACACTTTCAATTATACGCGCTAGAATGGGACATCCTCGCTGATCTTGTACTTGGCCTGCGACCCGTTAGATTGTTATAATTCTTCTTCTTCTTCTTGTTCTGTATAAGCCAACTAAGGAGCACGACATTCAAGTATTGTGTTTGGAGTGGATCTTGGTGTTTGCCGAATAGTCACGCATCCTCTGGCTGTGTTGTTCCTTTCTCTCCTTTGTTCAGAGTCCTCCAGTCTTCTTCCTTGGGGGTTTCTCCTGGAAATTCATTTGCTTCAGTTTACTCTTGAGGGAGGTTCGATCTTTTATATCTTTTTCTGTAACTCCCAGCTTCAGCAGATCTTTCTCCACTTCTATCAGCCTCGGTGACTTGGTCTTCCTTCTTTGCCAGTAGTGTGTAAAGCTGGTTGGTCAGCCTGGTGGGATGCATCCTGAAGACGTGTCTATAAAATGCTTGACGTCTCCTCCTGGCCACGTCTGTAATTCTTTAAGAGTATCTATAGAGGTCCTGGTTGGGTCGTCTATTATATGCATTCCCTTGGCTGGTCCCAAAAATCCTTATTATCTTATAATTAGTATTTTTAGCCTACTTTTCACATTTTGCAAAAATGAGGGAAAAGTAGACATATGAGATCGATCCGGGAAAAAGTGTGTCTGTCTGTCCTTCGGAATGTCTGGCTGTGTGTGTGTGGTCCCCCTCCCCCTCCTATCAACTCCTAAACAGCTGCAGCAATCGAAACCAAATTTAGTATGAGTAAAGATGTATCCCGGAATATCTCAAACCCATATTTGAAAATGATGTCAGTGCTACCAATTGCTGAAAAAACGCAATAGAAATATGAACTCCATGTTGGATATCTTGGAAAGTATGCATGGAAGCTATTCCTAAATTGGCACACATGTAGATAATACTATTTCAGTTTAATTTCCAGGAGGCCATACATGACAATGTTGCCAAAATAATTTTACGCCTTCTGATAGGTCCGATTTTTAAATGCATATAAATTCTACACTATTAATCGGATTTCAACCAAATTTTGTTTGTAATATGTGTACATAAACAGATATGACTGAGTGTATTCTTAAGAACCACCAGGGCTGCCAACTGTTAATAATTGCTCTCTCTATTTTCTTCATCCAAATACCAATATATCTGAAAGTATGCAAGCCGACAGCTTTAAACTATGCACACGTATAGTACCTGACATTTTAGATTAATTTGGAGTAACTTATAAACTTCAGTCCTACCAACATGATTCTAAGCCTGCTGATAGGACCAATTTTTAAATACATGTAACTCCTATACTATCATATGTATTTCAACCAAATTTCGCATGTGCTATGTGTAACATAACAGATATGACTATAAGTATTCTTAAGTGCAATCAGGGCTGCCAACTGTTAATAAATGCTGTCTATATTTTTTACCCTAATATCAATATATCAGAAAGTATGCAAGCCAACAGCTTTATACTGTGCACACGTATAGCACCTGGCACTCTAGATTAATTTGGAGTAATTAATATAAGTCAGTGCTGCCAACATGATTCTATGCTTGCTGATAGGTCCAATTTTAAAATACAAGTAACTTCTATATTAACAAATGGATTTCATCCAAGATTGGCACAACAAGATATCATAATATTTCAGATTATTTCTGACCAGCACACGCATGACATTGTTACCAACATGCTTTAACGCGTGCTGATAGATCCAATGTCTAACTGCATGTAACGTCCATTGTACGTCAACCAAATTTTGTATTCTGTACCTTAAGAGATGGAACTAAGAATATATTCAGTAACCAGGGCTGCCAACTGTAGTGCTCTATTAGGCTACATTAAACCAAGAATATTTCGAGCTAATTGGACATTTCGATATTACCAACTTATTTCGTCATTATTCTAGATAGGTTCTAGGTAGGCTCTTTAGTTCGTCACGGAACTTCTTGTTATTATTATTATTATTATTATTATTATTATTATTATTATTATTATTATTATTATTATTATTATTATTATTATTATTTACAGAAGTTCAAGAGGTAGGCTCAATAACATTTATTGAAATAATATACATTCTCATAAGTATGGTAGCAACTTATTTTGGTGCTGTTTGATTACTTCAAAGACAACATCGAGCGTGGCCAAAGGCTGGTTGGAAATTCACATCTGAATAAATTTAAACACTAACAGCGTAGCCGCACAAGGCCAAATTCCAATCCAAAATAAACTACTTCTCCAAAATGAACAGCCATGGCAAATATTTGCCATAGACCTACAGGTTATGCACCTTTCATGCTCAAATAACGCACTGTAGGTCTAAAAAAGCAAACTGTCTGTAGCTTATGTGAACCAAAAGGGAGCCGTTATTATTAAGCAACAGAAAGCTATTTCTACGCAGCAAGAATGAACATAAACTGAAAAATTAAAGAATGAAACATAAGACATCGCTCGCAAATATATAAAGTAAATGGTTCAAACCCACACGCTCATTCAAAAACTAAACTGGAACAATAAAACATTAAAAGTAATAAAATTTAAACAAACACATAATAATACTCCACATTTACTGATAACCTTGGATAATGGGCAGGTAATTGCACCGGTGTCTGGCACAAGCAGTCATTGGCTGCGATAATCTAAAGACTTCGTCCCCGCCCACAACCTCAAATAAATAAATAAATAATAAATAAATAAATAAATAAATAAATAAATAAATAAATGAACAAATGAATACATTAATACCTGATTATTTTATAATTAAATATGATAATAAACAATTAGCCTAAACTTGTCAGAAAGAATTGTGGCTTGAAAGCATAGGTTGTTAGAGAGTCGACACAAAAATTAAATTTCAAATTATTTTATTGAATTTAATGTAGGCCAAACAGCATTCATACACAACGCAGACAAATAATAGAAATTAAGCTTTGTTTTCTTTTTCAAGGAAATTATAATAGGCTAATTATTATTTCCATCTAATTTAAGTTTTAAAATGCAAGTCAACAAAACACTCTTGGTTGCGGCCGTAGCTTTAGGTAGCTTTAAGAGAATGGAACGTCCATTGGGATTCTTTTGGCTGGAAATCAAAATGATTGGTGAATACCAATTTTTACAATTTACTGTTAAACGTAGGCTGCGATCCTATGTCTCATTTTCCCCGATCCATCACCAGCAATATCATTTTGGTTCCACTCATCCCACTTCAAAAGCAAACCCTAGTTGCGACACTGTTAGGATATTAGGGTCTAGCATTTGAGTAGGTGTTTCTGTATTTGAAATGAGTTATCTAAAAATAATAATAAGAAGAATAAGTCTAATATAGCCTATATATTTATTCGTTGCGGCCAACTATGGACCACGTTTGACAACTTTTACATTATTTGTTGTCTTCACTCTGCCAATATCTCTTCATTCTCTCTCCCACTTCCTTCATCTGTTCCTCCTTGTAAGATCTTCCTTTCCTCACTGACAACTCCCCTGTCTCCTGGAAACCTGCAAACTCCTTAACCAGCCGCCCAAATCGCTCTCTGTCCATTATGTCTCCTTCTTTCAACCCATCCGATCCAAGTCCAATCTCACTTCTCGAATAAGTCTAATAATAATCACATGATAATCAAACCCTAGGCACTATATAGCCTACGTCTGATACACTGGGGGCAGATCACTAATTTTAGGATTTAACTTAGCAAGAAAGAAAAATTGTTAATAACATTTTCGGTCCAGTTTCTACTGATGGATTGTGGATAAAAGCAATGACCTAGGAGATTTACAGTATAAAATCTCGGATACCTTCAGGGAAAGACTTTTATCGGCATTATCTCAGAATGAGCAATCACAGTTTGAATTAAAGAATTACTTTCTCAATGAAAGCTCAGAACAACTGAAGTTGAAAAAGACCTTCAGGAAATAGACATCTCAAGTGATATGGTACTGGACAGATCTAAATTCAGGGAACTAGTTGACAATCATCAATATTTAGACCTCCTAATCATTAGCCTACAACCAACAGAACATGGACGGCGAGTGCAGGACGTGCCAAAATGAGAATATGGCATAATGATGATAAATATTATTATTATTATTATTATTATTATTATTATTATTATTATTATTATTATTATTATAATTATTATTATTATTATTATTATTATTATACGATTCAGAAACGACAGCAATCAAGGGACGAACAAAAATCAAGGAATTAGAAAAACAAGAGAGAAAATTTCTGAGAAATATCTACGGGCCAGTTCAGAAAGAGGGAATATGGATGAAGAGCCCGACAACAGAACTATACAAATAGACTGAGATGATAACAAACAACATAAGGAAAAGAAGGAAAACATTTTATGGACATATTCATAGGATGACAGAAGACAGAGTGACCAAGACAATTTTTAATATAGGCTAGTTACGAATAGTACACTAAAAACCAATTGGGTAAAGGAAACCGTGGAAGACCTCAAGAAACTAAACATCTCTACAGAAGACATGACAGACAGGAGCACATACATAGAAAAACTTATACAACAGAAGTTTGAGCAACTACCAAAGAGAGACAACCGGGAAAGAAGTGGACGGAGGAGAGAAAGAGGAAACATAGTGTTTATATGAGAGGTTTTTGGGAAAAAAGAAGAAATGTCCAGAGTGAAACATGGAAATTGATTGTGTTGTAACGCTCTCCTTATGGGGAATTAACGAATAAATAAATAAATAATAATAATAGGCTAATACTATGTGCTTTATGTCCCTTCTAAATTCTGCGGTTTTATGAGAGGCTGGGGTGTTGGAATTTTATTGTGAAAGGAATCTTAATTCGCCAGTAAATTCAGTGACACGGTTTCCTCCCATTTAAACACCCTCAAATTCTAACTGACTGCACCGGGAACCAAACCCGCAACCTTGGAGGCAGCAAGCATTACCGCCGCGCAACTCATACAGCCAAATGAATAAGGTAACATTCCGGTATTTACCTGTTTTTTGTGGCTTTTTTATAGGAAAACTCTTCGACCTTGGCTCTACCCTGGGAATCTAACTACCAATCTTGGGAAATGATGTGCCAACCCGTAGCAGTCGCGGTGTGCAATTTAACGCACATGGCTACACGAGTGGCGTAAGTAGCCTGCTTCTGGAGAGGGATGAGCTCGGTCAAAATTACATTGGGAGTTCACAAACAATGAAAGTAAATATACCATCCTGAAATTTCAAAACCTCCTATCTATAGGCCTACTATTCTCTTTAAAACGACACTCACTTTCATATAGCCTACTAACAGAATGGCAACTGACAAGTGGTCGGCCCATATTTTTGGAAGGGATGAGGAGATATATTGCCACACCCATCTTACTGCCTCCCCTCTGGCTATCTGAACAAATGACTATTTTGCTCATTCAGTAATCTAAGTGTTAAATTAGGATCACGTTAAAAATTTTACACGAGTCGAAAGAAATTTCGATATATAATAGACTAATAGGCCTAAGTGAATTTCGCACAAACCTGCATTACAAGTATTATTTACAACGAGAGATCATTGTTGTAATCCATTAATGATTTTGTTCTCTTCCGATACACACTGAGTGATATTGAAGGCACTGTTTTTCACAAAGTTTGCTCACACAATACTCGGAAAGTTCGTGATATTAATTTTTTTTGCATAATTTGTGATGGTATTCGTGGATTGCCAGTGGGTGGGGCCCGTCCAATGCCGGTTCATCATCGCACCGGTCGATTAGAAATAATTCCAAATTTATTTTCTCTTCTCTTGCCTACTTTTTCAAGTCGAGTTTCTTGTCTTGTGGATGGTAGCAATGATTTTGTGGGTAGATAATTAGATCCTATATAATTCAATCATTTGTCATCAATTCGACGATTGGATTTAATACAAATTCAAGAAAATTCATACGTTAATTATTTGGATCTAGGGGTGGTGGGTGGATTTATCCCGCTGAAGCCCCCTTCCACCTCCTCCCCGCCCGTAGTTACCCCACTGGGCTACACCTTCGGTTTTGCAGTGTTGTCAGACCGTTCTAGCGTCAAGCATATTTTCTCGCAGTGCTGTCTTCTCAATATAGGTTCAGTCTGTAGCAATCTGTTGATGTTGTTTACAGGGATCTCACCATCGTTAAAATAAATGAAGCTTAGTTTACTTTGTTTGTGAGCTGTAAAGTAGTTTGTTTCAAACCACTGTTGAGTTAACATACGACTCTAAAAGTTCTTGCAGAGTCTTTACTATAGAATACAAGACAAAAGGTGCCGTGTTTTCGTCTCGTCAATAACTAATAGCTAGTGTGGATAGAAACTGTCATTGTTATGAAGCCCTGAATGAAGAAAACATAATAACCCTAGTCCTTGTCTGCCGCTACAGTAGAGCCATAGATTTGTTCGGTTGAGCCCACTGTTGGGACAAGTGACAGCGCTGAAGACGAATGTTGGTGGACCCAGCCGCCCGCTGCGCACGAGGCTGCCGGCCGTCGCGTCGCCGGCCAGGCATGGCGAAGTCTGCAGCCGCGGAAGGCGAGCAATGAGTCTTCAGGGGTTCGAACCCAGGTTGCTTTGAAAGTGTCACGGCAATGCGTAATGAATGCGTGCAAGAGTGAAATGGGCGTGGCGTGCTTGCACCTTGCATGTCTTCAGCCCGCCCCTTGACACGATTGGGCGAGCAACTCTCGGACCTTGGCTCTACTCGTCATCAAGATGGTCGCCTGGCGCCGCCGGAACCTTGCACCAGACGGGGCAAACATGGCTGCCACTGGGTGCTCCATAAGCTCGCAATGTCCTCAACATTCTTCTGCACATGAGCTTCGTGACACTGCAAGTGCATGATAAGTACGCTCTCACAACTTTCTCATGGAGTCGAAGACCTCCGAGGTACGCCGGCCGTGGGAGCTACCGGTCTATTAGAGGAACAATGAAATAAAATCAGCTTTGGAGATGATTATGATGTTGATGCTATGCGACATCGTGATCATGTAGCCCCGTGTACTTGAGTGTGTCTGTGTGGAAATTGTCTGATAACCAGTGTTATTGTGATGGCTGTATTAGAGTGTATATTTGTAATTTAGTTGAGGATTGGGAAGGAGGTGGCTGTGGTCCCAATAAACATCCATCCCGTCATTCGCCTGGATTAGAAGTGGGGAAACCAGGGAAAACAACTTCCAGGATGGCTGAGGTGGGAATCGAACCCACCTCTTCTCAGTGTTGCCTCACGAGGCGGAGTATACCCCGTTCCAGACCTCAGACCAGAATTAAATTTCCTGGTAGTGCCGGGAATTGATCCCGGGCCTCCGCGCTGATAGCCAAGAATGCTGGACACTACGTAGCTTCAGAGAGTAATACGTTGTAACCATTAGTTTTCAGTAACGCTGGAGTAACTATGTTGTTGTTGTTTGAGTCTTCAGTCTTTTGACTGGTTTGATGCAGCTTACCATGCCTCCCTGTCCTGAGCTAATCGTTTCATCTCTACATAGCTTGCCTACCACACCCTACATCCGAGGCTATCTGTTTAACATATTCTAACCATGGTCTACCCCTACAGTTCTTGTCCTCGACCTTTCCGTCCTTAACTACTGTAAGGTTGCTATTCCTGGGTGTCTTAGTAGACTATGTGTCCTACCAACCTATCTCATCTCTTCATTAGCAGTCGCCAGAAACGATGGCATCAATAAATTAAGAACCTATTTCCACTACTTTTAAGAGCAACGGAGTAAGTTAAACGAAAATCCTCATCCCGTTTTCAAGAAGGAGCAATGGATATATTATCCTTAGGCTATTGTTATTTAGTAAGTCTTATGTCTTTTTATTGGTTCGATGCAAACCTCCATGCCTCCCTGTCCTTAGCTAATCGTTTCATCTCTACATGAAACCACATTTTACATCCGAGGCAATTTGTATAACACATCGTATTCTAACCTTGATTTACCGCTACAGTTCTTGTTCTGGACCCTTCCTTCCATAACTAGGTTTGCTATAGGTGTCTTAGTCAGTGGCGAAGGTTTTTTTTTTTTTTTTTGGTGGTGGTGGTGGGTCATCCTAACTTGTGTACAATATTAACAAGTAATTCCGTGACGAACTAAAAAGCCTACTTTTATTAAAATTTAAGATTCATACCAATGATTAGCTTATCTATCTAGAACAATGAAGAAATTAACTTGGCCCTACAGTTTGCTTGAAATAGTTTCTATCCATGGATTCTGAGATAATGAGAGTCTACGGCTTGAATGCTTAGAAAGAGTTATTGGATGGTAACACTGCTGCCTCTGAAAATGGGCATTATTATATCCCTTACAGCATACACACAATATAAGAATTGTTAGTTATCCATTAATGATATGTAAGTTACCTGCAGTTAAACATTTAACCTATCAGCATGGGTAAAATAATGTTGGCAGCACTATCACATAGGCCCTATGGGCTGCTCAAAATGAATCTCCAAACACATCGTTTATACACATCTGCCAAATTTTGAACTGTTTGCCTGCATACATTGCGACTAGGATTCAAAATTATGGAGAATATTTATCAACAGTTGGTTGCCCTAATTACTTCAAAAGTATAGAGAGTTATATCTCTTGAGGTATAGATTACATACACGAAACTTTGTTGAAATCCATGTGTTAGTATTGAAGTTATATGCTGTTAATCCTTGATCCTATACCCTAGCATAGAATTAAGTTCGTAACACTATCTCTGACCATTTACTCTAAATATGTCTAAAGCATCTTGGACTTAAGTTACAGTTTGCTAAATAAGAAGTGTGTTCTGTACACATATTCCGAGATATTAAATCTAGAGGGGAATGGAGATCATTTTACGCAGTTGGCAGCCCTGCTTACTCTTAAGCCTATATTAGGCAGAATTATACATCCTAAAGCATACATTGCACTTACAAAACTTAGTTAGTATGGATTTTTCGGGCAGTTGTACATTGAACCTAACAACACGAAAAGAATCATGCGTGGGTTACTCAAAAATTAATCTGGAATAGGCCTATTGTGTTCTATAAGTGAGCAAAATTTAGATACGTTCGCTTGCATACTATCTAATCTACTGAGAGTATGCTTAAAAATTATAGAGATCATATATAAACAGTTGAAAGACTGGCGACTCTAAATATATTCTTAGTTGTATCTCTTAGAGTAGTCTACACAATGCACATGCAAAATTTGGTTGAGGTCCATTAGATAGTATGCTCGTTACATGTAACTTATTTAAACATTAAATTTATCACCACACGTAAAATCAGGTTGGCAACACTGCCATATAGGCTATGGGATGCTTAAAATTAATCTGAAATATTATGATCTATACAGAGTGGTTCACCAGCCTATTATTATTTAGTTTTATGAAACCCAACTAACATTACAATTCTCCTGATGGTCGACGTTGCTCTGCGCACTGCCTGTGTGACTGCAATGTAAACTGAGCCACGTGCCTAGCAAAGGAAAACCGACCGTAAACACTTCCGCGCCAAATAGGCCTACTAAGGACCATTCTACAAGCATGTGATTTATTGCTCCTTGAAGAACACACACACATGGAATACAATCGAATCAATAGGTTATGCCTCGTGATCTGCAATAGTACAATGTTAAATGAACACTATAAACCATGATTGAAGATTTTGACATTCGAGGGGGCACAGCCTAGTTAACTAATGCCTGTGTAGCGCGCATTGTGTACATTGTCTCCGTGGCTGAGGCGGTTAAAGTACGATCTGACGTGTTATGTGAGTCCGAGCAGAATAGTGCTTCGAATCCACCCGTAAGCAAACTTCCTTGAACGACAGCCCGTGCTCCATTTTGGTGAAGATATTACATCAAGCCAGACTTACAATAGTACATTATGCAACGAGCCTATAATGGCAATAATTAAGACACGAGTATGTTTGTAAAACGAGCGTAGCGAGTTTTATAATTTCCATATGAGTGTCTTAATTACCATTATAGGAGAGTTGCATACGATTGCTTATGTTCGACGATAATTATAACTTTAGTATATGTTTTAACATAAATATTCATAAATATCTGTGGGATTCAGTAACTTCAGTTAGTGAACAGGGCGCGCTGGCTTTGCTGACTGAAAAGAGCACATGCGTGGGTCTAAGCACTTCGAAACCAAAGACCATTTACATTGCTTGGCAATGCTATTGTTTACAGCCTGCATGATGACTAGTGCCGTCCAGCTCTAGCATTCACTAACATTGTCACCGAAGTCGTTTGAAAGCAATGCGCTGTGTAGAAATTGGAGTTCGGGATATTAAGGTACAGTGCTATTTCTTGTCTCATATTCGCCAGTTTATTTACGCGTACATATGGACGGTGCACTTTCCATGTCGGAGATTTATATAGAATGATGCTGTGTTGCTAACTTCTAGACGTAGATTCATAAATTTCTTGAATTGCATAGTATTTTCTTGTTGCCGTAAAGGTTCGCGCTGATTTTGTCTTTGTGTTTGGGATTGTAACTACAATGGTTGATCCGCTATCCAATTTAAACTTTCAAATCATGTAATTCATGTCCGACATGTTGGATTTTGAGCGCATGGGCGAAGGTACCCGTACCTAATTGGTCAATGAATGAGCTCTGATTGGCTGGAGAAACTGTCTCATAATGAACAAGAAGTTTCGTGACGAACTAAAGAGCCTACTTTTCTTAAAATTTAAGATTCATGCCAATGATTAATCTACATGGATCTAGAATAATGACGAAATTAAGTTGGTAATATCGAAATTTCTAATTAGTTCGAAATACTGTAACTTATAACTGGCATAATGTAGCCTAATAGAGAACTACAGTTGGCAGCCCTGGTGACTAAATATATTCTTAGTTCCATCTCTTAAGGTACAGAATACAAAATGTGGTTGAAGTCCAATGGATAGCATGGACGTTACATGCTGTTAAACATTGGATCTAACAGCGTGCGTAAAATCATGTTGGCAACAATTACATACATGTATTGGTCAGAAATAATCTGAAATAATATGATCTATTGTTGTGTCTATTTTGAATGAAATCCATTAGTTAGTATAGAAGTTACATGCATTTTAAAATTGGACCTATCAGCAGGCTTAGAATCATGATGGCAGCACTGGCGTATGCCTATAGTCTATTAGTTACTCCAAATTATTCTATAATGCTAGGTACTATACGTGTGTAAAGTTTAGAGTTATTGGCTTGCATACTTTCTGATATATTGATATTAGGGTAACAAAATTAGAGACAGTATTTATTAAGAGTTGGCTGCCCTGGTTACTCTTAAGAATCGGCATAGTCATATCTGTTATGGTACACATAGCACACACGAAATTTGGTTGAAATCCAAATTATAGTATAGAAGTTACATGTATTTATAGTTGGACCTCTCAGCAGGCTTAGAATCATGTTGGTAGCACTGACGTATATAAGTTACTCCAATTTAATATAGAATGTCAGGTACTATACGTGTGCATAGTTTAAAGCTGTCGGCTTGCATACTTTCTGATATATGGGTATTGGGATTAAAACAATTGAGAGCATTTACTAACAGTTGGCAGCCCTGGTGGCTCTTAAGAATACGCTCAGTCATATCTGTTTATGTAGACTACACATAGCACATACGAAATTTGGTTGAAATCCAATCGATAGTGTAGAAATTATATGCATTTAAAATTTGGACTTATCAGCAGGCTTATAATCATTTTGGCAACACTACCATGTATGGCCTCCTGGAAATTAAACTGCAATATTATTATCTATACGTATACCAATTTTGAAATAGCTCCCATTCATACCTTCCAAGATATCCAAGATGGAGCTCAAATTTCAATTGTGATTTTTCCGCAGTTGGTAGCACTGACAGCATTTTCAAATATGGCCGTGAGATATTCAGGTATAGATCTTTACTCCTACCAAATTTTGTTTCGATTGCTGCAGCCGTTTAGTAGTTGATAGGGGGGGGGGGACACACACACACACACACACACAGCCAGCCAGCCAGCCAGCCAGCCACCCAGACAGACAGACAGACAGACAGACAGACAGTCACTCATTTGCCCGATCTCATAAGTCTACTTTTTCTTCATTTTTTCAAAATGTGAAAAGTAGGCTAAAAAAGTACTATAATGACCATCATTATGATACAGTTTTCTGATGTAGTCTACAGTCTAATATTTTCATTTCGACATCGTCGAACATAATAGTACATTATGCAACGAGTCTATAATGGCTATAATTAAGACACGAGTATGTTTATAAAATGAGCGTATGCGACTTTTATAATTTTCATACGAGTGTCTTAATTACCATTAGGCTATAGGCGAGTTGTATACGACTGTTTATGTTCGACGATAATTATAACTTAATTAAATCTTTTAACATAAATATTCATAAATATCTGTTCAGTCACTAGAATGTTGTGATCGGGTGCTGCGCTGGGTAGTATATCTCTGTTTTCCAAGCTCTCTGGCCAACCGACGCATGCGCTCTGTGTGCTTCAATGCCATATGTTCAGATTGTGCACCAGTATTCAGTAAAACTGTCACTGAAGTCGTTTCAAAACAACGCGCTGTGTAGAAATTGGATTTTGGGATATTAAAGGTACAGTGCTATTTCTTGTCTCATATTCACCAGTTTATTTACGCGAACATATGGACGGTGCACTTCCGGTAATTTATATAGACATGTTGGGTTTTGAGCGCATGCGCGAAGGTATCCTTATCTAATTGGTCACACAACTGTTTCTTGAGCTATGATTGGTGGGTGAAACTGTTTCATAATGAAAAAAAAATAGTGTTATAATGAGCCTCATTATGATACAGTTTTCTGACACATAATAGTCAGGGTCGAACATAAAGTCACATTACCACATTTATTCACTTATGATGTATTCCTGTGCAGACTACGTTGAATTTTGCTAATTCATGAAGATAGATAGTGAGAACTTTTGAGTTGGACACTAGACTTTCTTTATCTAAAACTTTCTTACCGGTCCTTCGAATACGATTTTAGTCTTCGGGCATTAGAAATATTAATGTTCATGTTCGAGGATAAGATTCATTTTCTTTTATTCTGTTGTGATGGGTTTGAAATGTGCAGGTATTCGCTTAACCCATTGCCACCTCGATCGCATTACCTAGCCACGTGCGTCTCCACTGCATTGTGGGTAGCGGAAACATTACGTTATGGAGCTATGAGAATTAGGAATATTGTAATGTTCTCGCGGTTATGGGCTGTTCTCAATGCAACTGCCGTGCACTCTTGACACTCAAACAGTCATATCATTGGCTTTTGTAGACGAAATTAATCAGTGAGGTGATTACACTGGTACGGTATAATTAATATACCCTCATCCACAAATTGGTATTGCTTTCAAGCTAAAAATCAGAGTTTTAAGTAGCTACCATTGGCTGGAAATTACCCAGTGAAATGTTTCGCAAGTGTAATTTCACCATCGTAGCCAATTTTAGGAAAATAGTTCCTCAAAGAACAACGAGTTACAAGGTGGAGAAGAAGGTTCAAAGTTTTATTTAATTCAAATTCATCGTCAGTAGGGATACCACGGAAAATCACTTCCAGGATGACTTAGGTTGGTCTCAAGTAGATGATAAAGATTTGAAAATCAATTCCACATGCATGCCAACACACTTTATTTTGTTTGTATAAAATAATTCAGCAGACGCTCATTCAGTTACTATCTTTCGTTTCTGATAATTACAGTAATTCTCTTACCATTTCCATAGAAAGGAAAGTCATGTTAACAATCGAATGATCTCAATGATACGGTTTTCATCGTTAGGGGATGAATTAATATTGTTTTATATTTGTCGAACGTAAGAATGAGGAATGGTTTAAACCCCGAGGTTACTGAGTGTTTTGACGCGAAACGTGCGGTGGCCCGAGTGAGTCTGATTTTCCCTTTAAACCAAGGTGGTCAACATTTTGAACATTTGCTACCCTGAATATTCAGGGTACCTTGATTTCGTTTTACAGATCATTATGTCATCGTCCAACTTGGCTACGTACCATCGGATAAAAATGATCCTTTTCAGGACAAATAGGAAATCACTAGTTGGAACAGGTACATAAGCGACCATAGTAGGGCCTACATCCACTGTAAGCTGCATTAAGCGAAAAAACATGTACAGGCCGGACGTTTGTTTTAGACGAGTGAAAATTCTTAATGGAAGCCTGGAGGCGAGTTACTACAGTACCTGTGTTGTTATCAGCTGCCCCAAGCGGTCCGATGATTGACAAAGCTTTTTCACACTACTACTGAAGTACAGTCATTGGCAAATATAATGACGTTCTGTTCGTAACTACGTAACGTGTACTTCTGCGTCACACAATACTTCGAAGTGGACTGTACTGTCTGCTCAAGTCTGGAATTCCATTACATCAGGTCGGTGGTGACAAGTATGAAGCGATAGGGTGAGAGAGTGAGTGAGTGTAGGCTCACCCACTGGCTTCAAGGTCAAGGGCAATCGTCTAAAACAAACGTCCGGCCTGTACCAGCCCGGGGATCGAACCTGCTACCAGGCAGCTTGCCTGACGCAATAACAGAAATGCATGATTTAGCCACCTTAGCTACCGATAACCATAGAGGATTGCTGGCACGTATTGAATCTACTCGTAGGCCCCATAGACACCTGTCCAAACGTACGGTGGTGTTATTCGGAGCTGTGATAGTTTCGAACATGCATTAGGCTATAGTTGAGGTCATCGAAATAACACTACCGCTAATAATTTCTACTATATTCGCAAGCATGAACTTAATTGTAAAGTTGTACTAAGGCCATAAAGAAGCAGGTAGTAATGTTTTTAGGATGACTGTGATATGCGCGTTAGTTGGGTTGCCTTCCTTCAAAAAAATGAGGGGCTGGTGAACCACTCTGCATATGTGTCAATTTTGGAAGAAATTCATTTATTAGTATGGAAGTTACATGTGATTAAACATTAAAACTATCAGCACGCGTAGAATCATGTTGGCAGCACTGTCGTATATCGGTTACTGAAACTTAATTTATATTTGCAGGTAGCCTACTATATTTATGAAAAGTTAAGAACTATTGGCGTGCATACTTTCTGATATATTGAGATTAGATTAAGAAATGATAGAGTTCATTTTTCAACAGTTTGTTGTCACTAATGAAAACGCATATTCATATCTGCTCCTGTGCGAAGATCACATACCTAATTTGGTTGAAATCCAATTGATAATACGAAAGTTGCATGCATTTAAAGATTGGATCTATCATCAGGCATAGAATCACGTTGGCAACGCAGTCATGTATGGGCTCCTGAGAATTAATCTGGGTTGTTATCTATGTGTGTGCCAATTGTGGAACAGTTCCCATCCATACTTTCTGAGATACCAAACATAGAGCTCAAAATTCAATTGCGAAATGTCAGCAGTTGGTAGCACTTACGTCATTTTCAAATATGGCCATGAGATAGCCTATTAAGGTATACTATAGGTCATTACTCGTACAAAATTTGGTTTCGATAGCTGCAGCCGTTTAGTAAGGATAGACACACACACAGACCGACAGAACGTCAGACAGACAGACAGACATTTACCCAGATCGATCTCATAAGTCTATTTTTAGCCTACTTTCGATTTTTGCAAAAAATGAAAGTAGACTTATGAGATCAACACAGGGCGAAAAAAGTGTGTCTGTCTGTGTGTGTGTATGTGTGTGTGTGAGTCTGTGTGTGTGTGTGTCTGTGTGTCTGTGTGTGTGTGAGTGTGTGTACTCTGAATGTCTGTCCCCCCCTATCAATTCGAACACGGTGAATGCGAATTGAACGAAATTTGGTACAAAGGTAGCACTAGCAAAGGACACCTCAGTGTCATGTTTTATATCGCCGCCATCTTGACGGAAACGTAATGGCGGCCACACAAATGTTCAAAGCTTAAATCAAATTACGACTAACCTAATCATCCGATCTCTACCAAATTTTGCAACGACATACCTTTATGGGGGGAGCATCCTTTGACCAAACCAATAGGTCATCAGCGTAATAATTTGCGGATGGCGGCCATCTTTGTGTGAAAATCGATTCCCCCTATTAATTCGAACACGGTGCAACCGAATGGAACGAAATTTGGTACAGAGGTAGTACTAACAAAAGGCACCTCAGTGTCATGTTTTATATCGCCGCCATCTTGACGGACACGTAATGGCGGCCACACAAATGTTCAAAGCTTAAATCAAATTACGATTAACCTAATCATCCGATCTCTACCAAATTTTGCAACTACATACCTTTATGGAGGGAGCATCCTTTGACCAATCTAATAGGTCACTCACCTGATAGTTTGCGGATGGCGGCCATCTTTATGTCAAAATTGATTCCCCCTATTAATTCGAACACGGTGGAACCGAATGGAACGAAATTTGGTACAGAGGTAGCACTAGCAAAGGGCACCTCAGTGTCATGTTTTATATCGCCGCCATCTTGACTGAAACGTAATGGCGGCCACACGAATGTTCAAAGCTTAAATCAAATTACGATTAACCTAATCATCCGATCTCTACCAAATTTTGCAACTACATACCTTTATGGAGGGATCATCCTTTGACCAATCTAATAGGTCATTCACCTAATAGTTTGCGGATGGAGGCCATCTTTATGTCAAAATTGATTCCCCCTATTAATTCGAACACGGTGGAACCGAATGGAACGAAATTTGGTACAGAGAAAGTACTAGCAAAGGGCACCTCAGTGTCATGTTTTATATCGCCGCCATCTTGACTGAAACGTAATGGCGGCCACACGAATGTTCAAAGCTTAAATCAAATTACGATTAACCTAATCATCCGATCTCTACCAAATTTTGCAACTACATACCTTTATGGAGGGAGCATCCTTTGACCAATCTAATAGGTCATTCGCCTAATAGTTTGCGGATGGCGGCCATCTTTGTGTCAGAATCGATTCCCCCTATTAATTCAAACACGCTGAAACCAAATGGAACGAAATTTGGTATAGAGGTAGCACTAGCAAAGGGCACCTCAGTGTCATGTTTTATATCACCGCTATCTTGATGGAAACGTAATCGCGGCCACCCAAATGTTAAAAGCTAAAATGTAATTACGACCAACCTAATAATCTAGTCTCTACCTAATTTTGCAACACCATATCTTTATGTGGGAAACATATTCTGACCAAACTGCAAGAACATCAGCCCAATAGTTTGCAGATGGTGGCCAAGTATGTGTGCAAATCGATTCCCCCTATCAATTCAAACACGGTGAAACCGAATTGAACGAAATTTGGTACAGAGGTAGCACTAGCAAAGGGCACCTCATATTCATGTTTAATATCCCTATAGCACATTGTATTTCAACAAGCTCCTACAACCAACATTCAATCATACTCCTTGAAAAGGACAAAGAGTTATAACAATACCCATGCATTTAGGAGAAAGTAGGCTATATGTTCTTTACTGAACATCTTGTTTTAAATGTGTAAAGCAGACTAAAATTATATTTCGATTATTATTCATAAAACACAATAGTTAAATAAACATTCACATTGCATGAAAACTAGTTTAATTCTTTGTTTCAGCACATAACAATACTGCAAATATTCTTAGTTGTATCTCGGAATCAGGTCTTCTAAACTTGCTATCTGCCTGTTCCAGGAATACATCTACTGTAGCCTACCATTTGCAAACGCTGTGTTTGAAACTCCATCCCAATAACAACTAACTAGTCAAACTGTAAACAAACATCCTCAAAATGTAACCAAATATGACTTTGTAGCATTTAAGTTAGCAAAATGTGACAAACCCAGAAAGATAGCCAGAATATTCATAATACTCATTCATAGGCAAAATAAATATGCTTTAAATAGGGTCAGGGATCCTTCATTCACATTTATTTTTCAATTTCGCGCAAAATAAACTCAGGAAAGAAACGTGACTTTACTTAATGTTTGTATTTCTAAATTGGTGAAGGGATTGGGAAGGAGGCGGCCGTAGCTTTACTTTAGGAAATATGCCAGCATTTTCCTGGAGTAGAAGTGGGGAAACCACGGAAAGCTACTTTCATTAATCAAAATGAATTCATTTATGTTATTGGGGTAAGAAAATCATCTTGGGGTTATGACTCCGTAAATTTATACATTTTGCTGATTTAATTTGTTGTTGTTGTTTTATTTGAGGGGCTTGGGCGTCGTGGTCATTTAGCCCCGTGTACTTGAGTGTGTGTGTGTGTGTGCAGAATTTATCTGATAACCTTTTGCCATTGTAGTGCCTGTAGTAGATTGTGTAATTGTAATTCAGGAGAGGATTACCGACAGCAGTGGCTACGCTCGCTAAAGCGCAGCGTTAGGTCATGGGGCCAATCTCTCTGCTGACTCAGAAGACTCGTGGGTTGGATCCCCACCGACGGCCGTCCTTGAAATGGTTTTCCGTGGTTTCCCATTTTCAACACCAGACAAATGCTGGGACGGTACCTTCTGGCAGGCCACGGCCGCTTCCTTCCATATCCTTGCCCAGGGTCACTCATCTTCATCCATTCCATCTCTCATCTCGGCGCGCAGGTTGCCCACGGGCGTCGATTAGAAATACCTGAACTCAGCCTCTTAGGAGGCCACACGAAAAATGGAGAGGATTGGGAAGGAAGCGGCCGTGACCTTAAGTTAGGAATCTGGAGTAGAGATATGAAAACACAGAAAACAACTTCTAGGATGCCTGACGTGGGAATCGAACCCATCTCTTCTCAATTTTTACTCACGAGGCTGAGTGTACCCTGTTCCAGCCCTCAGATCAGAATTACATTCCTCGTCAGAGTCGGTAATCGAACCCGAACCTCTGGGGTGACAGCCAAGAATGCTAGCTGCTACACTCAGAGGTGGACTGCTGACGTATGTGAATTCGTCTCCTTCAAAAGAATTCACAGGTCTAGCCTAGCCCTTTAGGCTAGGAACTTAATGTTCCTAGGGAATTAAGATTTTAGGATAACAACAAGGAAAATAAATAATCAACCGGTTGTTGGTTACTTAGTTTAGGGGCTGCGACAACGCGGCCATGTAGCTCCATGTACTTTGGCTGTGTGTAGAATCTGTCTGATAACCGGTGTTAATTTTGATGGATGTATTAGTGTGTGTGAGGCTATCTGTTTCAATGCAAGGTCTGCATACATTCGATTTTCAAGTAGTTCCAACCTTTCCTACGAAACGCCACCGTCAACGACCAACTAGTTCTGAACTTTGTTACTAGATACCACCGTAGTCGGCTCCTGGCGACGAACGTTGGAACCTAATAGCGTTAGTCTAAGATAACCTGTAATTTAGCTTCACACAATTGTAGGCCTAATTAGTGGAAGGTTCTTTATCATGCCATAAATCCGAAGGCATACTGAGGGATTTTTAACGCTCTTAAAAATCGAACGACGTCGGCCGGGTGTGAACCCGCAACCTTGGGCATAGAAGCTCAGCATGCTATTAACTACGCCACTGAAGCCGCCTTAAAAAGATAATAAACTTTACATCAATACATTTAGTGAACTACAATACACACGGCAAAGGATCTGGTCTAACGCTTGGTGTTCATGTATTGTTTGAAAGACACCATACGAGTTTTTTCTGTCTTCATCTTATGTTGGGAAGGTTTGCGTTCCTTTGAAGTAATTTAATTTGTAGTTGCTGATCGCTCAATGATTACAACGTCTTCAACTTGTTGCTGACTCGTTCCAGGTTCACCGCTGAATCTTAGTACAGCCTACATTCTGCTTCTTAATTCTATTATTCCACTTTTGATTACTTTGTGTATTAACCAAACGCATCTTTCATGTTGACGGCATAATGACACACAGTAAACTGACAAGTCATGGACACCAAGCGATAGACCACATTATTCGTGTCCTAAATCTATCACTACGAATACTAGTGTCGACCCATACAGGGTCAATTCAAAACTGAAATATATACTTCAATTTTGAGAAATAAAAAAAATTGCTTCCCACAATTTGAAGAAAAAGCATCAAAGAATAGATTAATACAAACAAACTTAATTTAATTCAATTTAATTTAAATCTGTAGAACGAGTTCCATTGTAATATAATTTAAGCCGGAAGTAATTTTCAAAATGTTATATTATTATAATTATAAGAATTACAGCCGAATGGCCATAGCAGAGTATTTTAATTGAACAGCCATGGGCACCCAATAAGTTCAATTTCAAGTAGTTCCAACTTTTCATTCATTCATTCATTCATTTGTTTATTTGCAATTGGGGGTGTGTCTCCCGGTGGCAAATTGGATAAACTTAACAAATAAATAATTATACATAACTATTCAATAACAATTAAACTGGAGAATTTACACAAATCGTCAGTCTTTTCTAAAACAAGGCTCTAAGGCTGCGGCAGGTAGAGAGTTCCAGTTATCAATGGCACGGGTTACAAAAGAATATTTACCATAATTTGTTCGCTGTGGTCGGCCCTTAACTTTGAAAGGATGATCGCTCCTACCCATGTAACTGGGCTTTCCCCATACGTTTACTAAGCTCAACCCAAGCTGGTTGATTTGTATACGTGTTGTACATATCGCAGAGTCTAGATTTCATCCTCCTAGCCTCAAGTAATTCCCACCCAAGTTTCTTTAACATACGGCTCACACTGCTCCTGGGATTAAAGTCACTGAGCACTCTGGCTACCAGATGCTATTGACACTAACACCTAGCGGCGAACGTTGGAACTTGATAGAGCGTTTTTAACCAGCCAAATATAACCTTAAAATTTTGCTACACACTACCAATTGCAGTGAGCCTGCCGTTTTTACTTCCCCTCCGAAGGATTTTAACGCTCTTAAAGATCCGACGACTTCAGCCGGGCTTGAACCCGCGATCTTGGGCATAGCAGTTAAGCATGCTACCGACGCCACCGAATTTTATTTTGAAATATGATAGAGCTTTACAAAACACGCATTTTGCGACTTTTTCGGGTCCTCTAGCTTATTAACTTTTACCACAATTGTCAAAATCTTGACTTTACGTTTTAGCAAAACTGGAGCCCTAAACTGTGAGTGCTCTTAGTGACATTTATAAATATTCTCAACAACAAAACAAACCTGAATACGTGTCTGCTGCAAACCCCCAGAAGTGCACTGTATAGCTTAATAAACGGCAGTCTAGTATACCTACATATTTGTTGCCCGGCATCTAGAGGAGTCCTCGTTTTGATAAGCCTAACCAATGTATTCACGCAACATAGCCTAAGTGAATCCATTGTAAAATTTCTCTGAAACAACCATGTCTCACATTACCCGTATCGTTTACAAATATATAGAACCTTTCATAGAACGCGTATCACAAGTTACTCGAGATACGCAGCATTTACATGGGAGAAGAACAAAGCTACTTAATGAGGATTGTCGCCTTATCATCGGCACTTTGCCACGAATTGTTGCTAGCAGTGGCGCTTATCTCCACGTTTGGTTGAAATATGAGTTTATGATGGCGGCGAAGAGCATTTTAGTGTCTCCCGTTAGGTAAGGAGTTGGGGGTATCTTAAAGAGTGCTCCCGGAACAGCTGTAATGTTATGTCCATTCAGCGAGGATTTATTGGGCCCATTTGTGTTTGACAAGTTGGTGGGGCCGCTCTTTGTTTAGACCTTGACTACCTCATACAATTGACACCTTCTTCCACAGTTGTGCGTGTTGACTCATTCCGTGAGTTGGAGTGTAATCGTTACCTTTTACGGTAACGGCATTACTTATTATATTTAACAAATGTAACTATGCTACTTTTAAGGAGAACTGCACGTGAAACTTCATCAAAAACAACGTAATTTTTCATATTCACTTCTTTGAATAGACTGAGCTTAACTGAAACCAAAACAAACAATAATAGCCTATGTAGGCCTATAGGTTAGCACTCCAAGAGCGTATTGAATTGATAATTTAAACATGGCAGCACACATGCCACTCCCTCTCACCTGTCATATACATATAATAAATAGCTTTAGTCTCGTCAAAATGTCTCTACTTCGGTAAGCTTTGGTTTTCTCTGGTAGGCTATAGCCTATTGCCTTTCATGGCTAAGGAATTAGTACTCAGCAATTTTTCTGGGTTTATTCCGTGTCATTTGTGGGGTTTCGCCTAGAAACGCCAAGATAGGCTCATCAGAGGGCTCTTGGTGTCCGTGCCCAGACCCCCACAGGATTGGCAAACTTCGCACTATCTCCCATCTTATGAAGCACACCTTCCCTTCTTTACTGCGAGAGATAATAGCTCAAGCAGCCTTTTACCTTCCTATAAAGGCTTCCAAAAAGATGTGTCGGACACCAAGAGCCCGCTGATGAGCCTATCTTGGTGTTACTAGGTGAAACCCCGCACAAGACACGGCATAAACCTAGAAAGATTGCTGAGTTTTTGGTTTGCTCTGTTGGTTATTCTGTGTAACAGTTTGCTCTAGTGTACAATTAATTAGTTATTTATCACATAATATCACAATAGTTAGTTGCAAGCCTTGTATTTCAAACTTCGTGTGTGCCTGGTATACTTTGGTGCTTCTGACTAAGTGTGTTTGCTGAACATGCCACGTTTTCGGAATTTAAACCAGAAACGTAAGTTTTACGGGAACCAATTAAAAATCCCTAGCTGAATGCAGCTCATGTGATAAGGATTAGCATAACAAATATTTCTGGAAGTGAGGTTATCCCAGGTAGTGCTTTAAATAGAGTATTAGAAGTTGAAATTGATGCCCAACAGATGAGCAAGGAAGCCAGACTGAAGAGAAAGAGTGAAACGAAGAAGAGAGAGGGCCAGAAATGTAAGGACCAAGATTACTATGGAGCTTAAGAATTTTAAAGTAGTGAAGGCTGAGTTTAACAACCTGAAAAGTTTGATTTGTGCTTAACACCGCAACATATATTTTTCCTTTTTAGGTACAGTTTTCTCTATAATCATCAAAGCAGCAGCAAAGAAACTCAGCACACTTCTTTAACTATCCGAAAGAGGCAAAGGAGACCTACAAACAATGTATATTTTCCCAAAACAATAATTGAATGCCAGAAACAAACTCCAAACTATTGAAGAAAAAAATCGTTTTTGAGAAGCTATTTTTAAAAGGCAGAATAATTATTACTTATTTGGATGTAATTGTAGGCCTTCGTTGCAAGCACTAGAATTTTTATCGTTCATAAATTGTGGGTGATAAAGCAATATTTGTTTTGAAAATTGTACCTAAATTTCATCAAAAAATTAGAATTTTCAATTTTAGTTTGTTACTTTTTACGTCATTGTTTATGAACAATGGGAGATACATTGTTCATATTACACAAGACTGTTGTTATAACCTATAAGTAGTATTAATATATAACCCAAGTTTGGTCATTGTGGAGAAAGCAATTTCATTGATATGGGGGTTTTAAAGGTTAGCCTTAAAACATACTGTACTGATTCACGTCCACGTCCCTTTACCTATAACAAAATACGATAATATTCGTTAAATTTTTCAAGAAGGAATAATCTATGTGTTTTATTTTTATTTTGAAATACAATTTCTGTGATGGTTGATTGGTTCTTAAGTTTAGGGGCTGTGACAACGCGGTCATGTAGCCCCGTGTACTTTGGGTATGTGTAGAATCTGTCTGATAACCGGTGTTAATTGTGATGACTGAATTAGTGTGTGTTATCTGTTTTTTAATTTATGTGCAAACTGCAACTTAGAATTTTTCAAATAGTTCCTACTTTTGCCGCCAAGCGCCACCGTCAACGACTACTAGGCCAAGTTCAGAACTTAGCTACTAGACGCCACCGCAGTCGGCTCTTGGCAACGAACGTAGAAACCTAAGAGCGTTGTTTACATTCTTAACCTATTCAGTTTAGCTTCACACAGGTGCAATTAGTGGAAGGTTCTTTAACATGCCATAAATCTATGACATGGGACCTCCGGCTGTACTTCCCCTCTGAAGGAAGGCATACTGAGGGATTTTTAACACTCTTAAAAAATCCGACGGCTTCGGCCGGTTTTGAACCCGCTATCTTGGGCATAGAATTTATGTGAGAAGTGTTTTATTAAGGCAACCTTATAATGCAGATGCTTAACGAAAGCTTCATTTAAAGGTAACCATGTCAACTATAAAATTAAAATTTTAACTTTTTATCAAAAACATTCATGACTACGTGTAACCAAAGTGTTATAGAAGCGTGTGAAATATTTCAATAATTATTTCATGACAGATTTCTCAATGTCTCAATTAGAAATTAGAAACCTCTATGGTCGTCAAATTGGCGAGAAGCTACAGGAAGTGGAAGACTTACGTTACATATGGAGAAAAATAACCAGTGATGGACGAAGCAAAGAGGACATAAAAAGTAGTTGGGCACAGGCAAGGAAAGCATTTCTACAGAAAAGGAATCTGTTAACGTCAAATATAGATTTAGGTATTTGGAAGTCATTATTAAAAACCTTTGTCTGGAGTGTGGTACTCTATGGAAGTGAAACTTGGACTGTTGGAGCAGCAGAAAAAAAAGAGAATTGAAGCGTTTGAAATGTTGTGTTACAGGCGAATGATAAAGATCAGATGGGTGGATATGGTAATAAATGAAGAGTTATTAAGACGAGTGGGAAAGGAGAGATATTTCTGGCGACTGCTAATGAAGGGAAGGGATAGGTTGGTAGGACACATACTAAGACACCCAAGAATAGAAAAGTTAGTTATGGAAGTAAGGGTCGAGGACAAGAACGGTAGCGGTTGACGAAGGTAATAATATGTTAAAGAGATTGCCTCGGTTGAAGGGTGTGGTATCTATGTAAAATGAAACGTTTAGCTCAAGAGAGGGTGGCATGCACCGCTGCATTAAGCCAGTCAAAAGAATAAGACAAACACACATAGGTGCGATCA
This sequence comes from Meconema thalassinum, assembly GCA_946902985.2. Taxonomy (NCBI): domain Eukaryota; kingdom Metazoa; phylum Arthropoda; class Insecta; order Orthoptera; family Tettigoniidae; genus Meconema; species Meconema thalassinum. The sequence continues at coordinate 675,173,714 of OX336388.2, forward strand.
TAACTTGCATGGGTGACCAGTTATGGGGGAACCCCTTGCCACTTTTATTAGTACAAAAATTGTGTTCAGTAATTAATGTAATGTTTCTTTCAGGTTAAGATGTTTAAATATTTGTACTTCCCACCTAATATCATTGGGACGAATCATGTTGACCGACTGAAAAGCATTCTATGATAGATTTGTGTGGTTTCCCACTTCTAGTCCAGACAATTGCCAGGATGGTTCCTAACATAAAACCACAGCCGCTCCCTTTTCAATCCTCTCCTGAATCACAAATATTCACACTGCTACAGCCACCTTAATAACGAAGGTTATAAGACAAATTCTACAAACACCCATTTACACCTGGCTAAATTATCACGTTGTTCAAGCCCCACAAATGATAACAACAGTAACAGGAAGAGAAACACTTAAATGTTCTCTCTCTAGGCAACATTAGGGGGTATTTTTTGTTGTTGGTGTAGATTCCTCAGGGGCTTTGTAACATCATAGCCATAGCGTGTTCCGAATTGTAAAATGGATTGCCTACCCACCCGCAATCGGCTTGAAATCTGCTCGCAGCGCGCTAGCGACGGTGCTGAGTTCGATTTCACTGATTGCCGCCTTCTTATGTAGCATTGCAACGTATTTTTTTCTTTCAAAATATATTTACATAGGCCTCACAATAAGTTTGAACAATTTCTGTTCCAGAACTTGTTATTTTACGCTTCAGTCAATGGCTTATGCTGAGCATTTCTGTGAAATAAAATTTTATTTTACAACATAGTTTATTACAACACAATGCATTTTTGTGTTGTATTTTATTGCTTTGTAACCCAATACCACAAAACGAGATACAATTTGGAAATGATTTGTTACAAAAGTGTAATCAGTCTTCGATGCGACTAAAAAAGTTAATTTATCACAGACGTTATATTTAGTGCAAATGGCCATTTACCGAAGATGTTCGAAGTGGCGTCCATCATTTTCCAAGCAGAGGGTCACTCGTCGCATGAAATTTTCCCTTGCGTTCAACAACATCTGAGGAGTAATTTCCACAAAGGCTTTGGTGATCTTAAAAATAAAATACGCTTGACCTGATGTAGCTCCAATTGAAGAAATCCAGGACGGTCAGATCAGGTGAACGTTGTGGGGATTCTATAAAGCCGCCAATTCTTATCCACCGGCCAGGAAACAAACGGTTTTAAACTTCTCTCGCCAGTCTGGAGGAGTGCGCTGTATGACCATCTTGTTGAAAAAGCATGTTGTTCAACTCCGCCAATCATCCAAGATGTCCTGGAGTATGAAGTAAGACTAAACTGCCTGTATTCATCGTTCTATCATTTACATTGTTGCAGGTAAATAGTTCTGAAATAGAAATCGTTGAAACTTATTCTTAATTAAACTCAATTTTGTAACAAATCATGTCGAAATTGTAACGTTTTGTGGCATTGGGTTAAAAGGCAATAAATTGTGTTGTAAATAAAATACAACACAAATGTACATTGTGTTGTATTTTTTTAGCGTATGGCTTTTAGTGCCGGGAGTGTCCAAGGACATGTTCGGCTTGCCATTTTTGTAGCTGCTTCGAGGCGGACACCCAATGGGTGAGCTACAAGTACCGTCGCGTGTGGAGTGTTGTCTGGGGAGGAAAGTCTGAATGTAAGGACAAGGAGTTGGAAGGTAGCGGCAGTGGCCTATAGTTAGGGACCAACCCCGGCATTTGCCTGGAAGGAAGATGGGAAACCACAGAAGACTATCTTCAAGGTTGCCGGCGAGGGGACTCGAACCTCCTCGCCTCCCTGATGTGAGCGACTGCCAGCAGTCATGCCGTAACGACCACGGCTAACTCACTGTGTTGTAATAAACTATGTTGTAAAATTAAATTTTATTTCATAGAAATGCTCTGCAAAAGCCATTAAAGGAAGCGTAAAATAACAAGTTCTGAAACAGAAATCATTCAAACTTATTGTGAAGCCAGTGTAAATATATTTTGAAAGAGCAAAATACTTTGCAATGCTGCATAAGAAGGCGGCAATCAGCGAAATCGAACTCAGCACCGTCGCTAGCGCGCTGCGAGCAGAGTTCAAGCCGATTGCGGGTGGGTAGGCAACCCATTTTACAGTCCCGCGTTGAATTGGAACACGCTGTACCTTCCGTACTTGGGTGTGCAAAGAAATTCTCTGATAACCTGCGTCACTGTGATGTCTGTTCTAGAGTGTGTACTTGTAATCGAAGTAAGATTTAGGTAGGAAGCAGCCGTGGCCTTAAGTTAGTTACCATCCCGGTATTTACCTGGAGTAAAAGTGGTAAACCATGTAAAACCACTTCTGGAATGGCTGAGGTAACAATCAAATCCGCCTTTTTGTAGTTTTGCCTCACGAGGCTGAATATACCCCGTTCCAGACCTCAAAAGAAATACATTTCTCTACAGAACCGGGAATCGAAACCGGGTTTCCGCGTTGACAGCCAAGTATGCTAGCCACTACAACATTAGACAATGCTGAACGTACATACAGTAATTTACGAGCAGCAGATTAATGTCGGCGGTTTCAGAGAGAAATAAAATGCAAATAATGAATTCTTTGGATGGAGTAGTTCAAGTCAGAATATCTCCCATGAAATATTAAGTTAACACTCATTTAGGTCCATTATTATCCTGAGAATATGAGTAATATAGTGGTGTCTGCATACCAGCATGCACTTGGAAAAGTAATTCGCTCTTAAATGAGCGTTGACTGTACATGCCAGGACACGTGTACGGTTCCTCGTTAGTGCTCTGGGCATAATTAAGCCGCTCATGTAGTGTACTGCCAAGACGTGTCGAGCCCAAATGACAATCTTGAGTGCGGATCTTCATGTAAATTGCTTCATACCACTCTCTTAATCAAAATACCAGCGGGAGCGAGGAGCGCCATAACAGGCCGACGTTACGGCCGTCGTCGCCCAATAGCGCGCCACTGCGTGCCTCTGACTTACGCTCTCGTAAAATCTGAGGGATTAACGCGTTACAGCTGCCTGTCTTGTTGCCAGACAGTCGCGTGAGCTTATGTTCAGAGCACGGCAGAATTTAGATGAAAACAAGTAGTTCCATGAAGAACTATATAGCATATTTTCATATATATTACTTATGTTAATTGCCTCTATCAACTTACAAACTTTCAAATTGATTGCTGTAATAAATTAATAGATATTGAGAACCGTCTAAATATTTCAGATAGTCGCCATGTTGGATTTTAATATACGTAGGCCGTAGAGTAATGTACTATTTGATGAGGATTATTGTGTAGGTTCATCATTCAAGCGTTGACTTCGATCGCATGATTAGGACACAATAAATAAAATCTTATTTTTAAAATTTCGCACAGCCCCCATCTTCAGGTTATGTAACCATTGCACTAAATTAGATGTCAGTACATTCCAATCTGTGTAGTCATTTGCTGTACCAAGTTTAACTTGGCTCGGATCGTTAAATCGCGTGAAAAGTCCATTTAAATGTCTCAACTTCGCGTGACCGTCATTTTTGTTTTGTAGTTAACAGGTTTTTGAAAGTCACATAGGTGAACTTTTAGTAGTACCATTTATCACCGTACAGAATTTCATGGTGATTTGAGTAATAACTTTGGAGATATAGAACGCCGGTGAAATATTTCGCACAGCCGCCATGTTTGATTGGTAAAACGTTATAACATTTGAAAGGTACGGTCGCGTCGACCGAAATATTACTATGACCTTGCCGAGTTTCATTGAAATCGCTACAGCTGTTTAGAAGTCATTAGGGGGGGGGGGCACACACGGACGCACACACACAAGGACCAAAGGTGATCTCATAAGCCTATTTTTAGCCTACTTTCGATTTTTGCGAAAAATGAAGTATACTTGTGAGATCTACACAGGGCCAAAAATTGTGTGTGTGTCTGTGTGTCTGTGAGTGTGTGTACTCTGAATGTCTGTCCCACTCCCTTATCAATTCGAGCACGGTGGAACCAAATTGAACGAAATTTGGTACAGAGGTAGGACTAGCAAAGGGCACCTGAGTGTTATGATTTATATCGCCGCCATCTTGACGGAAACGGAATGGCGGCCACCCAAATGTTAAAAGCTTAAATCAAATTACAACCAACCTAATCATTTGATCCCTACCAAATTTTGCAACAACATACCTTTTTGTAGGAAGCATCTTTTGACTGAACTACAAGGTCATCGGCCTAATAGTTTGCAGATAGCGGCCATGAATGTGTGCAAATCGATTCCTCATATCAATTCAAACATGGTGAAACCGAATTGAATGTTTTTTTTTTTTTACAGAGGTAACACTAGCAAAGGGCACCTCATATTCATGTTTAATATCCGTATAGCACGTTGTACTTCAACAAGCTACTACAACCAACATTCAATTATACTCCTTGAAAAGGACAAAGAGTTATAACATTACCCATGCATTTAGGAGAAAGTAGGCTATATGTTCTTTACAGAAAATCTTGATTTTCATAAATGAAAATAGGCTAAATTCAGGGATAATACTCGGGGTACCTACCTCAACTCCGTCCTTAATTCAGCTACAGAGATGCGCATATTATTAGAATCAAATAAAGAATTTACATCAGCCACAATTATTTATTCAAAATCATTTTATTGACCCTGCTGGCATCTTTTGTAACCCGACTTATACTCTGTATTTCAAAAGAGAGAACGTGAAGGAAATGGCGGGAGCTTGGAACAGCTGAGCTGTGTTGCCAACTTTTTATTGTTGATGTAGATCAGTTGATTCGAATAATACACAGGGCTACACTTCGGACATTATTTTGGTACTATTATGTGCAATATATTGCAAATGTCGATCATGAGTCAATGCCGAGGATATTCAAATCGAGAAATACGGTACATGAATAAATAACATAACGAAGCTATGCTACCTTTATCACCGTTATTCAATAAATACGAGATAGACTGTCTGGCGCCACAAACCATTTCCCTCGCCTGGCTGCGAATTATAACACCTCGTCCAGTGTTAGATATTTCACGGGGCGGACGTTTCCTGGACCTACCTCTTCGAGAAATCATATCTCAAACAGAAATAACTACAATACTTATCTACCTAGCCTCCGTGGCTTAGGCGGCAGCACGCCGGCCTCTCACCGCTGGATCCGTGGTTCAAATCCCGGTCACTCCATGTGAGATCTGTGCTGGACAAAACGGAGGCAGACAGGTTTTTCTCCGGGTACTCCGGTTTTCCCTGTCCAAATTTCATTCCAGCAACACTCTCCACTATCATTTCATTTCATCCGTCATTCATTTAATTATTGTCCCAGAGGAGTGCGTCAGGCCTCGGCAGCCGGCACAGTTCATATCCTCGCCGCTAGATGGGGGCTTCATTCATTCCATTCCTGACCCGGTCGGAGACTAGAAGCAGGCTGTGGATTTTCATTTTTTCACTTATCTACCTATAAACTGCATTATGCCGTCCCTCTAATTAGAAACTAACTAGCTAACTAAGAACACGATGTAACTAGAAAATAGTAATAATAATAATAAAATAACGAAGTAAAAATGGAAACAAAATATATTAAAACTCGATGCTAAAAGTAAACGAAACGATGGCAATGAAACTAACTCCGACACAGACAGTGGTTAACAAGCGACTGAATCATGAGGAATGCGCTGGCAACGTGTGGCGCTAGTTGTCAAAATCCAGCCAATAGGAGCCCGCGGCGGCCATTTTATACCGTTCCCGCCAAATAAGTCAGGTTCTTACTCGCGAAATACCGAGTATAGTAATGTTTTCTTCCTTATCGATTTACACCTTTTCCCATAAGGAATTGTGTCTGAAGACTTTCAGAATTGGGTACTACGAGGAATACTTGGGCTTGGCCCGTTTTCTATTTTATCATTGACTTTGGAATATACCTGGTAAGTCAGGTGATTTCAATCCATAGTTCGTGAATCTTTGAATAGTTCAAGAACGGATCATCAGTTAAATGACTCCAAAACCCTCAGATCTAAATTCACACAAAAACTGGATCGAAGTAATCAAAACAAAACGTGTAGCATTTTGCAGTAGAAAAAGCTCCTGTGTTAGTGGAAATTCTAAAAAAGTCATTTTACTTGCAGTTTCTTAAAATAAAATATAATTAAGTCTGTTGGTTAAACATTGGAAGTACTGTCTTATACAAAAATATTTAGTGCATTACGCCGCGAAAAGTCTCGCCGTCGCATCGAATGCGACTTCTTTGCTTGGCCGACCGCAAGACTACAACTTTCTAGTGCTTGCGCTATGGTCTTGACCTAAATCTCGCCACCACCCCTGTGGAAGTATTTCCTAACATGCAGTTGTGCTAGAAAAACTTGATTCGCGCTAAAAGATTATTTTTTCACTCATTTGGTATGCAAACTCTAGTTTCTGAGAGTTCTAAAATATACGGGAATTTCGTCGATTATCGTTCGTGAAATATATGGGAATTTAAAAACATGTCACAACTCCATACCACACTTTATAGCTTGCCACAGTGGGTGAGTGGATAGTGTGTCGGTCGACTAACCCCAAGATTGCAGGTTCGCTCCTGGCCGTGGTAAGTGAATTTTGAAATGAAAATGAAAATCCACAGCCTGCTTCCAGTCTCCGACCGGGTCAGGAATGGAATGAATGAAGCCCCCATCTAGCGGTGAGGATCTTTGAAAGGCGGCAAAAATACGACACGCATGTCATACGATGTTGGCATGTCAAAGAACCCATTTGAATTCAGTAGGCCGTGTTTATAATGGCAAAATTATTCTCGATAGTTTCCACCAACACAAAGTCCCTCATTTCTCTACTAGAAGCGCTATAGTGTTCAAGGAGCTTAGATATCTAACCTCCTTGACTTTCATAGTGATTCTAGGAACAACGAAATTCGACAGGCAAGCTACCCTCTTGGAGTTAAATTACAAAGCTTGCACCCGGCACCCGAGACCATACGATCTTCTTCTTTAATCGTATCGGCCAACTAAGGACCGCGTTATTTCAACTGGCTTCTCTGGGCTTTGATCATTGCCCAGTGTTCCTTCATACGTTGCCGGTGTTGCCGAGACCATACGATATTATTATTATTATTATTATTATTATTATTATTATTATTATTATTATTATTATTTTGGAAAATTGGCGTCGAGTCTTATAATTTGCACACCTCTGTACACACATTATTACAATCTCTACTTAGTATAAAACTAAGTCCCCGATTCTTGGATGTCACGGGTAATCATGTTGAGTTAAGACTTCAGGGAAGAGTGGTTGTGTTTGGAGTTACCCTGGAAGTGCAGCTCGGCTGTTATATCGCCTGCGAACTTTTCGTTTCGCAAAATACACAGTCAATTTAAGATTGGACGGAAAGGGGATTTGTGTTTCATGCATTCGACATTCTTATATTACGTCTGACAAGAGTTACTAGTCCAGTCAATGATTTTAACCCATCATGCCGAGACGTAAAATGGATATAGGTCTTAGTTCATTGACATAGAAAAAAGGGCTTATCACGTAATGCATTCAAAACTGTTCCCGGGCGAAGCCAGAGTGGGTTGCTAGTCATCACATAAATACAGGTTACCACCCTTAGAGCCCGGATAATTATGTCCTTAACTTCTCAGAAATATGTATTTATTTATGAGCTTAAAAATGGAAAATGTGTGGTTAAGTTTCCAAAATATGTTCTTAAAATTGTATCACATTTAAGTCCCCCAGTTACTCGAAATATAGTTGAATCGTCCAGCTGCTTGAATATTCCATAACCTTGTCTACAGTACAAATGTTCCCACTTAATAGGCCGGGACTAGCCTCAGTTTCCGAATCCTACAATACTTACTGCGCATGCGCGTATGTAATCATGTATGTGCTGTTTTCGAATTTCATTCTAAAGAGCAGAAGAAAAGGTCACTTCAAAAAATTTCATAGGACTCGATCAATACTCAAAAGTTTCGCAGACCACTGTTAGTAATTTCAAGTAAAATTTCATGTCAAGGTAAGGACTATTGGAGGCCTAATGAGTCTGTAGATTCCAGCCCCCCTGCTATATTTAATGACCGGGGAATTTCTGTCTTCAGTACAGAGACAATGGTGCATTCACGAAATAAAGCAATTTACTGGAATTGCCAAAGGCAACAGTCATCTAAGGGCTGCAAAATACCACCAAATACACTATAGGAAATATGAGGCGGTTTCGGTGTGGTTGCTAGCATGCTGAGCGTCTATGCCTAAGATCGCGGGTTCAAACCCGGGCGAAGTCATCGGTTTTTAAGAGCGTTAAAAATCCCTCAGTATGCCTTCTATTCGAGGGGAAGTAAAGCCAGCGGGCCCAAATCATAGATTTATGGCATGTAAAACAACCTTCCACTAACTACAATTGTGGTAGGTTAGATTTGATTGACGCTCGATTAAGTTCCAACTTTCGCCACCAGGTGCCGTTTGCAATGGCATCAAGTAGCCAAGTTTGCTGCTAGGTGTCTTTAACGGTAGCCTTTGGTAACAAAAGTAGGAACTACTTGAAATTGATCGTCTGCAGTCCTTACCTGAATTACAGATATAGCCAGCCATCACAATTAACACTGGTTATCAGACAGATTCTACACACATCCAAGGTACACGGGGCTACATGACCACTTTCTTGCAGTCCCTAAACTCAGTAACCAACCAACCATAGGAATTATGTACCGTAGTTATGAATACATTCGCCAAAATATGTATTTATTTATAATAACTGCAAAAATATGTAAATAAATAGAACATATTTATAAATAACAAGCTGTACCCGGCATACGTTGCAATGCCAATCAAAGAAAGTGTTGGCGTTGTAACTTTGTTTGTTGAAATGCTTTTGGATTCCAAATATTTATTTATTTTCCGTTAATCACCTCTAAACTATTGTAAAATTGATTTACTATCTCAAAAAAGTCATGGGAGCGTTCTCAACAACTCACCAAAGTTTCATCGCAATGAACGCATACGGGACTTGGTTGAAACGATTCACGCGCTGTCGCTCATTAGTTGAATGTACTCGTGCGCTACCAATTGTAAAATGGATTTACTAAATCAGAAATCTTTGCGGGAGTGGAAACAACACTTCTCTAAATTTCATTGCAATCGCATGAATGGTATATGAACACATACGTTTTTTTAAAAACGATACGCGCGCTGTTACTCATTTGTTGAATCTACTCGTGCGCTACCTATTGTAAAAAGGATTTACTAAGTCAGAAACCTTTCCTAGAGTGTGCACAACAATCCAACCAAAGATTCTTAGCAATCGGATGAATGGTATTTGAACGCTACGTGACTTTGTTTAAGCGATTCACGTGCCGTCGATCATTTGTTGAATCTACTTGCGCGATACCTATTGTAAAGTGGATGTACTAAGCCAGAAACCTTCCCTGAAGTGTACACAACATCTCACCCAAATTTTATCGCTATCGGACGAATGGTAGCCTGTATGAACACATACAGGACTTTGTTGAAACGCTTCGCCCGTCGTCGCTCATTTGTTGAATCTACTCGTGCGCTACCTATTGTTAAGTGGATTTACTAAGCCAGAAACCTTCCCTGATGTGTACAAAACAACTCACCAAAGTTTAGTCGCTATCGGACGAATGGTATATGAACGCATACGGGACTATATTGAAACACTTCACGCGTCGTAGCTCATTTGTTTAATCTACTTGTGCGATACCTATTTGTTAAGTGGATTTACTAACCCAGAAAGCTTCCCTGAAGTGTACACAACCACTCACTGAAGTTTCATCACTATCGGACGAATGGTATGTGAACGCATACAGGACTTTGTTGAAACGCTTCGCCCGTCATCGCTCATTTGTTGAATCTACTCGTGCGCTACCTATTGTTAAGTGGATTTACTAAGCCAGAAACCTTACCTGAAGTGTACAGAACATCTCACCCAAATTTCATCGCAATGGGATGAATGGCATATGAACGCATGTGGGACTTTCTTGAAACAAACGCACGCAATTTTGTTGAAGCTACTCGCGCGCCATCTATTGTAAATTGGATTTACTACGCCTATAACTTTTCCGGGACTGTGCACAACAACTCACACAAATTTGATGGCAATCGGATGAATTGTATATGAACGCATCGCCATTACGCATTTGTTTAAACTACTCGCGCGCTATCTATTTTGAAATGGATTAAGTATGCCCATAAACCTCCCGGAAGTGTTTACAACAACTCACCAAATTTGATCGCAATCGGATGAATGGTTTATGAACGCATAAAAGACGAACACACAGACATCCCTTTTTATATATATACAAGCTGTACCCGGCATGCGTTGCAATGCCAATCAAAGAAAGTGTTGGCGTTGAAATTCTGTTTCTTGAAGTGCTTTTGGATACACAACATGTTAACTGCCTCTAAGCTATCGTAAAATGGATTTTCTAATTTAGAACCATTCGTGGAAGCGTGCACAACAACTTTCAAAAGTTTCATCGCTGTCACTCATTTGTTGAATCTACTCGTACGCTACCTGTTGTGAAATGGATTTACTAAGTCGAAACCCTTCCCTGGCGTGTACACAATAACTCATCAATGTTTCATCGCAATCGGATGAATTGTATATGCACGTATACGGGGTTTTGTTTAAACGATTCGTGCGCTGTCACTCATTTGTTGAATCTACTCGTGCGCTACCTATTGAGAAATGTATTACTAAGTCGAAGCCCTTCCCTGACGTGTACACAATAACTCATCAAGGTTTCATCGCAATCGAAGAATGTTATATGAACGCAATAGGGGATTTTGTTGAAACGCTTCGCGCGTCGTCACCCATTTGTTGCATCTACTCTTGCGCTACTTATTGTGAAATGGATTTACTAAGTCCCCTTCCCTGACGGGTACACAATGACTGATCAATGTTTCATCACAATCGGATGAATAGTATATGAACGCATACCTGATTTTGTTTAAACGATTCGCGCTCCGTCACTCATTTGTTGAATCTACTCGTGCGCTACCTACTGTAAAATGTATTTACTAAGTTAGAAACCGTCACGTAAGTGTCCACAACATCTCACCCAAGTTTCATCGCTATCGGACTAATGGGATATGAAGACATAGGGGACTGTATTGAAACGCTCCGCATGTCGTCGTTCATTTGTCGAATCTATTCGTGTGCTACCTACTGTGAAATGTATTTACTAAGCCAGAAACCTTCCTTGGAGTGTCCACCATATTTCACCCAAGTTTCACCGCTAACGGCAGAATGGTATATGCTTCGCGCGTCGTCCTTCATTTGTTGAATCAACTTGTGCGCTGCATATTGTATAGTGGATTTACTAAGCCAGAAATTTTCCATGACGTGTACACAACAACTCACCCAAGTTTCATAGCTACGGACGAATGGTACATGAATGCATACGGGACTTGGTTGAAACGCTTCGCGTGTCGTCGCTCATTTGTTGATTCTACTCTTGCGCTACATATTGTAATATGGATGTACTCAGCCAGAAACCTTCCCTGGAGTGTACACAACATCTCACCCAAGTTTCATCGCAATCGGATGAATGGTATGTGAACGTATACGGGACGTTGTCGAAACGCTTCGCGCGTAGCCACTCATTTGTTGAATATAAACGTGCGCTTCGTATTGTAAAATGGATTTACTTAGCCAGAAACCTTTCCTGGAGTGTACACAACAATTCACCAAACATTTATCACTATCAGACGACTGGTATATGACTTTATACGGGACTTTGTTGAAACGCTTCGCGTGTCATCGCTCATTTGTTGAATCTACTGGTGCGATACCTATTGTAAAATGTATGTACTAAGCCAGAAACCTTCCCTGGAGTGTACACAACATCTCACCCAAGTTTCATCGCTATCGGATGAATGGTATATGAAATTATATGGCACTTTGGTGAAACGCTTCGCGCGCCGTTGCTCATTTGTTGATTCTACTCGTGCTCTACCTATTTTTAAAGGGATTTACTAAGCTAGAAACCTTCCCTGGAGTGCACACAAAATCTCAGCCTAGTTTCATCGCTATCGGACGAATGGTATATGAACGCAAACGTGACTTTGTTGAAATGCTTCGCGCGTCGTAGCTCATTTGTTGAATCTACTCGTGCGCTGCCTATTGTAAAGTGGATGTACTAAGCCAGAAAATTTCCCTGCAGTGTACACAACATTTTTCGCAAGTTTCATAGCTATCGGACGAATGGTATATGAATGCATACGGGACTTTGTTGAAACGCATTGCGTGTCGTCGCTCATTTGTTGAATCTACTTGTGCGCTATCTACTGTGAAATGTATTCACTAATTTTGAAACCTTCACGTAAGTGTACACAACATCTCACCCAAGTTTCATCGCTATCGGACGAATGGTATATGAACACATACGGGACTTTGTTGAAATGCTTCGCGCATCGTCGCTCATTTGTTGAATCTACGCGTGTGCTACCTATTGTAAAATGGATTTACTAAGTCAGAAACTTTCCTTGGAGTGTACTCAACATCTCACCCAAGTTTCATCGCAATCGGACGAATGGTATATGAACGCATAGGAGACATACATACCCACAGACAGACAAACTATCACGTACCATTGATTTTTATATATATAGACTAGCTGAAGTGCCCGTGCTTCGCTACGCGTCATAAATAAATTGAAATGTGAAGGTGACAGTTAAAATAGGGGATAGGCGAGGTGCTGCGCAGAGGGAGATTAAGGATGGAACATTTCGTCCAACTACACCGCTCGGCGTTGACCGTGTTTTATACAACAAATTTAGGTTTTACTCGCTAATCGTCGGAGATACCTTTCGGATAGAAAATGTAATTTTGAACCTCGTATATGCCATCAAGAGTTTGGTATTTCTTTATAATGGCAAAATTATTCTCGAGAGTTTCCACCATCACAAAGTCCCTCATTTCTCTACTAGAAGCGCTATAGTGTTCAAGGAGCTTAGATATCTAACCTCCTTGACTTTCATAGTGATTCTAGGAACAACGAAATTCGACATGCAAGCTACCCTCTGGGAGTCAAATTACAAAGCTTGCACCCGGCACCCGAGACCATACGATCTTCTTCTTTAAGCGTATCGGCCAACTAAGGACCACGTTATTTCAACTGGCTTCTCTGGGCTTTGATCTTTGCCCAGTGTTCCTTCATACGTTGCCGGTGTTGCCGAGACCATACGATATTATTATTATTATTATTATTATTATTATTTTGGAAAATTGGCGTCGAGTCTTATAATTTGCACACCTCTGTACACACATTATTACAATCTCTACTTAGTATAAAACTAAGTCCCCGATTCTTGGATGTCACGGGTAATCTCAAGAACCACTGGATGGATTTTTATGCGGCTTTCACCATTCTGTAAAGGATATCTCAAGGAAGGTTTCCGTAGAAAATAAATTATTAATGAGCAAAGAAAACCAAGCAGTAACGATTTAATTTCATTTCATTGAAAAAGTCGAGAAAATACCTGGCATATGTGCGCGATTTTAGCTTAGGCTGGGCAAACCGTTAAAGATATCAATATACTGTGAGTAAGAATTGTTCAGGACGAAAAGTTCTACAAAAATGTTCGTGAGAGCATACTGTAGCTTTATTACATCGCCCCCTATAACTGTTTTTACGTTTTTAGTTCTTCCAACAATCTCCATTCAATTAGTGAGGCGACAGTTTACGACCTTGCTAGGGGCGAGCTTATCACCCCAGTTACAGCCTAGCTGGTGGGCGAACCTATTACCCCAGATACAGCCGGCAGTAAACCGTCGAGTCATGTTGAGTTAAGACTTCAGGGAAGAGTGGTTGTGTTTGGAGTTACCCTGGAAGTGCAGCTCGGCTGTTTTATCGCCTGCGAACTTTTCGTTTCGCAAAATACACAGTCAAGTTAAGATTGGACGGAAAGGGGATTTGTGTTTCATGCATTCGACATTCTTATATTACGTCTGACAAGAGTTACTAGTCCAGTCAATGATTTTAACCCATCATGCCGAGACGTAAAATGGATATAGGTCTTAGTTCATTGACATAGAAAACAAGAAGTTCCGTGAAGAACTATACAGCCTACTTTTCATGCCAATGATTATTCTACAGTATATGAACCTATCTAGAATAATGACGAAATTTAGTTGGTAATATCGAAATTTCTAATTATTTCAAAATATACCTTGTATAATGTAGCCTAATAGAGCACTACAGTTGGCAGCCCTGGTGACTGAATATATTCTTAGTTCCATCTCTTAAGGTACAGAATACAAAATTTGGTTGAAGTCCAATGGACGTTACTTGCAGTTAGACTCTGGATCTATCAGCACGCGTAAAAGCATGTTGCCAACAATACCATGCGTGTGCTGGTCAGAAATAATCTGAAATATTATGATATCTTGTTGTGCCAATTTTGGATGAAATCCATTTGTTAGTATAGAAGTTACATGTATTTTAAAATTGGACATATCAGCAGGCATAGAATCATGTTGGCAGCACTGCCTTGTATTAATTACTCCAAATTAATCTAGAATGTCAGGTGCTATACGTGTGCAAAGTATAGAGCTTTTGGCTTGCATACTTTCTGATATATTGATATTAGGGTAAAAAATATAGACAGCATTTATTAACAGTTGGCAGCCCTGATTGCACTGAAGAATACTTATAGTCATATCTGATATGTTACACATAACACATACGAAATTTGGATGAAATCCTACTGATAGTATAGAAGTTACATGTATTTAAAAATTGGCCCTATCAGCAGGCTTAGAATCATGTTGGTAGAACTGACGTATATAAGTTACTCCAAAATTAATCAAACATGTCAGGTACTATACGTGTGCATAGTTTAAAGCTGTCGGCTTGCACACATTCTGATATATTGGTATTTGGATAAAAAAAATAGAGAGAGCAATTATTAACAGTTGGCAGCCCTGGTGGCTCTTAAGAATACGCTCAGTCATATCTGTTTATGTACAGATATTACATACAAAATTTGGTTGAAATCCAGTTGATAGTGTAGAAGTTATATGCATTTAAACATTGGACCTATCAGAAGGCTTAAAATTATTTTGGCAACACTGTCATGGTTGGCCTCCTGGAAATTAAACTGAAATAGTATTATCTACATGTGTGCCAATTTTGGAATAGCTCCTATGCATACCTTGCAGGATATCCAACATGGAGCTCAAATTTCTAGTGCGTTTTTTCAGCAGTTGGTAGCACTGACATCATTTTCAAATATGGACGTGAGCTATTCCGGTGCACATCTTTACTCATACTAAATTTGGTTTTGATTGCTGCAACCGTTTAGGAGTTGATAGGGGGGGACACACACACAGCCAGACAGACAGAAGGACAGACAGACAGACAGACAGACAGACACACATTTGCCCGATCTCATGACTACTTTTTCCTCATTTTTGCAAAATGTGAAAAGTAGGCTAAAAAGGGCTTATCACGTAATGCATTCAAAACTGTTCCCGGGCGAAGCCAGAGTGGGTTGCTAGTCATCACATAAATACAGGTTACCACCCTTAGAGCCCGGATAATTATGTCCTTAACTTCTCAGAAATATGTATTTATTTATGAGCTTAAAAATGGAAAATGTGTGGTTAAGTTTCCAAAATATGTTCTTAAAATTGTATCACATTTAAGTCCCCCAGTTACTCGAAATATAGTTGAATCGTCCAGCTGCTTGAATATTCCATAACCTTGTCTACAGTACAAATGTTCCCACTTAATAGGCCGGGACTAGCCTTCAAAAAATTTCATAGGACTCGATCAATACTCAAAAGTTTCGCAGACCACTGTTAGTAATTTCAAGTAAAATTTCATGTCAAGGTAAGGACTATTGGAGGCCTAATGAGTCTGTAGATTCCAGCCCCCCCTGCTATATTTAATGACCGGGGAATTTCTGTCTTCAGTACAGAGACAATGGTGCATTCACGAAATAAAGCAATTTACTGGAATTGCCAAAGGCAACAGTCATCTAAAGGCTGCAAAATACCACCAAATACACTATAGGAAATATGAGGCGGTTTCGGTGTGGTTGCTAGCATGCTGAGCGTCTATGCCCAAGATCGCGGGTTCCAACCCGGGCGAAGTCATCGGTTTTTAAGAGCGTTAAAAATCCCTCAGTATGCCTTCTATTCGAGGGGAAGTAAAGCCAGCGGGCCCAAGTCATAGATTTATGGCATGTAAAACAACCTTCCACTAACTACAATTGTGGTAGGTTAGATTTGATTGACGCACGATTAAGTTCCAACTTTTGCCACCAGGTGCCGTTTGCAATTAGGTTTTAGGTTTTACTCGCTAATCGTCGGAGATAATTTTCGGATAGAAAATGTAATTTTGAACCTCGTATATGCCATCAAGAGTTTGCTATTTCTTAGCGTTCTCTTTTTATTTGAAATGGAAATATGAAAGTTTGAAACCAAAGGGTGTAGTGACGTCACTAACATGGTCGCCACTTTAAATAGTGCAAAGTTTTGAAATCAAAAGTAACCTATATGTTAACCAGGTAAATCAGCTACTTCCTTGTAAAATTCATGTTAATCGGACCAGTGGTACTTGCGTACACACCATTTCATTTTTAGCATCGCTTCGCTCGCGTCATAGTCGTGTCATATTGTTATTCAATGAAATGCAGGTTTAACCCGTTAACACCGTTAGAACCAGAATATCCAAAAATCCCTCCTTAGTAGACGTCCACTAAGGAAGGATTTTTGGATGTTCACTCTCATCGACCAACCAAAACTATTAAAGTTAGAAGAATTATATTTTGGGGATATGTTTGTTGTGTGTCGAAAACGTCTACTGAGGAGGGATTTTTGGATATTCAGGTTCTAAAGGGGTGTTAACGGGGTTAAACCTGCATGTCATTGAATAACAATATGACACGACTATGACGCGAGCGAAGCGAGGCTAAAAATGAGATGGTGTGTGTCTGTGTATTACTCAATCACGCAAGAACCACTGGTCCGACTTACATGAATTTTACATGGAAGTAGCTGATTTACCTGGTTAACATATAGGCTACTTTTGATTTCAATACTTTGTACTATTTAAAGATGGCGACCATTTTAGTGATGTCATTACACCCTTTGGTTTCAAACTTTCATATTTCCGTTTCAAATTTAAAGTGAACGCTAAGAAATAGCAAACTTTTGATGGCATATACGAGGTTTAAATTTACATTTTCTATTCGAAGGTATCTCCAACGGTTATCGAGTAACTAAATGTGTGCTATAAAACACGGTCAACGCCGAACGGTGTAGTTGGACAAAATGTTCCATCCTTAATCTCCCTCTGTGCAGCACCTCGCCTATCCCCTGTTTTCACTGTCACTTTCACATTTTAATTTATTTTTGACGCGTAGCGAAGCACGGGTACTTCAGCTAGTAAGATATAAGATAGCACATTATGCAACGAGCCTACAATGGCAATAATTAAGACACGAGTATTTTTATAAAACGAGCGTATGCGAGTTTTATAATTTCCATACAATTGTCCTAATTACCATTATAGGCGAGTCGCATACGACTGTTTATGTTCGATGACAATTATAACTTTATTATATGTTCCAACATAATTATTAATAAATATCTATCGAGATTCTGTCGGTTGACTTCTTCTTCTTCTTGGGAATTGTGTGGGCTCAGTATTTGATCCCTACCCAATAACGAATTCCAAAGCTTTGAAACATTGTTTATCCTGAAATAGCACCAACAGACAGCACACAGGTACAATGCTTGTCATTTTGTTATTTTAGTCAAATAACACAAAATAGGCTGTTACAAACGATTTACAATTAAAATGTATCTTATTATCAAATAGTTATTCTTCAAATTCGATGCGTATAGAATGTCAATGGAAGGCAAATCAATTGAGTCCCAAATGGAACAGTAATGCCATCTGGCGGAAACGTTTCGCATAAGAAATCCATTTACTGAACAGAGAGCTGGATTATAATTTCCATGGAATTAATGTCAAACGCTTGCTTCTTCCATGACGTTCTGGTGTGCTATCAGCATGTACTAAAATTGTCGGCGAAATCTTGCCCCGTGTAGAAATTGGAGTTGCAGATATTAAGGTACCGTGCTATTTCTTTTGCAATATTGCCCAGTTTGTTTATGCTAACATTACGGACGTGCATACTTTCAATGTCGATAATAACTAGAAGGATGCTGTTACAATCTTATGGAAGTAGATTCCTAAATTTATTGCATATTTCATATTGTTTTCCTGTTACCGTAAAAGATCGTGCTGATTTTGTCTTTGTGTTTGGCATTGTAACTACAATGGTTGATCCAATATAGGCTACATAGTCAACTTTCAAATCTTGTATTTCGTGTCCGACATGTTGGATTTTGAGTGCATGTGCGAAGCTTTCCTTACCTAATTGGTCAACAAATGAAAATATTGAGCTCTGGTTGGTTGGAAACAGTATCATTTTGAAAGTTAGTACTTTAATGACCTCCATTATGATACAGTTTTCTGACATATACTATTTATTTACATTTCGACATCGTCGAACATAGAAACTATTTAAACACATAACTATCCGGGCATTAGTTATCAGACAGATTAAACACACATCCTACTAGACGGGGCTGTTGATCAAGATGTCCTAATCCCCTAAAATTAATTTACAACAAGGAGAACAAAGACAGAATTTAGTGGCTAACTTCTTCTTCACCTGCTCAATTGAGAATTGTAGACTACAATTTTTCGTACATATCAACACTTGGAATAAGATATTATCACGACATTCGATGCTCGAGTACATTGATACGCTGGCACTAGATGATTCAATAAGTGGTCCACCTCGTGGTGTAGTGACTACCATTCTTGGCTGTCACCCCGGAGATCCGGATTCGATTTTCGTCTCTGCCAAGATATTTCATTCTGGTGTGAGGGTTGGAACGAGGTACACTGAGCCTCGTGAGGCAAAACTGATAATAGGTGTGTGTTCAATTCCCATCTCAGCCATCATGGAAGTGGTTTTACGTGGTTTCACCACGTGTACTCCAGGGAAATGCGGGATGGTAGCTAACATAAGGCCTCGACCACCTTCTTCCCGATCCACATCTGAATTACAAATATATTAATACAGCCATTAAAATAATACGGGTTAACTAATCGGACAAATTCCACATGCACTTATGTACACTGACCTACATGAGCACGACGACGCAATAAATCAACAACTTATTCAATAAGCAAGTAATGACAGCTCCTTGTATAATGTATTTATTATTGAATTCCTTTTTCCTGGAAAATCAGGTAGTCTTTTTCGGCCAACTTTAAAATTCTGTAAAAAAAAAGAAAGAAAGTAGACCTATAAGACCTACACATGCCATATGTCCGTGTGTATGTGTGTGCAAATGTCTGCCCCCACCCCCTATCAATTCTCAAATGACGGGACCGTTTTGAATAAAATTTGGTACGGAGGTAGCGCAAGTTAAGGGCACCTCAATGTAATGTTTTATATATCGGCCATTTTAATGAAAACAAAATGGCGTCCACCCAACTAAACAATGTAGCAGCCAAATGGTGCGTTTCCGGGCAGAGTTCCACACTCAAATCTTATTGGCTGGGTCCTCAGTACCACTCCTAAAGGTGTGTGGTAGGAATTCTGGAATAATCTGTCTAGGCCTACAGCTTGATAGCGGAAAATGTATCACGGAGACTATTTAGTGACAGAACAACACTATTTTGGTATAGACCTGTTTGCTAGGTGTTGAAATTCTTAAGTTAAAGAGTATAGTGCTTTTTTATGCAATATTTTGACCTATTCCAAACATTCATTACTTTTGTCGCCAATTATTGGGCAACTAATGAGTTTCTTGTTATGCTTTAATTTTATAATTCACTGAGTACATGAGCAATATAGTCAACGGATTATTGTAGCAAAGATCAATACTAAACCTACGTGCACCACAGTGATACAAGTCTATATGCCTACCAGTCAAACTGATGATGAAGATGATGAAAAGGTCTACGAAGAAATAGATGAAATTCTGAGGTATATCAAGGGTGATGAAAATGTTATATTAACGGGAGATTGGAATGCTGTGGTAGGAAAAGGACGAGAAGGGAAGATAGTAGGAGATTTCGGATTAGGTGAAAGGAATGATCGAGGAAGCAAGCTGACGGAATTCTGCACCGAGCATAAGTTGGTCATAGCTAACACCTTATTCAATAACCACACTAGAGGAATATACACAAGGATGAGACCAGGTGATACAGGGCGTTACCAAATAGACTTCATTATGGTCAAGCAGAGGTTTCGAAACCAGATTTTGGATTGTAAAACATATCCCAGTGCTGATATAAACTCTGACCACAATCCGGTTGTTATGAAATGCAGATTAAAGTTGAAGAAACAGAAGAACAGTCAAAAGCCGAAAGGTTGGGCAACAGACAGACTGAAAGAGAAGGATGTGAACGAAAGATTCAAGAAGAGTAAAAAGGAAGGACTATTGAAAAACCCTAAACAAACTTCAATTGCTGACGAATGGGCACTTTTGAAGAATGAAATAACAAAATCCGCAGAATAAAACATTGGTAGGAAAGAAAGAATAGGTAGAGAACTCAGAATATACTAGAATTGATGGATGAACGGCGGAAACACAATAATGTAGGAGATGAAAAGGGGAAAGCAGAATACAGTCATCTGAAAAATGAGGTTAACAAGAAGTGCAAGGAAGCGAAAGAAGAAAGGTTGAAAGAGAAATGTGCAGGTATAGAAAATTGTCTGAAACTAAGAAAAATAGACACAGCTTATCGAAGGATTAAGAATACTTTTGGGAAAAAGAAGGCTCAGTGCTGTAATATTAAGGACACAGATGGAAAGCCTCTAACAGATAGGGAAGAAAAGGTTGAGAGATTGAAAGCTTACATAGAGTGTTTGTATAAGGGAAAGGATATTGAGAATCATGTAATCAAAAGGGAAGAGGAAATTGATGAGGATGCAAAAGGAGATTTAATATTGAGATCAGAATCTGACAGAACATTGGAAGACAGCAGGAACAAGGCACCAGGCATAGATGACATACCGATTGAGTTGCTACGCTGCATAGGTTATGATGGTCTGGTCAGGTTACTTAAATTGGAGTGTAGGATTTACGAGACAGGTGAGGTACCCTCTGATTTCAAGAAGAATTTTATCATCCTAATTCCGAAAAAAGTGGGAGCTGACAGATGTGAATATAACCGTACAATCAGCTTGATTACTCATGATTCAAAGATCCTGTCTAAAATAATTTACAAGAGGATGTAAAGCCAGATAGAGACGTAGCTGGGTGAAGACCAGTTTGGTTTCAGGAGAAATGTAGGAACAAGGGAAGCTGTACTAAGTCTTAGGCTGATTTTCGAAGGTAGAATAAAGATAGATAAGAGAAAGTTCATGGCATTTGTAGACTTAAAAAAGGCTTTTGTTAACGTTGATTTGACTAAATTGTTTGACTTTTTGAAAACGATTGGAATAAAGTACAGGGATAGGAGGGTGATCTACAATCTATACAGAAACCAGACAGCAGTCATTTGAGCTGAAGGACATGAGAGAGAAGCTGGTATTCAGAAAGGTGTGCGGCAAGGCTGCAACCTATCACCCATACTTTTCAATCTTTACATTGAACAAGCTATGAAGGACATTATAGAAAAATTTAAATTGGGAGTGAAGATTCAAGGAGAAATAATTTCAACTCTGATATTTGCTGATGTCATCGTTATCTTCGCCGACACGCCTGAGGATTTGAATGAGCTTTTGGTATGGACTCCGTCTTGAGGAAAGGATTCATGATGAAAATTAATAAATGTAAAACAAGAATATTGGAATGCAGCCGAAATAAATCAGAAACCTCTATGGACATCAAATTGGCAGGTGAAAATCTGAAGGAAGTAGGAGAATTCTGTTACTTAGAAAGCAAAATCACCAGTGATGGACGAAGCAAGACGATATAAAAAGTAGGTTGGTTCTGGCAAGGAAAGCCTTTCTACAGAAAAGGAATCTGTTGTCATCGAATATAGAATTAGGTATTAGGAAGTCATTTTCGAAATACTTTGTCTGGAGCATGGCACTCCATGGAAGTGAAACTTGGACTAATGGTGCAGCAGAAAGGAGAATTGAAGCGTTTGAAATGTGGTGTTACAGGAGAATGATGAAGATCAGATGGGTAGATAGAGTTACAAACGAAGAGGTATTAAGACGAATGGGAGAGGTAAGATGTTTCTAGTGCCTACTAATGAAGAGAAGAGATAGGTTGGTAGGACACATACTACGACACTGAGGAATAGCCAGCGTAGTTATGGATGGAAGAGTCGAGGACAAGAACTGTAGAGGTAGACCAAGGTTAGAATATGTTAAACAGATTGCCTCGGATGTAGGGTATGGTAGCTATGTAGAGATAAAACGATTAGCCCAGGACAGGAGGCATGGAGCTCTGCATCAAGCCAGTTAAAAGACTGAAAACTCAAACAACAACAACTGAGTTTTAACAACAGCAATTTTATGGGTGTAGTGGGGTTGTAATATTGTAAGCTATTATTAATTGGAAGTCTGAATATTTTATTGATAAAAGTAGTAATTGAAGTCACAGGACCATTCTTCTAGTAAAATGGCAATTATAAACCACTTCTGTTCCAGTAATTTGGCACAATGAGAAATCGTGGTCAGTTCAAGGTATCTCAGTTTCATCGCGTCGCAGGTAAATACAGGGAGAGCCCTCCCTATAAAATGGAAACTCGCATGTGCCGTGTGACAGCAGGAGCTCTGTGTGTAGCCACCTGCCGAGCAAGGCACTGTTGATAGCAGCAGCGTAGAGCCCAACTTGTTCAACACATTTACACTTTATAACGTATTTAATAATCCTCAATACTTACAGGAATTTCTGAGTAGTTGCTGTAAATGCTGTCCTTCATTATATAAGCACACATTGCACCAACGTAGGAAGTTTTGGTACACTCGCTGTAATTCATCCTGACTGATATTTCGTATCAGTGCAGTTATTTCGTTCTCGAGAGCATCCAGAGTACGCGGATTGTTTCTGTATACCTTTAGTTTGAGATTCCCTCCGCTAATAAAAATCGCGCAGTGCTGATACGTACGAACACATTTGCTGGAAGACTTCCTCTTGAGAAGATAAGTTACCACTAGGAAATTTCAATGTTTTGTTCAATACCTATCCATGTTCACGGGATACGAAATAGGATACAGTACTTCACAGCAAGTCTTACTTATCTCAACTAAGGTATCTTGCCAGCTGCATATGTAATATTAGCCATGCCATCATCCGCGGCTTCCCGACCCACCGTCGTAATCGGCACATACTATAAATATGGCGGTGACTCATTGCAACCTGGGCGCCACACGGCCTTTGTGAGACTCCGGTCTATAGCGACGGCCTTCACTGTAATACAGTCATCACTCTGCAGAGCATTGGCAGGAAGCAATAAACCATGTGAGATTATATCCACCAGTCTTCCTCAAGACAAGGAGCACCTCTATGAGTACTTTGTTGATGATATCGCTAAATGGCTCGCCACTGGTCATTACCACAGTAACAATAACAATCTAGATCTTCATAGCCCAGAGGTTCTCGTGAACACCTTCTATAACCAACGAAATCAATCTTCATACCACATTTCAATCTGTAAATAGGGAATTGAAGCTCAACTATTAGATTGAAAATACCCACTGTTGAGTTATCATCAGAGAAAGGATGTTTTTAAGGAAATGCAAGATCAAGATGATTGTTGTTTTATGGGGAGGAACAGTGAGGTCATCTACCCCATAACACCGTTCAATATTCAACTTTTGATTGTTTAATCATATTGAGGTGGATGCCTAAATAAGAAATCAGCGAGATTATCGTGTTGGTAACAAATTTTTCAGTGTGGCCGCAGTAATAGATATTTAATTATATTCAGTTGGTAAACACGGTTGTGCCAATTGTAATGGATGTATCCCTAATCATGAAAAATTACATGAGATTAATAAATACATTTGGATGACCAGTTTCGATCGTCTCGTATCCTTTATTAGTCGATATTTGAATTGCAGCCAATGGCCATAGCGGAGTATGTGAATTTTTCCCTATCAAGTTCAATTTCAAGTAGCTCTAACTTTGGCTACCAGATATGCCAGTGTCACTGACACCTAGCAGCAAACGATGGAACTTGATAGAGCATTTCTAACCAGACAAATATAACCTACAAATTTTGCTACACACTACCAATTGTAGTGGTAGGTTATTTTACATGCCATAAATCTATGACATGAGCTCGCCAGCTTTACTTTCCCTACGAGGGAAGGCAAACTGAAGGATTTTAACACTCTTAAAATCCGATGACTTCGGCCGGGTTTGGACCCGGGCATAGCAGTTCAGCATGCTACCAGACACGCCAACGAAGCAGAACCTTTACACTTGGCTATTAAATCCATGTTTACATAGGATGGGTTATGACATTTATATACACTTATTTAGTTGCAGTAGTAGGCCTACTGTAAATTAATCTAGCACTAGTCAGGATATGTGATTTTTTTTTTTTTTTTGTTGAGGTACTGACGTTGGTGATTGACCTTCAAGACAATCTCTTCATAATTGATACCTTGACTTAACCTGAAGTTATGCATTGACCTAACCTCATTGCTATTTGAAGTTGTTCCTTCCACGCTCGTCTAGTTCGTATGCAGGCATTTGATTTTGGACCTGTTGAGCATAAGGCTTCTTCATTAGTTGTGTTCATATGGTGAAGTATTGTGATTTTTGCCAATTCAAGCTTCGACTAGTGTTTTGGAGCGGATTTACGAATTAACTGTCCACTGATTCTCTGTGTTTTGATGGCTGAATATCATCGCTGTACATATATGTTTTTAGTTCTGCTCATCATTTTCCTGTGACCTACTTATATGGTGCACCATATTAAGTTAAATAGCCATTTATTTTTTGAGTGCTACGCTATTCTTATATCTTTCTTCGGATATTTGTCTTGGCTGATGAAGGGGATAAAAGCAATTAATCCCCGAAACATGTACCAGGAGCAAGTGTAATTATAATTTATTTTCGTTTATGTATTGACTAAGGCGGATATACAATTTGTTGTTAAAACTAACCAACTGGAACACATAAAATTTAGAAAGTAGCGAGTTATAGGCCTACCGTAATATTAATAAAACTAATAATAATAACAAACAAAAATGCACGGAATACAATATTAGACTTTCCACAAAAAAAAAAGAATGATTTATTTGAATTACATAGCACTTAAATGTTAATAGAACATTATGCAACGAGCCTATAAGGGCAATAATTAAGACACGAGTATGTTTATAAAACGAGCGAAGGGAGTTTTATAATTTCCATACGACTGTTTATGTTTGACGATAATTATAACTTTATTATATGTTTTAACATAAATATTCATACATATCTGTGGGATTCACTAACTTCAGTTAGTGAACAGAGCGCGCTGGGTGGTTTTCTGACTGAACAGAGAGCATACATGAGTCAAAGAATTTCGAAAGCAGAGACCATTAACTTTGCTTGGCTATGCTATGTTTACATCTTGCCTGATGTCTAGTGCCGATCAGAACTAGCATTCACTAATATTGTCACAGAAGTCGTTTGAAAGCAATGCGCTGTGCAGAAATTGGCGTTGGGGATATTAGGGTACAGTGCTATTTCTTGTCTCATATTCGCCAGTTTATTTACGCGAACATATGGGACGGTGCACTTTCCATGTCGGTGATTTATATAGAAGGATGCTGTGTTGCTAACTTCTAGACATAGATTCATAAATTTCTTGCATATGTCATAGTATTTTCTTGTTCGTGCTGATTTTGTCTTTGTGTTTGGCATTGTAACTATAATGGTTGATCCGATATCCAATTTGAACTTTCAAATCATGTAATTCATGTCCAACATGTTGGATTTTGAGCGCATGCGCGAAGCTATCCTTACCTAATTGGTCAATGAATGAGCTCTGATTGGCTGGAGAAACTGTGTCATAATGAAGAATAGTACAATAATGATCCTCATTATGATACAGTTTTCTGACATATAATATTTACATTTCGACATCGTCGAACATAAAAGCCATTTTTCAGTATTACCTGTTTAATAAAAAGGAAGGAAGTTTGTAGTTCTATGTGACCGTTAATCTCGTGATCATGAGCGACGGGACCTCCTTTTTACGTGGAATCTGAGCCACAGGACATGGCATTTCGCTTCGTAAATCTCACATGCATTCACAGGGAATCAAACCCGGTCTGCCGTGGTTAGAGGCCAACAGCTTCATCGTCCCACCTGTTTAATAACACAGGCCTGTGAAATTTAAGTTTTTGAAAAATACAAGAGACGTTTTCGCTAATTTTCATAGTATTTGTTGTGCTTATTTCGAAAATGATCTCCATTTTTCCCATCAGGTAAGGGTATTTTTCTGTAAAATGGCTCTCGATATTTTTGCTAAAATCGAGAGAAAAAAAATCCCGTGTGTTTAAACTTTGTACATAATTATGGTGCAGTTTCTAAAACAATAACATAAAATAGACGATTGACCAAGAGGAACAAATACATCAACGTTCCAAACAAATTTTGAACTGAGCAAAGAACAAAACAATACCAACAAAGCGTCTATTTAGTCCGTAGTCTTTTTCTTCGAAACTTCTTCTTGACGTTCTTCTATTATGATCAATCGCAGGTAAATGTTCTTAAAACTCCAAGTACAATTGATTTTTAACGAAAACTGGACGTTATATATCTTTTTAATTACTGTTTTTGAAATCAGCACTGGAAAATACATAAAGTTTTTTTTTTCATCGCAGGCCCGTGTAATCAATCAACAGAGTTGTTTTTCAGTCGATCCACACAAGAATGCCCAAGGAGACTTGAAGTTGAGGTAATCGAATCCCGGCACACTAGCATGGTGTTTAGAGATCTAAGCAACTGTAGTGTCACATTAAGCATCCTCTGTACAGTAAAATTCCAGCACCCCAATGCTTTCCACAAAAAGGCATGTTGTTGCAAAATCTGGTAGAGATCAAATTATTAGGATGGTCGTAATTTGATTTAGGCTTTTAACTTTTGGGTGGCCGTCATTCCGTTTCCGTCAAGATGGCGGCGATACAAAACATGACACTGAGGTGCCCTTTGCTAGTGCTACCTCTGTGCCAAATTTCGTTCAATTCGGTTTCACCGTGTTTGAATTGATAGGGGGAATCGATTTGCTCACATACTTGGCCACCATCTGCAAACTATTGGGCTGATGATCTTGCAGTTTGGTCAGAATATGCTTCCCACATAAAGATATGTTGTTGCAAAATTTGGTAGAAACTAGATTAATAGGTTGGTCGTAATTACATTTTAGCTTTTAACATTTGGGTGGCCGCGATTACGTTTCCGTCAAGATGGCGGTGATATAAAACATGACACTGTGGTGCCCTTTGCTAGTGCTACCTCTGTACCATTCGGTTCCATTCGGTTTCACCGTGGTCGAATTAATAGGGGGAATCGATTTTCACACAAAGATGGCCGCCATCCGCAAAATATTAAGCTAATGACCTATTAGTTTGGTCAAAGGATACTTCCTCCATAAAGGTATGTTGTTGCAAAATTTGGTAGAGATCGGATGATTAGGTTAATCGTAATATGATTTAAGCTTTGGACATTTGTGTAGCCGCCATTACGTTTCCGTCAAGATGGCGGCGATATAAAACATGACACCGAGGTGCCCTTTGCTAGTGCTACCTCTGTACCAAATTTCGTTCCATTCGGTTTCACCGTGTTCGAATTAATAGGGGAATCGATTTTGGCACAAAGATGGCCGCCATCCGCAAACTATTAGGCTAATGACCAATTAGATAGGTCAAAGGATGCTCCTTCCATAAGGGTATGTTGTTGCAAAATTTGGTAGAGATCGGATGATTATGTTAGTCGTAATTTGATTTAAGCTTTGAACATTTGTGTGGCCACCATTACGTTTCTGTCAAGATGGTGGCGATACAAAACATGACACTGAGGTGTCCTTTGCTAGTGATACCTTTGTACCAAATTTCGTTCAATTCGCGTTCACCGTGTTCGAATTGATAGGGGGGGGGGACAGACATTCAGAGTACAAACACACACACAGACTCACACACACACATACACACACACACACACACAGACAGACACACTTTTTTTTCGCCCTGTGTTGATCTCATAAGTCTACTTTCATTTTTTGCAAAAATCGAAAGTAGGCTAAAATTCCAGCTGCTCTAATTTAGTTCCTCTTACCTGACATTCTATTTTCTTGCGTTTCTTCTATTATTATTATTATTATTATTATTATTATTATTATTGTTACGTGCAATGCCCGTACCAACGTTTTTAAATATGTATCTCCCCTATATGTGAATTCCCGACCTTTGAAACGACCGCCTGATGGCTTGGTTCCGATTATGAACACGAGATGGCAGCTTCTATCGGACTTCGGCGCTTCTAGCCGTGGTTCCTTCTTCACCGCTAGAGTGTGTTTCTGGTGCCTTCTAAACTCGTCCTAATCGAGTTATATTTGTAGGCTATTGTATTCAACGTCATTGGACAAAAGACTGTATATTCATGATGCCGCCAAATTAATTACTTAATAATCACATCGTTACTTGAGGTGTCATGCTGTGATTGGACAATTACATTAACATGAATGCTATGCTGTTTTGGACTTGTGGTTCTCCGCCATCTTGTGAGATTGATAGTCGGTCGTCAAGAAATCAAAAAGCTAGTTGGTCGAAAGAGTATCTCTCCCTGTGCTGGGGGCTTGGGCCCCTAGCCGCTACGAAATTTGGATATACGATAAAAAGGAATTGTCTGTGCTCTTAACGCTATAATTTCATCGTTTCGCAGTGAAGAAGAAATTCGAATTGTAATCGCATCTCGATGCAGACAGGAGTGCTTGTGACCCAAACGAAGCATGTGCTGGGTGGGCCTTTTTCAGGCAATCTAGTGCCGTATAAAGTTATTTGGTTTGTGTGTTAATTATTTTATTTTTATTGTGTCTCCACAGAGAAGTTTTAAGGTACGTTATTAATTTTTATATATTTTGTTATGGAGCTCCGATATTGGCCTTATATTAATGTTTTAATTCTGTATTTTGTTTCACCTGGTAGGCCTAATTTTTCTCTTTTACTAATGTTACCAGTTATGTAAATTTTATTGTTTTCTTCGTACCTTTGGAGACACGCTTCTAGTTTATTTTACGTTGTAAATTTTTATTTATTTAGTTTTTGGTAGTTTTTGGGATAGCCCTATTATTTATTTATTTTACAATCCGTTGCAGTCTAAAAAGCCTCATGTCAATAGTGTTAAGGCGTAATTCTTTCCTCTCCTTTGTTCTCTCTGGTGATTTTAAATTAATTTTATGCTAATTGATTGCCGTAATTCGATTTGACATGCGGTTGTCTGTTTTGGTGGCCATGTTTGTTTTTTTGTTTTGCCCGGGTGCATTCTGGTCTTGGAGAGTGCAGTCTCTAGGCGTCGAGCGGGAAACTCAAACGTGTTGTGATGTTAGCTTAATTTGTTTTTTGTTAACCTTGTTGGTTTAACCTTGTGTTTTTGGTGAATGTTCCTGTGTTTTTCTCCGTCACGAATGTTGTGGATTTCTTAATTGATCATATTTTATTTTATTAATTTAATTTTAAATTTTTCGTTTTGCATCGTGGCCTGGATCTCTGCATGTCGGGTCGGTATTGCGTACTACTATGTCATCAAGCCCTTTCTCATTTGGTAATTCCTTTTTTTTTGGTTTTTTTTATCTTTTGGGCATTATTATTTAAATTTTAAATTAAATGCTTTCTTTTAGCTCAGCAAGCATGTTAATCCGTTTCTTGCCTACTTATGTAAATAACGTATGTTGGCTTTAAGCCATATGCATCACCAGAGGTTGTTGTCGCCGTAGAGTTTCTTCTTTTTTTTAAATGATTTTGTTAAATTTTTATTTTTCCTTTGCCCCTTTTGATAATTAAATTTTTCTTTTAAATTTTAAGCAACTGTTGTGGCATTATTTCGTCGGCAGCAATTCTATTGGTTATCGGAGGGTGTCTGTAGACAAGCCTGTGCCTTCCCCTCTTCTCCACCTTCCTTCCTCCGTTAGGTGTTCTTCTGTTGGGACATGTCAACTGGAGGTGATTTTGCTGTTGAAGCGATGCGGACCTCTGAAGAAAGTAAGTACCACCCTGGCCATCACCGGTGTCAATTATTATTATGATAATCATCACAAATTATTCAATAAACACAGTTCTCCTATTCTTCGGCTAAACATCTGTATGCTCACATAAGAAGCTTTGCTGATATTCAATCAGTATTCTAGAATTTCCTGACTATATGAGAGCTGTCCAGTATTGCTGCATTTTCTGAAAGATTGTGGATTCAGTTATGCAAAGCTTTTTTTGCTGTTTTTGGTATTACAGTGAATTTTTCTTTTTCAAAATGCATTTTATTTATTTTGCCAAGTCCGTATTGTACCCGATCGGGTATCTCTAGGTCATAGATTTTGGTTCTCGGGAGTGATCAGTTCATCTATTGATAAGCTTAAAAGCCTAGGTAGGAAACAGGCGTCTATGACTACTAATTTAGCATACACACAACTAAATGGAATCGGTCATTTATACACATCAAAAAAGTTTTGCTTAGCACTTGTTTGCCATGATGCAGAGCATATGTGGGACTGTTGGCGAGGTTATTACAAAGAGACGGTATTCTGACAAATCCTGCACACTTTATTTATGTGTGAAGAGAAAATTTACAAACATATGTTGTAATCCTGCCATCCTGTGACGTTTCATGAAGGACCATGACCACCACGGGCGTCCAGCAGGGCTCTCTCTGACCGTGGCATACCACAGATCAAGTTGCCCAGGTCCTCTTGAGGCAGGCGATCCCACTCTTCGATGGCATCTCGATGATCCCTTGGAGGGTTATGGGAGAGCGTGGACGGTGAGCAATAGCACGCTTCAGCATATCCCAAACATGTTCAATACAGTTCATGTCCGGCGACATCGCATGCTTTTCCATTCGTTCAATGGTGGACTCCTGCAGGAAGTTTTGTACCACCATTGATCTATGTGGTAAGTAGGTTAAATGCAAAATATTTGTAATTTTTATATTAAATATCAAAGCAAATACGGTAGAAAATAATAAACAACAACAAAAACACAAGAAAAAAAAGCTAATCGTGTTGAAAGTCATATTTCAGTGTTGCCTTAGTAATCGAAATGCAATGTTCTTCAGTTGGTCAACACGATTGTACCCAATTGTAATGGGTGGTTCCCTAAACCTGAAAATAATTTACATGAGAATAATGAATACACTTGGATGACCAATTTCCATCGTCAAGTGATCATCATCAGATCCTTCACACTTAGGCTATTAAATCTATGTCTACATGTATTGGTGATGGTATTTACAATATATACACTTAATATATACACTTATTTAGTTGCAGTAATTAATAAACTAGCACTACTTGTCAATATTTGTTAGTGATATGTAATTTCGTTTGTTAAGATATTGATAGTGGTGATTGCTTTCTTAGTGTGATATCTGTGATTGTTGTTAAATGGTCAGGTTGGTTTAGTTTGTGAACTTAGCTGTTTGAGCGATGTGTGGTCCGGTACCGTGCAGATCCTCTCACAAATGCCACAAAACCTTCCTCATTCTTTCGCTATGTGCTTGGTTTTTAAGGTAGATTTCAATAGAAAGCTAACTATTGCAATGGGTACCATGTTTCGACTTCCGGAAAATTTCGACATATCTTCGCGTTTCATATCCCCCAGACCCCAAAACCACCATCAGTTCAAAAGTTTATATATAATTTATGTATGTACTATACATATATGTATATCAGTTTCTTGTGGACACGATAACTGCCGTAATTTTGCACCAATCACTTTGATTTTTTTTACCGATTTTTTTTTACATATAAAATCTCGGTCGAGTTCGTTACTGGGCAAAATCGGTCGAAGGGGGTGAAAATGGGGGGCGTTTTTTTCGAAAAAGTGAAATATTGCTATAACTCTCTTAATATGTGAAATATCGAATCCGTTCAAAGTTCATACTTTGTGCCGGATAAAGCCCAAAAATTTATGTTTGAAGGGTTTTTTTTATAGCACCAACCATTGACCAAAGGGGTGGGAAAAAGTGGGTTTTTCGGGAAACATTAATCACATCTCTCTTAATAGACACAATATCAAAACCGTACAAATTGACAATATTCCCCTAATAATTACCTAAAACTTTTGTCTGAAAGAATTTTTGATATGACCCACCATTACGCCAAGGGATAAGAAAAATGATTTCGGAATTATAAGAAAATGCCAAGAGCTATCAGAGGTTGCCATGGCAACACTACTAAATTGATGAGGGATGAGCCATCAGATGTTGCCATGACAACGCACTTGCACGAGATCAGATTCAGATTTCCATCTAAGTGTGAAGCGGCTTCGGTGACGTAACTGGTAGCATGCTGAACTCCTATGCCCAAGGTCACGGGTTCAAAGCCGGCCGAAGTCGTCGGATTTTCTAAGAGCGCTAAAAATCCCTCAGTATGCTTTCCTTTGGAGGGGAAGATCCAACGTTCGTTGCGAGTTGCTGGTTGCGGTGGCATCTAATAGCCAAGTTCCCAGCTAGGTGTCGTTGACGGTAGTATCTGGTAGCAACATTAGGAACTACTGCTTGAAATTGACCGTCTGCAGTCCTTACCTGAATTACAGACTAATACAGCCATCACAATTCACACCGTTTATCGGACAGATTCTACACTCACCCAAAGTACACGGGGTTACATGACCGCGTTGTCGCAGCCCCTGAACTGAGGAACCAACCAAAATTTCTGCGGGAGATAAAATTTTGCGTGAAGACGTAACAGACCGTTAGATAGTTACACATCAGTGTCGAAACCTTGCATAAGGACAGTGTGACCACAATTATAACAAGAAGTTCCGTGACGAACTAAAGAGCCTACTTTTCTTAAAATTTAAGATTCATGCCAATTATTAATCGATATGGATCTATCTAGAATAATGACGAAATAAAGTTGGTAATATCTAAATTTCTAATTAGTTCGAAATATACCTGGCATAATGTAGCCTAATAGAGCACTACAGTTGGCAGCCCTGGTGTCTGAATATATTCTTAGTTCCATCTCGTAAGGTACAGAATACAAAATTTGGTTGGAGTCCAATGAATAGCATGGACGTTACATGCAGTTAAACATTGGATCTAACAGCGCGCGTAAAATCATGTTGGCAACAGTGCCATGCATGTATTGGTCAGAAATAATCTGAAATAATATGATCTATTGTTGTGCCAATTTTGAATGAAATCCATTAGTTAGTATAGAAGTTACATGCATTTTAAAATTGGACCTATCAGCAGGCTTAGTATCATGTTGGCAGCACTGACGTATATTAGTTACTCCAAAGTAATCTAGAATGCCAGGTACTATACGTGTGCAAAGTTTAGAGCCATTGGCTTGCATTCTTTCTGATATATTGATATTAGGGTAACAAAAATAGAGACAGCATTTATTAACAGTTGGCAGCCCTGTTTGCTCTAAAGAATACGCATAGTCATAGCTGTTATGGTACATATAGCACATACGAAATTTGGTTGAAATCCAAATGATAGTATGGAAGTTACATGTATTTAAAGTTGGACCTCTCAGCAGGCTTAGAATCATGTTGGTAGCACTGACGTATATAAGTTACTCCAAATTAATATAGAATGTCATGTACTATACGTGTGCATAGTTTAAAGCTGTCGGCTTGCATACTTTCTCATATATATTGGTATTTGGATAAAAGAAATTAAGAGCATTTTTTAACAGTTGGCAGCACTGGTGGTTCATAAGAATACTTTCAGTCATATCTGGTTATATACACATACAACATACGAAATTTGGTTGAATTCCAATTGATAGTGTAGAAGTTATATGCATTTAAATATTGGACCTATCAGTAGGCTTATAATCATTTTGGCAACACTGCCATGTATGGCCTTCTGGAAATTAAACTGCAATATTATTATCTATATGTGTGCCGATTTTGAAATAGCTTCCATTCATACCTTCCAAGATATCCAACATGGAGCTCAAATTTCAATTGCGATTTTTCAGCAGTTGGTAGCACTGACATCATTTTCAAATATGGCCGTGAGATATTCAGGTATAGATATTTACTCCTACCAAATTTTATTTCGATTGCTCCAGCCGTTTAGGAGTTGATAGGGGGGGGACACACACACCCAGACAGACAGACAGACAGAAGGACAGACAGACAGACAGACAGACACACATTTTCCCGGATCGATCTCCTAAGACTACTTTTTCCTCATTTTTTCAAAATGTGAAAAGTAGGCTAAAAATGGACCCCAAATGACAAGAAGGTTACCGTCCCCATAAGACAATAAAATGTTTAAAATATGCATAAAATTACGAAAAACAAAGTTAATTAAGCTCCAATTATAAAAAACTTTCTCGCAATCAATGAGGTCTGATCCTTCTACGAAAACCTGCATTTTCTGCCTATTTTCGCCTATCCCCAAGTTTGCCCGGTGAAATATACCTCCGCCTTCCGGCGTGCCGAGAGGACTTTTACTAAATTGATAAGGGATGAGCCATCAGCAGTTGCTATGACAACACCACTGCACGAGATCACATTCAGTGCTTCCATCTGTCTGTGGGAAGCGACTTCGGTATCAGAACTGTGGGAAGCGGCTAACTGGTAGCATGCTGAACTTCTATGCCCAAGGTCACTGGTTCAAAGCCGGCCAAAGTCGTCGGATTTTCTAAGAGCGCTAAAAATCCCTCAGCATGCTTTCCTTTGGTGGGGAAGTTCCAACGTTCGTTGCAAGTTGCTGGATGCGGTGGCATCTAGTAGCCAAGTTCACAGCTAGGTGTCGTTGACGTTAGTAGGCCTATACGGTACAAAATTAAGAACTACTACTTAAAATTGACCGTCTGCAGATCTTACCTGAATCACAGACTAATTCAGTCATCACAATTAACACCGTTTATCAGACAGATTCTACACACACCCAATGTCCAAGTGGTCACAGCCCCTAAACTGAGGAACCAACCAACATCACTGCGGGAGATAAAATTTTGCGTGAAGAAGTAACAGACTGTTAGATAGTTACACATCAGTTCCAAACCTTGCATAAGGACATTGTGATCACAAGTATAACAAGTAGTTTCGTGAAGAACTACACAGCCTATTTTCATATATCCTGCTCATGTTAATTGTCTCTATCAACATACAAAATTTCAGTTTAATGGCTGTAACAGATTCGTAGATATTGAGAACCGTCTAAATATTTCATATGGTCGCCAGGATGGCTTTTTTATTTTTGTACTATTACATTAAGATTATTGTGTACGTGTGGTATTCAAACTTCAATAGCATGATTAGAACACAAGAAGTAAAAACGAGATTTTAAAATTACGCACACCAGCCATCTTGTGATTATGCAAACAATTGAAATAAATTACATGCCAGTGGATCAACATTTGTATAAGCATTTAACGTGCAACGTTTCACGGCACTTGGATAGTTAATTCGCGAGAAACGTCCATTTAAATATTTATACATCGCGTCGCCGCCATGTTGGATTTGTGCTCACCAGGTTACTGAAAGTCCTATAGGTGAACATATGTTCATAGTCTCTATGAACATAAAAAAATTCAGTTTGGTTGCTGTAAAAGATTAGTAGATATTGAGAACCGTCTAAATATTTCGGCAGCTCGCCATTTAGGATTGTTATATGTATAGGCCATAGAGTTATGTTCCATTCAAGGACAATTATTGCCTAGCTTCATTATTCAAACTTTCACTTCGATCGCATAATTACGACACAAGAAATATAAACTTAATTTTAAAATTTCGCACAGCCGCCATCTTGAGGTTATGTAAACAATTGGATTAAATTAGATGGCAGTGCATTACAATCTGCAAAATCATTTACTGTACCACATTTCACTGCGCTCAGAGAGTTAAATCACGAGAAA
The DNA here is from genome assembly GCA_946902985.2 of Meconema thalassinum. NCBI lineage: Eukaryota > Metazoa > Arthropoda > Insecta > Orthoptera > Tettigoniidae > Meconema > Meconema thalassinum. Next base: position 675,209,723 of record OX336388.2, read on the forward strand.
AGTCTATTAAAATATTTCAAATTCGCTTGGTCGCCATGTTCGTTTTGTACTTTACAGGTTTTTGAAATATACATAGGTTAACTTGTATCAGAACCCTTTATCTCCGTACAAAATTGCATGATGATATCTGTAATAGTTTCGGAGATATAGAATGTCAGTGAAATATTTAGCACAGCCGCCATTTTGAGGTTATGTAAACAATTGAACTAAATTAGACTCCAGTGCATTACAATGTGTACAAACATTTGCTGTACCAAGTGTCATTACGTTTGGATAGTTAAATCGCGAGAAATGTCTATTTAAAAGTCTCAATTTCGCTTGACCGCCCTGTTGGTTTTGTAGTCACCAGGTTTTTGAAAGTCTCATAGGTTAACTTTTAGTAGTGCCCTTTATCACCGTACACAATTTCAGGGCTATATCGGTAATAGTTTCGGAGATGTTGAATGCTAGTGAAATATTTCGCACAGCCGCCATGTTGGATTTGTAAGACGTAACAAAATTTGAAGGGCACGGTCGAGGTCGCCGGGAATAGTGCTACGAACTTACCGAGTTTCATTGAAATCGCTCCAGCCGTTTAGATTTTATTAGGGGACACCCCCCCCCTCACACACACACACACACACACACACGCACACACACACGGACAAAGGGTGATCTCATAAGCCTACTTTTTTCAAAATTGAAAATAGGCTAAAAATGTACCCCAAATGACAAGAAGGTTACCATCCCCATAAGACAATAAAGTGATAAAAATATGCATACAAAAACGAAAAAAAAAAGTTAATTAACCTCCAATTGTAAAATACTTTCTTGCAATAAATGAGGTCTGATCCTCCTAAACCTGCATATTTTGCCTATTATAGCCTATCCCCTAGTTTGCCCGGTGAAATCTACCTCCGCCTTCCGGCGTGCCGAGAGGATTTTTTTTTCTTGTATCCATCCATCTTGAGTTTTAATTTCCTTGCCGTCGGGAATTTTGAAGGAAACTTCTATCAGGTTATCTTCTGTCCATGTGGAGTTCATGACGTTGCTAGTGGGTAATATTGATTTCTTTGAGGCACTTTTGGGTGTCCGTTAACCAGCATAATTTGGTTTTATTATTATTATTATTACCACCGTTTATTCTCAGATTGTCTGGTAAAATACAAAGCAATTATGCAGATTACATTGAATCAAACCATACTCATCACCTAATTTAGATCACTGACAATGAATTTACTAGTTGTAGCCTTCTCTATTAATTTATAGCTTGCCACGGTGGGTGAGTGGTTATTGTGTCGGTCTACCAACCCCAAGCTTGCAGCTTCGCTCCTGGCCACGGTAAGTGATTTTTAAAGGCGACAAAAATCACGACACGCATGTCATACGTTGTTGGCTTGTTAAAGAACCAATTTGAATTCAGTAGGCTGTGTTCATTATGGCAAAATTAATCTCGGGATTTTTCGCCAACACAAATAGTTCCTCATTTCTCTACTAGAAAGCGCTATAGTGTCAAGGGGCTTAGATATCTAACTTCCTTGACTTTCATAGCGCAAAACGGAACAACAAAATTTGACATGCAAGCTGCCCTCTGGGTGTCAAGTAACAAAGCTTGCACCCGGCATCCGAGGCCATAGGATTTTTTTTACATGCTAATGGACCACTTAGGATCACGCTACAACTTCATTTCTTTTTCTTGGTGCGAAGATTTATCTGCAACCAATATTCCTTCTTGCGCTCGTTGGCCTGTTTAAGCTGTTCTTCCGTCCAGGCTCTTCTGGTCTTCTTAGGTCTTCTTGCGGCTTGAATCCCTTCCAAATTACTGAGTATATTCCTAAATCTATTTTGTCTAACATTTGGTCTTCAGAGATGTTCAATCTTTCCATATCCGCCTTTGTTTCCTTAATGCATTGGTCTTCTTTCTCCAGAAGTAATCAAATATCCGTTTGGTGAGTCTATTTTGGTCCCTTCTGTATAGATGTCCGAGAAACTTCAACCTCCTCTTCTTCATAGTCTCAGAGATTCTTTATACTTTATGGTAAACTTCTTCATTAGTTCGAAGTTTCCATCTAATTTCGGTTTGAACAGCACCCATAATTTTTCTGAGGATTCTCATTTCCAAGACCTCTAGTTTATCCAGCTTGTAGTTCATAGACAGACATTCACTGGCATAGAGACAGTCTACAACACGGCGTTGTAGTGTTTTATTTTGGCATTCCAGGATAGGCACTTTTTATTGTACATGTTTTTTGTCAAGCCATATGCTCTCTCCATTTTTGAGATCCGATCTTCTATTGCATCTTGCTCTAGTCCATTCGATATTATTATTATTATTAATTTATACAAGTTACTGTTCAGAAGATGTTTACAAAACTTACCAGTGCTTGAGATGACTGTTCGTTCAATTCAATCTCCCTTGACCTGCTTACTGATAGGCTCCACCAGCTCCAAATATTTGGAGACTATTTCAGAATGTTTAATAATAATAAATAATAACCCCTGGTACTACAGCCCATGAAGGGCCTAGGCCTACCAAGCGACCGCTGCCCAGCCAATATGCCTGCAGATATTGGGATTGACACGTGATCAACGCATCGGATCCCCTCGGCCGTTAATCTTGGTTTTCGTGAGCAGGGCGCTGCGTCGCTGTCAAACAGCTACTCAATTGTCCTCACGGGGCTGAGTGCACCCCGTTCCAGCCCCAGCCCTCGCGCCAGTTTCTAAAATCCCTGACGGAGCCGGAAATCGAATCCGGGGCCTGCAAGTGAGAGGCAGGCGTGCTACCCCAACACCACTTTCAGCACGTTTACCCTGCAGGATGTGCCTATTCGGAAGGGCAACATCAATCAGCGGGACGTCCTTCAATCTTTTGTTGAATATCACTTTGTCAGGCCTATTATGTTTAACTGTGCTTTCGGTGAGCACAGTCCGACCCCAATACAGTATGAAATGTTCGCTTTCAGTCTCGTACTCAGGAACATGCTGGTAGTACGGAACGTTGTTCTAGCTCGTGATGCAGGAATTTTGATACAGCCTGCGCTTACAGTATATCCAGTTCCTGACAACTGTGTGCATCCAGATGTTATATGCTGAATACATTCAGGGACTTGACACCCATTGCAAAATTTATCGCCACTAACAGACCTAGAGAGAGTTTCTAGTAGGGATGATTTGGTCTTGAATTGCCAACATCCAGTAAATCCTTCCGTCTCAGGGATGATCTGGCCAGCTGTCAGCCAAACGTTCGACGCATTGTTGTCGACTTGGCCATGACTTACAGTAGACTACTTCATAAGGATGCCTTCCATGCAGATGTTTGGCTTTCCACATTTCCAATTTCTGGTTGGTGGTTTTTAACTATGTGTTCACTGAAGAGCAAATGTGTCAGATTATCTGATTCACAGATGGCCTTGTGCAAATCAGAACTGCTTTGCTTTTCGTTTAAATACCCTCTCAGGCTGTTGATCTGCCGTGATAACTAATTCCCAATGTCTGCTGATCCACGACCACCCAAATATCTTGGCAAATACATAATTTCAACCGATGATTTGAGATGGTGATTACTAGCTTTGATCATCAGCGATTTCAGACTGTATTCTTTCCCCAATGATTTTCAACCTCTATTTGGAAGGGACTTTTCTTGATGGTCTTTATGGAAAGACTCCCGGAGTGATAGTTAATGGAGTCGCAATAAATAATATCAGGTAAACGGCCTGGCCATGTTGAATCACGGATCCCATGTGAACTCCGCAGTTAAGCAGCATTGGGCGTGGTCGGAACTTGGATGGCATGCCGGTTCTAGGAACTGCGCGCAGTTGGCAAACCTAAGGAGGAGCGGAAAGACCCTGGTCACCCTACAACACTTAAACGTCGGCTGAGGAGAGTCTCATCGGAGGCTCGGACCTGTCTTCGGGCAGAATACCAATTACATGCAGATGACCCTGTCATACTTGCAACCAGTCTTAAAGATTTACAAGAACTGCTCGATGCAGTAAATGAGACTAGTAACACCTTGGCCTAAGGCTGAAGGTGAAGAAGACTAAGTGGATGGTTATAGGCTACGTAGCAAAGAAGATGGCATTCATGACAGTCTCAAAGTTGGAAATTACTGGATTGACAAGGTGACATCATTTAAATACCTAGGATGTTCCATTAATGATAACTAGGACCTTGGTAGAGAGATCCGATGCAGAATTGAGCAAGCTAGAACTTCTTTTCAAAAAGTCAGAAAAGTTTTAATAAGCCGAGACCTGTCCATTGCACCACGGACACGAATCCTCAGATGATACGTTTTCAGCATTCTACTCTACGGCGTCGAAGCATGGACATTAACTGAAACCATGTGTAAAAAGCTACAAGCATTTGAAAGGACGCTGAAGATACCTTGGGCAGCCAAAATTACCAATGTAGAAGTTTTGCAGCGTATGAACAGAAAACCTGAAAATATTGTTACGTGCCACCACCCTAGTGAACTTTTGTTAACTGGATTACGGTGGGTAGAAAGCACAACACCAATTACTGCTTTAAAGAAATAATTAACTTTATTGTGGCCAGAAAGATACACTACTCAACAGCAAATACAAGCAATTATTACCTTACTCCAGTTTCCTCACGTCGAGAATACTTCCCCTTTCACTTGTCAACTGACCACAGTTAATCCTCTCGCTAATGAGTCCGGCCCCGTACGCTGGCTGGAAATAGCTGCACTAGGTCTGTCACTCACTGTTTTGCAACTCAACACAATGACCTCTCTCGCGCTAGGTAAGCACACTCGCTCAAAACACAGGCAGTCCCCTGCAAGCTCCTCACTCCCTTCGCTGTCAAGAGAATCGGCTTCACTAGGGGTTTCGCAGGTCACCACACTTCTGTCGCTCAGGATAAGCGCCCGCACTCGCTCGTAAAACACAACAACCACCACTGCTTGACAGGTCGCACTTATATAGCAGGCCGGTGACTCAATAAATGCTTCTAGATCCATCCAGGGTTCACGGCATCTCGAGGTTTCCATCACTGGCTCAGTCACGAATATTCTGGACCATATCTTTGTCCTAGTAGCCCTGTTGCATAAGGAGCACGCAATACACGAGGCAGGGCACAGCCCAGCCCTGGGGCAGTTGTGACTCATGCAGCGAGCGATGACACAAACTCACAGCCGTAACACCACCCCCTTCCTAAAAAGGCTGATCGTCCCGATCGATCATTGATCCGTCTGTGTCCCTCCGTAGGCTGCCAGGCGATCTCGATGCACGATCTTCATCTTCGCCCTCGGGCTCCGCTGAATCCTGTAGACGACATCGTTGATCCGTTTCACGACTCGGTACGGGCCCTCTCAGGACTTCTGCAGTTTGGGTGACAGGCCTTTCTTCCGTAATGGGTTGAAGAGCCAGACCAGGTCGTCCTCGTGGAATCCGCCGGCATCCGTCTGCTGGTCGTATCGGGTCTTCATTCTGTCGGTCTCGATCCGCAGTTTCCTCCTCGCGAACGCGTGCACGTCCTTCAGTTGGTCGACCAGTTCTTGACAATACTGGCTTACCGGGATCGGATCATTCCCAGGTCGGCCAAAGGCAAGATCGACAGGTAGACGGAGCTCCCTCCCAAACATGGCCCGGGCTGGTGCGCACCCGGTGGCTTCATGCACGGTGGCGCGGTAGGCCAGGAGAAATAGTGGAAGATGTTTGTCCCAATCCCTCCTAGTACAGAAGGTGCAGCCTTCGGAGCACGGTCTTCGTGACGGGGCGTCGGCGTTAGAATGCAGTTGGTCTTTCCTGTGCTGAATCTCAAAGTTGTACTGTTGAAGCCTCTCTAACCACCGCGCGAGTTGACCCTCGGTCTGCTTGAAGTACAGGAGCCACCGCAGGGATGCATGGTCGGTCCTGATGAGAAATTCTTGCCCGTACAGGTACTTGTAGAAGTGTTCAATGGTCTTCACGATGGCGAGCAGCTCCTTCCTGGTGACGCAGTAGTTCCTTTCTGGCTTTGACAAGGCCTTGCTGAAGTAGGCCACTACTCTCTCCTCGCCGTCCACTACTTGCGACAGGATTCCCCCTATGCCAAAGTCGCTGGCATCGGTATCGACGATGAACCTTGTTCCAGGTCTGGGGTAGGCCAGAATAGGCGCGGTGCACAGAGCCTGCTTGAGTTGTTCGAAGGCACTGTGGCATTCTGCTGTCCACGTGAAGAGTTGGTCCTTCTCAGTCAGTCGATGTAAAGGTTTGGCGATGTCGGCGAATCCTCTCACGAAGCGACGGTAATAAGTGAAGTGCAGAGTCCCAGGAAGCTTCGTAGTTGGGACTTGTCCTTCGGAACTGGCCACACCCTCACAGCTGCGGTCTTCTCTGGGTCGGTGCGCACCCCTTCCTCGGAGACGATATGCCCAAGGTACTGGACCCGCTTCTGGAAGAGCTGACACTTCTTGGGGCTCAACTTCAGCTGGGCAGCCCGTAGCTTCAACAAGATCTCCTTCAGGTTGTTGTAGTGCTCCTCGAAGCTTCTCCCCAGAACGATGACGTCGTCTAGGTAGACCAGGCAGGTCTTCCAGTGTAGACCCCTCAGAATGGACTCCATTAGCCTTTCGAAGGTCGCAGGGGCGTTGCACAGACCGAATGGCATGACGGTGAACTGCCAGAGCCCGCTGCCCACAGAGAACGCAGTTTTCTCGCGGTCCTTAGGGTGAACCTCCACCTGCCAGTAGCCACTCTTCAAATCCAAGGTGGAGAACCATCTCGACCCTGATATGGTGTCCAGGGTGTCGTCGATCCGGGGTAGAGGGTAGCTGTCCTTCTTCGTGACGTCATTCACCCGCCTGTAATCCACGCAGAACCTGGTGGAACCGTCCTTCTTTGAAAGAATAATGGATTTTCCGCCTTCAATACTGTTTATTTCTATTACTTACAGGGACTAGTTTCGGGGGTAAATACTCTCCCTTCCTCAGCCTGTCCAACAAATCTACACAATGACTTCATTAGCCTTTCGAAGGTCGCAGGGGCGTTGCACAGACCGAATGGCATGACGGTGAACTGCCAGAGCCCGCTGCCCACAGAGAACGCAGTTTTCTCGCGGTCCTTAGGGTTTTGTTGGACAGGCTGAGGAAGGGGGAGTATTTACCCCCGAAACTAGTCCCTGTAAGCAATAGAAATAAACAGTATTGAAGGCGGAAATTCCATTATTCTTTCAAAGTTATAGTTACGTCAATACGGACCTGAATAATCGACATTATGAACCGTCCTTCTTCTTCACTAGCACGACCGGAGAACTCCAAGGACTATGCGATGGCTCGATCACCCCTTGCTCTTTCATCTCTTCTACCATCCGGTCGACTTCGGCTTGCTTGGCGAGCGGGACACGTCGGAATGGGGCCCTAATCGGTGCGCTGTCCCCAACGTCGATTCTATGCTGAACCAAGCTTGTCCTGCCGAAGTCTTTGCTCCCCACGGAGAAGACGTCCTGGAATTCGCGTAGCAGGTCCTGAAGTTGGCGTGATTGTTCCTCGTCTAAATGGTCCTGGGATCCTTGGTACAGCTTCTGTAGTTCTTCTGGCAGTGTGCATCTTCTTCGGTTGTCCGTCTGCAGGTGTCCATCGTCGTATCTGTGATGCGGGCAATCCAGGTAACGGGCTCGCATACTCCTAGGTTGGTGTCCCGGTGAACCGTAATGTCGTAGTCGTTCAGGTTGGACAGGTGGACGTACGGCCGAGACGTCGTGTTGATGAGAGTCTTGGCAACTAGCAATCCTTTTGTCTGGATGTCCTCATATTTTGGCTCGATGACAGCCGCCACTCCCTCAGCAGTTCCGTCGACAATTACGGCAGCGCTGACCTCCGTCCTGGCGGGAACGATGACGTCTTCTCTCAGCCTTACTCGTCGTGCGGTGATGGACTCGTGCGCAGGCTGCAAAGCCAGTTCCTCACCTCCGAAGTGCAGAGTGTTGGTACTCATATCCAAGATGATGTTGTTCTGGTCCAGGAAGTCCAGTCCGATGATCACTTCATTTGATACGTCAGCCACAAGCACTGGATGCTTTATCGCCCGTCGACCAATGACGAACTCCAGTGATGCTTCGCCATGTACCGGTGCGGTCTCTCCGGTCGCGGTTATTAGCTGGAGGTTCCTTTGTGTGGGTTGCACTCTCCACTTCGGGATCACGGTGGGACTGACGATGGTCCTCGATGCTCCCGTGTCGATTAGCATGGGCCAGCTCTCTCCGTTGACGACTCCGTCGACCATCAGGCTGCTATTGGCCCTCCGTAACTTCGTCACACGAACCTGGACTGCCGGGGCTTGACGACTGTCACAAGCCAACCTTTGCCCCCCAAGGCTGGCTAATACTCGTTTCCCTGGGTCGCGCGGATTTCAGACGACTGATTTCCCGTCGGATACGCTCGGCGGCGGCGATCACCGCAGTCCTTGCTCAGATGGCCTTTCTTACCGCAGGTCCAGCAGGTCGGTAGTCCTCTTCCGGGCCGCCTCTTCGGTTGCCTTCCGGCTGTGTCGTTGCTGGTGGTGCCGCGACTATCGAAGAAACGGCTTAGCGCTTCCATTAATTCGTCGGCCAGGGGCTGGGTCTCGTTGGTTTTTACTGGTTCGTCGACGTCCACTTGGCGCACCCGCGCGTGCATTCTGGATGCCTGTTTTGCCGTCTCGAACTCAAGTGCGTGGCTCAGCGCATCTGTCAGGGTCTTATTGCACGCGAGTCGCAGCGCCTGTTGAGTGTCTGAGTCCCGTAGCCCGTCGGTGAAAGTCTGTGTCGCTATCTGCTTCAGAAAGTCGTCCGGCGCTGTTGGGTAGGCGAGCCTTACGAGACGTGCGATGTCCATCTCGAACTCCTGCAGGGTTTCCGCGTTATTTTGCACCCGGGTCCGGAGCTGCATCTGGTAGGCCTGCTGAAGATGGCTATCTCCATATCGGGACTCCATATGGGCGATTAGTGAAGCGTAGTCTTGGGATCCAGTCGGGATGGCCTGAAGGACGTCAAGGGCGTCCCCTCTCAGCGCTACAATGAGAGCTGTAGCCTTTTCCGTGCTGTTCCAGTTGTTTATTGAACAGGCTGCCTCGAACTGACGTAAATAGGTGCTCCACGGGACCTTTCCGTCGAAGGTTGGGGGCGTCACTCTGCTCTGTCCCGTTCCTGATATTCCCGGTGTACCTGTGGGCGGGCGTCGGCGCAGCTCGGCAACTTCCTCTTGAAGAGCGTTGAATTTCGCTTCCATCCCCGTCGACGGGCGTTGGTTCAGCTCAGAAATTTCTTTTTGTAAAACGTTGAATTTTTCTTCCACCCCCGTCAGTGGGCGTTGGCGCAGTTCGGCAACTTCCTCTTGTAAGGCGTCGAACTTCTTTTCTACTGCTGTGACTTCCTCACGTAGGCCCTGGCAGACGGTGTTGACTTCCTGACGCAGACCCTGTTCCAATTTCTTTTGACTTTTCTGTAATTTCGTCAGCAGACACTCTTCCAGATTTTTCTGGCCATCCAGAAATTTGGCGGTTAGGTCCCCTGCTAGCTTATTCTGACCGTCTTCTAATTTGGAAGTTAGGTCCTCGGCTAAACTTTTCTGGCTGTCTTCCATCTTCTTCAGGTCTTCCGCTAACTTATTTTGACCGTCTTCCATCTTCTTCTGGCCGTCTTCTAGCTTCTTCTGGCCGTCTTCTAATTTGGCAGTTAGGTCCTTGGTTAAATTCTTCTGGCCGTCTTCTAATTTGGCAGTTAGGTCCTTGGTTAAATTCTTCTGGCCGTCCTCCATTTTGGTTTCCATGCCATTTAACTTTTCTAGCAATGCTGCCAATTGCGCCTCCATTTTAGTTGTTTGTCTTGTAAAGGGCATGCACTCACAGGAAAATTAGAGAAAATGACCTGCTCGGGTTTTGAAATCAGGACCGTCAGGTGTTGTGCTTGAGTTCGTAATCCAGTTTCTGACACCAGTTGTTACGTGCCACCCCCCTAGTGGCACTTTTGTTAACTGGATTACGGTGGGTAGAAAGCACAACACCAATTACTGCTTTAAAGAAATAATTAACTTTATTGTGGCCAGAAAGATACACTACTCAACAGCAAATACAAGCAATTATTACCTTACTCCAGTTTCCTCACGTCGAGAATACTTCCCCTTTCACTTGTCAACTGACCACAGTTAATCCTCTCGCTAATGAGTCCGGCCCCGTACGCTGGCTGGAAATAGCTGCACTAGGTTTGTCACTCACTGTTTTGCAACTCAACACAATGACCTCTCTCGCGCTAGGTAAGCACACTCGCTCAAAACACAGGCAGTCCCCTGTAAGCTCCTCACTCCCTTCGCTGTCAAGAGAATCGGCTTCACTAGGGGTTTCGCAAGTCACCACACTTCTGTCACTCAGTATAAGCGCCCGCACTCGCTCGTAAAACACAACAACCACCACTGCTTGACAGGTCGCACTTATATAGCAGGCCGGTGACTCAATAAATGCTTCTAGATCCATCCAGGGTTCACGGCATCTCGAGGTTTCCATCGCTGGCTCAGTCACGAATATTTTGGACCATCCCTTTGTCCTAGTAGCCCTGTTGCATAAGGCGCACGCAATACACGAGGCAGGGCACAGCCCAGCCCTGGGGCAGTTGTGACTCATGCAGCGAGCGATGACACAAACTCACAGCCGTAACACCATCAATGCCATCAAGAGAAGAAAGCTAGAATACTTTAGACATAATATGATGCGAAACAGTAAATGCCAATTCCTTCAATTAATACTCCAAGGAAAAATTAATGGAAGATGTGGTCCGGGGCAAAGAAAGATATCGTGGCTCGACAACTTAAGCCAGTGGTTTGGGGTGACAAGACAAGAACTGTTCAGAAGAGTTATGGACAAAGAACAGATCATGTTATTGATCGCCAACGTCCTGGGAGGATACGGCACTTGAAGAAGAAGAAGAAGAAGAAGAAGAAGAAGAAGAAGAAGAAGAAGAAGACGACGATCTCAGTCTGCGCACAAGACCTTCGGTAACAGTTTTAATCCATTTGATGATACCAAATGAGCATAGGAATGGCAAAGGTGTTACAGCCTAACTAAGTTCTTGCTGTTCAGATTCGTCTTTGGGATTTGTTTGACCCTTCTAACAAACTCAGTTGTGAAGTCGGGCTATTATTATTTATTTATTATTCGCTAATCGGCCATCTAGGGACCACGATAAGTTCCACTGTACATTCTGGCGTTTATTCAATTTACGATTGATCCAGTAGGTTTTCATTTGCTTGCTGTGTCGAGCACGGCGTTCATCCGACCACTTTGCACCGGTTGTCCATTTCTCATCTTGGAAAGTCCCAAAAGTCACGATGCTTGTTCGAAAATAGTCTCGTTTGTCACGTCATCTGGTCGTAGGCCCATTTATTGGAGGTCTTTCTTGCGTTAACGCACCAGGGAACTGTTGTTATGTTTTTTAGTCGAAATTGTTAAATATACGTTTTGCCCATCTAGAGTCGTCCATCCGTCGCAAGTGACCGTAGAAGCGAGCCCTTCGTTTGCGCATTGTGTCTGTGATCTTCTCTATTTTAGAATACATTTCTGGCCTGGATTTTCTTACGTGGATCCCGTTTTTGTAGCTTGCACCAACTATGTTGTTGTGGAGAATCTTTCTGTCTTTTTGCTCTAACTTAGCCAGTGCACATTTCTGAGAGAGGATAAGGCATTCTGATGCATAGAGGGATACCGGCTTGACGACACTGATGTATTAATGAATTATTATTATTATTATTATTATATTACAGCTTAAGCATACTCTGGAATTTCCCGCACCCTAAAAATAGCAGTGACTGGAACCACTGCCCTAATAGATAGCCTGTACGTCCAAAGGCTGTATGATTGTATAGCTGGTCTCAAACCTAGCCCCTTGCTGGAGAACAGTATCCAGAACATGCTATGTTAAATGCTAACACACCCTCAACTATGCTACAGTTTCAGTGCTGTCCACACAATGGATGCGTCGGGAGATCTATTAGGGCTTAACTGCGCCGCCGAGATAGAGACGCTCCAATATATTACTCAACACAGACGCGATGCGCTATTCAAGAGGGCCCGTATAATTTGTAAGTCGCACAGTCTTGTAATCCATGTTAAGACATCGCTGTAACAGCGGCTTGCAAATGAATAGACGCCATATTTCAGCGCCGATATATGGGCGGGCTCACTAATGAAGCCAGCGCCCCCCAGCTATCTCAAGACTGCGAAACATTAACCTTACAATGTAAAGCATTACGGGTGTTTTAAAACAAAGCCATTGTCGCCGGCTCATCCCGTGACAATAGTGTTCCAGCCCTTATCGGGCTTGCACAGCAAACGCAGTGCAGGTACCCTACCAGCCTTATGTCTTACTTCCTCACTAATTAAACAGAATTAATTTGATGAGTGTCTACATGGACAAGATGTAGTCATTACTCTTCGTGTTTTTGCTTCATTTTAGGGGCTTGGGACATCTCGATCATCAGCTGCATGTACTTGCCTATGTGACTGGCTGCGTGGTGCAGCGGTAAGGTTCTCGCCTGCTGTGCTCAAGGTTGCACGTTAAATATCCCCTTCGGGGCAAGATTCCATCGTCTCCAAAAGCCACAGTAGTTTAAAAAAAACCATAAGTTATTATTAATAAATTATTGTTGTTGTTTCATTTGAAGACTTGGACATCATGGTCGTTTAGCACAATTCCTAAATGGCTCCAGCTTATAAGATTTAAAAGGGTAACTTAGGCCATAATATATTTTATTAGGAATATTCTACACCACAGTAGTTTTCTTTCAATCCAAAAATATTCCACTCCTCCACAAATTTCAGTCTTCAGCATCTTCCTCGGTTAAGCCTCTGGTAGCCTTGCTTCGCTTTACAAAATCCAACAATTCCTCTCGTGGTTTACCCTGTTTCTGTTTGCCTTCAGCTTGCCAATGTAACATTACATTTGGAGTTCTACTATTATCCTTTTATTTCACATGTCCAAACCATTGTAATCTTCTTTCTTCAACCTCTTCTGGTTATTTCTTTTTACCTGCATAATTTCTCTGACTCTCGTATTTCTAGTTTTATCCAATCTTGATTTTCTTACCACCCTCCTCCAATAATCTATCTCTGTTACTAGAATTTGTTTGCATCCAGTCTGTTTAACGTCCAAGTTTCTGCTCCATACAGGGTCTTTCATATAAAATAAGAACGGCAAGCGGCGGTTTTGTTATCCGCTACAGCGGTGGCCTTGGCCGAGCTTGTGGCGCGCCGTGACCCCCTGCTTTTAGCGTGTGTACAATCCTATATAAAATATTACCTTATCAACGATGCTGGAAGTGTCGTCCTTCCTGGGTTATACAGATATTTTATCTGGTAACCACACTCTGGCTGAAGCGAGCGAGTTCTGCAATTGTAATGTTTCTGATTTTTATTTTATGTTTATATTGAGCATTGAGCCAGTAGTGTCAAACTTATTTACAATTACGTGACTCTGTGGTAGTGAAGGTGTCACTTCATCAGGAAATTGCTGAACAAATGCATCACGTACCCGCCGAGCCGACTCGTACTTAAATTAAGTTTTACATACAAAAATACGATGTTGCAATGATAACTGTCTCACCATGTTAGCAGCTGAGGTTCGTCTGAACGTATGCACGCATTTTGCAAGGTCAAGTATGTACTATGCACGTGCTTTCAATACTACAGCAGGGGGCCGTGGCGACCCACAAGCTCGGCCAAGGCCACTGCAGCAGCGGATAACAAAACCACTGCTTGCCGTTCTTACTTTATATCAAAGACCCTGTATAACAAAATACTTTGTACCAATGAACTGTTAATACGTTTCTTAGTTTCGTTTAAAATATTTCTGCTCCATAAAACGGAATTTAATGCTCCAATTGTTCTCCTAGCCTCACTTACTCTTTTCTCAATTTCCGATGAACATGAACCCCAGCTTCCTGAACCGAAATATTTAAATTTAGTGACTGAATTTATGCATTTCCGAACTGTAGCTTCTTACCACCATTATTCTCTAATGTAAGGTATTCCGTTTTGCTGTAATTAATATTAGTCCCCACATTTGATATTCCTCAATTAATTTCCTCATGATATAGCCTAAGAGGCATCGTCTACATGTTTAGTCAATATAACCTGGTAATCACCAGAAAGAAGAATATATAAGTAATACTCCATATTATTATTATTATTAGACTATTAATATTATTATTTTTGTCATAATTATTCTTTTATTTCGTATCGTCCATCTATGGACCGCGTAATTCCTAATGTACCATTCACTGGTCTTTGATGTCTAGTTACTACGCTCGCATTCGTTCTCGGCGGGTTTCCTTCCTTTCCTGGATCCACATCTTTCCCGTTTTCATCTTCTGTTCTCCTTGGAAACCTTGGCATGCTTGAAGTTTTTTCATCGGTGATATGTGCTCTTGAATTTAAGTTGATGAAATTCCCTCTTTTTTGAGATCTCTATCCAGCAAATTGAACCAAGCCCATTTGGGTTTCCTCGTCTGAAAGTAAGTAAAGATCCCGGTTATTATTATTACAATTCTAAAATCCAAATTAGAATTAAATTAGCTTTTATAACTTGAATGATAACCCGTGTTATTAGAGCGTCTGTAGTAGTGTGTGAGTATTTGCAATTCAGGTGAGGATTGGGAAGGAGGCGGCTGTGGCCCTAAGGTAGGAACCATCCCTGAAATCACCTTTTGGCCTATTAGAAGTGGGAAACAACGGAATACCACTTTCAGGATGGCTGAGGTGGAAATCAAACTCACCTATCCTTAGTTTTGCCTCCCGAGACTCAGTTCACCCAGTTTCAGCCCTCGGACAAGAATTACTTTTCTTCTCAGAGCCGGGATTTGAACCTACGTTCTCAGGATTTTCCGTATCTGCGCTCGCAGCCGTGTGCATGATTTATCGAACATGACTACACCGCAGGATCCTGTTAGATTTAAGTATTTTACTGTAGTTCCGTCATACTTGTATTGTCAACATTGTATTCATAGTACGATCTGGTTAGATGGATGAAAGAGCCCAATGGCCCTAATCTTGCAATCTTGCTGGACAAAATATATTAATTTCTCAGTTTTTTTAGTCCGTCAACACTAACACTTACTGGGAAATGAAAAAAAATCTGAAAACATACTTTTAATCACAAGTAAAATTTCTAGGTTCTTTTCCGCATTTAGACCAGTGATTTGGATTTCAATTGTCAATAAGGTAACACTGAAACATGGCTTCAGATCTCTCTATAGACAAAATCAATGTGATCCAATCTAATATAGCCTGCAGCATTCATTTATTTATTTATTTATTCATTTATTCATTTATTTATGTATTTATTTATTTGTTTATTTATTTATTTGTTTATTTGTTTATTTATTTGTTTAATTATTCATTTATGCATTTATTTATTTATTCATTTACTTATTTATTTATTTATCTATTTATTTATTTATTTTTTATTTATTCATTTGTTTTTTATTATTTATTTATTTATCTATTTATTTATTTATTATTTATTTATTTATTTATTAATGTATTATTTATTTATTTATTTATTTATTTATTCATTCATTTATTTATTTATGACTTTGGTAGCGGTGAAGTTAGGGCTCATGGCCCTCTCGTACACTTAACCACGACGCACTTTTCCAAAGAATTATAATTAATCCATGCAGTTCTTTCCAGGATAGCAGTTGTGTGGTTCATCCCCGTCCAATATAATTCAGCATATTAAAGCGTTGATTGACTGAATAGCAATTCATGAGATTCTTGTATACATCCAATTGTACCTATAAAGGTTCGGTAAATTATTTTTAAACTCCCTGTAGAAGTGTAGACCCTTTAGTGGGTGTTACCCAACTTAATGAACGCACTAGTCAAACAAACTTTCTGAACTGAAGCATCACGATGAGACATACCTTTGTCACATGAAATACCTTGCCACCTCTTCGCGACATCGCACATAAAGAGAAGATGAAACTTCCCAAGTTAATCCTCTCACCTAATATACAAATTAACAGGCAAGAAAGATTTACTTCCCTTTGACCCTTAAATCGTACCGAACCTACGGGACTAGTGAACAAAAACTTCTGCGTGCTAACGCGATGCAAATTTAGAAAAGCGACTTGGCGTCTAAAGCTTGTATTAGAAAGGATCGAGGGATATGAACTGGAAATACATTTACCGTGACAGATGCGCACAGAGGTTTGTATGGGTGTAGAAGTTCATTTCGAGTCACCATTTATTTCATTATGGTAAATTCCTATAAAACCCAGTATACGGTACCTTCTAACATTATACTGTATCATGTTAGGTCTGTTATGAACTGCTTTTCATTTCATTCGTGTGGCATTACTGAATTAAAAGCTTCTCTCGTCTCTTCAATCACCGTGTGTGGAACCTGGAGTTCGTCTTCCTGAGTTCGTTATCGTATTATTTTGATTACACACATTTGAGCATCGTAAGGACTTCATCTATATGTAGACAGGCACTAATAGTGGTTCTTTGAGCGACTCTAAAGACAGTGGAACATCGACTATTTCTGTTACTCCACTACCTCTTTAATGTCCTCTTTTCCCGGTCAATGCATGTGAGATTTTCAAAGTGAACTGCCATGTCCTGTGGTTCGGATTCCACATAAAAATGAGGTCCCTTGGTTAATGATCCGGAGATTAACGGTCACTTAAAACTACAAACTTCCTTCCGTTCCTCAACACATACTACTCCGTAACAAGAAGTTCCGTGACGAACTAAAGAGCCTACTTTTCTTAAAATTTAAGATTCATGCCAATGATTAATCTATATGTATCTATCTAGAATAATGACGAAATTAAGTTGGTAATATCGAAATTTCCAATTAGTTAGAAATACTGTATACTTGGCATAATGTAGCCTAATAGAGAACTACAGTTGGCAGCCCTGGAGACAGAATATATTCTTAGTTCCATCTCTTAAGGTACAGAATACAAAATTTGGTTGAAGTCCAATGGATATCATAGACGTTACATGCAGTTAATCATTGGATCTAACAGCGCTCGTAAAATCATGTTGGCAACAATGACATACATGTATTGGTCAGATATAATCTGAAATAATATGATCTATTGTTGTGTCAATTTTGAATGAAATCCATTAGTTAGTATAGAAGTTACATGTATTTTAAAATTGGACCTATCAGCAGGCTTAGAATCATGTTGGCAGCATTGGCGTAGGCCTATATTAGTTACTCCAAATTAATCTAGAATGCCAGGTACTATACGTGTGCAAAGTTCAGAGCTATTGGCTTGCATACTTTCTGATATATTGATATTAGGGTAACAAAAATAGAGACAGTATTTATTAACAGTTGGCAGCCCTGGTTACTCGTAAGTATCCGCATAGTCATATCTGTTATGGTACAAATAGCACACACGGAATTTGGTTGAAATCCAAATGTAGTATAGAAGTTACAAGTATTTAAATTTGGACCTCTCAACAGGCTTAAAATCATGTTGGTAGCACATAAGTTACTCCAAATTAATATAGAATATCAGGTACTATACGTGTGCATAGTTTAAAGCTGTCGGCTTGCATACTTTCTGATACATGGGTATTTGGATGAAAAAAAATTAGAGCATTTATTAACAGTTGGCAGCCCTCGTGGCTATTAAGAATACGCTCAGTCATATCTGTTTATGTACACATAGCACATACGAAATTTGGTTGAAATCCAATTGATAGTGAAGAAGTTATAAGCATTTAAAATTTGGGACCTATCAGCAGGCTTATAATCAGTTTGGCAACACTGCCATGTATGGCCTCCTGGAAATTAAACTGCAATATTATTATCTATACGTGTGCCAATTTTGAAATAGCTCCCATTCATACCTTTCATGATATCTAACATGGAGCTCAAATTTCAATTGCGATGTTTCAGCAGTTGGTAGCACTGACATCATTTTCAAATATGGCCGTGAGATATTCAGGTATAGATCTTTACTCCTACCAAATTTTGTTTCGATTGCTGCAGACGTTTAGGAGTTGATACGGGGACACACACACACAGCCAGACAGACACACATTTGCCCGATCTCATAAGTCTACTTTTTCCTCATTTTTGCAAAATGTGAATAGTAGGCTGAAAATGTTGGCCACTTAAAGGAACTTAAGCACTTCAGTTGTTGTTTTTTCATCTAGAAACCATTGTATACCAATATCATGATGATAATAATAAAAAGTTTGGAGGCCTATATTTTGTAATTTGTGCTAGGATTAGGGTAGTAGGTGGCTATGGCCTTGTTTTAGGTACCAACCCGGTATTTGCCTTCGTTTGAGGTCGGGAACCACGGTCAACCATTTCTTAGGCAGCTAATGCTGGAATCAAACCCATCTCTTCTCAGTATTGTCTCACTGCGCTGAGTGGATCTCATTCAAAGTACAATTCGATTCTACTCGTTCAAGCGATCAGCTTACACTAATAATACTCGGAGCCATAGCAGGTGCTCAGGCAGCTGAGTGTCTCAACAACTTTTACAAACAACAATATTCTGGTTATTGACTGAACTTTTATTGCATTTGTGTTGCGCAGAAGGAAGCGGAGCCGATGAATATCGGTGCGATCGAATGGGGAAACTACGTAAACAAGTGGACATAATTCAGATCGGTGTTTAAGATGTGATATAGGTCGATTTAGAAAATTATTACAGCCGCTCTAATGGGTAGAGAATCAATGAGATGCACAGACAAGATGTATTGCTTACGATTGCAGTGAGAACAGAATATATCCGGAAACATTACTCGATGAAAACAGGAAGGAATAAAATACTGCGTCGGTGTGGTATCTTTAGACCCATCAGAACAGCTCGGCGCGTTTATGCTCCAGCTTAGTGCAGCCATATTCCATGGACTATCCCATTCCACCACCTGCCGAAGTTATTCAATTCAAACACAAGCAATTACTGGGATGATGCCTTTTTACAAAGACTAATCCACTACAGGGAAGAATTCAGGCACTCCGATGTAACTAATGCAGCAACAACCAACTATTATTTTATTTTTTTACTTTATTGATTTATTAGCTGAAGTACCCGTGCTTCACTATGGGTCATAAACAAATTAAAATGTGAAGGTGACAGTTGAAACAGAGGATTGGCGAGGTGCTGCGCGGAGGGAGAGTAAGGATGGAACATTTTGTCCAACTACACCGTTCGGAGTTGACCGTGTTTTATAGCCCCAAAAGTTTGCTATTTCTTACCGTTCTCTTTTTATTTGAAATGGATATATAAAAGTTTGAAACCAAAGGCTGTTGTGACGTCACTAAAATGGTCGCCATCTTTAAATAGTGCAAATTATCGAAATCAAAAGCAGCCTATATGTTAACCAAGTAAATCAGCTACTTCCATGTAAAATGTCATGTACTGTACATCGGACCAGTGGTTCTTGCGTGATTGAGTAATACACAGAAACACAGACACACACCATCGCATTTCTATAAATTAGTATAGATTACACTACTAACAATAATATTCATCTATTTATTCATTTATTTACTTAATTATTGATGTGTAACATCTTTCCACTCGGTATCTGTATATTTTTGTGGCACTCGGTAGCTGGAAATTTTTGTGGGAGTGATTTGGGAAAAGGGACGGAAGTGAATGGGACGGAAGTGCATAGGACGGAAACAATGAGCGCGCGCGGTGGCAGAGATCGGTGCAACGACGTACTGTAGGCCATGTGACTATTTGCAATGTAAATCGCTTACGGTTTACCTCAAGGTTTGGAGGCCCCATTTAAGAAATTCCTACAATAAATCTTCTTCAAGTTGTCGTTCTTAGGTGTGAAAATATTCTATATATAAGTATTTGCTGAAAACAATTACGATTTTTTTAAATCTTCATACTTTTTCTGTATTCTTATTTAATGTAAGCACTCGATACCTCGAGTGCTATATCGTATCAACCAACACTCCAAACAACGTAGGAATTCGGTATATTAACACCGACTACTAACAATAATTGAAACTTCGTTGGTCTAAACGTATCACTGGGAAAAACACATTTAATATACCTACTGCATACCTAATTTTTAATCGCGCCTATACTTGGCAGTGCACTCTATTGGCCATTTTCAATAACACCTCTGGCATGGCTGGCATGGGCCGGTATAGCGCTCAGCTCATATCAAGTAGGCAGTGGATTGCTCCCGCATACAGTTGCAGGTAGATGACAACACTGCAGATCCATTGGAGAAATTTGTTTTAATTAAATAAGCCTAAATATTTTCTATGGTAAAGTGCACAATATAACGCTCAATTGTATAATGCCTCAGCGAGGCGCGGATTCAAGGGGGCGGGGGGTCACGGGGGTCATGACCCCCCCCCCCCCCCCCAAACGGAGACCATATTTTTTTGCAAACTCAAAATACGAAAACACAATTACCAGACAAATAAAACTTAACGAATTTTAACTGAAAAACAGTTTTTTTTATTTTATTCAATACTAAATTATCTTTATTGGAATTATTATGTTCTGTTACAACTGTACATATTTACAACTTCTAACCTCTTGTATAAAAACTATTAGTTATACAACAAAATCAACTCGTCTATTTTGTTTAGCAAACCTTGTGATTACCGAATCGATGTTTATAGTGATGTCACGATGAATGTGCAGTAATGCACGGATAGGAAACTGGGGCTTTTTTCGCACCAAAAATTTTTGCCGACGTCCAAACTGCTAGTTTGGTTGGCAATTTAAGCTGTGACTTTCTCCCTTTGTCGGTACCAACTCGACTTGCCGAAACTGTTACGTACCTTGATCCTTTCCTCGAAGCTCGATGTAAAAGACGCAAAACACGCCGTTGCAATTTGTACGAATATTTTTGGTGCGCTAAACGCATCAAATTTCTATCCATGAAGCTTGCAAAAAAATTGGTCTGGTTTTGTACGTTTGGTTATTTTGTGATTGCGTTTTTAGTGATACAATTTTTTCTTAACAATTTCGATTCTCTGACCCCCCCCCCCAAACCAAACTCTAGATCGATTCTCTGACCACCCCCCCCCCCCCAAACCAAACTCTAGATCCGCGCCTGGCCTCAGCACTCAAAACATTATTTAAAGTAACCACTCGAGGTACTGTCGGCCAAAACACAGCACTATTATATTATATTTGCTGAAAGGATTTGTCACTGGAGTTTTACAAGTAGTTATTGCAGAAATAATAGTAATGAGAATGAGAACTTACCGATGTTAATAACACGAAGGAATCCTTCATGTTTGCTGGCACAAGGTAGCACTATGAGTTCATTCTTTAAGAAATGCGAGTAAGTAATATGGAATTATTCGAATAACATGTCAGATGTTACACATCATATGCGACTACTGTAAGGCTCGTATTTTTTATATTTTTATTTATTTATTCTTTTATTAATTTGTTTGCCAGTTGATTAATTAGGCCTATTTATGCTAACATTATAGTATTGTTGAAGGTTAATGCCTCATTGAACTGCTGCGTCTTTAGAAGCGCAAGTATAGTATGCCAGAATCGGATCTTACTAGGCTATTCCAAGAGCCTCCACTGGCTGCATCGGAATTTGACAACACAATCTTGGGCAAAACGGTGAGAACATTAAAGTACCGCCTTGCCATACAACTGGTCTCAATCCCATTCATGTCTGTGATTATGTGGAAGCAATTGAGGTATGAGGCCGGCCCCGTGGTATTGGGGTAGCGCGCCTGCCTCTCACCCGGAGGCCGCGGATATAATTCCCGCCTCCATCAGGGATTTTAGAAACTGACGTGAGGGCTGGAACGGGGTGCACTCGGCCTCGTGAGGACAATTGAGTATCTGTCTGACAGTGAGACAGCACCCCTGTCACGAAAACCAACATTAACGGCCGAGGGGACTCGATGCACTCAGCACGCGACCCCCCAATATCTGCAGGCCAAATGTTTGGGCAGCGGTCGCTTGGTAGGCCTAGGCCCTTAATGGGCTGTGACAGGGGTTATTGTTTATTATTATTATTGAAGTGTGAGTGGTGATGAGTAGGGCCCGGATGTTGATGACATGTTATCTTTTTACTGAGCTGTCTAAAACTATGCTGAAGTACATAGAAACTCCGGACGGGCCATCCCGTCTTCAAATATGTCATTTTTATTTTGCATCGTTTTGCATTTTTTGCTATTTTTCCATTTTAAGAGCATTTTTTTAAGTTTAATTGAATTTTTTGGTCATATTTAAGAGAAATCGGCCTTTTAAGGTTTTTTTTTTTCAATTTAGTCATGTCACAGCTTTATATGAGAGATTTACGTCTCTCAGAGTTAAGCTGCTACAAGATAATTGAAAATATTGAAATAAAATATTTCAGTATTGCTATTAGTAGAAAAATATATATCTTGGACGCAGAAGAACGGTACCGTTTTCATCGCAAACCAGTTATTAGCGGAATGGAATGTTATCTGTCTGTGGACCAAGGTCAGCTGTGGCGGGGTAGAAAGGGGAAGGGGTGTATATTCTTGTCTCAGTTCCTCCTAGTTCATGGCGAGAGATATCGTTCATTGCCGCTTTCTCCATTTTACAGTGCATTTTTCGAATTTTTAAGTCATTTATTACAGTCATTTTTGAAAATTTTAAGTGCATTTTTTAATCTTTTTTACGGCATCAACATCCGAGCCCTAGTTATGAGTAATGGCCTTCAGGGCACAGATAAGGGCCTGTATGTACTGCGAAAGGTTCTACTCACTGAGTGAGTGCTATTCTTTTGAATCGGTGAGGAAAACAATGACAAACTACGTCACTCCTCACCTTGCCTAGCACGCCTCATTATAGTGCTCCCTTAGGTTTTTGTGGCATAACCTGACACATGATGGTACTTTTTGAGGATCCAACCAGCCTCTGGGCTGAGTAACTAACAGACAGTTTGCCACGGTTGGTGAGTGGTTATCGTGTTGTACTACCAACCCCAAGTTTGCAGAGTCGCTCCTGGCCGTGGTAAGCGAATTTTGAAACGCGACAAAATTCACGACACGCATTTCATACGTTGTTAAAGAACCGATTTGAATTCAGTAGGCCGTGATCATAATGGCAAAATTAATCTCGGGATTTTCCGCCAACACAAAAGTTCCTCCTTTCTCTACTAGAAAGCGCTATAGTGTCAAGGAACTTAAGCTATCTAACCTCATAGACTTTCATAGCGCTCCAAGGAACAATAAAAAGATCGAAATGCAAGCTACCCTTTAGGCGTCAATTAATAAATCTTGCACCTGGCACTCGAGGCCATACGATATTAATATTATTATTATTATTATTATTATTATTATTATTATTATCTTTATTTACTCAACTTACAGTCAGTACCATGACTCATATCGGTACATTACGTACAAGAAAATGAGTCAAGTAATACTTAAGCCTATAGCATACATTTTCGAACTATACGGTATAACATAGACGTTTGACAGTTAATTTTATTTTCTCTTCTTATCTTCCACGTCTCTTTTTCACAAGAAGGTCCAAAGAAAAATCCTAATGTGTATTCAAAAACCCTCTAACGATGCTGCGGGTTTTCAGAATTGCAGCCTTTTGTGCAATAGTATGGGTGAATATGGGAAGATTTACTGTGGCTAGATTTACTGAAAAGGATTTAGGTGTCAGGCCAGTGGGAGAAAGGAGAAAAGGAAGAATCATCACTTTATTTTTGTCTCCAGATTCTAGCAACCTCCATAACTAGAGGAGTATATTTTTCAAACTTTTCTCAGTATTTATGGTGGATATTATGGTCATTCGGAACAGATATGTCAATCAAGTACGTGTGATTGTTCTTCTTATCAGTTAAAGTTATGTCTGGTCTATTATGAGGAGTTGTTTTGTTATAATTGTTATTATTGTTATTACTTAACAGACAGGTAGGCAAGACGTGGAGAAACACGTAACTGAGATCTTAGCCATCAGAGAGTGCTCTCACTCCAAGAGTGTGTGTTGGAGACCTATGCGCTAATCATTATGACACGAAATTTGGGGTGGTTCCTTCCCTTGTACCCAGCCCCTGCCTATGAATCACACACAATAACTATAAGAGCTGTTGAGCACAATGTTTAAGTCCCTAAACAGGAAAGGGGGGTGCTGGAGACACCGCGAACAGCCTGGAGTGTAAATAGATTAGCAGGTCGCTCTATCTTATCGGGTGAGATATGTATGGCGGCTGCTGAAAGCTCTGGAGAACCTGCTGTTGGTTCGGTGTGATGCTGTGCAGACTACTCTGGACTATGTCAGTCTTATCTGCCACTTGACCCGCTGTGACCGACACCTGATTTATCACGTCTGTGACATAGCCCAGGACAACCCACCACTCGCCAATTATCTGGTGCCTTGCTCGTAAAACCCTAACCTGAAGACAGGGGTTGTTTGATTAGTCACCACACAGTTCCACATCACATGATTCTAACTTACGAAATAAGTGGATGTAACATAAAGGAGTTTCCATTGGTTGTCATTAGCACTCTCACTGATTGCTCTTATTATTTCTTCATATCATGGATTGTTGGATATTTGGTCATCAACCCCGAGTATTTTGTGTATGTATTGTATTTGTATGAAAATGAAAATCCACAGCCTGCTTCCAGTCGACCGACCGGGTCAGGGAATGGAATGAATGAAGCCCCATCTAGCGGCGAGGATATGAACTGTGCCGGCTGCCGAAGCCTGTCGCACTCCCCTGGGGCAATGATGCAATGATTGACAGATGAAATGAAATGATAGTGGAGAGTGTTGCTGGAATGAAATTGGGACAGGGAAAACCGGAGTACCCGGAGAAAAACCTGTCTGCCTCCGCTTTGCCCAGCACAAATCTCAGATGGAGTGGCCGGGATTTGAACCACGGACCCAGTGGTGAGAGGCCGGCGTGCTGCCGCCTAAGCCACGGAGGTTTTGTATTTGTATGATACATTAATAATTGACATTGACACATCCAGCACAATGACAATTATTTAATTATTTTTCAGTCGGTCAATGTGCTTCATGAGTTATTTATATTATTATTAATAATATAAACACTGTAAATATATTTATGTTCGACCCTCACTATTATGTGTCAGAAAACTGTATCATAATGATGGTCATTAAAACACTGTTTTTCATTACGATACAGTTTCTCCAGCCAATCAGAGCTCGTTCATTGACCAATTAGGTACCGGTAACGATACCTTCGCGCATGCGCTCAAAATCCAACATGTCGGACATAAACACAACATCGAACTATAATAACTTACCGACATGGAATACGCACCGTCCATATGTTCACGTAAATAAACTGGCGAATATGAGACAAGAAATAGCACTGTACCTTAATATCACCAACACTAATTTCTACACAGCGCATCGCCTTCAAACGACTCCGGTGACAATATTACTGAGGGACGGCAGATGTAAACATATGGCCTGCATATGGCATTGCAATAACACAGAGCACATGCGTCGGTCGTTCAGAGATCTTGAAAGACAGAGATATACCCAGGGCTCGCTCTTCGATCACAAAATTCAAGTGGCTGACTCTCAACAGATATTTATGAATATTTATGTTAAAACATATAATATAGTTATAATTATCGTCGAACATAAACAGTCGTGTGCAACTCGCCTATAATGGTAATTAAGACACTCGTTTGGAAATTATAAAACTCGCATACGCTCGTTTTATAAAAATACTCGTGTCTTAATTATAGCCATTATAGGCTCGTTGCATAATGTACTATTATGTTCGACCCTGACTATTATGTGTCTGAAAACTGTGTCATAATGATGTTCATTATAACACTATTTTTCATTATGAAACAGTTTCTCCCACCAATCACAGCTCAAGAAACAGTTGTTTGACCAATTAGATAAGGATACCTTCGCGCATGCGCTCAAAATCCAACATGTCTATATAAATTACCGAAAGTGCACCGTCCATATGTTCGCGTGAATAAACTGGAGAATATGAGACAAGAAATAGCATTGTACCTTAATATACCCAAATCCAATTCCTACACAGCGCGTTGATTTCAAACGACTACGGTGACAGTCTTACTGAATGGTTCACGATCTGCACTATGGCATTGAAGCACACAGAGCGCATGCGTCGGTCGGCCAGAGAGCTTGGAACACGGAGATATGCTACCTAGCACACCACCCGATCACAAAATTCTAGTTACTGAACTGATATTTATGAATATTTATGTTAAAACATATAATAAAGTTATAACTATCGTCGAACATAAACAATCGTATGCAACTCGCCTATAATGGTAATTAAGACACTCGTATGGAAATTATAAAACTCGTTAAAGCTCGTTTTACAAACATACTCGCGTCTTAATTATAGCCATTAGCCTATAGGCTCGTTGCATAATGTACTATTGTAAAACATACCACCGTCCCCCAGGGTCTCACATCTGGTGGGACGTGGGTTGACGACCGCAGCTGAGTCCGGCATTGCTTCCACTTACTTGTGCTGGGCTCCTCTATGTTATCTTTCCTGTCGACCTCCCTTGGTCAACTCTTGTGCGTTTCCGACCCCGACGGTAATAGGGTATCCGAGGTCTAGGGAGTCTTTCACTTTCCAGCCTTAATTGGCCCTTGTCTCATATTTCCTCAACCCTCATTCTTCGTGGGGTCAGACCTCTTGTTTTCTTTTTATTGTATCTCCTGCCATCTGCTCAAGGCCCTCAAGGAGGCAGGGTGTGTGTAGCCCCACCACTTCTGGTGCACCCTGGATTGTGCTACAGCCTCAAGGGCTCACGTCTGGTGGGTTTGGGATTTGGTGACCCCGAGGGCTTCCTGAGGTGTGTCAGGTTTTTCTCCTTCTTCCATTGCCTCTGGGGCGGTTTCTCTCCTCTTTAACATTCCTGTCTGTCTTTCCTGATTCTCCTTCCTTCCAAGTCCCTTAATTCTCATTCTTCGAGGGTTGAAGGCATTTCCTTTCTTCCTGTCTTTTGTTTCCCTTAATCTTATTTTTGTTTTCCATTTACTATTCTAGTATGCAAGTATGTATTTAGTTTTAGGTAATATTTCATTTCATTTACATCTTCAATATCACCGAAACCAATAGGGGCCGATAACCCAGATGTTAGGCCCCTTAAAACAACAATTATCATCATCATCATCATCATCATAAAACATGCTGTTAAAACGAAATCCAAATGTAAAATGTGCCTGTGAAGCATAATTTATGTAAGTGTAGCTTGCCCTTTCTTACTAGCCCTTCCATACCTCCTGCATGATCTCAATAATAAATAAATAAATAAATAAATAAATAAATAAATAAATAAATAAATAAATAAATAAATAAATCTCTACTTAGTATATAAGTCCCCGATTTTTGGATGTTACGGGTAAACTCGAGAACCACTGGATGGATTTTGATGGGGTTTTCACTATTCAGTAAGGGATATCTCGAGGAAGATTTCTGTAGAAAATAATTTATTTATAATCAAAGGAAGCCGAGAAGTAACAATTTCAGTGGAAAAGTCGAAAAAGAAACTGGCGTACGATCGCTTTGTAAGCTTACGCTGGGCAAACCGTTAAAAATATCTCAATACCATGAGTGTAAGAATTGATCTGCATGAAACGTTCTTCAAAAAAGTCCGCGAGAGCATATGTCTATCTTCAATACATCGCCCACTATAAGTGTTTTTACGTTTTAATTTATTCCAACCATGTCCATTCAACTACTGAGGCGACAGTTTACGAGCTAGCTAAGGGCAAGACAATCATCCCTGTTACAGCTTAGCTAGCGGGCGATCCTACTGCCCCAGATACAGCCAGCAGCAAACCGTTGAGTCGTGTTGAGTTAAGCCTTCTGAGAAGGGTGGTTGTGTTTGGAGTTTCCCTGGAAGTGCAATTCGGGTTTTCTTCATTTCGCATGTGAAACACAGTCAAGTTAAGATTGGACGGAAGGGGGATTTGAGTTTCATTCACCTCGCCATTCCCTGGAAGTGTAACTCTCATTTTGCCTGTGAACTTTTCGTCCCGCAAAATTCACAGTCAATTTAAGATTGGACGGAAGGGGGATTATATTATATTAAATTATACAGATTGGCGTATAATCTCTACTTAGTATAAAACAAAATCCCCTATTCTTTGATGGCACGGGTAATCTCGAGAACCACTGAATGGATTTTGATGTGGTTTTCACCATTCTGTAGAGGATATCTTGAGGAAAGTTTCTGTAGAAAATAATTTATTTATGACCAAAGGAAGTCAAGCACTAACGTGTTCAGTGAAAAGGTCGAAAAAAACTGGCGTCCGTGCGGTTTTTAAGCTTACGCTGCGCATACCGTTAAAATATCTATATACTATGAGTGTAAGAATTGTTCAGCATGAAAAGGTCTACAAGAAAGCCTGGGAGAGCATATCTCTATCTTCAATACATCGCCTACTATAAGTGTTTTTACGTTTTCATTTCTTCCAACAATCTCCAATCAGTTACTGAGGCGACAGTTTACGAGATAGCTAGGGGCGAGTCTATCACCCCAGTTACAGCTTAGCTTGCGGACGAGCTTATTGCCCCAGATACAGTCAGCAGCAAACTGTCGAGTCGTGTTGAGTTAAAAACTTTAGAGAAGAGTGGTTGTGTTTGGAGTTTACCTAGAAGTGCAACTCGGCTTTTCTTCATTTCGCCTGTGAACTTTTTGTTCCGCAAAATTCACAGTCAAGTTAAGATTGGACGGAAGGGGGATTTGTGTTTCATGCACCTCGCCATTCTTAAATTACGTCTGACAAGAATTAGTTGCACATGCATCTCCATGATAATATAATTAATAGTCCAGTCAGTTATTTTAACCCATCATGCCGAGACGTGAAACGGATATTGGTCGTTGTTCATTGGCATTGAAGAAAAAAAGCACTTATCACGTAATGCATTCATTCTGTTCCCGGGCGAAGCCATGTCGGGTTGCTAGAAAATTAATAAATAAACTAGATGAAACCCGTCAAAACATGACGGACAATGGAAAACAAATTTACTGAAGAAGCTTCTTATATTAGTTACATTCTTTGTACGATTACTTTTTAGCACTATTGCAACTTTAAGGGCGTCAAAAGATAGCACTCTCAGCATTGCAACATATTGCTGGTCATGACTGAAAACGTGATGAGGTCATCATCATCTTGCACAGTTTCCAGCCACTGGCCGGGTCTGTTTGGAACACAAGCCTCTCCAACGTCTTCTGTCTTCCCACCATCTCTCAGCCTCCATCCTTGTCCAGTCTTCTCCTCTCTTCTTCACGCTTTCTTCCACCCCCTTCAGCCACCTGTCTCTCGGTCTCCCTCTTGGTCTCTTTCCTTCCCACTTCGTCTCGTGTATCCTCCTGGGTATCCTCTTCTCCTCCATTCGTTTTACATGTCCATACCATCTAAGTCTATATTTCTCTATACCATCCTGTAATGGTTCCTCCTTCATTAATTCTCTGGTCCTCTCATTTCTTATTCTGTCCCTCTTTGTAGCTCCAATACTGCTCCTCAAGAGTCTCATCTCACTGGCCTGTATTTTGCTCTTATCCCTTCCTTTCATAACCCAGGTCTCCGAGGCATACGTCTGGATAGGGACATAGTACGTCTGATATATGATCTTTTTGCTGATCTGAGGGACATCCTTGCTCCATAACATGCTTCTCACACTCCTCCGGAATGCTTCTGCCTGTCTCCCCCGCTCATTTATTTCTCTATCGTTTCTTCCATTCTCTTGTATCAGGCTTCCCAGATACTTGAAACTCTCCACTTTCTTCAGCTGTTCCCCACCAATTGTTATTCCTGTTGTGGTTCTTTCCTTCTTCCTTGTTGTGATCACCATCTCACTCTTATTTATGCTAAATTTCATCCCATAACCTTGTATTATTCCTTCCCACACGTCCAACTGTTCCTGTACCACCTCCTCCTTGTTTCCCCAAATCATCAAATCATCTGCAAGCACCATTGCTTTCATCTTTCCTTCCCCAATTACTTGTGCCACTCGGGTCATTATGTCATCCATCACCACAATGAAAAGTAACGGTGACAGTGCACTTCCTTGTTTCAGGCCGTTTCTCTGTTCCAACCAGTCCGATCTCTCTCCTCCCACTTTCACACAGCTCACGCTTCCCTTGTACATCTCCTTTATCCTCCTTATAGTCCATTTTTCTATTCCTCTATCCTCCAGGGACTTCCATACTTTGTTTCTGCATACACTGTCATATGCTTTCTCAATGTCCAGGAAGACCATCAGTAGATCTGTTCCATACTCATAGTGCTGTTCTTGTAACTGCCTTACAGCGAAAATCAAACCACTGTGGACCTTCCTGCTCTGAAGCCATGTTGTTCTTCACTCATCCCTCCATCTATCCTTGTCCTAATTCTCCTTTTCAAAACTTTCTCAAACATCTTTGCACAATGACTCATCAGTGTTATTCCCCGATAGTTTCTGCATTCTGTTCTACTACCTTTCTTGCAGATCGGGACAATTATTCCCTTTTTCCAGTCCTCTGGGGTCTTCCTTTCCTTCCGTGCTGTCTTCATCACTCGGTACAACCATTGTATCCTCACCTCTCCTGCTGCTCTCACCATCTCCACACTCAACTCATCCACACCCGGTGCCTTCCCTCCTTTCATCTCCCTCACTGCATCTTCCACTTCTTTCCATGTTAAGTCCATTTCTGTTTGCAGTTCATCTACTGTACCTCTTCCCCGATTACTTACTCCTCGCCGTGGTTTCCATTTGGGTTCAGGAGTTCTTCTAAATATTCTTTCCACATTTTCTTCAGTTCTTCCCTATTTTCTATCTCTTGTCCCCTTTTGTTCACCATTCTAACATAATCCGTAGGATCCTTCCGCCTCTTATTCTTTACCATCCCATACAGGACCTTTTTTGTACCTTCACTATCCTGCTGGTCATGACTTAAAACGTGATGAGGTAAATAGCCCAATACGTTCAAGGGTTTCTCCTTGAGCTTGATTGATTGTGATAAAGTAGGCCGAGATAGGACATTGTTGCTTATCAAAAGAAGTCGTAGGATTTGAGCTCTCTGCCTAATATTACTGCCTATTATATCCGAATCCAAGCAATTTCTTACATATTTATTACAATTAATATATTACCATATATGAGTCCTTGGTAAACGTTCAGATTTCCAAGGAGCATAACTATGGCTCATACGTTCGGAGTATGTAGAGGCGAATCACTTAATTCCAAGGAATTGAAAAATTCAATAATAGGGAAATGAAGTAGCTGGCTTTCATCTTCAGTATCCAATCTGTTAACGCTGATGTATGTGTTTGAACTACTGGATATAAGTTCAATGACTTTTAAATTAATATCATTACATTGTTGCAGCTTGGCAAATATGTTATATTCCAGCAGATCAATTTTACCCTCACAACAGTAAAGACCAAAGTAACCACGCATAGATTTTACGCAAGAGAAATACAATGTAGAACATTGCTTACATTTGATCGTCAAAGACCTTGCAGTACACTGTACTGCATAATATCTGGAATTGTTTCTGAAATGGCCTATTTATATTGGATTTTAAATGTGGCTTCGTATTATTCGATAAAACTATAGTGTCCTGCAATAACGGAGCCGCTAAATATTAAATGGCAAATAATACTTCCATTGCCGAAATCAACTGCGTAGTTAGACTCAGTACTCTAAACAAATAATCATTAAACAATTGTGTTATACAATGAAGTTCAACATGACCGTCCAGAGACTTTCATACTGAAGTTGGTTGGTGAGGAGAATGCGATGAGACTGAGCGCTTAAAATAAATTCCTTATAATTGTTCCTGCCAGCGAAATTTTTTGCAATAGCTTGAAAACGCAGCTCAGAATGACGTCCTTCATTTTGTTATAAACAGTACGAAGCTGCTCTAAATAAGCAATTTCCATTACCTGTTATAGGTTATGGCAGTACATTTTGCAGGGGAACATAGAATCACTTCGCCAACTACTGGAAGGACCATAGGCCTATACTCAATACTCACTTCGGCAGTCACCCTAATGGAGGCAGTTTTTGAATTCTATGTCCCGTGCAAGTCAAAAATCGTATTAACACATGTGGGCCCACCTATTCTTGTCTATCGCCCCGGAGACCCGGGTTACATTTCCTGCTCTGCCAAGAAATTTAATTCTGGTCTGAGGGCAAAAACGGGGCACATTCAGTCTCTTGAGGTATAACTAAGAAGAGGAAGGTTTAATTCCCACCTCGACAATCTTGGATGTGGTTTTCCGTGGTTTCCCACTTCCACTTAAGGCAATACTGGGATGGTTCCTAACTGAAGGCCTTGGCCGTCTCCTTGCCATTTACCACCTTAATTACTAATACACACAGTAATGCAGCCATCACAATAACACAGGTTATGAGAGAAATTTTCACACATACACACCCAAGTACACGGGGCTGAGTGACCACGATGTCGGAGCCCTTCAAACGAATTATGTTTGCCAAGTGTCTCTCATGGCGAAAGCAATTGTGGACACGCGCGAGTGCCTGGAAAACTACTTTTTTTCTTTAATAATTTAAGAGTATGTCGACGATGATTATTATAACTTTTAGTCTAGGACGCTAATAACTTGACCACCGAAGCATTGGGAAGAAATTGCAATATTAAGGTACATAAGCAACATAGCCTAAACATTCAACTGTCGGTTAATGTTCCTCAAAATTTCCCTTCTTAAATATTCCCCTCCTTTATAATTCTCCATCACGTGAAAACATGCCATGTCTTGTGTTTTAAATATATTGATGCATTGGTGCTGCCATCTGCTGTCAGTTACTGGAACTATATGGGCGATGTACTGCCATCTGTTGTCAGTTATAGGAACTGATTGCAGATATTTAAACGGCGTACTGAGGACAACAGTTTGCTCTTTTGTTCACATGCTGTAATGCAATGGTAAAACGGAAATAAATCGTATTGAGAGGGAATGTAGAAATATGCATCTTTAACAGACATAAAACCTTTCTAATACTCCTTGATTAAACAATATTTCAGTGGTAAAAAAAACACTGTTGGAGAGGGCTGGAATCGAACCGGTGAACCTTGGATCCACAGTCAGTCGCCTTAACCACATAGCTAGTCGCGCACGCTTAATCTGCCGCAGACGCAGCCATTCATTATCTTCAAAAGCCGCTGTCTGAAGGAAATAATCCATTTCATTATTCAAATAAATCAATGTTGCACATTCGTATACGTTCATACTGTTATTATATTTTATTGTCAGAACTTGGTTAATGTATGTTTTCAATTACATGGAAGCTTATTAAATAACTTACATTTTAATGGACTTCTCACCGCCATTTTGTCATGATCCCAGGCGGATTGTGCGCATGCGTGAGGGGAAAGAATTCTGCTATTTTCTATATTAATTCAAAAATATACCGAGAGGGAATGTAGAAATATGTATCTTTAACAGACATAAAACCTTACTAATACTCCTTGATTAAACAATATTTCAGTGGTAAAAAAAAAAAATATTGGCGAGGGCTGGATTCGAACCGGTGAACCTTGGAACCACAAACTGTCGCCTTAACCACATAGCTACTCGCGCATTCTTGTACAGCAGCAAACGCAGCCATTCTTTATCATTAAAAGCCGCTGTCTGAAGGAAATAATCCATTTCATTATCCAAATATATCAATGTTGCACATTCGTATACGTTCATATAGGTATTATATTTTATTGTCAGAACTTGGTTAATGTATGTTTTCAATTACATGGAAGCTTATTAAATAAATTACATTTTAATGGACTTCTCATCGCCATTTTGTCATGATCCCAGGCGGATTGTGCGCATGCGAGAGGGGAAAGAATTCTGCTATTTTCTATATTAATTCAAAAATATACCGTAATATATTTGTTTATTTTATAGACGCTCTGCAAATCTAGAGGCCAAGAGCTTTCGTTAGAGTGCTCTACGAAGTAAATCGGTTCTGTCGTTCTCTCAATCTCGTGGTAACAAAAATCACCTTACTGTTTTAAATATATAGATTAGGATAATATCGAGGTGTGATCCCAAGAAAGGCATGAGGTATTTTAGAATGGTTCAAATTGTAATGGATAGTCGTAATACAAATTAAATCATTCACTATGAAGCTTACCTGGTATCTTAAAAATAACAAGTAGTTCCGTGAAGAACTATACAGCCTATTTTCATATATCCTACTTATGTTAACACCCACTATCAACATTCAAAATTTCAGTTTGATTGCTGTAATAGATTCGTAGATATTGAGAACCGATTAAATATTTCGGATGGTCGCCATGTTGGATGTTATATATGTACGTCCTAGAGTTATGTACGGTTACATGAAGATTATTGTGTACGTGTAGCATTCAAACTTCAATCGAATGATTAAGACACAAGAAGTAACAAGGAGATTTTAAAATTTCACACAGCTGCCATATGGAAACAATTGAAATAAATTAGATGCCAGTGGATTAACATTCATATAAGGATTTACTGTACCAAGTTTCACTGCAATCGGGTGGTTAAATTGCGATAAACGTCCATGTGAATATTTGTACTTCGCGTCACCGCCATGTTGGATTTGTGATCACCAGGTTATTTAAAGTCCTATAGGTGAACTTAAGTTCTAGCCCCTATGAACATAAAAAAATTCACTTTGATTGCTATAATAGATTCGTAGATATTCAGAGTCGTATAAATATTTCGGAAGGTTGCCATGTTGGATTGTTAAATGTATAGGCCATAGAGTCATGTACCATTAAAGGAAAATTATTGCGTAGGTTCATTATTCAAACTTTCATTTCGATCGCACGATTACGACACAAGAAATAAAAACTTAATTTTAAAATTCGCACAGCCGCCATCTTAAGGTTATGTAAACAATTGAACTAAATTAAATACCATTGCATTACAATGTGTATAAACATTTTCTGTACCAGATTTCATTGCGTTTGGAAAATTAAATCACGAGAAAAGTCTGTTTAAAATTTTCAAATTTGCTCGGCCGCCATGTTCGTTTTGTAGTTAACCGGTTTTTGAAAGTCTTATAGATGAACTTCCAGTAGTGCTCTTTATCTCCGTACAAAATTTATGGATGATACCGCTAATAGTTTCAGAGATATAGAATGCCGGGGAAATATTTCGCACATCCGCCATCTTGTGGTTATGTAAACAATTGAACGAAGTTAGATGTCGGTGCATTATAACGTGTATATACATATACTCTACCAAGTTTTATTGTATTTGTTTGGTTAAATCGCGAGAAACGTTTATTTAAAAGTCGCAAATTCGCGTGGCCGCCATGTTGGTTTTGTAGTTACCAGTTTTTCAAAAGTCACATAGGTGAGCTTCTAGTAGTTCCCTTTATCACCGTAATAAATTACAGGGTGATATCTGGAATAGTTTCGGAGATATTGAATGCCTGTGAAATAATTCGCACAGCCGCCTTACCGAGTTTCATTGAAGTTGCTCCTGCCGTTTAGAATTTATTAGGGACACACACACACACACACACACACACACACACACGCGGACAGAAGGTGATCTCATAAGCCTATTTTTTTTCAAAATTGAAAATAGGCTAAAAATAAAAACTAATTTTGCAAAAGTAATTTTATATTTGGATCTGTGTCCATCAAAATTACCCTATTTTTTTCTAATAAGCACTCCATGACCTAATGCTTATTATGGTTTCTAGCCACTTGTGAGTTTCATAGGAAATAACGCTAAAATATTTGATTAAGAATATATCAGATAAAACCAATTTTTAAGAGATTGCGATTTAACAAATGGAGAGACAAATGAAGACTAGCTAGCACCCGTGGTTTTACTGGGGTAAAATCATGATTTAAAGAACATATATTTTCAGTTCACCCTAATTTCCTTTCATTCGTTCAAGAATCTTGGACAGTAGAACCAGACTTATTGTATTTTCCAACGACTGTGTACTCATGGAGAGACAAACAATGTGATCGGACAGTCCGCTAACGGAACGCAGTGGGACCGGACGCACCGGACGTCACAAGGATCAGTTCTAAAAACCAGTTAAGTTGACATAGCTTCCTTACATTCAGTGCATTTGTGAATTTGTGTATCTGAGTATTCACCTCACAAGATATTACAACACAATTAGGCCAATAATTTAGATAGGAACGGTTGATTTCGAACAATAATAACAAAACAGTGCAGACAACCTCACTACTGAAATTATTCATAATAACAATGCAATAGACGACAGGCTACATACTTAAACCACATTAATAATAACGCAACAACAATAGAAGTGTATTATACTGTCTGTAAATACAATAGTTGACGTGTTACACAAGTTTTCACAAACTTATATATAAGGTGCGTTCAAAAAGTAACGAGCCGGAGGCTGGAATGCGCAAACCGGTGACGACATCGGCTAATCATGGCGTGTGTAACGAGGTGTGGGTCCGACCAGAGCGTGGAAGGTCACAGCCCGTCGCTAGAGGGCACGCGTGCACGTCACGTGACGATAAAAAGCGAGCAGCAGCATGCATCTATCGTCCAACCAAGACCAAGACAGTGGGCCATTCGACATGCTTCCTGGTGTGGTTGAAGACTGTGGGGCACCCATTGGGCACACACTTTCCGCAAGTGTAGTCGTTCCTTCATGATGGTGTGCACAATCCAACCACGGCGGCTATGGCGTTCACTGTCACTCGGCGGTCCTGGGTAATGAGTGCATCAACCAGCATCGGTAATGAAGGGGGTTGCCCCAGACCGGGCATCATCGGCTAACGACACCCGTCCTTCCCTGAAGCGCTTGTGCCACGCCTTGACCCTTGCAAGGGACATGCAGTGTTCACCGTACACTTGTGACATTTGGCGATGAATGTCCGTTCCCCCTACTCCTTCCGCTGTCAGAAACCGAACAACACCTCTTTGCTCTTCGGTTGACGCCTCCATGTCACTGTTTGCAATGCGACTGGTAGCGTTGGACGATTGATGCATGCTGCTGCTCGCTTTGTATCGTCACGTGACGTGCACGAGTGCCCTCTAGCGACGGGCTGTGACCTTCCACGCTCTGGTTGGAACCACACCTCATTACACACGCCACGATTAGCCGATGTCGTCACTGGTTTGCGCATTACAGCCTCCGGCTCGTTAGTTTTTGAACGCACCTAATAATATAAACTTTGTATATGTACGAGGGTCGAGTCATAAGTCATGGCAACTTTTTTCTCTCCCGAACAGGAGACAACACGGAAAATCTAAGATATGCATTTGGAAATATAGGGCATGTACGTATGCATAGTGCCTAAAGATAAATTCTGACGTCAGTGACAGAACACAGGTCATTGGTAAACATTGTTATATTTTGGTATAGACAGCAAATACACAAGACTACGTACAAAGGACAGGTCTCCACTGGTTACAGACCTTCGAAATAATCACCCAAGGTGTCTACTGTGCGTTGCCAGCAGTGGGCAGGCGCTGAATACCATTCGCTGCATGTGTACAGCTAACGTGTAACACCTCCCTCCGAAATGCTGTTACGATGTCTACTTTGTTAGCAAACCGTCGTCTACGTAGTGGCTTCTTGACTTTGGGATTAGATCATAGTCACATGGGCTCAGATCAGGCGAATAAGGCTCCTGCTTGTTGACTTCCATTGTGTGACGCTCTCACTCACACACTGAATTTGGGGCCATGCTCAGACCCACACTGTAGTTTACTTACACCATCTAGTGGCATCCTACGCAAGTACATACCGTACGTTTCCAAATGTTTTCGTGTTGTCTCCTGTTCGCGAGAAAAAAAAAGTTGCCATGACTTATGACCCGACCCTCGTATATATTTGTGTTTTAAGTGTAATTCATAAACATCGCACATTAACTACTGTCGACCAAAATATTATGTGCACTCGAGTTTGAAGGTTGTTTGTGAAGTAACCAATAGACCGACATAAAATCCAATAACATCATCATTTTTGTCGTTCTATTTTACGTTAGTTCATGTAGGTTTGGAAGCCATTTTTCAGTGTTGCCTTAGTAGTCGATATTTTTATATTTCAGGATTATGGAACCACCCATTACAATTGGGTACAATCATGTTGACCTATTAAAAACATTAAATTCTGATTAAAATTAACGCAAATTAACTGATTAAATTTAAAGTTAATTGCTGAAAATATCAACTAATTTAAGTTAAACTTTGAGCAATTCATTGATGAAAGTTCAAGTAAAGTTACCCCGTGGTGAAGCCATGGTAGTTGAATCGCGCGGCATGCCTGCGCGGGCAGTTGCAGAAAGTCCTGAGGTCACAGTTTCGAATCCCGGTGTTGACAGCAGCTATCTTGGGCGTGGTAATTCCCCAGGGATTTCCACACTTCCTCCAGGCAAATTCCGGGATAGAACCTTACTTCACGTCCCGGGACGCATACACCTTCCCTGTCCCTAATAGAATTACACACACTACTAAGATCATCACAGAAATAGCAGGTTATCAGACAAGCTCAACACACACCAAACTATACGGTGCTGATGGCCATGATGTCCCAAACCCGTTAAATGAATTAGCAATATCATAAAATAAAATTAACTCTATAAATTAAAGTCAATTACTGAACTGCTTTTAATTGAAAATTAAACTTTTGGATGATTTATGGATAAAAGTTAACGATGAATTATAGGGGATGTCTCATAAGTATTATAATTTTTTAAGAGAATTGAATTTGAAAAGTTTCCTGACAATACATTTAAGTATTCCTTAAAGTAGAGACTATCAGATTCTATGGTCTTGAGCCATCTTTCACCGAGGTTTCTTATCCCGCGATGGTACCATTCTCTGGGTTGTGTGAGAAGAATTTGGTGACAACCACTCCAGAGCTTCTATGTAATTTTCTGTATTTGCACAATTTGCCACCGGGGAATTACCCCCATTTGTAAATCTATATATATAAAAATCAATGTTACGAATAGTTTGTCTGTATGTATGTCTCCTATGCGTTCATATACCATTCGTCCGATTGCGATGAAACTTGGGTGAAATGTTGAGTACACTCCAAGGAAGGTTTCTGACTTAGTAAATCCATTTTACAATAGGTAGCACACGCGTAAATTCAACAAATGAGCGACGATGCGCGAAGCGTTTCAAGAAAGTCCCATATGTGTTCATATACCATCCGTCCGATAGCGATGAAACTTGGGTGAGATGTTGTGTACACTTACGTGAAGGTTTCAAAATTAGTGAATACATTTCACTGTAGATAGCGCACGAGTAGATTCAACAAATGAGCGACGACACGCAAAGCGTTTCAACAAAGTCCCGTATGCATTCATATACCATTCGTCCGATAGCTATGAAACTTGCGTAAAATGTTGTGTACACTGCAGGGAAATTTTCTGGCTTAGTACATCCACTTTACAATAGGCAGCGCACGAGTAGATTCAACAAATGAGCTACGATGCGCGAAGCATTTCAACAAAGTCCCATATAAGGTCATTTACCATTCATCCGATAGCGATGAAACTTTGGTGAGATGTTGTGTACACTCCAGGGAAGGTTTCTGGCTGAGTACATCCATATCACAATACGTAGCGCAAGAGTAGAATCAACAAATGAGCGACAACACGCGAAGAGTTTCAAACAAGTCCCGTATGCATTCATAAACCATTCGTCCGATAGCTATGCAACTTGGGTGAGATATTGTGTACACATCATGGAAGGTTTCTGCCTTAGTAAATCCACTATACAATAGGCAGCGCACAAATAGATTCAACAAATGAGGGACGACGTGCGAAGCGTTTCAACAAAGTCCCGTATAAGGTCATATAGCATTCTGCCGTTAGCGGTGAAAATTGGGTGAAATATGGTGGACACACCAACGAAAGTTTCTGGCTTAGTAAATACATTTCACAGTAGGTAGCACACGAGTAGATTCGACAAATGAACGACGACACGCGGAGCGTTTCAATACAGTCCCCTATGCCTTCATATCCCATTAGTCCGATAGCGATGAAACTTGGGTGAGATGCTGTGGACACTTATGTGACGGTTTCTAACTTAGTAAATACATTTTACAGTCGGTAGCGCACGAGTAGATTCAACAAATGAGTGACGGGGTGCGAATCGTTTAAGCAAAATCCGGTATGCGTTCATATATTATTCATCCGATTGCGATGAAACCTTGATGAGTTATTGTGTACACGCCAGGGAAGGGCTTCGACTTAGTAATACATTTCTCAATAGGTAGCGCACGAGTAGATTCAACAAATGAGTGACAGCGCACGAATCGTTTTAAGAAAACCCCGTATACGTGCATATACCATTCATCCGATTGCGATGAAACATTGATGAGTTACTGTGTACACGCCAGGGGAGGGTTTCGACTTAGTAAATCCATTTCACAATAGGTAGCGCACGAGAATATGCAACAAATGGTTGACGACGCGCGAAGCGTTTCAACAAAATCCCCTATGCGTTCATATAACCTTCTTCGATTGTGATGAAACCTTCATGAGTGTACACGCCAGGGTAGGGTTTCGACTTAGTAAATCCATTTCTCAAGTAGGAAGCGTATGAGTAGAATCAACAAATGAGTGACAGCGCACGAATCGTTCAAACAAAATCCCGTATACGTTCATATGCCATTCATCCGATTGCGATGAAACTTTTGAAAGTTGTTGTGCACGCTCCCACGAATGATTCTAAATTAGAAAATCCATTTTACGATAGCTTAGAGGCAGTGAACGGAAATTGAAAAACATGTTGTGTATCCAAAATCACTTCAAGAAACAGAATTTCAACGCCAACACTTTATTTGATTGGCATTGCAACGCATGCCGGGTACAGCTTGTATTATATATAATAATAATAACATTCTACCCGCTGTCCAAGTTTCCTAGTCAATATGAGACGATCGAACATCAATTCCCCTCGATTTTCCTTAATTCCACTCGGTCCTCCAAGGGACCCAAAAATGAGTTCCTCAATTCCGCTCAGGCTTTGGCAAGGGGTCAGCAAAGGGGTTATCCCCAATGACGTAAACAAATGTTATAACCCTCCTGCTCGCATACCAAGGGCCGGTCAAGCACCTTCTCCAGCGAATGTTTGGCACATTATAACTTATATGGCAGAAAATACAAGTGATTTAAAATTAATCATAATATTCTTTTAAATAAGTCAGACAAGTTTTCTATTTTTTCCCACAAATTTTATGCATTGTTTTTAACATGTGCATAATTAAATATTTGTATGTTTTTTAACCTAGTCAGCCATTATAAGATTAAATTTAGATAATAATAGGTGTACAA
The DNA here is from genome assembly GCA_946902985.2 of Meconema thalassinum. Classification (NCBI taxonomy): domain Eukaryota; kingdom Metazoa; phylum Arthropoda; class Insecta; order Orthoptera; family Tettigoniidae; genus Meconema; species Meconema thalassinum. The sequence goes on from OX336388.2 coordinate 675,250,913, forward strand.
TTTGTACATAAAAATACTTTCGATATCAGCTGCGGATGCTGAAAATACTGTTTTCCAGCCTAGAACGGAAAAATCAGCTGCATTCCCACACACCAAATTAGTTATGAATTCTAACTCTTATAGAGCAGGGCTTGTTTACCATAACAGCTATTCGGATTCAAGAAATCGTCCGCACACCACTTTTTCTATGCAATCATCTCGTCTGTTCTTATCAGTTTACAAGTGATAAGAACTTGTTAAATGAGGAGTAGACTAAGTAACAACAAAAAGTTAAACAATTCTACTCTATATTTTGAAATTAGCTGTTCCACTTATTTTAGTAAACTTAAAATGTTAACACTGAAGCAGTGGTTATTGTACTACTAAAATATAACTGGTGTTGGGGTAGCGCGCCTGCCTCTCACCCGGAGGCCCCGGGTTCGATCCCCGGCTCCGTCAAGGATTTTAAAACTGACGAGGGGGTTGGAACGGGGTGCACTCAGCCTCGTGAGGACAATTGAGTAGCTGTCTGACAGTGAGACAGCGCCCCGATCACGAAAACCAAGATTAACGGTCGAGGGGACCCGACGTGCTGATCACGCGTCACCCCAATTTCTGCAGGCAGAATGGCTGGGCAGCGTTCGCTTGGTCGGCCTTAGCCCGTCATGGGCTGTATAGTGCCAGGGGTTGACTTTTTTGAAATATAACTGACCACGGTAGGTTATTTTGAGAAGTTATACTTAATTTGTTATCATTGTTAGAAGTGATATTAGTTATACTAGAAGCATTGATTATAAGTGAGCGTGGAAGACTTGTGTCGTTCTAAGAATGCATAAGGATAAAGATTCCGCGACCGAGTGAAGTTGAGGGACTCCTCTGGCAACTACCTGAAGTGTCGAGTGGAATTGAGTAACCCTGGCTACCTGTCTCAGGTACCCGAGTGGAATTGATGCCCGCCCGATGAGACCAAACTCCTGCTTGGCCATTGTTTGATTTAGTGCTAATAATCCTAATCCCCTGACCAAAGTCCTGATCTTCCTGCCAGTGCATTTCACTAATCTCAACCAAATCAAACCTCAACCTATCTATTTCCCTTTCTAAGTAGAATATCAGATGTCCTCTTTGTCACCTAGTAACAATGATATCAGAACAAAACTTTCATTGCACAAAAAAACAAAACAAATTATAAACACATTTAAAGAATTTTCAGTTACATTAACATTAACACTTTTGCAAACTTTTTCATGCCATCAAGCACTAAAAACAAAGTGTCTGATTCAGTCTAAGAGCAATATTTTATCGATTCAATATAAGAAGTTTACTAGTTTTAAAAGTAACGAGTAAGTTATTAGATAGCCTATGACCATTTGTTACAAGTATGTAAGTTTTGTTAGATTGAAATGGCAGCAAATATATTTTTACAGTACAACTGGAAAACAGAACATCACATATGAGAGGTTTCAAGTGGGGAGGGGGGAGGAGGGGCTGGATGGAAGGGGAGTGGTGAACATACAAAAGAACTTTGCAGTTATAAGCCTTAGGATGACAGATTTAACGGACCATTTCATTCCTAGAGCCTCTGAAGTCAAAACACCAGCGTTAAAACTTGTGACGTTCACAGGAAGCTCTGTTACAAATGTTTCTGAATGTCAAATTCCTGGGAGGTCTGTTTGAGTGGGACATATCCCATGTTCCCAAACTTCTCCAAACCATCTGGAATTCCATGCACTGAAAGCGATGAAGAGTATATTACCACGACCTGCAGACATTCGACAGGTCCAGTTCTTGGCCCTGTAAACCTATGTTCTTAGCTCTGCTCTAAGGGTGATGACAAGATAAAGACAGAATGTGTTGGCTTGAGGAAGATCACGCTCGTTTAAAGGGTCTTCTCTCCTCCACTTATAACTTGTGTTATAAGTTTCCACAATTCTTGGAATTTTTCTTTAATTTTTTATATTCTTCAACCCGTCTTGAACTTCGTCGCACCTTGAGGATGGATTCATGAAGCGAGTTGAAGATGTCTCCTTGCTTAAAAATGAAAGAGTTTACTCGTAAGAGAACGGTTCCTGTATTGCAAATATAGTAACCATGGAGGTCCAATGAACAATGCATCACACAAGTAAATGTATATTTGATTATTTTGTATGTAGCCGATTAGAAAAGCTTTTGCGATGTCCCAATGAGACGTTCAAAATAAACGATTAAACGTTCCCTAAGTTAGACGTTTCCTAAAATAAACGATTAACCGTTCCCTAAATTAAACGTTCCCTAAAATAAACGATTAACCGTCCTCTAGAATAAACGATTAAACGTTTCCCAAATAACCAATTGAAGGTTCCCTAAAATAAACGATTAACCGTCCCCTAAAATAAACGATTGAACGTTCCCTAAATTAAACGTTTCCTAAAATAAACGATTAACCTCCCCTAAAATAAACGATTAAACGTTCCCTAAATTAAACATTTCCTAAAATAAACGATTAATCGTTCCCTAAAATAAACGATTAAACGTTCCCTTAAATAAACGTATCCTAAAATAAACGAATAACCGTTCCCTGAAATAAACGATTAACCGTTCCCTAAAATATACGATTAAACGTTCCCTAAATTAAACGTTTCCTAAAATAAACGATTAACCGTTCCCTAAAATAAACGATTAAACGTTCCCTACATTAAAGGTTTCCTAAAATAAACGATTAACCGTCCCCTAAAATAAACGATTAAACGTTCCCTAAAATAAACGATTAAACGTTCCCTAAATTAAACGTTTCCTAAAATAAACGATTAACCTCCCCTAAAATAACCGATTAAACGTTCCCTAAATTAAACGTTTCCTAAAATAAACGATTGACCTCCCCTAAAATAAACGATTAAACGTTCCCTAAATTAAACATTTCCTAAAATAAACGATTAATCGTTCCCTAAAATAAACGATTAAACGTTCCCTTAAATAAACGTATCCTAAAATAAACGAATAACCGTTCCCTGAAATAAACGATTAACCGTTCCCTAAAATATACGATTAAACGTTCCCTAAATTAAACGTTTCGTAAAATTAAAGATTAACCGCTCTCTAAAATAAACGATTAATATTTCCCTAAAATAAACGTTCCCTAATATAAACGATTAAAAGTTCCCTTAAATAAACGGTACCTAAAATAAATGATTAACCGTTCCCTGAAATAAACGATTAACCGTTCTCTAAAATAAACGATTAAACGTTCCCGAAATTAAACGTTTCCTAAAATAAACGATTAACCGTTCCCTAAAATAAACGATTAAACGTTCCCTAAAATTAACGATTAACCGTCCCTAAAATAAACGATTAAACGTTCCCTAAAATAAACGATTAACCGTCCCCTAAAATAAACGATTAAACGTTCCCTAAAATAAACGATTAACCGTCCCCTAAAATAAACGATTAAACGTTACCTAAAATAAACGATTAACCGTCCCCAAAAATAAACGATTAAACGTTACCTAAAATAAACGATTAACCGTCCTCTAAAATAAACGATTAAACGTTTCCTAAATAACCAATTGAATATTCCCTAAAATAAACGATTAACCGTCCCCTAAAATAAACGATTAACCGTCCCCTAAAATAAACGATTAAACGTTCCCTAAAATAAACGATTAACCGTCCACTAAAATAAACGATTAAACGTTCCCTAAAATGAACGATTAACCGTCCCCTAAAGTAAACGATTAAACGTTCCCTAAAATAAACGATCATTTATATATTGAGTTTCCAAAAACATAAATGAAACCTATTTTGCCGAGCATATTAGGGTTATAGTTCGACAACAGTACTTGTATTACATTATAATAACTTATGGAAGATATGATGAATGAATGTAAGAAAATGAGCAAAACAAAATTAATATTTTTAAATATAGGATGCCGAGGTTTAGTCAGTTCATTATTGCAATAACTCTGGTGACATAAGTGTTTCTCTTTCAAAAGCAGGGCAGTCGAAAGTAGGTGATTTACAGTTTGAGAGGATCCACAAAAGCATGTATAGTCATTTAAAATAGTGATGTGAAATCGCTCCAAGTATGACGTGAATTTCCCATCTCCAGATAAAAATTGAGTAACTTTAGCACAAAGTTCGGAACTAGTATTTTACTTTGAAGTCGATTTTGAATCTCAGGAAAACATATTTCTCTCGTAACAGATCCTTTTGACGTTGAGGTCCAAATGTTATTCCACTGTTGAGTTATGTAGTATTTTGTCTTTCTTTTCAGTTGACATATTGATGTTCTGTCATATGCAACTTCCATTGTTGATTGTACAGCCTCATTGGTATTCAAATCATATGGCTCAGAGACTCAATTATTTTCAGTAATAAACGTGATTTATACACTCAATGATTATAATATTTAATTTTAATATCTTAAATAGTCTCTCTTCCATCTCTTTTTAAAAGAAGTGTGTGCACAGCTTGGTAAATATAGCTGTCAGTTTTCACACATCCATCAGATGACAGCTTGAAAGTGAAAGGGTTAATTTGAGAGCTGCCTGTGAATCACTGTATAATTAATTTTGCATTTGTGTTGTTGTCTCTAAACCAGTGTAGTGCTGTATTTAAGGCCCAGAGTTCTGCTTGAACAATTGATCAGTGAGACCAGAGCTTGTGCTGAGCTGAGAATATTTCTATGTCGTTCTCATACACAACAGCAGCAGCAGCTTGAGGCCTTACTGTAATTAGGTTTAATGAAGCTTAACAAATGTATTTGGCTGTTCATACATAATGAATCTCTCTAGGCTTAGGCCTATATTCCAATTTACAATGAAAAATATCAATTGAGTAGTACAAGTAGGCCTACAAATTGGGTCGAATCAATATGAATTTTTTATTATAGTTATAGTTATTGAAATTTAAAACATAAAACAACCAAAAGGTTTTATCCAATATTTTACTTTAATTTGAGGAAAAAACACTTAAAGACAACGTTACAGTGCCAAAACATATAAATACCCAAAAAATACCCGGACGTCCATTTTCCTTTTTTTTAGTTTTGAAGGATCAATATTGTTCCTGATTTCAATTTAGGGCATCAAATACCTGTGTTTCAGTCCTTGTTTGTCCAACACTTCATCAACACAACAAAAAGTGTTGTACAATGCTCAAAAAACTGAAAATACCCTCATTTTGGGTATTTAAACGACCACTAGGTATATACCCGGGTAAATACCCAATTTATATTTACCTTCCCATTGGGTATTTACCCATCCCACATCACTATCCATATGTAATGACTGGCGCCACTACCGTTTTAAATAACTGCATCGCTGTGTTCGTCGATAAATTTATGTTCGGAATATTGTATGTCTTGTGTAGATACCGGTCATCCAATCACCACCCCCGACAGAAACACGGAGTTATTAAAACATTGGTAGACCGTGCTAGGAGAATCTGTGAGCCATCCAACCTCAACCAAGAGCTGAAACATATAAAGAGGGCCCTATGCGCCAGCGGATACAGCAATAAGGAGATTGAGCAAGCCTCTCATCCCAGGCACCGGAGCACGAGGAAAGATTCTGAGGAAACTCCGGTGGCCACAGCATTCCTGCCGTACGTGAAGAAGGAGACGGACAGGATAGGCAAATTACTGAAGACCTATGGGGTGAAGACGGTTTATAAACCCACCGCCAAAATCCGGGACTTGCTGCGATCCGCTAAAGACAAGCGCCACCCACACTCCACTGCAGGTGTCTACAGAATCCCGTGTTCCTGTGGGAAGGTGTACATAGGAACGACGAAGAGGAGCGTGACCACCAGACTCAAGGAACATAACAGATACAGCCGCCTGGGTCAAACTGAGAAATCGTCAGTCGCTGAGCATTCTCTCTTGCCCGGTCACGATGTACAGTACGGGGACACGGAGATACTCTCCACGACCACACACTACCATGCCAGGCTGCAACGGGAAGCCATTGAAATCTTCAAACACCCCGACAATTTCAATCGGAAGGAAGAAATTGAACGTGTGCGAAATACATGGATTCCGGCTCTTAGGAACACCAAGGCAAAGAAATCACTCACACGTCAACCTGAAGAACCTTCCCGCTACAGCCCGCCAGTCGCGCAGGGAACACCTGACCCTCACAAGCTCGGTCGCCGAAGCCGGAGCACGCACCGCACCCCGCAAAATGTACGTGAGCTCAGACGATCCAGCCGGAATGCGAAGAGAACGCTCGGCTCACCATGCTAATTTGAAGATCCAAACTACCTTCCAGCCGTTAGTTCATCGCCAAGATCCACCCAACCAACAGTCATTCGAACAACAATACCCCACTACAAGCCGTTACCCATTATTTCAAGCCTCTTCCTCATTCCACTGCTGACCAAGGAAAGGAGCGGAACTCTTGATAATGCCGGACGCAGTTTCCGGTGAAACGTCGGGAGATATCCTGTCTGGACCACGGCCTACAAGCCCGGAAAACTTGTACTTAATTATCACTTATTGACATGCGTAAAGAGGACAAAATCGCTTACAGAATATAGCAAAGAATAATCTGTTATTTTAGATGTGCTTCAATATGCGTTAATTAATGCTCAACTCGAGCGCACTTGTTGTTGTTGTTATTAATACACAACGTAGGCACATTCAACCTAACCGTTTCCGTAGTTATCACTTCAGGTAGTAATCGTTCCCTAAAATGAACTATTGAACGTTTCCTGAAATAGGGAGCTCTAATACAGAGATAATATCTTAAAATTCCCTTAATTAATTAAACGATCAAACATTTAAATTAAATTAAATACGATTAAACTTTCCCTAATATAAACGTTTTCTAAAATAAACGACTAAACGTTTTCTGAAATAAACGATTACACGTTTCCTAAAAATAAATGATGAAACCTTTCCTTAAACCATAATAGTTTCTTTTTAATGTTGACACTCTTAAACGATTTAACATTTAAATTAACTTAAATAACGTTTCTGACGACTGACGTTTATACAATTTAACGTTTTACGGAACGTGTTAGTAAGAAAACGTGAAATAGGGACTTCTAATGCAGAGATAATATCTTAAAATTCCCTATTAATTAACTAATTAATTAATTAATTTATACTTATCTAGTTAGGATTTCTTACCTATTTACTTATTTATTTACTTACTTACTTACTTATTTCCTTACTTTCGGAATTCTTTAGTTACTTAATTATTTATTTAGTTACGTATTTATTAATAGACTACTTATCTAGTTAGGATTTCTTACATACTTACTTATTTCCCCACTTACTTACTTACTTACTTACTTACAGTTATTTATTTGTTTATTTATTTATAAGTTAAAACTTTTATTTATTATTATTGTTATTATTATTATTTACTTTAATTTCTCATAATTATGGTACAATCAGTTTACAAGATACGGATTTGATAATCAAGTATCCTGTAAACCTATTACTGAGATAAAAAATAACCTTACAATATGGCACGTATCCAGCAGCACTGCCTTCTGTATTCTGGCAATCAGGTGTTTCATTTGCAGTTTCTCCAAAGCCATTGCCAACGTCTTTGGAACAACTCCCGTGGAAGAGATCACCACTGGCAAAATTCTCGCGCATTTTAATCCTCATAGATTTCGTATTTCTTCCGCCAACGGTGCGTACTTGTTTGTCTTTTTAGCTTGGGTAGTTTGCATATTTTGGCTAAGTGGGACAGCAACGTCTATCAAGTACGCCTTTTGGTTTCTTTTATTGAGACAGACAATATCAGGTCGATTGGCCAAGTTTTTCTGGTCGGTTAAAATAGGTCTATCCCAATACATCTCATAATCCTCATTTTCAAGCTATTTGGCAGGCTGGTAATTGTAGTACACCATGCTCGTATCCAGAAGTCCAGATTTTATAGCTAGCTCTCGATGTAAAATCTTCGCAATATCCTTGTGCCTCTTGGTATACTCTATACCCGCCAGCGTAGAGCAGCCACCGATGATATGATCGATGGTTTCCAGCGATGAGGTGCATCTACGACATCGATCATCTGCTACATTCGTGCTTTCTATAATTTTTGGTTGCAATGACACGATCCTGTATCGCAATTACAAAGCCCTCAGTTACACTGAAGAGCGAACCACGCTTGACCATAAGATCGACAGTGATCGGTCGACAAGATGTTGGCTGAGCATGTGAGGGTGTACACCATGCAGTTCTTTTCGTAGCCATGCAATCTGACGCTGTTCCAACGAAGTAAATTGCTCTTTTGTGTCATATTGCATGTCTGCAAGTCGTAGTGGTGTGAATCTCCTATCACTTTCAACAATGACTTCATACAGAGGAGTGTTTCTTGCGCCAAAGAAGTACTGTCGCAGAGGTTCTACTTGCCTACTTGGGGCGATTGTGAAATCAATGACCCCTCGACCGCCTTCGCTCCGTGGTAGTGTGTTACGCTCGATCGCTGCCTTTGGATGATGAAGCGGATATTTTGTCATTATTATTATTATTATTACTATTATTATTATTATTATTATTATTATAGTTAGCCTTTCTTTCCGACCCTGTGGTGTGGAGAAGCGCGGCTCCCTCTCATCAGGTAGCCCCAGGTTCAATTCCCGGCTCCGACAGAGATTTTAGAAACTAATGTGAGGGCTTGGAACGGGGTGCACTCAATCTCGTGAGGACAATTGAGTGGCTGGCTGATAGTGCGGTAGTGGTGTCACGGAAACCAAGATTAATGGCAGAGGTGATTCGACGCGCTGAACACGCGTCATCCCATAATCTGCAGGCCAAATTGCTGGGCAGTGGTCGCTTGGTAGACCTAGGCCCTTCATGGGCTGTAGTGCCAGGGGTTATTTTATTAGCCTACTTTCAATTTTGAAAAAAAATAGGCTTATGAGATCACCTTTTGTCCGTGTGTGTGTGCGTGTGTGTGTGTGTGTGTGTGAGGTGTGTGTGTGTCCCCTAATAACTTCTAAACGGCTGGAGCGATTTCAATGAAACTCGGTAAGTTCATAGCACTACTCCGTACGACCCGGATCGTGCCCTTCAAATTTTGTTACGTCTCACCAATCCAACATGACGGCTGTGCGAAATATTTCACCAGCATTCAATATCTCCGAAACTATTCCCGATATCACCCTGAAATATTTTACGGTGCTAAAGAAAACTACTAGAAGTTCACCTATGTGACTTTTGAAAACCTGGTAACTAAAAAACCAACATGGCGGCCATGCGAATTTGTGACTTTTAAATAGACGTTTCTCGCGATTTAACCAACCAAACGCAATAAAACTTGGTACATTATATGTTTTACACATTGTAATGCACCGACATCTAACTTCGTTCAATTGTTTACATAACCACAAGATGGCGGATGTGCTAAATATATCACCGGCATTCTATATCTCTGAAACTATTCGCGGTATCACCCTGAAATTTTGTACGGAGATAAAGGGCACTACTGGAAATTCATCTATAAGACTTTCGAAAACCGGTAACTACAAAACGAACATGGTTGCCAAGCGAATTTGAAAATTTTAAATATACCTTTCTCGCGATTTAATGTTCCATACGCAATGAAATCTGGTACAGGGAATGTTTATATACATTGTAATGCACTGGTATCTAATTTAGTTCAATTGTTTACATAATCTCAAGATGGCGGCTGTGCCAATTTTAAAATTAAGTTTTTATCTCTTGTGTCGTAGTCATGCGATCGAAGTGAAAGTTTGAATAATGAACCTACGCAATAATTTTCCTTTAAAGGTACATGACTCTATGACCTATATATTTAACAATCCAACATGGCGACCATCCGAAATACTTAGACGGCTCTGAATATCTACGAATCTATTATAGCAATCAAACTGATTGTTTTTATGTTCATAGGGGCTATGAACTTAAGTTCAGCTATAGGACTTTAAATAACCTGGTGATCACAAATCCAACATGGCGGCGACGCGAAGAATAAATATTCCCATGGTCGTTTCTCGCAATTTAACCATCCGAGTGCAGTGAAACTTGGTACAGTAAATCCTTATACGAATGTTAATCCACTGGCATCTAATTTATTTCAATTGTTTCCATAACCACAAGATGGCAGCTGAGCAAAATTTTAAAATCTCCTTGTTATTTCTTGTATCCTAATCATGCGATTGAAGTTTGAATGCTACACGTACAAAATAATCTTCATGTAACAGCACATAACTCTAGGACCTACATATATAAAATCCAACATGGCGACCATCCGAAATATTTAGTCGGTTATCAATATCTACGAATCTATTACAGCAATCAAACTGAAATTTTGTATGCTGATAGTGGCAATTAACATAAGTAGGATATATGAAAATAGGCTGCATAGTTCTTCACGGAACTACTTGTTCTTACTTGTTTACTTACTTATCGTTTTACTTACTCACTCCTTTGTCCTTTAAAGAGCCTCCTTAATGACTTCTGCCATTCCACTCTGTCTTGTGAAGGTCTCCCAAGTGACCCAACTCTTCCTCTGCATCTCCAGTCTTCTGCACAGGAATTATCATTATTCCAGCATTCCACATGCCCCATTACTTAGAACCAATTCACTTCTTTCCAAGCTACAGGTAAGCAACACGAATAACTTTGACTGAATACGTCTATGTATGTACTGTGCCCAATCAGTCACGGCAGTCTGGCATCGAACTCAGGTCTCATCAGAGAAGACCAGGCACATGGTTATGCCTAGAGTCGAACCATTGATCTCTGCGGGGGAGCGATTCAGGGAACCCAAAGAGCAATGAGAGTTATACTGACATATAACAAGGTAGCGAGATTTCACGATCTATAGGTGAATATCATAGCAATTTAAGGGAAGAACTGTAGCCAAATGCAAGGAAATATACATTTTCAGAGCATACGAAAATGAGAGGAGGCCAGTTTGAAGTTTTACAAATGACCCTTAGCAAGTGGGCGGAGAGCCTAGGCGCCGACCGAGCTATTTACGTCTGGAGCAGGAAGACAGCTCAAAATTAATGACCCGAGTATCCACCGCTTGACAACGGTGAAACTGAGGGTAGGGATGATGGCTCATGGAAATTAATTAATTACAGCCAAGTGGAGCATTGAAATGCATTGAAATATACACCCAGGTGAATATATTCACGGAGAGGTAATTTAGGAGTGGTTTTTTCACCTAAATTAAGGCCTCTATCTCCAAATGAACGCATTACAACCTAGCCTACGCTCAAGAGCAGTGACTTTGTGACCAGTCAACGGGGAATTACAACGATAGCGTGCCCACGCGCTGAACTAAGGCAATTAATTGTAATTAATTGGCCGAAGCGATCGCCGGCACGCGAATGTTTTTGAAACCTCCACACCTAAATAAACAAGATGTAGATGTCATTTCGGCTGAAGAGGTATTATTTCAAGAAAGGAGTCGCTCGCATGTGTCCGGTGGACTATTTTGTACGAGAAACCTTTATATATGGGGAGCAAGGCAAGCCAAGCCAGTTGCTCCACAGTCGTTCTACAGTTCGCCTAGAGTTATTCTACAGTATACACGTAACTAAGACGCTGCTAGTAGCGCGCCAAATGTTAAAGAATCAACGCGTCGCCGTTGGAGAACAATAGATGCAAGCTATAAAGCTTCATAAGTAATCATGAAGCGCGTCGAAAGTAAATTAATACAGATATTTACCTATTATCTGACGCAAATATAAATTCGCCACAGCGAAAAGGAACTTATAATGTTTTTGAACAGTTCTTATACCGGGAGGTATTGTCAGAATTATTTATGACATCATCATCAGGATCACTACAATGATGGGAGCTTGGAAATCATTGCCACCTAATCTGGGTAGTGAGCTGAACAAGATTGCAGGGAACGAGGATCGAACGTCCGTAAAACGCTGTTAGATTTTCACGGAGACCAGCGGTTGTCATAATTGCATCGCATCTCTGAGATCAGGCGTAGGAGAAGTCCAATTTAAGGATCAACATGTGATGTAGTGGATAAATGTATATAAATTGTGAAATAGTGATTTAAAGTGTTCATGTGTATAGTGATTAATATGCAGTGTATAGCAGTGATCAAGGCCATTGATAAAAATATGTGTATCATGTGGAAAGTGTATGAATCTAAGTGTTGTGTAAAGAATAACATGATGGCTTAAGTCAAGCGTCATGGTAGCGCTAAAGCTGAAGCGCTGGCACTATCCAGCAAAGAGGAAAAAGTGAGTACCCATTTTTATAATGTCATTATAACTAAATAGTTCACCATGTAACGATTTATCACTTTGAGAATAAGATGTAATAGTCACTTACTGAACGAGTTTTCACCACTCGTCTTGAATAAAATATGGCTTGGAAGGTGATTTGTTTAAGGCCATTCAGGCAAAAATAGTGATGGATGTAACGGTAACCTTAAATGATAATAAGAATAATATTATGGGGTCGGCAACAGTAAAGTAATAGGCATTTTTGGCCTAAATAATGTTCAAATAGTGTCATGTCTAATGTAAAGATACTGTATTTGGTAAACAGTAAGAGTATAACGTGAAATATAGAGAAATACGAGAGCTTTTTCAGTGTCAGTGAAATATGAATGAATATTTGATATGGTCAATCCTTAGGATTATGTTTGAGGACCATTAAAGTAAAGAAAGCCAGTAAATTTATTACATTTTTGTTAGGAGCTATGTAAAGCTTTGGCTTAAGTGGTATGATAGAGAGAACGCGGGTGCCTTAATAATTGAGTCATCTATGTGAAGTATTGTTTGAGCCGCATGTAAGCGTGCAGAATTAACGTAGAATCCAGTGATTTACGTAATAAATATAGCGGGGACAAACTAGTATAGCTTGCGCGTTAGGTGAGAAGTTGGCTAAATCTACGAGTAGTATCGCCCTTGAGCATACTGTATTATTTCGCAGCGAATTGGACAGAGCCTGTCTGTATCCAACGCTTGCTTGAATTATGCCACTATTGACGTCCGTCGAGACGCTGTGAGCATGTGTGTGTTAATGACCTACCCTGAGGTAAGGATCATATTCGTCGTTTAGGAACGCAGATTTCCTTATATTTTATTGACAGCTGCTGGTTTAAGTCGTGGATTTTCACTATGATGCGCGCCTAAAAGCCACTAGTAGTCACCATAGAACGGCAAGGCTATCACTAGAATTCCACCCCAGCCATGAATGTTAATTAAGGAGCCAGTTGAGCCCAAGACACTATAAGGATAGGTGTTAAATATTTAAATGACTCAATTACTTAGGAGCCACCCTTAGCGTTACTCCAGTACTGCAATTTGTAAACAAACCTGACCTTGATCTTGACAGCAGAGAGAGGGGGAATGGTAGACCACTTCTGCGGCGGCCATTTTAGCTAGCCAGCTGGAACGAATTTTATTGCCTGCTGAGGGGGAAGGAAGGTCGTTCGACCGGTCCCTTGGAAATTAGAGTCACAATAGGACACTGCGGAATCTCGATATTTCAATATGCAATTAAGATTGGAGTGTATGATGATGCCAATTGAATTGAACGGTGGGTTGCAACTCACATACGTCGTTGGATCATAGAAATCAGATAATATTTGGCTCAGTTATTCTCTGAGGAGGAAAGCTGAACCAAAATAATGTAGGCATCTTCTTTTAGAGTGCATTTTGCCAGTTCCTGCTAATTTATGAGACGGGTATGTGTTTTCCCAGAACATGACACATTTGTAACGATGATAAGCCCGACAAGACCCAGAAAATCGTTATATGGTGAAACTATGAAATATTCTATATATGTTTGTTTTGGAAGGAATAAGTACCACTTTTCTTAAAGCGTTCGTATGGATGGAAAGAAGGAAGATGATTCACACGACACAACAAATATTTGTTAATGATTGCAGAAAATAATGAATTCATGTTAATCAAGGTAAATGCCATAAGAAACGGAATAATGTTTTATTAATATCATTTTTATGTGATATGTGATTTTTGTGTTATGATACTCCCATTAACTAAAATTGTGTCACTTGATGAACACTATGGAAACCCATGGAAGTCTGAAAATATCATTGACAGGATGCTAGAATTAGATTTGAGTGCAGTGTAGCACTATTTTAAGAAGAAAGCTCACAGAATAACCCTATTTTTATTTGTGGGAATTAAATATAATTTGTCCTTTATTTGTATTTGTTGTATAGCCATGATTTGAGACCAGTAAATTGTTCATTTTTAGGAAAATGATGTGTATTTCCTGTAGAGTAGTTACCTGGTAGACTCAAATCCTGAGCATGTGGTCGTATAGTGGGCAGGAACGTCCCATACCTCGAAAGACCGTGAGTTAGTTGGGATACGAACACATGGTCCACATGATGACAATCGGGTACAGTACTTACAGTAATTAGTAGTCTACTTCTATCACAGGTGGAAACTTGAAATGTGTCACGAAGAACGGCACTAACGAAATAAATAAAAAATTCAAAACAATAAAAATACTTCTTTTTAACATTGATGGGCTTCGGCTTTGGCCCGGGGATCTGTTGGAATTACCGTCGAATAGCGTTCACTTGTTTCTCCAGTTTCCCTTAAACAGTAGGTTGTTGTACATTTGGGATCGCTTGTTAATATGATCGGTCATTGCCAACTAAGCAATTCTTCACATTTCCTTAAGACATATTTATGGAAACTTCCGTCTGCATGGAGCAGCATTTGTGTATTTACCAGGTGAATCAGTTGCCCCTAATAATATTGTTTTATGCAGCCCAACTAGCGTTGTTACCAGGAAGGTTAATATTTCTCTTCTTGCAACCCGTGTGGTACTAATGCACAGCAAGCATATCCTGCAAACGATACTGAACACTATTGTTTTCCCTCGATGTGTCTACAGACTAAAGAAAATGAAAATCCACAGCCTGCTTCCAGTCGACCGACCGGGTCAGGGAATGGAATGGAAGGAATGATACCCCTATCTAGCAGCGAGGATTTGAACTGTGCCGGCTGCCGAAGCCTGTCGCACTCCCCTGGGGCAATGATTAAATGAATGACAGATGAAATGAAATTATAGTAGAGAGTGTTGCGGGAATTAAATTTGTGACAGGGAAAACCGGAGTACCCGGAGAAAAACCTGTTTGCCTTCGCTTTTTCCAGCACAAATCTCACATGGAGTGACCGATATTTGACCCACGGGCCCAGCGGTGAGAGGCCGGCATGCTGCCGCCGAAGCCACGGAGGCTTCACTACAGACTAATACGAGGGAAATATAATAGTGTTCAGTATCGTTTACGGGATACGCTTGCTGTGCATTAGTACCATACAGGATGCAGCAGAGAAATATCAACCTTCCTGATAACACGCGTTAGTTGGGCTGCATAAAACAATATTATTAGGGGCAGCTGGTTCACTCGGTGTAGTTAGTAAAGCAATTACCTAACGTATGGTTCCAAAACAAAGATTAGGTTAGAGCAAGGTGTTTCAATGTTGTTGTTGTTGTTGTTGTTGCCGTAGTTGTTTGAGTCTTCAGTTATTTGACTGGTATGACATGAGAGATAAGCTGGTATTCAGAAAGGTGTGAGGCAGGCTGCAACTTCTCACCCATAAGTTACAATTCAATATGTACATTAATGAAGCAATGAAGGAAATTAGAGTAAAATTTAAAGTAGGAGAATAGATTTAAGGAGAAATAATCTCAACTCTGAGATTTGCTAATGACATCGTTATTTTAATGAATTTTTAATGGTATGAACTCTTTCATGGGGAAGGAATTATTGGTAAAAATATATAAATATAAAACAAAAATAATTGAATTCAGAAAAAGAAACCACAAACGCTTATTGACGTCGAATTGGAAGGTGAAAAGCTAAAGGAAGTAGAAGACTTCTGCCACTAAGTAATCACAATAAACAGTGATAGACGAAGCAAAGAGGATATAAAAAGTTGGTTGGCTCAAGCAGGAAAGAATATCTACAGAAAAGAAATTTGTTGACATTAAATACAGATTTAGGTATCAGAAAGAATTTTTGGAAATCCTTTGTACGGAACTTGGTGCTTATGGAAGTGAAATTTGGATTGTAAACGCAGCAGACAAGAGGACAATAAATGCATTTGAATCGTGGTGTTACAGGACACGATGATCTTCCGAAAAGGAGGAAGAATACCCGCCTCAGCAGAGATTTTCATTCGGGATATAAAATTAAAGATAGTTCCAGTCTTTAAATATTTAGGCATCACACCTGCAATCGAGTGCATATTGTTTCACAAAACATGTCACAGATAAGGTAACCTAAGCACGAAATAAAAGACATCAGATCACTCAGTCTGGAGACAGCAATGTTGCTATTCAGAGTAAAAATTCTTCCAATAATGACCTATGGCATTGAAATCATCTGGACACATTTAACTACGAGGAACCTATCCACCTTGGAAAGGGTGAAAGCGAACTACATAAAGAAGGTGATAGGAGTATCAAATACGACACGATCTAGACTTGTATATCTCCTGGCGAAAGAAACTTTCCTCGTAGATGACCTCAGGACAAGCATACCCCTACCGAGCACCGGTGCATCAGAGAAACTTCTGGCAACGTTGACGGAGAAGAGAGAAGAAGTACAACCAGACTTATATGGCACAGGGGCCATGATAGACCGCTCTTGGAGAAAAGCTAATTTCGAACTAAGACATGTCATTACAAGGTTGGCAGTTTACGGTTTTCACCACCTACTCTGCAAATCAAAACACTTCCATGACACAAGTATAGACTGAGCGTGCACATTATGTAGAAAAATGTGTGAACGGTACCACATAGAATTCTGTACAAGAAGAACAATGTCTATAAGTGATTATGCAAATATATAACCCATCAATGTATCCTATATTTTAAGTTATGGCTATTTGGCTGCATTAAATATATTATTACAGGACAATGATGAAGATCAGATGGGTAGACAGAGTAAAAGATGAAGAGGTATTAAGACGAGTGGGAGAGGAGAGATGTTTATGGCGACTGCTAATGAAGAGAAGAGATAGGTTGGTAGGACACATACTAAGACACTCAGGAATATAAAACTTAGTTATGGAAGGAAGGGTCGAGGATAAGAACTATAGGGTTAAACCAAGGTTAGAATATGTTAAACAGATTGCCTCGCATGTAGGATGTGGTAGCTATGTTGAGATGAGACAATTAGCTCACGACAGGGAGGCGTGGAGGGCTGCATCAAATCAGATTCAATGCTAGGTAGATTTTTTAAAATTTCCGATCGAGAAAGACGAAATTCGAAATATATAATTTCCATTTTGTTTTCAAAATAGTTCAGATTCGGGAGGGACGTCACTCTTCTACGAGTACAGTAGTTCTCATGCAGATCCAGATTTAAATTAAATCGTTCAAATCTGAGCTCTGTGCGTGAACAAGGAGGTCAAAGTGTGCCTACTCCTCAAGGCGGGCTACGCGGGGAGAAAGTATGGTGGGTTGCAGGAGGGACTTGGCAGGCGCTGCCACTCCGTTACTTGTGCATATCGCTAGCAATTAGCGAGCATGGAATGGGCGGATGCCGCGGGGACTCAGCCAAAAGCTGCCTCACACTCAACCCGTTCAAAGTGTTACAAGTCGTTACAATCACACACTCCACACATTTAATGCATGCTATATCAATTATAGTTTTCTATTGCCAGCCAATATGTTTCTAGAACTTCACACCGTGCGCAAGAAACTTATTTTACCTTTATTGGCAAATACCATGCTAATAATCACTTCTTAGCTTTAATGTTGGGATTGAATAATAGGCAAGAATTATAATAATAATTATTATTATTATTATTGTAATAATACGAAATATATGGACACAAAATCTACAGACAGACACCCTCTGAAAACCAAGCATAGAAAAATAACGCAAGTGGAAAGTTTCAAATACCTGAGAGAGATTATACAGAAAACAGGACTGATCTTGGCATCCAATGAAGAAAGGATCACTTCTTCTTCTTCTTCTTTATGTGCCGTCTCCACGTCGAAGATTGGCGATCATAATTGCAATCCCTTCCCTCGAGGTTGCCGTTCGAATCAGAGATGCTGAGTCAAGTTCAAACCATTCCCACAAATGCTTGAGCCAGGAGATCCTCCTCCTAACTGGTCTGCGCCGTCCTTCAATCTTGCCTTCCATGATTAGCTGCTGGAGTTGGTATTTGTTATTTCGAATCCCGTGGCCAAAATATTGTAGCTTTTGTCGCTTGATGTTGTAGAGCACCTCCATCTCCTTTCCCATCCGATTCAGCACCTCGATGTTTCTCACCTTGTCGGTTCACGATATACGAAGCATGCGACCATACAGCCACATTTCAAATGCTTCCAACTTCTTCTCCAAGGTTTTGGTTAACGTCCACCCCTTGTGTCCATTCATTAGTATGGGAATTATGTAACACTAACCTACAGAAAGCATACAGACGTACCTGTAAACACTACAACAAAATATTATCTCAATTAATGCCAAACTACGATAATATGATACAACTAGCAGAAGTACCCGTTCTTCGAACGGTGTTATATATTAACACCAGACATTATCAATTGAGCTACTGTTGCAATGGTTAGCGGTTTGTCATTCCTTCATAAGTTTTTCAGAACGAAGTTAGTTTTCTGGGAATATCACACACACTGTTAATTTAAGGGCCTTAAAATGTGGTTTTCGGAGACCCCTTATAGACTCGCGAATTTTGTGTCTCACAATGAGAAGCGCAACATATGCTTTGATCGTCCTTCTAGGATAATTTTTATATTTCGCCTATTTTAGCATGTATTTGGGAAGTTTTTCCCTATATCCACCCTTCTACTGTATGAAAAGTACGGTGAGGAGTTTTATAAATGATTGGTGTATTGACTCATGTTTGAAATGAAAATCCACAGCCTGCTTCCAGTCTCCGACCGGGTCAGGAATGGAATGAATGAAGCCCCCATCTAGCGGCGAGGATATGAACAGTGCCTGCTCTCAAAGCCTGTCGCACTTCCCTGGGGAAATGATTAAATGAATGACAGATGAAATGAAATGATAGTGGAGGGAGTTTCTGGAATGAAATATTAACAGGTAGAACCGGAGTACCCGGAGAAAAACCTGTCTGCCTCCGCTTTGTCCAGCACAAATCTCACATGGAGTGACCGGGATTTGAACCACGGACCCAGCGGTGAGAGGCCGGCGTGCTGCCGCCTAAGCCACGGAGGATTTATTGACTCATGTTTACCATACGTAATTTTACGATGCACCAAGCATCCGAACACGATTTATAGGCGTACATAAGGATACACAGAAAGACAGACAGACAATTCTATTGTCTACAACATATCACCCAGATATCCAAATATGGGTATATCTACCATACGTATCAAACAAAATCATCCCTACGATGAACCCGTATGTCGACAAAAAAAAAAAAAAAAGATTAGTTAAAATGTGCTCTCAAACTAAATTCACCTAACGTGTACTTCCTGACGTGAAATAGATTTGAAAGCCTTGTAGACGAAACGCAATACACCTCACATAAAAAATGACCCTCTACGTTGTGTTAGGTCCCCATACACAGGAAGACCTCTTTCATAAATTATAAAGGCTTGTGGTGCATGAAAATTCAGGTTATTTAGCCTCAAATGGCCCAAATTCCTAAAAGCCGCAAAAAATGCTGATTCAATTCAGGAATTTTTGAAAATAATGTTGCTGTTTGTAGATATAATAGATTTTCTGTACTATATGTCGCACGTGAAATTGCATGAAAAAATTCTAGGTTACCCCTTGACCCCCTTAATTGCATTGACGAATTATACAGTCTACTGTACGTTGGTTCCGTGATAACCTTATAGCCATTTGCAAACTTTCACAGAAATGCAATAAATAGAGTAGCCTAATAATAATATCGTATGGCCTTGGGTGCCGGGTGCAAGCTTCGTAATTTGACACCCAGAGGGAAGCTTGCATGTCGAAATTTCGTTGTTCCTTGAATCACTATGAAAGTCAAGGAGGGTAGATATCTAAGCTCCTTGAACACTATAGCGCTTTCTAATAGAGAAATGAGGAACTTTGTGTTGGCGGAAACTCCTGAGGTTAATTTTGCCATTATGAACACGGCCTACTGAATTCAAATGGGTTCTTTGACATGCCAAAATCGTATGACATGCGAGTCGTACTTTTGCCGCCTTTCAAAAATCACGTACTGTCCGGACGTTTGTTTTAGACGATTGCCCTTGACCTTGGAGCCTGCGGGAGAGCCTGTACACAGTCACTCTCTCACCCTATCACTTCACATTTGTCACCACCGATCTGATGTAATGGAATTCCAGACTTGAGCAGACAGTAAAGTCCACGTCGAAGTATTGTGTGACACGGAAGTACACGTTACGTAGTTACGAACAGAACGTCATTATATTTGCCAGTGACTATACTTCAGCAATAGTGTGAAACAGCTTTATCAATCATCGGAGCGCTTGGGACAGCTGATAACAACACAGGTACTGTAGTAACTCGCCTCCAGGCTTCCATTAAGATTTTTCACTCGTCTAAAACAAACGTCCGGCCTGTACCCCGGCCAGGAGTGAACCTGCAATCTTGGGGTTAGTAGACCGACACGCTATCCACTCACCCACCGTGCCAAGGTATAAATGGCGTGACATTGCTTCTTACAGAAATAGATGGAAAGTTGGATGCCACCCCTTGAGATAAAGTTGTCATGGTTACAGATTTCCATTCCTTCATTAGTTTGTTAAATTAAATTAAATTAGTTTTCTGGGAATATTTCAGATACTGTTGGTTTTAGAGCCTTATAATGTAGTTTTCGAGGCCCCCAAGTTTTGTTTCTGGCACCGAGGGGCTTTGTCTCCTCGTTGTACGCCATAATATAATACTAATAATAATAATACAATATGGGGATAGGAATATAATAGACCTGCCGTACCACACCCGCAGGTGTAAATCGCGTGAAAAAATTCTAGTGTACCCCTTGACCCCCTTAAGCGCATTATACGTATTGATGAATTTTACAGCTTAATTTGGTTCCGTGATAACCTTCTAGCCGTTTGCAAACTTTCACACCAATGTAATTAATGGAATTGCATTGCGTCTTACAGCAATAGATGGACCTCTGAGAATCTGTTGCCATGGTTACCGGCTTGTATTCGTTCATTAGTTTATTAAATGAAATTAGTTTTCTGGAAATATCTCAAAAATGGTTGGTTTTAGGGCCTTAAAATTTGGATTTCGAGTTTTGTCTCTCACATTGAGGGGATGAAAATGATCTTTGTCTCGTCCTTCTAATCCTATTTCAGCATGTATTTTAAGGGGGTAGGCCCTCTTTTATGAGAGGTACGGATAAGGGTTACATCAATGATTAGTGTCGTGCCTCTGATGGATATCTGTACCAAATTTTACGTTGATACACCCAGCCGTTCTCGAGTTATAAGGGAACAAAGTTGTCCACAGACAAACAAAGAAACAAACAGACAGGCCAAAAAATTATTTTCGCGGTCATCCATAATAAAACAGTCTGAAACGCGTAAATAACTCAAATTTCCGTAGAAATTGCGAAAGAAACACACAAACTTTAATTTTTATGTATGTAGAGATACTGCACCGCTCGGTGTTGACCGTGTTTTATTGCACAAAAATTAGGTTTTACTCGCTAACCGTTGGAGATACACGAAAATTGATAAGGACCTTTTCGATAGAAAATTAAATGTTAAATCGCGTGTATGCATCAAATGTTGCTATTTCTTACCGTTCTCTTTTTATTTGAAATGGAAATATGAAATTTTGAAACCAAAGGGTGTAGTGACGTCACATATGTGGGTTTTACTCGCTAACCGTTGGAGATACACGAAACGTGATAAGGACCTTTCTGATAGGAAATTAAATTTTAAAGCTCGGTTGTGCCATCAAAAGTTTGCTATTTCTTAGGGTTCTCTTTTTATTTGATATGGAAATATGAAATTTTGAAACCCAAGGGTGTAGTGACGTCACTAAAATGGTCGCCATTTTTTAATAGTGCAAAATATCGAAATTAAAAGTATCCTATATGTAAACATGGTAAATCAGCTACATCCATGCAAAATTTCATTTAAATCGGACCAGTGGTTCTTGCGTTATTGAGTAACAGACAGACAGACAAAAAGACAGACACACACCATCTCATTTTTAGCCTATTTTCAATTTTGAAAAAATAGGCTTATGAGATCACCTTTTGTCCGTGTGTGTGTGTGTGTGTGTGGGGTGTGTGTGTGTGTGTCCTAATAAAATCTAAACGGCTGGAGCGATTTCAATGAAACTCGGTAAGTTCATAGCACTATTCCCGGCGACCTCGACCGTGCCCTTCAAATTTTGTTACGTCCCACCAATCCAACATGGCGGCTGTGCGAAATATTTCACTAGCATTCAATATCTCCGAAACGATAACCGATATCACCCTGAAATTGGGTACGGTGATAAAGGGCACTACTAGAAGTTCACCTATGAGACTTTCAATAACCTGGTGACTACAAAACCAACATGGGGTTCAAGCGAAATCGAGACTTTTAAATAGACATTTCTCGCGATTTAACTATCCAAACGTAATGAAACTTGGTACAGCAAATGTTTATACACATTGTAATGCACTGGAGTCTAATTTAGTACAATTGTTTACATAACCTCAAAATGGCGGCTGTGCGAAATATTTCACTGACATTCTATATCTCCGAAACTATTACAGATATCATCATGCAATTTTGTACGGTGATAAAGGGTACTGATACAAGTTTACCTATGTATATTTCATAAACCTGTAAAGTACAAAACGAACATGGCGACCAAGCGAATTTGATATATATTAATAGACTTTTCTCGTGATTTAACTCTCCGAGCGCAGTGAAATGTGGTACAGTAAATGATTTTGCAGATTGTAATGCACTGCCATCTAATTTAATTCAATTGTTTACATAACCTCAAGATGGCGGCTGTGCGAAATTTTAAAATTAAATTTTATTTCATGTGTCGTAATCATGCGATCGAAGTGAAAGTTTAAATAATGAAGCTAGGCAATAATTGTCCTTGAATGGTACATAACTCTATGGTCTATACATATAACAATCCTAAATGGCGACCTTCCGAAATATTTAGACGGTTCTCAATATCTATGAATCTTTTACAGCAACCAAACTGATTTTTTTATGGTCATAGAGACTATGAACTTATGTTCACCTATAGGACTTTCAGTAACCTGTTGAGCACAAATCCAACATGGCGGCGACGCGAAGTATAAATATTTAAATGGACGTTTCTCGCGAATTAACTATCTGAGTGCCGTGAAACGTTGCACGTTAAATGCTAATACAAATGTTGATCCACTGGCGTGTAATTTATTTCAATTGTTTGCATAATCACAAGATGGCTGGTGTGCGTACTTTTAAAAACTCGTTTTTACTTCTTGTGTTCTAATCATGCGATTGAAGTTTGAACACCACACGTACACAATAATCTTAATATAATAGTACAAAAATAAAAATCCATCCTTGCGACCATATGAAATATTTAGACGGTTCTCAATATCTACGAATCTGTTACAGCAATTAAACTGAAATTTTGTATGTTGATAGAGACAATTAACATGAGCAGGATATATGAAAATAGGCTGTATAGTTCTTCACGGAACTACTTGTTATATATTAGTATGATAGTCTTACGAGTAGAAACGACAGCAATCAAGGGAAGGACAAAAATCAAGAATCTAGAGAAACAAGAGGGAAAAATACTGAGATAAATTTACGGGCCAGTTCGGAAAGAGGGAATATGAATAAAGAGACCGACATTAAAACTATACAGACAGAGACGATTTTAAATAAAAATTATACGAGCCTTACAGTGGTCGCATATGATGTGTAACATGTGATATGTTATCCTACTATGTGTGTCCCGGGAGCGCAAATCCCTTGTTGACAGTGAACTCTGTTGGTCATTGAAATAATTACTCTTAAACTCCAGTGCCAAATCCTGACCGTAATGAATCATAATTGTTATTTGCCGTGGCGGAAGCAATCCACTGCCTACTTGATGCGAGGTGCGCTCTATACCGGCCAGTTAGTGAACCCATGCCAGCGATGTTATTGAAAATGGCCTCGTTTTGCCGATCATCGCACTGCCAAGTATAGGCGCGATTAAAAATTAGGTGTGCGGAAGGTATATTAAATGTATTTCTCCCAGTGATATGTTTAGACCAACGAAGTTTCAATTATTGTTAGTTGTCGGCGTTAATATAGCCTACTGAATTCCTACGTTGTTTGGAGTGTTTGTTGATTCGATATAAATTCCACATAGCCACATGGCCGACAGTACATCGAGTGCTTACATTAAATAAGAATACAGCAAAACTATGAAGATTTAATAAATCGTAATTGTTTTCAGCAAATATGATATAATGAATATTTTCACACCAAAGAACGACAACTTGAAGATGATTTATTGTGGGAATTTCTTTAATGGGACCTCCAAACCTTGAGGTAAATCCACATAGTCCACATAGTCACATGGCCTACAGTACGTCGTTGTACCGATCTCCGTCACCGCACGCGCTCATTGTTTCCGTCCCATGCACTTCCGTCCCATCCACTTCCGTCTCTTTTCCAAAATCACTCCCATAAAAATGTCCAGCTACCGAGTGCCACAAAAATGTACAGATACCGAGTGGAAAGATGTTACACATCAACAACATCTGGAACCGAAAGGCATAAATTTACATAGGCCTACATAGGACGAACGAAGACAGACTGACCAAGGAGATTTTAACATAGTTATGACTAGTACACTGGAAACCATTTGGGTAAAAGAAACCGTGGAAGACCTCAAGAAACTAAACAACTCTACAGAAGACATGGCAGACAAGAAAATATACAGAGAAAAAAGTCAATAAACGGAAATTTGAGCAAACGACCAAAGAGAAAAAAATCCTGAAAATAAGTAGACAGAAGAGAGAAAGAGGAAGCACAGTGAATATATGAGAGACTTTTGGGAAGAAAGAAGAAAGCATAGGAAATAAATCATGAAAATTGATTGTGCTTTATCGCCTTCCTTAAGGGGGAATTAACGAAAATAATATTCATAATACTAATAATACTACTACTAACAATACACAGACTACACCCAATGATGCAACCATTTCTCCAAATTCTTTCACTTCAAAACTTACTTAGAAACATAAATTAACATATTCAGTGACACCATACTATAAATATAAACCAAGCAGAGAGTGTGACATTCGTCTTCAGTTCTTGTCAGTGTGAAAATACTAACCGAAAGATAGGAATTTCTTCAGGTGTAAGAAAAGAAAAGGTGGAAATTACTGGGAGCAAGATCAGGACTGCATGGTAGATGATGAAACAGCTCCCAGCCGAACTCCTAAGTGCTACACTTTGTGATCGGGTGGCAGGTTTCTCTGCATCCCACTGGCACATAATTTCTTGAACAGCAGGTGCTTAGTGACAATTTCATGCAACAAGTATCGCGGCATCTTCGGAAAATGGCAAGAAGCTGAAGACAAACTTCACAAGTTGCTAGTTCCATTCCCAGACGGCGGACGTTTACGATACAAGAATACAAAAGTTGATCCGACGATATAACAAGTGTCTCAATTCTGGTGGGGATAGCGAGAAATAATCCAAATATTGCTGTACCTGGTGCCAATATAGTTTTTTATGTAACTCTGTTGTCTTTCATTTAAAACATAGGGAAATTAAATTCTGGATGGGCCTTGTAGTATGTAAAAGGGATGAAAGTCAGTACTCAGTTTTAGTTTTAGTTAATCGCTTCATCATCATCATCATTATCCAAGCCTTTAGGGAGAGATGACCTGGATGTTTCACCCCTTAGAACTCCATCATCGAATCCGCCATGGATGGGTAAGGAAAGCAATGAAATAAGAGTAGAATGGGTTGAGTGCTCCTATGCTGCCTTATTAATCCGATAATCGTTTTTCTAGTTTGCTGTTTAATTTGAAATTTGACTTTGAGTAGTTTAGAATCCGAATTTGTTATTATTATCCCCACCAAATGCCCATTTATGCCGATCAAACCGTCAGCTGTTTTTGTGGCTTGCCCTTTGGTTTGCCCTCTGCACTTGACCAGTTGTTCCACTGGTTTATTCAGTGTGTTGTTTATGCAGCCGATCTGCATATAAATACAATGTGCGCGTACGTTCTCCAATGTATTGACAGATGTCTCAAGCAGGTTGTTCGTCCAGCCGCTCTGTCACCGAGAGCCTCTTTTCTCAATGGACAGAGTGCTTCAACTAGAAGTGAACTACCGGGGGCCATTGACCTCTCATTGAACGGTCAACAACCTATATTCTCAACGTATGCCTTAAACAGTTGCAAAATGTTATCGAATAATAATATTTTTAAACTTAAATTTAAATTTTGAGAATAGTATTTTTCAGCTTTGGATAGTCTACTAGCATATTACGCTAAAGATGATCGACTTCCCCGGAAGCTAGATTCGATACTAGAGATTTGACAAACTACGTGCCATTGGAACGCGTATAAAACAAGTTCTTCCTTCCTTCTTTCCTTCATTCCTTCCTTCCCCTGCTTTCTTCCTTCCATCCGAACGTGAAATATCCATTTCCAAGATATCTAATATTATCTACTATATAAAGCTCAAATACCACTCACTCACTCACTCACTGACTGACTGACTCATTCATTCAACACGAAATCTCAGAAACCACCGAACGGATTGGAATGAAATTTTGTATACAGCTTCCTCAAGGGCCGCAAACGCCCACTAAGAAAGGCTTTTTGGATATTCAGGTTCTAAAGGGGTGTTAAGGAGGTAGACCTGCATTTCATTGAATAGCAATATCTCCCGATTGGTTTCATTGGGGGATGTGATACTCGGCATATAAACTCATCATTAAAAATGAGAAGACACGTGTCTGAGGGTTTTTCGATGTGGTGTATATTATGAGGTGAAAGGGGTGAAAAGTGAGGGTTGAAGGATTCCAAACGGAGCGTGTATCTCTTAAACGACATAGGCGAGGAGTTTGGAACTCAGCGGAAAAAATCAGCATAATAAATAAGTAAATATGTGATTGACCGTCTTTTCATAAATCCAATTTAAGGGGCCCATGGGGAGTGGTGAAATTATGGGGGGGGGGAACGTAATATGTCTGAGTGTAAAATTATACATGGCCTATGTTGTAGACAATAACACATTACATCTTTTTGTATCTTGCTATTTCATCATACGACGAATACTTAGGGAGTTATTAATGATTTTGTACTTTTTGGCCAGAAAAGTCCCAGGAATTACATAAAAATTGATTCGAATGAAATTTAAAAAATAGTTTTTTTTAATACTTTTATTATGTTTTTCACGTCTTTTAGGGTCCGAAACCAACATGATATTTTGATGTTTTTTTTTCGTCCCATGCATTTTTAGTTTCAGGTGATAGAATTATTTTCCACTAGGACCCATGCTTATCTATCTATTTAGCTAATGTTATAACGGGATTCCAAATGTTATTGCGGGCGAAGCCGCGGGTAACAGCTAGTTATAAATATTTGAGTGTTTGTTCCCCTTCTATGTGTTCTTATAGGCCTACTATTCATCCGATTGCGATGCAATTTTAGTGAGTTGTTGTGCACACACGCGGGGAGGTTTCTGATTTAGTAAATCCATTTTACAATAGATGGCACGCGAGTAGTTGCAATATATGAGTTTGTGCGCGCGAATCGTTTCAACAAATAGACTTTACTGAGTCGTTGTTCGCACGCCCAGGAAGGTTTCTGAATTAGTAAAACCATTTAATAACACGTGGCACGGGAGTCGCTGCAACAAAAGTGTGTATTCCGTAGCCTACAGATCAGGGGCAGTAGGCCTATGCATTCACATACAATACCATTCCTCCAGTTGCAATGAAGCTTTGGTCAATTGCTGTGCCTATCCCGGCGATGGTTTCTCAATTAGTAAATCCATTTTACATTAGGTGCCGCACGATTCGTAGTAACAAATGAGTGTTGGCACGTGAATCGTTATACGCCCACCCGAGAAGGTTTCTGAAATACGAGGCACGTCCAGAAAGTAAGTTCCGTTTGGTATTAAAATTAAATTGTGTACAGATACAGAAAAGTTATTTATTGCACAACATTCTACACCTCTTAAACTACTTTTCCACATAACTGCCGAACTTTTGCAGGCATTTGTCATAGCATGGCACAAGTTTTTTGGATATCTTCTTCATAGAAGTTTGCCGCCGACCGTAAACGAGAGTGAAGACTCCCCTGTAAGTAAATCCCAGCAAGAGATATGTTCACTCGGATGAGTGGAAGAAATCCCATTCCAAAAGGATGAAGGCGTGGTGGGCTAACAAGAAGAAAAACAGTTGAGTTATCGCGGTCCCAAGAGGCCACAACGATAAAAGTAAAGGTAAGTAGAAAGATTAGTCAAAATCCATTAAACCCCAAGACAATAATCAAAATAATTAGTCTACAAAAAATCAAAAGTAGTCAAAAGAGCTCAAAAAGTCCAAAGGAACACAAGAAAAAATTAGTAAAAATCAAAGAAAACTAGATGAAACCCGTCAAAACATGACGGACAATGGAAAACAAATTTACTGAAGAAGCTTCTTATATTAGTTACATTCTTTGTACGATTACTTTTTAGCACTATTGCAACTTTAAGGGCGTCAAAAGATAGCACTCTCAGCATTGCAACATATTGCTGGTCATGACTGAAAACGTGATGAGGTCATCATCATCTTGCACAGTTTCCAGCCACTGGCCGGGTCTGTTTGGAACACAAGCCTCTCCAACGTCTTCTGTCTTCCCACCATCTCTCAGCCTCCATCCTTGTCCAGTCTTCTCCTCTCTTCTTCACGCTTTCTTCCACCCCCTTCAGCCACCTGTCTCTCGGTCTCCCTCTTGGTCTCTTTCCTTCCCACTTCGTCTCGTGTATCCTCCTGGGTATCCTCTTCTCCTCCATTCGTTTTACATGTCCATACCATCTAAGTCTATATTTCTCTATACCATCCTGTAATGGTTCCTCCTTCATTAATTCTCTGGTCCTCTCATTTCTTATTCTGTCCCTCTTTGTAGCTCCAATACTGCTCCTCAAGAGTCTCATCTCACTGGCCTGTATTTTGCTCTTATCCCTTCCTTTCATAACCCAGGTCTCCGAGGCATACGTCTGGATAGGGACATAGTACGTCTGATATATGATCTTTTTGCTGATCTGAGGGACATCCTTGCTCCATAACATGCTTCTCACACTCCTCCGGAATGCTTCTGCCTGTCTCCCCCGCTCATTTATTTCTCTATCGTTTCTTCCATTCTCTTGTATCAGGCTTCCCAGATACTTGAAACTCTCCACTTTCTTCAGCTGTTCCCCACCAATTGTTATTCCTGTTGTGGTTCTTTCCTTCTTCCTTGTTGTGATCACCATCTCACTCTTATTTATGCTAAATTTCATCCCATAACCTTGTATTATTCCTTCCCACACGTCCAACTGTTCCTGTACCACCTCCTCCTTGTTTCCCCAAATCATCAAATCATCTGCAAGCACCATTGCTTTCATCTTTCCTTCCCCAATTACTTGTGCCACTCGGGTCATTATGTCATCCATCACCACAATGAAAAGTAACGGTGACAGTGCACTTCCTTGTTTCAGGCCGTTTCTCTGTTCCAACCAGTCCGATCTCTCTCCTCCCACTTTCACACAGCTCACGCTTCCCTTGTACATCTCCTTTATCCTCCTTATAGTCCATTTTTCTATTCCTCTATCCTCCAGGGACTTCCATACTTTGTTTCTGCATACACTGTCATATGCTTTCTCAATGTCCAGGAAGACCATCAGTAGATCTGTTCCATACTCATAGTGCTGTTCTTGTAACTGCCTTACAGCGAAAATCAAACCACTGTGGACCTTCCTGCTCTGAAGCCATGTTGTTCTTCACTCATCCCTCCATCTATCCTTGTCCTAATTCTCCTTTTCAAAACTTTCTCAAACATCTTTGCACAATGACTCATCAGTGTTATTCCCCGATAGTTTCTGCATTCTGTTCTACTACCTTTCTTGCAGATCGGGACAATTATTCCCTTTTTCCAGTCCTCTGGGGTCTTCCTTTCCTTCCGTGCTGTCTTCATCACTCGGTACAACCATTGTATCCTCACCTCTCCTGCTGCTCTCACCATCTCCACACTCAACTCATCCACACCCGGTGCCTTCCCTCCTTTCATCTCCCTCACTGCATCTTCCACTTCTTTCCATGTTAAGTCCATTTCTGTTTGCAGTTCATCTACTGTACCTCTTCCCCGATTACTTACTCCTCGCCGTGGTTTCCATTTGGGTTCAGGAGTTCTTCTAAATATTCTTTCCACATTTTCTTCAGTTCTTCCCTATTTTCTATCTCTTGTCCCCTTTTGTTCACCATTCTAACATAATCCGTAGGATCCTTCCGCCTCTTATTCTTTACCATCCCATACAGGACCTTTTTTGTACCTTCACTATCCTGCTGGTCATGACTTAAAACGTGATGAGGTAAATAGCCCAATACGTTCAAGGGTTTCTCCTTGAGCTTGATTGATTGTGATAAAGTAGGCCGAGATAGGACATTGTTGCTTATCAAAAGAAGTCGTAGGATTTGAGCTCTCTGCCTAATATTACTGCCTATTATATCCGAATCCAAGCAATTTCTTACATATTTATTACAATTAATATATTACCATATATGAGTCCTTGGTAAACGTTCAGATTTCCAAGGAGCATAACTATGGCTCATACGTTCGGAGTATGTAGAGGCGAATCACTTAATTCCAAGGAATTGAAAAATTCAATAATAGGGAAATGAAGTAGCTGGCTTTCATCTTCAGTATCCAATCTGTTAACGCTGATGTATGTGTTTGAACTACTGGATATAAGTTCAATGACTTTTAAATTAATATCATTACATTGTTGCAGCTTGGCAAATATGTTATATTCCAGCAGATCAATTTTACCCTCACAACAGTAAAGACCAAAGTAACCACGCATAGATTTTACGCAAGAGAAATACAATGTAGAACATTGCTTACATTTGATCGTCAAAGACCTTGCAGTACACTGTACTGCATAATATCTGGAATTGTTTCTGAAATGGCCTATTTATATTGGATTTTAAATGTGGCTTCGTATTATTCGATAAAACTATAGTGTCCTGCAATAACGGAGCCGCTAAATATTAAATGGCAAATAATACTTCCATTGCCGAAATCAACTGCGTAGTTAGACTCAGTACTCTAAACAAATAATCATTAAACAATTGTGTTATACAATGAAGTTCAACATGACCGTCCAGAGACTTTCATACTGAAGTTGGTTGGTGAGGAGAATGCGATGAGACTGAGCGCTTAAAATAAATTCCTTATAATTGTTCCTGCCAGCGAAATTTTTTGCAATAGCTTGAAAACGCAGCTCAGAATGACGTCCTTCATTTTGTTATAAACAGTACGAAGCTGCTCTAAATAAGCAATTTCCATTACCTGTTATAGGTTATGGCAGTACATTTTGCAGGGGAACATAGAATCACTTCGCCAACTACTGGAAGGACCATAGGCCTATACTCAATACTCACTTCGGCAGTCACCCTAATGGAGGCAGTTTTTGAATTCTATGTCCCGTGCAAGTCAAAAATCGTATTAACACATGTGGGCCCACCTATTCTTGTCTATCGCCCCGGAGACCCGGGTTACATTTCCTGCTCTGCCAAGAAATTTAATTCTGGTCTGAGGGCAAAAACGGGGCACATTCAGTCTCTTGAGGTATAACTAAGAAGAGGAAGGTTTAATTCCCACCTCGACAATCTTGGATGTGGTTTTCCGTGGTTTCCCACTTCCACTTAAGGCAATACTGGGATGGTTCCTAACTGAAGGCCTTGGCCGTCTCCTTGCCATTTACCACCTTAATTACTAATACACACAGTAATGCAGCCATCACAATAACACAGGTTATGAGAGAAAATTTCACACATACACACCCAAGTACACGGGGCTGAGTGACCACGATGTCGGAGCCCTTCAAACGAATTATGTTTGCCAAGTGTCTCTCATGGCGAAAGCAATTGTGGACACGCGCGAGTGCCTGGAAAACTACTTTTTTTCTTTAATAATTTAAGAAAAATGACACCCGATTGTTTTATAGAGCATTTAAGAATGAAATCACTGGATATTCAGCGCCGAGTTTAAATTTCAAAAGGGAAGATGGTACGCTAGCATTAAACAACAAGGAAAATTGTGATATCTTGGCTGCGTATTTTGAGAAGTTGTTAAATTGTCCAAAACCGACAGACAAGTTGAGTTTCAAATTTACAACACAAAATTTTGACTCTACGCCCCCAGATGTAAATGAAGTTAAATGTATTATCAACTCACTTAAAAACAATAAAGCCTCAGGCAAAGATGGAATAATTGCAGAAATGTGGAAGCTTGTAGATGATGAATTTTTAATAGCGACGACAAATCTATTCCAGAAAATTTGGATTGAGGAAGCAATTCCAGAAGACTGGTTAATCGCCTTAATTCATCCACTACATAAAAAAGGCTCAAAAATTGATGTCAATAGTTATAGGGGGATCTCATTGTTGTCTGTCACATATAAAATATTTGCCAAACTACTTTTAAACAGACTTGAACCACAGATCGAACCACAGCTTGGCGAGTTCCAAGGAGGTTTCAGAAGGAATAGATCGTGTGCAGAACAAATTCTTAGTTTAAAATTGATATTAAAATATTACAACAACAGGCCAAAGAATATCTTTATCTCATTCGTTGATTTTCAGAAAGCGTATGATTCAGTGGATAGGGATACTGTTTTTGACACATTGAAGGAATACCAAGTTGATCAAAAAACCATAAATTTAATAAAACTTACATTAACTAATACGATTTCCAGAGTCAAATTTTTAAATGAAGTTAGCGAGCCCTTCGAGGTAAAAACTGGGCTAAGACAAGGGGACAGTCTATCACCACTGCTTTTCAATTTGGTCTTGGATAAAGTCATGAGGACGTTTTGGGAGAAGAACGATTCAAGTGCTAAAATTGGTACAAAGAATAAGAACCTCAGAGTCAAAGGTTTAGCATTTGCTGACGACGTAGCGTTGTTTGCTGAATCAGAACAAGAAGCTATTAACCAAATTGATCAGTTAAAAGAAACGGCGGAAAAAGCGGGCTTACAGATTTCGTTGGTAAAAACAGAGATGATGACAAGTGATCAGAAATACACTAAGAAAATGATAAAAACAAATTATGGGAGCACCAGGGTCACTGACCGATTTAAATATCTTGGAGAAATAATTAGTAGCAATGGGACGGATAAATTGGCAATCGAGAACAAAAAAGGGAAATTGGAAAGATTAAATTTTTGTACAAAAAATATATACAATAAAAAGAACCTGTCTATCAATGCAAAATTACGACATTTTAATACTGTTGTTAGACCAGTCATCTTGTACGGCATGGAAACTACAAATATAACCGGAATGGAGAATTTGCTCAAGATAGAAAGAAGAATTTTAAGAAGGATTTATGGTCCTAGGAAAACACAGGAAGGTTATAGACTGAGATCGAATGCAGAAATTTATAGTAAAATCGACAACCTTGAAGTGATGATCAGAAAACGGCGACTTCAGTTCTACGGACATATGGTCCGCATGGATTGCTCAAGGTTAAACAAACAAATTTTTGATAAAATCTGGAACTATAAAGGACAAGGAGGCTATGTAAAACAAATGAAAGAAGAACTTCAAAAATTCAAAATTACTGAAGAAGATTGTCTAAATCGAATAGAGTACAGAAAAAAAATTTTTGGTCTCAAAATTCTTGTCGGGGAGAAGAAAAATCTCAACAGAGGAGAATGGACTGCTGAAAGAAGAGCTGCACAGTCGACCAGGATGAAAGACTTCTGGAAGAGAAAGAAGGAAACTAGACCTATAAAGAAGTGATATTTGCGTGGTCCTTGTTGGCCTGTCCGCGGTGTATATATATATATAATTTAAGAGTATGTCGACGATGATTATTATAACTTTTAGTCTAGGACGCTAATAACTTGACCACCGAAGCATTGGGAAGAAATTGCAATATTAAGGTACATAAGCAACATAGCCTAAACATTCAACTGTCGGTTAATGTTCCTCAAAATTTCCCTTCTTAAATATTCCCCTCCTTTATAATTCTCCATCACGTGAAAACATGCCATGTCTTGTGTTTTAAATATATTGATGCATTGGTGCTGCCATCTGCTGTCAGTTACTGGAACTATATGGGCGATGTACTGCCATCTGTTGTCAGTTATAGGAACTGATTGCAGATATTTAAACGGCGTACTGAGGACAACAGTTTGCTCTTTTGTTCACATGCTGTAATGCAATGGTAAAACGGAAATAAATCGTATTGAGAGGGAATGTAGAAATATGCATCTTTAACAGACATAAAACCTTTCTAATACTCCTTGATTAAACAATATTTCAGTGGTAAAAAAAAACTGTTGGAGAAGGCTGGAATCGAACCGGTGAATCTTGGATCCACAGTCAGTCGCCTTAACCACATAGCTAGTCGCGCACGCTTAATCTGCAGCAGACGCAGCCATTCATTATCTTCAAAAGCCGCTGTCTGAAGGAAATAATCCATTTCATTATTCAAATAAATCAATGTTGCACATTCGTATACGTTCATACTGTTATTATATTTTATTGTCAGAACTTGGTTAATGTATGTTTTCAATTACATGGAAGCTTATTAAATAACTTACATTTTAATGGACTTCTCACCGCCATTTTGTCATGATCCCAGGCGGATTGTGCGCATGCGTGAGGGGAAAGAATTCTGCTATTTTCTATATTAATTCAAAAATATACCGAGAGGGAATGTAGAAATATGTATCTTTAACAGACATAAAACCTTACTAATACTCCTTGATTAAACAATATTTCAGTGGTAAAAAAAAAAAAATATTGGCGAGGGCTGGATTCGAACCGGTGAACCTTGGAAACACAAACTGTCGCCTTAACCACATAGCTACTCGCGCATTCTTGTACAGCAGCAAACGCAGCCATTCTTTATCATTAAAAGCCGCTGTCTGAAGGAAATAATCCATTTCATTATCCAAATAAATCAATGTTGCACATTCGTATACGTTCATATAGGTATTATATTTTATTGTCAGAACTTGGTTAATGTATGTTTTCAATTACATGGAAGCTTATTAAATAAATTACATTTTAATGGACTTCTCATCGCCATTTTGTCATGACCCCAGGCGGATTGTGCGCATGCGAGAGGGGAAAGAATTCTGCTATTTTCTATATTAATTCAAAAATATACCGTAATATATTTGTTTATTTTATAGACGCTCTGCAAATCTAGAGGCCAAGAGCTTTCGTTAGAGTGCTCTACGAAGTAAATCGGTTCTGTCGTTCTCTCAATCTCGTGGTAACAAAAATCACCTTACTGTTTTAAATATATAGATTGCCAACAAGAAGTTCCGTGACGAACTAAGGAGCCTACTTTTCATGCCAATGATTAATCTACAGTATATGAAACTATCTAGAATAATGACGAAATTAAGTTGGTAATATCGAAATGTCTAATTAGTTCAAAATATTCCTGGTATAATGTAGCCTAATAGAGCACTACAGTTGACAGCCCTGGTGACTGAATATATTCTTAGTTCCATCTCTAAGGTACAGAATACAAAATTTGGTTGAAGTCCAATGGACGTTACATGCAGTTAGACATTGGATCTAACAGCAGGCGTAAAAGCATGTTGGCAACAACGTCATGCGTGTGCTGGTTAGAAATAATCGGAAATATTATGATATCTTGTTGTGCCAATTTTGGATGAAATCCATTTGTTAGTATAGAAGTTACATGTATTTTAAAATTTGACCTATCAGCAAGCATAGAATCATGTTGGCAGCACTGACTTATATTAATTACTCCAAATTAATCTAGAATGTCAGGTGCTATAGGTGTGCAAAGTATAGAGCTGTTGGATTGCATACTTTCTGATATATTGATAGTAGGGTAAAAAAAATATAGACAGCATTTATTAACAGTTGGCAGCCCTGGTTGCTCTTAAGAATACTTATACTCATATCTGTTGTGTTACACATAGCACATACGAAATTTGGTTGAAATCCAACTGATAGTATAGAAGGTACATGTATTTAAAAATTGGTCCTATCAGCAGGCTTAGAATCATGTTGGTAGAACTGAAGTATATAAGTTACTCCAAATGAATCTAAAATGTCAGGTACTATACGTGTGCATAGTTTAAAGCTGTCGGCTTGCATACTTTCAGATATATTGGTATTTGGACGAAGATAATAGAGATAGCAATTATTAACATTTGGCAGCCCTGATGGCTCTTAAGAATACACTCATTCATATCTGTTTATGTGCACATATTACATACAAAATTTGGTTGAAATCCAATTAATAGTGTAGAAGTTATATGCATTTAAAAATTGGACCTATCAGAAGGCTTAAAATTATTTTGGCAACACTGCCATGTATGGCCTCCTGGGAATTAAACTGAAATAGTATTATCTACATGTGAGCCAATTTTAGAATAGCTCCCATGCATACCTTCTATGATATCCAACATGGAGTTCAAATTTCTAGTGTGATATTTCAGCAGTTGGTAGCACTGACAGCATTTTCAAATATGGACTTGAGATATTCCTGTATACATTTTCACTCATACTAAATTTGGTTTCGATTGTTGCAGCCGTTTAGGAGTTGATAGGTGGGGGGACACACACTGCCAGACAGACAGAAGGACAGACAGACAGACAGACAGACATTTTCCCGGATCGATCTTATAAGTCTACATTTTTCTCATTTTTGCAAAATGTGAAAAGTAGGCTAAAAATCAAAATTATTCAAAAACAGTCTCCATTCTGCTAGCCTCGAGAGTTGACGTAAGTGGTATTTGTTATTAGTTTCTAGAATCGTAGTTGTCGCCAACGCGAAAAGCTACCGATAACAACCTTGCAATTATCGCTACCATTCTAAGCCTAAGGATGTCTTTACACCCCTGCATGGCTTTCGTTAGCAGTGCTACCTTCGCAATATGATGGTCGATGCGTTGTATTTGATAATAACCCAAATACTCATAAAGACCACTCTTTTAAGCCTATATAACACTTTTTAGGATGTTTTGGTTTTCGAAATATCGCCTACTTTCAAAACTGAACTTTTTAGTTTTTGTCCCAGAGACCTTGGACATGGTTTGTGGGTAGAGGGTGTAATGACCTTTCATTTATGTCAAACAAACATTTTTGTAGCATTGATAATTTGGAAATATAACCCATTTTAAAAATATTTTTTTGGGAAAACCAATTAATAATTCAATATTATTTTTGACTGAGAATAGGATAGAGGTAGGTGTAGGAGTTAATATATGACATTTAATGAGTTATTTTTAAACATATAGCCTACTTTCCCAATTCAACTTTTTAGGAAAAATTTGAAAAATACAATATCATTTTTGACTAGGCGTGGGATAGAGGTAAGAGTGAGAGTTGAGAGTCAATCATAACCTTATAATACTTTGGATTTTTGGAATTTTAGTGTGTTGTTGTTGTTGCTTACAAACAGGACAGTAAGCATTATGCTGTGATAAAAAGGCCTGAGATACATTCCAAGACCAAGAGAAAAATCCACTAAATACATGACAAAAATAACTTGACAAATAAGCCAACACAAAAGCCAACATAAAAGCCAACACAAAAAGCCAACATAAAAGCCAACACAAAAGCCAATATAAAAGCCAACACAAAAGCCAACATAAAAGCCAACACAAAAAGCCAACATAAAAGCCAACACAAAAAGCCAACATAAAAGCCAACACAAAAGCCAATATAAAAGCCAACACAAAAGCCAACATAAAAGCCAACACAAAAAGCCAACATAAAAGCCAACACAAAAAGCCAACATAAAAGCCAACACAAAAGCCAACATAAAAGCCAACACAAAAGCCAACATAAAAGCCAACACAAAAAGCCAACATAAAAGCCAACACAAAAGCCAACATAAAAGCCAACATAAAAGCCAACATAAAAGCCAACACAAAAGCCAACATAAAAGCCAACACAAAAAGCCAACATATAAGCCAACACAAAAGCCAACATAAAAGCCAACATAAAAGCCAACATAAAAGCCAACACAAAAAGCGAACACAAAAGCCAACACAAAAGCCAACATAAAAGCCAACACAAAAGCCAACATAAAAGCCAACACAAAAAGCCAACATAAAAAGCCAACATAAAAGCCAACATGAAAGCCAACACAAAAGCTCCATCCTTTGCCAAGCCAGATATTGTCAATGAATTTGGAAACTGGAAACCTTCATGTTCAACCTATTTGCCTGCCTTAATACCGTACACTCGGCATTTATCTGTTACAAAATTCATCCTAATATTATTACTGAAATTTGTTGAAATCCTTATTAGCCTTTTCAGGCCATCACCAGTGTTCGCAACCAACTTCAGAGAAACCTTATATAAGATACGTGTAATGCAAATGCATTCCTTATTCAGCATGGGTGAGAGTGGATTCAAAGCAAACCAAAACCACAAAGGGCATCATCCTGAAAGATTCCCCTGTTAATCTTGATCTTGGGAGATCATTTTGGCATACCAAGCTCGTCTGCCACCCTGTCCTGTTTGTTTTCATACATTCAATGAGTCTCGGGTCAATTGTGTAGTGTTGTAGTTGTAGTTTTACGTGGCCGTGAATCTTGTGATTATGAGCCACGGGACCTCCTTTTTACGTGGAATCCGAACCACAGGACTTGGTATTTCACTTCGAAAATCTCTCATGCATTGACCGGGAATCGAACCCAGTCCACCTTGGTGACAGGCCAACAGCTTGACCGCTGCGCTACCACGCCCCCGGGTCATTTTTACAGAGACGAAGTACCTCTGTCAGCCTTTTGTGAGGTGATAGTCGAGGTATGGAGAATACAGGTGTGATTTCCTATTCATGACATCATCAGAGATTTTCAAATCAATAACTAACTGCTCAGTGCGTCCCCGGCTAGATCACTTACAGCCCTTCTACTCTTCTGCTAAGATATGGATGCTCTCCAGATGTGCATGGACTCATTCAGTGATCAGTGATGTAAACAAAATGCAGGATATTGGTCAGTAATCTTTAGGGTACTTGCTAGATGGGTCTGTCTTAGGGATAAGATAAGTGAATATCAGGCAAAACATTAACCATATTGGATAGTGCGTATTAACTTCGTTATCTTATTAAATTGTTTGACAACACTGTTAATACTCGATATGTTTCCATTATTGAAACATGTTTTCGGTTCTTAAGTGCCCCCCAGGGGCTCACATCTAGTGAGATGTCGGTTGGCGACCACGGGATCCCAGCTGAGTCCGGCATTGCTTCCACTTACTTGTGCCGGGCTCCTCTCCGTCTTCCTTTCTGTCGACCTCTCTTGGTCAACTCTTGTTCTCTTCCGACCCCGACGGCATTAGGGTATCTGAGGCCTAGGGAGTCTCCTCTCCGTCTTCCTTTCTGTCGACCTCTCTTGGTAAACTCTTGTTCTCTTCCGACCCCGACGGCATTAGGGTATCTGAGGCCTAGGGAGTCTCCTCTCCGTCTTCCTTTCTGTCGACCTCTCTTGGTCAACTCTTGTTCTCTTCCGACCCCGACGGCATTAGGGTATCTGAGGCCTAGGGAGTCTTTCATTTTCCCGCCTTAATTGGCCCTTGTCTCATCTTTCCTGATACCCTCTTTCTTCGAGGGGTCAGCCTTCTTTTTCTTTTCATGTTATCTCCTTCCTTCTGCCCAAGGCCCTCAAGGAGGCAGGGTGTATGTATCCCCACCTCTTCTAGTGCACCCTGGATAGTGCTACACCCTCAAGGGCACACGGCTGGTGAGTTTGGGAGTTGGCGACCCCGAGGGATTCCTGAGCTGGGGCGGGCCGTCTCCATTTTCCCCTTTCCTATCTGCCTTTCATGGCTCTCCTTCCTTCCAAGTCCTTCAATCCTCATTCATCGAGGATTGAGGTCTTTTCTTTTCTTTCTGTCCTTTATTTGCCTTATCCTTTATTTGTGTACCATTTCTTCTTCTAGTATGTAAGTTTGTAGTTAGTAATAGTTGTAGTATTTTTTTTCATTCTCATCTTTCACTATCACCCAAACCATTAGGGGCCTATAACCCATATGTTAGGCCCCTTAAAACAACAATCATCATTGGTTCTTAAGTGGGGCCTTATTCAGTTGGTTTGCTTAGCTTAACACTTCATACGTATTAATTGAAAAAATGGCAATATAAATAATAGTACATTATGCAACGAGCCTATAATGGCTATAATTAATACACGAGTATGTTTATAAAACGAGCGTATGCGAGTTTTATAATTTCCATACGAGTGTCTTAATTACCATTATAGGCGAGTTGCATACGACTGTTTATGTTCGACGATAATTATAACTTTATTATTTGTTTTAACATATATATTCATAAATATCTGTTGAGATTGTCACTAGAACTTTGTGATCGGGTGCTGCGCTGGATAGTATATCTCTGTCTTCCAAGCTCTCTGACCGACCGACGCATGCGCACTGTGTGCTTCAATGCCATATGTTCAGATTGTTCACCAGTATTCAGTAAAACCGTCACCGAAGTCATTTGAAAAAACAACGCGCTGTGTAGTAATTGGATTTGGGGATATTACGGTACAGTGTTATTTCTTGTCTCATATTCACCAGTTTATTTACCCGAACATATGGAAGGTGCACTTCCGGTAATTTATATAGACATGTTGGATTTTGAGCGCATGCGTGAAGGTACCTTATCTAATTGGTCACACAACTGTTTCTTGAGCTCTGATTGGTGGGAGAAACTGTTTCATAATGAAAAATAGTGTTATAATGAGTCTCATTATGATACAGTTTTCTGACACATAATAGTCAGGGTCGAACATAAACACAATTTCGATATTTGGACGTCCTCACATATTAATTATGAAAAATATTACTCGTTTTTAAATTAGAAATCAAAAGTCAAAAGTTATAATTCAATACATAAATACATTTAGTGTCTTGATTCCTAATTGGTCTTGTGGTGGTCACGTGCAGTGTCTATTGGAACTGTTATTATGGAAGTCTTATTCAATTTGAAATCGCTTATTTTATAATCCTGGAGTAAAGATACGGTAATTTTAATTTGGTCCAGTTGTCAAATTCCTTGTACTATTGGACAACTTCTGTTAACGTTATTATTGTGGGGTTTGAAGCCATTTTTCAGTGTTTCCTTAGTAAACAATAGTTTGGTGCCTTTCAGTCGGTCAACACGAATGTACTCAAAGAGTTGGGTTATACCCTAATTCCGAAAAAAAAATACATGAGATTAATAAATACACTAGGATGACCAGTTTCGATCGACAAGCGACCATCATCAGATCCATTACACTTAGGCTATAATATCTATGTTTGAAAATACTGGTGAAAATATTTACAATATGTACAATTATTTAGTAAATAGTAAATAGTTAATAGTAAATAGTAAATAATTGTACATATCGTAAATATTTTCACCTGTATTTCCAAACATTGATTGTATAGCCTAAGTATAATGGATCTGATGATGATCGCTTGACGATCGAAACGGTTCATCCTAGTGTATTTATTAATATCATCTAATTTGTTTCAGGATTTGGGCATAACGCAACTCTTATGGGTACATTCGTGTTGACCGACTGAAAAGCACCAAACTATTGTTAACGTTATTATTAGATAAGGTGTTATATGTTCGACCCTGACTATTATATGTCAGAAAACTGTACTATAATGAGGCTCATTATAACACTATTTTTCATTATGAAACAGTTTTTCCCACCAATCAGAGCTCAAGAAACAGTTGTTTGACCAATTAGATAAGGTTAGCATCGCACTGCGCTGAGTTCCACGGCCTTCTAATTTAAATTTCACTGCGTGGCCTAGTGTCATAGTAGGGTAATCGAGGAGGCCATGGTCAAATACAAGGCATTCTCTTTGTCTCATGCGCTCTGTTCAGTACATAAAACTGGCGAAATCTTGACAGATATTTATGAATATTTATGTTCGAACATAAAATAGTTATAATAATTATCGTCGAACATAAACAGTCGTAGGCCTATGCAACTCACCTATAATGGTAATTAAGAAACTCGTATGGAAATTATAAAACTCGCATACGCTCGTTCTATAAACATACTCGTATCTTAATTATTGCTATTATAGGCTCGTTGCATAATGTACTATACTTATCTTGTTAATATGACATGAAGATGACCATGTTAGCCGTGTTCCTGGGCAGGCATCAATTCCACCCGGGAATTCCAGTCAGGTAGCCAGGGTTACCTCAATTCCACCCGGTCCTCCAAGGGACCCAGAAATGAGTTCCGCCCAGGCTTTTCCCCAATTACGTAAACAGATGTCATAACCCTCCTGCTCGCATACCAAGGGCAGTGTCATGTGTAGAAAAAAATAGAAAACTTGGCAGACTTATGTAAAAGAATATTATGATTAATTTTAAATCACCACCACCAAGTCCGCTCAATCTAATCGTTAAATCAGATATATCAGATATAAACATAATACAAAGAGCTAGATATTAATCACTGTTGTTAAATAAAAATATGGGCAGGAAATTTAATAAAATAAGAAACATCAGCATCTTAAAATCACATAAATCTTTACTTCATTTCAAACTATACAAGAAACATTAGATGAAACTCTTTTCGTTGTCGTATGGAATGCAAGAATTCGCTCATGCGCTGCAGAAGGTGTCTGACGTTAACCCGGCCCTTGGTATTCGAGCAGGAGGGTTATGAAATTTGTTTACGTCATTGGGGATAAACCCCTTTGCCGACCCCTTGTCAAAGCCTGAGCGGAGTTGAGGAACTTATTTTTGGGTCCCTTGGAGGACCGGGTGGAATTGAGGAAAATCGGGCGGAAATGATGTTCGACCGTGTTCCTTATTGACGAAGTATATTAAGTCCTGAAGATTAAAAACCTTGAATCAATATTAATTCGTACTTTTTATTGTACCGGTTTCTGCCACACTGTGGACTCCCTCGGCGCAAATAATAATATCAATAGAAATGCAAGACTTAGGCTACATTATTTGTTTTAGTATAAACAAAGGTTGTTCTCAAAACTGTTTCTAAAAATAATCCACTAAAGGCTATAGAACACACATTGAAATTTTAAAAGACCAGATCTGTTACAAAAATATGTTAAATACGAAAGAAATAAATCTTGATATAAAATCAGTTTGAAGTAGGAACAGCGATCTAGAAAAATGATTAAGATACGGTGTTTCAGGAGGAACACTAAATATTTTAGGAGGTGGTAGTATAGATGGAATTGCAATAAAAAATCCATTTAGCAATTGTCCCATTTTTATTGCATACGGAGATACAGACATTGGTATGTAACCAGAGCAGTTGTCGTTTCGGGTGTTGGTACACGTAGACTTTCTGCACGTATCGGTGTTCCGTGTACAAGAGTATGGCGAACATTACGTATAAACAGGTTGCATC
Organism: Meconema thalassinum; assembly: GCA_946902985.2. Taxonomy (NCBI): domain Eukaryota; kingdom Metazoa; phylum Arthropoda; class Insecta; order Orthoptera; family Tettigoniidae; genus Meconema; species Meconema thalassinum. Next base: position 675,294,384 of record OX336388.2, read on the forward strand.
CGTGTCATTGCCAGTCAGTTCAACACTTTCGAGCAGGAGATGCAGATAGACGATTGGAATTCTGTCGTCGGATACGTACAAATCGCCAAGTAATCTCATTTGTAATTTTCATTGATGAAGCCACGTTCACTCGTGACGGCATCAAAAACACTCCCAATGAACATCTGTGGTCAGAAGAAAACTCACATGCCATTGTGGACAAACATTTTCAGGAATGCTTCTCTGTAAATGTGTGGTGTGGATTGAATGACAATCAGTGGATCGGGCCAGTTGTATTAACGCATCGTCTAACAGGACCCCATTATCTACACTTTCTTGGAAATGAACATCCAGCATGATTGGAAGAGATTCCTTAGGGTACAAGAATGCGTATGTTCTTCCTGCACATCCTAGTCGTCTGGTGATACAACATCTAAACCTAACATTCCCTGTAAGATGGACAGGGAGATATGGGCAAGTTTCTTGGCCACCAAGGTCCCGGGACTTTACCGTTTGGATTTTTGCCTGTGGGAATGGTTGAAAACCGAAGTCTTAAAGGAAAAAGTTAACACAAGAGCAGAGTTGGTCGTTAAGATTATGCATAGTGCAGCCCTCATCAAAGAACACCAAGACGCCCTCCTAAGAGCTACATGGAATGCGAAGTGCAAAATGCATTGGTGGTGGATTTTTTGAAACTCACCTTTGAACGTCCCCTTCGCTTTACATTTGTTTGGGTTAAATACTACCAGCTGTATCTCGGTACACAATACAAATGGGACACATGTTATATGGAACTTCTTATTGCAATTCATCTATACTACCACCTCCTAAAATATATACTATTCCTCCTGAAACACCCTGTATAAATGAGAAACAAATTCTTTTTGTCCATATAACATCTACGTAAGTGTTCTAAGGTTTTTATTTCCCACTCCTTTCTAACGTTCTAGAATTTGTTTCACATTTCCATCTTAATCTTAATTTTAGACCACTGTTCCTACTTCAAGCTGGATTTATTGAACCCTTAACATTGTGTCCAATAATAATGTTTCATATTTATTAAAACACTGGAAATACTAAATACATGATATGCTGGATAGTTGAGTAAAATGTATGTAGCAAGCAAACTGGACTTGGCAAGATGGGCTACGTGCTCTGTGGAAGCTATTGACAGTTTCACAACCAATGCTATTCTTATTCTTCTGAGAAATCAGGTATAACGCTGAGGCGTACGTGACCCTCAACAGGCCATGATGCTTTGTCCACGGCAGGGAGGGAGAGAGAGTAGAAGAGTCGTGACGTCAAAATAAGTGCGGGATTTGTAAGGTCAGAACTCCGACCCCAACTTAACTGACGAATGAGAGAAGAGGACGCCAGATCATAGCATCAGGGTGTTTTGCGCGCCAAATCGGTTATAAAAAGATCTAGCGATCAGTTTGCGTGTTCGGCGGCAGATTCGCGACCTGTGAGAAATTACAAGCTTTTTGAGAGATCACACATAATTATAGGCCCATTATTAAAAAAATTGAGGAACTATTACCCCTACCACGGGAACTTTTAGGCTTTCTGTATATAAACTAATGTTTGAGATGAACCGGGGCACTCCTAATTATTCTTCGACAGTCAATTTTAAGACGTCCTTATGACGGTCTATGTTAAAAATTCTAGTTGTGTGTCGACAACTAAGTTATAAATTTCTTAAATTGTGAGATGGCAGTTAGCTATAAAATAGGGAAAGTCTACAGTTCTGCATAGGACTATATGAGGAAATAAAATACTCATAAAGCAGATAGTTAACAGTTTTAAAACTTTAATTTAATTGTGTTTTAACAGCGGCAAGATGACGACCTTGGAACGAAGGCAACAAGTTTCATCCTCCATCACCATGAGTGTTATGGGCTAAAAGGCCTAATGGTGGGAGATGACGAGGCGGGAGGCCTCTGGAAAGCGGTTTAAGTGATGAGTATTAAAAATTGATTTATTGATTTTGGACGAGGGGGAATCGAGAGAGATGTGTGGAACTTTGTACAGATTTTATTTGTGTGGTTTAATTTAAAATTTAGGGTTTGATTTCCTTAACTGACATGCGTGTAGTAAATTTTGGCATTGCGTGACAATTATGTTGTACAGTAATTTTTGTAACTTAAATATTGTCCTTATGTATACGTGAATTTTATAGCGAAATGGCCGCATATGATTAACGTATCAATAAATTGTAGGCATGAATGAGAACCTAGGAACGACAATGATAAATGGACTGGATTAATGATAATGTAAATCAAAAACTAGACAAGGGGGAAAAATTAGTGTTTTAATTGCTTTTATAACTCGGGCTAATTCCGATTCCAGTAATTATTATTTATTGTCATTTGAACAAGTTATGTGCCATTTATCTGAAAGGTTCATATGCTGCGACGAGATCTTCGAGAGTGTGTCACGTATACTTGGGTGTAAGTGTGATTGCGAGGAAAGGTAAAGCCTATTCTTACTGCAGCAATCATTCCGGCAAATTAGTTACCCAAGGGGCTAAGTTTGACCCGGAGATGTGTTCTTGAAAATCCCTGAGAGGATGTTTTGAGATAATGTGATATTTTGTATTTACGCGTTTAACAGGTGACGATAGGCAAAGGTCGCTGGACGCCGGCTGAGGGCCAGACTCTATATTTAGTGTGACACACATTACTACGACGGGGGAATGAATCAGCCACTTACTCAGATATGCGATAACAGACCCGGCTGTCTTCAGCTCTGTTATGACACGTAAATGTTAGCTTTAAAGCCTGATGAGTTAAGGTTATTTTATTTGGTTTAATTTGGGGAGTTGCCATGTTGTGGATCCGAAGGTTTTTATCATGACTACGACTTCTTTGTTCTTTGTTTAAACGCCAAATTTTCCGGCGTGAATTTAAAAAATTGTATTTTGTTGTTGTTGGCTCTTATTCCAAGGCCATTGTATTCATTGTAAATATAATTTGGCAACCGGCCAAACTTGTTTATGTCACGTTATGCTTTCCTAGTGTTTGAGGTATAAGACGGTAATTTCCGCAGCCCTTATTTTTAAATAATACACACGTGTATTTGGTTGTAGTAATCTAAGATTAGAGCATGTCAGTGTTGTTGTTTGAGTCTTCAGTCTTTTGACTGGTTTGATGCAGCCCTCCATGCCTCCCTGTCCTGAGCTAATCGTTTCATCTCTACATAGCTCCGACACCCTACATCGGAGGCAATCTGTTTAACATATTTTAACCTTGGTCTACCCCTACAGTTTTTGTCCTCGACCCTTCCTTCCATAACTAAGCTTGCTATTCCTGGGTGTCTTAGTATGTGTCCTACCAACCTATCTCTTCTCTTCATTAGCAGTCGCCAGAAACATCTCTCCTCTCCCACTCGTCTTAATACCTCTTTGTTTGTAACCCTATCTACCCATCTGATCTTCATCATTCTCCTGTAACACCACATTTCAAATGCTTCAATTCTCCTCTTTTCTGCTGCACCAATAGTCCAAGTTTCACTTCCATAGAGCGCCACGCTCCAGACAAAGGCTTTCAAAAATGACTTCCTAATACCTATATCTATATTCGATGTCAGCAGATTCCTTTTTTGTAGAAATGCTTTCTTTGCCTGAGCCAACCTACTTTTAATATCCACTTTGCTTCGTCCATCACTGGTTATTCTGCTTCCTAAGTAACAGAAGTCTCCTACTTCCTTCAGCTTTTCACCTGCCAATTTGATCTCCATAGAGGTTTCTGATATATTTCGGCTGCATTCCAGTATTTTTGTTTTACATTTATTTATTTTCATCATGAATTCTTTCCGTAAGACGGAGTCCATACCATTCAAAAACTCATTCAAATCCTCAGGCTTGTCGGCCAAGATGACGATGTCATCAGCAAATCTCAGAGTTGAAATTATTTCTCCTTGAATCTTCACTCCCACTTTAAATTTTTCTCTAATTTCCTTCATTGCTTGTTCAATGTAAAGATTGAAAAGTATGGGTGATAAGTTGCAGCCTTGCCTTACACCTTTCTGAATACCAGCTTCTCTCTCATGTCCTTCAACTCGAATGACTGCTGTCTGGTTTCTGTACAGATTGTATATCACCCTCCTATCCCTGTACGTTATTCCAATTGATTTCAAAATGTCAAACAATTTAGTCCAATCAACGTTATCAAAAGCCTTTTCTAAGTCTACAAAAGCCATGAACGTTCTCTTATCTTTCCTTATTCTACCTTCTAAAATCAGCCTAAGACTTAGTACAGCTTCCCTTGTTCCTACATTTCTCCTGAAACCAAACTGGTCTTCACCCAACTCCGTTTCTATCTGGCTTTCAATCCTCTTGTAAATTATTCTAGACAGGATCTTTGAAGCATGAGTAATCAAGCTGATTGTACGGTAATCTTCACATCTGTCAGCTCCCACTTTCTTTGGTATAGGGATGATTACATTCTTCTTGAAATCAGGGGGTACCTCACCTGTCTCATAAATCCTACACACCAAGTGAAATAACCTGATCAGACCTTCTTCTCCTATGCAGCGTAGCAACTCAATCGGTATATCATCTATGCCTGGTGCTTTGTTCCTGCTTAAGTCTTCCAAAGCTCTATCAAATTCTGATCTCAATATTAAATCTCCTTTCGCATCCTCATCAATTTCCTCCTCCCTTTCCATTACATGATTCTCAATCTCCTTTCCCTTATACAAACTCTCTATGTAAGCTTTCCATCTGTCAACCTTTTCTTCCCTATCTGTTAGAGGCTTTCCATTTGTGTCCTTAATATTACAGCATTTAGTCTTCTTTTCCCCAAAAGTATTCTTAATCCTTCGATAAGCTGTGTCTACTTTTCCTAATTTCAGACAATTTTCTATACCTGCACATTTCTCTTTCAACCATTCTTCTTTCGCTTCCTTGCACTTCTTGTTAACCTCATTTCTCAGACGTCTGTATTCTGCTTTCCCCTTTTCATCTCTTAGATTCTTGTGTTTCCGCCTTTCATCCATCAATTCTAGTATATCCTGAGTGATCCACGGTTTTCTACCTATTCTTTCTTTCCTACCAATGTTTTCTTCTGCGGATTTTGTTATTTCATTCTTCAAAAGTGCCCATTCGTCTGCAATTGAAGTTTGTTTAGGGTTTTTCATTAGTCCTTCCTTTATACTCTTCTTGAATCTTTCGTTTACATCCTTCTCTTTCAGTCTGTCTATTGCCCACCTTTTTGGCTTTTGACTTTTCTTCAGTTTCTTCAACTTTAATCTGCATTTCATTACAACCAGATTGTGATCAGAGTTTATGTCAGCACCAGGATATGTTTTACAATCCAAAATCTGGTTTCGAAACCTCTGCTTGACCATAATGAAGTCGATTTGGTAACGCCCTGTATCTCCTGGTCTCATCCATGTGTATATTCTTCTATTGTGGTTATTGAATAAGGTGTTAGCTATGACCAATTCATGCTCGGTGCAGAATTCTACCAGCCTGCTTCCTCGATCATTCCTTTCACCTAATCCGAAATCTCCTACTATCTTCCCTTCTCTCCCTTTTCCTACCACAGCATTCCAATCTCCCATTACTATAACATTTTCATCACCCTTGATATACCTCAGAATTTCGTCTATTTCTTCGTAGACCTTTTCAACATCCTCATCATCAGCTTGACTGGTAGGCATATAGACTTGTACCACTGTAGTGCAGGTAGGTTTTGTATTGATTTTTGCTACAATAATCCGTTCACTATATTGCTCATAATATTCCACCCGCTGTCCAAGTTTCCTACTCAATATGAGGCCAACCCCAGCTTGGCCATTGTTTGATTTAGTGCTAATGACCCTATAGTCTCCTGACCAAAAGTCCTGTTCTTCCTGCCAGCGCATTTCACTAATCCCAACCAAATCCAACCTCAACCTATCCATTTCCCTTTCTAAGTTTTCTAACCTTCCACTTCCTAGCAGACTTCTAACATTCCACGCTCCGATCCGCAGAATGTCAGATTTCCTCTTTGTCACTTCTGTGATGTTAACCCCCTCTCGAGTAGTCCCCACCCGGAGATCCGAACGGGGGACTAGTTTACCTCCGGATTGAAATTTTACAAGGGAGGAGGCCATCATCACATGTAATTATGCATAGAGAGGTGCATATCCTCGGGAATAGCATACGGCTGTAGTTTCCCGTTGCTTTCAGCCGTGCAGCAGGACGCAGTGTAGCCATTATTGGTTTATATTATCAATATCTTAACCGTCTATAAGACTAGTAAAGAATTGATTTATTCTGAAAGGCTGCTACTCCCTTTCAGAATAAGTAAAGAGCAATTCTACTAACAAAAATACTAACCTTCTACCGTACTAACAATTAAATATCAAAACTCTACTAACAAAAAACTTAAGTTCCACCAACAACAAATACTACCACTAAAACAGTCTGTCAGCAGACACACTCACATGCACCCTCACACATCACAGTCTACTGAAACAATGAACTATAACTAATAAACAATGCAACTGCTACCAGACACACTCACACACCACAGTCTAATAGAACAATGACATATTACTAATAGACAAACTAACTACCTACTTACAACTAAAACTAACTACATACTTACTGTACTTTTATTTGAATTGACAATATTTACAAAATGCAATTTAGATAGAGCTACATTAAGGGAAAAAGTCAATCTTTGTAAATGTTTAGAATGAGGAAGGGATAGAAATGTGTTCTGCCTGATAGTATCATAACACTTCACGGATTGCATGTACAATATGTACATCATGTTGGGAGAATACCTGTTTTTGTTCTTAAATATAAGAGAGAATTGCTCGGATAAAAAATTAACTTGCTGAGAAAATCCCTCTTCTCCACTATCCAATAAAGTTTCTTGAATGACATCCAGCAATTTTAATACATTGGCCACTTAATTTTCCAAGGTGGTTTGGAATCTCTTCTCAGTAAGATACTGTAACTAACTGAACAGTGTTCTCCAACTCTTCACAGCTGTTTCACTTCCCAACACTGAAGAAACTTCTGAAGAAGACAATTGCAAATTGTTATAGAAAACCGAAACAAGTAAATGATTATCTACATTAATATAAAAATAAAAAGTCATAGACTCAAAATTGATTCTATGTATAACCACTCTATCATCAAAAATATTGAAATTAATAGCTGAGTCCCATTTCACTTTAGTGCTATTATCTGCTAATCGTTTCTCCAGAGAATTGCATAAAATCTCGAAACTGATTATAACATCGTCCCATTCTGCAGTAGTAACAGCACTTTCTTGAGCATGTTTCTTCCTCACTTCGATTTCTCTTCTCTTCTCTTCTGGATGTTTCCGCTTAGTTTCACTTTCCTTTGTCAAGTATTTCGGCAAACATTCAAGAATAGTAGGACAAGAACCTTTAACTAGCTAGGGATGATCATATTTATGCACTTGTTTCTGTCCATTAGAATCACAGTATTCATTCTGTAAAATAATGCAGTCCGGTTGAAAATGTTTAATACACACAACGCTGTTCTCCGAAGGTGTCCAGTCCTTCCTCGGAATGCTTCTCAGCCATCTATTTCTCAAGTTTACTTCCTTGGGAAAAGAGAAACAGTTCACGTAGGCGGTTTCAACTCCACGAACCTGAAAATTACTCCTACATCCTGGAACACAGCACCTTCGTGGCATTGTATATGCATTTAAAATATACCACGTGTGGCACGGGTATAACACTTGTCACTGGACAACAGGAAAAGCAATATATTGTGAAATGTCACCCTCGAAACATGGAAACAATGACCACATCACAGCGCACCAAAAAGACTGAGCATCTGTTTGCTGTCTGGAGTAAGACCCATGACGTCACAGCCCCGCAGTGTTCCTGCCTGTTAACGTAAGAACGGCATGGTGATACACATTGAATGCGTGACGGTCTACCGCGCGTCTTGCCCCTAAGCGGGCACGTGCATATACTACCCGCATCTCATTAGTCTCTGCCAGGCGAGAACCAGGAGCGCATATATGATAACCATGGTGGCGACAGACTTTGCCTGACAAATTTCCCTGATATTTCCCTGATTTTCGCTCAAAATTCGCTGATATTAATCGCGTTCCTTTCCCCCTCCATTCTGCCGCAGGAGCGAGTCAGTCGCATGGCCCTACCGAAGCACGCACACACAGATACGAAGCTGGTAGTAAGCGAGCGGAATCGCGCCAGGTTAGGGCTGGAAAATAATTATTTTAAAGTTTCATAAATTTCCCCAGATTTTTTCTACACCTCTGATATTTCCCTGATTTCCAGGTTCTGTTGCTACCATGGTGTATTTATTATGTAATTGTTGTTCCCACATTTCCGTAATTCATCTTCGCAGTACGGAGTTCGTTCCCGAACCGACTGTTTGGTCGGAAACGAGCGCCCGTCAAAGTGCTCATTACTTGAACTAGTCTTAAAACGTGTGTCGCTCATAAATATTAAATTCTTGTACTATTATTATTTGTTTGTCATTTTTGGATCTTGTGATCCGTATCTTTTGTTACATTGGATTAAGTGATATTGCAGTTACAACATTTGTTAGACAGCTGTCATCCCATGTCACCATGGTACGTCTGGCTAGTCAGTGTCAGATCTGTTCACGTGCGAGTGAACTAATTTTAAGGGTGGTTTATTGTTAAGTGTTTTTATGTTTGATTCAGTTATTAAATTTCATTTGTTAGTAGATCCTGTTGTTTTCTTGGCTTTTTAATAATTAGTTGACCGTATGAACCCTGGAAGTTATTTTAGATAGCATAAAATCTCTAAATCACATTAACAAGAATCCATTACGACCCCGAACCTCGAATCTTGTCTACATGCTATTATAGAAGGGTACATTATATTGAACCCTTTAGTATTGCAGTGTTTATATGCAAGAATCTTGATCAAGGGGTCGTTTCACCAAAACGAGCTGGTTGATTTCTAGATCACGGTGAAATCTCTTATTTCTCAATCGCCGTAATCTGCGATCTGCTTGTTTTCTCATGTAGGCTCTCGTTCTCTCTATCCGCAGGTCAGGTGCTATCATGGGATCTTGTGGGCAGTTAATGATGCTTTTCCACGTTCTCACTGGATACTCGTTTTTGTATAAGACCATAGGGATCTGCCCTGTTGACTCGTGCCTGGTAGAATTCATGCATGTCTCTACATCCTTAATTTTATCCACCCACTTATGATGTTCTTTGGGAATGAAGATTCTCAAGTATGATGTTACACATTTTATTGCTCTCTCACTTGGATTAGCTTGGGCATGTCGGATACTGCTTAAAACGTGTTTTATACCCATGTCCTCCATACCTTTCTTGAATTCGGCGCTTGTAAAATAGCTGCCATGGTCTGACAATATAAATTCTGGTTTTCCAAGGATTGGAATAACTCTATTTCGAATACGACTGAGTACTTGTTTCGATGTAGTTTTCTGAATGGGGCATAATACGACAAACTTAGAAAACACATCATTGCACACTAGCAAGTGACGGCAACCTCGTCTACCTTTCGGGATTGGGCCGAAACAGTCCAGGGCCAGTAGCTCGCAGGGTTTCTGAGGTAGCAATGGTCTAGGATACTGCCTCATTAAATAGTTATTGTGCTTTGTCCTCTGACAAGGATCACAAGTCGTAATGACGTCACATATAGTTGTTCTCATATGTGGCCATGTAAATGTCTCTCCTATTGTCGCTTCGCACTTGTCTACGCCGACGTGTCCGTAACTTTCGTGAGTATGCCGTGTCAATCCTCGCTGTAAAGATGCAGGTACAAGTATGCGTAACTTGGTGTGGTCATTATCTACCCATTTGTGCAGCAAATTGTTGACAAACATATCTTCCTTCTTTGGCTTTCGCTTCTCGAAATGCATGTGTTCCTGTAGGTAGCTGTTTTCTGAAGTATTGAATTAATAGCATCATCCATGGTTCCGCTTCCTGTTCTCGCTGTATCTCACGTAACTCTTCCAAGAATTCCCGGTCCTTCGGTGTTAACTCCAAGTGTTGTACCATCGCTGTTTCTTCGTCATCAGGCTCTGGGTTCCTGCTGAGTGCATCCGGAATCACGTTCATCTTCCCTGGGCAATGTTCAATCTCAATGCTAAACTGCTGAATATATATAGACCAACGTGTCACACGTTCGCTTGCCATCGACGTCTTAAACAAGAATGTTAGTGCCTTGTGATCAGTCCTGACAACAATGGGGTAGCCATAAATTATTCGTTTCCATTGTTGTAGCGCATGAAGGATGGCCAACAGCTCTAGTTCCGTTACAGTATAATTGCGCTCGTGCTTACGCAATTTTCGGCTGACAAATGCCAAATATGTTTTATGTTGCAGGTTAGCTGGATCTTCTTGGTAGAGCATGGCACCTATACCAATTAGTGAAGCATTCGCTTGGATTATAAATTTGTGCTTGAAATCTGGATATCCTAACTTAATGCAGTTTTCCAGTAGCTGTTTTGTTGCTTGGAACGCCTTCTGACATTCCGCATTCCATAACCATTTATTATTCTTTTTTAGCATTTCCTGCATTGGAGCTACAGTCTCCGTGTAACCTGGACAGTTTTCTTTAAAGAATCCCGTTACGCCTAAGAAAGCCCGAATGTGCTTGACTCTCGTTGGTGTAGGGAAATTCTTTATCGCTTCGATCTTAGCTGGGTTTGGCTTCACTCCCTCCTTGTCAATGATGTGACCCAAATATAAGATCTCGCTCTTGAAGAAATGCGATTTCTTCAGGTTTACTTTGAAATTTGTTGCATTAAGGTTGCCTAATACTTTATCTAAATTTTCCATGTGAATTTCAATGTTGTCGGATGCCAGCAGAATGTCATCAGTGTAGCGCTCCGTCATCTCCTTAACTTCCTCGGTTAGATTCCAGTCCAGGTCTCGGATTAAAGCACAGCCCGCTGTTTTGGCTCCGAAGGGCATTCGGACGAAACAAAACGTTTGGTTATCGAATAAGAAGCCAGTTAGAAGCTGTGACTTCTCATCCAATCCAATATGGTGGAACGAACTCGTCAGGTCTACTGATGAATAGATGCTCTTGTTCTTAAAGCCTTTTAGTACGTCTCTAATAATTGGTGCTCTGTCATACTCATGAAAAATGAGTCTCATGTTGAGATTTCTGGCATCTAAACAAAGTCTAATAGATCCATTTGGTTTTGTGACTGCCAAAATCGCATTTAGATAAGGTGTAGGTGTCTTCCTTATCACTCCAGCTTGTAACATCTCATCTATAATGACCTTGACTTGACCACGATATTTTTCCGGAATTGGATACAATCTACTTTTGAAAGGTGACCAATCCTCGACTTGCATTGAATATTTGATATTTAATATTTTTCCAGGTACTGTGTCAAATACTGCTTTGTGCTTCCTTAAAATCTCTTCCAATTGTTTTCTATGTTCACCCCCAAGTTGAATGTCATTGAGCCGCTCCTGTAGTAACTCTTCAAATTGTGCATCACTGTCGTCTCCTTCTGTTAATAAAGACCATATCTCCTGGGATTCACTCTCCTCATCTAGTTCCACAACAGCTCCTTCTATGATGTTATCTTCTGCCTTTCGTATCTCCTCTTCCATCTCTTCCGATATTGCTTCCAATGCCCAAGAATTTACATCTCTTCCGGTAGTGATTTCATCCATATGCAATCCCACATTCTTCAGTTGATCATACTCTCTAAAACTGACTGTATTCTTGTGCAAATCTATCACTGCTTGATAGTCACAAATGAAATTTGCACCAAGAATTATATTGAAATTCATCTTTGCCATGATAATGAATGTTTGCCCAAAATTGTGTTCCAATGTGTTCAGCTCTAAGTATGCCTGACGTTTACAAGTGACAGTGCGTTCAGGAATAACACCCCTCACTTTGAGTTGTGGTACGGGAATCACAAGAATATTCTGACTCCGTCCCAACTCTCGAACCAAGGCCTCCGATACCAGACTGATCTGCGAACCCGTATCCAATAAACATCTTATATTAATTCCACCAATCCTCGCGTAAATAACGGGTAACTGCCTAATTTAATCGTTCCGTGGTTTCACCGTCTCCTCCAGGCAATCTTCTGGCAAAGCAATCCATTCTTGTATGTTCGCTACTATCCATCCATCTTCAACTTCCGACTGTTGCGTTTGTAGACTGTCTCCTTTATCCAAATTTAGATTTTTTTTAGCTCCGTTGCGACTCCCGTCATCATTTTGTCGCCCACGCCCCTGACTTTCCTCTTGTCTCAGTAGACTTCCAGCTTCCTCAGTATGTGTGTCTGGATTCTTCATGTTCCCAATGGCTTTCTCCCATCGTCCTTGCTCTCCACCTTGACTAGCGTGTAATTCCTCTAGGTAATTTTGTGATTGAGCGTGCCTATCATCCCAGTCATTTCGATAATTACGTGCCTCTCCTTGATTTTGATCTCTCCTTCCTTTCCATCTTTGATTCCCATTGTAATCACCGTATCTTCCATAAGGCCTCTCATTTCTTCAATTTTCACGCCATTGCTGATACCCTCTCTGTTGATATCTATTGTTGCCTTGATATGACCTATTGTTGTAATTATTCTCGTTACGCTGGTACGGTCTGTTTTCTACCTCTTCCTGGTTCCGCCTAGGTGTGGATGTGCTTGTATTTGTACCCTGCGTTTTCGTGTTTGCCTGTTTTGGTTTTATGACCTCTGTCGTATTGACTAACTCCAGTTGTCTTCCTCCTCTATAATGATTATGAGATGTAGTCTCATCTATCTGGCGTAATATCTGTTCTGCATGTAAGGCCGTACTAACGTTCGCTGCGACTAGTACTTGTTGCACGTTGACTGGTAATTGCCGCGCTATAGTCATCACCAGATCCGCTTCATTTAAAGGGTAATCAAGGTCGCGAAATTTTAGCATTTGCCTGTTAAAGAAATCTGAGTATTTCGTTTGCTGGGTAGTTTGGTATTTCCTAGAGTAAAGCGCCATTCTTAAGCTCTGTTGTTATGCCGGCGACCAGTACTTGCGCAGAAACGCGATTTTGAAATCTGTCATAGTTCCAAATGTATATTTGAAGCTTAAAAACCATGTAAGGACATTTCCTGACAAAAATCTCTCCATCATCCTTAGCCTACGTGCTTCAGGTACCCCAGTATCATTGTAATGATCTTCAATTTCTTTAATAAAGGCTTTAGGTGTCACCCCTGAATTCTCCGTGTATTTCTGCGGCTTATAATCGTTCGAGCGAATTACTTGGATAAGTTGTGTGGGCTGATGACCGTCCTGTGGCATGGAACTCCTTTCAATATTCTTGCGAAACCCCTCCGTGTTTGTCGTTAATGGGCTCTCTGTCTGTCTGACTTCCTGCTGTGCTGGTCCCCTCCGGGCTATTTGGGTCGTCCTGCTTATTTTCCATTTTTCCCGTTTTTAATATCGAGGATTGTTCTATTGACCTCAGTTCAGCTTTAATGATCCTGTCTGTTTGTTCTTTAAGTTTACTCTTAATTTCTTGCTCTAATGCTTGAATACGAGTATGATTTTCGCCTACTGTCTTAAGGATGGTTGATCTTTCCTCTTTAGGATCGATATTAATTTTTCGCCAATCTTTTCTTATTTGCTCCTTAATTGTGTTTACTTTTTCCTCAATATGGCTTTTAGCGTCATCCTGATTGCTTTCTATCTGGCTCAACCTTTCGTCGATGGTATTCTTTAATTGATCCTGATCCGCTTCTAGGCTTTTCCATTGCTCCGCTGATTTTATTTCGAGACGATCCATATCTTTAATTATGCCGGATATATTTTCATCTACCGCTGATAATTGTTGTTGAATGACCTTGCCGCTTTTTTCCATTTCCTTAAATCGTCCTTCCAACTTATCCTGAGCTATCTTGACCTCGCTCGTACTCATAGTGCATGCTAGTTCAATTTGCTCTAATTTACCTAACACCGTTTCATCCAGAATGCTAAGTTTTTGATCAAATATAATTTCCATTTTCTTAATCTGATCTAATTGTTTTTCATTGTTTTTACCAACATCTAGGGCCAGCAATACCATCTGTTGATTAGTATGTTCCTTCATCTCTGCGGTTAACGAAGCTAATTGGTTCGTGTTTTTAACATTCTGCGCCTCTAACTGCGAATTTATAGTGTCATTGATTTCATTTTTAGTAATCTAGCTTGTTCCGCCTGATATTCATTTTGTTCAATCCTACTGTTATTTAATTGTGTCCGCAATGATTCACTTTGTTCAGATAGTTTAGTTTGTAGTGCTTCACTCTGCTCAGACAATTTGTTTATAGACTCACTTTGTTCTAACATAGTATTGTTTAGTGATTCACTTTGTTCGGATAGTTTAGTTTTTAGTGATTCACTCTGCTCAGACAATTTGTTTATAGCTTCACATTGTTCTAACATACTACTGTTTATTTGTTCAGATAATTTCGCGTTTAATGATTCGCTCTGTTCTGACAATTTAGTGTCCAACAATTTCTGTGTCCTCCTAGCTGCACTCTCAATGATTTCTTGAATCTGTTCTACTGTTGCCATGTTATACACTTTATATGAGACATTAGGGAAATGGCATAAAGCAATGTCCCCTGACACACACATATAATCCCAATGCACATTTAATTTCTTTACCCTACTCAGTTCATTTATATTTTACATTTAATCCCACTAGTCTATTGCATCTCTGAGTGGTTCTAATTTTACCCAATTTAATTTAAACCCAAACACATATTTAGTCATTAAATTTTTATCCTGATCTGATATTAACTCTGACTAATTAACAAAGTATTAATTGTCATTTAAGGCTGCCAACCTCCTAACATTTTCATGAGTTTGACTTTCTAAACAAATCTAGTTTTAACTTTAATCATTGGGCGCCCGGTATCACGTATATTACTTTTTACTTTAATTCAATAGACAAAAACGTGAACCGTATTTTACATTGCAAACTCCTGATTTTAATTTATATTTCACACAGTTGGCGGTATCCTCTTCGCCTCAATTACTTTTAATAAAATATCACTTTCCGGTGATTAAAATACTGTCATATCTGCCTCCACTTGTGGCCTGTCAGTTTTACATAAATACGCCAACTAAATGTGTTCCAGCAGCGAACCAGCAACAAAAATACACCTTCATTGTTTCGTCAGTTTGTAAACCCAACTACGCTTACATTGACATGTGCAATTTCTTTGCCGTTACACCACAGTGAACCGCCCCACGTTGGGCGCCAGTTTACCTCCTATGAACCCTTTAGTATTGCAGTGTTTATATGCAAGAATCTTGATCAAAGGGTCGCGCTCAGTTCATAGTGTGATGTTTAGGTTCGCCAAACAACATGCTCTACTGAGGTAAGGGTCATAGGATTTAAACTATAATTAAGAAAGGAAGTGACAAGGCGTAAAATAATAACATAATTTAATGACTATTAGTGCAAATAAAACGAATATAGACAACAACGATAATAAATTTCCTCCCTGAATCTTTCCATGACGGAAATATTTATCAAAAGTTGAGGAGTCAGACGGATCTCCCCTTATAAAAAATGTTGATCCAAGTTCCACTAACTTGCATTGGATTTTATGTATGCGTAATGACTAACTACGAGGAACGAGTACTAGGATGACTGTTCGTTTACATCGGGTAACAGCCACGACGCTTACGAACAATAATCTCGTAAATCAACGTTTACGGATATGGGACACAACACTAATAAAACCCTTAAAATTTAATGCTGACACACAATCTAAAAACTAATATTTACAGGAATCTCCCTCGAGACCCTCCTTCGATGCAATGACGCATCTGACAAATGAGCTGCCAACCCGGACAATTGCTCAATACACAAACAAGGAAAAGACAGCATCGCACGTGACTACACGGGTCACTAATACAGAACATAAACATGGAATGAAACCAACAACAACAAAGCCTCACCGGCTGAGATTACTTTATATGAATAAAAATGCACGTTAAGCTAACGCTTCGGAGGTTATAGTGATTCGTAGGCAACTCCCATTTATTTAAACAATTTTTACCATTGATCAGTTCTTATTCTGTATTTCAAGTAATTACGGAGTCAACAAGCACTCCCCTAATGACCTCGATGCAATCCTTTTCAGCCCGCCTTGTGAAACAACTTCTCCCTTCCTCAACTCTGGTCATCGTCCAGCCCCAGTGTGTAAAAATAACATGACCAACTGACCGTTATCTCGTAGAATCAACAGCAACAAATCTCAACCACATAAACATATGGTAAGACCTTAATCGATATAGCCACATATGTCCTCGCAAGGTAACCATATGGACTTGGCACCAAGCTGACAGAAATCAGTCTACGCTGAAATTCCCGCTTGTAATGACCAATTAAATACACACACACACACACACACTGCTGGGAATGACATAACATTTTTCACACAGGTTGGCTGAATCAGATCCTCACAAACTATTTAAAAAAAATATTAAAACCTACGAGAGAGCTGATTGCTCCTCGCCACAACACACATTGCTCCAACGGCAATGAACTCACTGAATCTGATCAACAATAAACATTACAAGATTAATTTACCCTCCAATCTACTGCATAATTATACTAATTCAGTCCTACTTCTGAAACACAACATATCTCCGAGAGACGCTTCTTAATCGCACTACGTAAACATATGCGAACACGGTCGTTCACATAGCCACATTAATTAAATCAAACAAACAAGAACTTACGACTGATAAAATAAGTGCGAGCTGTTTCCATGCAAAAGGTGTGTCAGACCAAAACTAAATACACTACGTTAATCAACACAAGCAAGATATTTACAAAACAAAATATGTCCCATATACCATAAGTTAATTTGTCAGATAATAAGTATATTATTCAGTACTCATCCTCAGCCAGTCACCGTCAACGAACATCTGCAGCCATTTCCCTACTTAAATTCTGCTTAGCTCATCTCAAACATCTCGATGGAGTGTTGACAGTTCCAAACTTCTTCCAGGATAAGCGATGTCATCTCTCGTGCTGATGCAAAAAGTTATAGGTTAATTCACACTCGATATCTGTTTACTAAATTCGCCGTTTTAGGTACTTAATTCCCCAGAACAGTCTGTTGGCGAATTGTCGATGATACTGTCCCTACAAAATAGTACAGTGGCTATCTATCACACTGAATTTAACACATTTGTATTAATAAAAATCTGTCCTCATGACACGCAAAGTACAAGTGCCTACGTCCTTAGACGCACAAAAATAATAGTAACCTGTGTCTTCCGACACACACAATATAATAGGCTACGTCCTCCGACGCACAAAAGTATAATAGCAATGTCTTGGCTCTTCACGCCACTTATAAATGAACTGGCCCTAGGTATCGATAGAGGGGGAAATTATATAAAAATTTCTCAAAATAATAGTGGTACAGGAATGAAACAAATATCACTGAACTCGTAAAATTGCGCAGGTCAAGAATATGCCCATTAATCCTAGAATCGATCGTAGAGATGTTGTCTAGCCGATCTCCCGCATTAATGCTAGCTTTCGCGTGCCCAAGCTAGACTTGGCGCGTTCGTAAGCATTCATCTCTCATTGGTTCCACTTTTTCAATAAATTGGCGGTTTTTATCAGACCTCGGCCTCGTAGGAGTGTCCAGTAGTTTCATCAGCCACTCACGTTACTGCATTATATTTTTTCTAGGCGCGAATATTACAATGAACATACCATAAGCGTGTCTCACCACGCGTCCCTTCTATTTTGAGGTAGCCACCACCTGTCCTTCTGAAACATTGCTAGGGTCTTTCTTTTCACAATGCTAAAGTATTTAGCCTTTTGTCATACTGCTGCAGGTATGTCCCAACTGTCTCCAACAAATGCTTGAAGTTTCCTCATCTTCGTCTGGCTATTTCATGACGCTGGTGGAAATATTAATTAATTGAAGAAATAAAACATCGAATCATTTATCCATCAGAGGATAAAGGGTACAATATCAAGATTTATTTCTTTGATATTTAACTTTTTTTTTGTAAAAAATCTGTTTTTTTTTAGTTTATTGTGTGTTCTTTAGCCTTTAGACGATTAAGTTTTTAGAAACAGTTTTGAGAACAACCTTTGTTTATGAAAAAAAAAATGTAAGTCTTGCATTTCTATTCATATTATTATTTATGCTGGCCGAAACCGGTACAATAAAGAATACAAATTAATATTGACTTGAGGTTTTTAATCTTGCTAATGCCAATTGGGAAGGGGGCAGCGTGGGCAGTAGGTAGAGGCGCTGAACTACTTACTGAATGGGAGTTGGTTCGATCCCTACCCAGGTAGTGGACAGTCTATTAGAAAAGAAACTATCACTTTCGGAACGCAAATAGCCCTGGGGCTCACTCAGACTTCACCAGAAATGAGACGTCCAGTTGCAAAACTCGTTTAATCCACTTGTGAATAAGGACCATGTCATAAAATTATTTATTTAATTAGTTTATTTTATTTTACTTTATTTTACTTTATATTGTTTTATTTTGTTTTGTTTAATTTTATTTTATTTTGTTTTGTTTTCTTTCGTTTTTGTTTTGTTTTATTTTATTTTATTTTGTTTTGTTTATTTTGTTTTATTTTGTTTGTTTTATTTTGATTTTGTTTTGTTTATTTTGCTTTAATTTATTTTGCTTTGTTTTATTTTGATTTTACAGAAAACAAACCCAAAACCAAAACCAAGAAAGCAAATCAAAAAGTAAAATTCAAAAGCAAAATCACAAAGCAAACACAAAACCAAAAACCAAAAACACAAAGCAAAAATTTAAAAAGTAGAAATCAACAATCACAAAAGATGCGCGAGGCAAAGTCCAGAGAAATGTTTCTTATGAAAATGATTCTTTTTCACAAGTGGATTAAATGAGTTTTGCAACTGGACGAATCAAATGAGTACCGGGGTAATTTCTGGGAGCAAAGACGGCCGGGCATGGAGCTGACAGTGCCGATGTCACAAAAAGTGGAAGTCTCTACCTTCCACTACTCCCAGGGCCTCCATGGTCTATATGGAGTTGGTTTGGCTTTTTAATGTCACTTGGTCCAAAAATCCCGTGCTTATTTCGTACACCTTAATGTAAATCGTCATTTCACTCGAAAGGCAAGCTAAGGAACCAAGCTGAATAAGGTCCCACTGAAGGACCGAAAACATGTTTCAATAAAGGAAACATATTGAGTATTAACAGGCTTCAAACAATTCAATAAGATAATAAGCTAAGGTAAGTGAAACCTTGAGTAACTAACTCGGTGAAGATTTCTGATAATTTCTGGTGAAAAACTGAGAAGAGCTTCAGCCAATAATTTTGAATCCCACCTGGTCCTCGAGCTGTCAAATTCAGAGTCTTGCTTAGCGCTCGACTGACATCTTCAGTGGAAAAGTGTTCAAAACCCGTTACTTTTGCTCAGTGGCGGTTCCAGGCCTTGCGGGGCCCTGGGCGATATGATAAGGTGGGGCCCACATAAATAGGAAATAAAAATGTATCAAATCAAATGGAAAATAGTTGGGTAATAATAATAAAATAAAGAATAGTTACAATATTTGTAATAGGCCTACACTACAGTACATTTTTATTAATGTGAAAGAAACCTTTAAGTCCCCTTGAAGAAGATTATGTAAACTATGAAATATTAAAAAAATACTTTGCGAAGTAATATGACTGGCTGAAGTCTTCTATTTTTTCACTGAAATCTAAACTTGCTCAACGGTCACGGGAGGTCATAGCTGCACTGAAAAAAGGAATATGAATTACTAGCAGTAGTACCCGGCTTCGCCCGGTGGAATGATGATAATATTTCAGTCTCCTTAACACTCAACGTCATTGATGAAGATGATACTGACGACGACTGCTATTGAACGGGTATAATAAACTTACACTCTAATAGAAATACATATTTTTAAATTACCGGCGAGGAAGACTGTGGTGTTGCCTAGTAGTATAATGGGCGTAACATCTAGGTCATTTTCCCTTTTGATGAGGATGACAATGAAGACTACTACTACTGAACGGGTACCGGGTGAGTTAGCCGTGGTGGTTACGGCATGACTGATGGCAGTCGCTCACATCCGGGAGGCGAGGAGGTTCGAATCCCCCCGCCGGCAACCTTGAAGATGGTCTTCTGTGGTTTCCCATCTTCCTTCCAGGCAAATGCCGGGGTTGGTCCCTAACTATAGGCCACAGCCGCTACCTTCCAAATCCTCGTCCTTACAATCCAACTTCCCTCCTTCCCTCCCCAACGGTACTTGTAGCTCACCCATTGGGTGTCCGTCTCGAAGCAGCTACAAAACTGGCGAGCCGAACATGTCCTCGGACACTCCCGGCACTAAAAGCCATACGCTAAAAAAAAAAAAAACTGAACGGGTATATTAAACTTACAAACTAATGGAAATACACATTTTATAAATCACAGGCAATGAAGACTGTGGTGTTGCTTAGTAGTACTGTATAATGGACGTAACATCTAGATCATTTGCCCTTTTGATGAGGATGATAATGAAAACTACTGTTGAATTGACACGACAAACTTACAAACTACTGTGATAGAAAGAAATATTTCAAAATTCACAGGCGATGAAGACTTATTGTGTGTGGTGATTAGTGGTATAATGGGCGTAACATCTAGGTCATTTGCCCTTATGATAATAATAAGGTAATGAAAAATGACTACTAAACGAACATGGTGTAATTTTAAATCTGATATAGGCAATTCAGATTTCTACCTTCGATGTCTTCCAAAGTCTGAACGTTATTTTATGGCTTAGGCCTATACTCGATGCGTGTAGTGAAAGAGCTTATCGAGTACTGCTCGGGTCCAAGCTGCTCGAATCGCAGATGATGACGATATATGATGACAGACGTTCGGGGGGGTTCCCGGTCCTGTTCACATTGACCGGTGAATCACTTCTTTCATAACACTACAGTGGTTTGAGCAAAGACCTTGTATGAACATCAGCATAGTCAGCAATACCAGGTAACACGGCGGGGTCTGGACATTCGTCTCATGTCAACTCGCGATGAATCAGCAAGCTATTCTCACACCTGGCCCCCTCCTCCCCCCTCCACCCACCAGGGTCTCTCAACTTGTGGAACGTGGGTTTGCGACCACGGGACCCCAGCTGAGTCCGGCATTGCTTCTACTTACTGGTGCCGGGCTCCTTTCAGTTCTCTTTCCTGTCAGCCTCCCTTGGTCAAACTCTTGTTCTCTTCCGACCCCGATGGTATCAGGGTATCCGAGGCCTAGCGACTCTTTCACTATCCCGCCTTAATTGGCCCTTGTCTAATCATTCCTGATAGCCTCATTCTTCGAGGTGTCAGCCTTCTTTTTCTTTTCTTAATATCTCATGTCTTCTGCTCAAGACCCTCAAGGAGGCAGGGTGTGTGTAGCCCCACCACTTCTGGTGCACCCTGGATAGTGCTACATCCTCAAGGGCTCATGGCTGGTGAGTTCGGGAGCTGGCAACCCTGAGGGTTTCCTGAGCGGGTCCAGTTTTACCCCTTTTTTCCATTGCCTTTGGGACGGACCCTGTCCTCTTTCCGGGAATGGAGTGGTCTGTCCGCAATTTCAAGCAGACAATGTTACTCCCAGGGTACCAAAGGGTAAGTATACAAATTTTGGTTCTGAACGGTGAAACGGTGCAGATTTGTGCCAAAGGGCATAAATGCAGGGAATGGGGTGATCTGTCCGCAATTTCAAGTGGACAGGGTTACCCGCAGGGTTCGAAAGGGTAAGTATACAAATTTTGGTCCGGATCGGTGAAACGATATAGATTTTTGCCAAAGGACCTAAATGCAGCAAATGGGGTGGTCTGTCCGAAATTTTAGGTGGACAGTGATATTCACAGAGTTACAAAGGGTAAGTATACACATTTTGGTTCAGATCGGTGAAACGGTGTAGATTTGAGCCAAGGGGCCTAAATGCAGGGAATGGAGTGGTCTGTCCGCAGTTTCAAGCAAACAGTGTTACTCGCAGGGTACCAAAGGGTAAGTATACAAATTTTGGTTCGGATCGGTGAAACGGTGTGGATTTGGGCCAAAGGGCCTAAATGCAGAGAATGGGGTGGTCTGTCCGAAATTTCAAGTGGACAGGATTACCCGCAGGGTTGCAAAGGGTAAGTATACAAATTTTGGTTCGGATCGGTCAAACGGTGTAGATGTTTGCCAAAGGGCCTAATGCAGGAAATGGGGTGGTCTGTCCGAAATTTTAAGTGGACAGTGTTATTCACAGGGTTACATAGGGTAAGTATACAAATTTTGGTTGAGATCGGTGAAACGGTGTAGATTTGGGCCAAAGGGCCTAAATGCAGGGAATGGGGTGGTCTGTCGGAAATTTCAAGTGGACAGGGTTACCCGCAGGGTTCCGAAGGATAAGTATACAAATTTTGGTTCAGATCGGTGAAACGGTGTGGATTTGTATACATAACAGACAGACAGACAGACAGACAGACAGACAGACAGACAGACAGACAGACAAACATTGAGCTTTATATATATAGATAGATAAATTAGTTTGAAAGGTATAATTAATTAATCAATTAATTAAATTTTGTCGCCTCCGTAGCGTAGCGGTCAACATGGTTAGCTTCCACCCCGGAGATCCTGGGTTCGATTCCCGGCTCCGCCATGAAATTTGAAAAATGGTGTGAGGACTGGAACGGGGTCTACACAGCCTCGGGTGGTCCAAATGAGTAGAGGGGTTTCGATTCCCACCTCAGCCATCCTCGAAGTGGTTTTCCGTGGTTCCCCACTTCGTCTTCGTGCAAATGCCGGGATGGTACTTTCTTCAAGGCCACGGCCGCCTCCTTCCCACTTCCTTGCCTATCCATCCTAACCATCCATTACCTTTCCCCATGAGGCCCCTGTTCGCTTTGCAGGTGAGGCCGCCTGGGCGAGGTGCCGATCCCACCTCACCAGTTGTATCCCAGCTCTAGGATACTGCCCGTAGAGGCGGTAGTGGTGAGTTCCCTCGCTGAGTCTGTGGGTTCCACCAACCTGGAGGGTAAACGACTAAAAACAAAACAAAAAACAAAAACAAAAATTTTAAAAAATCCATGGCGCGGGGCCCCTCGGACCTCGGGGCCCTGGGCGGTCGCCCTCCTCGCCCTCCCCTAGATCCGCCCCTGCTTTTGCTTTCTAAACCCTCTTATTTTCTTTCTTTCAGAAGCCAGCTTGGATTTGGCTCATGCGTACTTGCTACACTCCAAATGTTACCCCAGTATTCATGGGCCTGTTCTGGGTCAAAAGCCATTTCACTCCTACACATAAGTTTGCCTTCCTTTCCTAGGATTTTATAGAAGTTTCCTTGCTTGTTGGCAAACGTTCTATTCTGAATTCTATGTTGATAAGCTTCTTTGAACCTTTTCAGTTGTCCAGCAATTACAGCTAATTGAAGTGCTCCCTGAAATAACGTTGGAAGCGCAACATTTTGTCAAAGCGATGTTTCAATTTCTTTGTTTTACATTTATGTTGCCAAGTACCTTGTTTTATGTTGTGCAGAGCTTACAGATATACTTGACGTTATAGACAGTTAGGAACAGGGCCCCGAGTGAAAGCCGAAGTTAAACGATTGACTTCGCGTCACCACATGGTAGCTTTACGATTGGTTACGAAATGAGAAGTTTATTATCCTCTTTGTATCAAAATAAATCATGTGATTGTGCCAGAGCTTATCTATATTTACGACACTTTACTAAATGTAAAATACTGCAGTGTAATATTCATCATATCATATTCTCAGAATACATTACATTGAAGTACCTCCAGGGGCAGATGACCTCGTACTTCCGCACCTTAAAACAGCAATAACTAACTAACTAACTAACTAACTAACTAACTACCTCTACTTTCTGCACAGTGCACGTCACACTGTTGGCCTAGGGGTATGATACCTTCTTCAGGTACGAGAGGTCACGGGTTCAAACCCCGGAAATGCTCAGCATTTTTACTCTTGTTTTATCTCTTGAAAGGATTCAAAAAGTGTAAAAAAGAACCTTAGAAACGTTTTATTTTTCTTTCGTGCGAGACTTGTACTTACTGTGTGCCAGTAATATAAATACATAGTTTGAGGTCAAACGCTTTTTTTTTTTTTTTAGTCGCTTTACCCTACCGGTTGGCTTTTCCCTCGGACTCTGCCGGGGATCCCACCATTACTGCCGCCAGGGTAGTGTCCTGGAGCTTGAAACACCTGGACGGGGGATAAAACTGGGGAGGTGGGACCAGCGCAACGCCCAGGCGGCCTCGCCTGCAAAGCGAACAGGGGCCGCATGAGGGATGGAAAGTGAGGGGAAGATTGGGAGGGATAGGCAAGGAAGAGGCAAAGAGGGTGGCCCCACCTCCCCAGTGGTATCCCCCACGAGGTGTTTCAAGCTCCAGGACATTGCCCGGGCGGCGGTTATGGTGGGATACCTCGCTGAGTCCAAGGAAGGATAGCGGCTTTGGTGGCGTAGTTGGTACATGCTGTTCTTCTATGCCCAAGATCGCGGGTTCAAACCCGGCCGAAGCCGTCGGATTTCTTAACAGCGTTAAAAATCCCTCAGTATGCCTTTCTTCGGAAGGGAAGTAAAGCCGGCGGTCCCATGCCATAGATTTATAGCATGTTAAAGAACCTTCCAGTAATTAAACCTGTGTGAAGCTAAATTATAGGTTAAAATTTAGATAACACCCTTAGGTTCCAACGTTCGTTGCCAGGAGCCGACTGCAGTGGCGTCTATTAACCAAGTTCTGAACTAGAAGTTGTTGATAGTGGCGTTTGGCTGCAAAAGTAGGAACTACTTGAAAAAAGTCAATGTTTGTAGTCCTTACTTGAATTAAAAACAGATAACACACACTAATGCAGCCATCACAGTTAACACCGGTTATCAGACAGATTCTACACACACCCAAAGTTCACGGGGATACATGACCGCGTTGTCACAGCCCCTAAACTGAGGAAGCAACCAACCAACCAAGCTAAGTCCGAGGGAAAAGACAACCTGGAGGGTAAACCAACGAAAAAACAAGTAGTTCCGTGAAGAACTATACAGCCTATTTTCATATATCCTACTTATGTTAATTGCCACTATCAACATACACAATTTCAGTTTGATTGCTGTAATAGATTCGTAGATATTAAGGACCGACTAAATATTTCGGATGGTCGCCATGTTGGATTTTATATATGTAGGTCCTAGAGTTATCCACTGTTACATGCAGATTATTGTGAACGTGTAGTATTCAAACTTCAATCGCCTAATTAGGACACAAGAAAAAACAAGGAGATTTAAAAAATTTTCACAGCTGCCATCTTGAGGTTATGGAAACAATTGAAATAAATTAGATGCCAGTGGATTAACATTCGGATAAAGATTTACTGTACCAAGTTTCACTGCACGCGGATGGTTAAATTGCGAGAAACGTCCATGTGAATATTTATAATTCGCGTCACCGCCATGTTGGATTTGTGATCACCAGGTTATTTAAAGTCCTATAGGTGAACTTAAGTTCATAGCCCCTATGAACATTAAAAAATTTAGTTTGATTGCTAAAATAGATCCGTAGATATTCAGTATCGTCTAAATATTTCGGATGGTCGCCATGTTGGATTGTTAAATGTATAGGCCATAGAGTCATGTACCATTAAAGAAAATTATTGCGTAGGTTCATTATTCAAACTTTCACTTCGATCGCATGACTACATCACAAGAAATAAAAACTTAATTTTTAAATTCGCACTGCCGCCATCTTGAGGTTATGTAAACAATTGAACTAAATTAGATACCAGTGGATTACAATGTGTATAAATATATCCTGTACCAGGTTTCAGTGCGCTTGGAACATTAAATCGCGAGAAAGGTCTATTTAAAATGTTCAAATTCGCTTGGCCGCCATGTTCGTTTTGTAGTTAACCGCTTTTTGAAAATCTTATAGATGGACTTCCAGTAGTGCCCTTTATCTCCGTACAAAATTTTAGGGAGATACCGCTAATAGTTTCAGAGATATAGAATGCCGGTGAAATATTTCGCACATCCGCCATCTTGTGATTATGTAAACAATTGAACGAAGTTAGATTTCGGTGCATTACAATGTATATAAACATATACTGTACCAAGTTTCATTGCGTTTGGTTGGTCAAATCGCGAGAAACGTCTATTTAAAAATCGCAAATTCGCTTGGCCGCCATGTTGGTTTTGTAGTTACCAGATTTTCAAAAGTCACATAAGTGAACTTATAGTAGTTCCCTCTATCACCATAGAAAATGTCAGGGTAATATCGGTAATAGTTTCGGAGATATTGAATGCTGGTGAGATATTTCGCACAGCCGCCATGTTGGATTGGTGAGTCGTAACAAAATTTGAAGGGCACGGTCGAGGTCGCCGGGAATAGTACTATGAACTTTCCGAGTTTCATTGAAATCGCTCCTGCCGTTTAGATTTTATTAGGGGGGGGGGGGGGGGACACACACGAATCACACACACACACGCACACACACACGGACAAAAGGTGATCTCATAAGCCTATTTTTTCAAAATTGAAAATAGGCGAAAAAGTAGCGTTTACCTCAAATTATGTATTTATATTACCGGTATAAGTCCAAGTGTCGCACGATAAAAGAACGTTCCTAAGGTTCTTTTATACACTTATTGAATCTTTTCAAGAGATAAAACAAAAGAAAAACTGCTGGGCATTTCCAGGGGTTGAACCCGTGACCTCTCCCACCCGATGCAGGAATTATACCCCTAGACCAACAGACCGAATTCTATTGAGCAGAAAATGGAGGTACTTCAATGTAATGTATTCTGAGAATATGATAATGTTGAATATTACACTACAGTATTTTACATTTAGTAGCGGTCAGCATGGTTAGCTGCCACCCCGGAGGTCCTGGGTTCGATTCCCGGCTCTGCCACGAAATTTGAAAAGTGGTACGAGGACTGGAACGGGGTCTACTCAGCCTCGGGTGGCCCTAATGAGTAGAGGGGGTTCGATTCCCCCTCAGCCATCCTCGAAGTGGTTTTCCGTGGTTTCCCACTTCGTCTTCGGACAAATGCCGGGATGGTACCTTCTTCAAGGCCACGGCCGCCTCCTTCCCTCTTCCTTGTCTATCCATCCCTTC
Organism: Meconema thalassinum; assembly: GCA_946902985.2. Taxonomy (NCBI): domain Eukaryota; kingdom Metazoa; phylum Arthropoda; class Insecta; order Orthoptera; family Tettigoniidae; genus Meconema; species Meconema thalassinum. The sequence continues at coordinate 675,321,429 of OX336388.2, forward strand.
CCTTCCCTCATGAGGCCCCTGTTCGCTTTGCAGGTGAGGCCGCCTGGGCGAGGTGCCAATCCCACCTCACCAGTTGTATCCCTTCCGATTCGATGTTCCCAGCTCCAGGACACTGCCCGTAGAGGCGGTAGTGGTGAGTTCCCTCGCTGAGTCCGTGGGTTCCACCAATCTGGGGGGTAAACGACTAAAAAATAAAAAAAATACATTTAGTAAAATGTCATAAATAACAGATAAGCTCTGGCACAATCACATGATTTATTTTGAAACAGAGAGGATAATAAAATTCTCACTTCGTAACCAATCGTAAAGCTACCAAGTGGTGATGCGACGTCAATCGTTTAACTTCGGCTTTCACTCGGAGCCCTGTTACTAACTGTCTGTAACGTGTAGGCAGGAAACATACTTTTTTTTTAATTATACAACGTATTTCTTCATTTCTCAACATTTTATTAAGTTGCGCTTACAACGTTGTTCCAGGAAGCTCTTTAATTTCTTCTTCAGTAACTCTAGTATATCTGGTACTATTTTTATTATCATTATTTTATTATTGTTATTATTATTTATATCAAGTCCTGAAAGGAGAAAAGTCAATTCAATTGAAGACCCCGCGGAAAGTCAATTCATTTTTAAAATAAGTTTATGACGCATTCTGGTGGCCAAGTATTGTCACTACAGATCAGTTGAATTTAATTTCAAAGAAAGCCGAATGTCACCAAGATACAGAGGTTTATATTTTTAGTTGAAACGGAAATAACGTCCCATATTCTCTCACTTATTCGTAATTTAACTTCAGTTTTTATTTTATTTACATATACTTCTTTACATGGACATGAGAGAGAAGCTGGTATTCAGAAAGGTGTAAGGCAAGACTGCAACTCACCCATACTTTTCAATCTTTACATTGAACATGCAATGAAGGAAATAGCAGAAAAATATAAAGAGGGAGTGAAGATTCAAGGAGAAATAATTTCAACCCTGAGATTTGCCGATAACATCGTCATCTTGGCCGACATGCCTGAGGTTTGTTCTTAAGTTAAGGGGCTGCGACAACGCGGTCATGTAGCCCCAACATGCCTGAGGATTTGAATGAGTTTTTGAATGGTATTGACTCCGTCTTGAGGATTTTTTTTTTTTTTTTTTTTTAGTCTTTTACCCTCCAGGTTGGTGGAACCCACGGACTCAGTGAGGGAACTCACCACTACCGCCTCTACGAGCAGTGTCCTAGAGCTGGAAACATCGAATCGGGATACAACTGGTGAGGTGGGATTGGCACCTCGCCCAGGTGGCCTCACCTGCAAAGCCAACAGGGGCCTCATGAGGGAAGGTAAGGGATGGTGAGGATGGATAGGCAAGGAAGAGGGAAGGAGGCGGCCGTGGCCTTGAAGAAGGTACCATCCCGGCATTTGCCCGAAGACGAAGTGGGAAACCACGGAAAACCACTTCGAGGATGGCTGAGGGGGAATCGAACCCCCTCTACTCATTTGGGCCACCCGAGGCTGAGTAGACCCCGTTCCAGTCCTCGTACCACTTTTCAAATTTCGTGGCAGAGCCGGGAATCGAACCCAGGACCTCCGGGGCGGAAGCTAACCATGCTGACCGCTACGCTACGTAGGCGACAATCTTGAGGAAATAATACACGATGAAAATTAATAAATGTAAAACAAACAAACAAAATATTGGAATGCAGCCGAAAAAATCAGAAACCTCTATGGACATCAAATTGGCAGGTGAAAAGCTGAAGGAAGTAGGAAACTTGTGTTACTTAGGAAGCAAAATAACCAGTGATGGACGAAGCAAAGAGGATATTGGCTCAGGCAAGGGAAGCATTTCTACAAAAAAAGGAATCCGTTGACATCGAATATAGATGTTGGTATTAGGAAGTCATTTTTGACAGCCTTTGTCTGGAGCATGGCACTCTATGGAAGTGAATCTTGGACTATTGCTGCAGCAGAAAAGAGGAGAATTGAAGCGTTTCAAATGTGGTGTTACAGAAGAATGATGAAGATCAGATGGGAAGATAGGGTTACAAACGAGGAGGTATTAAGACGAGTGGGAGAGGAGAGATGTTTCTAGCGACTGCTAATGAAAAGAAAAGATAGGTTGGTAGGACACCAAGGAATAGCAAGCTTAGTTATGGAAGAAAGGGTCGAGGACAAGAACTGTAGGGATAGACCAAGGTTAGAATATGTTAAACAGATTACCTCGGATGTAGGGTGTGGTAGCTATGTAGAGATGAAACGATTAGCTCAGGACAGGGGGAGAAGAAGCGCTGCATCAAACCAGTAAAAAGACTGAACACTTAAACTACAACAACGTCCTTTATATTAAAAAAAACTACATTGCTTACCCTCAATTGGGCTGTTTTAAGTATTTTTAGCCTATTTTCAATTTTAAAAAAATAGGCTTATGAGATCACCTTTTGTCCGTGTGTGTGTGTGTGTGATTCGTGTGTGTGTGTCCCCCCCCCCCCCTAATAAAATCTAAACGGCAGGAGCGATTTCAATGAAACTCGGAAAGTTTATAGCACTATTCCCGGCGACCTCGACCATGCCCTTCAAATTTTGTTACGACTCACCAATCCAACATGGCGGCTGTGCGAATTATTTCACCAGCATTCAATATGTCCGAAACTATTACCGATATTACCCTGACATTTTCTATGGTGATAGAGGGAACTACTATAAGTTCACTTATGTGACCTTTGAAAACCTGGTAACTACAAAACCAACATGGAGGCCAAGCGAATTTGCGACTTTAAATAGACGTTTCTCGTGATTTGACCAACCAAACACAATGAAACTTGGTACAGTATATGTTTATATACATTGTAATGCACCGACATCTAACTTCGTTCAATTGTTTACATAATCACAAGATGGCGGATGTGCGAAATATTTCACCGGCATTCTATATCTCTGAAACTATTAGCGGTATCTCCCTAAAATTTTGTACGGAGATAAAGGGCACTACTGGAAGTCCATCTATAAGACTTTCAAAAACCGGTGGCCTACAAAACGAACATGGCGGCCAAGCGAATTTGAACATTTTAAATAGACCTTTCTCGCGATTTAATGTTCCAAGCGCACTGAAACCAGGTACAGGAAATATTTATACACATTGTAATCCTCTGGTATCTAATTTAGTTCAATTGTTTACATAACCTCAAGATGGCGGCAGTGCGAATTTAAAAATTAAGTTTTTATTTCTTGTGATGTAGTCATGCGATCGAAGTGAAAGTTTGAATAATGAACCTACGCAATAATTTTCCTTTAATGGTACATGACTCTATGACCTATACATTTAACAATCCAACATAGCGACCATCCGAACTATTTAGACGATACTGAATATCTACGAATCTATTTTAGCAATCAAACTGCATTTTTAATGTTCATAGGGGCTATGAACTTAAGTTCACCTATAGGACTTTAAATAACCTGGTGATCACAAATCCAACATGGCGGTGACGCGAATTATAAATATTCACATGGACGTTTCTCGCAATTTAACCATCCGAGTGCAGTGAAACTTGGTACAGTAAATCCTTATACGAATGTTAATCCACTGGCATCTAATTTATTTCAATTGTTTCCATAACCTCAAGATGGCAGCTGTGAAAAATTTTAAAATCTCCTTGTTTTTTCTTGTGTCCTAATTTTTCGATTGAAATTTGAATACTACACGTTCACAATAATCTGCATGTAACAGTACATAACTCTAGGACCTACATATATAAAATCCAACATGGCGACCATCCGAAATATTTAGTCGGTTCTTAATATCTACGAATCTATTACAGCAATCAAACAGAAATTGTGTATGTTGATAGTGGCAATTAACATAAGTAGGATATATGAAAATAGGCTGTATAGTTCTTCACGGAACTACTTGTTCTTTTTAGCGTCGAAGGTTTCAATTCGGTCTCCTGAAAAATTTACGGATTGTGTCACCCCGTTCTTCCCGTTGAGTCTTCAATTATTGAAATCTACAAAGTTTTACGGAGAGATGGAAGGCTACATAATTTGAACTCTTGTTGTATATATTCCAATTGTAGACCCTATTATTTACTAACAGCAAATAGTGGACATTCCACAATAAAACAGATGACATGGATGGATTAGCCTTACAAGCAAAACTTGGTGTCAATGCATTGAAAATGAAAATCCACAGCCTGCTTCCAGTCTCCGACCAGGTCAGGAATGGAATGAATGAAGCCCCCATCTAGCGGCGAGGATATGAACTGTGCCGGCTGCCGAGGCCTGACGCACTCCTCTGGGGCAATGGTTAAATGAATCACAGATGAAATGAAAAGATAGTGGAGAGTGTTGCTGGAAGGAAATTTTGACAGGGAAAACTGGAGTACCCGGAGAAAAACCTGTCTCCTTCCGTTTTGTCCAGCACAGATCTCACATGGAGTGACTGGGATTTGAACCATGGACCCAGCGGCGAGAGGCCGGCGTGCTGCCTCCTATGCCACGGAGACTTCTGGTGTCAATGCATTCTCTACGAGATTTCATTATCTGGTAAATAATGTACAAGGGTGGTGCGCAGGACAGTGACTACTGACATGGACTACTGCCAGACATTTCAAGTAATCACTTGTCGTTGTGAGTGACTATCCAGAAAATTAGGGGTGCCACTGACAGGGACTACTACTGGACATTTCAAGTCTCATTGTGAGTGACTATCCATCAGGACAGTTGTGGCACTGACATCGACCACTACCAGACATACCAAAGTGTTCCCGTGTGATTGTGAGCGACTGTCCTGCAGGACAATTGTGCCACTGGCAGTGACTACTACCGGACATTTCACGTGGCATTTTAAGTGACTATATAACAAGAACAGGGGTGCCACTGACATGGACTACTATCAGACATTTCAAGTGTCATTGTAAGTTACTATCTAGCAAGGACAGGGGTGCCACTGACACGGACTAATTCCGGACTTTTCAAGTGTTCCCGTGGTATTGCGAGTGACTATCCAGCAGGACAGGGGTGCCATTGGAGGGACAGATAATGTGCTGCTTATGTTAATGACAGTGCATCCTATTGTTACTCTTGTTGGCTGTTTTATTATTTATGTGGCCCAGGCAGCGGGAGGTACCCATAGAAGCTGACTTCTTCATCGCACCAGGGAGGGACCGCTGTATAAGTCACTCAAGTATCGGGCCATATGTCCTCTCCATTGTTCTCTATCTGCATACACAACAGTCACAGCTGACCACAGTAATACACAGCCAACTTAATCCACCACACACTACTTTCTTCTTCTCCTTCTTCTTTTTACGGCCTCATTGGACCACTTCAGTCAATCATTTCTTGGTCCTCTTCTTAAGTAAGTTTTCTTTCCGAGTTTATTATTTATTTATCCTATGGCTTTTAATACCGGGAGTGTCGGAGTTGCCCAGTAGCTTTTCATTCATTCTGATCTTCTCAGGCGTTCCTCATCTGTAAATACCCTTTTTTACTGTATGACGTTTGACTATTCTTGGTTAAAATCTTATTTTTATGTCTTTCAGTAAGTTTATTTTTTTGTTTTGTTTTGCAAGTCATCCAAGGTTATTTCTAATTCATTGATGTCTTCTCTAATTTCCTTAATCCATCCTACTTGTTGTTTCATATTCCAAAGTTTCTCAACAATTTTTCTAGATAATCTGGTTTTCGGTGTCCTTTACAATAATAATAAACGAAAATTTTTATGTCTACCCCTGATTATTTTCGTTTTCATCGGAGTCGGGGATGAGATGCGATGAAAGTATATACTGTATATGGAGGATGTTTTTACGACCAGATGTTTTTCCTGACGCCAATTTCATGAGAATAGTAAATAGAGATGAAATGAATGAAGATGACTGAAACTGGGCAAGAGCGGCTTCGGTGGCGTAGTTGGTAGCATGCTGACCTTCTATGCCCAAGATCGCGGGTTCAAACCCGGCCGAAGTCGTCGGATTTTTTAAAAGAGTTAAAAATCCCTCAGTATGCCTTCCTTCGGAGGGGAAGTAAAGCCGGCGGTCCCATGTCATAGATTTATGGCATGTTAAAGAACCTTCCACTAATTACACCTGTGTGAAGCTAAATTAGGTTAAAATGTAAACAACGCTCAGGTTCCTACGTTCGTCGCCAGGAGCCGACTGCGGTGGCGTCTAGTAGCAAAGTTCTGAACTAGTAGTCTTTGACGGTGGCATTTGGCGGCAACAGTAGAAACTATTTGAAAAATTCAAAAGTCTACAGTCCTTACTTGAAAAACAGATACACACACTAATACAGTCATCACAATTAACACCGGTTATCAGACAGATTCTACACACACCCATAGTACACGGGGCTACATGACCGCGTTGTCGCAGCCACTAAACTGAGGAACCAACCAAACTGGCCAAGGAGATGGAAGGAAGTGGCCGTGGCCCGTTAGAAGGCACAGTCCCAGCATTTGCTATGAGTTGCAATTATTGATATACCACGGAAAACTATTTCAAGGACGGCCGACAGTGGGGTTTGAACCTACATCAACCGAGTCCACAGATAGCTTAGCTCTATGGCAGTTGTTCTGAATCCGTAGAAGTCTGCGGACCACTCCGCCCCCTCCCCTCCCCCACAATACACCTTATCAGTCGTAACCCTTCCTCAATACCACTTATTTTAAAGATATTTGAATTCAAAACCAGATAGTCATCGCCGCGAATACATTCGGACGATTCTCGTTCAACGCACATCGTTTTCGAAATCCCCATTTATTGGCCACCTTTTTATACGTGCTGGTGGACCCTTTACTCCCGCGGACCACCTGTTAAAAACCACTGCTCTAAGGCCTAGCGCTGCGCGTTATCGAGCATTGCTACTGCTGTTGGTAACAATCGAAGAATATTTCTAAGCTATAAAATAATTGAATCGATCGCAGAATGCGACTCTGTGGCGCAGCTGTGCACAATAAATTGTTCACCATGACTACAGTGTGGAGCTGCAGTAAGTCCAGTAAGTCCAGGTTTGAATCCCGGCACAGACATCGGATATCCTGACTGAAGTTTTCCCCCAGGTTTACCCACACTACCTCCAGGAAAATGCAGCAATAGTACGTTATTTCAAGTCACGAGACACTTACCACATCCCCGAAATAATACTTAGAGATACACTACTACAGTCAACAGAAAAACATATATTATCAGTAGGGCTCGGATTCGAGCATATTTGCATATTGTTTACCTGAATAGTACACATTGAAAGAAGCCTTATGGTGGTATTTTCACCTCTCTGGGACCAACAGAATTGAAATTTATCGAGCATATAAATGCATAAAACCGCGGTTTTCAGAATAGAAGCATATACATGCATATTCTTGTGGTTGTCGTCTAAATAGTTAGTTTTCCTTCGAATTCCTCCATCCCCCACCCCTTCCCCGAATTCGGGCCCTGGCTATCCTTAAGGTTCGAAAACAGAAATAGTTATTGAAAAGCCTATTTGGTGCGATTAATACAACCGCAGGTTTTTAACCTTTAGTGAGGTCGTTCTTGTCATTGAAACTTTTATTGACTGATTTAAGAAAATCATTCAAAACTGAAAACATAGACAAAATTCTTGTATTACAGACCAATGCAGATCTATTTCATTTTGTAAATGAACTTTTAAACTGTAACTTTTATAAGAAATCTTCTCTTATATATACTCGAAAGTTAAATGCGAGTATATCGAAGTGTATCATACATACAATTAGAAAATAAAGCCCGTATATTAAGATAAGTTATTCGTATTTACGTTTAACTTTCCTTTCTATAGTTTTTAACGGTGTTTTTCGAGCATATTCTGCATAGTTAACCGCATATAATGTTTTTATCGAGCATATCTCTCGAGCATAAAACACATGGTTTTCGAGCATATCTGGAGATTTTATCGAGCATATCGATCCGAGCCCTAGTTATCAGACACATATTTATGTTCATCGTATTCACTTTCACAGTCAGTGACACTATTTCTGCCCTCGATCTAACCAAGTGGAGGTTCACCAAACCAAACTAAAATATCATGACTTGAATTCATTGTCACAAATTAATTGCACCAAACGTTGATATAACAAGTTTTGAAGAACGCTGTTACAACCATGGAACAACATATAATAATAATACCGTGTATAGCGAAACTATAACGTGCAGTAAAGGGGCAGATGTACGTAGCGTAGTGGTCAGCGTGGTTAGCTGCCACCCCGAAGGTCCTGGGTTCGATTCCCAGCTCTGCTATGAAATTTGAAAAGTGATCTGAGGACAGGAAGGGGGTCTACTCAGCCTCGGGTGGTCCAAATGAGTAGAGGGGGTTCGATTACCACCTCAACCATCCTCGAAGTGATTTTCAGTGGTTTCCCACTTTGTCTTCGGGCAAATGCCGGGACAGTTCCTACTGTAAGGCCACGGCCACCTCCTTCCCTCTTCCTTGCCTATCCATCCTAACCTTCCAATCCCTTCCCTCATGAGGCCTCTGTTTGCTTTTCAGGTGAGGCCACCTAGGTGAGGTGCTGATCACACCTCACCACTTGTATCCACTCCGACCAGATGTTCCCAGCTCTAGGACACTGCCTGGGAAAGGTGGTAGGGGTGAGTTCCCTCGTTGAGTCCATGGGAAACACCACCCCGGAGGGTAAACTCGATTTAAAAAAAAGGCGGGCAGATGACCTCGTAGTTATACCCCTTAAAACATCAATACCTAATTAACTAACTAATACGCAGAAATCAGTACCAACGTGACCGCTCGTGAAGCAAAATGCTCAATGCTGAAGGAAGGTCATATAATTCCCCCCTCCCGGTATCTTCACAAGGTTATGGAAGTGCGTGGCAATGAATCCATCCTCCCCTCAAATCTGCTGTGGGAAGGTAAACCGATGCTCAAGCTCTAAACCACATTCTGTTTAAAACGGATGCTAATATTTAACAACCATGAGCATTTTACTCATATAGCGACCAACGGTAGGTTAATTTTCACAAATCCTATATGCACCGGGAAAATTCCTAATGACACCTTTAATTCCGAAGCTACTTTAAAGGTACAGTAAAAACTCGATTAACCGCTATCGTCGGGACCGTGGTCGTGACGGTTGAGCGAATAGACGGATAACAGAAACACTGTATTATTCCACCAAAACATGACCACAATCAATTATATTATAGAGAGATATCACTCTCACAGTAATGTAATATATTTTGGAACGAAAAGAAATTAAACACTATTGTAATAGCAAATAAAACTATTTATTTTTTATTTTTTATTTTGTCAATTTACCCTCTAGGTTGGTGGTTTCCACGGACTCAGCGAGGGAACTCACCACTACCGCCTCTATGGGCAGTGTCCTGGAGCTAGGAACATCTGGTAGGGCTGGATACAACTGGGGAGGTGTGATCAGCACTTCGCCCAGGCGGCCTCACCTGCAAAGCGAACAGGGGCCTCATGAGGGATGGGAATGGATGGAAGATTGGGATGGAGAGGCTACGAAGAGGGAAGGAGGTTGCCGTGGCCTTACAGTAGGTACCATCCCGGCAGTTTCCCGAAGACGAAGTGGGAAACCACGGAAAACCATTTCGAGGATGGCTGAGGTGGGAATCGAACCCCCTCTACTCATTTGGACCACCCGAGGCTGAGTAGACCCCGTTCCAGTCCTCATACCACTTTTCAAATTTCGTGGCAGAGCTGGGAATCGAACCCAGGACCTCCGGGGCGGCAGCTAACCATGCTGTCCGCTACGCTACGGAGGCGACAGAACTATTTATAAACATCCGTACAGTAGCTACAAATGTGGCAAAATAATGTACAGTACAGTAATATAAATTTACAGGTGAAATAGTTCATGTAGCTTGAAAATAGTCAGTCCTTTTCTTCTGCCTCTTTGATGCTCAAGCATTCACCGCGGCAATATTTCGTATTTTTCAGAGCAGTAGTGTCTGCGTTGTATTGGCCTCTTCTTGACTTTCAAACCATTCTATACACTTGGACAGCATTGTTTCAGCCTCTGAGTGGCTAATAGTTTGTTTTTCGTAATGGTTTCAACACTATGGTGGGCAGATACACTCACTTCCCACTAAAATAGAGTAAGTAAACAAAGCGAACACGTCACTGCACCTTAAAGCAAGTATTATTATGCTATTACTGCAATGACGGTTAACAGAGTGACGGTTAAACGAAGTTTTACTGAAAGATAAAAACCATTTTTGTCATAAAAAATGAGTTGGTGCTGGAAGTAATTGTTTTAGAATTTCTGTTAATGTTGTACAGTATTCATAGAAGGAATCTGAAATTAACAATGGTGAAAATTCACTCATTTGTGTTGTAAACGGAGAGGCTTCCTAGTTAGACTCGCAAAATGTTGTTCCGTGAAACCTAGTCCACTTTGAAAAAAAAAGTGACAGTCAGTCTGAAAGACTAGACGTTGTATCATTTTAAATGCTACAAATGCTGAAAAATGCTAGAAAGGCTGGACTCATGACATGTTAGAAAGTTATCTGCATAATACTTATCTTGCTTAAAATTACTCGCGGACGGCAAGTGCAAACCAAGGGCAGAGCAAGGTCAAGCGCGGGGGATGCCGTCACGCTCACAAGAGCGCGCGGGGACGTGCCCCTTCCATCCAGACTTTTTTGTAGAACGTTTCATGCTGACCAATTCTTACACTCATAGTATATTGATATTTTTAACGGTTTGCCCAGCGTAAGCTTAAGAAGCGCACGGACGCCAAGTTTGTTTTCGACTTTTTCACTGAAATCGTTACTGCTTGGCTTCCTTTGATCATACATAAATTATTTTCTACAGAATCTTTCCTCGAGTTATCCTTTACAGAATGGTGATAACCGCATCAAAATCCATCCAGTGGTTCTCGAGATTACCCGTGACATCCAAGAATCGGAGATTTTTGTCTTATACTAACGAAGTAGAGATTGTCGGGGAACACATGCACCAAGCAGTACTATGACGTCACAGACCTCAGTGCATCTGGGTACATTTCGTCCCGTCACCGTAACGTAACGCCAGACCCCAGCGTAACGACGAAGTCGACAAGATCATTTAAAATAATAACACCTGCGTACGCCACTGAATCAAGTTATTGGTGAAACTTCTCCTGGCGTATTTAAACACAATTCAGCACAGACTCCTTGTATACCGTGTTTCTTAATCTGTTGAGTGCTGGCCGCGGTGGTCGAGAGCGCTCAGTTGCTACCTCGTGCCTCGCTGACATCGGAGGAGCGTGGGTTCGAATCCCACCTTGGCCTTCCTGAAAATGGATTTCGTGGTTTCCCATTTTCACCACCAAGCAAATGCCGCAACGATTCTTTCAATAGGTCCACAGCCGATTTCGTTCCAAAATCCCTTCCCTGACTCGCCCCGAAAAGAAACTGAATGGCCATTGGTTGTACCAATAAAATTATCCTGTCGAGTGCTTCACCCGTCTATTAACAGTGCGCAAGAATTTTTTATTTTCATATTCCCCATTCGCTTTCGAGTTCCGAGTCGACCTCTGACATGTTCTGCCATCTGTTGGGCATTATGTAGTACTACTCGAGTCTGGATGTTTGCTTCCGGAAGTAACTAACGCAGCTTTTTTATACGTCTTTACTCGACAGCTGAAGTACATCTGTGATGTAAATAAGCAAATTCTTCATGCCGCGTTGTGATTTTGGATCAAATAATAACAATTTGTTGTACCAATAAGGAGCAACAAGTATTACTTCCCTACTGATTTTAGGAAATTATTTTATTTGGGACATTACCTGGTATGAAGATGATGCAAGCCTGGATACAAAATTATCAATTTCCATTCGTCTCAAATCAAAATTAATATAAACGTAGGATTTTGAATTTACATTCACAGTCCCTAACAAAAGTTTAAGACCATTATCTTATTTCGCATTAAAATTCCTTCAAACACTTTTGTCACAAAAGTTTCCGTGGTTGTTTCAAAAATAAAATGTTTGCCTCATATGCATCTGTTTATGTAAAAACCATTGTGCTTAGACATGAACTTCTTGAATTAAGATTTATTAATTAAAAATGTTATATTCAACAATCAAACTATTCATCCGAAAGATTAATTTTGAGACACTAAACCAACTTGTGTATCCTAGAGTTAAAATTTTGCAGAACTGTATTATGTCGATGAGCATTTTGGCAAAAGAAATAACATCCCCAAAAATGTATTTATCTTATCACAATTTTTTCCGGACTATCTAATTTAAAAAAATAACCAAAATACCGACTGATGTTTACGCAAGTCTATCTGTTTTACCGACCAAGCTAGCCAAAATAATCGGAGGTTCCACCTATTTAGTGAAACCTAAACTAGCGATTGCTGCATGTTTGGTTCCGCCATCTTGATTGGTAAATCAGATAGCCTTGCGTAAACATCAGTCGGTTATTTGGCTATGTTTTTAAAATTTTCATAAAGTATGGAAAACATGGTTAAATGATAAATAAATTTTTGGGAAGGTTACTTCTTATACCAAAACGTTCATAGACATCATAATTATGTAGTTATGCAAAAGAATTAATATTTAGATAAACAAGTTGGTTTAGTGACTACATATTAATCCGTCGGAAGAATAGCTCTAATTTTGAAAATTAAATTATCAATCAAAAATTCGTAATTCAGAAAGTAATGTTTGAGCACAGTGGTATTTGCATAGACAGTTGGTATAAGGCATATATATTTTTGAATAATCACAGAAACATTTGAGACAAAAGTGTATGACCAGGAGTTATTTATGTCTTAAACTTTTGTTCGGAGCTGCAGATTAATACAAATCCAAAACCTATATACAATTTAAGCTCTCCTGCTAAAGTAATGAAAATTACGATTTTTACAATTTATTTAAATGCAAATGAAAAACTGAGAACTGAGGTAGCAAATAGCTAACTGGGTAACTCAGCAATTAAAGGTTAAGTGGGGCATTAAAATTGAAACTGTAAACCAGTTCAAGTATTGTCCATTTTCACCCTTCATTCACTACTTCCGTTACAACTGTTCATTGCTAGTTAACGTGGGTAAGTTATTCCTGAAGTGAGACTAAACCAAATATGAACACAAGTTTTAATTAGCAATAACTACATCTAATATGTAGAGTGCGTCTCCACCACTGGGGACGTCACTACGCAGTGATGACGTCTGTGGTTCCCAAACCAGGGGACGCAGGCCTGCCCTCCAGGGAAATTAGAGCGCTCTCGCCCAGGAGTGCCGAGAGTGCGAATGAAGTCCCTGGTCTCGCTCTGGTCAGTTTCTCTCAGCCACTGTTCTCACTCCAACATCTATACGTGAAGACAGTAAACATTTGTAAGTTAATTCATGGGATTTGTGGACATGTTTAATAAGTGATTTGCTATCTGCCAAATATTAAAAGTAACTACCCTGCATACCCATTTTGATTACATTCACATTTTTATTCATTATATATAAGATCCAATTTTGAATCGTAGAAAGATTCTTCAGCCACAAATTTTCAACCTATAAACACATGAAATGTCTCCGTTTTATTATTTACTTATGTGTTGTTTTGTTTTGTTTGCTTGTTTATTTATTTATTTATTTATTTATTTATTTCATGTTTTGTATTGTTGGCATATATGCTTATTTATTTAATATATTTATTTATTGTTTAGTTATTAACATTATTTATTTATGTATTTTATTTATTTATTTATTTATTTTTAAATTATTTCTTATGATCTTTTATGTATTTTTAATTTATATGTTTATTTATTTACTTATTAGTTTGTTTAATTATTTATTTGATTATGTATAATTATACTCATTTTTAATTTACTTATTTATTTATTTATTTATTTATTTATTTATTTGACAAACACTATTGCCATCATCTAGATGAAGTTTGTAAACGACAAATTGTCTAACAAGCAATGCAACAATTCCTTCAGACGTATTATGAGCAGATAACCTAGATGTTAGGCCCCTTAAAACAACAATTATGATGATGATGATCATCATATCCTTCAGACGTCAGGAGTACCAAACTACAAAGAAGAAAATAGATTGAATTCTTTGCAATAACCTGACGATGATGAAGATCATGTAAATAATGTTGTTTTTGATGATGATGATGATGATGATGATGATGATGATGATGATGATTTCGGTTTTAACAGCCGAAACAGAAAGGGCATGAAAAAGAACCTACCACTACAGTTGGTAGTGTGTAGCTAAATTTGTAGGTTACTCGGTTAGAAACCTCTATCAAGTTCCAACGTTCACCACTGGGTGACAGCGGTCAGTGACAGTGGCGTCTGGTAGCCAGAGTTGGAACTATTTGAAATTGATCTTGCCCAGTTTCATTCATCTTCATTCATTTCATCTCTCATTAACTGTTCTCATGAGGTTGGCGTCAGGAAGGGCATCCGGCCGTAATAATTATCCGCCACATAGAATTTCATCACAACTCATCCCCAACCTCGCTGGAAACGGGTTTAATAAGGGGAAGACATATATAATTTATTTGCATAACTTTTGATTAAAAGGCAAATATAGTCTAACAATAAAAACAGAATGTTGAAAATGAAAAGGACAATGAGTAACTCGTAGACTTCGTTCCACTGCTACAGCTGTGCGCACGTCCAGTAATATAACACCCAGGGGCCAGCTACCTGTGTTCAAGCGAGTTAGTCCTTTTTTACGATCCTCAAAGTTGCGAAAACGCGATGTTGCTTCCAGGGAGTTAAAAATCATGTAACATGGAACTACTTTCGCCATACATGTTGTTACAGGATTACCAACTCTCTGAGTTCCATTGGATTTTATTTTAAGGGAACTTCTGAAATACGGTAACGGATTAAATACAGTAGTCTACCTAACAACTGATTGTTCCACAGCGAATCGGTAATGCGCTCATCTATTTTAACTCTCGCATTTAGGCAAAGACATTCATTTAGATTCAAGGAAGGGTAGCTTATTTCAGAGTTGAATTAGTTTTTTTTAAGTAATATCAAATAGACTGAATATGGGAAATGAATCCTTCGTTTAAATTTCTTCCATAACATGACTTTAAAGGACTTGAAATGTCACTAGCGCAATGAGGACAAATAAAAATATCATTTGACATCTTTTAAAATCTTTATAAAGCTGTATAGGATATGTTAATTATGTCGCAACTAGACAGAAATATTTTGGACAGTTATGACTACTGTCGACCAAAATATTATGTGTACTCGAGTTTGAAGGTTGTTTGTGAAATAACCAATAGACCTACATAACATCCAATCTCATCATCATTTTCGTCGTTCTATTTTACGTTAGTTCATGTAGGTTTGGAATTTTTAATTTATATTTTAATATTTTTTATCGCAGTTGGAACACAAAAAGTGCCCGTTTTTAAACGTGCTTCAACCATGCGTCACACTTAAGAATTATTATCTCACAAACCCGTCATCAGATCGAATCCAAATTTAACACAATATACATTGGAATGTTGTATAACTGGTTTATTAATTTCACAATTTTGTGTATCCAAGAAACAATGTTGTTATCATTTTTGTAAGGAACCTTTTTCTCGGCTCGGGGTGGTTGGAAAATATAGTTCTTGGTTGCGTTGTAATCCTTATACATCAAAAAGGTATGCTGTATGATTGTGAAATACGAAAATTAATTCACTTATTTTATATCGGTTTGTATTTGTACAGGGAAATAACACATCGTTCACCAGTTAGCCGCTCCGGTGAAAGCTGTACAACGTTGCCAAGATGGGCCCCATCACGCGTCACGGCGTGACTCGCTCGGAAGTGATGTGCTCCATATCAGCAACGCTGTACAGCATTTCCCGGAGCGGCTAGCTGGTGAACCATGTCTTAATTCCACGTACAAAAAAAAAACGATATAAAATAAGGGAATTAATTTACGTATTTTACAGTCATACAGCATAACCTTTTGATGTATAAGGATTACAACGCAGCCAAGAACAACATTTTCCAACGAACCCGAGCCGAGAAAAAGTTGCCTTACAAAAATGATAACAACTGTCGTTCTTGACCACACAAAATTTTGAAATTAATAAACCAGTTATAAAACATTCCAATGTATATTGTGTTAAAATTTGGATTCGATCTGATGACGGGTTTGTGAGATAATAATTCTTAAAGTGACGCATGGTTGAAACACGCTTAAAAAGGGCACTTTTTGTGTTTCAACTGCGATAAAAAAAAGTTAAAATATAAATTAAAAATTCCAATGTCGAAAAGCCCCTACACGAATCAATAACAACATCCAAATAATCGTAAATTGAAGTATCTTTCGTTTGTAAATAACGTATAAGTTCTAAAGGGAATCGCGGAAAATTTCCATAATTAATCTGGGACTTGGTGAGACAATTGGCGTTGAATATCGCCAATGATTTCCCGTGGTTTCCCATTTTAGCTTTAGGCAAATGCTAGGAAAAACCTAGAACTTCAGGAATTTTACAAATCGCTGGACATTGTGGCAGTGATTAAAGAGAAGAGGATGAAGTGGTATGGACACGTAATGCGTCGTGAAGGCCAGATAACCAGGCAGGTGGTGGAAGAAGACGTCAGAGGCAAAGACCAAAGGGAAGACCAAGGCTGAGATGGATAGATGGGGTCATAGGGGACATGAGCAGGATGGGACTAACCGGAGAAGAATACATGGACCGAAGAAGGTGGAGGAGGCTGATTGGCGAGGCCAAAGACCGATTACGGTTTGTGTGGGCCAACCTAGTAAGTAAGTAAACAGTACGATACCTCAATAGTCTACGGCTCCAACCCCTTACCCTCCAGGGGGCGTGGTGGCTCAGCGGTCTAGCTGTATGCCTCTCACCAAGGCGGTCCGGGTTCGATTCCCGGTCAATGCATGTGAGATTTTCGAAGTGAAATGCCATGTCCTGTGGTTCGGATTCCACGTAAAAAGGAGGTCCCGTGGCTTATAATCACAAGATTCATGGTCACGTTAAACTACAATCTTCCTTTTTTTTTCCTTACCCTCCAACATTGATCTTCATTAATTTTATCTCTCATTGACTCATCTGTTGAGTTTGGCAATAAGAAAGGGATCCGTTCCACACAAACGTCTCACCTCATCCGTTTAGAGCCGTGGTTGGCACCTGCTTTCCTCCGACTAAGGTGGACCGAGCATGATTCCTTGTTGATGCTTGTAAAATCGTCATAATTTCTAAGTCACGTTTTGTGGTTCTGATTGCACGTGAAAGGGAGGTTCTGTGTTTCATATTCACACCAAACTACAAGCTATGTTTAGATGTAGTCTAACTCATCCACGACCACTATGAGTAGAAGCGCTGGGAGCAATTCGGGAGTGGTGAACTAAGTACAGAACTACTTGTATTAGCCGAAATACCGTGTGCAATGATGAATAATAATTGTAAAAATGTCTTGATAGATGTTTTCTCCTCCACTGGCTATAAACTACCCACCATCCCCTTTTTGTGACAAAACTTATATAGTGAAATTTCAGGTGTGCTGGTCACCGTGGGCGTGATTTATAGGATAAATAAAATGTTGCCAACCCCACGCATACGGAACCATGTGGTGTTTCTTTTATGCTGCGCTCGCTCCGTATTCAGAAAGGTGTAAGGCAAGGCTGCAACTTATCACCCATACTTTTCAATCTTTACATTGAACAAGCAATGAAGGAAATTAGAGAAAAAATTAAAGGGGGAGTGAAGATTCAAGGAGAAATAATTGCAACTCTGCGATTTGCTGATGACATCGTCATCTTGGCCGACAAGCCTGAGGATTTGAATGAGTTTTTGAATGGTATGGACTCCGTCTTACGGAAAGAATTCATGATGAAAATTAATAAATGTAAAACAAAAATACTGGAATGCAGCCGAATTAAATCAGAAACCTCTATGGAGATCAAATTGGCAGGTGAAAAGCTGAAGGAAGTAGGAGACTTCTGTTACTTAGGAAGCAGAATAACCAGTGATGGACGAAGCAAAGAGGATATAAAAAGTAGGTTGGCTCAGGCAAAGAAAGCATTTCTACAAAAAAGGAATCTGCTGACATCGAATATAGATTTAGGTATTAGGGAGTCAGTTTTGAAAGCCTTTGTCTGGAGAGTGGCACTCTATGGAAGTGAAACTTGGACTATTGGTGCAGCAGAAAAGAGGAGAATTGAAGCATTTGAAATGTGGTGTTACAGGAGAATGATGAAGATCAGATGGGTAGATAGGGTTACAAACAAAGAGGTATTAAGACGAGTGGGAGAGGAGAGATGTTTCTGGTGACTGCTAATGAAGAGAAGAGATAGGTTGGTAGGACACATACTAAGACACCCAGGAATAGCAAGCTTAGTTATGGAAGGAAGGGTCGAGGACAAGAACTGTAGGGGTAGACCAAGATTAGAATATTTTAAACAGATTGCCTCGGATGTAGGGTGTGGTAGCTATGTAGAGATGAAACGATTAGCTCAGGACAGGGAGGCATGGAGAGCTGCATCAAACCATTCAAAAGACTGAAGACTCAAACAACAACAACAACAACGCTCCGTTCGCTTCGTTGTGTTCCTAAGGTTTAAGCGATGCTTAGATGTTAAAGTCTGTGTGTTAATAAGGCTTAACACTCAAAAGTAAACTTAACCTGTGGCTAACGCCCCAGACCCCCTTGCTTGTATTGCAAACACTAATTTTCGGCCAGACAGAAGCCAATAGTATCTCGCTCCGCTTCGTAAGCCGATTGTTTCTCACTACACATGACCTGTATCGTGTATTTTGTTTACCATACATTGGCAACAGTGAAATGACGTCTCGATATCAGTTGAAGACGCCCAATGCGCCTCTTTAAGTATTAGTTGAGCAACGACAACCAATGACAATTATTGCCGTCGTTGAATTAACAAAACGTTACGAGCCTTACAGTAGTCGCATATGATGTGTAACATGTGACATGTTATCCCTTGTTAACAGTGAACTCTGTTGGTCATCGAAATAACTACTAGTAAAACTGCAGTGCCAAATCCTGACCGGTTTTCAGCAAATATGATATAATGAATATTTTCACACCAAACAACGACAACTTGAAGATGATTTATTGTCGGAAGAATATCTTTAATGGGGCCTCCAAACCTTGAAGTAATTTTGTATGCGATATAGATTCCACATAGCCACATGGCTGACAGTACCTCGAGTGCTTACATTAAATAGTCTAAAAGTACAGCAAAAGTATGAAAATTTAATAAATCATATTGTTTTTAAAGTAAATAGGCTATGTTAAAATGAATATTTTCACACCAAAGAATGACAATTTGAAGATGATTTATTGTAGGAATATATTTAATGGGACCGCCAAACCTTGAAGTAAACCGTATGCGATATAAGCCTACATTCCACCTAGCCACATGGCCGACAGAAGGTCGTGGTATCAATGTCCGCCACCGCGTGCGCTCATTGTTTCCATCCCATCCATTTCCTTTTAATTTTTCAAAATCACCCCCACAAAAAATATACAGTTACCGAGTGGAAAGTTGTTATACATCAATAAATCACATAGGCTATTTACGTTATTTAGCACGTATTTCCTGTGCAGTAGTGATAATGTAGGCCTACAGCAATTTCAATTGGTAATGACTCCCAGAATAAGGTATGAAAATCATATAGGGTGACTGCACCTCTTGTTGAATGGTTACCAGTGGATGAACAGTATCAATTTAGGTAAAGTTGATGATAATAATAATAATAATAATAATAATATCGTATGGCCTCGGGTGCCAGGTGCAAGCTTTGTAATTTGACACCCAGAGGTAGCTTGCATGTCGAATTTCGTTGCTTCTTGAATCACTATGAAAGTCAAGGAGGTTAGAAATCTAAGCTTCTTGAACGCTATAGCGATTTCTAGTAGAGAAATGAGGAACTTTGTGTTGGCGGAATCTCCCGAGATTAATTTTGCCATTTTGAACACGGCCTACTGAATTCAAATGGGTTCTTTGACATGCCAACATCGTATGACATGCGAGTCGTATTTTTGCCGCCTTTCAAAAAATCACTCATCACGGCCAGGAGCGAACCTGCAATCTTTGGGTAAATAGACCGACACGCTATCCACTCACTCTCCGTGGCAAGCCTCTTAACTAGAAGAAGATGTCTTACGGCATCTTGGCACAAGGCCCGTTTCATGTTCAGGTTTGCCTTCCTACTGAACCTTATCATTATCAACTTGACCTAGGGTGAGTTTGCCGAGGTCGTTGCGGCATGACTGTTGGCAGTCGCTCACATCCGGGAGGCGAGGAGGTTCGAATCCCCCCGCCGGCAACCTTGAAGATGGTCTTCTGTGGTTTCCCATCTTCCTTCCAGGCAAATGCCGGGGTTGGTCCCTAACTATAGGCCACAGCCGCTACCTTCCAACTCCTCGACCCTCCCTTCCAACTTTCCTCCCCAACGGTACTTGTAGCTCACCCATTGGGTGTCCGTCTCGAAGCAGCTACAAAACTGGCGAGCCGAACATGTCCTCGGACACTCCCGGCACTAAAAAAGCCATACGCTAAAAAAAAAAAAAAAAAAAAAAAAACTTGACCTAAATTGATACTGTTCATCCACTGGTAACCGGAACCAACGGTGGAGTCACCCTATAATAGCTGTGAAGTGAAGGATATTGATTCATCACTGCCGAAGAATTACCGTTGTGCCTCCTACCTCCGTGAGTCGAATCCAGCCAGCTACCTCGGACCGGTTCTCTTAAGATTATTCATAGAGTGACTTTTTCTATTTTTCACTTGTCACTATGGATGTATTTGTTTACTTGTTAGTACACAACCAGCCCAGTCGCTACCTAATGAAACACAAGACTCCTCCTTCGCCCCTCCCCTCTTGACCAGTGGGGAGGGGTCTCCTTGCTCTACTCCCCCCTTCATGTGTGTACTCAATGATAATTATCATGAAATTTCAAAGTGGGACAGAGCATCAATTATAAAAGACAAATCAAAAGGTTCGATAAAATATGGAACGTCTCTTATCTTGCCGATCACAGTTAAGTGAATTCAGAAGAATTAATTGATCACATAAATATGTAGACTAGACAAATACATGTTCATTATCTACATAAAATAAAAACCTCGCTCACTTCAAATGAATTTAATTGTGGAATTGGCCATGGTGCATTTCTGTCTAACGGGAAATAGGCCCTACGACTGATTTTTTTTCAACATCAACAGTTTTCAACATATAGCCTAATTACCAAATTTTAACCTCTTGCATAGCCTGTTGCTGGCATCTAATGTACTAATCTATGATTTATTACCTTTATTAGCTTTTGAGTTATTGCCCATTTTTAGCCTACTTTCGATTTTTGCAAAAAATGAAAGTAGACTTATGAGATCAACACAGGGCGAAAAAAGTGTGTCTGTCTGTGTGTGTGTATGTGTGTGTGTGAGTCTGTGTGTGTGTATGTGTGTGTGTGAGTCTGTGTGTGTGTGTGTGTGAGTGTGTACTCTGAATGTCTGTCCCCCCCTATCAATTCGAACACGGTGAATGCGAATTGAACGAAATTTGGTACAAAGGTAGCACTAGCAAAGGACACCTCAGTGTCATGTTTTATATCGCCGCCATCTTTACTAAAACTGAATGGCGGCCACTCAAACGTTCAAAACGTAAAATCAAATAACGACTAACCAAATCATCCAATCTCTACCAAATTTGGTAACAACATACCTTCGTATAGGATGCGTCTTGTGACCAAACTACAAGGTCGTCCGCCATACCATTTCAGGATGGCGGCCGTGCGAATTATGCAAACTTTATAATCCATATCATGGGACCCACCAGTTCCGACTATCGAGCCGAGAATCGTTTTAACTGTTCTAAAGGAAGAGGCACGTACGAAATTAAAAGTTTATTTTGTAATACTATAGTGCAGACGTGATTTTAAAAAGCTCAGCTGATTCATTAATAAGACAAGATGGCAGCGGATATCTTGTGCCTGACTTATATTTCACTAATTTGAGTATTCCATGCAATATAGCGTACTGAAACAAAATAAATAAACTTTGTATGAAATGCTTTATATATAAATAATATACTTCAGTGATGAAATCGTTTAGTATAAATCATTATTTGCTAACAAGTTCTATGTAAGTCATTTTATATGGATCAATGTTCGTTGGCACAAATGGCTCAGTGGTAAAGCGTTAGTCTGTCATTCATATGCCTATGGTTCAAACCCCATCAGAGATATGTTTTTTGCTTGACATTTTACATATTTGTTGCTTTGTAATGACTCAGACGTTTTAAAATTAAGCGTTATATTGTGCATATTACGGTGCAAAACATAGTCTATACTTAATTAAAACATAATTCGCCAGCAGATTTAATCGAGACATCTAGCTGACAAAAAGGTAACAGATTTTATTGAAAAGTTTCTTCTTCTGGCCGCTAGAATGCACTCGCTCTGTTAGGATTATATTGTTCGATATTTCACAACTAGATATCACGACTAGTTTTTATATTTATTGTTTCTTGAGTACTGAGACGTTATAAAATAAAGCTTTATATGGTGCTTTTTGCAATGGAAATTATATATTAAAAAAAAACGACATTCTCCACTGGAGTGACATCTTCCAGCCTTCAGTTGTACTATGCAGAAACTATAGATTCGAGCAGCGCTCTATACCGGCCAGTTAGTGAACCCAGTCTTAACGACTGCTAGGAGTAATAAGACAGTAACATTCGTTTATTCTTTGTACACAGAGGCGTTGTTGATAATCTCAAAACTTGCAATATGGATGATTTGGAGATGGATTATTTTGTTATACCGTGTATTTAAGATTAGCCTATAAATTAACGGGTTGCGAAGTTACTTCACTTAGTTCTATATCATTCGTACACGACACAGAACAACAACGTGACGCCAGTTTCTGATCTGCTCTGATTGGCTATTACATTGCTGCAGTCGGGTAGTTGGCAGTCAAGGATAAAATTCTCGACTGCCAACTGCCAGCTACCAACTGCAACTTCATGTTGTGTATGGTGCCTATAGTATACACGGAGTCGATCGCGACTGCCGACCGAGGACTACCAACTACGGACTGCCGACTGCGCATTGTAGATGGGCCTTATTAGAGCAACGAAGTTTCAATTATTGTAAGTAGTCGGTGTTTGGAGTGTTTGCTGATGAAATTGCAAAATGCTGGGGTAAATTATAAACTATGGTTTGAACGCCACTGTTCAAATCCTGTGTGCCAATTTGCACTTCAAATAGGAAGAAATTAGGAGATGATAAGGACAGAGAGTTATAACTATACCCATACATTTCGGAGAAAGTAGGCTATATGTTCTTTCCCGAACATCTTGTTTATTTAAAAAATTGTGAAATAAAAGAAGTCCTTTGCGACAAAGCTTTTGTTTGATAAAGCTGATTTTTAAAACACATATAGTTCAGATGTATAGAAACAATAATTGGGTTTTGGGTTTTGCTGTTACATGGATACTGTTCTTTCCAGAAATGTATAAACTCTCATTTTATATAGCCTACGGTAGGCTATTTAAAAAATTTGGATCTATCTATCAATCAATCAATCAATCAAAATTCATATTAAAATCAAAATTCGCGGCTTCGGTGGCGTAGTTGATAGCATGCTGAGCTTCTAAGCCCAAGATCGTGGATTCAAACCCACCGAAGTCGTCGGTTTTTTTACAGCTTTAAAATTCCTCAGTATACCTTCCTTCGGAGGGGAAGTAAAGCCGGCGGGCCCATGTCATTGATTTATGGCATGTAAAAGACCCTTCCACTAACTACAATTGTGTGAAGCTAAGTTTGTAGGTTAGAATTGATTAGCGCTCTAAGTTCCAACGTTCACCGCACGGTGCCAGTTGTGGTGGCATCTAGTATACAAGTTCGCGGCTAGGTGACGTTGACGGTAGCATTTGATAGTAAATTACAGATAACACACACTAATACAGTCATCACAATTAACACCGGTTATCAGACAGATTCTACACACAACCAAAGTGCACGGGGCCACATGACCGCGTTGTCGCAGTCCCTAAACTGAGGAACCAACCAACCAAATATTTTTCTGCTAGCTGAGGAAACGGTTTTCTCCGACACCACAACACCCGTGCTGACGTTTTTTAAATGTTTGTTATGTCTAATGTCTAACATAGAGAAAATTAAGAATCTAGAGAGAAATCTAGTGAATAATAGAGAGAAAAATAAACATTAAGTGTTTACTAATAGGACGCGCGGTTGTGGGGAAGTATGAGGAATGTAATCTTAAAATTGAGCCATCTAGAAAATAAGTGTAACTTACTTTAGAAAGCTAAGGTTCGGTAGCCCAATATGACGTAAAAATGAATTTTTAAAACTTTTGATGATTTACAACATTTATTTATCATTTTATTTATCTATCGTACGGCTTTTAGTGCCGGGAGTGTCCGAGAACATGTTCGGCTCGCCAGAGGCTGTAGCTGCTTCCAGCGGATACCTTTAGGGTGAGCTACGAGTTCCGTTCAATTTGAAGTAGTTCCAACTTTCGCTACCAGATATAAATGATACCTAGTGGTGAACGTTGGAACGTTGATAGAGCGTTTCAACAAAATCTAACCTAGAAATTTAGTTGCACACATGTTTAGTTAGTGGAAGGATCTTTTGCATGCCATAAACCTATGACACGGGATCGCCAGCTTTACTTTCTCTCCGAAGGAAGGCATACTGAAGGATTTTAACGCTTTAAAAAACCGGTAACTTCGGCCGGGTTTGAACCCGCAATCTTGGGAACAGCAGTTCAGCTTGCTACCAACTACGCCACCGAAGATAGGGAGGCGTGACAGTGCAGTGGCCAAGCAGCTTGCCTCTCACCAAGGCTAACCAAGTTTGATTCCTGATCAATATTTGAATTTTTTGAAGTGATAATTCACTTCTTTTGGTACGAATTCCACGTAGAAATGGAGGTCCCATGACTCATGATCGCGAGATTGACCGTCACGTAAAACTTCGTGATTCCTTAATTCAACTTCTAATAGGCTAAATGCTAAGGTGGGAATCAATCTTACTCCTTTTCAGATAAGAATTACATTTCTTGCCAAAGCTGGGATTTGAACCGGGACCTCATTGCGTGGGAGTGTGTAGCACACCCACGCATGGCGCATCTTGGGCAGTGCTGCACCCTCAAGGGGTCACGGCAGGTGAGTTCGGAAGTTAGCCACCCAGAGGGATTCATGTGCTGGATCCGCTTTACACTGTCCACTCCCCCCTTTCCGCCATCCCAGTTTTTCCCCAGTGACTTTGAAGCAGATCGTCTCATCTTTCATTTTCCTACCAGACTTTCTAATAGGGCTGGCACTATTAATCGATTAATTTTGGTTATCAAATAGTGGATTAATCGAAGAAGAAAAAACGATTAATTGTTACAAATAACGATTAATTGACTGTTCATTTAATCGATTAATTGAAGAAGAAAAGCGGTTAATTGTTACAAATAATGATTAATTGACTGTTCATTTAATCATTTAATCGAAGAAGAAAAAACTATTAATTGTTGCAAATAATGTTTAATTGACTGTTCATTTAATCGATTAATCGAAGAAGAAGAAAAGACGATTAATTGTTACAAATAATGATTAATTGACTGTTCATTTAATCGATTAATTGAAGAATAAAAAACGATTAATTGTTACAAATAATGATTTATTGATTGTTCATTTAATCGATTAATCGAAGAAGGAAACGATTAATTGATTAATAGACTGTTCATTTAATCGATTAATCGAATAAGAAAAACGATTAATTGTTACAAATAATGATTAATTGACTGTTCATTTAATCGATTAATCGATTGAGAAAAAATGATTAATTGTTACAAATAATGATTAATGGATTGTTCATTTAATCGATTGATCGAAGGAGAAAAAAGATTAATTGTTACAAATAATGATTAATTGATTGTTCATTTAATCGATTAATCGAAGGAGAAGAAAAACGATTAATTGCTACAAATAATGATTAATTGACTGTTCATTTAATCGATTAATCGAAGAAGAAGAAGAAGAAGAAATGATTAATTGTTACAAATAATGATTAATTGTTGGTTCATTTAATCGATTAATCGAAAACGAAAAACGATTAATTGTTACAAATAATGATTAATTGATTGTTCATTTAATCGATTGTTTAATTGGTCGAATATTGATTGTTTTGTCGATTAATCGATGTGCTTCGTTTCTTCCTCTACGCTCTCACAGAAGCAAAACATACATTTATTTAATTAAACTATCTAGTACCATATATTTTCAAATAATGTACTGTACTTTCTTTGTGAAAACAAGGCTAAAGCAAAGTAAAACAAAAATGCCCCTGTCCTAAATTGCAAACATTGAACAAGAATTCAAAATCATTGCTGAAAACTCTTTTTATTTCTCTTTTCAAAGCCCTTCTCAATCTCATTAATGATTGTCCTTCCACTGTCATGACTCTTATTTGGTTATTGTTTAAAGAAGGACACTTAGGCAAATCTTAACGTTTTATAAAATTTCCATACATCATTCCAAAAATGAACGTAACTCAACTTAAGCAATGACATCTCAATTAAAATTATTTTCTTTTCTCGTGTCTACAAATCAATTAATCGATTCTTCGGATAGCCGATTGATCTATTATTCGATTAGTCGATTAATCTTTTTAGATACATTTCATACTATTCGATTCCAAACATCGCTTATTATCAGCTTCACATTCTAATTTATGCTAAAATATAGGCCTAGTACTGAAGTAGGGATTCATTTTTCAGTAGCAAAAAATTAAAGATTATCTAGAAGCAATAAGAACTACCTGTATGAAGAACATATTACTATTGTGAACTGAATGATTAGATTTAGGTTCCTCGGTGCTACAGCCTGGGGTAGGCTTTGGCCTCTCTCACGATTCCTCGCCATTCGTCCCTTCTATAAGTTATCTCCCACCATCTTCCAACCCTCATAGTTCTCAGGTCTTCTCCTAAGTCTTGTAGCCATCTTTTGTGCGGTCGTTTTGGCATTGAAGTCCACAAGAAGTATTATCATCCATTACATACATCAAAACCTCCTCGGCTACTTCCGCCATTTTTCCTATCTGCAACATCGTTCGTACGTTCCATGTTGCCATTATCAAAGTCATATCCTTTTTCCTTGTCCTTAAACATTTTCCAGGTTCATGATCGTTAATTCCGTCCAAATTCCGAGGCTTCGTTGAGAGTTTCGTAACTTTTGAGGTTTTACAGTGTGGGGTTGTTAGCCCCACGCCCAACCCCCAACCTGGAGGACCAGGGTACCGCTCTTAGTCTGGCTCATCACCTTAGACCTGTCCAGCTTGGGTGACCCTACCAGGAGCTTAAGCTCCCGCTGGCATAGCTCTGAAGATCATTTGAGCTCGCAAGCCCCCAAAACACCCGGCAACAACAAATTGCCTTCTTCAAGGTGGCAGTACCGGCGGGAGAATTGTGAACTGAATGTTTATGTTAACCCTTTATAGGTAAGTGATCTGTATATTTATCACCTACTATAAGGACAATTTATACTGTCAAAAATATTGATGATTGAATCTATCAGCCATATATTAACGAGTTATTATTTTTCGTAAGTGTCAATATTTCTAAAAATCAAATATTAGACCTAAGCTGCTTGAAAAAATATCTTTTCAAAATAATAACAATTAAGATTAAAGAGTGAAACAAGTAGTTCCGTGAAGAACTATACAGCCTATTTTCATATAGCCCACTTATTGCAACTATCAACATACACAATTTCAGTTTGATTGCTGTAATAGATTCGTATATATTGAGAACCGACTAAATAATTCGGATGGTCGCCATGTTGGATTTTATATATGTAGGTCCTAGAGTTATGTACTGTTACATGAAGATTATTGTGTACGTGTAGTATTCAAACTTCAATCGCATAATTAGGACACTAGAAGTTACAAGGAGATTTTAAAATTTCGCACAGCTCCCATCTTTAGGTTATGGAAACAATTGAAATAAATTAGATGCTAGTGGATTACCATTCGTATAAGGATTTACTGTACCAAGTTTCACTGCTCTCGGATGGTTAAATTGCGATAAACGTCCATGTGATTATTTATACTTCGCGTCGCCGCCATGTTGGATTTGTGATCACCAGGTTATTTAAAGTCCTATAAGTGAACTTGAGTTCATAGCCCCTATGAACAATAAAAAATTCAGTTTGATTGTTACAATAGATTCGTAGATATTGAGAGCCGTCTAAATATTTCGGATGGTCGCCATGTTGGATTGTTAAATGTATAGGCCATAGAGTCATGTTCCATTATAGGAACATTATTGGGTAGGTTCATTATTCAAACTTTCACTTCGATCGCATGACTACATCACAAGAAATAAAAACTTAATTTTAAAATTAGCACAGCCGCCATCTTGAGGTTATGTAAACAATTGAACTAAATTAGATACCAGTGCATTAAAATGTGTATAAATATTTTCTGTACCAGATTTCAGTGCGTTTGGAGCATTAAATCGCGAGAAAGGTCTATTTCAAATTTTCTAATTCGCTTGGCCGCCATGTTTGTTTTGTATATAACCGGTTTTTTTAAGTCATATAAATGGACTTCCAGTAGTGCCCTTTATCTCCGTACAAAACTTCAGGGAGATACCGCTAATAGTTTCAGAGATACAGAATGCCGGTGAAATATTTCGCACATCCGCCATCTTGTGGTTATGTAAACAAATGAACGAAGTTAGTTGTCGGTGCATTACAATGTATATAAACATATACTGTACCACGTTTCATTGCGTTTGGTTGGATAAATCGCGAGAAACGTCTATTTAAAAGTCGCAACTTCGCTTGGCCGCCATGTTGGTTTTGTAGTTACCAGGTTTTCAAAGATCACATAAGTGAACTTATAGTAGTTCCCTGTATCACCATACATGATGTCAGGGTAATATCGGTAATCGTTTCGGAGATATTGAATGCTGGTGAAATATTTCGCACAGCCGCCATGTTGGATTGGTGAGTCGTAACAAAATTTGAAGGGCACGGTCGAGGTCGCCCGGAATAGTGCTATGAACTTACCGAGTTTTATTGAAATCGCTCCAGCCGTTTAGATTTTATTAGGGGGGGACACACACACGAATCACACACACACACACACACACACACGCACACACACACGGACAAAAGGTGATCTCATAAGCCTATTTTTTCAAAATTGAAAATAGGCTAAAAATAAAATCTACTATATAAAGCTCAAGTACCACTGACTGACTGATTCATTCATCACGAAATCTCAGAGACCACCGAACGGATTGGAATGAAATTTGGTATGCAGCTTCCTCAAGGGACGCAAACGCCCACTAAGAAAGGATTTTTGGATATTCAGGTTCTAAAGGGGTGTTAAGGGGGTAGACCTGCATTTCATTGAATAGCAATATCTCCCGATTGGTTTCATTGGGGGATGTGATACTCGGCATATAAACTCATCATTAAAAATAAGAAGACATGTGTCTGAGGGTTTTTCTATGTGGTGTATATTATGAGGTGAAAGGGGTGAAAAGTGGGGGTTGAAGGATTCCTAACGTAGCGTGTATCCCTTAAACGACATAGGCCAGGAGTTTGGAACTCAGCGGGAAAAAATCAGCATAAAAAATAAGTAAATAGGTGTTTGAACGTTTTTTCATAAATCCAATTTAAGGGGCCCATGGGGAGGGGTGAAATTCAGGGGAAAAAAACAGGTAAATTGTAAAATTATACATGGCCTATGTTGTAGACAATATCACATTACATCTTTTTTGTCTCTTGCTATTTCATCATACGACGAATACTTAGGGAGTTATTAATGATTTTGTACATTTTGGCCGGAATTTTCAAAATCCCAGGAATGACATAAAAATTGATTCGAATGAAATTTCAAAAAATAGTTTTTTAATACTTTTATTATATTTTTCACGTCTTTTAGGGTCCGAAACAAACATGATATTTTGATGTTGTTTTTTTCGTCCCATGCATTTTTGGTTTCAGGTGATATAATTATTTTCCACTAGGACCCATGCTTATCAGCATAAAAAATAAATAAATAGGTGTTTCACCGTTTTTTCATAAATCCAATTTAAGTGGCCCATGGGGAGGGGTGAAATTCTGGGGGAAGGAAACAGGTAAAATGAAAAATTATACATGGCCTATGTTGTAGACAATAACACATTTCATCTTTTTTTGTCTCTTGCTATTTCATCATACGACGAATACTTAGGGAGTTATTAATGATTTTGTTTTTTTTTTGGCCGGAATTTTCAATGTCCCAGGAATGACATAAAAATTGATTCGAATGAAAATTCAAAAAATAGTTTTTTAATACTTTTATTATATTTTTCACGTTTTTAGGGTCCGAAACCAACATGATATTTTGATGTTTCTTTTTCGTCCCATGCATTTTTGGTTTCAGGTGATAGAATTATTTTCCACTAGGACCCATGCTTAACTATTATATAAAGCTCAAATACCACTCACTCACTGACTGACTCATTCATTCATCACGAAATCTCAGAAACCACCGAACGGATTGGAATGAAATTTGGTATGCAGTTTCCTCAAGGGCCGAAAACGCCCTATAAGAAAGGATTTTTGGATATTCAGGTTCTAAAGGGGTGTTAAGGGGGTAGACCTGCATTTCATTGAATAACTATATCTCCCGATTGGTTTCATTGGGGGATGTGACACTCGGCATATAAACTCATCACAAAAAATAAGAAGACATATGTCTGAGGGTTTTTCGATGTGGTGTATATTATGAGGTGAAAGGGGTGAAAAGTGGGGGTTGAAGGATTCCTAACGGAGCGTGTATCTCATAAACGACATAGGCGAGGAGTTCGGAACTCAGCCGAGAAAAATCAGCATAAAAAATAACTAAACAGGTGTTTGACCGTTTTTTCATAAATCCAATTTAAGGGGCCCATGGGGAGGGGTGAAATTATGGGGGAAGTGGTAAACGTAATATGTCTGAGTGTAAAATTATGCATGGCCTATGTTGTAGACAATAACACATTACATCTTTTTTGTCTCTTGCTATTTCATCATACGACGAATACGTATGGAGTTATTACTGATTTGGTACTTTTTGGTCGGAATTTTCTAAGTCCCAGGAATGACATAAAAATTGCTTCAAATGAAAATCCAAAAAAAAAATTTTTTAATACTTTTATTATATTTTTAACGTATTTTAGGGTCCGAAACCAACATAATATTTTGATGTTTTTTTCGTCCCATGCATTTTTAGTTTCAGGTGATAGAATTATTTTCCACTAGGACCGATGCTTATCACGAAATCTCAGGAACCACCGAACGGATTGGAATGAAATTTGGTATCCAGCTTCCCCAAGGGCCGAAAACGCCCAGTAAGAAAGGAATTTTGGATATTCAGGTTCTAAAGGGGTGTTAAGGGGATAGACCTGCATTTCATTGAATAGCAATATCTCCCGATTGGTTTCATTGGGGGATGTGATACTCGGCATAAAAACTCATCATTAGAAATAAGAAGACACGTGTCTGAGGGTTTTTCGATGTGGTGTATATTATGAGGTGAAAGGGGTGAAAAGTGGGGGTTGAAGGATTCCTAACGTAGCGTGTATCCCTTAAACGACATAGGCCAGGAGTTTGGAACTCAGGGGGAAAAAATCAGCATAAAAATAAGTAAATAGGTGTTTGAACGTTTTTTCATAAATCCAATTTAAGGGGCCCATGGGGAGGGGTGAATTTATGGGGGGAGGGACGTAATATATCTGAGTGTAAAATTATACATGGCCCATGTTGTAGACAATAACAAATTACATCTTTTTTGTCTCTTGCTATTTCATCATACGACGAATACTTACGGAGTTATTAAAGATTTTGTATTTTTGGCCGGAATTTTCTAAGTCCCAGGAATGACATAAAAATTGATTCGAATGAAATTTAAAAAAATAGTTTTTTTTAATACTTTTATTATATTTTTTACGTCTTTTAGGGTCCGAAACCAACATGAAATTTTGATGGTTTTTTTCGTCCCATGCATTTTTCGTTTCAGGTGATAGAATTATTTTCCACAAGGAAACTAATGTTATAACGGGATTCCAAATGTTATTGCGGGCGAAGCCGCGGGTAACAGCTAGTATGTAAATAAAGATTAGAATTGAAATAAAAGTGCTTCTGAATATAAAAAACAAGATGTTCAGTACAGAACATATAGCCTACTTTCTCCTAAATGCATGGGTATTGTTATAACTCTTTGTCTTTTTCAAGGAGTATGATTGAATGTTGGTTGTAGTAGCTTGTTGAAATACAACGTGCTATAGGGATATTAAACATGAATATGAGGTGCCCTTTGCTAGTGCTACCTCTGTACCAAATTTCGTTCAATTCGGTTTCACCGTGTTTGAATTGATAGGGGGAATCGATTTACACACATACTTGGCCACCATCTGCAAACTATTGGGCTGATGTTCTTGCAGTTTGGTCAGGATATGTTTCCCACATAAAGATATGGTGTTGAAAAATTTGGTAGAGACTGGGTTATTAGGTTGGGCGTAATTACATGCTAGTGTAATTGCTAGTGCTACCTCTGTACCAAATTTCGTTCCAATCGGTTGCACCGTGTTCGAATTAATAGGGGGAATCAATTTTGACATAAAGATGGCCGCCATCCGCAAACTATTAGGCTAATAACCTATTGGATTGATCAAAGGATGCTCCCTCCACAAGGGTATGTTGTTGCAAAGTTTGGTAGAGATCGGATGGTTATGTTAGTCGTAATTTAACTTAAGCTTTGAACATTTGTGTGGCCGCCATTACGTTTCTGTCAATATGGTGGCGATATAAAACGTGATACTGAGATGCCCTTTGCTAGTGCTATCTCTGTACCAAATTTCGTTCCATTCGGTTTCACCGTGTTTGAATTAATAGGGGGAATTGATTTTCACACAAAGATGGCCGCCATCCGCAAACTATTACGCTGATGACCTATTAGTTTGGTCAAAGGATGCTCCCCCCATAAAGGTATGTTGTTGCAAAATTTGGTAGAGATCGGATGATTAGGTTAGTCGTAATTTGATTTAAGCTTTGAACATTTGTGTGGCCGCCATTACGTTTCCGTCAAGATGGCGGCGATATAAAACATGACACTGAGGTGTCCTTTGCTAGTGCTACCTTTGTTCCAAATTTCGTTCAATTCGCATTCACCGTGTTCGAATTGATAGGGGGGGACAGACATTCAGAGTACACACACTCACACACACACAGACACACACACACACACACACACAGACTCACACACACACATACACACACACACACAGACTCACACACACACATACACACACACAGACAGACACACTTTTTTCGCCCTGTGTTGATCTCATAAGTCTACTTTCATTTTTTGCAAAAATCGAAAGTAGGCTAATAAGCTCATGAAGGTTTTTGTTTTATTTCTTTAAAGTCAAATTTACCCTCTAGGTTGGTGTTTCCCACGGACTCAGCGAGGGAACTCACCACTACCGCCTTTCCGGGCAGTGTCCTAGAGCTGGGAACACTTGGTCGGTGTGGATACAACTGGGGAGGTGTGATCAGCACTTCGCCCAGGCGGCCTCACCTGCAAAGCGAACAGGGGCCTCATGAGGGATAGCAAGGGAAGGGAAGATTGGGTTGGATAGGCAAGGAAGTGGGAAGGAGGCAGCCGTGGCCTTACAGTAGTTTCCATCCCGGCATTTGCCCGAAGACGTAGTGGGAAACCACGAAAAACCACTTCGAGGATGGCTGAGGTGGAAATCAAACCCCCTCTACGCATGTGGACCACCCGAGGCTGAATAGACCTCGTTCCAGTCCTCATGCCACTTTTCAAATTTCGTGGCAGAGCCGGGAATCGAACCCAGGACCTCCGGGGCGGCAACTAACCATGCTCACCGCTGCACTACGGAGGCGACAAATTAAAATTATAATAAATGTATATTCTTAATTTAGAGATTATAAAAATAATATAAAGAACTTAATTATCAAAATAATTAAGTTATGAACATTAAGATGTTAAAGATAACATATAAGAAAATTAATAATAACAATTGGGTTATAGTACATTTTGCAACGAGTCTATAATGGCAATAATTAAGACACGAGTATGTTTATAAAACGAGCGTATGCGAGTTTTATAATTTACATACGAGTGTCTTAATTACCATTATAGGCGAGTTGCATACGACTGTTTATGTTCGACGATAATTATTAAAACTATTTTATGTTCGAACAAAAATATTCATAAATATCTGTCGAGATTTCGCCAGTTTAATGTATAGAACAGAGCGAATGGGACACAGACAATGCCTTGTATTTGTCCATGGCCTCCTTGATACCTCACCATGACACTAGGCAACGCAGTGAAATTTAAATTAGAAGGCCTTTGAAGTCAGCGCAGGTGCGTTGCTATCCTCACCTAATTGGTCAAACAACTGTTTCTTGAGCTGTGATTGGTGGGAGAAACTGTTTCGTAATGAAAAATAGTGTTATAATGACCATCATTATGATACAGTTTTCTGACATATAATAGTCAGAGTCGAACATTAAAATATTTACAATAAAATTAAAATAAACACAAATAATATTTTGTCAATGATATTTTGCCCTATGAACCCTTTATAGGGCAGAATATTATTGACAAAATTTTATAAAGGTTTGGGGGGCTGCGTGGCGCAGTCGGTAGAGGCGCTGAGCTTCTAACTGAAAGGGAGTGGGTTCGATCCCCACCCAGGTAGTGGATTTGAGAAACAAAACTTCCATTTTCGGAAACGCAAATAGCCCTGGGTTTCACTCAGCCTGCACGAGAAGTGAGTACCATCTAGTGCCGATGTCACAAAGATTGGAAGCCTCTACCTTCCACTACTCCCAGGGCCTCCATGGCCTGTACGGAGTTTGCTTGCTATAAAGGGTTAAGTTTCTTCTCTTTTTCTTGTATATAACCGAGCTATGAATGAAGAGAGCTGCAGTAAGAGGCTTTGTCGCCTCTGTGACCTGTACAAGAGCAACAATTAATTCAAATTCAAAATTCAAATTTGATGGCGCTATTTGTTTCCAAGTTCCTCAATGGTCATTATCCGAGGGTTGAAGGCGTGTCTTTTCTCTCTGATTTATTTACCATTATCTCTCGTTTTCCCCAAGTACGTTAGTTGTAAGTCAGTAGTTAGAATAAATTGTTGCTTTCATTTCATATTAATTTTCTATAACACCCAAATCATTAGGGGTAGATGACCTAGACGTTTCGTCCTCTTAAAACAACCATCACCACCACCTTTGTGAAAGGCAAGCAGCTTGACCGCTGCTCCATCACACAGTCCCTCCCATCTTAAATATTTGTATGCCCAAATCAAATAACAGAAGCTTATTTCTTAGGACGTTCACTATCGTTGAGATCCTAAGCGAATACAACAACGTAAACACAATAGAGGGAATAGAGTTAGTTTCATGGATATCCTTTCTAAAAACCACGAAATGCTTTGAAGCCGCAGTGACCAGAGTAGTCAATACGGTAAAGTTCCACTGCCTTTGGGCAAGTAACTCTGATATAACATACAATATCAACACGGATACACCCGTATACAATCATAAAACACAATGAAACAGAAGTTCAAATTCACCTTCTAATAACAAAACATGCATTCAGATGTTATTCAGCAGAAATAATAGCTGCCAGAGAAAATTAGTGGCAGAGAGTTCACTTCATATGCCAGCCATGCATGTCGACTAGAAGCAAGAATAAACCTCTCGAAGTAGACCATTAATAGATTTGGATAGGCCTAATACTGAATGAATGATCAATTTACTCTTGCGAAAAAAATGGAAACATTAAGAAAGGCATTCAAATTCGTTCTTTTAAAATGTCATGGCACTTTGAATAATGTATTTCTATGCTCTTCAAAGTAATATACCACGGTACGAACCCAGAGTTAAGAGTAATGTACACTAACCTACTGTAACTAGAACCTCACAACTGACTCTGTTTGATTCAGCGACAATACAACAACTGGAGCGTGGCGCTCTATGGAAGTGAAACTTGTACTATTGGTGCAGCAGAAAAGAGGAGAATTGAAGCGTTTGAAATGTGGTGTTACAGGAGAATGATGAAGATCAGATGGGTAGATAGAGTTACAAACGAAGAGGTAATAAGACGAGTGGGAGAGGAGAGATGTTTCTGGCGACTGCTAATGAAGAGAAGAGATAGTTTGGTAGGACATTTACTAAGACACCCAGGAATAGCAAGCTTAGTTATGGAAGGAAGGGTCGAGGACAAGAACTGTAGGGGTGGACCAAGGTTAGACAGATTGGCTCGGATGTAGGGTGTGGTAGCTATGTAGAGATGAAACGATTAGCTCAGGACAGGGAGGAATGGATAGCTGCATCAAACTAGTCAAAAGACTGGAGACTGAAACAACAATAACAACTCTGCTCATGTTCACAACGGAACGTTTGTATTAATTATTCCTTGCGACGTATCAGTATTCCCTGTCAGGGCTGTCAACTGTGATTATCTGGTGCATGGTGCCTTCCATTAAGAAGTGTTCAGATCTCAGAAAGTAGGCGTTATAGGACCCATGTTTTAAAACATTTTATTCCTATTTTGATGCGTAATCTCATCCCTTAAAATCTTAAGATACTCTTTTCAACACTTTATGTACGTATTTCTTGTTTAGGTGCATATTAATACTGTCTAAAATGTTGGATACCGTACTTATTTTAACACTCTGCATACGTTCTTCTTGTTTTGATGCATAGGCCTACTATCACCTCCTAAAATATTAAGATACTTATATGTGACGCCCTTCATAAGTTTTTCTTGTTTTGTTGCATATTACACCGTCTAAAATTATGATACTTATTTTAACACCCTGCTTACATTTTTGTTATCTTAATGCAAACTATCACATCCCAAAATGTTGGATACTTATTTTAACCTTCTGTATACGTTTCTCTTGTTGGAATGTATGCTTTCACCTCCTAAATATTAGGATACTTATTTTAACAACTTGTTTAAATATTTCTTGTTTTGATGCTTGCTATTACTCTCTAAAATGCTGGATACTTATTTTTAACACTCTGTGGGCTATCGTTTTTCTTGTTTTGATGCATATTATCATCTATTATAATATTAATTACTTATTTTTAATACCCTGTGTACGTATTTCGGGTTTTGTTGCATACTATTACTGCTAAAATTAAGATAAGTATTTTAACACCCTGTAGCCTATACGTATTTCTTGTTTCGAATCACCTCCTCAAATATTGTTTACTCTTTTTTGACACCCGGTATACGTATTTCGGGGTTGGTTGCATAATATTACTGTATAAAATTAAGATACATATTTTTACTCCCTGTATAGGTATTTCGGGTTTTGTTGCATACTATTACTGTATAAAATTAAGGTACTTATTTTAACTCCTTGCATGCGTATTTCGGGTTTTGTTGCATACTATTACTGTATAAATTTAAGATAAGTTACTTATTTTGAAATCCTGTCTACGTTTTTCTTGGTTTGATGCATGCTATTGCCGCTTAAAATATTGGATATTTATTTTTAACACTGTATACGTTATATTCAGCACTATTCAACAAATTCTCACCTGGAAAGTGATTGCCTCTACGAACAGTACACCGCAGTGTTGAACCAAGTAACTGCAGTCTCGGAGGTAAATGTTATGATGAGTGACGTATCACTCCACTGCATGTTGTAATCTTCATTAGGGCTGCAGTGCGGTACTCCCTTCGCTGTGCTTATGGGAGAACATTCTTGTAGAACAATGTGTGAGATTACTCCACTGCAGATCATGTGCTAACATGTGTTCTAATCCATATAGCATGTGTCATCAAAATCTCACCAGATGGTAACTCTGCAGTATTGTATATTGAGCAAAATGGCCTCTGCCTTGAGCCATAAAATAGAGAGGTATTTTGTTAAACAAGGATATGATTTTGAGCTGGGGGTGGTATATTCTTTGGAATATACAATTAATTTTTAGCCTTAATAATAGTTTACTCTTTGATATTTCTTTCTTTCTTTCTTTCTTTCTTTCTTTCTTTCTTTCTTTCTTTCTTTCTTTATTTTCGTTTTTTTTCTTTAGTTTCCCTTTTTTCATTAACACCAACAGAGACGCTCTAGTTTTCTGTCATCTCTGTGCATATTCTTATCCATTTGAAAGTTTGTTTCAGATGTGCAATTTCCTTGTAAGATTCTCCACACCTCTCCATGAGGCAATTCGTTGAACCCTTTGATTCCAGTCATTTCATGAACTACAACGGCAAGTTCTACAACTTTGAAGTAGATGGCATCCTTGTCGATATCTACAATCTCCATGAAGATTTAAACTCCAATGTATCGAAACTGTATTATGTATAATTTGGTTTTTGTATGTTGCCTACTCTGTATCTATTCCTTTGATTCCCCCTCCCTTCCCCTCACCGCTCTGGTTCTCCGAGCGTTTGAATCTTCCGATCATTCCTCATCGTGTGCTAAAGTGTGAAAGTTCGGCCCTCTTTCCTGGAGGAGCTCATCTTTTTATTTTTATTTTTCCTGGGGGTTCTACCTGGATTTAGCGTAAATTATTCAGAAAAATAATACCATAAGTCAATAATGTCACCTACGTGGTGTAGTGGTCAGCGTGCTTACCTGCCACCCCAGAGGTCCGAGGTTCGATTCCCGGCTCTGCCACAAAATTTGAAAAGTGGTATGAGGACTGGAACGTAGTCTACTCAGCCTCGGTTGGTCCAAATGAGTAGAGGGGTTCGATTCCCACCTCAGCCATCCTCGAAGTGGTTTTCCGTTGTTTCCCACTTCGTCTCCAGGAAAATGCTGTGATGATGCCTATCGTAAGGCCACGAAAGCCTCCTTCCCTCTTCCTTGCCTATCCTTCCCAATCTTCTCTTCCCATCCCTCATGAGGCCCCTGTTCGCTTTGCAGGTGGGGCCGCCTGGGCGAGGTGCTGGTCCCATCTGCCCAGTTGTATCACCCCACCTGAAGTTTCAAGCTCCAGGACACTGCCCTGGCGGCGGTAAAGGTGGGATCCCTCGCTGAGTCCGAGGGAAAAGCCAACCCTGGAGGGTAAAACGACTAAGAAAGAAAAAGAAATGATGTGGCCATGGGTAAAAATATATGGGTAAGAATATATGTAATTGTGATGTTACTGTGAAATATAATCGATGAAATTGAGTATTCCGAGGTATAGTTAGGGTAAGGAACGAGCGTCACCAGTTTCCCACTATCATAGTAACCATGGCAACTGGTGTTCGGCATCTGTGTAAGCCAGGTTATTAGAAGTGTCATGTGCACGTTGCTATAACAATGCTTGCTCGTTGTTAATTATAATTTCACTAATGCAGCCAATGGCCAAATGTTTCATTTTTAGGACAAGTCAGGGAAGGGAATTTGAAAGGCACCATCCCGGCATTTTCCTGGTAGTGAAAATAGGAAACCATAAAAACCATTTCCAAGATGCCTAAAGTGGGTTTCGAGCACACGCTCTGCCCATGGCAGCGAGCCACGAAGTAACGAGTTAGCGCTCTCGGCCACCATGGCTGGTAACTTTTGCTATTAGTTAAGTATCTTAGTTACGTGTTG
Source organism: Meconema thalassinum (assembly GCA_946902985.2). Lineage (NCBI taxonomy): Eukaryota > Metazoa > Arthropoda > Insecta > Orthoptera > Tettigoniidae > Meconema > Meconema thalassinum. The sequence goes on from OX336388.2 coordinate 675,360,981, forward strand.
TTTGTTCATCTATGCATAATAGATCAATAGCATGTATATATCAGTGTTTCATAAAGCGCAGCGCTAGGCTATGGAGCCAAGCTCTCTGCGGACTCGGTAGACGAGGGTTCGAGCCCCACCGTCTGCCGTCCTTGAAATGATTTACCGTGGTTTCCCATTTTCAACTCCAGGCAAATGCTGGGAGAGTACCTTATGACAGGCCACGGCCGCTTCCTTCCACATCCTTGCCCAGTTTCATTCATTTCATCTCTCATTAACTCCTCTCATGAGGTTGGCATCGGGAATGGCATCCGGACGTAAAAAACATCCGCCACAAAGAATTTCTTCGCATCTCATCCCCGACCCCGTTGGAAACGGGAATAATAAGGGGCAGACATACATACATTTTGGTGAGAGTGAATGACTAGTGGACTAACACATCCATTAGATGATCGCGAGAGCTTTACGGAAGAAGTCGCCCCCGTAAGAAGAATATTATATAACTCTTTTGGTTGAATCATAATTGAATAACTAATCTTGCCTGATACAACACACTTACCGAAGCCTGAGCCCTCATTCTGCTTGATTTTTAACATCAATTCTGACCAGATTTTATCCTAACGTATTGATTCATTTAGAGAGGTTTACATTGTCGCCAACTACTCTGTTTACTTGGGTATATGTTTGATAACCTGTGTCATTATAGGCTATAATATTAGCCATATTTATTAATTGTGAGCAGTTACTCAATTGACTTACAAATTGTAACAGATAGTAATAGTCACCTGCCAATATTATCTATTATACGATATATAAAAGTTTGGGGAGCGTGATGGCGGAGTGGCTTAGCTGCTCGTCTTTCACCCGGACGGCCGGGGTTCGAATCCCGATGACAGCGGGGTGGAATTTTCACCTGAAAAATCACGTGGCGTCAGGAAGGACATCCGACCTTAAATCTCCAGCCAAAACCAAAATGAGCCTGGTTGGCTCCGGCGACCCCAATTAATTGGGAAATGCCGAAGAAATAGAATACGATATATAAAAGTTTGTAAATGTTTCCGGCTAATATTAAGCCTTTCTACACCAACTAGTTATCTAAATGAATGAAAATCCACAGCCTGCTTCCAGTCTCCGACCGGGTCAGGAATTGAATGAATGAAGCCCCTATCTAGCGGCGAGGATATGAACTGTGCCGGCTGCCGAGGCCTGACGCACTCCTCTGGGGCAATGATTAAATGAATGACAGATGAAATGAAATGATAGTGGAGAGTGTTGCTGGAATGAAACGTTGACAGGGAAAACCAGAGTACCCGGAGAAAAACCTGTCTGCCTCCGTTTTGTCCAGCACAGATCTCATATGGAGTGACCGGGATTTGAACCACGGACCCAGCGGTGAGAGGCCGGCGTGCTGCCGCCTAAGCCACGGAGGCTTAACTAGTTATCTAAATGATAACATTTAATTAACCTTAAAAACTAAGAAGAAATCTGATTTATAATTCAAAACATTCTTTGAATAAAAAGCAAACACATTTACCATTTAGAAAATATAAGACAATTGTCGTATTGATTAATATATAGTTAAGATGCTACGCCATTCAATAGAAATTCTAATCAAATGTTAGTAAGCCTACATGTTTCGATATACGGCATTTGCCTGAAGTAGAAGCGGGAAACCACGGAAGACCACTTCCACGATGGCTGAGATGGGAATCAAACTTTATTTCTCTCAGTTTTGCCTCACGAGGTTGAGTTGACTCCTGTCTAGCCCTCAGAGAATTAAAATATCTTGGTAGAACCTTTGATCGAACCCGGACTTTCGGCTCGACAGCCTAGTATGGAATTTTGGTTTTTGCCCCAGAGGTCCGGGTTCAATTCCCAGCTCTACCAAGAAGAACCCGAAGAACTGAACATTGACAAAAAGGAACGTATGTTAAAAATTTTAGAATTGGCGTTGCCAATTAGGAACCAAAGTACATGGTTAATTAATTCATTAGTTTGCATATTGAAATACATAGCTTAGTTAGTTATTGTTGTTTTAAGGGGCGGAACTACGAGGTTGTATACCCCTAATATATATACTTAGCTTGTTTCGGACACGTGGGGAAACAGATGGAGTTATGTTACTTTATTTACAGCCCAACGTACTGTATAATAACTAACTAACTATTTAAATAAATAAATATATTCATTTTTTTAGCGTATGGCTTTTAGTGCCGGGAGTGTCCGAGGACATGTTCGGCTCGCCAATTTTTTTGTAGCTGCTTTGAGACGGACACCCAATGGGTGAGCTACAAGTACCGTTGGGGAGGAAAGTGGGACTGGAAGGACGAGGAGTTGGAAGGTAGCGGCTGTGGCCTATAGTTAGGGACCAACCCCGGCATTTGCCTGGAAGGAAGATGGGAAACCACAGAAGACCATCTTCAAGGTTGCCGGCGGGGGGGATTCGAACCTCCTCGCCTCCCGGATGTGAGCGACTGCCAGCAGTCATGCCGTAACGACCACGGCTAACTCACCCGGTAATATATTCATTAATAAATAAGTGCATAATATTTTTTTAGTCCATTTTACCCTTCAGGTTGGTTTTTCCCACGGACTCAGCTTTGGATCCCACCATTACCGCCTCTACGGGTAGTGTCCTGGAGCTTGGAACATCTGGTCGGGGTCGGTTACAACTGGGGAGGTGGGATCAGCACCTCGCCCAGGCGGCCTCACCTGCAAAGCGAACAGGGGTCTCATGATGGATGGGAAGGGATGGGAAGATTGGGAGGGATAGGCAAGGAAGAGGGAAGGGTGAGGCCGTGGCCTTACGGTGTGTACCATTGCAGTATTTGCCCGAAGACGAAGTGGGCAACCACGGAAAACCACTTCGAGGATGGCTGAGGTGGGAATTGGACCCCCTCTACTCATTTAGACCACCCGAGGCTGAGTAGACCCCGTTCCAGTCCTCATACCACTTTTCAAATTTCGTGGCAGAGCCGGCAATCGAACCCAGGTCCTCTGGGGCGGCAGCTAATCTCGCTGACCACTACGTAACGGAGGCGACAATAAGTGCATAATAAATACATAAATGAATAAATCAGTAAAGAAATCCCGAGGCAAAGATATAAGCAAAGTTAAGAGTAGATTAGCGCATTAATAGTACATTATGCAACGAGCCTATAATGGCATTAATTAAGACACGGTTATGTTTATAAAACGAGCGTGTGCGAGTTTTATAATTTCCATACGAGTGTCTTATTTACCATTACAGGCGAGTTGCATACGAATGTTTATGTTCGACGATAATTATTATATCTATTTTATATTTGAACAAAAATAATCATAAATATCTGTCGAGATTTCGCCAGTTTTATGTACTGAACAGAGCGCATGAGACGCAGGGAATGCCTTGTATTTGACAATGGCCACCTCGATTATTCTACTATGACACTAGGCCAGGCAGTGTGATTTACATTAGAAGGCCGTGGAACTCAGCGCATCTAATTATCTAATTGGTCAAACAACTGTTTCTTGAGCTCTGATTGGCGGGAGAAACTGTTTCACAATGAAAAATAATGTTATAATGAGCCTCATTATAGTACAGTTTTCTGACAGATAATAGGGTCGAACATAAAAATATTTAATGATTTAATTTAATTTAATTTAATTTAATTTTTAAGGCCAAATTAGACGGATGGCTCTTAACTTGAATGTCAAGAGTAAGTTCTTCATAGGGTGTAAATAATTGATGTCTCACTAGCTTTGGTATTAATTTATTGTGGAGGGGGAGAGTAATCATGTATTACCCTGTGTTTTACGATCTTAGTCATAAAACACACAGAGACCACGAAGCGAAAGTAATTTTTCATCCCTCTTGTAGAATGACAATTATATTTCCCAGGGAGACTCTGTTTGTGAAAGTGCGTCGCTCACGTTCGTAATGTGTATCTTATGATAAAGAATATATACAATAAACCCATCCCAGCTTTGCTTATTGCAGTGTGTAGTGGCTTTTGAAGAGAGAAAGAGCCACCCCTCCCTCTCACATACGCTGTTTATCTGCCATGGAGAGCCACCAGTGGATCTAGTGTCATTTTCCGGTCCACAGCCCACAAGCTAATATTGACCCTGCACTATTGTCTTTGCAGTTGACAAATGCGCACCGAATTAAGATTTGTGTCACGTGACGACGGAAGCTCTTAATCCGGGACGCGTGTTCTAGGCTGATTCCCCCACCCCTCTTCTCCACCTACTCTATCAGTCACCCGCACAACTCATATTATTATGCAGATCAAATATTGATCCCAATCCCTACAGAGTAAGCGAGGTCGCAATCAATAACCTTGCCATCCATCGCTTCCCCGGCGTTCGTTCTCCCCCACCCGCCCCCCCCCCCCTGTCCCCTTATCGCCACAGTATTATACAGTGATGAAAATAATATTTTATGTAAATCTTGTAATATCTGTTGATGAAGCCTGAATCAGAGTGGGACGCGCGGTGCGGGGGTGACAGATACTCTCCCACCAACTCCAAGTGGGGCCTTGCCCAGGCTTTGCACTGTCTATTGACATAGCGGTTATTGCGCTGCCTGTTTACACACAGTAGCTCGTTTATAAATCATAGCAAATGATAAAACTGGTAGCATCTGACACACAGAATATTAACCTCCCAGCATTTCGTTCATTCGGGGGAAACTTACTATCACATTTCTCCTGTTTCTTATTGTGACTCATTTTATTGAGATTTCTGACTGTATATCCTATATTTCCTATTGCCACCCTTCATCAAAATTACATGGCACATTTTTAGCCTAATTCCATTTATAAAAAAAATTGCTTATGAGATCACCTTTTGCCCGTGTGTCTGTGTGTGTGTGTGTGTGCCCCCTCCACCAACCCCCTCATAATAACTTCTAAACGGCTGGAGCGATTTCAATGAAACTCGGTAAGATCATAGCTCCATTTTGGCCAACCCCGACCGTGCTTTCAAATTTTATTACGTCTCTCCAATCCAACATGGCGGCTGTGCGAAATATTTCACCGGCATTCTATATCTCCGAAACTATTGCCGATATCACCCTGAAATGTTGTACGGTGATAAAGAGCACTACTAGAAGTTCACTTATGAGACTTTCAAAAACCGGTTAACTACAAAACGAACTTGGCGACCAGGCGAAATTGAAACTTTTAAATATACTTTTCTCACGATTCAAGCATCCAAATGCAATGAAACTTGGTACAGCAAATGTTTATACACATTGTAATGCACTGGCATCTAATTTATTTCAATTGTTTCCATAACTACAAGATGGCAGCGGTGCGAAATTTTAAAATCTGGTTTTCATTTCTCGTGTCCTAATCACGCGATTGAAGTTTGAATACTACACCTACACAATAATATTCATGCAATAGTACATAACTATGAGACTTATATATAGCCTATATAAAATCCGTATGGCGACCAACCGAAATATTTAGACGGTTCTCAATATCTACGAATCTATTACAACAATCAAAATGAAATTTTGTATGTTGATAGAGGCAGTTAACATACGTAGGATATTTGAAAATAGGCTTTAGTTCTTCACGGAACTACTTGTTTTCGATTAAGATAAGAAAATGGATTGCTCTTGTTGTCTTTTCATTTTGAGGTTTGTGGCATCGTGGTCACCGACCCCAAACGCAAATTCATAGTTACAAGTAAATTCTAGGGATACAAAGTAAATGCATGGGGACAAAATGAGATTTCTTAAAAGAAAAATTGATTCTATCGCGGCGGAGGCTTGGCTTCGATTCCCAGCTCTGCCAAGAAATTTAATTCTGGTTTGAGGGCTGGAACGAGGTACACTCAGCCTCGTGAGGTAAAATTGAGAAGTGGTGTGTTCCATTCCCACCTCAGCCATCTTGGAAGTGGTTTTCCATGGTTTCCCACTTCTACTCTAGGCAAATGCTGGGATGGATCCTAACTGGAGGCCACGGCCACCTTCTTCCCAATCCTCATCTGAATTACAGCTGCACACACTATAAGGAGAATTACAAGTAGCCTACGTTAAAGTAAATTCCGAGGAGGTTTATATGAATCAAAGGATGTTTGTTATAATTGAGGTCAACCTGACTGATGAAGGTTCTGCTCGTAAGGTTAGTATTGCTGTACGGGCTTAGAGAGGAAAGCAATGGCAAACTACCTCACTCCTTACCTTGTTTTGCATGTCTCAATATCGCACTCCCTTGGGATTTGTGGATTTCTACCCACATAACCTACGGTGGTACGTTTTGATTATACGGATAGCCTCCGGGCTAACTACCAGACATACAGAAAAGCTTGGGACATCTTTGTCATCCGATCCATGTACTTGGATAAGTGTTTGGTTTGTCTGATAACCTGCGCTCCTGTGGTGGCTATAATGTGTCTCTAGCTGTAATAATTAGTGTCTATGATTGAGATATATGCCAGGAATTTACTGCAACGAGGATTGTGGAAAATCCGGGGGATAACTCGCATTCAGGATGGCCACTGTAGGTGGTGGGATTTAAACCTTCGATCTCCGGACTTAATGCTCTCCCTTGAAGTCGTCGTGTGTCGCCCAAGAATCCAATGGTCTGGTGATTGTGGAGGAGGAAGAGGGGATGGGATAATTATAGGTTCCTTTGTTCATTCATTTCCGTCCGGCGCGATCTCTATGCGTAAGTGATTCCTGGCTGTAACAAGCCACGTAGGGCGAAACTGAGGTCCGGGATAGATTCCCGGATCTGCCAAGTAATTCAATTCTGTTGGGAGGGCTGGAACGGGGTACACTCATCCTAGTGGAGTAAAAGTGATGTCTGGGTTTGATTCCAGGCGCTGCCAAGGCTTTTAATTCTGGTCTGAGGGCTGGAACGGGGTACACTCAGCCTCGTGGGGAAAATCGAGGTCCGGGTTTGATTCCCGGCTCTGCCAGGAAATTCATTTGTGATCTGAGGGCTGGAACGGGATACACTCAGCCTAGTGGAGTAAAACTGAGTTCTGGGTTTGATTTCAGGCCCTGCCAAGACTTTTAATTCTGGTCTGAGGGCTGACATTAAGCCTCGTGGGGCGAAACTGAGGTCAGGGTGTGATTTACGACTATGACAAGAAATTTAATTATGGTTTGAAGGCTGGAACGGAGTACACTCATCCTTGTTTGGTGAAACTAAGGTCTGGGTTCGAATCTCTGCTCCGCCAAGAAATATAATTCTAGTCTGAGGGCAAGAACGGGGCACATAGAACCTAATGGAGTGAAACTGAGTTCCGGGTTCGATTCCAGGCTCAGCCAAGATATTTAATTCTGGTCTGAGAGCTGGAAAAGGGTTCAGTCAGCATAGTGGACCATAAATGAGGTCCGTGTTTGATTCAGGCTATGTCAAGAATTTGAATTCTGGTCTGATGGCTGACATTCAGCGTTGTGGGGTGAAACTGAGGTCCGAGTTTGAATCCCAGATCAGTCAAGATATTTGAAATCTGGTCCGAAGGCTGGAACGGGTACACTCAGTCTCGTGGGGCGAAACTGAGGAGAAGTGGGTTCGATTACCACCTCAGCCAACGCGGAGGTAGTTTTTCTGTGTTTCCCACTATTACTCCAGGCGAATCAATTTCTTCAGTTGGGCAGTGGAACTGTGTCGCTATCCTCTTATAATCGTATGAACCTTTGTTAAATTATCTCCCCACTTGAATATCAATGACTGGTTAAAGTTTTCTTCTGTATTTTTTAACGGCAAAGTTCTCGGTACGCTCTGCACTACCCCATCTTTAAGCATTGATTTCCGTTTAGTCTTATCTCCTCTGTTTTAAGAACAAAACATTTTGCCAATATAGAAGTTCCTTCAGACAGCGGAATGTTTCAAGTGAATTGTTTGTTGAAATACAGCAGACAGGCTAATACATCGACTAGAAGATGATAGCATGAACAAAGCGAATGTTTAGAAACAGATGAATACCGCCTGGTGCACTTACCATGCTCCTCAATTTCAATGAGAACACAGATGCTTTATCTTCATGGGAAAGATATTGCTCGTAGATATTTAAAAAAAAATCAACATCAAACTCTTTCTCAAATTCTTCTACCCAGGGGCTCAGCCGAATGCGTCAAATCATGCTCAACGATTGGATGTACAGAATTTCGAGATCTGAAACACAAAAGAGACGATATAATCTAAACATACAATGAGAGCTTTCCATATAGAATGGAGACTCGCAGTTGCCGTATGGTGGTTGGGGCGCTATGGCTAGCCACGTTTCGAGCAAGGCATTGCCGCTAGCAGCAGCGTAGCGCCCAACTAGGTCAACACATTTACACTTTATAACGTATTTAATAACCATCATTACTTATATGAATTTCAGAGTAGTTGCTGGAAATGCTGTCCTTCAATTCCTAAACACACGTTGCACCGTCGTAGGAAGTTTTGGTACACTCACTGTAATTCGTCCTCACTGATATTTCGTATCAATGCAGTTATTTCGTTCTCTAGAACCTCCAGAGTACGTGGATTGTTGCTGGATATTTTTTTGTGGGAGTGATTTTGGAAAATGGACGGAAATGGGACGGAAATGGAACGGAGATGTGTAAGAGGAAACAATGAGCGCGCGGTGGCGGAGAGTGGTTCCACGACGTACTGTCGGCCATGTGGCTATGTGGAATATATATCGCATACGGTTTACTTTAAGGTTTGGAGGCCCCATTAAAGATATTCCTACAATAAATCACCTTCAGGTTGTCATTCTTTGGTGTGAGAATATTCATTATATCATATTTGCTGAAAACAATTATGATTTATTATTTTAAATGTTTCTGCCGCATACAGAGTTTCGGATCTGACCACTGTTCGGTAGTGTCTTAATTTCGTGTTCCAGAACAAGTTATATTTGTTACTATTATAGCAGTAGTGCCCGGCTCCGCCAGGTGGATTTATTTGTTTTATGGATGATAATGAATACTACTACAGAACTGGCACATGATACTTAACTAACAGAAACAAATATTTTAAAAATATATATTTTTGGGGTGGTGGTGGTGGTGGTGGTTGTACTGGGGGTGATAAGTAGTACAGTATAATGGACGTAACATTCAGGTCAATTTCCAGTAATGATAATTATGAATAGGGAAACAGCTATTTACTAACTACAGCAATGACACATGTAATTTTCAAATAAATTTACAAAAAAAATAGAAAGAACAGTAAGTGAAACAAAAGACACTGCCTAGAGCCTATATCTCATTGGCTGTTAGAAATGTAGAGACCAATAGTGTCGTCTTTTGTCACATAGCGCCGTAGGAAAATAATCAGAGCTCTTTGGCAAACTTCGGCTGTCCCGAGCTACTGAGGTAGCAATAGGCCTAGTATCATTTATCGCCACAAAGCGCTTAACGATAAGTTTCAGAATAAATTAAGGTAAATTTGAAAGGACCAACGCTTATTGCAGCTGATAACCTCAGTATACTGCACCAACACCATTGCACTTATACAGAGGCATAATATTTTCATGATGATAACTGTTTAAAGAGACCTAAGAAATCTTTTTGCACTAATTACCCCCCGTGACTGCAATTTATAAACAGAGCAAGATGCAACTATTTTCGCAACTCTGCACCAGAACACTGATAGGGGTGACGTGATGCAGCCCGAACTGCCCGTCAACAATAGACTTATTAAAATACTCATACAGTTACACTACTACGGACATGAATGATTCTAGGGCCTTAATACGTGGGTTTCAAGTTCCTTTTGTCTGTTATTCTAAATGTAGGGAATGGGGAGCGTTGTCCAAAATATCAAGTGAACAGTGTTATCAGCAGGGTTTCGAAGTGTATGTAAAATTTGGTGCAATTAAGAGAAACGGTGTAGATTTGTGATGAAGGGCCTAAATGCAGGGAATGGAGGGGTCTGTCCAAAAGTCCATGCAGTCAGTGTTACTCGCAGGGTTCCAAAGGGTAAGTATACAAATAGCTGTTCAGATCGGTGAAACGGTATAGATGTGTGCCAAAGGGCCTAAATGCAGGGAATCGAGGGGTATGTCCAAAACTTCATGCAGTCAGTGTTACTCGCAGGGTTCCAAAGGGTAAGTATACAAATTGCCGTTCAGATCGGTGAAACGGTATAGATTTGTGCCAAAGGGCCTAAATGCAGGGAATGGAGTGGTATGTCCGAAATTTCATGTAAACAGTGTTACTCGTAGGGATCCAAAGAGTAAGTATTGTACAATACCCAAGGGGTATGCACCCCTTAGAGATCATCCCCCCCATCATCTGTCTAAATCTCATAAAAGGCAACCCTTTAAAAGCCTACCCAATATCCATCAATACTATAAGGGCAGCTGGCTACTCCATAAAGCAGCTCAACCCTTGCGTAATTATGACACACAGCGACATACTACAAACTGGTTCAACTATGCCACAACGCGCTGACAGAACAGAGGCTAAAGGTATAAAAGGTGCCTTAAGTGGGTCACGAGAATCTCTCCATCATCAGTGCTTCGACGAGACAGCCGGAGGCTAACGACAGTGTCAACCGAGGTGAGTCAGTCAGTCAGTGTTCAGAATCCTACTTTTGTAACCTAACACCCACAGTTTGTACTCACATTATAACATCACAAGATCCCTTAAAAGGGACTAACAGTTACTCATTGCTGACCAATAAACACTTGGTCAGTCTCTTACACTTGCATTACTGATCTACACTCTTCTTCACGTCCCAACGTCCTTCCTTACTCCCGTCACAGTCAGACGTGACACACCGTAGTAATAACGCCAACTCAGACGTCATTGTATTCCTCACAGCGGCTCGCGTGCTCAAGTGAAGCGCGTGCCGAACCGCTGACACTAGCAAGGTGATTATATAATAAGTAGCCGGCTGGGCGACTAGTACATCGACCCGCGTGCTAAGGCTACATCCCTTAAACCACATTTACAGTCTTTATAGGAGCGCCCCCTAGTTCCTAACGCTAAACAACACTCCACACTGGTCAGCTTGCCCCTCCAAAGGCAGCTACCCCCTTTTAGACACTCCATTCAAAATCAATACAGTAACTCTTCCGTTTTAGGTCCTACCACCCCTAAATAAGGGATCTAAAACAGATGGTGGAGGCGGGGTACTACGCGCAGTAACAGGACTCAACCAACGAGCCCTCGTAGTCAAAACGACCCCCTCTGAACCGCAAAAAGCCAAGCAGATAGTGAAAATTTTTTTCCCCCAGACAGAAAGCACCATATTTTTTTTGGGTGCTCTAAACTAGCTACACAAGGGAAAGGCTTGATAAACCAACCCCCTAGCCCCATACAGAACCAGAGAGATATAGGAATACACTGGCAAACACGCACAGATTTTTTTTTCTCTCTATTGTTACTTTAGGCCCATACACTTCAGGCAGAATGGCACCTCATGAAGAGATTGCAAGCCATGAAGGTAATAGGGGTATGCCAATATTAGTAGCATTATTGGCTAGATGCCAAAGGCACATACAGATCAGGCAAACACAAATACGGACACTCAAAACAGAAAATCGGGACAATACAGGGCAAACAGCCATACACTCCGTCAGAGGGTAGGACAGCGCGATTAAGATGCGCACATAAGCACTTGCAAACAGGCCATATGCCTCAATAGGCAGTACACCCAAATTTGGGACGAATACCGTGAACTCCAAACCAACAAGGCCATTTTTGAGTTCATGGTAGGGCCACCAGCCCAGCCGAGAGAGGACATAAGCGTAGATACGCTAACTCGACAATTTGCGAGGATGTCCCTCTCGACAAGTACTGCCACGCAGTGGCAGGAGTTCGCCGTGGCCACAGTCCAGGAGACGGCCAGGTTAGGCTCCAACATACTAAAGAATACATCCTACACAGACACACGTCCTCCAGCTCCGGATCGGAAGGCAATTTTGCCAAGCCGAGGGGAAGAGCCTAGAACAATCCCCTCGGACCGGATGAACGAGAGGGAGTTGAAGCCAGGACCTTCAATCACACATAATACGACAGAGGGACAACAGGAGGTAACCTCGTCATGGGCTGACGACGTAGAGCCTGACCTACCACATATAAAGCCTACATACACTCACACAGATAGGATAACACAGTGGCAGGAGTCTGCCGTGGCCACGGGCCAGAAAGCGGACAGGCTACACGACACCACATTGGCAGGACAAAAACAGGCACTTAAGCGGCCCTCACCGCCAGTTCAAAGGGCAAATTTGCCAGAACGGAGGCGAACACCGGCATTAGTCCCTCAGGATGCACGGTACACGCACATACAGATTAAACAGGCATTACCATACAATACACGGGGATTAGGAAAGGTATTATTACCCACCCCACAAAACCTCGCAGTCAAACATACATACACTCCCGCAAAATCTGCTAAGATAGCGCCAAGCGCAATAACGCCCTTAAATACAGGTACACTTAGACCTAGAAACACGCGCTACGGTGGAAGTAGGGCAAGGCTTACTTTGCTAGAAATTCCGCCGGAAAACAGCAAAGAAACACCTCAATGGATTTCAGAGGCCTATAATATCGTAACAGGGCAAAACCCTTCACCTTTCTGAGCACTGAAGCTCGAAAGACGATAACGACTTCCACCAAGGCCAAAGAAATAAAATAACATCACTTCCCCCATCATAAATGGCCACACAAGTTCTTTCACGCGGGAGATATCAGAAAATAGACCGACAATTACATAGTAAACATAAACTGCGCATTTTTTTTTCTTTCTCGTATTTTATGTATATACAGGGCAACATGGCCAAATTAGAAGTGAGTAATTTTAAATCCTTCTGTGTTTTTTTTTGGGAACCATGGCATCTTTCTATTAGGCCATCACTAAGCCAAGTGAAAGCCCATCAGGCTTAAGGCCGGAAAGAGATATTTTGAACACAACTTAGGCATAAAATCACAGCATAGAGCTTAAGGGAGTCTTTCTAAGTAGAAATGACTAGACGTTCTACGTTATGGTTCCACAGTTAGACAGATTCTCTTGTTGCGGGCGAAAACCGTAAGCATGGCAAGAATTAAGAATCTCAAACTAGTTTCAAAAAAAAAAATTTTTGGGAGGTGTGCTTTAACCAACTAAAAAGCCCAATTGCACACCGGGATGAGACACTGTCATTTTGGTGAGTTACAATTACTTTGATAGGCAGGTTTGACTCCCACAGTGCACTGGCTTTGCTCGTGACGTGGATACAAGGGTATCAGTTACGTCTGGCAATGGCCTTCCTAAGGTGTACTAGACAGTGTCGGTAGATTCCCCTGAGACGTAACCAGATTACGGTAGTACTCACGTTACCAAAATGGTAAATACTACACTCAGGTCCCAATCACCATTTTTTTTCAAAAACATAGTGCTCACGACATAATTTTTAGAGACTAACGCCACCTACTATTATTTTCTTTCAATGTGCTCTCTTAATTCAGAGCGGGGCATAAATAATTTTTTTTTTGTTTCACACATTTAGCCCAAGAAAGAAAAATGGCCAAATAAACTATATATATATTTTATACATAGGTATACATAACACAACACTCGGGGACACAAGTGTAGTCAATGGAAGGTTCTTTTACAGACGTACAATGCATATGAGATTTCCGAAGTGAAATGCCATGGCCTGTGGTTTGGATTCCAAGTAAAACGGAAATCCCGTGGCACATGATCTCCAGAAATGGTCACGTTAAACCACAAAATTCCCCTCTTGCCTTTTTATAATGCGAAGAGCACTAACAGAAAGCAGGCTGATTAAGAACACATGTTCGGATACACAGCGTTATCGAAACAAGTAAACAAGCGAGCGCGCAAGACATTGCAACCCGACACCACCATACTCAGCAGTAAAGCAGACCTCAGTGATAAACTGCGAGCCTTACAGACGACAGTTCCCAAAGCACACTGCACGGAATCATTCATAGCCAACCCAAGAACCCTATATCTTCAAAATTTACACTACGAGGAGAGGGCAAAAATAAGCAAACTCCTCGCAGGAAGGTATACTAGGGGTTGCGCATAGAAAAACACACAGCCCATTTGCCATAGTGTAGGCGGCACAGAAATGGCCACCAAATCTTTACAGACAACCGGCTTCGAACCCATGTCCACACACAAAAACCTCGTACCGAAAACTAACTAAACAACGGTATTTTCGGTACGAGAAACACAAACAAAATACAGACAGAATGCCCGCAGAACATGAACAACGCAGACATATAACACAGAGAATTACATAGAACACGGGTTCGAACCCCAGAGAAAATTGCACGCCAGGGAAAAACAAGCAGACGGCCTTCCAATCACACCAAAATTGGCCCATATAACGGCTTAGACAGATAATACTACATTCCTGCGGCCAAATGACAGGCATAAAATTCCAGAAATACACTTGACAGGGAAAATGGACTTTCCAGACAGAGACATATAAATTTCGTAAGACAACGGTCTTACGGAATAATGGCCACACAACGGCAATAGTAGCAGGGCGGATTACCACATCGGGCCGCCAGGAATTTAACACAATGACCACACTGGCATACGTGCAGAAAAACACGCAACAGTGGTTAACCTACATAAAATCCCGGCCTGAAGTTACACACACAAACTGATGACTTGCAGACTTAGCCACTTTGCAACACTGTCGATGACAAAACGCGATTGTGTAGTGGCAGTGACCATGAATAAACAAATGCAGAACAATCATAACACTATACATTTTTCAACACTGCGAAAGCATTTATCAACAAGCAGACGTCACAGACCAAAACTTGTCGCAGGCCCAGAGTAGCACGTTCGTAAAGACGTTGGCAGGCCACGGGCGCTTCCTACCCATACACAATATACACAGTAGGACTTAGCCCTACAGCAGACCAGGCGTCCGCGTGGTGTAGCGGAGCGTAGTCACACACACACACACAAACGCGCTCACCAATCAGGGGCGAACATAGGGACTTTGAGGAAACGGGACCTCCCCTTAACAACTTCTTTTTGCGACCCTAGTCCCGAAACAAATCATTCCAGGCGACTAGGACTTAGCCCTATAACGGACCAGAGTAGGTCGTGAAGCTTCGCTATCCCAAAGCGCGGATAGAAAACCAACATGGACCAAGGGAGGATGACAAGAGAACATGCTAACAGCGTCCCACTCTACTCCCTTCCCATAACCTTTTCACGTCCAAACATAAACAACGCAGACACATGAACACGACCAGAACAGCTACACTACACTACAAAGTATACATAAGGGTTGGTAAACTTCATGTGTTTACAGAAAGGGCATGCTACGCCTTGAGCCCCACCGCTATCACCTGAATGAGAGGGGTGCATCGGCAAACACCAACTAAGCGTAATGCACATCTCCATATGAGAGATGAGGCCATAAGTAATAAATACTAACCATTTTTTTTAAATTTAAATCATCCCGCATGAGAGGGAAATATATTAGTATTATGCCTCAACCTACACCTATCCATACATGAGTGCAAACGCCTCATATCCAGACGCATGCATGTATATCCCATCCATTCACCAGGGGATATTGATATCAGACCGGCATGGATTTTTATTTTATTTTTTGCAACCCCGGGAATTACCTGCCCCGTTCCACTCACTGTAGGAGCATCCCAGCACAAAAACCGGTTCCAGGCCGCCACTAACGCGGAATTCGGAAGTGCGCAACCTCCTCCTACCCTGCTTTAACCCACTCTACAGATAACTACCCCCAGATCACAATAACAGGGTACCTGACGCCACAGACCCTACTAACACCTCCATCAAGGTTAAAAAAGAGCATTATCGCTGGAGAAGCTGATATAGCACAGGTAGCCTAAAGTAGTCTACGTATGTAGAGGTTTTACCAGCCCACCACACTGGAAGTATTTTACATTTGACACTTTTTACACAGGTTACAACTATATTTAAAAAAAAAAAAAAAAAGGGAACCTGAAACACCCTGGCTGATGATACCGGCGTTAGCCAAAGGTCAAAAGCACAACACTAGGAGCAGAGCTGGGGAAGGCGATGTGGACCCTTACCCCAGTTGGCTCATCAAATTACTGACGACTAGACCAAATAGACGAACCACGTAAGGTCAAAGCATTCGCGGCCTGGTCGGGCAAGCTCTGGAATCCTAGGTGCGCATAAACCACCCCTGGGAGGAAGGGATGCTAAACCCACTTTGAGCCACGGTCGTCGAAGCCAAGACCTGCAGGGAGACTTTCTGAGAATGGCGGGAGAAATAGCTCACTCCGCGCCGGCCTCGGGAGCTATCCCTAGAGACGACCATATTATGACTAGACTGTTAGTTAAATTTACGTAAGTAGGACTTCCATGGCGGGGAGTCAGACTCCTATTCGTCAGGAGTGAAGCAGGATCCAAGGGTTCAGCAGGACCAATCCTAGATCCGACAAGTCCTTACCCCGCGAGGTGAAGGTGAAGACCACGACGGTAATCAATAATGCAGAATGAAATATGAATATATATATATGGAATGTACGCGCTCATTCGGTCCTGCGCCCACGTAAATGGACGACAACGGGTCGCCAGAGTTCTTAAATGAGTAGCATAGCGGGCACTCAAAAGGGTTCAGTGGGCCAACCCAGCAATGCCGATTAAGGCGAAGAGGACTCCCCGGACGCTCACTTCCCGGAGGACACATGAATACAAATATTGCGGCCGACACAGGCGAAGAGGACTCCCCGGACGCTTTCTTCCCGGAGGATATTATGCCATTGGACCACACTGTCCAATGCCCACATAAATGACGACGCATCGGGCAGTCAGAGGGCATTAAGAGATGGGGCATTGCGCGCCCCTCACAGGAGCCAAGTGGGCGGCTCACCTACGACTAATCGGAACGGCAAAACGGGCACGACAAGGAAGTTACAGCGGGCGGAACGGTTAGCTTAGTGGCACCGTAAGCCGCCCGCGGATAGATTAATCCTAGTAATAGACGTCGACACTAGACTTAAGGGGACGGAATCCAGCGAACCTGGAGACAACCGGTGTTTCCAGGGCTCGTGCGGGTGGTGTTCTGGGGAAGCAAATTGCCCCAGGCGATCGTCCTAGGCCAAATTTAGTTATAGACGGTTGCATTTGACACGCAACCTAGGATTAAGCAAATTTAATGAACACTGTTGCAATTCAGCACAGCATCTTTCGGCAATAGATTAAGGCAACCCTCTCGGCTTAGATGTAGTTTTTTTTTTATATATACCATAAGTAGAATAAGTAGTATAAGAGAACGCCGTTCGGCGCCTGATGACCCACAAATCCGTCATCAGGGTAAGTCCGATAACTCATGATAAGTTATTATAATGTAGCATAGTCTTACATTTAGGACAATTTTTTTTAATACATATATTGGGGTAAAATTTCGGCGCCTGGCGGCCCAAATTCGTTGCCAGGGTAAGCCCAATACTACAACACATTAGGAAATGACGTCACGGCACCATATAGGGTAAGCCCGGCCATATATCGAGTAATAATAACCATGCCATTCTTTTCACAGGTAAAAAGGGGCTTCAGACTGTGGCAACGCTGCCACAGGAAGCGGCATATGGAATAGGGAATTTCAATGTTTTGTTAACCTCTCCATTTTTTTTTGCAGGCATTGTCACCTAGAATATGACACGTGTAATTATGATTTTGCTGCCAGATAGCAGCAACATGCTATTTAATGCCCCCTTATTGTAGTATTATACCTGTGCATACTAACCTCCATTTAACATTCATTCTCACTTACACACTCACTACATTTTTTTTTTTATTTTACAGCTACACGTCAATAATCTGCACAGCAGGAATGATGCCTGTGGGGCATCAGGCTTGCTGGCAGATCTGCATAAAACAAAAACACTTGAAGCGTCAAAATGCGACGCAGCTTACGGCGATGAGGGCGCAACCGGCATGTGGCGGCGACCCTCATGGCCAAGTGTGCAAGCATTCACCCACAGAGGATGCTTCACAGACTAGGTATTAAGAATACACTGCAAGCGGTACGACCACTCAACCGTGCCAAGAGGTGGCCGTATAGGATCAGCCGTGATACGGCAAGCGTACGTACGAACAGGTAGCGTGCACGCGAGGATCCAAACAAAAACTAGAATTATAAGGGTTTAGCGCGCTTAAGTAGACATAAGGTCATTGTAGTTCATAATTTTAAAGAGTAAACTACATACATATTCATGCGCCCACGGGCAATTATTCCAATGGAAATTCCTAAATGTCAGCATCGCAACATAATACATTAAACACTATATATATTTTTGTCTGTTTATCAAGTTCACGTGTACACGATGTCTATATTTTTGTTTTGTTTTGTTTCGTTTGCTAAGGTAACACGTAACCAATGTCTGTGAATTGTTTTCTTTCATTTTTCTCTCTTCTAACTTCCCCATTTGTCAGGGTGTTCCGTTTTATCCCACACCAATAAATACATTTTAAATATTTCCTTTAAATTATACCCTGGAACACCCATTTTTTTCTATTCTCTCCTATCTTCTTTATTGCAGGGAGCACTTTTTCCCCAAGATAGGGCGGACGACGCAATCATCCGTTCGGCCCTGGGTTTTTCCTCCCTGCACAACTATGTAACCATGTATAACCATGTTTTTTTTTTCTTTTTTATGCCGACAACGGCAATGGCGATTGTGCCTCAATAGCAATTATTTTCTTTATTCAACAATGTTAATGCACATTTCACCATGCAATGTAAAATTTATATACATATATATCTATGTACACCCCATAACCCTCCCCTCTGAACACGGGCTGACCGCACACCTACACTTCTGCACGACGACACCCGTTCCATACGACGACGCTTACGACGCCACCACCAGAAGAGACGAGGGGGATTCAAAAACTACTACGACAACATCCCAACCCCAAGTGCCCTTCCCGGTCGCGAGGACGCGACCAAATGGAGGAAGAGGCTTGTACAATACCCAAGGGGTATGCACCCCTTAGAGATCATCCCCCCCATCATCTGTCTAAATCTCATAAAAGGCAACCCTTTAAAAGCCTACCCAATATCCATCAATACTATAAGGGCAGCTGGCTACTCCATAAAGCAGCTCAACCCTTGCGTAATTATGACACACAGCGACATACTACAAACTGGTTCAACTATGCCACAACGCGCTGACAGAACAGAGGCTAAAGGTATAAAAGGTGCCTTAAGTGGGTCACGAGAATCTCTCCATCATCAGTGCTTCGACGAGACAGCCGGAGGCTAACGACAGTGTCAACCGAGGTGAGTCAGTCAGTCAGTGTTCAGAATCCTACTTTTGTAACCTAACACCCACAGTTTGTACTCACATTATAACATCACAAGATCCCTTAAAAGGGACTAACAGTTACTCATTGCTGACCAATAAACACTTGGTCAGTCTCTTACACTTGCATTACTGATCTACACTCTTCTTCACGTCCCAACGTCCTTCCTTACTCCCGTCACAGTCAGACGTGACACACCGTAGTAATAACGCCAACTCAGACGTCATTGTATTCCTCACAGCGGCTCGCGTGCTCAAGTGAAGCGCGTGCCGAACCGCTGACACTAGCAAGGTGATTATATAATAAGTAGCCGGCTGGGCGACTAGTACATCGACCCGCGTGCTAAGGCTACATCCCTTAAACCACATTTACAGTCTTTATAGGAGCGCCCCCTAGTTCCTAACGCTAAACAACACTCCACACTGGTCAGCTTGCCCCTCCAAAGGCAGCTACCCCCTTTTAGACACTCCATTCAAAATCAATACAGTAACTCTTCCGTTTTAGGTCCTACCACCCCTAAATAAGGGATCTAAAACAGTATACAACTTTTGGTTCAGATCGGTGAAACGGTGTAGATTTATGTCAAAGGGCCTAAATGCAGGGAATGGAGTGGTCTATCCGAAATTTCATGCAGACTGTGTTACTCGCAGGGTTCCAAAGGGTAAGTATACAAATTTTGGTTCTGATCGGGGAAACGGTGTAGATTTGTGCCAAAGGGCCTAAATGGAAGGAATGGAGTGGTCTATCCGAAATTTCATGTAAACAGTGTTACTCGCAGGGTTCCAAAGGGTAAGTATATACATTTTGGTTCAGATCGGGGAAAAGGTGTAGATTTGAACCAAAGGGCCTAAATGCATGGAATGGACTGGTCAGTCATAAATTTCACGTAGACAGTGTTACCAACAGGGTTCCAAAGGGTAAGTATACAAATTTGGTTCACATAGGTGAAACGGTGTACGTATCACTAACCATAACGCCAGCGCATGCGGATAGAGCTGTTCGGGAGCACTTGTTCTACCGACTTACTGAACAAAAATCAATCTTGAAGGTCACCAGAGAGGAGCAGCCTAATGCTACATAGCCTAAACTATTCCTCTTGAATCTGGCTATCATATAAAAAAGAATTTTCGAATCGGACTGGTAGTTCCAGAGATTAAACACATAAACACACAAACTCTTCAGCTTTATTATATTAGTATAGATATATAGTTTTTGTCATATGAAACATCCTTTACATTTTGTGCTCTCTAGTTTCTATTGCTGTATTTTCTTTGGTGCTGTTCGTTATCCATTCATCTCAATTTCATAGTAGTATAACATGTCAGATGTTACAGATCCTAATTATGCGACTACTGTAAGGCTCACTTTTGTTTTTTCGGTATACCTTTTGTTTGAGGTTCCCCCACAAGTAAAAATCGTATGGCGCTGAAACTTTGGAAAAAATTTACTGCAAACTACTTCTTGAGGAGATAAGTTTCCACTTGTAACTTGTAAAATTCGATGTTTTGGTCTATACCTAACCATGTTCATGGGATACGATGTAGGCTCCAGTACTTCACAGCAAGTCTTCATAATCTCAAGTAAGGTATCTTTCCAGGTATGTAATAAATACTATAACAGCATCCAAGTCTTTCCGACCCTCTGTTGTGATCGGTACATGCTATAAATCTCACGGTGACGCATTGCGACCCCTCCGCGGCACGGCCTCTTCAAAGCTCAGTTCTAGTGGAAGGGCCCTTACTATAAAAGGCGAGATTCTCAGCAATACCCTCTTTGTCTCAGACAGTTTCTGTAGGTCTGTGAAATGTAGGTGTTACCAGTTTGAATTCTTATGGCAGTTTCTGTTTAACGTCATACTCAACACACGTATATATTTATACAGACAAATGAGTACACTCTTTGTCAGACGATATCGGAATATGGATATTGTCAACTACTGTTATCATTGTTTTTAAATGTTTTACTATGGTCTTTAGCTCAACAGATGTCGGTACTTGCATCATGATAGTGGCAAAACGAAATGGCTGGAGCACGCATGACTTTCGAGCAGGGAAAGTACATTCTGAAGTGGTTTATAATGTTTGGCAATGCCGTTGAAGTGCAACGTCAGTGGAGAAGGGAGTTTGAAACAGAACCCCCCAACACGCCTAACAATTAAACGCATTACTGGGAAGTTTGAGACGCATGGAACGATTTGTGATATTCACAAAGGAATATCGGGAAGAACGCGTACAGCTACTTGTCGTGCTTCGTCGGCTCACGTGTTGGAAAGGTTTGCTAATTATCTACAGAAGTCGGTTACGCAATGTGCGCGGCAAGTGGGGATTAGCAGTACAAGTATACGACGAATTTTGAAAACAGCTAAGTGGAAAGTTTACATCCCACGAAGAATGCATGCGCTTAATGAGGACGATCCGGATCGTCGAATGCAATTTTACGAATGGTATCAGCAAATGGTACCAAAGATGAACAATTTCTGACGAAGTTAGTGTGATCTGATGAAGCCCAGTTTAAACTTAATGGAACAGTGAATCGACATAACTGTGTCTACTGGACTCAGGAAAATCCGCATGTTCATATGGACAAGGCGGTCAATCTACCAGGGGTTAATGTCTGGTGTGGACTGTCGTCGAGGGGCTTACTAGGACCCCTTTCCTTTGATGGTACTGTCACTGGAGCAGTGTACTTGGGAACGTTACGCACATTAATTTTACCAGCTGTACTTTCGACTCTTCTTCTCTTTCGATTCTTTCTAGTCGACGCCTGTGGGCGACCAGCGCGTCGGGATGAGAGATGGAATGGATGAAGATGAATCAAACTGGGCAAGGATGTCGAAGGAAGCGGCCGTGGTACCGTCCCAGCATTTGCTTAGTGTTGAAAATGGTGAAACCACGGAAAACCATTTGAAGGACGGCCGACGGTGGGGCTCGAACCCACGCGTCTACCGATTCAGTGGAGAGCTAGACCCCATGACTTAACGCTGCACTTTAGCCAGCGTAGATTTCGATTATGCCTTTGAATTAACTCGGCTATCATTTTTACGAATTATATTTTCAAACATTAATTTCTGATTAACCTTTTAAGTGCTGAGTTTACTCATAAAAACATCGTAGAAGTCGTATTATTAACTTATCCGAGGGTTCTAAAATATCCATAAGTTTTGGGTCTTTATTATTCTGAATGTTAACTCAAAATCCTATGATTATAGACTATTAATTTTCAGTTTGAGACGAATCGAAATAAGAATCGTGCCAACGCTTGCATCTTCTCCATATCAGGGCCCAAAATAAAATTATTTCCTAGAATCTGTAGGCAAGTAACACTTGTTGCTCCTCACTTGTACAAACAATTGGTATTCGTTTATGCTTAATCACAACGTGGTTGAAGAATTTCTTTGATATTCCACCATGTTCGTTTTCATCACTGATGAACTCCAGCTGTAGAGGACTGACGTCTACAAAATACTCTGTTAGTTACTTCCGGAAGCAAAAATACATACTCAAGTAGTACTACATAATGACCAACAGATGGCAGAACATGCCAGAGATCGACTTGGCACTCGAAAGCGAATAGGGAAAATTAGAAAAAAAACGAGAAAATCTTTTCCACCATTTATAGATGGGCGAAGCACTCAACGGGTTAAATTCACTTGTTTCAATTACATAGTGTGTGATAACAGACCTGGCACTTTACTTCCCAAATGTCTATGTTTCTTTAATGCCTGAATATGAAATCCGCTGTCCAATTGAAGAGATTGAGACCACTGTTTCGCAATGATGACGTCCGACTCAACATACGAGAAAGGAAGCTATTGTTGGCCGGTATTGCTACAGTATTGTATATAGTGCGGAGATATGGACTTGTAAAATTTTCTCATTGAAACAGCCTGAAGCTTTTGAACTGTGAATCCACAGGATAATTCTGGATTGATGTGCTTCAAAAGTACCAAAGTACTAAGGAGTGTAGGAACAACCCGGAAATACCAGAAGATGGAATACTTTGGCCACTTCTTGCGTGGAAATAAATGTCATCTTCTGCAACTTATTTTACAAGGTAAAATTGCTTACCACTGAGGAGCTGGATGCAGGAAGAAATAGCGGCTGGATGATTTCAAGA
The DNA here is from genome assembly GCA_946902985.2 of Meconema thalassinum. NCBI lineage: Eukaryota > Metazoa > Arthropoda > Insecta > Orthoptera > Tettigoniidae > Meconema > Meconema thalassinum. Next base: position 675,384,320 of record OX336388.2, read on the forward strand.
CTTTTATTTATTTATTTATCGTAGGTCTTTTAGTGCCGGGAGTGTCTGAGGACATGTTCGGCTCGCTAGAGGCTGTAGCTGAGTCAAGCGGACACCCATAGGGTGAGCAACAAGTTCCGTTCAATTTCAAGTAGTTACAACTTTCGCTTCCAGATGTCACTGATACCTAGTGGTGAACGTTGGAACTTTGATAGAGCGTTCCAACGAAATCTCACCTAGAAATTTAGCTTCACACAAGTTTAGTCTCTGGAAGGATCTTTTACATGCCATAAATCTATGACATGGGACCGCCGGCTTTACTTCCCCTCCGAAGGAAGGCATACTGATGGATTTTAACGCTCTTAAAAATCCGAATACTTCGGCCGAGTTTGAACCCGCTATCTTGGACACGAAGTTCAGCTTGCTACCGACTACGCCACCAAAGCCGCTTGACTTCAAGAAATAGTCCAGCATCTGTATCACCACCATGAAGTGTGTTAAGCTTTCTGTTATTGCCAGATTTAAAGTAAAGGAAATCATTAATGTACAACTCTAGGCTAGAAACATTGTATTTAATACAACAGTGAAAGGGGTGTAGAAGAAACTCCTGTTGGTTTTTCAGCTGTATGTCCGTAACGATTGGTTTTATGGAGACATTTCTTGTTACAAATTTGTTGGAAATGGAATTTTATGTATTTTATGGTCACTTCGGACGTGTTGGGTAGGGATCAGGGGCGGCTCCGCCTTATGTGCTGAAGTGCTGCAGCACATTGTTTTAATTGAAAATTAATTTCTTTAATAATATTATCTAGAATCAAATACTGTACAACGCATTAAACAGATATCAGTAAAATGATTGGGAATATATCAATTCCCCTTACAACGAGGTATCTAGTCGTGCGCTCCATTCCCGGTCCGGTATTGGCTGTGTAGATAGCAGCTCAGCGAGAATTTCTACGTTTATGGCCTGCAGACATGAACTCTGCCTTTTGCGCATGCGTGCCCACTTTTTGCGTTGTGCTGTTGGGACAACAGCCAAGACATCACAGCAATTCTTCGTTCAAGCACACAGCGGCAGCACTGGTCACATGAAATGAGAACGTAGCAGGTGGCCTCTTCTATACTCTGCGGCAGCATTTTAGAGGGAATCGCTCAAAGCAAACGGTAGAAGAAATAAAGGAAGCCATCAGCTGTTCCCGCCAGAAGGTCTTTTAATACTCCCAACTTACCTAGCCCATAGCCTCATTTTGTAAATCAATGGACTATAGTTTGTTCAGTATGGAAAACTCAGTGAAGAGCCTCTTGAGTGTTACTGAGGGAGTGTTTCCATAAATTATGTTTCTAAATTTTTTAATTCCTTGGAGGGGAGATGGGTTACAGCAGACAACTTATTTCTACACCAGCCGCCACTGGTAGGGATGCGGTAATCGTACTTGTGAAATGTCGAAGAGAGCCAAGTGCAGTCATAAACAGCCTCTTTGGCGTCAGGCAACGGAGAGAGTATAGGAGCATTCCTTTCACAGCACGGTGGGCTTATTCGAGGACTCATAGAGTTCTGCATACAAATCGTAAGGTAAGGCGACAAAAATCACGGCACGCATGTCATCGTTTTTGGCAGGTTAAAGAACCAATTTGAATTCAGTATGTCGTGTTCATAATGGCAAAATTAATCTCGGAATTTTCCGCCAACACAAAAAGTTCCTACATTCTCTATTAATTAGCGCTGTAGTGTCAAGGAGCTTAGATATCTAACCTCTTTGACCTTCATAGCGCTCCAATGAACAACAAAATTCGACATGCAAGCTGCGCTTTGGGCGTCAAATAACAAAGCTTGCACCCGGCATCCGAGGCCATACGATATTATTATTATTAATATTATTATTAATATTATTATTATTATTATTAGACACTCTAAAATACCACGAGTAGTAAGAACTGGTTCTTCGACTCCTGCAGGAGTACACACCTCATTGGGCTATATCTAGATAGTTCACCTAAGATGAGCTCTTACGATGGATGCACCTCGCTTGGCTGACGTCAGGAACGGAAGGTTATGACAACTATGGAGAATTCATAATTAACCTGTCAACGACTTGTACGATCGTTTAGTAAATATTATATACTGCTCGGGTCTAAGCTGGCCTTGGCCGAGCTTGTGGCGCGCCACGCCGCCCCCCCCCCCCCCCTTGCTTTAAGCGTGTGTACAATCTTGTAAGAAATATTACCTTATAAAAGATGCTGGAAGTGCCGTCCTTCCTGGGTTATACAGGCATTGTATCTGGTAACCACTTCCTGGCTGACGCGAATGAGTTCTGCCAATGTAATGTTTCTGATTTTTAATTTCATGCTTTTTATTGAGCACTGAGTCAGTAGTGTCAAACTTATTTACAATCTCGTGAATCTGTGCTAGTGAAGGTGGCACTTCATCAGGAAATTGCTGTACAAATGCATTACGTACCCACCGAGCCGACTCGTACATAACATAAGTTTTACATACAAAAATACGATGATGTAATGCTAACTGTCTCATGTTTACATCTCAGGTTCAGACTGGCGACTGAACACCTGCACGTTTATTGCAAGGTCGAGTACAGTATGTACAGTGAGTCCGAGAATGTTCTCCGCAGCGCCTACATGCGTCTGCGAGAGCTAGCTGCAGCAGTTACGTTGGTAGCACGGCTGCCGCTTGCATCATAACAAATAAGCAGTAAACTTTGTACTCACCACAGCCAATCATAACAGATGCTGGAACCATTCACAGTACATCACTCTTTTTCCGTAATCAGTTTGTTTTAATTCATGAACCAAGGTAACTTTTTGAGGGAACAAGTGAAGCTTCTCTCTTACGGCTTTATGTGCTGTCGACTTAGAGATTCCTGTTTGTTGATTTACTTGGACTACGCAGCATTATATTGGAGATTTCATCAAGTTTTTCGTCTGTTAAAAGCATAGGCCTGCCTGTTCCCGGTACATTGTGAACTGAGCCAGTCACAGGAAATTTACTAACCAAATCCCGAACGGTATCACGGTTTGGACACTTTGAATTAAGAATCCGTGCCTGAAATCATAATTTTACATTTTCTGTAAACCGATCACCTTCGCGAAAAACGTATTCCACCAAAAAAACTCTATCTTCAGTAGTAAACATTACCGCCTGTATACTGTTGCACTCTTCCAATAATCTAACTGAACGCTCGCTTACTGTTGCACACAATGAAGACATGCAGGCTCGCTCGCTTATCGCAATACACACTGACAGCCCACACGGGGGAGTCCCGCTTTGAAGGTCACAGTGCAGTGCAGCCAACTAAACTCATGACTCAAACACTCACAGCTGCACGTACCCACTGCGGAGAACATTCTCCGGCGCCCTGTACTATGCGCGTGCTTTCAATACTACAGCAGGGGGCCGTGGCACGCCACATGCTCGGCTAAGGCCGCTGCAGCAGCGAAAAAAAAACAGCCGCTCACCGTTCTTATTTTATGTGAAAGACCCTGTATTCTATTCAGGTGTGTCAAGTAGGGGTCCGTCGAACAGAACCAGGTGGAGTCATTAACAGCCAGTTTGACGTCAGGCGACGGAGAGAGTATAGGCTAGGTAGAGCCTTGTGCGGATAAACAAAACGTTTTAATCTATTAGTTTTTTTTAGCGTATGGCTTTGAGTGCCGGGAGTGTCCGAGGACATGTTCGGCTCGCCAGTTTGTAGCTGCTTCTATGCGGACATCCATGGGGTTATCTACAAGTACCGTCGCGTGTGGAGTGTTGCCTGGGGAGGAAAGTTTGAGTGTAAGGACGAGGAGTTGGAATGTAGCGGCTGTGGCCTATAGTTAGGGACCAACCCCGGAATTTGCCTGGAAGGAAGGTGGGAAACCACAGAACACCATCTTCAAGGTTGCCGGTGGGGGATTCGAACCTCCTCGCCTCCCGGATGTAAGCGACTGCCTGCAGCCACGCCGTAACGACCATGATTAACTCACCCGGTATTTATTAGATAAAGCATGAAGTATTTAAGCAACACATTTAGACATTTGAGGAGAAAGTCGTTCCCTTAGGGTAGGATGTCATTTGCTTTGCTTAAAATGAATGTTAGGCTATACAGCCACTTCGGAGTGTTAATTATGTTTTATACCATACGTTGAATGCGATTAGTTTTTTTTAGCGGCTTCGGTGGCGTAGTTGGTAACATGCTGAGCTTCTATGCCCAAGATCGCGGGTTCAAACCCGGCCGAAGTCGTCGGATTTTTTAAAAGCGTTAAAAATCCCTATTATGCCTTCCTTCGGAGGGGAAGTAAAGCCGGCGGTCCCATGTCATAGAATTATGGCATGTTAAAGAACCTTCCACCTGTGTGAAGCTAAATTATATATAAGTTAAGAATATAAACAACACTCTTAGGTGCCTAGGTTCGTCGCCAGAGCCCGACTGCGGTGGTGTCTAGTAACCAAGTTCTGAACTAGTAGTCGTTGATGGTGGCGTTTGGCGGCAAAAGAAGGAACTATTAGAAAAATTCAAAGTTTGCAGTCCTTACTTGAATTATAAAACATATAACACACACTAATACAGTCATCACAATTAACACCGGTTATCAGGCAGATTCTACACACACCCGAAGTACACGGGGCTACATGACCACGTTGTCGCAGCCCCTAAACTGAGGAACCAACCAACCAACCGAGATTAGTTTAAATCATCATCTTATATTTGTCATGGATTTTCCCCCCCGGATATCTGCGGGTTTATCCGCAGTTATCCGCATCATCACAGCGGTTTACGAATAGAAGCATTCCTTGCAAAGTACGGTGGGCTTTGTTGAGGGCTCATGGAGTTCTGCAGACACAAAGTTAAAGTAAGGTACTCTACAATACCACGAGGAGCAAAAATTGACTCTTCGAATCCTGAAGTATCCAACGCCTGTGCTTAATTGAGAATTATTTCAGAGTCTTGAGGAAAGAGTTCAATAAATGTAAGTTGATAGAATGCAGACAAACTATATAAGAAACCGTTATTTATATCGAATTGGCAGGCGAAAATTTAGCGGAAGTAGGAGAATAATTCTTCTATTTTGGAAACAAAATGGGCAGCGATGGACGTTTCAATAAGGCTATAAAATGGCATAGGAAATCTTTTCCATAGAAAAGAAATCTGTTAACATCAAATATAGATTCACGTATTAGAAAATCATGTTTGAAATCTTTTATCTGGAGCGTGGTGCTCTATGGAAGTGACTCTTTGACTGTAGGCTCAGCAGAAAGAAAGGAGAATAAAATAAAGTTGATTTTACAGCAGAATGATGAGGGTTAGATGGTAGATAGATTAACAGATGGAGAGAGTGGGTTAAGAGAGATACAGTATTTCCGGTGAGTGCTAATGAAAGAAAGAGATGGATTGGTAGGGCCACATAGGACATAGAAATAGCAAACTAGGTTATGAAAGTAACTGTCGAGGGCAAACACTGTAGGGGTTATAATATGTTGAATACTGTATATTGCCTTATATGTAGGGTGTGGTAGTTATGTAGGGATGAAAACGATTAGCTCAGGGCAGAGGGGAGAGGACTGCTGCATCAAAATAATAATAATATCCTATGGCCTCGGGTGCCTGGTGCAAGCTTTGCTAATTGACGCCTAGAGGGCAACTTGCATGTCAAATTTTATCGCTCCTTGGAGCGCTATGAAAGTCAAGGAGGTAAGCTATCTAAGCTCCTTGACACTATAGCGCTTTCTAGTAGAAAAATAAGGAACTTTGTGTAGGCGGAAAATCCCTAGATTAATTTTGCCACTATGAGCACGGCCTACTAAATTCAAATAGGTTCTTTAGCATGCCAACAACCTACGACATGCGTATCGTGATTTTTGTCGTCTTTCAAAAATCACTTACCACGGCCAGGAGCGAACCTGCTATCTTGGGGTTGGCAGTCCGACATGACAACCACTCACCCACCATCAAACTAATCGAAAGATTGAAGTCTCAAAGATACTAACACAGTGAATTTATTTTAAATCTGAAAATTAACATTATTTTTTGAAAAATGTTCACCGAATTCTTACTTTAGATTTGTTAGGCAGTAATCATACGTTAGTTAGTTAGTTATTGATGTTTTAAGGGGTGGAACTACGAGGTCATCTGCCCCTAATCATACGTTGTTCTACAGTGTTTGGCAGTAAGTGTACAGCGCACTAAGCCAGGCCGGCTTACAGCCAATATCATTGCCGCCTGCACTCAGCCTGTCCTCTGGGAGGAGTGTTGAGTCAACCGAAATCAATTTACCCCCCTCACACGCACCCTCTTCAAGAGCATCCCTCTCAAATTGACTCATCCGCACCTTTTAATCAGTGGGGGTTACGCCCATCATAGTAACTAACTGTATAAACAGCATCAAGTAGCTTAATACGCTCTTCAGTGGACTTCTTCACACTAGATTGGTTCCTAAATGAAAGTCCGCTTAGCCTTTAATGGAGTTCTACCTCTTAGTGGTCTCCCTGAGGATCTATCAGGACCAGTCATTACCAGGGTAGTTCTAAAACTAGAGAAAATACTGCATATTATAAATTAAACGTGCAGTCAAATTTTCTGTTTGGAATAACCCGCCAGCGTTGATAAAAATGACTCTGTATTACTTGTTTTCATAGCTTGTTGTTGGTTGTTATATATGTTTTTTTATTTAGACGATTTATCCTCTAGGTTGATGTTTCCCACGGACTCAGCGAGGGAACTCACCACTGCCACCGCTACGGGCAGTGTCCTGGAGCTTGGAACATCTGTTCGGGTGGATACAACTGGGTGGGTGTGATCAACACTTCGCCCAGGCGGCCTCACCTTCAAAGCGAACAGGGGCCGCATGAGGGATTGGAAGGGAGGGAAAGATTGGGATGGATAGGCAAGGAAGAGGTAAGGAGGCGGCCGTGGCCTTCAGTAGGTAGTGGGGAAACCACGGAAATCCACTTCGAGGATGCCTGAGGTGGGAATCGGACCCCCTCTACTCATTTGGGCCACCTGAGGCTGAGTAGACCCCGTTCCGGTCCTCTTACCACTTTTCAAATTTCGTGGCAGAGCCAGGAATCGAACCCAGGACCTCCGGGGCGGCAGCTAACCCTGCTGACCGCTACGCTACGGAGGTGAAGTTGTTGTTGTTACTGTTGTTAATTCATTTTAGTGGTTAGAGACATCCCCGAGTAGTCGGGTGTGTGTTGAACTTGTCTGATGACCTGTAAGAATGTGATGATTGTATAGGTAGTAATATGTATAACTGTATTAAGGACAGGGATGGAGTTGTGCCTCGGGACTTGGAGTAAGGCATTTGCCTGAAGGAGTGTGGAAAAATCCTTAAAAAAAAGATACGAGCCTTACAGTAGTCGCATATGATGTGTGACATCTGACATGTTATCCTTCTTGGACATTCTTAAGATATTAATTTACGCTCCGTTTTCATAATGGTACTATGATGAATGTATAGATTGAATTGGAGATATGCTACTGTCACACTCGTGGCGCAGCGGTCAAGCTGTTAGTCTCTCACCAAGGTAGACCGCGTTCGATTCCCGGTCAATGCATGTGAGATTTTCGACTTGAAATGCCATGTCCTGTGGTTCGCATTCCACGTAAAAGGGAGGTACCGTGAATCATGATCGTGAGATTAACGGTCACACAAATCCACAAGCTTCCTTCCTTCCTTTTACATGAATAATTCGTAATAACAAAGTGACACACAACGTCGACTGTACTCTGAAATACTGTGAGCACATTCCTCAGTAACTATAACATTCATTATTCTCAAGGCTCTCATACAATTCGTCGTAAACAATCAAAACATGGCTTCCTACAATCATGAAATAACCTAGTCTCACAAATGATGAAAATACAGCTTTCATTCCACTCATATAACAACATTCTGTTATGCAATTAATATTTGATTACTCACCCACAGTTTGACAATAATGCCGCCCACTTAAATGTTATTTGTCGTCTTTGTCCTACCCCATGTGATATTCAACCTTGAACGCGAAGCTTCATAAACTGTTCAATGACAAATGAAAATCGGTGAAACATTTTCCACTGTGCTCGTCAAACCAGTGCCTGCTAAATGCACTGCCTACTGTATCACCATAACATTCTCGCGCTACAGAGCAAACACTGCCTTGTTTCCAATGCACACATTTTCAATTGTACAATAATCACGCTGCCTTTGCATGGTACCACTGCCAGCTAGTACACTTCCGTTTGATCGATCGAGCGGGCAGTGCATACTTCCGTTGTCCACCTCTGCCAGCTAGTACACTTCCGTTTGATCGATCGAGCGGGCAGTGCATACTTCCGTTGTCCACCACTGCCAGCTAGTACACTTCCGTTTGATCGATCGAGCGGGCAGTGCATACTTCCGTTTGATCCACCACTGCCAGCTCGATCGTTCCGATCCACTTCCGTCCCCAATTTTCAAAATAACTCCCACAAAACTATCCAGCAACCGAGCGGAAAGATGTTACACATCAAAAGCACCCTCAGGATAGCCACTGTCAGTGCTGGGATTTGAACCGGCGGCACCGGGCTTGCTGCAGCTACCCATAGGCCGTGTTGCACGATTTAACGAGCACTTGTACGCCGGGGGGTATGATTAAATCGCAACTGATTTCATATGTAAATGTACGAGGGCTGATTATCAAGTAAGGACCGTTTTTTTTAAATTAACCGAACATTTTATTTTGAAACCACATTTATTTTTAGGTTTTACATACCTTCCTCTATTTTTCTACATAGTTGCCTTGTTTATTTAGGCACTTGTCATACCTTAAAACTAAGCTCTGAAATCCCTCTGCATAAAAGTTTGCCGCCTGCTCTGACAACCAAGAATTCACGGCTGTTTTCACTTCTTCGTCGTCGAAGAAGCGCTTCCCACCAAGATGACGTTTCAGCTGCGAAAAGAGGTGGAAATCGCTCGGAGTGAGGTCAGGGCTGAGCGTTCATCGTCATGAACATTTTCACGGCCACTTTCGAACTCGCGTACCCATTTTCGCACTTTACCTTCCGTCATTGCATTATCACCATACACCTCACGAAGCTGACGATGAATGTCTACAGCCGACATGTTTCTTGCTCTCACAAATCGTATCACAGATCGTAAATCACACGCGGCGGGCAAATCAATAATCTTGAACATTGTAAAGATGCACAGTTCAGCGTACAGGTTAGCTACACAGCTGCAACTGATGCCTGCTTGTTCGCAAAGGATGCCGGGAGGTAGCGCGTGCTCTTTATGCGGTGTGCTCACTAACTACGGGCGTAAAAAACGGCCCTTACTTAAAAAAACATCCCTCGTACTTGCAGCTTAAATCAACATATTTAAAACAGTATCAAACCACATTACAAAATGTAAACACTTACAACTAAGGATTTTCGAGCTTTACTAAGTGCCAGTTGCTGCGTTTGTTTTAAAAATCAAATACAGTTCAAACTGTCTTATTGTTATTGCTACCAGGGAATAATTTGGAACGAACACCTCGTAGCTCTATAACTCTTGGATATTTAGGTTCATTGTATTAACTTTGACAGTCAGTGACACTCGCCCTCGATCTAACCACCTGGAGTTTCACCAAACTAAACTCAAATGTCATGACTTGAATTCATTGTCACACAATAATTGCACCAAACGTTGATTTAAGGAGAGTCGTAGAACCTTATGTTACTAATGTTAAAATGGAGAAAACTTTTTCTCAGAATCTGTTGGGTATTGAGATCTATCATTTTACATGTTCATTTATTTGTCTTCAATAGATTGATCTACAATCGCTAGAAATTATTGCTTATAAAATAATTGTGACATTTTTCTTTTAAATTCGACAATTCAATGTATTGAGAATAATCTACTCAAGGAAAATTGTTTGCAGTAGATCCACAGCATTGTAGTTTTATTTTCTGAAAATTTGGCACAATATGTTTCGAGACATAATAGACAGCTTCTTAGATAAAGGGGCATTTGTGTCCAAAAATGTAATTTAGAGTGAGTTTAAAGTACAAATTGCAGCCCAAACTCACTCTATGCAGAATAAATATTCTAAAACCCTCTTGGTTGGTCTTCTCTATCTTGCTAACCAAATGCTGCCCTCCTTGTTTTACAGATAATATTCTGTCACATATATTGACTTCACTGCAATTAATAATAATAATAATAATTTATAATATAAATAATAATAATCATCATAAACTTATTATTATGTCTCATTTCAGAACGCACCTTGTATGATGAGTTTGTATAGATTATTATTATTATTGTTATTATACTTTATATTATTATTATTGGCAGAGTAATCAATATATTGGACAGACCATTATCCGTATAAGAAGTGATATCACAGCCTTTTAGATAAAATAGTTCATGAGATATGAAGTCCCACATAAAATGTTGCGTGGAATTTTCCGTCTCAATATCATAGCAATAATATTATTTGAAAAAAAAAGAGAGAAGTAAATATGGGCTATTTCATTAATACTATCAGAAAATTAAGAAGAAGAATCCATATAGTTTTGAAACGTAGAAAAGAGAATAAAACAAATTCATAAATGTGGGTCTTTACGACTCCCTATGATAAGTTTCGAAGAACACTGTTACAACCATGCAATCACATACACAGTAATAAGTTGCGAATTTATAACGCACAGCAATTAGTGCCAACGTGACTGTGAAGTACAGTAAATTGGTCACCTTCCGTATCAACGCTCAATGTTATAATACAGTACCTGCTCTATGTAATTAAATTGACTGTTGACACCTGTTAACACTATTACGCCGAGGTCATATTACTTAATATAACATACATAGATTGAGGCTTTCACGGTCTGGATTACTTCTTCTTCTTCTGCTTCCTGGCGTTGTTCCCAATTATTTTTGGGGGTCCGCCACTCTGCACCTCGCTCTCCATTTGTTGCGGTTTGCTCCATCTACAGTATAGGACGATGACCTATGATGCGCATATCGTCGTGTAGGGTATCCATCCAACGCCTTTTTGGTCGTCCTGGAGGTCTTTGTCCATGAGGCTCGAGAGCAAGTGACACCTGTTAACACTATTACGCCGAGGTCATATTACTTAATATAACATACATAGATTAAGGCTTTCACGGTCTGGATTACTTCTTCTTCTTCTTCCTCTTCTTCTTCTTCCTGGCGTTGTTCCCAATTTTTTGGGGGGGTCCGCCACTCTGCACCTCGCTCTCCATTTGTTGCTGTTTGCTGCATCTACAGTATAGGACGATGACCTATGATGCGCATATCGTCGTGTAGGGTATCCATCCAACGCCTTTTTGGTCGTCCTGGAGGTCTTTGTCCATCAGGCTCGAGAGCAAGTGACTTGCTTACAATGGACTCTGCATTTGCTCGGGCTACATGCCCGTATCAACGCAACCGAGTCTCCCTCATTTTGGCTGGAATAGGGGCAATTCCAAGATTATTGCGGACGTCTTCGTTCTTAATATGATCCAGCCGTGCAATTCCCAAGGACCATCGTAGCATCCGCATCTCCATTGAATGCAAGGCTTGTTCATGTTTTTTTTTTGTATTAGGCCAGCATTCAGCTCCATACAAAGCAACAGGGTGGACGACTGATTGATAAATCTTAGTTTCGAGGCGCAAAGGGATCTTGCGGTCACAGAGAATGCCTGTGACCTGGCACCACTTCATCCATGCATCATTCATTCTTGCACGGGCATCCAAGACTGTGTCTCTATCAGGTCTCACAACGGAGCCAAGGTATTGGAGATGTGAAGCCTTTGGTAGTGGGGTGCCATGTACTATGATGGTCCCATCTGTCTGGGAACCACATTCAAGGTACTCAGTCTTAGTGAGGTTGAGCCGTAGTCCAAATTCACAGGGCCTCGCATTCCAGAGGTTGACCAAGTGCTCTAGATCATTACGGTCCGGATTACTATTCAAATAATTCATGGTTTTTGGGCTAATGCCGTGTGAAATTAAATTAAATACCACCAGACGTTTCGAAGGAAGCTTGCCTCCTTTTTCAATGGAATTAAACAATGTGGCCAAAGAAAGTATATCAATGAGTTTACAAACAAAACAAACAAAAAACAAAAAAACTAGATAAATTCCTCTCTTCCTCACCAGAGAGCAGCTGCCAGAAATTACTGTATGGACCATGGTAGAAAAACGCACCATATTAATAAGAACGACGGACAGAGTAGTAAGGAGAAGGTAAAGGGGGCGGGGGGAAAATAGAGAGACTCCTCGAAGAAGGAGGATGTCCAAATAAGGAGAAAGGAGGGAGAAGAGGGTTTGATGTATATAAGGAAACAGAAACAGAAGGGAAGTGTATCTGTACAATACCTAACGTCATACATGTACCAGCGAAAAAATAGATGGAAACTCTTCCAGTGACGAACAAATGAAAGAATGATTCTAAAGGGTAGCTTGCATGTCAAATTTCGTTGTTCCTTGAAGCACTATGGAAGTCAAGGAGGTTAGATATCTTAGCTCCTTGAACACTATAGTGCTTTCTAGTAGAGAAAAGGAACTTTGAGTTGGCGGTAAATCCCGAGATTAATAGTGCCATTATGAACACGGCCTACTGAATTCAAATCCGTTCTTTGACATGCCAACATCGTATGACATGGTGTCGTAGTATTTGCTACCTTTCAAAAATCACTTACCACGGCCAGGAGCGAACCTGCAAGCTTGGGGTTAGTAGACCGACACGTTGACCACTACGATGAAAATCTATAACTGATGTATCAAGGAAGCTATCAAATTCCCTGAACTATATTTTAGAACGCAATAATTCTTGTAATAAATAAAGGTAGATATTGTATGTAGGAGACATTGTTCCGTTTTGCCATTCTGCTTTTGCACCTGCCGGGAATGCTGTAGTCATTGTATAATCTGTTCGATCAGAGACTATAAAGTGCGGTAATGGCTGGCGATGAGGATCCACTAAGGCCAGCCAACATTGTAATTCTAGCGGGCCTGCAGCCGGCCTGGCGCTTATCTGATGGACCCATCAGCCCCTCATTTCCTGGCAGCCCTGCCCCGTAATGGGAACCTGTTTGTCTAATATTTAAGTCTGAGCTGTTTAGATCCTTTGTATGTCATTAAGACGAGCTATCCCTGCATCAGGAGATTCATTCTGTCGAGATGGTGTGCCGAATGTTTACTTTCATTCACACTCTCTTCGCCGCTTCAGGGGCTACTCGCTCTAACAGCCGCCATACATCTGCGTTCAGTGTGCTGCAGGTCTCACAGGCGCTCTTTATCTTGAAAACACTAGTTACTTACGGGATAGAGATTATTTGGGATGGGATGACGACCTAAGGACGCTGGAAATGTTTAAAGCGTGCTTTATAAAAAATTACAGTCAGTCTGAAAGACTATACGTTATAACATTTCAAATGACGCATGCTACAAATGCTACACATGTTAGAAAGGCTCAGGAGGGCTTCTCGCTTCGCTCGAAGCCCCAGGACTCTTTCAACAGACCCCATTACCCATTAACTTAGGCTTCCCGCGCGGGCACCTCTTTAAGGGTCACCCTGTATTCGAGTCTGACATATTTTACAACTCTTTAAGGGTCACCCATTATTTGAATCTAATATCTTCCAAACCTCTTTAAGGGTCACCCTGTATTTGAATTGAATCTAACATACTGTACACCTCGTTGAGTGTCACCCTGTATTTTGCTCTGACATCCTGCACACCTCTAGGAGGCACCCTGTATTCTTGTCTGGCATCTTGTATATCTCTTTAGAAGTCACCCTGTATTCTTGTGTGACATCTTGTGCACCTCTTTAGGAATTACCCTGCATTTTTGTCTGACATCCTGCACACCTCTTTAGGAGTCGGACATCTTGTGTACCTCATTAGGAGTCACCCTGTATTCTTTTAGCTTCGCTCGAAGCCCCAGATCGCTCGACGCCCCAGGACTCTTTCAACAGACTCCATTAACCATTAACCATTAACTTAGGCTTCCCGCGCGGCTGCATGACGTCACCGTCTCCGTCTCCGTAACGCATAACTTTTGACTCAAGCATAACGATGAAGTCGACAAGATCATTTGAAATGATAAAACAACCATTGGAGTATCCATTTTCACACGATATCGATTAGTCTACGAACTTGCTAGAGAACCTTTCCTATCCGAAATTTTGAGCCATAAACTCCTTATACCAACTGTGCCGGCTGCGGAGGCCTGACGCACTCCTCTGGGGCAATGATTAAATGAATAACAGATGAAATAATAGTGGAGAGTGTTGCTGGAATGTAATTTTGACAGGGACAACTGGAGTACCCGGAGAAAAACCTGTCTGCCTCCGTTTTGTCCAGCACAGATCTCGCATGGAGTGACCGGGATTTGAAACACGGACCCAGCGGTGAGAGGCCGGCGTGCTGCCGCCTAAGCCACGGAGGCTCTCTTCCAGTCTGAGAATATCTGTTAAGAAAGTTTTTGAACATATGGTACACCAGAAAGCACTGGTGTTTATGCAGAGAATCTGGGTAGCCACAGGACGCTACATATCCTGTGTGCACTACGTGTTGCGGTGAGCGTCTCTGCGCGGCGGTTATTGGCGCGATGCTCGCTATTGTTTGAGACGCGTGACGGCGCGTCCGTTATGAGACGAGGGAGCACAGTTATGTCTGGAGGCGCGAGATTGGAAATACCTCCCGCGCAGAGCGGCATCCTGACGTGGCATGCTGATGCTGGTGTTGTGGTGCGACATCACTCTCTCTGTCTGACTTCACTCCCCAAATAATCCGCACAAAAGGGAGACGCACATTCCGGCCGCGACAATATGTTATTGGATCGCATATTGGCGACCCACGGACGGACGCTCCAATATCTTTCTTTCCTCTGGACAGCTCCCTCGAGTCCAGCCCCACTCCCAGATGCTGCTCACGTCTTCAGCTTGATCTTAATTTAGTCCAGAAACGTTGTGTTTATTTTCCTCGGAATAGTTACTTCCTCCTCACTCCCGGTTTGTGACGACATAAATTGGCGCTAAGAACTCTGACATTTGCATTAAGACGTGTGATTGCGGAGCACGACACTTGTAGCGACGCGTGCTTCTCATGCTGATCCCTTACAATTAAACGTGCCTGCCATTTGCACTGCAAACATGCCACTGAGTTTATCGTATTACTACCAACAGTCAAGTGGAAATATTACCCGAGCGCCATAGCTACAGTCAGTTACTAAATCTTAGCAGGAAGAAGGTCTTTTCGCAGCAAATGCTCTGGTAGCCAATGTTTAATAAGCAATGCTCATACATTTCTGTTTGTTGTCGTTTGTACAGAGTCTTGATAATTTTGTGCCTGGTTATTTATGTCATAGATAAGGTAACCCAAGCAATGATGGCAATGCACGAAATAAAAGACATCAGATCACTCAGTCTGGAGACAGCAATGTTGCTATTCAGAGTAAAAATTCTTCCAATAATGACCTATGGCATTGAAATCATCTGGACACATTTAACTACGAGGAACCTATCCACTTGGAAAGGGTGAAAGCGAACTACATAAAGAAGGTGATAGGAGTATCAAAAACGACACGATATAGACTTGTATATCTCCTGGCGAAAGAAACTTTCCTCGTAGATGACCTCAGGACAAGCATACCCCTACCGAGCACCAGTGCATCAGAGAAACTTCTGGCAACGTTGACGGAGAAGAGAGAAGAAGTACAAACAGACTTCTATGGCACAGGGGCCATGACAGACCGCTCGTGGACACAAGCAAATTTCAAACTAAGGCAAGTTATTACAAGGTTGGCAGTTCACGGTTTTCACCACCTACTCTGCAAATCAAAACACTTCCATGACCCAAGTATAGACTGAGCGTGCACATTATGTGGAAAAATGTGTGAACGGTACCTCATAGAATTCTGTACAAGAAGAACAATGTCTATAAGTGATTATGCAAATATGTAACCCATCAATGTATCCTATATTTTAAGTTATGGCTATTTGGCTGCATTAAATATAGTATTATTTATTTTATTTATTTAGCGTATGGCTTTTGGTGCCGGGAGTGTCCAAAGACATGTTCGGCTCGCCAGAGGCTGTAGCTGCTTCAAGTGGACACCCATGGGATAGCTACAAGTTCCGTTAAATTTCAAGTAGTTCCAACTTTTGCAACCAGATGCCACTTACACCTAGTGGTGAACGTTGGAGCATTGATAGAGCGTTTCAACGAAATCTAACCTAGAAATTTAGCTTCACACAAGTTTAGTTAGTAGAAGACCGGCTTTACTTCCCCTCCGAAGGAAGGCATACTGAAGGATTTTTAACGCTCTTAAAAAAATCCGACAACTTCGTCCTGTTTTGAACCCGCTATCTTGGGCGCAGCAGTTCAGCATGCTACCGACTACGCCACCGAAGCCGCTTGTGCCTGGTTAAGCCCTAGGAACACGATCTGGCATTTCTTCCTCTATTTCTTTTCATACTTGAGTTAAAACCTTGTGAATTTCGTTTGTTGTGACAAACTAACAATGACTCATTGGTTTGCAGTTTTAACTGTCTTTAGGTGGTACAAAGGCATTCAAACACGACTGGACACAGTGGCGTAACTAGGGTTTGCCTCTCAAGGGGGATACAATGAGTCAAATTTTATATAGGGCTTGGGGAGGGAATCGATGGCTGTTACATCTTATATATAAAAGTGAAAGTCTGTATGTATGTATGTGGGTGGGTATGTGGATTTGTTCCGTATACAAATCTACACTGTTCCACCAATCTCAACCAAATTTTGCATACACATAGTTTATGACCCAGAAGGAACGGCTGGCTACATGAATTTTCGATAGTCTCTCTCATTTTCTGATTTCGGCCTTTTTGCACTCGACCAAAGGCTAATAAAGTCAGAAAATATACTGATAAAACAAGATGTTCAGTAAAGAACATATAGCCTACTTTCTCCTAAATGTATGAGTATAGTTATAACTCGTTGTTATTATCAAAGAGTATAATAGAATCATTTCTTGGTTGAAGACCTTAGACATTATTTACCTCTACCAAACACCACAACCTAGAAAAAAACTACTACCATCATTGAAGAAAGATAGATAAGAAGTATCTCAAGAATGTTATGGATCTGGAGACTTAATCGACCGGACTGGCTGCGTGGCTCAGCGGTAACGTTCTCGCTTGCTGGGCCCTAGGTTGCAGGTTCGTATCCTGGCGCAGTCAGCTGGCATTTGAGGGTGCACAAATGCGAGGGAGCCATGTCAGTAGATTTACTGGCACGTTAAAGATCCCCTTCGGGCCAAAATTCCGACACCCCAGCGTATCTAAAAGCAGCAGTAGTTAAAAGGGACGCAACACAAATAACATTATTATTATTGTTTATATTACATAATCGACCTGCCGTGGGCAACATCCAACTTTGAGTTGAGGCATGTCTTTAAACGTCTGGTTGTGCATGGCTTTCACAACCCTAATTGAATTAACAAATCTTTCCATGACCCTACAGAGACGTGTGTATACAAACTATGTGGATATTTTCGATTGCCATTTGCCTGAAATAAAAGTATTAATTAATAACCTGAACTAGCATCAACGGCTAGAATTCAGTTACTATGTGAAATCGTTTTGTTCTTTACTTCAAATAACATTTTCAAATAACGCACAATAGGCTGTTACAAACCCTTTAAAATAAAAAGTAAAAATTTATCGTTGTATCATCTTGCCATTCTTCAAGTTCGATGCGCATAGAATGCCAATGGTATACGGTACTAACCAACGGAGTCCCACGTAGACCAGTCGTGACATCTAGTGGAGAAGTATCGAACAATATAACCCTAACAGGGCGAGTGCATTCTAGTGGCCATAAGAAGAAACTTTTCAATAAAATCTTGAAGTTAATAAGTAGGCCGGCGTGCAGTTACCTTTTTGGCTGCTAGATGTCTCGAGCAAATCTGCTGGTGAATTATGTTTTAATTAAATATATATTTTCCACCGTAATATGCACAATATAACGCTTAATTTTAAAACGTCTGAATCATTACAAAACAATAAATATATAAAATTTCAAGCAAAAAAAAAAAACTCTGATGGGGTTTGAACCATAGGCATATGAGTGATAGGCCAACGCTTTACCACGGAGCCATTTGTGCCAACGAACATCGTTCTATATAAAATGACTTACATATAACTTGTTAGCAAATAATGATTTAGACTAAACGATTTCATCAGTGGAGTATATTATTTATTTATAAAGCAGTTCATACAAAGTTTATTTATTTTGTATCAGTACGCTATATTGGATGCAATACTCAAATTAGTGAAATATAAGTCAGGCACAAGATATCCGCTGCCATCTTGTCTTCTTACTGAGACGGCTCTGCTTTTCAAAATCACTTCTGCACTATAGTATTACAAAATAAACTTTTAATTTCGAACGTGCCTCTTCCTTTAGAACAGTTAAATCGATTCTCGGCTCGATAATCGGAACTGGTGGGTCCCATGATATGGATTATAAAGTTTGCATAATTCGCACGGCCGCCATCCTGAAATGGTACGGCGGATGACCTTGTAGTTTGGTCACAAGACGCGCCCTATCTGAAGGTATGTTGTTACCAAATTTGGTAGAGATCGGATAATTTGGTTAGTTGCTATTTGATTTTACGTTTTGAACGTTTGAGTGGCCGCCATTCAGTTTTGGTAAAGATGGCGGCGATATAAAACATGACACTGAGGTGCCCTTTGCTTTTTCTACCTCTGTACCAAATTTCGTTCAATTCGGTTTCACCGTGTTCGAATTGATGGGGGGACAGACATTCAGAGTACACACACTCACACACATACACACACAGACTCACACACACACACATATACACACACACAGACAGACACACAATTTTTGGCCCTTTAGTGATCTCATAAGTCTACTTCATTTTTTGCAAAAATCGAAAGTAGGCTAATAATGGCAAGGCCAGCCTTCTCCATGGCAACACTAGCTCAAGACGGGGCCACCAAGTTTCTGTCTATCTCGGTAAGAGGCCATGCTACACCCACTGCCAGCTAGATCACATTCCTCCAAGCTGCTTTAAACTGCCTGTCCATTTAGCACATGATAAGTTGTAGTACCAACCCACTGTGATCGCCGCGGCATTTTCACTGCCAGCTGGATCGCATCCCTCCTGGCTGCTTTAAACTGCCTGCCCATTCAACACTCAGACGCGTACTGGATATACTGTATATTAATTCATCGCTAGGTTGCAGCGCCAAACTTCCGCGGATTTTAAGGGAACGATACCTGAAACGAAGGGTTTTTAACTTTGGATAATATCGAGATTGGAAAAACGCGAAAACATGGCACCGAGTTAGTTCTTTTGTTATTCAATCAGCATAAAGTATACATACTTACGAACAAATTTTCAGTATAAAGGAAAGCGAAAAATACAAAACGAAGGGTTGATAAGTTTTGAGGCTTCATATCGAGATTGATAAAACGTGAAACATGGCACTAAGTTAGTTCTTTTGTTATTCAATCAGCATAAAGAATATGATATTTAACATTTAGACTTTCACGGCCCATGACACTATCCATAATGTAGAATTTTGGGCTTATTCCGTGTTTTATTTAATCAAACTCGACGCGTTTCGAAAGAAACCATGTCTCTCTTCATCAGGAATAAACGGAAATACGACTAAATTGTTGCTAAGAGAAAGCAACAAAGAAACTAAAAAAGGTGCCCTAAGATGGACGCAAATTTATCCCCATGTTAGGGACAACGAAAAGCAGCAGTGTATTACTTTCTGAGGGTTCTGATAATAGGTAGACAGGACTCACTGAGATTGTAGTCGGTGTCGAAGTTGAAATTATCTGGGTGTTTACGTATTTCAACCGCCTCCCTGATGATTCTGGGACGATATTGCTTTATACGGACAAAAACATCCACTCCTTAGAACATGACAGCATGGCTAGGTGTTAAAGCATGATCAGCAACAGCTAATTTATCAGGTTGAATGAGCCTGATACATCTATTATTATTACAACCAGGTATCTACAGAATTCCCTGTGCTTGTGGCAAGGCTTGTATCGGGAAGACTTAGAGAACGATATGCACTCGCATTAAGGAACAATCAATTTTTTTTCGTGTTGGATTTTATTAGCATTTGGTAGGCTGAATTTGACCTTCTCAATGTACAAATGCTCGAAAAGTATCAATAGTTTTTATATTAAATTACATAAAGTCCAGTTTTTTTCGATATATCACCTGGCACTTTCTATTTTTAGCCTACTTTTCACATTTTGCAAAAATGAGGAAAAAGTAGACTTATGAGATCGATCCGGGAAAATGTCTGTCTGTTTGTCTGTCCTTCTGTCTGTCTGTCTCTCTCTGTGTGTGTCCCCCCCCCCCCTATCAACTCCTAAACGGCTGCAGCAATCGAAACCAAATTTGGTATGAGTAAAGATCTATACCGGGACATCTCAATGTCATACTTGAAAATGATGTCAGTGCTACCAACTGCTGAAAAATCGCAATTGAAATTTGAGCACCATGTTGGATATCTTGAAATGTATTCACGGGAACTATTCCAAAATTGGCACACGTAGAGATAATAATACTTCAGTTTAATTTTCAGGAGGCCATACATGACAGTGTTGCCAAAATGATTATAAGCCTACTGATAGGTCCCATTTTTAAATTCATGTAACTTCTACACTATCAATTGGATTTCAACCAAATTTCGTATGTACTATGTGTACATAAACAGATATGACTGAGCCTATTATTAAGAGCCACCAGGGCTGCCAACTGTCAATAAATGCTTTCTCTATTTTTTGTCCAAATACCAATATATCAGAAATTATGCGAGCCAACAGCTTTAAACCTTGCACACGTATAGTGCCTGATATTCTACATTAATTTGGAGCAACTAATGTATGTCAGTGCAACCAACATGATTCAAAGCCTGCTGATAAGACCAATTTTTATAAACATGTAACTTCTATACTATCAATTGGATTTCAACCAAATTTCGTATGTGCTATGTGTATCATAACAGATATGACTATGAGTATTCTTAAGAGCAATCAGGGCTGCCAACTGTTAAGAAATGCTGTTTATATTTTTTTACCCTAATATCAATATATCAGAAAGTATGCAAGCCAATAGCTCTAAACTTTGCGCACGTATAGTACCTGACATTCTAGATTAATTTGGAGTAACTAATTTACGTCAGTGCTGCGAATATGATTCTAGCCTGCTGATAGGTCCAATTTTATAATACCAGTAACTTCTATACTAACAAATGGATTTCATCCAAAATTGGCACAACAATAGATCATAATATTTCAGATTATTTCTGACCAACACATGCATGACATTGCTGCCAACATGATTTTACGCGCGCTGATAAATCCAATGTCTAACTGCATGTAACGTCTATGCTATCCATTGGACTTCAACCAAATTTTGTATTCTGAACCTTAAGAGATGGAACTAAGAATATATTCTGTCAGAAGGGCTGCCAACTGTAATGCTCTATTATGCTATATTATGCCAGGTATATTTCGAACTAATTGGAAATTTCGATATTACCAACTTAAGTTCGTCATTATTATAGATAGGTCCATATAGATTAATCATTGGCATGAATCTTAAATTTAAGAAAAGTAGGCTCTTTAGTTCGTTACGGAACTTCTTGTTCCACATGATATAAATTTTAATACACTACAGTTTCCAACTAAATTTTAACTTAAAACAGTAATACAACTTAACACAATACTATTCAATTTCCAAAACATCACACTCAGATACTAAAGGAATGCTGCCATCCCTCTGGCTAACTGAACAGCTGAACATTTTGCTCGTTCAGTTAAGTTAGAGTAACGCTAAAACTTTTACACGATTGAAAATATAGGCTATGCATTGAAATTAGTAAGTATAAACTTACTCAATCCAATCATTTATCATCAGTCTGAAGATTAGTTTTATTCAAAACTTCATCTATTTTCATATTTTAATTATTTGGCTCTGGGGTTAGGCCTATTGATCCCCATTATCAACCCTCGTAGTTACGCCACTGAGAGGACATGATGTTCACCCCCTCCCCCGGCATTGACATTGATCAGATGATCTGGTGCCATCAAGTCAGCGTCGACTCCTAGCGACTGCATGGATGGACTGTCTCTTTATGATTCGGTCTTCAGCCATATACTTCAGATCCTTCAGTGACATATTCATGTTGGATTTGATGGAGTCGATCCATCTCAATGCTGGCCGCCCTTGTCTCCGAGACCCTTCCACCTTCCCAAGCATAATTGTCTTTTCCAACGAATCAGAACGCCACATAATATGTCCAAATGCTGTAATCGTGTTATTAATTCTTCAAGAGACAGATCTGGTTTGATTTTTTGAATTAACCATCCATTTGTCTTCTTGGCTGTCCAAGGAATGCGCAGTATCCTTCTCCAACACCAGAGCTCAAAAGCATCAATTTACTTCCTATGTTGTTTCCTTATGGTCCAGCTTTCGAAACCATATGTAGCTATGGGAAAGACTAGTGCCATAACCATTCTAATTTTAGTAGGCAAAGAAACTTCGGAACACTTGAAGATCTTATTTGACATTACAAATAGTTTATAATGGATTGACAGTCATTTCCTTTACTTACAGCATAGTTGGCCACAGTTAGTAAAATAATATTTATTTTTTGTTGTGGTGGAACTTGAAACTGCTGCTAGGCGTTATTCTTGTTGTCTAAGTCTTCAGTCTTTTGACTAGTTTGATGCAGCTCTCCATTCCTCCCTGTCCTGATCTAATCCCTTCATTTCTACATCTTACATTTACATCCATGACAATCTTTTTTACATATTCTAACCTTGGTCTACCCATTCTTGTCCTCGACCCTTCAATACATAACTAAGTTCGCGATTCCTGGGTTTCTTATTATCATATGTGTCCAACGAATCGATCTCTTCTCTTCATTAGCATTCGCCTCTCCCACTCGTCTTATTACCTCTTCATTTGTTACTCTAGGTACCCATCTGATCATCATTCTCCTGTAACACCACATTTCAAAAGCTTCTATTCTCATCTCTTCTGCTGCGCTAAAAGACTGAGTTTCACTTCCGTACAGCGACACGTTCCAGACAAAGGCTTTCAAATTTACATCTATATTTGATGTGAACAAATGTATTTTCTGTAGAAATACTTTCCTTGCATGTGCCTACTTTTAATATCCTCTTTGCTTCGTCCTTCACTGGTTATTGGGCTTTCCTAGTAGCAGGGAGTCTCCTGCCTTCTTTAGCTTTGTAACTGCCAATTTTACATCAATTGGGGTTTCTTGTTTCATTCTGCTGCATTCCATTAGTTTAGTTTTACATTTATTGATTTTCATAATGAATTCTTTCCTCAGGACGGAGTCATGGCGCTCGTGGTTTTGAGGAGTATAGTACCTGCCCTGGATATTTTAATTCCATACTTTTTATCTTAATGGTTTGTACATAATAAGTTGCACAACACCATAAAACAATCCCTCCATTTGTTATCATCGTGGCAATTCTGGCACATTAATCTATTTCATAGAGGCATAAGAGTTGTTTTGTTTTTGTTTCGTTTCGTTTTGTTTTGTTTTGTTTTGTTTTGTTTTGTTTTGTTATGTTTAGTTTTGTTTTGTTTTGTTTTGTTTCGTTGTGTTTCATTTCGTATTGTTCCGTACCGTACGATTCGTTTTGTTTCGTATTGTTTTGTTTTGTTTTGTTTCGTTTCGTTTCATTTTGTTTTATTTTGTTTCGTTGTGTTTCATTTCGTATTGTTCCGTACCGTACGATTCGTTTGTTTCGTATTGTTTCGTTTTATTTTGTTTCATTTCGTACCGTTTCGTTTCGATTCGTTTTGCACCGTTTCGATTTGTTTCGTACTTTTTCATGTAGTTTTGTTTCTTTTTGTTTTATTTTGTTTAGTTTTTATTTGTTTACTGCTGATTTCGTAATATTGGTTACAATGATCCCATCAGTTCGCTATTACCAGGACATATTTATATGTGGTAGAAAGTTATTGTTGCATCTCACATCTTCGAAGCCTTTTGAATGTCTTTCGTTCTTAAAAATGAGTGATACACGACATTGTCCTGGAAGACATAAAAGAATCCATTAACTTTAGGAACTACACTAAAGTGCTTTGTGTGTGCAAAATTTACAGAATTCATCTCCAAATGATATTACGTATATTATACTATATTTAGTTAGCTTTGTTGGACTGGCAACGCAGAAGTGTTTGGGAAGCGTAAATTCGTTTGAATAAATCTTATACTGCATAGAGGCTCTTTCATATAAAGTAAGAACGGCAAGCGGCAGTTTTATTATTCGCTGGTGCAGTGGCTTTGGCCGAGCTTGTGGCGCGCCATGGCCCCCTGCCGTACTATTGAAAGCGCGCGCATAATGCATACGAGGACTATTTTTCTTTTTCAAGTTCCAATGGACTGTATAAAAATAACAGATTGACACACCAAACTGATTTAACTACTAAATGTTTGCTTGTTTTATTCGTATGTCTCAACATAATTGCCAAAACGATTGAAACATTTGTCGTATCGTTACAACAGTTTTCCAATGCCCTCGGCAAAATATTCTGACGCCACTGAGGGGGGTACGTCTGGACAGCCTCCTGAAGTGTTTCCTTTTTGGCGAGGCGTTGCCGCCCAACCAAACCTTCAATTCTCGAAAAAGGTGAAAATCATTCACGACCAAACTGTACCAACGTTACGATGGACTTTTACAAATTATTTAAGTGGGAAGTTTTGGACCATCTACCGTTAGTCCAAACCAGCACTGAATGATTTTCACCTTTTTGCGAGAATTTTAGGTATGGCTGGGCGGCAATGCTTCGCCAAAAAGGAAAAGAACTTCAGGAGACTGTCCAGACGTACCCCCCTCAGTGGCGGGAGAATATTTTGCCGAGGGCATTGGAAAGCTGGTGTAACGATACGACAAATGTTTCAATAGTTTTGGCGATTATGTTGAGACATACGAATAAAACAAGCTAACATTTAGTAGTAAAATCAGTTTGGTACCGTATGTCTATCTGTTATTTTTAGCCTACTTTTCACATTTTTCAAAAATGAGGAAAAAGTAGACTTATGAGATCGGGCAAATATGTGTGTGTCTGTCTGTCCTTCTGTCTGCCTGTCTGTCTGATTGTGTGTGTGTGTGTGTGTCCACCCCCACCCCCTATCAACTCCTAAACGGCTGCTGCAATCAAAACAAAATTTGGTGGGAGTAAAGATCTATACCTGAATATCTCACGGCCATATTTGAAAATGATGTCAGTGCTACCAACTGCTGAAAAATCGCAATTGAAATTTGAGCTCCATGTTGGATATCTTGGGAGGTATGAATGCGAGCTATTTCAAAATTGGCACACATATAGATAATAATACTGCAGTTTAATTTCCAGGAGGCCATACATGGCAGTGTTGCCAAAATGATTACAAGCCTGCTGATAGGTCCAAATGTTAAATGCATATAACATCTACATTATCAATTGGATTTCAACCAAATTTCGTATGTGGTATGTGTACATAAACAGATATGACTGACCGTATTCTTAAGAGCCACCAGGGCTGCCAACTGTTAATAAATGCTCTCAATTTATTTTATCCAAATACCATTATATCAAAAAGTATGCAAGCCGACAGCTTTAAACTATGCACACGTATAGTACCTGGCATTCTAGATTAATTTGAAGTATGTTATATACGTCAGTGCTACCAACATGATTCTAAGCCTGCTGAGAGGTCCAACTTTAAATACATGTAACATCTATACTATCATTTGGATTTCAACCAAATTTTGTGTGTGCTATGTGTACCATAACCGATATGACTATGCCGAGTCTTAAGAATAACCAGGGCTGCCAACTGTTAATAAATACTGTCTCTATTTTTGTTACCCTAATATAAATATATATCAGAAAGTATGCAAGCCAATAGCTCTAAACTTTGCACATATATAGTATCTGGCATTCTAGATTAATTTGGAGTAACTAATATAGGCCTACGCCAGTGCGGCCAACATGATTCTAAGCCTGCAGATAGGTCCAATTTTAAAATACATGTTACTTCTATACTAACAAATGGATTTCATCCAAAATTGGTACAACACGAGATCATAATATTTCAGATTATTTCCGACCAACACATGCATGACATTGTTGCCAACGTAATTTTACGCGCGCTGATAAATCCAAGGTCTAACTGCATGTAACGTGCATGCTATCCATTGGACCTCAACCAAATTTTGTATTCTGTACCTTAAGAGATGCAACTAACAATAGCCTATATTCAGTCACCAGGGCTGCCAACTGTACTGCTCTATTAGGCTACATTATATAAGGTGTAGATTGGCAAGAATCTTAAATTTCAAGAAAAGTAGGCTCTTTAGTTCGTCACGGAACTTCTTGTTATATAGTCCATCGGAACTTGAAAAAGAAAAATAACCAGCCCTCGTATGTACTATGCGCGCGCTTTCAATAGTACAGCAGGGGGCCTGGCGCGCCACAAGCTCGGCCAAGGCGACCTCAGCAGCGGATAACAAAACTGCCGCTTGCCGTTCTTACTTTATATGAAAGACCATGTATATCAATAAGAGCCCTGCTATAGACCGATAATCCCGGGCTGTACAAGTCACGTACAGACCTATAATATCACTTACTCCGTCATCAATAATGATTTTATTTCTCACTTAGGGGAGGCTTTGTGTAGCTGGAATGACAAACATAACCTTTACAGGATATATCTGGTTCAAACAAGTAATTACTCAAGCTGTCATTCATATGGATTATCAGCGACTAGAAATGTGAGTCATGGTGTTGTTCCAGGACCAATCATCGTTATGTTTGCATCGACACGGTCCAATCAAGTAATAAGAGTGTGTATGTCATTATCTTGGAAATCTTTACAGGGAATGGGCGGTACTTCGGGGGTAGTTGGCTGGCATCTGGCTAATCCAAGGCTCACTTTTATTGTAATTTAATTTCAGTGACTGGTGCTGAGGTTGGCAGGGAGTATTCATGAGCCAGCTGCTTTGGACGACAAGGACACTTTAACTAACTGTAGCTTAATTTCCTAAGAGTCTTCCTTCCCCTTGCCAATACAGACCACATATTCGGCTATCATAACAGTTGCCGGTTGAAGAGATTTCATTATAGCTCATAACAAAGCTAAATATATGTATTAATTCTTTGCATTATACAACAGAGGGCGTCTGTGTAGTATTACAACACAGAAGATAATTTTGCTTAATGGATAGTAGACTATATTACACTCACAAAATATTGGTAAAATAGTAAATAAGTTTGGTTGGTTCCTCAGTTCAGGGGCTGCGACAACGCGGTCATGTAGCCCCGTGTACTTTGGGTGTGTGTAGAATCTGTCTGATAATCGGTGTTAATTGTGATGCCTGTATTAGTGGGTGTATCTGTTATTTTATTCAAGTAAGAACTGCAACTTTGAAATTTTCAAATAGTTCCTACTTTTGCCGCCAAACGCCACCGTCAACGACTACTAGGCCTAGTACATAATTTAGCTACTAGACGCCACCGCAGTCGGCTCTTGGCAACGAACGTAGGAACCTAAGAGCGATGTTTATATTTTTAACCTATACAATTTAGCTTCACACAGGTGTAATTGGTGTAAGGTTCTTTAACATGCCATAAATCTATGACATGGGACCACCGGCTTTACTTCCCCTCCGAAGGAAGGCATACTGAGGGATTTTTAACGCTCTTAAAAAATCCGACAGCTTCGGCCGGGATTGAACCCGTGACCTTGGGCATAGAAGCTCAGCATGCTACCAACTACGCCACTGAAGCCGCCGTAAATAAGTTTAACAGGCTGAATAGTTTTCTGTTGATGTTGCTTATTTTAGGGGCTGTGACATCGCAGTTATATAGCGTATTTTTGGGTGTGTTTGGAATTTGTGTGATAACCTGTGTCATTGTTATGGCTGTACTAGTGTGTTTATTTGTAAAACTGGGATAGGATTGGGAAGGAGGAGGCCGTGGTTATAAGTTAGTAACCATTTGCCTAGAGAAGAAGTTCTGAGTTCCCTCATACCTGTTTTTTTTGGCAAGGCCGGGAGTCAATCCTGGAACTCCAGGACAACAGCCAAGGACGCTAGCCACTATACCACAAACTGGTAAAATATTGTTCTAATTGTGGTGTTTATGGCATGACCGGCCGGGTAGCATCGCGCACTAAGGCGCTGTGCCATGTGGGTCCAGTGTATATTCTGACTCAGTACATGAACGGATTAAAACCCCACCGCCGCACCGACCATTTTTGAAATGATTTTCAGTGGCTCGCCGGTTTGTTTGTATTTACAAATGGTAGGAAATTAATTTCTAACAGATCACAATAGCGTCTTTCCAACTCCTTGACCAAGTTAATTATTCATCTTCTTTCTTTGCGTGTTTTATTAGGCTCTCTTTTCTGATGACGTTTTGGTCAGGAAGGGAAAAATCCATCCGGCACACAGGAATCGCATCTTATCCAACCACCAAACTTGTATAAATGTGAACAATAATTGGTAGAAATACTAGTGGCGTTTAATGCAAAATGTAACTTATTATATCCTACCAAGACGAGCACGGCATGGATGTTATTCATTTAGTTCAGTAAAGTGAAACAAATTCTATTATAATACAGGAGGGATGAGTGTCTGTTGGAGCGTGGCTGCAGCTAGCCAAGCCAGCTCCGACCCCTGCTTGCGCGATAGTAAGTAAGCCCGAGCTGGCTTGGCTAGCTGCAGCCACACGCACAGCTGACTAGCCGGCTGCTGCACATCAAAAATGACCTACTCTCAACCACGGCTACTTGTATTCCCTCGGATTTTAGTAGTACATATATCCTCTCAATTCGTGCGCTTGTATTTTGAGTAACTCCCGTTTAACTGGATTTTTGAATCTTGTTTGTTTAGAAATTATTATTGGTCACTAAGTTTAGTGAACCAATTTGTATAATACAGGGTCATCCGTTTGGGATGTCAGAAAAGTAAAACGCTATA
The DNA here is from genome assembly GCA_946902985.2 of Meconema thalassinum. Taxonomy (NCBI): domain Eukaryota; kingdom Metazoa; phylum Arthropoda; class Insecta; order Orthoptera; family Tettigoniidae; genus Meconema; species Meconema thalassinum. Next base: position 675,413,294 of record OX336388.2, read on the forward strand.
CACAAGAAACTATGCACATTTATTGCTTGTTAACGGTACATAGGTAAGCCTCCGTGGCTTAGGCGGCAGCACGCCGGCCTCTCACCGCTGGGTCCTTGGTTCAAATCCCGGTCACTCCATGTGAGATCTGTGCTGGACGAAACGGAGGCAGACAGGTTTTTCTCCGGGTACTCCGGTTTTCCCTGTCAAAATTTCATTCCAGCAACACTCTCCCCTATCCCTTCATTTCATCTGTCATTCATTTAATCATTGCCCCAGAGGAGTGCGTCAGGCCTCGGCAGCCAGCACAGTTCATATCCTCGCCGCTAGATGGGGGCTTCATTCATTCCATTCCTGACCCGGTCGGAGACTGGAAGCAGGCTGTGGATTTTCATTTTTCAACGGTACATAGGCCTACGTGTTAAGGAGAGTCTGGAGTTTGTGTCACAGCACATTAGCACTCAGCATGTCCATCATCGCGCACGCGCCACAAATGATACCTCGAATCCATGTTGCGCCACGTGGCACGCAGCATTTCTGGAGTGATTTGCTGAAAGGCCGCTGTAATCTACCTCCGTAGGTCAGCCTGATTCTGAGGTCTCTGTAGGTACACTGTCGACTTGACGTAGCCCCATACAAAGAAATCTGGTGGAATTAGGTCAGGGCTATTAGGAGGCCATGGGATAGGTCCATCACGGCCGTTCCAGCGATCGTTGAATTTGAGGTTTAATTGTTCCCGCGCCATGATAGCCCAATGCGGTGGAACAACATCCTGTTGATAGATAATCATGACCAGTATCCCATCTTGCTGTAATTGAGGGACCACATACTGCTCGATCATGTCAAGATAATTGACGGCACGAATAGTCTCTTCCGCAAAAATAATGGTCCGTAGACTTTCTCAGAGGTCACTCCGCACCACACATTCACGTGAGGGCTGGCTCTTTCGAGTTCGTACGAGACATGTGGATTTTCTGTTCCCCAAATGATGCAGTTAAGCGTGTTGACTAGGCCACTTACATGGAATGTGGCTTCGTCCGTGAACATCCATCGTTTTAACCATTGATCGTCACCTTCCTGCCGCTCACGCATCGTCGTAACAAAACTGAGCCGAGCTCCGTAATTCAGCTGTGTCAATGCTTGCAGGCGCTGCATACGGTATGGACGTATGTGAAGATAACGCCCAACAATCCTCCTTGTTGCTATCACGCCACCTTCCACCTGTGTGAGGCATCTGCAATCCATTTTCCAAAAACATGTTGTACCATTTAACAATGTCCCGATGTGATGGGACATCCCTAACGCTGTACTGACGTTTGAAAGCTCGCTGGGTCTTCACTACACTCGAAAATTCGGCATACCATACGACACACTGAGCGCGTTGTGGTGTAACGACCATCTTCACTCAACTCTGTAACAACACTGAGCACTGTGCGCGCGCTAACGTGTACCGCTCTGTACCTGACATCTGGTGATTGCGCTATGAACTACACTGCTGCGTTGTCTCGCGGAAGTCACTGTTGCAAAGAAAATCATTGTTAACTCTCTCCCTTGTCACGTACATTACAGAAAATTGGATAGATATATATGCATTAACACAATAGCTTTTCTGACATCCCAAACGGATGACCCTGTATATGGGTGGGCACACTGTGAAAACTCTCACGTGGACGTAGTGTTTTGCCCGTGTGCGAGGTAGTAGCGATACGCTTAGCATTACTCAATCCAGCTGACACCACTTTTTACGTGGTCTCCGATAAGCTGCTTGGAAAGGAAATGGCCGAGGCCTTAAGTTAGGAACCAGCCCGGCATTTGTCTGGAGTAAAAGTGGGAACCTACGGAAAACCACTTCCAGGAATGTTGGTTGGTTCCTCAGTTTAGAGGCTGCAACAACGTGGTCATGTACCCTCGTGTACTTTGGGAATGTGTAGAATCTGTCTGATGACCGGCGTTTATTGTGATGGCTGTATTAGTGTGTGTTATCTGATTTTAAATCAAGTAAGGACTGCAGACATTGAAGTAGTTCCAACGTAAGCCGCCAAACGCCAACGTAAACAACTACTAGTTCATAACTTGGTTACTAGATGCCACCGCAGTCGGCTCCTGGCGACGAACGTTGAAACTTAAGAGCGTTGGTCAAATTTAACTTATAATTTAGCTTCACACAAGTGTAATTAGTGGAAGGTTCTTTAAAATGCCATAAAACTATGACATGGGACCGCCGGATTTACTGCCCCCCGAAGGAAGGCATACTGAGGGATTTTTAACGCTCTTAAAAATCCGATGACTTCGGCTGGGTTTGAACCCGCGATCTTGGGCATAGAAGCTCAGCATGCTACCAACTACGCCACCGAATCCGCCCACTTCCAGGATGGCTCAGCATTTTCACACTGACGAAGAGCTGAAGATGACTGCCATACGCTGGTTCATTCCCAGACGGCAGACTTGTACGACACAGGAATACAAAAGTTGTTCCCACGATATGACAGGTGTTTCTATTCTGGTGGTGATTATATCGAGAAATAGCACAAACATTGCTGTACCTGGTGCCAATAAAGTTTTTCATGTAGGTAACTATGGTTTCTTTTTATTTAAAAATGTATTAAGGTCACCACGTACTCTTGCATGATGAAAAAATCGATTTTTTGATTTTGGCGCCATGAAATTCTTCAATCTTTTCTGAATCCGAATATATACAGCTTGTTTGAGTTTTGATGTCTACAAGTACCTTAAATTCGTTTTTTTAATTAGCGTCCCATGCTCTGAATAATACACTTTTAACTTTGCCAGCTGTTTTCCATTAATACTCATTTTTCATGTTTAGGAACCAATAACTAGGAAACCATTTAAGATAGAGGGCTATTTTTTAGCCTACTTTTCACATTTTGCAAAAATGAGGAAAAAGTAGTCTTATGAGATCGATCCGGGAAAATGTATGTCCTCCTGTCTGTCTGTGTGTGTGTCCCCCCTATCAACTCCTAAACGGCTGCAGCAATCGAAACCAAACTTGGTATGAGTAAAGATCTATACCGGGACATCTCAACGTCATACTTGAAAATGATGTCAGTGCTACCAACTACCGGTACTGAAAAATCATAATTAAAATTTCAGCTCCATGTTGGATATCTTGGAATATATACATGGGAACTATTCCAAAATTGGCACATATATAGATAATAATACTTCAGTTTAATTTTAAGGAGACCATACATGACAGTGTTGCCAAAATTATTCTAAGCCTACTGATAAGTCCAATGTTTAAATGCATATAACTCCTACACTATCAATTCAATATCATCCAAATTTCGTATGTACAATGTGTACATAAACAGATATGACTGAGCGTATTCTTAAGAGCCAGCAAGGCTGCCAACTGTCAATAAATGATCTCTCTATTTTTTTTTATCCAAATACCAATATATCAGCAAGTATGCGAGCCAACAGCCTTAACCTTCGCACACGAATAGTGCCTGACATTCAAGATTAATTTGGAGCAACTCATGTATGTCAGTGCTACCAACATGATTCTAAGCCTGCTGATAGGACCAATTTTTAAATACATGTTACTTCTATACTATCAATTGGATTTCAACCAAATTTCGTATGTGCTATGTGTACCATAACATATATGACTATGCGTATTGTTAAGAGCAATCAGGACTACCAACTGATAATAAATGCTGTTTATATTTTTTACCCTAATATCAATATAGGCTATCAGAAAGTATGCAAGCCAACAGCTCTAAACTTGGCGCACGTATAGCACCTGCCAATCTACATTAATTTGGAGCATTTGATGTACGTCAGTGCTACCAACATCATTCTAAGCCGGCTGATAGGTCCAATTTTAAAATACCAGTAACTACTATACTAACAAATGGATTTCATCCAAAATTGGCACAACAATAGATGATAATATTTCAAATTATTTCTGACCAACACATGCATGACATTGTTGCCAACATCAATTTTCGCACGCTGCATTAAGTCCAATGTTTAACTGCATGTAAAGTCCATGCTAGCAATCCATTGGACTTCAACCAAATTTTGTACTGTACCTTAAGAGATGGAACTAAGAATATATTCAGTCACCAGGGCTGCCAACTGTAGTGCTCTATCAGGCTACATAATGCCAGGTATATTTGGAAATAATTAGAAATTTCTATATTTCTAACTTTATTTCGTCATTATTCTAGATAGCCTAGGTTCATATAGATTCATTATTGGCATGAGTTTTAAATTTTAAGAAAAGTAGGCTCTGTAGTTCGTCACGGAACTTCTTGTTTTACATTAACTTGCCTAATGGAGTACTTGAATGTTAACCTATTTTCACTTCCAAAACATAGTAGGCATGGATTGGGAAGAGAAATTTTATACATATTTTTGAATAAGTTTAAAAAGAAAGAGTTCGGATTTTTTTCTTGAATTCTTTCCTAATAATAATGAAACAAAGTGGTTACTCATCTGCCATGATCCATTCCAAGTATGTGACAAAATTTGAGAATATTTGATTGAAAAACAACTGAGAAATGTGTACCTGAAGCAACTTATACAACATTTTTTTGAAAATGTATCTGTCCAAATTTGTGTTCATTTCACACATCCTATAAAAGAAAAGTAGCACTACATGATTAAAAACAGCTCAGAATACACCGCTTTTTACATGTGACAAGAATCATAGCTGTACCTTTAGCATAAACCCAGAAAATAATTATTAAAGTGATGCACAAAAATAGACTTTTTCATCGTGTAAGAGTACGTGGCGACCTTAACTTAATTTCTGGATGGTCCTCGTACATTTATATTAATTGCAGTAATGCACAATGACTTGGGGTCGAGCCACTGAACATTGACTCCATCACAAAGCTTGTCTCCATTCTAAACCATCTTCAAGGAGATATCAATCTCCATAGAGATTAAACCTTCATTGTAATGGGTGGGGTGAGATAACCCCTCACCATACATAGGGCAGTAATTCACAGCCTGTAACAAGGCGGCGTGCATGGAGAGGGCTAAACGGGACTGGGTTTAACACGGCCTCCGTGAGTAGTCAAGTGCTGCCAACTAGTGGCATTCGTTAACAACCTGTCTCACTAGTATTAACTCAGGTGACATCTATGACGTATTTATCACCATTAGGTTAGGTAATCCCAATATTGCATTACCCAATGATGATGATGATGATAGCAAACACTCGTCTCGAGTAGGTTGGCCTTCCAATACTGAATGACTCTTCATCGATGAGTCCGGAGGTGACTAAAAAGCCCAATGCGGGAGAGACACAGTTTCCCGCAGTGATGACAGGTAGTATCAGGGTCAGGTGAGACATCCGCATTCATTCCCTGTCTTCTAATGAACACTCTGTTCTTTCTGCGTTGCCTCCGATCTTCTATCATACGTCGGCGGTTTTCTTCAAAAAGTATCGCACCACGATGAACAATTGATCTCCAGGATGAGCGATCAAGAGCTAAGGTCTCCCAGTTGTTGATATTAATATGGCACATTTGCATATTAGCCTTTAGTACGTCTTTGAATCGCTTCCTCGGACCTCCCACACAACGCTTGCCCTCAGTTAGTTCAGAGCAAAACACTTGCTTGGGAATGCGATTATTGGGCATGCGGATTACGTGTCCTGTCCATCGCAGCTGACGTTTTAAAAGCATGGCTTCAACACTGGTAGTCTGTGCTTCTTCGAGAATGCTGGTGTTTGTGCGTTTGTCTTGCCATGTGACACGAAGAATTCTCCTCAAACAACGCTGGTGATATTGCTCCAGCTTTTTAAAATGACGTCTGTAGCATGTCCAGGATTCAGATCCGTAAAGTAAGGTGGGAACTACAACCGAGTTGTACACAAGGATCTTCGTTGCAGCATTGATATCATGGTTGTCAAAAACTCTAGACCTCAATCTTGCAAAGGATGCCCCAGCACGGTTAATCCTGTGTTGGATTTCGGAATCTATATTTGCACTTGATGACAGGGTGCTGCCAAGATAAGAAAAGGCGTTAACTTCTTGAAGCTTCGCTCCGTCGATGGTGACATTGATGTTTCTTTGTCCTTGTCCAGGGGCTGGTTGGTAGAGGACTTGGGTTTTACTGGTGTTAAGTTTCAGCCCAATCTTTTTGTAGGCTGAAGAAAAATCATTCAGGATTTTCCTAAGTTCGTCCTCTGATTGAGCTACTACTGCATTATCATCAGCGTACTGTAACTCAACCAATGCAGCAGGAGATGTTCGAGTCCTTGCCTTTAGACGGCTCAAATTAAAGATCTTCCCATCCATCCTGTAAGTTATCTGTATGCCTGTAGGAAGATCATCTTTGACTAACTGCATGACAGTGGCAACGTACAGAGAAAACAATGTAGGGGCAATCACACAGCCTTGTTTAACGCCGGTATTAATATGAAATGGATTACCCAATAATTACCAATTGGTTGATTCGTAGTTCATAAGCTTTTCAATATTATTTTTACGAACATGTATCATTATGAAAATTAATTCTAACTTAATTTGTAAACGACGATATAGGGAACAATAACTGAAAAAATATAAAGAAAACTAACAAGCAACATATTTAGATAATAATATTGTAATTGGTTTTACGTCCCTTTTAACTACTCTGGAATTTAGAGACGCTGGGGTGCAGGAATTTGCCCGAAGGGGATCTTTATTGCTTCAGTAAATCTACTGACACGGCTTTGCGCAACCTCAAATGCCAGCTGACTGCGCCAGGATTCGATCCTGCAACCTTGGAAACAGCAAGCGAGAACGTTACCACTGAGCCACGAACCCTGTTAACATATTTAAACGATTGGTTGGCTACATCTTAGTCATCAGGCTCAATTTAGAGTCTACTATTATTTTCCCTATAGATTTCAAAGTAATTTCTTACAATATTTTACATTATTTTTTAAAATTTTGCAATTCAGCAATAAAAATTTAAGTATCACCATCAGCATCATCGTCATCATCATCATCATCATCATTCATCATCATAATTATGTTTTTATCATTTTAAATGATCTTGTCGACTTCGTCGTTACGCTGGGGTCTGGCGTTACGTTACGGTGACGGGACGAAATGTACCCAGATGCACTGAGGTGTGTGACGTCATAGTACCGCTTGGTGCATGTGTTCCCCGACAATCTCTACTTCGTTAGTATAAGACAAAAATCCCCGATTCTTGGATGTCACGGGTAAACTCGAGAACCTCTGGATGGATTTTGGTGCGGTTTTCACCATTCTGTAAAGGATATCACTAGGAAAGATTCTGTAGAAAATAATTTATGTATGATCAAAGGAAGCCAAACAGTAACGATTTCAGTAAAAAAGTCGAAAACAAACTTGGCGTCCGTGCGCTTCTTAAGCTTACGCTGGACAAACCGTTAAACATAACAATATACTATGAAAAGTTCTACAAAAATGTCCGCGAGAGCATATCTCTATCTTCAATACATCGCCCACTATAAGTGTTTTTAGACTGGATGGAAGGGGCACGTCCCCACGCGCTCTGGTGAGCGTGCGGCATCCCGCGCGCTTGACCTTGCTTTCCCCTTGGTTTGCACTTGCCGTTCGCGAGTATTTTTAAACAAGGTAAAGTATTATAAAGCAAGATAAGTATTATGCAGATAATTTTCTAACATGTCAAGAGTCTTTGGCTTCGAGCGAAGCGAAAAGCCTCCTGCCTTTCTAGCATTTTTGAGCATTTGTAGCATTTTAAATGATACAAAGTCTAGTCTTTCAGACTGACTGTCACTTTTTTAAATTAGCATTATCACTTCCGAGTAATTTGTAATCTACTTCTTAAATACTGTAACGTGCCACCCCCTAGTGGCACTTCCGTTAACTGAATTACGGTGGGTAGAAGCACAACACAAATTGTTTCTTTAAAGAAACGTATTAGCTTTATTGCGGGCCAGAAAGATACGCCACACAATAGCAAATACAAGCAATTGGTATCTCACTCTAGTTTCCTCTTGTAGGGAACACTTCCCTTTCACTTGTCAATAAGCCACAGAAGTTGGTGAGGTGGCCCCGTGCGCTGGCTGGAAATAACTGCACTCAACCTGTCACCGTACTACATACTGTTTCGCAATTCACCACAATGACCTCTGTCGCACTGGAAAACACACACTCTTCAAATACAGTCCCTCCGTAGGCTTCACACTCCTTCGCTGTCAAGAGAATCAGCTTCACTAGGGTTTCGCAAGTCATGTCATCAACTTTAGTCGCACTTGCTCAAAATCACTGTGCACCTGGCTGGCCAGGTTGCTCTTATATAGCAGGCTGGTGACTCAATGAATGCTTCTAGACCCGTCCAGGATTCACGGCTTCTAGCTGGGTCACGAATCTTCTGGACCATCCCTTTTGTTCTAGTAGCCCTGTTGCGTAAGGCGCAGGTAATACACAGAGGCAGAGCATAGACCGGGGGCGGCTGTGACTCAAGCGGCGAGGCGACGAAACAAACTCACAGCCGTAACAATACTGTATCCTGCTTATGAACCTCAGAATTAAGTACATTACTAACGATAATATTTTGTGATCATCTCCATCGGCTTATGTGCAGTATATATGTTACAGGGAAAGTCGATTCTTAGTAAGAGCTGACTCTCCCTAGGCAGAGTCAACACTTACTAAATGTATCAGTAATAGTTGATTGAAAACAAACAGATCAACTTTTCCTAGGGAGAGTTAATTATGCCTGCTGTGGTTTAGTAAAAGTTGATTCACAGATGCTGCTCAGAAAATGTAACCACGCGCGCCAAACCTTTGTTATGATTATTAAAATATTGCCGTTGTTTGGACTCGTACTTCCATTATTGGACCGACCGTTATCGATCTGAACATTTCTTTGTTTTATTACCCCCACCACACAACAGGCAGTTGCCATTCGTCATTACTCGGCTCTTTATTGTTGTGCAATAGTAACAAAAGATTCATTTAGGCTACGTTTAAATAATTAGTTTATGTGTGTAATAATTATGTCAGACATCGCGGCAGAACATTTTCGTGAGAAACTGCAGCAGGAACGCTAGACTTTCGAGGTAAATTCACTGACATTGACCAAATTGAAATATGATTGCTGCATTTGGTGTATTCTTTGGAATACACGGTAAGATAGAGTAAGCTTTTGCTTCTCTTTGCTTTAGTCTATCCCTTCCTTTTTTCTCAAACACCAACAGTGATCTCCTGATTTCTCTTTGTTGGTATATGTCCCTCATACTACCTGTAAGTCTGTCCTATATATATATCTTCCTTGACCTACCTAGCGTCATCTAGCAGCGAATCTCTGAAGTTCCTCAATTCTTCCCTGTACAAGAGGACTTCCTTATCAATCTAGCCAACAGATCTCGTCGCCATCGCCAGCTATCATCTCCGTGTTCAAGAGAACTTCTTCTACTTTTTCACCCTCCAGGCTGCGCTAGTGACTCCTACTATCAACTCTTTGAAGACCATTTCATCAAGAAGATTTTTATAACTGTAAAGTTGGCTATTCTTATATGTATTCCTTTTGTCTCCTACCCCCACTCTTTTTCCCTTCCCTGGTCCCTCCGCGCTCCATTGAGCGTGTCTCACTTGTACGTCGGAAGTCAAACCAGTCAGTTAGAGCTTAACTAAAGCTCGCCTCCTCCACTCAAGAGGCAAACTTTAAAATTCGACGCCATGTTCGAATTTTAGATCCAACCGTCAACAGCAACATCGCCTTCTTCATGAAGCAAAGATAAGTACCGACTTCATGTTTTAACCTCATTCTCATCGCTTTTAAAAGGCTCAATGCTTTTATTGGGATTTTATAGACAGTGAAAGTTGCTATGTGATAATAACTGTTTTCAAGAGATCTTCTTGATCAAACTCAAACTATCAAGTCTAACTTTCAAAATGAAAGATTTTCTGAGATGCTATCTCACATAGAGGGATATTTCCAAAATACCCACTGTCTATATAATCTAGTTTTCCGCCGAGGGATTCTCTTCCCAATTTAAACAAGTCATCATTGCTCTGGAACCTTCCAGAACCTACACTCTATCTACCAGTTATACTGTCATGTATTTTCCACTTCATATGGGAATACTTTTTCAAACTAAGGAATCTTCCTTATGAACTGCTAATCAATGTCTAATTTTTCTTCCTCCGTTGGGATTTTTCTGGTGCATTCAACTATATACTACAAGTTTTTCTAGCAATAGACTCTCGCAAATCTAGTGAAACTAGTTATTTTCCACCATTGCAATAACTTTCTTTGCCATCAACATTTTGTGCTACTACAGTGAACTTTTCAACTATATCAACTGACTATAGTGAAAACAGCGCCTGTTCAATTTTTCATCCGCGTCGCGCTCGTCCGAATACAATAAATACGGCCATGAACACTTTTCCACAATCCCATTTGATCTTTCCCAAACCCTTTACTAACAAACTATAATAATAAAATTGTTACTTTAGGTCTTTTTTCAATGAGGTGTCACTCTACATAAGTGCTCTCCCTTATTTGTTCCATGTATAACGAATTAATGTCTGTAAAACTTCGTGTCTAGTACACGCCATAAATTATATTGTTTCTCCCTTTTAATGAGGGAATCCAATTCTTTCAACTCATAAGTGAGTTATCTCTAGGTTTCACGAAAGGGAAACTCGCCCCATTTTTCTCGTGATCCCTACTTAAACATAGGAGTTCTAGAAACTTCCTTTCGATTGTTCTCTTCAGGTCTCACAATAAGTGACCTGCCCTATTTGTATAATCTTCTATGTATAATCTACCCACGTAGTTCAGTATTAATACAAAAAGTTATAGAAACTTCTATTTCATTTCTTCCTGTTTTTTTGTTGTTACTTTCGAAGTTGTTATTATTTCTAAGATACTTATCTAGAAATCCTTAAAGTACACACCTTGTACTTGATTTATTGTTTAACTTTCATTACGTCAGTTATCTTTAAATTTTTCCTTTATTCATCTTAGACATTTCAAAATCTTACGAAGATTTTAAAGCATATAATAGGTTTAAACCCAAAACAATTATCAATTGCCTGGCGCAAGCTTTAGATGTTTTCGGAGGTCTGCAACCCCAATTGTTTATAAAAATAAAAATTATATATTTGTTACAAAAACTTCTTCCTTTTACATTGTTAAATAAATTAAAGATTCGTTCTTTGCTTTATCATTTCTCTAACATAACGGTTAGGCAAGATCCTGTCTTCCTTGACTCTTCCTATTTAAGAAAAATAAATCTATTGATAGGGTTTTCACCACTTGTTGCATTTGAGCAAGAACTCTTAGTTATTAACTTAGTAAAGTCTCTCTTAGCTTTAATACCTAATTCTAACTGACCAGTAAGGCAAGCATAGCTCGCTACGCCAGCTTCCTGATTGTGGAGATTCTCTCTAACACTTATGGTTGGTTTTTCAAAATATAAGTGTTTCTCATTGTCTAAACTTTTAGTCGGCGCCTCGCTGGGTAAAATCTTAGTCATTCCTAAATGCAACTATTGGTACACTTACCAAAATTATTCCCAAATGTATAATTGCTTTATCCCTATCCTTCTTGGAAGCATTTGGTCGCTCTTTAGAAATTCTACAATTTCAAAAACTAAAATATCAAAGCTGATTCTATTATTTGCACTTTTCAAATTACTTGTTTAGAAACAAACTCCTTTGAACAGATACACAATACATCCGTTATTCTTTGTCTTGCCAGACCACCACCCTTCCCCATAGTAGGTATATGCATGCTTGAGAGGGAATACACTACAGCAGCTTTCTTGCGAACAGCCCAAGTTCCAGCTGCGTTTCCCGTTAACTTCGCCCAGGTCCCTACCCACTTTAGGTATCGGAGAGCGGATTTGCAGTGGCAGCTGCCTTTGAGTATATTTAAAGTTAAAATTATAACTTCTGTTGGACTCTCGTCCTATTTCTCCATCCTTTTTCTCCAGTCCGAAACCCACCTCTTTTTCTTCATCATCTTCCCTTGGGGGTTAGGTTATTCCCAAGCTAATAATCTACCCAGCATTCATAAAGTGAAAAATCTAAAAACTGCAATTAAAAAAGAAAGTAATGATATCTGTATTTTAAGACGATATGACATTATTGAAGTAAATGGTATTACAAAACTAATACACCCTGTCACAGACCAAGACAGCATAAGGTATTATGTTTTTGATGAAGAGTTGTTTGGAGTTCTTAATGAAGCGCACATAGCCTATCCACTGGGCACGGAGGAAAAGATCGTATGATTCAGCAATTGAAAGGGAAATTTCAAAATGTTATTTCAAAGGACATTTTACTATTTTTAAGCTTGTGCGAACCTTGAGATCAAAAATTGAAACATAAAAGGAAAGTAATGGTTGTAAAGCCTTTGTTATTCAAGGAAATGAATTCACGATTTCAAGTAGACATTCAATCGCAACCTGTAACAATCCCTGTAACATATACACACTTCATCCGCCTCGTTGTGTAGTGGCTAACATTCTTGTCTGTCACCGTGGAGACCTGAGTTCGATTTCCGGCTCTACCAAGAAATGTAATTCTGGTCCGAAGGCTGAAACAGGGTATGCACAGCCTCGTGAGGCAATACTGAGAAGGGGTGGGTTCAATACCTAACTCAGCCATCCTTGAAGTGGTTTTCCTTGATTTCCCCGCTTCTAATCTACGTGAAACAACTTCCAGAATGGATCGAATGGGAGAGGAATCCACTTCTACTCAGTTTAGTCTTAATAAGCTAAGTGTACTACGTTCTAGCAGTTAGACCAGAATTCAGGTTTCACCTTGCTTAGTTCGCCTCAATATAGTGTTCACTTTGTTTTTTTGTGGGTTTCAGCCCACAAAACCCATAGTGGCACTATTTGAGGATCCAACCAGCCTCCGGGTTGACTACCTAACAGACAGACAGACAGACAGACATTATTCTATTGACGTCACATTGTTATTTTGTGATAAATATATCATGCAATATTTCTCTCAAGTTAGGATGTTTAAATATTTGTTTTCCCGCCTAATATAATTGGGTACAATTTGTGTTGGCCAACTGGAAATCTTTCTACAAGAGAACTAGACTAGACTAAAAATGGCTTCTGATACTTCACTTGGCTAGTCATTACAAATGCGACGATAGTTCCTGAGTTTATCGTTGTATATTCGAGAATAGAGCTTAGGGGTAGTTGTTTGGTGCCTTTCACAACTTAGAATGGTAACTTATTCATCAGAGCTAGTTCGAAGAAGGAAATAGCCAAGTCAAAAAACCACACAGAACTACTATGAAGATGGGTAGTCTTTGAGCTTATTTGACTCCTAAAGTAGTGATTTGACTCCAAATTTGAAGCAAAACACTAAACTATATGAAACTGACTTTAGAATGTATCCAAATCTTCATCAGCAGTGGAGTTAAAATATTTCAGGTCCTGATTTCGTAATTAGTTCTATATATCACAGGGGCTGTTGACTTCGATGTTCCACCCCTATACCCTTCATATTGCAAAACTTAATTTTTAAATATTTCATTTTATTTATAGGAAATTAATTCCATGTTAGTTCAGCAATTAACTATTTTAATTTTGTTTAACTATTTTAATAGTGATTTAAAAATATTAACTTATGTTTTTAAATATTCAACATTTATTCTAGGTATATTATTTTTCTTTTTAATTATTTTAATTTTAATTTTGGTATTTTAGTTTTGTATTGAATTATTTTGAGTTTAAATGTGTTATGTTTTTGAAAAATGAAAATCCACAGCCTGCTTCCAGTCTCCGACCGGGTCAGGAATGGAATGAATGAAGCCCCCATCTAGCGGCGAGGATATGAACTGTGCCGGCTGCCGAGGCCTGACGCACTCCTCTGGGGCAATGGTTAAATGAATGACAGATGAAATGAAATGATAGTGGAGAGTGTTGCTGGAATGAAATTTTGACAGGGAAAACCGGAGTACAAGGAGAAAAACCTGTCTGCCTCCGTTCTGTCCAGCACAGATCTCACATGGAGTGCCCGGGATTTGAACCACGGACCCAGCGGTGAGAGGCCGGCGTGCTGCCGCCTAAGCCACGGAGGCTAGTGTTATGTTTTTAATTATTTTAATTTGTTTCCGGTTTATTCATTTCAATTTTAAATATTGTGTGCTAATTTTAGGTTTTAATTATTTATTTTTAGCCTACTTTTCACATTTTGCAAAAATGAGGAAAAAGTAGTCTTATGAGATCGGGCAAATGTGTGACAGTCTGTCTGTCTGTCCTTCTGTCTGTCTGGCTGTGTGTGTGTCCCCTCCCCCCCCCCCTATCAACTCCTAAACGGCTGCAGCAATCAAAACCAAGTTTAGTATGAGTAAAGATGTGCACCGGAATATCTCACGTCCATATTTGAAAATGATGTCAGTGCTACCAACTGCTGGAAAACGCACTAGAAATTTGAGCTCCATGTAGGATATCTTGCAAGGTATACATGGGAGCTATTCCAAAATTGGCACACATGTAGATAATACTATTTCAGTTTAATTTCCAGGAGGCCAACCATGACAGTGTTACCAAAATAATTTTAAGCCTCCTGATAGGCCCAATGTTTAAATGCATATAACTTCTACACTATCAATTGGATTTCAACCAAATTTTGTATGTAATATCTGTATATAAACAGATATGACTGAGCGTATTCTTAAGAGCCACCAGGGCTGCCAACTGTTAATAATTGCTCTCTCTTTTCTTTATCCAAATACCAATATATCAGCAAGTATGCAAGCCAACAGCTTTAAACTATGCACACGTATATTCTGACATTTTAGATTAATTTGGAGTAACTTATATACGTCAGTCCTACCAACATGATTATAAGCCTGCTGATAGTACCAATTCTTAAATACATGTAACTTCTGTACTATCAGTTGGATTTCAACCAAATTTCGTATGTGCTATGTGTACCATAACAGATATGACTATAAGTATCGTTAAGAGCAATCAGGGCTGCCAACTGTTAATAAATGCTGTCTATATTTGTTTACCCTAATATCAATATACGAGAAAGTATGGAAGCCAACAGCTCTATACTTTGCACACGTATAGCACCTGACATTCTAGATTAATTTGGAGTAATTAACACAAGGCAGTGCTGCCAACATGATTCTATGCCTGCTGATATATCCAATTTTAAAATACATGTAACTTCTATACTAACAAATGGATTTCATCCATAATTGGCACAACAAGGTATCATAATATTTCAGCTTATTTATGACCAGCACACGTATGGTATATTTGGCAACATGCTTTTACGCGTGCTGAGAGATCCAGTGTCTAACTGCATGTAACGTCCATTGGACTTCAACCAAATTTTGTATTCTGTACCTAAAGAGATGGAACAAAGAATATATTCAGTCACCAGGGCTGCCAACTCTAATGCTCTATTAGGCTACATCATACCAGGTATATTTTGAACTAATTAGATATTTCGATATTACCAACTTAATTTCGTCATTATTCTAGATAGGTTCATATACTGTAGAATAATCATTGGCATGAAAAGTAGGCTGTATAGTTCTTCACGGAACTTCTTGTTTGAATTTTGTTCTAAATTGATTTAATTGTGTTAATCTAATTCGATTAAAATTTTTGTTTTTTTGTTGTATCCATTATAATTATGTCATTTTGATTTTTAGCCTACTTTTCACATTTTGCAAAAATGAGAAAAAAGTAGACTTATGAGATAGGGCAAATGTGTGTCTGTCTGTCTGTCTGTCTGTCTGTCCTTCTGTCTGTCTCTCTGTCTGGCAGTGTGTGTGTGTGTGTGTGTGTGTGTGTGTGTGTCCCCCGTATAAACTCCTAAACGGCTGGAGCAATCGAAACAAAATTTGGTGGGAGTAAAGATCTATACCTGAATATCTCACGGCCATATTTGAAAATGATGTCAGTGCTACAAACTGCTGAAAAATCGCAATTGAAATTTGAGCTCCATGTTGTATATCATGGAAGGTATGAATGGGAGCTATTTCAAAATTGGCACTCGCATAGATAATAATATTGCAGTTTAAATTTCCAGGAGGCCATACTTGGCAGTGTTGCCAAAATGATTATAAGCCTGCTGATAAGTCTAATTTTAAATGCATATAACTTCTACACTATAAATTGTAATTCAACCAAATTTCGTATGTGCTATGTGTACATAAACAGATATGACTGAGCGTATTCTTAAGTGCCTCCAGGGATGCCAACTGTTAATAAATGGTCCCATTTTCTTTTATCCAAATACCCATATATCAGAAAGTATGCAAGCTGACAGCTTTAATCTATGCACACGTATAGTACCTGACATTCTATATTAATTTGGAGTAATTTATAAACGTCAGTGCTACCAACATGATTCTAAGCCTGCTGAGAGGTCCAACTTTAAATGCATGTAACTTCTATACTATCATTTGGATTTCAACCAAATTTCGTGTGTGCAATGTGTACCATAACAGATATGACTATGCCGATCTTAAGAGTAACCAGGGCTGACAACTGTTAATAAATGCTGTCTCTATTTTTGTTACCCTAATATCAATATATCAGAAAGTATGCAAGCCAATAGCTCTAAACTTTGCACACGAATAGTACCTGGCATTCTAGATTAATTTGGAGTATCTAATATAGGCCTACGCCAGTGCTGCCAACATAATTTTAAGCCTGCTGATAGGACCCATTATAAAATGCATGTAACTTCTGTACTAACTAATGGATTTAATTCAAAATTGACACAACGATAGATGATATTATTTCATATTATGTATGACCAATACATGTAAGTCATTGTTGCCAACATGATTTTACGCGCACTGTTAGATCCAATGTTTAACTGCATGTAACGTCCATTCTATACATTGGACTTCAAACAAATTTTGTATTATGTACCTTAAGATATGGAACTAAGAATATATTCAGTCACCAGGGCTGACAACTGTAGTTCTCTATTTGGCTACATTATACAGTATTTCGAACTAATTAGAAACTTCGATATTACCAACTTAATTTCGTAATTATTCTGTCAAGCTGGTTTGCTTTCTTGCATTCAGGCTTCTAAAACGTACATGGGCTTGTATTTTTCCATATAGATTAATCATTGGCATGAATCATACATTTTAAGAAAAGTAGGCTCTTTAGTTCGTCACGGAACTTCTTGTACAATTTCTTAAATTTTTTTTAAATATTTTTTTCTTGTAATATTGTATATTATATATTGTGCCAAATTAGACACGGCGGACTGGCATCGAACTCAGGTCTTATCAAAGAAGACCAGGCCCATGATTCTGCCCAGAATCGAATCATTGATCTCTGAGGGGGAACAGCTACAGTGAACCCGAGGAGCAATGAGTTATATCTGCATATAATCATAATAGCAGGATTTCACGGCTAGAACGGGAATATCATAGCTTTTAAGTTGGATCATTGCAGAAAAATACAAGCCCATGTACGTTTTAGAAGCCTGAATGCAAGAAAGCAAACCAGCTTGACAGTTGACAAATCGTGGTTAGCGAAGGGGCGTTTTTAGGTGACGCCAAGGAACTAATTTTCGTCCGGACTGCAGGTGCAGCCCAAGATTAATGGCTCTGAGATCCACAGTCTTACAAGGCATAGAAGTGGAGTGGGGGCAGTCGCCCACAGAAATTAATTGATTACAGCCAATTGGAGCAATGAATTGAAATGAAACTTACACCCAGATGAATATATTCTAGGAAAGATAATTTAGGAGTGTTCTCACTCCTAAATTAAAGCATGCATCTATAAACGAACCTCTGCACAGACCTCCTCCGCTTCGGAGGAAGGTTTTGTAGATGAGCCGAGGGGAATTACCAGAATAGCGTCATGATGCCATGGAAGAAGGCAATTAATTATAATTAATTGACCGTAGCGATCGCTTGCACGCGAGTGATTTTGGGACCTCCACACTTAGACAAACGAGGATTATACGTCACTTTGTCTGGAAATGTATTATATCAAGAAGGGAGTCGGTCCTGGACGTCCAGTGGACTATGTATTACAAGGAAGCCTTATATAGGGGAAGCTTTGCAGGGAAGTTAGTTCGTCTTCAGTTCGTCTTGACTCAACACGTGAACTAACACGCTGCCAGATCACGCAAGAAAGTGCGCGAATTTATAAAGTATCGACGCTCAAATGTATAAGTGGAGAACAATGGAAAGCGCATCATGCAGCTTCACAATAGTAATTATGCATCGTATAAGATTTAGTCTACAGCAGACGTTTAACCAATATCATACGCGAGTATAGATTCGGTATAGAGTAGATATAATTTAAGGTGTTTATTGACAATGAACATACCAGGAGGTGTTGTCATAGTTAAAATGACACATTATTGTAGGGATCACTACAGTTACGGGAGCCTGGAAGGCGTCACAAGTTGTCGTGACATAGGATTGAACAGATTTGCAGTAGAGGAGATATAAACTGTAGGTGACGGGAGTCGAACACACACGCAAGATAGACTTTCAAGGAGACCAGCGGTTGTCAGGAGTTAGCTGCATCGCATCTTTGAGGTCAGGCGATAGTGGGGGTCCAATCAAGGATCCATGTGTGAAATAGTGCGAGAATATTGTATAAAGTTATATTACAGTGATTTTTAAAAGTGTTTATGTGTATATGGTAAAATAATATGTAATGTGTTAAAGTGAAAAAAAAAAGCCAGTGATGAGAAATATGATTACCATGTGTAAAGTGTATACGATGTGTCGTGTGAAAGATATCATGATGGCTTAAGACAAGCATCATGGTAGGCGCGTGGCTGGTGTGCTGGACTAACCCAGCAAAAATGAAAGTGAGTAAAAATGTAATATGTTGATATGATTAAATAGCTCACCAGACAACGAAGCATCACTCCAAGACAAGGAATTAACAGTCATTTATGTACGAGTTCACACCCCTCGTATTTTGGTAAAATATGGCTTGGAGGGTGATTTGTTTACGGCCATTTAGGCGTAAGACATTGATGAAAGTAACGGTAACGTTAAATAATAATAATAATAATAATTATAATAATAATAATAATAATCTGGGTTCGGTAACAATAATGAATAAATAAATGGGCATGTCAGGCCTATAGTACGTGCAAAGTGTGTCATGTCTAGCGTAAGAATACTGTGTTATTGTAAACAGTAAGAAAGAAACGTAAAATATCGAGATAATGAGAGTTTTTCAGTGTCATTGAATTGTTGAATGAATGTTTATTATGGTATATTCTACAGGGTTGTATTTGAGAGCCATTAAGGTAGTTAATGTAAGCCAGAAAATTTATACTTGTTTTGGAGCTACGTAGAGTAATTGCAGAGAGGACGTGAGTGCTTTAATAATTGAGTCATCTATAAGAAGTATTGTTTGAGCCGCGTTCAGCGAGCATGTAACGTAGAATCAAGAGATTTACGTCAATAAGTTGCGGGGATCATCCAAAAATACCTTGCGTGTTAGGCGAATCAAGTCGGCTAATCTTCGAAATCTACGAGATAGTATCGCCTTGGAGCAGACTTGTATTATTCGCAACGAAGTTGGGACAGAGTCTGTCTGTATCCACTGTTTGCAGAATTGTTGCCACCAGGGATAACTATTAGAGACCCTGTGTGAGCCCATATATTAATTGATCTGCCCTTAGAGGTAAGACTAATGGTTCTTCGTATAGGAAACGTCGATTTCCTCTTGTTATAGGCAGCTGCACCAGTGAGAGAACTTTGATACTCACTTGAGATGCGCGCCAAATGCCCTAATGTCGCCCACTGAACGGCAAAGCTAT
Organism: Meconema thalassinum; assembly: GCA_946902985.2. Classification (NCBI taxonomy): domain Eukaryota; kingdom Metazoa; phylum Arthropoda; class Insecta; order Orthoptera; family Tettigoniidae; genus Meconema; species Meconema thalassinum. The sequence goes on from OX336388.2 coordinate 675,433,015, forward strand.
TTCGTGATCCATCCCATGCCATGAATATTAATTAGGAGCCGAGATGAGCCCATTATACTCTAAAAGTAGGTGTAAAATAATTAGATTGACTCAATTACTAGGGACACAACCCACTCAGGGTACCTCCAGCATAACTGAACCAGTAAATGAACTTGACCTTGCGAGAAGCCAGATGGGGTGGCAGGGAGGCCACTAGACCGGCGGCCATCTTTCTGAGGCAGCCGAGACTAATTTATTGTCCGCTTGGAAAGGAAGCCTATGGACCTGATCCTTTTATTTTAAAAGTATAGTGGGACACTGAAGAATCTCGATATTTCGAAAAGTAATTAAGATATGATTGATGTGATGATGTCAAATGAATTAAATGCATTATTTCCACACACGTACCATGTTGGAACGTTGTGATCGGATAATATTTGAACCAGTTATTCTCTGAGGAGGAATACTGCACCAAATAAATATAGGCATCTTTGTAAAGTGTATTTGCCCAGTTCGCACTAATTTATTCATACGGGTAGCATAATTTCAAGGACATGACACGTTTGTAACGATAATGTTTTGACCAGACCCAGAAAATCGTTGTATGGTGAAGCTATAAAACATCTCTATCCATGTGTATTTTGGAAGGGAAAGTGTACCACTTCAGCGTTTCAAATTGATGGGGAAAAGAATACGATTTGCACGACACAACACTTATTAATCAAGGCATAAGATAATGAATTAATGTTACTGAAAGTAAATGCCCCGTGTAAAACGGATAAATGTTTAATAATTGCAGATTTAATGTCATTTAAATATAATTTGTGTTTATTATGTTGTGATATTCCAGTTTGTGTTAAATTGTGCCACGTGAAGAACACTATGGACACTCGCAAATGTCAGAGAGTATCAATAATAGGATGTTTTGAATAGACTTGAGTGCGGTGAAGCACTAATTTTAAGGAAAGTCTTACAGATAACTTTGATTTTCGTTGTGGGAAGTAAATGTAAAGTATCTTATTTTTGTGTTTTGTGTGTATTGCCATGATTTTCTATCATTAAATGTTATACTTAGGAATATCTTGTTTCTTTCAAGTAGAGTAGTCACCTGACAGACTCAAATCCTGATCATGTGATCGTATGGTGGTAATGAACGCCCCATACCTCGAAAGACCGTGAGTTAGCTGCGATACGAACACAGCTATGATGGCGATTGGGTACATGGAGGACATGTTATTGTACTAGGATTGAGTCACAGGTACTACTTAAAGTCGGCGAAGATATTAATTGTAGAGGCAAGTATAGCATAAAAGCTAGGATATATTAGGAAAAGGCCGTGTCCCATAGTTAATAAGCCTTCACGTTAAAATAAATGTTGATAATACTCCATAAGACATGCTTAAATGTAACCTGTTAGCATTGAGCGACCCACCCTTATTGTTTATCATGGCGCCCAACGTGGGGAATTCGGCAATGAAAACCACTCCCTGGACAGTTTTACTAATAAATCAGAATATGGTTGATGTCTTACAATGTGGCAGCCATTGAGCATGTGCACTTCTTGTTTATCATGTCGCCCGTGTGTGGGCAAAACATGGTGAGACCTCTCTACTTGTTTATCATGGCGCCCTGAGAACGTGATGGCTTATGGGATTCAGAAAACCCCGTAATAATAGTATGGTTTCCATGGGGGAAAACCATAATAGTATATTTTTCCTCAAACTGTGTTTGAGCGATTGTGAGTCTTTTTAGGTGATACTCAGACATTAGATACTGTTGTCAGACGAGTGAATATACAGACGTGTACGAGGGTCTAAACCCATTCCATAGGTGGTTACAGCACTGTGTAAAATGAATGTTGTTGTTCTCGCGACATCGGAATTCTTTTCCCAATATAACGCGCCAGCATGCACAGCTACGATCTGCCTATATCTCAAGATAAGAAATATAGGATGGCTGGTACTGAGGGGGTACTTGAGTGTATCGCGGAGTTAAAGGAACATTTTTATGCTACTCATGCCAAGAGTAGGGAAGATGCTAAAGCATTTCAAGATGAAATAACGGGTAGATTGGATACTAATCAAACTGAAATGAGCCAGATGTTGGCTACGGTAAATACTCAGTTAGAGACCAATCAAACTGAAATGAACACTAGATTAGAGGCTAATCAAACCGAGGTGAGCCAGATATTGGCTACGGTAAACACTCAGTTAGATTCAAATTTATTAGAGGTCAATAAAAAAATTGATGATGTTAAAGAATCTATTAAACAAGAGGTAACTAAAAATATTGTTAGCGTGGTTTCAGAGATGCAGGCAATTAACGACAAACGCTTTGAGTCAATAGAGGTAAAACTCGAGAATAATCTGCAAGCGTGCAGAGAATCGCAACGTGAGATTAATGATAGATTAAACAATATGTCAGTAGAGCTTAAATATATTCAAAATCATAACGAAGCGACAGCCAGAGCAATTTAATACGTTCACTCAGTCCGTGGAACAAAGGCTTGAAGACAGCGACAAAAAATGGAGTAATCGTATGGCGGGCTACGCAAAAGCTGTAGACGAAGCATTAAGGAAGCAGGATCAGAATATCCTTGACCAATGCAAGGAGATCAGTGAAATAAAAACTTCCGCTAAAGAAAATAAGGGAATAATCTCAAACATGAAAACGCAGGTCGGAAAGGTTGAAAAAGAGTTAGAACAAACTCAAAACGGTCTAGCAGTCATTCATAAAAGGCAAGAAGAGGACCAGGGAGAAATTACCAAAATAAGGACCGAAATCTCCAATATGCACGGTCACATCCAGAAAGAGGTTACAGGCTTACGAGAAGAATTGGATCTTCGAGAGGGCTTGAAAAATGAAGCCAGCGATAAAACGCTTGCCGAGGTAAGGCAAGGTCTAGCGGGGGAAATTTCCCATATAAAAGAGAGCCTTAAAGATGACAAGGAGGAAGTCTTTTCTATGCAGAGAAAAACCGTGATCACTTGGAAAAAATAGAACGAGAGGTATTAGCTCGTTTAGAAAGAGCAGAAAACAGGCACAGTCAAATGGAAACTAGAATGATCGCACATGAGGAGTCCATATTGCGAAATCCGAGATCTAATGAAGGAAGCATAGATGAAAATAGTAGAAATAGATGGGCAGATATTGAGGTACAGCCCACTCCGAAGAATTCAGCCGTGCCAAGTGACAGCCCGTATACCACGCCTGGTATACCTATTGCTATGTCCTCACCGCATGAAAATGCTGTACAAAATCAGATAGTCATTGTTGTAAGGGCTAGTGACGAGAAACCGAGAAAGTATTCTGGGAGTAACTCAAATATGACACACAAATACTGGCTCAAAGAGGTTTCCTAGTACTTGAATGACGCAAAGGTACCACCAGAGCGAAGATTAAGAGCTATCGAAAAACTGACTGAGGGTGAATGCGCCTTATGGTTCAGAAGTTTTCGTTACACGTTTGACACCGTTGAAGAATTTCGCCAGGCGTTTTTAAGCAGGTACTGGGATGCAAATATACAACAGAATCTCAGATTGGACTTGTACTCCAGACGCTATAGTAAAAATAATCCAACGAAATATGCTGAATTCTTTATAGCACAATTATGCCGTTTTGAAGAGCTTGTCGAGGCCCCTAGAGAGCTAGATCTGTGTATAGCGATAGCCAAGCAATTACCATACGAAGTGCAACGACTATTAATCTCGGCAAACGCCAAGACAGCGATTGAAATGGAGGAAGTTCTCAGAGAACTTGACCTCACCACAATGCAGCATACAAGGCAGAGTCGGAACACGGAACAAGTCCACATGACTAGTGCACCAACTGAACCGACTAGGGTGCAGACTAAAAGTAAGTCTACTAGCACAGAAACTGAGAAGTCAGACTGGCAACGATAAGAAAGGGAAAACCAGAATTGGAGGCCAGCATACAGAGGGAGATCGAACCGCGGATACCGAGGAAGGAAAACCTGGAATCAGCGCGATACAAGAAACCAACAGCCTCATAACAGGAGAAATTACGGCCGAAATGGGAATAACCGAGAATGGAGATCCCAAGAACAGAGTCGCGGGTTCGACGAAGAAGCAGAAGAACGTTATCACGCTTCACTAAGATATATGGAGGAGCGTGGAGACGACAACAGAAAATCGCAGGTGCATTGGAAAGAAGCGATTAAAAATAGAAGGTCACCCGACGTCTATAAGGATGATGACGGAGCCAAGAGTCTGGAACTTCAGCAGTGCGAAGACAGACAGCAGAACTCCACAAGAAATGGAGTCATAAGAAAAACGAGCCAATTATGACTCGGGGAGAAGGAGACACCCGAAAGTCAATGTAAAGTTCATAAACCCTACCTGATTATAAGGGTCTTGCAAAATAATGCCTACAGAATCAAAGATGAAGAAACAGGCAGAGAAGTTGTAGTAAACGCTGCTAAATTTAAATTATATAGTCCGCCAGAGGAATATGAAACCATAGAAGAGCAAGCCATTCACACCCAAATGGTCAGGTAGCCATTATATATGCACGCAGAGAGTCCTCAGAAAATCCCACGCCAGGGAGAAAGGAAACGAGACATGCAGCTCGTAGACCCAAGGGAGACGAGAGTTGAATGCTGCTGTCAGTTGGAAGAGCTTTACAGCCAGTTGTGTGAAGCAGCGGTAGAGCTCCAAGCAATGAATGAACAGCTAAGAGCGCAGAACAAGGAAATACGAGACGTTAGACGTTGTGGAGTCGGGGAACGAGACAACCCACTGCCCGGGAGCACTGACCGCTTAAAGTAAACACTGTCTACGGAGTCGATGCCATCTAGAGGCCCAGAAGAATTCACTTGTAAAATGAATTATCCGAGCTTAGCGAGGGAAAGATGTGCCCAATTAGACGCGGCGGACTGGCATCGAACTCGGGTCTTATCAAAGAAGACCAGGCCCATGATTCTGCCCAGAATCGAATCATTGATCTCTGAGGGGGAACAGCTACAGTGAACCCGAGGAGCAATGAGTTATATCTGCATATAATCATAATAGCAGGATTTCACGGGTAGAACGGGAATATCATAGCTTTTAAGGTGGATCATTGCAGAAAAATACAAGCCCATGTACGTTTTAGAAGCCTGAATGCAAGAAAGCAAACCAGCTTGACAGTTGACAAATCGTGTTTAGCGAAGGGGCGTTTTTAGGTGACGCCAAGGAACTGATTTTCGTCTGGACTGCAGGTGCAGCCCAAGATTAATGGCTCTGGGATCCACAGTCTTACAAGGCATAGAAGTGGAGTGGGGGCAGTCGCCCACAGAAATTAATTGATTACAGCCAATTGGAGCAATGAATTGAAATGAAACTTACACCCAGATGAATATATTCTAGGAAAGATAATTTAGGAGTGTTCTCACGCCTAAATTAAAGCCTGCATCTATAAACGAACCTCTGCACAGACCTCCTCCGCTTCGGAGGAAGGTTTTGTAGATGAGCCGAGGGGAATTACTAGAATAGCGTCATGACGCCATGGAAGAAGGCAATTAATTATAATTAATTGGCCGAAGCGATCGCTTGCACGCGAGTGATTTTGGAACCTCCACACTTCGACAAACGAGGATTATACGTCACTTTGTCTGGAAATGTATTATATCAAGAAGGGAGTCGGTCCTGGACGTCCAGTGGACTATGTTTTACAAGGAAGCCTTATATAGGGGAAGCTTCGCAGGGAAGTTAGTTCGTCTTCAGTTCGTCTTGACTCAACACGTGAACTAACACGCTGCCAGATCACGCAAGAAAGTGCGCGAATTTATAAAGTATCGACGCTCAAATGTATTAGTAAAGAACAATGGAAGGCGCATCATGCAGCTTCAAAACAGTAATTATGCATCGTATAAGATTTAGTCTACAGCAGACGTGTAACCAATAACATACGCGAGTATAGATTCAGTATAGTGTAGAGATAATTTAGGGTGTTTATAGACAATGAACATACCAGGAGGTGTTGTCATAGTTAAAATGACACATTATTGTAAGGATCACTACAGTTACGGGAGCCTGGAAGGCGTCACAAGTTGTCGTGACATAGGATTGAACAGATTTGCAGTAGAGGAGATATAAACTGTAGGTGACGGGAGTCGAACACACACACACGCAAGATAGACTTTCATGGAGACCAGCGGTTGTCAGGAGTTAGCTGCATCGCATCTTTGAGATCAGGCGATAGTGGGGGTCCAATCAAGGATCCATGTGTGAAATAGTGCGAGAATTGTGTATAAAGTTGTATTACAGTGATTTTTTAAAGTGTTTATGTGTATATGGTAAAATAATATGTATTATGTTAAAGTGAAAAAAAAAGCCAGTGATGAGAAATATGATTACCATGTGTAAAGTGTATACAATGTGTCGTGTGAAAGATATCATGATGGCTTAAGACAAGCATCATGGTAGGCGCGTGGCTGGTGTGCTGAACTAACCCAGCAAAAATGAAAGTGAGTACAAATTTATTATGTTGATATGATTAAATAGCTCACCATACAATGAAGCATCACTCTAAGACTAAGAATTAACAGTCATTTATGTACGAGTTCACACCCCTCGTATTTTGGTAAAATATGGCTTGGAGGGTGATTTGTTTACGGCCATTTAGGCGTAAGACATTGATGAAAGTAACGGTAACGTTAAATAATAATAATAATAATAATAATAATAATAATAATAATAATCTGGTGTCGGTAACAATAATGAATAAATAAATGGGCATGTCAGGCCTATAGTACGTGCAAAGTGTGTCATGTCTAGCGTAAGAATACTGTGTTATTGTAAACAGTAAGAAAGGAACGTAAATATCGAGATAATGAGAGTTTTTCAGTGTCATTGAATTGTTGAATGAATGTTTATTATGGTATATTCTATAGGGTTGTATTTGAGAGCCATTAAGGTAGTTAATGTAAGCCAGTAAATTTATACTTGTTTTGGAGCTACGTAGAGTAATTGCAGAGAGGACGTGAGTGCTTTAATAATTGAGTCATCTATAAGAAGTATTGTTTGAGCCGCGTTCAGCGAGCATGTAACGTAGAATCAAGAGATTTACGTCAATAAGTTGCGGGGATCATCCAAAAATACCTTGCGTGTTAGGCGAATCAAGTCGGCTAATCTTCGAAATCTACGAGATAGTATCGCCTTGGAGCAGACTTGTATTATTCGCAACGAAGTTGGGACAGAGTCTGTCTGTATCCACTGTTTGCAGAATTGTTGCCACCAGGGATAACTATTAGAGACCCTGTGTGAGCCCATATATTAATTGATCTGCCCTTAGAGGTAAGACTAATGGTTCTTCGTATAGGAAACGTCGATTTCCTCTTGTTATAGGCAGCTGCACCAGTGAGAGAACTTTGATACTCACTTGAGATGCGCGCCAAATGCCCTAATGTCGCCCACTGAACGGCAAAGCTATTTCGTGATCCATCCCATGCCATGAATATTAATTAGGAGCCGAGATGAGCCCATTATACTCTAAAAGTAGGTGTAAAATAATTAGATTGACTCAATTACTAGGGACACAACCCACTCAGGGTACCTCCAGCATAACTGAACCAGTAAATGAACTTGACCTTGCGAGAAGCCAGATGGGGTGGCAGGGAGGCCACTAGACCGGCGGCCATCTTTCTGAGGCAGCCGAGACTAATTTATTGTCCGCTTGGAAAGGAAGCCTATGGACCTGATCCTTTTATTTTAAAAGTATAGTGGGACACTGAAGAATCTCGATATTTCGAAAAGTAATTAAGATATGATTGATGTGATGATGTCAAATGAATTAAATGCATTATTTCCACACACATACCATGTTGGAACGTTGTGATCGGATAATATTTGAACCAGTTATTCTCTGAGGAGGAATACTGCACCAAATAAATATAGGCATCTTTGTAAAGTGTATTTGCCCAGTTCGCACTAATTTATTCATACGGGTAGCATAATTTCAAGGACATGACACGTTTGTAACGATAATGTTTTGACCAGACCCAGAAAATCGTTGTATGGTGAAGCTATAAAACATCTCTATCCATGTGTATTTTGGAAGGGAAAGTGTACCACTTCAGCGTTTCAAATTGATGGGGAAAAGAATACGATTTGCACGACACAACACTTATTAATCAAGGCATAAGATAATGAATTAATGTTACTGAAAGTAAATGCCCCGTGTAAAACGGATAAATGTTTAATAATTGCAGATTTAATGTCATTTAAATATAATTTGTGTTTATTATGTTGTGATATTCCAGTTTGTGTTAAATTGTGCCACGTGAAGAACACTATGGACACTCGCAAATGTCAGAGAGTATCAATAATAGGATGTTTTGAATAGACTTGAGTGCGGTGAAGCACTAATTTTAAGGAAAGTCTTACAGATAACTTTGATTTTCGTTGTGGGAAGTAAATGTAAAGTATCTTATTTTTGTGTTTTGTGTGTATTGCCATGATTTTCTATCATTAAATGTTATACTTAGGAATATCTTGTTTCTTTCAAGTAGAGTAGTCACCTGACAGACTCAAATCCTGATCATGTGATCGTATGGTGGTAATGAACGCCCCATACCTCGAAAGACCGTGAGTTAGCTGCGATACGAACACAGCTATGATGGCGATTGGGTACATGGAGGACATGTTATTGTACTAGGATTGAGTCACAGGTACTACTTAAAGTCGGCGAAGATATTAATTGTAGAGGCAAGTATAGCATAAAAGCTAGGATATATTAGGAAAAGGCCGTGTCCCATAGTTAATAAGCCTTCACGTTAAAATAAATGTTGATAATACTCCATAAGACATGCTTAAATGTAACCTGTTAGCATTGAGCGACCCACCCTTATTGTTTATCATGGCGCCCAACGTGGGGAATTCGGCAATGAAAACCACTCCCTGGACAGTTTTACTAATAAATCAGAATATGGTCGATGTCTTACAATGTGGCAGCCATTGAGCATGTGCACTTCTTGTTTATCATGTCGCCCGTGTGTGGGCAAAACATGGTGAGACCTCTCTACTTGTTTATCATGGCGCCCTGAGAACGTGATGGCTTATGGGATTCAGAAAACCCCGTAATAATAGTATGGTTTCCATGGGGGAAAACCATAATAGTATATTTTTCCTCAAACTGTGTTTGAGCGATTGTGAGTCTTTTTAGGTGATACTCAGACATTAGATACTGTTGTCAGACGAGTGAATATACAGACGTGTACGAGGGTCTAAACCCATTCCATAGGTGGTTACAGCACTGTGTAAAATGAATGTTGTTGTTCTCGCGACATCGGAATTCTTTTCCCAATATAACGCGCCAGCATGCACAGCTACGATCTGCCTATATCTCAAGATAAGAAATATAGGATGGCTGGTACTGAGGGGGTACTTGAGTGTATCGCGGAGTTAAAGGAACATTTTTATGCTACTCATGCCAAGAGTAGGGAAGATGCTAAAGCATTTCAAGATGAAATAACGGGTAGATTGGATACTAATCAAACTGAAATGAGCCAGATGTTGGCTACGGTAAATACTCAGTTAGAGACCAATCAAACTGAAATGAACACTAGATTAGAGGCTAATCAAACCGAGGTGAGCCAGATATTGGCTACGGTAAACACTCAGTTAGATTCAAATTTATTAGAGGTCAATAAAAAAATTGATGATGTTAAAGAATCTATTAAACAAGAGGTAACTAAAAATATTGTTAGCGTGGTTTCAGAGATGCAGGCAATTAACGACAAACGCTTTGAGTCAATAGAGGTAAAACTCGAGAATAATCTGCAAGCGTGCAGAGAATCGCAACGTGAGATTAATGATAGATTAAACAATATGTCAGTAGAGCTTAAATATATTCAAAATCATAACGAAGCGACAGCCAGAGCAATTTAATACGTTCACTCAGTCCGTGGAACAAAGGCTTGAAGACAGCGACAAAAAATGGAGTAATCGTATGGCGGGCTACGCAAAAGCTGTAGACGAAGCATTAAGGAAGCAGGATCAGAATATCCTTGACCAATGCAAGGAGATCAGTGAAATAAAAACTTCCGCTAAAGAAAATAAGGGAATAATCTCAAACATGAAAACGCAGGTCGGAAAGGTTGAAAAAGAGTTAGAACAAACTCAAAACGGTCTAGCAGTCATTCATAAAAGGCAAGAAGAGGACCAGGGAGAAATTACCAAAATAAGGACCGAAATCTCCAATATGCACGGTCACATCCAGAAAGAGGTTACAGGCTTACGAGAAGAATTGGATCTTCGAGAGGGCTTGAAAAATGAAGCCAGCGATAAAACGCTTGCCAAGGTAAGGCAAGGTCTAGCGGGGGAAATTTCCCATATAAAAGAGAGCCTTAAAGATGACAAGGAGGAAGTCTTTTCTATGCAGAGAAAAACCGGGATCACTTGGAAAAAATAGAACGAGAGGTATTAGCTCGTTTAGAAAGAGCAGAAAACAGGCACAGTCAAATGGAAACTAGAATGATCGCACATGAGGAGTCCATATTGCGAAATCCGAGATCTAATGAAGGAAGCATAGATGAAAATAGTAGAAATAGATGGGCAGATATTGAGGTATAGCCCACTCCGAAGAATTCAGCCGTGCCAAGTGACAGCCCGTATACCACGCCTGGTATACCTATTGCTATGTCCTCACCGCATGAAAATGCTGTACAAAATCAGATAGTCATTGTTGTAAGGGCTAGTGACGAGAAACCGAGAAAGTATTCTGGGAGTAACTCAAATATGACACACAAATACTGGCTCAAAGAGGTTTCCTAGTACTTGAATGACGCAAAGGTACCGCCAGAGCGAAGATTAAGAGCTATCGAAAAACTGACTGAGGGTGAATGCGCCTTATGGTTCAGAAGTTTTCGTTACACGTTTGACACCGTTGAAGAATTTCGCCAGGCGTTTTTAAGCAGGTACTGGGATGCAAATATACAACAGAATCTCAGATTGGACTTGTACTCCAGACGCTATAGTAAAAATAATCCAACGAAATATGCTGAATTCTTTATAGCACAATTATGCCGTTTTGAAGAGCTTGTCGAGGCCCCTAGAGAGCTAGATCTGTGTATAGCGATAGCCAAGCAATTACCATACGAAGTGCAACGACAATTAATCTCGGCAAACGCCAAGACAGGGATTGAAATGGAGGAAGTTCTCAGAGAACTTGACCTCACCACAATGCAGCATACAAGGCAGAGTCGGAACACGGAACAAGTCCACATGACTAGTGCACCAACTGAACCGACTAGGGTGCAGACTAAAAGTAAGTCTACTAGCACAGAAACTGAGAAGTCAGACTGGCAACGATAAGAAAGGGAAAACCAGAATTGGAGGCCAGCATACAGAGGGAGATCGAACCGCGGATACCGAGGAAGGAAAACCTGGAATCAGCGCGATACAAGAAACCAACAGCCTCAAAACAGGAGAAATTACGGCCGAAATGGGAATAACCGAGAATGGAGATCCCAAGAACAGAGTCGCGGGTTCGACGAAGAAGCAGAAGAACGTTATCACGCTTCACTAAGATATATGGAGGAGCGTGGAGACGACAACAGAAAATCGCAGGTGCATTGGAAAGAAGCGATTAAAAATAGAAGGTCACCCGACGTCTATAAGGATGATGACGGAGCCAAGAGTCTGGAACTTCAGCAGTGCGAAGACAGACAGCAGAACTCCACAAGAAATGGAGCCATAAGAAAAACGAGCCAATTATGACTCGGGGAGAAGGAGACACCCGAAAGTCAATGTAAAGTTCATAAACCCTACCTGATTATAAGGGTCTTGCAAAATAATGCCTACAGAATCAAAGATGAAGAAACAGGCAGAGAAGTTGTAGTAAACGCTGCTAAATTTAAATTATATAGTCCGCCAGAGGAATATGAAACCATAGAAGAGCAAGCCATTCACACCCAAATGGTCAGGTAGCCATTATATATGCACGCAGAGAGTCCTCAGAAAATCCCACGCCAGGGAGAAAGGAAACGAGACATGCAGCTCGTAGACCCAAGGGAGACGAGAGTTGAATGCTGCTGTCAGTTGGAAGAGCTTTACAGCCAGTTGTGTGAAGCAGCGGTAGAGCTCCAAGCAATGAATGAACAGCTAAGAGCGCAGAACAAGGAAATACGAGACGTTAGACGTTGTGGAGTCGGGGAACGAGACAACCCACTGCCCGGGAGCACTGACCGCTTAAAGTAAACACTGTCTACGGAGTCGATGCCATCTAGAGGCCCAGAAGAATTCACTTGTAAAATGAATTATCCGAGCTTAGCGAGGGAAAGATGTGCCCAATTAGACGCGGCGGACTGGCATCGAACTCGGGTCTTATCAAAGAAGACCAGGCCCATGATTCTGCCCAGAATCGAATCATTGATCTCTGAGGGGGAACAGCTACAGTGAACCCGAGGAGCAATGAGTTATATCTGCATATAATCATAATAGCAGGATTTCACGGGTAGAACGGGAATATCATAGCTTTTAAGGTGGATCATTGCAGAAAAATACAAGCCCATGTACGTTTTAGAAGCCTGAATGCAAGAAAGCAAACCAGCTTGACAGTTGACAAATCGTGTTTAGCGAAGGGGCGTTTTTAGGTGACGCCAAGGAACTGATTTTCGTCTGGACTGCAGGTGCAGCCCAAGATTAATGGCTCTGGGATCCACAGTCTTACAAGGCATAGAAGTGGAGTGGGGGCAGTCGCCCACAGAAATTAATTGATTACAGCCAATTGGAGCAATGAATTGAAATGAAACTTACACCCAGATGAATATATTCTAGGAAAGATAATTTAGGAGTGTTCTCACGCCTAAATTAAAGCCTGCATCTATAAACGAACCTCTGCACAGACCTCCTCCGCTTCGGAGGAAGGTTTTGTAGATGAGCCGAGGGGAATTACTAGAATAGCGTCATGACGCCATGGAAGAAGGCAATTAATTATAATTAATTGGCCGAAGCGATCGCTTGCACGCGAGTGATTTTGGGACCTCCACACTTCGACAAACGAGGATTATACGTCACTTTGTCTGGAAATGTATTATATCAAGAAGGGAGTCGGTCCTGGACGTCCAGTGGACTATGTTTTACAAGGAAGCCTTATATAGGGGAAGCTTCGCAGGGAAGTTAGTTCGTCTTCAGTTCGTCTTGACTCAACACGTGAACTAACACGCTGCCAGATCACGCAAGAAAGTGCGCGAATTTATAAAGTATCGACGCTCAAATGTATTAGTAAAGAACAATGGAAGGCGCATCATGCAGCTTCAAAACAGTAATTATGCTTCGTATAAGATTTAGTCTACAGCAGACGTGTAACCAATAACATACGCGAGTATAGATTCAGTATAGTGTAGAGATAATTTAGTGTGTTTATAGACAATGAACATACCAGGAGGTGTTGTCATAGTTAAAATGACACATTATTGTAAGGATCACTACAGTTACGGGAGCCTGGAAGGCGTCACAAGTTGTCGTGACATAGGATTGAACAGATTTGCAGTAGAGGAGATATAAACTGTAGGTGACGGGAGTCGAACACACACACACGCAAGATAGACTTTCATGGAGACCAGCGGTTGTCAGGAGTTAGCTGCATCGCATCTTTGAGATCAGGCGATAGTGGGGGTCCAATCAAGGATCCATGTGTGAAATAGTGCGAGAATTGTGTATAAAGTTATATTACATTGATTTTTTAAAGTGTTTATGTGTATATGGTAAAATAATATGTATTATGTTAAAGTGAAAAAAAAAGCCAGTGATGAGAAATATGATTACCATGTGTAAAGTGTATACAATGTGTCGTGTGAAAGATATCATGATGGCTTAAGACAAGCATCATGGTAGGCGCGTGGCTGGTGTGCTGAACTAACCCAGCAAAAATGAAAGTGAGTACAAATTTATTATGTTGATATGATTAAATAGCTCACCATACAATGAAGCATCACTCTAAGACTAAGAATTAACAGTCATTTATGTACGAGTTCACACCCCTCGTATTTTGGTAAAATATGGCTTGGAGGGTGATTTGTTTACGGCCATTTAGGCGTAAGACATTGATGAAAGTAACGGTAACGTTAAATAATAATAATAATAATAATAATAATAATAATAATCTGGGGTCGGTAACAATAATGAATAAATAAATGGGCATGTCAGGCCTATAGTACGTGCAAAGTGTGTCATGTCTAGCGTAAGAATACTGTGTTATTGTAAACAGTAAGAAAGGAACGTAAATATCGAGATAATGAGAGTTTTTCAGTGTCATTGAATTGTTGAATGAATGTTTATTATGGTATATTCTATAGGGTTGTATTTGAGAGCCATTAAGGTAGTTAATGTAAGCCAGTAAATTTATACTTGTTTTGGAGCTACGTAGAGTAATTGCAGAGAGGACGTGAGTGCTTTAATAATTGAGTCATCTATAAGAAGTATTGTTTGAGCCGCGTTCAGCGAGCATGTAACGTAGAATCAAGAGATTTACGTCAATAAGTTGCGGGGATCATCCAAAAATACCTTGCGTGTTAGGCGAATCAAGTCGGCTAATCTTCGAAATCTACGAGATAGTATCGCCTTGGAGCAGACTTGTATTATTCGCAACGAAGTTGGGACAGAGTCTGTCTGTATCCACTGTTTGCAGAATTGTTGCCACCAGGGATAACTATTAGAGACCCTGTGTGAGCCCATATATTAATTGATCTGCCCTTAGAGGTAAGACTAATGGTTCTTCGTATAGGAAACGTCGATTTCCTCTTGTTATAGGCAGCTGCACCAGTGAGAGAACTTTGATACTCACTTGAGATGCGCGCCAAATGCCCTAATGTCGCCCACTGAACGGCAAAGCTATTTCGTGATCCATCCCATGCCATGAATATTAATTAGGAGCCGAGATGAGCCCATTATACTCTAAAAGTAGGTGTAAAATAATTAGATTGACTCAATTACTAGGGACACAACCCACTCAGGGTACCTCCAGCATAACTGAACCAGTAAATGAACTTGACCTTGCGAGAAGCCAGATGGGGTGGCAGGGAGGCCACTAGACCGGCGGCCATCTTTCTGAGGCAGCCGAGACTAATTTATTGTCCGCTTGGAAAGGAAGCCTATGGACCTGATCCTTTTATTTTAAAAGTATAGTGGGACACTGAAGAATCTCGATATTTCGAAAAGTAATTAAGATATGATTGATGTGATGATGTCAAATGAATTAAATGCATTATTTCCACACACATACCATGTTGGAACGTTGTGATCGGATAATATTTGAACCAGTTATTCTCTGAGGAGGAATACTGCACCAAATAAATATAGGCATCTTTGTAAAGTGTATTTGCCCAGTTCGCACTAATTTATTCATACGGGTAGCATAATTTCAAGGACATGACACGTTTGTAACGATAATGTTTTGACCAGACCCAGAAAATCGTTGTATGGTGAAGCTATAAAACATCTCTATCCATGTGTATTTTGGAAGGGAAAGTGTACCACTTCAGCGTTTCAAATTGATGGGGAAAAGAATACGATTTGCACGACACAACACTTATTAATCAAGGCATAAGATAATGAATTAATGTTACTGAAAGTAAATGCCCCGTGTAAAACGGATAAATGTTTAATAATTGCAGATTTAATGTCATTTAAATATAATTTGTGTTTATTATGTTGTGATATTCCAGTTTGTGTTAAATTGTGCCACGTGAAGAACACTATGGACACTCGCAAATGTCAGAGAGTATCAATAATAGGATGTTTTGAATAGACTTGAGTGCGGTGAAGCACTAATTTTAAGGAAAGTCTTACAGATAACTTTGATTTTCGTTGTGGGAAGTAAATGTAAAGTATCTTATTTTTGTGTTTTGTGTGTATTGCCATGATTTTCTATCATTAAATGTTATACTTAGGAATATCTTGTTTCTTTCAAGTAGAGTAGTCACCTGACAGACTCAAATCCTGATCATGTGATCGTATGGTGGTAATGAACGCCCCATACCTCGAAAGACCGTGAGTTAGCTGCGATACGAACACAGCTATGATGGCGATTGGGTACATGGAGGACATGTTATTGTACTAGGATTGAGTCACAGGTACTACTTAAAGTCGGCGAAGATATTAATTGTAGAGGCAAGTATAGCATAAAAGCTAGGATATATTAGGAAAAGGCCGTGTCCCATAGTTAATAAGCCTTCACGTTAAAATAAATGTTGATAATACTCCATAAGACATGCTTAAATGTAACCTGTTAGCATTGAGCGACCCACCCTTATTGTTTATCATGGCGCCCAACGTGGGGAATTCGGCAATGAAAACCACTCCCTGGACAGTTTTACTAATAAATCAGAATATGGTTGATGTCTTACAATGTGGCAGCCATTGAGCATGTGCACTTCTTGTTTATCATGTCGCCCGTGTGTGGGCAAAACATGGTGAGACCTCTCTACTTGTTTATCATGGCGCCCTGAGAACGTGATGGCTTATGGGATTCAGAAAACCCCGTAATAATAGTATGGTTTCCATGGGGGAAAACCATAATAGTATATTTTTCCTCAAACTGTGTTTGAGCGATTGTGAGTCTTTTTAGGTGATACTCAGACATTAGATACTGTTGTCAGACGAGTGAATATACAGACGTGTACGAGGGTCTAAACCCATTCCATAGGTGGTTACAGCACTGTGTAAAATGAATGTTGTTGTTCTCGCGACATCGGAATTCTTTTCCCAATATAACGCGCCAGCATGCACAGCTACGATCTGCCTATATCTCAAGATAAGAAATATAGGATGGCTGGTACTGAGGGGGTACTTGAGTGTATCGCGGAGTTAAAGGAACATTTTTATGCTACTCATGCCAAGAGTAGGGAAGATGCTAAAGCATTTCAAGATGAAATAACGGGTAGATTGGATACTAATCAAACTGAAATGAGCCAGATGTTGGCTACGGTAAATACTCAGTTAGAGACCAATCAAACTGAAATGAACACTAGATTAGAGGCTAATCAAACCGAGGTGAGCCAGATGTTGGCTACGGTAAACACTCAGTTAGATTCAAATTTATTAGAGGTCAATAAAAAAATTGATGATGTTAAAGAATCTATTAAACAAGAGGTAACTAAAAATATTGTTAGCGTGGTTTCAGAGATGCAGGCAATTAACGACAAACGCTTTGAGTCAATAGAGGTAAAACTCGAGAATAATCTGCAAGCGTGCAGAGAATCGCAACGTGAGATTAATGATAGATTAAACAATATGTCAGTAGAGCTTAAATATATTCAAAATCATAACGAAGCGACAGCCAGAGCAATTTAATACGTTCACTCAGTCCGTGGAACAAAGGCTTGAAGACAGCGACAAAAAATGGAGTAATCGTATGGCGGGCTACGCAAAAGCTGTAGATGAAGCATTAAGGAAGCAGGATCAGAATATCCTTGACCAATGCAAGGAGATCAGTGAAATAAAAACTTCCGCTAAAGAAAATAAGGGAATAATCTCAAACATGAAAACGCAGGTCGGAAAGGTTGAAAAAGAGTTAGAACAAACTCAAAACGGTCTAGCAGTCATTCATAAAAGGCAAGAAGAGGACCAGGGAGAAATTACCAAAATAAGGACCGAAATCTCCAATATGCACGGTCACATCCAGAAAGAGGTTACAGGCTTACGAGAAGAATTGGATCTTCGAGAGGGCTTGAAAAATGAAGCCAGCGATAAAACGCTTGCCGAGGTAAGGCAAGGTCTAGCGGGGGAAATTTCCCATATAAAAGAGAGCCTTAAAGATGACAAGGAGGAAGTCTTTTCTATGCAGAGAAAAACCGGGATCACTTGGAAAAAATAGAACGAGAGGTATTAGCTCGTTTAGAAAGAGCAGAAAACAGGCACAGTCAAATGGAAACTAGAATGATCTCACATGAGGAGTCCATATTGCGAAATCCGAGATCTAATGAAGGAAGCATAGATGAAAATAGGAGAAATAGATGGGCAGATATTGAGGTACAGCCCACTCCGAAGAATTCAGCCGTGCCAAGTGACAGCCCGTATACCACGCCTGGTATACCTATTGCTATGTCCTCACCGCATGAAAATGCTGTACAAAAAAAGATAGTCATTGTTGTAAGGGCTAGTGACGAGAAACCGAGAAAGTATTCTGGGAGTAACTCAAATATGACACACAAATACTGGCTCAAAGAGGTTTCCTAGTACTTGAATGACGCAAAGGTACCGCCAGAGCGAAGATTAAGAGCTATCGAAAAACTGACTGAGGGTGAATGCGCCTTATGGTTCAGAAGTTTTCGTTACACGTTTGACACCGTTGAAGAATTTCGCCAGGCGTTTTTAAGCAGGTACTGGGATGCAAATATACAACAGAATCTCAGATTGGACTTGTACTCCAGACGCTATAGTAAAAATAATCCAACGAAATATGCTGAATTCTTTATAGCACAATTATGCCGTTTTGAAGAGCTTGTCGAGGCCCCTAGAGAGCTAGATCTGTGTATAGCGATAGCCAAGCAATTACCATACGAAGTGCAACGACTATTAATCTCGGCAAACGCCAAGACAGCGATTGAAATGGAGGAAGTGCTCAGAGAACTTGACCTCACCACAATGCAGCATACAAGGCAGAGTCGGAACACGGAACAAGTCCACATGACTAGTGCACCAACTGAACCGACTAGGGTGCAGACTAAAAGTAAGTCTACTAGCACAGAAACTGAGAAGTCAGACTGGCAACGATAAGAAAGGGAAAACCAGAATTGGAGGCCAGCATACAGAGGGAGATCGAACCGCGGATACCGAGGAAGGAAAACCTGGAATCAGCGCGATACAAGAAACCAACAGCCTCATAACAGGAGAAATTACGGCCGAAATGGGAATAACCGAGAATGGAGATCCCAAGAACAGAGTCGCGGGTTCGACGAAGAAGCAGAAGAACGTTATCACGCTTCACTAAGATATATGGAGGAGCGTGGAGACGACAACAGAAAATCGCAGGTGCATTGGAAAGAAGCGATTAAAAATAGAAGGTCACCCGACGTCTATAAGGATGATGACGGAGCCAAGAGTCTGGAACTTCAGCAGTGCGAAGACAGACAGCAAAACTCCACAAGAAATGGAGCCATAAGAAAAACGAGCCAATTATGACTCGGGGAGAAGGAGACACCCGAAAGTCAATGTAAAGTTCATAAACCCTACCTGATTATAAGGGTCTTGCAAAATAATGCCTACAGAATCAAAGATGAAGAAACAGGCAGAGAAGTTGTAGTAAACGCTGCTAAATTTAAATTATATAGTCCGCCAGAGGAATATGAAACCATAGAAGAGCAAGCCATTCACACCCAAATGGACAGGTAGCCATTATATATGCACGCAGAGAGTCCTCAGAAAATCCCACGCCAGGGAGAAAGGAAACGAGACATGCAGCTCGTAGACCCAAGGGAGACGAGAGTTGAATGCTGCTGTCAGTTGGAAGAGCTTTACAGCCAGTTGTGTGAAGCAGCGGTAGAGCTCCAAGCAATGAATGAACAGCTAAGAGCGCAGAACAAGGAAATACGAGACGTTAGACGTTGTGGAGTGGGGGAACGAGACAACCCACTGCCCGGGAGCACTGACCGCTTAAAGTAAACACTGTCTACGGAGTCGATGCCATCTAGAGGCCCAGAAGAATTCACTTGTAAAATGAATTATCCGAGCTTAGCGAGGGAAAGATGTGCCCAATTAGACGCGGAGGACTGGCATCGAACTCGGGTCTTATCAAAGAAGACCAGGCCCATGATTCTGCCCAGAATCGAATCATTGATCTCTGAGGGGGAACAGCTACAGTGAACCCGAGGAGCAATGAGTTATATCTGCATATAATCATAATAGCAGGATTTCACGGGTAGAACGGGAATATCATAGCTTTTAAGGTGGATCATTGCAGAAAAATACAAGCCCATGTACGTTTTAGAAGCCTGAATGCAAGAAAGCAAACCAGCTTGACAGTTGACAAATCGTGTTTAGCGAAGGGGCGTTTTTAGGTGACGCCAAGGAACTGATTTTCGTCTGGACTGCAGGTGCAGCCCAAGATTAATGGCTCTGGGATCCACAGTCTTACAAGGCATAGAAGTGGAGTGGGGGCAGTCGCCCACAGAAATTAATTGATTACAGCCAATTGGAGCAATGAATTGAAATGAAACTTACACCCAGATGAATATATTCTAGGAAAGATAATTTAGGAGTGTTCTCACGCCTAAATTAAAGCCTGCATCTATAAACGAACCTCTGCACAGACCTCCTCCGCTTCGGAGGAAGGTTTTGTAGATGAGCCGAGGGGAATTACTAGAATAGCGTCATGACGCCATGGAAGAAGGCAAATAATTATAATTAATTGGCCGAAGCGATCGCTTGCACGCGAGTGATTTTGGGACCTCCACACTTTGACAAACGAGGATTATACGTCACTTTGTCTGGAAATGTATTATATCAAGAAGGGAGTCGGTCCTGGACGTCTAGTGGACTATGTTTTACAAGGAAGCCTTATATAGGGGAAGCTTTGCAGGGAAGTTAGTTCGTCTTCAGTTCGTCTTGACTCAACACGTGAACTAACACGCTGCCAGATCACGCAAGAAAGTGCGCGAATTTATAAAGTATCGACGCTCAAATGTATTAGTGGAGAACAATGGAAGGCGCGTCATGCAGCTTCAAAACAGTAATTATGCATCGTATAAGATTTAGTCTACAGCAGACGTGTAACCAATAACATACGCGAGTATAGATTCAGTATAGTGTAGAGATAATTTAGGGTGTTTATAGACAATGAACATACCAGGAGGTGTTGTCATAGTTAAAATGACACATTATTGTAAGGATCACTACAGTTACGGGAGCCTGGAAGGCGTCACAAGTTGTCGTGACATAGGATTGAACAGATTTGCAGTAGAGGAGATATAAACTGTAGGTGACGGGAGTCGAACACACACACACACGCAAGATAGACTTTCATGGAGACCAGCGGTTGTCAGGAGTTAGCTGCATCGCATCTTTGAGATCAGGCGATAGTGGGGGTCCAATCAAGGATCCATGTGTGAAATAGTGCGAGAATTGTGTATAAAGTTATATTACAGTGATTTTTTAAAGTGTTTATGTGTATATGGTAAAATAATATGTAATGTGTTAAAGTGAAAAAAAAAAGCCAGTGATGAGAAATATGATTACCATGTGTAAAGTGTATACAATGTGTCGTGTGAAAGATATGATGGCTTAAGACAAGCATCATGGTAGGCGCGTGGCTGGTGTGCTGAACTAACCCAGCAAAAATGAAAGTGAGTACAAATTTATTATGTTGATATGATTAAATAGCTCACCATACAATGAAGCATCACTCTAAGACTAAGAATTAACAGTCATTTATGTACGAGTTCACACCCCTCGTATTTTGGTAAAATATGGCTTGGAGGGTGATTTGTTTACGGCCATTTAGGCGTAAGACATTGATGAAAGTAACGGTAACGTTAAATAATAATAATAATAATAATAATCTGGGGTCGGTAACAATAATGAATAAATAAATGGGCATGTCAGGCCTATAGTACGTGCAAAGTGTGTCATGTCTAGCGTAAGAATACTGTGTTATTGTAAACAGTAAGAAAGGAACGTAAATATCGAGATAATGAGAGTTTTTCAGTGTCATTGAATTGTTGAATGAATGTTTATTATGGTATATTCTACAGGGTTGTATTTGAGAGCCATTAAGGTAGTTAATGTAAGCCAGTAAATTTATACTTGTTTTGGAGCTACGTAGAGTAATTGCAGAGAGGACGTGAGTGCTTTAATAATTGAGTCATCTATAAGAAGTATTGTTTGAGCCGCGTTCAGCGAGCATGTAACGTAGAATCAAGGGATTTACGTCAATAAGTTGCGGGGATCATCCAAAAATAGCATGCGCGTTAGGCGAATCTAGTCGGCTAATCTTCGAAATCTACGAGATAGTATCGCCTTGGAGCAGACTTGTATAATTCGCAACGAAGTTGGGACAGAGTCTGTCTGTATCCACTGTTTGCAGAATTGTTGCCACCAGGGATAACTATTAGAGACCCTGTGTGAGCCCATGTATTAATTGATCTGCCCTTAGAGGTAAGACTAATGGTTCTTCGTATAGGAAACGTCGATTTCCTCTTGTTATAGGCAGCTGCACCAGTGAGAGAACTTTGATACTCACTTGAGATGCGCGCCAAATGCCGTAATGTCGCCCACTGAACGGCAAAGCTATTTCGTGATCCATCCCATGCCATGAATATTAATTAGGAGCCGAGATGAGCCCATTATACTCTAAATGTAGGTGTAAAATAATTAGATTGACTCAATTACTAGGAACACAACCCACTCAGGGTACCTCCAGCATAACTGAACCAGTAAATGAACTTGACCTTGCGAGAAGCCAGATGGGGTGGCAGGGAGGCCACTAGACCGGCGGCCATCTTTCTGAGGCAGCCGAGACTAATTTATTGTCCGCTTGGAAAGGAAGCCTATAGACCTGATCCTTTTATTTTAAAAGTATAGTGGGACACTGAAGAATCTCGATATTTCGAAAAGTAATTAAGATATGATTGATGTGATGATGTCAAATGAATTAAATGCATTATTTCCACACACATACCATGTTGGAACGTTGTGATCGGATAATATTTGGCCCAGTTATTCTCTGAGGAGGAATACTGCACCAAATAAATATAGGCATCTTTGTAAAGTGTATTTGCCCAGTTCGCACTAATTTATTCATACGGGTAGCGTAATTTCGAGGACATGACACGTTTGTGACGGTAATGTTTTGACCAGACCCAGAAAATCGTTGTATGGTGAAGCTATAAAACATCTCTATCCATGTGTATTTTGGAAGGGAAAGTGTACCACTGCAGCGTTTCAAATTGATGGGAAAAAGAATACGATTTGCACGACACAACACTTATTAATCAAGGCATAAGATAATGAATTAATGTTACTGAAAGTAAATGCCCCGTGTAAAACGGATAAATGTTTAATAATTGCAGATTTAATGTCATTTAAATATAATTTGTGTTTATTATGTTGTGATATTCCAGTTTTTGTTAAATTGTGCCACATGAAGAACACTATGGACACTCGAAAATGTCAGAGAGTATCAATAATAGGATGTTTTGAATAGACTTGAGTGCGGTGAAGCACTAATTTTAAGGAGAGACTCACAGATAACTTTGATTTTCGTTGTGGGAAGTAAATGTAAAGTATCTTTTTTTTGTGTTTTGTGTTGTATTGCCATGATTTTCTATCATTAAATGTTATACTTAGGAATATGTTGTTTCTTTCAAGTAGAGTAGTCACCTGACATACTCAAATCCTGAGCATGTGATCGTATGGTGGGAATGGATGCCCCATACTGAACCCGATGTGTTATGCTGACTGATATCGAACGTGGATCTCAGAGACTGTGATCTCAGTATAAAGGTTCCACCAGGGAACGAACCCGAGATCTGTTGAGGGAGTTTCATGGTAAAGAAACCCCTAGAGGAAAGTGTATATTTAATCACTGGTGTGATTCCAGTTGATAATGACATTATTTATTAAAATAATGCAGGAAATTGAGCGACATACAGCATTATTAGACTACTTGAAGTAGGCTATACTGGACTTGGAGCACGGAAAGTGCAGAGTTTGACGTTTAACTAATTGGCCCAGAATTGTGGGAGGTGCAGCATGGAGCCACGTCCATCTTGCTGACCTCGTTATGTCGTCTGGAGGAGGTTGGGGGCCTGAATAATGACCCAGTTTTTCCCCGACTGAGAATGGATGTAAGAAGGGGGTGGGAAGATCCCCAGGAAAATCATTGATTACTCAGGATTGGAGTAACACAATGACGTGAGAGTGGCACACAGATGAATCTTTAGCCAGGAGGCTAATTTTAGAGCCTTTAATCTGCGAAATTGACGCATATTTAATGAAGTGCGGAAGAACGGGGACTATGGTTGTTCGCGGCTTGGTTCTAACGAGGTTGCCAGGGATTTCCCGTAAGATAACGTCCCCACGCTATGGAGAAAGGAATTAATATTAATTAATTGGCCGAGCGATTCTTCAGCACGCAGACAGTTCTGGGATCAGTGAAGGAAAAGGAACCCGATGAGCATGGTTTCGAGACCAGAATCGTGCTGGCAGAGGAGTCAAGATAGCGCGGGAAAATTAAGCTCTACTTTTCGTGGGAATCCAATATAAGGGAGTCGACCCTTGGCAGAGTCTCAGTCTTCACTCAGTTAGAACACAGTCATCACGGCAGTCGCACGCCAGTGTTGCAGCCAGTATTAACGCAGTTTACACAGTTGGACATAGTTTGTCACCTAGAGTCGCAAACAGTCGTCGCTACACAGTTTTTTTAAACAGTACGAACAATGGTGTGTTCACTCAGGACGCAACGTGTGAGATAAGTTGCAGACTATTGTAAATAATAATCTATGTAAAGTTATGCACAGTGTTAAGCGCAATGTATAAAATATTGACTGATCGTACATGTCTAATTACGCGGAATGCGCTAAAAGAAACCTTACGAAGCATTTGGTAATGTCTTTGAATACCAAATAATAACGCTCAGGACGGAAGTTAGCATATTTATGCGAATCAGGAAGCTTACCGTAGGAGTATGGATAAACTGTTGGTGAATTCCGAGGGCAAGCGAACCAGACTTTCAATCAGGAGTTGGTAGGAGCGCGGGAGATGCCGTCGACACCTGCAATTTTTGATATCTTTGCTAGGGAATTTCAACCAAGGAAAAGTGTACGGAGTGACGTGTGTTATGTAAATTATGTGTGAAATGTCTTTTAAATTAATAGTTTAATAAGTGTTTTAAAGTGTCATGTGTGTTGGAAGCAATAGCTTCTATAGAGAAATGCAAAGTGTCGTGTGGTTAACGAAAAATATGTGTCAGAAAATGTGTGTATTCGAGATGAAAATGTCGCACTAATCTGCATATGGCAGGCGACCAGGAAGGATATGAGTGGTTGGATCCACCGTGACGAGCCTTAAGATATGTGAGTACCCCACAAATTATGTAAGTAGAGGTATAGGCCACTGCATGTAGTGTGATTTCAGAATTATAAAGATGCCAGTAAGAATCAGAGTAGGAGATGGACTCTCCAAGTTTACTCATTATTATGTTGGTTTTAATAGATTTGAGATGTTATTTTGCATCAGTGAGTGGATTAATCGTTACCACGAGTAATTAAAAATGGCAAATCAGTTATGTAAACGTAATGAACGAACATGGTTGTTCGATTTGTAAGATGAGTTGTGTCGGATTTTGGTAAATATATGTCAGTGAGAATAATAATAATAATAATAATGAATATAAAAGGTATGAATGAACGCATCAGGCAAAAGGTTGTAAACAAGAAATATTTACGCTAAAGGGCAAGACTTATCGATCTAAGCAGTAAGATTATACAGTAAGATTACGTTACGGGATTAAGAAAAGAGTTTGATATCAGAATATATTGTATTAATGGGAATATAATTATGCCAGGAAATGGAAGAGCGTTTAGTGAATTGAATTTGCAGCTTATGTGAAAAGCTTATAGAGCAATTGATAGATTTCTCTTGGTAATTATAGGACGCAGATCATAGCATTAGGAGGGACCAGGGTATCTATTCTTCGTATGAAATCTCGTATGCCGTGGGCGTAATGAGAGATGTACTTTATGCCAGAGCGTATATAGTGATATTGACCCTAGCTCTGATGATGGATATGGAAGTTCCGGGTTCGAATCCCGTGATAGGTGGGAGGAAAACAATGGACACCTCTGCACTATCTGATTCCCCGAGAACTATTTTGTGAGTGGTTCGGCTCGTTGAAGCGAATCCCAAGACGGCAGCATGGGCTGGCCGCAATATTTATTTAAGATACCGGTTACCTAATGGACTAATGTGTTATGAATCTCGTGCCTTTATGTTGAAATGGGCCTATTTTGGAGCCAATTATTATTATCCTCAGTGCAGGAGTAAATGTGAAAGCTCATCCAGAACATATTTGCATAATATTCAGTTTAAATCCATTGAGATATGTGTGTCACTGGGACCACAGTGTTTGTCTGGTAAAATCTTTTACTTCTTGGGGAGAAAGCCTTCAGACAGGGAAGCGAGGGGGAGGTAATGTAGGACCTCACTCCACTTCTATTGTATACAGGCCGCTCGGGGAGAGGGTCTGAACGGTCATGTGAACCGTGAAAACGAGTTTTAAAGGAACAGATTTTAGACCCTGTTAATGACATGAAATGAAACATTGTTATTTTGAGTAATGAAGTCATGTGGTTTAAGAACACATTGATAATGATAGATCGCCCTGATGGTTCATGATTTTAGCTATCTAACGAATGGTTAGACGTTGCATTTGTACTGTCACTGACATCTGTTTCTGAAGTGGGTTAGCAGATGCCACAGGCTACTCGCGCAAAGGTAGTTTAATAGTACCGTCCGACACAGCGTTAACTAAGGTTTTAAAAGGAAATCACACACGGCATGCAGTGGAACTATATAAATAGAGGAAGTGTAGGGGTAGCTTACATAATTATGGAGTTGTATGTGGACTGCTGTGCAACACCAGAATAGGCTAATGCATGTAAAGCATTTGGTGGGAAGAGAAAGATCAAAACACACACACGATACACATTATTGTCAAATTAAGACAAGGTTCAAAGAATAATTAATTGTGTAGAATTAATGAAGTCACATTGGATGACAGAAGAATTAAAGTACAGTTTGTTTCTGAAGTTGTATGTGCATCAGCGCACTAGAGTACTTTGTAAAGTTCACATAAGGGTAAAGGTTTGTGTTATAATATGATTTTATTATGATAATATTATGTTCATATTTGTGGATTGTGGAAATAATTTTTGTTTGTTTTGTTTTTGTGGTTGTGGGATTTGTTTTGTTTGTGTGAAGCCATGAAGTTTATTACAGAATTAAAGTTTTAGAATAGAGTTGTGCCTTATCATTGTAGAGTTGATACCTTTTAGCCTCAAATCCAAAATATGCAACTGCTACAGTGGGAGAACGGTACACGCTCGAGCCCTGATGCTAGCTGGAGGCAGAAGCATATTTTCCATCGAGATTACTCACATGGGTACAATACCTCGAAAGACCGTGAGTTAGCTGGGATACGAACATATGTTCCATATGATGACGATTGGGTACAATATATATATTATTAACTTTTTATTGAATCTCATTTTAAAATTCTATCCACCTCTCAACAACAATCACCATCTTCACCTTTACTGTAGATCACTCGGCTGCAATAACATGTACCAATTTAGAATTAGACTTGCGTTATTTCACAATGCATTTGGCTTGTTTGACATATCATATTCACATTTGAGTTTCATTGTATTGTTTCAATTACGAGGTTTGACATCACGGCCATCAGTTCCGTGTACTTCAGTGCATGTAGAATTTGTCTGATGACCTGTGTTGTTGTCGTGTTTGATTGCCGTGTTTGTATTTGAAACTGAGGCTAGTTTTGGGTAGGAGGTAATCGTACTTTCATGTAATGAACCATGGAAAGGCTTACTACAACCCTCAGATCAGAGTAAGAGCCGGGAATTGAACTGAGAATCTTTTGGCTCGTAGGCCGAGACCAGAGTATATCAAGACAAATGTCTGTTTCACATACTAATTAGAGTGAAGCGCTGGTGTTGTGTCTGCTAATGAGGGACGCTATGTATTAATAGCGTCTTGTTAGCCTCGCTATTTCCAGAGCTCTGCCAGGTATACAGTAGATACCTCATCATCCGCGCTTTGTTCTGTGGAGCTCTATTAATGGTCCGTCACGACAGCACTGGTTACTGTTTGAACTTTCCTAACAACCAAACATATATCAACCCTTTGAAAACTCGCATATATGATAACTATTTGTGTACCTGATTATGACAGTTCTCAACTTCTATCCTAATCTAGAGGTCGAGAAATGGTCTTCCTAAAGAAGAGAACTTATTGACACTAAATAGGCCTCTAAAAGTAGATAAGGTTAACACCATGTTTGTCACTTTTGGTCCGTACTGACTTAATATAACGAAGTTTAATCTCCAGAATATTCACTGTATGTCCACCTTTCCCAGTACAAATTATCTTTTGAACCCTTTCACAAAGCATATTACAGGTCTAAATCAGACCCTTCTTCAACTGATTGCCAATATCATCATGAATTTCTACATATTTTGTAACACATTCCAAAAGTTATGACATGTCTTATTTTTAATCTTTTTATTAAAACACAGTGCTAGGCCATGGGGCCAAGCTGAGGAATTGATATACGTGCGTTCGAGCCTCACCGACGGCTGTCCTTGAAATGGTTTTCCGTGGTTTCCCATTTTCAACTCAAGGATAATGTTAGGACGGTTTCATCAAATAGACTACGCCGGCTTCGTCCCAATTTCTAGACCAGGTTCATTCGCCTTTACTAAAAAATTAAGTCCTGCATTTGCATTTGGTGATTTTTAGAAACGTCGCCTTACGTAAAATCTGCCAAGATTCAAATCTATAGAAGAAATTACAGAATATGGTTGTTATTGTTTCTTTAGCCTGAATCATCAACTCTTTAACTTCAACAAATCTTAGAAATTTCGACTTTTAGTCGAACATCATCATCCCCTTTCTTATAGACTACAATGGCGTACTTGATGTAGGCCTAGATGTTAGCATAGTTTTCTGGCACTTCAGAGGATCCATTTCGATTCCTGACTTTGACAAAGAAGTTAAATCTGATTTGAGGTATCGTTAACATGCAAGTCTCTCATGCAACGTCAATTTAAAAGATTTCCATACGCCAGTGTCACCCTGCAAGTTTACCAGCTCCTTTCTTGGTGCGCTAGAAACTCTTACTGTATTTCAGATGTAACAAGCATACTTCCTGTATTTCTCTATTACTGTGCATTCATTTGTCAATTATTCAGCGGTAGCTACGCTCGCCATGGGGCCAAGCTATCTGCGGACATGGGTTCGTGCTAAAACGTTGGCCGTCCTTGAAATGGTTTTCCGTGGTTTCCCATTTCCAACTCAAGGCAAATGCCAGAACGGTACCTACTCTACTAATAGACCACGGCCGCTCCCTCCCAATTTCTAGCCCACGCGCATTCGCCCTCATTAATGCCATCTCTCATAAACTCCTCACATGAGATTGGCGCCAGGAAGAGCAGCCGGCCGTAAAACCACCAGCCTTGCATAAAATCTTCGTATCTCATCCCTGACCCCGTGGAAATGCGAATAATAAGGGGTGGACGGATACTCATTTGTTAATTATTAGATCAGATGGTAACACGCTCCCAGGTGCTCGATGCAATATTATAAGGTGCGTTCAAAAAGTAACAAGCCGGAGGCTGGAATGCACAAACCGGTGACGACATCGGCTAATCGTGGCGTGTGTAACGAGGTGTTGTTCCGACCAGGGCGTGGAAGGTCACAGCCCGTCGCTAGAGGGCACGCGTGCACGTCACGTGACGATACAAAGTGAGCAGCAGCATGCATAAATCGTCCAACCAAGACCAACACAGTAGGTCATTCGACATGCTTCCGGGTGTGGTTGAAGACTGTGGGGCACCCATTGGGCACACACTTTCTGCAATTGCAGTCGTTCCTTCATAATGGTGTGCACACTTCCGACGCTCAATCCGACCACGACGGCTATGGCGTTCACTGTCACTCAGCGGTCCTGGGTAATGAGTGCATCAACCAGCTGAACGTTGTCATCGGTAATGCAGGGGGGGGGGGGGGGGGTGCCCCAGACCCGGCATCATCGGCTAACGACACCCGTCCTTCCCTGAAGCGCTTGTGACACGCCTTGACCCTTGCAAGGGACATGCCGTGTTCGCCGTACACATGTGACATTTGGTGATAAATGTCCGTTCCCCCTACTCCCATCGCTGTCAGAAACCGAAAAATACCTCTTTGCTCTTCGTGTGACGCCTCCATGTCACTGATTGCAATGCGACTGGCAGCGTTGGACGATTGATGCATGCTGCTGCTCACGTTGTATCATCACGTGACTTGCACGCGTGCCCTCTAGCGACGGGCTGTGGCCTTCCACAGTCTGGTCAGAACCACACCTCGTTACACACGCCACGATTAGCTGATGTCGTCACCGGTTTGCGCATTACAGCCTCCGGCTCGTTACGTTTTGAACGCATCTTATAATTTGACGCTGTGGCGCCAAATCACAGGAGTCTATTTCTACCGGAATGTCCAATGTACCAAATTACCATTAGACCAAAGGCACTGGCACCGAATGTTGTCCAATCACAAATAGACACGAACCACGGCTGCGTGCCACGGGAATGAAGCTGCTTCGCTGGTCAATGGAACTCACTAGACTGGAACACGACACGAATGGGGATGTTTGGACGTCATTTGGTGTGACTCCGATACCTGAGAAAATGCATGAGAATCGTTTGCGGCGGTACGGGCATATACTGCGAACAAACAGTTCTTCAGTTGCAAGGATGACACTGAAATTGTGTCGTGAAGGTCAGAGACCATGAGAGAGGATGTGTGTGTGTCAAAAGAGTCTCAATAAGATGCACAAGACCGCATTAAGTGGAATGGAAGTGCAGAACAGCACGCGCTTTATTTAACCCTTATTATAGGTCTAGTGCCACGGACCGATATATCGGCCACATTAATTATACAATTGTTTTATTATTATATCTATGTGCCGTGAACAATTGGATTCATAATAAGTATTCTTTAAAAATGCTGCAATCAACTGACATCCCGCGCTTGTTATCTTTGAAATAGTGTTTATTTGTGTTCTTGCTCTGAGCTAATTAAGACAGGTCCTCTTTGAAATAAATAAGGAAAAATAAGGATACTATTTAGGTTGCGTAGGCTGTCAAACTTAGAATACATGAACATTTTCAATATATCTATACTAATATTAAAAAATCTGAAGAGTTTGTGTGTTTGTGTGTTTAAACGCGCTAATCTCTGGAACTACCAGTCGGATTCGAGAAATCATTTTTACATATGATAGCCAGATTCAAGAGGAATGGTTTAGGCTATGTTAAATTTCGGACAGACCACTCCATTCCCTGCATTTAGGCCCTTTGGCACAAATCTACACCATTTAACCGATCTGAACCGAAATTTGTACTTACCCTTTGGAACCCTGCGAGTAACACTGTCTACATGAAATTTATAACAGACCAGTCAATTCCCTGCATTTAGGCCCTTTGGCACAAATCTACCCCGTTTCACTAATCTGAACCAAAATTTGTATACTTACCCTTTGGAACCCTGCGAGTAACACTGTCTACATGGAATTTTTGACAGACCAGTCCATTCCCTGCATTTAGGCCCTTTGGCACAAATCTGCACCTTTTCACCGATCAGAACCAAAATTTGTATACTTACTCTTTGGAACCCCGCAAGTAACACTGTTCACATGCAATTTCGAACAGACCACTCCATTCCCTGCATTTATGCCCTTTGGCACAAATCTACACCGTTTCACCGATCTGAGCCAAAATTTGTATAATTACGCTTTGAAACTCTGCGAGTAACCCAGTCTGCATGAAATTTCGGATAGACCACTCCATTCTTTGCATATAGGCCCTTTATCACAAATCTACACCGTTTCACCTTCCTCAACCAAATTTTGAAACCCGACGAATAACACTGTCCACTTGATATTTTGGACAACGCTCTCCATTCCCTACATTCAGTATATCAAACAAACTGAACTTGAAAACCACGTATTAAGGCCCTAGAACCATTCATGTCCGTAGTAGAGTAACTGTAAGAGTATTTTAATAAGTCCTTTGTTGACTGGCAATTCGGGCTGCATCACGTCACCCTTACCAGTGTTCTGGTGCAGAATTGCGAAAATAGTTAAATCTTGCGCTGTTTAAAAATTGCAGTTACGGGGAGTCATTAGTGCTGCAATAAGCGTTGGTGCTTTTAAATTTACCTTTATTTATTTCGAAACTTATCGTTGAGTGCTATGTGGCGGAAAATGAAACTATTCTACCTTAGGAGCTCGGGACAGCCGAAGTTTTCCGAAGTGTTCTGATTATTTTTCTACGGCGCTATGCGACAAAAGACGACACTAATGGTCTCTACATTTCTAACATATTTTAAAATGTGTTTGTAAATTATATGTGTCAGTGCTGTAGTTAGTAAACAGCCGTTTCCCTATTCATTATTATCATAAGGGGAAAATGACCTGAATGTTACGTGCATTATACTGTTCTTCTTATCACCCCCACTACAACCACCACCACCACCACCACCACAAAAAGTTATATTTAAAAATATTTCTTTTCTGTTAGTTTAAGTATCATGTGTCAGTTCTGTAGTAGTATTAATTTTCATCCATTAAACAAATAAATCCACCATGCGAAGCCGGGCACTACTGCTAGTATTTTATGAAATGTAAAGTGTTTGAATAATACATCGTCTGGCCTTGGGTGCCGGGTGCAAACTTTGTTATTTGACGCCCAGAGAGCAGCTTGCAAGTCAAATTTTGTCCTTCCATGGAGCGCTTTCAAAGTCAAGGAGGTTATATATGTAAGCTCCTTGACACTACAGCGCTTTCTAGTAGAGAAAGGAGGAACTTTGTGTTAGCGGAAAATCCCGAGATTAATTTTGCCATTATGAACACGGCCAAATGAATTAAAATGGGTTCTTTAACATGCCAGCAACGTATGACATACGTGCCGACGTTTTTGTCGCCTTTCAAAAATCACTTACCACGGCCAGGAGCGAATCTCCAAGCTTGGGGTTGAATGTCCGACATGATAACCACTCACCCACCGTGTTTTAATGAAACAGATGGGTCAAAGTACTAATTGCTTACAATATAATACGTTTAAAATAGATTTACCTGCCACGGAAAAAGAGAATCAACATTCTAGAACAGGGGTCTCCAAACTATGGACCGCGGGCCAACACCAGCAACCAGGCCTGCCATAGTTTATTTTGATTTCATCTTTACAATGTAAGTAAATCATACAAACTATAATCAGATGTTTTTATTTAACGACCAATTAAGAAACACAATAACTCACATACAATGAAATTTAACATTTTAACTGTAATTAATGACATGATATTTATCCTAAAATCCTAATTCGATTGACATGCATAGGTGATTCACCTATGGAAATTAATCATTATTATTATTATTAATGGGATTTATGTTGCTTGGAAAGCAAAATAACCAGTTATGAACGAAGCGAAAGAAGATATGAAAAGTAGGTTAGCACAGGCAAGGAAAGCATTGCTACAGAAAAGGAATCTGTTGACATCGAATATAGATTTATGTATTAGGAAGTCATCTTCGAAGGCCTTTTTCTGGAGCGTGGCGCTCTATGGAAGTGAAACTTGGACTGTTGGTGCAGTAGAAAAGAGGTGAATTGAAGCGTTTGAAATGTGGTGTTACAGGGGAATGATGAAGATCAGATGGCTAGATCGGATTACGAATGAAGAGGTATTAACACGAGTGGAAGAGGAGAGATGTTTATGGCGACTGCTAATGACGAGAAGAGTTGGTTGGTAGGACACATACTAAGACACCCAGGAATAGCAAACTTAGTTGTAGATTGCCACGGATATAGGGTGTGGTAGCTATGTAGAGATGAAACGATTAGCTCAGGACAGGGAAGCATGGAGTGCTGCATCAAACCAGTCGAAAGACTGAAGACTCAAACAACATAAGAATGTAAATGTAACTTTCCACTGGCAATTGTTTGCAGTTGTGGATCAAGTTTACTACAGAAAATTATCAACAGCGACTTCAAAATAATGCTCATCAGTAGAGCCCGGATATTCAAGCATTAATAGGGTAGATTGCAATACGGTATAGACATGTCAGTTCATATATTATACACTAAAACCTTTCTTAATGAGCTATTTCCGTGTTGTTGTAATTTATTCAAAATGAAACTTTTTTTTTCACTAAAAATAAATTCAAATTTTAAGTATATTAGGAACGTTTATTTGGATCTCATAAATTAATATTTCATGTCTATAGAAAAGAATGTTCAATTCCGGGAAAAGCAACTTTTAATATTTGCTCTTTTCTCAACATTCTATAATTTGAAAGAAAAAAAAACAATGCACAGGACTCCATTAAACATGAACCTTCGCTTCAGGTCAGAGTAATTCAGGAATTTTGAATATAAGTTCATTACTCGTAGACATTTTTATTTTCAAATTCTAAGAATCTTTAGCGTAATCCATTATTTATGTGTGTGTAACGGCCAAACATGCAATATTTTTCTAGATGGAACTTCTTTTCTACACCATACCTGCACTAAACTGCTCATATCCGGGCTCTACTCATCAGTTAATTTGGATCTATGTTTTGTTTTGGAGAACGCTTATTTTTACACATATGGGCCTAAGTAGTGCCGAAAGTAAAAGAAGCCACGAATACATTTCGGCAACTGATGAAACTGTGTGATTGGAAGTTATATAAAATTAAGAGAGTTAAGATCCTTCAGTATGCCTTCCTTCGGAGGGGAAGTAAAGCCAACAGTCCCATGTCCTTCCATTAACTAAACTTGTGTGAAGCTAAATTTCTAGTTTAGATTTCGTTGAAACGCTCTTTCAAAGTTCCAATGTTCACCACTAGATGTCAGTGACATCTGGTAGCGAAAGTTGGAACTACATGAAATTGAACGGAACTTGTAGCTCACCCCATGGGTGTCCGCTTGGAACAGCTACAGCCTTTGGCGAACCGAACATGTCCTCGGACACTCCCGGCACTAAAAGCCACAAGATAAATAAATAAATAAATAAATAAATAAATAAACGTATAAAATTCTAGCACTGATGACTTTAAATATCGCTACACTGCAAATCACGCACTGTACCATAGATATCTCACTCGCCGACTACTCCCGAAACGAAACTTTGCGCATAATTCATAACTACAGTATCTTGGCTCGTGGAATTTAGTGGGGAAGTTAAAATGGCCCTTAGGATAAAATGTTCGGAGCCCCATGTTCTAAAAGATACTTTTTATCAAAATTTTGTAATTTCACTAAACCTGGATTAAGAACATTAACCCTTGAGTTATAACATGAGGACTGGCGCCGGGCCATTTTGACCCATAGTGTGTCACTCCCTTTTTGTTGTAGTCGTACGGATTTTAATAAAGTAATGTTACACCTGGTGTCTTCCTGTAAACTATTCTCAATATAAAATGAAAATCCACAGCCTGCTTCCAGTTTCCGACCGGGTCAGGAATGGAATGAATGAAGACCCCATATAGCGGCGAGGATATGAACTGTGCCTGCTGCCTCGGCCTGACGCACTCTTCTGGGGCAACGATTAAATGATTGACAGATGAAATGAAATGATATTGGAGAGTGTTGCTGGAATGAAATTTTAACAGGGAAAACCGGAGTACCCGGAGAAAAACCTGTCTGCCCCTGTTATGTCCAGCACAGATCTCACATGGAGTGACCGGGATTTGAACCACGGACCCAGCGGTGAGGGGCCGGCGTGCTGCTGCCTAAGCCACGGAGGCTTCTATCAATATAAAATAGGTTAATTTATATTTTACAAATATAACATGCAGAAAAATGACAGTAACTTTCGCAACAGCATCATTGGCCTTAATAGTGCCGGCAATGCAGTCATCTCAATTTTTTGGACAAAGGAGCTGATGGCCGAGCTGTCCTAGACCCTAAACATAGATCAACAAGAACGTGAGCTTCGTGTTTGTGCTGCACCAAAATAGATGGATTTTCCCCCTTATTTTTTACATATTGTCCTGACTAACGTAAACCGAAAATTGTCATGCGAGGACTGGCGCCATGGGTAAATCTGACCCAACCATAAATAATATAGGAATGACTTGAGTGTTCAAAAAGCTATGGACATGTTTCTTTTGCAGGGTGAAGTTCAAGGCTAGGAAGAAAGGTACTGTAAGCGACAGGAAATATGGGCTGACCAAAACGAAAATATAGAGCTGTATTTAAGACTCGGGTCAAAAATACCCACGCGCCATTCATAATATCTTAGTATCAAAACCCATTTTTTTGTCATATATATTATTTGTTTATGAATTAAAACATTAAAAACCAATATAATCATGTTCTATTGTTACTAAGTGACGTATGGCAACGTTGCAAAGCAAGGTGAAGGTAGAGCGATGTAAACAGTGTGACAATCAGTATGCTCTGATCTTATGTGTAACAACATAACCTCGTATTACTCTCCAGTGCCTTCGCTCTTATGAACGAACCAAGAACAGCAACAAGTGCCCTTGAAGCGTGTGACAAAGGTTTTTTCCCCTAACTTTTATACCCTTATCAAACTTTTGGCAAATTTGCCTCTCTCTCTGTAGTTACTGGTACTGCCGAACGGAGTTTGAGTTGGGTGAAAACATATGATACTTAAGAAATTCTACTTCTGAAAACAGACTCGACGGTCTAGAATTGTAATCTATTCACAGAGACATACATCTCACTGACGAAGAAGTTATGAACCGATTTGGCAATGCTTCAAGAAACCTTGACTTTATATTATAGTGTGAGTTGTAAATCAAAACAGTAACATTAATTCTTTCCATGTAAACACTATCAAGTGAGCAAGACGATTGTATTAATAAAAAGTAGCCTATCATAAAATAGTCTTAGTTGTGTTTGACATTAACCAAACATAAAACATCACAACAAATTGGTTGAAAAGGTGATGCCAGATAGCCTTAAAACTCATAATTTCCCCCCAAATTATCAAAAGTTTCCCGGGGAGAACCCCGGACCCCCTATTCTTTGGGCCTATACCATGCCCTCTAACCCCCGGTTGGGCACCCCGCGAAATAAAACTCTATATTCGCCCCTGAGCTGGATAAATGCTAGGAAGAAGAAAATGATTGCATTGCCACAATGAGCAAATACTGTAGATTGGTAACTGCTAACATTGTTGTCCATCTTAAAAGCAGTCAATGTTAAACACAATGCAGCTTTTATCATTTAATTCTGTGATACAGACCAGGTCCCTCCACCACGCCTCTAACTACCTGGACTGAGCGCGGGCCTGTGAAGGCGCCAACAGGAGATAACCATCGCGGCTCGAGGTGGTGACACCTCCAACAGCAGTGGTTCATGTTTCACGTCTGTCAACCCGGCACCAAGATGGATTGCACGGTCATCTACACTCTGCAGTTATCACGTCTAAGACAAAATAGACGTTTGTTTAGTAATTACAATAAAATCTTAGGCCCAGTTGTATCGAGTATCACTGGGGCAATGTAGAGAGCACGCGTCCTAGTGATGACTGTGGGAACTAATTGAAAGATAAATAATTCTTCACCTATTTGAAATTGTACTTTTTTCCTCTATGGCTACAGAGCCTGGATTTGTTCTCTTTGTTCGTCACTGGAGGAGTTTCCATCTGTTTTTTCGCCGTTGCTTGTATGACATTAGGTATAGTTCATATACACTTCCCTTTTGTTTATGTTTCCTTATATCCATCTAACCCTCCCCCCTCCCCCCCGCTTTTCTATTGGACATCCTCATTCATCGAGGAGTCTCTTTATTTTCAACCCGCTCCCTTTACCTTCTCCTTACTTACTACTCTGTCCGCCGTTCTACCTTGGTCCATACAGTAATTACTGGCAGCTGCTCTCTGGTGACGAACCGAGGAATTTATCTATATTTTTTGTAATTTTTGTAATCTCATTGATATACTTTCTTTGGCCACATTGTTTGATTCCATTGAAAAAGGAGGCAAGGTTTCTCCGAAACGTATGGTTTTAATCTAAATACACACGGTATTAGCCCAAAAAACATGACTCTTACATATAAATGCATACACATAGTTTAGGACCCAGAAGGACTACATGAATTTTCGATAGTCTTTCTCATTCTTCTGATTTCGGCCCTTTTGCACTCAACCACAGGCTAATCAAATCATAAAATATACTCATGAAGGAATGGCCAGGCAGATAGTTTCCATGGCAACATAGCTCAAGTCGAGACACGTCCGACTGGATGCCAGTTGCGCTCTGCACTACCGGTATAGAAAATGAGGATCTTTACTTGAAATCCCGTTGTTACTCAACTGCTCACACAGCACTGTCAACCGAGTTTAGCATAACAAAGACTTGACACTACTATATATTTGTCAAATACCACTCACTCACTCACTCATTCATTCATCACGAAATCTCAGAAACCACCGAACGGATTGGAATGAAATGTGGTATGCAGCTTCCTCAAGGGCCGTAAATGCCCACTAAGAGAGGATTTCTGGATATTCAAGTTCTAAAGGGGTGTTAAGGGGGTAGACCTGCATTTCATTGAATAGCAATATCTCCCGATTGGTTTCATTGGGGGATGTGATACTCGGCATATAAGCTCATCATTAAAAATAAGAAGAAACGTGTCTGAGGGTTTTTCGATGTGGTGTATATTATGAGGTGAAAGGGGTGAAAAGTGGGGACTGAAAGATTCCTAACGGAGCGTGTATGTCTTAAACGACATAGGCGAGGAGTTTGAAACTCAGCGAAAAAATCAACACAAAAAGAAGTAAATATGTGTTTGACCGTTTTTTCATAAATCCTATTTAAGGGGCCCATGGGGAGGGGTGAAATTCTGGGGGGGGGGGGACAGGAAAGAAAGTGTGCTAACTGATTGACTGACTCACTCACTCATCAAACTCAGGGGGAAAAACTGCTTTAAAGTAAGTAAATAGCTGTTTGACAGTTTTTTTTTCATAAATCAAATTTAAGGGGTTCATGGGGAGGGGTGAAATTCTGAAAAAAGAAAATTGAAAGAAAATGTCCTGACTCACTCACTCACTCATCATCGCCCAGCCAAATTTTTGAAGTTAGAAACATGACAGTTTGGGGATATGTTCATTGTATGTCAAAACCGTCTACTAAGGGAGGATTTTCGGATATTCAGTTTCTAAAGGGGTCTTAAGGGGGGTAAACCTGCATATCATTGAATAACAATATCTCCCGATTGGTTTCATTGGGGGATGTGATACACGGCATATAAACTCATCATTAAAAAGTGAGAAGACACGTGTCTGAGGGTTTTTCGATGTGGTGTATATTATGAGGTGAAAGGGGTGAAAAGTGGGGATTGAAAGATTCCTAACAGAGCGTGTATCTCTTAAACGACATAGGCGAGGAGTTTGAAACTCAGCTAAAAAAATCAGCATAAAAATTAAGTAAATATGTGTTTGACCGTTTTTCTTTTCATAAATCCAATTTAAGGGGCCCATGGGGAGGGGTGAAATTCTGGGGGGGGGAGGGGGAACAGGAAAGAAAGTGTCCTAACTGATTGACTGACTGACTCACTCATCAAACTCAGGGGAAAAAAAACTGCTTTAAAGTAAGTAAATAGCTTTTCGACAGTTTTTTTTATCAATCAAATTGAAGGGGTTCATCGGGAGGGGTGAAATTCAGAAGGAAAAAAAATTGAAAGAAAATGTCCTGACTCATTCAGTCACTCATCATCGCCCAGCCAAAAATATTGTAGTTGGAAACATGGCATTTCGGGGATATGTTCGTTGTATGTCAAAACCGTACACTATGGGAAGATTTTTGGATATTCTGGTTCTAAAAGGGTCTTAAGGGGGTTAAACCTGCATTTCATTGAATAACAATATCTCACGAGTGGTTTCATTTGTGGATGTGATACTCGGCATATAAACTAATCATTATAAATAAGCAGACATATGTCTAAGAGTTTTTCGATGTGGTGTATTATTATGAGGTGAAAGGGGTGAACAGTGGGGGTTGAAGGATTCCTAACGGAGCGTGTAGGCCTATCTCTTAAACGACATAGGCGAGAAATTTGAAACTCAGCGGGGAAAAAATCCGCTTAAAAAGTAAGTAATTCGGTGTTCGACCGTTTTTTCTTGAATTAATTTAAGGGGCCAATCGGGTGGGGTGAAATTCTAGAGGGAATAAAGGAGAGAAAGTGTCCTAACTGACTGACTAACTCACTCATTCATCAAATTCAGGGGAAAGAGACAGCTTAAAAAATAAGTTAATAGGTGTTCATGCGTTTTTTCATCAATCCAATTAAAGGGGCCCTTGGGGAGGGGTGAAATTCTGGTAAAAATAATTGAAAGAAAATGTCCTGTCTGACTCACTCACTCATCACGCCCAGCGAAAACTATTAAAGTTGGAAACATGAAATTTTGGGAATATGTTCGCAGTATGTCGAAAACGTCAACTAAGGAATGATTTTTGTTTATCCGGCTTTTAAAGAGGTGTGAGGGGGGTAAACGTGCATTTCATTGAATAACGATATCTCATGAGTTGTTTCTTTGGGGATGTGATATTCGGTATATAAACTAATCATTAAAAATAATCAGACATATGTCTAAGGGTTTATCGATGTGGTTTATATTATGAGGTGAAAGGGGTGAAAATTGGGGGTTGAGGGAATCTTAATGGAGCGTGTATCTCTTAAACGACATAGGCGAGGATTTGAAACTCAGCGGAAAAAATCAGCATAAAAAATAAGTAAATGTGTTTGACCGTTTTTTCATAAATGCAATTTAAGGGGCCCTCGGAGGGGGGTGAAATTCTGGTGGAAAAAGCAGGAAAGGAAGTGTCCTAACTGATTGACTCACTTACTCACTCATCAAACTCAGGGGGAAAACAGCTTTAAATAAGTAAATATGTGTTCGACCGTTTGTTTCATAAATCCAATTTAAGGGATTCATGGGGAGGGGTGAAATTATCAAAAATAAATGAAAGAAAATGTCCTGACTGACTCACTCACTCATCATCGCCCAGCCAAAATTATTGAAGTTAGAAACATGAAATTTTGGGGATATGTTCGTTGTATGTCGAAAACGTCCACTAAGGAATGAGTTTTGGATATTCAGGTACTAAATAGGTGTTAAAGGGGTAAACGTGCATTTCATTGAATAACAATATCTCACGAGTGGTTTCATTTGGGGATGTGATACTTGGCATATATACTAATCATTAAAAATAAGCTGACACATGTCTAATGGTTTTTCGATGTAGTGTATATTATGAAGTGAAAGGGATGAAAAGTGGAGGTTGAAAGATTCCTAACGGAGCGTGTATCTCTTAAACGACATAAGCGAGGAGTTTGAAACTCGGAGGAAATCAATCAGCTTAAAAATAAATAAATAAATAAATAAATAAATAAATAAATAAATAAATAAATAAATAAATAAATAAATAAATAAATAAATAAATAAATAAATAAATAAATAAATAAATAAATAAATAAATAAATAAATAGATGTTCGACCGTTTTTTCATAAATACAATTTAAGGGGCCTATGGGGAGGGGTGAAATTCTGGAAGAAAAACGTCCACTAAGGAAGGATTTTTGGATGTTCACTCTCATCGACCAACCAAAACTATTAAAGTTAGAAGAATGATATTTTGGGGATATGTTTGTTGTGTGTCGAAAATGTCTACTAAGGAGGGATTTTTGGATATTCAGGTTCTAAAGGGGTGTTAACGGGGTTATACCTGCATTTCATTGAATAACAATATGACACGACTATGACGCGAGCGAAGCGAGGCTAAAAATGAAATGGTGTGTGTCTGTGTATTACTCAATCACGCAAGTACCACTGGTCCGATTTACATGAATTTTACATGGAAGTAGCTGATTTACCTGGTTAACATATGGGTTACTTTTGATTTCAATACTTTGCACTATTTAAAGACGGGAACCATTTTAGTGACGTCACTACACCCTTTGGTTTCAAACTTTCATATTTCCATTTCAAATAAAAAGGGAACGCTAAGAAATAGCAAACTTTTGATGGCATATACCAGGTTTAAAATTACACTTTCTATCCGAAAGGTATCTCCAACGGTTAGCGAGTAAAACCTAAATTTGTACTATAAAACACGGTCAACGCCGAGCGGTGTAGTTGGACAAAATGTTCCATCCTTATCTCCCTCTGCGCAGCACTTCGCCTATCCCCTGTTTTAACTGTCACCTTCACATTTTAATTTATTTATGACGCGAAGCGAAGCACGGGTACTTCAGTTAGTTATTTATATAATCCGGGCCGTGAAAGCCTTAATATACACATAATTGAAAGGTATTTGTCGTCAAGGATTCAGTTTAGGCATGCAGTGGCGTGGCCTGACACTTCATCTTAGGAAAGCAATACTTCAATACTACTACTACTACTACTACTACTACTACTACTACTACTAATAATAATAATAATAATAATAATAATTGAAAAGTAACACAAGTGGAAAGTTTCAAATACCTAGGAGAGGTTATACAGAAAACAGGACTGAACCTGACATCCAATGAAGACAGGATCGCTAAATTGCAGAAAGCATACCAACTTACATGGAACCACTACACTAAAACAATATTTTCATCAATGCCAAATTACGACACTTTCGTACAGTAGTCTTACCAGAGGCCTTATACGCTTCCGAAACGACAGCAATCAAGGGACGAACAAAAATCAAGGAATTAGAAAAACAAGAGAGAAAAGTTCTGAGAAAGATCTACGGGCCAGTTTAGAAAGAGGGAATATGGATCAAGAGACCGACAATAGAACTGTTCAAACAGACAGAGACGATTACAAACAACATAGCCTAAGGAAAAGGAGGGCAAAATATTATGGACATATAGGCTACATAGGATGACCGAAGGCAGACTGACCAAGAAAAATTTTAATATAGTTAGCCTACGAATAGTACACTAAAAACCAATTGGGTAAAGGAAACTGTGGAAGACCTCAAGAAACTAAACATCTCTACAGAAGACATGACAGACAGGAGCACATACAGAGAAAAACTTAGACAACAGAAGTTTGAGCAAACTCCCAAAGAGAGACAACCGGGAAAGAAGTGGACGGAGGAGGGAAATAGGAAGCATAGTGTGTATATGAGAGGTTTTTAGGGGGGAAAAAAGGACCAGAATAGAACATGAAAATTGATTGTGTTATAACGCTCTCCTTATGGGGAATCAACGAATAAATAAATAATAGTAATAATAATAAACTAAACTAAGACAGCTAGTCACTATGGCAAAACCCAAATGTCTGCATAGAACAGAAACGTTGGACATGATTGGAAAAGGTGGGCTTGAAAAAGTCAGAAAAAAAAGAGAGAAAAATGCTTAGGAAAATCCTGGGTACAAATATAACAGATGTAGAGAGAAGACCAAGACCAAACAAAGAATTGTACCAGAAAACTGAAGGTGTGGTTGAACTGATGAAGAAGAGGAATTTACAGATCTATGGAAACCTCCTGATAATGGATGGCAACAGACTGACAAAAATAATTTTCGAATTTTTCAGGAAGAGAATGACAGAGCTGAAATGGTTTCGAGAGGTGAGAACGGACCTTGCCAAGATAGGGTTACAAGAAGACGACATAGCAGTAAGGGAGAAATTTAGATGAGTAATTAAGGAGTACAGAGGTTTCCAGGAGACAGGGGAGGAGCCAGTGTCAAAGAAAAGATCCTGCACAGAAGAACAGAAGGGAAAAGAATGAGAAAGAGGGTCAAGGCAGAGAAGGCAAAACATAACGTAAAGACTGTCCATTTTTGGAAGTGTTCCTGGGAATGTGCGTGTGTCATCCATGGAAACAAGGGGGTAAGGTTGGGTGAATAAGGTGTGTGCGGTAAAAATTCCCAGCCTTGTGTGGAAATCGTAACATTGCCTTTCCGTGTCTTCGAGACTATTATTCTGATCGTTTGTCGATCAACGCATGGTTGAAATTGATTATTTGTTGTCGGTAGCGAGCAGTATCAACTGTACACCAGGTTTTAGAAGCTCATAGAATACGCCATCTTTCTATTCCTAGCAAATGCACCACACGATCCGATAAAAGAAAAAAAAATAATAATATCGTATGGCCTCGGGTGCAGGGTGCAAGCTTTGTAATTTGACACCCAGACGGTAGCTTGCATGTCGAATTTCGTTGTTCCTTGAATCACTATGAAAGTCAAGGAGGTTAGATATCTAAGCTCCTTGAACACTATAGTGCTTTCTAGTAGGTCTAGAGAATTGAGGAACTTTGTGTTGGCGGAAACTCCGGAGATTAATTTTGGCATTATGAACACGGCCTACTGAATTCAAATGGGTTCTTTGACATGCCAACATCGTATGACATGCGTGTCGTATTTTTGCCGCCTTTCAAAAATTACTTACCACGGCTGGAAGCGAACCTGCAATATTGGGGTTAGTAGACCGACACGCTATCCACTCACACACCGTGGCAAGCTAAAAGAAAAGTATTTCGATGCGAAGAAGCAAACGCTCACACACTATTTTTCGCTTTTCACTTTTCCATCTGCCGTTATTTCAGTTGATATGGTGCCCATTTTGCTGCCTTATGGATCTTTCCCATGGCATGCAGACGATCAGAAATAGTTTGTTGAGCAGCATTTAACTTTCCTTCCAATCGTTGTTGTGTTTGTGCGTCTTCATCCAACAATGCTTACAATTCAGCAC
Organism: Meconema thalassinum; assembly: GCA_946902985.2. Classification (NCBI taxonomy): domain Eukaryota; kingdom Metazoa; phylum Arthropoda; class Insecta; order Orthoptera; family Tettigoniidae; genus Meconema; species Meconema thalassinum. Next base: position 675,477,414 of record OX336388.2, read on the forward strand.
CTTCAGATTTTACGGTTGACGTGGTCGTTTTTTGTCTTTCCAGTCAAAATCACCATCGTCTAAACGAACGCACACAAGCGTCTTGTGTTGGAACATTGTCACCGTGCGTTTCTATACGTATTTGGTGGCTTTCACTTGCGTTTTGCCTTTGATTGAACAAGGTAAGCAGAACATGCTGCAAGTGCTCTGTATTTGGCCAAAAACTCAACATATTTACGACATGATACTAACTCGTAAACGTGTAAACAATTACGGCGTGTTGAAGGCTGTTGCCAAAGCAACAAAATGGAATTGGTCCAATTTCTTGGCTTTTCAGATTGTAGTGTAGGCTACTGTTAAATTGAGGGAAAAGAAAAAAACTTTTCATAAATGTATAAAATAAAATAGACTGTAGGAAAGACTGCATTAGGTTCTTTCTTCTCTATAACAGAACAAGTAGTTCAGTGAAGAAGGAAGGAAGGAAGCTTGTAGTTTAACGTGACCGTTAATCTCGAGATCAGTTCAGTGAAGAACTAAATAGCCTATTTTCATATATCCTACTCATGTCAATTGCCTCTATCAACATATACAATTTCAGTTTGCTGTAATAGATTCGTAGATGTTGATAACCGTCTAAATATCTCAGATGGTCACCATGTTAAATATTTATTATATATGTAGGCCATAGAATTATGTACTATTACATGAAGATTATTGAGTAGGTCTATTATTCAAACGTTAATCGCATGATTAGGACACAAGAAATAAAAACAAGATTTTAAAATTTCGCAAAATTGCCATCTTGTGGTTATGAAAACAATTGACATACATTAGATGCCAGTGGATTAAAATTTGTATGAGCATTTACCGTAACAACTTCCACTGTGCTCGGTTGGTTAAATCATGAGAAACGTCCATTTAAATATTTAAACTTCGCGTTGCCGCCATATTCGATTTGTGCTCACCAGATTATTGAAAGTCTCATAGGTGAACATATGTGCCTTCTTCAACATACAAAATTTCAGTTTGATTGCTGTCATAGATTAATAGATATTGAGAACCGTATAAATATTTCGGATGGTCGCTATGTTGGATTTGTATATATGTAGGCCATAGAGTTATGTACTATTAGATGACGATTATTGCGTAGACTCATTATTCAAACGTTGACATCGATCGCACGGTTAGGACACAAGGTATAAGAACGTAATTTAAAAATTTCGCACATCCGCGATCTTGAGGTTATGTACACAATTGAACTTCATTAGATGTCAGTGCATTGCAATGGTACAAACATTTGCTGTACCAAGTTCAACTGCACTCGGATGGTTATATCGTGTGAAAAGTCTGTTTAAAGGTTTCAACTTCGCTTGGCCACCATTATCGATTTGTACCTAAGATATTTCTGGTGAACGTCTAGTAGTGCCATTTATCAGCGTACTAAATTTCAGGTTGATATCCTTAATAGTTTCGGAGATATAGAATGCCGTTGAAATATATCGCACAGCCGTCATGTTGGATTGGTGAAACGTAATAAAGTGTGAAGGCCACGGTCTGGGTGGAAAAAAAAAGTAGTATGACCATACCGAGTTTCATTGATATCGCTCCAGTCGTTTACATTTTATTAGGGGGGGGGGGGAGCACACACCCAGACATTCTCACACACACATGCACACACGCACGGACGATCTCAAAATCCTATTTTTGCATAAATGAAAATAGGCTAACAACAACCTCCAGGTTACATAGACTGTAGTCATTTTGCTGATTTTATATTTCCGGTATGTTCCTGTATAATTAGAGATCGAAGTAAATATAAAAAAAGAAAATAAATAATAATTTAATAAAATAATCTTATATATTAAAATAGTTTTCAAAACATTTCGCCCTTTACTAAAACTGAAATTTCTCGGGAAGTATTTGCGCTACGACGACGTTTGTTGTCTTAAAATGTAATGCCTGTCACACACTCTCGATTGATAACCACCTTACTTGATTATAGAGCACGGCCGACTGAATGCGCTCATACCGGCCTAGACAATGAGACCTTTTTCATGAAATCTTGTTAGTTACTCAACTGCTCACACAGCGCTGTTTACCAAGCATTGCACGACTCAGACTTATCTCTACTTAGTGTAAAACAACGTCCCCGATTCTTGGATATCACGGGTAATCTCGAGAACCACTGGATGGATTTTGATGCGGCTTTCACCATTCTGTAAAGGTAATATCGAGGACGATTTCTGTAGAAAATAATTTATTTATGATCAAAGGGAGCCAAGCAGTAACGATTTTAGATTTCAGTGAATAGGTCGAAGAAAGAACTTGACGTCCGTGAGCTTTTTAAGCTTACGCTGGACAAACCGTTAAAAATATCAATATACTATGAGTGTAAGATCAATTTCATTCCAGGCAAAAATCAGGCACTACACAACTGTAATTAAACCAGAGGTATTATACGGATCAGAATGTTTAACGTTGAACAAAAGAGGCGAACAAGAGGAACTGGAAAAGAAAGAAAGGAAAATACTTAGGAAAATTTTGGGTCCCCAAAAGAATAAAGATATTTGGATGAAGAGAAAAAATGAAGACCTTTACCGAAATGTGGAAAAAATTACAGACTCAATTAAAAGACGGAGACTACAATTTTATGGTCACCTCCATAGAATGGATAGCAGCAGGCTAACTAAGAAAATTTTTGACTACATCTCCAAATTAAAAAACACCACTAGATGGCTGGAAGAGATACGGTGTGATCTGCAAATACTGAAGATCACAAATAACATCATTTCTAATAGGGTGGAATTCCGGCGACTGATCACTACTGCAGATTTTTCGATTCTGCAAGTTCCACATCAACCACGGAGAGTGTTATCAACGGAACAGAGGCAGGCCATCAGCCAACGTATGAAGAAGTTTTGGGAAGAAAAGAAAAAACGAAACAATGTACCGTAGTCTTAGGTTCAAAGCGGTCTATAATTGGCCAAATTCTAAATATATATATATATATGAGTGTAAGAATTGTTCAGCATGAAAAATTGTACAAAAAAGTTCGTGTGAGCATATCTCTATCTTCGATACATCGCCCACTATAAGTGTTTTTAGTTTTGACGGGAGGGGGATTTGGCTTGCACCTCGACATTCTTAAATTACGTCTGACAGGAATTCCTTGCACATTCATAACTGTTCCCGGGCGAAACCGTGGCGGGTTGCTAGTGACACTATTACATTATCATTATAATTCCCACAATATCAAAATGCAAATTATACCACAAAATAAAATAGCGTGCTGATAAATCTAAGAGAAATTAGACATACCTTTCACCTCGTTACAGTTGAATTCGTCAGAATCACTGGGTTTTCATTCAAGTTTATTCATTTTTCTGCTGAACGGTTTGGAAGTTCGGCAACAGGAAACTAGGACTGTTATTTACTTAAAATATTCATTTTTGTATTTTTGTACTATTTGTGTTCATGATTTCATTACATTGTCAGAATTACCGACAGTAGTTGCTACGCTGGCTAAAGCGCAGCGTTAGGCCATGGGGCCAAGCTCTCTGCTGACTCGGTAGACGCGTGTGTTCGAGCCCCACCGTCGGCCGTCCTTGAAATGATTTTCCGTGGTTTCCCATTTTTCAACACCAGGCAAATGCTGGGACGGTACCTTCTAACAGGTCACGGCCGCTTCCTTCCACATCCTTGCCCAGTTTCATTCATCTTCATCCATTCCATCTCTCATCCTGACGCGCAGGTCGCCCACGAGCGTCGACTAGAAAGACCTGCACTCGGCCTCTCAGGAGGCCACACGAAAACAAATTGTCAGAATTAATGCTTTAATTAGTAGGGTATACTATTCAGTGTACCTATTATAAATAAAACCCGTGAGGTTTCTCACCTCCCCATATTACGAAACCCGGTTGCCTAATACGGGGAAAGTGCACTTTTAAAGTTAACAATAATATCAGAGGGTATTACAACATCAAACGTGCCCATATTTGTAATATACAAAGTATATCGCCTGAGGTTTACATTGGTGAGAAAACCAAAATTATTCCGTTCCTTCTTGTGTCTAATGTGAGCCCTATAAAAATAAAACTCCCCATATTTGGCGACTTTCCTCTACCCATTTTTAGAAGATACCTTATGCACTGGACAGCTGAATCCGTGATTAATTGTATAGGTAGCTTCGTAAGTCTCAGAACTCAGGAAGTGCTTTCTAGCAGCGTTACTAGCAGCTTTCAAAGTTTCAAGGTAAGAAAGAAAATATTCCTCTAGCCAGTTTAGGCGACTGTCATTTAATGAGAAAAAATGCCCTTTATCTGGATTTCTAGACTGAATATGTGATGCTTACGTCATGCATAGCGAACCATTTATTAAAGTTTTTCAAAAAAAATGGTAGCTTCTGCGTCCATGAATGTGTACGCTTCCGGGTGCATGCCTATATTTTCTTTCAGTGTACTAATGGCACCAATAACTTCTGACGAGAACACTTCCTTGGCGCGCCGAACATTCATTTTTTCAAATTTAGTGGGTTCGATGTGTTTTTTAGTGAGGTGTCTGACCGGTTTGACGATCTCACCCTTTTGCATTGTGTATAGTAATGACAAGTATTTCCCTGAAATTATTCCAGTACCATCAGTCATCTCTCGTTACAGAAACTGCGTTCTAATGGTTTTTTTTTTTTTTAGAATGTGACAATGATCAAAACTAGGGAATACATTCCTAGACTCGTCGTATGGGTGATTGACCATTGGTTGCAAATTCCCTCCCCCTAAATGCCTCATCATTGTAGGGTTAGTTTTGTGATTATCAGAGACGGTTATTATAATTATGAAACCGCATTGTTCAACCTCGAGAATAACGTCCAGCAGGAGTTTATGTAAGTCCCATCCTGACAGCTGCTTCGTGAAAAAGAAGGCACACGGTATCTGATAATTTGTCGAAAGATCTCTTAGCACAAAACACAACACACGATTAGCTACTACTTGTTCCCGGCTGTAATTTTGATCCTCTCTTTCCTTTTAATGAGACGGTGCTGGAGTAGTGTCCTTGTACCCGAAGAAGGTGCAAGGGAAGTCTAATTTCTCTTATTAGATTTATTAGCACGCTATTTTATTTTGTGATATAAATTTTAATTTTGATAATGCGGAAATTATATTGATAATAATTATATAGTGTCACTAGCAACCCGCCCCGGCTTCGCCCGGGAACAGTTATGGATGTGCAAGGAATTCCTGTCAGACGTAATTTAAGAATGGCGAGGTGCAAGCCAAATGCCCCTCCCGTCCAAACTAAAAACACTTATAGTGGGCGATGTATCGAAGATAGAGATATGCTCTCACGGACTTTTTTGTAGAATTTCTCACGCTGAACAATTCTTACACTCATAATATAATGATATTTTTAACGGTTCGCCCAGCGTAAGCTTAAAAAGTGCACGGACGCCAGGCTATTTTTTCGACCTTTTCACTGAAATCGTTACTGCTTGGCTCCCTTTGGTCATAAATTAATTATTTTCTACACAAATCTTCCTCGAAATCACATTTACAAAATGGTGAAAGCAGCATCAAAATCCATCCAGTGGTTCTTGAGATTACACATTTAATATACGTACTGTACAGCTGATTCCTTATCGCGCCTATAATGGGAGGGGAGTGCGCTCTACCGGCAACGAGTAGAAACTTTCCAATTACATGTTATACATGGGTTCTGACTGGGAATGTCAAGGCCGGTATAGAGCGCAGCTCGTATTCAGTCGGCCGTGTTATATCATTCGAGTATTAAAATAATAGCGAATAATACTTCCTTCAAGGTCTCACGAAAATGGAATATTCGAACGACTTGACGGACATATTGTCGCTAGGCGACAACGACTAACACTGTATCATGATATTCAACGCCGCCCCAATAATAAATCGAACTTGATATTAACCGAGAGTTCCCTAATTACGTCATGATATCGTTAACTTCTACCTGCTCCACTCGGGCGCTAATGTCTCATGTAACCATACATGTTATCGTTAACTTCTACCTGTTCCACTCGGGCGCTAATGTCACATGTGTCCATACAATAAGCAGAAGGGGATTCTGTGCACATAATTTAATTAAAACTTCTCAAAGAATGGATTACTTTGAGACTGAAATGCTCATGCACAATCAGCAGTCATTTTGCTAATGACACTGTCATGTCAACATCTGTTTGAATGACAACAGATACTGTATACGAAAGACAACTAATTTCACGAAAATGCCGCTACAGTCGAATGTTGGAACCGCCATTTTGTATTGTGTATCCGATCTTTCAATTATATAGTCTTTGGTCTCACCAGCTACAAACTGTCTTCTTTTCGTTTCATCATTCGTCCTTATAGGTTGTGTGCTCAATCAAAACAATGCATCATATTATGATGAATGTGAGGCGACACTCAATTCCAAATGTTATAAAGATTAAAGGTGACGGTAATTGTCTGTTCAGGTCATTGGCATATTGTGAGTACAACAATCAGAGTTTATTTACACAGGTTAGAAAGCGAATTGTAAAACACGTTACTGACAATTGGAATAATTATTCTTCCTTTATTGTTGGCAACAGTGATATGTACGAAACTGTTATCAATACGAGCGATGATTACAAAATGTATATGTCTATGAATGGTATTCATGGAGGTCATGTTGAGTTAGTTGCCGCTGCTCAAGTTTACAAAATGGATATTGACATAATCACTAATAATAAAACTCATAGTGTAAAAGCAGAAAATACGCCATCAAATAGAATAATTTCTTTGCTATACTCTGGGGATGGGTGAAACGGTCATTATGACGTCTTAAATTCCGGTATCAGTGCTAACTCAGTTGAGAACGTGGATGCCAAGTCACTCGATTCAGTGGATGATTTACAGTTTCAAACTAAGAGTGGGTTTGCGTGCAGTAAAACCCCAGGATCGTGTCGGAAGCGAACCTCAGAACCAGTTAGCCAGAGACAAAATGTGATAAGAATTAAAGGTGACGGAAATTGTCTGTTCAGGGCATTGGCATATTGTGTGTACAACAGTCAGAGTTTATTTACAAAGGTTAGAAAACGAATTCTTCAACATGTTACAGACAATTGTAATAAGTATTCTTCCTTTATTGTTGACAACAGCGATATGTACGAAACTGCTATCAATACGAGCGATGATTACAAAATGCATATGTCTATGAATGGTGTTCATGGAGGTCATGTTGAGTTAGTTGCCGCTGCTCAAGTTTACAAAATGAATATTAACATAGTTACTAATAATAAAACGCATACTGTAAACGCCGAAAATACGCCACCAAATAGAATAATTTCCTTACTGTATTCTGGAGATGGCCGGAACGGTCACTATGACGTCCTAGATGTCAGTGCTAACTCAGAGTCAAGTATGGTCGAAAACGTCAATACCAAGAAACAGAAACGAGCACTACGCGACTCAAATCGATATCAGAAACAGATTGTCACAAAACCGTTCTCAGCCACTTATCGATGTGCTATTTTTGATACTATTCCCTACATGGAACCATTCTCAATTGGAAGTCTGTGTAACATTTGACACTACTGCTCAGCTGTATACTTTTCAAAAGAGAAAAATACAAGTGGTCGCTTTTCTTTTTGTTGTAGCGATGGCAAAGTGAAACTTCCACCATACACAATACTTCCAAGAATTAAGCAGTTGTTTACGAATTTGACGAAATCAGTAAAAATTTTAGGAAAAATGTTCGGCAGTATAATAATGCTATGTCGTTTGTATCCTTTGGTGCTACTGCTGAGCTACTACCGAGCCATTGGCCTTACTGTTTCAAAATCAATGATGTCATTCATCATAGAATTTCCCCTTTATATGCCAGAAAACAGGAAAACAGTTCATATGGCCAATTATACATATTAGAATTTTCAGAGGCAAATGATTTAAGGCTACTGAATGATGCTAATCACGAACTGAGAGAAGATACCCTCAGTCTTTCAAAGCGTTTACTAGATCAGCACAATCCTTACGTGCGCTCTTATAAAACAATGCACGAGAAAGTAAGTGAAGAGAAACAAGTAGTTCCGTGAAGAACTATACAGCCTATTTTCAAATATCCTGCTCATGTTAATTGCCTCTATCAACATACAAAATTTCAGTTTAATTGCTGTAACAGATTCGTAGATATTGAGAACCGTCTAAATATTTCAGATGTTCGCCAGGTTGGATTTTTATTTTTGTACTATTACATTAAGATTATTGTGTACGTGTGGTATTCAAACTGCAATCGCATGATTAGAACACAAGAAGTAAAAACGAGATTCTAAAATTACGCACAGCAGCCATCTTGTGATTATGCAAACAATTGATATAAATTAGATGCCAGTGGATCAACATTTGTAAAAGCATTTAACGTGCAACGTTTCATGGCACTCGGATAGTTAATTCGCGAGAAACGTCCATTTAAATATTTCTACTTCGCGTCGCCGCCATGTTGGATTTGTGCTCACCAGGTTACTGAAAGTCCTATAGGTGAACATATGTTCATAATGGAGGAGACACCAGAAGAACAACACGGATTCATACCAGGAAGATCGACAATCCAAGCAATACAGAAAGTACTAGGATACATAGGTGAAGCACTAAGTGTACCCAAAGGCAGCGCATACGCGACCTTCGTAGATTATCAAAAAGCTTTTGATGGAGTGAACAGGAACATTCTCATCCAAAAACTGAAGACAGTTCTAGGACCAGAAGACCCTTTCCTTAGCCTCATAACAAGCATACTGCACAGCAACGTAATAAGCATATGTGACGGTCAGCTAGAATCAAGGAACATAAAACAGACAAATGGAGTTCTACAAGGTGACCCTCTAAGCCCGATACTTTTCAACATGCTCACAAACGACGTAGTTCAAAAGATCACAACGGAAGGGGTAAAAATACTGCTCTATGCAGATGATATGGTGATCCTAAGCAAAAACAGGGAAGCGATGCAGCAAGCTATCAATAGGTTAGAGGAATGGACGAAAGAAAACGAACTTAAAATAAACCAGAACAAGACAAAAGTAATGAAGTTTCGCAAAGGCGGACGAATATCCTCGAAGGATGTCTTCACATGTGGGGATCACACTTTAGGCATAGCGAAGGCGTACAAATATTTAGGGGTAACTCTGCAGGTCACCGGATTCACCTTCACAAGGCATGTTGAGGAAAGATCAATCTCCGCAATAAAAGCCACATTGGAAATCAAAAGACTTCATAACCTCATGACTGCTGCATTGTTAAAATATGTCCTGAAGGCGAAACGGTGAACTACGATGAAATTACTTCTTTTCTAAATGCTAGGTATGTTGGTCCAACAAAAGCCGCATTCAGGATATTTTCATTTCACATGCATGAACAGTCACATTCTATCGTGCGATTACCAGTTCACTTGCCAAACTTGCAAAATATATATTTTAAAAATAACGCTCCTGATATTTTACTTCAAGCACAGTTGCGCAACACGGACATTCAAGCGTGGTTCAAGTTAAATCAAGATTCGTAAGCCAGAAATCCGTATATATATCTCTTGAAACACCAGTATATTACGTCTGGAATAAGAGCAACTGCCAGTGGCAAATAAGAAAAAATGTTTCAAAAACTATAGGCAGAATGTATCATGTTTCGCCTACAGAAACAGAAAAGTATTATTTACGCCTGTTATTGCTTCACGTCAAAGGAGCTACCAGCTTCCTGGATCTACGAACATATAAAGCAGTTTTCTATTCTACTTTTAAAGAAACAGCTAACGAGCGAGGTTTGCTGATTGACGATTCTGAATGGCAGCGTTGTTTGGAAGAAGCGTCACAATTTCAGATGCCTTCTCAGTTACGACAACTGTTTTCTTATATATGTATCTTTCAGATCCCTCCAAATGTAAGATAGTTTTGGGATATTTTCAAGAACTCATTATCAGAAGATTATCTGCAGTTTCACGAACCTAACATTGCATATCAGTTCACTCTTATACATATTTCCAATACATTAAATCTCCATGGTCTTCCCATTACTTCTCTCGAATTGCCAGATATTATTGATATTTTCCCTCAGACAAATTTTCCAATGAATTATCCAAAACTTAATGAGGATCAATTAAGTCGGATGATAAACCAAGCAAATGGAAACCAAACGGCTATAATTACAGAAATTTTCGGGTTAGTACAAAACAGCAATGAAAAGATGAGTAATGCATATTTCATTGACGGTCCAGGAGGTATCGGGGAAACATTTATTTACCAATGCTGGATTCACAGTTGCACAAATTTGGGGTTAAATGTAGTTTCTGTTGCAAAGACTGGTATTGCAGCAATGTTACTACCTCAGGGGCGCACTGTACACAGCCAGTTCAAGTTACCTCTACATTTACATATAAGTTCAGTATCAGGAATAAAAGTTAACAGCAAGGAAGCTTTTTATATTCGTTCAGAAAAACTTATCATTTGGAATGAAGCCCCTATGGCTAATAAGCACGCATTGATGTGTGTAAATCGGCTGCTCAAGGACATCTTGAATAACGACGTGCCTTTCGGAGGAAAAATTATCATCTTAGGTGGAGATTTCAGGCAGGTATTGCCTGTTGTGCCTCACGCATCTAGAGCAGCTTCAGTCCAAATGTCAGTAAGGTTCTCTCCTTTGTGGCCATTATTCAAAATTTTTTAACTCAACAAAAATATGCGAGCGGATATAGATCAACGTGACTTTGCAAACGTCTTGATACAAATTGGTAACGGTGAATACCCTCACGTCGATGGAGAAAATTCAGAATTAGTCGACTTACCACCCTCCATCATTGCTAAAACTGATATCATCACTGAAATATATGGAAACGAAGTTTCCACACTGAAAGATATTTCACGCTTTTCAAAAATTGCGATTTTAGCACCTAAAAATGAACACTGTAAAGAAATCAATGACAAAGATTTAGAGCTAATCCCAGGATCATCGAGAACTTACATCAGTGTGAATAATTTAATTACTGAAGATGAGAGTAAACTTCTACAATTCCCAACTGAATTTTTAGACAGCTTAGACATAAGTGGATTGCCACCTCATATCCTTCGACTAAAAGAAGGCTCTATTGTGATTTAGTTGAGAAATATTAATGTTACCCAAGGTCTGTTGAACGGTACTAGACTGTTGGTTCGGAAGGTGCATGACAATTGCTTACACCTGGAAATTATTACTGGCGTAAATGTTGGAACCAATGTTCTACTTCCTCGCCTTGACCTTACGCCATCAGATACTTCTATGCCGTTTTCCTTCAAAAGGAGGCAGTTTCCAGTATGTTTGGCTTTTTGTATAACTATCAATAAAGCTCAAGGTCAAACACTAGATCAAGTAGGCATTTATCTACCTCAACCGGTGTTTAGCCACGGACAACTGTGTGTCGCACTATCGCGAGCAAAATCCTTTCGTGACGTCAAAGTTCAAATAGAACCAAAAGGCAAGCGAACAGCAAATGTCGTATGGAAGGAAGTATTATTGGAATGTTGAAACGAATGTTGCGGAGGAGCACAGACCTCAGCAAACGGGGCACAGATTAAATAACAATTATACAAGGACGTCCGAATCCCTAATACGATAACTGTCCTGTGGTAATGGTAAAAAAGTGCTATTGTCCTACATCGGTGATTACTATCCTACATTCTGCTCTTTCATTCCCTCAGTTCTATAACTAAGATATACTCAATCAAATTTACAGCTTAATAAATATTAATTCCTTCTGTGTGAGTTATCTTTTCATTTCTCATAAATCTCCTTGACTCACTATTCAATCCGTAGTGGTGGAGGCGATAGCTGTCTTTACAGAGGTGTGCAAATTATTAGATTCGATGTCAGTTTTCCAAAATTGCATTTTTACTTTTCACGGTTTCATGCACTAAGTAGGCCTATGTTTAGAAGGCGATGAAATTACTTCAAATGTTTAACCAAGACTCCTAATTATATTTTAATTTAAGAAACTCAAATTAAAATGATTTTTTAGAATTTTTACTAACAGAGGAGCCTTGCAAATGCAAGATGCCACACGTTTCGTTTTTATTACTTCACTCTACTTTACGTGTGGATTTAGAGCAGAGGGATTTGGGGTCTTTTAACTGATGAACGCTATTGAACTATTCAAAGATTCATGAACTATTCAGTGAAATCACCTGACTTAAATTCTAAAGTCAATGAAAAATTGATAGCGGACCCAGCTCACATATCCCTCGGAATCCAATAATCTGAAAGTTTCCAGACGCAATTCCTTATGGGAAAAGGTGTAATTCCACGGGAGAGGAAACACTACTAAGTAGGATAACAAAATTAGTTGGTCAATAAAATGATTTTGAATAAAAGAAATTATGACTTATTAAAATTATTTTATTTAATTCTATTAATTTGCACACTTTTATAATTATGTTACCCAAGAGTTACGGTGCATCTCTAAATTCAAAAATAAGAGACCCATCTTTTATTTTAAATGTAAACCATTGGTATCATAAGTAGACAGATCACCGAATTGTACTGCTGTACCATTAAATTGTGTGGATATCTCTATCTACTTAGTATAAAGCAAAGGTTCCCAATTCTTGGATGTAACGGGTAATCTCGAGAGCAAATTGGTGGATTTTGATGCGGTTTTAACCATTCTGTGAAGGATTTCTCGATTAAGATGAAGGATTAGGTAGAAAAAAAATATTTATGACATTTTATGGGTAAACCGTTAAAAATATAGATATGCTCTGAGAATTGTTCAGCACGAAAAGTTCTGCAGGAAAGATCGCGACAGCTCCCACATCGACCACTGTAAGTGTTTTTACGTTTTCATTTCTTCAAGCAATCTCCATTCAGTGGAAATTTAAATTACTAGCTTCAGAGTGAGTTTATGAGCTTGCCAGCGACCTATCACCCTACCTTCAGCCAGCAACAAACTGTCGCGTCGTGTCGAGTTAATACTTCAGAGATGATGATGATAATTGTTGATTTAAGGGGCCTAACATTTAGGTTATCGGCCCCTAATGGTCTGGGTGATTGCGAAAACGACAATGAAGTGGAAACCAGAACGAAAATTAAGTGAGAAGGAAAATACTTACAAAAAGGAACTCAGATTGAAACTACTCGCAAAATGGAGAGCGGTAATACTTACAAAAGGGAATTTAGAACGAAAATACTCACAAAAGGAATAGATTGAAAAATACTTACAAAAAGCAAATGAGATTGAAAATACGTACAAAATGCAATTGAGGTTCAAAATACTTACAAAATGCAATTGAAATTGAAAATACACAATGCAATTTAGATTGAAAAAAGTGCATTTCAGATTCCAAAAAACACGCAGAGCAATTGAAATTCAAAATACTTAAAAAATGCAATTGAAATTGAAAATGCTTACAAAATGCATGGTAGATTCAAACTACTCAATTGGATGGACTATACTTACAGAATGCAATTTAGATTTAAAATACTTACAAAATGTAATTTAGATTCAAAATACCCACAAAATGCAATTGAGAATCAAAATACCTGCAAAATGACCACCATACAAAATGCAATTTAGATTCGAAATACTCACAAAAGTCCCATCCCCTGTTTTGAAAGACTTACTAAAAGACAATTTAGATTGTCGATCCTTACAAAATCCAATCGAGGTTGTAAACACTAGCAAAATGCAATTTACTGTAGATCGAAAAGACTTAAAAAATGCAACGTAGTCTGAAAACACCTAAAAAATGGAGTGTGGATGCAACAGAAATCGCTCAATGGAATTTAGATACACGGGAGCCAATTAACAAAAAAAAATGTGCGGGATCTTAAAGAGTAAAGGAAATATCATGAAAAGAAAACAAGAGGTCTGACCCCTCGAAGAAGGAGGGATCAGGAAAGATGAGACAAGGGCCAATTAAGGCAGGAAAGTGAATGACTCCCTAGGCCTCGGATACCCTAATGCCGTCGGGGTCGGAAAAGAACAAGAGTTGACCAAGGGATGTCGACAGGAAAGAAGACGGAGAGGAGCCCGGCACAAGTAAGTGGAAGCAATGCCCGACTCAGCTGGGGTCCCGTGGTCGCCAACCCACGTACTTCAGAGAAGGGTATAGCTTATGTGTTTGGAGTTAGCTGTTCACCTCGGCTTTTCAGAATTGCGTCTGGAACCTGACGTCCGTGCGCCTTTTAAGCTTACGCTGGGTAAATAGTGCCACACACACACAGATGGCATTTGATCTCATAAGTCTACTTCATCATTTACCCAAAAGCGACGGTACGTTAAATGTCTGTTCAGGTAACTAGCATGAACACATGCAAATGTCATATGGACAGAAGTGCTGTAGGATTGAAGTGAATGCTGCGGAGCAGCTCGGGTCTTCTAGTTATTTAATTAAATTTCAAAAGGGAAGATGGTACGCTAGCATTGAACAACAAGGAAAATTGTGACATCTTGGCTGCATATTGTGAGAAGTTGTTAAATTGTCCAAAACCGACAGACAAGTTGAGTTTCAAATTTACAACACAAAATTCTGACTTTACGCCACCAGATGTAAACGAAGTTGAAGGTATTATCAACTCACATAAAAATAATAAAGCCTCAGGCGAGGATGGGATAATTGCAGAAATGTGGAAGCTTGTAGATGATGAAATTTTAAGGGCGACGACAAATCTACAGTATTTCAGAAAATTTGGATTGAGGAAGCAATTCCAGAAGACTGGACAATCGCCTTAATTCATCCACTACATAAAAAAGGCAAAAAAATTGATGTCAATAGTTATAGGGGGATCACATTGTTGTCTGTCACATATAAAATATTTGCCGAATTACTTCTAAACAGACTTGAACCACAGATCGAACCACAGCTTGGCGAGTTCCAAGGAGGTGTCAGAAGAAATAGATCGTGTGCAGAACAAATTCTTAGTTTAAAATTGATATTAAAATATTACATCATTAGGCCAAATAATATCTTTATCTCATTCGTTGATTTTCAGAAAGCGTATGATTCAGTGGTTAGGGATACTGTTTTTGACACATTGAAGGAATACCAAGTTGATCAAAAAAACATAAATTTAATAAAACTTACATTAACTAATACGATTTCAAGAGTCAAATTTTCAAATGGAGCTAGTGAGCCTTTCGAGGTAAAAACTGGGCTAAGACAAGGGGACAGTCTATCACCACTGCTTTTCAATTTGGTCTTGGATAAGGCCATGAGGACGTTTTGGGAGAAGAACGATTCAAGTGCTAAAATTGGTACAAAGAATCAGAACCTCAAAGTCAAAGGTTTAGCATTTGCTGACGACGTAGCGTTGTTTGCCGAATCAGAACAAGAAGCTATTAACCAAATTGATCAGTTAAAAGAAACGGCGGAAAAAACGAGCTTACAGATTTCGTTGGTAAAAACCGAGAACAAGTGATCAGAATTACACTAGGAAAATGATAAAAACAAATTATGGGAGCATCAGGGTCACTGACCGATTTAAATATCTTGGAGAAATAATTAGTAGCAATGGGACGGATAAATTGGCAATTGAGAACAAAAAAGGGAAATTGGAAAGATTAAATTTTTGTACAAAAAATATATACAATAAAAAGAACCTGTCTATCAATGCAAAATTACGACATTTTAATACAGTTTTTAGACCAGTCATCTTGTACGGCATGGAAACTACAAATATAACCGGAATGGAGAATTTGCTCAAGATAGAAGAATTTTAAGAAGGATTTATGGTCCTAGGAAAACACAGGAAGGTTATAGACTGAGATCCAATGCAGAAATGTATAGTAAAATCGACAACCTTGAAGTGATGATCAGAAAACGGCGATTCAGTTCTACGGACATATGGTACGCATGGATTGCTCAAGGTTAAACAAACACATTTTTGATAAAATCTGGAACTATAAAGGGCAAGGAGGCTATGTAAAGCAAATGAAGGAAGAACTTCAAAAATTCAAAATTACTGAAGAAGATTGTCTAAAACGAATAGAGTACAGAAAAAAATAATTTGGCCTCAAAATTCTTGTCGGGGAGAAGAAGAATCTCAACAGAGGAGAATGGACTGCTGAAAGAAGAGCTGCGCAGTCGAACAGGATGAAAGACTTCTGGAAGAGAAAGAAGGAAACTAGACCTATAAAGATATGATATTTGCGTGGTCCTTGTTGGCCTGTCCGGGGTGTATATAATCAGTAAGTAATTAAATGAATGAATAAATAAGATGTTCAGTAAAGAACATATAGCCTACTTTCTCCTAAATGCATGGGTATTGTTATAACTCTTTGTCCTTTTCAAGGAGTATGATTGAATGTTGGCTTTAGTAGCTTGTTAAAATACAACGTGCTATAGGGATATTAAACATGAATATGAGGTGCCCTTTGCTAGTGCTACCTCTGTACCAAATTTCGTTCAATTCGGTTTCACCGTGTTTGAATTGATAGGGGGAATCGATTTGCACACATACTTGGCCACCATCTGCAAACTATTGGGCTGATGTTCTTGCAGTTTGGTCTGAATATGTTTCCCACATAATGATATGGTGTTGCAAAATTTGGTAGAGACTAGATTATTAGGTTGGTCGTAATTACATGTTAGCTTTTAACATTTGGGTGGCCGCGATTACGTTTCCGTCAAGATAGCGGTGATATAAAACATGACACTGAGGTGCCCTTTGCTAGTGCTACCTCTGTACCAAATTTCGTTCCATTCGGTTTCACCGTGTTCGAATTGATAATTGGAATCGATTTTCACACAAAGATGGCCGCCATCCGCAAAATATTAGGCTGATGACCTATTAGTTTGGTCAAAGGATGCTCCCTCCATAAAGGTATGTTGTTGCAAAATTTGCTAGAGATCGGATGATTAGGCTAATCGTATTTTGATTTAAGCTTTGACCTTTGGTGTGGCCGCCATTACGTTTCCGTCAAGATGGCGGCGATATAAAACATGACACTGAGGTGTCCTTTGCTAGCGCTACCTCTGTACCAAATTTCGTTCATTCGGTTCCACCGTGTTCGAATTAATAGGGGGAATAAATTTTGACATAAAGATGGCCGCCATCCGCAAACTATTAGGCTAATGGCCTATTAGATTGGTCAAAGGATGCTCCCTCCATAAAGATATGGTGTTTCAAAGTTTGGTAGAGATCGGATGGTTATGTTAGTCGTAATTTGATTTAAGCTTTAAACATTTGTGTGGCCGCCATTACGTTTCTGTCAATATGGCGGCGATATAAATCATGACACTGAGATGCCCTTTGCTAGTGCTACCTTTGTACCAAATTTCATTCCATTCGGTTTCACCGTGTTTGAATTAATAGGGGGAATCGATTTTGACACAAAGATGGCCGCCATCCGCAAACTATTAGGCGAATGACCTATCAGATTGGTCATAGGATGCTCCCTCCATAATGGTGTGTAGTTGCAAAATTTGGTTAGAGATCGGATGATTAGGTTAATCGTAATATGATTTAAGCTTTGAACATTCGTGTGGCCGCCATTACGTTTCAGTCAAGATGGCGGCGATATAAAAGATGACACTGAGGTGCCCTTTGCTAGTGCTACCTCTGTACCAAATTTCGTTCCATTCGGTTCCACCGTGTTCGAATTAATAGGGGGAATCAATTTTGACATAAAGATGGCCGCCACCCGCAAACTATTAGGCTAATAACCTATTAGATTGGTCAAAGGATGCTCCCTCCATAAAGGAATGTTGTTGCAAAGTTTGGTAGAGATCGGATGGTTATGTTAGTCGTAATTTAACTTAAGCTTTGAACATTTGTGTGGCCGCCATTACGTTTCTGTCAAGATGGCGGCGATATAAAACATGACACTGAGGTGCCTTTTGTTAGTACTACCTCTGTACCAAATTTCGTTCCTTTCGGTTGCACCGTGTTCGAATTAATAGGGGGAATCGATTTTCACACAAAGATGGCCGCCATCCGCAAACTATTACGGTGATGGCCTATTGGTTTGGTTAAAGGATGCTCCCCCCATAAAGGTATGTTGTTGCAAAATTTGGTAGAGATCGGATGATTAGGTTAGTCGTAATTTGATTTAAGCTTTGAACATTTGTGTGGCCGCCATTACGTTTCCGTCAAGATGGTGGCGATATAAAACATGACACTGAGGTGTCCTTTGCTAGTGCTACCTTTGTACCAAATTTCGTTCAATTCGCATTCACCGTGTTCGAATTGATAGGGGGGGGGACAGACATTCAGAGTACACACACTCACACACACACAGACACACACACACACACACACAGACTCACTCACACACATACACACACACACACACACACAGACTCACACACACACATACACACACACAGACAGACACACTTTTTTCGCCCTGTGTTGATCTCATAAGTCTACTTTCGTTTTTTGCAAAAATCGAAAGTAGGCTAAAAATAAATAAGTAAGAAAATGCGGAGATTTCATGTACTACTGAAAGGCCAGGAATGTTTTTATTTATGTACAGTATACTGTTGTAGTCAAATCAATTTAATGCTTTCCAGAATCACAGATTATTATTAAAGGATGTAGGGGAGACTTTGCCAACTTCGCAGTACGGCTAATTCCGCAGTTCATGAAATATTCCTTTTTTGCAAATATACGTCGGTGCAAGATACGAGTTCATCTCACCAGTTGTGTTGAGTCAACTACACTGTTTAATTTCTCTTACTATGAATTTCGAAATGCCAAATGCTACAACCTAGTAGTAAAATCGTGAAAACCTGTGTTGCACTTAGTGAAGTATTGTTAAAATCACATGCTTTTTGGAGATTCATTTATGTGGCACTAGTAGTAATGAATAAGGTTCGGAAGTTAAGGAAAAGTCATATTAGCCTACTTTCGATTTTTGCAAAAAATGAAAGTAGACTTATGAGATCACTACAGGGCCAAAAATTGTGTGTATATCTGTGTGTGTGTATGTGTGTGTGTGTGAGTCTGTGTGTGTGTGTGTGTGTGTGTGTGTGTGTGTGAGTGTGTGTACTCTGAATGTCTGTCCCCCCCCCTATCAATTCGAACACGGTGAAACCGAATTGAACGAAATTTGGCACGGAGGTAGAACAAGCAAAGGGCACCTCAGTGTCATGTTTTATATCGCCGCCATCTTTACCAAAACTGAATGGCGGCCACTCAAACGTTCAAAACGTAAAATCAAATAGCGACTAACCAAATTATCCTAGCTCTACCAAATTTGGTAACAAGATATCATCATATAGGACGCGTCTTTTGACCAAACTACAAGGTCATCCGCCGTAACATTTCAGGATGGCGGCCGTGCGAATTATGCAAACTTTATAATCCATATCATGGGACCCACCAGTTCCGATTATCGAGCCGAGAATCGATTTAACTGATCTAAAGGAAGAGGCACGTTCGAAATTAAAAGTTTATTTTGTAATACTATAGTGCAGAAGTGATTTTAAAAAGCTGAGCCGTCTCGGTAAGAAGACAAGATGGCAGCGGATATCTTGTGCCTGACTTATATTTCACTAATTTGAGTATTGCATGCAATATAGCGTACTGATATAAAATAAATAAACTTTGTATGAAATGCTTTATAAATAAATAATATACTCCAGTGATGAAATCGTTAAGTCTAAATCGTTATTTGCTAACAAGTTATATGTAAGTCATTTTATATAGAACGATGTTCGTTGGCACAAATGGCTCTGTGGTAAAGCGTTGGCCTATCACTCATATGCCTAAGTTTCAAACCCCATCAGATTTTTTTTTGCTTGAAATTTTATATATTTATTGTTTTGTAATGATTCAGACGATTTAAAATTAAGCGTTATAATGTGCATATTGCGGGGGAAAATATATATTTAATTAAAACATAATTCACCAGCAGATTTGCTCGAGACATCTAGCGGCCAAAAAGGTAACTGCACGCCGGCCTACTTATTAACCTCAAGATTTTATTGAAAAGTTTCTTCTTATGGCCACTAGAATGCACTCGCCCTGTTAGGGTTATATTGTTCGTTACTTCTCCACTAGATGTCACGACTGGTCTACGAGGGACTCCATTGGTTAGTACCGTATACCATTGGCATTCTATGCGCATCGAACTTGAAGAATGGCAAGATGATACTACGATAAATTTTTACTTTTTATTTTAAAGGGTTTGTAACAGCCTATTGTGCGTTATTTGAAAATGTTATTTGAAGTAAAGAACAAAACGATTTCACATAGTAACTGAATTCTAGCCGTTGGTGCTAGTTCAGGTTATTAATTAATACTTTTATTTCAGGCAAATAGCAATCGAAAATATCCACATAGTTTGTATACACACATCTCTGTAGGGTCATGGAAAGATTTGTTAATTCAATTAGGGCTGTGAAAGCCATGCACAACCAGACGTATAAAGACATGCCTCAACTCAAAGTTGGATGTTGCCCACGGCAGATCGATTATGTAATAATAACAATAATAATATTGTTATTTGTTTTACGTCCCTTTTAATTACTGCTGCTTTTAGATACGCCGGGGTGCCGGAATTTTGGCCCGAAGGGGATCTTAAACGTGCCAGTAAATCTACTGACACGGCTCCCTCGCATTTGTGCACTCTCAAATGGCAGCTGACTGCGCCAGGATACGAACCTGCAACCAAGGGCCCAGCAAGCGAGAACGTTACCGCTGAGCCACGCAGCCAGTCCGGTCGATTATGTCTCCAGATCCATAATATTCTTGAGATACTTCTTATCTATCTTTCTTCAATGATGGTAGTAGTTTTTTTCTAGGTTGTGGCGTTTGGTAGAGGTAAATAGTTTCTAAGGTCTTCAACCAAGAAATGATTCTATTATACTCTTTGATAATAGCAACGAGTTATAACTATACTCATACATTTAGGAGAAAGTAGGCTATATGTTCTTTACTGAACATCTTGTTTTTTTCCTGAGCTCATTTTACCCGAAATCTGAAAAATAAATTTGAATGACGGGTCCCTGACCACGTTTAAAGCAATTTGATGTTGCCTATAAATGCATATTTCAACAATTTTTATTGTTTTGGTTATATTTTAGTGATATAAGGTCATATTTGGTTATAATTTCAGCATTTTCGTTTTAAATTGAGGCGTCGTTAACTTGGTACGCGTCGAGTTTCAAACACAGGATATCCAAATAGTGCAGTAGACATTTTTTTTCTTTCTTTTCCCGGAAGAGGCAGATAGCAGGTTTAGAAGACCTGATTCCAAGAAGGCGCTCCTCTACGGACGTCTTTTAGCACATCTTTCTGGACAAGTTAGATTGCGACACTGTGCGCATGAGATCACAGAACATAACGATAGTGTGCTTCCGCCTTTCAACAGGATGTCACGCTTTTGGTACTTAAGACGTTTACTGTATGTTAGTGATACTCTACCTATCCCAAAAATTCATGTCATATTTCATAGTTTAGGTCATATTTTATAGTTTTTAGGTCATATTTACCTATTTTTAGGGCATATTTCCTTGCCATGTCACATTGTCGTTTTAGACAAGGTACCGCAGACTTAGCACTGGTACCAATAGAATAAAAGAAAACTAAAAAGTTACCAATTTCAAATCTCTACGAAAGTGATAAGATTGATTTAGCGCAGCGGTATCCAATCTTGGTGGTACGCAACGAACCGGTTAGTGGTACGCCAAAAATAAACAGTAATGACGGGCGCCATGTTCCCATCGTACAAGTCAGTCGTTACGTTATTCACGCACGCCAAGGTCAATGCTCCCCCTCGACAAAATACCATAACCCTATCACAGTCATTTCACCTCTGCACTGCTAATGTCTTGATTCGTCTATTTTTGCCAAACTAATCGCTAAAATTAATTGGATTTCAATAAAATCAAAATTTAACAAATCTTATGTACTGTAATTGTTTATTTTTCTCAGCTAAACACTTAACATCTTTATTTGCGTAAGTAAATAAAATTAAAATTGAAAATTATATTTACCATTTTGTTGAAATGAAATGCATACTAACAGCAAACAAATAACACATTGAAATATTGCGTATACTGTATTCAAAAAGTAAGTTATAAACAGTTGTAAGTTATTTTTTATTGTTGTTGTTGTTAGAGTCTTCAGTCTTTTGACTGGTTTGATGCAGCAATCCATTCCTCCCTGTCCTGAGCTAATCGTTTCATCTCTACATAGCTACCACACCCTACATCCGAGGCAATCTGTTTAACATATTCTAACCTTGGTCTACCCCTACAGTTCTTGTCCTCGACCCTTCCTTCCATAATTAAGCTTGCTAATTCTGGGTGTCTTAGTACTTGTCCTACCAACCTATCTCTCCTCTTCATTAGCAGTCGCCAGAAACATCTCTCCTCTCCCACTAGTCTTAATACCTCTTCGTCTGTAACCCTCTCATCTTCATCATTCTCCTGTAACACCACATTTCAAACGCTTCAATTCTCCTCTTTTCTGCTGCAGCAATAGTCCAATTTTCACTTCCATAGAGTGCCACGCTCCAGACAAAAGCCTTCAGAAATTACTTCCTAATACCTAAATCTATGTTCGATGTCAACAGATTCCGTTTCTGTAGAAATGCTTTCCTTGCCTGAGCTAACCTACTTTTTATATCCTCTTTGCTTCGTCCATCACTAGTTATTTTGCTTCCTAAGTAACAGAAGTCTCCTAGTTTCGTTGGTTTTTCACCTGCCAATGTGATGTCCATAGAGGTTTCTGATTTATTTCGGCTGCATTCCAATATTTTTGTTTTACATTTATTAACTTTCATCATGAATTATTTCCTCAAGATGGAGTCCACACCATTCAAAACTCATTCAAATCCTCAGGCGTGTCGGCCAAGATGACTATGTCATCGGCAAATCTCAGAGTTGAAATTATCTCTCCTTGAATCTTCATTCCCACTTTATTTTATATTATTTTTTTATTATTAATGTTTTATTATATCGCCCGTTAAATATTAAACATTTTAAAAGTTTACTTTAAAGGGGGTACTATTTTAGATATCTATGAAGGGGTACGGGAGAAAAAGAAGGTTGGAACCGCTGATTTAGATAATCCATGCTCGATTAAATTTTAAGAACTTGATATATGCCACAAATGCAATAGGCTAACGTAATAATTTAATTTCTTTGTTAAGATTTTTGAAGACGTTTCGTATGTGGGGCCTTGAGACATGGTGGTCATCATTGGATGTGTGTTGAATCTGTCTGTAAACAGTTTTTTTTTTGTGGTAACAGTAGCAGCGAGTAACAGATTTTTTAGAGTCAAAGTTTGGGTAAGGTGACCCTGAACTTGAAGTAATTTCCATGGGGAGTATTGTAGCCCATCCCGTTACAGTACCGTCCATCATTGGCCAATCAGCCATTTGGCCTACATATTGCAGGAAGATGTGTGGTCAGCGTGACAGTTGTCCTCAGCATTTAAAATCTTGGCTTTCTTGACCGGGTGGCTGCCTCTCTGATCTAGCAACTACTCAATTGTCCTCATGAGGTTGACTGAACTCCGTTCCAGCCCTCACATCAGCTTTTAAATCCCTTACGTAGACGGAAATCGAACCCGGGACCTCCAGGTGTGAGGCAAGTGAGCTACCCCGACACCACGGGTCCTGCAGAGAATGGGAAAACTCCGTGGAAAATGCTGTCAATGCCAGGATTGGAACCTTTGAACTTCACAGGTCAAGCTTCTCCGTGCTGTCTTGATGTGTGGCTTGGCGAGTATACACCGCGGAGGCACGAGTTCGATTCCCGGTTCTGCCCAGAATTTTAATTCTCGTCTGAAGGCTGGAACGGGCTACACTCAGCCTCGTAAGACAAAACTGAGAAGAGGTGGGTTTGATTCCTATATCAGCCACCGTGGAAGTAGTTTTCCGTGTTTCCCACTTCTATTCCAGGCAAATGCCGGGATAGTTCCTATCTTAAGGCCACGGCCGCTTCCTCCCAATTCCTCACCTGAACTACAAATAACCCACTAATACAGACACCACATTAACACAGGATATCAGACTAATACTATACACACCCAAGTACACGGGGCTAAATGACCACGATGTCTCAAAGCTTCGAAATAAATTAACACACAAAAATAACGAGCAGGGCTATGCAGCGCAGATGTTCCAGCTACTCGAAAGGATAGGACATTCTTTCCGATTAAAGAAGTGACTGCTGGGTCGCAGTGTGCGCCAAGTTTAACATTCAGTGCTCATCGTCAATTATTCAGTGATTAACCTATCGTCTGGGTGTCAAGGGCTATGACATTGGTAATCTATTCCTAAAATTAGAGACTCAATGGAGATTTAACGCAGATGTCCTTGGTTCGTGGTCGTCGTTGTGACCAGACTTCGTGTAAAACGCATATCAAAACAATTGCCTATTGTCTGACGCACACTATTCATGACGAACGTTCCTGGAATTGAATTTACACACACGTCATTTGATTACCAACGTGTAGTTGTTTCAATGACATCATTCATTTAAGCGCTTAGTACGGATTTGTAATGTTAATGATAGCTACTGCACCTGTCGGTTTCTATCCTTCCACCGTGCCGCGATAAGCAATCATTGTTCCTGTGTTTGACAGTAGAGTGCGGAAGACATGTCTCTGTGAATTATTGATCAACATGGTACAAATGAACACCAGTTAAATGACTCGTAGGATCATCTCTGTACACGTATTAGCTGCAATAAAGAATCTATGTGTTAAGGGGTGTGATAGCACAGTGACTTAGCAACTTGTCTTTTACATGGACGTCACAAGTTTGTATCCCGGTAGCTGGAGGTTGAACCTTTCTCTATAAAAAGGTTGGGATGACAGTCAACTGAAATGCTCTTAAAATTGTTACAACGTCCATTTATTTTATTAGATTAATTTATAGCCGCTTTAACTTAGAAAGTCTTATGGCGACTTTCACTGTAGATTTACATCATACAATACAATACATTAAATTGAATACACAATACAATCTTAAAATGAACACTAGAAATAAAGAAAAGTTCCACTACTATGAGTTGATCAATCAGATTTTGAAACAAAGTTCAGAGTCTTTGAAGAACTTGATGAGTTTTTTGAGCTGTGAAAGAGATGAGAAGGCTTTACATATCATCTTGGGAATGCTGTTGTGCTGGCGCCAGTGGTTGTAGAGAGCACAGTCTGAGATTATGTGCTGCACAGTCAGTACGCTGTTACATGTTGAGCAGACAGGAGGCTGTTTCTTCTCGAGGATATAGCTGTGGGTGATGTTGGTATGACCTATTCTTATTCGTGATATTAGAACTTGATCGTGCCTGGAAAGTTTATGATGGAGGTATTGTTCTGTGGTTCCTGATGTTATTTCATGGAGTTTACTGGTAGAAGTTCTAAGCCAATGATTCTTCCACTGTTGGAATACTTTTCTTTTGACGTAGGAAATGATGTCAGTATGAGGTGTAGCTATTGTAGGATCACATAAAGGTACAAGTGTGGCTTCTTTAGCTGCTTGATCGGCAGATTCATTGCCATGAATGCCTCTGTGAGAGGGTACCCACACAAATATGACTTGTTTACCTTGCTTCACCACTTTATGGAATATCAATTGAATTTCTTGTACAAGGACGTTTGTCGAAGATAGATTCTCTATTGCGTTTGATGCACTTCGTGAATCGGAGTAAATAATAAATGAGTTGTTGCAGCTGGCTGTATTCAAAATGTATTTCATGGCTTGTTTAAGAGCAAAGAGTTCATTAGAATAGACAGTGAAAGTTTCAGGAAGTCGAAAAAGCATGGTGTGGTCAGGATAAATTATCCCACAACCGTTTCTGTCATCATATTTCGAACCATCAGTATAAATAGCACTGTGCATTGGGTATCTATTGAAGATTTCAAGAAATAATGGATGGTACTGTGATCTGTCAGTTTGGTTTTTAACTAAGTTGTTCAGTTCGAAGTTGACTGTTGGTAAGGTAATTGTCCACGGTGGGATATCAAGAGAATGGTCTGAGAGTAGTATGAGAGGAATATTTAGGTTTCATTCTTGAAGGAACTTGGATATTCTGACATTGAAGGGCGAAGGTTGTCGTCTTGATTCAGTGTTTGTTCTTGTGTGGCTATTAGTAGGGAAAACATCCGACTTAATGCGTGATTTAGTCATAGTTGATACTTTGAGTGCATATGATAAACTTAGTTGTTTACGACTAATTGCAAGAGGTGGTTCATTGGCTTCTATTTGCATACTGGTTACTGGACTGGTGCGGAGAGTTCCCAGAGCAATTCGAAGAGCAGCTGACTGGATGGAATCAAGTATCTTGAGGGAAGACGCTGTTGCAGAGTTGTATACTATACTGCCATAATCTAATTTGGCCCTAATAATTGATCTATAAGTATTCATGAGCACTTGATAGTCTGCTCCCCAGTTTTTTGCTGCGAGAATCTTCATTAAGTTAATCCATCGTAGACACTCATCCTTGAGATGTTTCAGGTATGGAATCCAACTTAATTTACTATCAAACAGAATTCCCAGGATTTTAAGAGTTGATACTGTCTCAATTTTATGATTGTTTATGTTCAGCTCAGGATCTGGAACAGATGTTTGTTTCTAGAGAATACTATGCATTTGGACTTTGTTTTGGAGAACTTGAATCCAGTAATCTTGGCCCATTGTTGAATATTTTCAAGTGATTCTTGAAGTAGTTATTGAGTAGTTGAAATATTTCTTCCAGCACTGAATATGGTCAAATCATCGGCAAAAAGACAAACCTTTACTGGCAAGTGGATGTTGGATACAATTCCGTTTATAGCGACCAGGAATAAAGTGACACTGATGACTGATCCTTGAGGGACTTCATTGTCGATTGTAACTTCCTGTGACAAAATGCCATTTGTCTTAACTTGAATTCTACGATCTTTGAGGAAGTTGTAGATTAAATAGAGCATATTTCCTGAAATGTTATATTCCATCAATGATTTAAGTACATGGTCTTTGAACACCATGTCATATGCCTTTTCAATATCTAGACTAACTGCTATGAGGTGAAGGTTGTTTAGGAAAGCCTCTCGAATTTCAGATTCCAAACTTATGAGAGTATCGACAGTTGAACGTCCTTTACGAAACCCACTCTGTACATCACTAAAAACTTTTATATGTTCAAGATACCATCGTAATCTCCTGTTAACAATTTTCTCCATTAATTTGCATATTGCATTTGTTAAAGCGATTGGACGGTAATTTTCTGCAATTGACCTATCCTTCCCTGGCTTGAGTATTGGAACAACAATGGCTCTGCGCCATTGATCAGGGAACGTCTGAGAGGTCCATATGCAGTTGAAAATAGCCAGAAGATAATTTAATGCGTTTAGTGGGAGCTGTCTTAAGAACTCATACGGGACCGTATCTGGGCCAGGGCTGGATTTGCCACATTTGTCAAGTTCAATAATCATGTCCTGTAATTAAAAAGGTTCATTTAAATTTGAATTGGAGTCAGAGAAGGTTCTTTTTAGATCAAGAGGTTCGCTGGTTTTCTTTATATGGAGAAAATTTTGGTCATAATTGTGGTCACTAGAAATCTCGGAGAATGTGTCAGCTAATTTATCAGCAATGTTTTGAGGGTTGGTTATGAAGGATCCATCATTCGGGTTTCTGAGAGAAGTAATGTGGAACTGATTATATTTACCATCTACACGTTTGAGTTTATTCCATACTTCTTTTTGTGGAGTTTGAGAATTTAGTGAGGAAACAAATGTCAGCCACGAGTTCTTTTTGCTATCTTTAATTTCTTTTCGGGCGATTGCTCTACATTTCTGAAATTGGGCTTTATTTTCAGGAGTTGGTTTTCTCTTATACACATAGAAAGATTCTTTAGAGCTTCCTTACATGTGTCGTTCCACCAAGGTACTGTCTTCTTACACGGGTTTATCTTTATTTTCGGAACACTAAGGTTTGCAGATCTAACTATTGCTTCTGTAAAATCTTGAACAATATCATTGATGTGTTTGGAAGGGAAGTCATGTGAATGGGTTAGGCTAATTAAGTGGTTGTTGACTATATGATTGAACTGCGTCCAATTTGCTTTATTTAAGTTCCATTTAAGGGTTTGGGGGTATCGGGGCGTTGATTGAAGCGTTGTCGTTATTGATCAGTATGGGGAAGTGGTCACTATATCCTTGGAGCGTCGAATAGACAGACCAGTCAAAACCAGTTGCTATCTCCGGAGTGCAGATAGTTAGGTCTATGCTACCATAGGTTCCATGAGCAATATCGAAACAAGTTGGAGCAGTTGATTTCATTAGAATTAGGTCAAATTCATCTAGTATCTTTTCCACCTCCTTCCCTCTTGCATCGGTGTGATGACTGCCCCATAACGTGTTATGGCTGTTGAAGTCGCCTACTAGAATGAATGGTGTAGGTAGCTGACGGATAAGATTTCGTAGATCATCTCCGTGAAATAGATAACTCTTTGGTATATAAATATTGCAGATACATAGAGAGGGAGGTAGATGCAATGAGACGGCTACAGCTTCCAAATTGGAGTTTAATGAAATTTCTTTAAGGTACCGGTATATATTGTTTTTGACATAGGTAGCTACTCCTCCACTTGCATGACTTGCATTAGTTCTGTTTTTTTTATACACATTGTAAAGTCTTAGATTAGTAGCAAAATCGTTCCGAAAGTTGGTCTCTTGGAGACATATAATTGGTGGTTGGTGTTTATTTATTAGGAGTTGTAGTAATTCTAACTGGGATCGATAGCTGTTGATATTCCATTGGAGTAGTGTTGTTGCCATAAGTATGATAAGGAATAGCAAAAGATCCATTTCCATTATTATAGAGGGAGAGATTAGTCATCGCTAGAGTAGTCTAGAGTTACATTGTTATCCATTTGGTCTTCGCTTAGGTTGACGAACTTCAGTAATTTCTTCATTATAAGAGAGCTTCTGTTTTTAATGCTTTTATCGGTCTAGTAGGGGTATAGTTTCTGTAGGGCTTTAGCGAGTCCTTCTATGTCTTGGGTGTAATTGAAAGCAATTGCCACCACATCCTTGTCACCTTGGGAATTTTCGAGAAAAGATTGGAGTTGTGTGAGAGGAGCTAGTGATGGATCAGCTTCCAAAACCTATTTCACAGGAAGGAGCATATCGCTGATTGTTGATTTTTGTGGTTCTTTCTTGGGTTTCTTAGAAGTGTGATTTACCTTGTGATTCTCAATTTGTTCAGAAGAGTCGATTTAGGGTCTGTTGCTATTATAAATATTTTGGTCAGTTCTTTCACTGCTGGCGAGTGACATTGGTCTTCTAAATCCAGGGAAATGCCCAGTTGTTGAGGCAGGACATGTTTCACTATGTCCAGGCACTGTTCTTTCTATTGGAATTTCGGGGAGAGAAATACTATTACAATCTTGGTTATGAGTTACGTTTATGATAGCTGATGAAATTTCATCATGTGAATTTGTTGGAGGAAGGTCGGAAGTACTGGTTGCATTTTTGGGGTTTATCTCTGTTGTTTGTGGTTTCTCCTGTAGTTTAGGAAAATTGGAGAGGTTAGGTTTGTCAATTTCATGAATGTCGTGCTGAGAGGTTGGTTGATCATTTGGAACTGAGTTGTTAGTAGGACAGTCTTTGGCCAAATGTCCCTCAGTTTTACAAATAAAGCAGGTGGCTGAGTAAGATGATAGGTAAATCCAGTAGTTAGTGTCAACGTATTCAATTTGGAGAGATGCAGGGAGTTTATTGAAGTCTTCATTTTGGATGTACATTTGTCTTCGAAAGCTCAAAATATGAGAGAAACCTGGGATGGATAAGCCTGCTCTGATAGGGGTAATTTTAGACATGATTTTTACACCAATGTTTAACAATTCCTCTTCAATTACATAGTTGGGTATTACAGGACAAACGTTTGATAATATAATACGCTTGTTTTTTTGTTTGTTAAAAATGGTCGTATTTCCAAAGATACATTGTTTATTAAGATCTTGGGGTTTGCTAATATTAACTCTTCAACATCTTTCTTGCTAGAAAGAAAAATGCATTTTCGTCCATTCGATATTCGTGAAACAAAACTAATGTTGTTAGAGCTAGTGAGTTTTCCTACAGCTAGCACATAATCTTTGATACTGATTCCATCTTGAGATTCAATTACGATAGCTTGTTCTTTGGAGGGGAGAGATTGAGCTATAGCAGAATAGCTTGACCTTGGATTTGTTTCTTTGGTAGATATTGTAGTTGTCATTTGGGTGCCAGATGTACTGTTGTTACAATCAGGGTTATTTACAGTATCATAATAATTCGTTGGTTGGTTTGGTACTTGGTGGGTTGATACGTCAGAAGTTTTATCATTCGTTGTGTTCGTTAAGAGACACCGACCTCTATCAACAGAGGTGGCGGCCATGTTGGGATGATCAGAACAGAGTTTAGGTTGTGTATTTTCCACTTCACAAATATTATGAATAATACTTACAAAAGTGTTGTAGGTATCTACAATACTTTGATATACGATTCGCACTCCAATGTGATACCCAAAAACCTCTCCAAATGAGATGTAACTACGGCAGCACGAACCTCGTGAACATGGTCTAGTCACAGCCTTCTCGACTCTCACGTCCATTTTGTTCTAGGTAGGCCGATATCTCAGTTCCATAACGGCGATCATGGGCAAATGAAAATAATCTTCACATAAATTAGGACAAGACAGTATTAATGGTCTTCAGGAAGGGTGGACGACCCACAAATAAAGACGATGTCGTATTTAACAGCAAGAATTTGCAACAGGTAAATAATTTCACGTACCTAGGAGTAACCTTTCAAACACATGGCACAGCATTTAGAAGGCACATAAAACAAAAAACCACCGCGGTGATCATTGCAATGAACGACATTGGACAATTACATAAACTTTCATTAGATACTGCCTTGAAAATCTTAAAAGTAAAAATCTCTCCGGTCGTCACATATGGGCTACCAGCAATTTGGACACACCTGCCCTAAGTCTTTCGAAGTACACTCGCTCACGTCTTGTCTACGAACTTACAAGAGAACAATTCTACATCGAAGAGCTACATATTCAGCTGTTATTAACCACCACAGTTGCTTACAATGAGGCAATCAAGAAACTTCGTATGAAGAGAGAAGCAATATGGGACGAATTCTATTCCACTGACGCAATGGTCACGACAAAATGGAAACAATCGGACTACGACCTTCGACACATGATGTCAAGGTTCGCTGTACATGGATTACACTTCAAATGCTGCAGCAACAAGAAGCACCATGACCCAGGAGAACAGTGTGTTTGTGAACTATGCAAAATGCTCTGTGATCGTTACCACATGAAGGTGTGCGGGAAAAGACAAGTATCCCTTACAGACTACTGTACCAGAGAGTAATTTGCTCGGTTGAGCAAAGAAATTGAATAATCTATGTACATTGTACGATCTTTTATTAAAATAATATCTCAGTTCCCGCTTCAGTCGCCAGGTGGCTCCCTTTACGCTGACGTCATTTCGCGGACAAGACATTGTCGCCTGAAGTAAAAACCGTGCTTTGTATTATAGTTGTATGATCCATTTCTATGTGAAATAATACGCTTTTAAAAATGGTTAGCCACAGTAACTGTGCCGTTTCTGAGTACTAAACAATGGCCGTAGAAATTCTGAAGTGATTAACCACTCTTTTCCTAACGACAAGGAAGTACGAAGGCAGTGGATTTTATGATGCAGACGAAGGATAGCGTCAATGCTAGGACTGCCCGAGTTTGTTCTGCACATTTCCTACCGTAGGACTACGAACGGAACCTCAACAAGTAGTTCCGTGAAGAACTATACAGACTATTTTCATATATCCTACTTATGTTAATTGCCACTATCAACATACAAAATTTCAGTTTGATTGCTGTAATAGATTCGTAGATATTGAGAACTGACTAAATATTTCGGATGGTCGCCATGTTGGACTTTATATATGTAGGTCCTAGAGTTATGTACTGTTACATGAAGATTGTTGTGCACGTATAGCATTCAAACTTCAATCGCATGATTAGGACACAAGAAGTAAAAACGAGAATTTAAAATTTCGCACAGCTGCCATCTTGTGGTTATGGAAATAATTGAAATAAATTAGATGCCAGTGGACTAACATTCGTATAAGGATTTACTGTACCAAGTTTCACTGCACTCAGATGGTTAAATTGCGAGAAACGTCCGTGTGCATATTTATACTTCGCGTCGCCGCCATGTTGGATTTGTGATCACCAGGTTATTTAAAGTCCTATAGGCGAACTTAAGTTCATAGCCCCTATGAACATTAAAAAAAGCATATTGATTGCAATAATAGATTCGAAGATATTCAGAGCCGTGTAAATATTTCGAATGGTCGCCATGTTGCATTGTCAAATGTATAGGCCATAGAGTCATGTACCATTAAAGGAAAATTATTGCGTAGGTTCATTATTCAAACTTTCACTTCGATCGCATGATTACGACACAAGAAATAAAAACTTAATTTTAAAATTCGCACAGCCGCCATCTTGAGGTTATGTAAACAATTGAACTAAATTAGATACCAGTGCATTCAAATGTGTATAAACATTTCCTGTACCAGATTTCATTGCGTGTGGAACATTAAATCGCGAGAAAGGTCTATTTAAATTTTCAAATTCGCTTGCTCGCCATGATCGTTTTGTAGTTAACCGGTTTTTGAAAGTCTTATAGATGAACTTCCAGTAGTGTCCTTTATCTCCGTACAAAATTTCAGGGTGATACCGCTAATATTTTCGGAGATATTGAATGCCGGTGAAATAATTCGCACATCCGCCATCTTGTGGTTATGCAAACAATTGAACGAAACACCCACACACGCGCGCACACGCACACACACACGGACAAAAGGTGATCTCATAAGCCTATTTTTTTCAAAATTGAAAATAGGCTAAAAATGAATTATTGGGTTTGCCTCTGAACAAGAAATTACGCGTTCGTGCAATTCATTCGCAGTATATACCTAAAAGGGCATCAGGCCCGACGAGATGGAGGGGCAAGTGGGGCTGT
Organism: Meconema thalassinum; assembly: GCA_946902985.2. Classification (NCBI taxonomy): domain Eukaryota; kingdom Metazoa; phylum Arthropoda; class Insecta; order Orthoptera; family Tettigoniidae; genus Meconema; species Meconema thalassinum. The sequence goes on from OX336388.2 coordinate 675,510,355, forward strand.
AACCCCGGGACCCAGATTAGCTGAGGGGCCTGAAGTGTTAGTTATTGTTGTTTTTAGGGGCGGAAGTACAAGGTGGGCCCGAACAGGCGCGGATCTAGAGTTTGGCGTTGGGGGGTGGGGTTGGGGTTGGGGGGGGGGCACATAATCGAAATTGTTAAGAAAAATGGTATCACTAACAACGCAATCACAAAATAACCAAACGTACAAAACCAGACAAATTTTTTTGCAAGCTACATGGATAGAAATTTGATGCGTTTAGCGCACCAAAAATATTCGTACAAATTGCAACGGCGTGTATTGTGACTTAACATTGAGCTTCGAGAAAAGTATCAAGGTACGTTACAGTTTCGGCAAATCGAGTTGGCACCGACAAAAGGAGAAAGTCACAGCTTAAATTGCCAACCAAGCTAGCAGTTTGGACGTCGGCAATTTTTTTTGGGAAGGTTTGCTAAACAAAATAGACGAGTTGATTTTGTTATATAAATAATCGTTTTTATATACAGGTCGGACGTTTGTTTTAGACGATTGCCCTTGACCTTGAAGCCTGCAGGTGAGCCTACACACACTCACTCTCTCACCCTATCGCTTCACACTTGTCACCACCGATCTGATGTAATGGAATTCCAGACTTGAGCAGACTGTACAGTCCACATCGAAGTATTGTGTGACGCGGAAATATTCAGTTTGGTTGCTGTAAAAGATTCATAGATATTGAGAACCGTCTAAATATTTCGGAAGCTCGCCATTTAGGATTATTTTATATGTATAGTCCATAGAGTTATGTACCATTCAAGGACAATCATTCCCTAGGTTCATTATTCAAACTTTCACTTCGATCGCATGATTACGACACAAGAAATAAAAACTTAATTTTAAAATTTCGCACAGCCGCCATCTTGAGGTTATGTAAACAATTGAATTAAATTAGATGGCAGTGCATTACAATCTGCAAAATCATTTACTGTATCACATTTCACTGCGCTCAGAGAGTTAAATCACGAGAAAAGTATATTAAAATATTTCAAATTCGCTTGGTCGCCATGTTCGTTTTGTACTTTACAGGTTTATGAAATATACATAGGTAAACTTGTATCAGTACCCTTTATCACCGTACAAAATTGCAGGGTGATATCTGTAATAGTTTCGGAGATATAGAATGACAGTGAAATATTTCGCACAGCCGCCATTTTGAGGTTATGTAAACAATTGAACTAAATTAGACCCCAGTGTATTACAATGTGTATAAACATTTGCTGTACCAAGTTTCATTACATTTGGATAGTTAAATCGCGAGAAAAGTCTATTTAAAAGTCTCAACTTCGCTTGGCCGCCATGTTGGTTTTGTAGTCACCAGGTTTTTGAAAGTCTCATAGGTGAATTTCTAGTAGTGCCCTTTATCACCGTACACAATTTCAGGGCGATATCGGTAATAGTTTCGGAGATATTGAATGCTAGTGAAATATTTCGCACAGCCGCCATGTTAAATCGGTGAGACGTAACAAACTTTGAAGGGCACAGTCGAGGTCGCCGGGAATAGTGCTATGAACTTACCGAGTTTCATTGAAATCGCTCCAGCCGTTTAGATTTTATTAGGGGGACACACACACACACCTCACACACACACACACACACACACACACACACACACGCACACACACACGGACAAAAGGTGATCTCATAAGCCTATTTTTTCAAAATTGAAAATAGGCTAAAAACAGATACACACACTAATACAGCCATCATAATTAACACCGGTTTTCAGACAGACACCCAAAGTACACGGGACTACATGACCGCGTTGTCGCAGCCCCTAAACTGAGGAACGAACCATCCAACCAACCTAATTGTTTGATCTCCTCAATTCAGCGATACTCTGTACAGCAGGGGTAGGGCAACTCACCAATAAAAACTGTAATCTGAAAAGAAAATACCCTAGGATTATTGTCTTGTTCCGCCCACCCTAAAATCTTTATATAGTGCTGATTACCTTGACGTTTCTATCTCATAGGCGTATTGCAATCTTATATGTAGCCTATATAAAAAGAATGTTTGCTTGTTCGTCTTTTATTTGTTCATAAACCATTCATCCGATTGCCATCAAATTTTGGTGAGTTGCTGTGCACACTTCCGAAATCATTATAGGCATAGTTAATCCAATGTACAATAGACAGCGCGCGAATAGTTTTAACAAATGCGTGTTGGCGATGCGCTCATATACAATTCATCCGATTGCGATCAAATTTTGGTGAGTTGTTGTGCACAGTCCCGGAAAAGTTATAGGGGTAGTAAGTCCAATTTACAATAGATGGCGCGCAAGTAGCTTCAACAAAATGTCGTGTGTTTGTTTCAAGAAAGTCCCACATGCGTTGATATACCATTCATCCCAATTGGGATGAAACTTGGGTGAGATGTTCTGTACACTTCAGTTAAGGTTTCTGGCTGAGAAAATCCACTCAACAATATTGGTAGCGCACGAGTAGATTCAACAAATGAGCGACGACGGGCGAAGCGTTTCAACAAAGTCCCGTATGCATTCACATACCATTCGTCCGATAGCGATGAAACTTGGGTGAGAGGTTGTGTATACTACAGGCAAGGTTTCTGGCTTAGTAAATCCATGTTATAATTGGTAGCGCACGAGTAGATTCAACAAATGAGCGACGACGCGCGAAGCGTTTCATAAAAGTTCCGTATGCGTTCATATACTATTCGTCTGATAGCGATGAACCTTAGGTGAGATCTTGTGTACACTTCAGGGAAGATTTCTGGCTTACTAAATCCACTTTACAATAGGCATCGCACAAGTAGATTAAACAAATGAGCGACGACGCGCGAAGTGTTTCAACATAGTCCCGTTTGCGTTCATATACCATTCATCCGATAGCGACTAAACTTGGGTGAGTTGTTGTGTACACTTCAGGGAAGATTTCTGGCTTAGTAAATCCACTTTACAATAGGTATCGCACAAGAAGATTCAACAAATGAACGACGGCACGTGAATCGTTTAAACTAAGTCCTGTATGCGTTCATATACCATTCATCCGATTGCTATGAAACTTAAGTGAATTGTTGTGCACCCTCCAGGAAAGGTTTCTGACTTAGTAAAACCTTTTTACAATAGGTAGCGCACGAGTAGATTCAACAAATGAGTAACGACACGCGTATCGTTTAAAAAGTTCCGTATGCGTTCATATACCATTCATGCGAATGCAATGAAATTTGGTGAGATGTTGTTTCCACTCCCAAGAAGATTTCTGATTTAGTAAATCCATTTTACAATTGGTAGCGCACGAGTAGATTCAACTAATGAGCGACAGCGCGTGAATCATTTCAACCAAGTCCCGTATGCGTTCATATAGTCTACCATTCATCCGATTGTGATAAAACTTTGGTGAGTTGAGTACAGTCCTGCGAAGGTGTATGAATTAGTAAATCCGTTTTTCAATGGGTGGCGCACAAGTAGATTCAATAAATGAGTGACGGTGCGCAATTCGTTTATACAAAATCCCGTATGCGTTCATATGCCATTCATTCGATTGCGATGAAACTTTGATGAGTTGTTGTGTACACTCCAGGAAAGGTTTTCGAATTAGTAAATCCATTTTACAATAAGTAGCGTGCATGTATATTCAACAAATGGGTGACGGCGCTCGAATCGTTTCAACAAAGTCCCGTATGCGTTCATATGCCATTCATTTCATTGCGATGAAACTTTGGTGAGTTGTTGATCACACTCCCATGATTTTTTTGAGATAGTAAACCAATTTTACAATAGTTTAGAGATGGTTAACGGAAAAAGAAAAACATATTGGGAATCCAAAAGCACTTCAACAAACAAGGTTACAACGCCAACACTTTCTTTGATTGGCATTGCAACGCATGCCGGGTACAGCTAGCATACCTATAAAATGGAATACTTCCTTTAGGCCGACAGAAATTTGCCTCACAAGTGCTCAAGTCTGCAGCCACTCATTGCGTTCAGTGCATGGTTTCTCCTTGTTAACGCCTAAAGCCTGTTTATCGGGGCCATGTGGATTTGCATTCCACCGTTTGCCAGACTTGAAGTGGTTATTCATTTCAACTCCAGGTAAATGCCATATCTCCAAACACGGAAATTGAGACAGGCAATTGACAACGGCCTCCTACCCGATTCCTTACCCCAATTTAAACACATTGGTACAGCCATCACAATGACACAGGCTATCAGACAGATTTAACACATACACCCAAGTACATGGGGCTACTTGACCACGATGTTTGAAATGTTGTTTGCTGTTGATTCATTTATAGACTATGCTAACCCACCATGCCTGGATTGGTTTAAATATTGACATTTCCAATATTCTTTAGACATATTTTTTGACAACACAGCATAGGTGTGTTCGTTAAGTAGTGACCCTTAGCTGTACGGAGATTAAAGTTCGAATTCCGACACCGTGTGTGGTGTTCCTGAGAGTTCTCCACACTCCCCCCAGGAAAATGTGGGGATGGTGCATATTTCAAGGCACCTACCTCAATCCTAAATGCTGAAAATTATAATTACACATACCGGTACTATTACAAAAACACAGGTTATCAGGCAAATTCAACATGTCTAAGTGCATGAGACTGATGACCAATATTTCCCAATCTCCTAAAATGAATAGTTAAAAACGGAAATGTTGGATTCTAAGATGTGTAACATTTCATAGCCGTTAATTAACTCATATTCATTATGTGTTAATTCAGCGTCAACATTTCCAACATCATTCTAACAATAGTAGATTGAAAAGTGTGTGCATTTACGTAGATATTAACTCGTATATATTAAGAAAACGTGCCTCAAACAAAATATATGCAGGTGCTGCAGTGCTGTGGAACTTGCCTGTGTCCGCGAGGTGACATCACATACCGCTAGAACAATGCACAGTGGATCAAAATCGGAATCTAGGGGGACAAAATTATTTTTACGTTTTAATAATGAATTTAGAGTGAAAGCAACGTATATAATTTGTTTACTTCATATTAAACATTAGTTAAGACCTTTTTAAGCTTCGTCTACACATGCAAGAAATTGTGTATGACTAGGAGTTGGATAGAGCATTCAGTTATCTCTTCAGAACAATTTTCTACCCCTAATTTACTTTTAACAAAGTCACAAAGTTCCACTTTCGACATAATCGTCGAACCCAATGCTTCAAACAGTTGTAACGTGTGAGAACTGGTTGCACGGCATCTTCTAAAACGTAAAATAACTAAGTAAGTTGCAAAAAGATGCAAAAAATCTTATAAGAGGCGTAAACTACAAGACTTTATCTACAATTTAATATTAAGTAGAAAGTGACGCATAGTGACGCGACATACTAAAAATCTAAGTGAAAATATAATTTCAAAAATAATAGTTAAATATTATATAATGCAAATATAGCTAAAATTACAGAACAACTACGCCCATTAATAACTGAAACACGTTACAAAGATCATACCTTCAGCTGCATGTTCCATCTTAAAGCATCACACTAACCACAAAGACAACCAAACCACAGTGAGCGGCAATTATATGAGAATGTTGTAGAAGTAATACATTTTAATTTTTTAATTATGAAAATAAATATTTTTTTCCTCCTAGATTTCTATTTTGACCCACTGTGCAATGGCTACCATTCTCGCGCTGAGCTCGTAAGGATACCCCCTGCATCTTATTTTGACGTGCGTGTAAAATAATAATTTAAGGGAGGGGTATCGATCAAGCTGTCTCTCATTGAAGTTGCACGGGTTTGGTGTCCGGTCAATGCATGTGATATTTTCGAAGTGAAATGCCATTTCATGCGGTTCTGATTCCACGTAGAGAGTAGGTCACGTAGCTCTTGATCGCGAGATTAACGGTGACGTAAAACCACTAAACATAAAGATTGAACAAGCAATGTCGGTAATCAGAGAAAAAATTAAAGTAAAATTAAAGATTCAAGGAGAAATAATTTCAACACTGAGATTTGCTGATGAATTTGTCCTCTTAACCGTTTCACTAGAGGGTTTGCATGAGTTTTTAAATGGTACGGACTCCGTCTTCCTCGCCAGCAAAGAAGATCGAAACAACCCAGTTACGTGAAATATGGTTCCCAATGATTTTTAGCCTATTTTCAATTTTGAAAAAATAGGCTTATGAGATCACCTTTTGTCCGCAAGTTTGTGCGTGTGTTTGTGTGTGTGTGTGTGATTCGTGTGTGTGTGTGTGTGTCCCCCTAATAAAATCTAAACGGCAGGAGGGATTTCAATGAAACTCGGAAAGTTCATAGCACTATTTCCGGCGACCTCGACCGTGCCCTTCAAATTTTGTTACGACTCACCAATCCAACATGGTGGCTGTGCGAAATATTTCACCAGCATTCAATATCTCCGAAACTATTACCGATATTACCCTGACATTTTCTATGGTGATAGAGGGAACTACTATAAGTTCACTTATGTGACTTTTGAAAACATGGTAACTACAAAACCAACATGGCGGCCAAGCGAATTTGCGACTTTTAAATAGACGTTTCTCGCGATTTGACCAACCAAACGCAATGAAACTTGGTACAGTATATGTTTATATACATTGTAATGCACCGACATCTAACTTCGTTCAATTGTTTACATAATCACAAGATGGCGGATGTGCGAAATATTTCACCGGCATTCTATATCTCTGAAACTATTAGCTGTATCTCTCTAAAATTTTGTACGGAGATAAAGGGCACTACTGGAAGTCCATCTATAAGATTTTCAAAAACCGGTTAACTACAAAACGAACATGGCGGCTAAGCGAATTTGAACATTTTAAATAGACCTTTCTCGCGATTTAATGTTCCAAGCGCACTGAAACCTGGTACAGGAAATGTTTATACACATTGTAATCCACTGGTATCTAATTTAGTTCAATTGTTTACATAACCTCAAGATGGCGGCAGTGCGAATTTTAAAATTAAGTTTTTATTTCTTGTGATGTAGTCATGCGATCGAAGTGAAAGTTTGAATAATGAACCTACGCAATAATTTTCCTTTAATGGTACATGACTCTATGGCCTATACATTTAACAATCCAACATGGCGACCATCCGAAATATTTAGACGATACTGAATATCTACGAATCTATTTAACAATCAAACTGCATTTTTTAATGTTCATAGGGGCTATGAACTTAAGTTTACCTATAGGACTTTAAATAACCTGGTGATCACAAATCCAACATGGCGGTGACGCGAATTATAAATATTCACATGGACGTTTCTCGCAATTTAACCATCCGCGTGCAGTGAAACTTGGTACAGTAAATCTTTATCCGAATGTTAATCCACTGGCATCTAATTTATTTCAATTTTTTCCATAACCTCAAGATGGCAGCTGTGAAAATTTTTAAATCTCCTTGTTTTTTCTTGTATCCTAATTATGCGATTGAAGTCTGAATGCTACACGTACACAATAATCTGCATGTAACAGTACATAACTCTAGGACCTACATATATAAAATCCAACAAGGCGACCATCCGAAATATTTAGTCGGTTCTCAATATCTACGAATCTATTATGGCAATCAAACTGAAATTGTGTATGTTGATAAAGGCAATTAACATAAGTAGGATATATGAAAATAGGCTGTATAGTTCTTCACGGAACTACTTGTTCACAATGAAACACATGATTATTGGCATTGAATAATACATGTTTGGAAAGCTTAGACTGTCCCCTAGTTTTCGGCATAATTGCCGTTGCGATCAAAGCATTTTTGCATGCAGTGTACCATTTTCTTTATGCTTGCATCGTAGAACTCTCCCGCCGCGCGGCGAAGGTACCTTAAAACCATTTCTTTCAGCTCCTCTCTGGTTCTGAAATGTGTATCAACTAGGTGTTTCTTCAATAAGGGAAGTCACTTGTGGCTATGTCTTGAATGTAGGGTGGGTGTGTGACAGTCGCTCATCCATATTTTTTTTGTTGAGATCGGTTGTGACACGGGCGTAGTGTGGACGAGCGTTGTCCCGATGGAATCGCACAACCTTCGTGAGCATGCCTCTCCTCTTGTTTTGAATCGCGTCTTTGAAGTCTCTGCATCATTTGCGCACGTATTGTACGCTCATACACTTTTCTCCGTAGACTCACATAGTTGGGAATGAATGTCCACCGGCGCAGTGTTTTTTGCACACCAAATACGAATCACAGCGTGAAATTCGCACCTGGTGGGAGAAGCGAGTGGCAATCCCATCTCTCATGCCTGCCAAGCCAAGACTGAACGTTGCGGGTTCTGGGAGAGGGGGAACCAAGCTACACGCCGGTGTCGCCGGATCCCGCGTTCCTCGTGACTACAGCTCCTAGGGAACCTTACTTTACGGACCACCCTCGTAGTTATAATTTCTAATTTCATTTAAACTACCCCACCCCCTCCCTCCTAGCATGCTATAGATACATGCATAATTTATATATAAGTTACACATAACTTTTTCTTATTTTATTATTATTATTATTATTATTATTATTATTATTATTATTTATTTATCTTATGGCCTTTAGTGCCGGGAGTGTCCGAGGACATGTTCGGTTCGCCAGTGTCAGTAGCTGCTTCCAGCGGACACCCTTAGGGTGAACTACAAGTTCCGTTCAATTTCAAGTAGTTCCAACTTTCGCTACCAGATATCAATGATACCTAGTGGTGAATGTTGGAACTTTGATAGAGCGTTCCGACGAAATCGAACATAACAATTTAGCTTCACACAAGTTTAGTCTGTGGAAGGATCTTTTACATGCCATAAATCTATGACATGGGACCGCCAGCTTTACTTACCCTCCGAAGGACGTCATACTGAAGAATTTTTAACTCTCTTAAAAATCCGACGACTTTGGCCGGGTTTGAACCCGCTATCTTGGAAACAGCAGTTAAGCATGCTACCAACTACGCCACCGAAGCCGCTATAACTTTTCCTTGATTTTACTCTATCTTTTCACCAGTTCAGATATCTGGGGATTATCATAGACCAGAATAATATGGAAGAAACAGAAATAAAATCACGAATTCTCAGTGGCAACAAAAGCTACTGGTCTCTGCAAAATCTCTTAAAGAGTAAAATTATATCTAGAAAAACTAAAGTGAGAATTTATAAAAGCATTATACTTCCTGTTGTCACGTATGGCTCAGAAACCTGGGTATTGTCCAAGCAAACTGAAAGGAAATTAGTAACTTTTGAAAATAGAATACTACGACGCATTTTCGGACCGATAGTAGAAAATGGCCAGTGGAGAATTAGAACAAATAAGGAATTGCGGGATCTCTACAAAGAACCGGATATCGTCGCCCGTGCCAAAAGCCAAAGACTGCGCTGGGCTGGTCATGTGCATAGAAGAAGTAGAGAATTGAATTTAAGGGCAGTTTTGGAAGGTGTACCCAGAGGAAGGCGACCATTGGGACGACCGAGACTTCGCTGGTGGGACCAAGTTCAAAAAGATATGAGAAAAATTGGAGTCACGGAGGACATAATGGATGATCGAGAAAGATGGCGCCGTGCTGTTGGCGAGGCCAAAAACCTGCTTAGGTTTGAGTGGCCATCTAGGTAAGGTAAGGTAAGGTTTTCACCAGTTGCCACCTAAAATATTTTTCCTATGAGGGCGAGGCATTATCCCACTCTATCACTATCAAATTCCGGTAATCAAAGAGGAACTGTGTGCAGTGGTGGAACACCCCAACTATTAGCCGTATAATTATAATGAAATGATGGAGATGTGAATAAAAGTGGGGCCGAGAGTTGAGTGAAACGGTCTGTGTAATAGTATGGCAATGAAGAGACTAGTTGCTGCTTGAAGCTCTACAGAATGTAAATTACTTTCGCACTTGTTTGATACTTCATTGCGGGGAATATCAGCCAGACCCTCGACTCAAATTCACCCCTCGCAAGTCTCCCCTAGTCTTTCCAACCCCGCATCAAGAGGGATAAGATTCCTTTATGCTGTCTGAATGGCTATAAGAGGTCCAGAGAATCACTGAAGTTCTGCACAAGTATCAGTTATAGATTAATGCCCCTGGTGAATTTCGAGAAGAACTTGCTACAGCTTAACCTGGCGTTCTATAGAGGTACGTGGGTTATGACTAGGCAGCTGCCGTAAGGCATGAAAATGTCCAATAAGAGGTCCAATAAAAACAAGATGTTCAGTAAAGAACATATAGCCTTTCTCCTAAATGCTTGGGTATAGTTACAGTATAACACTTGGTCCTTTCCAAGGAGTATAATTGAATGTTGGTTGTACCGGGTTGTTGAAATACAACGTGCTCTACGGATATTAACTTATACGATGATTGATTGAATCTTCACACTAATACTGCCATCACAATATCACAGGTTATCGGACAAAATTTAACACTCACCCAAGTACACGGGGCTAAGTGACATTTATGTCCATGAACCTCGAATGAAACAACAACAACAACAACAACAACAACAAAACACCTTCCTACCCAAATCCTTCCTCGTATAAAAGTACACACACCAACATCACAGTGACACAGGTTATCAGACAACTTCTACACACACCCAAGTACATGGGGCTACAAGACCATGATGCCCTAACGCCCCTAAAGAATCAACAGCTACAACAACAATAGACTCTACCGTGAATGAGGATAATGATTTTTAATCGCTGTAGTCGAGTGTTGAAATATGTGGTTTTGTCGAAATGTAAACATTATGTGTCAGAAAACTGAATCATAATGAGGCTCATTATAACACTATTTTTCATTATGAAACAGTTTCTCCCACCAATCAGAGCTCAAGAAACAGTTGTGTGACCAATTAGGTAAGGATACCTTCGCGCATGCGCTCAAATTCCAACATATTTCTGTGTTGGCAAGCAAAGTGAATGGTCTCTGCTTTCGGAGTGCCTTGACCCACGCATGCGCTCTGTTCAGTCAGCAAAGCCAGCGCGCCCAGTTCACTAACTGAATCCCACAGATATTTATGAATATTTATGTTAAAACATATAATAAAGTTATAATTATCGTCGAACATAAACAGTCGTATGCAACTCGCCTATAATGGTAATTAAGACACTCGTATGGAAATTATAAAACTTGCTTACGATCGTTTTATAAACATACTCGTGCCTTAATTATTGCCATTATAGGCTCGTTGCATAATGTACTAATATAATATTTTCTATTGTAAATGCACACTATATATGTTTAACATTATAACGCGTGAGTAGTTATAAACCAATAAATACAAAACAAATCATATAAAAAATGTGAACCTGCTTGGATTTGACCCAATGACCTCCAGACTATGAGTATAGAACGATACCACTAAGCTACACACGCCCAGTACTGTATGTCTACCCCTTATTATTCCCGTTTTCCAACGGGGTCGGGGGTGAGATGCGATGGAAGACTTTGTGGCGATGGTTTTTACGGCCGGATGCCCTTCCTGGCGCCAACCTCATGAGAGGAGTTAATGAGAGATGAAATGAATGATGGTGAATGAAACTGGGCAAGGATGTGGAAGGAAGCGGCCGTGGCCTGTCAGAAGGTACCGTCCCAGCATTTGCCTGGTGTTGAAAATGGGGAAACCACGGAAAACCATTTCAAGGACGGCCGACGGTGGGGCTCGAACCCACGCGTCTACCGAGTCAGCAGAGAGCTTGGCCCCATGACCTAATGCTGCGCGTTAGCCAGCTTAGCCACTACTGTCGGTTACACACGCCCAGTACTAACATTTGGTTAACAACTGGTTTAGTATAACAGCATAACAAAAGTTGGATGCTTTTCAGTCGATCAACACGATTGTACCCAAATGAGATGGGTTATTCCATACCTGAAAACCATCTCATTTGGATATAATCGTGTTGACCGACTGAAAAGCGTCAAACTTTTGCCTACTAAGGCAACACTGAAAAATGGCTTCAAACACATAATAACTGCATAACTTATTTTATCTCTGAATAAACGATTTCATTTGCATTTTCTACCGTTTTTATGAACCATTTGATAATAAATATGTATTATTTTGTTCATTCCTAACAGGATATAAACTTACGAAGTTACTGAAATATGGACTTGCGAGCAAACAGTAGCCTCCATTTTGACCCAACGGGACGGCAAGGCCCTGCATTATATGGCACGGTCAGCCTTAAATGTTAGTCACTGCTACGGTTACACATTCTATTTTAAAATGCTAATGTCCTACCGGTCACCTCCTTGAGGACAGTTTAAACCTTCCTATGTACGATAAGCGGATTCGGTCAGGCCAGGCTTTGTTGAATGGGAAGTTATGGTTAGGCTATAATACTTGCATGATTCATACATCCACCATCTTGAAACTATTTGGCTGATGCCCTTGTAGTTTGGGAAAAAAGACGCTTCCCACATTAAGGTATATTCTTGAAAATTTTGGTAGAGATCGGATGATTAGGTCAGTAGTAATTTGATTTAAGCTCAGAACACTTGGGTAGGCGCCATTTCTTTTTCGTTATGATGGCGGCGATATACAACGTGACACTGAGTTGTTTCGATTTGGTTTCGTTATGTTTGAATCAATAAGTGGTATCGATTTGCACACATGCACAGCCGACATCTTCAAACAATTTGGCTGATGTTCTTGTAGTTTGGGTAAAATACGCTTCCCACATGTAGATATGTTTTTGCAATATTTGGTAGAGATCAGATGATTAGGTTAGTCGTTATTTGATACGAGCTTTGAACATTTGGGTAGCCGCTATTCCATTTCCGTCAAGACGACGGCGATATAAAACATGACAGTGAGGTGTCCTTTGCTAGTGCTATCTCTGTTCCAAATTCAGTTCAATTTGGTTTCGTCATGTTTGTATTGATAGGGGAGGAACAGATATTCACAACCACACACACAGAGAGTGACTGTCATGTTTTGGCCCGTGTAGATCTCATTAGTCTACTTTCATTTTTTGCAAATCGAAAGTAGGCTAAATACACATGGAAAAGTACGTCCAAATCTGCAACACCAACTACAAGTCTCTTTGTTGCTGTTGTTGATTGATTTAGGGGCTTTGTGGCATCGTGGCCATGTAGCTCCATGTACTTGGGTGTGTGTGTAGAACTTTTCTGATAACCTGTGTTCAAAACAAAAGTTTGGTGCTTTTCAGTCGGTCAACACGAATGTACCCAAAAAGAGCTGGGTTATGCCCTAATCCTGAAATAAATTTCATGAGATTAATAAATACACTAGGATAACCAGTTTCGATCGTCAAGCGATCATCATCAGATCCATTACACTTAGGCTATAACATCTATGTTTGAGAATACAGGTGAAAAATATTTACAATATGTACAATTATTTAGTTGCAGAATTGGTCATGCAACTGTCGGTGTATGCTAAATATATCAAACATACTTCAGATACGAACCATCCCGGCATTTGCCTGGATTAGAATTGGGAAACCATGGAAAACCACTTTCAGGATGGTGGAGGAGGGAATCGAAACCACCTCTTCTCAGTTTTGCCTCACGAGGCTGAGTGTTACCCTGTTCTAGCCCTCAGACCAGAATTGAATTCTATTGGCAGAGCCGGGTAATCGAGCCCGGGCCTCTGTGGTGACAGCCAAAACTGCTAGGCACTACGCAACGAGGTGGACGATAGCAAGTCTGCTACTGTACATAAACCTGAGAACCAGGAAATGCCATTTGTGGTTGAAATGGCAGCTACAGTGAGTCCGGGATTGTTCTCCGCAGCGCCTACATGCGTCTGCGAGAGCTAGCTGCAGCAGTTACGTTGGTAGCACGGCTGCCACTTGCATCATAACAAATAAACAGTAAACCTTGTACTCACCACACCAACTCATAACAGATGCTGGAACCATTCACAGTACATCACTCTTTTTCCGTAATCAGTTTGTTTTAATTCATGAACCACGGAAACTTTATAAGGGAACAACTGAAGCTTGTCCCTTACAGCTTTATGTGCTGTCGACTTAGAGATTCCTGTTTGTTGAGCTAATTTTCGTGTTGATTTACTTGGACTACGTAGCATTACATCGGAGATTTCATCAATTTTTTCCTCTGTTAAAAGCGTAGGCCTGCCTGATACCGGTACATCATGAACTGAGCCAGTTACACGAAATTTACTTACCAAATCCCGAACGGTATCACGGTTTGGACACTTTAAATTAGTAAACCGTGCCTGAAATCTTAATTTTACATTTTCTTTAAACCGATCGCTTTCTCGAAAAACGTATTACACCAGAAAGAACTCTCTCTTCAGTAGTAAACATTACCGCCTGTTGCACTCTTCCAATAATCTATCTGAACGCTCGCTTATCGCAATACACACTGACAGCCCACACGCAGGAGCCCCCCTTTTAAGGACACAGTGCAGCCAACTAAACTTATGACTCAACCACTCGCAGCTGCACGTACCCACTGCGGAGAACATTCTCGGGCGCCCTGTACCTTACGTTTTGGTTATTTTGAGAAGCCTGAGAAGCCAATGCATATTTTATATGCACAAAAGAGAAACTACAGAGGTGGCCAAATTATTATGACAAAGCTGAAAAGAACCAAATTCTTTATTGCAAATTAAGATAGGTTGGTTGGTTCCTCAGTTTAGGGGTTGCGACAAAGCGGTCATGTAGCCCCGTGTTCTTTGGGTGTGTGTAGAATCTGTCTGATAACCGGTCTTAATTGTGATGGTTGTATTAGTGTGTGTTATCTGTTTTTAATTCAAATAAGGACTGCAGACATTCGATTTTCAAGTAGTTCCAACTTTTGCTACCCAACGCCACCGTCAACGACCAACTAGCTCTGAACTTGGTTACTAGATGCCACCTCAGTTGGATCATGGCGACGAACGTTGGAACCTAAGAGCGTTAGTCAAATCTAACATATAATTTAGCTTCGCACAATTGTCATTAGTGGAAGGTTCTTTATCATGCCATAAATCGATGACATGGGATTGCCGGCTTTACTTCCCCTCCGAAGGAAGGCATACTGAGAGATTTTATCGCTCTTAAATAATCCGACGACTTTGGCCGGGTTTGAACCCGCAACCTTGTGCATAGACGAAAATTAAGATACAATCTCTGCATAATATAAAACAAAAACCCCAATTCTTAGATGTAACGAGTGATCTCGAGAACCACAGGATGGATATTGCTGCTGTTTTCACCATTCTGTAAAGGATTTCTGTAGGAAAACAATCGTTTATGTCAAAAGGAAGCAGAACAGTAACGATTTCAGTGAATCGAGTCGAAGAAAAACTGCCGTCCTTGCGCCTTTTAAGCTTACGCTAGGTAAACCGTTAAAAATATCTGTATACAGTACCATGAGTGTAAGAATTGTTCAGTATGAAAAGTTCTACAAAAAAGTCCCGTACAACATAACTCTAATGCGTTTCTCACCGTCTTCAAAATTTCCATCAACAACGTCGCAGCAGTTCAACCAACAAGCCATTTTATCAATTTTGTTACATCACGTTTCTCACCAATCAAATATTTTGCTCAATCAAACCACTTCCAAAAATCACAAATCTATTGATTTGTCCGTTTAATAAAATGCGTTTCTCACCGTCTTCAAAATTTCCATCAACAACGTCGCAGCAGTTCAATCAACAAGCCATTTTATCAATTTTGTATCTTTAATACATTGCCCACTATAAATGTTTTTACGTTTTCATTTCATCCAACAATCTCAATTCAGTGCAAATTTAAATTACTAGCTTCGGAGCGAGTTTATGAGCTAGACTGTCGCTCCAACTTCGTCCAGCATTAAACTGTCGAGACGTCTCGAGTTAAGATCTCAGAGAAGAGTATATGTATTCGGAGTTTCTCTGTTCACCTCGGCTTTTCTGAATTGCGTCTGGGACCTGCCGTCCGTGCGCCTTTTAAGCTTAGGCTACGTTAGGTAAACAGTTAGAGATACCGGCGTAGCCCGGGTGGGTTGCTAGTGGATTATAAATGAAGGTTTTATTTGAGTCTGAGTCTCCAATGCAGGACATTTCTTGGTTGTATTATCATTTCAAATGATCTTGTCGACTTCGTCGTTATGCTTGAGTCTAAAGTTATGCGGGACGGAGACGGTTGCGTTACGGAGACGAAAGTGACGTCGTGCAGTCGCGCGGGAAGCCTAAGTTAATGGGTAAAGGACGGCGAGTGCGTGACGTCATGCAGCCACGCGGGAAGCCGAAGTTAATGGTTAATGGAGTGTGTTGAAAGAGTCCTGGGGCGTCGAGTGACCTGGGGCTTTGAGCGAAGCGAAAAGAATACAGAGTGACTCCTAAAGAGGTGTACAAGATGACAGATAAGAACACAGGGTGATTCCTAAAGAGATAGGCCTATACAAGACGCCAGATAAGAATACAATGTGACTCTTAAAGAGGTGTACAAGATGGCAGAGAAGAATGCAGGGTGACTTCTAAAGAGGTGCACAAGATGTCAGACAAGAATACAGAGTGACTCCTAAAGAGGTGTACAATATGTCACACAAGAATACAGGGTGACTTCTAAAGATATATACAAGATGCCATATAAGAATACAGGATGCCTCCTAAAGAGGTGTGCAGGATGTCAGAGCAAAATACAGTACAAGATGCCAGACAAGAATACAGGGTGACTCCTAAAGAGATATACAAGATGCCAGATAAGAATACAATGTGACTCTTAAAGAGGTGTACAAGATGGCAGAGAAGAATACAGAGTGACTCCTAAAGAGGTGTACAAGATGACAGATAAGAATACAGGGTGATTCCTAAAGAGATAGGCCTATACAAGACGCCAGATAAGAATACAATGTGACTCTTAAAGAGGTGTACAAGATGGCAGAGAAGAATGCAGGGTGACTTCTAAAGCGGTGCACAAGATGTCAGACAAGAATACAGAGTGACTCCTAAAGAGGTGTACAATATGTCACACAAGAATACAGGGTGACTTCTAAAGATATATACAAGATGTCACATAAGAATACAGGATGCCTCCTAAAGAGGTGTGCAGGATGTCAGAGCAAAATACAGTACAAGATGCCAGACAAGAATACAGGGTGACTCCTAAAGAGATATACAAGATGCCAGATAAGAATACAAGGTGACTCTTAAAGAGTCTTTCAGACTGACTGTAATTTTTTTTGGTCATGTATTCACCAAATGAAATATTTTAGGAACCAACGTCGTTTGCGTTTACATATGAATTTAAATTAAAACTCTTTTATCGTATTTAATTTTCTATCCGAAATTAGACATTAAAAGACCAATCTTCATGAAAGCAAAATGTTTGGAGGAACCTATCCTGTCCTAAAATGAAATCTGTCGCCGCTTCTTCTTTTGTTATAAGTAGGGACCGTATTTTTTGGTTAAAAAAACATAAAATAGGTTCTTTTGTTTTTCCCTCCTGATAAGAACCGCATTGATGTGTCGTATTTTCCACTTAAGTGGCGATAACCTTTGAAAGCTTTCGCTTCGCCGATGTCACTGATAATGACAGTTTAGTACAAGAACAAGTCTCAGATTTTCCACAAGAACAGCGGTTTCTAACAGGTAGAATAGTATTTTAAATAGGTTTTTATGTTTAAACTGTAGCAAAAGTTGACATAAACTTTGCAAAGCTTATATTTAATGAAGTGTTAGTAGAACATATGATTGCAACGAGAGTGAAACTATTTTACATAATGATACATCTTATATAAATTTATCACTGAGAACTTCTCACACTTTAACGTAGGCAATATTTGCTCTCCTTAAAATGTTATTTATTCAAAATCAATAAAACCAAGAATGCCAGAGGTGTTTTTCACTCTTCACTCTTCATCCCTTTTAATTAACTTTGTTTATTTAGCATATAGGGAACTTGGAAACAATAAGAGATGTATCCCCACTTTCCTGGCCGTAAGAATATGATAAGATATTCAGCCTCACTTTTCTTAGTAATTAACCAAGTATCTCTTTAATAAATATGGACTAGAGATTCAAATATACTGCAATAGAACAAAACTGCAATTAGGTATTTCTAGGTACTCGCATACCTTTTTAAGTACCACATAATTCATAAATAGGCTCTTTTGAGGGTGATTCGGAGAGGAAATAAATTATTTTTGTATTTATTTGTTTATTTATTTATTTATTTATCCTATGGCATTTAGTGCCGGGAGTGTCCGAGGACATGTTCGGCTTGCCACCGGCTGTACCTGCTTCCAGCGGACACCCTTAGGGTGAGCTACAAGTACCGTTCAATTTCAGGTAGTTTCAACTTTCGCCACCAGATATCAGTGATACCTAGTGGTGAACGTTGGAACTTTGATTAGAGCGTTCCGATGAAATCTAACCTAACAATTTAGCTTCACACAAGTTTAGTCTGTGGAAGGATCTTTTACATGCCATAAATCTATGACATGGAACCGCCGAAGGAAGGCATACTGAAGGCATTTTCACGCTCTTAAAAAATCCGACGACTCGGCCGGGTTTGAACCCGCTATCTTGGGAACAGCAGTTCAGCATGCTACCAACTACGCCACCGAAGCCGCCATTTTTTATTTAGAAGTAAGGAAAAAAATAGGAAAAATCCTTGTGATTCCGGTCCCTAGTTACGGGTAGTGTATGACATACGCATATCTTAAATAGAAGGAATTATTTCACAGCAATTCATAATAATAATAATAATAATAATAATAATAATATCGTATGGCCTCGGGAGCCGGGTGCAAGCTTTGTTATTTGACACCCAGAGGGCAGCTTGCATGTCGAATTTCGTTGTTCCTTGGAACGCTATGAAAGTCAAGAAGGTTAGGTATCTAAGTTCCTTGACACTATAGCGCTTTCTAGTAGAGAATGGAGGAACTTTGTGTTGGCGGAAAATCCTGAGATTTATTTTGCCATTATGAACACGGCCTACTGAATTCAAGTGAGTTCTTTAACATGCCAACAACTTATGACATGCATGTCGTGATTTTTGTCGCCTTTCAAAAATTACTTACCATGGCCAGGAGCGAACCTGCAAGCTTTGGGTTGGTAGTCCGACACGTTAACCACTCACCCACCGTGGAAAGCAGCAATTTATTGATTGGAATTCATTAATTTACTTCATTTTCTGCCTCGTTAACTCACTTTGCAGACAAGACTGATTTGGTTAGGATGCCACAGGAACACAATCTCTTCATCAGGCTACAGACAATTTATACATTGTTCTGTGAACCAATTAACAGTGAAGAGTTGGATTCTAATAAGATGTATCACAGTAATTTGGCCACCTGTTTAATTTGGAGCAGGTGGACAACTTAATGCATATCTTCTGAGGAATGTATGAGTGTGAGGAATGAAATAAAGTGCTGGTCAAAACAATAAGGACACCACCCATAAAGTAACTTTCGCCACTTGCCTTCAATGTATTGATAATGCGCTATTTTCGTAATTATCAATACAACCTGCAGAGAATGAGCAGGCGTTTAGTAAAAACACATGGATTTTGGTTGAAAAATACGAAAGCTATTAGCAATTTTTAAGTATCGTATGGCACAAAAATTAACACTCGTATGCTCGGAAACCCCTATCCTAACAGAAAACGGGGGCACATACACATTTGAAATTTGGCATATCAATAAACCTCATAATGACCTATCAAACGTGTGGCGTAAAATTATTGAGGAAAAAATGTGAGGATGAGTAAGAGAGTGATATATTTCTCTTGAATGATTTGAAATTTTCAGGGTAAGTCCCATTTGTTTACGGTCTTTTTAAAATGTTATGTTTGGCACCTGCGCTCAAATGTTATCACAGCCTACTTGATACACGTCTCTTTAGGCGGGAAATGATGTTTAAGAACAGCTGATTGGTTTGTTCTCTGAACAGCTTGTGATATTGAGGATAAGTGCGTACTTCGTCGAGTTCAGGAATTTGTTGAAACAAAATGGGTCGTCGAAGTGTTCCAGATGAAATATAGTGGCAAATTGTAGGTAGGAAGAGACTCCCTAGGCCTCGTATACCCTAGTACCGTCGGGGTCACAAGAGAACAAGAGTTGACCGAGGGAGATCGACAGGAAAGAAGGCGGAGAGGAGCCCGCCACAAGTAATAGGAAACAATGCCGGACTCAGCCACAGCATTATTGACTCTATGGTGCAGCGTGTTTCAGCATGCAGGAAAGCCAAAGGTGGCTAACATTGGACTAACATTGTAATGTACGTGAATTGATCACTTATTAATTTTGAAATGGAATAAATGACTTAAGAATACCATTTTTAGCCTACTTTTCACATTTTGCAAAAATGAGGAAAAAGTAGACTTATGAGATCAATCCGGGCAAATGTGTGTGTGTCTGTCTGGCTGTGTGTGTGTCCCCACCTATCAACTCTTAACGACTGCAGCAATCGAAACAAAAATTGGTAGGAGTAAAGATTTATACCTGAATATCTCAATGCCGTATCTGAAAATGATGTCAGTGCTACCAACTGCTGAAAAATCGCAAGTGAAATTTGAGCTCCAAGTTGGATATCATGGAAGGTACGAATGGGAGCTATTTCAAAATTGGTACACGTATAGATAATAATATTGCAGTTTAATTTCCAGAAGGCCATATATGGCAGTGTTGCCAAAATGGTTATAAGCCTGCTGATAGGTCCACTTTTTAAATGCATATAACTTCTACACTGTCAATTGGAATTCAACCAAATTTCGTATGTGCTATGTGTACATAACCAGATATGACTGAGCGTATTCTTAAGAGCCAACAGGGCTGCCAACTGTTAATAAATGCTCTCAATTTATTTTATCCAAATACCAATATATCAGAAAGTATGCAAGCCGACGGCTTCAAACTATGCACACGTATAGTACCTGACATTCTATATTAATTTGAAGTAACTTATATACGTCAGTGCTACCAACATGATTTTAAGCCTGCTGAGAAGTCAATTTTTAAATACATGTAACTTCCATACTATCATTGGGATTTCAACCAAATTTCGTGTGTGCTATGTGCACCATAATATATATGACTATGCGTACTCTTAGGAGCAACCAGGGTTGGCAACTGTTAATAAATGTTGTCTCTATTTTTGTTACCCTAATATCAATATATCAGAAAGTATGCAAGCCAATAGCTCTAAACTCTGCACACGTTGCCCGTTTAGACCGGAGTCCGCACGACCACATATGCATTTTACCAAGAATCAGCCAGCACGAGAGTCAAAATATCCCGGGGCGCCAGATGGGTTAAAGCTAATCGCAAAACGACATCAAATGAAAAAAATGCTTTACTGATTTTTGGCTCAATGCAACAATAAGGATAGAAGGAGATTCAACTGGGCATAACACATCATGTAAAATTATCTCATTTTATTCTGAAGTTAAAATTGACTGCAAAATAAAATGCTCAAAGCGGCATCATTCACATGTGGCGACCCACATCACTATTTACACAATGTACAGAAATTTTCCAACACATTGGACAATTATCTTTGGAAACACAAGTCTGATTATTAGTCCTGTAGACTATGTTCCAAAACTATATCCATTATTTATGATTAAATCCAGTTCAAATTTAATTGTCTTTACTGGAAATACCGTAGTTCACTGGTTGAATTTTTACATAATATTAACACTCGTAGAATAATTGTTCATAGAATTTTTAACTTTCACTTATTTTTCCAGTTTCAAAAAAAATATTGTCTAAAAATATTATTATCTTTGAATAAACACAAATTATGTACACATATTAATAACAACATCTGAAAAGTATTTGACCATTGAGCATAGCATCGAAGAACTTGTGCGAAGCACAACAAAATTAATTGTAATTCTGACATTAAACATTTCGAGAAGTGACTCGATTATGAACTTCAAGTTCCTAACAAAATATATGATTTCTGAATCATCAACTTGATTAATAAATTGTTGGACCATTCAACTATTCGATTCTCCACTTGGAATCATCATTAAGAAAAATATTTATATTTGTGGCCATTTTAGTTACTTTCACAACTTGCAATTCTTCGACAGAATGCGGAAATAAGAATTGTAGCTTCATAATAAATTAATTTAGTACATGGCACTAGGATTGAAAACATCCTTCAAATTATTCGTGGTTATAGAATTATTTTTAATTGGCAGTGGCCCATTCTATTATTTGTGTAAGAACACAACATTCCAACAACAACGGCAAAGGTCTTCCTCTGAAGAAGAATAAAATACAATCATGACAAATCCGGGTTCTAGCAAAATCAAAGTCTAAATGGAATCCGTAAACAAGGTTGAAATAAGAACTGATGGTTTTTAAGAAAAAACCTTTGGGTCATTCATAACGACGCAATGTGTAGTTCCAATACTCCTTTAACACTGAGTCATTGAACCTGCTATTTGATTGATGCTCAAATAAAAACCTCCTCATTCCTGCGACTTAAACATGCGCACCTGGGAATGGCATTTCAACTACTCCACACACATAAATTTTCTTCCCAAAATTTATACAATAAATCAAGCCTCTGCTTGTTATCAACACTGGAAGATTAATAAACTTACAAGTTTATTTTATTTTACCATTCAGTTCAACCCGTGAATTTACCATACTTATGATGACCTTTATTTCACTTTCGAATGTGTATTTACGTCATGATTTTATATAAATACAAAAATATCCTACTTGATACAAATATCATTTGCTTCCCGTTTCATGCCTCTCCGTGTTATCTGAAAAATATGCTTTGCTCATTGCAAATATTAACTGTTCAACCAGACCTGTAATGTTGGTTGAATGCGGGCTTGCGCTAACCACTCTCCTTCGGAAAATCACCTGTTCCAAACTAGAAATGATTAAACTACTTCATAGGCTCTCTCTCAATAAATGTGACTATTAGAAAATATAAGATCCAAGAATTATTTAGAAAAATTATGAAAATCATTATTATTATTAGTGGATTCTTCTTTTTGCGTTTTGCCCATTATAGAGCGCGCTTGAACTTGTTTTTCGCCTTGATGATATTCGCCTTCCTATCTTCCCAAAATCTCTTCATGAAGTCACTGTGCTGCTTCTTCCGTTCTTCTGTCCACTTGGTTCCAGTCCTGCCACTAGTTTTCACCCTAAACTTGTGCTTTGTTACTGCGGTCCTGAAGACTTTGCGGTTTCTCAGAATATTTTCTCCGATGTTCAACTCTTGCAGGTCCTCTCTTGATTCATCCAGCCAGGCTATCCTTGATTTCTGAGAATTTATTACATTGAATAACCTTTTTGTAAGTCTATAATCGTCCATCCTGAAGAGGTGTCCATAAAATGTTAAACGTCTTTTTCGTACCGTGTTGCTGAAACTATCTGTGTGACGGTATAGGTCTGAATTTCGTCTTTTAATCCAAATTCCGTTTTCTTGTGTGGGGCCGAATATTTTTCTAAGAATTTTACGTTCTTGCTTTTCTATATTTGCAATTTTAGAATGACCTCCTAAAGCTATGGTTTCTGAAGCATATAGAGCTTCCGGTAGTACAACTGTTTTGTAGTGTTTCAGTTTTGCATTATGTGACATTACTCTTTTATTATAGTGATCCCATGTTAGTCTGAATGCTCTATGAAGTTTTGAGGCTCTTTCTGTGTTAGCCAAACTGTCCAATCCTGAAGGAAGAATTATTTCTCCTAGGTATTTAAAAAATTCTACTTGTGATATTGCTCCATACGCTGTTTCTATTTTTTCTTTCTTCTTCTTTTGCTGAAAATTCTTCATGTACTTGGTTTTTTCAAATGATATTTGAAGGCCTGCTTGTGATGCTATTCTGTATAATGTCTCAATAGCATGCTTAGTTTCTTCTTTGTTCCTAGTGATAATCGCTAGGTCATCTGCGAAAGCCAAGCATTTCACATTGATTTTGTTTCCAGGTTTGTTATTAGTGGATTATTATTATTATTATTATTTATATTAAATGTGTTTAATTATTATTTCATTATGTGAGAATCCACATGTTCGATTCTTCGAATATGGATAAAATATCCATCTCTTAACAAAAATAATTATTAACTTTTACAGTTACATCGGCTGTTTTCCGTGATTACCCAAAAATATGAAACATTCAAATAAATGCTCGTTCTGCTCGGTCATCGATCCTAAACTGTTCTGAGTGCTGAAAATACTCAGAATAACTCTAATATGTCTTGCGTAAATCATTGCAAGATTTAAATACGAAGAAAAATAGATGTGTTGGTCATCTGCAGAAAGAATAGTTTGTTCCAATTAGCTAGGCATAATATAAAGTCAAAATGTGGCTTACATTTCTTGATGGTCTTGAAGCGTAGTGAACCTGGTCTGTACCAGATTTATCCAGATACATGCCCTAGCGGACAAGCACGTATAATCCTTGTATCGGCCGCCATTATATACCCACAATCTGTCTAACACGACATAGTGGAGATATTTCTTGTAGTTTGAAGTAACTGCTGATCCATTTTAATGTTGACTTCTATTAAAGCCATAGCATTTCGCTTAAATGGGGTCAGATCTAAGTGATCTATTCTCAAATATGTCAGTTGTAACATAACTCACGGTAATCTTTTCAGTACAAGAAAACACTGACAGTCTAAACCAATCAACGGCTGTTCTGAAGATCGTTCCCTGGGCATGGCTTATCACCATCTATCATGCGCGAAGCAACATATAGTTTCCCTGCGTTGGCTAATGAACAACACCGTGATAGACTGGCCTTGAATATACTGAAAGATCGGAGTGGTTATCAAGTTACAATTATGAAACTGACTAAATTGGACTAAAATATCCAAGTATTGAAAGCTTATTACTGGACTGTGACAAAGTATTTTCTAGACAAAGTCTAGCATATGTCCATGTAGAAATAAAATATTTCACCATTGTCCGTCGAAAATATACAATCACCTTAGTGATTCTCCCTGCCGGAAACTTACTAAGTTCCACAATTATCGCAGCACTTTTGTGACTTTCACAATTTGAAGATAACTTCTGCGTAGATCCGGCAACCATGTGCCTTGGCTCAGCGTAGTAGCACCTTGCTATGCAAGCGCTTGGTTCGAAGTGAGCTGAAGTTGCTTGGGCCGGCCGGCTTTTATTCAAAACGGTCAGGGTCACGCTGCATCACGCTGAAATCTAGAAATCCTCATATCTCTGGTATCCCTGGTCCGATTTACTTGATGCTAAGTGCATTCTCTTTCATTTGGCCGTGCCAGTAATCTGATCCAAGTCTCAAGTCTCTACTCCATGGCTAACTATTTAATCAATAAATAGTCTCGACCTCTGCTATTACTCGCTACGTCACTTGACATGTTCTTGGCTGCATATTCTTTCCATTTCCTTCTGGAAGTAATGGAGCGCGATATTCAAATATCTCAACTTTCAAAAGCGGCTGTAGCCTTTCCCTTGATATCTAGGTGTCTGAATCTTGGAATACCCATTCCTAGAGTTGGGCACAGTATAGTACCTGGCAATCTAGATTAATTTGGAGTAACAAATATACGTCAGTGCTGCCAACAAGATTCTATGCCTGCTGATAGGTCCAATTTTAAAATGCATGTAACTTCTATACTAACTAATGGATTTCATTCAAAATTGGCTCAACAATAGATCATATTATTTCAGATTATTTCTGACCAATACATGCATGACATTGTTGCCAACATGATTTTACGCTCGCTGTTAGATCCAATGTTTCACTGCATGTAACGTCCATGCTATCCATTGCACTTCAACCATATTTTGTATTCTGTACCTTAAGAGATGGAACTAAGAATTTATTCAGTCACCAGGGCTGCCAACTGTAGTGCTCTATTAGGCTACATTATGCCAGGTATACAGTATTTCGAACTAATTAGAAATGTCGATATTACCAAATTAATTTCGTCATTATTCTTGATAGATCTATTTAGATTAATCATTGGCATGAATCTTAAATTTTAAGAAAAGTATGCTCTTTAGTTCGTCACGGAACTTCTAGATCCGTTTATGGGAAGTGTCCTTATTGTTTTCACCAGCACTGTAAAGTCGAATTGCAGAAAAGCAATTGCAGTGAGTTCTCAGTTCCGATCTACAGTATTCTACAAAGAAGAAGTTAGTGCAGTGACAATACTCTTCCTATATCGTTCAGTGTTTATACTATCCTTGCCGTATGGAAGTGAGAGCTGGGTAGATTATATACGCTAGAGGTAACTGAGATGAGAGTAGTACGAATGTTGTTGCTTTTATTAATGCTTAATTTGAAGGGCTTGACCATTGTGGTCAATTCATCCCCATGCACTTTGGTCTGCTTGGAATTTATGTGAGACAACTTGTATTATTATTGTGCCTATATTAGTGTGTGGATTATAATTAAGGCGATAATTGGGAGGGATCACGATCACGACATTTACCTGGAGTTGTAGGGGGAAACCATGGAAAACCACTTCCAGGAAGGCTGAGGAGTGAATTGAACTCACCTCTTCTCAGTTTTGCTCCACGATGCTGAGTGTGACCCGTTCCAACCCTCATACAAATGCTGGGATAGAACCCAACTTAAGGACATGGTCGCTTCCAACCCAAATCCTACCTCCATTACAAATACACACACTAGTACAGACATCACAGTGACACAGGTTATCAGACAAAATTCTACACACTCCCAAGTACACTGGGTCACATGACAACGATAACGCACAATCCCTAAAAGAATCATCACCAACAACAACTCAATTCCTCATTATTTCTAGACAATTTACAAACATAACTAGGCTACGTAATAACAAATTATGAAACCACAGAAACAGGATTTCACTTGTTGAAGCCCACAAACTAGGAAGTACCCTTCAACAATCGAGCAACCCCTCGATAACCAACTCGGCACGACGTGTAACGTAACTGGGTATGACTATTGCTGTTAATTCATTTAAGGAGTTTGGGACATCTTGGTCATCAGCCCCGTGTAATTGGGTGAGTGTTGAGCTTGTCCGATAAACTGTATACCTGTGATGACTGTAGATAGTGTGTATAACTCTATTAGGAACAGGTATGGAGTATGCGCCCCGGGACTTGAAGTAAGGTAATATCCCAGTATTTGCATGGAGACAGTGTGGGGAAACGCGGGGAAAATCCAGGATAGTCGCTGTCAGCGCCGGGATTCGAACCTCTGGTCTCCGTACTTGCTGCAGCTCCCTTCACGGACGTAGCGCACGTTTTAACGGGTATGCCACGGGGCCGTAACTGGGTATGCGTGGTAGTGACGTCACCCCGGTTTGTAAATGTTATTCTTGGCAACAATAAACGCGACTCGAAACAATGCAACTGATGTTAAAATCAAAACTTAGCCAAGAAGGTGTGTCTTGAGTTCCCCAATAGTGTAGCTGATTTCAGTCACAAAAAGAAGAAGTGAATGTTATACTTGGGGTGTTCCCAGCATTCACACATACCCAGTCATAATATTGTTGCTAAGTTTTGTACCTCAAGCTGCATCTCCGTTGTTAACATGTTGAGTGCTTCGCCCGTTTATAAACGGTGCACAGAAACTTCCAATTGCTTTCTCCTATGTCTCAATCCACTTATAAGAGTAGGAGAGTATTTGAAGAATAATATGCCAGTTCTAAATATTTCACTTTATTTACACCAGGGGTGGCAAAGTGGTATTTACTTTATTAGTAACAAAAATAATTTAAACTTAATGCATTGCCCTCCATTAAAATTCTCTCCCAAATCAGCTAATTGTTTCTTAAAGGATTAATAAATAAGTGATTGACGGATAATTTATTGGTCTTTTTTTTCAAATTTTATGTCATTTTTTAACCATTTTTAGGTCATAATTGCATTTTTAGTCTATTTTCAATTTTGAAAAAAAAATAGGCTTATGAGATCACCATTTGTCCGTGTATGTGTGTGTCTCCCCTAATAACTTCTAAACGGCTGAACCGATTTCAATAAAACTCGGTAAGTTCATAGCACTATTCCGGTCGACCCCGACCGTGCCCATCAAATTTTATTACGTCTCACCAATCCAACATGGCGGCTGTGCGAAATATTTCACCAGCATTCAATATCTCCGGAACTGTTCCCGATATCACCCTGGAATTTTGTACGGTGATAAAGGGAACTACTAGAAGTTCACCTATGTAACTTTTGAAAAACTGGTAACTACAAAACTAACATGGCAGCCACGCGAATTTTCGACTTTTAAATAGACGTTTCTCGCGATTTAACCAACCAAACTCAATACAACTTGGTACAGTATATGATTATACACATTGTAATGCACCGACATCTAACTTGGTTCAATTGTTTACATAACCTCAAGATGGCGGATGAGCGAAATATTTCACCGGCATTCTATATCTCTGAAACTATTAGCTGTATCACCCTGAAATTTTGTACGGATATAAAGGGCATTACTGGAAGCTCATCTATAAGACTTTCAGAAACCGGTTAACTACAAAACGAACATGGCGGCCAAGCGAATTTGAAAATTTTAAATAGACCTTTCTCGCGATTTAATGTTCCAAACGCAATGAAATCTGTTACAGGAAATGTTTATACACATTTTAATGCACTGGTATCTAATTTAGTTCAATTGTTTACATAACCTCAAGATGGTGTTTTTGCGAATTTTAAAATTAAGTTTTTATTTCTTGTGTCGTAATCATGCGATCGAAGTGAAAGTTTGAATAATGAACCTACGCAATAAGTTTCCTTCATTGGTACATGACTCTATGGCCTATACATTTAACAATCCAATATGGCGACCATCCGAAATATTTAGACGGCTCTGAATATCTACGAACCTATTATAGCAATCAAACTGAATTTTTTAATGTTAATAGGGGCTATGAAGTTAAGTTCACCTATATGACTTTAAATAACCTGGTGATCACAAATCCAACATGGCGCGACGCGAAGTATAAATATTCACATGGCAGTTTCTCGTAATGTAGCCATCCGAGTGCAGTGAAACTTGGTACAGTAAATCTTTATAAGAATGTTAATCCACTGGCATCTAATTTATTTCAATTGTTTCCATTGTTTCAATTGTTTCGCCGCCATCTTGACGGAAACGTAATGGCGGGTACACAAATGTTCAAAGTTTAAATCAAATTACGACTAACCTAATCATCCGATCTCTACCAAATTTTTCAACAACATACCCTTATGGAGGAAGCATCCTTTGACCAATCTAATAGGTCATTAGCCTAATATTTTGCGGATGGCGGCCATCTTTGTGTCAAAATCGATTCCCCCCTTTAATTCGAACACGGTGAAACCAAATGGAACGAAATTTGGTACAGAGGTAGCATTAGCAAAGAGCACCTCAGTGTCATGTTTTATATCGCCGTCGTCTTGACAGAAACGTAATGGCGGCCACACAAATATTCAAAGCTTAAATCAAATTACTACTAACATAATCATCCGATCTCTACCAAATTTTGCAACAACATACCTTCATGGAGGGAGCATCCTTTGACCAAACTAATAGGTCATTAGCCTAATGGTTTGCGGATGGCAGCCATCTTTGTGTCAAAATCGATTCCCCCTATCAATTCGAACACGGTGAAACCGAATGAAACGTAATTTGGTACAGAGGTAGCACTAGCAAAGGGCACCTCAGTGTCATGTTTTATATCGCCGCCATCTTGACGGGATTGTAATGGCGGCCACACAAATTTTCAAAGCTTAAATCAAATTACGATTAACCTAATCATCCGATCTCTACCAAATTTTGCAACAACATACCTTTATGGAGGGAGCATCTTTTGACCAAACTAATAGGTCATTAGCCTAATATTTTGCGGATGGCGGCCATATTTGTGTGAAAATCGATTCCCCCTATCAATTCGAACACGGTGAAACCGAATGAAACGTAATTTGGTACAGAGGTAGCACTAGCAAAGGGCACCTCAGTGTCATGTTTTATATCACCGCCAGCTTGACGGAAACGTAATCGCGGCCACCTAAATGTTGAAAGCTAAAATGTAATTACGACCAACCTAATAATCTAGTCTCTACCAAATTTTGCAACAACATATCTTTGTGTGGGAAGCATATTCTGACCAAACTGTAAGATCACCAGCCAATAGTTTGCAGATGGTGGCCAAGAATGTGTGTAAATCGATTCCCCCTATCAATTCAAACACGGTGAAACCGAATTGAACGAAATTTGGTACAGAGGTAGCACTAGCAAAGGGCACCTCAGTGTCATGTTTTATATCGCCGCCATCTTGACGGAAACGGAATGACGTCCAGCCAAATGTTAAAAGCTTAAATCAAATTACGACCATTCTAATAATTTGATCTCTACCAGATTTTGCAACAACATGCCTTTTTGTGGAAAGCATCTTATGACTGGCTACAAGGTCATCAGCCCTATAGTTTGCAAATAGCGGCCATGTATGTGTGCAAATCCATTCCCCATATCAATTCAAACACGGTGAAACTGAATTGAATGATTTTTTTACAGAGGTAGCACTAGCAAAGGGCACCTCATATTCATGTTTAATATCCCTATAGCACGTTGTATTTCAACAAGCTAATACAACCAACATTCAATTATACTCCTTGAAGAGGGCAATGAGTTATAACAATACCCATGCATTTAGGAGAAAGTAGGCTATAAGTTCCTTACTGAACATCTTGTTTGGTCATTAAATGCCTTACTCTAGTAATAACGATTCATGCAGTTAGACATTGGATCTATCAGCGCGCGTAAAATCATGGCAATGGTGTCATGTAGACTATGTGTTGCTCAGAATTAACCTGAATTATTATGATCTATTACTGTGCTAATTAAGGATGAAATCCATTTGTTAGTATAGAAATTACATGTATTTAAAAATTGGACCTATCAGCAGGCTTAGAATCATGTTGGCAGCACTGATGTATATACGTTACTCCAAATTTATCATAAATGTCATATTCTATACGTGTGCAAAGTTTATAGCTGTTGGCTTGCATATTTTCTGATTTATAGGTTTTTAGGTTAAAAAAATAGAGAGTAAATTTATTTACAGTTGGCAGCCCTGCTGGCCCTTGAGAAAGAATACGCATAGTCTGAACAGTTATTGTACACAAAGTACATACAAAATTTGGTTGAAATCGATTTGTTAATATGTATTTAAAAATTGGACCTATCAGCATGCTTAGAATCATGTTGGCAGTACTGACGTAAATTAGTTAGTCCAAACTGTACGTGTGTAAAGTTTCGAGTTGTTAGTTTGCATACTTTCTGATATATTGATATTTGAATACAAAAATAGAAAGAGCATTTATTATCAGTTGGTAGCTCTGGTTGCTCTTAAGAATACGCATAGTCATATCTGTTATGGTACATATAGCACACACGAAATTTAGTTGAAATCGAATTGATAGTGTGTATGTTACATGAATATAAAGATATGACCTATTAGCAGCCGTAGAATTATGTTCGCAACACCGTCATGTAAGGCCTCCTGGATATTAAACTGAAATATTATTTTCTGTATGTGTGCCAATTTTTAAATAGCTCCCAAGCATACCTTCCGAGATATCCAACATGGAGCTCAAATTTCAATAGCAATTTTTCAGCAGTTGGTAGCACTGACGTCATTTTAAAATATGCCCTGAGATATTCAGGTATAGATCTTTACTCTTACCAAATTTGGTTTTGATATCTGCAGCCGTTTAGGAGTTGGCAGGGGGAGACACAGACAGACAGACACACATTTCCCCGGATAGTTCTCATAAGTCCACTCTTTCCTCATTTTCGCAAAATCGTTAAAGTAGGCTAAAAATTACGACTTCTACATTTTCATTAAATGCAAATGAAAAAAAATCGGTACTGAGATATCAAGTAGTTAACTGGGTAGGCCTAACTCAGCACTGGAATGGTTAAGGTGGAAGAATGGAGACGCTCGTACCTAGCATACCGTAATGACGTCGGGATCTGAAGAGAACAAGAGTTGTGCTAGAGAGGTTGATAGCAGTGGCGTATCTACGGGGGATGATCAGGGGTTCAATCCCCACCAAATCCAAATAACAATTATACGTAATTCAATAAAATATTTATTTGAATAAAACCAACCTTCGGATTGATGACAAACGATTGGACTATGCAAGTTTATACTTACTACATCGACAATATGTATGTGTACTCGTGCAAAATGTTTAGTGTTACCTCAACTGAATACGATACTTGCTTAGCAAAACTGTTCATTGTCGAGCTCTTGTACATTGAGAAATTCAAATACAGTAAAACGCAATACAGCCAATGCTGTCGCGATCAAACACGAACACAAGTAAGTTATATTTGCTTTCAATGATTATGTCCTATTTTGCCCCTCATCCGCATAAAGCAAATATATATAAAGAAATCAAATCTATAGCAAAAAGGAAAACGCAAAAGCCGAAAACAACTAACACAAATCCAAAAATACAAAGTACAAACAAAGAAACAAAAGCAGAAAACAACAAACACAAAACAAAAATAAATAACAAGAGCAAAATCAGAAAACAACAAAACCAAAAACACAAAACAAAAATAAAAAACAAAAGCAAAAGCACAAAACAAAAATATAAAAGTTAAAATCAAAAACAGAAAACAACAAAACCAAAAACAGAAAACAAAATAAAAACACAAAAGCAAAAGCAGAAAACATCAAACACACAATCAAAAACCAAAATCAAAAAACAAAAATAAAAAAACAAAAGCAAAAGCAGAAAACCACAATCACAGAACCAGGAATACAAAGCGAAAATCAAAATCAAAAGCAAAAGACAACAAACACAAAACCAAAAACACAATGTAAAAACGAAAAACAAAAGCAAAAGCAGAAAACAACAATCACAGAACAAAAAACACAAAGCAAACGCAGAAAACAACAATCACAAAACCATAAACACAAAGAGAAAGCCGAAACACATAGCAACAAACAAAATCAAATGCAAAAAAACAAACACAAAAACCAAAACCTAAATGAAAAGTAACAATGGAAACGAAAATAAAATCAAAATCCAAACCAATGAACACGACAAATAAAAGACACAAAACTTAAAACAAAGAAGGAAAAAAAAACATGAAAACATTTGAGAAAATTGTTCTGTCCTATAAAGGCAAGTGAATAGACCTAGTAAAACGCTCTAAATGGCTTATCAGTTCAGATTTGACTCCGCCCATCCCCCTCCAGAAGCAAATCCTAGTTACGCCACTGGTTGACAGGATACATAACAGAGAAGACAGGCTCAAGTACGTAGGAGCAATGCAATGCTCAGCTGGGGGTCCTGTGGTCGCCAACCCACCTTCCGCTGTTATTTTATGAGGCACCAGGGGAGCCTTCGTTATTATTTGTGTAATCACTCGAAGTGCATTTTAAAATATCATTCGCAAAACTTCTAAATCCGAATTCAGTAACAACACTACCTGACAACATTGATACACCCTCCTTTTGTGGTCTATTGCTCAATTGCAGGATATAATATCTTCATCTCGATCTTCTTTGCGGTATCAACATCTTTGGAATGGACACCGTGTTCAAATCTGATAGTAACTTATTATCCATAATAACACCTTTGTTGGATGTCAATGACAACAATGTCAGCAAGTTTAATTTGAACTTCAAGTAACGAACAGGTTCAAATTTTCATTTTTTTTACGAGATACTGTGGAAATGCAGCCCATGACTGTGGGAAATCATTAAAATTAAAATAGGCCTATAATTTT
This sequence comes from Meconema thalassinum, assembly GCA_946902985.2. NCBI lineage: Eukaryota > Metazoa > Arthropoda > Insecta > Orthoptera > Tettigoniidae > Meconema > Meconema thalassinum. The sequence continues at coordinate 675,543,938 of OX336388.2, forward strand.
AAAATGGGATGTGTGTACGGATTCGTTGAAATAATCTGGTAACCTAATCCTAATCGCAAGGGTATCTTTCATAATGTTTAGAACCTGACGACTTTTATATGGACTTGTTATCTCCAGGTTTCTAACTCTATAATATGTACATTTGAGAAGCTCTTGGAAATATTTGGAAGACCAAACAGCATTGACCCGGACCCATTCAGATTATGGAAACTATTCATAAAAGAAATACAATCTTCAGTAGCTGATGTTGAGTTTGGATGATCTCGGAGTTGAATGTCTTCCTTTGGTGATGGTTTTAACTTCGAAAGCGATCCATTTCTTGCTGTCTAAGTGAGCCAAGACTCGACCTTCAAGAGAGGAGGCATGAATGGCATAGTGCGAGTGTGTGACCGCGTCACGGGCAAGCCGTCATTCTGTCTCCCGGCAGGGAGGCGATGGGATGGGGTAGCACATTCAGATTGGCCTCAGATAAATACACGATAAGCAACAGGAGCCTGCAATGTGATACTGAACAGCGTCCCCTATCCATCAGCGTAATGGCCCGAGGCTCCGCTAATACGACAATGTGTGAATGCTTCTGGAAGCCAATTTTTCAACATGCTCTGGACACACGAGATGGTTAACTTTGGCCACTTATTATGTTATAGGTAGACACCCCATCGTGCCCAGTGGGGGGTGGGCAGATGGCTGGGTCTCCTCCGACCAATTAACTCCAGCACTACGCCATTCCCTCCATTAGTTATCCCCATTCAACATTCCTGCTTCTGTTTGCACACACGTCTTGGGTGGCTGTGCTGTACACACGGTGGAGACTAGGGGACCATGTTTTGTAAACACGTTTTGATTTCGATATCGATTACTCGTGCATTGCTCATTTAATGTTCTGATTGACTGGTTCTCCAAAATCATATTTATTTATTTATTTCAAAAATGGCATTCTTTAAAAATGAGAACAAGTAGTTCCGTGAAGAACTATACAGCCTATTTTCATATGTCCTACTTATGTTAACTGCCACTAACAACAAACAACATTTCAGTTTGATTGCTGTAATAGATTCGTAGATATTGAGAACCAACTAAATATTTCGGATGGTCGCCATGTTGGATTTCATACATGAAGGTCCTAGAGTTATGTAGTCTACTGTTACATGAAGATTATTGAGTATATGTAGCATTCAAACTTCAATCGCATGATTAGGACACAGGAAGTAACAAGGAGATTTTAAAATTTCGCACAGCTGCCATCTTGTGGTTATGGAAACAATTGAAATAAATTAGATGCCAGTGGATTAACATTCGTATAAGGATTTACTGTACCAAGTTTCACTGCACTCGGATGGTTAAATTGCGAGAAACATCCATGTGAATATTTATACTTCGCGTCGCCGCCATGTTGGATTTGTGATAACCAGATTATTTCAAGTCCTATAGGTGAAAAAAATTCAGTTTGATTGCTATAATAGATTCGTAGATATTCAGAGCCGTCTAAATATTTCGGATGGTCGCCATGTTGGATTGTCAAATGTATAGGCCATCGAGTCATGTACCATTAAAGGAAAATTATTGCGTAGGTTCATTATTCAAACTTTCACTTCGATCGCATGATTACGACACAAAAAATAAAAACATAATTTTAAAATTCGCACAGCCGCCATCTTGAGGTAATGTAAACAATAGAACTAAATTAGATACCAGTTCATTACAATGTGCATAAACATTTCCTGTACCAGATTTCATTGCGTTTGGAACATTAAAACGCCAGAAAGGTCTATTTAAAATTTTCAAATTCGCTTGGCCACCATGTTCGTTTTGTAGTTAACCGGTTTTCTAAAGTCTTATAGATGAACTTCCAGTAGTGCCCTTTATCTCCGTACAAAATTTAAGGGTGATACCGCTAATAGTTTCAGAGATATAGAATGCCGGTGAAATATTTCGCACATCCGCCATCTTGTGGTTATGTAAACAATTGATCGAAGTTAGATGTCGGTGCATTACAATGTGTATAAACATATACTGTACCAAGTTTCATTGCGTTTGGTTGGTTAAATCGCGAGAAACGTCTATTTAAAAGTAGCAAATTCGGGTGGCCGCCATGTTGGTTTGGTAGTTACCAAATTTTCAAAAGTCACATAGGTGATTTTCTAGTAGTTTCCTTTATCACCCTAATACATTCCAGGGTGATATCGGGAATAGTTTCGGAGATATTGAATGCTGATGAAATATTTCGCACAGCCGCCATGTTGGATCGGTGAGACGTAACAAAATTTGAAGGGCACGGCCGGGGTCGCCCGGAATAGTGCTATGAACTTACCGAGTTTCATTGAAATCGCTCCAGCCGTTTAGAAGTTATTAGGGGACACACACACACACCTCTGTCTCTCACACACACACACACACGAACAAAAGGTGATCTCATAAACCTTTTTTTTTTTTTCAACATTGAAAATAGGCCAAAAATGGAATAGACTGTGTCGGGCTACGTGAGTAGATTTTGTGGTTCGATTAAAAAATATACTGGAAGATTCAAATTCTGTCCTGACAAGATTGATTTATTTCATTTATGAATTGAAAATTGTGCTCTTTAGACCCATATAGTTGGTTGTGGGTTGAATTTGTCGGTAACCTACAGTATATCATTCCGATGTCTGTAGTAGAGTATTTGTAATCGAGACTAGGATTCTCAAGCCTATAATAATGGGGAGTTCAAGTTTAAAAAGTACTTAAACCCTGGGATTCAGTTCTGAGAAAACAGATGTCAAATTTAAACATCTGAAAATAACCATTGACTTCTAATTGTCATTACCGTGGATTTAATAATGTTAAACTGTGTTTAATTTCACATATTTCACTGGTATTTTCATATTATATGCAGCAACTATGAGGCTATGCCATGGAATTCGAGTTTAAGCTGGACCGATGCTTTCATATATTAGAATACAGTAAACAACTGAAATATTTGCAAGATGATAGAGTTATTAACGTAAGTTCACTTATGTGACACAATAACATGCATAGAACAAAACTAACATGGTGACCCCGCGAAATTTAATACATTTGAATGGGCTTTTCCCATGATTTATTCATCTGATTGTGAGAGCAGTGAAATTTTGCAGGGTTAATCCTTACACAAGGCTTGATATACTGTAATTCAATTTTCAATTATTCTACGAGATTCAAGATGGCAGCTGTGCGAAATTTGAAATTATCATTTTATTTCTTGTGTGCTAATCAAATGATCGAAGTAAAAGTTTGTATAATATACCGTGGCAATGATCTTGATCTTTTGTATGTAATTCTACGGCCAAGATTAAAAACAATCCAACATGGTGGCCATGTGAAATTTTTCACAGATTCTCAATACCGGTATCTCCGGAATTATTACAGCAATAAAATTGGAATTTTGCATGATGTCAGAGGTTATTAAATTAGGTTCACCTATATGACGTTCAATAACCTGATGTGAATAAAAATAAACATGGCGGCAACGCAGCTTTCAAATGGCTAATATGATTTTTCTGGTGATCTCATCATCCTACAGCAGTGACAAATGGCACAGCGGATCATTATTGAATTTATTATAGAAACCTATGCTTCTAATGTAGTTCGAACATTTTTCAAACATTCATGAAGGCGTCAGTTGGAAATTTGAAAAACATAGCCTACTTATACGAGTATCTCTCATATGTTATACCAGCGATAATGAACTGTTATCACAATAATTATCTAATGGCACCGAATTATACAGATGGCTCTGTGCTTTCCACAACAGCAATTATAATTTTAGTCCATTCATAGAGTCATGACTTCAGTGCCTCCTATTGTTATTACATATTTCATGTATAATTTTTTTCAGGTTAGGGTGTTTAAATATTTGCATTCTTTGCCCGATTTAATTGTTCAATTTCCTTAATATTCCGGCACATAGTCCTTCTTTCCCCAAAAGTACTCTTAATTCATCGATATGCTGTATCTACTTTTCCTACTTTCAGACAATATTGTTTATACTAAGACTTGAACATTTGTCATGGTCAGAGCGTGGTTGTATTTGTGTGAATGGCTCAACTAAGCTGCCAAGAGAGCAGGAGATTCAGGTTCGAATCCCGGCTTCTCACACTTTCTCAACAGATATGATCTCTATATAAGAAAAGAGAAACTGTTCCGCCTAGTCAATACATTTATTTAAAACAAGTGATGAACTTGTTATTATATAGTACATGTTTCGAGGCCTCTAGTACTGGTCCCTTCTTCAGTCAAAAATTAAGATGTGAAATCCAGCATAATTAAAGATATCATAAAAAATACACAAAATGATGAGTAAATGGATGAAATCAGGTGAAAAAGAACATATTAACCATGAGAAGTAACATGAGTGTGCATCAGTAAAATGTAACACCATTGGTAGTGCTAGGTTCTTGTGAATAAACACTTATTTAGCAATGTTCTAATGTTTGTGCGTGTTTCAAGTGAAGTGATTTTCACACGTAAAAACATTAGAACATTGCTAAATAAGTGTTTATTCACAAGAACCTAGCACTACCAATGGTGTTACATTTTACTGATGCGCACTCATGTTTAATATGCTCTATTTCACCTCATTTTATCCATTCACTCATCTTTTTATGTATTTTTTAATGATATCTTTAATTGTGCTGGATTTTACATCTTAATTTATGGCTGAAGAAGGGACCAGTACTAGAGGCCCCGAAACATGTACCATATAATAACAAGTTTATGACTTGTTTTAAATAAATGTATCGACTAGGTGGAACAGTTTCTCTTTTGTTATATAGTGAATCGGTCAATACGGAAAATGAACTTCTTTCAGAGCACAATTTAGATATGACCTCTACAAGAAGAACTATATCCTAAAGTCATTTCTACGTTCCAATCAACATTTAGTTTGACTCGTGGATCCCTGCGGACCACAGTTTAAGAATTACTGTGCTAGTACGAGTAACTACTGTACAATGCACGACCCACCGCAACTCGGCTGCCGGAAGGACGTGTGATATATGACCGACCGCCTTGTGGTGTGTATTCAAATCCTCTCGTGTTGGTCCTAGACGTGCTCTTGTTAAGATTCTACATTGTTCACCATAACATAGACGTTTCCCCAAAGTTTTGAATAAGACGTGGTCTCCTTCAAAGCATTCAATACAGCCTGAAAAGCTGAGAAGTTAATAGATATTTGGAAAGCTCGCTGACGTGTATACCTTCCTTTCACAGAAGTGGCATTGATACAGCATGAAATGTCTTTACCTGAGCTACAATACTTAAGGGACACTAGGGCTGAGTTTTTCAACTTCCACATTTTTTATCAGAATGAGTTGAAATTTAAACTGAAGACTTAGAATAGTAACACTATGTCACATACCAAATTTGAAAACAATTGGATGAAATCGAATGGATTTTTTACTAATTACATTATTAAACTATACCGTGTAATCAAAATGCTCCATGCGCATTAGAAATTGTGTAAAACGCTTGATATTTTCATTACATATATATAAAACTATTCTTAATATTTTAACATTGAGACACTTCAGGAAAGTGACACATGTATGCTGTCAGATTAATGTTTTCTTTATGTGCCATCATGTTTTATGAATTTTGATAATTTTTCATAGTTTTTTATTTTTTTGGTGTGTAATTTACAAAGTGACTGGAGATATCGCAATGTTATCTTACAACACATGTGTTTCTGAAGATCCAGTGATTTTTTTAGTAAAATTGGTGAATATCTCATGCACATGGAGCATTTTGATTACCTAAAAATGTTGTTTGGAGATAAAAGCATTTTTATAAATCGCATGCTATATTAACCAGTTTGGCTCAACCAATGAAACATTTTTGGAAATCATCAGAAAAATACAATGCTTTGATGTAGAGATAAAGAGCGTAGAGACCTTTCGTTTGAGTTAACCTACGACTTTCTAGGATTTATAGTTTTAAAAGTATAGCCTACTTTCTATGATTTGCCTTCCATCTTCTTTTTACTCAGATGATATTTAAAACTGTCGCTGAGCCTTTAGAAATGGGAGTGCATGAAAACTTTTTTACTGAAATGATCCACAGGGGTCCATACGATGTATATATGGGAAAAACAAAATACAGTTATTTTGTCATTTTTGCCTAAAAACTCACCCCTAGTGTCCCTTAAGGTAACATTCCCATTGGAGGCACTGAAGTCATCATTTTACACACACAATTAATCACAATTGCTGTTCAATCATTTAGGGTTTAAATCAGCCTCAGTGACGTAGTCGGTAGCATGCTGAACTGCTATTCCCAAGATCGCGCATTCAAACCTGGTCGAAGTCATTGGATTTTTAAGAGCGTTAAAATCCTTCAGTATGTCTTCCTTTGGAGGAGAAGTAAAGCTGGTGGGTCCTTGTTATAGATTTATGGCATGAAGAAGATGATGATGATAATTGTTGTTTTAAGGGGCCTAACATTTAGGTTATCGGCCCCACATGTAAAAGAACCTACCACCCCAATTGGTAGTGTGTAGCTAAATGTGTAGGTTATTTGGTTTAGAAACACTCTATCAAGTTCCAACGTTCGCCGCAGGGTGACAGTGGCGTCTGGTAGCCAAAGTTGGAACTACTTCAGATTGAACTTTAATTCATCTTCATTTATTTCATCTCTAACTCCTCTCGTGAGGTTGGCGTCAGAAAGGGTATCCGACCGTAGAAACTATCAGCCGCGTGGAATTTCACCGCATCTCATCCCCGACCCCGCTGGAAACGGGATTAATAAGGGGTAAACATACTGTAGAGGATAGATATAACTGTTCATTAATTTAGGGTATTAAATGATTAGAAGACAGTTTCATTGCTACCTAGTAATTTATCATAGAATGATTTTCAGTCAGTCAACACGAGTATGCGGGAAGTACAAATATTAAAACACCCTAGCCTGAATGAACATCTATATACATATCAAAATATTCAGGATGCGTATATACGAGGCCACAAAGCTCGAAAATTACTGCTCCGATTTTCATGAAAAATTTACATTTTGTTCTCATTACGGCGAAGAGTGTTTATAAAGTGGTTTGAATGAAATCGGTTTTTTTAATGAGTGATTTTATGTATTTAATTTAAATTCGAAAGCCACACCAATATTGAATCTAATCTAATCTTCTTCTTCTTCTTCTTTTGAGACCACAAAGGATCACTTTACCCAACCATTAGTTCGTCGACTTGTAGGAACTGTACGAGCCTTGCGGTCCTCCCAGTACTTCTTCATGCGTATTGATCGTCTTGCCCGTTCTTCGGCGGAAAATATTCTTGTAGGAATCTTCTTCTTTGTGAGTGGAAAATGAAACGTCATATTTTTAAGTGCTGTAGTTAAACTTTTCTTATTTGCAGCATCCTCCGTTGTTAGGCCAATTTCCTTCAAGTCCTCTCTGATTTCTTTTAACCATCGGCATCCAGTTGTTGTGTTTTTTGAAGCAAGATTGTACTGCACTAGTTGTTTTAGAAGACGGGAATCTGGCATTCTCTATTTTAATTAATTATTTTTTGTTGCGGTTTGCCAACTCTTCTTTCACCTTATTTTGATGATTGTTAAGCTTTATATTTGCAGCCTTGTAAGTCGAGGAAGCTTATAATATTAAAATTAAGGACAAACAAGGCTTCTGAAAAGCAGTTTTACAAACTACACCCCTGACGAGTCGGCAATCGTTCTCATGAAGGTGTTCAGCGAGATGATTGAATCGTAAGTTACAAGTTACTAAATCGTCATCCTTATTCTTTTTTAAATTTACATAATGCCTAATACAGATGTACCGTAATAGAGAACTTTCAAATATGACAATGCACTCGAGATCATCAATACATATTTTCTCGCATGATCGTATTCCTGTTAAGTCCATGTTGAAACATATCAGATGAAAACAAAAATAGCAGCAAAATAGTATTGCATAATACTTGCTATTATCCAAGAGTTCTAATTAATAAACCAAATAACAAGGAAAATTAATTTCAAAATTTATATTTAACAGAGCCTCCGTGGCTTCGGCGGAAGCACGCCGGCCTCTCACCACTGAGTCCGTGGTTCAAATCCCGATCACTCCATGTGAGATCTGTGCTGGACAAAACGGAGGTAGACAGGTTTTTCTCCGGGTACTCCGGTTTTCCCTGTCAAAAATTTCATTCCAGCAACACTCTCCACTATCATTTCATTTCATCTGTCATTCATTTAATCATTGCCCCAGAGGAGTGCGTCAGGCCTCGGCAGCCGGCACAGTTCATATCCTCGCCGCTAGATGGGGGCTTCATTCATTCCATTCCTGACCCGGTCGGAGACTGGAAGCAGGCTGTGGATTTTCATTTCATATTTAACAGTCAGTGAGTCAGAAAAGGAAAAAGGAATCAGTTTTAAAAGTGCACTTTATTAGATGAAGTCCCAATTTCCTTATTAGCTTTGTAATGAGAATTGCGTTGTTGTTACTGAATCTTTTAGAGGGTTTAGGACATCTTAGTCATTTAGTCCCGTGTACTTGGGTGTGTTTGGAGTTTGATAACTTTTGTCACTGTGTGTAGCTTATTTGTAATTGAGGTATGATTTGAGTAGGATATTTAAATTAGGTACCATCCCAGCATTTGCCTGGCGTAGAAGTGGGGAAACCACGGAAATCTACTTCCAGGATGGCTGAGGTCCGAATCGAACCCACTTCTTCCGAGTTTTGCCTCACAGGGGTGAGTTTACTCCATTCCAGCTCTCAGACCAGAATTACATTTCTTGGCAGAGCCTGTAATGGAACCCGGGCCCCCGCTGTGACAGCTAAGAATGCTAGCCTTTACGCGACGAAGCGGACTGAGAATTACAGATTCGTATCATCTCACTTTACACCTAAAGCAGAGATATGCTTTACCGCAGCTCCTGTTGCTGTAGGCAACCCAACTTACTGTGCTGTATGTATCTGATACACTCTATACCTACACAAGGGTACCAGGGCAATATTTTACAGTGAAAATTGAGCATGCTCCCCTAAACAGTTAGAGGCAAATTGCTACCACGCCCTCTATTTAACGTTCACACTTCTTCAGTAGGATCACCGTGAGAAGAGATAGAACCAATTTAGCCAGTGAATTGTTTGGACAGTGCCAATGAGCAGGTGAGATGTTGTAACCCAATCAAGAACCTAATGGTCATTAGCATATTCGACACCTCACATGTTTGCCAGAATGGAAATTGATGGACCTCCACCACTTAACTGCCAATGTATAGAGAAGATTGGATTTTTGTTAAAACTATTTGTGGTGATGGATTTCTTTTGTAGCCTCGCTAGATTGGAAATGCTTGTTGACGACTTTCAGTATAATTCTTGCTGAGAGATGGTGTTTTTCCAGCATCCATCCCGCCCCTTCGTTGTCGCCTAGCAGTGGCGCCCCTGTGTGGTGGTGCTGTTAATTACTGGTCCTGAGGCTCTCCCACGCATGGTTCGAGTGTTTGGGCAGAGCTCACAAGAGAGTGGTTGGCAAATAGGACTGGCAATATTATCGTCCAGTTCACGTGGACCGTCAACAACACAAGGAAGGGCTGAACAAACAGAAATGACTCAAGTTGAGAAGACAATGTAAGATCACAAATTGAATGTTCAGTAGCTTCCAGAAAACTCTTCTGACTCTCTACGAAGTGAGCTGCCTGGATGACAAAGACATTACCGCCCTCAAAGAGCCTTCCTTCGGAGGGGAAGTAAAGCCAACGGTCCCATGTCATAGATATATGGCATGTTAAAGAACTTTCCACTAATTACACCTGTGTGAAACTAAATTGTATAGGTTAAGAATGTAAACAACGCTCTTAGGTTGCTACGTTCGTTGCCAAGAGCCGACTGAGGTGGCGTCTTGTAGCTAAGTTCTGAACTATGCCTAGTAGTCGTTGACGGTGGCGTTTGGCGGCAAAAGTTGGACTATTTGAAAAATTCAAAGTTGCAGTCCTTACTTGAATTAAAAAAACAGATACACACACTAATGCAGTCATCACAATTAACACTGGTTATTAGACAGATTCTACACACACCCAAAGTACACGGGGCTACTTGACCGCGTTGTCGCAGCCCCTAAACTAAGGAACCAACCAACCACCAAAGTGGTTTTCCATAGATTATTCATTTCCAGGATATGAAAATGCAGGGATGGTTCCTCATTATAAACTATGACCTTTTCTTCCCAATTCTAAAACCCCCTGTCCCATTGTTAACAATGCGAGTGTCATATCCACAATGATAAACTCAATGATGACAACAAAAGAGTTGAGAGTAAACTCGGTAGTACAGGTTGGCCACACTGTGGGAGGAGCAGATGTAGAACAGGAGGATTAGTGTGGTAACGAGAAGTAGAGGGGCTGAAGAGGACGTCATGAGCAGAATACGAAAAGTAAATGGGGCTTTGTACAGCTCTATCCAGTCTGGAGAAAGCATAACATATCCAGGAAGAAGAAAATCAGAGTTTTAATACCAATGTGAATGCTGTCCTATTTTATAAATGTAAAACATGGAAGGTTACCAATCCTATTAGCCACCACCTTCAGGTAATCATCAATCGTTGTCTGTGCCAAATTCTGGGTATACAATGGCCAGATATAATCTCAAACGAAGAGCCGTGGCAAAGAGCTAACCAACAACCTATGGAATTCAAAATGAAACACAAGAAATGAGCCTGGATATGGCATACTCTGCGGAATGTAAAGGAGAGCTTTAGGGACTAGGAGATGAGGAATACCAAGGAAATGTATCATTGAAAGGGAGACCGAGAAAGCTGGAAAGACTTGAAGGGAAGTGAAGAATTTGGCAGCAAACCAAGTCAGATGAAAATCATTCTTGGAGCGAAAGGAATTAATTCAAGTAAGTCATATCCACAAAGGACGTAGGTGAGTCCTTGGCTATGGCAAGGGATCACTAACCAGTCATTATGAATAGGAGATTACATGTTGTGGTAGAGTGGTCAGCTGCTTTCCGTTTCTTCTTTGCCACAGCATCGGACAAGTTCCCAGTTGTCATCACCGTATTGCGAGATCCCGTACCAAATCATACGAAATCTACTGCCTCGTAGATGTCTCCCGCGTTCATCAAGACCAGCTGCTGACCATTCCTTGGAACCGAGAAGGTAACGCCGAAGATATAAGAGACGCTTTTCTGCAGGTGAGTGTTTGTTTGTATTCTTAATTGCCAGACAGATATACTTCACGAGTGACAATATAATAATTAACAAAAATATATACAATTATATAAAAAAATAAAACATGAACGCAAATATAAAGACACATTATCATCTATCAACAACCACAACCATACAGACAGGCACTCAAACATTCTGGAAGAAAATTACCTCTAGCATTAATTCAAACAACCTCAAATGTACAAGAAACATTATAGTTTACGCTACGGTTCTCAGCCGGTCTGCCCCGGTTACAATGTCGTACAGAAATCAGTCGGTGAGCCTCAGGTAAGTGCAATGGTTCCCGAGTTGTCAGTTGTGTGGAAAGCTACTCATGTATGAATTGCACATGCCTGTGACTCCCCGACTGCACTCTGTACAACATCGCAACCGGGGCTGCCCGGCCAAGAGTCGTGGCATGAACTGTACAATAATTATTTACTGAACATTTAAACCTATCTACAGAAATCGGAATAAGGCAAAACTATAAATGAAAAGCTCGGAAGAACAAGTTCAGGGACTGGGAAGAAACAAGTAGTTCTGTGAAGAAGTAAATAGCCTGTTTTCATAATATCCTACTTTACGTTAATTGCCTCTATCAATATAAAAACAAGTAGTTCCGTGAAGAACTATACAGCCTATTTTCATATATCCTACTTACATGTTTGTTAATTGCCACTATCAACATACAAAATTTCAGTTTGATTGCTGTAATAGATTCGTAGATATTGAGAACCGACTAAATATTTCGGATGGTCGCCATGTTGGATTTTATATATGTAGGTCCTAGAGTTAGGTACTGTAACATGAAGATTATTGTGTATGTGTAGCATTCAAACTTCAATCGCATGATTAGGACACAAGAAGTAACAAGGAGATTTTAAAATTTCGCACAGCAGCCATCTTGTGGTTATGGAAACAATTGAAATAAATTAGATGCCAGTGGATTAACATTCGTATAAGGATTTACTGTACCAAGTTTCACTGCACTCGGATGGTTAAATTGCGAGAAACGTCCATGTGAATATTTAAACTTCGCGCCGCCGCCATGTTGGATTTGTGATCACCAGATTATTTAAAGTCCTATAGGTGAACTTAAGTTCATAGCCCCTATGAATATAAAAAAAATCAGTTTGATTGCTATAGTAGATTCGTAGATATTCAGAGCCGTCTAAATATTCCGGATGGTCGCCATGTTGGATTGTTAAATGTATAAGCCATAGAGTCATGTACCAATAAAGGAAAATTATTGCGTAGGTTCATTATTCAAACTTTAACTACGATCGCATGATTACGACACAAGAAATAAAAACTTAATTATAAAATTCCCAAAGCTGCCATTTTTAGGTTATGTAAACAATTGAACTAAATTAGATACCAGTGCATTACAATGTGTATAAACATTCCCTGTACCAGATTTCATTGCGTTTGGAACATAAAATCGCGAGAAATGTCTATTTAACATTTTCAAATTCGCTTGGCCGCCATGTTCGTTTTGTAGTTAACCGGTTTTTGAAAGTCTTATAGATGAATGTCCAGTTGTGCCCTTTATCTCCGTAAAAAATTTCAGAGTGATACCGCTAATTGTTTCAGAGATACAGAATGCCGGTGAAATATTTCGCACATCCGCCATCTTGTGGTTATGTAAACAATTGAACCAAGTTAGATGTCGGTGCATCACAATGTGTATAAACATATTCTGTACCAAGTTGTATTGAGTTTGGTTGTTTAAATCTCGAGAAACGTCTTTTTAAAAGTCGCAAATTCGCGTGGCCGCCATGTTGGTTTTGTAGTTACAAGTTTTTCAAAAGTCACATAGGTGAACTTCTAGTAGTTTCCTTCATCACCGTAAAAAATCCAGGGTGATATCGGGAATAGTTTCGGAGATACTGAATGCTGGTGAAATATTTCGCACAGCCGCCATGTTGAATTGGAGAGACATAACAAAATTTGAAGGGCATGGTCCGGGTCGTCCGAAATAGTGCTATGAACTTACCGAGTTTCATTGAAATCGCTCCAGCCGTTTAGAAGTTATTATGGGGATACACAAACACACCTCTCTCTCTCACACACACACAAACACATACGCACACACCACACACGGACAAAAGGTAATCTCATAAGCCTATTTTTTCAAAATGAAAATAGGCTAAAAACATCAGTTTGATTGGTGTAATAGATTCGTAGATATTGAGAACCATCCAATTATTTCGGATGATCGCCATTGTGGATTTTTATATATGTAGGTCATAAAGTCATGTACTACTGTATTATATGACTATTATTGCGTAGGTGTATTATTCAAACTTCAATCGCCGCATGATTAGGACAGAAGAAATAAAAACGAGATTTTGAAGTTTTGCACAGCCGCCGTCTTCTGGTTATGAAAACAATTGAAATAAATTAGATGTCAGTGGATTAAAATTAGTATAAGCTTTTACCGCCATGTTGTATTTATATACAGAGTGGTCCACCAGCCCCTTATTTTTTTTGGAGGAAGGCAACCCAACTAACGCGTATATCACAGTCATCCTAAAAACATTAGTACCTGCTCCTTTACGTCCATTGTACAACTTTACCGTTGAGTACATCCTCTCGAATATAGTAGAAATCAATAGTGGCAGTGTTCTTTCAATGACCTCAAATATAATGCATGATTGAAATGATCTGAGCTCCGAATAACACCTTCTTACGTTTGGACAGGAAGTGTCTACGAATAGATTCAATACGTGCCAGCAATATACCATGGTTCTCGGTAGCTGTGGTGGCTAAATCCAGAAGTGCTAGAGTAGCGTCAACGAAGTCGCATTGTAGTAGGTTCGAACCTTGAACCAGTACATTTTGTTTTGTTTAATGTCGTTTATTGAGGATGTAATATGAACGCATATCTCTCTGTTCCAACGAGTGATTTTTTATTTGGTCCTCAAAAGGACCGTACGTATCCGATGGTACGCAGCCAGATTGGACGACGACATAATGATCTGTAGAACGAAAGCAAGGTATCCTGTGTATTCAAGGTAGCAATTGTTCAAAATTTTGACTACCTTGGTTTAAAGAAAAACTCCGACGACCCACATAACAAATAGATTTTTTATGTGGGTAGGCTCACGAATAAATACGTCAGACCGAAACTATAATTTCTTTCAATGGCGTCTGTGCGAAAAGCGCTTGCTATACACTGACAGTAATAGTTAGTTAGTGAGGTTTTAAGGGGTGGAACTACGAGGTCATCTGCCCCACACATACAGTAAATACAGATAATTATAGCATATTGGTTTTACGTCCCTTTTAACTGCTCTGGCTTTTAGATACGCCGGGGTGCCGGAATTTTGCTCCGAAGGGTATCTGCAACGTGCCAGTAAATCTACTGACACGGCTCCCTCGCATTTGCGCACCAGCTGACTGCGCCAGGATACGAACCTGCAACCTTGGGCACAGCAAGCGAGAACGTTACCGTTGAGCCTCGCAGCAAGGCAGTAAATACAGAACGTGTCATATTATTATAAATATTGAACTGTTAAAATTCTAATTATCACGAATAGAGTCGCCTCCGTTGCTTAGTAGTCAGCATGATTAGCTGCCACCCCGGACGTCCTGGGTTCGATTCCCGGCTCTGCCACGAAATTTTAAAAGTGGTATGAGGACTGGGACAGGGTCTACTCAGCCTCGGGTGGTCCAAATGAGTAGAGGGGGTTCGATTCCCACCTCAGCCATCCTCAAAGTGGTTTTCCGTGGTTTCCCAATTCGCCTTCGCGCAAATGCCGGATGTTACTTACCGTATGGCCACGGCCGTCTCCTTCCCCCTTCCTTGCCTATCCCTCCCGATCTTCCCCTCCCTTCCCATCCCTCAAGAGGACCCTGTTCGCATTGCAGGTGAGGTCGCCTGGGCGAGGTGCAGATCACACCCCCCCCCCCCCAGTTGTATCCCCCAGACGAGATGTTTCAAGCTCCAGGACACTGCCCGTAGAGGCGGTAATGAAATGATCCATCGCTGAGTCCGTGGGAAAACCTAACCTGGAGGGTAAAATCTACCAAAAAAAATAATTATAACGAATAGTATCCATCCATGGTTTTGAACAGTATTTAGGGAAAATAACCATTTCAATGAGACAAGAAAATAACTTTCCCTATCGTCTTCGTAGATAATGTGAACAAAACCAAGTTGAAATCTTGCAGTACGAGGTAGCGAGGGTATAATAAAATAGTTAAAAGAATTTTAAAAATCTGCCGTTGGTTAGTCTTGAACCCGGGATCTTCGAAAGAGCGAGCGGGCGCAATAACACTTGCACACATTTCCAACACACTCTGGAGGTTTTTGTTGCGCTTCTTATTAATGCTTATGGTAAAATATTCAATTATTACAGTTAGATCTTAAATATTAATTGGAATGCATTCATTCCGTACCCGGCATGTTTTCTTGAAATACAAAGTGGTATACTGTGCCCATTCAGCAATGAAATATGCAATTCACAGTTTGCCAGCAACGCTCAATCGGGAATAACGGGGTTCATGGTATGTTCTCCCACTCTGTGACTTACACACTTTGGATTAAATAGAGGATACACTTCCAAAAATAAACAAAAATCAACTCCTACTATAAAAACATTTAATTATTCAAATATATGGCGCTACAAAAATTAAACAAATAAAATACTGACCCTTCAATTCATACTTGTTCCAAGTGAACAAGGAATTCATATTAAACAAATATTAAATCATCATAAATGGTTTTCCATAAACCAACAACTTCCATTAAGTTTCACTTCCATATAGTGTCCTTTTTAAAATTCAATAAAATCAAGAGCTCCAACTGGCTCGATAATGTTTATATACTACATTGTGTTATCCATTAACAACACATCTCTTCCTATTATTTGAGTATATCTTCTAATCAAAATATAAAATTTTACCAAGTACTGTTACTCATTTACTTAATTTTGGGCTTTCACAACGCTCATATGTTACCATCCCTCTTTCTCTCAAGTCAACAGTCCACTACTGTGATTGGGAAACATTTGCGTACTCCCGAGCTACAGAAGACTACTTGAACAAGTCAAAAATTAAGATCACTCCCGGAATCTAATTGTCCTCACTAAAACTCGTGAATCACTGAATCATATAATCATAACATTAAGGATTTATCATTATTTGTCTTAAAATACCATTATATCATAAGAAAGCAACGATCTGAACTTTGCAAGCGGTAATATTTATCTAAAAGAACCTCGGTTCGGAGACCGGGTCGTTAAAACAAACTCTAAACACTTTTGTGTACTATAACTCAACAGACAGCTCCCAGACCTACCACACTCCGTTAATGGTAAGGGTCTGGCCTTGGCTACTTAGCGTGATTTATTGCAGGGAGGCAAAGACTTCACTGTCTCGCTTCACAAGAGACGAGCTCCCTCAGCTTTTATACAGCTGTTCTTAAATGCAGTCCCCTGAATGGCAAGGCTTTCATACTAATTTTTATAACAACATCTTTAGGTTCAACAAACCTATTCTCTTGACGTCGGCCTATATTAATTATGAAGTGTCCTCATTGGCGGGTAAGAATAATTCAATAATACAACAAATATTTAGGGGCTTAAACATGG
Source organism: Meconema thalassinum (assembly GCA_946902985.2). Taxonomy (NCBI): domain Eukaryota; kingdom Metazoa; phylum Arthropoda; class Insecta; order Orthoptera; family Tettigoniidae; genus Meconema; species Meconema thalassinum. Next base: position 675,560,703 of record OX336388.2, read on the forward strand.
ACGAATCTGAGTTCGATCCTTTCAAATGCCTCGGGAGCAACATCCCACACTGGAGGACTTATAACATTAGCGACTTAGGGCAGGCCTTTTGCCTTCTACCAGCGCTCATAATACAATATAGTTAGCACCCTTTTACCATACAACACACACGCGGCCTCGTGATCACATCACAACTTTGAGGGCTTACCATAGTTCAATTACCGCGACCAACTGCCCCTCATAATTAGTTTGACCGAGTATTTCAACGCATTCCTAGCGTGAAAAATTACTTCAATGCGCTACATGGCGCTTCTACATTAATTAGCCAAGTTGCCTTCCGAGAACTGATAAATTCAAAATCAACGTTTACTCTACATCTCAATTCTATATTACTCTTCTCCCTTGACAATAATCATTTACCATAAGAACATGTGTTCATAACATGTATTAATTCATTTAAAGGAGCTCGGAAGCTACTACTTTTCATATAATTCATCATAATATTCATTCATTTATATAATAATTATTATTATTATTACGCTTGCTTTCTCATATTTATATCCTTTATCAATTACACTGATATTTTACTTAATACATTCCCAAAGGGATTCGTTTACCTTTCACATAATTATTATATACTTTCTCAAATTAATCGTTCAGATCGCGCTATTATTCATTTATTTGTTATTCAATCATCCCTATTCTTTCTTTCTCATGTGGATTATACGCAAATCTTCCCCAACACATAACATAATGAAATAGTTACTCACATGATTGTACGGTCAACGACCGAATTCTCCAGCGATGTTTCATTTTCGCCCACTCACTATATTTTAAGCCATCTCCATGGATACACTTTCACACAATGACACTTCTTTATCAACACATAAATTATTTACCTTAATCACTTGTAACATAATGAATACTGCGACACCTGGAATGGGGCCCAACTTACCTTGTTTGAGAGAGGTCCGCGGCGCTTACTGCAAAATCACCGCCAGATGATATGTCCCAACAGAAGAACACCTATAGGTGGAAGGAAGGTGGAGAAGAGGGAAACGCACAGGCTCGTCTACAGGCACGGTCCGATAACTAACAGAACTGTCACCGACGAAATGATGCCACAACAGTTGCTTAAAATTTAATAGAAAAATTTAATTACCAAAAGGGGCCAAGAAAAATAAAAATTTAACAAAATCATAAAAAAAGGAAACTCTATGGCCACAACAACCTCTCTCTGGTGATGCATATTGCTTAAGGCCAACAAAAGTTATTTACATAAGTAGGCAAGAGACGGTTTAACATGCCTGCTGAGCGAAATGAAAACATTTAATTTAAAATTAAAATAATAACGCCCAAAAGATAGAAAACCAGAATACAGGTATTACCAAATGAGAAAGGGCTTGATAATTTACTAAGGTACGTACTACCGACCCGACATGCAGACATCAAGGCCACGATGAAACGAAAAATTTAAAATTAAATTAATAAAATATAAATAGTACCAATTTACAATTCCACCGCTTTCATGACGGAGAAAAACTTAGGAACACTCACAAAAACACAAAATTAAACCAACAAGATCGACAAAAAACATACTAAGCTACCACCACAACACGTTTGAGTCTCCCGCTCGACGCCTAGAGAATGCACTCTCAAGACCAGAATGCACTCGGGCAAAACAAAAACAAACATGGCCACCAAAAGGATGCTTGCATGTTCAGTCGAATTACGGCAAACAAATACCTTTTTAAATTTAAACGACACCAGAGAGAACAGAAAGGGTGGAAAGAATTACGCCTTAACACTATTGACCCGAGACAATTTAGGCTGCAACGGATCGTAAATCAAATTAATAATAGGGCAATCCCAAAGACTACCAAAAACTAAATAAATAATAATTTACGACGTAAAATAAACTAGAAACGTGTCTCCAGAAGGTACGAAGGAAAACAACAAAATTTACATATCTGGTAACATTAGCAAAACAGAAAAATTAGGCCTACCAGGCGAAACAAAATACAGTATTAAAACATTAATATAAGGCCAATATCGGAGCTCCCATAACAATATATATATTAAATAATAACGTACCTTAAAAACTTCTCTGTGGAGACACAATAATAATAAAAAAATTAACACACAAATTAAATAATATTATAAGGCACTAGATTGCCTCAAAATGGCTAACCCGCACATGCGCTGTTTTGGTAACAAACACTCCTGTTTGCATCTAGTTGCGATTACTATTTCATACTTCTTCTTCACTGCGAAATGGCGAAAATACAGCCTTAAGAGCACAGACATTTCCTTTTTAGCATATATCCATATTTCGTAGAGGCTAGGGGCCAAAGCCCCCAGCACACGGAGAGACACTCTTTCACCAACCAGCCGGCTTGTTGCTTTCTTGACGACAGACTATTAAGATGCCAAGATGGCGGAGAATCCAAAGTCAAAAGCCGCACGGCATTAATGTTAATTGTAATTGTCCAATCACAGAATGACACATCAAGTAACAAAGTGCAGATTATATAATTATTTTGGCGGCATGATGTATATATAGTCTTTTGTTCAATGACGTAGAATACAATATCCTTCAAATATGTCTCGATTAGGATGAGATCAGAAGACACCACAAACACACTCTAGCGGTCGAAGATACAACTCGGCTAGAGGCTACAACTCCGGCAAGAGGAGTCGATAGATGCTGCCACCTCGAGATCTTAAGCCCAACCAAGCCATCAGGCGGGCGCTTTAAAGGTCGGGATACATATATATAGGGAAGATGCCTTTTTAAAAACGTTGGTACGGGCTTTTGCACGTATCAGTCTCCCTCCCTTAAGCGTGAACACCGTTCACGAATACGCCTAGGCATAGGCAGTACTCCTTAACTAGTCGATTCACCAAGCATGCATCCAGAAGATAATGTTCACCAGTTAACTCCAATTGATGGATATAAACCGCATCGTTTTGGTTAGGAAGAGTGCAGGGTCAGATTATCAGTGATGGGATAATTGATCACCTCGCAAACCACTTAGTCAACAGCATCACTGTGTCCATAAGTCTTCAGAAACGCAGAACACCAGCACCTGCAGTGCTTTCAGAGTCCGAGACACGTTAGGTAAATTTTCAAAAGTACAATGTTGTTAGCTTGAGACGAAGTAGGTGGAAGCAATGTGCAAGTTATCATGCGACGAGTGGGCAGCCATTTACAAAACAGAAGTTAATCTAATTTCAAAAATAAAGGTTTACAGAAATTACTAATTCTTAATACATTTTATAAAAGAGAAACAAAGTTGAATTTATATGAAGAAAATACTGACCATGACCTAGATCCGTGCTTACAAAATTTCATTAACAAGTTACCTTTTTACAGACCAGTAGTACTTTTCCATAATACACGCGTTGAACGATCATACATTTAGAAGGAACTACGGTAGAGGAATGACCACTCAAATTCCCAAGGAAACAGGTATACAAGATCACCATGAGTTAGGTCTCCCACCGAGTCCCACTTATATGCTAGCATCTCCTACGAGAACATTAATATTAATTACAATTTTACAAAGGTAGGCTATTACACGATGTTAACATTTTATCATTAAATGGGAATTACCCAACAGTTACAAGGTGTATCCCAGTAGAGTTTGCAAATCCAATTCAAAATTCCAGAAGGAACAGATGCCTGAAGGCTTCAATGAAGGTTAGGGATACTCTACATTATACAAAAATTGTACAAAAATCAGTTTACAAATTTATGGTAGCATTTCTTCATTACAAATCTCTCCACCTCGTTTTACGTGCGACAGATGCACTCTGGATATTTTGTTGGCCTTAGAGTTTCGAATAAGAAGAGAAACGGGAGTCAAGAATGCCTCTACATAACAGGGGCCCTTGAAAAGGAAAATTAATTAAGCTGACATATATGCATCCACATTTGTTGGATCGTGATCGCATGCATTGCTTGGCATGAGGACAATGAGGAATACAAACGCAGTTACCGTTACAGACACGACCAAAACGAAGAGGAAATGGCAGCGCAGAAAACAAAACACCAATACACTAACACAAGGAACGAAATTGAGGTTCGACACCCGATGACTATACAGCCGAAATCCGCCTGGGTGAGAAACATCCAACATAAAAAGTACTAAGTTCAACAGTACACGAGGTACAATGAGGTTTCCTCGTTCAGGTTTAAGACACGAACACGTACAACCAAAGGATGCCTAACATGGCCCGAAAATACGGTTAGATGAGAAACAAGCCGCTCTTGTCGAAAGACGAGGCTAACAGTGAACACTAACGCACCATTCCTAACGATTTAAGCAGAAAAAATTTAGAATTACCAGTTAAGAGCAGAACATTTTACTCAAATTACAGTGGCTGATGACCGTGATTGCCATAGCATGAACTAAAACAGAAGGCCTATGTAATTTACAGTTAGCATGAGGCAATTGATGACCCTGATGTCCAGCAACAACAGATTACTGGCTTTAAATGCAAAACAAGCTGAGTTACAGAAGCTGATGACCACAATGTCCAACAGAAATTTAACCCCAGTAAATTTAGAAGACCCTATATTAATTAACTAACCGGAAAGCACATTACATTATGGCTGTTCACGAACTGAGACCTCATATTCACAACAACATATTCATCGCACAACATACTCCAATAACAGCAATACATAATTTTACCACCCACAAAAATAATTCCCATTAATACACAAATATTCAAGTTATGTAGTCTTAGAGATATCATAACACCAACAAATACAATTAAAAACACAATACCCTTATAATTACATTACATGACACATACTTGCATGTCATCGAACAGACCAGTCCCATACCAATTCAGTTCGGATCGTGCAAGTCCTATATACAACCTGCCCAGGGATCAAACCAAGAAAGAATCCCATACTTCTAACCTAGCTAACCCCAGACAGTAGATATCTCCACGTAAAACAGACCTACATATTATGTTTAGTTCAAAATTACAAGGAAAGCAACTAATAATAATACGATCCTAGACTTACTTTTGCAAACACAACAACGCCTGAATTACCCCACCCTACAAATCTAAATCAAAATCTAACGTTACCACATACATCCAGACACGATTTGCACAACATACGCACGTATCCCAGAACGATTGCAGTATAATGTAAGTGTATGAACAAAAAATTACAAGTCGCACACTGCGATAAAAACACCTCAAAACAAACACTTACCTTTAATAAGTTTAGGAAGAATTTCTAGCCAAATAATAGTGACATGCACGTTAAATGTGCCTTTTGGCATCACAGTAGGGACATAGGGAGGCTGATTTCCATAGTTTAGCCCTTTTAATCGGACTACACATTGCCACAACACCAGTAGGCGTGATAGTTGCATAATAAATATTTCACAAGGACAGCATATTACAACAGAATTTCATGCAAAAGAAACATACAGGAACACAACTGTCTTCTTAAACACCGACACTGCCTCGACACCTGAAATTTCGACAAATAACATCATGCACAACGTTGCTCAGTACTGCGGAAGTCATCACTAGCTTGGCTCGAGAACAGGAAGCTAAATTACACAAATTGCTACAAACCACATGGCGAACAGCTTCAGACAGGGCTCGTCGATGCCTTCACTAGTAGCATGTAGGCTATCAGAAAATCAAGAAACCCACATTTCCCATGCCAAGAACACATGCCAGTCACTTACCAAGCTTCTTTTTTTCACCGGGAATGATGCATCATAAACAGGATAAAATTCAGCACACAAACCTCGCTTGAAGCAGGTCACTTACATATCGCCACACGGATATTCAGAGGCAAACATGAAGCCGAACAAATGACAAGGATTAGCATTAAATAACATTAAGTGCACTGACATGACACATCCCATCAGCAACCGCTCCACCAGCATCAGAAGGGTCCATAAAACGAGCCTGCGGGTATGGAGGAGGGGATGGCTGCAGAAGCGCTACACAACCACGGTCTGTTACCACTGCGACACCTGGAATGGGGCCCAACTTACCTTGTTTGAGAGAGGTCCGCGTCGCTTTCTGCAAAATCACCGCCAGATGACATGTCCCAACAGAAGAACACCTATAGGTGGAAGGAAGGTGGAGAAGAGGGAAACGCACAGGCACGGTCCGATAACTAACAGAACTGTCACCGACGAAATGATGCCACAAAAGTTGCATAAAATTTAAAAGAAAATTAAATTACCAAAAGGGGCCAAGAAAAATAAAAAATTAACAAAATCATAAAAAAAGGAAACTCTATGGCCACAACAACCTCTCTCTGGTGATGCACATGGCTTAAGGCCAACAAAAGTTATTAACATAAGTAGGCAAGAGACGGTTTAACATGCTTGCTGAGCGAAATGAAAACATTTAATTTAAAATTAAAATAATAACGCCCAAAAGATAGAAAACCAGAATACAGGTATTACCAAATGAGAAAGGGCTTGATAATTTACTAAGGTACGTACTACCGACCCGACATGCAGACATCAAGGCCACGATGAAACGAAAAATTTTAAATTAAATTAATAAAATATAAATAGTACCAATTTACAATTCCACCGCTTTCATGACGGAGAAAAACTTAGGAACACTCACAAGAACACAAAGTTAAACCAACAAGATTAACAAAAAGATACTAAGCTACCACCACAACACGATTGAGTCTCCCGCTCGACGCCTAGAGAATGCACTCTCAAGACCAGAATGCACTCGGGCAAAACAAAAACAAACATGGCCACCAAAAGGATGCTTGCATGTTCAGTCGAATTACGGCAAACAAATACCTTTTTTAATTTAAACGACACCAGAGAGAACAGAAAGGGAGGAAAGAATTACGCCTTAACACTATTGACCCGAGACAATTTAGGCTGCAACGGATCGTAAATCAAATTAATAATAGGGCAATCCCAAAGACTACCAAAAACTAAATAAATAATAATTTACAACGTAAAATAAACTAGAAACGTGTCTCCAGAAGGTACGAAGGAAAACAACAAAATTTACATATCTGGTAACATTAGCAAAACAGAAAAATTAGGCCTACCAGGCGAAACAAAATACAGTATTAAAACATTAATATATGGCCAATATCGGAGCTCCCATAACAATATATATATTAAATAATAACGTACCTTAAAAACTTATCTGTGGAGACACAATAATAATAAAAAATTAACACACAAATTAAATAATATTATAAGGCACTAGATTGCCTCAAAATGGCTAACCCGCACATGCGCTGTTTTGGTAACAAGCACTCCTGTTTGCATCTAGTTGCGATTACTATTTCATACTTCTTCTCCACGGCGAAATGGCGAAAATACAGCCTTAAGAGCACAGACATTTCCTTTTTAGCATATATCCATATTTCGTAGAGGCTAGGGGCCAAAGCCCCCAGCACACGGAGAGACACTCTTTCACCAACCAGCCGGCTTGTTGCTTTCTTGACGACAGACTATTAAGATGCCAAGATGGCGGAGAATCCAAAGTCAAAAGCCGCACTGCATTAATGTTAATTGTAATTGTCCAATCACAGAATGACACATCAAGTAACAATGTGCAGATTATATAATTATTTTGGCGGCATGATGTATATATAGTCTTTTGTTCAATGACGTAGAATACAATATCCTTCAAATATGTCTCGATTAGGATGAGATCAGAAGACACCACAAACACACTCTAGCGGTCGAAGATACAACTCGGCTAGAGGCTACAACTCCGGCAAGAGGAGTCGATAGATGCTGCCACCTCGAGTTCATAAGCCCAACCATGCCATCAGGCGGGCGCTTTAAAGGTCGGGATACATATATATAGGGGAGATGCATTTTAAAAACATTGGGATGGGCTTTTGTACGTAACAAATACCATTTTGTATTCTTTTACCTTAACACAATATAAATTCACTACAATTATTACACTCAATAAGTTTCACTATATTTACATTACACAGCTTTTAATCACTTGGGGTTAATTTTCGCCTTACACACGTGATTTCTCTCTTCCCCGTTTCCAAGGGTGACACTTTGATAACGTTGGCCCCCTAATCTGGCAAGATGATGGAAAATCTCGATCTATCTACACTTCACTGGAACGGCTGATCTTCAAATCCGGGTTCTGACTATCGGCTTCTATACTTTACTAGCACGATGTCGTTTCTTACTAGACGCTAGCTATTTCGTCTAGATAAAGTCTGTCCTGGTTACGGCCTCTAGAATAGTTTATCGGTGACCTAATACTTTCCTAGCATTAACTGCTATTTCTTTAGTTCGTAGCTTATTGCCTTTACTGTTCGTTTGTCTCCTTAGACAAAGCCTTGAATTACAATTCCTAATTCTTATTGTTCTGCGCTCTAGTCCCTATCTTTCCGGCACACTAGGCGTTATTTATTTCGTTCGACCCTGATCGGGTTCCTTAACGTTGATAGAACTGTTTGTTTCACTTCCTTTGGTACTTCGAAATTTTACGATGCTTTATGTCTTTAACTGTACTATAATTCGAGTATCTACCGCCTGTTATTTCTTCAAGTTCACAGCCTAACTCTGACTGTAATAATGAACTTTAACGACAAAGTCTGTAGCTTGCTGAGATTAATCCTATACTAGGATTTTACTATGTCTTCACACGGCGATACTAATGACGATACTGTTCGGTCACTCCCCTACGGGTGGTGTTCGTTGGTGATACAGTGTATCACGACCTCTCAAGGTCTGGTAAATACTGCATGTACTTGACACTTCTCTCCTGTACTAGGAGTTCACTTGTCACTAGTCTTGTATTTGATGCTTCATCGTGCAGCGTCTCGGCGCTCACGGAACTGGATGGTTGTCGATACAGTGACGCCCTCGGGCTGTCGGAAACTGCATGTACTTGATACAGCCGGACCCCCCCCCCCCTCTCGGGCTCTCGGAATAACTGCATGTGCTGTGATGCAGCACCTCCGTACGAGGTCTGTTGTAAACTGCATGATCATCCTGGCTCTGCCAGGGTTTTTATACAAATCGGCGACAAAAAAAATAAAATCCTCGTCTTCTTCAGCACTAACTTTTGAAGTAATAGTAGCATTATTTCGAAAAATATATCTCTGGAAAGCTCGTGTTCTAAACGTAAACTGACTTCTTTGAACATGAAAATCGATCGTACAATTCCAAGATATTAAATAAATTTTGCTCTCCAGATACGTGGGTGTTGCGGTTTATTTTCAATCCCTACCAACTCTGGTCTCGGGGAATTACTAACTACATCATGCTGTGTCGGCACTTCTTTCCTGTGCAAATATTATAAACTTTTTCCGCACACAAAAATCTCTATTCCAAAATGATTCACAATTATGTATTTCTTCTATGCCCGCAAATGGCTTAAATCTAATTATTCCTCTTCTTGAGCAACTGCGAGGTTGCCATTTTATTGCTGCGTAAGGTCAATTTCCGAAACCTCCTCTCTCTTACACACAGCGGAAAGTTTTTATCGTTCTATTTATAGTCATGATCGGCTCCCTATCAGTGCGTCATGCATGATATCATTTCCTCATGACTCGTGTTCTCTTATTATTGCGCCACGTGGTAACAGTCCTCTACATAAAATCTTTCTAAGTCATTCTAAAGACTGCATTTTTTAGCCTACTTTCGATTTTTGCAAAAAATGAAAGTAGACTTATGAGATCAACACAGGGCGAAAAAAGTGTGTCTGTCTGTGTGTGTGTATGTGTGTGTGTGAGTCTGTGTGTGTGTGTGTGTGAGTGTGTGTACTCTGAATGTCTGTCCCCCGCTATCAATTCGAACACGGTGAATGCGAATTGAACGAAATTTGGTACAAAGGTAGCACTAGCAAAGGACACCTCAGTGTCATGTTTTATATCGCCGCCATCTTGACGGAAACGTAATGGCGGCCACATAAATGTTCAAAGCTTAAATCAAATTACGATTAGCCTAATCATCCGTTCTCTAGCAAATTTAGCAACCACATACCTTTATGGAGGGAGCATCCTTTGACGAAACTAATAGGTCATTAGCCTAATATTTTGCGGATGGCGGCCATCTTTGTGTGTAAATCGATTCCCCTTATCAATTCGAACACGGTGAAACCGAATGGTACGAAATTTGGTACAGAGGTAGCACTAGCAAAGGACACCTCAGTGTCATGTTTTATATCACCGCTATCTTGACGGAAACGTAATCGCGGCCACCCAAATGTTAAAAGCTAAAATGTAATTACGACCAACCTAATAATCTAGTCTCTACCAAATTTTGCAACACCATATATTTATGTGGGAAACATATTCTGACCAAACTGCAAGAACATCAGCCCAATAGTTTGCAGATGGTGGCCAAGTATGTGTGCAAATCGATTCCCCCTATCAATTCAAACACGGTGAAACCGAATTGAACGAAATTTGTTACAGAGGTAGCACTAGCAAAGGGCACCTCATATTCATGTTTAATATCCGTAAATCACGTTGTATTTCAACAAGCTACTACAACCAACATTCAATCATACTCCTTGAAAAGGACAAAGAGTTATAACAATACCCATGCATTTAGGAGAAAGTAGGCTATATGTTCTTTCCTGAACATCTTGTTCCTGTCTTCTTTTACCAATAAAATATGGATTCGACCCTTGAACCAATGGCACATGGATTCAATGCGGATATTATACATGAATATGATGTGCCCTTTGTTAGTGCTACCTCTGAAAAAAATATCGTTCAATTCGGTTTCACCGTGTCTGAATTGATATGGGGAATCGATTTGCACACATACATGGCCGCTATTTGCAAACTATTGGGCTGATGACCTTGTAGTACAGTCAAAAGATGCTTCCCACAAAAAGGTAAGTTGTTAAAAAATTTGGTAGAGATCAAATGATTAGGTTGGTCGTAATTTGATTTAAGCTTTTAACATTTGGGTGGCCACCATTCCGTTTCCGTCAAGATGGCGGCGATATAAACCATGACACTGAGGTGGCTTTTGCTAGTCCTACCTCTGTACCAAACTTCGTTCCATTCGGTTTCACCGTGTTTGAAAAGATAGGGGGAATCGATTTGCACACATACATGGCCGCTATCCACACATTATTGGTCTGATGACCTTGTAGTATGGTCAAACGATTCTCTATACATAAAGGTATGTTGTTGCAATATTTGGTGGAGATCAGATTATTAGGTTGGTCGTAATTTGATTCAAGCTTTTAACATTAGGATAGCCGCCATTACGTTTTCGACAATATGGCGGCGATATAAAACATGACACTGAGGTGCCCTTTGTTACTTCTACCTCTGTACCAAATTTCGTTCAATTCGGTTTCACCGTGTTCGAATTGATAGGGGGAGGGGGCAGACATTCAGAGTACAAACACACACACACACACACACACACAGGCACACAGTCACACGCACCGCACAGACAGACACACAATTTTTGGCCCTGTGTAGATCGCATAAGTCTACTTTAATTTTTTGCAAAAATCCAAAATCCAAAGTATGCTAATATGATGATGATAATTGTTGTTTTAAGGGGCCTAACATCTAGGTTATCGGCCCAGTATGCTAATAATACCATGGGAATTTCTAAGGAATACGTATACTTCGATGCAAGCACTGGCGATCAGAATATCCTTCGATATGTTGTTGTTTTGTTTCATTTGAGGGGACAGAACATCGCGGTCATTTAGCCCCGTTTACTTGGGTGTGTGTGTAGAATTTTTCGGATAACCTGACTTATTGCGGGCTTGTAATTATGTGTATATTTGCAGTTAAGGATTGGAAAGGAGGCGGCCGTGGCCTCAAGATAAAATCCGTCCCGGAATTTGGCCGGAGTAGAAGTGGAAAACCACGGAAAACCATTTCCAGGGTGTCTGAGGTGGGAATCGAACCCACTTCTTCTCATATTTGCTTCAAGATTCTAAGTGTACCCAATTTCAGTCCTGAGACATGTATTACATTTCTTGGCAGAGCTGGGAATCGAACCCGGACCTACGGAGCGACACTTCGATTTGTTATGTTTATATTCATTTTATTTATTTATTTTGTCAATTTACCCTCTAGTTTGGTGGTTCCCACGGACTCAGCGAGGGAACTCACCACTACCGCCTCTATGGGCAGTGTCCTGGAGCTTGGAAGATCTGGTCGGGAGGGATACAACTGGGGAGGTGTGATCAGCACTTCGCCCAGGCAGCCTCACCTGCAAAGCGAACAGGGGCCTCATGAGGGATGGGAAGGGATGGAAGATTGGAATGGAAAGGCTAGGAAGAGGGAAGGAGGCGGCCGTGGCCTTACAGTAGGTACTGCCCCCGGAAATTGAATTATATTGAGACCACGATGGCTGTATTGGAAAATATCAGTAAAGTTATGGATGTCATAGTTATGACGTGGATATTCATGACGTAGACACGGATGACGTAGGATTCATGCCAGTAGGCTGATTGAGCTGAGATTCTTGGTGACGTCATGATTTTATTCGAGAAAGATCCGAGATTTACGACGCAGTCGCAGGAAACAAGGTATTGTGCTAAGGAAGAAGCTACGCTATTGGAGGAGAGACGCGAACCAATGAACGATAGTTTGGAAGGAAGACGGAAATTGCTGAAACTACGATATTCGATTACTTTTGGCATGCAGATTTATGGAAATCTATTTTCAGATATGGCATTGATTTGGAATTTTGAAGAAATTATTTTTGAGTTTTTGAATTTTGAAAATCCGTCAAGAATATCCAAAGTTAAAACTTCCAGCAATGACGCAGCAACAGGCTATGGTAGGGATAGATACGCCCCTTAAGAAGTTGATAAAAGGTCGTGCACAGGAGAGAGGAGCTCTCATACTCATACTCAGATCTCATACGCTCAGATCTTATACTTGTGATCGCATATATATTTCTGGTGATATAGAGTTACTTTCAAGTGATTCAGTGAAGTAAGGTGTCTTTAGCGGGAGGTGAAAGCCTTGCCGCATCGAACGAACTCGGAGCAGTTCCATTTCACGCTGCTCAAAACTAGGTGAAGTTGAAACGCGCACATTAACGTTTCCACCAGTCAAGATATCAAGCGCTAAACTTCAGCCTTTACGATAATTCTGTTAGGCAGTATAACATTAAGGTGTATACAAGATTTGAAGAATTTCACAGTGATAATTCGAAAGATATTGGAACTTTTAGGCTGCCAACAAAAGTGATTTTCTCGCCACAGGAGAAACACTTTTATATTCCATATTATACACTACGGCTGACACGTGGAGTGCAACAGTTTGGTATTACAACGATACATTCGACTATGGAACACTATAATATTGCAGTGCTTTTGATCATTATAACTGTAGGTGAGATGAAAGGCTAAGGCTTTGATGCAATTGGGACATATATTATTGGAGTAAAGTAACAGCATGGAACTTCGTTAATCGTCTTTCTACAAAAGCGAGCATGTAGAGAACATCCAACTACACTCATGCATCGTTAATCCATCGCTGAATTATACCAGATAACAGTGGAAATATTTTCATACTCCACAACTATGAATATTTCTGCGGAAATAACTACATTAAACTTCATGACGAATTCCTGCAAGAACTTCAGAGAACTTTCAAGAGAGGCCAGGGTTATCCCGGCGCACAATGAAGAATTTTGCCGGAAGGATGTTTCTCGTATCCACGGAGCAGTGCCATTTCGGAGGAGGAAGCAGTTCGATTCTCCGAGGACGCTGATTCCTGTTTCGAGGATGGAGCTCATCTTTAAGTTGGTGAAATGGATCCATCAGCAGTCTTCTTTGGGGAATTTTCCTCTGGAACTTCTATCGGCAGATAAGGTAGTCGTGAACGTTTCTTGTATTATTTGAGTATTGTAGCGATATTTGAGCAACCATTTTTCCCATATTTTCTGTCCTACCTTTTGCCCCATTTTATTGATTGATATTTTTGTACTCAGTACACTTCGATGATTTATGCCTTTTTCTTCGATTTTTGAGACATTGCTATGTCATTGGCATACTTAAATAATTTTGGATCAGTTGAGACGGATGATTTAGATTCTTTCAGTAATTTGCATATTTTTGTAGTCACGATTTGACTGTAACGTTATTGATTTGCTATGGCAGATTTGAATTCAGACAGCGTGTCATTTTATTAAAGTAATTCTATTCAGTAAATTACTTTGACCAATTTTCTGTCATCCTCAAGAAAGAAGAATATTTAAAAGATTTTAGAGCGTTAAAATCTTTTTCGATATCGACGATCTTTGAAATACTAGTCGTCTTATGAACATGATTGCAACATAGACATTTATAATTGCATTATAGACAATCTTATGAAATACGAACGTTAATTACAATCTATTGAATACACTATAGTAATGAATAATGAAGATAGGAGTTTTTCTCAATTCTAGATTGGAACAATAATGTTTGCATTCCACAATCTAATTGTATTCTATTCGACTATTTTGCAGTTTAGTTGAACTTTGTTTGAAGATAGTATTTTTATACTGCGTTACTTTGAAGATGTTAATCTCAATTTTGATAGACCAGGCAGGAGTGTCTAATCGTATTTGCTATTAAATTTATTTGTGATTGGCAAATTTTTACTTCATATCGATTCATGAATGAAACCCACGAAGGTTAAATAATAACAGTCATTATTACAATTGATGAATATAAGAATCTTTAAAGAGGAACAATGGATGTATAATCGATAGTTCAGTGGACGTGTAAAAGTCGCTGTTGAATAATGCCCTTGAATAATGATGGAGGTTCCCACAATAATTAATGAAGTTGTTGAATTAATAGTGGAGGTTTTTGTGTGTAGTTTGGAAGATTTTTATGCCATATATATGAAGATATATGATGAATTTTGGGCCAATTGTTGAGCCATTTTTGTGAGTCTTGAGCGAAGTAGTTTCCCACTGAATGTTGTTCTTGTTCTTTGAAAGATTATTCATATGAAGATACTGTTAAAATTAACAAGAGTGTTAAATAATTTGAGATAAAGATTTTGAATGGAGGTTACAGTCACAAATATTAATAATTATTATTAAACATTATTAAACCTGAATTTGACAGCTAAATATAACTAACCTTCATTGGTCGATTATATCAACCCGATTTGAGTAATTATCAACCGGATAAACGTGTGGTTCAATGTATTCCATGTATAAATAATATAAACAATTTATATTGTAAAATAATTTTGTAAATATCTTGTTAAATAATTTGAAATGATAGTGATTAATAGAAGCGTGTATTAAATTTTCAATGGTCATTTGACATTGTTATAAACAATTTGTTATTGTTATAAATAATTAAGGAACTTTTGTTATTAACATTTAGAGTTTTTTATACTCTAAACAATGCAAGTTAAGCAACTGGTTTAAACAAATAATCATGATTTGGGATTGTTGGAGGAATCCACTGGTGTTTGAATGAAGCATGTAAGACATTTGCGTGATAATATCTCAGTTGAGATGTGAACATTTACGTGTTTAAAAGAGAGAGCCGAGCTCTGAGGTAGCACGCTTATGGTAGGGTTGAACGAACGGGTGTCCGCTTTGACGACACAGGTGTCTTGCAGCTGGTCCGGACAACTGTGTTACTGAGACCAAGGGCGTTTCATAATAGCCTTGTGGCTATAAATAAAATATGCAGTATATAAACACGCAAAGCAATTGATATGTGTGTCTCATCCCAAATCCCGTTTCCATTCCCAGTGCATTGTTATATTTTCGTTGCTAGGAGCTTGAGAAAGCTAAAACATTATATGTGGAGAATACAGGTCCTACAGGAGGACATGGTTATGTGGTCAATGGCTTCTGATTGCCACGTATATTCTGTTGTTTCATTTTTGTTAAAAATCATACTTTATGTGGAATAAATTATTGTGCAGTTTAAAGTTTCTCGTGTTCGATCTGGTTCATTTTAAATATCATGGTGGAGGTTATTGTGAGGACATACTTTTAACTGATCCAGTTGACAACCCAGTCCCCGAGATATATTTAAGAGGTAAGTAAAGGTAAGTATGAAACCCCGTATATTTTGGTGTGTTCCACAATAATTTTCTTGTTAACTATTGTGCTCTAATCTCGATAGTATCTGTCAGTGCCATTTTCATTGATGTAGCTATGCCGGCGCGTTTGATTATTGGCAATCCGATTGAGGGGGCGGATATCTGACAGCCTACTATCCGGATATCGGGTACAGTACCATCCTGGCATTTTCCCGAAGACGAAGTGGGAAACCACGGAAAACCACTTCGAGGATGGCTGAGGTGGGAATCGAACCCCCTCTACTCATTTGGGCCACCCGAGGCTGAGTAGACCCGTTCCAGTCCTCATACCACTTTTCAAATTTCGTGGCAGAGCCGGGAATCGAACCCAGGACCTCCGGGGCGGCAGCTAACCATGCTGACCGCTACGCTACGGAAGCGACTTAATATTCATGCCAGTTGTTTAATTTTCTGCCATTACAGGTCACGTGGCATAACGTACCAATTCGATCGTATTCTTTTCATGAATCATCAAAATTCAACGTACTCTTCACAAAAATACGTCTTAAGGCAATAAATGTGGCATGTAGTTACATCCCGACTAAAATGGAATGTGGGCCTTCGTTCAAAAAAGTATGCCTTCTACTGGATTCGAAGCATCATTCTACCCGCTCGCGCCTACCACGTACTAACCTAACCCCCGTGGCACTACAGCCCTTGAAGGGCCTAGGCCTACCAAGCGACCGCTGCCCAGCCAACTGGCCTGCAGATTTTGGGGTGACGCGTGGTCAGCGCGTCGGGTCCCCTCGGCCGTTAATCTTGGTTTTCGTGACCGGGGCACTGTCTCACTGTCAGACAGCTACTCAATTGTCCTCACGAGGCTGAGTGCACCCCGTTCCAACCCTCACGTCAGTTTTAAAATCCCTGACGGAGCCGGGGATCGAACCCGGGGCCTCCGGGTGAGAGGCTGGTGCGCTACCCCTACTCCACGGCCTACCACGTACGGTCAGGCTTTAATCCTCTCAGCCACCTACACGTGGTAGATACCGCACGCTAAACGTGCTGTAGTTACTGAAGCCGTCCCACCTCACACGTTTACGTCCATCTCAAAGTCTTCAATCACGGTTTATGGTGTTGATTTAACGTTCTACTATTACAGATCACGTGGCGTAAGCTATTAATTCGATCGTATTGCATGTATGTATGTTATTTCATGATGCAGTAAGTCATATGTTAGTAGAATGGGCCGCAGTATTTGGCGGGGAAAAGTTTAAGGTCGGTTTTTCTTTGCTAGACCCATGACCCAATTACATTGCTGTTACACAGTCAGAGCGCAGAGCAATATCGACCATCGGGAGAAATGCGATGTTAGTTGGGTTTCATAAAACTAAATAATAAGGGTCGGGTGGACCACACTGCATATAGCCTATAGGCCATACTGACACCAAGAACCTACTGATGAGCCAGCTTGATGTTCCTAGGCAAAACCCCACACAAGACACGGCATGAATCTAGAAAAATTGCTGAATTTTAATCATTATCTCTAATTCATTGATTCTGTCATTCAGTAGGCTACTTGGTGTAGGAAATTGGAACAAGTAGTATCTCTATTTGTGTATTTCTGGTTGTAGAGCCAGCGCGCCTGTTTCAAAAGGTTTGCCCGGGGCCGACATGTCGGTAATTGTAACATTAATTGCACTCATTAAATTGAGCATCTCTCCCCTCAGCGCTACATGACACTACCTCAGGGATACACAGGGAAACGAATTTTCTCCTACCCTCCGCACCATCATAAATTAAAATGCTCTGTCCATTCCAAATAAGATCCAAGAGAGCGGTGAAAATACTATCATACCCTGAAATGTGAATGATCGTGTGTGTTTGCGTGCCTATTCAGTTATATTATAACTAGGGCTCGGATTTTTAGGTGCTAAAAAACGGGAACATATTTATTTTTTATGTATAAAAATACCTGAAATATGTGACAAAAAAGTAAAAATATTTAATTATAATTTAGTTTATTAATGTGAATATAAACAATATGCAGTACTCACGAATGCAATTTATTCTATGTCTCACTGACTGCTGAAGCATTACAATACACAACGAGATACATCTTCAGGTTGTCCATCACAAATGACCGACGATTATCGCGAAACACTTATTCTGAAGGTGTGAATCTGCGGCAATATATTTATTTTCCTTGAGGTGTTGTAACTTGAGATCGCTGTTCAGCCATGATTGCTTTCCCTCACGATTGGCAGTACAGATCATTCCCCATCAGAAGTAAAATTATCCTTAAATTCCGCAACATACTGCTGCAGACGATAACTTGTAGTTGCTTTTATTTTAGGCATCGTTAGATATTGTTTCCACGTAGCTGAGAGAGAAGGTCCAACACGTGGTGCAATATGGCTATGGACAAGGAAATCCCCGACTTCCACAGTGAGTGGCACGGGGCGACAAGTTAAGAATAACACAGTGGCAAGCTGACATACGCTCTGCATGAAGATTACAGTAGATAGCTCACAGGTTCTTCCCCGTTGAAATAACACAGTACATAAATGCAATAAACTGAACGATCTAGCATACTGCTTTCAAAATATGTAAATATTATATCTTTTAATGTGCTAATAATTGAAAAGCAAGAATGTATGTATTTATAGAAAATATGCTTAAAATATGTATTTACATAAAAAATATTTATTTACCTAAAAATCCGAGCCCTAATTATAACTTTCAGTCGGTAAATACGTGTGGTATTTATGCCCAGTTATACAGTCAGGGCCTGCTTTATAGAACGGAACCTCGCAGTCGCCGTGTAACGGCCAAGCCATTGTAGCTAGCCACCTACATAGCAAGGCACTGGTGCTAGAAGCAGCGTAGCGCCCAACCAATTCAAAACATTTACACTTTTAAGTTCTACGATGTCGAAATGTGAATATTATACGTCAGAAAACTGTAGCATAATGATGGTCATTAAAGTACTGTTTTCCATTATGATACAGTTTCTCCAGCCAATCAGAGCTCATTCATTGACCAATTAGGTAAGGATACCTTCACGCATGCGCTCAAAATCCAACATGTCTATATAAATTACCGACATGGAAAGTGCACCGTCCATATGTTGGCGTAAATAAACTGGCGAATATGAGACAAGAAATAGCACTGTGTATACCTTAATATCCCCAACTCCAATTTCTACACAGCGCATTGCTTTCAAACGACTTCGGTGGCTGTTTGACTGAATGCTGGCGCACATCGGCAGGCTGTAAACATACTGTATGGCCTGCATATGGCATTGCCAAGCCCACAGAGCGCATGCGTCGGTCGGTAAGAGAACTTGAAAAACAGAGATATCAAACCCAACGCTTGCACTCCGATCACAAAATTCAAGTGGCTGAATCTCAACAGATATTTATGAATATTTATGTTAGAACATATAGTAAAGTTATAATTATCGTCGAACATGAACAGTCGTATGCAACTCGCCTATAATGGTAATTAAGACACTCGTGTCTTAATTATTGCCATTATAGGCTCGTTGCATAATGTACTATTAACGTACAGTATTTAGTAATAATCATTACTTACATGAATTCCAGAGTAGTTGCTGGAAATGCTGTCCTTCATATTCTAAACACACTTTTCACCGACGAAAGAAGTTTTGTTACACTCGCTGTAATTCATCCACACTGATATTTCGCATCGGTGTGGTTATTTCGTTCTCCAGAGCCTCAGAGTACGCGGATTGTTTCTGTATACCTTTTGTTTGAGATCCCCCCTCGAGTAAAAATCGCATGGTGCTGAAACGTACGAACTTTTTAACTGGAAGACTTTTTGAGAAGATAAGTTTCCAGTAGAAAAGTTCGATGTTTGGTTCCATACCTAAGTTCAAAGGATACGAGATAGGCTACTCTCTCAAATAAGGTATCATGGCAGATCCGTATGTAATGAATTCAATAACAGCACCCGGTGCTTCCCGACACACTATTGTGTAATCGACAAATGCTGGTCATATGGCGCTGACTCTTCCCGGCACACTGTCCCGGCGAGCTTCTGTTCTGTAGGGAAATCCCTCCTGTAGGAGGAGAAATGTAGGCTAAAATGACATTGCGCCCATCCCGATTGAAATCTGTGGAAATATTAGGTAAAAATATAGAGTTTTCCTAACCATCATCATGATTGATGAAATAATAGAATAGACTGAAATAAAAAAAAGTATGTGATGTAAACGCCTTTACATTTGCAGATGATCTGGAGCGAATCTGATAAGGAATTGGGAGAGGGACTGCAACACTGAAGTGAGGAGTTTGAGCATTTTGGTAAGACACAGACGGTGGTGATGGTAGTGTATCAGGAAAGAATAGAACCAATTGCTAAATTAAGCAAATCTGGTCAGAGTTCCAGGTACAAGGCCAACATTCTCTCAAATGAAAACCTAGCAAAACCTGAGATGAACAACGGAATTGTCAGGACAACGCAATTCTACCACCAGTTGCTGTGGGATGAACGCATCGGGGTGAACTTGGCCTCGTGATGCAAAAATGACAAGACAAGTGTTCGATTCCTACCTCAGCCATACTGGAAGTGGTTCTCCGTCCAGGCAAATGCCAGGATGGTAACTATCTTGAGGCCACGGCCACTTCCTACCCAAATCCTATCACAGTTTTAAATACACACTCTAGTACAGACATCACAGTGAGACAGGTTATCAGACATCGCAGTGATACAGGTTATCAGACAATTCTATACACACCCAAGTACTCGGGGCTTCATGATCATGATGTTGCAAAGCCCGTAACAGAATAAAAGAAACAACAACAACAACAACGAATATGATGATGAGTTTACACAGTTTAATTAAACATTTCCGCAAAACATTAATATACATGAGTGTATTATAAAAATATCCACTTTACAATACAAATTTTTAGCCTTCTTTTCACATTTTGCAAAAATGAGGAAAAAGTAGACTTATGAGATCGGGCATTTGTGTGTCTGTCTGTCTGTCTGTCCTTCTGTCAGTCCTTCTGTCTGTCTGTCCTTCTGTCTGGCTGGCTGGCTGTGTGTGCGTCCGTCCCCCCCCCCCCCTATCAACTCCTAAACGGCTGCAGCAATCGAAACAAAATTTGGTAGGAGAAAAGATCTATACCTGAATATCTCACGGCCATACTTGAAAATAATGTTAGTACTACCAAATGCTGAAAAATCGCAATTGAAATTTGAGCTCCATGTTGGATATCTTGGAAGGTATGAAGAGGAGCTATTTCAAAATGGGCACACGTATAAATAAAAATATTGCAGTTTAATTTCCAGGAGGCCATACAAGGCAGTGTTGCCAAAATGATTATAAGACTGCTGATAGGCCCAAATTTTAAATGCATATAACTTGTACACTATCAATTGGATTTCAACCAAATTTCGTATGGGCTATGTGTACATAAACAGATATGACTGAGTGTATTCATAAGAGCCACCAGGGCTGCCAACTGTTAATAAAGGTTCTCAATTTTTTTTTATCCAAATACCCATTTATCAGAAAGTATGCAAGCCGACAGCTTTAAATTATGCACACGTATAGTACATGACATTCTATATTAATTTGGAATAAATTATATTAAATGCATGTAACTTCTATACTAACTAATGGATTTCATTCAAAATTGACACAACAATAGATCATATTATTTCAAATTATTTCTGACCAATACAAGTATGTCATTGTTGCCAACATGATTTTACGCGCGCTGTTAGATCCAATGTTTAGTTGCAAGTAACGTCCATGCTATCCATTGCACTTCAACCAAATTTTGTATTTTGTACCTTAAGAGATGGAACTAAGAAAATATTTAGTCACCAGGGCTGCCAACTGTAGTTCTCTATTAGGCTACATTATGCCAGGTATACAGTATTTCGAACTAATTAGAAATTTCGATATTACCAACTTAATTTCGTCATTATTCTAGATAGATCCATATAGATTAATCATTGGTATGAATCTTAAATTTTAAGAAAAGTAGGCTCTTTAGTTCGTCACGGAACTTCTTGTTTTATCACACGATGTCCTTATAAATGTTGATACATGTTTCGGCTGATTATGAGCCTTCTTCAGTCAATAGCACTAATAAAATTCTCATAAAACAGTCTATGGTTGATCAGTGTGACCTCTCAGTTATCAGTTATCATAGGTGGACAAGCAACGACGGACATAAACACATTCGTTGTATTTCTTTCAGTGTGTGATGTGGCAGTTCTGGTCTCCAAACTGTGGATTATGAACACAATTTTTAAAAATTATTAAACAAGCAACTTTCGTTTTTTCGTCTCTACATGGACAACTAACACACGATTCTTATACAAGACGCTTGTACAATGGGGTCCCTTGTTTGGAAATGATTTCAACGACGATGAGTCCACGACTTGAGTTTCTTACATGGTTGTTTAAATTCTTTAAGCATGTTAAGTCCATTTGTTTTAATTACCATAACGATGTGAAAATCTTATAAAAAAAAATAACAAAATTTATTGAGAGGTCACACTGATCAACCATAGACTGTTTTATGAGAATTTTATTAGCGCTATTGACTGAAGAAGGCTCAAAATGAGCCGAAACAAGTATCAAAATTTATAAGGACATCGTGTGATTTTAAAAATGTATTGTAAAGTGGATATTTTTAGCCTATTTTCAGTTTTGAAAAAATAGGCTTATGAGATCACCTTTTGTCCGTGTGTGTGTGCGCGTATGTGTGTGTATCCCTAATAACTTCTAAACGGCTGGAGCTATTTCAATGAAACTCTGTAAGTTCATAGCACTATTCCAGACGACCCCGACCGTGCCCTTGAAATTTTGTTACGTCTCACCAATCCAACATGCTGGCTGTGCGAAATATTTCACCATCTTTCAATATCTCCGAAACTATTACCGATATCACCCTGTTATTTTTTAGGGTTATAAAGGGAACTACCAGAAGTTCACCTATGTGACTTTTGAAAAACTGGTAACTACAAAACCAGCATGGCGGCCAAGCGAATTTGCAACATTTAAATTGACGTTTCTCGCGATTTAACCAACCAAACGCCATAAAACTTGGTACAGTATATGTTTATACACATTGTAATGCAGCGACATCTAAATTCGTTCAATTGTTTACATAACCACAATATGGCGGATGTGCGAAATATTTCACCGGCATTCTATATCTCTGAAACTATTAGGGGCATCATCATGAAATTTTGTACGGTGTTAAAGGACACTACTGGAAGTTCATCTGTAAGACTTTCAAAAACCGGTTAACTACAAAACGAACATGGCGGCCAAGCGAATTTGAAAATTTTAAATTGACCTTTCTCGCGATTTAATGTTCCAAACGAAATGAAATCTGGTACAGGAAATGTTTAAGCACATTAAAATGCACTGGTAACTAATTTAGTTCAATTGTTTACATCACTTCAAGATAGCGGCTGTGCGAATTTTAAAATTAAGTTTTTATTTCTTGTGTCGTAGTCATGCGATCGAAGTGAAAGTTTGAATGATGAACCTACGCAATAACTTTCCTTTAATGGTACATGACTCTATGGCCTATACATTTAACAATCCAACATGGCGACCATCCAAATATTTAGATGGCTCTGAATATCTACGAATCTATTATAGCAATTTTACTGAATTTTGTTTATGTTCATAGGGGCTATGAACTTAAGTTCACCTATAGGACTCTAAATTACCTGGTGATCACAAATCCAACATGGTGGCGACGCGAAGTATAAATATTCACATGGACGTTTCTCGCAATTTAACCATCCGAGTGCAGTGAAACTTGGTACAGTAAATCCTTATACGAATGTTAATCCACTGGCATCTAATTTATTTCAATTGTTTCCATAACCACAAGATGGCAGCTGAGCGAAATTTTAAAACCTCCTTGTTACTTCTTGTGTCCTATTCATGGGATTGAAGTTTGAATGCTACACGTACACAATAATCTTCATGCAACAGTACATAACTCTAGGACCTACATATATAAAATCCAACATGGCGACCATCCGAAATATTTCGTCGGTTCTCAATATCTACGAATCTATTACAGCAATCAAACTGAAATTTGGTATGTTGATAGTGGCAGTTAACATAAGTAAGATACGTGAAAATAGGCTGTATAGTTCTTCACGGAACTATTTGTTATAATATAGCATAATCAATACGGGAACATTTAGAATTTAGATATTCATACATGAGTGTTATATACTTATCTTCCAAACGGTAAATAAGCCTATGTGAGCAGGATCTGTTGTCGAACGAAACTTGTCATCCGATTTATCCCCCCATTTTTGCGAGAAGTGTTTCAACAACTGTATAATTAATTCATTTTATTCATTTTAAGCACAAATAAATTAACTACCACTCCTCGCCTTATATAGTTGGGTACCCTCCTGTTGACCGACAAAGCTTCTACTAATACAAGGGAAGTTTCAAAAGTAAGTTTCGTCATTTTATTGCACGAGCAGATGACCAGATGACACAAACGATCGCCATAGAAATCCACACCTCTGGCTAATTCAACGACAGAAGTAGCGTCAGTGGACGGGGAATGACGCATGCGCAGACCGACGACGAAGAGAGAGGAGCAGCAGACTGGCGTGCCCAATGTAATTCGAGTACGCTACAAATCTCCTCTAGACACAAAATGGCATCCATGACGTCATGGACGACATAAAGCTTTAAACGATGCATTCATGTTAAATTCTATGTGTTAATCTCTACTTAATATAAAACCCATTCCCCGACCCTTGGATGTGCCAGGTAATCTCAAGAACCACTGGATGAATTTTGATGCGGTTTTCACCATTCTATAAAGGATTTCTCGAGGAAGGTTTTTGTAGAAAACAATTTGCTTATGGTCAAAGGAAGCCCAGCTGTAACGATTGCAGTGAATCGAGTCGATAAATACCTACCGTCCATGCGCCTTTCAAGCTTACGCTGGGTAAACCGTTAAGAATATCTAGCCTATATACTATGAGTGTAAGAATTGTTCAGCATGAAAAGTTCTACAAAACTTCCGCGCAGCATATCTCTATCTTCAATACATCTCCCACTATAAGTGTTTTTACGTTTTCATTTCTTCCAACAATCTCCATTCAATTACTAGCTTCGGATACAGTTTACGAGCTAGCAGTAAGAAAGCCTATCACCACATTTTCTGTCTTCGTACCGCCGAGTTCACAGTGAAGTTTAGATTAAACGGAAGGTGGATTTGTGTTTCAGGCACCTCGCCATTCTTAAATATAATTAATAGTCCAGTCAGTGAGACGGAGAACGGATAGAGGTTGTAGTTCATAGAAATCGCCTTTTAAGCCTTCGTTAAGTAAACCATTAAAGATACCGGGCGAAGCTGGGGTAGGTTGCTAGTAATGCTATAAATACAAACACAATCCTAACCTGAAGCTTTCACCCCAGACCCTCTTGCTTGTAGTACAAGCAGTAATTTTCGTTCAGATAGTCGTCTAACCAAGTAGCGGGCAATGTCTTTGTCTTACCTAGGATTCAAAAGAGTACAATTCATGTTTTCAATTAAATTGAACAACTAAAAGTAATATTTATGAACATTCCTAACTCACCACCACTCCTTGCACTTGGACACATATCACTACATCGGTATGTATCGACGCACTGTTTGAAACCTGATACAGCTGAATAATATGGTGGCAATTCAAGCCAAGACTTCAAACAAACGAATATCATCATCCGCACGCCATCTTTGACGTTTCTGGATACACTAAAATATCTCCTGGACACGTACGTATCGCGGTATTTACTTGAACCAATAAGGTGAGGGAGGTCTTGGCTCCTGGAAGAAAATATCTTTACAATGAGCCTTAGTTTCGTTCACGTGTACCATATTGGACTCTTCGTCAGCCGTTTTGGCATACTCAGTCTGGGTTTCGCACTACGTTCCATTCTTGTAGCACATTGTTTTACATAAACGTATCGGTTTGCAACCTCAACCATTCTCTTGGCATGTGGCTTGGGTCTGTGAGACTAGAGTAGAGTGCTGCAGGGTTAAGTAAGCCTGCTACCCCTACACTACGGAGCCGGATATGCAATCTGAAGATAAAATTAAATGTATAAAAAGGAAAGATCTAGTTGGAAGCAAGCGAGTTGGTGGGATTCACAACATGTGGCTGTAAGCCAGCACCGTTGTAAGATAACAGAAATCCTTGGGGAATGTCAGGCGGTGTTGAGCAGCAGTAGAAATGTACTGGCAAACCCCTAGCCTTTAACTAAGAAGAGCAAGATTGAAACGCGGTCGCCAGAGCGGCAGATGAGAATGCTGCCCTGGGGACTGAAGAGGAGAGAATCCATCACCGGTCCTTCAGGGACGGCCGTCAGGGTTTCATTAGGGTCGAGAGACTCGACCTGCTATCGATCGGCTTGATGCGTTACGTGTCGTTATGTGGCCAAATCTAAACATTTGTTCCGACCACAATAGCGGCTGCCCTGACCACTGCAGCCATCCATTAATATCCATTTGGAGTCACGGCGTGGCCCAGAGATCCGGCCATCAGTTAGCACCGTGCCAGCATTAATACCAATTGGTGAGGCCGCCGTTCGCTCGTCCATCATAGCGCCACATCGCTTCCGCCCCCGGGACGGGAGAGCCCACCTTGGGGCAAGACCTGCTCCCTCTGGCACGCGCCATCGAACTCCGGACTCGACATTCTGACCCACTCCCGTTTGCATAGCCGCTGACTCGCTGGAGTCCAGGGTCAAGCAAATTTTACAGTTGGGCTATCCCCTTCCAAACAAGTTGTTCCGTGACGAACTAAAGAGCCTACTTGTCTTAAAATTTAAGATTCATACCAATGATTAATCTATAGCCTATCTATAGGCTATATATACTTTAAGAGGGATTGTAGAAAATCTTACATCAGACGCTTAAAAACATGTTGGCAGCACTGACGTAGATTAGTTACTCCAAATTAATCTAGAATGTCAGGTACTAAACGTGGGCAAAGTTTAGAGCTGTTGGCTTGCATACATTCTGATATATTGGTATTAGGGTGAAGAAATAGAGAGAGCATTTATTATCAGTTGGCAGCCCAGGTTGCTCTTAAGAGTAGGCCTACACATGGTCATATCTGTTATGGTACGCACAGCACATACGAAAGTTGGTTGAAATCCAAAAAATTAAATGCATTTAAATATTGGACTTATCAGCCAGCTTAGAATAATGTTGGCAACACTGTGATGTGTGGCCCCTGGAAATAAAACTGAAATATTATTATCTATTGAACCCTTCAGAATAGCAGTGTTTTATGCAAGAATCTTGATCAAGGGGTCGCGCTCAGTTCATAGTGTGGTGTTTACGTCCGCCAAACAACGTGCTTTACTGAGGCAAGGGTCATAGGATAAAAACTGTAATTAAGAAAGTAAGGAGACAAGACGTAAGATAATAACAAGATTTAATAACTAATTGTGCATAAAAGAAAATAAACAAACAATAATAAAAATATATCCTCCCTGAATCATTCCCTGACAGGAATATCTAACATTTTGAGGAGTCAAACGGATCTTCCCCTTTATAATAAAATGTGGATCCTAGTTCCACTACCTTGCATTTGAGTTTTATGTGCGCGTGATGACTAACTACGAGGAAATGAGTACTTGGATGACCGTCCGTTCACAACGGGTTAACAGCCACGGTGCTCACGAACAATCATCACGTAAATCAACGTTTATGGATATGGGCATGACATTAATAAAAACCCTTAAAAACTCTAATGCTGACACACACTACAAATCTATTATTTACAGGAATCTCTCTGAGACCCTCATTAGCGCGAAGACGCACTTAACAACATGAGCTACCAACTGGCCAATTGCTCAATACACACAAGGAAAGACAGCATTGCACGTGACTCACGGGTCACTGAAATGAAAATAAACCTGGAATAAACCAACAACAACAAAAGCCTGACCGGCTAAGATTACTTTATATGAACGAAACTGCATGTTAAGGTAACGCTTCGGAGATTATCGTGATTCGTAGGCAACTCCCATTTATTTCAACAATTTTTACCATTGATCAGTTCTTATCCGTAATCCAAGTAATTAGGGAGCCAACGAGCACTCCTCACTAATGACCATGCTTTGCACGTTCAGACAGCCTTGTGAAACATCTCCCCCCTTTCCTCAAATACTTGTCGTATCCCACTCCAGTGTATATAAATAGCTGACCAGCTGTTCCGCTACCTCACGGAATCAACAGCAACAAAAATCTCATCCAACTCAACATATGGTCAGACATAATCACATATCCACAATTGCCCTCGCAAGGATACAATATGGACCGGGTACCAAGCTGACAGAAATCAGTCTCAGCTGAAATTCCCGCTTGTAATACCACAAAAATACACACATACACACATCTGGGACCGACATGACGCTTTTCACACAGGTCTGCTGAATAGGTGCTCACAAACATTTAACACAATATTTAAAACCTACGATAGAGCTGATTACTCTTCGTCACAAATTACATTGCTCCAATCGGCAATAGTCACACTGAATCTGATCAATAATAAATCTTAAACAATTTTAATTACCCTCCAATCTACTGTATAATTACATTAATTCAGTCCTACTTCTGAAACACAACAGATCTCCGAGAGACGTTTTTAACCGCATTGCGTAACTTATGCAAACACGGCCGTTCACATAGCTACGTTAGTTAACACAATACAAAAACAAGAACCTTCCACTAACTACATTCGTGCGAGCTGCTTCCATACAAAAGTGTGTCAGACCAAAACTAAGTATACTACGTTAATCACACAAGCAATGTATTTACAAAAACATGTCCCATAAACCATAAGTTAATTTATCAAATAATAAAGAATATTATTTTGTACTCATCTCTCTTGTAGTCACCCGTCAAAGAACGTCTGCTGCCATTTCCCAACTGAATGGTTCTATCTCATCTCAGCCATCTGGACGGAGTGTTGAGAATTCCAAACTTCCTCTGTAGTCGTCGGTGTCATCTCTGGCGCTGCTTCAAAAATTAGATTATTATACACTTGATATCTGACTACTAAATTCGCTGTTCAGGTACTACTTTCCCTGTCACAGTTCGTTGGCGAATTATCGACGATACTGCCCCTACAATATAGTACTGTGACTATCTATCACTGAATTTAACTCTTTACAATAACTTCTGTGTCCAAGACACACAAAATAGAAGTCGTTCTGTCCGCAGACGAACACAGTAATAAGATGTCTACGCCCGTAGACGCACAGAATAATAGTCTACGTCCTCAGACGAACAGAATAGAAGTCAATGTCTTGACTCTTCATGCCACTTATAAAAGAACTGGCCCTAGGTCTCGATGGGGGGGGGGGGGATTTATGTAAAAATTTCTCGAAATAATTGTGGTACTGGCATGAAATAGATATCACTGAACTCGTAACATTGCACAGGTCAAGAATATGCTCATTAATCCTAGAATCGATCGTAGAGATTTTGTCTAGGCGATTTCCCGCGTGAATGCTAGCCGAGCGTACCCACGCTAGACCTGCCGCGTTAACAAGGCATTCTTCTCTCATTGGTCCTAACATTTTCTGTAATTTGGCGGTTTATAGCAGATCTTGGCGTCGTAGGAGTGTCCAGCCTGCTCATCAGCCACTCACATTACTGCATCATATTTCTTCTAGGCGCGAATATCACAGTGAACATACCGGCAGCATGTCTCACTGCGCGTCGCTTCTATTTGAGGCGGCCCACCTGTCCTTCTGACACATCGCTATGCTATTTCCTTTCACAGCTAAAATATTTAGCCTATTGTCAATCTGCTTCAGGTATGTCCCCGTTGTCTCCAACCAATGCTTGAAATTTCCTCATCTCCGTCTGGCTACTTTCATGATGCTGGTTGAAATATTTATTAATTGGAGAAAATAAAACATAGAATCATTTATCCAACAGAAGATAAAAGGGTTCACAACTCTCCCACTCACAAAATTTCGAACTTAGGAATAAAGTCGACAATTTTTAAAAGACTTCCGTAGGCCAAATTGTTTTATTTCGGAATCACCCCTTTTCTATTACTGGTCTAGTCGCTCCTGTCTTGAATGGCATTTACTCGTTTTCATTTCCTGCTCGTATCTCCCCTCTCAGTCTGCTGCATGACGCTCTGGTGCCTGAGGCAACACTCTGCTCGTCTCGTTAATGTTTGTCAACAACCACTCTACTTCCTCGTTTACGTGCCGTACTCAACTGCTCCTCGTGCACTTTGTTGATATTAGGACGTCCATATATTCAAACTGCATCATTAATTTTGGCGCTCCCATGGCTCACTTCGACGATACTTTTTTAGGTTGGCAGCGTTGTAGACTGACATTGTTCCTGTGCTCAATTCTTTCACTCTGTAAGCATTGTTTCCAAGGTTTCTTACGATAGAATAGGGTCCTATGAACTTTTCGCAGAATTTACTGAAGATTTTCTATTCTGGGTCCGATGTAGCAGGTCGTTTCACCAAAACGAGCTGGTTGATTTCAAGATCCCTGTGAAACCTCTTATTTCTCACTCGCCGTAATCTGCGATCTGCTTGTTTTCTCATGTAGGTTCTCGTCCTCTCAATTCGCAAGTCAGGTGCTATCATTGGATCTTGTGGACAGTTAATGATGCTTTTCCACGTTCTTACTGGATACTCGTTCTTGTGTAGGACCATAGGGATTTGTCCTGTTGACTCGTGCCTGGTAGAATTCATGCATGTCTCTACATCCTTAATTTTATCGACCCATTTGTGGTGTTCGTTCGGAATGAAGATCCTCAAATATGAAGTTACACACTTAATTGCTCTTTCACTTGGATTTGCTTGAGCATGTCGGATACTGCTTAAAACGTGTTTTATACCCATATCTTCCATACCTTTCTTGAATTCGGCGCTTGTGAAATAACTGCCATGGTCGGATAATATAAACTCTGGTTTTCCAAGCATTGGAATAACTCTATTTCGAATGCGACTGAGTACCTGCTTCGATGTCGTTTTCTGAATAGGGCATAGTACTACAAATTTAGAAAATACATCAATGCACACTAGCAAATGACGGCAATCTCGCCTTCCCTTCGGAATTGGACCGAAACAGTCGAGTGCCAGTAGCTCACATGGTTTCTGAGGTAGCAATGGTCTGGGATACTGCCTCATTAAGTAATTATTGGGCTTTGTCCTCTGACACGGATCACAAGTTGTAATGACGTCACATATAGTTGTTCTCATACGTGGCCATGTAAATGGCTCTCCTATCGTCGCTTCGCACTTATCTACGCCCACATGACCGTAACTTTCGTGCGTATGCCATGTCAATCCTCGTTGTAACGATGCAGGTACTAATATGCGTAACTTGGTGTGGTCATTATCTACCCATTTGTGCAGCAAATTGTTGACATAAACATATCTTCCTTCTTTGGCTTTCGCTTCTCGAAATGCAGGTGTTCCTGTAGGTAGTTGCTTTCTGAAGTATTGAATTAAAAGCATCATCCATGGTTCCGCTTCCTGTTCTCGTTGTATCTCACGTAACTCCTCCAAGAATTCCCGGTCCTTCGGTGTTAACTCCAAGTGTTGTACCATCGCTGTTTCTTCATTATCAGGCTCTGGGTTCCTGCTGAGTGCATCTGGTATCACGTTCATCTTCCCTGGGCAATGTTCAATCTCAATGCTGAACTGCTGAATATATATAGACCAACGTGTCACACGTTCGCTTGCCATCGACGTCTTAAACAAGAATGTTACTGCCTTGTGGTCGGTCCTGACAACAATAGGGTAGCCGTAAATTATTCGTTTCCATTGTTGTAACGCATGAAGTATGGCCAACAGTTCTAGTTCCGTTACCGTATAATTGCGCTCGTGCTTACGCAATTTTCGGCTGACAAATGCCAAATATGCTTTTTGTGCTGCAGGTTAGCTGGATCCTCTTGGTAAAGCATAGCACCTATACCAATTAGTGAAGCATCCGCTTGGATTATAAATTTGTGCTTGAAATCTGGATATCCTAATTTAATGCAGTTTTCCAATAGCTGCTTTGTTGCTAGGAATGCCTTCTCACACTCCGCATTCCATAACCATTTATTATTTTTCTTTAGCATTTCCTGCATGGGAGCTACAGTCTCCGTATAACCTGGACA
This sequence comes from Meconema thalassinum, assembly GCA_946902985.2. Lineage (NCBI taxonomy): Eukaryota > Metazoa > Arthropoda > Insecta > Orthoptera > Tettigoniidae > Meconema > Meconema thalassinum. The sequence goes on from OX336388.2 coordinate 675,592,851, forward strand.
GTTTTCCTTAAAGAATCCCGTTACGCCTAAGAAAGCCCGAATGTGCTTGACTCTCGTTGGTGTAGGGAAATTCTTTATCGCTTCGATCTTAGCTGGGTTTGGTTTCACTCCCTCCTTGTCAATGACGTGACCCAAATATAAGATCTCGCTCTTGAAGAAATGCGATTTCTTCAGATTTACTTTGAAATTAGATGCATTCAGGTTGCCTAATACTTTATCTAAATTTTCCATGTGAGTTTCAATGTTGTCGGATGCCAGCAAAATGTCATCAATGTAGCGTACCGTCATCTCCTTAACTTCCTCGGTTAAATTCCGGTCCAGGGCTCGGATTAAAGCACAGCCCGCTATTTTGACTCCAAAGGGCATTCGAACGAAGCAAAACGTCTGGTTATCGAATAAGAAGCCAGTTAGAAGCTGTGACTTCTCATCCAATTCAATATGGTGGAACGAACTCGTCAGATCGACAGATGAATAAATGCTCTTGTTTTTAAAGCCTTTTAGTACGTCTCTGATGATTGGCGCTCTGTCATACTCAGGAAAAATGAGTCTCATGTTGAGATTTCTGGCATCTAAACAAAGTCTAATAGATCCATTTGGTTTTGTGACTGCCAAAATCGCATTTAGATAAGGTGTAGGTGTCTTCCTTATCACTCCAGCTTCTAACATCTCATCTATAATGATTTTAACTTTACCACGATACTTTTCAGGAATTGGGTACAATCTGCTTTTGAAAGGTGACCAGTCCTCGACTTGCATAGAGTACTTGAAATTTAAAATTTTCCCAGGTACTGTATCAAATACTGTTTTGTGCTTCCTTAAAATCTCTTCCAACTGCTTTCTGTGTTCACCCCCAAGTTGAATGTCATTGAGCCGCTCCTGTAGTAACTCTTCAAATTGTGCATCACTGTTATCTCCTTCTGTTAATAAAGACCATATCTCCTGGGATTCACTCTCCTCATCTAGTTCCACAACAGCTCCTTCTATGATGTTATCTTCTGCCTTTCGTACCTCCTCTTCCGTCTCTTCCGATATTGCTTCCAATGCCCAAGAATTTACATCTCTTCCGGTAGTGATTTCATCCATATGCAATCCCACATTTTTCAGCTGATCATACTCTATAAAACTGACATTCTTGTGCAAATCTATCACTGCTTGATAGTCACAAATAAAATTCGCACCAAGAATTATATTGAAATTCATCTTTGCCATGATAATGAATGTTTGCCCAAAAGTGTGTTCCAATATGTTCAGCTCTAAGTATGCCTGACGTTTACAAGTGACGGTGCGTTCAGGAATAACACCCCTCACTTTGAGCTGTGGTACCGGAATTACAGGAATATTCTGACTCCGTCCCAACTCTCGAACCAAGGCCTCCGATACCAGACTGATCTGTGACCCCTTATTCAATAAACATCTTATATTAATTCCACCAATCCTTGCGTAAATAATGGGTAATTGCCTAATTTCATCGTTCCGTGGTTTCACCGTCTCCTCCAGGCAGTCTTCTGGCAAAGCAATCCATTCTTGTATGTTCGCTACTATCCATCCATCTTCAACTTCCGACTGTTGTGTTTGTAGCCTGTCTCCTTTATCCAAATTTAACATTTTTTTTAGCTCCATTGCGACTCCCATCATCCTTCTGTCGCTCATGTCCTTGATATCCCTGTTGTCTCAGTAGACTTCCAGCTTCCTCAGTATGTGTATCAGGATTCTTCATGTTCCCAATGGCCTTTTCCCATCTTCCTATCTCTCCACCTTGACTAGCGTGTAACTCCTCTAAGTAATTTTGCGATTGAGCGTGCCTATCATCCCAGTCATCTCGATAGTTACGTGGCTCTCCTTGATTTTGATCTCTTCTTCCTTTCCATCGTTGATTGGCATTGTAATCACCGTATCTTCCATAAGGCCTGTCATTCCTTCGATTTTCACGCCATTGCTGATATCCTCTCTGTTGGTATCTATTGTTACCTTGGTATGACCTATTGTTGTACTGATTTTCGTTACGCTGATATGGTCTGTTTTCTCCTTCTTCCTGGTTTCGCCTAGGTGTGGAAGTGCTTGTGTTAGTGCCCTGCGTTTTGGTGTTTGCCTGTTTTGGTTTGACGACCTCTGTAGTATTGACTAACTCCAGCTGTCTTCCTCCCCTATAATGACTATGAGATGTAGTCTCATCTATTTGCCGTAGTATCTGCTCTGCATGTAGGGCCGTACTAACGTTCGCTGCGACTAGTACTTGTTGTACGTTTACCGGCATTTGTCTCGCTATAGTCATCACCAGATCTGCTTCATTTAATGGGTAATCAAGGTCACGAAATTTTAACATTTGCATGTTAAAGAAATCTGAGTATTTTGTTTGCTGGGTGGTTTGGTACTTCCTAGAGTAAAGCTCCATCCTTAGACTCTGTTGTGTTGCGGGCGACCAGTATTTGCGCAGAAACGCTAAGTTGAAATCTGACATGTTTCCAAATGTATATTTGAAGCTTAAAAACCATGTGAGGACATTTCCCGATAAAAATCTCTCCATCATCCTTAATCTTCGTGCTTCAGGTACCCCAGTGTCATTGAAATGGTCTTTCATCTCTTTGATAAAGGCTTTAGATGTCACCCCTGAATTTTCCGTGTATTTCTGCGGTTTGTAGTCATTTGAGCGAATTACTTGAATAAGTTGTGTGGGCTGATGACCGTCTTGTGGTGTCGAGCTCCTATCTACATTCTTACGAAATCCTTCCGTGTTTGTTGTTAATGGGCTGTCTGCCTGAGTCTGACTTCCTGCTGTGCTGGACTCTGGACTATTTGAGTTATCCGGCTTGTCTTTCACTGTTCCCGTTCTAAATATAGATGATTGTTCTAATGAGCGGAGTTCGGCATTAATGATCCTGTCCGTCTGCTCTTTAAGTTTATTTTTCACCTCTTGCTCCAAAGCTTGAATACGCGTGTGATTTTCGCCTACTGTTTTAAGAATGGCGGATCTTTCCTCTTTAGAATCAATATTCATTTTCTTCCAATCTTTCCTAATCTGTTCCTTAATCGTGCTTACTTGCCCTTCGATCTGGCTTTTTGTGTCATCCTGATTACTTTCTATCTGGCTCAGCCTTTCGTCTAATGTACTCTTAAATTGCTCTTGCTCCGATTTTAGGCTTTCCCATTGTTCCACTGATTTTATCTCGAGACGGTCCATATCTTTAATTATGCCGGATATGTTTTCATCTACTGCTGATAATTGTTGTTGAATGACCCTGCCGCTTTTCTCCATCTCCTTAAATCGTCCTTCCAACTTATCCTGAGCTATTTTGACCTCGCTTGTATTCATTGTGCATGCTATTTCAATTTGTTCTAATTTAGCCAACACCGTTTCATCCAGAATGCTAAGTTTTTGATCAAAAATATCTTCCATTTTTTTAATCTGCTCTAATTGCTTCTCATTATTTTTGCTAACATCTAGGGCCAGTAATACCATCTGTTGATTAGTGTGATCTTTCATTTCTGCGGTTAACGAAGCTAATTGGTTCGTGTTTTTAATATTTTGCGCCTCTAACTGCGAATTGATAGTGTCATTAATTTCACTCTTTAATAACCTAGCTTGTTCCGCCTGATATTCATTTTGTTCAATTCTACTGTTATTTAATTGTGTCCGCAATGATTCACTTTGCTCAGATAATTTGTTTATGGACTCACTTTGTTCTAGCCTACTATTGTTTAATTGTGTTCGCAATGATTCACTTTGTTCTAACAGTTTAGTATTTAGCGATTCACTTTGTTCTGACAGTTTAGTATGTATAGATTGACTCTGTTCCGCCAATTTAGTATCCAACAATTCCTGTGTTCTCCTCGCCGCACTCTCAATGATCTCCTGGATCTGCTCCACCGTTGCCATAATACACACTTTATATGAGACATAAGGGAAATGGCATAAAGCAATGCCCTTTGACGCATACATAAAATCCAATGCACATTTACTTTCTTTATCCAACTCAGTTCATTTATTTTTTACATTTATTCCCACTAGTCAATTGCATCTCTGAGTGGTTCTAGTTTTACTCAATTTAATTTTAAACCCAAGCACATATTTAGTCATTAAATTGTCATCCTGATCTGATAATAACACTGACTAATTAACAAAGTATTAATTGTCATTTTAGACTACAGCCTCCTAATATTTCCATGAGTTTGACTTTCTAAGCAAATCTAGTTTTAATTTATCATTGGGCGCCCGGTATCACATATTAATTTTACTTTAATTTAAAAGACAAAAACGTGAACCGTATTTTACTTTGCAAACTCCTGATTTTAATTTATTTTTTTACACATTTGGCGGTATCCACTTCGCCTCAATTACTTTTAATAAAATATCACTTCCCGGTGATTAAATACTGTCATATCTGCCTGCACTTGCGGCATGTCAGTCTTACTCAAATACGCCACTATTGACATGTGTAATCTCCGCCGTTACACCACAGTAAATTGCCCCACGCTTGGCCGCGCCAGTTTTATCCCTATGAACCCTTCAGAATAGCAGTGTTTTATGCAAGAATCTTGATCAAGGGGTCGCGCTCAGTTCATAGTGTGGTGTTTACGTCCGCCAAACAACGTGCTTTACTGAGGCAAGGGTCATAGGATAAAAACTGTAATTAAGAAAGTAAGGAGACAAGACGTAAGATAATAACAAGATTTAATAACTAATTGTGCATAAAAGAAAATAAACAAACAATAATAAAAATATATCCTCCCTGAATCATTCCCTGACAGGAATATCTAACACTTTGAGGAGTCAAACGGATCTTCCCCTTTATAATAAAATGTGGATCCTAGTTCCACTACCTTGCATTTGAGTTTTATGTGCGCGTGATGACTAACTACGAGGAAATGAGTACTTGGATGACCGTTCGTTCACAACGGGTTAACAGCCACGGTGCTCACGAACAATCATCACGTAAATCAACGTTTATGGATATGGGCATGACATTAATAAAAACCCTTAAAAACTCTAATGCTGACACACACTACAAATCTATTATTTACAGGAATCTCTCTGAGACCCTCATTAGCGCGAAGACGCACTTAACAACATGAGCTACCAACTGGCCAATTGCTCAATACACACAAGGAAAGACAGCATTGCACGTGACTCACGGGTCACTGAAATGAAAATAAACCTGGAATAAACCAACAACAACAAAAGCCTGACCGGCTAAGATTACTTTATATGAACGAAACTGCATGTTAAGGTAACGCTTCGAAGATTATCGTGATTCGTAGGCAACTCCCATTTATGTCAACAATTTTTACCATTGATCAGTTCTTATCCGTAATCCAAGTAATTTGGGAGCCAACGAGCACTCCTCACTAATGACCATGCTTTGCACGTTCAGACAGCCTTGTGAAACATCTCCCCCCTTTCCTCAAATACTTGTCCTGTCCCACTCCAGTGTATATAAATAGCTGACCAGCTGTTCCGCTACCTCACGGAATCAACAGCAACAAAAATCTCGTCCAACTCAACATATGGTCAGACATAATCACATATCCACAATTGCCCTCGCAAGGATACAATATGGACCAGGTACCAAGCTGACAGAAATCAGTCTCAGCTGAAATTCCCGCTTGTAATACCACAAAAATACACACATACACACATCTGGGACCGACATGACGCTTTTCACACAGGTCTGCTGAATAGGTGCTCACAAACATTTAACACAATATTTAAAACCTACGATAGAGCTGATTACTCTTCGTCACAAATTACATTGCTCCAATCGGCAATAGTCACACTGAATCTGATCAATAATAAATCTTAAACAATTTTAATTACCCTCCAATCTACTGTATAATTACATTAGTTCAGTCCTACTTCTGAAACACAACAGATCTCCGAGAGACGTTTTTAACCGCATTGCGTAACTTATGCAAACACGGCCGTTCACATAGCTACGTTAGTTAACACAATACAAAAACAAGAACCTTCCACTAACTACATTCGTGCGAGCTGCTTCCATACAAAAGTGTGTCAGACCAAAACTAAGTATACAACGTTAATCACACAAGCAATGTATTTACAAAAATATGTCCCATAAACCATAAGTTAATTTATCAAATAATAAAGAATATTATTTTGTACTCATCTCTCTTGTAGTCACCCGTCAAAGAACGTCTGCTGCCATTTCCCAACTGAATGGTTCTATCTCATCTCAGCCATCTGGACGGAGTGTTGAGAATTCCAAACTTCCTCTGTAGTCGTCGGTGTCATCTCTGGCGCTGCTTCAAAAATTAGATTATTAAACACTTGATATCTGACTACTAAATTCGCTGTTCAGGTACTACTTTCCCTGTCACAGTTCGTTGGCGAATTATCGACGATACTGCCCCTACAATATAGTACTGTGACTATCTATCACTGAATTTATCACTTTACAATAACTTCTGTGTCCAAGACACACAAAATAGAAGTCGTTCTGTCCGCAGATGAACACAGTAATAAGACGTCTACGCCCGTAGACGCACAGAATAATAGTCTACGTCCTCAGACGAACAGAATAGAAGTCAATGTCTTGACTCTTCATGCCACTTATAAAAGAACTGGCCCTAGGTCTCGATGGGGGGGGAATTTATGTAAAAATTTCTCGAAATAATTGTGGTACAGGCATGAAATAGATATCACTGAACTCGTAACATTGCACAGGTCAAGAATATGCTCATTAATCCTAGAATCGATCGTAGAGATTTTGTCTAGGCGATTTCCCGCTTGAATGCTAGCCGAGCGTACCCACGCTAGACCTGCCGCGTTAACAAGGCATTCTTCTCTCATTGGTCCTAACATTTTCTGTAATTTGGCGGTTTATAGCAGATCTTGGCGTCGTAGGAGTGTCCAGCCTGCTCATCAGCCACTCACATTACTGCATCATATTTCTTCTAGGCGCGAATATCACAATGAACATACCGGCAGCATGTCTCACTGCGCGTCGCTTCTATTTGAGGCGGCCCACCTGTCCTTCTGACACATCGCTATGCTATTTCCTTTCACAGCTAAAATATTTAGCCCATTGTCAACTGCTTCAGGTATGTCCCCGCTGTCTCCAACCAATGCTTGAAATTTCCTCATCTCCGTCTGGCTACTTTCATGATGCTGGTTGAAATATTTATTAATTGGAGAAAATAAAACATAGAATCATTTATCGAACAGAGGATAAAAGGGTTCACTATATGTGTGCCAATTTTGGAATACTGCCATGCATACCTTCCAAGATATCCAACATGGAGCTCAAATTGCAATTGAGATTTTTCAGCAGTTTGTAGCACTGACGTAATTTTCAAATATGGCTGTGAAATATTTAAGTATAGATCTTTACTCATACAAAATTTGGTTTCGTTAGCTGTAGCCGTTTAGGAGTTGAATGGGGTACACACACACACACACACACACACACAGATAGATAGACAGACAGACAGACAGACAGAAGGACAGACAGAAAAAAGGACAGACAGGCAAACAGACCGACAGACTGGCAGACAGACACATATTTGCCCAGATCGATCTCATATGTCTATTTTTTTCCTCGCATTCACAAAATGTGAATGGTAGGCTAAAAGGAGAGGGGGGGGGGGTTACTTCATTTTGCCCAATAACATTAGAGTCCCACTTCGTAGTCCTCGTGTTTGTCCACGCACTGCGTTGAACCCAGGGCCCTTTGCACTGTCCTGCTCCTACCCTCATGTAAGGAACCGTGGCAGAACACTAACACAAGGGTACTGGCAGGTCACTTTGCTCCACTGCACACTCACTTCACTTGTCACCGGCTGTTTACAGCTGTCAGTCTCTGTTGGAACTCAACTCCTCTCGATTCCCGCTCGCTTGTACTAACAAGACAAACTACAGTCCTCACACCTTAATACAGGTATCGAAAGTGTGAAAATGGTGGACTTCAAAATTCAAAATTGTTTTACCCTGACTTTCCCGTTGACCAACGATCTCTTATTTTTCAATCCTTGTCTAACCTTATCATAATAAGAACCAGTCAGAGGTCAGCGGCGTCCAGGCAGCTAGACATACCTCTGACCTAGATTCACAAGTTTCCTTAAGAGTCTGCTAGTTAAAAGTGTAGGAAATTTTAAAAAAACAGTTGAATACTTGTTAACGTTTAATTGGGAGAAACTGTTAGTAGCATTTCAATAATAAAGAACCGAGTGAGTTAGCCGTGCTCGTTACGGCGTAGCTGCAGGCAGTCGCTCACATCCGGGAGGCGAGGAGGTTCGAATCCCCCCGCCGGCAACCTTGAAGATGGTCTTCTGTGGTTTCTCATCTTCCTTCCAGTCAAATGCCGGGGTTGGTCCCATAACTATAGGCCACAGCCGCTGCCTTCCAACTCCTCATCCTTAAATTCAAACTTTCCTCCCCAAATAACAATTCACACGCGACGGCGGTACTTGTAGCTCGACCCATGGTTGTCCGCATCGAAGCAGCTACAAACTCTGGCGAGCTGAACATGTCCTCGGACACTCCCGGCACTAAAGGCAATACGCTAATATATATATATATATTATTACAAAGTCTGTTTAAAGAAAGCACCTGAAAGCACGAAAGTTAACCTTGATATTGGTGATTTGCGAGTGGTTCCACACACTAAATTGTTGTTTTTACCACAGGACAGTGGTTGTCAGAGCAGCTTGTGGACATTCACAATTGAGGTAAGTCTGCACATAAAATCTTTCAACACATTATTAGTAGACAAACACTAATTTTGTATGCTGCAGTTCCAGCTTTATACCATCAATTCTGCAGATTACTCTGCATATTAGTTTGGGACTTATTGCGTAAGTAACTACAGCAATAGTAACTACATTTTCATAGATTAGTTGGTGGAGGGAGACTGTTTGTTGAAGGGATCGTCACATCTCAGTGTTGCAACCTTGTAAATATTAGGCATTCTTTTAAATTCATATTTAGGCATCCACCTTTAAATTTTATTTCATCTTAATTTGTATTTTTTTCCAGAGGGGTAGAAAAGCTCGCTATTCCACCCCTTAAAGCAACAATAACTAACTAACTAGCTAACTAACTAAATAACTAACACAAGCAGAAACATGTTTTGGGACTACAAAACAAATAAATGATATATATTTTCGTTATTAGATTGAAACACAGGAAAGCATTATAGGCCCATAATAGTTAAATTCAAAGAGTAGGCTACAATATGCCGTGTCTTTTTCAAAGCTGGAATGGTGGAATATGTCAATACGGAAAATTTGGTTGCATGTTTAAATTGTAAATCACAACAGCATGGGAAATTAATTTGTAACAAGTAGTTCTGTGACGAACTAAAGAGCCTACTTTTCTTAAAACTTTAGATTCATGCCATTGAATAATCTACAGTATATTGACAAAGAGGAAATCTGATATTCTACGGATCGGAGCGTGGAATGTTAGAAGTCTGCTAGGAAGTGGAAGGTTAGAAAACTTGGAAAGGGAAATGGATAGGTTGAGGTTGGATTTGGTTGGGATTAGTGAAATGCGCTGGCAGGAAGAACAGGACATTTTGGTCAGGGGACTATAGGGTCATTAGCACCAAATCAAACAATGGCCAAGCAGGGGTTCGTCTCATATTAGGTATGAAACTTGGACAGAGGGCGGAATATTATGAGCAATATAGTGAACGGATTATTTTAGCAAAAATCAATACAAAACCCACGTGCACCACAGTGGTACAAGTCTATATGCGTACCAGTCAAGCTGATGATGAAGTTGTTGAAAAGGTCTACGAAGAAATAGATGAAATTCTGAGGTATATCAAGGGTGATGAAAATGTTATAGTTATGGGAGATTGGAATGCTGTGGTAGGAAAAGGAAGAGAAGGGAAGATAGTAGGATATTTCGGATTAGGTGAAAGGAATGAACGAGGAAGCAGGCTGATGGAATTCTGCACCGAGCATGAGTTGGTCATAGCCAACACCTTATTCAATAACCACAATAGGAGAATATACACATGGATGAGACCAGGAGATACTGGGCGTTACCAAATCGACTTCATTATAGTCAAGCAGAAGTTTCGAAACCAGATTTTGGATTGTAAAACATATCCCGGTGCTGACATAAACTCTGACCACAATCTGGTTGTTATGAAATGCAGATTAAAGTTGAAGAAACTGAAGAAAATTCAAAAGCAAAAAAAGTGGGCAATAGACAGACTGAAAGAGAAGGATGCAAAGGAAAGATTCAAGAAGAGTATAAAGGAAGGACTAATGAAAAACCCTAAAAAAATTCAATTGCAGACGGACACTTTTGAAGAATGAAATAACAAAATCCGCAGAAGAAAACATTGGTAGGAAAGAGAGAATAGGCAGAAAACCGTGGATCACTCAGGATATACTAGAATTGATGGATGAAAGGCGGATACACAAGAATGAAAGAGATGAAGAAGGGAAAGCAGAATACAGACGTCTGAGAAATGAGGTTAACAAGAAGTGCAAGGTAGCGAAATAAGAATGGTTGAAAGAGAAATGTGCAGGTATAGAAAATTGTCTGAAATTAGGAAAAGTAGACTTAGCTTATCGAAGGATTAAGAATACATTTGGGGAAAGGAAGACTAAGTGCTGTAATATTAAGGACACAAATGGAAAACCTCTAACAGATAGAGAAGAAAAGGTTGAGAGATGGAAAGCTTACATAGAGTGTTTGTATAAAGGAAATGAGATTGATAATCATGTAATAGAAAGGGAGGAGGAAATTGATGAGGATGCAAAAGGAGATTTAATATTGAGATCAGAATTTGACAGAGCATTGGAAGACTTAAGCAGGAACAAAGCACCAGGTATAGATGATATACCGATTGAGTTGCTACGCTGCATAGGAGATGAAGGTCTGATCAGGTTATTTCACTTGGTGTGTAATGAGACAGGTGAGGTACCCCCTGATTTCAAGAAGAATGTTATCATCCCTATACCGAAGAAAGTAGGAGCTGATAGATGTGAGGAATCAGCTTGATTACTCATGGTTAAAAGATCCTGTCTAAGCTGTACTAAGTCTTAGGCTGATTTTGGAAGGTAGAATAAGAAAAGATAAGAGAACGTTCATGGCATTTGTAGACTTAGAAAGGGCTTTTGATAATGTTGATTGGACTACATTTTTTGACATATTGAAAATGATTGGAATAAAGTATAGGCATAGGAGGGTAATCAACAATCTATACAGAAATCACACAGCAGTCATTCGAGCTGAAGGACATGAGAGAGAAGCTGGTATTCAGAAAGGTGTAAGGCAAGGTTGCAACTTATCACCCATACTTTTCAATCTTTACATTGAACAAGCAATGAAGGAAATTAGAGAGGAATTTAAAGTGGGAGTGAAGATTCAAGGAGAAATAATTTCAACTATGAGATTTGCTGATGATATCGTCATCTTGGCCGACAAGCCTGAGGATTTGAATGAGTTTTTGAATGGTATGGACTCCGTCTTACGGAAAGAATTCATGATGAAAATAAATAAATGTAAAACAAAAATACTGGAATGCAGCCGAAATAAATCAGAAACCTCTATGGTGATCAAATTGGCAGGTGAATAGCTGAAGGAAGTAGGAGACTTCTGTTACTTAGGAAGCAGAATAACCAGTGATGGACGAAGCAAAGATGATATAAAAAGTAGGTTGGCTCAGGCAAGGAAAGTATTGCTACAGAAAAGGAATCTGTTGACATCGAAGACATTTTTGAAAGCCTTTGTCTGGAGCATCGCACACTATGGAAGTGAAACTTGGACTATTGGTGCAGCAGAAAAGAGGAGAACTGAAACATTTGAAATGTGGTGTTACAGGAGAATGATGAAGATCAGATGGGTAGATAATGTTACAAACAAAGAGGTATTAAGACGAGTGAAAGGGGAGAGATGTTTCTGGCGACTCCTAATGAAGTGAGGCGATAGGTTGGTAGGACACATACTAAGACACCCAGGAATAGCAAGCTTAGTTATGGAAGGAAGGGTCGAGGACAAGAACTGTAGGGGGAGACCAAGGTTAGAGTATGTTAAACAGATTGCCACGGATGTAGGGTGTGGTAGCTATGTAGAGATGAAAAGATTAGCTCAGGACAAGGAGGCATGGAGAGCTGCATCAAACCAGTCAAAGGACTGAAGACTCAAACAACATATTGATCTATCTAGAATAATGACTAAATTAATATGGGAATACTGACATTTTTAATTAGTTTGGAATATACATGAAATATTGTAGCCTAATAGAGCACTACAGTTGGCATCCCTGGTAACAGAATATATTCTTAGTTCCATTTCTTAAGGTACAGAATGCACATACATACTTTGGTTGAAGTTGAATGGATAATATGGACGTTCCATGCAGTTAGACATTGGATCTACCAGTGTGCATTAAATCATGTTGGCAACAATGTCATATATGTGTTGCTCAGAATTAATCTGAAATACCATGATCCATTATTGTGCCAATTTGGGATGATATCCATTTGTTAGTAAAGACGTTACATGTGGGCCTATTTAAAAATTGGACCTTTCAGGAGGCATAGAATCATGATGGCAGCTCTGACATATATTAGTTACTCAAAATTAATCTAGAATGCCAGTCACTATTCGTGTGCAAAGTTTAGATCTGTTGGCTTGCATACTTTTGGATATATTGATATTAGGATTTAAAAAAATAGAGAAGGCATATTTATTAACTGATGGTAGCCCCGCTGCTCTAAAGAATAAAGAATATACATAGTCATATTTGTTATGGTACACAAAGCACATACGAAATTTGGTTGAAATCCATTTGTTAGTATAGAAGTTGCATTTACTTAAAAATTGTGCCTATCAGCATGCTTAAAATCATGTTGGCAACACTGTGATGTATAGCTTCCTGGAAATAAAACTGAAATATTATTATCTATATGTATGCAAATTTTGGAATAGTTCCCATACATACCTTCCAAGATATCCAACTTGAAGCTCAAATTTCAATTGCGATTTTTTAGCAGTTGGTAGCACTGACGTCATTTTCAAATATGGCCATGAGATATTCAGGTATGGATCTTTACCCATACCAAATTTGGTTTCAGGGGGGGGGGGGACACACACACAGACAGAAGGACAGACAGACAGACATACAGAACGACAGACAGACGGACTGACTGACAGACAGACACAAATTTGCCCGGATCGATCTCATATGTCTAATCTTTCGTCATTTTTACAAACTGTGAAAAGTGCGCTAAAAATCTCACCTTGAATTTTTGGAAATCCCCTGCATTAGGGTGTAGGAGAGAAATGAATCTTCCCGTCCTGGATTGTGTTGTCACCACGTCTCGGTAGATCACAGTACAGGACCCAATCAAGTGAGAGCTAAATAACAACGCTAACTGGGGTCTCGCAGAGTCGTCTCCATCTTTGTTAGCAAGTCGCCGGCGTATTTCTCTTCATTCCCGCAAGCTAAGTAAAACTTTGGCCCCTCCATCATCATTAATATCACTTTCTGGCGCGCGGCTCCGCACACAATTTGTCACGCTTTTTCTTCGCATTGTCTGCTGTGTCGCAATCTATCATTACTGAGCTTCGGGAACCGACTAATTGTACGGAGCCGAGTTCGATTCTCCTTCGATCTTAGAGCGGAAACTGCTCACAGCGTGAGCTATCAGTGAAATGGGCAGAATAATGATGGTGTTGATAGTAATAAGAATGGAATAGTAAACCCTCTGTTCCGAAACTCAGGTAGCCAGAGATTAGGGCGAGAGTATTATTTATTGCAACCATCACCTGATACATGTGATTATTTGTTACGGGGATTCCCCAATAGTCCCGGGTGCGGTGAATGAGCGCTCTCCATTTAGCTCTCTCCAAGAATGTCTCCCCTTCCACGACCTGCTGCAAATCCAGACCTCTCCCTGCAAGATAATTTCTAACCTGGTCGATCCATCTCTTCCTTGGTCGACCGTTAGGTCTCTTGCCTTTCAGTTCTTTCTCAAACCGCACTCTAGCTGTTCTCTGTGTGTCCATTCTTTTGAGATGACCGAACCATTTCAGCCTGGCTTCAATACAGATCTCATTAAGAGATTGCACTACTTGAACAAGATGGCATACCTCATCATTATTTACTTTGTAACTCCTTGTCTTTTGAATGATAGTTCTTAAAAACTTCATCTCCATCGCCTGTACTTTGCTGGTATTTCTCTTGGATTGGGTACAGGTTTCTAAGCTATATGTAGTAACAGGTACGAAGAAGCTCTTGTGGAGTATTAGTTTTGATCTTAAAGGAACTTTCTTATCCAAAGAAGCCCTCTCACGAGATGATAAAATTGTGCTTAATGTTAAATTCTACTAGTGATTTCTGCAGATGGTTGGTTATCTTTGGACACTACACTGCCAAGGTAACAGAACTGATGTACTTGTTCTAACTTTGTACCATTCAGAGTGGGTGAGTTATAGTGTCGGACTACCAACCCCAAGATTGCAGGTTCGCCCCTGGCCATGGTAAGTGATTTTTGAAGGCGACAAAAATCACGATACTCATGTCATACGTTGTTGGCATGTTAAAGAACCCATTTGAATTCAGTAGGCCGTGTTCAATGGCAACATTAATCTCGGGATTTTCCGCCAACACAAAGTTCCTCCATTCTCTACTTGAAAGCGCTGTAGTGTCAAGGAGTTTAGATATCTAACCTCCTTGACTTTCATAGCGTTCAAAGGAACGACGAAATTCGACATGTAAGCTACCCTCTGGGTGTCAATTAACAAAGCTTGCACCAGGCACCCGAGGCCATACGATATTATTATTATTACCATTCAGAGTGCTGTTAGTACAGATGTTTTGTCGACTAACGGGCATCACTACCGTTTTGGACTTGTTTATATTCAGACCAAATTGCTTGAATATAGCATTACAATCATTCAGCTTCTGTTGTATTTCAGCCTCATTTTCACCCCATATTACAATATCATCTGCAAATGCTAAAGCTTTAAACTTAGAGGTCTTACTGAGTCTCTTAACTCTCTTCATTATTTCATCCATTACAGTAATGAATAAAAGTGGTGATAGGTCTCTTGCCTTTCAGTTCTTTCTCAAACCGCACTCTAGCTGTTCTCTGTGTGTCCATTCTTTTGAGATGACCGAACCATTTCAGCCTGGCTTCAATACAGATCTCATTAAGAGATTGCACTACTTGAACAAGATGGCATACCTCATCATTATTTACTTTGTAACTCCTTGTCTTTTGAATGATAGTTCTTAAAAACTTCATCTCCATCGCCTGTACTTTGCTGGTATTTCTCTTGGATTGGGTACAGGTTTCTAAGCTATATGTAGTAACAGGTACGAAGAAGCTCTTGTGGAGTATTAGTTTTGATCTTAAAGGAACTTTCTTATCCAAAGAAGCCCTCTCACGAGATGATAAAATTGTGCTTAATGTTAAATTCTACTAGTGATTTCTGCAGATGGTTGGTTATCTTTGGACACTACACTGCCAAGGTAACAGAACTGATGTACTTGTTCTAACTTTGTACCATTCAGAGTGGGTGAGTTATAGTGTCGGACTACCAACCCCAAGATTGCAGGTTCGCCCCTGGCCATGGTAAGTGATTTTTGAAGGCGACAAAAATCACGATACTCATGTCATACGTTGTTGGCATGTTAAAGAACCCATTTGAATTCAGTAGGCCGTGTTCAATGGCAACATTAATCTCGGGATTTTCCGCCAACACAAAGTTCCTCCATTCTCTACTTGAAAGCGCTGTAGTGTCAAGGAGTTTAGATATCTAACCTCCTTGACTTTCATAGCGTTCAAAGGAACGACGAAATTCGACATGTAAGCTACCCTCTGGGTGTCAATTAACAAAGCTTGCACCAGGCACCCGAGGCCATACGATATTATTATTATTACCATTCAGAGTGCTGTTAGTACAGATGTTTTGTCGACTAACGGGCATCACTACCGTTTTGGACTTGTTTATATTCAGACCAAATTGCTTGAATATAGCATTACAATCATTCAGCTTCTGTTGTATTTCAGCCTCATTTTCACCCCATATTACAATATCATCTGCAAATGCTAAAGCTTTAAACTTAGAGGTCTTACTGAGTCTCTTAACTCTCTTCATTATTTCATCCATTACAGTAATGAATAAAAGTGGTGATAGAGCGCTGCTTTGCTGTACACCCTGCTTAGTCTCAAACCACTCTGAACAGCCATCATCTACACAACTCTGGCAGTCTTCATATACCTTCTAATACAAAAATCTTACTCACTAAGATTAATAACTCACACGTTGAATTTAAACATTAAGTCACTGAAACTACAAATAATTGGCATGGTATTAAATGAGGTTTTGGGGAAGAATGACAAGAACATGTTGGATGGACAGTAAAGCAAATGATCTTGTTCTGACAGACGTGAAGGAGGATCGATATTTATTAAAAACAATAAAGAAGAGAAAAACAAAGTTCCTTGGACATGTACTCAGGCACGACTCTCTTCTCCAAACCATTATCGAGGGCAAATTATTGGGAAAGACACCTAGGGGACGTCCAAGGATGTCGTACAGTAAGAACTCCATTGGAGAACTAGCATGTGGTTCTTATGGCAGCAGAAGAGACTAGCAGAAAACCATCAAATGTGGCTGCAGTGACAAGTTTTTACCTTTAGTAAATTATGATAATGGTATTAAATGTTACGAACAATAATTAGGAAAACACTAATATCATCATTATCTACATAGCGTCTTCGATGGGGTAGTCGGTAGCATGCTGAGCTTCTATGCCCAAGATCGCGGGTTCAAACCAGGCCGAAGTCGTCGGATTTTTTTAAGAGCGTTATAAATCACTCAGTATGCCTTCCATCGGAGGAGAAGAACCTCCGGTGGTCCCATGTCATAGATTTATGGCATGAAAATGAACCTTCCACTAATGAAAGTTGTGTGAAGCTAAATTTGCAGGTTAGATTTCGTTGAAACGCTCTATCAAAGTTAAAACGTTCACCACTGGGTGTTAGTGACATCTGGTAGCGAAAGTTGGAACTACTTGAAATTGAACGGAACTTGTAGCTCACCCCATGGGTGTCCACATTGAAGCAGCTACAGCCTCTAGCGAGCCGAACATGTCCTCGGACGCTCCCGGCACTAAAAGCCATACGCGAAATAAATAAATAAATAAATAAATAAATAAATAAATAAATAAATAAATAAATACATAAATAAATAAATAAATACTCATCTTTGTATCCTTCCAGCTAGACTGGTAGGATGATTATGAACGATTTGCTTCCAATTTTGCTCTATCTTGGTACACTTCTTGTTTTGTTATTGTTTCCCAGTTTTCTCCTTAGCTTATGATCGCGAGATTAATGGTCACGTTAAACTACAAGCTTTTTCCTTAGCTTCCAGATCCTCCTTAATCTGATCCAGCCATCTCTTCCTGAGACGTCCTATCGGTCTTTTCCCCTGCACATTTCTATACAAGTATTGCTTTGGCGTGCGGGTATCCTTCATCCTCTTCACATGTCCAAACCACTTGAGCCGTACAGTACTCAGCCTCTCTGCCATCGATAGACCCATCTGCATCTCTTCTCTGATGACCTCATTCCTAATTTTGTCTCTTCTAGTCTGCTGAAACTTCATCTCCCACGCTTGTAATTTGTTCAGGTCTTCCTTATCAACTGGACAGCACTCCGTGCTGTATGTCACAATTGACAGGAGATAGGTTTAAAACATGGTCTGTTTAGCCCTCATTGGAATAATTGGAATACCAAGTTTAAAGAGTACCAGCTGACAGTGAGCAAGAACGATTATGAGTAGGACATCAACTCAGTGCAACTTTGTGCTTGTGTGGAGGCTTTCAATTACCTGGGAAGTACAATATCTAGAGAGGGGCGTGCCAAATTAGAAGTAGGCCCTACAGAACACAGCAAGTAAACACTAACATTGGCTATTTCTTATGCACTACCTTAATCTGGGTGGCTTCAGTGGCGTAGTTGATAGCATGCTGAGCTTCTGTGCCCAAGTTCGCTGGTTCAAACACAGCCGAAGTCGTCGTACTATTTAGGAGCGTTAAAAATCCCTCAGTATACCTTCCTTCGGAGGGGATAGAAAGCCGGCAGGTCCTTGTCATAGATTTATGGCATGTAAAAAACCTTCCATTAACTACAATTGTGTGAAGCTAATTTTGAAGGTTATATTTGATTAACGCTCTATTGTGCTGCAACTTTCGTCGCCAGGTGCCGGTTGTGGTGGCATCCTGTAGCCAAGTTTACTGCTAGGTGTCGTTGACGGTAGCATTTGGTAGCAAAAGTAGGAACTACTAGAAATTGATCGTCTGCAGTCCTTACCCGAATTACAGATAACACGCACTAATACAACCATCACAATTAACACGGATATCAGACACATTCTACACACACCCAAAGTACACGGGGCTACATGATCGCGTTGACGCAGCCCCTGAATTGAGGAACCAACCAACAACTATCTTAATCTAATTCTAATTGATAGGCCTACAGACAGGCTATTCTGGTCTTTACAGTAAGTTTCATAGTTTAGGATACAGTCTCGTGTATATTGATATTTAAATTGCAGCCAATGTTCATATCAAGGTATTTTTATTGAACGCCCTTAGGCTCCCAGCAAGTTCAATTTCAAGTAGGTCCAACTTTGGCTACTTGATGCCACTACCACTGACATGGCGAACGTTGGAACTTGATAGAGCGTTTCTAACCAACCAAATGTAATCTACAAATTTGGCTACAAACTACCAATTGTAGACTAGTGGTAGGTTCTTTTACATGCCATAAATCTACGACATGAGCCCGCCGGCTTTCTTTCCCCTCCGAAGGTAGGCATACTGAAGGATTTTAACGCTCTTGTGTTTGTTTTACACGCATCTTTGTTGTGTTTCTCATCTGTCGCTTTCCTATCCCATATTCCCCCGACAACGTTAAAAAGTTTCGCTAATTTACCTGGCTTCCTCCATTCCCTAGTTTGTAATTTTATTAATGTGTGATATTCATCTTCACTTCCTATTCTGTTTACATCTCCCTTATCAACAAGGTTTTCTCTAATTAGTTTAGTTACATTGCATTCCCTGATCAGGTGTGCTGCACCCATAACCTTACCAAAGCAAAAGGCAATGGTCTTCTCTTTCCACTGCTTTGCTCTTATAGGCTACACCCCTATTAACCACAAAATTATCCTTCTCATTTCTCTTATCGTTAGACCTTCAGGCTTTATAAACATGAATTACTTCGGGATCCGGCTAATTGTGCGGAGCTGAGTTCGATTCTCGATGTTTGGCAAGAATTCTCCTTCTAGGTTAACGTATGAGCTTTCACGCCAACCTTTTTTAGAGAGATTTGTAGAGGAATTATATTTCAGAATGTCGTTGCCTTCTTCAGCATATTTCATGTCTCTCTCCAGGAACTTCGTATAAAGGAAAGGAACATTTGGTTGGATTTTATCGGACAGTTTGAATTCTGTGGTAACTTATTCCACATTAACCTAGAAAAAATGCTGAGATTGTGCCAGTCTATAACCACGTTGAGATGTTCTGTCCTTGGTTTGTTTTTCTCTACACCTGAGTATTGTGCTCCAGTTTGACTCAACGTATGACCTTACCGAGATTCATTGAAATCGCTCTAGCCGCCTTCGATCCTAGAGCGGAAACTGCTCACATAACTCTGTTAAGATTCTCTGAGTATCTGAAACTCTATGTCTTTTACCCTTGTGCACACGTTTTGTATACCATATCCCCCTGACTTCGTAAGTCCATATCTCATAAGTACCCCATTCCTAGTCATTCCAGTATATATCTTACCACGTCCACCCAATACCCTTCAAAGCAAGGAAACCATATTATAGTTTCTGAGTTTTGCATGCTACCCAACTTCTACTCCATGCAAATGCTGGTACGGCTCCTAACTTAAGGCCACGGACGCCTCCTTTCCAATTCTCACTTGAATAACAGATGCACACACTAATACAGCCATCACAATCACACAGGTTATCAGAAAAAAATCACATACACCCAAATATACGGGGCTGAATGATCACGATGTCCAAGTTCCTAAAATACAAAAACAACAACAGTTTAACATGGATTATTTTCTAAACTCTTATTAATAATAATAATAATAATAATAATAATAATATCGTATGGCCTCGGGTGCCGAATGCAAGCTTTGTTATTTGACACCCAAAGGGTAACTTGCATGTCGAATTTCGTTGTTCCTTGAAGCACCATGAAAGTCAAGGAGGTTAGATATCTAAGCTCCTTGAACACTATAGCGCTTTCTAGAAGAGAAATGAGGGACTTTGTGTTGGCGGAAACTCCCGAGATTAATTTTGCCATTATGAACACGGCCTACTGAATTCAAATGGGTTCTTTGACATGCCAACATCGTATGACATGCGTGCCGTATTTTTGCCGCCTTTCAAAAATCACTTACCACGGCCTGGAGCAAACCTGCAAGCTTGGGGTTAGTAGACCGACACGTTAGCCACTCTGCCACCGTGGCACGCTAAAATCTTATTAATATGCACCATTAATAAAGTTCGGCAATTGGATGGATGTTATCCTTCTTGTGAAATGTCCCCTACAATTTAGGAAGTTCCTCTCATTTTACCTTTCAGAGGTAGAAACCTTACTCTCAGAAGTTCCTACACTTCATAAGAGTACTCCTTGAGGGACTCACAAATCAATATACTTGTTTTCAACACGGTATTAAAGTCCATACATATTCTTTCACCGGGGTTTATGAGGGACTTCATTTCTTCAGAAGCGAAGACTTGATATATTACTTTCCGTGTGATGGAACGTAGGATTGCGTAGGAGGCCGAGTACGAGCCTGCTTGATATTGAAATTGCTGAGAGAAGACGAGACCAAATTCAATAAGTACTCCCCACTTGTTAAGACCGAATCATGGCTCTGTTTACTCCATAAGGCTCTCCACATTGAAGAAAGAAAGATAACCAATGCCGAAGAAAGCAATTTCAAGTTCTAAACCTCCATAATTATGTCAACATTGCAACAAAAATGACGTGGAATCGATTCTTCTGAGGTAAAGTTCCTTTTTATCGTTGCTACTTGTCGCTGGCTGTAGCAAGAACGTTTCTCTCGAGACAAATGCCCCTATGGTAATGCGAGTGAGCCGTCAGCCTGCGATATTGATGATTGCAGTAGGGAGTCTGAGGTGCACAAGAAGAAGAACGACAAACCAATCGAGCTCTGGCGGAGGCCTCCCGCTTCAGATTGGATGAAGTTGAGCGTCATCAAGCCCTTACATGCAAATCCGGGCCAATCGGCCTGGCAGAGGCATCTGCAAGCGTGCACACGGAGGATGGGATAGGATAGGCCTCCTATCATGAAATATTCATTACTTTGGGTTGGAAACACTTTCAACGATATTAAAATGGTTTCTATTGCAGTGCGGACATTCCCAGGAGTTATATAGGGGAGGGGGAGGAGTCAACACAAACCGGGAAACTTCGCTCATGTGCAGCTTTCTTTTTATTTTATTCTCTCTCAATTTTCTTTTCTTTTTTCTTATCCTCTTGCCACAAATTGGATTCCGACCGGAAACGAGCGGTGGGAGGGCAGGGTTTAGGCCGGAACACAGCGGGGAGGTACAATCACGGCGAGAGTGAGGCTTTGTGTAGTGACAATGTACCCTCCCATGACAACAGCTCACCTGAGTTATAGTGGCTACTGGACAGACAGACATCATCGCTAAGCTAAACCGTAACACTTTCAACATTTAAAGATACAATCAAACTCCGATGCCTTGAAGTGATTTCGGAAATAAAAATAACTTCAAAAATTTGAGATATCGAAATACATGAAAAATTGGGTTCTATTATAAATTCATTGGTTGATTGGTTCCTTAGTTTAGGGGCTGCGATAACGCGGCTATGTAGCCCCGTATGCTTTGGGTGTGTAGAATCCGTGTGATAACCGGTGTTAATTGTGATGACTGTATTAGTGTGTGTTATCTGTTTTCAATTCAACTAAGGACTGTGGACGATAATGTCAAGTAGCTAGCCTACTACTTTCGCTACCAAATTCTACTGTCCACGACACTTAGCTGTGAACTTGGCTACTACTAGATGTCATCGTAACCAGCGCGTGGTGACGAACCTCGGAACTTGAGAGCATTAATCAATCATCGCGTACAAATTTTGCTTCACCCAAGTTTAGTTAGTGGAAGGTTCTTTTACATGCCATAAATCTATGACATGGGCCCGGCAACTTTACTTCCCCTCTGGAGGAAGGCATAGGCTACTGAGGGATTTTTAACGCTTTAAAAAAATTCGACGACTTCGGCCGGGTTTGAACCCGCGACCTTGTGAATAGAAGCTCAGCATGCTACCAACTACGCCTCCGAGATTATAAATACATAAATAGTGAACTGTTGCTACGTCATGCTGTTATTGTCACGAGGTCTACTCTGCTAACCAGGGTTAAATAATGCTGCTGTACAAATATTGCAGATATATTTTGATTAATTATACTGTAGCCTATGTATTTTCCGTTCCTTTCAAAAACGTGACTTTTGCATAGCGCTATAAATCTTGTGTTTATTTCATAATGGTTGACAGCGTATTAGCTGGAATTCCGAACATAATAAGCAGCTGACAGATAATTGACAGAAATACAGAGTCCAGGTGCCCTACACATTTGAATCGATATTTTAATTCCCATGTCACACCTAAAGAACGTAATTCAACTCCTAAACTTCGAGTTAAGGATACATGTTACGTCTGGAGTACAAAATATCATTCGATTTATCGAAATATTTGAGTAATCGAACTTCAAATAATAGATAAATCATGACATATACATTGTGTAGAACTTCGTCGGAAAATTAGTTCGAAATATCGAAAATTCGAGATAGTCTATACTGTACAAGTTTGACATATAAAATTCTATTATATTTCCAAGAATAGGCCACATTGATGACAAATGGAAGCTTTCAGGTATTAGGTCGAGTATTGTACAAACAGTACAAGATTCTTAAGTGGAAGATAGATTTACTTTTCACCGATGTCCTAGTCTCACGTATGGCTATGATCATATGGAAGCTACTGAAGTATGGATGGTGCTGATAAGACATTTGGGGCACATATAGATGCCGTGGATGTTGTGACAAATTCTACTTGTAGGGTTGGTATTCCTGTACTGACTCAGTGAGGAAAGCAATGGCAATCTACCTTACTCTTCATGTTGGCTAGTACACCACATTATAGTGGGTTTCTACAATCTATGGTGGCGCTTTTGAGGATATAACCAGCCTCCAGGCTGACTACCTAACATACAGGGTCATTATCTATGTACGCCCCGATAAACACGGCTAGCTAAGCCAGCTGTGACTGGCGCAGATCGCGTGCACGCGTACCCGATTCAGCTGGTGGTGGCGCGCACTTTCACACTTTTACCAAACATGTTCGATAATGTGTACATGCAGTGCTCATAGGCGATGCTGAAAATGACCTCCCTCTCTTGTAACACACACCTGACATCTTCTGATGAAAGGATGTCTGTCAACTCTTTTATTATTCACGGAGCCTGTTTCCTTGAATCGTTTAGTAAGCCTCCTAATTGTACTGGCATTAGGCACAGGTCTTCCTGGAAACTTGATTCGAAATTTTCGTCTCGTTTCAGAACAAGATTTTCTGCTTTCCATATACTTGTACACCGTTCATAGACGGGCGAAGCACTCAACGGGTTAAACGAGCCAGATGACAAATTATAAACATTAACAAACATGAGAGAAAAATTCTCAGAAAAATCTTAAGGCCAAAATATGAAAACGGAGTTTGGATGAAGGAGAAGCCACATGAAATCGATCGAGGTATTGATAAAATCAGAGAGTCCGTCAGCAATAGGAGATTGAAATGTTTATGACGACATGCACAGAATGGATGACGATTGTCTGGTAGAAAGAATACAACACCTACAAGAAATAGGTATTAACAAAGAAATCATTCCAAATAGAACAAAATGTAGACCCTAACGGACAGAAATATGCCGAGAATCCTACATGGAAGAACACAGGATGAACAGAAGAACACTAAAGAAAACATAGTGAACGAATTAAGAGATATAAGCCAGAAAAGAGGAAAACATTGTGTTAAATGCGTTTAAACGCATTTCTTAGTACGGCGTGGTGTTTGAATCACTAGTCTTTTGACCGGTTTGATACAGCCCTCCATACCTCACAGTCCTGAGCTAATCGTTTCATCTCAACATAGCTACCACACTTTGCATCCGAGGCAATCTGTTTAACATATTTTAACCTCGGTCTACCCCTACACTTCTTGTCCTTGACTCTTCCTTCCATAACTAAGTTTGCTATTCCTGGTTGTCTTAGTGTGTGTCCTACCAACCTATCTCTTCTCATCATTAGCAGTTGCCAGAAACATCTGTTCGTGCCTACTCACCTTAATACTTCTTCATTTGTTACTGTATCTACACATCTGATCTTCATCATTATCCTGTAACCCCATATTTCAAACGCTTCTATTCTCCTATTTTC
Organism: Meconema thalassinum; assembly: GCA_946902985.2. Taxonomy (NCBI): domain Eukaryota; kingdom Metazoa; phylum Arthropoda; class Insecta; order Orthoptera; family Tettigoniidae; genus Meconema; species Meconema thalassinum. Next base: position 675,617,356 of record OX336388.2, read on the forward strand.
TGCTGCATCAAGAGTCCTAGTTTCACTTCCATAGACAGCCTCACTCCAGACAAAGGCCTTCAAAAATGACTTTATAATACCTACTGTATATTCGATGTCAACATATTTATTTTCTGGTTGGAATAACGAATCAATAATAAAAATAATATTATTAATGTATGCGACAGAAACAACAGTCATTAGAGAAATGGCCAGAATTCATGATATTGAGAAACAGGAACGAAAAAGTCTTAGGGAAATACATGGCGCTGTTTTCCGTGAGGGAATTTGGGTCAGGAGACCAACAAAGGAGTTTATTAAAATAAAGACGCCATTATATATAAATTTAGGAAGAGTCGTCTGCAGTTCTATGGACACATATATAGGATGGATGAGAACAGACTCACTAAGAAGATTTTCAATATCATGAATGCAAGTAAATTAATGACCGGTTGGATAAAAAAGTACACGAAGACATGGAATTACTTAAAATCTCTGAAGATGACATTAAGGACAGAGAACAATTTAGAAATAAAATCAGAAACAGGAAAATTGTACAAGTATCAAGGAAGGATATATCGGAAGCTCGCCATTTAGGATTGTTATATGTATAGGCCATAGAGTTATGTACCATTCAAGGACAATTATTGCCTAGGTTCATTATTCAAACTTTCACTTCGATCGCATGATTACGACACAAGAAATAAAAACTTAATTTTAAAATTTCGCACAGCCGCCATCTTGAGGTTATGTAAACAATTGAATTAAATTAGGTGGCAGTGCATTACAATCTGCAAAATCATTTACTGTACCACATTTCACTGCGCTCAGAGAGTTAAATCACGAGAAAAGTCTATTAAAATATTTCAAATTCGCTTGGCCGCCATGTTCGTTTTGTACTTTACAGGTTTATGAAATATACATAGGTAAACTTGTATCAGTACCCTTTGTCACCGTACAAAATTGCAGGGTGATATCTGTAATAGTTTCGGAGATAATGTCAGTGAAATATTTCGCACAGCCGCCATTTTGAGGTTATGTAAACAATTGAACTAAATTATAATACAGTGCATTACAATGTGTATAAACATTTTCTGTACCAAGTTTCATTACATTTGGATAGTTAAATCGCGAGAAAAGTCTATTAAAAGTCTCAACTTCGCTTGACCGCCATGTTGGTTTTTTAATCACCAGATTTTTGAAAATCTCATAGGTGAACTTTCAGTAGTGCCCTTTATCATCGTATACAATTTCAGGGCGATATCGGTAATAGTTTCGGAGATATTGATTGCTAGTGAAATATTTCGCACAGCCGCCATGTTGGATTGGTGAGACGTAACAAAATTTGAAGGGAACGGTCGAGGTCGCCGGCAATAGTGCTATGAACTTACCGAGTTTCATTGAAATCGCTCCAGCCGTTTAGATTTTATTAGGGACACACACACACACCTCACACACACACACACACACACACACGCACACACACACGGACAAAAGGTGATCTCATAAGCCTATTTTTTCAAAATTGAAAATAGGCTAAAAATGGACAGAGGAAAGGAAGAAGAAGCACAGTGAACTAATGAAGAGGTTTTGGAAAGAAAAGAAGCGAGGAAAAGCATGTGAAGCTGTGATAGGCTCAAGTTCACACGCTTCTATGAAGGGAAATAATCGGAAATAATAATAATAATAATAATAATAATAATAATAATAATAATAATAATAATAATAATAATACCGTACGGAGTATAAAAATTATAATTTCATATAAGGTAAATATGCCAAATAAGGCCCACTAAACATTTAAAGATGTTTCGTATTTCTACTAGAAGGGGGGAAAAATCTTAACATTGTCCTGGATTTAACTTGAAGGCAAGCAATAATGAAAATATGGGCTGATAATTAGAATCACTGGAAAATATTTCAGTAATATTACAATTTTTAGAATTTGAGTAACGGGCCTTATTAGGAACACCCGTTCCAAACAAGGCCCACTACCTGTTCCAAGGAAGACCCATATGTTAATGAAAATACATAAAGAAATGCACATTATGCGGAAAATATCAATACAGTATATTCATCTACAAATCGCATTCTTTGAAATTATATACACCAGGTTTATGAACGTTAAATTTCAAACCATGAACAACATTTATTAAAATACGTATAAATAGGCTAGTAACAAAAATAGCTTCGGACGCCGTTTACTGCTCGACTGAAGCAAACATGTGGACTCGTTCGCTTCAACGGTTGTAGTTTCTAGTCTAGCCGTTAAAGGCTAGTAGCTATCAGAAACAGTAAGAATTTTGTAAGAATTTCGAAGAATACGCTAATAAAATCACAGATGGACCTTATTTGGAACCGGGCCTTATTTGCTCATGTACCTTAGATTTAACAAGTAGTTCCGTGAAGAACTATACAGCCTATTTTCATATATCCTACTTTGTTAATTGCCACTATCAACACACAAAATTTCAGTTTGATTGCTGTAATAGATTCGTAGATATTGAGAACCGACTAAATATTTCGGATGGTCGCCATGCTGGATTATATATATATATGTAGGTCCTAGAGTAATGTACTGTTATATGAAGATTATCGTGTACGTGTAACATCCAAACTTCAATCGCATGATTAGGACACACGAAGTAACAAGGATATTTTAAAAATTCGCACAGCTGCCATCTTGTGGTTAGGGAAACAACTGAAATAAATTAGATGCTAGTGGATTAACATTCATATAAGGATTTACTGTACCAAGTTTCACTGCACTCGGATGGTTAAAATGCGAGAAACGTCCATGTGAATATTTATACTTCGCGTCGTCGCCATGTTGGATTTGTGATCACCAGTTTATTTAAAGTCCTATAGGTGAACTTAAGTTCATAGCCCCAATGAACATAAAAAATTCAGTTTGATTGCTATGATAGATTCGTAGATATTCAGAGCCGTCTAAATATTTCAGATGGTCGCCATGTTGGATTGGAAAATGTATAGGCCATAGAGTCATAGAGTCAAGGAAAATTATTGCGTAGGTTCATTATTCAATTTTTCACTTCGATCGCATGATTACGACACAAGAAATAAAAACTTAATTTTAAAATTCGCACAGCCGCCATCTTGAGGTTATGTAAACAATTGAAATAGATTAGATACCAGTGAATACAATGTGAATAAACATTTCCTGTACCAGATTTCATTACGTTTGGAACATTAAATCGCGAGAAAGGTCTATTTAAAATTTTCAAATTCGCTTGGCCACCATGTTCGTTTTGTAGTTAATCGGTTTTTGAAAGTCTTATAGGTGAACTTTCAGTAGTGCCCTTTATCTCCGTACAGAATTTCAGGGTGATACCGCTAATAGTTTCAGAGATATAGAATGCCGGTGAAATATTTCGCACATCCACCATCTTGTGGTTATATAAACAATTGAACAAAATTAGATGTCGGTGCATTACAATGTGTATAAACATATTCTGTACCAAGTTTCATTGCGTTTGGTTGGTTAAATCGCGAGAAACGTCTATTTAAAAGTTGCAAATTTGCGTGGCCGCCATGTTCGTTTTGTAGTTATCAGTTTTTCAAAAGTAACATAGGAGAACTTCTAGTAGTTCCCTTTATCACCGTAATAAATTCCAGGGTGATATCGGGAATAGTTTCGGAGATATTGAATGCTGGTGAAATACTTCGCACATCCACCATCTTGTGGTTATATAAACAATTGAACATAATTAGATGTCGGTGCATTACAATGTGTATAAACATATTCTGTACCAAGTTTCATTGCGTTTGGTTGGTTAAATCGCGAGAAACGTCTATTTAAAAGTCGCAAATTTGCGTGGCCGCCATGTTCGTTTTGTAGTTATCAGTTTTTCAAAAGTAACATAGGAGAACTTCTAGTAGTTCCCTTTATCACCGTAATAAATTCCAGGGTGATATCGGGAATAGTTTCGGAGATATTGAATGCTGGTGAAATACTTCGCACAGCCGCCATGTTGGAATGGTGAGACGTAACAAAATTTGAAGCACCCGGTCGGGGTCGCCCGGAATAGTGCTATGAACCTACTGAGTTTCGTTGAAATCGCTCCAGCCGTTTAGAATTTATTATGGGGGGACCCACACACACCTCACACACACACACACACACACACGCACACACACACGGACAAAAGGTGATCTCATAAGCCTATTTTTTCAAAATTGAAAATAGGCTAAAAAAGGAAGCAACTTGAAGACTGGCGGCCAAAATGGGAGGTAAATTCATTTTGGGAAGCCTTTAGTCAGAAACGAAATGGTTATGTGCCTTAATTTCCAAAGTGACCTCATGTTTGCCACTAGTATTAAAATCTTCTAGTTGTGAATTCAGTAAACAAAATACATCAGTTATCATGGTGATACCTTCTGTAATGTTTATTATGTAAAACATACGAATATTACTGTTAGTAGTATTGAAGTCATATCCCATAAATAATGTGAAAGAGTATGCACTGTTGTGTTCAAATCATTCATCATGATGAGTAATGCATTGCTAATGGTACATGGCAACATACACGCGTAATAAAAATAAGAAAAGAATCAATGATCATTGCAGGTTTGCAAATGAATGAAAGCAACATTAATAAACATCACAAACAACAGGAGTGATCTGATCGGCGTTGTTATGACTGTCATGTGGTTGTGTCAATGTGCATCACGGTGCACAAGGCCAGATATATAAATAACAGAATGCATAAATCTAGAATAATGAATGCAAAACAGCGTCTGCCTATTTCACCATTACGCCTGAAACTTTCTGTTAGTTGTAACTCTGCAGTCGGTCAACACGAATTCACTAAATGACTGGGCGGGGTGCAATGTATAAAATAAAATATAGGCTATGAATAATAAATAAGTAACACTCCTGGAAGAAATGCCATGTATTAGTTATGATTAGGGCTCTTTTTTAGGTGCTAAAAACGGGAAAATATTTCTTTTTAAGTATTAAAAGTACCTGTGCCCTCGAAAAAGTTGTCAGAGAGTGGAATGTGAAGACCCACAGTGTAATCAGATTAGTAACTAAAAAGAAAGGCATTAAGGTCAATTGTTTAGTTTTTGTTGATGACATGGCCTTATTAGCTGAGACATGGGAAGAAGCCAAGGAACAGATCCTCGAACTCCGGAGGCAAGCGTTAAAAATGGATCTCAAAATCTCAGTTGAAAAGACCAAAATAATGACGAACATAAAAAAACACCAAGAAAGCGTCAAGTGGGCAATCATACATAGACATCGTCAAAGAATTTAAATATTTTGGGGTTTGGATCGGCTGGAATGCGCTAGGGAAAAAGGCAATGGAATCTAGGAGAAATAAAGTTGAATTGGTCTTCCAATTTACGAAGGACACTTATAACAAGAAGTCTCTCTCCTGGAATACCAAGATAAAACATTATAACACGGTAATTAAACCAGAAGCCTTATATGCAGCCGAAACATTGTCTCTCACCACCCAGGGACCACTTGAAAGGCTTGAGGTCAAGCAAAGAAATATAATACGCAAAATCTTAGGCCCCAAATTTCATAACAACAAATTAATCCAGGTCAGGAACGAACCTCTTCACCAAAAGACTGAAAAACTCTCGGACACAATAAGAAAACGGAGAGTTGATTTTTATGGGCACATCCTCCGGGTGAATTCAAATAGATTAACCAAAAAGATATTCGACCACTTCCGTATTAAAAAAAACTCTTTGGTTTAAGGAAACCGAGAAAGACCTCGTGGAACTCCAATTTACAGACACCATGCTCATGGACAAAAGAGCCAAAACCGTCACCAAGGATAAGAAACAACGGTCCCAAGTGAAACTCAAACAAAAGCGTACGATCCACATCTCTGCCGAAGAAAGGGAAGCAAGATCTCAAAGGACGAGGCAATACTGGACTAAAAGGAAAGCTCAAAACAATAAAAAGTGATTGATTTCATGTACCCCAAAGTTGGGTGAAACACATAAAGAAGAAGAAAAATACCTGAAATAGGTGACAAAAATGTAAAAATATTTAATTATAATTTAGTTTATTAATGTGAATACAAACAATATGCTGTACTCACGAATGCAAATTATGCTATGTCTCACTGACTGCTGAAGCATTACAATACACAGCGAGATACATCTTCAGGTTGTCCATCACAAATGACCGACGATTATCACGAAACACTTCTTCTGAATGCGTGAAACTCCAGCTGTTCAGCATTGATTGCTTTCTCACATGGTTGGCAGAACAGAACGCCCCCATCGGAAGTAAAATTTTCTTTAAATTCTGCAACAGACGATAACTTGTGGTTGTTTTTCTTTAGGCATCGTAGAAATGCCTTACACTTCTCAGTGCCAGAAAAGAACTGCATGTGAGTGACACTGGTTCCAAGTAGCTGGGGGAGGGGGGAAGGTCTAGCACGTGGTGCAATCTGGCTATGTACAAGTAAATCTCCGGCTTCCACAGTGAGTGGCACGGGGCGACAAGTTAAGAATAACACAGTTGCAAGCTGACATACGCTCTGCATGAAGATTAGGTAGCTCATAGGTTCTTACCCGTTGACGTAACACAGAACATAAATGCAACAAACTGAAAGATCTAGCATACTGATTTAAAAAATGTAAATATGTATTTTTATGTGCTAATAAGTGAAAAGCAGGAATTTATGTATTTATAGAAAAAATGCTTAAAATGTGTATTTACATAAGAAATATTTATTTACCTAAAAGTCCGAGCCCTAGTTATGATCACTGTTATAATGGGGCAATTTTGTGATTACACGTTTCGACCTTCAAACGGTCATCATCAGATCCTGATAACTGGGTTGAGTTTATATTTATATACGAATATTATGTAACTGCGAATAAGTGCAGTGCGTTTAATTTCAATACTGAGATTTGCTGATGACATTTACACCCAAGCCGATTCACCGGAGGAATTGAATGAATCATTAAATAGTATGATCTCCGTCTTGAGGAAAGAATTCATGATGAAAGTCAATAAATGTAAAACAAGTAGTTCCGTGAAGAACTAAAGCCTATTTTCATATATCCTACTTATGTCAATTGCCTCTACCAACATACAAAATTTCAGTTTGATTGCTGTAATAGATTCGTAGATACTGAGAACCATCTAAATATTTCGGATAGTCACCATGTTGCATTTTTATAAATGAACGTCTTATAGTAATGTACTAGGCCTATTACATGGAAAATATTGTGCAGGTGTAGTATTCAAACTTCAATCGCACGATTAGGACACAGACAATTAAATCGAGATTTTAAAATTTCGTGCAGCCGCCATCTTGAAGTTATGTAAACATTTGAACTAAATTAGATGCCATAGCATTACAATGTGTATAAACATTTGCTGTACCAAGTTTAGTTGCGATTGGATGGTTAAATCGCGAGAAAAGTCTATTTAAAAGTGTCAACTTTGATTGGCCGCCATGTTGGTTTTGTAGTTAACAGGTTTTTGAAAGTCTCATAGATGAACTTTTAGTAGTGCCCTTTATCATCGTAGAAAATTCCAGCGTGATATCGGTAATAGTTTCGGAGATATAGAATGCCAGTGAAATATTTCGCACAGCCGCCATGTTGGATTGATGAGATGTAATAAAATTTGAAGAGCACGGTCGGGGTCAGCCGAGGCAATAGAAACAACTACTCAACTTTAATAGAGGTGATGGTTACCCCTTAAGTAAATCATGGCTGCCCTCTATAGTTTCATTACCAACATCCACTTGGTCTCAGGAGGTCATGGAGTAACTATTTCTTTTGACATGGCTTCCTATCTTATAGAATTTATCTACGGAGGCTATATGCCATTGTTTACACATTCCTTCTTTCATTAGATACCTTCATAAAGAGACTAGTTGTAGTCCCGAAGCGTCGTTATTGAAAATTTCCACTTGCCGTGATAGCCCCAAAGCTATATCATAATGAATTGAATAGTGCTTGCCACGGTGGCCGGTGGGTGAGTGGTTATCGTGTCGGACTACCAAACCCCTAGCTTGCAGGTTCGCTCCTGGCCGTGGTAAGTGATTTTTTTGAAGGCAGAAAAAATCACGGCACTCATGTCATACGTTGTTGGTATGTTAAAGAACCCATTTGAATTCAGTAGGGCGTGTTCATAATGGCAAAATTAATGTCGGGATTTTCGGACAACACAAAAAGTTCCTCCTTTCTCTACTAGAAAGCGCTATGTTGTCAAGGAGCTTACATATCTAACCTCCTTGACTTCATAGCGCTCCAAGGAAATTCGACATGCAAGCTGCCCTCTGGGTGCAAATAACAAAGCTTGCACTCAGCAACCGAGGTCATACGATATTATTATTATTTTTATTATTATTATTATTATTATATTATTATTATTATTATTATTTTAATTGAATAGTTATTTCTTAATTTTGAAGCCTCCGTGGCTCAGGCGGCAGCACGGTGGCCTCTCACCGCTGGGTCCGTGGTTCAAATCCCAGTCACTCCATGTGGGATCTGTGCTGGACACAACGGAGGCAGACAGGATTTTCTCCGGGTACTCCGGTTTTCCCTGCCGAAATTTCATTCCAGCAATCCTCCCCACTATCATTTCATTTCATCTGTCATTCATTTCATCATTGCCTCAGAGGAGTGCGACAGGCTTCGGTAGCCGGCACAGTTCATATCCTCACCGAATAGAAGGGGCTTCATACATTCTGTCCCTAACCCGGTCGGTCGACTGGAATCAGGCTGTGGATTTTTATTTTCAGTTATTTCTTAATTCGTATTGATTGCCGTAATATTATTAAGAATTAGTTTTTTCAATTGCACACATGCTACACTGAGGTGTCCCTCCGGTGTGATAAACAGGTAGAGCGGTGTGCTAAGGATTTCCCCAATTAGTCAGTGTAGCAGGCAGGGTGGGCAGAGTTGTCACTTGCGCGCTTAGCACCTGTCTGCCTGCCTGCCTTCCACCCCCGCACACCCACACATATTCATACCTCCTTTGTATTCATGAGCCAGCGCACACAAATATTCGTGAACAATAAATTTTCTGTTTGAACAGATTTTCGATAAATTGATATTCTCAGTGTGTGACCTCCCCTTACAAGCGAAGCAGGCAGCGAGGCTATTATGCTGTCGTCAGGGACAGCTGAAGGCACACAATGCCCTCCTCCACCTTGGGAGACCACCGGGCTCAACATAAAATAAACATCGTACAATGTTCTCCAACAACAAGATGAATACCGTTCAAACGGAAGTTATTTGTACTTCATTGCTAACTCCTTCCGATTCGTGAAGAATAGTCATACCTAACATGTCAATCACGATCGACCGGTCGGTCGGGACCATTCATGGTCGATAGTGACCATTGCCTTAGGAGTATTGGTAACAGTTGGTCGAAAGTCATTAACTTAGGAGTAAACGGCAAAGATTCGCTCAAAGGGAAATGTAAAATGTTTTCGGTCATGATATCGACATCCTCAACTGTTGTTCTTGTTGTTATTAATTCATTTAGAGCTAATGCGGCATCGTGGTCATTTAGCCCCGTGTACTTAAGTGTGTTTGTTTTGATTTGGTCTGATAACCTGTGTTAATGTGTGTGTCAGTAATAGTGTGTGTATTTGTAATGCAGTTGAGGATTGAGAAGGACGTCAGGGGTGACAGCTATGAATACTAGCCACTGCGCCAGGAAGAGGATTCCTAGGTTTTTGTCTGTTAGAAGGTTCCACATGTTGTTGTTGTGTTAATTCATTTAGGGGCAATATTGTGGTACGTAGCCCCGTGTACTTAGATGTGTGTTTGTGGAATTTGTTTGATAATCTGTGTTATTAAATATTTAGTAATTTGAAATCTTAAGTCAATACATTTTTAGCCTACTTTCGATTTTTGCAAAAAATGAAAGTAGACTTATGAGATCAACACAGGGCGAAAAAAGTGTGTCTGTCTGTGTGTGTGTATGTGTGTGTGTGAGTCTGTGTGTGTGTGTGTGTGTGTATGTGTGTGTGAGTCTCTGTGTGTGTGTGAGTGTGTGTACTCTGAATGTCTGTCCCCCACTATCAATTCGAACACGGTGAATGCGAATTGAACGAAATTTGGTACAAAGGTAGCACTAGCAAAGGACACCACAGTGTCATGTTTTATATCGCCACCATCTTGACGGAAACGTAATGGCGGCCACACAAATGTTCAAAGCTTAAATCAAATTACGACTAACCTAATCATCCGATCTCTACCAAATTTTGCAACAACATACCTTTATGGGGGGACCATCCTTTGACCAAACCAATAGACCATCAGCGTAATAGTTTGCGGATGGCGGCCATCTTTGTGTGAAAATCGATTCCCCCTATTAATTCGAACACGGTGCAACCGAATGGAACGAAATTTGGTACAGAGGTAGTACTAACAAAAGGCACCTCAGTGTCATGTTTTATATCGCCGCCATCTTGACGGAAACGTAATGGCGGCCACACAAATGTTCAAAGTTTAAATCAAATTACGACTAACCTAATCATCCGATCTCTACCAAATTTTGCAACAATATACCTTTATGGGGGGAGCATCCTTTCACCAAACTAATAGGTCATCAGCGTAATAGTTTGCGGATGGCGGCCATCTTTGTGTGAAAATCGATTCCCCCTATTAATTCGAACACGGTACAAACGAATGGAATGAAATTTGGTACAGAGGTAGTACTAACAAAAGGCACCTCAGTGTCATGTTTTATATCGCCGCATCTTGACGGAAACGTAATGGCGGCCACACAAATGTTCAAAGCTTAAATCAAATTACGACTAACCTAATCATCCGATCTCTACCAAATTTTGCAACAACATACCTTTATGGGGGGACCATCCTTTGACCAAACCAATTGACCATCAGCGTAATAGTTTGCGGATGGCGGCCATCTTTGTGTGAAAATCGATTCCCCCTATTAATTCGAACACGGTGCAACCGAATGGAACGAAATTTGGTACAGAGGTAGTACTAACAAAAGGCACCTCAGTGTCATGTTTTATAACGCCGCCATCTTGACGGAAACGTAATGGCGGCCACACAAATGTTCAAAGCTTAAATCAAATTACGATTAACCTAATCATCCGTTCTCTACTAAATTCTGCAACAACATACCTTTATAGAGGAAGCATCCTTTGACCAAATGAATAGGTCATTAGCCTAATAGTTTGCGGATGGCGGCCATCTTTGTGTGAAAATCAATTCCCCCTATTAATTCAAACACGGTGAAACCGAATGGAACGACATTTGGTACAGAGGTAGCACTAGCAAAGAGCATCTCAGTGTCATGTTTTATATCGCCGCCATATTGACAGAAACGTAATGGCGGCCACACAAATGTTCAAAGCTTAAGTTAAATTACGACTAACATAACCATCCGATCTCTACCAAACTTTGCAACAACATTCCTTTATGGAGGGAGCATCCTTTGACTAATCTCATAGCTTATTAGCCTAATAGTTTGCGGATGGCGGCCATCTTTATGTCAAAATTGATTCCCCCTATTAATTCGAACACGGTGGAACCGAATGAACGAAATTTGGTACAGAGGTAGCACTAGCAAAGGGCACCTCAGTGTCATGTTTTATATCGCCGCCATCTTGACAGAAACGTAATGGCGGACACACAAATGTTCAAAGCTTAAGTTAAATTACGACTAACATAACCATCCGATCTCTACCAAACTTTGCAACAACATTTCTTTATGGAGGGAGCATCCTTTGACCAATCTAATAGGTTATTAGCCTAATAGTTTGCGGGTGGCGGCCATCTTTATGTCAAAATTGATTCCCCCTATTAATTCGAACACGGTGGAACCGAATGGAACGAAATTTGGTACAGAGGTAGAACAAGCAAAGGGCACCTCAGTGTCATGTTTTATATCGCCGCCATCTTTACTAAAACTGAATGGCGGCCACTCAAACGTTCAAAACGTAAAATCAAATAACGACTAACCAAATCATCCGATCTCTACCAAATTTGGTAACAACATACCTTTGTATAGGATGCGTCTTGTGACCAAACTACAAGGTCGTCCGCCATACCATTTCAGGATGGCGGCCGTGCGAATTATGCAAACGTTATAATCCATATCATGGGACCCACCAGTTCCGATTATCGAGACGAGAATCGTTTTAACTGTTCTAAAGGAAGAGGTACGTTCGAAATTAAAAGTTTATTTTGTAATACTATAGTGCAGACGTGATTTTAAAAAGCTGAGCCGATTCAGTAATAAGACAAGATGGCAGCGGATATCTTGTGCCTGACTTATATTTCACTAATTTGAGTATTGCATGCAATATAGCGTACTGATACAAAATAAATAAACTTTGTATGAAATGCTTTATATATAAATAATATACTCCTGTGATGAAAACGTTTAGTATAAATCATTATTTGCTAACAAGTTCTATGTAAGTCATTTTATATAGAACGATATTCGTTGACACAATTAGCTCAGTGGTAGAGCGTTAGCCTATCGGTCAAATGCATATGGTTCAAACCCGATCAGAGCTAGGTTTTTTGCTTGAAATGTTATATGTTTATTGTTTTGTAATGACTCAGACGTTTTAAAATTAAGCGTTATATTGTGCATATTATGGTGTAAAATATATATTTAATTAAAACATAATTCGCCAGCAGATTTACTCGAGACATCTAGCTGCCAAAAAGGTAACTGCACGCCGACCTACTTATTAACTTCCAGATTTTATTGAAAAGTTTCTTCTTCTGGCCACTAGAATGCACTCGCTCTGTTAGGATTATATTGTTCGATATTTCACCACTAGATGTCACGACTAGTCTACGTGGGGCTCCATTGATTACTATACCATTGGCATTCTATGCGCATCGAATTTGAAGAATGACAAGATGATACTACGATACATTTTTACTTTTTATTTTAAAGGGTTTGTAACAGCCTATTTTGCATTACTTGAAAATGTTATTTGAAGTAAAGAACAAAACGATTTCACATAGTAACTGAATTCAAGCCGTTGGTGTTAGTTCAGGTTATTAATTACTACTTTTATTCCAGGCAAATAGCAATCGAAAATATCCACATAGTTTGTATACACACGTCTCTGTAGGGTCATGGAAAGATTTGTTAATTCAATTAGGGTTGTGAAAGCCATGCACAACCAGACGTGTAAAGACATGCCTCAACTCAAAGTTGGATGTTGCCCACGGCAGGTCGTATTTGTAATAATAATAATAATAATAATAATAATAATAATAATAATAATAATAATAATAATAATAATAATGTTATTGGTGTTACATCCCTTTTAACTACTGCTGTTTTTAGAGACACCGGGGAGCCGGAATTTTGGCCCGAAGGGGATCTTTAACGTGCCAGTAAATGTACTGACACGGCTCTCTCGCATTTGTGCACCCTCAAATGCCAGCTGACTGCGCCAGGATACGAACCTGCAACCTAGGGCCCACCAAGCGAGAACGTTACCGCTGAGCCACGCAGCCAGTCCGGTCGATTATGTCCCCAGATCCATAACATTCTTGATATACTTCTTATCTTTCTTTCTTTCTTCATTGATGGTAGCAGTTTTTATCTAGGTTGTGGCGTTTGGTAGAGGTAAATCGTTTCTAAGGTCTTCAACAAAGAATAGTTCTATTATACTCTTTGATAATAACAACGAGTTATAACTATACTCATACATTTAGGAGAAAGTAGGCTATATGTTCTTTACTGAACATCTTGTTGTACTTTAATCTCAGTACCGGTTTCGACCACATTGTGACCTAGTTCAACGTTATATAAAATACGAAAAGAAGCAAGACTTACATACAAAAATATCCTTATCAAATGTCCTTATCAAATGTTGTTATCAAAATAATTACGGTACTTAAGATGCTAATAGTCTACTGTAAGGGCTGAAAAACACTTAAAACATTTTAATTATTAGATCTGTTACAATGTGTTATAAAATGAAAGATATAAATCTTGATATCTTTCATGTTAAAACACATTGTAACAAATCTGATTTAAAAATTTTAAAGTGTTTTTCAGCCTTTAGACCAGGGTTTCCCAAACTTTTTCTGATCATCACCCACTTTCGAGATTTATAATTATTTTTCGCCCACCTTAGTTCAAAGAAAACGCACAAATCTTAAAATTACTAACCCACACATTCTAATACTTACATATAAGTTGAGAAATGTGGATGTTTACGGACATTTTTCCCTTAATAGGTTCATCATGTTAATTCAGGTATAATCATGTACATTAACCATTTGCAAATAATAGGTCTAAAAAGGAATAACAACCAATGAAATAAATTAAAGCAAAAATTGAAATTAAAACTACATGAACTTTTATATCTAATTAATTAAACAACATAACTACCTATGTCTAATTAATGTGAGGGATGGATTTGATGAGTTTCAGTCAATTTGTTGATGTCAGGAGCCATTTTTGTTAGAAAAATTCTAAGATCTCCTCACGTTTCAATTTCTAACCTAATTCTAGACTTCGTGGCAAGATTGTTTACCGCACTAAACCCTGTCTCAACCATGTCAGAAGAAGGAAAGGCTATAAACAACTTTTCTGTGAAAAACTACTATAGTTGTAAATTTAAAAAGGAAACATAATTTGACATAATTAAATTACTTATTTGCAATTTTATTTTATTCCTTGATTTTATAGGCAAAAACCTCTCGGTCATATTGTATGTAGACTAGAAAAAAACTGAATTATTTGCCCACCAATTTTTTCAAATCACCCATCAAATTCACATTCTGTCAGTTTCGCCCACTGGCGTGCTAAAATCGCCCATTACTGGGCGAATTTGCCAGTTTGGGAATCTCTGCCGTAGACTATTAACATTTTAAGTAATTCTTTTGATAACTACAATTGATAAGGAAATTTTTGTACGTAAGACTTGCTTATTTTCGTATTTTATATAACGCTGAAGACGGTCAGAATGTGGTCGAAACCGGTACTGTGATTACAACTATTTATTAACTTAAGGTTTCAACTTACTAAATATTTCAACTTCGTCAATAAGGACAAGGGCTGCCTTGGTTATATTCTTGGCTTTTCATCTCTGTTATTGTAATGGCTGTAGCAATGTGCGTATTTGTATTTGAGGTCAGGATTGAGAAATGAGGTGGCCGTGGCCTTAATTTATGAACCATCCCGGCATTTGCCTGAAGTAGCAGTGTGAAACCCCAACAAATCCCTTTCAGGATGGCAGAGATAGGAATCCAACCCACCTCTTCTCAGTTTTGCCTCACGAGGCTGAGTTGACAAACATAGCACTAAGGTACACCTTCACAAGTGACTTTTTATGATCAGGATAAAGGATCAGCATCTCCATACATTGAAGATGGGGACTGGATGCACTGTTAAAACATTATAGGCTAATCATTGCGCAGATTACACAAAAAGTGGGGGGGAAGTAGCTTCATATGTGAAACGCAACAAGTATTAGTCATATAACTAACAAAGAATAGGCCTAGTGCCCGTAACAACCATCTTAACAAATAGAGCCAGTTACGCATAATATACAGCAGTTAGAGTAATGACAGTTAACACGCTCTTCAAGGGCTAAAGAGTGAATTCATATATTCAAGATATTCCTGTGTCGAGTGTATGTTAAACAGCACGGTAGATATATTTGACAGATATGGTCGATACAGGTGTCTATTGCTTGCCACGGTGGCTGAGTGGTTATCGTGTCGGATTACTAACCCCAAGCTTGCAGGTTCGCTCCTGGTCGTGGTAAGTGATTTTTGAAAGGCGGGAAAAATGACGACATGCATGTCATACGTTGTTGGCATGTTCAAGAACCCATTTGAATTCAGTAGGCCGTGTTCATGATGGCAAAATTATTCTCGGGATTTTCCGCCAACACCAAGTTCCTAATTTCTCTACTAGAAAGCGCTAAAAATTCAAGGAGCTTAGATAAATCCAACCTCCTTGACATTCATAGTGCTTCAAGGAACAACGAATTCGACACGCAAGCTACCCTCTGGGTGTCAAATAACAAAGCTTACACCCGGCACTGGAGGCCATACGATATTATTATTATTATTGTTATTATTATTATTATTATTATTATTATTATTATTATTATTATTATTATTATGGGTGCCTATCAACAACTGACCAACTACAGAAGGTTGATAGACGGATTCTTCGGACAATAATCAATTAAAAAACACCAGGTTGAGGGCCAATGGAGACTTTTGCCCAATTCACTACTTTACAAAGAAATTGAATATACACACATCAAAAAAAGTTTTGCATCACCTCGGTTCCAAGAGTTCCGGAACCGTTAAATACAAAGGGAATAGAGATCAACACAAACAACATTTCAGCTCGTTTTATTGCTCATGAGACCCACACATTGCATGTTGTACCATCATACAGCTAGACTTTCAGCATTTGTGGTCCAGATTGCAGTACACACCACTACCTCTAATACCCAGTAGCACGTCCTCTTGCATTGATGCATGCCTTTATTCGCCGTGGCATACTATCTACAAGTTCATCAAGACACTGTTGGTCCAAATTGTCCCACTCCTCAACGACAATTCGGCGTAAATCTCTCAGAGTGGTTGGTGGGTCAAGACGTCCATAAACAGCCCTTTTCAACATATCCCCGGCATGTTCGATAGGGTTCATGTCTGGCGAACATGCTGGCCACTGTAGTCGAGCGATGTCGTTATCTTGAAGGAACGCATTCACAAGATGTGCACGATGAGGTCGAGAATTGTCGTCCATGAAGACAAATGCCTCTCCAATATTCTGCCGATATGGTTGCACTATGGGTCGGAGGATGTCATTCAGGTATCGTAAAGCCGTTTCGGAGCCTTCCATGACCACCAGTGGCGTACGTCGGCCCCACATAATGCCACCCCAAAACATCAGGGAACCACCACCTTGCTGCACTCGCTGGACAGTGTGTCTAAGACGTTCAGCCTGACCAGGGTGCCTCCAAACACGTCTCCGACGATTGTCTGGTTGAAGGCATATGCGACACTCATCGGTGAAGAGAACGTGATGCCAATTCCGTGGGGTCCATTCAGCATGTTGTTGGGCCCATCTGTACCGCGCTGCATGGTGTCGGGGTTGCAAAGCTGGACCTCGCCATGGACGTCGGGAGTGAAGTTGCGCATCATGCAGCCTATTGCGCACAGTTTGAGTTGAAACACGACGTCCTGTGGCTGAACGAAACGCATTATTCAACATGGTGGCATTGCTGTCAGGGTTCCTCCGAGCGGCAATCCGTAAGTAGCGGTCATCCACTACAGTAGTAGCCCTTGGGCGGCCTGAGCGAGGCCTGTCATCGACAGTTCCTGTATCTCTGTACCTCCTCCATGTCCGAACAACATCGCTTTGGTTCACTCTGAGACGCCTGGAAACTTCCCTTGTTGAGAGCCCTTCTTGACACAAAGTAACAATGCGGACGCGATCGAACTGCGGTATTGACCTTCTAGGCATGGTAGAACTACAGACAACATGAGCAGCGTACCTTCGTCCTGGTGGAATGACTGGAACTGATCGGCTGTCGTACCCCCTCCGTCTAATAGACCCTGCTCATGCATGGTTGTTTACATCTTTGAGCAGTTTTAGTGACATCTATGAACAGTCAAAGGGACTGTATCTTGGATACAATATACACAGTCAACGTCTATATGCCGGAGATCTGGGAACCGAGGTGATGCAAAACTTTTTTTGATGTGTGTATCATTGACACGATGCGAAAACGAAGGATTGCGTTTTTTGGGCACATATCCAGCTTGCCAATACTAGACTCCTGAAACAACTTTTCGACTTATTTTGGAACAGTAAAACAAAAATCACATGGTTTAAAGAAATACAAATGGACGAATTGAAAATTACTATGCATCAAATTCAACATAGAGAGGAGAAAGGGCTTCTGAATAACAACTACCCTCGACTAACATTCAAAATTTCACAGCGTAAGCAATATGTTATATCAGAAGACGAATGTGCCACAAGATCTTCCAGAATGAAGAAGTATTGGGAAAGAAAAATATTATCAAGAATTAAGAACTGAACTTAGTATTTGAAGACTTTGTATTGAAGGTTTGATTTTTGGTGATCCAATGTGGGCGTGAACAGTGTAAATAAATAGGTGCTTATCGGCCTACTTCACTCAGTTGATAAGGATGACACATACACAGTCAAACATCGATATTGCGAACCTCTATTATTCAAATGTTCAATAACTCGCAGTAATTAATATTTCCCGAACAAACTTCATGTACTAATCATGATTTTTTAGCCTATTTTCAATTTTGAAAAAATAGGCTTATGAGATCACCTTTTGTCCGTGTGTGTGTGTGTGTGTGTGTGTGTGTGTGTGTGAGGTGTGTGTGTGTGTCCCCTAATAAAATCTAAACGGCTGGAGCGATTACAATGAAACTCGATAAGCGATTACAATGAAACTCGATAAGTTCATAGCGCTATTCCCGGCGACCTCCACCGTGCCCTTCAAATTTTTTTACGTCTCACCAATCCAACATGGCGGCTGTGCGAAATATTTCACTAGCATTCAATATCTCCGAAACTATTACCGATATCGCCCTGAAATTGTGTACGGTGATAAAGGGCACTACTAGAAGTTCACCTATGAGCCTTTCAAAAACCTGGTGACTACAAAACCAACATGGCGGCCAAGCGAATTTGAGACTTTTAAATAGACTTTTCTCGCGATTTAACCATCCAAACGTAATGAAACTTGGTACAGCAATCGTTTATACACATTGTAATGCACTGGAGTCTAATTTAGTTCAATTGTTTACATAACCTCGAAATGGCGGTTGTGCGAAATATTTCACTGACATTCTATATCTCCGAAACTATTACAGATATCACCCTGCAATTTTGTACGGTGATAAAGGGTACTGATACAAGTTTACCTATGTATATTTCATAAACCTGTAAAGTACAAAACGAACATGGCGACCAAGCGAATTTGAAATATTTTAATAGACTTTTCTCGTGATTTAGCTCTCTGAGCGCAGTGAAATGTGGTACAGTAAATGATTTTGCTGATTGTAGTGCACAGCCATCTAATTTAATTCAATTGTTTACATAACCTCAAGATGGCGGCTGTGCGAAATTTTAAAATTAAGTTTTTATTTCTTGTGTCGTAATCATGCGATCGAAGTGAAAGTTTGAATAATGAACCTAGGCAATAAGTTTCCTTGAATGGTACATAACTCTTTCGCCTATACATATAACAATCCTAAATGGCAAGCTTCCGAAATATTTAGACGGTTCTCAATATCTATGAATCTTTTACAGCAACCAAACTGAATTTTTTATTTTCATAGAGACTATGAACATATGTTCACCTATAGGACTTTCAGTAACCTGGTGAGCATGAATCCAACATGGCGGCGACGCGAAGTATAAATATTTAAATGGACTTTTCTCGCGAATTAACTATCCGAGTGCCGTGAAACGTTGCACGTTAATTGCTTACAGAAATGTTGATCCACTGGCATCTAATTTATTTCAATTGTTTGCATAATCACAAGATGGCTGCTGTGCGTAATTTTAAAATCTCGTTTATACTTCTTGTGTTCTAATCATGCGATTGAAGTTTGAATACCACACGTACACAATAATCTTAACATAATAGTACAAAAATAAAAAATCCAACCAGGCGACCATCTGAAATATTTAGACGGTTCTCAATATCTACGAATCTGTTACAGCAATTAAACTGAAATTTTGTATGTTGATAGAGGCAATCAACATGAACAGGATATATGAAAATAGGCTGTATAGTTCTTCACGGAACTACTTGTTTCCTTTAACTCAATTTTTTATCATTCCAATTTTAACGATATCTCGAAGCTCATTTTCCATTGATTACTGTAGTTGAGTCAACCGTGTAATAAAGCTGTTATCCTTAACGAACATCCATTTTATTTCATAAATTTAGACAACTATGTTGTAAGCCTACATACAGTATTTTGCGACCAGTATATCACAAATTTTAACATTTTTCCTACGTATCTTCATAGCTCGAATTTTCGATGTTAAATTTATTCTGACGTCCCCAAACGATTCGAGATATCTTCATTAGATTGTATTTATAATCAAAAATTTCAATGAAGGTTGGATATAATATCTTCTTTTACATAGAAACGTATACATATCCACATGTTCGTCACTGCACTTCTCCTTGTAACTTGTTATTAACCTTCCACGAATTGTTTGCCGGCGTCGAGATGGGAACTATTCTCTGTTAACTTGTGTCACACGTCACTCTGCTTCGTTGACAGGTACATTTGCGTGAGTAGGATATGATTCAGCTCCAGTAGCTTCAGTCATCGTTTAACTGTCTGAAGTGACATGAGCTCCTGTGACGCTTATATGCGCTCCTAAGAACGGTAGCGTGCGCAAGGCTGTTTGACTTATGTGCAGACTGCACTCTGTCTACACTGTGTCCTCCGCTTCACCCCGCGGGGCTCCTGCTACAGTAATCAACAAAGGCTGGTGCAGCCACTCTCAGGGGCTATCAAATCTTAAATGGGTAATACCCTAGTTCTCGGTCTGTTGAGAGCTTCTTATACCCCAAACAGAAGTTCTATCTTTGTCTTTCAGTGTTGCTCAAGCATAATAGACCTTTCATCATTCAGTCTAGTCTGCAAACCTCTGTTTGAGACCGAGTTGCTTTCATGATCCTCTATTGGTAGTTAGCACTGCGGCCTCCTCCTCTTCTATCTACACCTCTCACCTCGAAATCGTTCAACACCGAATCTATCCATTGCCTCTGATTCTCTTACCCTCTGTAGGTAAGGTCATTAACCTCTTAGGTAATGTCTCCTCCCTTATTCTCATCAGATGACCTTACCATCTAAGTCGACTCATGCGAATAGCTTCATCTATCGTGTTCATTTCTTTATTACGAGCACCTTCATGTCATTTCTCACATCTATTTATCTCAGCAATCATTCCTGCTAACCTCATACCACCTTATGTAAGATATATTCTGTGTCCACCCAGCTCTCACTTCCATTCATCAAGGTAGGTCTAAATACTGAGCAATGCAGAGAGAGTTTCCTCGCTATACTAACTTCTTTCTTGCAGAATGCACTAAATCGCAACTATGAACTCACTGCATTAGCTTTTTCTGCAAATTGAAGCAATTTCTTTCACCTTACAACCAACGTAACATAACTTACTTAACACCCCAAGTAGGTACACAGAATAGTCCACTAGCTCCGATTTAGTTCTTCCAACCTAACATTTTGTTTTCTTGTGTTTCTTCCCTACCGACATCACTTTCGTTGTTGAAATGTCAACTTTTCTTTACCATATTCCATTCATTTTTGATCACGTTGTAACAGTTTATTTTGTAAACTTTATACAGATCCTGTCACTACGATCTGGTTCTCAGCATACAACTACTACAGCTACTAGTTATAATAATAGTATTAGTTTCCGTTATACAAGACAGACAAGATTTCCGGAAAATGTTAAAAGACGACCCACAGATTACACTAAAGAAAGGGCAGAGACCAAAGTGGTCAGAAGCAGCTAAACAACTACAAAGTCAGAAAATGAAGGAGATATGGGTAAAGCCCTGAACGGATGCGGATATCCGCGGATAAACCCGCGGATATCCGCAACATATTTCGCCATGCGGATATACTTTGCATGTCTTTGCGGATAGCGGATAAGATGCGGATAACGTTTGGAGTAAATTTGCGGATAGTTTTTAGAATACAATCCGAACTTGTTGAATATCATGGGGAAAGTTGGGTAATTGTGCGCAGCGGGTAATCGTGCTCACCTATGTTTTTCGAGTTGGTAGTACAACTAGAAACTCAGTTCACTGCTACTCTAAAGCTGTAATCGTATCTATCAGATAGGGACAGTCAGCATGATGCCAGTCGCTATGTGATAACCGGAGGCTTGGATGAAGAAACTTAACACGTTGCATGTTATTTTTTGTAGCCAGCAAATAAGAAGGCAAGCCTACAGTTGTGATTCAATTATTTAAAATTAAATGTAGTTTTAAATGCCAGTGTGTACAGTGGTTTTTCATGTATTTATTTTTCAATATAATAGATTAGTTTACCGGGATTCAGTGAGTTACGTTTTAAAAGCAGAGTGGGGTAATGGTGCGCAGAACATTTGATAGAAGTAAATACAACGTGACATTAATGGCAAAATATTTCGTGTTTGTTCTCCAGATGCCAAGAAATTATACGCGGAAAACGGAGAAAAACTCCTATCCAGCAGAAAATGTACAGAAATCTCGACGTGCAATTAGGGATGATGGGAGGAAAATAAGGGAAGTGGGGAGGAGTTTCAACATTCCCCGTCAATCCTACCAAAGCAGTTGCTGCAAAATTGTCTTGCTCCACATCGTATAGTCCGTAAAGCTGTTTTACCAACGAAATGGAGTCATAATTATCCGAATACGTTTTGACACTGGCAAAATTATTTTATGGCTTAACGCCCACAAAGCTTGTCAGACGGTTCGAGTTCAAGTTTGCAGAGGAGAATAAGATTCCCCATAATTTCCATAAAGTTAAAAGTTTAGCAGGCAAATATTGGTTGTATGAGTTCTTGTAGAGATATCCTGCATTAACGTTGAGACAACCTGAAAGAACAAGCCTAAATTGGATTGCCTCCTTTAATGCTGACGAATCGAAGATATTTCATTCTAATATCCAAAACTGCAGAATTTTAGTTCATTGCATTGGAACATTCTAATGTTAATGCACAGTGCAAGTTTCTGTCAATTCATATTGTATTAGTATGGTTTTTCAACATTCATCCCATGCGCACAATTTCCCAACCCATGCGCATGATTACCCTGCAGGGTGGGTAATCGTGCGCAAATGCGTATTTGCGAGATTTCGAAATATAGTCCACCAATTTTTTTTTAAATTAAATTTGTTTCTGCACATCGAATATAGAGTTACTAAGGCTCCCTTATATTCATAACTGCAGCTGAGTGATCTATTATTTCGTCATCACAAGACCGATTCTTGCTTAAGTGGGCACAATTCCCCCACTCTCCCTTACTAGGGCCCGGATGTTTATGACATGTCATATTTTTCCGTTATGGTTTTTCATGACAAATGTAACATGATGATTTACGCTAATCCCATTCAAATTATGTCATTAAGCATAATCAACACTCCGAACTGAAAAGGGTTGCAATTCTGACTGTGTAGCATTCATTTTAGACATAGCAGATGACATACTGTACAGTACATAACCTAAGGAAATGACTATCTGCTCAAATGTTCAAAAGATAAAGTATAAAGCAACACATTGAAAATATTATTGTAATGCCAGTAGATTCGGTTAACAAATGTGTGGGTAAAAGTCGCGTGGATGCGGGGCGGATGCGGATAAAAGTCGTGCGGATGCGGGGCGGATGTGGATAACAGCCGTGCGGATGCGGGGCGGATGCGGATAACGTTTTGTCTATCCGCGCAGGGCTCTAGATATGGGCTAGGAAGAAGACTCTTGAGAACGTGAAACCAATCCCAACTCATCAAGCTAAAAAACATTTTGGTTAACCTACTGAACCCATGTACCATTGGCTCAAAAGGGGTCGAATCCATGTATTTGGGGAAGGAATGAAAGAAACATACAGTTTCTAATGTAACATAGAGAAATTTCAAGCCAGAATTCTAGCATAACGTTACGCAAGCCGCAGGACCAGGTGTTCCGGAGATGAGATCATGCCTCTTGACTCCTTGAGAGGAGCGGGTCATGGATATTAATAGAACGAGTGGAAAGTTTTGGCTGTAAGAGAGAGAAACGTGACTCGGAAATCCCGCTTAGCTTGCAGGAAAACGGCAACACCGCCGATGTGCCAGAAGAAGAATAATTAAATTTAACCCATTTGCAGGAACGAAAATAAGTAAATAAACACCGGACTGTGAATCATTTCGGATTAGAGAAATTTGTGTAAAGAAAAACCTTGTAATAATTGCACAGGAAAAAACTGCAAACGCAGTATACGTCATCGGGGATTCACTGATACCAGAGGAGTGGGGAATTAAAATAATGAACAGCAACACCCACGCAGCTGAAGACTACAAATTAATTAATATCTCAGAATTGCACGATCGATTCTTATGCGCAATGAGATTATTTGACGTTTGGAAGACGAGCTTTCTGGAGATATAGTTTTTATAATTGTACGACAATTAGTTCAAAAGTTGGTCACGAAAAGGACTAGAGTTTTATCTTTTTGCGACTAAATAGTATAAAGGTCCAGGCCAAGCCAGACCAATCATGCAGTTATTGTCAGCCTGCGGGCGTGACACTGTATCAGTACGTGCAGTATTCAAGAGCCGAGAGGGGGCGTCACGCTGAAACACACCGAAGAAAGTATACCAGCTTTCCTTGAGGGGAAAAATGCTGTATCACATCGCATAGAAAATATCCGACAGCCACGGGCGTCGCGGTATCAATAATTTACGTGCCTCCGTAAGGAATTGTAAAGAAGTAAAATTTACAGTATCGCCGTGTTGAAAAAATTAGGAAAATCCTAGTTACAGGATTTAGGTCCGAGAGTATAAAAGTTTACAGTGAAAAGTTCATAAAATACAGTCAAAGCAGGCTACGAACTTAGGACTCAGGGCGATAGGTCTTTAAGTGAACGAACAAAAGATCATAACGTACGGAAGTACCGTAACAGAGAGATAAACAGTTTCTTTAATTTAAAGAACCCGAGCAGGGACAGAGAAAATAAGGTTCGTAAGTATTCTAGAAGATTAGAAGTGCGAGAACCAAATAAGCAAAGAAGAAGACAAGAATCTATAGGCATCGTTTCAAGAAAGCAGACGAACTATTTAAAAGCACTAAGACGCAAGAAGTATTAGTTGCTAAAAATCCATAGGTCACCGATAAATTATCGAGGGGACCGTGAACAGAACAGACTTTCGCTAAGATCAATAAATAGAATCTAAAAGGGGAGCCGTTCGTGTCAGAGAAATAGCAGATCGTCAAGAACGGGATTCGAAGGAGTGCTATTGCAGGGAGGAAGTAGATGATTCGAGACTTTCACATTCAGAGAGGATAGGAAGCCGACATTACTAAATTTCACCCTTGGAGACGGGAGGTCAAGAGATCACGTGTGATAGGCTTTAATAGCGGTCTAGTGATCAAAATTCGTGAAGTGTAAATATATCAAGATTTTGTGTTAAAAGTAATATATTTTCAGTGTTTTTATTGTGTGTTCTAAACGGATACACCAGTGTATTTAAAATGTTATTAGTGTTAAATGTATACGTGTTAAATATGTGTCAAGATATGTCTGTACATGCAATGAATTTGTACACGATGGAGTAATTTAAAGAAAAGTGGGCCAAAATGACGCATCGCACGAGGAGAAGGGTCAAGAAACGACCTTAAACATGTGAGTAAAGATTTTCATTATGTTTTGGTGTCGGGGAAATGATTGTGTACAAATCCACCGGAGTTTTTGAGTAAAAGGGATGTTTCTAAATAACTAAATACAGAATAAGAACGCGGTCTGAACAAAAATAGAATTTTGAGAAATTATAAATAATTATGTGAAAGAATAAATCCTGTAGAGGAAATGTATGAATAAAATGTCAGTGTATTTGACGAATGTTATAAAAGCAAGCGTATTAATAATAATAATAATATAAAGGAAATATAAATAAAGATTAAACTGAATAATATGAAAATAAGAGCGTTGGAGCCTTAATAGAAGTATAAGACATGATATTAATGCATGTTATTTAAAATAGAGCAATTATTGTCAAAGGAAAAGATTAATATAAAAATTGAGATATGTATCAATTGTTAATATGGAATTTATCAGTTCTTTGGAAGACGCTAGGCTTAAAAATAATGTACAGTGCAATGGAGCGCAATTAAAATAAAATGTCACGCTAGGAATGCGTAAAAGTTAAAAGTACTTGGTAAATTACTTATGAGGGGTAGTTGATTGCAGTGAATTGAGATATGTTGTAAGTCCTCCAATAGTGACAGAGATCACGAGGCCATGTGTGTGTTATTTATATTGAAAAGGGAGCAAATGTATGGTATTATTGAGCGTAGGTCATGTAGGCTACGGCTGACCCTAAATCGCATTTTGTATAAGTCCTCCAATATGGGAATGGTTCCCGAGGCATGTTAAGAGATTCGAACCTAGAATCCTCTTGTTGTTGAAGCCCCTAATTATTCGTCGTAAAATGTGTATTACTCTTCCCAATCAATGAGGACCCTTTATAATTAATAAATGCCAAGGTTACGAAAGTGGTTTATGAGCCAAATAATATTGTTGAAAGGAAATAAGTGAAGTTAAAAGCCAGGTCTCTCCATAGAACTGAAAGAAAGGAAGATTTGTTTTAAAAGCATTGAGGAGCGCTCCAACCGTAGACTAGACAGGGAGTCGCCCTACCAGTCATAAATCTCGCTCGAGTATAATGGTCTGACCCTCATAGCAGGAGGGTTGGGTGAAGGCCGTCTGTAAGAAGGAATGAATACACCGTGAGTGTTTAAAGTTGTCAATGACCCGGGCTGTGAACCGAGGTCCTTGTAGATGAAATTATCTCTTGCAAGTTCAGATCGTAGTTTTCTTATGTGATAATGGTCTTATAAGACAAATAAATAAATAACAATCCCTATTGTAACGTTGTATGGAAGTAGGATTCCACGAGTTAAATGAAGGTAACTAGGTTCCGGGAGTAATCATAGTTTTTGACTTTGTCAAGTAATCTTTATAACTCTGGAGTACACAAGTATTTTCCCGATCACTATGGTGAATTTGTAAAACTTGAGAGGGATGATAAATGCTGAAAACATGTGAAGTGCCCAAATATTTAAGTAAAGAATTAACATGTACTTTAAATGTAATTATATATTTGTTTTGATGATAAGAAAATATAAAAATAGTGTTTGAGGTGTACTAAAGAATGACACCATTATTATAGAAAGTATTGGGCCAAAGGAGCTCGTAGTTATATGGAACTTTAAGATAGATACTTTATGGAAGTAAAAATAATTATGAATTGTTGGTTTTAAAGGAAACCATGTGTTTTAATACAATATTTGTTTAATTCTTATATTATTCCTTGTTCACTTGGAACAAGTAGAAGATTTTGGTCAGTAGTTTAATTGTTTTATTGTTTGTAGCGCCATAATTTTGGTTAATTAAATGTTTTAAAATAGGAGTTGATTTTGTTGTTATTTTTCAAGTGTATCCTCTATTTAATCCAAAATGTGTAAGTCACAGAGTGGGAGAACATACTACAACCCCGAAAATCCCGAATTGAGCAATGCTGGCATACTGTGATTTGCATATTTCTTGCTGAAAGGGCACACTACGTAGTCCATAGCAGGCTCCGTGGTGTTGGGGTAGCGCACCTGCTTCTCACCCGGAGGCCCCGGGTTCGATTTCCGGCTCCGTCAGGGATTTTAAAACTGACGTGAGGGTTGGAACGGGGTGCACACAGCCTCGTGAAGACAATTGAGTAGCTGTCTGACAGTGAGGCAGCGCCTCGATCACGAAAACCAAGATAAACGGCCGAGGGGACCCGATGCGCGGATCACGCGTCACCCCAATATCTGAAGGCCAAATGGCTGGGCAGTGGTCGCTTGGTCGGCTTAGGCCCTTCATGGGCTGTATAGTGCCAGGGGTTGACTTGTTGACGTAGTCCCTAGTTGGCTCATTCGAAGGAAGAAAAGAAGAAGTATTAGATTCTGCTCAAAAGGAATCTGGATGAAACGAAAGTCTCAGAAGGTTTATCAGCATGCTGCAAAGATCAATGACACCTTCAGGAAAAGGTGATTGAAGTTCTATGGCCACATTCTCAGAATGAACAATAACCAAAAAGGTTCTCAACCTTGCTCTCAATGAAATTGAATAACAATCGGCTTAGTGAAATAGAAAAAGACCTCCAATAAATTGGTATTAGGAAGACAATTATACAAGTTCGACTCCAATTCAGAACAATAATCAACACCCATAATTTCTCTGAGAAAATGACTACCAGAACCAAGAAATCATGAACTTAAAAACGGAGGAAGGTTGTCAGTGCCTAGATGGGAAAATAAAAGAACATCATTAGCTGAATAAGTTCTATCGAGCTCCACAGATGGTCATGACGATGTGAAGAAATAATATTTTGGGAGGATGAAATATTATGGTCAAACATACAGAATGAATGGCAATAGGCCTACACAGAACATTTAAAACTTAGCACACTCTCTGACATACCACAACAATTTGGCTGGTAGAAATAGCACATGGCCTACAAAAACATTGGTCTGTCTGTTAGGTAGTCAGCCCGAAGGCTGGTTGGATCCTCAAAAAGTACCGCCGTTACGTTATGTGAGTAGATACCCACAAAAACCCAAGGCAGCGCTATTTTGAGGCGTTCTAGGCAAGAAGAGGAGTGAGGTAGTTTGCCATTGCTTTCCTCACTGAGTCAGAACAGTAGTCCTAACCCTATGAGTAGAACCTTTCACAGCATTCACAGGCACGGACTGTGCCCCGAATGCCATTACTAAGCACCACCCATACCTCAGTAGCTTCCATATAATCACAGCCATGAGCGAGACTGAGACATCGGTGAAAAGCCACCTTTTACTCTAGCCTGTGCCCACTGACAAATGCAAATGTACAGTATTCATCAGGAGATGGGAAACAGGCCATTGGTATCAGTGAAGAAATCATTCACAATAGACCAAGATTTGGAACACTAATAAACAAATACAAATTTACCAAGAATCGTACACGGAAGAATACAGAATGGACAGAAGAACGCAAGAGAGAGCACTGTGAATGGATGAAGATATTGGGAAGTAAAGAGGAAATATTGTACTAATTGTGATCTAAGGCTCTCCTTATCTGGTCATAACGACAGAGCATTGGAAAACTTAAGCAGGAAGAAAGCACCAGGTATAGATGGGATACCAATTGAGTTGCTACGCTGCATAGGAGATGAAGGTCTGATCAGGTTATTTCACTTGGTGTGTAAGATTTATGAGACAGGTGAGGTACCCTCTGATTTCAAGAAGAATGTTATCATCCCTATACTGAAGAAAGTAGGAGCTGACAGATGTGAGGATTACCGTACAATCAGCTTGATGACTCCTGCTTCAAAGATCCTGTCTAGAATAATTTACAAGAGGATGGAAAGCCACATAGAAGCGGAGTTGGAGTTTCAGGAGAAATGTAGGAACAAGGGAAGCTGTACCAAGTCTTAGGCTGATTTTGGAAGGTAGAATAAGAAAAGAAAAGATAAGAGAACGTTCATGGCATTTATAGACTTAGAAAAGGCTTTTGATAACGTTGATTGGACTAAATTGTTTGACATTTTGAAAATGATTGGAATAAAGTACAGGGATAGGAGGGTGATCTACAATCTGTACAGAAACCAGACAGCAGTCATTCGAGCTGATGGACATGAGAGAGAAGATGGTATTCAGAAAGGTGTGAGGCAAGGCTGCAACTTATCACCCATACTTTTCAATCTTTACATTGAACAAGCAATTAAGGAAATTAAAGATAAATTTAACCTCTGATATTTTCTGGTGACATAGTCATCTTGGCCGACAAGCCTGAGGATTTGAATGCGTTTTTAAATGGTATGGAGGAAAGAATTCATGATGAAAATTAATAAATGTAAAACAAAAATATTGGAATGAGCCGCAATAAATCAGAAACCTATATGGACATCAAATTGGTAGGGGAGAAACTAAAGGGAGTAGGAGACGTCTGTTACTTAGGAAGCAAAATAACCAGTGATGGACGAAGCAAAGAGGATATAAAAAGTAGATTGGCTCAGGCAAGGAAAGCATTTCTTCAGAAAAGGAATCTGTTGACATCGAATATAGATTTAGGTATTAGGAAGACATTTTTGAAAACCTTTGTCTGCAGCGTCGCACTCTATGGATGTGAAACTTGGACATTTGGTGCAGCAGAAAAGAGGAGCATTGAAGCGTTTGAAATGTGGTGTTACTGGAGAATGATGAAGATCAGATGGGTAGATAGGGTTACAAACGAAGAGGTATTAAGACGAGTAAGAGAGGAGAGATGTTTCTGGCGAATGCTAATGAAGAGAAGAGATAGGTTGGTAGGACACATACTAAGACACCCAGGAATGGAAAGCTTAGTTATGGAAGGAAGGGTCGAGGACAAGAACTGTAGGGGTAGACCAAGGTTAGAATATGTTAAACAGATTGCCTCGAATGTAGGGTGTGGTTGCTATGTAGAGATGAAACGATTAGCTCAGAACAGGGAGGCATGGAGAGTTGAATCAAACCAGTCAAACGACTGAAGACTCAACAACAACAACAACAACGAATAATAGAAATAGCATTTTAGCAATATTATCAGCGCCGGAATTTTGACCTTGGATTCCCTAACAGTGCAGCTTCCCACTTCCAGTCTTAGCTATGGATTCTGGGGCTCAATAAAGATAACTTCGATATGCATTTGGGGAATATATTAGAACTGGTTTTGTACTTTTGATTTCTTTTTCAATTCATTTCTAAGAAAGCGGTGACAAAATAAACGAATTCCCTCCCCTCCGGTGTTATCACAACAACTGTCTGTCATTGTGTCGAGCTGTTGCATTCATGGAGCTGAGAAAGCCTTCTTTTCACACCTCTCACCTCTACAGGAATGTTCCATAATACGGTGGAACTAAATCTATATCCACACTTGAGTGAGTTTCAAATGGCTTGCTGTGGTACAGAGTAGGCCTACTCAAAGATGCTTTCAAAACGAATCGTTGTA
Source organism: Meconema thalassinum (assembly GCA_946902985.2). Classification (NCBI taxonomy): domain Eukaryota; kingdom Metazoa; phylum Arthropoda; class Insecta; order Orthoptera; family Tettigoniidae; genus Meconema; species Meconema thalassinum. The sequence continues at coordinate 675,648,090 of OX336388.2, forward strand.
TTATAATCAATCATCATGTATTTGAAATTCTGCCTTGCCCATAAATGCAGAGGAAAAGGTATTAGACACTTTGTCATTATTTTATCATTTACACCAGAAAATGAATCCTGAAGTAACTTAGCCGGTTTGCCAATTGTGCTACTTTAATATTTGTATGATATACGATATTGTAATAGCCGCAAATAATCTCGAAATCTATTGTGTAGAATAGAAATTAACGCACCATATAGGTAGGGCTACTCTGAAGGGTGAAAACAGGTATAGGTTACGTAGCATACACGCCAGGCGTTCTATCACCTTTCTGAGACTGTGAGCATTACCCTCGCGCCATACCAAGTAGGCTACCCGAGTCACATTAAGTTGAATACATTAATAATAATGAAAAATGAAAATCCACAGCCTGCTTCCAGTCTCCGACCGGGTCAGGAATGGAATGAATGAAGCCCCCATCTAGCGGCGAGGATATGAACTGTGCCGGCTGCCGAGGCCTGACGCACTCCTCTGGGGCAATGATTAAATGAATGACAGATGAAATGAAATGATAGTGGAGAGTGTTGCTGGAATGAAATGTTGACAGGGAAAACCGGAGTACCCGGAGAAAAACCTGTCTGCCTCCGTTTTGTCCAGCACAGATTTCACATGGAGTGACCGGGATTTGAACCACGGACCCAGTGGTGAGAGGCCGGCGTTCTGCCGCCTAAGCCACGGAGGCTTCAATAATAAAAATTATTATTATTATTATTATTTTACACGCGAATGGACCACTTAGGATCACGCTACAACTTCATTTCTTTTTCTTGGTGCGAAGTTTTCTCTGCACCCAATACTCCTTCATGCGTTCGCTGGCCTGTTTACGCTGTTCGTCCGTCCAGGCTCTTCCGGTCTTCTTAGGTCTTCTTGCGGCTTGAATCCCTCCAAATTACTCAGTATGTTCCTAAATCTATTTCTGTCTAACAGTTGGTCTTCCGAGATATTCAATCTTTCCATATCCGCCTTTGTTTCCATAATCCATGTTGCTGTGGTCTTCTTTCTACAGAAGTAATCAAATATCCGTTTGGTGAGTCTATTTTGGTCCATTCTGTATAGATGTCCGAGAAAATTCAACCTCTTCTTCTTCTTCATAGTCTCAGAGATTCTTTCTACTTTCTGGTAAATTATTATTATTATTGTTTTTATTTATTTTCGTCTTGGTCTTCTATGGACCACGTTTAACAATCTTTGTATTATGTTTTGCCTTCTCTGCCTTGACTCTCTGCCAGTATCTTCTCATACTTTCTCCTACTCCCCTCGTCTGTTCTTCTGTGAAGGTTCCTTTCTTTGTCACTGGCTCCTCCCCCGTCTCTTGGAAACCTCTGTACTCCTTAATTACTCCAATCTGCTATGTCAACTTCTTGTACCCCTATCCTCACTGAGTCCGTTCTCACTTCTCGAAACCATTTGAGCTCTGTCTATCTCTCCTGAAAAATTTGTAAATTCATTTTGTTTGTTGCCATCCATTCTCAGGAGGTGTCCAAAGAATTGTAATCTCCTCTTCTTGATCAGTTCAACCACACCTTCAGTTTTCTGGTACAATTCTTTATTTGGTCGTTGTTGTTTGAGACTTCAGTCTTTTGAATGGTTTGATGCAGCCCTCCATGGCACCCTGCCCTGATCAAATCGTTTCATCTCTACATAGCTACCACACCCTTCATCCGAGGCAATCTGTTTAACATTCTAACCTTGGTCTACCCCTACAGTTCTTGCCCTCGACTCTTCGTTCCATAACTAAGCTTGATATTCCTGGGTGGCTTAGTAAGTTATGTGTCCTACCAACCTATATCTTCTCTTGAATAGCAGTCGCCATAAACATCTCTCCTCTCCCACTAGTCTTAATACCTCTTCGTTTGTAACCCTATCTACCCCTCTGATCTTCATCATTCTCCTGTAACATCACATTTCAAATAATTCAATTCTTCTCTTTTCTGCAACAATAGTCCAAGTTTCACCTCCAAAGAGTGCTACGCTCCAGACAAAGGCCTTCAAAAATAACTTCCTAATACCTAAATCTAAATTCGATGTCAACAGATTCCTTTTCTGTAGAAATGCTTTCCTTACCTGAGCTAACCTACTTTTAACCTACGTTAAAACCTACCTTCGTCCATCACTGGTTATTTTGCTTCCTAAGTAACAGAAGTCTCCTACCTCCATTAGTTTTTCACCAGCCAATGTGTTGTCCATAGAGGTTTCTGATTTATTTCGGCTGCATTCCAATATTTTTGTTTTACATTTATTAATTTTCATCATGAATTCTTTCCTCAAGACGGAGTCCATACCAGTCAAAAACTCATTGAAATCCTTAGGCGTGTCGGCCAAGATGACGATGTCATCGTCAAAATCTCAGAGTTGAAATTATTTCTCCTTGAATCTTCACTCCCTCATTCATTTTTTCTCCAATTTCCTTCATTGCTTGTTCAATGTAAAGATTGAAAAGCATGGGTGATAAGTTGCAGCCTTGCCTTACACCTTTCTGAATACCAGCTCCTCTCTCGTGCCCATCAGCTCGAATGACTGCTGTCTGGTTTCTGTATAGATTGTAGTTCACCCTCCCATCCCTGCACTTTATTCCAATCGTTTTCAAAATGTCAAACAATTTAGTCCAATCAACGTTATCAAAAGCCTTTTCTAAGTCTACAAATGCCGTGAACGTTCTTCTTCTTTCTTCGATTCGGCCAACTAGGGACCACGTCAGTTCAACTGTCTCTTCTTCCGAGCTCCAACTACCGACCAGTGTTCCCGCATTCGTCTCCGGTGTTGTTCTTTTCTCTCTTGGGACCACGCCTTCCCTGTCTTCAGCTTCGGCTTTTCCTGGAAACCTTTGTGCGTACGTAGTTTTTCCAGAAGTGGAACACGCTCCTGGATATCTTTAGATGAAATTTCCATTTCACGTAGATCTTTCTCAACTACCGTAAACCATGCCCCCTTTGGTTTTCTTATCTTGAAAGTACGTCAATATCCGTTTTGATATCCTACCTGCGCTCATTCGTGTCACGTGGCTATAAAAGGCAATCCTTCTTTTTCGAATCGTGTCACTGATCTTCTCCACGTGCTTGTACAATTCGTGGCTGTGACGCCTTCTGTACTCGCTGTTTTCTTTGATGGGACCCAGGATTTTCCTCAAAATCTTCCTTTCTTTAGCCTCTAGTTTTTCCATTAGACCTTTCTTGTTCATTATTAGAGTCTCAGCCGCATACAGAGTCTCTGGTCGAATAACAGTGCAGTAATGTCTAATTTTGGCGTTTAAGGATATCGATCTCTTATTGTACATGTATTTAGTCAGGTTGTTTGCCATTTCCATTTTAATAATGCGTGACATGAAGCATGAAGGCTTCCTTCTCTGATAGGTTTGACAGTCTTTATATTATGTTTTGCCAGTACCTTCTCATCCTTTCTCCAACTTCGCTCTTCTGTTCTTCTGTGAAGGTTAGTCACTGGCTCCTCCCCTGTCTCATGGAAACCTATTTACTCGTTAATTACTCATCTAAATTTCTCCCTATCTGATATGTCGTCTTCCTGTACCCTTATCTTGATTAGGTCCGTTCTCACTTCTCGAAATCATTTGAGCACTGTATTTCTCTTCCTGAAAAAATCGAAAATTCATGTTGTTAGTCTGTTGCCATGCATTCTCATAAGATGTCCATAGCTGCATCAAACCAGTCAAAAGACTGAAGACTCAAACAACAACAACCAAACAAAGAATTGTACCATAACACTGAAGGTGTAGTCGAACTGATGAAGAAGAGGAGATTACAGTCCGTGAACCTATCTAGGTTATCTTGCTTTCTTAAAAGATAGTTTCATCATCCATTCTAACTACTAGGTCGCTAGAAAATATATTATTTTGAACAGGTAGCCGCAATGTTCTGCCTCTTTAAAAACAACCACTTCTGACGACAACTTCAACTTTGGAAAGTCAAATAGGTCAGCTCAATTCACCGATATACATAATTTACGTCAGTGTACTGTAGATTGAGGGCAAAGATTGCTGGTTTGACTCCCACATTCAACAATAACAAAAAACTATCCTTCTATAAGTTACAGGCTACAGTGTGTACAGCAACAGCTATAAGAACACGATACTAAAGGCAAAAAGATCTTAGTAAACATGGGTCCACAAACGTGCCTTTTGCGATATAATTTAGAATTTGTTATTACCAACCACCACTGACCTCTACTAGGTGATCGTCTTATTGAGCCGTACATTTTACCAAACCAACTCAATGGCGAACGTGGACGACACGTTGAACACTTCCTTTAACTACAAGTAGTAAACTGTACATTCAATGTAACATGCAACTGTACCATACTAACAAGGGGAGGATACGATGTATGGGTCACCGATTCGAACCATCTTTAGTTCACGTGTAGGGCATGACTAGGTGTATGCCAGGTGCAAGTAGTAAGGTGCGCTTCTCAGCCGATTCCGAGAAATTAAGTATTAATTATTCGTGATTGCTGAAGCGCGTTAACATGAAGCCAAGAAGTTCATGGTTCAGCGGTAAGAGCCCTGCTTCGTAAGCGTGAGATCGCTGGTGAGCCTCTTTTTTTTTTTTTTTTTTTTTTGTAAATATAGGCAATTCGAACAACTGTAGGTGTCGTGAATAATGTTCATTTTGCAGTCAATTGTAATAACGTGTTCTGTGAGCGGGAAAAGGGATTCTGAAATTATCGTATGGGGTTGAACGTTTGTGTCATTACATAATGTACAGTCGGGGCATTGCAAATACATTGGTATTATAAATGGTCAGGTGTACTCTATTATATGTATACGTTTATACACTGAAGGCCCAGTCTGTTCCGTTCCTTGCAGGTCAGTGAACCATCAGACCACTCCGTACCCCGCAAATAGTGTCTCATGCTATGGGTATTGGTTGTGTTACCGTTTTTACTATTCATGACATTCATCAACACACAAATATTTCTATTTTTTTACACATTCATAATACATAACAATTCCAAGACTTATTTTTTCTTCACTGCCTACTTGATATTTGTACTCTCGCACTGCCTTTTTGTTACTCTGTTCTCGCACTGCCTTCTCGATACTCTGCTGCTACAGTTGGAAAGTGTTCGGAACTGGCGAGGTCAACTGCACACAAACTAACGATAACGGTGGGCAGGAGGATAAACGGTTCACCCAGGAAACGTTGAATGCCGCATTCGTTCCTTGGCTCTTGAGGTAGCAACATCATAAGAGTGGGAATAATTGTGCGATGTCGGATATTACACGTTATTGTGATGTGCCGGTGCCTACGAAGGCCGATGGAAGTGGACCGCATTCAAATTCCGCGACGAGGATGTAATCTCCTGTAAGATGTATTCCCACTCCCCTTTCCCGCTCACATAACACGTTATTACAATTGACTGCAAAATGAATATTATTCACGACACCTACTGTTGTACGAAATGCCTATGTTTACAAAAAAAAAATGCTCACTGGTGGGATTCAATCCAGTGATCCCACGCTTACGAAGCAGGGCTCTTACCGCTGAACCATGAACTTCTTGGCTTCATGTTAACGTACAGCGCACATGAACGCGCTTCAGCAATTACGAATAATTAATACTTAATTTCTCGGAATCGGCTGAGAAGCGCACCTTACTACTTGCACCTGGTATACGCCTAGTCATGCCCTACACGTGTACTAAAGATGGTTCGAATCGGTGACCCATACATCGTATCCTCCCCCCCCCCCCCCCCCCCCCCTTGTAAGTGAGAATTTCTTCTCGTTTCTTACAATCAACTGCTCTTCTACCAAAGTAGGCTGTATCATAGCGTTTCTTCATGTTGTCTTGGTACCTTTTCCTCAATTGGATGAAAACGCAAGGAAGCAAGATTGTAGTTTTACATGACCGTTAATCTCGTGACCAAGAGCCATTTTACGTGGAGTCCCAGCCACAGGCCGTGATGTTTCACTTCGAAAATCCCACATGCATTGGCCCGGAATCGAACCTGGTCCGCCTTGGTGAGAGGCAAGCAGTTTGACCACTGCACCATCACGCCCCTAACATTAGGATGACGTTTACACACAATCAATTTAGTGATAGCTGGTGTCCATTAATTTTTACTTATCTCGTCAACGGCTCGTTTGCGGTCCCATGTTAACAAAGACAGTTTTGCTTCTAGTAGCCTATCGGGTACTTACAGCTGTTCCAATTTGTGCTATTAATTAAGATACACCCAGCATATGGTTTGTTCTATTCGTAGAATAGCCTACACAATCTAATAACTGAATAGACTCATTATTACCCATTCAACATTTGATTGCCGCTGAGCGTGGCTGCGACAGCGTTTGTTGTTTATTGTAGCATGAGCCCCGCGGGGTGAAGCGGAGGACACAGTGATGACAGAGTGCAAACCGCACATAAGTCAAGCAGCTTTGCGTCAGATAAGCGTCACAGAAGCACATGTTACCACGGACAGTTAAACGATGACTGAGGTTATTGGAGCTGAGTCATATTCTACTCGCGCAACTGTACCTGTCAACGATGCAGACTGGCGTGTGACACAAGCAGGGCGAATAGAGTAATCGCCCCAATACAAGTAAACTAAGAATAGTTCACATCTCGACCGCCGGCAATCAATTCGTGAAATGGTAATAGTCGTGTATTTTGTATTCGAGATATTAATAGGTTTAGGCCAGGCGTTCTCAACCTGATGTTCTTTAAATGAAATTTAGTGCTCTGATCATGTGAACCAAAAAGTACTCTCGAGCACAAAGTCCCCTGAGATTTATTTTTCAGTTCAAATTCTGTTGCACGAACTGGAATAATATTGTTCAATAGCTAGAAATTTTATCATTTAGTGAAATAGTATTTTTAATCTACAGTAAAAATTATTGGGCATCCCTGTTTTCAGAGTAACATGAAAGATACTAAAACTCAGCAATTTTTCTAGGTTTATGCCATGTCTTGTGTAGGCTTTCACCTAGGTACACCAAGATAGGCTCATCAGCGGGTTCTTGGTGTCCGTGCCCGGACCACGTTTGTACACAATGAATTCAGTGATGGCTGGTATCCACCAATTCCCACTTATCTCGTGGCCAATATACCATCTTTTACGAACGATACTGATTCGACTCGACTGTCCACACGTAAATGTATCTTATTTTCAGCACTTCTGATGAGAGAGTTAGGCAAAGGAAAGAGTGAAGCGTGTTAGTTGTATTCCGCTTCTTTCGGAAGGGCCAGCTAAGGACCAGCGGCTTCGGTGGCGTAGTTGGTAGCATACTGAGCTTCTATGCCCAAGGTCGCAGGTTCAAACCCAGCCGAAGTCGTTGGATTTTTTAAGAGCGTTAAAAATCCCTCAGTATGCCTTCCTTCGGAGGGGAAGTAAAGCCGGCGGTCCCATGCGACAGATTTATGGCATGAAAAAGAACCTTCCACTAACTACACTTAATTTAATTTAATGGTGCTCGGGTACTTGGCATGAGGGTGGTGCTCACAGTCTCAAAATGGTTGAAAATGCTTGGATTAGACTAACGTCCTTTCAACTGCTGTGACTTTAGAGACCCCAGGATGTCAGAATTTATCCCATGGAGGGGATCTCTAACGTACTAATGTCAGCAGTTTGTTTCCTTCAAACACTCTTAATAGTGGTCTATACATATTAATCACCTACTATAAGGACATTTTATATTGTCGAAGATGTTGATGGTTGAATCTTTCAGCCATATATCAACGAAAACTCTTTTGGAAGTTTTAAATTTTCTAATAAGAACCTACCACTACAATTGGTAGTGTGTAGTCAAAATGTGTAGGTTATTTGGCAAGAAACGCTCTATCAAGTTCCAACGTTCACTACTAGGTGGCATCTGGTAGCCAAAGTTGGAACTACTTGAAATTGAAATTGTTGGGGAGCCTGCCGGCATTCAACTGAATTGCCCTGCTATGGCCATTGGCTACAATTCCAATATAATAATAAAATTTATAAAATCAAAATATTATTTCTTTGTCGCCTTGACGTAAGATGATTGATAAAAATTTAATATTTAAGTAAATAGAATTAAAAAGTAAAATAATTTAATAAGTAGAATTATAAAAAATAATGCTTGTAATAATATTTAAAATTAAAATCTTAATAGTACATTATGCAACGAGCCTATAATGGCAATAATTAAGACATGAGTATGTTTATAAAACGAGCGTATGCGAGTTTTATAATTTCCATACGAGTGTCTTAATTACCATTATAGGCTCGTTGCATACGACTGTTTATGTTCGACGATAATTATAATAACTATTTTATGTTCGAACATAAATATTCATAAATATCTGTCGAGAATTGGCCAGTTTTATGTACGGAACAGAGCGCATGTGACGCAGAGAATGCCTTGTATTTGACCATGGCCTCCTCGATTACACTACTATGACACTAGGCAACGCAGTGAAATTTAAATTCGAAGGCCTTGGAACTCAGTGCAGGTGCGATGATATCCGTATCTAATTGGTCAAACAACTGTTTCTTGAGCTGTGATTGGTGGGAGAAACTGTTTCATAATGAAAATTAGTGTTATAATGACCATCATTATGATACCGTTTTCTGACATATAATAGTCAGGGTCGAACATAAAAATAAATATGAACATGAAAATGCCAGAGAAAACAAAAATATATAAATTATTAATATATGAAGAAATAGACTAAATTAATTAAAATTAAATTCAAATAAATACAAATATACTACCTTCAATATTTTTCTACCCTATAAAGAGTTAAACGCAATCGGTCTGATTTGGGATCGAACCCGGAATCTCGGGATTTGAAAGACAGTGCTTAACCGACTGCACCACTCATCGCTCCTTGTAAAGAGAAAGAACTCCGTGTTAATTACGAGCACGATAATCTCCTCATTGTCAGCTTGTAGACTGGGGAAAAGAATGAAGAGTAGGCCTACAGAAGGGCAAGCAGGATAAGACTGGCAGGAAATGACCAAACGAATCAGGATTTGATTGTGCCATAGCGAGGTGGCATCGAGGGCAGAGCTGGGCGTGCTAATGCGATTGGCCTACCCCCCGTCTCCCCCAGTCTTCTTTCAGGGGCCCTGGGGCACAATGGCAGTGTTTGGATGTCAAGCTTCTAAAAGAGCATCGTGGGCACAAATCGGCTTAGTGGAGGCTGCAGGAGCATGGAGGACATTCAGGTGGCCCGGTAAAGCGGATCACGGAGTCGCAGCACATATTGCTGGCACAAAGGACGACACTCTCACAATTACAGCTGATCCCCTAGGACGCTCGCCTCATTACAACTGTCACCGTATTGACATGTGTTAACACTTGTGGGAAACACGCCTATTCTTTGATTTATTGGATTACTTCTTTATTTCTCCATCACGTCACGCCCGCACCCCCTCTGTTCTTACCGGGGTGGGGATAAACCAATACTATATTTCAAACAAAATGATACTCGAAACGTGTTTCTATTCTCCAAGGGATTCACAGAATACCAAGTGAGTCGCCACGAACAGCTGTACCTTACCACACATTGAACTGTGCTGTAATCCTCGTACCTGGCTCAGATAAATAAATAGATAAATAAATAAATAAATACATAAATAAATAAATAAATAAATACATACATATATAAATACACATATAAATATATAAATAAATATATAAATAAATGAATACATAAATAAATAAATACATAAATAAATACATAAATAAATACATACATAAATAAATAAATAAATAGATGAACAAATAAATACATAAATACATACATAAATAAATAAATACTTAAATAAATACATACATAAATACATAAATAAATAAATTCATAAATGAATAAATACTTATATAAATACATAAATAAATAAATAAACAAACAAATAAATACATAAATAAATAAATATATAAATAAATAAATACATAAATAAATACATAGATAAATACATAAATAAATACATAAATAAATAAACAAGTAAATAAATACATAAATAAATATATAAATAAATAATTAAATAAATAAACAAATAAATAAATAAACACAAATAAGTAAATATCTACCCCTTATAATTCCCTTCTCAACGGGGTCGGGGTTGAGATGCGATGAAAGTCTTGGGCAGATAGTTTTAACGGCCAGATGCCCTTTCTGACGCCAACCTCTTGAGAGGAGTTAATAATAGATAAAGTATGAGTTAAAGAAATGGATGAAACTGGGCCCAGATGTGGAAAGAAGCGTCCGTGGCCTTTAAGAAGGTAGCGTCCCAGCATTTGTCTGGAGTTTAAAATGGGGAAACCTCGGAGAACTATTCCAAGGACGTCCATCGGTGGGGATCGAAACTACGTCTGTCGAGTCCGCAGAGAGCTTGGCCCCACGACCTAGCGCTCCACGTTAGCGAGCGTAGCTACTACTGCCACTTCTTAAATAAATAATAAAATAAATAACTAAATAAAGAAATTAATTAATTAATTAATTAATTAATTAAAGAAATCAATCAATAAATATTTTTTTTAAATTCCAGCTTGGCTTAACACACAGACTCTGCGAGGGATCATTCCTTAAGTGTCTGGGAGCTGAACTCACTTTGTCAGCAGATACAACTGGGGATGGTGACAGGACGATCGCCCAGAGGACCGATAATTTGGGTCTAATTAAGGAAGGGTGAAGGAAGAGATTTTGGAAGGAAGTTGGGCGTATACCTGTTTAAAGGCACCGTCCCAGCATTTACCTGGTGGTGAAAATTGGAAACCATGAAAACCATCTTCAAGACAGCTGAGGGGGGACTCGAACCCACGCTCCTACGATGCCAGCTATGCACGAGCTAGCTCGCTTGGACTTTCGTACAAAATGGGCAGTTAAATAAGCAAATAAATAACATAAAACACTTTGTAGTGTTCATCGAAATGTATGCGATCCAAAGTGTCGAAATGTAGTCTAGAGATGCAGTATTTGAAATTCCGCTTATGCTGAATACAATCTATTACAAAATATATCGTCCGTTGATATCTGTCTCTTGTAAGTTGACATCTGCACATCTATGTACTCTCCCTTCCAAAAATCGGTATTAATCGGACGGAAAACAAGACCTCTACCTCAGATGATGATGGGAATACACTAATTCTCATCTACCGGTGAAACCTGTATCACCTACCTGGTATAGAAATGCTCAAGAAATAAGGGAGACAGGTATAGTCAGAACGACCTTAAATAAGTTACTAAAAAGCAAATATGGCCGCCATACTAGGTGTTACCAACTTACATCATTTAACACCAAAAAGTCAACAAGGACATCCATGTAACACGTATCGCAAATTATCCAAACTAAACAAAGACCTTCTTGCCAAAATATATTTCACATACCGTTGTGTGGCAGTCCTTGCTCACGTTAGGGACATCTTGGTCATCAGTCCCCGATGGTGAAACTCTTAAGTAATATTATGGTAGTGAAGTTAAAGTTAACTTTTAAGTTAGCTCTTCTAGATTACCTTTTAAACCATCACATAATATGCATAATTGCAGAAACACTAATATTTACTCAAGTTCCTTTTCCAGTCTTGCCGGGGAGCTATAGATGAACATTTGCTTTTCTTCTTATAGGCTACGTTCTTATACTGTAATTGGTCCAAATATGCAGACCATTCGATTTTAAGATGTATGTTCAGGGAAGGATTCAAAAGTAGGAGAGAAATACAGTAAAATAGTGCAGATTTGCGTATTAATTCTTTATTTTTTAAGTGCTCATTTCTTGCATGTATAGGCATACATACATGGAGGCAAAATTGAGACAAGCCTAATGGCAATTCCTCAGTGAGATGCAAGATGGTTGTTCCAATATTTAGGCCTGAAACCACTGTGACTAGTTGTGGATTTTAGGACCATAAAACTGCAATGACAACTCAAGATTTCTTTTTGGAATGGAGGAATGCAGTGTTGTTGATTGATTTATGGGCTTTGCGACATCATGGTCGTGTAGACCCGTGTACTTGGGTGTGTGGAATTTGTATGGTAACCTGGTTATTGTGCTGGCTGTATTTGTGAGTGCATTTGCAATTCAGATGAGGATTGGGAATCCTAAGTTAGGAACCATCCCGGCAATTTTTTATACAGTAACAGTTAATAGCCACTGGATACTGGAGGTAAAATTGATCCAAATACTACCAAATATGACAAATCACTAGGTCACATCTCATAAGGATCCCCTTACCACCAACGCTCCATGTGGTACGAATTAGAATGCGATCTTTCATACTTCCAATTAAAGAACTGCGACAAGGTTTCAGCATGTCTAATGACTAAGAAACTGATCCGAAACTTAACGACGTGCCTATGCACTTCTGCCACAGCTCAGTTCGTTAACCATCCTGCGTTATGACTTTCTCAACAACGCGACAAATCGATTGTGGAGCCCTCTTGCCAGACGTGAAGACATACGAGAATGTAATGGACCCCACCATCCCATCGTATTAACATAAGAAAGCTCGTTGCTAACGATACTGCAACCAGAGTCTCGACATGCGAGGCCCTGTGCTGATGAAATGCTCATCATTCAACCACTCTACAAGCAGGTAGATTTCCTTAATCCATATGAAAAGCTCAGTCCCACTCCCTTACCGTTTTCCTATAAGACTTGCGTGTCAGGCACGGTTCATTCGTTCTTGACGGCTCACAAAAAATAAAAACCGCGACGCGTTTTTCACGCCATTTCACTTACACATTCACAGAATCCAGTCTAATTTACATAATAAGGTCGCTATACAGCTGATGATAATTACGCCTCTGTGCGTAGTAAGTCATTCTCCCTTTTTCCAGGGCAAAATAAAAGTAAGATGAAACTAACGTAGTAAAAATTAAATACAAGTAAGGAATAACTAACTAAAATAAGAAATAAAAATTAAAGAAAAGTATTACAGAATAGTGTAAAAATATTAAATACATTCAAATGACAGAATAAAGTAAGAAAAAATATTACAAAATAGAGTACAATAAAAATAAAATAAATAAAAATTGTCAAATAGGGTAAAATAAAAATAAATTACAATTACAGAACTTAAACTAAAATAAAATTTACACCACGAGATAGAGTGAAATAAAAATGGAAAAAATTAAATTACATAATTATGCGAGACAAAATGAAAATAAAAACCAAAATTAGAAAATAGAGAGAAATATAATGAAAAAATATATAAAAATTAGGGAATAGGGAAAAATAAATTAAAATAAATACTAATTATAAAATTTGAAAAATAAAAACATACAAAATTAAATTAAATAAATGTAAATTTAAATTAAAACGTTATGGTGTTGCGGAACTAAAACATAGAAAAATGGATATGTTTTACTTGTCTATCATAATTACTGCCTTTGACTTGTGTATGGTGGCCCGCACGAATCAACGAGTATTGCCATAGTTACAAGGTGTCGGTAATTTGTCGACGCAAAAGTGTCCACGCTAATCCCAGATTGGCCCCCCAGTCTGAAAACGCCCATGTTATTAATGGTCTGGGGTAGTGCGTCTGCCTCATATTCGGAGGTCCTGGCTTTGATTCTCGGCTCCGTCAGGAATTTTAGAAACTGTTCTAAGTGCTGGAATGGGATGCACTCAGCTTGGTGAGGAAAATTGAGTAGCTGTCTGACAGTGAGAGTTAGCCGTACGGCTGGGCTGCCGTCGCTTGGTATGCCAGGACACTTCATGGTCAGTGGCATCACGGAGTTTGTTTGGTTTCGTTAATAACTTGAATGGCATATCCGCATTGGACTTGATCCGTCCGATCAGAACCCTTGACAGTGAGAGGGCAACACTAACCAACCATCCTGAGGCGGAGTTTATGTGTAGTAGTATGACGGTCATTGTGATTCAATGCTATGAGAGCAAAGATGATTTATACTTTCAATTCGGAATGCAGCCCATGAAATCAAATTGGCCCTTTGTGTAAGTTGAGTTTGACACGCCTGTTGTTCAACAATGAGAATAGTCAGGTGGGGGAAGGCTGTAGGAATGCATCTCATCAATGTCAGGAAAAGCCACTGTTAATTAATATTATCGCGCTTCAGTTCATCATGATAATAATCAAATGACACTGTCAGTATTAAGGAATTCCATCTTATGCACATTTCTTCTTCTTGCGAGAATCATGAAATATCGTTTGTGTCAATGAACACAATGACGTGTTTACTTGGTTGTGAGCAATTAATCCTTCCTAAAAGATAAGCTAATATTGTATTGTTTAGCTTATATTGCGAATTACATCAAATACTTGAGATGTAATCTAAATGATGACAGCCAGTGTTCATTCTGCTTCTAGCTGGGCGATACCAATAAGATAGCCAGGGCAATAATTAATGCCATCCTCCAGTAGCTTTTACCGTGCCTCCCTGTAAGAAATAAGCCACGATAACTGTATTTGAGGAACTTGTTTTCAAAACTGAATATCTCCACAATCATAAATTTTACAGGAGAGAAAAATATCATATATCTTCAGACTGGATTTTCAAAATGTAGTAATATATAGTTTGAATGATAGCTACAAAGAGCAACATACGATCACCAAAAGTACACTAAATTATACACACATCAAAAAAAGTTTTGCATCACCTCGGTTCCCAGATCTCCGGCATATAGACGTTGACTGTGCATATTGTATCCAAGATACAGTCCCTTTGACTGTTCATAGATGTCACTAAAACTGCTCAAAGATGTAAACAACCATGCATGAGCAAGGCCTATTAGACGGAGGGGGTACGACAGCCGATCAGTTCCAGTCATTCCACCAGGACGAAGGTACGCTGCTCATGTTGTCTGTAGTTCTACCATGCCTAGAAGGTCAATACCGCAGTTCGATCGCGTCCGCATTGTTACTTTGTGTCAAGAAGGACTCTCAACAAGGGAAGTTTCCAGGCGTCTCAGAGTGAACCAAAGCGATGTTGTTCGGACATGGAGGAGGTACAGAGATACAGGAACTGTCGATGACAGGCCTCGCTCAGGCCGCCCAAGGGCTACTACTGTAGTGGATGACCGCTACTTACGGATTGCCGCTCGGAGGAACCCTGACAGCAATGCCACCATGTTGAATAATGCGTTTCGTTCAGCCACAGGACGTCGTGTTTCAACTCAAACTGTGCGCAATAGGCTGCATGATGCGCAACTTCACTCCCGACGTCCATGGCGAGGTCCAGCTTTGCAACCCCGACACCATGCAGCGCGGTACAGATGGGCCCAACAACATGCTGAATGGACCCCACGGAATTGGCATCACGTTCTCTTCACCGATGAGTGTCGCATATGCCTTCAACCAGACAATCGTCGGAGACGTGTTTGGAGGCACCCTGGTCAGGCTGAACGTCTTAGACACACTGTCCAGCGAGTGCAGCAAGGTGGTGGTTCCCTGATGTTTTGGGGTGGCATTATGTGGGGCCGACGTACGCCACAGGTGGTCATGGAAGGCTCCGAAACGGCTTTACGATACCTGAATGACATCCTCCGACCCATAGTGCAACCATATCGGCAGAATATTGGAGAGGCATTTGTCTTCATGGACGACAATTCTCGACCTCATCGTGCACATCTTGTGAATGCGTTCCTTCAAGATAACGACATCGCTCGACTACAGTGGCCAGCATGTTCGCCAGACATGAACCCTATCGAACATGCCGGGGATATGTTGAAAAGGGCTGTTTATGGACGTCTTGACCCACCAACCACTCTGAGAGATTTACGCCGAATTGTCGTTGAGGAGTGGGACAATTTGGACCAACAGTGTCTTGATGAACTTGTGGATAGTATGCCACGGCGAATACAGGCATGCATCAATGCAAGAGGACGTGCTACTGGGTATTAGAGGTAGTGGTGTGTACTGCAATCTGGACCACAAATGCTGAAAGTCTAGCTGTATGATGGTACAACATGCAATGTGTGGGTCTCATGAGCAATAAAACGAGCTGAAATGTTGTTTGTGTTGATCTCTATTCCCTTTGTATTTAACGGTTCCGGAACTCTTGGAACCGAGGTGATGCAAAACTTTTTTTGATGTGTGTATATAGGCCCAGGCCTAGTAAATAAAAAGTTATTGATAAAAATGAATGGATATATTTAGTTTAAAAAAAATGGTTGTTGTATTTAGCTATGGAAAGCAGGATATTTCTCATAATCTCAAATATTTATCATAATTCGTGATATTTATTTTGGACATAATATTAATAGGTACAATGTCTTAATTCTTTTTAAAAAATATGCATTTAGTTCAATATACCGGGTGAGTTAGCCGTGGTCGTTACGGCGTGGCTGCAGGCAGTCGCTCACGTCCGGGAGGCGATGAGGTTCGAATTCCCCCCACCGGCAACCTTGAAGATGGTCTTCTGTGGTTTCCCATCTTCCTTCCAGGGAAATGCCCAGGTTTGGTCCCTAACTATTGGCCACAGCCGCTACCTTCCAATTCCTCGTCCTTACAATCACACTTTCCTCTCCAGACAACACTCCACACGCGACGGTACTTGTAGCTCACCCCATGGGTGTCCGCATAGAAGCAAACATGTCCTCGGACACTCACAGCACTAAATGCCATAAGCTAAAAAAGTTCAATATATTATAAGTGATGAATATATTCAATTTTGAACGAAAAGCATGTTTTCTCACTGACTTATGAATGGGAAATATTAACATTTCATCAAAAACAAGAAGTTCCGTGACGAACTAAAGAGCCTACTTTTCTTAAAATTTTAGATTCATGGCAATCTATATAGACCTATCTAGAATAATGACGAAATGAAGTTGGTAATATAGAAATTTCTAATTAGTTCGAAATATACCTGGTATAATAGAGCTCTACAGTTGGCAGCCCTGGTGATTGAATATATTGTTAGTTCGAACTCTTAAGATACAGAATACAAAATGTGGTTGAGGTCCAATGGATAGCATGGACGTTACATGCAGTTAGAAATTGGATCTATCAGCGCGCGTTAAATCATGTTGGCAACAATGTCATGCATGTGTTGGTCAGAAATAATCTGAAATATTATGGTCTCTTGTTGTGCCAATTTTGGATGAAATCCATTTGTCAGTATAACTTAGAAGTTACATGTATTTTAAAATTGGACCTATCAGCAGGCTTAGAGTCATGATGGCAGAACTGACGTATATTAGTTTCTCCAAATTAATCTAGAATGTCAGGTACTATACGTGTGCAAATTAAAGCTGTTGGCTTACATACTTTCAGATATATTAATATAAGTTTTCCAAACGAGTCACAATTAGTTGTTTAACTACAACTAGCGCTGTAGGTGGCAGGTTGCTGAAACGCTGCACAGTTACCAACCGTATGTATTTGAATTAGGCCTACCCCACACTATAATTTCTCTATCACAGAATATCAGTGCAGGCTCAATATCCAGTGCAGGCTCAATGGTGTACCCCTGAAGAAACCGTTCGAGTCACCTCTTAGTTTGCGATCTTCGACAATGTACCTCATGGCCCGGTTCGATGTACCGCAATAACAGCAGGGGTTTGGCCGCTTCCCCCATTTGTGCAGGTTGCATGCACAAACCCAATGTTCGTTAACAGTGTACGCTACAAACAAATAAACAAACATGTTATCCTAGATTTAACACATGAGCCAATGTGCAAAAATGAAATGTCGTCATACAGCAATGTAAATACAACACCTTGCAATATGCAAAACTTTTTTTGACCAGTGTAATATAATAGATTAGGTCTACCTTGCAACACTAAAATAGTATATTATGCAACGAGCCTATAATGGCAATAACTAAGACACGAGTATGTTTATAAAACGAGCGTAAGCGAGTTTTATAATTTCCATACGAGTGTCTTAATTACCATTATAGGCGAGTTGCATACGACTGTTTATGTTCGACGATAATTATAACTTTATTATATGTTTTAACATAAATATCTGTTGAAATTGTCACTTGAATTTTGTGATCGGAGTGCAAGCGCTAGGTTTGATATTTCTGTTTTCCAAGCTCTCTGACCGACCGACGCATTCGCTCTGTGTGCATGGCAATGCCATACTTATTCTTTGATGCCATATGTTTACATCCTGGCCGATGTGCACCAGCATTCAGTCAAACTGTTACCGAAGTCGTTTGAAAGCAATGTGCTGTGTAGAAATTGGAGTTGGGGATATTAAGGTACAGCGCTATTTCTTGTCTCATATTTTCCAGTTTATTTACGCGAACATATGGACGGTGCACTTTGCATGTCGGTAATTTATATAGACATGTTGGTATCCCTACCTAATTGCCGTAATTGGTCAATGAATGAGCTCTGATTGGCTGGAGAAACTGTATCATAATGAAAATCAGTGTTATAATGACCATCATTATGATACAATTTTCTGACACATACTGTTTACATTTCGACATCGACGAATATAAAGGCTTTTTATACTTCAATAATTGGGCTCTTGTATTCGTGTTGACAATCATTTACAATACAAATCTAACAAGACAGCATTAAAAGTCTAAAGGCAACCAAATTTTCTATTATCAAGAGTGTGCTTACTGGCCACCTCCGCTGTGTAGTGTGGGGTATTGGAGGCGCCCCGCTATGATCGATGTTGATGGCAGATCACCGGAGCTTGCTCACCCGTGTTAATTCAGTAATCTGTTTCGTCATCTATCTCTCTCCATTTTGAATTGTCCAGCTCATCTGAAGGAAGGTGACATTGTGTTAACAGCTAGAGGCCGCAGCCCCACACAAAACACTGGTCCAGTTAATTAAAGGGCGCTAGCGGTCTCTTGCAAGTGGTAATTTCCTGATAAGCCCCCTCTCATCTCACCCCATCTCATCCTGCCCAAGTTTAGTTAAGAACTCAATATCATCTCTCTGATGATGTCAACAGCAGGGTGAGCAAAGCACGTTCGCCCTGAACCTTGAGAAATATAACAATGAAATTAATGCGTGAATCCAAGAGAACTAGCGGCTTCGGTAGCATACTGAGCTTCTATGCCCAAGACTGCGGCTTCCTACCCGGCCAAAGTGGTCGTATTTTTTAAGAGTGTCAAAAATCCTTCAGTATTCCTTCCTCCCGAGGGGAGGTAAAGCCGGAGGGCCTATATAGAAGATTTATCGCATGTAAAAGAACCTTCCACTAACTACAATTGTGTGAAGCTAAACTTCTAGGTTATGTTTGATTAACGCTCTATTAGTTCCAACGTTCGCTACCAAGTGCCGGTTGTGGTTCGATTCCCGGTGAATGCCTGTTTGATTTTCAATGTGAAATGCCATGTCCTGTGGTTCAGATTCAATTTAAAGAGGAGGTCCCGTGGCTCATGATCGCGAGATTAATGGTCACGTAAAACTACAATCTTTCCATTTTGTTGGTTTGGTCTTGAAAGTGCCATATTATTTCTGTAGAAATATTGAATCTATAATACAACTCAGTCAGCGAACTCAAGTTTATTTCTTTATTTATTTATTTAAATCCAATTTTCATTTTTTCAATATCTGATTCGAATTAAGAGGGTGGATTGGTGGAAACATATGCCAATAATGTAGTCTGTAATCCTCCCTATATTTTTCTGCTAAGGTCCCATTCCGGTTTGTTCCGAAAATAAGGTCCTGTTAACACCAACCTACACATATGGGGTACCTACAGGTTCCGCATAACCCCATGTGTGCCCGAAACGCACTCACTTCCTCTTTAAATGCCTCACAATTAAATAAATACCTTAAAAATGTGCATTTACATTGGGAGCACCGTAACCTGGCGAGCGTGCCGCTAGAGCGCAGGGAAGCGCGTCGGAGGCGGCCACCAGGCGAGAGCGCGGGGTTCTGCTAGGCGAGCCTGCCGCTAGAGCGCAGGGCAGCGCGGCGGCGGCAGCCATCTGGTGGGAGCGTGGCGTACTGCTAGCTGAGGAGTCTCTCAGCATATGGCTCCGGTGTGGTATCACCAAGACTTTCTCTAGGGTTCAATCCTTTGCAAATGTAAAAATTGCTGTAGAAGAAACTCCCGAGCAAACAATAACCGATGAATTCGTTGTAACATCGAATATTGTCTACAAAGAGGTTTTGTGACAAGTACAAAACACTGTTCTACATAATTATTTGTGTTCTCATGTACGTATGCCGTTTAACAACAATAAATACATTTCTTCAATATTTAAAACTTCGTTCTCCCACATTCTTCCCTTCTACCCCATAAACCTACATTCACGTTGCGAAAGCTCGCACGGGCCCACTAGTAACACTTGTTTGTCTTATCTTCTTAATACTTGACATGTTCCTCGATGGGTAACGTATCTCCAGTAATAAGATTCATATTGAAAAATGATTGACCCAACTGTAGTTCAATGTAGATTAACAATTAGGACGGTAGTTTAGTAAATATTCATGCCACGTACTATCCTTAGTTGGGGGTAGATTATGATATCACGCATGGACACTAGCGAAAGTAGTTTAAGTCACACAAACCCGGCCGAAGCCGTCGGATTTTTTAAGAGCGTTAAAAATCCCTCAGTATGCCTTCCTTCGGAGGGGAAGTAAAGCCGGCGGTCCCATGTCATAGATTTATGGCATGTTAAAGAACCTTCCACTAATTGCACCTGTGTGAAGCTAAATTGGATAGGTTAAGAATGTAAACAACGCTCTTAGGTTTCTACGTTCGTTGCCAAGAGCCGACTGCGATGGCGTCTAGTAGCTAAGTTCTGAACTTGGCCTAGTAGTCGTTGACAGTGGCGCTTGGCGGCATAAGTAGGAACTATTTGAAAAATTCTAAGTTGCAGTACTTAAATAAAAGAAACAGATAACACACACTATTATAGTCATCACAATTAACACCGGTTATCAGACAGATTCTACACACACCCAAAGTACACGGGGCTACATGACCGCGTTGTCGCAGCCCCTAAACTTAAGAACCAACCAACCAGAAGCAGCCAAAAAGCATTATTGCATTATTTCAGGGTTTGGTTGTATGACGTCATGCTCTAAATTAAGTTGGACCGACATAAGTATAAAATACAGTTTTTCATACAAAGCATGCCATGAAGTACGAATTTTCTTCCATCCCTACAATGTACTGGTATTCAAAACTTTTTAAAGCAGTTATTTATTTATCGTATGGCTTTTAGTGCCGGGAGTGTCCAAGGACATGTTCGGCTCGCCTGAGTCTGTAGCTGCTTCCAGCGGAGCTACAAGTTCCGTTCAATTTCAAGTAGTTCCAACTTTCGCCACCAGATATCAATGATACCTAGTGGCGAACGTTGGAATTGATAGAGCGTTCTGACGAAATCTAACCTAACAAATTTTGCTTTACACAAGTTTAGTCTGTGAAAGGATCTTTTGCATGCCATAAATCTATGACATGGGACCGCCGGCTTTACTTCCCCTCCGAAGGAAGGCATACTGAAGGATTTTTAACGCTCTTAAAAAATCCGACGACTTCGGCCGGGTTTGAACCCGCTATATTGGGCATAACAGTTCAGCATGCTACCGACTACGCCACCGAAGCCGAGTTTAAAGCAGTGCACCCAATTTAAAATGTCTGATTTCTTTCTTTCTTTCTTTCTTTCTTTCTTTCTTTCTCTTTTTCTCGATGTACGAGACAATCTAATTCCAAAGACGTAAATAGGGGTAGACCCATTGCAGATGTGAAGGTAGTTAGCTGATATTTTAAATGGCCTAAATCGGTCTCGAATCACCACCCATTTCTTAAAGAAGATACAACTTGTAAACTAAATACGGTATGTATTTCAGTGCATTTCAATTTATTTCATTTAATAAATATTAGGTTCATAAATATACGCGCCTACACAGTTTGTGCATGTTATTTTCTTTTGCATGTTACTTGCTGTACATATTGCTGAATCTTTCCGGACTCCTAAACCTTGAACTCTTGCTATACATTGTTTTAAAGGGTTTTGTTCCCACGTTAAAGCTCTCTCTAGCTTCTGACTAATATGATCCAATAGTCAAAGGATCTGCTGTTATGATAACGCTATTACTGGTAACAATAGCACATGTAATTGTATGCAAGCTTGCTCCACCCCCATCTCCTCCTCCGCCACGCCAAGATTCTGATTGATGGCTAATTAATAGAGCTGTCCGGCTTCAGGGGTGACCAGCGCACGCACTGTACACAACACCTGATCTTCAGGGCTATCCAGATTGTGAAATTAGCCAGAGGTCAAGGACTATACTCAACACCAGATCTTCAGGGCTGTACGTAGTATGAAAAGGGGAAGAGGTCAAGGACTATACTCAACACCAGATCTTCAGGGCTGTCCAGAGTATGAAATGGGGCAGCTGCCAAGGACTATACTCAACACCTGATCTGCAGGGCTGTACGTAGTGTGAAAAGGGGCAGAGGTCAAGGACTATACTCATCACCTGATCTTCAGGGCTGTCCAGAATATGAAATTGGGCAGAGGTCATGGACTATACTCAACACCTGATCTTCAGGGCTGTCCTGAGTGTGAAAAGGGGCAGAGGTCAAGGACTATACTCAACACCTGATCATCAGGGCTGTCCAGATGTGTGAAATGGGGCAAAGGTCAAGGAAAATAGGCTATTCAACACCTGCTCATCAGGTGTGTACAATGAGCAAAGATCAAGGACTATGCATATAGTCCACGTCACTTTAAATACTGTAAGCTACTAACAATGCAACCTTACCATTTGTTCCCCATCACCACAAACATAGTGATTTACAGTAGCCTATAAGTTCTTGTGCGCTAACAGTAAGTAAACACCAGTGAACAAAGCATTGAGATGCAATGAATAATGGTTAAATCTATCGAAGCAAGCAAACCGATACATGCCGTGTTCATGAAAACATGCGATCTGGTGATGGCTGAAACAGACCCAGCAAGATTCAATTTTACTCAATTAGAGCGATTAGCAATTCCTTGGGAATCATTGAAGATAGGCTTGTACTAATATGGTACATCCCACAGAAGTACCGCACGCTACCTTAGAATCATGGCGATGTAAGCGGGTCTAAAACACTGAATACAATACCCAGCTTTCATCAAATTATGTCCCTCTACGCCGATGAGAATAAACGAGATGTGCCTCTACATGCAAGTGGCAAAACTAGTACATTTATGAATATGTAAAGATGGATGAAGAAGCCAATAAAGTCGATGAAGCTCCCACGAAAATGGAGACTTTTTAGTAACAAAATCTGCGAGTGAAGTAAATATATCTTTGAGTGAGGGTTTTATAGTTTTTGCAAAGAAGAAACCCGCCAAATGTCGAACAGAATGTTTTGGAGAGGTTAGGGACTGGATAGGTTTTTGGAGCCATTTTTTTCGGATAGACATAGGGAATGAAGACAAATTTCCCATCCAAGCTGCTGTTGCAGGGTGAATAGCCAGGAAAGTGGTAAATAGTCTCATACTAATAGCCAACAACTATGACTGTATAGTTCAGTGACATGAGATAGATTCAGTAGAGAAGAATTGCTGGCGGAATTTTATGTCCGTGTATTACCTGAACTTCAGAGGCAAAAGGTTTCTTCCAAACGAGAACTCACTCTCCTACTGCTCCATGATCGTTTGGAATCACATATTCAGTCGCTTGAATTTCTAGGTGTGACTAACGACAAATAGGCCCTACGAGTAAAAAGAATTCTTGGTTTCGGTGGTCGAGTCGTCTTTGCCGTAAGACTTGAGGAGAATACGGTTTAGGAATTCCTTTTGAATCAACTGAAAATTTATACTGTCTCAAGACTGAAGTGGAAAGTGATCATAGGATCACCCTTGCCCATCATGTAGCATAACAGAAGCCCACAAAGCAGAAACGCGCAAATATCTTTGTTTTCTGCAGTACATCATACGAGAGCAGTGCGTGCTTTTGGGCACAGAAAATGATTGGTAGGAGGACTAAATCTAATGAAGGCTTGGGCATTGTTTTTAGTGTTTCAGACTCGTTCACATCACTATGATTTGTAAGGTAACGTACTGTACTTCTGCGGAAAGTAACATTTTTCTTAGCCTGTCTTCAATGATTCCCAAGGAAAAATAGAAGCTGACAGATATGACAGTGAGTGTGTCAGTACTACTATGAGTAAACAGTATAGTAGCCAGGACGTTCTTCTGCAGACACTAGGAGATCGGATAATAAAATATACCCTGCAGAAAAAAAAATCAAAGTAGGAAATAAAAGTATGGCAGCCACTTTGGAACATTTTAAGAAGACTGTCTTATTCAACAAGTGTAGCCGTTATACATTGTATTAGCAATTATTTGATTCAGGAGTGCATTCAGGTAGGAGCGAAAACGAAAAGTGGGCGCATGGTGGAAATGATTTAGGACTTAAGGTCAGGGACAACAAGTTCGTGTAGGTGACAAACTTCGTAAAAAAGTGTTTTCAACTTAAAATTAGTTTGGATCATTTTGATTTTATGCGGAAGAATCCATAAGGCAGAATGTATGTCACATCTAGAGAGTAAATTGAAAGAAGGGGGAGTGATGGTACAGTGGCCAAGCTGCTTGCCTCTCACCAAGGTGGACCGGGTTCAATGAATGTGAGGTTTTTTGAAGTAAAATATCACGTCCTGTGGTTCGGATTCCAAGTAAAAATGGAGGTCCAGTGGCTCATGATCACGAGATTAATGGTCGTGTAGAACTACATGCTTGCTTGAAAGACGCCACCAGCTTGTGTTTCTTTGCAACGATTCTCTGAGTCAACATTTTTAGCCTACTTTTGAGATTTATAAAGAAAATGAAAGTAGACTTGTAAGACTTACACGGGTAAAATGTCCGTATGTGTGTATGCGTGTGTTTGTCTGTCTGTTCCGAATGACGTAACCAAATTGAATCAAATTTGTTACATTGGCAACACTACTGAAGGGCATTTTCATGTTATGTTTTATATCACCGCCATCGTAACCAAAACAGATGGTGATCGCCCGAGTGTTCAATCCTTCAATAAATAACCAACTAATCATCGGTTCTCTACCAAATTTTGGAGAAGCAAACATTCATACGGACAATCTTGGAAGCCAAAACTACTAGATCGATAATTCCAAGTTGTTGGCCGCGTAAATCATGCATTTATAAACCATGACACACGATCCAATGAAGCAATTGTCATAGTACTTGGTGTTGAGGTAATTTATATAAGGGATCTGTATCACCAACGTGATAACTTTATGAGACTGATATTACGCGCAGCCGCCACCCTAAAACTATAAAATACAAAGGTAAATACAGTAACTCTCAATACTTAAGAGCTACAATAAAGAAAATTAGTAACTGCGTAGGACCGCACTGTAGCTTTGTATACCCAAGGCAAAAGAACAGCTACTCCACACATTGAAGAAGGTGGTTTGGCAATAAATGCTCTTATAGGAACGTATAGATGAAGTTACTGACCTAATATTCATAGATGGACAAACAATACATTACTAAGACACGTAACTAGCTTGTGCTCTTATAGCAATGTAAGGATTGGCCTACTTAATTAGTAGGCCTATATAAGGATGACGGAATACCAGGTACCAAGATGTCAGGAAATTGATGATCGACTCCCAGAACAAACATGTATCCATGATAATATAGAAAGTAAATGACACAATAAGCCTGAAGTAAAAACACGTATTTAAATCTCTGCTCATTTTAGCTGCTCGTTGTTTAATTTGGTACAATGTGATCGGTTTCTGTAAAACAGCAAGAGAGATTCAGCCCATGCTAACTTACCTCACGGTTTTTAGAGCAGAAGCGAATAGGAAATGTTCTCCATTCTCATCTCAAGAAAGATCATTCCAGTATTCATCGCTACTGCTCAGATTTGAATTCTAGACTTTCAAATCGCGTTATCACCGTTCGCCGCTCCCGTAACCACTTTCATTAGTTTCTCGCTTCAAATGTGCAGTATGCGCCTCCCTGCCCTGAATGATTTAGTTACCATGGAAACACGACGGCTCTTCTCCTCCTCGCAAGCTGTGAATCTTGAGGAGACTAGCATGCCCGTCCTGTCATGCATGCTGAAAAGTTTTATTTTAAATTTATTCCTTTCTCTTCTGCTCGTTTTTCTGGTGCGCGCCCCTAATCTGTGCTGGAGCATCCATCGTGCTGATGAGAGCCCTTCACATCCCGCCAATATGTCTGCCCCATGAATACGTCATCGTGAGGCCACAGGCCAAGATAAGAGGAAGAAAGCGATGATAGAATGAATCTAGAATCACGCGCACAATCCTATGTGAAGAATACATATGGAGAGAGAAAGCTACAGAAATTGAAAGAAGATAAGAAACCTTTCTGACGCACAAGCTAGAAGATAACATCAAGTAACTGAAAGGAAATGTTGCAACTTGGAGGGAAATATATTGAATTTGCAGTGGAACGGCAAATAAGAATTTTACATACTTCCGAGGATTACTATTTCAGTAGAAAAATTTGCAATGGAACCTAAAATATGTCCAGTATACCTTTTTATTTTTTTATTTTTTTATTGTTTATTTAGTTATATATCGTTTATTTAAACATTTATTTTGTTTGTATTAGCCATTTGTTTTTATATTTGTCGTTAATTTATTTAGGTATTTGTACATTTTGTATTTTATTATATAATTATTTATTTATATATTTACTGTATTTATTTGTCGTTTGTTTCTTTGTTATTTATTTGTTAATTTATTGTTTATTTTATTTTTTATTTAATTTATTTACTTATATATTTATTTGTATACCGTTTATTTATTTATTTATTTATTTATTTTTATTTTGTTTTTATAATTACCTGATAATTTATTTATATATTTATTTATTTATTTATCGTTTTCTTAATTTATTTATTTATTTATATATTTATTAATTAATTAATGTATTGCTTATTTATTTAATGGTGTTTTTATTTTGTTTTTAAATTAATTATTTATTGATTTATTTCCCTTAAGAAGTATCTGAAGATTTTTTTTTTTTTTTTTTTTTTAGCGTATGGTTTTTAGTGCCGGGAGTGTCCGAGGACATGTTCGGCTCGCCTGTTTTTGTAGCTGCTTCGAGACGGACACCCAATGGGTGAGCTACAAGTACCGTTGGGGAGGGAAGGAGGGAAGTTGGAATGTAAGGACGAGGAGTTGGAAGGTAGCGGCTGTGGCCTATAGTTAGGGACCAACCCCGGCATTTGCCTGGAAGGAAGATGGGAAACCACAGAAGACCATCTTCAAGGTTGCCGGAGGGGGGATTCGAACCTCCTCGCCTCCCGGATGTGAGCGACTGCCATCAGTCATGCCGTAACCACCACGGCTAACTCGCCCGGTTATCTGAAGATAGAATAGGCCTATAAACTTTTATGACCCATTATTAAACCAAAGGAGATTTTCTTGGTGAAAACCCCACAAAATAAATGGAAAAATAAATCTACAATATTTTCTGTAAATTAGTTACTTGGCCGTAAAAACAATAATCCATGATGATTGTTGTATTTAGGGGCAGAGCATCTAAGCCAACAGCACCACATAACGCATTTTAAACACACATTTTGAGATGTTGAAATTTTTAAGAGCGTTAAAAATCCTTCAGTATGCCTTTCTTCGGAGGGGAAGTAAAGCCGGCGGTCCCATGTCATAGATTTATGGCATGTAAAAGATCCTTTCACAGACTAAACTTTGTAAAGCAAAATTTGTTAGGTTAGATTTCGTCAGAACGCTCTATCAAAGTTCCAACGTCCACCACTAGGTATCATTGCTATCCGGTGGCGAAAGTTGGAACTACTTGAAATTGAACGGAACTTGTAGCTCACCCTTTAGGGTGTCCGCTGGAAGCAGCTACAGACTCAGGCGAGCCGAACATGTCCTCGGACACTCCCGGCACTAAAAGCCATACGATAAATAAATAAATAATTAGAACTGGATCCCCAAAAGGAAAACCACTAAATTGAAATAAAATAAGAAATAACCTAATAATTACAATAACAAACAAAATTCTACGAAGTTAACGGGGCAATTGAAAAATACATAATCACAAATAAATATAAAACAAGATCCTTGTGTCACTTGACACAGGAATTGCTGGCCCTTACCCACTCTCCTCCATAAGACAGATGAGCAGAAAGTGCATCATCGGCTAATATGATTTTTGTTGTCAATACATTTTAGGGACTTGGAATATCTTGGCCATGGCCATCATTCCCGTGGAGTTTGTTAACAATAATGTTATTGGTTTTACGTCCCTTTTAAATAATGCGGCTTTTGGGGTCACCTGGGTGCCGGAATTTCACTCCGAATGAGAACTTTAACGTGTCAGTAAGGCAACTGACACTGCTCCCTCACATTTGCTCACCCTCAAATGCCAGCTGGCTGCACCAGGATTCGATTCTGCAACCTTGGGCACAGCAGGCGACAACGTTACTGCTGAGCCATGCAGCCAGTTCCCGTGTAGTTTGGTATGTGTTGAATTTGTCGGATAACCTGTATTTATGTGATGACTGTAGTAGTGTGTGTAGCTGTATAGTGACTTGAATTAAGGTAGGTACTATTCCGGCATTTGCCTGGAGAAAATGTGGCAAAACCCGGGGATAACCACACTCAGTATAGCCGCTGTAAGCACAAAGATTCGAACCTACGTCTCCGGACTCTCTGCAGCTGCCCGCGCGGATGTGGTGCGTGATTTAACGAGCAATGCTACACCGCAGGACTTGGCTAATATGATATTCAGTGAATCAGGCAATGTAGATTGCACTCAAGTTAACTGGATGTGAACCTTAAATCTCGACTGGCTGCGTGTCTCTGCGGTAAAGTTCTCGTTTGCTGTGCCCAAGGTTGCAAGATTGAATCCTGGCACAGTCAGTTGGCATTTGAGGGTGCGCAAATACGCGGGAGCCTTGTCAGTAGATTTAGTGGCACGTTAAAATAATGTACTCTTCGGGGCGAAATTCCGGCACCCCAGCGTCTCTGAAAGCCGCAGTAAAGGGACGTAAAACATACACTGTGACATTATTATTATCTAGAAATCTGTAGCTCACATTCCTAATAGGTTACTCTTAATGCGTTTGATACCTTTGTATAGGGCTAATATCACCTAAGATCTCACGCTACTGAAGTTTCTTCCTTGCGTTTCCAGTTCTTACTTGAAATGCCTGTTATACCGTATCCGTTCTGCTGAGGGTTTTGAATTATCGTTCACTTAGGTTCCGAGCTGTGAACATTATATGAAACCTAGGACATTTGTTTCTTCATAAAACAGCAGCCTCACTTCATTTCTCAGGTCGTATCAACAGATCCATTCCTTAAGATTGCTCCCCGCTTCTGGTGCGTCATTAATGTCTGCCAAGCTAACCCAAGGCAACCCTTGGGGTTATCCTCGGAGAGGGGTGATGAATAGCAGCCAGTGAGCCGAGCAACCAGGCACACTCAGGGTTAATGCCATAATCGAGGGTGACAGGCCGTAAAAAAAAGAAGGCGTTGGTCTTCTTCCCGCACAACCCTCAATGTTATTAATAAAGGTGTCGCCCGGGTAATTTAGACCAACGTCCCTGGGGAATTGAAGGGTGGGATAAAACAGGCGACCGAGATCTACTCCCGACATAGTTTCCTGAGTAGTCTAAACTGTTTAGCTGGCTGCCTGGTACTGCAGTAATTACTTTCTCTCCTGCTGTGCCCTTGGTTGCAGATTCGAATCCCAGCGCAGTCAGTTGTCATTTGAGGGTGTTTACAAGTAAAGGAGACGTAAGAGTAGATTTACTACTCATTTAACCCTTTATAGGGCAAAACTATTTTTTACTTTTTTGTGTTTTTACATTTTAATTTATTTTAATTATTAGTCAATATTACGGTATTAATGAAGCCTTCGTGGCTTAGGCGGCAGCACGCCGGCCTCTCACCGCTGGGTCCGTGGTTCGAATCCCGGTCACTCCAAGTGAGATCTGTGCTGGACAGAACGGAGGCAGACAGGTTTTTCTCCGGGTACTCCGGTTTTCCCTGTCAAATTTCATTCCAGCAACACTCTCCACTATCATTTCATTTCATCTGTCATTCATTTAATCATTGCCCCAGAGGAGTGCGTCAGGTCTCGGCAGCCGGCACATTCCATATCCTCGCAGCTAGGTGGGGGCTCCATTCATTCCATTCCTGACCCGGTCGGAGACTGGAAGCAGGCTGTGGATTTTCATTACGGAATTAATATTGTTACTTTTGTTTCTTCAATTTAATGTTTATATATTTATTTTTAATTTTTAATTTATGTTCTTTGCCTATAGAATTAATTTTGATATTTTATTTAATTAATTAATTAATTAACTAATTTTGTTCATTGAAGTTTTGCTTGTACAGTACTGTATTAATTCGTAGCATAAATGAGTACAACTTTTTTTTTTTTAGTCGTTTACCCTCCAGGTTGGTGGAACCCACGGACTCAGCGAGGGAACTCACCACTACCGCCTCTACGGGCAGTGTCCTGGAGCATGGAACATCTGGTCGGGAGGGATACAACTGGGGAGGTATTATGAGCACTTCACCCAGGCGGCCTCACCTGCGAAGCGAACAGGGGCCTCATGAGGGATGGTAAGGGATGGAAGATTGGGATGGATAGGCTAGCAAGAGGGAAGGAGGCGGCCGTGGCCTTACAGTAGGTACCATCCCGGCATTTGCCCGAAGACGAAGTGGGAAACCACGGAAAACCACTTCAAGGATGGCTGAGGTGGGAATCGAACCCCCTCTACTCATTTGGACCACCCGAGGCGGAGTAGACTCCGTTCCAGTCCTCATACCACTTTTCAAATTTCGTGGCAGAGCCGGGAATCGAACCCAGGATCTCCGGGGTGGCAGCTAACCATGCTGACCGCTACTCTGTTTAGTATGTTAATTTGTATATTTCTTTTGTTATTGTAAGTTTATTTATATTTTAGGTTGGTTGGTTGGTTGGTTGGTTCTTAAGTTTAGAGGCTGCGACAACGCGGTCATGTAGCCCCGTGAACTTTGGGTGTGTGTAGAATCTGTCTGATAACCGGTGTTAATTGTGATGACTGTAATAGTGTGTGTTATCTGTTTTTTAATTGAAGTACTGCAACTTGGATTTTTTCAAATAGTTCCTACTTTTGCCGCAAGCACCACCGTCAACGACTACTAGGCCAAGTTCAGAACTTAGCTACTAGACGCCACCGCAGTCGGCTGTTGGTAACGAACGTAGAAACCTAAGAGCGTTGTTTACATTCTTAACCTATCCAATTTAGCTTCACACAGGTGCAATTAGTGGAAGGTTCTTTAACATGCCATTAATCTATGACATGGGACCGCCGGCTTTACTTCCCCTCCGAAGGAAGGCATACTGAGGGATTTTTAACGCTCTCAAAAAATCCGACGGCTTCGGCCGGGTTTGAACCCGCTATCTTGGGCACAGAAGCTCAGCATGCTACCAACTACGCCACCGAAGCCGCTATTTATATTTTATTTTTACGTTTTAATTGTTAAATATTCTTAGTTTTAAATTTTAAAAAATATCCAACACATTACGTCAAGTAGATCAGTACGTAGGCCTATATAATATTTGATTTTTAGAAATACTAGCACATCGGCATGAAAATTCTCTGAAATTTGACTGAAGAATTCAACTATCAGCATCTTTGAAAGCATGAACTACCCCTATGACAGGTGGTTAATATAGAGACCACTATCCCATAAAGGGTTAAAGAGCCTCTTCAGGACAAAATTCTAGCACCTTGGCGTCTCTTTTAAAGTCAGAGCACTTAACTCTATATAAGTTAAAGGGCCGTGTATCAACCACCTACAGTACTATAAGAACAATTTATATTGTCAAATATGTTGATAGTTGAATTTCTCAACCATATGTTAAAGAATTCTCATTTGGAATTCCTGAAAACCAAATATTTCTCTATCACCATGTTCCAAATATTATTTTAATAAAAACTAGAGGACCCGTGCGAGAAATCTCGCATGTTCATAAACCACACTTTCCCCAATAGGTTTATAATGAGAGACTTAAGGAGAAAGGTTGCTTTAACACTCACCGGTTATTCGATATTAATGAAATTATAGGATTTGAGTACTCATTCCTTTGATTTACTGTTTCTGAAATCCATGCAAAATGATAAAGGAAAGACCTCATAATGTTAAAATGACGTGAAACAGGCTTCACAGCGGCCAAAATGTGAAGTGGACAGCAATTATGGAGCGTATGGAGTAAAGGTATCTGCAAATCGCACACTTGGTACTGAACCCTTATCATTGTGTCCAATAATAATGTTTCATATTTATTAAAAACGCTGGAAATACTAAATACATGATATGCTGGATATTTGAGTAAAATTGATGTAGCAAGCAAACTGGTCTTGGTAAGACGGGCTACGTGCTGGCTGGAAACTACCGACAGTTTCACAACCAATGCTATTCTTATTCTTCTGAGAAAATCAGGTATGACGCTGAGGCGTACGTGACCATCGACAGGCCACGATGATGGGTCCACGGCAAGGAGTGAGAGAGAGGAGAAGTGTCGTGACGTCAAAATAAGGGCGGGATTTGTAAGGTCAGAACTCCGACGCCAACTTAACTGAACAATAAGAGGATAGGACGCCAGAACATAGCATCAGTGTGTTTTTGCGCGCAAATCGGTTATAAAAGATCTAGCGATCGGTTTGCGTGTTCGGCGGCAGATTCGCGACCTGTGAGAAATTACAAGATTTTTGAGAGGTCACACATAATTATAGGCCCATTATTTAAAATATTGAGGAGCTGTTTCTCCCTCCATGGGAACTTTTAGGCTTTCTGTATATAAACAAATGTCTGAGATGAACCGGGGCACTCCTAATTATTCTTCGACAGTCAATTTAAGACGTCCTTTAGACGGTATGGTTTTAAAATTCTAGTTGTGTGTCGACAACGAAGTTATAAATTTCATAAATTGTGAGATGGCAATTAGCCATAGAATAGGGAAAGTCTACGATTCTGCATAGGACTATATGAGGAAATAAAATACTCATAGAGCAGATAGAACAGTTTTAAAACTTTAATTTAATTGTGTTTTAACAGCAGCAAGATGACGACCATGGAAAGAAGACAACAAGTTTCATCCTCCATTACCATGAGTGTTATGGGCTAAAAGGCCTAATGATGGGAGATGACGAGGCGGGAGGCCTCTGGAAAGCGGTTTAAGTGATGAGTATTAAAAATTGATTTATTGATTTTGGACGAGGGGAATCGCGAGAGATGTGTGGAACTTTGTACAGATTTTATTTGTGTGGTTTAATTTAAATTTAGGGTTTGATTTCTTAACTGACATGCATGTAGTAAATTTTGGCATTGCGTAACAATTATGTTGTACAGTAAATTTTGTAACTTATATGTTGTCCTTATGTATACGTAATTCCTATAGAGAAATGGCCGCATATGATTAACGTACCAATAAAAAGTATAGCCATGAATGAGAACCTAGGAACGACAATGATAAATGGACTGAATTACTGATATGTAAAACTAAAACTGGACGTGGGGGGAAAATTCGTATTTTAGTTGCTTTGATAACTCGGGCTAATTCTGATTCAAGTATTAATTCTTTATTGTCATTTGGACATGTTGTGTGTCATTTATCTGAGGGGTGTGCTGGATCATATGCTGCGACGAGATCTTCGAGAAAGTGCCACGTGTTTTGGGGTGTAAGTGTGATGATGAGGAAAGGTAAAGCCTGTCCTTGACTGCGACATCATTCCGGCAAATTAGTTACCCTTGGGGGTAAGTTTGACCTGGAGATGTGTTCTTAAAATTCCCTGAGAGGATGTTTTGAGATAATGTGAAATTTTGTTTTTACGCGTTTAACAGGTGGCGATTAGCAAAGGTTGCTGGACGCTGGCTATGGGCCAGAATCTATATTTAGCGTGGCACTCATTACTACGTTTGGGGAAGGAATCAGCCACTTACTCAGATAAGCGATAACAGACCCGGCTGTCCCCAGCTCTGTTATGACACGTAAATGTTTGCTTTAAAGCCTAATGAGTTAAGGTTATTTTATTTGGTTTAATTTGGGGAGTTGCCATGTTGTCGATCCAAGGTTTTTTTTAATCATGACTACGACTTATTTGTTCATTTTAAAACGCCAAATTTTCTGGCGTGAATTTAAAAAAAAATATTTGTTGTTGTTGGCTCTTATTTCCAAGGCCATTGTATTCATTATAAATATAATTTGGCAACCGGCCAAACTTGTTCATGTCATGTTATGCTTTCCTAGTGTTTGAGGTATAAGACGGAAATTCCTCTGCCCTTATTTTAAATAATACACATGAGTATTTGGTTGTGGTAATCTAAGGTTAGAGCATGTCAGTAGTGTATTTAAATACGTAATTGTTGTTCCCACATTTCCGTGATTCGTCTTCGCAGTACGGAGTTCGTTCCCGAACCGACTCTGTTGGTCGGAAACGAGCGCCCTTCAAAGTGCTCATTACTTGAACTAGTCTTAAAACGCGTGTCGCTCATAAATATTAAATTCTTGTACTTTTTATTTGTTTGTTATTTTTGGATCTTGTGATCCGTTTTCTTTTGTTACTTTGAATTAAGTGACATTGCAGTCACAACGCTTGTTTGACAGCTGTCATGCCGTGTTATCATGGTACGTTAGACTAGTCAGTGTCAGATCTGTTCACGTGCGAGTGAACTAATTTAAGGGTGGTTTATTGTTAAGAAAGAATAGGTAGAAAACCGTGGATCACTCAGGATATACTAGAATTGATGGATGAAAGGCGGATACACAAGAATGTAAGAGATGAAAAGGGGAAAGCAGAATACAGACGTCTGAGAAATGAGGTTAACAAGAAGTGCAAGGAAGCAAAAGAAGAATGGTTGAAAGAGAAATGTGCAGGTATAGAAAATTGTCTGAAATTAGGAAAAGTAGACACAGCTTATCGAAGGATTAAGAATACTTTTGGGGAAAAGAAGACTAAGTGCTGTAATATTAAGGACAAAAATGGAAAGCCTCTAACAGATAGGGAAGAAAAGGTTGAGAGATGGAAAGCTTACATAGAGAGTTTGTATAAGGGAAAGGAGATTGAGAATCATGTAATGGAAAGGGAGGAGGAAATTGATGAGGATGCGAAAGGAGATTTAATATTGAGATCAGAATTTGATAGAGCTTTGGAAGACTTAAGCAGGAACAAAGCACCAGGCATAGATGATATACCGATTGAGTTGCTACGCTGCATAGGAGATGAAGGTCTGATCAGGTTATTTCACTTGGTGTGTAGGATTTATGAGACAGGTGAGGTACCCCCTGATTTCAAGAAGAATGTAATCATCCCTATACCAAAGAAAGTGGGAGCTGACAGATGTGAAGATTACCGTACAATCAGCTTGATTACTCATGCTTCAAAGATCCTGTCTAGAATAATTTACAAGAGGATTGAAAGCCAGATAGAAACGGAGTTGGGTGAAGACCAATTTGGTTTCAGGAGAAATGTAGGAACAAGGGAAGCTGTACTAAGTCTTAGGCTGATTTTGGAAGGTAGAATAAGGAAAGATAAGAGAACGTTCATGGCTTTTGTAGACTTAGAAAAGGCTTTTGATAACGTTGATTGGACTAAATTGTTTGACATTTTGAAATCCATTGGAATAAAGTACAGGGATAGGAGGGTGATATACAATCTATACAGAAACCAGACAGCAGTCATTCGAGTTGAAGGACATGAGAGAGAAGCTGGTATTCAGAAAGGTGTAAGGCAAGGCTGCAACTTATCACCCATACTTTTCAATCTTTACATTGAACAAGCAATGAAGGAAATTAGAGAAAAATGTAAAGTGGGAGTGAAGATTCAAGGAGAAATAATTTCAACTCTGAGATTTGCTGATGACATCGTCATCTTGGCCGACAAGCCTGAGGATTTGAATGAGTTTTTGAATGGTATGGACTCAGTCTTACGGAAAGAATTCATGATGAAAATTAATAAATGTAAAACAAAAATACTGGAATGCAGCCGAAATAAATCAGAAACCTCTATGGAGATCAAATTGGCAGGTGAAAAGCTGAAGGGAGTAGGAGACTTCTGTTACTTAGGAAGCAGAATAACCAGTGATGGACGAAGCAAAGAGGATATAAAAAGTAGGTTGGCTCAGGCAAAGAAAGCATTTCTACAAAAAAGGAATCTGTTGACATCGAATATAGATTTAGGTATTAGGAAGTCATTTTTGAAAGCCTTTGTCTGGAGTGTGGCGCTCTATGGAAGTGAAACTTGGACTATTGGTGCAGCAGAAAAGAGGAGAATTGAAGCATTTGAAATGTGGTGTTACAGGAGAATGATGAAGATCAGATGGGTAGATAGGGTTACAAACGAAGAGGTATTAAGACGAGTGGGAGAGGAGAGATGTTTCTGGCGACTGCTAATGAAGAGAAGAGATAGGTTGGTAGGACACATACTAAGACATCCAGGAATAGCAAGCTTAGTTATGGAAGGAAGGGTCGAGGACAAGAACTGTAGGGGTAGACCAAGGTTAGAATATGTTAAACAGATTGCCTTGGATGTAGGGTGTGGTAGCTATGTAGAGATGAAACGTTTAGCTCAGGACAGGGAGGCATGGAGAGCTGCATCAAACCAGTCAAAAGGCTGAAGACTCAAACAACAACATATTGTTAAGTGTTTTTTATGTTTGATTCAGTTATTAAATTTCATTTGTTAGTAGATCCTGTTGTTTTCTTGGCTTTGTAATAATTAGATAACCTTATGAACCCTGGAAGTTATTTTGATAGCCTAAAATCTCTAAATCACATTCACAAGAATCCATTACGACCCCGAAACTTCGAATCTTGTCTACATGCTATTTTCCAAGGGTATATAAGAGTTACCTTGGTGCCCAACGTGGGTAATTTGTGTTTTAGAGTAAACAAATAGATCACCGGCATGTGATAAGTTTATTAACGTAAGTTAGGTGAAGATAGTACCGCCAAATGTTTGAAAATATAAGTCATGGAGTTAGCAATAAAGTAAATTTGGAACAAGTTAAGTGTTTGAACTTTGATTAAAATTAGAACAAACTGTTCCAGGCGCCCAATAAAATTAAATTAGCTTTGTATAGAAAAGCCAAACTCAAAGAATTATTTGACAGGAAGGTTAGGCCTTAAAAACTAATTAATACACTATTAATTGGTTAAAATTTGTAATTGAAGTAAGGTCGGGAAGATTAAAACTGAATCAAAGGTTAAAAATTAAATGGAATAATAAACAAGAGTTTAGTGCTTTTCAGTCGGTCAACACGAATGTACCCAAAAGAGATGGGTTATGCCCTAATCCTGAAATAAATTACCTGAGATTAATAAAACACTAGGATGACCAGTTTCGATCGTCAAGCGATCATCATCAGATCCAATACACTTAGGCTATAAAATCTATGTTTGAAATACAGGTGAAAATATTTACAATATGTACAATTATTTAGTTGCAGTATTGGTACTGCAACTGTCAGTGTATGCTAAATGCAGTATATATGTTAGGTGAAATGCTAAATGGTGATGGCTATCCGGAGATTGTACTTTAGAGAGATTATATGGTTGTAAACTATGGTTAAACTATAAAATTTTAGGCTAACTACTTATCTGATTGTCTTCCGTACTACAGCTATTCGCAGTTTTCGTGCTCACTTGAACTCGCTGTGCGGTCGACTGCGGTGGTTATTTTAACGACTGGTTTTTCCCTGCCTCCCCCCCCCCCCCCTGTCCCTACGTGCTGTGGGGAGTGATCGCGATGTGTTTATGTGAGGTGTTGCCAACCTAGATAAGATGTATGTTATTGAATAAGGTGGATCTACAATTATTAAAGACCGTGGATTAGTCCTCGCCACGCGTGGAGCATAACCCATTCGAACTAAGCGTTGACGGTCTTATGAGGACGTCCCGGCACCTTTAATACTGCCTCTAATATGGGCCTTGGTTTATTGCAGAAGAAAAGTACATCGTACACCTGATCCAGATAACATTTACCTATTAAAAACCCCCTAATTTCCCCCCTTTTTTATCTAGCTTGGCTGTGTCGCTAAATTGTGTTTTGTTTCCGACAGGGGGTGTTTTTTAGTAGCGTGAAGAGGGGTGAGCTCTCCATGAACGTGTGTTCATTTAGATTGTTGGGATTGTTTCGTTTGGCTAGGTGTATCTCGATTGCTTCCTTTATGTCAAGAGCTCTGCCTTTCGATTCGTGATGGATTATTTTAAGGTCCGACTCTATGTTGGTAAAGCTATGCCCTGCGTCACACATATGTTCGCACACGGCTGAATGTGTTCCGTATCTTATCGCATTTCTATGTTCATTATAACGTGTGTCTACTCGCCTTCCACTCTGCCCGATGTAATTAGCTTGACAATCGGTGTCTTGGCACGTTATAGAATATACCCCTGACCTTGAATACGGGTCACGTTTATCTAGATTACTATTTAGGAGGTGCCTAACGGTTGTGTTTTTCGTCGTGAAAGCTATCTTTATGCTTTGCTTTTTGAATAGGTTAGTGATTTTATATGTATTCGCATTCACATAGTTGAAACGCGCAAATTTTTTCTCATTACTGTCCGGTTTGGGAATCGTTTTATCTTTATTTTTATGTTTGGCTATAATTTGATTTATTTTGCTTGGCGAGAAGTTGTTTTCCTTTGCTATTTGCATAATAGTTCTTATTTCCTTATTATAGTTGTCTTTTGACATGGGTATGTTTAAAGCCCTGTGCACCATTGAATTGAAACCCGCTAGTTTGTGCGTACTGGGGTGATTAGACTGATTGTCGATTGCATGCGAGGTTTGTGTTGCTTTCCGGAATATGGAATATGAAAGGTCGTTGTCTTTACGTTCAATAGTTATATCGAGATAATTTATTTTCCGGTCTATTTCGGATTCCTTAGTGAATTTGATAGAATGGTGAAGGCTATTAATGGATTGGAGAATTGTTTCTTCGCTTGTTAGTTCAGTATCGTAGATGCAAATTACATCATCTACGTATCTTTTCCATATTACTATTCCCTTTGTAGAAGTCTTTTCTAAGAACGCATTTTCTAGTGCATTGATGAAGATGTCAGCGATTAACCCACTTAGTGGCGATCCCATTGCTAGGCCTTCTCTCTGTGTGTATATTTTATTGTCGAATTGAAACACGTTTTGGGTGAGAACGACCCTCAGTAATCTCACAATCTCTTCAATTTCTTTTACCGAATTGTTGGATTTTAAGTTGTTTTCGATAGTGTTGATTGCTTCAATAATCGGAATATTGGTGTACATGTTAGTTACGTCGAAGGATACTAGCCTGAAGCTAGGTTTCATTTGTAGGGTGTTCAATGCTGTTACTAGTTCTGTTGTGTTCTTTACAGAGTTGTTTTTGTCGTTGGAAAGACGGCATTTTAAGATTTTTAGTAACTCTTTGCTGATTTTGTAATTAGGGGCATTCCTACAATTGACTATTGGTCTCATTGGGCATTCCTTTTTGTGTATTTTTGGTTGTCCCCTCAATGACGGTATTTTCGGGTTCATGTTTATTAGTTTTGATTTTTCGGCTTTGGTCAGTATGTATTCTGTTTCTTTTAGCGCACTTTTTATTTGTTTTTGGAATTTGTTGGTGGGGTCTTTTGTTAATTCCTTGATTTCGTTGTTGTTTAGGAATTCGACTGTTTTTTCAATGTATTCTGTTTTGTTCAAAATTACTGTAGTGTTTCCCTTATCTGCTTTTGTGATGATTAAGTCATGTTCTTTTATTTTTTGTTTCAACGACTTTATTTCTTTGATTTGTTTGTTGTTTTGAATGTTATTGCTATCGCCCTCTCGTTTGAGGATTTATTTGGCTTCGTTGGTGGCGAGATTTTTGGTTAATTCCCTGTCTTCTGCTGGGAGCTTGTGACTGGCTATCTCAATATCTGTGATTAACTGTTTTATATTGTGGTTCGTGTGTGCGTCTGTGCAGTTGTATTTCAAACCTTTGTCTAACATATTCATTTCACCTTGAGAAAAGGTTACGTTCGTTCTGTTGTTTACTCTGCTGTGGAAATTGAATTCATTGTTATTCGTGTGTTGTTCGTTAGATTGATGGTTCTGTGTTTCTCCTAGTTTTCTTAATTTATTTTCTAGCGTTTCATGCTTCCTCGTTGCTCTGATTTTGATGGTGTCATGTAGGTGTTCGGTGAAGCTGTCCCATTGGGCTGCGTGCCAGAAATTACTTAGTTGCAATTGAATGTCGTATAATTGTTGGTTAATTTTTTGCTTTCTTATGTATGCAAATCTTAATTCGTTTTTTATCCAAAGCGCTTTGGCTTGTTTAGTTGAAATGATCGAGGCTGGTGTGTTCGGTACGGTTTTAATTGGTACGTATTTAGGGGTGAGGTTTAGTTCTATACATTTTTTGTTGAACCAAATTGACTTGTCTAAATTCATGAGTTTAAGCCTGAGTGATTTGAATTTCTTGGCTTCACGATTTGCCTGACTAGCCGTGAACATTGTGGTGTTTGAAGCCATAATTTCAGTGTTGCCTTAGTAAACAAGAGTTTAGTGCTTTTCAGTCGGTCAACACGAATGTACCCAAAAGAGATGGGTTATGCCCTAAT
This sequence comes from Meconema thalassinum, assembly GCA_946902985.2. Lineage (NCBI taxonomy): Eukaryota > Metazoa > Arthropoda > Insecta > Orthoptera > Tettigoniidae > Meconema > Meconema thalassinum. The sequence goes on from OX336388.2 coordinate 675,688,526, forward strand.
CCTGAAATAAATTACATGAGATTAATAAAACACTAGGATGACCAGTTTCGATCGTCAAGCGATCATCATCAGATCCAATACACTTAGGCTATAAAATCTATGTTTGAAATACAGGTGAAAATATTTACAATATGTACAATTATTTAGTTGCAGTATTGGTACTGCAACTGTCAGTGTATGCTAAATGCAGTATATATGTTAGGTGAAATGCTAAATGGTGATGGCTATCCGGAGATTGTATTTTAGAGAGATTATATGGTTGTAAACTATGGTTAAACTATACAATTTTAGGCTAACTACTTATCTGATTGTCTTCCGTACTACAGCTATTCGCAGTTTTCGTGCTCACTTGAACTCGCTGTGCGGTCGACTGCGGTGGTTATCTTAACGACTGGTTTTTCCCTGCCTTCCCCCCCCCCCTCTGTCCCTACGTGCTGTGGGGAGTGATCGCGATGTGTTTATGTGAGGTGTTGCCAACCTAGATAAGATGTATGTTATTGAATAAGGTGGATCTACAATTATTAAAGACCGTGGATTAGTCCTCGCCACGCGTGGAGCATAACCCATTCGAACTAAGCGTTGACGGTCTTATGAGGACGTCCCGGCACCTTTAATACTGCCTCTAATATGGGCCTTGGTTTATTGCAGAAGAAAAGTACATCGTACACCTGATCCAGATAACATTTACCTATTAAATACCCCCTAATTTCCCCCCTTTTTATCTAGCTTGGCTGTGTCGCTAAATTGTGTTTTGTTTCCGACAGGGGGTGTTTTTTAGTAGCGTGAAGAGGGGTGAGCTCTCCATGAACGTGTGTTCATTTAGATTGTTTGGATTGTTTCGTTTGGCTAGGTGTATCTCGATTGCTCGATTAGGGGTTTTTAATAGGTAAATGTTATCTGGATCAGGTGTACGATGTACTTTTCTTCTGCAATAAACCAAGGCCCATATTAGAGGCAGTATTAAAGGTGCCGGGACGTCCTCATAAGACCGTCAACGCTTAGTTCGAATGGGTTATGCTCCACGCGTGGCGAGGACTAATCCACGGTCTTTAATAATTGTAGATCCACCTTATTCAATAACATACATCTTATCTAGGTTGGCAACACCTCACATAAACACATCGCGATCACTCCCCACAGCACGTAGGGACAGGGGGGGGGGGAAGGCAGGGAAAAACCAGTCGTTAAGATAACCACCGCAGTCGACCGCACAGCGAGTTCAAGTGAGCACGAAAACTGCGAATAGCTGTAGTACGGAAGACAATCAGATAAGTAGTTAGCCTAAAATTTTATAGTTTAACCATAGTTTACAACCATATAATCTCTCTAAAGTACAATCTCCGGATAGCCATCACCATTTAGCATTTCACCTAACATATATACTGCATTTAGCATACACTGACAGTTGCAGTACCAATACTGCAACTAAATAATTGTACATATTGTAAATATTTTCACCTGTATTTCAAACATAGATTTTATAGCCTAAGTGTATTGGATCTGATGATGATCGCTTGACGATCGAAACTGGTCATCCTAGTGTTTTATTAATCTCATGTAATTTATTTCAGGATTAGGGCATAACCCATCTCTTTTGGGTACATTCGTGTTGACCGACTGAAAAGCACTAAACTCTTGTTTACTAAGGCAACACTGAAATTATGGCTTCAAACACCACAATGTTCACGGCTAGTCAGGCAAATCGTGAAGCCAAGAAATTCAAATCACTCAGGCTTAAACTCATGAATTTAGACAAGTCAATTTGGTTCAACAAAAAATGTATAGAACTAAACCTCACCCCTAAATACGTACCAATTAAAACCGTACCGAACACACCAGCCTCGATCATTTCAACTAGACAAGCCAAAGCGCTTTGGATAAAAAACGAATTAAGATTTGCATACATAAGAAAGCAAAAAAATAACCAACAATTATACGACATTCAATTGCAACTAAGTAATTTCTGGCACGCAGCCCAATGGGACAGCTTCACCGAACACCTACATGACACCATCAAAATCAGAGCAACGAGGAAGCATGAAACGCTAGAAAATAAATTAAGAAAACTAGGAGAAACACAGAACCATCAATCTAACGAACAACACACGAATAACAATGAATTCAATTTCCACAGCAGAGTAAACAACAGAACGAACGTAACCTTTTCTCAAGGTGAAATGAATATGTTAGACAAAGGTTTGAAATACAACTGCACAGACGCACACACGAACCACAATATAAAACAGTTAATCACAGATATTGAGATAGCCAGTCACAAGCTCCCAGCAGAAGACAGGGAATTAACCAAAAATCTCGCCACCAACGAAGCCAAAAAAATCCTCAAACGAGAGGGCGATAGCAATAACATTCAAAACAACAAACAAATCAAAGAAATAAAGTCGTTGAAACAAAAAATAAAAGAACATGACTTAATCATCACAAAAGCAGATAAGGGAAACACTACAGTAATTTTGAACAAAACAGAATACATTGAAAAAACAGTCGAATTCCTAAACAACAACGAAATCAAGGAATTAACAAAAGACCCCACCAACAAATTCCAAAAACAAATAAAAAGTGCGCTAAAAGAAACAGAATACATACTGACCAAAGCCGGAAAATCAAAACTAATAAACATGAACCCGAAAATACCGTCATTGAGGGGACAACCAAAAATACACAAAAAGGAATGCCCAATGAGACCAATAGTCAATTGTAGGAATGCCCCTAATTACAAAATCAGCAAAGAGTTACTAAAAATCTTAAAATGCCGTCTTTCCAACGTCAAAAACAACTCTGTAAAGAACACAACAGAACTAGTAACAGCATTGAACACCCTACAAATGAAACCTAGCTTCAGGCTAGTATCCTTCGACGTAACTAACATGTACACCAATATTCCGATTATTGAAGCAATCAACACTATCGAAAACAACTTAAAATCCAACAATTCGGTAAAAGAAATTGAAGAGATTGTGAGATTACTGAGGGTCGTTCTCACCCAAAACGTGTTTCAATTCGACAATAAAATATACACACAGAGAGAAGGCCTAGCAATGGGATCGCCACTAAGTGGGTTAATCGCTGACATCTTCATCAATGCACTAGAAAATGCGTTCTTAGAAAAGACTTCTACAAAGGGAATAGTAATATGGAAAAGATACGTAGATGATGTAATTTGCATCTACGATACTGAACTAACAAGCGAAGAAGCAATTCTCCAATCCATTAATAGCCTTCACCATTCTATCAAATTCACTAAGGAATCCGAAATAGACCGGAAAATAAATTATCTCGATATAACTATTGAACGTAAAGACAACGACCTTTCATATTCCATATTCCGGAAAGCAACACAAACCTCGCATGCAATCGACAATCAGTCTAATCACCCCAGTACGCACAAACTAGCGGGTTTCAATTCAATGGTGCACAGGGCTTTAAACATACCCATGTCAAAAGACAACTATAATAAGGAAATAAGAACTATTATGCAAATAGCAAAGGAAAACAACTTCTCGCCAAGCAAAATAAATCAAATTATAGCCAAACATAAAAATAAAGATAAAACGATTCCCAAACCGGACAGTGATGAGAAAAAATTTGCGCGTTTCAACTATGTGAATGCGAATACATATAAAATCACTAACCTATTCAAAAAGCAAGGCATAAAGATAGCTTTCACGACGAAAAACACAACCGCTAGGCACCTCCTAAATAGTAATCTAAATAAACGTGACCCGTATTCAAGGTCAGGGGTATATTCTATAACGTGCCAAGACACCGATTGTCAAGCTAATTACATCGGGCAGAGTGGAAGGCGAGTAGACACACGTTATAATGAACATAGAAATGCGATAAGATACGGAACACATTCAGCCGTGTGCGAACATATGTGTGTGACGCAGGGCATAGCTTTACCAACATAGAGTCGGACCTTAAAATAATCCATCACGAATCGAAAGGCAGAGCTCTTTACATAAAGGAAGCAATCGAGATATACCTAGCCAAACGAAACAATCCCAACAATCTAAATGAACACACGTTCATGGAGAGCTCACCCCTCTTCACGCTACTAAAAAACACCCCCTGTCGGAAACAAAACACAATTTAGCGACACAGCCAAGCTAGATAAAAAAAGGGGGGAAATTAGGGGGTTTTTAATAGGTAAATGTTATCTAGATCAGGTGTACGATGTACTTTTCTTCTGCAATAAACCAAGGCCCATATTAGAGGCAGTATTAAAGGTGCCGGGACGTCCTCATAAGACCGTCAACGCTTAGTTCGAATGGGTTATGCTCCACGCGTGGCGAGGACTAATCCACGGTCTTTAATAATTGTAGATCCACCTTATTCAATAACATACATCTTATCTAGGTTGGCAACACCTCACATAAACACATCGCGATCACTCCCCACAGCACGTAGGGACAGGGGGGGAAGTCAGGGAAAAACCAGTCGTTCAGATAACCACCGCAGTCGACCGCACAGCGAGTTCAAGTGAGCACGAAAACTGCGAATAGCTGTAGTACGGAAGACAATCAGATAAGTAGTTAGCCTAAAATTTTATAGTTCAACCATAGATTACAACCACATAATCTCTCTAAAGTACAATCTCCGGATAGCCATCACCATTTAGCATTTCACCTAACATATATACTGCATTTAGCATACACTGACAGTTGCAGTACCAATACTGCAACTAAATAATTGTACATATTGTAAATATTTTCACCTGTATTTCAAACATAGATTTTATAGCCTAAGTGTATTGGATCTGATGATGATCGCTTGACGATCGAAACTGGTCATCCTAGTGTTTTATTAATCTCATGTAATTTATTTCAGGATTAGGGCATAACCCATCTCTTTTGGGTACATTCGTGTTGACCGACTGAAAAGCACTAAACTCTTGTTTACTAAGGCAACACTGAAATTATGGCTTCAAACACCACAATGGAATAATAAGTAAATTATACTTAGTGATGCTATAGTTTGTGGGAGTAATTTAAAGTAAATGAACTGAGTATGTAAAGGTTTAATGTGTGTATATTTAATATATGTGAGCGCGCGTATCCAGGGCTCCGCCCTTATGTTATTTCCCTATGTCTCAAAAATATTATTGTTGTGATGGCAACTCTGGGAGAAATCCGCGAAGTGATTGAATTAGCATCCGCTCGTACGCGAGAACAACTTAGTGAGATGAGAAAGGACATAACCAATGAAATACAGACACAGTTAGCGGCAAATAGTATAGAAATGCAGACACAGTTAGCGGCAAATAGTGAAGAAATGCAGACACAGTTAGCGGCTAATAATAAACAATCGGAAGAAATACAGACACAGTTAAACACAAAACTATCTGAAGTTAACTAGAATATAAATCAGAAAATCGCTACACAAAACATTCTGGTTAGTGAGCAATTACATAGGCAGTCTGAGAAAAACAATGAAATGTTAAACGCACAAGACGAAAGGAACACTCAAAATCTAGCTGCGCTAACGGTAGAAATCAAAGAGCACACAAAAGAACAGCTAATCCAATTAACAAAGGACGTTAGCACTAACAATACCAAACAATTAGGCTTAATAAAAGGTATCGAAGATTCGTTTAAAAAGGAAATAAAAGGAATGGATGAGACTGTTATGGCAAAACTAGCACAAATCGAGCAAGCGTGTTTGACCAACTCATCTGAGATTAAAGAAGCACACACAAACTTAGAAAAAAGGTTTGAGAAGATCGAACAAGGGACACAGGGTATGCAAGATCAGATAATTACAGTAGATAACAATATCACTGGCGTAGTGACGGAACTCAACAAATTAGAAATACAATCAATTGAGAAATGGAAAAAGTTAGAAATTGACCAGGAAGAAATTAAACAAACATTAGAGCAGAACAACATTTCTCTGGGAGAAAGGATAGATAAACTCGAAGATAATCAGGATGCTAATCAACAGGAAGTCGAAAAGCACATTGATAAATTGAAGGATACTATTAGAAAAGATTGGACCAAGATGAGCGCTGATTCGAAAGATGAACGGCTCGCAGTAAGCAAGAAGCTAGGGGAAAATAACGCGAAAATACAGGCGTTAGAAGAAAATATGAAGTTAAGATTTCAAATTCAAGAGGACCGCATGATAAAATCGGAATTGCAGTCACTTGGACATAATACGATGTTTGCGACACTAATGGAAAAGGGGAAAGGGGGAGAATGCGGAAAGAGAGCACACAGTAGACAGCCACGAGCTTGGGCAAAGTCCAAGAACGATAGACACGCAAGCATTCCAGAATTATGAGGGTCGTAGCTCGACACCTCAAAACACACAACTTCCCACGCAAGTTATACAAGTCATCCGTGGAAACGAATTTAAACCGAATACGTTTTTACCAGAGAGCGAAGGGACACCTAAAGCTTTCTTAAGAGAACTGACAGAATATTTTACGGACCAAAATGTTAGCTCAACGCGACAATTAAGAATGGTTGAAAAATATTTGGCGGGCTCAGCACTTACGTGGTATCTTGGATTTAAGAACACATTCAAATCAATGGAAGGGTTCCAGAATGCCTTCCTAAGCAAATATTGGAGTGGTTCATATCAACAAAGCTTGCGAATGGACTTATACTTGCGCAAATACCATTCCACGCATCAGACGAAATATGCAGATTTTTTCGCCATGCAACTTGTCAAATTGCAGGATATTGATAATCCCCCGAGCGAAATGGAGCTAATAACTACTATAGGAAAACAGATGCCTATTAGCGTTCAGCAATTCTTGGTGGCGGCAAATATTACGACCGTGGTCCTGGCAGAAGAGGTATTAAGGAGGATAGATGAAACCACTAATTACATCAACCCGAGAGAGAAGAGACAGATAGAGTTAGTTAATGCAGTCGAAGTAGTCAAGACACCGAACAAAAACACGAGGTCGCAAGCTACAAACACTGGGGATAATCAAAGACGGCAGAATACCGAAGAATATGAGCCGAGATCTCAACCGAGATATGAAAATAGGGACAAAAACCATTACAATCAGGAATAAACTAACCGCTACCGGAACACAAACAATCAGCAGTGGCGAGATAATAGGAGATACCAAACGTCATACAATATGGATAATAATAATAACGCACCTTATAATCAGGGATGGCGTGGAAGACACTATAATCAACAATACAGGCCCAGGGACAATAGGCGTTACAACCAACAACATAACGCACAAGATAACCAGCGGTTTAACGAGCGATCGGATCCAAGGGTGGATCAAAGAAATTGGAACGAGAGACACGCTGAGTCACAACAGTACCTGGAGAATCCACGTAACATAGAGGGAAACATTAGGGATAAATGGGAAAGAGCAATAGATCGGCGGAAGAATCCCGACACCCACGAGGAAGAAAACGGAACACATCAAATGTTGGAGGCCATGCATGTAGAAACCCAGAGATATTTGGAGGAGCTGCATGGAGGAGAAGAAAATAGAGCAGCCGACAATAGGAAACAGATGAATAACAGGAGAGATTCGCAGGCAGCGTCAGGCAAGGGTCTCGAAATATGGTGAAGAAATTTATCGTACGGGAATCGGAGAAGAAGAAGGGAGAAGGAAGAAGATGGCAACGCGGGAGAGAAGAAGGAGATGACATCACGGGAGAATGGAGAAAAGACAGGAGCGGCATAAGGAAGTTCAACTAGGGTTTATGAATTTAGGTAACAACGCCTACAGAGTCCGGGAGGTGAGCACAGGAAACATGGCAGTGCATAATATCAAACTTAAAATTGTATCATCAGAGAGAGCCATACGAACCGAGAAATAATGTTACTGCAGCAAATTAAACATTCGCGTGATAACATACAACAAAAGATACGGGGGTACACTAGTAGTGTATGCGCTCGAAAGACGGCCCTGACGTGTTTACAAATTCAGGCGGAAGTTGTAAATGAGCAATGTTGATGTTTTGAAAGAGTGAGAGGGGAGACGAGTAGCGAGGAAAGAGGCCGGAGGGCACAAGCGTACAGGAATTTCCTAATGAGTTTGGAGCGAGACGGCTACTGAAACAGACAGAGGCGGACAGTCATTATACTTTGAGGGTGACCAGAAACTTCAAATTTGAGCCAGAAAAGAAGAGGGTGTGAAATTCGACTTCATATTGAGTTCAAATTTCATCAACTAGGGGTCAGATGGACCCTTATCATTGTGTCCAATAATAATGGTTCATATTTATTTAAAATCGCTGGAAATACTAAATACATGATATGTTGGATATTTGAGTAAAATTGATGTAGCAAGCAAACTGGTCTTGGTAAGACGGGCTACGTGCTGGCTGGAAACTACCGACAGTTTCACAACCAATGCTATTCTTATTCTTCTGAGAAAATCAGGTATGACGCTGAGGCGTACGTGACCATAGACAGGCCACGATGATGGGTCCACGGCAAGGAGTGAGAGAGAGAGGAGAAGTGTCGTGACGTCAAAATAAGGGCGGGATTTGTAAGGTCAGAACTCCGACGCCAACTTAACTGAACAATAAGAGGATAGGACGCCAGAACATAGCATCAGTGTGTTTTTGCGCGCAAATCGGTTATAAAAGATCTAGCGATCGGTTTGCGTGTTCGGCGGCAGATTCGCGACCTGTGAGAAATTACAAGATTTTTAAGAGGTCACACATAATTATAGGCCCATTATTTAAAATATTGAGGAGCTGTTTCTCCCTCCATGGGAACTTTTAGGCTTTCTGTATATAAACAAATGTCTGAGATGAACCGGGGCACTCCTAATTATTCTTCGACAGTCAATTTAAGACGTCCTTAAGACGGTATGGTTTTTAAATTATAGTTGTGTGTCGACAACGAAGTTATAAATTTCATAAATTGTGAGATGGCAATTAGCCATAGAATAGGGAAAGTCTACGATTCTGCATAGGACTATATGAGGAAATAAAATACTCATAGAGCAGATAGAACAGTTTTAAAACTTTAATTTAATTGTGTTTTAACAGCAGCAAGATGACGACCATGGAAAGAAGACAACAAGTTTCATCCTCCATTACCATGAGTGTTATGGGCTAAAAGGCCTAATGATGGGAGATGACGAGGCGGGAGGCCTCTGGAAAGCGGTTTAAGTGATGAGTATTAAAAAATTGATTTATTGATTTTGGACGAGGGGAATCGCGAGAGATGTGTGGAACTTTGTACAGATTTTATTTGTGTGGTTTAATTTAAATTTAGGGTTTGATTTCTTAACTGACATGCGTGCAGTAAATTTTGGCATTGCGTGACAAATATGTTGTACAATAATTTTGTAACTTAAATGTTGTCCTTATGTATACGTAATTCTTATAGCGAAATGGCCGCATATGATTAACGTACCAATAAAAAGTATAGCCATGAATGAGAACCTAGGAACGACAATGATAAATGGACTGAATTAATGATGTGTAAAACTAAAACTAGACGTGGGGGGAAAATTAGTATTTTAGTTGCTTTGATAACTCGGGCTAATTCTGATTCAAGTATTAATTCTTTATTGTCATTTGGACATGTTGTGTGTCATTCATCTGAGGGGTGTGCTGGATCATATGCTGCGACGAGATCTTCGAGAAAGTGCCACGTGTTTTTGAGTGTAAGTGTGATGATGAGGAAAGGTAAAGCCTGTCCTTGACTGCAACATCATTCCGGCAAATTAGTTACCCTTGGGGGTAAGTTTGACCTGGAGATGTGTTCTTAAAAATCCCTGAGAGGATGTTTTGAGATAATGTGATATTTTGTTTTTACGCGTTTAACAGGTGGCGATTAGCAAAGGTTGCTGGACGCTGGCTATGGGCCAGAATCTATATTTAGCGTGGCACTCATTACTACGTTTGGGGAAGGAATCAGCCACTTACTCAGATAAGCGATAACAGACCCGGCTGTCCCCAGCTCTGTTATGACACGTAAATGTTTGCTTTAAAGCCTAATGAGTTAAGGTTATTTTATTTGGTTTAATTTGGGGAGTTGCCATGTTGTCGATCCAAGGTTTTTTTTATCATGACTACGACTTATTTGTTCATTTTAAAACGCCAAATTTTCTGGCGTGAATTTAAAAAAAAAATTGTTGTTGTTGGCTCTTATTTCCAAGGCCATTGTATTCATTATAAATGTAATTTGGCAACCGGCCAAACTTGTTCATGTCATGTTATGCTTTCCTAGTGTTTGAGGTATAAGACGGAAATTCAGCAGCCCTTATTTTAAATAATACACACGTGTATTTGGTTGTGGTAATCTAAGGTTAGAGCGTGTCAGTAGTGTATTTAAATATGTAATTGTTGTTCCCACATTTCCGTAATTCGTCTTCGCAGTACGGAGTTCGTTCCCGAACCGACTGTTTTGGTCAGAAACGAGCGCCCGTCAAAGTGCTCATTACTTGAACTAGTCTTAAAACGCGTGTCGCTCATAAATATTAAATTCTTGTACTTTTTATTTGTTTGTTATTTTTGGATCTTGTGATCCGTTTTCTTTTGTTACTTTGATTTAAGTGACATTGCAGTCACAACGCTTGTTTGACAGCTGTCATGCCGTGTTATCATGGTACGTTAGACTAGTCAGTGTCAGATCTGTTCACGTGCGAGTGAACTAATTTAAGGGTGGTTTATTGTTAAGTGTTTTTTATGTTTGATTCAGTTATTAAATTTCATTTGTTAGTAGATCCTGTTGTTTTCTTGGCTTTGTAATAATTAGTTAACCTTATGAACCCTGGAAGTTATTTTGATAGCATAAAATCTCTAAATCACATTCACAAGAATCCATTACGACCCCGAAACCTCGAATCTTGTCTACATGCTATTTTCTAAGTGTATAGTACATTTTTTCAAAAGTCATTTTTTAAAGAAATTATATATATTTATGAGATTCGTCACTGCTAATGTCTCTTATCTTTCATTTGAATGCTAATTTGTCACGGTCGGTTGCTTGTGAGCGCCGCTGGAGGAATCTATACTACTGAAATAGTAATTAATATTAAAATGTAAAAAATAAAATATGATAATAAAAATTAGAATGAAAAAGGGAAATGCTTGTAAAATATAAAAGTAAATAGGCCTATTCATATTTAAATTTTAATACATCTTTAAAATAATTGGTCTAATATAAAAAATAAAGTTATAAAAATAAACATGAAGAATAAAATGTTAATGGAAACTAATATTATTTATAACTAGCAGAAGTACCCGTTCTTCGAACGGTGTTCGGTGTTAACACCAGACATTATCAATTGAGCTACTGTTGCAATGGTTAGCGGTTTGTCATTCCTTCGTAACATTGTGGTGTTTGAAGCCATATTTTCAGTGTTGCCTTAGTAAACAAGAGTTTAGTGCTTTTCAGTCGGTCAACACGAATGTACCCAAAAGAGATGGGTTATGCCCTAATCCTGAAATAAATTACATGAGATTAATAAATACACTAGGATGACCAGTTTCGATCGTCAAGCGATCATCATCAGATCCATTTCACTTAGGCTATAAAATCTATGTTTGAAATACAGGTGAAAATATTTACAATATGTACAATTATTTAGTTGCAGTATTGGTAATGCAACTGTCGGTGTATGCTAAATGCAGTATATATATGATGTTAGGTGAAATGCTAAATGGTGATAGATATCCGGAGTTTGTACTTTGGAGTGATTATATGGTTGTAAAAATCAACTATGGTTAAACTATAATATTATAGGCTGACTACTTATCTGATTGTCTTCCTTACTAGAGCTACGCGCAGTTTTCGTGTTCACTGTAACTCACGGTACGGTCAGTAATAGTAATAAGATGTCTTTAATTACATTTTACCCTATAAATGGTGAAAAGAGACGCAGAACCCATATTCTTCTTCTTTTCTCGTTTGGTTCTTCTTAGGCTCACGCGCATGTTTCCACGATCCATCATTTGTTGTTCATTCTTCTGCCTCCAGTACACCTGGCTGAATCCTCTGACTATGTATCTTCCCTTCGGACCATTCTGAATTTTCTTTTCCTTCCTGTTTGCCTCGTCACGTAGTGGCTAGCATTCTTGGCTGTCACTACGGGGGCAGGGTTTGTTTCCCGGCTTTGACAAGAAATGTAATTCTGGTCTGAGTGCTGGAACGGGTTACACTGAGACTCGTGAGGAAAAACTGAGAAGAAGCGGGTCCGATTTCTACCTCAGCCATCCTAGAAGTGTTTTCCGTGGTATCCCATTTCTACTCCAGGCAAGTGCCAGGATGGTAACTAACTTAAGGTCACGGCCACTTCCTACCCAAATCATACCTCAATTACAATTACACACTATAGTTCAGACATCACCGTGTCACAGTTTATCACACAAATTCAACACACACCAAATACAAGGGGCTATATGACCACGATGATTGCATGATTAGGACACAATAATTAAAAACTTAATTTGAATATTTCGCACAGCCGTCATATTGAGGTTGTGTAAACAATTGAATTAAATTAGATTTCAGTCCATTACAATGTGTATAAACATTTGCCGTACCAAGTTTCACTACGCTCGGATAGCTAGATCCCTAGAAACGTCTATTTAAATGTCTCAACTTTGCTTGGCCGCAATGTTCGTTTTGTACTTCAGGTTTCATAAAGTTACATACATTAGATGAACTTCTGGTAGTGCCCTTTATCGCCGTACATACTTTCAGGGTGATATGAATAGTAGATTCGGAGATATAGAATACCGGTGAATATTTCGCACTGCCACCATGTTGGATTGGTGAGACGTATTAAAGTTTGAAGGGCACGGTCAAGATTGTACAAAATAATACTATGTCCTTATCGAATTTCATTGAAATCTCTCCAGCCATTTTGATTTTATATGGGACACACACACACACACACACACACAAGGACGCACACACACGGACAAAATGTGACCTCATCAGCTTATTTTTAGCCTATTTTCATTTATGAAAAAATAGGCGTATGAGATCACCTTTGTCCGTGTGTGTGTAGGCCTATGTGTGTGTGTATGTGTGTGAGTGTGTGCTAATAACTTCTAAACGGCTGGAGCGATTTCAATGAAACTCGGTAATGTCATAGCACAATTTTGGCCGACCCAGACCAAGCCCTTCAAATTCTATTACGTCTCACCAATTCAACATGGCGGCTGCGCGAAATATTTCTCCGGCATTCTATATCTCCGAAACTGTTACTTAATTCACCCTGAGATTTTGTGCGGTATTAAAGGGCACTACTAGAAGTTCACATATGAGACTTTCAAAAACCTGTTAACCGCAAAAAGGACAGGGTGGCCAAGCGAAGTTGAAACTTTTAAAAAGACTTTTCTTGCGATTTAACCATCGAAACGCAATGAAACTTGGTACAGCAAATGTTTATACACATTATAATGCACTGGCATCTAATATAGTTCAATTGTTTACATAACCTCAAGATGGCGGCTGTGCGAAATATTCCACCGGCATTCTATATCTCCGAAACTATTACTGATATCAACCTGACTCTTTGTACGTAGTGATAAAGGATACTACTCGAACTTCAGCTATGAGACTTCCAAAAACCTGTAAAATACAAAATGAAAATGGCGGCCAAGCGAAGGTGAAACATTTTAACAGACATTTCTCGCGATTTAACTATCTGAGCTCAGTGAAATATGGCACAGTAAATGTTTATACACATTGTAAGGTACTGGCATCTAATTTAGTTCAATTGTTCACATAACCTCAAGATGGCGGATGTGTGCGATTTTAAAATTAAGTTTTTATTTCTTGACTATTAATCATGCGATTTAAGTGAACGTTTGAATAATGAAACTACGAAAGAATCATCATCTAATAGTACATAACTCTATGACCTACATACATATATTAGTCAAACATGGCGAATTTCCGAAATATTTAGATGGTTCTCAATATCGATTATTCTATGATAGCAATCAAACTGAAATTGTGTATGTTGATTGAGGCCATAAACATAATTTCACCTATGGAAATTTCAATAACCTGGTCAGCACAAATATAACATGGCGGCGAAATAAAATATAAATATTTAAATGGACGTTTCTCGTGATTTATCCATCCGAGCACTGTTAAACTAGATACGGCAAATGCATAGCCTATATACACATTTCAATCCACTGGCATCTAATTTATTTCAATTGTTTTCTGAACCGCAAGATGGTAGCTGTGCAAAATTTTAAAATCAGATTTTCATTGCTTGTGTCCTAATCATGCGATTCAAAGTTTGAATACCTCACCTACACTCTAATCGTCATGTAATAGTACAAAACTCTAAGCCCTACATATATAAGAATCTCTATGGCGACCATCCGAATATTTCGACGGTTCTCAATATCTATGAATCTATTACAGCAATCAAAACCGAAATTTTGTATGTTGATAGAGGCAATTAACAAAAGTAAGATATATGAAAATAGGCTGTATAGTTCTTCTCGGAACTACACTTTTATAAATGAAAATAGGCTAAAAATTATGGTAGATCTAATTTCACAAAACGTTAAATCAGCGATGATGAAGCTGTTCCTTTAATTTAATTATATCTAAGATTTTGACGAGGATCGTTGAAATTCTCAATCTGATGGCTGCTTCAACATTCTTAAGAATATTTCTTCTTACAAATTTAATGTTCAAAGCGTTGAAAATGCCTGCTTACACAAATGAGTAGTGAAGAAAGCCATGAGTTGTTTTAGTGCTTAGTTAGCTAAATCTACGAACTTGGTTTCTTTATTGTAAACAAAGTGTGTCTTTTATTTTCAACCATTTTTTTTCATTTTGAATTGTTTACCTTAGTCGCGGGTCCCTGTGGGTCCGCAGTTTAGTTGGCAGCATGATGTCCTTGACAGGATGAATCCCACATGTGTGGGCTGTAGGCTGTCGAAATCGTCAGTGTGTATTGCAATACGCGAGCGTATGTGTCATCAGCACTTCCAGCATCTGTTATGAATGGCTGTGGTGAGTACAAAGTTAACTGTTTGTTTGTTTGTTTGTTTTGATACAAGCGACAGTAGTGCTGCCAACGTAACTGGTGATGCTAGCTCTCGCAGACGCTTGTAGGCACTGCGGAGAACATTTCCTGGCGCCCTGTAGCTCCTCAACAATGCTGCCTTAATCGGCTTCGGTGGCATAGTTGGTAGCATGCTGAACTGCTGTGCCCAAGATAGCGGGTTCAAACCCGGCCGAAGTCGTCGGATTTTTTAAGAGCATTAAAATCCTTCAGTATGCCTTCCTTCGGACGGGAAGTAAAGCCGTCGGTCCCTTGTCATAGATTTATGGCATGTAAAAGATCCTTCCACAGACTAAACATGTGTGAAGTTAAATTGTTAGGTTAGATTTCGTCGGAACGCTCTATCAAAGTTCTAACGTTCACCACTAGGTATCATTGATATCTGGTAGCGAAAGTTGGAATTACTTGAAATTGAACGGGACTTGTAGCTCACCATAAGGGTGTCCGCTGGAAGGAGCTACAGACTCAGGTGAGAGGAACATGTCCTCGGACACTCTAGGCACTAAAAGGCATACGATAAATAATAATGCTGTCTTGTTCTCCATGATTTCAGTTTCAGACAGATATATTCCCACGACATGCATCCTATAGCCTACATAGAGGGAGAGATTTGTTTCAAAATCATGGGTTTGTTGGAAGATGCTTGGCAACGCTGTGGCCTGTCATGTTCGGCAACCTCTGCCATTTGGACATGAGTAAACATGACGAGGCTGCGCATGGGCGTCCAATTAAGGCTCATTGTTTGAGAAATATGTTTGTGGAATATAAAAAGTGTTTTAGCAGCGTGGCAACTGCTATTTTTATTCGATTTTTGTTTATTTTTCAGAGAGGATCATCTAAACGAGGATTTGCGTGCTATGGCGCAGCGTCCCCCTGGCTGTCGAGCCACCGCGACGATCGACGGCTGTTATTAGGGGCCTGTCAATACATTTGATGAGTGAGTGTATTAATTTTTATTAGCACTAACTAAAAAAAATCTTCCCTGTTTAAACATTTGGTGAAGCCAACTGTCAACTGATATAATTAATAACGTGGCTGCGAGGTATTGACATGTCGGATGGTGCGATAAGCCGGCGTGTGGCTGGCTAGAGATAGCAATACACCCGTCAGAGCCCCTGGATTTGGTTTGGAGGCAAGCTCTATATCCTGCCAGCTTGCTTGGTTCGATTCTCTTGTCTCATCACAATGGCCAAGTGATGTTCAGAGAAAGATCAAAGTTATTAGTCACATAATATGTAGCCTAACATTAACAAGTAGTTCCGTGAGGAACTATACAGCCTATTTTCATATATCCTACTAATATAAATTGCCTCTATCAACATACAAATTGTCAGCTTGATTGCTGTAATAGATTCGAAGATATTGAGAACCGTCGAAATATTCTGGATGGTCTCCATTTTGGATTTGTATATTATAGGCCTTATATTTATGTACTACTAGCAGAAGTACGCTCTTCGGTAATAATAACCAGACGTTATCAATTGAGCTACTGTTGCAAGGGTTAGGGGCTTATCATTCCTTCATAAGTTTATCAGAACGAAGTTAGTTTTCTGGGTATATCGCAGACACTGTTAATTTAAGGGCCATAAAATGTGGTTTTTGGAGACCCTTTATAGACTCCCTAGTATTTTGTCACACATTGAGAAGCGCAACATATGCTTTGGTCGTCCTTCTAGGATTATTTTTATTTTTCGCCTATTTTAGCATGTATTTTGAAAAGTTGTTCCTTATACCCACCCTCATACGAGAAGTACGTCGAAGAGTTTTATAAATGATTGGTGTATTGACTCATTGTTAAAATACCTAATTTTACGATGCCCCAAGCACCCGAACATGAATTATAGGCGTACATAAACATAAAGATATATCATCCACACAGTATCAAACAAAATCATCTTCACGATGAACCCGTTTGTCGACAAAAATATGATTAGTTAAAATGTGGTCTCAAACTAAATTCACCTAACGTGTACTGTACTTCCTGTCGTGAAAATAATATTGAAAACCTCGTAGACGAAACGCAATATAATGTCAAATTAAAACTGACCCTCACCGTCGTGGAAAGTCCCCATCACCAGGAAGGTCCTTTTAATAAATTATAAAGGCTTGTGATGCATGAAAATTCGGGATTTTTAGCCTCCAATGGCCCAAATTCCCAAAAGCTGCAAAAGACACTATTCCAATCTAGGAATTTTTGAAAATAATGTTGCTGTTTGGAGATATAATAGACCTTCTGTACAATATATCGCACGTGTAAGTCACGTGTAAAAATTGTAGGGTACCCCTTGACCCCCTTAATCGCATTGTTGAATTTTACAGTCTATGTTTGATTCCACGATAACCTTATAGCTATTTGCAAACTTTCACAGAAATGTAATAAATTGAGTGGCATTGCTTCTTACAGAAATAGATGGAAAGTTGGATGTCACCTCTTGTGATAGGCCTACTGACGTCATGGTTACCGGCTTGCATTACTTCATTAGTTTCTTCTTGTTCTTTTTTCGGATAGGCCAGCTAAGGACCAAGACGTTCAACTTTTCAGCTTGGCGAGGGACTTGATGTTTGCCCAATATTCGCGCATATGCTGGCTATGTTTCTCCTTTCTCTGTTTTGTCCAGATAATGCCGGTTTTCTTACAGAGTGGTCTGTCCTGAAAACTCTTCTGTTTAAGTATCTTTCTGAGATGTGATCGGCTTCTAATATCACATTTCATTATCTTCAGTTCTTGGATATCCTTGTTAACTACTGATAGCGACGGTGTCACGCTCTTTCTATTCCCCCAGTAGTTGAGAAGCTGGTTGGTTAGTCTTGTTGGGTTCATCCATGAGCCATGTCTGTAGAAAGCCAGACGTCTCTTTCTGGCCACATCTGTGATTTTCTCAGTATATCTATATGGCTCATGATTTGGTCTTCTTCCGTACTTCTATTTATTAGTTTATTAAATGAAATTAGTTTTCTGGGAATATCTCAGAAACGTGGTTTTTGAGCCTTAAAATATAGTAGCCACCGAGGGGCTGAAAATGAGTTTTGTCTCGTCCTTGTATGCCATAATATAATAATAATCATAATAATAATTAAATAATATAGGGATAGGGATATAGTCTAATAGACCTTTAGTACCACACCCGCTCGTGTAAATCACATGAAAAAATTCAAGAGTACCCCTTGACCCCCTTAAGCGCATTATATACGTATTGATGAATTTTACAGCTTAAGTTGGTTTCGTGATAACCTTTGCCGTTTGTGAAAGTTCACTGTATTGTAATAAATGGAATGGCATTACGTCTTAGTGAAATATATGACTTCTAAGATTGTGTTGCCATGGTTACCGGCTTGCATTCTTTCAATAGCTTAATAAATGAAATTAGTTTTATGGGTATATCTCAAAAACTGTTGGTTTTAGGACCTTAAAATGTGGTTTTCAACCGAGTTTTGTTTCTCACATTGAGAAGCTGAAAATAAGTTTTATCTCGTCTTTCTACGCCCTTTCAAGCATGCATTTTAAGGGGGTAGGCCCTCTTTAATGAGAGGTATGAAGAAGAGTTACATCAATGATTACTTTCGTGCCTCTGATGGACATCTTTACCAATTTTTACGTTGATCCACTCAGCCGTTCTCGAGTGATACGCGTGCAAAGTTGTACACAGACAAACAGACGGACAGACAAACATTTTGTTTTTTCGCGTAACCGTCATAAACCAGTCTGAAACGCGTTCATAACTCAAATTTCCGTGGAAATTCAGAAAAAATAGACGAACTTTCATTTATATATATATATATAGATTACATGAAGATTATTGTGTAGGTGTTTTATTCAAACTTCAATCGCATGATTAGGAGACAAGAAATAAAAGCGGGATTTTAAAATTTCGCTCAGCCGCCATCTTGTGGTTATGAAAATAATTTCATGAATTAGATGCCGGTCGATAAAAATTTGTATAAGGATATACCGTATCAAGTTTCACTGCGCTCGGATGGTTAAAACGCAAGAAACGTCCATTTGAATATTGAAATTTCACGTCGCCGCCATGTTTGATTAGTGCTCGCCAAGCTATTGAACGTCCCATAGGTGAACTTATGCTTATAGCATCCATACACTTACAAAATTTCAGTTTGATTGCTGTAGAAGATTAATAGAAATTGAGAACCGTGTAAATATTTCGGATGTTCGCCATGTTGGATTTTAATATATGTAGGCCATAGAGTTATGTACTATTAGATGTTGATTATTGTGTACGATAATTATGCAAATGTTGATTTCGATCGCATGATTAGAACACAAGAAATAAAAACTTAATTTTCGAAATTCTCACAGCCGCCATATTGAGGTTATATAAACAATTGAACTAAATTAGATACCAGTGCATTACAATGTGTATAAACATTTGCTGTACGAAGTTTCATTGCGTTTGGATCATTAAATCGCGAGTAAAGTCTATTTAAAACATTCAAATTCGCTTGGCCGCCATGTTCGTTTTGTGGTTAACCGGTTTTTGAAAGACCCATAGATGAACTTTCAGTAGTGCTCTTTATCTCCGCACAAAATTTCATGGTGATACCGGTAATAGTTTCAAAGATATAAAATACCGGTGAAATATTTCGCACAGCCGCCATCTTGAGGTTATGTAAACAATTGAACGAAGTTAGATGTCGGTGCATTACAATGTGTATAAACATATACTGTACCAAGTTTTATTGCGTTTGGTTGGTTGAATCACGAGAAACGTCTATTTAAACGTCGCAACTTTGCTTGGCCGCCACATTGGTTTTGTAGTTACCAGTTTTTCAAAAATTACATAGGTGAACTTCTAGTAGTTCCCTTTGTCACTGTACCGAATTCCAGGGTGATATCGGTAATAGTTTCGGAGATATTGAATGCTGGTGAAATATTTCGCACAGCAGCCATGTTGGATTGGTGAGACGTAACAAAATTTAAAAGGAACGGTCGGGGTCACGCGGAATATTATTATAAACTTACCGGGTTTCATTGATATTGCTCCAGCCGTTTAGAAGTTATTAGGGGGGACACACAAAAATCCTCTCTCTCTCACACACACACACACACGCACACACAGACACACGGACAAAAGGTGATCTCATAAGCCTTTTTTTTTTCAAAAATGAATATAGGCTAAAAACGGGATAAAAACTAAAATATAGTTTCCTAGATAGACAAAAACCAATTCTTAAGCAATATAAATGTTTATTTCCGAGTTAATAGCAGGTGGTATTGTAACTTTCAGTCGGTCAACAAAAAAATAATATTCCAATTACTGGAATATGTGAAAATATAACCTGAAATAAATTACATGGGATTAAGATATATTATTGTTATGGACTGTTGAAATAGGAAAAATTACATGTTTCGTTCGTCAGACGAGCATCATCAGATCCAAATATACAAAACACTACCAAACTAACATTGACACTCACAGCGTCTGTCCTCCAAAAACAAAAAAGTCTCAAGAAACTTAGGAAGTGTGGTAGTTATTACTAATAAATATTAAGGCATTAAGCACCCGAAAAAAGACATATTTTTATTTAAATTTTTGAGTTATGTTAGCTTAACAAATAACATATTAATAATAATATATCCTGTTCCTGAACAACCCAACTTTTACAAAATGTCAGAACAAGGATTCTTGTAAGACACACGATGCTCTTATATAGGTTGATATTCTGTCACGGAGATAAGAGCATGCTTCTTTTCTGAAGTTACTCTGTTAGACACACCCTTCCTTAAATCATCCACGGTAGCCTCTTTTGAGAGCACAGTCATCTTCTTCGCTCTCTAGCTTCATTAAAAGCATCCTTGACTGAAACAATGCTCGGGGACTTGGATTATACGCAAATCCAAACTGCTGAAATTATATTCAACTTAAATGTGTTTCTCAGCTTCTCAGCAATGAATTTGGACGTACGAGTAGCGTGTTAACAGGTTTTAATAATCTTAATATACCATTCCTTTTCGCAATAGCACAACATTTAATTGCGGTCTATTTACGTTTATGGGTGCTTGGATAGGATTTTTTGTATGTAACTGTGCACACCAGATTCGAATCGTCAGCATTTCCGGCGGGGACGCACCTTCCCTGTTCATAGTGTAACAGCGGTCAGTGAAGTTTGTAAGTCCTGACATTCATTTTACAGTGTACTAGCGGAGCCATGTGAAAACTCTCGCATAATGCGTTGTGTGCGCCCCATGTGTACAGTCCTCCACGCCCGGCCCTAGTGCTATGCGGGCTTTACGCGACACAGTTTTGCCAGAAGCTATCGTCTTGTTTATTTGTTTAAAAGCACGTTATAAACAAATAAATATAGTTCCGTAGACTTTACAAGAAATGCAAGATTTTTCCTGTACTATTGAGACTATTCGGAAGATTTTGGTACAAACCACACCTTCTAATAGAGATGATACAAACAGAAACTCCATTAGTTTGATAAAACAAGAATTGTTCTTTCTTCTTCTTCTTTCGTTTCACCCTCTTTGGGGTACGTTGAATCAATCATTTCCCTGTACGCTGTTCTTTCCGTAGAGCCCAGTGCTTCTTCAGTCTTTCCGATCTTCTTTTCCTCTCTTCTTCCGAGATAATGGGTTAGGATTTTAGTGTAGCTCTGTCTTGGAACCTTATATTTTCATGTTTAGTAATTCATTTGGCTGTTTGATCGAGTAATGAGGTTTCTGTCATTTTCAATTCTACTAGGTCTTTTTCAATTTCTTTAAACCAGTTGGGTTTTGTTTTACGATTATAGAAAAAGTCAAAGATTTGTTTCGTTAATCTATTAGAATCCATTCTCAGAAGATGACCGTAAAAATTTATCCTCCTTTTTCGCATGGTATCTGAGAATTTTTCAATTTTCTGGTAGATAGTTTCATTCCTAATGTATATAATCTTGTTATCCTGAAATTTTGGTCCTATATTTTTCTTAAAATTTTCCTTTTCTTCAGCTCTAGTTTTTCCATTTGGCCCTTAAAATTTATAGTTAGTGTTTCTGCTGCGTACACATATTTCAATTATGACGAAAATTGCAGTGAATTTTATCAAAATGTACTTACATATAAAAATAATCCTTGCAAAGGGTCGTTCAAATGAAAAGTATTTGAAAGGTGCTGGTGTCATAGGCCTATATGATATTTCAGCAATATCTAGTTTTAATTTTGTGTATTTGATTATGAAATGTTTATTTTATACACATGTGTATTATTTATTACAACATTTAACAACCTTAAAAAAAAATGTTTTGGGACATGTGTTCCGTTTTTCCATTCTTTAACTCTGGCATCCCTACCCGAGAGAAGACATAACATTGCAGCCCCCCTCCCCAGTTCATACATCATTTTCTAAGCAAGAATCCCAAGTAATAAAATGAAAAACAATTCCTGTCGTACCGTGAACAGTTGCTGTTTTATGTGGGAGGGAAAGAATGAACTGTGAGTCTGGTAGATCAAAATTGCTCTAGAAAAAATAATAATGTAGTGTGTGCTGTACCTATTTATTTTAAACCTAGCTACACGTCACCGAAATTTCTTCCATTATGAATAAATGACATACAACGTGTCAAAAATTGCATATGCTGGGGGAATGTGTGAGCGTGGAATGTAATTGGTTGGGGGAGCACAGAAGTAAATAATATCTGATACGACTGAGCTCACCTAATGTAACGTCTTGGAACATAAAACACTATGAAGGGGGAACCATCCAACTTTCATATTGCACCCGTTCATCGGAGGTACGCGATGACCCATCTGCCATTACATCGCATATCTGGCTTCCCAGGCCAGAGTGGAGTTAAATGAACATGAAATAAAATAAGGAATGTGTTGGAAATTCAGTAGAAATATCACAAAACAGAGGGTAACACGAGATAAAGTATCTCTAGGGTCGTTACGGGCTTAATTTTAATCATAATAGCAAATAGAAATGGGCGCCATCAACTGAACCCCTAGCAAACCACATCTTTTCTGGTTAAGCCTTAATTGAGACAAAGGAAAGGATTGGGAAAACAACATCATCATCAGATCACAACTAAGATAAAACAAAATTTATTTAAACTTAATCAGTCAGACAGAAAAAGAAACACAAACCCTGCCTAAGAGTATGGTCGAATGTAAACGTTAGGTTGTTATAGTCCTCAAAAATCGAACCATCTCTGTGCTATTTCAAAGTATTTTTCATCCACATAAAAAAATAAAATTTACTAAAGTTCGCTTGAGTTCTCAGGGCCACCGTAGCACTATGTCTTTGCGTCACTGACATATCGTGATCCCTGAGACCTAACCTTTCGTTAATTTAACATCAGTAATGTGGATGTCAAGAAATATGAATCTGTCTAACACAAAATACCCTAAAAACACATATATTTAATTATTCACTCATTTCTATGGCTTAAATGGCGCTAATCTATGTTGGAAATCCCAACAATTGCTTCTTAAAATCTAACAATTAATTTGTACACCATATTTACACGATTGCTGATCATTGCTTGGTTGCGAATCAAAGAAAACTTCACTATTCATTGGTCATCACCATCATTATCATGTCAAAAAAATTAAATGTTTCTCACACCAGTTCTCATCCCAATATTCGTTATATTCAAATCAGAATAATTAATTTATTACCATCAGATCATTTAAATGAATATTATATTCATCAATTCATTAGATTATTCAATCATCCACACACTCTCATTTCATTATCTCATTCAAATTAAATTATCTCAATCCATCCGTTTAAATTGTTTAATTCATTAATTTAAGTTACAATTCATCAATTTATTTAAATCATATCTCTTATTTAAATTTATTTAAATTCATTTAAATTTTATTTGTCATCAGCTCCTTTAATTAATTATCACCCTTTAATTCATTTATTCATCAGCTGTTTAATCACCTATTAGTTTATTTAATTCAGTTAATTTATTCAACAGTTAATTCATCGATTTATTTAATTTATCGAGTTTATTCAACCTTTAATTCATCAATTTATTTAATTCATCGAGCTTATTCAAATCTTAATTCATCGGGTCAGATCATTAATATGTTTAAACTTCAGATTATTATTTCATAAATTATTATTATTATTATCAGAAAATCTTGGATTATCAAAATTATTTATTTATTTAATTTCCTATAAATTGTTTAATATAGGTTATAGAACGTTGTCTTAAAATTTTATCAGTTCCAAGTTATACCTCATATTTAATTATCGTGCCAAAATAATACGTTGCCTTCACAAAATCACGTTGGATCTCACTATCCAAAACTTCACCATTTAATCTCACTTTGTCAAATACCACATTTGAATAGCATAATTATTCCATATAACACCATAATTATTCAGCGCACAGCATGAATCTCAAAAATATGCTAGACTGGGTTCAACAACCTCATGTCTGCCTCAAAATTATCATTGGCAATATTGCAAACTTTCACTTGGCAACCTCCAAAAAATACCTATCAAAAATACTTCACATAATCACGTTGCATGATCCACTAAAATATATAACTGTCTTCAGATGATTAACGCACACAATCTACAAGAACTGTAATTATTCTGGTCATATCTAGACAACTTCTTAAACAATACGAAAATTGCCTTAGTAATCGTAATCCAATTCAAGATCTGGTTTAATTCAGAGCATAAATTCTCTTAAGATCCTCAAGATTTACTTCAAAGAAAAACACCAATGTGTTATATTACCTCACATCAAAAATATCTAGTAATGATCTGCCTCAAAATAAATTCTGACAATAAATAACTCATCTTACAAGATTCAACTACTTGAAATCCTTCTCAAAGGTATCAAATCACTCACAAAGAGTATCAAAAGTATCAACTGTTAAATGAATATACTCTCAAAAGAGTATTGCAACAAATTATTGGATTGGCAAAACAAGAATTAAAAAGTGTAACCCTGCTGACATTTATTTTTAATTTATTTAACAAAATTCAACTAATATGTGACTGGTAGTTTATTGTTTAATCCTCTTACGATCATAATTACACTCGGATGATAAAATGAGACCCTCGATTGGCAGGTAAGTTGAGTACCACCACACAATTGCTTAGAGCAACAGGCCCCGCCTCGTAGACTATGATGATAATTCCCTAAAAACGACAGGTAAGGTGAGTGCCACCACACAGTTATTCAGAGTAACAGGCCCCATCTCGTAGGCTAATGAGTGAGTGTACATGATTGGAATCAACAAGACTCTATTTGTCACATAAAAGCGATATGCATTCACTTGAGTGAATAAAATTTTAATATCACCAAACAATCCAATAAAAATAAATAAATCCCTACTGATGAATTATACATACTCGCTAGTATGCAATGAACTGACGAAAAAATTCAAATTATCCAATTGCAGATCACGAGTTCGAAACACTCGCTAAAATATCCATAACCAAGGAATACTATCATCACAGAAAAATATAAATACCAAAATCCCGTCTAATAAAGTCAACCAATGGTGAGAACGTTGCATAAATGTGCCTGCCATATCATATGGTAACACCATATTTTAGCAAATGGAGTGATAAAATATTTAAGCCATGTCGAAAAATAATAGTAGCACTCCTACTAAAATATATACGAGTATGCCCAGTGTTCATGAAAAATCATATCAGTAATGCCATAATTCTTACAATACCTTCATGTTCCAGATGTTAATAGAATTCAAAGATAGTCGGTAATCCAAGTGTTTGTCACAGATTTCTCGCAAGATCGACGAAAACGCTGTATCACCCACTGAACTAACGCCTGATTCCATCCAAGTGAATTTGATGTCATATTTATCCTCTTCGTTAGGAACCGAATCCATCGCTCTGAGATGCCATCTCGTCTCCGTATCCGCCTAGCACGACATGATGAACTGAAGATTATCCATCATGGATATTGTCCAAAATCTTCCACAAAAGTTCAAAAACACAGAGTACCCCATACTCCTCGAATATGTCACGCCACTGTTCCATAAACTATTCGGTTAGCATTTGATAATAATGTTAGTCTCCACAGCGGCTGAATTGCACAGGTAGAAAAATGTAGCTTCAAAAGTGTACGGATTTGTCAG
Organism: Meconema thalassinum; assembly: GCA_946902985.2. NCBI lineage: Eukaryota > Metazoa > Arthropoda > Insecta > Orthoptera > Tettigoniidae > Meconema > Meconema thalassinum. Next base: position 675,714,604 of record OX336388.2, read on the forward strand.
ACACCCTGTATCTGTGTTCGTAACTAAGATATTTAATAACTGTTCATGATATGTAACTATTATACTGCACGTACCACCATTCACAAAGTGCATACGCTTACTTTTTTTCACTTGCCAAAAGCAGTAATGTTGGAACGGCCCCATGGTCGCCTTAAATATTTCGGTTCAAATGCATTATGAAATATGCTTTGATACTGCTGAAATAAGTTCAAGTCCATCTGAATGTCCATAATAAAAGTGTATAATTGTAACTGGACTGCACAATTGGACTGTTGAAACACAAGTCCTAACATCTCAAACTTGACAAAATGTCAAAGTAATGTTCAACTCCTTGACTATCGCATGGTAACAAAATGTCGCCCACAGCACGACACGCTCCGCTGTCCTTGTGTAATATGAGGTTGAATACTGGCCTCATTATACTGCTTCGCTGTGCTATTATACATTGAGAACGTAGCTTAAATAATGTTTCTCAATCCTAGTGTAATACTGCCTATTGCTTCGGTAAATTGTAAGCTTGAAAAAGCATTGCTGTTTCACGTGAATACGACTGCGATGTTGAAATAACATGTGTCTGAACACCGGCTTCCTTGCTCAAGTTAACGGCTTGTATGACCTGCCCTATGGACAGCGTGTGCTCCAAAAACGAACTCCGAATACTGTATTGCAGGCTTCGCCTAGCGACTCTCTCCCGCACGTAACTTTCCGTATTGCACTGCCTTATAAACCGTTCTATTATAGCACGATTTGATCCACTCAGCTGGACTGCTGGTGTCACTGCGTTCGGCCGTCTCGCCCTGACCTACCACGTGACTTCCCCCTTCCTTCCGCTGTCTGACGTCACAGCTCTAACCTCGACCACACCATTTCGGCTATAAAGTTATAACGTAACTTAAGGAGTTATCTACCTTTCTTCAAGTTATTATCAATAAGATTTCTTGATATTTCCTTCCCTTCTGAGGTTAGATAAGGTTTTATTCCAAATTAATCTTTATAATTATCCAGTATTTCTCCCATAATTCCATATGTTTGAGGGGTAGTGGCTCCATCTCCCTCGGCCTCCTACGTCATTTCCTACCATTCTTCTGACTCGATCTGAGCTCTATCTTTTCTCCTTGCCCACAAATTTCAACTATGGCTCGATCACAACTGGCGTAGCCGATAGCCTCAACTAGGTATCGGGTACAATATATGTATGTAACTATGTCCCCGAACACTCTTTGTTAAGCAAATTCCCATTAAAGTGACTTTTAGATATTGGTGAAGCGTGATAGTACAATGGGCTAGTTGGTTGCTCCTTACCAGGATGGACTCTGTTCGAGTCCCTGTTCATGCATGATATTATCAAAAAGGAAAAGTCATGCCCAATGTTTTACATTCCACGTAAAGTACCCCACGGTTTAAAGCCACGAAAAATACAAACATGCTTGTTTCTTCTTGGGTTGTGAATATATTGAGGCAAAGAGAACTGTTTACTCGAATAATTTCATAATTCAGCTTGCCACAGTGGGTGAGTGGTTATCGTGTCGGTCTACTAACCCCGAGCTTGCAGGTTCGCTCCTGGCCGTGGTAAGTGATTTTTTTTTTATAGGCGGCAAAAATACGACACGCATGTCATACGATGTTGGCATGTCAAAGGACCCATTTGAATTCAGTAGGCCGTGTTCATAATGGCAAAATTAATCTCGGGAGTTTCCGCCAACACCATGTTCCTCATTTCTCTACTAGAAACGCTATAGTGTTCAAGGAGCTTAGATATCTAACATATATCCTCCTTGACTTTCATAGTGCTTCAAGGAACAACGACATTTGACATGCAAGCTACCCTCTGGGTGTCAAATAACAAAGCTTGCACCCGGCATCCGAGGCCATACGATATTATTATTATTATTATTCATAATTCAATCACTGATATTTATTTATTCCTTCTTCTCTGTTGTATGTGCCTACTGAGGACGACGGGACTCAATACCTTTACGTCGCTGGGGCCTTCTTTTTTCTCCTCGTCCGGTACTCCTTCATCTTCTGATTATGAGCCAGCTTTCTCTCCTCCGTCCATAAAGGTCTGCTGTTCCCTGTGTTCTCCCTACTAGCAAGTGATGTGGGAAAATCTCCCCACAGAATGCTTGCCGGAACTTCGGGTGGTCATGTATGAACTCTGTGGTTTCCCCAGTTGCTCCAGATCCGACTTGACCTTAGAAATACACTTGTTCCTGGAGGCTTCCCTCTACCTGCCACTGTGGAGATCTTCCGGGTGTGTCTGCAAGGGCTCATACGAGTTTAGTGCCCATAGGAGGTCAGACGTCTTTTCCCCATACTCGTGAGCGTAGAAGTAAATAATGTCATATCTTATACGACTGAGCTCACATTATGTAACGTCTTGGAACATTATACACTATGAAGGAGGAACTGTCTAACTTTCATATATGTAACTATATTTCCAAACACTCTTCCTGAAGTAAATTCCCATCGAAGTGACTTTTGGATATTGGTGAAGCGTGATAGCCCAATGGAATAGTTGGTTGCATCTCATCAAGATTTATTTATTTAATCGAATCAGAAAACATATAACATTGTTATATTTACAAATATACACCAATACCCCAATAATTGGTACTATAAGTACAATATTTCTTTTAGCTAAATCTCCAAAAATGAAATGTATATGTAAGGTGACCAGTATCTTGCCAATTCACATGCTTCTTTGGTGGCATCGAATGGATTCCGAGGAGAGCATGTCGTCTGGCATAACTTGCAGCTGAGGAGGTGATCCATGGTTTGCTCTTCACCGCATTCGCATTGAGTGGAGTCGCATGCAAAACCCAACTTTTTCATGTTATTTTTGCATCTGCCAACACCGGACTGCAGCCTGTTTAGTGCCTTCCATGTCAACCAATTTTCCTCGTGACCTGGAGACAAGCTTTCAGATGGTACCATTCATCTTATAGTGCAGTTCGATCTGGAACGCCATGAATTTATTCTGAATTTTGAAGGTGGTTCAGTTAGGCTTGCTGAAGAACGAACAAAACTTTTTCTTGATTTGAGCCTCGAAGTTGCCGGAAGATATCCATACATATTATGGGTCCTCTTCAAGATGGACTATGATTACATCTACTCATTACATTAATTAACGAATTATCCTTATACATTCATTTTAAAAATTAAATTATTCGCACACGATGAAGGACCCATTGCATGGCCACGCAAGTGGATAAATTCACAGGACGTACTGTACAGTAGTAGTACAAAGAAAGTGGCGGATCCAGGCCTTGCGGGGCCCTGGGCGATATGATAAGGTGGGGCCCACAACAATAGGAAATAAAAAAAAATATCAAATCAAATGGAAAATAGTTTGGTAATAATAATAAAATACGGAATAGTTACAATATTTTGAATACACTACAGAACAGTTTTTAAATAATATGAAAGAAACCTTTAAGTCCCCTTGGAGAAGATTATGTACTCTAAACTATGAAATATTAAAATAATACTTTGCGACTTTTTACCCGGCTGAAGTCTTCTATTAGTTCACTGAAATCTAAACTTGCTAAACGGTCATGGGAGGTCATAGCTGCACTGAAAAGAGGAATTTGAATTATAAATTAGTTTGAAAAGTATAATTAATTAATTCCATTTTAAAAAATCCGTGGCGCGGGGCCCTCGGACCGCGGGGCCCTGGGCGGTCGCTCTTCTCGCCCTCTCCTAGATCCGCCCCTGTACAAAGACACCAACGAAATACTGTCCATTACCATGCACTTATTGCATGGTAACAATCACGTGGGCCAGATTACGTTGGTACACATACTGTACGTCGGATGTTTTCCTGAGAGAGATCCTACCACAGCTAGCGCAGCTGATCCTCCATATCTGCCATTATTGCCACTGGTCAAAATTGCCATCTAATCTGGTCCCTGGCGTGTTCGATTGGCGTGAGACTTGGTGACCTTACTGACCAAGGAAGCCAGTAGACACTAAGGTACCTGACCAGATATCCCCATGTTGTGTAAGGCTAGGTATCATCCTGCTGTAAAATGGTTTTGTTGAGGTGCATTAGTAAGGTAGACACATATGGTCACAGAATTTTCTGGATGCTTCACTGCACCGCCAGGGTTCCTTCAGCTATCAGTGGGGAGTGGCAATCTATTCAATTATTTAGCGTATGGTTTTTTTTGTGCCGGGAGTGTCCGAGGACATGTTCGGCTCGCCAGAGTTTTTAGCTGCTTCTATGCAGACACCCATGGGGTGAGCTACAAGTACCGTCGCATGTGGATGAAATGAAATTAATGAAACTGGGCAAGTTCAATTTCAACTTTGACTACCAGACGTCACTGACACCCAGCGGCGAGCGTTGAAACTTGATAGAGCATTTCTAGCCAAATAACCTACAATTTTAACTACACACCACTCATTGTAGAGGTAGGTTCCTTTTCATGCCATACATCTATGATATTGGCCCGCCGGTTTTACTTCCCCTCCGATGGAAGGCCTACTGAAGAATTTTAACGCTCTTAAAAATCCGATGACTTTGTCCGAGTTTGAACCCGTGATCTTGGACATAGCAGTTCAGCATGCTACTGACTACGCCACCGAAGCCGCCATTGCCATGCTGTCTGCTCCTGGCAGAAGACCAAAAGTACTTGATGGTGATCAAGTATTACGGGATGCAGCGAAGACAGATCCAACTATGCTCTCCGCATGGATAAAGTGGTCTATTGGTGAACACAGGCGGATGGTGATATGTCCCTAGAGGCTGATCCAGTGGGGTCGACCCGAGCCCTCTCGACTGTTGTGTGTTCTCTCACGTTACCACTGTGTCCAACACCAAAGCACAGATTAGCCAGAACGGTTCAAGAGGTGTTCGCTTTAGCGAAGGTACACAATTGACCTACATATTTATTTTTTTCCGGTTGGGTGTGAATATTAAAACTAGCTTAATTTCCTCACCATTTTGTTGGGATCACAATACCATCAACACATGATTGATGTAAACGATCACATTACAGTATTACCCATTTAAGATTTGACTAGCATTACCCGTCGCGGCTTCGCCCACGAATATTCTAGTTGTAAAGAGTACACTTAGCAAAATCTCAATCATGAATGCTATGACTGATTTATCTTTGTTATGAATAATCAGACTTTATCAATTCAGCTACTGGTGCAGTGGTTAGGAGTTTGTCATTCCTTCATAGGTATATCAGAGCGAAGTTAGTTTTCTGGGAATATCACAGACACTGTTAATTTAAGGACCTTTAAATGTGGTTTTCGGAGGCCCTTTATAGTCGGGTGAAAAATACCTTTCGTACCACACTCACTCGCTAAAATTGCGTGAAAGAATTCTAGAGTGCCCCTTGACCCCCTGAAGCGCATTATACTGTATGTATTGATGAATTTTACAGCTTAATTTGGTTCAGTGATAACCTTATAACTGTCTGGAAACTTTCACAATAATGTAATAATTGGAATTGCATTGCGTCTTACAGAAATAGATGGACTTGTGAGATTCTGTTACCATGGTTACCGTGATGCATTCTTTCATTATTTCAATGTAAATATACATGTTTTAAGGTATTTATGTAATTGTGAGGCATTTAAAGAATAAGTGAGTGCATTTCGCTTACGCATTGGGTTATGCTGAACCTGTAGGTACCCCATATGTGTAGGTTGGTATTAATGGGACCTTATTTTCGGTACAAAACTGGAATGGGACCTTAGCAGAATAATATAGGGAGGGATTGCCGCTGAGCGTGACAGTGCCAGTGTTTATTGTATATTGCAGCAGTTTTCCCGCACAGTGAAGCGGGAAACACAGAGATGCATTCCACACATAAGTCAAGCAGCATTGCGCGTCACAGGAGCTCATGTCACCATGGACAGTTCTGAGGTTATTGGAACTGAGTCATATCCTACTCGCGTAACTGTACCTGTCAACGAAGCAGGCTGACGTGTGACACAAGTAAACAAAGAATAGTTCCGATCTCGACCGCCGGCAATCAATTCGTGAAAAGGTAATACTTACAGAGCGTTATTGCGTATATCAGATTAGTTTATAAGTGTGTTGCAGTACACTCATCTACTGCGTAAGCCCACTGCAAATACAGTGCGCCCGGGAATGTTCTCCGCAGTGCCTATAAGCGGCTGCGAGAGATTACGTCACCAGTTACGTTGGCAGCACGACTGTCGCTTGGATCATAACAAACAAACAGTAAACTTTATACTCACCACAGCCAATCATAACTGATGCTAGAAGTGCTGATGACACACATGCTGGCTTATTGCAATACACACTGACGAATTCGACAGCCCACAGCCCACACATGAGTAGCTTATTTCCAAAAGGTACCAAATCCAAAAAGTAATATTTTACAGAAGAGAGGAAAAACGCTCAGAGTGTACAATTTCAACTGAAAATTCATTTAAGCAATTTTATTATGTTCAGATAGAATAAATGCATTGTTATACCAAGTATTTTTGTTTAAGCCTTTGCAGTTTTGGAAATATTCAAAGAAAATGATGGATTTGGTATTTTTTGGCACTGAAACTCTAAATTCTTTCAACGGAAAGACATAAATTAAACTGCAGAGATCAGAATCTTCGAGAAAACTGACTGCATTCAGTCATGCAATACTTAGATTTAAGGTATTTACAGTGAAGGCATAGATTATTTAAATAATATTAAATAAAATTGAACAAAACAATGAAAATTATGCAAATTACCAGTGCTAAACTTATGGAATTATGATTGTAGTTTGTGTCTAAAGAGCATGAATATAGTAAATAACTTGTGAACTGGACAATGGATAATATTATCCAGTACTAAAGTTAAAAATAATGTAAATTCTAATATATGACAACAAAACCTTGCAAAATTAAATTTAATTAGTCAAAATTTTAACCAAAATCCAGACCCTTTCTTCTAACTTCTGTGGTCTCTGTGCTATCATAAGTTATTTCAGTGTCACTAATATCATTTATCATTAACAACACCATAATCTGGCAAAGAATGGGAAGTCATCCACCTTGTACCTGCCCCTGAGAAGTTTAGTGCTTTTCAGTCGATCAACACGAATGTACCCAAAAGGGTTGGGTTATGCCCTAATCCTGAAATAAATTACATGAGATCAATAAATACACTATAAAATAAAATAAATACACTAGACTTGTTCCATAGGCGTTGGTAATGGGTTTGGGGGAATGGCAAATGAAACACCGAGTATACCTTCCATCGGAGGGGTAGTAAAGCCGGTGGGCCCATGTCATAGATTTATGGCATGTAAAAGAACCTTCCACTAGTGTGAAGCTAAATTTGTAGGTTAGATTTGATTAACGCTCTATTAAGTTCCAACGTACATCGCCAGGTAATGTTTGCGGTAGCATCTAGTAGCGAAGGTCGCAGCTAGGTGTCGTTGACGGTAGCATTTGGTAGCAAAACTAGGAACTAATTGAAATTGTTCGTCTGCAGTCCTTACTTGAATTAAAACAGATAACACACACTAATACAGCCAACACAATAAATGTGGCCTTCGCCCTATCAAGGACACTGCGCTGCCAACTAAACTGATGACGCAACCACTTGCAGATGCACGTAGCCACTGCGGAGAACATTCCCGGGCGCCCTGTAGTTACACCATGAATGAAATGAGAGCCTCCGCTGACGTCAAGCTCTACTCTCAGGCCTGTTACGTCACACCTCATCATGCCTCCCATTAGGTCCGTGAGGCACTCTACACCTCGTGACTTCTACGGAATACCTACGTTATTTTTCTGGGTGGTTCCAGCTACTCCTGCCCTGCTGTGATGTCGGTATTGACTGTCACCTCAAGGGAGAATATACACCATAAGGTGCCAAAACAATTACGATTTTAAAATAATTATAACTGGTTGGTTGGTTCCTTAGTTTAGGGGCTGCGACAACGCAGTAAAGTAGCCCCGTGTACTTTGGGTGTGTGCAGAATCTGTCTGATAACCGGTGTTAATTGTGATGACTGTATTAGTGTGTCATATCTGGTTTTAATTCAAGTAAGGACTGTAGACGATAATTACAAGTAGTTCCTACTTTCGCTACCAAATGCTTCCATCCACGACACCTAGCTGTGAACTTGGCTACTACTAAAGTAGCCCCGTGTACTTTGGGTGTGTGCAGAATCTGTCTGATAACCGGTGTTAATTGTGATGACTGTATTAGTGTGTGATATCTGGTTTTAATTCAAGTAAGGACTGTAGACGATAATTACAAGTAGTTCCTACTTTCGCTACCAAATGCTTCCGTCCACGACACCTAGCTGTGAACTTGGCTACTACTAGATGGTGACGAACGATGGAACTTAGGAGCATTAATCAAGCCTAACCTACAAATTTTGCTTCACACAAGTTTAGTTAGTGGGAGGTTCATTTACATGCCATAAATCTATGACATGGGCCTGCCAGCTTTACTTCCCCTCCTAGGAAGGCATACTGAGGGATTTGCAATGCTCTGAAAACATCCGACGACTTCAGCCGGGTTTGAACCCGCGACCTTGTGCATAGAAGATCAGCATGCTACCAACTACGCAACCGAAGCCGCGAATTATAACTGTGCCTGTCATAAATCTTGTTCAACAGTTATGTACATTTCCAAGGAAACACACACATCTTGCTAATAGAAGTAGAGTTCTAAATTTTCAAAATTTAAATCGTAACTATTTATATTTATTTTTCAAAATTTGTGCCTGGCTTGTGCTTATCTTCACCGTTTCTCTGATATTTCCCATTTTTATAGGAAGTTTTGGTCTTTTGTATTTTAAAATTGGATGTTAAACCTTCAGCTACAACACGAATCTTACTCAAACATCTGGAGATTTAAATAGTCTTTCTATAAAACGTTAAAAGTATTTTTTGAGTTTGCTCAAAATAGGAATGAAAATATAACGCTTAATTAATTAATAATATGGAAAAGAGGGTGATTCATTTTGTAGCTGATGGTTTAACACCCTCTTTTAAAAAAGTCCAAAAATTCCTCTAAACATGCACAATGCAAGAACCACATTTTTTAAAATGAATAAAATTAGATACAATTTGAATTTTGACAATTTCAAACACTGCTTCCAATAGCAAGATGTGTGTGTTGGAAATGAATATAATTGTTGTACAAGATTTATGACAGGCACAGTTATAGCCTATTTATACGTGCCATCCCTGATAGCAAGTTCGTTAATTGGATCAAAGTAGGTAAAACACAACACAAATGGCCTTTTAAAGAAATATTAGCTTTATTGCAGGTCAGAAAGTTACACCACACAATAAGCAAGTAGGAACAATTAGCTGTCTTACAGAAGCTTCCTCTTTTATGGAGCACACTCACCCTTTCACTTAGTCATTCAGTTAATCCCCTCACTAATGCGACCGGTGTCCTCGGCTAGAAGTAACAACAACTCTTCCTCTTGTACACAAGCCACAGTCTGTCACTCACTGTTCTTGAATACACACTGTTTCGCAATTCTCACGTCACCGTAACACCTCTATCGCACTGGTAAGAACACACTCCTCAAAACTCAGCCCATCCTCACCGGCCAGGATCGCTCTTTATATTTCGGGGTTGATGACTCAACGATGTTTCTAGAGTGAGCCAGGGTTCACACCTTCTCGAGATTTCCAATACTAGGCGGGGCACGAACCTTCTGGACCATGCCCTTTTGTTCTTACAGCCCCGTTGCGTAAGGCGCTGGTAACACAGTCAGGGATAGACTGGGGTGGCCTGAGTCACACGCGAAGCTGTTTGGCATTCGTAACACTATAATATGAAATCCGTTATTGTTCTGGCTCCTTAAACTGTATATTCCCCCTCAACGGTATATTAGGTCTGCTTGCTTCTTCTCAATCGCTCATTTCTTCCTACCTTCAGTGATCCAAGGTGTTGCTTCTCTTCATTCCACGCTACTCCTTGACGGGCCTAAGGATGGCCTCCTTCTATTTCTTTGCACTTTGACGAAACATTTAAGAATAATGCAACTTCACTTCCAAAGTTTTAACTTGCCATTTCCCGACAGTTCTAAGTGTTCTTATTATAAACTCTGGACCCTACAACCGTGCATTACCAGTTAGTAAATCCACGACAAAACCTTCACAAACATTAAACTCAGCGAATCATATTATCATTTAAAATGATTATGTCGACTTCGCTGGGGTCTGGCGTTACGTTACGGTGACGGGACGAAATGTACCGAGAATGCACTGAGGTGTGTGACATCATAATACTGCTTGAGCTTCCTCCTTTCCCCGCGCGCTCCGGTGAGCGTGACGTCATCCAGCCAGCTACCTCCTTTGACCTTGGTTTGCACTTGCCTTTTTGTTTTGTTTTTTTTTTGCTAACGGACTTTGAGTTCACGCAGCATTTGTAGCAAAGTCTAGTCTTTCAGACTGATTCTCAGTGTTTTTAATAAAAGTACCTTCAAGCTCACATTTCTGATAATGAGTACAACTTAAACTTGTTGGGCATTCTCTTTACAGGCTCAAAAACCTCTTTGTGACTTTCAACTGAAAGCTTTAATGGTGCATTTATTTACTATTGTCTAATACGTATATGCAGGGGCTTCTTGGTATGGGCATAAACGCATGTTTCTTCTCGTTATATTTAATATTATAAACTAAAATCTGAAACATATTGCCATTGCGCTCAGTTTCCAATTCCATATGTTCAGCGTCCGTCAGTACTTCCAACTTCCACAATCGTTCATTGACTTCTTATCCAAATTTTATCCATCTTCCCATATGACTTTGTACAGTAATTATTTAATGAGCGCAGTGACAAAAGAATACTTCTGTCCATAGTCCAAACTGATGTAGGTTACGTCGATCTTGACTTCAGGTTTACAGAGTTTCTTTTTTCTTGAAAGTGTAAGAGAGGTGATACTTCTACGGGTATCTCTAGTAACAATTGCATTAAGTTGAGATACTCTGATTTTATATTCATTTTGTTTCCTCGGTGGCTCAGTGTCGGACAGTCCTCCTCATAGTCCTAAGATTGTGGGTTCTATTCCCAGTCACAGAAGTTGAATTCTTAATGAGTAAAATCATCTGCACTCCGAACCGTGCGATGTTGGCTCGTAAAAGATCCGGGTTTCTGCTGTTGGACAGTAGATTGTTTCATTGGCTCAAAGTCAAAAGATCTATGCCATGGTAGCTGAGGCCATAGGATTATTATTATTATTATTATTATTATTATTATTATTATTGTTTTATACAGTACATAATTATAACACATTGCTGGTACATTACAACATAACTATACGGGCATCAGGGAACCAAATTATAGTTACTGAAACAGCAACTTCTTACCTGGAATGTCGCTACCCGTGAACTTCTGGAAGATTCGTGTTGTTGAGAGAACTATTGCCTTCTGCATTAGTTTGTACTCTTCAGTATTAAGATCCAGTTCTTTAAGGCCTTGGAGCAAGGTACTTGGGTTCACGCCCGTACTTGAGACAATGATAGGTATGTTTTTCACCCGTTCTTTACATGCCATTGTATTTTGATAGGGTCGACCAACTCGCTATATTTGCTGATCTTTTCTATGTGTTTTGACTGGAGATTCTTGTTGTTAGTAATCGCAATCAAGGTAGTTTGCTTTATTTTCTTCTTCTTCTTCTTCTTCTTATTAAGCGCTGATTCTCTACTCATTTAAAACATCGGTCCTTATGGTCCACTCTTTTAGCCTAAATCTTCCTTTCAAAACTTATTTTGTTTTGGGCTAGATAAGCTCTGAAAATTCCGATGCCTACTAACGGCATGTGCACTACTATGAATGCTGATCACTCCCTTAATACGCCACTTCATTAGGTGGACAAGAATAAAAAGTTGGCTTATCTCGTGTCTCGTGAAGCCACCACTCACCATAGATTGCCGTCACCGTGAACGTGTTGGCTCTGCTTCCCCCCAGAATGATGAAGGGCAGGTTGTTGAGGGGGAGTGGGGATGATTTGTGAGAAAACAATCGCCAGCTCGTCAAGTCCCTCACAGAAGGGATGGGGGAGGACAACAAGATCTCAATCTTCCGCACAGGACTGGGCGAACAAAACTGTGAAGATTGCGTACTTCGGTGGACATCTGAGTGGGATTCTTTCCCGGTTGCTCTTCAAAAACAACAACAACAACAAACATTTTAGTGTAGAAAGCCATTTCTCAGTGTTGCCTTAGTAATCGAAATTCAATGTTTTTCAGTCGGTCAACACGGTTGTACCCAATTGTAATAGGTGATTTCCTAAAAAAAAGTGGTTTCGGTGGCGTAGTTGGTAGCATGCTGAAGTGTTGTGCCCAAGATAGCGGGTTCAAACCCGACCGAAGTCGTCGGATTTTTTAAGAGCGTTAAAAATCCGTCAGTATGCCTTCCTTCGGAGGGGAAGTAAAACCGGCGGTCCCATGTCTTAGATTTATGGCATGTTAAAGTTCCTTCCACAGACTAAACTTGTGTGAAGCTAAATTGTTAGGTTAGGTTTCTTCGGTACGCTCTATCAAAGTTCCAACGTTCACCACTAGGTATCATTTATATCTGGTAGCGAAAGTCGGAACTACTTGAAATGGAACGGAACTTGTAGCTCTCCCTAAGGGTGTCCGCTGGAAGCAGCTACAGACTCAGGCGAGTCGAACATGTCCTCGGACAGTCCCGGCACTAAAAGGCATACGATAAATTAAATAAATAAATAAATAAATAAATAAATCCTAAAAAATAAAACTGAAAGAAATGTACTGTATATGGAGATTAATAAATACTACGTACACTTGGATGACCAGTTTCTATTGTCAAGTGACCATCAGAAAATCCGTTACACTTAAGCTATTGAATGTATGTCTACCCTATGGGTGATGGTATTTGCATTACAGTATATTCACGTATTTAGTTGCTGTCGAAATTTGTGTTTCGCATAGAGCTGCAGCGCAGGCAGCAGAGGTGGCAGCTGCGCGAAAATGGACCGCACTTCGCTCAAACAGCGAAGTACACAATCCACAATAACCTGACCATTTTTTAGCAATCACATAATCACACTAAGAAAATCACATATCTTGACTAGTTGTGCTAGTTTAATCCCTAATGCAACTAAATAAGTATACCTATTGTAAATATTGTTACGTGCTACCCCTAGTAGCAAGTTCGTTAATTGGATCACAGTAGGTAAATCACAACACAAATGGTCCTTTAAAGAAATATTAGCTTTATTGCAGGTCAGAAATATACACTACACAATAGACACACCGAGTCTCGCCTCATAAAAGACTACTAGTCACTATTATTTTCCACTTGTAGAGGACACTCACCCTTTCACTTGCTCATGCAGTTAATCCCTCACTAATGAGGCCGCTGCCCTCACTAGAAATAACAACAACTCTTCCCCAAGTTCACAAGCCACAGTCTGTCACTCTCTGTTCTTGAATACACACTGTTTCGCAATTCGCACGTCACTGTAACACCTCTATCGCACTGGAAAACACACTCCAAAAACACACAGTCCCTCCCTCGCTGGCCAGGTCGCTTTATATAGCGGAGCTGGTGACTCAGTGGATGTTTCCAGAGCAGACCAGGATTCATGGTTACGGTACTCGAGAATTCCATTACCGGGTAGGCCGCGAAGGTTCGAGACGGACGGTCTCTTTGTTACTGCCTGTCTTCTTGTTGCGCAAACCGCTGGTTAACACAGAGACAGGGGGTAGACCTAGGCGGGCTGTGAATCACGCAGCGAGGTGATGAAGCAACCGCACAGCCGTAACAATATCATAACCCATTGGCTACTTGTAGATATATATTTAATTGTCTAAGTGTAAAGGATCTGATGATGATTGCTTGACGATCGAAACTGGTCATCCAAGTGTATTTCTGTCCGGCTCCGTGGCTAAATGGTTAGCGCGCTAGACTTCGGCCCGAAGTGCCCCGGGTTCGATTCCCAGCCGAGCCATAAGGGATTTTAATCTCCTAAGGTTAATTCCCGTGGCTCGGGGACTGGGTGTATGTGGCGTCTTCATCATCACATCATCCTCATTACGACGCGCAGGTCGCCCACGGGCGTCAACTCGAAAGACCTGCACTCGGCCTCTCCGGAGGCCACACGATAGTCATCATCAGTGTATTTATGAACCTCATGTATTTTCTGTTCATGATTAGGTAACCATCCATTACCATTGGATACAACCGTGTTGACCGACTGAAAACATTACAATTTGATTAAACAAAAGTTTGGTGCTTTTCAGTCGGTCAACACGAATGTACTCAAAAAGAGCTGGGTTATGCCCTGATCCTGAAATAAATTACATGAGATTAATAAATACACAAGGATGACCAGTTTCGATCGTCAAGCGATCATCATCAGATCCATTACACTTAGGCTATAACATCTAGGCCTATGTTTGAGAATACACATATAACTAACAAATCTCGACTAGTTACCCTAGTTTAATAACTACTGCAACTAAATAAATTTATATATTGTAAATATCATCAGCCGTACTTGTTGTTACCCTTGTTGGCTACTTTGAAGATCCTATAAGACAGCCTGTTGTGGTCTATTCTGTATAGGTGGCCATAGAAAGCTAGGCATCTGTGAGGTTTTCCGGGTGTTTGTAGAGCTCACAGTATGGTTTGTACCACCACCTTCCATTCGGTAAGATCCTCGGTCGCACTATTTTCGCAAGAATTTCCTTTCTTGTACTTCGAGTGACCTTTCTTCTTGGTTAGACCCCGTAATAATAATAATAATAATAATAATAATAATAATAATAATAATAATAATAATAATGATTTTGTTGCCAAGATAGTTCATCAAGAACTGGCTATACGCCTTCAACTGCTGAGCCAAGAGAAAGTGCCGTACTACAAATATGCTCCTGAAAGTGTACTGGAAAATGACAGCTTTACGTTGTACTGGGATCGTACTGTATTGACAGACCAATCAGCTGTGCACAACAGACCTGATTTGGTTCTTGTTGACAAATGCATGAAGCACACTACCTTCATAGATGTGGCAATCCCAAACAGTGGCAACATGCTAACAAAGCATGTTGAAAAGCTGTCAAAATACACAGAACTTTCAGAACTGATAAGGAAGCAATGGCACATGGCACAAGTCAGGACAGTTCCTATTATCATCTCCAGCACTGGCGTGATTCCCAAAAACTTAAGGAATCGCTCAGTGAGTTGAAATTAGACCCTTGCCTTTTCAAACTGATGCAGAAAACTGTCATACTTTCTACGTGTCGCGTAGTAAGGCTGTTTTGGGGCAATTTGGCCTGAAGGAGTGGGGGAAAAGCGTAAAGCAACTAGCCTACTGAATGCAGTCACCAAGAATTTGCTCCTTATGATATATATGGTATCTGGGATTGTAAATGTTTTCTTTCCAGCAAATATGCTGAGAATGTGTAAGCGCATGCGAAAAATAAATAAATAAATAATAATAATAATAATAATAATAATAATAGTTGATTACACTCGAAGGCACAACCATGAACACTAAACACACGTTACCAAAATCAATGAGAAAGAAGAGGATTGTGTTCCACGGTCATTTAACAAGACAGATCCCAATGCAATTGTTGAACAAAATCTTTACTTACTTTCTGGGTAAGAAACACAAGTGAGCGCGGTTAACAGAGGTAGAATAAGATTTTAAAATTTGGAATTACATACAACGATATTCAGATGCGTACGCCCATTAAGATGAAACTAAAAGAACACCCGAGTTTCCAGGAAAAGCCTCGACTAACAACAGGCAAGAAGTGGAGTGGAGCTAGGAAACAGCAGCATCGAGAACACGCGAGGCGTTACTGGGCGAATGTTAAAGCTGTAGGAAGAGAACAGTTGAATTAACGTGGTCCATAGCTGGCCGAAACGTCAAGAAGAAGAAGCACTTTACACAGCAGAAACCGTAAACATGAATTTCTGAGGTCAGATGGAGAAACTCGAATTAAAGGAAGGAAAATCCCAAGAAAAATCTTAAGAAAAAATGCAGGATAAAGAAAATACACATCAAGAATGAGACTTTCTACACGAAAATTGAAAAATTCTCAGATGCAATGGGGAAAAGGAGGATACATTTTTACGGTCATTTATTCAGAATGAAATTTAATAAATTAACCAAACAAATCTTTGATTTGTTCAATAACCGCAAAACCAAACCCAAATGGTTTAAACAAACTGAAAAAGACCTGGTAGAATTACACATCTCAGAATATTCACTTCTCAGTCAAAAAGCTTAAATAAATACTGAAGACGAAAATATACAAGGTTCCAAGGTTCACTAAAATCCAAACACATCATCTCGGAAGAAGAGAAGAAAAGAATATCAGTTTCTTTAAACCATGTGTGTTTTGTTTTGCGTTTACGGAAGAAATCAAAGATTTGTTTGGTTAAACTATTCGAGTTCATTCTGAGCACTAAGGAAAGAACAACACACAGAGAAATCATTGATCCGACGTACTCCAAAGAGGGTGAAACGAAGGAAGAAGAAATAATAATACTAATCATAATAATAATAATTAGACACACATCTACAAATTGGAAAACTCCACAACAACAAGAAACTACTCCATCATAACAACGGGTAAATTTGGCACAAAATGGCTGACAGAGGGGCCTACAACAAAGAAAATCTTGAGGACCACATAGAGTGCCGAAATAAAATCACAAATATTAAGTTTGTGCAAAGAACAACCTGGAGAACAATGGATAGCTGAGCGGATGTAGGAGCATTCCGAGAGGATGGAGAGATTTTGGGTAGGAAAGAGAGAGGGGGGGGGGGGGGGCGAATATGAAATCGTAAATTTTAGTTCAATCGCTCTCCTAGAGGGAACAATCAATATAATAATAATACTAATAATAATCATAATAATAATGCAGTCGATTAATGGTGCTCAGGTATTTGATATGTCATGAATAGGGGTGATGATTTTTGGCATTTTAAAATCAAAAATGTAGCATTTTGATTTGAACATTTGGCATTTTGTACGAAAAAACACATTTATTTTGGGTTTATTCTGACAAATGAGTAATGTATTTTGAAATTACATTAATGTGAAATTAAAACCACATTTGTAAAAGTTTTTTTTTTTTTACATTCGAATTGAGCCACTATGGACTACGGAGTAACAATCAAAATCAATGTTTCGTTCTAGATCGTCTGCCAGCTTTGATGTCCTGCCAGTATCTCTTGAGCCCATCACTCAGCGCCTTCTTCCGGTCTTCTGAAAGAGGTCCCCTCCGTCTTTTGGGTTCTGCCCCTACCTTAAATCCCTGGTAATTTTTGATTAGGTGTCTGAATTCACACATGTTCATAATTTTGCAGTCCGGAATACCAATTTCTAGAAGGTCTTTGTTACATTCTTCAAACCATGCCAATTTTTTCTTCTTTGGTTTCACGAAATTCCAAATTTTCTTTGTTAGACGATCGTTGGACATTCTGAAAATGTGTCCATAGAACATCAACCTTTTCCTTTTTATTGTTGACGTGACTGGTTCTATCTTTCTATATAACTCTTCGTTCGACTTCAAACGTATGTGCCCGTCAACCCATCTGTTGCCTAAAATTTTTCTCAATACCCTGCGTTCTCTTTTGACCAACTGGTCGACTAGTCCCCGTCTGTTCATAGTCAAAGTCTCCGAAGCATATAATGCTTCAGGTTTGACAACCGTGCTGTAGTGTCTTAATTTGGCTCCAATGCTCAGCGACTTCTTATTATAGAGATTTTTCGTCAGGTGATAGGCTCGGTCTAATTTCCAGATTCTAAGATTAATTGCTTCCTGTTCCAGGCCATTTTGTTGGATTACCTCACCCAGGTATTTAAATTTCTTTAGACGTTTAATCTTTCCTTGGTTTGTTTTCATCCATTCTGGTCCATCACTGATGTTTGTCATGTATTTTGTCTTCTCAAAGGAAATCTGTAAACCTACTTTCTCAGCCATCTCTGACAACCGATTAATCTTTACAATGGCTGATTTAATATTGTTGGCAAAAAAAAGCTAGGTCATCTGCAAAAGCCAAACAATCAACATGCACCCCTTTCAGTTTGGGCCCTAGCCTGAATCGTTCTTCATTCCCTTCTTCCCGACTCAGTGTCTTCCTCCATTCACGAATGACCTTTTCTAATACACAGTTGAAAAGGATTGGAGATAATCCATCACCTTGTCTGACACCAGTTTTGATTACAAAGGGATCTGAGATCTCGCCAATGAATTTTACTTTTGACACTGTGTCGGTCAAAGTCTGTTTAATCAGATTTCGAGACGTGTCATCCACTCCAAATTCTTCCAGAATATTCAGTAGCGACTCGCGGTCAATTGAGTCATACGCTTTCTTAAAATCAATGAATACGACCACATAGTCATACCTTCCTATCGTCTTATACCTAATGATGTTTTTCAGGTTAAAAATCTGTTCCGGACAAGAACGTCCCTTTCTGAAACCGGCCTGGTACTCACCAATCTGATTATCAAGATGTTCTTCAATTCTCTTCAGGAGTGCTTTGGATAGGATCTTGTAGGGAACAGATACAATTGATATACCCCTGTAATTATTAACGTCCTTCTTATCCCCCTTTTTGTGGAGAGGGTGAATTAATGCAGACTGCCACTCTGTGGGTATCCTACCAGTTCTCCATATCTCCGCAAAGAGCTCAGCTGATATATTCAGAGTATCTTCATTTGCCAGTTTTATAAGCTCTGCCACAATGGAATCCTCTCCCGCTGCTTTATTATTCTTTAGGCCATCGATAATCATTTTAATTTCTGTCTTAGAAGGTGGATGCGAGTTGGCCATTACTTGAGTAGGACGGCCTATGAGTAGCCTATGTTTTGGTTCATCACAATTGAGTAATTTCTTAAAGTACTCAGCCAAGATACGACAGTTCTCCTTGTTGTTCGGACCTAACTTTCCATTTTCATCTCTGAAGCACAAGCTCTGTGCTTGATACCCTTTCAGATTAGTCTTGAAAGTTTGATAGAAGTCCCTGACATTATTCTTACTGAAATCCTGATCAATCTGTTCCATCTGTTGTTTTTCATATGATCGCCTTGCAATTCGGAAAACCCGGGCTGCATCTCTCCGACTGTCACAAAACGAGTTCTCTTCGTTGAGTTCCATTTCTTCCAGGCATCTGTTCTTTGTACACATGCACTATCACAGGTCTCGTTCCACCAACTGTGTTTACGCTTCTGTGCTGTCAATATTGAAACATTGGCCGCTTGTTGGATTGTGGAGGCAATGTCAGTCCAATTCTTAGATTTAAATGTTAATTGCTGGTGGTATTGCTCCAATACTTCTTGATCAACCTTAAGTTTTGTCACATCATATCTGTGAAGTTTATTTCCAGCTTTCGGAGCCTTTCTAAAAGGAATGAAATTCATTTTAATCTTGGAGAGATAATGATCTGAATCAAATTTGGCCCCTCTCTGTACTTTAACATTCATAATCTCCTTCATTGCTGTCCTGGATATTGCCACGTGATCAATTTGTTTCTCTCCGTTCAAATTGCCAGGTGATCGCCATGTCTTCTGTTTACTTGGTTTGTGTTTATAGAAAGTTGACATTATCTGAAGAGCACACGTTCTACATAGTTCGACAAACCTTGTTCCATTTTTGTTGGTCATTCCTACTGTCGATCTATATCTTGCTTCTATTCCCAGTTGAGCGTTGAAGTCGCCCAATAAAACCTTGATGTTCTTTATAGGTATTTTCCCCATCTCCTCCTCTATAAGGTCCCAGAATTGTTCCACTTTCTCGGGATTACGCCTGTTGTCTTCATTAATTGGCGCATGTGCATTGATCAGGGTATAGCCTTTGTTACCACAGCGTAGAGTTAGGAGTGATAGTCTTTCTGATGTGCTAGAGAAGTCCACAACTGCACTGATTATCTTCTTATTTACAGCAAAAGCTGTTCCAAACATTGGAATATTCTTGCCTATCTTCACTGCTCTCTGTCCTTTATAGACCCTATAGCCCTCAATGTCCATTGCATCTTCGTCCTGATACCGTGTTTCCTGCAAGGCCAGGATTGAGATGTTATGTTCGTCCATCATATTTGTCAGTTCCTTGTGTTTACCAACTTTGAGTATTGAGTTGACGATCCAAAATAATATTTCTGTTTCGTATTCAATTTAGTATTCTTTAAGCATCTACTTGCAAGCTCCCCAGAATCCAAAGGCTTGCGTGCACTCCTAGGAGCGGTGGATTCCCTTAAACAGTTACCACCTGGGGTAGTGTCTTACTTTTGACGACTTTCCATGATGCTTGATTGTTAAGAAATATGTGGGTTGGATTGCTCCTTCCCGTTAGTAGAACCAAGGTTGTAAGCCCCAGAGCTTGAAGATAGTTCCTCCGCTTTATCCGCCGTTGGGACGCGAGGTCCTCTTCCGCCTTCTAAACCGTTGTCTATCTTCACCTGTAACCCCGGCAGGGACCCATACAAGGTACTACCAGCCGGGCCAGCTGGACCAAGGTTTTTTAAAGAGGTGTTACTCTATCACTCACCCTTAGTCCTGGCTTGTGACAGGCAGAGCCTGGCTTCCCAAAGGTTGGGCCCAGGTTGGGGGGTTTTTGTAAAAGTTTAATAGTACGATAACAATTTATAAAGTAAATATTTATATTAAATTAACTACGGTAGGTTAAAGCAACAGCAGAAAATTGTTACGGGCCCAAAAATTTCATAGAAGAAATAGATGTTTATACTGATTCAAAACCGTAATAATACAGAAGAAATACACAAAATCAACTCAAGTCTTTCTTCAATTTTCACCACAGTGGTTAAGTGCTTTCAACTTCCTGAATCATTAACATTGTTGAGTGAAATGTTTGAGCTGTTTTATAGACATTTTGGTCTCACTTGTCGACTTGACCCTACGCGAAAGGAACAAAATCAACGGGTGGGCAACGAGCGCCAGATGGGTGGTCAAGCCTTTATAAAATATTTCAAGGGTGTACAAAATCCTCACTTGAAGAAAATAAAGAATAAAAAGCGTCATATTTGAAAACGACATGGATATCGCATTTATGTAGCACTTAGAGTCAATTTCGCATTTTGTCGCTTTCCCAAAACACATTTAAAAGTGGTTTGCAGGTCATGAAAAGTGAAAATACAAGAGTAGTAAGTATACAAGCCATTATGAGCATTTTGCGCTTAATCGCATTTGCAAAAGAACGCCACCCCTAGGCTTCATACTGGTGCTCACAGTCTCAAATAGGTTGAGAACGCCTGGTTTAAGCTATTTTCTTATTTAGCCAACTCCCTCAAAATGATAAATAATCTGAATTTGTATTTTTAGCCTACTTTTCACATTTTGTAAAAATGAAGAAAAATTAGACTTACGAGATCAATCCGGGCAAATATGACATATGTCTGTTTGTCCTTCTGTCTTTCCTTGTCTGTCTGTGTGTGTGTCCACCCTTATCAACTCCTAAACGGCTGCAGCTATCAAAACCAAATTTGGTATCAGTAAAGATCTATACCTGAATATCTCAAGGCCATATTTGAAAATGACAACAGTGCTACCAACTGCTGAAAAGTCACAATTGAAATTTCAGTTCTATGTTGGATATCTCGATAGTTATGCATGCAAGCTGTTCCAAAATTGGCACACGCAGAGATAATGACATACCTGATTACATTTCAGGAGTCCATATAGGCTATGACAGTGTTGCTAACATGATTCTAAGCTGGCCGATAAGTCCAACATTTAAATGCATGTTACTTCTATACTATCACTTGGATTTCAATCAAATTTCCTATGTGCTTTGTGTACCATAACAAATATGATCATGCGTATTCTTGAGAGCCAGTAGGGCTGCCAACTGTTATTAAATGCTCTCCCTATATTTTTATTCTAATACCAATTAATCAGAAAGTATGCAATCCAACAGCTCTAAACTCAGCACACGTATAGTACTTGACATTCTATATTAATTTGGAATACATGTCAGTGCTGCCAACATGATTCTAAGCCTGCTGATAAATCCAATATTTAAATACTTGTAAATTTTATGTTAACAAATGGATTTTATCCGAAATTGTGACAATATTACATCATAATGAATCTTATATTTTAAGAAAAGAGGGCTCTTTAGTTCGTCACGGAACAACTTGTTTCAAATGGGACCTTTATGGGACATTTATCACCATCATCAGATATACTGGTTTGAAATTATTTACCACTGAAAAATTGTAAATAGATAAGAGGTAAGGGAAACAAATTGGCTTCCTCCATTCTCCGCAAAGAAATTCAATTATTTGGCTATTAATACTGAAATTGAGGCGACTAAACATCTGGAGGAAAATGTGTGTGTACATTAATAAGTTGGTGGCTCGCGCTCGCAATAAAGCAAGGAACGCGAGGAATGAGAGTGGTACCAATATCGGCAAGCAAGGCGAGAGAGACGAGGGGATCGATATCCCGGGCCCATAGCGCGCACACAGCACAAAGGGCTGCAAATATATCTAATCGTTGCGAATCATGTACAACAAATTCGCATGTCATTTATAATGCGAGTGTGCTTGTCGTACACGGCGGCACTACGGGGCGGGCCTCGGGCCTCGGGCCTCGGGCCCCGTCCACCCATTGTTAGCACACAACCTGCCTGTTTTAGGGCTTATCAAATTATAAGAGTTGAGGCAGCTAAATTATAGTTTAGTTCTACCGTGTGCTACGCTGGTCTGCCTTCAAGCACTCAGCAAAGAGGGGAGGGTCTTACCCAGTGCGGTTCAGGATCCCTTGAATGTCTGTACGGTGGTTGTTGTTTCATTTGAAGAACTTGGATATCGTAGTCATTTATCCCCGTGTACTTGGGTTTGTGTGGATTTTTTGTCTAATTAAAAAAATCGATTTTACCCTCTAGGTTGGTGTTTCCCACGGACTCATCGAGGGAACTCACCACTACCGCCTCTACGGGCAGTGTCCTGGAGCTGGGAACATCTGGTCGGGGTGGATACAACTGAGGAGGTGTGATCAACACCTCGCCCAGGCCGCCTCACCTGCAAAGCGAACAGTGGCCTCATGAGGGATGGGAAGGGAGGAGAAGATGGGGATGGATAGGAAAGGAAGTGGGATTGAGGTGGCCGTGGGCTTACAATAGTGACCATCCTGGCATTTTCTCGAAGACGAAGTGGAAAACCACGGAAAACCACTTCGAGGATGGCTGAGGTGGGAATCGAACCCCCTCTACTCATTTGGGCCACCCGAGGCTGAGTAGACCCCATTCCAGTCCTCATACCACTTTTGAAATTTCGTGGCAGAGCCAGGAATCGAACCCAGGACCTCCGGGGTGGCAGTTAACCATGCTGACCGCTACGCTCCGGAGGCGAAATTTTTGTCTAATAATGTTTAGCCTACTTTTCAAATTTTGCAAAAATGAGGAAAAAGTAGACTTATGAGATCGATCCAGGAAAATGTGTGTCTGTCTGTCTGTCTGTCTGCCTGTCTGGCTGTGTGTGTGACCCCCCCCTATCAACTCCTAAACGGCTGCAGCAATCAAAACCAAATTTAGTATGAGTAAAGATGTGCACCGGAATATCTCACGTCCATATTTGAAAATGATGTCAGTGCTACCAACTGCTGAAAAAACGCACTAGAAATTTGAGCTACATGTTGGATATCTTGCAAGGTATGCATGGGAGCTTGTCCAAAATTGACACACATGTAGATAATACTATTTCAGTTTAATTTCCAGGAGGCCAGCCATGACAGTGTTGCCAAAATAATTTTAAGCCTTCTTATAGGTCCAATGTTTACATGCATATAACTTCTACACTATCTATTGGATTTCAACCAAATTTTGTATGTAATATCTGTACATAAACAGATATGACTGAGCGAATTCTTAAGAGCCACCAAGGCTGCCAATTGTCAATAACTGATCTCTCTATTTCTTTTTTCCAAATACCAATATATCAGAAAGTATGCAAGCCAACAGCTTTAAACTATGCACACGTATATTCTGATATTTTAGATTAATTTGGAGTAACTTTTATACGTCAGTTCTACCAACATGATTATAAGCCTGCTGATAGTATCAATTTTTAAATACATGTAACTTCTATACTATCAGTTGGATTTCAACCAAATTTCGTATGTGCTATGTGTACCATAACAGATATGACTATAAGTATT
Source organism: Meconema thalassinum (assembly GCA_946902985.2). Lineage (NCBI taxonomy): Eukaryota > Metazoa > Arthropoda > Insecta > Orthoptera > Tettigoniidae > Meconema > Meconema thalassinum. The sequence continues at coordinate 675,738,713 of OX336388.2, forward strand.
GTTAAGAGCAATCAGGGCTGCCAACTGTTAATAAATGCTGTCTATATTTTTTAACCATAATATCAATATATCAGAAAGTATGCATGCCAACAGCTCTGTACTTTGCACACGTATAGCACCTGACATTCTAGATTAATTTGGAGTAATTAATACAAGCAGTGCTGCCAACATGATTCTATGCCTGCTGATATGTCTAATTTTAAAATACATGTATCTTCTATACTGACAAATGGATTTCATCCAAAATTGGCACAACAAGATATCATAATATTTCCGATTATTTCTAACCAGCACACGCATGACATTATTGCCAACATGCTTTTACGCGTGCTGATAGATCCAATGTCTAACTGCATGTAACGTCCATTGGACTTCAACCAAATTTTGTATTCTGTACCGATACCTTAAGGGATGGAACTAAGAATATATTCAGTCACCAGGGCTGCCAACTGTAGTGCTCTATTAGGCTACATTATACCAGGTATATTTTGAACTAATTAGATATTTCGATATTACCAACTTAATTTCGTCATTATTCTAGATAGGTTCATATACTGTCGAATTATCATTGGCATGAAAAGTAGGCTGTATAGTTCTTCACGGAACTTCTTGTTCTTATTGTGATGGCTTTAGTAGCTTTTAATCACTAAAATCAATAGTTATTTTTTCGGGTGCTCAATGCCTTATTACATAGCCTATTTATAGTCTATGTCTACCCCTTATTAATCCAATGGGGTCGGGGATGAGAAGCCATGAATTTCCACGTGGCGGACGGTTTCTACGGCTGGATGCCCTTCCTGATGCCAACCTCACGGGAGGAAGTAATGAGAGATGAAATGAATGAAGATGAATGAAAATTCAATTTCAAGTAGTTCCAACTTTGACTACCAGACGCCGGCGGCAAACGTTGGAACTAGATAGAGCGTTTCTAAACCAAATGACTTTCAAATTTAACTACATACTACCAATTGTAGTGGTAGGTTCTCCTTCATGCTATAAATCTATGATATTGGCCCGCCGGCTTTACTTCCCCTCCGAAGGATGGCTCTTAAAAATCCGATGACTTCGGCCGGGTTTGAACCCGCGATGTTGGGCATAGCAAATCAGCATGCTACCGACTACACCACCGAAGCCACCTTAACCCACGAGGACTGGCGCATGGGTATTTTTGACCCGAGGCTTAAATAATGCTCTATTTTTAGCCTATTTTCAATTTTGAAAAAATAGGCTTATGAGATCACCTTTTGTCCGTGTGTGTGTGCGTGTGTGTGTGTGTGTGTGTGTTTGTGTGTGTGAGGTGTGTGTGTGTGTGTCCCTAATAAAATATAAACGGCTGGATTGATTTCAATGAAACTCGGCAAGTTTATAGCACTATTCCCGGCGACCTCGACCGTGCCCTTCAAATTTTGTTACTTCTCACCAATCCAACATGGCGGCTGTGCGAATTATTTCACTAGCATTCAATATCTCCGAAACTATTACCGATATCGACCTGAAATTGTGTACGGTGATAAAGGGCACTACTAGAAGTTCACCTATGAGACTTTGAAAAACCTGGTGACTACAAAACCAACATGGCGGTCAAGCGAATTTGAGAATTTTAAATAGACTTTTGTCGCGATTTAACTATCCAAACGTAATGAAACTTGGTACAGCAAATGTTTATACACATTGTAATCCACTGGAGTCCAATTAGGTTCAATTGTTTACATAACCTCAAAATGGCGGCTGTTCGAAATATTTCACTGACATTCTATATCTCCGAAATTATTACAGATATCACCCTGCAATTTTGTACGGTGATAAAGGGTACAGATACAAGTTTACCTATGTATATTTCATAAACCTGTAAAGTACAAAACGAACATGGCGACCACGCGAATTTGAAATATTTTAATATACTTTTCTCGTGATTTAACTCTCTGAGCGCAGTGAAATGTGGTACAGTAAATGATTTTGCAGATTGTAATGTACTGCCATCTAATTTCATTCAATTGTTTACATAACCTCAAGATGGCGGCTGTGCGAAATTTTAAAATTAAGTTTTTATTTCTTGTGTCGTAATCATGCGATCGAAGTGAAAGTTTGAATAATGAACCTAGGCAATAATTGTCCTTGAATGGTACATAACTCTATGGCCTATACATATAATAATCCTAAATGGTGAGCTTCCGAAATATTTAGACGGTTCTCAATATCTATGAATCTTTTACAGCAACCAAACTGATTTTTTTTTATGTTCATAGAGACTATGAACATATGTTCACCTATAGGACTTTCAGTAACCTGGTGAGCACAAACCCAACATGGCGGCGACGCGAAGTGTAAATATTTAAATGGACGTTTCTCGCGAATTAACTATCCGAGTGCCGTGAAACGTTGCACATTAAATGCTTATACAAATGTTGATCCACTGGCATCTAATTTATTTCAATTATTTGCATAATCACAATATGGCTGCTGTGCGTAATTTTAAAATCTCGTTTTTACTTCTTGTGTTCTAATCATGCGATTGAAGTTTGAATACCACCCGTACACAATAATCTTAATGTAATAGTACAAAAATAAAAATCCAACCTGGCGACCATCTGAAATATTTAGACGGTTCTCAATATCTACGAATATGTTACAGCAATTAAACTGAAATTTTGTATGTTGATAGAGGCAATTAACATGAGTAGGATATATGAAAATAGACTGTATAGTTTTCACGGAACTACTTGTTAATTTTGGTCAGCACTCATTTCCTGTCGCTTACTGTACCTCCCTTCCTAGCCTTGAACTTCACCCTGCAAAAGAAACATGTCCATAGCTTTTGGAACACTCAAGTTATTTCTATATTATTTACGGTCGGGTCAGATTTACCCATGACGCCATTCCTCACGTGACAATTTTCTGCTTACGTTAATCGGAACAATCTATAGAAAATAAGGGGGAAAATCTACCTATTTTGATACAGCACAATCACATAGCTCAAGTTCTTGTTGATCCATGTTTAGTGACTAGGGACACCTAGATCATCAGCTCCTTTGCTACAAAAATGAAGTGACTGCTTTGCCGTCACAATCAAGGTCATTTTGTCATTTGTCTGCATGTTAAATTTGAAAAATATAAATAAACTTAATTTTATATTGGAAATAATTCATAGGAAGACACAAGGTGCAAAATTACTTGATTAAAATCCGTACGATTACAACAACAAAGTAGGATTGACACCAGTTCTCAAGGGTTAATATTTATCAGTAAATAGCAGAATTACCCGTTCTTCGAACGGTGTTCAGTGTTAACACCAGACATTATCAAATGAGTAACTATTGCAATGGTTAGCAGTTTGTCATTCCTTCATAAGTTTATCAGAACGAAGTTAGTTCTCTGGGAATATCAAACACACTGTTAATTTAAGGGCCTTAAAATGTGGTTTTCGGAGACCCTTTATAGACTCGCGAATTTTGTGTCTCTCATTGAGAAGCGCAACATATGTAGTGGTCGTCCTTCTAGGATAATTTTTATATTTCGCCTATTTTAGCATGTATTTTGAGAAGTTTTTCCCTATATCCACCCTTCTACTGTATGAAAAGTACAGTGAAAAGTTTTATAAATGATTGGTGTATTGACTCTCCAAGCATCCGAACACGAGTTATAGGCGTACATAAAGATACACAGAAAGACAGACAGACAATTCTATTGTCTACAACATATCACCCAGATATCCAAATATGGGTATATCTACCACACAGTATTAAACAAAATCATCCTTTCGATATACCCGCATTTCGACAAAAAAAAGATTAGTTAAAATGTGCTCTCAAATTAAATTCACCTATCGTGTACTTCCTGACGTGAAATAGAATTGAAAGCTTTGTAGACGAAATGCAATACACGTCACATAAAAACTGACCCTCTACGTTGTGATAGGTCCCCATACACAGGAAAACCCCTTTCATAAATTATAAAGGCCTGTGGTGCATGAAAATTCAGGTTCTTTAGCCTCAAATGGCCCAAATTCCTAAAAGCCGCAAAAAATGCTGATTCAATTCAAGAATTTTTGAAAATAATGTTGCTGTTTGGGGTTATAATAGACCTTCTGTACTATATGTCGCACGTAAAAATTGCGTGAAAAAATCTAGGTTACCCCTTGACCCCTTAATTGCATTGATGAATTATACAGTCTACGTTGGTTCCGTGATGACCTTATAGCCATTTGCAAACTTGCACAGAAATGTAATAAATGGAGTGACATTGCTTCTTACAGAAATAGATGGAAAGTTGGATGCCACCCCTTGTGATAATATTGTCATGGTTACCGATTTGCATTCCTTCATTAGTTTGTTGAATTAAATTAAATTAGTTTTCTGGTAATATTTCAGAAACTGTTGGATTTAGAGCCAAATAATATAGTTTTCGAGGCCCATTAGCCCCCCCCCCCCCCCCCCCCCGAGTTTTGTTTCTGGCACCGAGGGACTTTGTCTCGTCGTCGTTGTACGCCATAATATAATACTAATAACAATAATATAATATAGGGATAGGAATATAATAGACCTGCCGTACCACACCCGCAGGTGTAAATCGCGTGAAAAAATCGCATTATACGTATTGATGAATTTTACAGATTAATTTGGTTCCGTGATAACCTTCTAGCCGTTTGCAAACTTTCACATTAATGGAATTGCATTGCGTCTTACAGCACAAGATGGACCTCTGAGAATCTGTTGCCTGGTTACCGGCTTGCATTCATTCATCCATTAGTTTATTAAATGAAATTAGCTTTCTGGGAATATCTCAAAAACGGTTGGTATTAGGACCTTAAAATGTGGTTTTCAAGGGTCCCCGAGTTTTGTCAATCACATTGAGGGGCTGAAAATGAGCTTTGTATCGTCCTTCTGAGCCTATTTCAGAATGTATTTTAAGGGGGGGGGGGGGAGGCCCCCTTTTATGAGAGGTACGGAAAAGAGTTACATCAATGATTAGTGCCGAGCCTCTGATGGATATCTGTACCAAACTTTACGTTGATACACCCAGCCGTTCTCGAGTTAGGCCTATAAGGGAACGAAGTTGTCCACAGACAAACAAACAGACAGTCAAAAAAAAATCTCGCGCGTCCATCATAAAACAGTCTGAAACGCGTAAATAACTCAAATTTCCGTAGAAATTCAGAAAAAAACCGACAAACTTTCATTTTTATTAGCCTATTTTCAATTTTGAAAAACATATGCTTATGAGATCACCTTTACCGTGTGTGTGTGTGTGTGTGTGTGTGTGTGTGTGTGAGGTGTGTGTGTGTGTGTCCCTAATAAATTCTAAACGGCTGGAGCGATTTCAAGGAAACTCGGTAAGTTCATAGCACTATTCCGGGCGACCTCGATTGTGCCCTTCAAATTTTGTTAAGTCTCACCAATCCAACATTGCGGCTGTGCGTAATATTTTACCAGCATTCAATATCTCCGAAACTATTACCGATATCACCCTGGAATTTATTACGGTGATAAAAGGAACTTCTAAAAGTTCACCTATGTGACGTTTGAAAACCTGGTAACTACAAAAACAACATGGCGGTCACGCGAATTTGCGACTTTTAAATAGACGTTTCTCGCGATTTAACCAATCAAACGCAATAAAACTTGGTGCAGTATATGTTTATACACATTGCAATGCACCGAGATCTAACTTGGTTCAATTGTTTACATAACCACAAGATGGCGCATGAGCGAAATATTTCACCGGCATTCTATATCTCTGAAACTATTACCGGTATCACCCTGAAATTTTGTACGGTGATAAAGGGCACTACTGGAAGTTCATTTATAACACTTTCAAAAAGCGGTTAACTACAAAACAAACATGGCGACCAAGCAAATTTGAAAATTTTAAATAGACCTTTCTCGCCATTTAATGTTCCAAACGCAATGAAATCTGGTACAAGAAATGTTTATACATATTGTAATGCACTGGTATCTAATTTAGTTCAATTGTTTACATAACCTTAGGATGGCGGCTGTGCGAATTTAAAAATTAAGTTTTTATTTCTTGAGTCGTAATCAATCGATCGAAGTGAAAGTTTGAATAACGAACCTACGCAATAATTTTCCTTTAATGGTACATGACTCGATGGCCTATACATTTAACAATCCAACATGGCGACCATCCGAAATATTCAGACTACTCTGAATATCTACGAATCTATTATAGCAATCAAACTGATTTTTTTATGTTCATAGGGGCTATGAACATAAGTTGACCTATAGGACTTTAAGTAACCTGGTGATCACAAATCCAACATGGCGGCGACGCGAAGTATAAACATTCACATGGACGTTTCTCGCAACTTAACCATCCTAGTGCAGTGAAACTTGGTACAGTAAATCCTTATACGAATGTTAATCCACTGGCATCTAATTTATTTCAATTATTTCCAAAACCACAAGATGGCAGCTGTACGATATTTTAAAATCTCCTTGTTACTTCTTGTGTCCTAATCATGCGAGTGAAGTTTGAATGCTACACGTACACAATAATCTTCATGTAACATTGCATAACTCTAGGACCTGCATATATAAAATCCAACATGGCGACCATCCGAAATATTTAGTCGGTACTCAATATCTACGAGTCTATTACAGCAATCGAACTGAAATTTTGTATGTTGATAGTGGCAGTTAATATAAGTAGGATATATGAAAATAGGCTGTATAGTTCTTCACGGAACTACTTGTTTATATAGAGATATACTGCACAGCTCGGTGTTGACCGTGTTTTATTGCACAAATTTAGGTTTTACTGGCTAAACGTTGGAGATACACAAAAAGTGATAAGGACCTTTCGGATAGAAAATTAAATTTTAAAGATCGTACGTGCCATCAAAAGTTTGCTATTTTTTAGCGTTCTCTTACCGACAGCAGTGGCTGCGCTGGTTAAAGCGCAGTGTTAGGTGATGGGGCCAAGCTCTCTGCTGACTCGGTAGACGCGTGGGTTCGAGCCCCACTGTCAGCCGTCCTTGAAATGGTTTTCCGTGGTTTCCCAATTTCAACACCAGGCAAATGCTGGGACGGTACCTTCTGATAGGCCACGGCCGCTTCCTTCCACGTCCTTGTCCAGTTTCATTCATCTTCATACATTCCATCTCCCATCCCGACGCGCAGTTCGCCCACGGGCGTCGACTAGAAAGACCTGCACTCGGCCTCTCAGGAGGCCACACGACGAAAAAAAAGCGTTCTCTTTTTATTTGATATGGAAAAATGAAATTTTGGAACCAAAAGGTGTAGTGACATCACTAAAATGGTCGCCATTTTTAATAGTGCAAAATATCGAAATCAAAAGTAGGCCTATCCTATATGTAAACCTGGTATATCAGCTACATCCATGCAAAATTTCATTTAAATCGGACGAGTGGTTCTTGCGTTATTGAGTAACACACAGACAGACAGACAGACACACACACACCATCTCATTTTTAGCCTACTTTCGATTTTTGCAAAAAAATGAAAGTAGACTTATGAGATCAACACAAGGCGAAAAAGTGTGTGTGTGTGTGTGTGTGTGTGAGAGAGAGAGAGAGAGAGAGAGAGTGTGTGTGTACTCTGTGTGTGTACTCTGAATGTCTGTCGTCGTCCCCCCCCCCCCCCTATCAATTCGAACACGGTGAACGCGAATTGCACAAAATTTGGTACAAAGGTAGCACTGGCAAAGGACACCTCAGTGTCTTGTTTTATATCACCGCCATTTTGACGCAAACGTAATGGCGGCCACACAAATGTTCAAAGCTTAAATCAAATTACGACTAACCTAATCATCCGATCTCTACCAAATTTTGCAACAACATACCTTTATAGAGGAAGCATCCTTTAACCAACTTAATAGGTCATTAGCCTAATAGTTTGCGGATGGCGGCCATCTTTGTGTCAAAATCCATTCCCCCTATTAATTTAAACACGGTGAAACCGAACGGAACGAAATTTGGTACAGAGGTAGCACCAGCAAAGGGCACCTCAGTGTCATGTTTTATATCGCCGCCATCTTGACAGAAACGTAATGGCGGCCACACAAATGTTCAAAGCTTAAATCAGATTACGACTAACACAATCATCCGATCTCTACCAAATTTTGCAACAACATACCTTTATGGAGAGAGCATCCTTTGACCAATCTAATAGGTCATTAGCCTAATAGTTTGCGGATGGCGGCCATCTTAGTGTCAAAATCGATTCCCCCTATTAATTTGAACACGGTGAAACCGAATGGAACGAAATTTGGTAGAGAGGTAGCACTAGCAAAGGGCACCTCAGTGTCATGTTTTATATCGCCGTCTTGACGGAAACGTAATGGCGGCCACACAAATGTTCAAAGCTTAAATCAAATTACGATCAACCAAATCATCCGATCTCTACCAAGTTTTGCAACAACATACATTTATAGAGGGAGCATCCTTTGACCAAACTAATAGGTCATTAGCCTAATATTTTGCGGATGGCGGCCATCTTTGTGTGAAAATAGAATCCCCCTATCAATTCGAACACGGTGAAACCAAATGGAACGAAATTTGGTACAGAGTTAGCACTAGCAAAGGGCAACTCAGAGTCATGTTTTATATCACCGCCATCTTGACGGAAACGTAATCGTGGCCACCCAAATGTTAAAATCTAAAATGTAATTACGACCAACCTAATAATCTAGTCTCTACCAAATTTTGCAACAACATATCTTTTTGTGGGAAACATATTCTGACAAACTGCAAGATCATCAGCCCAATAGTTTGCAGATGGTGGCCAAGTATGTGTGCAAATCGATTCCCCCTATCAATTCAAACACGGTGAAACCGAATTGAACGAAATTTGGTACAGAGGTGGCAATAGCAAAGGGCACCTCAGTGTCACGTTTTACATCGCCGCCATCTTGACGGAAACGGAATGACGGCCACCCAAATGTTAAAAGCTTAAATCAAATTACGACCATCCTAATCTTTTGATCTCTACCAGATTTTGCAACAACATGCATTTTTGTGGAAAGCATCTTATGACTGACTATAAGGTCAGCAGCCCAATAGTTTGCAAATAGCGGCCATGTATGTGTGCAAATCCATTCCCCATATCAATTCAAACACGGTGAAACCGAATTGAATGAAATTTTTTACAGAGGTAGCACTAGCAAAGGGCACCTCATATTCATGTTTAATATCCCTATAGCACGTTGTATTTCAACAAGCTACTACAACCAACATTCAATTATACTCATTGAAAGGGACAAAGAGTTATAACAATACCCATGCATTTAGGAGAAAGTAGGCTATATGTTTTTTACTGAACATCTTGTTTATATATTAGTATGATAATTACTACACCTACTAAGTTTTCTAACAGTTATTTTGTCTTTTGTATTTGGAGGGTAGAGACTTTCTGCGGGTGTCACTGCTGGTTTAATATTGTTTTGTAGTGCAATTTGACTTATAGATTTTGATCTGCTAATGGTTGCTTGACGAACGAAACGTAACCGTTAATTTCCTCCTTCAATTGTCCATAATAATTACATCCTAATCGCATGCAATTCATTTCAGATTATTTTCCACATAGTCCAGTAATTGGGATTATTTTGAGTTGGTCGACTGAAAATTACAAATTCAAGGCTGTAGTAGTGTTTTTGTAATTCAGAGCCGTAGCCTTAAGTTAGGAACTACATCGGCACTTGCCTGGAGTAAACACGGAAAACCACGGAAAAACACTTCCTGGATGGCTAATGTGGGAATCGGTCACACCCCATCTCAGCATTGCCTCATGAGGCTGAGTGTACCCCGTTCCAGCCCTCAGACCAGAATTAAATTTCTTTGTAGAGCCGGAAATCAAATCCGGACCTCTGTGGCGACAGCCAATCATGCTAGCCGCTACACCACGAGGTATTCCGTTTGAACAGAGTCGGGGATGATGTGTGAAGAATTTATAGTTCTAGGTTTTACGTTCTGATGCCCTCTCTGACGGCCACCTCACATCACAGGAGCTGATTGCAGATGAAATGAATGAATAATATTAATAATTATTATTATAATTGAAAATCCACAGCCTGTTTCAGTCGTCCGACCCGGTCAGGGATGGAATGAATGACACCCCTCCATCTAGCGGCGAGGATATGATCTGTGCCGGCTACCGAAGCCTGTCGCACTCCTCAGGGCCAATGATTTAATGAATGACAGATGAAATAAAATGATAATGGAGAGTGTTGCTGGAATGAAAATGTTGACAGGGAAAACCGAAGTACCCGGAGAAAAACCTGTCTGCCTCCACTTTGTCCAGCACAAATCTCACATGGAGTGACTGGGAGTTGAACCACAGATCCATAATAATAATGATAATAATAATAATGTGTGAATTGGCACCCGTGGGTGACCTACACTTCTTAGTAAGAATGATGATGTCATCGTTCAATTTGTAGTGTAGTGTCTAGCTGCCGTAGATGTGGAGTTCAATTTGCGGCTCTGTTAATAAATTTAATTCTGACTTAAGGGTTGGAGCGGGGTACACTTAGCAACTTGTGGAAGAAATAAGAAGAGGTGGGTTCGAATCCCACCTCGCCCATGCTAGTAATGGTATTCTGTAGCAAGCCACTTGTACTTCAGGCAAATGGTAAGATGGTATCTAAATGAAGACCACAGCCGCATCCTACTCCAAATCCTACCCTTACATGTAAATATACACACTAGTAAATGCAGCACAATGACACAGTTTATCAGAGACATTTCCCACATTCACACACACACTCACCCTAGTAGCCTACTCGGGGGCTAGATGGCCACAGTATCTCAAAGCCCCTGAAATAATCAAAAAAGAAACAACGTGATAAAGACTCCATAACATTAACACTTAATCCCTGAGTCAGGAAGAAATAACCATTCCTGATTAAAATCTCTATGGCCCGACCGTGAACTGAACCTGAGACTCTTCGGGCCAAAATCTAATGTAGATTGCTAACCACAAGATTGGACAATGAAAAAGGAAGAAAACTAGTACTTTACTTGATCATTAGTCTCGCGATTCATAACACCACCTACGTGGAATTCGAATCATCGGACGTAATATTTTACCTCGAAAATCTCACATACATTAATCGGGAATTGATCCCAGACCTCGTGTTGAGAGCCCAACAGCTTCACCACTGACCATCACGCCACCCCCACTTGGATATTGATGATGAAATTGAGTGATGTTGGACAAGGGGTTAATAGGAAGCAGCTGTCTCCTATTATAAAGTGATTGCCCCCGTGTTTGCCTGGAATTGAAAATGCCAGACCACGGAAAGCCATTTGGAGGTTGGCCGAAAGTGGGGTTTGAACCCACTCTTGTACCGAGTCACGGTTAGTTACCAACCGTTCAATAATGCTATAAAATTCACATTAAACCTTAATGGGGCTATCTTTCAAATGTTTTGATTTAAGTTGAATTTAATAACTGTTTTAGGTTTACTCATTTTGTTTTTGCTTTTTGGTCTTGTTTTCTTCCCTTAAGCTTTTCTTCTTTCTTATTCATGCCCGACTAAGGAGCTCGATTGAACTGATTTAGCTGATGGCATTGCCTTTCTGTTCTCCCAAAATCTCTTCATCTTCTCGCTGGGGCTTCTCTTGCGATCTTATGACCAGGTTTTGATGGTGATAGTGCCTGGATGGTCTCTCAAAGCGGAGATTGCCAACTAATTCTCTGAACTTTGTTCTGTCTAGTACAATGCCATCTGTGATGCCTACTTACTGAAGACCTTTTCCAACTTCAAGCAGCCAGGTGTTTTTTATCTTTCATTGACAGGGCAAGGTTAAGACTCCTTTGGATCAGTCTCTGATTGCCCATCCTGAGGATATGCCCGTAAATTTTCAATCGTATTTTCCTAAATGTGTCTGAGATTTTCTGCGAGTGCTGGTATAAGTCCTGGGATTTTCTTTTCATCCAGATTACCCCTGTACAGACTGGTTCAAAATAATTTCTTAGGATTTTCCTTTCTTGCCTTTCCACATTTTTAATTAATGACCTGCCCCCAACAATCAGCGTTTCAGAAGCATATAGTGATTCAGGCTTGATTACAGTGTTGTAATTTTGCATTTCTGGATATTGATTTTTATTATATATCTTCCAAGTGAGTCTGTAAGATTTTTGCAGTTTGGAGATCCTTTCTTTGTTTGTTTCACGATTCAGTCCGGAAGGTTGGATGACTTAAGCTTTTGATTTTCATTTTGTTTTTTGTTATAGTTTTCTAATGTTATTTTCGGTTTTGGATTTTTAGTTACATTTAGATTTATTGTTTTCTACTTTTGTTTAGTCTAAGATTTGGTGTTGGTGTTGTTTTCACTTTTATGTTATGTTTTAAATATTTGCTTTTATTTTTGTTTTTGCATATATTTCTTTATGTTCTCTCCTTGTAGTTTTTACCTTTTGCTTTTGCTTGTTAGTTTTTCAGTAGGTCAAGGAGATCCAGGATATGTATTTGGTTTTGATAAATATAAACACTTCAACAAGAAATGTCGTTAGACTGTAACAATGCTAAATGGTGCAACTATCAGCACCTTTGATGATACACTCGTACGTTGTCCTTATGCCAGTGGTTGGTCTACAAGGGTCCAGGCGGAAGATACAACTTAACAAGCCAAAATGTATAATTTTAAAACAATTATACCGTACACATTTCGAAGGAAATACAGACATCTCTGCTACCAGAAACGAACTTGCAAATGTTTAGAATTTTAATCAGAGTCATTTATATATAGCCAATGCAAATTTCAAAATGTTAATCAAAGTAATTTCTATAATTAAAAAAATAAATCATGGCTCTTTATATACAACTAGACGGCCTGTGCGAAAAATCTCGCAGTTATGCCTCCCACCCCGCTTTTTTTTGTTATTTTTTGTTATGCGGGCTCGATTATTTGTTAAAACGCACCGTTTACATAAATTGTCGATATTTCTGGGATCAGAGTGCAATTCGTCATGACTGCGGGTAATTCTCTCTCTTTTTTCGAATTGTCATTTGTTACGGTCGTTTACTTGTAGAGGCCTAATTTGTTCAGATCCCCACCCTCCCTGCTTTATTATTATGCGGGCTGGATGTGACACAGTTCTGGCGGGGTCTATCAACTTATTTAAACCCTCTTTATAAACAAATAAATATATTTCCGTTGAATTTTCAAGAAATGTGAGATTTTTCCTGTACTATTCAGACGATTTGGAAGATTGTGGTACAAAACGCACTTTCTAACTCTCTTTGGTTTAAGAGCTTGAGTTTTGTGAAACCTTGTTTTGTTTTTTTTAGTTCCGTTTGGGCCGGCTGTGGACCACGTGGTTCCTATCTCTGGCAGCTTTCATCTTAGCCCAGTATTCCTTCATCCTAGCACTGTGAATGTCCTTCCGCTCCTGAGTCCATTTCATACCTCTCCTGGACGCACTGCTTTTGCTGTTAGTGACTGGAGAGAGACTGATGTACTGTATTTATTTCTGTCGTAGATGTTACTGGGGTCAATATCCAATTGTTGAAGGTCTTTCCTGACTAGTTTCGTCCACTTGGCGTTAGTTGTTTTCCCTCTACAGACAGTGTTGACAATTCCGGATGTGAGCCTCTGATTAGGCCTATCTATTCTCACAATATGACCATAAAAGATCAGCCTCCTCTTCCTCATAGCTGTTGTAATGCTCTACACCTGTTCATAGAGTTCATTGTTGTGCCTGATTCTCTATGTGCCTTCCTCTTTAATAGGGCCCATGATTTTTCGCAGAATCTCCCAGTGCTTCAGCTGCAACTTCCAGAGTTGTCCTTTTCTGACCATATTTAGGCACTCTGATGCATATAGTACTGATGGTCTCACTACAGTACTGTAATGTCTGAGTTTGGGATTCATTGAGAGGGATTTGGATTTGTACATATTCTTGCAAAGGTGGTAGGCTCTCTCCAGTTTGGTGCATCTGTTGTTCATGGCCAGATCGTCATTGATGTTAGGGGTTATTCATTCCCCTAGGTATTTGAAGGAGTTAGTCTTTCTTACTACTTTGTCCCCCAGTGGGATTGACTCGGGTGCATGATATGTTATGATTTTCTAAATTTAATCCCAGCTGGCCTATTTACAGCGGTCATTTGTGATGGACAACCTGAAGATGTATATCGTTGTGTATTGTAATTCTCCAGTAGTCAGTGAGGCGTAGCATAAATTCCACATTAATAAACTAAATTGTAATTAAATATTTTTACTTTCTTGTCACATATTTCAGGTATTTTTAATACATAAAAAATAAATATTTTCCCGATTTTTAGCACCTAAAAATCCGAGCCCTAGTAATTACTATCACCCATACTTTTTAGACATACATTTAATGGCCTAAGTGTAATGGATCTGATGATGATCGCTTCACGACCGAAACTGGTCACCCAAGTGTAGTTATTAATCTCATGTTTTTTTTTCAGGATTAGGGAACAAACCATCACAATTGGGTACAATCGTGTTGACCGACTGAAAAGCATCAAATTTTGGTTACTAAGGTAACACTGAAAAATGGCTTCAAACACCATAATCTCCTCACAAATTAAGACATAAACCGTACGTGCGGGGTTCTATGATCAGTTGAAATGACAGTTCCTCACTTTTTACTGCCTCCAGGATGATAGCAGAACGCGAGATTCATTATGTGTAACATTATTATCTAACGCTGGCATTATCTGTAAGTGTGTGGTTTATTATACGGAGTTATCTGGTCCCAGCATACCTTACTTTCAGATAGTGTTTGATTACTACCAGTCATTTCGGTTAGTGTAATAAAACTTTATGAGTGGCTACCATGTGGTGTGTTGTGTGGGTGGGAAATGGGTGACCGTGAGCCACGTCCGGCCAGCCAACATTAATGCAGATACAAGCCCCACTTGGATGATCTATCGTCCACCCTACACGTGTCTCTACATTCTGTAATGCCGGGTCGGGCTGTATAAATGTCGCCCCATTGTACACACAATGCACAGGCTTTATAAAAAAAACACCAAAAAAATTGCCCGCCACTTTATGCGATCGCTGTTTCCATTTTCTGAAAGCGCATGATGTGATAAATCAGGAAGAGTGGTAGTGTGACGTCAGTAGCAGGCAAGTGGGGGTGGACCGGGGGTGGGGCCCAAATCCCCGAACATCAGCAGGGGAGGGGGGAGAGGGGAAGGGGTGTGAGAGAGTGTGTGTTTTCCGGGGGGGGGGTGGGGGAGCTGACTCTGATAACATGTGTGAAAAATGGTGTGGGGTCGCGGGCCCCGAACCCAGCCCCTTCCGTCACAGACGAATTGATTTAGTGGTTGTAGAGTGGACGGTTGGCGATGGGATGGCTATTGTGTAGCTGGTTCACTGCTGAATTGCTTACTCTCAACCGGAACTGGACCCAGTTCGTGTCCACGGCCACTTTATCAGTAGTTCCTTACACTCCACAATCTTCTTCTCAACTCTTCATTTTAGTATAACCTATGTACATCCTCAGCAATTATTCTAGGTTTGTGTAGTGTCTTGTGTGGGGTTTCACCTAGGACATAAGGCTGGCTCATCAGTTGGTCCTTGGTGTCCCCGCCCGGACAGTGCAGTTGCACTCTATATAAAGGGAGGTAGCGCGCAGTTCGCTACTCCTGTGGGGGTCCGGGCGGGGACACCAAGAGCCCGCTGATGAGCCAGATTGGTGTCCTAGGCGAAACCCCACACAAGACACGGCACAGACCTAGAAAAATTGCCGAGTTTTAATTCACTGGCCGTAAAAGCCAATATACCATCTATATACATATTTCCACCAGGACATGTGCCCAGCATTCCGGGAGACCATAAAGATCCAGAATGACTTAATCATAAGTACAGTGTTGGCACTACGATATACATTATGATACACCATATAGGCCTACCTAGCTAAATAATTATGTAGCAAGCGAATTGAGGCTCTCAATATGCTAACGCAGATTCTTTCAAGATCATTTTCAATGATACCAAGTTCTTTGAGAATGTTCACCACGAACTTGAAAAGGATGTTCCCTGAGCTCCGAAATAATGCATTTTCAAGCAAATTATATATCTCACTCAGGTGAGGTATGCATGGTCGGTAAATAGCCTCTTTCTCTTCGTTGACTCGTACCACTATACTTCTCTAAATTATTTTATGTTCGACCCTGACTATTATATGTCAGAAAACTGTATCATAATGATGGTCATTATAACACTATTTTTCATTATGAAACAGTTTTTCCCACCAATCAGAGCTCAAGAAACAGTTGTTTGACCAATTAGATAACGATAGCATCGCACCTGCGCTACGTTCCACGGCCTTCTAATTTAAATTTCACTGCGTTGCCTAGTGTGATAGTAGGGTAATCGAGAAGGCCATGGTCAAATACAAGGCATTCTCTGCGTCTCATGCGCTCTGTTCAGTACATAAAACTGACGAAATCTCGACATATTTATGAATATTTATGTTCTAACATAAAATAGTTATAATAATTATCGTCGAACATAAACAGTCGTATGCAATTCGCCTATAATGTTAGTTAAGACACTCGTATGGAAATTATAAAACTCGCATATGCTCGTTTTATAAACATACTCGTGTCTTAATTATTGCCATTATAGGCTCGTTGCTTAATGTATAAAATCTACGACTCTGGATCTTATAAAATGAAGACTTTAAAAACTATGTTCGGAAGTAGGGGGCTTCTGTTAATTAAGAAGCAAAATAGTGGATGAAGCAAATAGTATATAAAATGTTTGTTGGCACAGGCAAGGAAATCATTTATACAGAAAAGAAATATGTTGATGTAGATTTAGGTAATAAAAAGTCACTTTTTAAAGCCTTTGTCTGAAGCATGGAACTCTATGGAAGTGAAACTTGGACAGATGGCGCTGCATAAAAGAGAGAATTGAAGCATCTGAAATGTGGTGTTACAAAGGGAATGATGAAGATCAGATGGGTACATAGAGTAACAAATTCATTCATTTCATTCATTCGTTTATTTGCAATTGGGGTGTGTCCCCCGGTGGCAAATTAGATATACATAACAAATAAATAACTGTACATAACAATTCACTAACAATTAAACTGGAGTATTTACACAAATAGTCAGTCTTTTCTTAAACACACCCATATGTTTGGGAAAAGGCTCTAAGACTGCGGCAGTTAGAGAGTTCCAATTATCAATGGCACGGTTTACGAAAGAATATTTACCATAATTTGTTCGCTGTGGTCGGCCCTTAACTTTGAAAGGATGATCGCTCCTACCCATGTAAGTAGGCTTTTCCATACGTTTGCTAAGCTCACCCCATGCTGGTTGATTTGTATACGTGTTGTACATAGCGCAGAGTCTAGATTTCATCCTCCTAGCCTCAAGTGATTCCCACCCAAGTTTCTTTAACATACGGCTCACTCTGCTCCTGGGATTAAAGTCACTGAGCACAAATCTAGCGGCCTTTCTTTGTACCATTTCCAACTCATTTATGAGCCCTACTTGATATGGATCCCTAACCGCCGAGGCGTATTCCAGAATAGGTCTTACAAGTGATAAATATCCTAATTCTTTAGCAGAGGTACTACTTCCTTTTAATACCCTCATTACAAAGTGCGGGGATTTGTAAGCATTAGAAACTACACATCCTACATGACTACTCCATTTCATATCATTTCTAAAGTGAACGCCCAAATATTTGCAAGAATCTTCTTCTACAAGTATTTCCGAGCCAATGTTATATTGAAAATCTTGCCTTCGCACTTTCCCTAGTTTTATTAGACTACATTTTCTTGTGTTTATTTTCATTTTATTTTCAATCGCCCACTTATAGACCAGGTTCAGGTCATCTTGAAGTACTGCATTGTCTTGTCAGTCATGTATCTTTCGATATATTACACAATCATCCGCAAGCAATCGACAGTCACTGCGAATCCCATTTGGTAGGTCATTTATAAACGCCAAAAATAACAAAGTTCCGATTACGCTGCCCTGAGGGATACCCGACGTTACGGTAATTTCATCCGAGAATCGGCCTTCAACTTTCACTTTCTGGGAACGACCCGTCAAAAATTCTTGGATCCATAAAATTACTCTTCTATCAATCTTCGTCGAAGTTAATTTATGGAGTAGCATGTCATGCGGTACGACATCAAATGCCTTCGCAAAATCTATAACTATGGCGTCGACTGAAACTCCATCGTCTAGCGATTCGCTAATATCTTGAAAAATTGATAGCATCTGACTCTCGCATGAGTAACGTTTCCGAAATCCATGTTGCCTATCATTAAACCATGATAATGTTTCCCACTGTTCCCTCAAGTAGTCGCAAATGAGATGCTCCATCTGTTTACAAACGATGGACGTTGTGGTTATGTAAACAATTGAACTAAGTTAGATGTTGGTGCATTATAATGTGTATAGACATATACCGTACCAAGTTTTATTGCGTTTGGTTGGTTAAATCGTGAGAAACGTCTATTTAAAAGTCGCAACTTCGCGTGGCCGCCATGTTGGTTTTGTAGTTACCAGTTTTTCAAAAGTCACATAGGTGAACTTCTAGTACTTCCCTTTATCACCGTAAAGAAATTCAGGGTGATATCGGTATTAGTTTCGGAGATATTGAATGCTGGTGAAATAGTTCGCACAGCCACCATGTTGGATTGGTAAGACGTAACTAAATTTGAAGGGCACGGCCGGGGTCGTCCGGAATAGTGCTATGAACTTACTGAGTTTCATTGAAGTCGCTCCAGCCGTTTAGATTTTATTAGGGGGACACACACACACACCTCACACACACACACACGCACACACACACGGACAAAAGGTGATCTCATAAGCCTATTTCTTCAAAATTGAAAATAGGCTAAAAATGGCTTCAAACCCCACAATCTCCGTGGTGACTTGTGTCCATATGGCACGTAGCCGTGCTGTTGCAAAACTGTCTAATCCTGAAAGTAGAACTACTATTGTATTTCTCCTATGTATTTCCACGCCTTGCCGGTTTTTTGTTTCGGCTTAGGTCGAAAACTCCGATGTTCTTGAAGTTTTTCCCTAAGTGGGCCACGCTCCTGGATATCTTCACACGTTATTCTAATCTCCAACAAATCTTTATGTACTTCACTGAACCAGGCCCCCTTTGTCTTTTTCGCACGGAGAAAAGAAAAATCTCGGTTGGATTGCCGTGTTGGTTATATGCCCATAGAAAGAAATCCTCCTTTTCCTCATCACGTCAGTTATTTTCTTCAGGTGTGTGCACAACTCTTGGTTGTGGCATCTTCGGATCTCGCTGTGTTCTTTGACTGGACCCACGATTTTCCTCAAAATCTTCCTTTCCTTGGTCTCCTGATTTTCCACTATACCTGTTTTATTCATGGAGGGATATTCCGCAGCATACAAGGCTTCTGGCCGGATGACCGTGCAGTAGTGCTTGAGTTTTGCATTCAGGGATATAGCCTACTGTAGGTCTCTTGTTGTACACATTCTTAGTTACATGGTAAGCCATTTCAATTTTATTCAATTGTGACGCAAAAGCCTCGTTTTCGGACATTGTAGGTTCTATCCATTCACCAAGATATTTAAATTTCACATCCCACTTGATTTTCCCATGATTTACTTCGATAAGTTTTGGAGCTGTTTTGATGTTAGTAATAAATTCTGTTTTCTCGAAAGAGATCTGGAGGCCCACCTTTGTAGCTTGTGTTTAAAGCTGTTTGATCTGTTTTCTGGCCGTATCCAATGATTCTGCAAAAGCCGCAAGGACCATCACTCATTCCTTTGCGTCACTCACGGATGACTTTCTCAAGAACGCTGTTGAACAGTACAGGCGAGAGACAATCTCCCTGTCGAATTCCTGTCCTTATCTCACAGGTATTGGAAATTTCCCCTCTAATCTTAACTTTTGAAGTGGTGTTGGTGTTGGATGATCGCGACGATATTATTATGTATTATTGTTATTATCATTATTATTATTATTATTATTATTATTATTATTATTATTATTATTATTATTATTATTTGTTTTCCCCATTCAAAGAACGCGTTGGGTCTTCATAATTTCACTGTTTGCTACTTGCAGTCCTCAGACCATGTCGTAATAGTTCTCTCCTTGCATATCTTCACAAATTTGTGCCAATTTCCTATCTTAAGGTTTCGCGATTTTTTATGTCCTCTTTGATGTTTATTAATTCTACATCTTCCTTTTTCCTTCCAAACAATATCTTGGAACCCTATAATTTATTAGATGAAATAATCTTTTGTTAAATCTGTTATCCAGTCTGTAGATTATTATCCCTCCCTGCATTATTCTGCTAAGGTCCCATTCCAGTTTTGTACCGAAAATAAGGTCCCATTAACACCAACCTACACATATGGAGTACCTACAGGTTCAGCATAACCCAATGCGTAAGCAAAACGGCACTCACTTACTCTTTAAATGCCTCACAATTAAATAAATACCTTAAAACATGTATATTTACAATGAAATAATGAAAGAACGCAACACGATAACCATGGTAACAGAATCTCACAGGTCCATCTATTTCTGTAAGGCGCAATGCAATTCCAATTATTACATTACTGTGAACGTTTCCAGACGGTTATAAGGTTATCACTGAACCAAATTAAGCTGTAAAATTCATCAATACATACAGTATAATGCACTTAAGGGGGTCAAGTGGCACTCGAGAATTTTTTCACGCAATTTTCACGTGTGAGTGTGGTACGAAAGTTTTTTCCCCCGACTGTAAGGGGTCTCCGAAAACTACATTTAAAGGCGCTTAAATTAACAGTGTATGTGATATTCCCAGAAAACTAACTTCGCTCTGATATACCTATGAAGGAATGACAAACCCCTAACCACTGCACTAGTAGCTGAATTGATAAAGTCTGATTGTTCATACCAAGGATAAATCAGTCATAGCATTCATGATTGAGATTTTGTTAAGTGTTCACTTTACAACTAGAATATTCGCGGGCGAAGCCGCGACAGGTAATGCTAGTCATAATTATTATTATAAACACTATTTCTGTATTTAACTATTTACATTAATAACTTTCTCATTATCACCTAACATGTTAAATCAAATTATATATAGACTAATATAGGCTATATATAAAATAAAAATTAAAAATAAGAATATCAAAACAAAACAAAACAAAAAATCAACAATTATAATTCAAAAATATAAATATATTTTAAAAAATTAAAAGAAAGAAAAACAAATCTTTTGCATGCACTCTTGTATAGAAATTCAATCCGTATTATGTTGTAAATAATAATTGATAATCTGCACTGGATTTGCCGTCAGATTCGTGAGATATATCACATTAATGTAATATCAATAGTATTTAATTAATAAATACAATTAAATTACATTATTATTATTATTAGTAGTAGTAGTAGTAGTAGTAGTAGTAGTAGTATTTATTTATTTATTTATTTATTTATTTATTTATTTATTTATTTATTTATTTATTTATTTATTTATTTATTTATTTATTTATTTATTTATTTATTTACAGCGTGTTTTCCCAATATTGGAAAGCGTTAAGCAATTTGACTCAATTCTTGACGTTCTTCTTATCTTGCCAGTATTGTTTCATTCTGTTGGAGAATGCCAATTTTCTTTCGTCAGACCATTGAGGTCTGTAAGGTGTAGGTTTTGGTTGCTCTGGTTGGACTTGCCAGTTGTTCACTTTGTTACGGAAGGTGTCTCTGTCTGATGTGTCGGTTATGTTAGCAGTTCGAGTGTCTTTTTGTACTTCTTTCATCCATGGTGTTGCACTTATGAGTGATGATATGTAATCTAGTATTCTTTTGGTTAGTCGAGTATTCGGCAGTCTACTTATGTGCCCAAAGAATTTCAATCGTCTTTTTCTGAAGTCGACTTCGATGTTTGAGTATTTTTCAGTTGTCTTGATTGACTGTAGTCGGTACCCGTCAGGAGTGAGTCTTGCTCCCAGTATTTTCCGAATGATTTTTCTTTCTTCTTTCTTGATGTCTTCAAGTTCATATTTCTTATTGAGTGTAAGTGTTTCGCTTGCGTAGAGACTTGCCGGTTTGATGACAGTGTTGTAATGTCGAAGTTTGGTTTGTCTTGACATGCATTTTTAGCCTATTTTCAATTTTGAAAAAATAGGCTTATGAGATCACCTTTTGTCCGTGTGTGTGTGCGTGTGTGTGTGTGTGTGTGTGTGTGTGATTCGTGTGTGTGTCCCCCCCTAATAAAATCTAAACGGCTAGAGCAATTTCAATGAAACTCGGTAAGTTCATAGCACTATTCCGGGCGACCCCGACCGTGCCCTTCAAATTTTGTTACGACTCACCAATCCAACATGGCGGCTGTGCGAAATATTTCACCAGTATTCAATATCTCCGAAACTATTAGCGACATTACCCTGACATTTTGTACGGTGATAAAGGGAACTACTATAAGTTCACATATGTGACCTTTGAAAACCTGGTAACTACAAAACCAACATGGCGGCCAAGCGAATTTGCGACATTTAAATAGACGTTTCTCGCGATTTAACCAACCAAACGCAATGAAACTTGGTAGAGTATATGTTGATATACATTGTAATGCACCGACATCTAACTTCGTTCAATTGTTTACCTAACCACAAGATGGCGGATGTGCGAAATATTTCACCGGCATTCTATATCTCTGAAACTATTACTGGTATCTCCCTGAAATTTTGTACGGAGATAAAGGGCACTACTGGAAGTGCATCTATAAGTCCTTCAAAAACCGGTTAACTACAAAACGAACATGGCGGCCAAGCGAATTTGAAAATTTTAAATAGTCCTTTCTCGCGATTTAATGTTCCAAACGCACTGAAATCTGGTACAGGAAATATTCATAAACATTATAATGCACTGGTATCTAATTTGGTTCAATTGTTTACATAACCTCAAGATGGCGGCTGTGCGAATTTTAAAATTAAGTTTTTATTTCTTGTGTCGTAATCAAGCGATCGAAGTGAAAGTTTGAATAATGAACCTACGTAATAATTTTCCTTTAATGGTACATGACTCTATGGCTTATACATTTAACCATCCAACATGGCGACCATCCGAAATATTTAGACGGCTCTGAATATCTACGAATCTATTATAGCAATCAAACTGAATTTTATAATGTTCATAGGGGCTATGAACTTAAGTTCACCTATAGGACTTTAAATAACCTAGTGATCACAAATCCAACATGGCGGCGACGCGAAGTATAAATATTCACATGGACGTTTCTCGCAATTTAACCATCCGAGTGCAGTGAAACTTGGTACAGTAAATCCTCATAAGAATGGTAATCCACTGGCATCTAATTTATTTCAAATGTTTCCATAACCTCAAGATGGCAGCTGTGCGAAATTTTAAAATCTCCTTGTTACTTCTTGTGTCCTAATTATGCGATTGAAGTTTGAATACTACACGTACACAATAATCTGCATGTAACAGTACATAACTCTAGGACCTGCATATGTAAAATCCAACATGGTGACCATCCGAAATATTTAGTCGGTTCTCAATATCTACGAGTCTATTACAGCACTCAAACTGAAATTGTGTATGTTGATAGTGGCAGTTAACATAAGTAGGATATATGAAAATAGGCTGTATAGTTCTTCACGGAACTACTTGTTTGTTATAGAGGTTTTGGATAAGTCCGAGTGCTCTCCTGGTTTTCTGGAGACGGTTTTGTTGTGAGTTATTTTCGGAACCAGTTGGTTCGATAAATTCTCCCAGATATTTGAAATGTGGTGTAATGTGTTAGTGAGAACTGAATCTTGCCCCACTAGTTGGGCGTTATTTGTAATGGGTTATGTTACATAGAATAATGTTAATATGCAAAGCTAATTATTTAAATAGTCGCCCACTTTTGGGTGATCAATATGAAACATTTAATTGTGTATTAATTTAATAGTGTACCTGTATTGTTGTCAACTTCACTAAAAAAATACATAATGTGTAGTATTATGTGTTGCCAGGGCGCCAGACCATTCATATATAATGATCAAAATAATATATTAATACTCGGTTAAACAGAGGTAGAGCATCGAAATTCCTATCTCCAGCCGTAGTGAAACTTACGTAATCTAACCTTACGATAATTAGTTCAGGAGTATGGTGTTGCCTTATAGTAATTTCTAGCTACTAAAGGAAACCAGTCAAACATTTGAATTTACGAATGAATTTAATATATAAAAACACCAAGCGCAAAAAGAATAAAATTCTAAAGATAATAATAATAATAAATTAAATTATTAAAGAATCTAGTGAATTTACTTATGTGTAGGTCTTGATTGGAAATAGGAGTATACTGAGTTAATTGAATAAAATATAGATTGAATTTAATAAGCATGAGAGCCTTCTGATTTGACTGGAGTAAAACTGTTTAAATCGCTCACCGCATTGAAGATCATTGTAGTTGGATTGTTGCGTAGAGAGTTCCTGATGGCCCTGATCTTCCTCAACGTAATGAATTTATATGTGGATGACGGAATAAATTCCAAAAAGCATCCCTGTGACAATAGCCTCGTACACAACCATGTCACAGTTTGATGAGACAGAATATCTTATCAAATTCACATACTTAAATAGTCAACTGTATGATATAGCACTGCGTTACAGATGAATGTTAATTTCCACCTCCATCTGGCTACAAGTTCCACTCTTCTGCTCCACACAGCACCATTCCGTCTTCTCTCAGCAATTCAATAATAATAATACATTTGGGCGGCCGTCATATATATAACGTTCCCTGGTAAGGCACGTGCCTATCCCCTCTTCTGAAGTCGCTAGGCAATATTAGCCCGTCTTTCACATATCAATAATGACAATACTTCTTTGTAACATTTCTCGGGAGGTCCAGCCCACCTTTTGTATAAAGTTGCAAAGGACTCATTCACAGGTCCAGCAGCCCCATTCATTACCTTGCCTGCCAGGTATTGATAATGGAGAGTCTTCAAAGAATCCATTCTTAGTATGATTTGTATACTGGTAGAATACTTGATGTGAAAGACATAAGTGTCTATTTATGTCATTTCCAAGAAACCGTGGATAAGACGGCCTTCCGCGAATCACCCTCTTTCTTCCCTTGTATGTGTTTTCTTCAGAAATAGTATTCAGTCAAGCACCTAACTTATTTCAAATATAATATGTGTAGCTCCAAGTCCTTTCAATTGCCATAATATTCTACATTACTGCATAATAATAGATATAAATATATTAGTTAACATACCGGTAATAACTAATCAAAGGTAAAAATGAAAAATTAAAAAAATATTGATAATAATAATAATAATAATAAAATATATAAAATTATTTCATTCTGGTCACAAATTGGGACCATCACAATTCGCCCCAGAGAATTATGGTATATGCCAACAATCATATCACCATACTTCTCTTCAACACTTGTACAAATATGAAATATTATACCCTACAAAGAAATTACAAACATCGACAATATTATACCCTTCAAAGCAATTATCAACATCAACAAATTATACCCTTCCAGTTTTACATATTTTTAAAAATTTCATCATTCCAGTCTTTCACTGTTCATAATGTCTGTTTCTTTCTTCTTTACATAATTAAAGCGACCTGTAAACAATGTACATCAAAATACCCTTCACTTTTATATTCTTGTTTTGGACATAAGTCATCGTTGCACTTATGTATATTTGGGTGGCTTACACCTTTGCTTTATATCTTGAAGACGTAGAATTCAATTTTCAGCCTGGTGTCGAAGTGAATACACTATGGCCAGTTTGTAGGAATGCCAACTGATCAATTCACTTAATCACTTCACAACACTTGGTATGTGAAGCGAATAACCAGATCTACTCCAGTCTCTCAGGAATTATATGTATCTAGTAACACAGGCATATTATAGAAAAATGAAACTTTATTAGCTTATATTATCTAAGGCAACGTCTTTCACTGTAAATGCAGTGCGCTAATTTACCCCACATATGTATATAAATATCACACTCAGATACACAAGCTTATAGCCGACAAAATACGCTTTATATTTCCTCTGTGCTCGCCAAGACACACAATATCATAGATCGGCACAACACTTCGCCATTACCTGCTCGTTCAGATCACAATCATTCACTTAATATTAAGCGACTTTCCTTACTTACCATCAGTTATACTTCTATTACTCATGAAACATATTTCCTTAAGGATCTCACATTATAGGTCCCGCATAATCGTTTTACTGCATCGTCTAATTACTCACCTTTTTGACCTGAGTTACTCACCTTTTTAACCGTAGTTACTCACCTTATTTCTCACAATTACAGTCCATTCTACTCAAGATCCCCTTATTTCTCACGATTACACTCCATTCTACCTAAGATTACACCTCTTAATCATCTGTAGATACTCACCTTATTTCTCAAAATTATACTTCTTTCTATTCAAGATTACACCTCTTTATCGCCCGTAGTTATTCACCTTATTTCTCAAAACTACACTTCTTTCTACTTAAGATTACCTTTCTTTATCACCCGTAATTACTCACCTTATTTCTCAAAATTACATTTCTTTCTACTTCAGATTACCTTTCTTTATCACCCGTATTTACTCACCTTATTTCTCAAAATTACACTTCTTTCTACTTCAGATTACCTTTCTTTCGCGGAATCCGTAGTTACTCACCTTATTTCTCAAAATTACACTTCTTTCTACTTCAGATTACCTTTCTTTATCATCCGTAGTTATTCACCTTATTTCTCAAAATTACACTTCTTTCTACTTCAGATTACCTTTCTTTCGCGGAATCCGTATGACCAATAAAATTTAATTTCTCCACTACAAAAAAATCACTTACCTTTAAATCCTTTTATTAACCATCCTATCTACTGAAATATTAACTGTCTACAAAATCTGCCTAATTAAATTACGGGCATCAAAATATAGCTTTATTTTCCTTTCTGACTTGGGAACTACCCTTAACGAATTAATATATGGGCTAATATAGGGTTCTATAATTTTATCCTGCAACATGCTTTCAATCTGCCTACTTAAATTACGGGCATCAAAATATAGCTTTACTTTCCTTTCTGACTTGGGAACTACCCTTAACGAATTAATATATGGTCTAATATAGGGTTCTTTAATTTTATCCTGCAACATGCTTTCAATCTGCCTACTCACAGCTTCCTGAAATTTGTAAGGCACGGGGTAGCAATGACCTACAAAAATACTGCGATCATGTACATATAATGAATGCTCGTAGCAATTAGCTAATCCAATACAGTTCTCAAATATATACTAATTCTCTTACAACACCTCCAACAATCGATCCACACGATCACTCTCTAACGCACTCTGTAATGCAGCCTCACGCAAGGAATCCTCTAGATAATCCTTCGTCATCATACTGCCTAAAAACGTAAAAAAACCAAGGTTCCCTCTCAAGAGATACCCCAACAATCTCACCAATAACCTCACTACAAATATCGACTCCTTTAGTCGTTAATACCTCCTCAATCGTACATATCTTCTTAGAACCACCATACAACTCACTTGAATTATTAAATGACATGATCACATCTTTATCCATCCATCTGAATTTAACACTACCCTTCTTATAACATAGCTGTGCAGAATGTTGCGACATCCTGTCCGAACCCATAATTAGTGAATATATCAGATTTGGAATCAAAAAACAAACTTGTGTTCCAATCTTACTTTCTTTTAAAATTTTGTCCAACCACTTGTTTAGAAATTATGTGGAATATCTTTCCCATCGCAGTTAACACAATAGTAGTTCTAATTGGAATTTCCTCAATTTTAATACCATTTTCCTTCCTATTATTATAAAATGCTGCACTGATGCAAGAAACCTGACAGCCACTGTCAAAAAGTGTATCGATACACGCCCCTAACACTTGTAATTTTAAGACTGAGTTAAAATTAATAACGGTAGGTTCTTTAGATACCTCCATAAATTCACTTAATAAGTCATTACGGATATTTAGGTCATACGGTTCGCTCAAAATAGTAATACCGACTTACATAACTACTATATCTGGCATTTTTAAGTTCTTATCACCTTCTTCTTCGCTTCTAATTTATTTATAGTTACACTTTCCTCTTTCCTCATTACAACAGTTTCTTCCTCCTCCGTATTATATTTATTAATAGTAACACTGTGTTTCGCTTCTCCACCTATCACCTCCCCTTTTCTATCTACTATGGAACGCCATTGCACCTGATAATCTTTCTCTCTTTCATCCCATTTCCCCTTTCCTCTATCAACTTAATCCTTTTCTCTTTCATTTTACTTCTAAAACTTCTTCCTGCATACCTTCCCTTCATTTCTCCACTATCTCTCTCTACCATTTCCTCCAACATCGTGCTTTGCTTGTGCTTTTTCTTCCTATTCTTGAGATTCCTTATTTCAGTCTTCTGCTTTTCTTGTTCAATAATTATGTCTTTCTGACTATGACTTAACGCACGCTTCTTTATCTCCGTTAATTTCATATTAGCTTCCTCTATACAGGCTTTAAATTCTTCCCTGGTCTGCCTAATCTCTTCATATATGAATTTCTGCATTTCTATTTCTTGAGTGCTTAATACTTTATTTATTTTACCTACTTCCGCTCTTTCTTTCAAATTATTCTCTTTTTCTGTTAATTCAAATCTTAATATCATCTGTTTCTCCTTTTCCGTACTACGTTCTAAAATCTCTTCTTCTGGTATCCTGCTTTCACCTATCATCTCTGCTACCTCCACTGACTGCTCTCCCTCATCTAAGCTACTTTCACCTATGTCTGTCCTATTTTCATCTACACTCGGCTCTAAATACTGCACATCTACTTCACAATCCTCTATCGTCTCTATAAACTCTACTATGCTTTCTCCTACTATCTTCGCTAACTGCTCTTACTCATCTAAGCTGATTTCACCTATGTCTGTCCTAGTTTCACCTACACTCGTCTCTAAATACTGCACATCTACTTCACAAGCCTCTATCGTCTCTATCAACTCTACTGTGCTTTCTCCTACTATCTTCGCCAACTGCTCTTCCTCATCAGAGCTACTTTCACCTATGCCTGTCATACTTTCACCTACACTCGTCTCTAAATACTGCACGTCTACTTCACAATGCTCTACCGTCTCTACCAACTCTACTATGCTTTCTCCTACTATCTTCGCTAACTGCTCTTCCTCATCTAAGCTAATTTCACCTATGTCTGTCCTATTTTCACCTACACTCGTCTCTAAATACTGCACATCTACTTCACAATCCTCTACCGTCTCTATCAACTCTACTATGCGTTCTCCTACTATCTTCGCTAACTGCTCTTCCTCATCTAAGCTAATTTCACCTATGTCTGTCCTAGTTTCACCTACACTCGCCTCTAAATACTGCACATGTGCTTCACAATCCTCTATCGTCTCTACCAACTCTACTATGCGTTCTCCTACTATCTTCGCTAACTGCTCTTCCTCATCTAAGCTAATTTCACCTATGTCTGTCCTAGTTTCACCTACACTCGTCTCTAAATACTGCACATCTACTTCACAATCCTCTACCGTCTCTACCACCTCCACTATGCATTCTGCTACTATCTTCGCTAACTGCTCTTCCTCATCTAAGCTAATTTCACCTATGTATGTCCTAGTTTCACCTACACTCGTCTCTAAATACTGCACATCTACTTCACATTCCTCTATCGTCTCTATCAACTCTACTATGCTTTCTCCTACTATCTTCGCTACCTGCTCTTCCTCATCTAAGCTAATTTCACCTATGTCAGTCCTAGTTTCACCTACACTCGTCTCTAAATACTGCACATCTACTTCACAAGCCTCTATCGTCTCTATCAACTCTACTGTGCTTTCTCCTACTATCTTCGCCAATTGCTCTTCCTCATCTGAGCTACTTTCACCTATGCCTGTCATACTTTCACCTACACTCGTCTCTAAATACTGCACATCTACTTCACAATCCTCTACCGTCTCTACCAACTCTACTATGCTTTCTCCTACTATCTTCGCTAACTGCTCTTCCTCATCTAAGCTAATTTCACCTATGTATGTTCTAGTTTCACCTACACTCGTCTCTAAATACTGCACATCTACTTCACATTCCTCTATCGTCTCTATCAACTCTACTATGCTTTCTCCTACTATCTTCGCTACCTGCTCTTCCTCATCTAAGCTAATTTCACCTATGTCTGTCCTAGTTTCACCTACACTCGTCTCTAAATACTGCACATCTACTTCACAAGCCTCTATCGTCTCTATCAACTCTACTGTGCTTTCTCCTACTATCTTCGCCAACTGCTCTTCCTCATCTGAGCTACTTTCACCTATGCCTGTCATACTTTCACCTACACTCGTTTCTAAATACTGCACATCTACTTCACAATCCTCTACCGTCTCTACCAACTCTACTATGCTTTCTCCTACTATCTTCGCTAACTGCTCTTCCTCATCTAAGCTAATTTCACCTATGTCTGTCCTAGTTTCACCTACACTCATCTCTAAATACTGCACATCTACTTCACAATCCTCTACCGTCTCTACCAACTTTACTATGCTTTCTCCTACTATCTTTGCTAACTGCTCTTCCTCATCTAAGCTAATTTCACCTATGTCTGTCCTACTTTCATCTACAGTCGTCTCTAAATACTGCACATCTACTACACAATCCTCTACCGTCTCTACCAACTCTACTATGCTTTCTCCTACTATCTTCGCTAACTGCTCTTCCTCATCTAAGCTAATTTCACCTATGTCTGTCCTAGTTTCACCTACACTCGTCTCTAAATACTGCACATCTACTTCACAATCCTCTATCGTCTCTACCAACTCTACTATGCATTCTGCTACTATCTTCGCTAACTGCTCTTCCTCATCTAAGCTAATTTCACCTATGTCTGTCCTAGTTTCACCTACACTCGTCTCTAAATACTGCACATCTACTTCACAATCCTCTACCGTCTCTACCACCTCTACTATGCATTCTGCTACTATCTTCGCTAACTGACTTCCTCATCTAAGCTAATTTCACCTATGTATGTCCTAGTTTCACCTACACTCGTCTCTAAATACTGCACATCCACTTCACAATCCTCTATCGTCTCCATCAACTCTACTATGCTTTCTCATACTATCTTCGCTAACTGCTCTTCCTCATCTAAGCTACTTTCACCTACTCTCCTCTTCTCCTCATGCTCTATTTCACTTTCACTTACACTTTTCTTTAAATACTGCACATCTATTTCTTGTTCACCTAACGTCTCCCCTATTTCTATTCTGCTTTCACCTACAGCCACCTCTGATTCCAATCTGCTTTCACCTAAAATATCTTCTACCTCTAAACTGCTTTCAACTATTTTCTCTCTCATCCACTCCAGATGACCCCTTTCCATTTCTCCATGTCTCTCATCCATGTATATTATTATCTCCCTACTGCGATTCTGCAATTCCATACTTAAGTTACCTTCACCTATGTCTTCCTCTAATCTGCCTTCAACT
Organism: Meconema thalassinum; assembly: GCA_946902985.2. NCBI lineage: Eukaryota > Metazoa > Arthropoda > Insecta > Orthoptera > Tettigoniidae > Meconema > Meconema thalassinum. The sequence goes on from OX336388.2 coordinate 675,770,178, forward strand.
ATTTTCCCTTGTGCGACTAACCGCCTTCTGATTTCATTCTCCTCTACTTGAGCTATCCTGAGTATTACGTTGATGCTTTCTTTAGGATCCAAAGAACGAAACTCCTCCCCACCCATACCTACGATCGCTCTAAATTTCTCGTCCGAAATCATTTTGCAATATACTGTACTTAATATAATTACCCTCCAAAATTCACTTCATTTTCCCCCAAAATCAATCACTGACAATACCCTAATTCACTTCACTTTTCCCCAAAATCACTGACAATTTGCACTGAATTTACATTCACTCCTTCCGTAAATATCGTTAGGTTTTCGTGCCGCCCAGTTGGTGGCCATTTGTAATGTGTTAGTGAGAACTGAATCTTACCCCACTAGTTGGGCGTTATTTGTAATGGGTTATGTTACATAGAATAATGTTAATATGCAAAGCTAATTATTTAAATAGTCGCCCACTTTTGGGTGATCAATATGAAACATTTAATTGTGTATTAATTTAATAGTGTATCTGTATGTTGTCAGCATCACTAAAAAAATACATAATGTGTAGTATTATGTGTTGCCAGGGCGCCAGACCATTCATATATAATGATCAAAATAATATATTAATACTCGGTTAAACAGAGGTAGAGCATCGAAATTCCTATCTCCAGCCGTAGTGAAACTTACGTAATCTAACCTTACGATAATTAGTTCAGGAGTATGGTGTTGCCTTATAGTAATTTCTAGCTACTAAAGGAAACCAGTCAAACATTTGAATTTACGAATGAATTTAATATATAAAAACACCAAGCGCAAAAAGAATAAAATTCTAAAGATAATAATAATAATAAATTAAATTATTAAAGAATCTAGTGAATTTACTTATTTGTAGGTCTTGATTGGAAATAGGAGTATACTGAGTTAATTGAATAAAATATAGATTGAATTTAATAAGCATGAGAGCCTTCTGATTTGACTGGAGTAAAACTGTTTAAATCGCTCACCGCATTGAAGATCATTGTAGTTGGATTGTTGCGTAGAGAGTTCCTGATGGCCCTGATCTTCCTCAACGTAATGAATTTATATGTGGATGACGGAATAAATTCCAAAAAGCATCCCTGTGACAATAGCCTCGTACACAACCATGTCACAGTTTGATGAGACAGAATATCTTATCAAATTCACATTCTTAAATAGTCAACTGTATGATATAGCACTGCGTTACAGATGAATGTTAATTTCCACCTCCATCTGGCTACAAGTTCCACTCTTCTGCTCCACACAGCACCATTCCGTCTTCTCTCAGCAATTCAATAATAATAATGCATTTGGGCGGCCGTCATATATATAACGTTCCCTGGTAAGGCACGTGCCTATCCCCTCTTCTGAAGTCGCTAGGCAATATTAGCCCGTCTTTCACATATCAATAATGACAATACTTCTTTGTAACATTTCTCGGGAGGTCCAGCCCACCTTTTGTATAAAGTTGCAAAGGACTCATTCACAGGTCCAGCAGCCCCATTCATTACCTTGCCTGCCAGGTATTGATAATGGAGAGTCTTCAAAGAATCCATTCTTAGTATGATTTGTATACTGGTAGAATACTTGATGTGAAAGACATAAGTGTCTATTTATGTCATTTCCAAGAAACCGTGGATAAGACGGCCTTCCGCGAATCACCCTCTTTCTTCCCTTGTATGTGTTTTCTTCAGAAATAGTATTCAGTCAAGCACCTAACTTATTTCAAATATAATATGTGTAGCTCCAAGTCCTTTCAATTGCCATAATATTCTACATTACCGCATAATAATAGATATAAATATATTAGTTAACATAATAACTAATTAAAGGTAAAAATGAAAAATTAAAAAGATATTGATAATAATAATAATAATAATAATAATAATAATAATAATAATAATAATAATAATAAAATATATAAAATTATTTCATGCTGGTCACAAATTGGGACCATCACAGTGGGACTCTTTTGATGGTTCCGTATTTTGTTTGCATGTTGTCGCCTTTGTGACTTAGCACTTCAGTTTTCTCGAAGGATGTTGAAGTCCCACTTTTTCGGCGCATTCTTGGAGTGTTTCTATTTGTTTTATTGCGGTCTCTTGATTTTCTGTTAGTAAAACCAAGTCATCGGCGAAGGCAAGATATGGTATAGAGAGATTGCTTTTACGATAGCCAAGTGTAACTGGTTTCCAGACATTTTGTTTCTTGAGCTCTTTTTCCCATTCTTCCATGACTTCATCCAGGAAAATGTTGAACAAGAGAGGGGAAAGACCATCTCCTTGTCGCACACCTGTCTGAATTTCGAAAGGTTCGGAGATTTCCCCCATAAATTTTACTTTGGATTTTGTGTTGGTCAGCGTTTGTTCAATGAGTTTCCGTGTTTTGTGATCTAATCCACTTTCTTCAAGAATCTGGAAGAGTGATTGTCTATCGATCGAGTCGTATGCTTTTTGGAAATCGACAAATGTGCACATCACTGGTTTATTTCGAATCGCATGCATTTTGACAATGGTTTCAAGGTTGAAGATTTGTTCAGGGCAAGATCGGTTTGGTCTGAATCCTGCTTGTAATTCTGATAACTTTGGTTCGAGCTGTTCCTGTGTTCGTGTCAATAGACAAGCTGAGAAAATTTTGTAGGTGACGGGAAGAAGAGAAATCCCTCTGTAGTTGTTCACGTCAGACTTATCTCCTCTTTTGTGTAGTGGGTGGAGGAGTGCTGTTTTCCAGTCATCAGGTATTTTCTCTGTTTGCCATATTTCTTGGATGATTAGTGTAATTTCTGTGAGTGCATTGGGTCCTAGGTTTTTAAGTAGTTCTGCAGTGATGCCGTCTTCACCTGAGGCTTTTTTGTTTGTGAGTCTATTGATGTTGGAGTGGATTTCATCTTGAGTTGGTGGTAGTGATTCTTCTGATGTGTGGTCCGATTGTTTCTTTGGGAATCTTTTCGTGGGTTCTGGGCAATTCAAAAGTCGTGAGAAGTATGTAGCTAGCTCTTGGCAATTGTCTCGATTTGTCAATGCCAGTTTTCCGTCTTGTTTTCTGAAGCATAAGTTTTGTGGTGTGTACCCTTTGATTTGGTTGGCGAATGTTTTGTAGAAATCACGCGTATTGTAGTTTCTGAAGTCGTTCTCGATAGAAGTCAGTTGATCATTGATATACTTCCGTTTGATTCGTCGCAGAATTTTGGACGCCTGTTTACGTACCTCGAAGAAGATCTTCAGGTTTTTCTCAGATTTGTTACTGTTATAGGTTTGGAAGGCAGTTTTTCTGTTGTCGAGGGCGATTTCGCATTCTTGATTCCACCAAGGATGTTTCGGTTATTTTTATTATTATTATTATTATTATTATTATTATTATTATTATTATTATTATTATTATTATTATTATTATTATTATTATTATTATTATTATTATTATACTGTGTATTGTAACATTCTTTCTGTACACCTTTATGACCATTAAAATATTGTCAGTGACACACTGCCATCTTAATACCTTTGGAAATCGAGTCGAGAGAAGATTTGTTCAGACTACTTTTTTCTATTCATGAGCCTGCCAGTATACAATATCTGGTTGTTATGAATTGCGCTCTATTCTATTAGTAACATGATATTTGTCCCGCCCCTTATTCGGTGAGAATTGTGGCTCAGGTAGTAATTCATGTAAATAGGGTGCATTTCATCGTAGCTCACTGACTTTTATATGAGCGACCCCGGGGGTTGATACAACATACTATTCAAACGCGACAAGAGTATGGGATCACATTCCCCAGGCAGCCATTACAGATTCAGTTAGGCAAGTCATTTGAAGACTTCTTGTGAATATAGACTCTACTTAACTCATTTCTTTTCAGCATCAAGCAGCATGCAAAACAATGAATTATAGCGATAAATAATAATCATTATATATATATATATATATATATATATATCGGAGAAGCCATCGAGGACCACGTTAAGTCTTGCTACACTTGGCAATTTCTTTCGCTTTCCTCTGAGCCCAGAATTCCCTCGTTCTCTGTGAGTGGGCCATCTTGCGCTCCGCTGTCCAGGTGGTAGGTACCTTGTCTTCTTTTCGGGTTCGGTGACTCGTCTCGGATTAGCCCATTAGTCAGTATCTTTTTGCGGAAGAGATCTCTATTGAAGGCGTCGTCGGGTTTTAGATGCAGTATTTTGTGGTCGTCTTTGGTATTCATAAACCAGGGCATTGTGGTTTTGGGTTTGGAATCAAAGAAATGAAAAATCTGTTTAGTCAGCCTGTCTCCGTCCATTCGTATGAGATGACCGTAATATCGTGCCCACCTCTTACGGATCCTTTCTGAAAATAGGGTAAAATAATAATTATTATTATTATTTATTTTCGTCGTGGCCTTCTCTGGACCACGTTTGACAGTCCTTACATTATATTTTGCCTTCTCTGCCAGTATCTTCTCATCGTTTCTCCTAGTTCCCTCTTCTGTTCTTCTGTGTAGGATCGTTTCTTTGTCACTGGCTCCCCCCATCTCATGAAAACCTCTTTACTCCTAAATTAGCCGTCTAAATGTCTCCCTAACTGCTATGTCGTCTTCTTCTACCCCTATCTTGGCAAGGTCCGTTCTTACTTCTCGAAATCATTTGAGCTCTGTCTTCCTCTTCCTGAAAATTTCGACAATTCTTTTTCTCAGTCTTTTGCCATCCATTCTCAGGAGATATCCAGAGAACTGTAATCTCCTCTTCTTTATCAGTTCAACCACACCTTTAGTTTTCTGGTAGAATTCTTTTTTTAGTCTTAATCTTCTCTCTCCATCTTTTATCTGTGGGCCCAGGATTTTCTTAAGCATTGTTCTCTCTTTTTTACTGGCATTATCAAGCCCGCCTTTGCCAATCATGTCCAACGTTTCGTTAGCAGGCACAAGTCATCTGTGAAGTCCAAGTCTTCCAGCCTGTATGCCTCTTCGTCGGTTCAACGCTTTCCTCATAATCAGATTTAGTACCTCGCAGGGGCCACGTGGCGTTGGCGCTAGCAGCATCGTAGCACCCAAATAATTAAGCACATTTACACTTTTAACGTATTTAATAATTACCGTTACTCAAATGAATTTCAGAGTATTAGTTGTAAACAATGACCTTCAATTTATAGAAACACGTTGCACCAACGTAGGAAGGTTTGGTACACTCGCTATAATTATTCATCCTCAGTGACATTTCTATCAGTGCAGTTATTTCGTTCTTAGGAGCCTCCAGAGTACGCTGATTGTTTCTGTATACATTTGGTTTGAAATTCCCTACAGGTAAAAATCGTATGGCGCTGAAACTTACGACCACCTTTACTGTAGGACTTCTTCTTCTTCTTGAGAAGTAGTTAAATTCGTTGTTTTGTCCTCTGCCTTACCATTCCACGGGATACGAGATAGACTACAGCACTTCACCACGAGTCTGAATTATCACCACTAAGGTAGACTACCTTGCCAGCTACGCATGTAATTAAAATGCTATGACAACATTCAGTGCTTCCCAACTCCCTGTTTTGTATAATCTGTACATGCGGATCAGGCCGTAACTCATCGCGATCCTTCCGTCACGCGATCCCGACGAGGTTCCTTGTTTAGAGAAACATTTCACTGTAGACAATAGACATCCTATATTAACTGACAACATCCCTTTGTTCTGGACATGGCAAGTGTAGTAGTTATACATCGTCTTGATTTTTCCTTGAATCTCAAACTCAACTTACCTGGCATATATTCCAGTTGACCAATTCAAAGTTACCATTTACTGTAGATGTACAGCATACAATATCTCAATGTTATGATCTTTCAACACTGAATCATTTCCGATAACTGCCCATAATAATACATTATTTCTATGCCTATCTACTGATTTGGGCGTTAGGAATGGTAACTCTTATGAAACTTTTATTTTCTACAAACTAAAAAAGAAAAGCCTGACTCAGTACGTGAGATACTTTGAGTCAAGTATAGCAAAGCTTGTAGTTGTCCGGTCTGCTGATGCTTCCATTAACCACCTAGATATAGCCTACACTGGTCAAAAAACGTTTTGCATATTGCACGATGTCGTATTTTCATTGCTGTATGACGACATTTCGTTTTTGCACATTGGCTCATGTGTTGACTCCGATAGTTGGTTGGTTGGTTCTTAAGTTTAGGGGCTGCGACAACGTGGTCATGTAGCCCCGTGTACTTTGGGTGTGTGTAGAATCTGTCTGATAACCGGTGTTAATTTTGATGAGTGTATTAGTGTGTGTATCTGTTTTAATTCAAGTAAGAACTTCAGACGATCAATTTTCAAGTAGTTCCTACTTTTGCCGCCAAACGTCACCGTCGACGACTACTAGTTCAGAACTTAGCTACCAGACCTCACCGCAGTCGGCTCTTGGCAACGAACGTAGAAACCTAAGAGCGTTGTTTACATTCTTAACCTATACAATTTAGCTTCACACAGGTGTAATTAGTGGAAGGTTCTTTAACGTGCCATAAATCTATGACATGGGGCCGCCGGCTTTACTTCCCCTCCGAAGGAAGGCATACTGAGGGATTTTTAACGCTCTTAAAAAATTCGACGACTTCGGCTGGATTTGAACCCGCAATCTTGGGCATAGAAGCTCAGCATGCTACCAACTACGCTACTGAAGCCACCGACTCTAAGATAACACGTTGGTTTGTTTGTAGCGTATACTGTTTTCGGACATGGAGTTTGTTCATAAAACCTGCACAAATGGGGGAAGTGGCCAAAACCCTGCCGGGATTGTGATACATCGAACCAGAACATCAAGCACATTGTCGAAGATTGCAAACTAAGAGTGTACCTAGGTGACTCTAACGACTTTTCCAGTGCTATACCATCGAGCCTGGACTCGAGAAAATAGACTGGACATAAGGTTGTAATGAGGTTGATATCTGTGCTAGTATCTACTTGTTATTATTATTATTTATAATCGTTTCGGTCTGCTATGGACCACGTTATTTCAACTGACTTTTCCCTCGTTCTTTCACATTGGCCCAGTATTCACGCATTCTTCTTCGGTGAGCTTCCCTTCGTTCTTCGGGCCACTTCTTGCCGGTTTTCAATAAGGTTTTGTCTGAAAACTCTGTGTTTCCCCAAGTTTCTTCTTCAAAGAGTCACGTTCAAAGATGTCCTCATGTGATATCCCCAGTTCTTTTAGGTATTTTTCCACCTCTGTAAACTAGATCCCTTTGGTTTTCTTTCCCACAAAGTAGGCACAGATTCGATTGGACAATCTTCGGGAGTTCATTCGTGTTAAATGGCCATAAAAAGAGTCTTCTTTTGCGAATGGTGTCCGTTATTTTCTCCAAATGCCAGGCCTTTCTTATTCATCGCCAGGCATTCTGATGCATATAACGCCTCCGGGCGAATAACGGTAACGTAGTGCCTCAGTTTGGCCTTGAAGGACATTAATCGTCTTTTTAAATTTATTTGGTTAAATGGTAAGTCATTTCCATTTTGTTAATCCATGACACGAAAGCTTCCTTTTCACGAATGTTGGGCTCAATCCATTCACCCAGGTATTTGAATTTCTCTACCTGTGTTAATTGTCCTCCATTCACCATGAGTGCTGTGGGTTCAGACTTGATGTTCGTTATAAACTGCGTTTCCTCAAACGAAATCTGAATACCTGCCTTTGCTGCTTGCACCTGTAATTGATTGATTTGTTGTGTGGCAGTGTCAAGAGAATTGATAAAATTGCAACATCATCTGCGAAAGCTAAACAGTCGATTGTCAGGGTTTTGTTCTGACAACCTAGTCTGACCCCCATTCTCTACACCATTCTTACACAATTCTTTACGCCATTCTCGAATAACTTTCTCAAGAACACAGTTGAATAACAGAGGCGAGAGCCCATCTCCCTGTCTCACCCTTGTGCGTATTGCGAAGGATTCAGAAATCTCTCTCCTGAAGTATTATTATTATTATTATTATTATTATTATCATCATTATTATTGTGTTTCGTGTGTAATGCCACACGCTACATAAATAAATAAATAAAAACAGTTATCGGAGAAAGCACGTGTATTATATTTGATCGACAAATACATAAGCTTGCAATATGCAAAACTTTTATTCACCAGTGTATAACAAAGCAACATACACAATTTTTAATATTTCACTCACGCATACATACAAGACTGTAACAGCGCACATAAAAACGCCGAGTTTATTATACATTATTACTAATATTCGTGCAGGCCTGGAACACTGAACACTGGAACCTATAATCAATAACCACTACGGTACTGGAAAGTCAGCCTGTGAAAGAGACGGGAGTAATCCAGCAAGTAGTGAACACTGTTTCCGGTGCTGAAGACGCTGTAGGAACGCTGTCCACCACCTGGACGCTGTTATGACAAGGCAGAAGGCAGGGAAAGGGGGCTGTACAAATACTGCCATCTAATTGAAATCTGGTGGCGAGCTATTGGCTGGGAGAGCAAACATTGCCGACTAGGCACGTGTCAGGAGCTCGGGATTAGATCCTCGTTCTCACGCCAAGCCACGGGTAATGTGGGGTGCCTACACACAGGAGCTCGTTGCGTACACTTCTGAACAGAAAAGCGTTGTCCGCTATGGTCGAATTGTTGTTGTTGTCCAGTCACATGCTTTTCTTTAGCCTATATTTAAGTATACATTAACACACACCACATATGCAACTCAGGGTACGTAACTGTAATATCGAGTTGTTGTTGTTTCATTTAATGACTTGGACATCGTGGACATTTCAGTCCCGTGTAGCCTTCTTGGTTTTGTGTGTGTGTATTGGATTTTTCTGATAAGTTGATTTGTCAGTGTAATTGTAAATAAGGTGAGGACTGGGATGGAGGTGGCCGTTACCTCAAGTTAGGACCAATCCCAGCATTTGCCTTAAGTAGAAATGGGGGAAACCACAAAAATTCACTTTTGGGATGGGAGAGGCTGAGTGTACTTCGTTCCAGCCCTCAGACTAGAATTAAATTTGGGCCGAGAACCTAGATGTTAGGTCCCTTAAAACAAGAATTATCATCGTCATCATCATCATCATCACACAATTAAATTTTCTTGGTAAAGCCAGGAATCGAACACAAACCCCTGGGTCGACAGCCAAGAATGCTAGCCACTACACCACGAGGTTGTCTGTAAATATCAGACACACTGTAGGATTGGGATAAGATGCTTTGACACATTAAATAAAGTACTATCTTTGAAGTTCCCAAAAGTGGATGTGAAATAAACCTACGAATGAGTCTAACTCAAGATAGCCTTTGTTAGCACCAGGAATCCAACCTGTTATTTATACTAAGATATCTATTGGTTTATGATTGAAACCTTGGTGAGTTGACATAACTGAGGATGACGTAATTGAGGGCTCGCCTTCCTCTCGACCAATAACCGCTGACCTTCGTCATTGTTCCTATACACAGCAGTGGGTATCTTGTTTTAAAACTATCAGTTTCTATTTACAGTGTTGTGTGCTTAAGTGAGATAGACTACCTCTGTTTCATGTATTATGTTTTCCTTTAACATTGCCTTTGTAGGGTGCATATCTGTTTCAAAAGATTGAAGTATCTATGGAACAAAAGTAAAGTAATAGAGCATAAATAACAAGTAGTTCCGTGAAGAACTATATAGCCTATTTTCATATATCCTACTTGTCTTCTCTATCAACGATCATATCTGATGATCAGATGTTCAGAGCAAGTCACTGAAGAGAAAAAACCTTACGTACTATACTTGCAGTACAAAGGAGGGCAGCCTTTTGCATTAACTGCATGTGGTTTCTCTTCAAGTAATGGTTCTCCTTGGCATTTTCGCAGTCAATTGTTACTAACTCATTCACAGAGACAACAACTGGGATGACGAACACTTCCTTTAATTATGTGATTTTGCTTAGTGGCAAGTGGATGGTATTTTCCCCTTTATTATTATTATTATTATTATTATCTTTCTTTCTTTCTTTCTTTCTTTCTTTCTTTCTTTCGGCCTGCTGTGGACCACTTTACATCAACCGTTTACACCCTAGAGCCTTAACTCATCCCCAATATTCTCGCATTCGCGTTCTGTGAGCCTTCTTTCTTACAAAACGTCCACTTCTTGCCGGTTTTCAATGTTGGCTTTTCTTGGAAGCTCTTGTATGCTCGAAGTCATCTCTGGAGAGGTGCACGTTCCTGGATGTGTTCAAGTGTGATTAATACTTCACGAACATCTTTTTCAACTTCGATGAACCAGGGTGCCTGGGTTTTCTTGTTAACAAAGTAGGAAAAGATCTCGTTGGTCTGTTTCTGCGAGCTCATGTGTGTTACGTGGCCATAAAATTGAATACTCCTTTTCCGATTGGTGCCTGATATCCTCTCAGTGTGCTGGTAGAGTTCGTTGTTGTGCCGTCTCCTGTACTCGTAATTTTCTCTGATTGGTCCAAGGATCTTCCTCAGGATTTTCCTTTCTTTGGCTTTTAACTTTTCAATCTGACCCTTCCTATTAATAATATTTATATTCAATCGATTGTTCCCCTTTAGTAGAGCGATTGAACTAGAATACATGATTTCATCTTCTGGCGTTTTCCCACTTCTCTTCCAAAAAATCTCTTCATCCTCTCAGAATGCTCCTTCTTCCGCTCAGCTGTCAATTTTCTTCCAGGTTGTCGTAATGGTCTATGATCAAACTTAACATTTATTTTATTGTATTCCGGCACTCGGTGCGATCCTCGAGATTTTCAATGTTCACCTGTTGTAGGTCCCTCTGGACCTCTGTCAGCCACTCCGTGCCACACTGACTCCGTGTTATAACGTTGAGCAATTTCTTCGCCGTTCTGAAATCTTCCATCCTGTAAATATGTGTATAAAACTGTACTCGGCGTTTTATGATTACTTCCGTTATCGTGTGGATCTTATGGTAGAGTTCGATGAGGTCTCTTCACCCAAATACCATTATTATTAACTGCCCCGTAAATCTTTCTGAGAATTTTTCTTTCCTGTTTTTCTATGTCCTTAATTTTGGAATGACCGTCGATCACCATTGTTTCGGCCGCGTAAGTTGCTTCCGGAAGAATCACAGTTGTATAGTGTCTTAATTTTGCGTCAAGCAAGATATACTTCTTGTTGTAGTGAGCCCACGTTAGCTTGTAGGCCTTCTGTAGTTTGGCGATTCTTTGTTCATTGGTGATTCGGTTTAGTCCCGAGGACTGTATGATTTCACCAAGGTATTTAACATGGGGTACTTGTGTTATTTTACCGTATTGTGTGATAAAGATGAGTTATTTTCTGGCCGTCTTTCCATATAGTGGTTTTTTCATAAGAAATTTGTAGTCCGGTCCTTTGCGCAATTTCATGTAATTTTTCCACTGCGTGTATGGCTGGTGTTAGTGATAATGGCAATATCGTCCGCAAAAGCTAGGCACTTGACTGTAAGACGGTTCTCTTTTTCATACCAATTTGAATGCCTTTCACATGAGGTTCCCATTCCCTAATGATCTTTTCTAGAACAATATTAAAGAGCATTGGGGATAATCCATCCCTCTGTCGAACTCCAGTTTTGATGACAAAGGGCTCCGATATTTCACCAATGAATTTCACTTTGGACATAGTTCCTGTAATCGTCTATTCAATGATTTTTCGGATCTTTCTGTCTATCCCGAATTCTTCCACGATCTACAGAATCATACGCTTTTCTGAAGTCGACGAATGTTATTACCGTATTTCTACATTTTCTCATTTGTAATATCGTTTTTAAGCTCCACACCTGTTCAGCACATGATCGCCCTTTTCTGAATCCGGCTTGGTATTCACCAATTAGTGGATCCACCTGGGGTTCTAGCCTGTTTAAAAGTGCCTTAGAGAGGATTTTATAAGCAATCGGGAGCAGGGAGATTCCTCCGTAATTACTGATGGCTGTTTTATCACCATTTGTGTGTAACGGATGAATTAGAGCACATTTCCAGTCTTCTGGTATTCGCTCCAACATCCATATGTCTGAAATGACGTGATGAAGTTTCTGCGTAAGTGTAGGATCGTTCAGTTTCCAGAATTCAGCAATGATCCCATCTTCTCGTGGTGCTTTGTCATTTTTGAGCTTTTAGATGATCTCCTGAATTTCGTCTAGGTCAGGGGCTTGTGAGTCCGGGTGTGTGGAAACCGAAGGAGTAAATGCAAGGGGTGGTTCGCCGTTAAGAAGGGAGTTGAAGTATTGGGCTAATATTTTACAGTTTTCTTTCGCGTTTGTTTCCAATGTGCCATCGTTTTTTTTTATCCCTTTAAGTTTTCTCTAAACGTCGTGTAGAAGTTTCTAGTATTATGTTGGGTGAAATTCTGCTGGATTTCATGCAGTCTGCTGTTGTCATACCCTAGCCTTTCTTTCTTAATTGTTTTGGAAGCATATTTTTGGGTTTTAAGAAAGTTCTCCCATTTTTCCTCAGTTTTGTGGCTGTTAAACTTTTTCTACGCAGTCATTCGGTTGTCAACTGCCCGATCGCAAATTGTATTCCACCAGCGATGTTTCCTTGTGCGAGGAGGTTGTCCTAGTTTCATGACTTCCTGAGTTTTCTTCGCTATTTTCTGCCAGTCTGTTGATGTCTCCTGATTAATTTGCATTATGATTTCTTCTTTGTGGAGTTTCAGGTACTCTGGATCTAGTTTGATATTTTTGGGTGGGCCGTTTTGCTTTCTATTGGTTTGGAATTTCGTCTTAATTTGGAGAAGATGATGGTCTGATTAAAAGTCGCCTCTGCGAGCTCGGTCGTTTAAAAAATATTTTGTGTTTTTCTTGGAAATTGAGATATGGTCAATTTGGTATTCACCCTGTCTAAGATTGGGTGATCTCCATGTGGTTAACTTGTGTGGAGGTTTTTGGAATTGTGTGCTCATGATTTTAAGTTCAAAGTTTCTGCAGAAGTCAATTAGTCTTTCACCATTCCCGTTGGTACGTTTGTGCTTAGTATGGGGGCCTGTGGTATCACTAAATTTTCTTTCCTTACCTAACTGGGCATTAAAATCTCTCAATAAGATCTTCATATGGCGCCTTGTTATTTTGTTGGTTGTTTCTTCGAGAGCTTCCCGGAAATTATCCATAGTTTCAGGGACAAATTTGTTTAGTTGATTTATGGGAGCGTGGACGTTGATCAGTGTGTAAGCTTTATTGGCTGACTTTACTGAGAGCAGAGATACTCTTTCGTTGGGAGAAGAGAAATCTGTGACTGAGTCGAGTACGGAATTGTGTATTGTGAAACCGGTTCTCAGGAGTGGTAGTATGCCTCTAACTTTTAAGGCAGGTTTGCCTTTATAGATTCTGAAATTTTCCGTATTAAAGTGTTATTCATCCGTAAATCGTGTCTCTTGAAGTATGGTGATTTTGAAGTCAAATTTTTCGAATGCGTTAGTGAGTTGTTTTAATTTGCCTGTTTTAGTGAGGTTGTTCACATTAATTGTGCCAATAAAATTATTACGTCGAGTTTTGAGAGTGTGAAGAGTTCTTGAGGAGCTCCGATTCTTCTCGGCATTAATAATAATAATTATTATTATGATTGTTATTATTATAAATAATATTAGGCCTATTATTATTTTAACAGATCGAACCGACAGTAGTGGCTACGCTGGCTAAAGCCCAGCATTAGGTCATGGGGCCAAGCTCTCTGCTGACTCGGTAGACGCGTGGGTTCGAGCCCCACCGTCGGCCGTCCTTGAAATGGTTTTCCGTGGTTTCCCATTTTCAACACCAGGAAAATGCTGGGACGGTACCTTCTGACAGGCCACAGCCGCTTCCTTCCACGTCTTTGCCCAGTTTCATTCACCATCATTCATTTCATCTCTCATTAACTCCTCTCATGAGGTTGGCGTCAGGAAGGGCATCCGGCCGTAAAAAACACAAAGACTTCCATCGCATCTCATCCCCGACCCCGTTGGAAACGGGAATAATAAGGGGTAGACATACATTATTTTAACAGATCGCGGTGTATCCATATTGTATTACAATCATTTTTGGAAGTTGGAATGACGAACAATGTGTTGCTTAGGCTACTGAGTGATGTCACTTATTACAATTTTCTGTAGAATATGTTTGAATTATTTCTGCAATAGTACACCGTATCATAAGAATGCGTATCTCCGCCTTTGACATGCACGGCGTTAAAGCACTAGTGAGCCTCGAGTGCTAAACGAATTTGCTCACTTAATTAGTCGCGAAGGTACGCGGGATAATTATTACGCTGGAACACCGCCAGAGTGCGTCATATATATCATACCTTAAGTGCTTGCAGGAGTCAAGGTGTGTAATGCTTTCATAGACATTCAACAGTGAACAAGTGAATGCTACAGTGCGCAATCTTATGGAGGAGATTATTCATTTCTAAAATAAGCTGTCGTTGATGTTGTTGTTGATTCACACAGGGTCTTGCCGAGGTCGTACTCATGTAGCCCCGTGTGCTTGTGTGTGTTTTAATTTAATCTGATAACCTGCGTAATGTAATGGCCTTATAAGTGTGTGTCCGTCTCGTTGCTGTCACCGCGGAGGCCCAGATTCGATTCCCGTTTCTAAAAAAAAATGGTCTGAGGGATTAAATGGTTCACACTAAGTCCCGTGAGGCTAAAACTGAGAAGAGGTTGGTTAGATTCCCACCTCAGCCATCCTGTAAGTGGTTTTCCGTAGATTCCCCCTTCTACTTCAGGTGAATGACTGCATGGTTCCTAAAGTAAGGCCATGGCCACCTCCTTCCCAATCCTCATCTCAATTACAAATAAACACATTAATACAGTCATCACAATAACACAGGTTATCAGACGAATTTCCCCCACACACACTTGCCCAAGTACACGGGGCTACGTGACCATGGTGCCGCAAAGCCCCTCAATGAATCAATAACAACAACAGCAACAAACATAACTACTGTTGTGTGTATTTGTGATAGATACAAGGATTGGGAAGGGAGGCAGCCTTGGCTTTAATTTAGCTAGCCTACCTTTCCGACATTTATCCGGAGTAGGAAATAAGAAAACGAGGAAACTGCTACTAGTGTGACTGATGTCGGGATCGAATCCATATCTTCTTAGCTCTAGCTCACGAGGTTGGTTTGGCCCGTTGAAGCCCTTGATTAGAATTAAATTTCTTGGCAGAGCTGGGAATCGAGCCTGGACCTCACGAGTGACAGCAAAGAATTCTACGCACTGAACCACAAGGTGGTCTTGAAAATAATTAGTTAGTTATTGTTGCTTTAAGGGACGGAACAGTGAGGTCATCTGCCCAAAAGAAAATTACCAATATCGTTAATTGAAATATGCTACATTTATGAATGGCGTATCCTTATCCTAATAAGGAAACTTAGCGAAAGTGAACTGCCAAATCTTTACGAAACTTAGAACTCAATTGAACCCCACAAACAGCGGTCCTTGAAATGGTTATCCGAAGTTTTCCATTTTCAATTATATGATAATGCCGAAAGGGTAACTTCCAATACTGTTCACTTCCAACTTCTAGCCCTATTTTATTCGTCTTCATTGATAGACAATGGAAAGTGTAGTGAAGTGGACCAAAGTACATGAACAAACGAAAATCATTTTTAGTCCATAAAATCGTATTGTCAACTCAATTAAATTTAAGTGTTTAACATGACTCATCAACTACAAAAGCGCAATAAGTAAATGAGAAATTTGAGAAGTAACGGTCAGTAACAAAACAGTCTAGAACTCATTCATTGCAATAGCTCGCTATGGTAGAAGGTTTCGATTCAAAAGGGCTACAGACTTAGATACATAAAAAGTACTCACAAAAACACAACACTCTCAGAAGTGTAACTGACTAACGGAATAAATATATTTTTGAAAACCATTCGTTGCAAAGTTTTGAAAACTTTTATAACTGAATAATTGTAAATACTGTTGAATATATGAGAACCTGTGTGAGACGGATCTGATGATGCTCGCTTGACGAACGAAACTAGTCATCAAATTTAGTCCCCCATATATTTAATGTAATTTATTTAAGGCACAAGGAAATTATTGTTACTCCCCACCCAATATCGGAAACACTCGTGATGACCGACTGAAAAGCTTCTAATAATAGAATACTTAGGCAACACAGAAAAATGGCTTCTAATACACAGTACACGCACTCCTACAGTCAGCACAGAAACATACAGTATCAGACAGATTGAACACACATCAAGTACATCATGTCACAAACCCCTCAGACGAATTAACAACATCTTTAACTGATTTATAACTTTCAGTCGGTCAACACGAATTTTATTGGGCTTGAAATTTGAGATCCTACCTGAAACAAATACATGAGGTTGATTATTTTTGCCCAGATCTTACAAGGTTCTGGGATTACAAATAATACATAAAAATAATAATATCATAATTATGCCATCGGGTGCCGGCTGTAAGTTTTGTTATTTGACGCCCAAAAGGGCAGCCTGCATGTCGAATTTTGTTGTTCCTTGGAGCGCTATAAAAGTCAAGGAGGTTAGATATTTAAGCTCCTTGACACTATAGCGCATTCTAGTACGGAATGAAGGAACGTTTTGACTTGGCAGAAAATTCCGAGATTAATTTTGTCATTATGAATACGGTCTACTGAATTCAAATCGGTTCTTTAACATGCAAACAACGTATGACATGCGTGTCATGAGTTTTGCCGCCTTTCAAAAAATCACTTACCACGGCCAGGAGCGAACCTGCAAGCTTGGGGTTGGTAGCCCGACGCGATAATCACTCACCCACCGTGGCAAGCTTAATAATACATAATCACAGGTAGTTTACTTTTTCAAACAGAATTTCCTGCCTAATATATACTACAGTAATTGGGCATTAATGCGTGACCAATTCGGATGTATAAACGATCGAAACACATCCATGAAATCATTACAATGTTTAAAACTTGTGTTAAAGTTTAGTAAGAATTTAAGCGTGGACATGTTTCGACACAATTTTGGATCTTCGTCAATTCGTAGAGCAATGAAAATGGGAATATTTAAAATCTAATGTCATGAGAAATAGTATCTAGTTCTAACATAATAGTATTAAATAGAAATTGGATTTCCTTCGAAAGTTGGGAATTTATCCTTTTTCTTAAGTATTCAATCCATGGATTGGTCTGCGGCAGTTCTCCAGTCGGCTCTATTTAAAGCTTTCCTCTTCATCTCTTCATAGTTTCTGTATCCTACATCAGACATGATTTGCTGTACATATTGTAGGCATGGTCTTCCTCGACATCTTTTGCCTTCAACCATTCTCTCCAATACCGTTTTCAGCAGGCTATCGTGTCTCAAAATATGTCCTATCAGTCTAGTCCTCCTCCTATTTATGCTTTTCCATAAGGTATAATTTTCCTCCACTTTTTTAAATACTTCAGCATTCGTTATTTTTTCTGTCCAGCTAATTTTTAGCATTCTTCTATAACACCATTGTTCAAAAGAATTTATCCTCCTTTTTTCTTCTTTTCCAATTATCCACGTTTCAAAACCATAAAGGGCAATACTCCAAACATACGCTTTTAATAATCGTTTTCTGGTTTTAAGATTAATGGAATTTGTAGTGAATAAACGTTTCTTTTTGTGAAATGCTAATTTGGCTTGTAAAATTCTACATTTGGTTTCTTTCTTGCTTCTTCCATCTTTGGTAATTTTGCTTCCGAGATATTTAAATTCTTGAACATTTTCTAGTGTTTTTGTTGCCCACCACTAATTTCATACTTGAGTCTGCCTTTTTATCGCAGACCATAACTTTCGTCTTTGACTTATTTGTATTCATTACCCATGATTTCCTCCATTTTTACTATTATTTGTTTGAGATGTTGTTCACTATCTGCAACTATGGCAATGTCATCTGCAAATCTAATCATATTTATTTGTTCACCTTGTATCCTTATTCCTAAATTCAAATCCTCTCGAACCTTATTCAATGCATCCTGGATGTAGGCATTAAAAAGCATGGGAGACAAAGCACAGCCTTGTCTAACTCCTTTCCCTATTTTTGCTTCCTCTTGTTCATTTCCAATTTTAATTACTGCAATTTCATTTTTGTACAAATTCCAGATTATTCTTCTATCTCTATATGGGACTCCTATGTTTTTAAGAATTTCAAACATTTTTATCCAATGTACTGCCCCCGTAAATTGAATTATATTGAGACCACGATGGCTGTATTGGCATAAATGAATAAAGTTATGAATGTCATAGTTGTGACGTGGATATTCATGACGTAGGCACGGATGACGTAGATTTCATGCAAGTAGGCTGGTGGAGCTGAGATTCTTGGTGACGTCATGATTTTGTTCGAGAAAGATCTGAGATTTACGACGCAGTCGCAGGAAACAAGGTATCGTGCTAAGGAAGAAGTTACGCTATTGGAGGAGAGACTCGAACCAATGAACGATAGTTTGTAAGGAAGACGGAGATTGCTGAAACTACGATATTTGATTGCTTTTGGCATGCAGATTAGTGGAAATCTATTTTCAGTTATGGCATTGATTTGGAATTTTGAAGAAATTAATTTTGAGTTTTTGAAATTTGAAAATCCGTCAAGTATAGCCAAAGTTAAAACTTCTAGCAATGACGGAGGAACGAACTATGGAAGGGATGGATACGCCCCTTAAGAAGTTGATAAAAGGTCGTGCACAGGATAGAGGAGCTCTCATACCGCTCATATCTCTCATATCGTCATATCTGATGTCTGATACCGCATATATATTTCAGATGTTATATAGTCATTTTCGAGTGAATAAGTGAAGCAAGTTGTCTTTAGCGTGTGGTTAAAGCCCGGCGCATCGAACGAACACGGAGCAGTTCCATTTTACGCTGTTCGAAACTAGGTGAAGTTGTAACGCTCACATTAACGTTTCTACCAGATAAGATATAAAGAGTTAACTTCTGCCTTTATTATAATTCAATTGGGCAGTACAACATTGAGGTGTGTAAAACATTTGAACAATTTCACGAGTATATTTTGAAAGATATTGACGTTTTAAGGCTGCAGACAAAAGTGATTTTCTCGCCACCTGAGAAGCACTTTTAAAATTCCACATTATACACTACGGCTGACACGTATATCGCAACCGTGATATTGGAGAATACGTTTGGTAATACAACGATACATTCTACTATGGAACATTATAATCTTGCAGTGCTTTCAATGATTATAACAGAAGTTGAGATGGAAGGCTAAGGCTTTAATGCAATTGGGACATATATCGATGGAGTGAAGTAACAGCATGGAACTTCGTTAATCGTCATTCTACAAAAGCGAGCATGTAGTGAACATCCAACTACACTCATGCATCGTGAATCCATCGCTGAATTATATCAAATGACAGTGGAAATATCATCATACTCCACGATTATGAATATTTCTGCGGAAATAACTGCAATAAACTTCATGGCGAATTACGACTGGAACTTCAGGGAACTTTCAAGAGAGGCCAGGGTGGACCCGGCTCATAAAGAAGAGTTTTGCCAGAAGGATGTCTTTCGTATACATGGAGCAGTGCAATTTCCGGAGAAGGAAGCAGTTCGATTCTCCGAGGACGCTGATTCCAGGTTCGAGGTCGGAGCACATCTTCACGCTGGTGAAATGGGACCAACAGCAGTTTTCTTTGAAAACTTTCCTCTAGAACTTCAATCAACAGATAAGGTAGTCGTGAACGTTTCTTGTATTATTTGAGTCATGTAGCGATATCTGAGCAACCATTTTTCCCATATTTTTGTCCTATCTTTTGCCGCATTTTCTTGCTGGATATTTCTGTACTCAGTACACTTCGATGATTTATGCCTTTTTCTACGATTTGTTGAGACATTATTATGTCATTGGCATACTTAAATAATTTTGGATCAGTTGAGACTGATAATTTAGATTCTTTCAGTAATTTGCATATTTTTGTAGTCACGATTTGACTGTAAAGTTAACGGTTTGCTATGGCAGATTTGAATTCAGACAGCGTGTCATTTTATTAAAGTAATTCTATTCAGTAAATTACTTTGACCAATTTTCTGTCATCCTCAAGAAAGAAGAATGATTAAATGATTTTAGAGCGTTAAAATCTAATACGTTATCGACGATCTTTGAAATACTAGTCGTCTTATGAACATGATTGCAACATAGACATTTATCATTGCATTATAGACAATTTTATGAAATATGAACTTTGAATACGATTTATTGAATACACTATAGTAATGAACATTTGATAGGAATTTTTCCCAATTATAGATTGGAACAATAATGTTTGCATTCCACAGTCTAATTGTATTCTATTCGACTATATATGCAGTTTAGATGAACTTTGATTGAAGATAGTATTTTTATACTGCGTTACTTTGAAGATATTAATCTCAATTTTGATAGACCAGGGAGGAGTGTCTAATCGTATTTGCTATTAAATTTATTTGTGATTGGCAAATTTTTACTTCATATCGATTCATGAATGAAACCCACGAAGGTTAAATAATAACAGACATTAATACAATTGATGAATATAAGAATTTTTGAAGAGGAACAATGGATGTATAATCGTTAGTTCAGTGGACCTGTAAAAGTCGCTGATGAGTAATGCCCTTGAATAATGAAGGAGGTTCCCACAGTAATAAATGAAGTTGTTGAATTTATGAGTGGAGGTTTTTGTATGTAATTTGGAAGATTTTGATGCCATATATATGAAGATATATGATGAATTCTGGGCCTATTGTTGAGCAATTTTGTGCGTTTTGAGCGAAGTATTTTTCCGCTGAATGTATTGTCCTGGTTCTTTGAAAGTTATTCATGTGAAGATACTGTTAAAGTTAACAAGAGTGTTAAATAATTTGAGATGAAGATTTTGAATGGAGGTTACCGTCACAAATATTAATAATAATTATTAAACCTTATTAAACCTGAATTTGACAGTTAAAGATAACTAACCTTCATTGGTCGATTATATCACCACGATTTGAGTAATTATCAACCGGATAAACGTGTGGTTTAATGTATTTCTTGAATAAATAATATAAACAATATAATATTGTAAATAATTTTGTAAATATCTTTGTTAAATAATTTGAAATGAAAGTGATTAATAGAGGCGTGTATAAAATTTTCAATTGTCGTTTGACATTGTTATAAACAATTTATTATTGTTATAAATAATTAATGAACTTTTGTTATTAACATTTAGAGTTTTGTTATTATAATCTAAACAACGCTAATTAAGCAAGTGGATTGAACAATTAATCATGATTTGGGATTGTTGGAGTAATCCACTGGTGTTTGAATGGAGCATTTAAAACATTTGCGTGATAATATTTCAGTTGAGATGTGGACATTTAACGTGTTTTGAAAGGAGAGCTAAGCTCTGATGTAACTCGCTTATGCTAGGGTTGAACGGACAGGTGAGTCCACTTTGACGATGCAGGTGCATTGCAGCTGGCCCGGACAACTGTATGATAGAGGCCAAGGACGTTTACATAATAGCCTTGTGGCTATAAATAAAATATGAAGTATATAAACATGCAAACCAATTGATAAATGTGTCTCGTCCCAAATCCCGTTTCCACTCCAAGTGCATTATTATTTTTACGTTATTTTGAGCTTGAGAAAGCTGAAACATTGTATGTAGAGTATACAAGTCCGACAGGAGGACATGGTTATGTGGTCGATGGCTTCTGATTGCCACGTGGATTGTGTTGTTTTATTTTTGTTAAATTCATTCTTTATGTGAAATAAATTATTGTGCAGTTTAAAGTTTCTCGTCTTCGTTCTGGATCATTTTAAATATCATGGTGGAGGTTATTGTGTGGGCATACTTTAAGTGATCCAGTTGACAACCCAGTCCCCGAGATAAATTTAAGAGGTAAGTAAAAGGTAAGTATGAACCCCCGTATATTTTGGTGTGTTCCACAATAATTTCTTGTTAACTATTGTGCTCTAATCTCGATAGTATCTGTCAGTGCCATTTTCATTGATGTAGCTGTGCCGGTGCGTTTGATTATTGGCAATCCGATTGAGGGGGCGGATATCTGACAGCCTACTATCCGGATAACGGGGACAGTACATTATCATTGAAATAAAAAATCCCAACTTATGTGTTTTTCAAAATGAACTTCAATGATAAATTCCCAATTTTGTAAGGATATCCATTTTAATTTCTATTTAATATCATAATGGTTAGAACTAATTATATTACTCAATTGCTTTAACACTTGTTAATATTCAATGTTGAGTATTAACAGGTGTTAAAGCAATTAATAAGTTAACGAAGTTAATACGTAAAATTAAAGCATTATCCAATACGGCTAATGTTTTTGCCTCATACTTGTTATTATTTCTTAAGATATTACTATTTTAGTAATTTCCGTGTCCATTGCTCTATGAATTTCTGATGATGACCCATAATTGGGTCGAATCATGTCCACACTTAATCATTAAACTCCAACACGAGTTTAAAACATTGCATTGATTCAACAGATTTATTTCTATCGTTTATAATTTGAAATCAAACTGGATAAAGATTCTTTTAAACAACAAGTTTAATATCGGAGCATTTTATGACTAAAAATGATCAATCAATAATAATAACACTGAAGAATGGCATCAAAGATTTCTGAACAAGATCTTCTTTTACCTTATCTTTCAATTAACTCATATCAAGAGGTTGGTGTCAGGAAAGGCATCTGGTATTAAAATAATCCACGGTTCTAGCCCTTCACGCTTTAATGTCATAGACTAGTTCACCGGAAACTCAACCATATCCGGTCAATTAGATTAGTAGTTTGCTTTTTCTTCCACTACGAGTGCTAGTGTGAGTCAATACAGAGTTTCACTTAACCCCTTATAGGCTACAGTAACTACTTCGGTGTAGGCCTTTAAAGAGGCAGGGTGTGGATATCCCCATCACTTCTGGTGCACCCCCGATAGTGCTACACCCTCAAGGGCTCACGGCTGGTGAGTTTGGGAATTGGTGACTTCGAGGGATGCCTGAGCTGGGTATGGTTCCCCCCCCCTCCCCGCCCCGCTTTTCCATTGCCTCTGCCTTTCATAGCTCTCCTTCTTTCCAAGTCCCTCAATTCTATTTCTTCGAGGTTGGAGGACATTTATTTTCCTCCTGTCCTTTATTTGTCTTATTCTCCTTTTGTATTCCATTTCTTCTTCTACAGGGCGCCAGGAAATGTTCTCCGCAGTGGCTACGTACAGCTGCGAGAGTTAGCGTCATCAGTTTAGTTGGCAGCACAGTGTCCTTGATAGGGTGAAGGCCACATGTGTGGGCTGTCGAAATCGTCAGTGAGTATTGTTAGATTATTGGAAGAGTGCAACAGTATGTTATGAATGGCTGTGGTGTGTACAAAGTTAACTGTTTGTTTCTTTGTTTGTTCGTTTTAATACAAGCGACAGCCGTGCTGCCAACGTAACTGGTGACGCTAGCTCTCACAGAAGCATGTAAGCACTGCGGAGAACATTCCCCGGCGCCCTGTAGTACAGTATGTATGTGTGTAGTTAATTTTAGTCGTAAGCGTGGTTTTAATAATTGTTAACATTACATTCTCATCTTTCACTATCACCCAAACTATCAGGGGCCGATAACCTAGATGTTACGCCCCTAATACAGCAAATATCATCATCATTATTACTTCAGGTGTGAAGATTTTTCAAAAAATAAAAATGCGTGAGGGTATTGAACCTAGGAATACATTAAAGAATGAATGAAATATGTAAATAAGTTAATATGGCTAGGGTATGAATCAAAAAGAAAAGGAAGGAAGGAAGCTTGTAGTTTAACGTGACCGTTAATCTCGAGATCATGAGCCACGGGACCTCCTTTTTACGTGGAATCCGAACCACAGGACATGGCATTTCACTTTGAAAATCTCACATGCATTGACCGGGAATCGACCCTGGACCGCCTTGGTGAGACCGCTGAGCCACCCCCCCCCCCCCCCCCCCCCCCACGAATCAAAATGAAAAACGAGTAGAGAAACAAGCAATTTTAGGCAGTTTTTTGGGAACTGCATTTAGGCGAGAAGTGGTTTTGGAAATTTGTTTCTTTAGTTTGATAAAGCTTTCTAAGGCTCAAAATTTGAAACCTTTCCGGGCCCTTTAGTACTCCAACTTTCGGCAGAATTGAGGATATTACTTAATTTTTCGTTTTTTCTAAGATGGGGATCACACTTTGTCTGTTAAGAAATTCTTTCAACATTAAAAACCACCCTCCTCAGAAACATTCATCGCTTTGCGTATGCTAATAATAATAATAATATCGTATGGCCACGGATGCCGGGTGCAAGCTTTGTTATTTGACACCCAGAGGGCAGCTTGCATGTCGAATTTCGTTGTTCCTTGGAGCGCTATGAAAATCAAGGCGGTTAGATATCTAAGCTCCTTGACACTATAGCTCTTTCTAGTAGAGAATGGAGGAACTTTTGTGTTGACGGAAAAACCTGAGATTAATTTTGCCATTATGAGCACGGCCTACTGAAATCAAATGCGTTCTTTGACATTCCAACAACGTATGACATGTGTGTCGTGATTTTTTTCGACTTTCAAGAATCACTTACCATGGCCAGGAGTGAACCTGCAAGCTTGGGGTTGTTTTGTTGTTGTTGTTGTTGTCGTGTGGCCTCCTTAGAGGCTGAGTGCAGGTCTTTCTAGTCGACGCCCGTGGGTGCCCTGAGCGTCGGAATGAGAGATGGAATCGGTGAAGATGAATGAAACTGGTCAAGGATGTGGAAGGAAGCGTCCGTGGCCTGTCAGAAGGTACCGTCCCAGTATTTGCCTGGTGTTGAAAATGGGAAACCACGGAAAACCATTTCAAGGACGGCCTACGGTGGGGCTCGAACCCACGAGTCTACTGAGTCAGCAGAGAGTTTGGCACCATGACCTAACGCTGTTCTTTAGCCAGCGTAGCCACTGCTGTCGGTTTGGGGTTGGTAGACCGACACGATAACCACCCACCCACCGTGGCAAGCATTCCATATGCTGAGAACTACAGAAGGGAATGAAGGAGGTTTGCCAGCTACAGCACGAAACTTCTGGTTTCTGTCACGTTAGAGTCACTGTCCTGGTCTAATGGTCTAGACTGCAGTCCATTAGTAACGCGAGATGTGAGACACAATCTGTTAATTTGTAACTCATGTAGCAAAACCTAGAGTGACAAAATATGTCATCGCATTGAAAAGGAACGCAGGACAACACATGTATTGTAGATGAGGGGTGGAACATTGATGACAGGATGACTTCCTGTGGGACGGGGCAAGCCTCGCAGGAAGTGCTCTTGGCCACTACATCACCGCCAAAACACATGTCGGTGATTTTATGTGCGCGCGTAGCGAGCGGCCCAGCCCGGCCCGGCACGGCAAGGCGCCTAACAAATGGAGCAAAAGCTGTTCATGACAAGACTGCCATGAATAATTCAAGTGGCACTGCCACCCACCAAGCGCCAAACCCACGCCTTCCGACTAGCCTGATTGGCTTTCTTCAACTAGTATACAGGGCCTTCATTAAGCGCGCCCGCCTCCGAATACATCTTGATCTAGAAAAAAAGGAAGATTGTAGTTTTACGTGACCGTTAATCGCGAGATCATAAGCCACGGGACCTCCTTTTTACGTGGAATTCGAACCACAGGGCATGGCATTTCACATTGAAAATCGCACATGCATTGACCGGGAATCGAACCCGGTCTGCTATGGTGAGAGGCCAACAGCTTAACCGCTGCGCCACCACGCCCCTCTCTTGATCTAGAAGGAGTCACTGTATCCTAGACTTGGAAGAACTGTTATTACTTTTCGCAGTAACGGAATAACGAATCTGCTCTTTACTTTATTCAAGATGGACCAATGAATGTCACGGGTATTTCTCATAATATTGTCAATATTATTAACACTTATCTCAAAAACACCAAGAGTATGGTCACACAGTACGGGGAAAAGGTGAACAAATTTGACTGGCATAAAATTAGAACATGAAATAATAATAATAATAATAATAATAATAATAATAATAATAATAATAATAATAATAATAATAATAAATCTTGGGTCCAGTCAAAGAACACGGCGAGTTCCGAAGACGCCACAACCACGAGTTGTACTCTCACGTAGAGAAAATAACTGACATGATGAGGAAAAGGAGGATTTCTTTTTATGGACATATAACACGAATGAAATCAACACGGCTATCCAACAGAATTTTTGCTTTTCTCCGCGAGAAAGAGACAAAGGGGGCCTGGTTCAGTGAAGTAGAGAAAGATCTGTTGGAGACTGGGATAACCCGGGAAGATATCCAGGAGCGTGGCCCACTTAGGAAAAAACTTCAGAAACATTGGAGTTTTCAACTTAAGCCGAAGCTAAAAACCGGGAAGACGTGGACGACGGAGAGAAAGGTGCAACATCGATTGTGAATGAAGGAGTACTGGGCCAATATTAAAATGCAGAAGAAACAGTTGACATGACGTGGTTCTTAGTTGGCCGTAACGAAGGAAGAAGAAGAAGAAGAAGAAGAATATCGTATGGCCTCGGGTGCCGGGTGCTAGCTTTATCATTTGACACCCAGAGGGTAGTTTGCATGTCGAAATTCGTTGTTCTTTGAAGCACTATGAAAGTCAAGGAGGTTAGATATCTAAGCTCCTTGAACACTATGCCGCTTTCTAGTAGAGAAATGAGGAACTTTGTGTTGGCGGAAACTCCCGAGATTAATGTTTCTATTATGAAAACGGCCTGCTGAATTCAAATGGGTTCTCTGACATGCCAACATCGTATGACATGCGTGTCGTAATCTTTGCCGCCTTTCAAAAATCATTTACCACGGCCAGGAGCGAACCAGCAAGCTTGGGGTTAGTAGACCGACACGTTAACCGCTCACCCTCCGTGGCAAGCAGAAGATGAATTTGAACAAGTAGATAGTTGTAAATACCTAGGAAGTTGGGTTACACAAGAAATGATAAGAACTAAAGAAATAAAAACAAGGATTGCAATAGAGCAAAAGATGCCTTCAGTAAGAAAAGAAAATTATTTTGTGGAGCAATGAAAGTAAGCCTGAGGAAGAGATTGGTGAAATATTTTGTTTGGAGTGTAGCAATGTATGGAGCGGAAACTTGGACGCTTAGGTAAGAAGACGAGAGAAGAATAGAGGCTCTCGAAATGTGGCTGTGGCGGAGAATGGAGAGTATACGTTGTAAGGACAAAGTGAGAAATGAGGAAGTATTAAAAAAGTAGGAGAAGAAAGAATGATGCTAAAGAAGATCAGGAAAAGAAAATGAATTGGATAACTGCATAAGAGTAGATAGTTTGGTGACAAATGCTTTAGAAGGGACAGTCCAAGGGAGAATCCGAAGAGGAAGAAGAAGGTTTCAGATGCTGGATTCCATCAAGATTGATAAATCTTATGAGCTGATGAGACGTGCTGCTGAAGACCGGATAAGGTGGAGAGACCGACCATGAGGAAAACTGCCATCAGGCAGATACACTGATGATGATGATGATGTTTTCAAAATACAATTTTGATGACTTTACTTGTTGTTTTAAGGGGCCTAACTTAAAGGTTATCGGCCCAGATAACATTTCATTTTTATACAAATATTAATATAATTTATTCCGAAACATAACAAGTATTGAATTTCTTTTTAAAATTTCCATTTAGAAAATTTTGGGTTTAACCTTGTAATTCAGCGGTAGATGACCTCGCTGCCCCACCCCATAGGACTCCAGAAAGAATAACTCATCTTACCACTTCCTAGTAGCTACTTTAGCACAGGCTTTCAGGAAATAAATATAATTCTGAATTTTCAATAGTATTTTTAAGATGACGTAATCTTAATAGCATTTTCTCGCAGGTGAAAGTCTGCTTGAGCTTTTAGCTCTTGCAGTTAAGAGGCGCACGTGTTCTTTATAAGAACGGAGGTAGTGCACAGTTCGCTACTCCTGTAGGGGTCCGGCCGTGGAACACCAAGAGCCCGCTGATGAGCCAGCTTGGTGTTCCTGGGCGAAAACCCACATGAAAGACACAGCAAAAAAACCTAGAAAAATTACTAAGTTTTAATTATTATCATTATTCATTGCCAGTTGGACCCAAGCAGGCTGTAATAAAAGACTGCTGATGAGCCCAAATTGGTATACCTGGGTGAAACCCAGCAGCAGACACAGCACAAACCTAAGAAGCTCAAAGATTTACTAGAGCTTAATATTTGGTGAAGATAAATATTACATGTTTTAGTACTTCTAAGTTATAGAGAAGAGATAATGCTGAGAGAGATCTTAGTTTTCCCAGCAAAAAGTTCTGTTCCGTCTTCAGTATAGATCGTAGTGCAGGTTTTCTATCTCGTCGGGGTCCAAGCGAAGTGAGCCCTATTTACTACACGTGGGTGAAACTCTGTAAAACACATGGACAAAATCTAAAAAAAAAAAGTGTTTCTTAAATCTCAATTTTGCCATCTGTGATCGCATGGAACCTGAGGCTTTCTGGCTAACCTCACTTCTCCTCCTAGAACCTCTTCATTCTTTCACTTGTGATCTTTCTCTGTTCCTCGGATATTATCACCTTGGGACTACATTTTGGTGATTTCTCTTCAAATGTCTTGATATTATCATTTCGGTTCCTCAACACCTGCCGGTTTTGAATGATACCTGCTATCCTCGGCATCTTTCTTGACCTCTTCCACCCACTTTGTGGTAGCCTTCAATCTCATGAAGTTCTTTAAGTAATTTTGTCAAGCAATTTCTGCCCCTTCACACAAAATAACTATGGAATTTTAATCGTCCTTTTCACATTCTGTCAGAGATCTTCTTGGTGTGTTTGTAAAGGCAAACTTTATTGGTATGCCTTTGTGGTCCAAGAATTTTTCTCAAGATTTTACTTTTGTCTTCCGAGTTCCTGCACTCCCTCTTTCTTCTTCAATGTCAAACAGAGCCATATTGGGCTCTCAGGGTTGTAGTTATGCTGTAGTTTATTTTTCAGTCTTTCGTTTCACCCTCTTTGGGGAACGTTGAATCAATCATTTTTCTGTGTGTTGTTCTATTCTTAGTGCCAAGTATTTCTTCATTCTTTCTGATCTTCCTTGCCTTCCTGCGAGATAACGGGTTTGGTTTTTACTGTAGATTTGCCTTGAAACCTTATATTTTCGTCTTTAGTAATTATTTTAGCTTTTAGATTGAGTAGTGAATATTCTGTATTTTTTAATTCTACTAGATCTTTTTGAGTTTCCTTAAACCATGTGGGTTTTGTTTTGCGGTTACGGAAGAAATCAAAGATTTGTTTGGTTAGTCTATTAGAGTTAATTCAGAGAAGATGACCGTAAAAATGTATACTCCTTTTTCGCATAGTATCTGAGAGTTTCTCATTTTTTCTTGTAGATAATTATTATTTTTGCATCGTTATGTCCGTCTAAGGAGCGCGATTGAACCTCTCTTGATGATCTTGCTTTCTTTCCCTCACAAAATCTCTTCATCTTCTCGCTATGGCTCCTTCGGCGCTCCTCCATCCACCTTCTTTTGAATGCAATGTTTGGGTGGTCTGAAAATTGACGACTGTGAACTACTTCTCTGAATTTAGATCTGTCCAGTACCATATCACTTGAGATGTCTACTTCCTGAAGGTCTTTTTCAACTTCAAGCAGTCTTAGCTTTCTTTGAGAGAGTAAGATTTATAATTATTTTAGTCAGCCTGTTATCACTCATTCTGAGAATATGCCCATAAAATTTCAAACGTCTTTTCCTGAATGTGTCCGAGATTTTCTACAAATTCTGATAAAGCTCCTGGGATTTCCTTTTAATCCAAATTCCATCACTACCAACAGGATCAAAGATTTTTCTCAATATTTTTTTTGTCTATCTTTAATTAGTGATCTAATTAGTCTGCCTTCGGTCATACTATGAATATGTCCATCAAAATTTGCCCTTCTTTTCCTTATGTTATTTGTAATCATCTCAGTCTGTTCGTACAGGTCTAGTGTCGGTCTCTTTATGATCAGTGTTTCAGAGACGTAAAGTGCCTCGTTTTGATTACCGTTATTTTATTGTCGTAATTTTCCTTTACGGATAATGGATTTCTTATTATACATGTTCCGTGTGATCCTGT
Organism: Meconema thalassinum; assembly: GCA_946902985.2. NCBI lineage: Eukaryota > Metazoa > Arthropoda > Insecta > Orthoptera > Tettigoniidae > Meconema > Meconema thalassinum. The sequence continues at coordinate 675,800,182 of OX336388.2, forward strand.
TGGCTCTTTGCAATTTAGAAATTCTCACATTGTTTGTATCACGACTCTGGTCTGAGGTTTGTATAATTTATCTTATGTATTTGAATTCAGACACCTGAGCTACTTAACCAAACCGACCTACCAAAGAGTGTTTATCCCTGTACCTACAAGAACCTTCCTTGAACTGGGTTGATTATTATCATTATTAATTAATTAGTTAATTCCCCATAAGGAGAGCGTTACAAGATAATCAATTTTCATGTTTTATTCTGGCCCTTTCTTCTTTTTCCCCAAAAGCTCCCACATATACACTATGCTTCCTCTTTCTCTATTCCGTCCACTTCTTTCCTGGTTGTCTCTTTTTGGGAGTTCGCTCAAACGTCTATTGTCTATATTTTTCTCTGTAGGCCTAAGTGATCCTGTCTGACAAGTCTTCTGTAAAGATGTTTAGTGTCTCGAGGTCTTTCACGGTTTCTTTACCCAATTGGATTTTAGCGTACTATTCGTAACTATATTAAAAATGTTCTTGGTCAGTCTGTCTTCGGTCATACTATGAATATGTCCATCAAATTTTGCCCTTCTTTTCCTTATGTTATTTGTAATCATCTCTGTCTGTTCGTACAGGTCTAGTGTCGGTTTCTTTATCCATATTCCCTCTTTCTGAACTGACCCGTAGATCTATCTCAGAATTTTTCTCTCTTGTTTTTCTAATTCCTTGATTTTTGTTCGTCCCTTGATTGCTGTCGTTTCTGAAGCGTATAAGGCCTCTGGTAAGACTACTGTACGATAGTTTCGTAATTTGGCATTGATGGAAATACTTTTTTTACTGTAGTGGTTCCATGTAAGTCGGTATGCTTTCTGCAATTTAGCGATCCTGTCTTCATTGGTTGCCAAGTTCTCTCCTGTTTCCTGTATAATCTCTCCTAGGTATTTGAAACTTTCCACTTGTGTTATTTTCCTTACTTGATTTCCAGTGGGTGCCTGTATGTAGATTTTGTGTCCATGAACTGTGTTTTTCCGCATGAGATTTGTAACCCTGTTTTGGCAGAGATTTCATGTAGCGTCGCTAGAGCTTCTTTGGCTTCTTTTTTGTTATTTGTTATAATCGCTACATCATCGGCAAAGGCCTTTTTCCCATGTCTTGATTATTTTATCCAAAATTGAGTTAAATTGAATGGGTGATAAACCATTATTATTATTATTGTTATTCCTTCGTTACGGTCATTTAAGGACCACGTCATGGCAACTGTTTCTTCCGCATTTTAGTGTTGGTCCAGTACTCCTTCATCCGCAATCGATGTTGCACCTTTTACTCTGTCGCCCACACCTTCCCGGTTTTTAGTTTTGGCTTAAGTTGAAAACTCCGATGTTTTTGAAGTTTTTCCCTAAGTGGGCCACGCTCCTGGATATCTTCACATGTTATCCCTGTCTCAAACAGATCTTTCTCTACTTCACTGAACCAGGCCCCCTTTGTCTTTTTCTCATGGAGAAAAGCAAAAAATCGGTTGGATATCCGTATTGATTTCATTCGGGTAATATGTCCATAAAAAGAAATCCTCCTCCTTATTATTAGTATTATTTTCGGTTTATACAGTACATACACACATCAAAAAAAGTTTTGCATCACCTCGGTTCCCAGATCTCCGGCATATAGACGTTGACTGTGTATATTGTATCAAAGATACAGTCCCTTTGACTGTTCATAGATGTCACTAAAACTGCTCAAAGATGTAAACAACCATGCATGAGCAGGGCCTATTAGACGGAGGGGGTACGACAGCCGATCAGTTCCAGTCATTCCACCAGGACGAAGGTACGCTGCTCATGTTGTCTGTAGTTCTACCATGCCTAGAAGGTCAATACCGCAGTTCGATCGCGTCCGCATTGTTACTTTGTGTCAAGAAGGGCTCTCAACAAGGGAAGTTTCCAGGCGTCTCAGAGTGAACCAAAGCGATGTTGTTCGGACATGGAGGAGGTACAGAGATACAGGAACTGTCGATGACAGGCCTCGCTCAGGCCGCCCAAGGGCTACTACTCTAGTGGATGACCGCTACTTACGGATTGCCGCTCGGAGGAACCCTGACAGCAATGCCACCATGCTGAATAATGCGTTTCGTTCAGCCACAGGACGTCGTGTTTCAACTCAAACTGTGCGCAATAGGCTGCATGATGCGCAACTTCACTCCCGACGTCCATGGCGAGGTCCAGCTTTGCAACCCCGACACCATGCAGCGCGGTACAGATGGGCCCAACAACATGCTGAATGGACCCCACAGAATTGGCATCACGTTCTCTTCACCGATGAGTGTCGCATATGCCTTCAACTAGACAATCGTCGGAGACGTGTTTGGAGGCACCCTGGTCAGGCTGAACGTCTTAGACACACTGTCCAGCGAGTGCAGCAAGGTGGTGGTTCCCTGATGTTTTGGGGTGGCATTATGTGGGGCCGACGTACGCCACTGGTGGTCATGGAAGGCTCCGAAACGGCTTTACGATACCTGAATGACATCCTCCGACCCATAGTGCAACCATATCGGCAGAATATTGGAGAGGCATTTGTCTTCATGGACGACAATTCTCGACCTCATCGTGCACATCTTGTGAATGCGTTCCTTCAAGATAACGACATCGCTCGACTACAGTGGCCAGCATGTTCGCCAGACATGAACCCTATCGAACATGCCTGGGATATGTTGAAAAGGGCTGTTTATGGACGTCTTGACCCACCAACCACTCTGAGAGATTTACGCCGAATTGTCGTTGAGGAGTGGGACAATGTGGACCAACAGTGTCTTGATGAACTTGTGGATAGTATGCCACGGCGAATACAGGCATGCATCAATGCAAGAGGACGTGCTACTGGGTATTAGAGGTAGTGGTGTGTACTGCAATCTGGACCACAAATGCTGAAAGTCTAGCTGTATGATGGTACAACATGCAATGTGTGGGTCTCATGAGCAATAAAACGAGCTGAAATGTTGTTTGTGTTGATCTCTATTCCCTTTGTATTTAACGGTTCCGGAACTCTTGGAACCGAGGAGATGCAAAACTTTTTTTGATGTGTGTATAACAAATTTCTGGTATATTACAACGTAACTATACGGGCTTCAGTGAACCAAAGTATAGCTACGGAAACAGCAACTTCTAAGCTGGAATTTCGCTACCCATGTACTTCCGAACGATTCTGGTTGTTGATAGAACTACTGCCCTCTGCATCAGTTCGTACAGCCGAGTATCCAGATCCAGCTCTTTAAGGCCTTGGAGCAAGGTACTTGGGATCACGCCCGTACTCGAGACAATGATAGGTATGGTCTTCACTCGCTCTACATGCCATTGTCTTTTGATAGGGTCGACCAACTCGCTGTATTTGCTGATCTTTTCAATGTGTTTTGACTGGAGATTCTTGTTGTTAGGAATCGCAACATCAATCAATGTAGTTTGCTTGGTTTTCTTGTTTACAACCACCAGATCCGGCCTGTTGTGTGATACCGATTGATCAGTCAAAATAGTTCGGTCCCAATACAGCTTGTATTCATTGTTTTCAGGAACACACTCTGGCTGATATTGGTGGTACGGAACTTTCTTTCCTTTCAAAAGCTGAAACTTATCAGCCAACTCCTGGTGTAAGATTTTAGCAACTGCATCATGCCTTTGTTTGTGCTCTGTTGCCAGGAAATATCTACATGCAGATGTAATATGCTGTATTGTTTCTGACTGTTGACATCCGTAGCGGCACTTATCATCTGGTACAGCGGGATCTTTTACAATGAACTTGAGGTAGTTCCTTGTAGGGATGACTTGGTCTTGAATTGCTTGCATAAAACCTTCAGTTTCTGGAAAGTTCTGTCCTGAAGTGAGCCAGTAGTTTGACGCAGTTATATCAACATTTGCTTGACTCACTTCATTTGGATGTCTTCCGTGCAAAGGTTTTGCTTTCCATGCTTCCATCTTCTGAAGGTCAGTATGTAGGAGATGTTGAATCTTTTGCTGACACAAGATCAGTGGCGTTGATCTGTCCGCCTCACTGATGGCTCTGTGAAGTACATATGACCTCGCTTCTGCGTAGAAGTACTCCCTAAGGCTGACTATCTGTCGTTTCATCTGATTATCAATGTCAACGAACTCACGTCCACCTAGGCTTCTGGGTAGAGTCAATCGCTCTATTGAAGATCGTGGGTGGTGTTTCCTTCCTTTTGTGAGCATCGTTCTCATTTTTCGCTCAAGTCCTTCGATGTCCGTTTTACACCATTTGATTATGCCAAAGGAGTAGCTCAGCACAGGTACAGCATACGTGTTAACAGCTTTCACTAGGTTTTTGCTGTTCAAGTGCGTTTTAATGATTTGTATTAATCTTTTGACAAATTCACAGGACAGATCTTCCTTTATTGACACATGGTCAATATGCTTAGCTTGTTTTACTCTTAAGTATTTGTAGGTGTCTTCTGCCAACATAGCCCTAATATGCTGTCCATCGTCCAGCTCACATCCGGACTTCTGTACTTTTCCTCTCACCACCTTTAGTGTCCGACACTTGTCCAAACCAAATTCCATTTGTATGTCTCGTGAGAATGCTTCAACTATTCTCAACAAGTTTTCCAGACGCGACTCTGTTTCGGCATAGAGTTTAAGGTCGTCCATGTATAGCAGATGATTTAGCCGAGTACCAACTCTCTTTCCAATCTTGATAGAAAAGCCGTAGTGAGTAGAGTTAAGCTGGGTAGATAAAGGATTCATTGCCAGGACAAACTATAAGGGGCTAAGGGAGTCTCCTTGAAAGATGCCTCTCCGAATCGATATATCATCTGTTCGTATATCTCCGCGTGGCGTACTGAGACACAGTTTAGTTTGCCATGCTGACATAACCCTTTCCAAGAAAAAGACAAATACCTCATTGATCCTATACAATCGCAGCACTGCTACTAGCCAGTCATGGGGCACAGAATCCAAGGCCTTCTTATAATCGATGTACGCCATGTGAAGGTTTCGGTGATTTAAGTGTGCCTGGCCACACACAACTGAGTCAATTATTAGTTGTTCTTTGCACCCTTTTGAACCCTTTTTACAACCTTTCTGTTGCACGGCAATTATATTGTTTCTTTCACAGTGTGCATATATCCTGTTAGCCATGCATGATGTAATGATCTTATACAACATGGGTAGACATGTGATGGGACGATATTTTGTAGGATCCCATGTATTCTGAAGATCTTTTGGAAGCAAATATGTGATGCCACGTGTGATGAATTCGGGCAAGCTATCAGGATGAAGGATGGCATCATTAATGAACTCACCTAGTCGATTGTGGATGCTCCAGAACTTCTTATAACAAAAGTTCTGAATCTGGTCAAGGCCAGGGGCTTTCCAATTCGCTAAGTTGTTGATAACTTCCTTAATATCATTTGTGGTGAATTTCTCGTGCTGCATTTGCTCAAATCTTTGGGAAGCTTGCTGTTCTTCTCTCACCCAACTTGATTAAGTGTCATGATGAGATGGTGTAGACAGTTGTTTGCCCCAGAATTCTTGAACTTCTTCTTTAGTCGGATAGTTTTTGTCCGCAGAAACCTTTATCTTACCCAGAGTCTGATAGAATCTTCTCTCTGAGTTGGCGAAAAGGAATTTATCTTTCTTCCTCTTCATACTCTCCCTATACTTTGCAAGTCTGGCGGATGAAACAGACAGCCTTTGTTTCAAGGTATCTAAGCACTCTTCAGGTGTTGAATTTGGTACATCTCGCTGTGTGTGGTCTGTGTTTTGTCTCATTATATGCTCAGCTTTCCTCAGTAATTTTCTTGTTCTTGTACCACGAACATATTGTGTCATTCTAGCAATATCTGCCCTGAGCTGTTCAATCCTTCCAACAAGTCTCCTTTCCCAATTTGGCATCGATGGCATTTGCTTTTTCCGTTCATGTTGTCCAATACCCATAGCTCTCACAACAGTTACTGCACCACAGTAAATAATAGTCTGAAGGGATTCCAGATTGGCAGATGATTCAACATGTTCCAGCAAAACATCCCGATTCATGATACTCAGTATCTTTGTCAGCTTTCTTGAACCATTGACTTTCGGTATTTTCGGCCTGCAATTTGTATCAGTTCCATAAAACTCTATGACTGTAGTCATCATTTCATTCTTCAAGTTTCCAATTTGGTGTTGATCGATAATTTGCATGGAAACTGGATCTACTTCTTGAAGGTTCTGGCTATCAGCTTGTGCCGACTCCAGTTCTTCAGGAACTCTGTTCTGAGTGTCTCCATTCACACCTTCCTTCTCACGCCGTACCTCTTCTTTAATGGTGTTCATTCTGGCTTCAGGGATAAGATTATTCCGGAGAATAGCCCTGTATTGATCAGATACTCTCTGTTCGGTCACAGTTAGTTCAGGGTAATGCAACAGAAATTCAGAATGTAAGCGTTGCCTATAACGAACTGAATTCTGTCAGAAGTCAGTAACCCTAAAATAAGTGCGTATTATGGTATCATTCATGACATTTGTCCATTTAATACGCTGTCGTGGCAGTCCTGCCTGGGTGAGCACAGGTTGAGTTACCTGTGCAGCACCTTCAGCAGGTGAAGTACTAGATAATGATTCACTTCGCTGCTCAGGCTCATCTTGTAAACGCTTGTCGGCTGTAATGATTTCGGGATCTTGCCCGGTAGGGGCCCGCCTGTTCAGCCCTCTACCACCGGCGGCTCGCATACTGTCACGTCCAGCACCGGCTCCAGACGTGCCCTGGCGCTGCCAAGGCAGCGGCATTTCGTCCGAGGCATTAATCGTTAATTTCTCCATCATGCATTAGATGGGTTTGCCTTTTATACCTACAGCCAGGTTTTGTTATCAGCCGTCCCTAACATGGGATACAGACGCTGTTGGCAGCCGCCCGTTCCGGGTCAGACGCTACCATTGTAGGTTTAATTTTGGAGTTTTCCATCTCCTAGACAGGTTGCCTTCACTACGGCTCAGGAGTCCTGCCTACCCCATTTAGTATATCTCGTCATTTCTGGTTAGCACATACCTTTTCATTGCAGATTTCTCACAACACACATTAGATATACGGTACGGTATAATTATCTTGCAGAGATAGTGCTTATATTACAATAGTAGACGTCATTTAAGTGCAAACGACCAACAGAGAAGGAGTGCATACAAGAATATACGTAGCAAATACGTGTAACCTAATTTTGTAGGTTAAGCAGAAGTAAACTTTACCATTCGTAATATTAACACGAAAACAGTCCGATTACCTCCACATATTATATGAAGTAAATAATAAATGGGCTTGAAACATCCCAATTACACACAAAACACCGTACATAACCCATTTCTAGAAGGCATTTGGGGTTATATGGCACTGTAACTAACGATGTAGCAACCACGACATGAATGTAAACAAACATTTCGCAGCTGTATTTTGATGATAATGACGTTGATATATCCACAAGCACTACAACACACACTTGTTATTATTATTATTATTATTATTATTATTATTATTAAGATGTCCCCTAAGAAATATGTAATCCACAATTTTTGGTTCCTGGACCGGCGCTTGTATGAGTGGCGTAAGAAATCATCCGCACCGCACGTCACACAAATCGGAGTGAGTGGTAGAGGGGAGCTGAACGCGCGGTGAATGCTGATCGGGTGAAGAGGAGATATGTATTCCAGAGAAAGGCCAACCTTCAATAGCGGCGAATCGGGGGAGAAGACATCAAAGATAGATGACTTCCAATTTAATTTATTTCTTGAAAATCGTTCTTCTATCACTTCCCAAGTTTCACATGGTGGAGAGGCGGAGAAATATAGGAACCATGGGAGTTTGAGATAAACTTCCTGCACCATTTGTCTTGTGGCTTGTAGGCACTACACAGTCGATTAAGAGGTTGTGGTCGCTGAAAGACGTCCTGTAGGTGTGTTCCTGTTACTAGGCAAAAAGGAGGTGGTGGTGGTGGTGAAGCTTCAGCCAGCCAATGGTTTCATAAACTGGTGTAACATGACATTGTTTGCGAATGTTGAAGACGAAACGTAGACATGCATACTGTACTTGCTGCAGGTTTATATTGTATGTATCTGAAATATCGCTGTATACTAATGACCCGTAATCTAGAATAGGAAATACCACGTTTTGTATCAGAGTATTTCTGACATTAAAAGGAAGATATTGTATTTTTCGACGGAACTGATGAAGAATATCCGTGGAAATATCACGCTTTGTATCAGGGTCTTTCTTACTTTAAAAGTAAGATATGGTATTTTTCGACGGAACTGATGAAGAATATACTACCAGTCACCTTTCTGACTACATGGCTGGTATGGTTGGACCAACACGGGGTAATATCCATGTAGAGTCCAAGTTTTTAACACATTATTGATATTTGGTCACAGATTATCAGCAAGAATACTGTTCGTCACATCTGTCTTGCTCATAGAAGATAAATGATGACTAAGTATTACAAATATTGTCGCCAAGCGTATTGTAAAGAACATGCACGTTAATGCTTAATTATTATAATATATTTTGTGTCCAATTACATTTTACTCATAATGGCAGAAAATTATCGTAAATTTTGCGATATTTGGTGTTCACGTATTATAGATTTATAGAATATTTTACCTAAGATATTTTAGATTTTTGAATTTTTAATGTGATGTCTTCTATTAAACTTAATTAATATTATTCTCTTTGTAAGGATATCCAATTTCTTTAGATTATTTGATTTTAATTATAATATTTAATATATATTTTTATTCATCCAACATTAGTTAGTAAACATATAGAGATGTGGTTTGTGTTGTAGGGTTTAATACCATCAACCAGACGAGGACAATAGTTAACCAAGCGTGATTAACAGGAAATTGCTAAAAGAGAGTACCGTAGTTAAGTAGTTGTGAGGCCCTAAGGGGAAATGTAGTGTGTTGTTGCATTATTCATGTTAATAAATTAAGTTTTTCCATAGAGAATTAAAGTTTTGTTATACTACAGTAAAAATGGTATCAGTACAGCTTGTCACCCCCTGCCATTTCTTCTTTCTTGCCCTTGACTTATTGTGTCCAAATACACTACATCTTATTCTCCGAGGACCAGCTCACTGGCAGAAGCAGCAGAGTAAGAAATCATCACAAGAGAAGGATCGCCACACAAACCAAGTAACAGGGGAAGAAAGATGTGCGAACGCTGTGTGAATGTTGATGGGGAGAAGAGAAGATATGTGTTTCAGGAAGGATGAATTGAGAACAAGCACGCCATTGGTTCTTGAAACTCGCTGTTCTATTACCCAAAAGATCTCACACTTCACGAAAGTAGGAATTGCTAAAATTAATGAATATCCATTCATGAGAATGATGTTTTCAAGTTCGGTCTGATATTGAAGACATCCTAGAGAATCGAGCAACGCAAGTCTAGCAAGAATAACTGTAACAGATACAATACACACACTGTAGTGAAACCTGCTCAAATCGGGACCTGAATAAATAGGACGCTTGTCTATTTTAGACACACAAAAATACCCAAGATTGGGCCTGAAGGACCTATCGTATTCAAGTACGACTGCCATCCAGCTCATAGCCTACGGTTTATTGGGAAGGGCTGGCCAGATTGAAAACATAAGTTGTTTTTATTATTTGGGACGCTACTTCTAATATCAAGCAGCTCCTCAGTTGCCCTCATGATGATAATACCCCCGTTTCAGGCCTCATCTCTGATTAAATATGTTTGACTTCCTGTACAGTAGTTGCAATCACTCCTTGTTTTCGCACTGTTTCAACAAGGATTTGTTGGATCAAATTGTTATTGGCTACAAATTAAATTGATTTTTGTTCTACACGATAACAAAATAAAACCATTCACTTTGAAGAAAAGAACTAACAAGTAGTTGCATGACGAACTATTGAGCCTACTTTCCTTCAAACTTAATATTTGGTCTATTTAGAGTAGACCTATCTATACTGATACATTTTACTGGAATTCAATCAGTAATATTGGCATTCATGATTTTCTCTAATTATACCTGAAATATTGAAGCCCAACAGAGCACAACAATTTGATTGTTCCCTTGCTTTGAACCTGAGATATTGAGTGACTGTGCTTTACATGGTCAGGCAGAGTGGTTAGTTAATTACTATGACTGCTATATCTAACATATGTACAATTATATCTCTAATGGAATACACTGTATAAACAAATTATAAATCCATTACATGTTATGGAAGTTACATAATAAAACATTGAACATATTAGCACTAGTAGAAACTTGATAGCAACACTGTCATGTAGGTTATAGGTTGCTCAAAATTAATCTACAACATCGTGGTCTCTATAAGTGAAAACTTTGAAACAATTTTCATGTGTACTTTGTGAGATATCTTACATTGGGATCAAATTTTGATTGTTTCAATTTAACATTTGGTATCAATGATGTCATTTTAAAATAGGCCTCGAAATGTCGTGACATAGATCTTCACTCACACCACATTTGACTTTGATAGATGTTCCTGTTTAGGAGTTTATAGGGACACACAAACAGACAGAAGGGCAGACACACACATCAGATCGGATTTACCTCAAAAGTCCACTTTCTCAACATTTTTGCAAAATGTGAAAAGTAGGCTAATAACGATTATGGGACCTTAGGGCTATGTAAATAATTTGTAGCATACACTGGAAATAGAAAAAAAAATATTAATCACTAATTTATGTATTTATTTATTTATTTATCGTATGGCTTTTAATGCCGGAAGTGTCCGAGGACATGTTCGCCTCGCCAGAGGCTGTAGCTGCTTCTAGATGACACCCATGGGGTGAGCTACAAGTTCCGTTCAATTTCAAGTAGTTCAAACTTTCGCTACCAGATAGCAATGATACCTAGTGGTGAACGTTGGGACTTTTATAGAACGTTCCAACGAAATCTAACCTAGAAATTTAGCTTCACACAAGTTTAGTCTGTGGAAGGATCTTGTACATGCCATAAATGTATAACATGGGACCGCCGGCTTTACTTCCACCTCCGAAGGAAGGCATACTGAAGGATTTTAACGCTCTTAAAAATCCCTTAAAGAAGTTATATAGTTAAACATTGAACATATGACCACGAGAAGAATCTTGTAGGCAACACTGTCATATATATGTTGCTCAAAATGTACTCCAGGATGTATTCTACTTAAAAACGAATTTAAATGTCATTCATTTCAGTAATTTTGTGTCAACTTTCGTGAGCAGAGATGTCCAAGTTGAAAATTGTATTTTTCGTGTTTAAAAAGCGAAGTCCAAATGGACCATGCCTTTTCTATAGCCTAATATTTCCGTAACTTACTGAAGATGTTCGTATCTTATACCTCATCCTTTAACATTTCCACCTTTATATAATAATAATTTTCGTGCAGAAATCAGGATTTGCTTAAAATATTTTATTTTGCTTCTTTACCTCGAGCTTCCACAAATCTAGTTGAGGGTATCGTCGTATTGATTTCTTCTGCTAATGTTTGTTCTAATGACACACAATCATTATTTGTAAGTTATTTATGACATGAAATATCATCTACTACCCTTCCTTTCAGAGAACAATGTAATGAACGAGATAATACACCAGATTCACAAGAGATTCTGGCTTACCCTCGTGTACATAGAAACGTTACGGTCGATTTCACGGTCTCGCCGCTTCTTCATTGTGGCTATGTTAACCATTATCCTTTGTGACCCAAGCGAAACACCATTCAGGGTGCACGGTCGTACTGGCAGGAAGGTGAGAAATCAGACCGGTAAACAAACTGTAATCCCAAGCTTCTGGATGTGTGTGTGTGCGTAAAATAAACGAATCATTATAAAGGCAATAAACAGACAATTGCACAATGGTGAGCGGCATGAATAAAACATGGCGGGTTTCTGAATGGAAGGATGAATGGTTCAGCCCTTGTTGCGTGACGCAGCATGCGTGTAAGCTACGTGTGCGTCTCACAAGAAGCCAAATATTGACTATGTCCGACCAAAGAGAGAGCCCAGCTGATTCGCGAACGACTTCTGTTACATACAAACACACCGCTTGCCTGTGTTCAACGGTGAGAAGTGTAAACAGATCCCCTTCGTGTATGCATTCATACGGTACACGTTTGAGCGTAGAAGTAATAAACTAAGCTCTTTCTCCCCCTATTAGTCCGGTCTGGGTGAAGCAATATATAACACATGGTGAATTGTTTGAACATCATACCACTCCTTTATCCATGTAGTTGGAGATACGCCCCTCACGGTCTCACTGAATGATGCAAAAAGTGTTGTGCTACCTGCACCAAAATAGATTAAAAGAAAATATTAAATGAATTACTACGATTTGGATCACACAATTCGCATCCCGGTGGAAGAGTGTCATATTATTTGGTGTATATAACTCCCTTTATATAACTCCCTGTGTGTCGGAAAACTGCTACAACTGAAATCGTAAGGATAGCGATTCTGGTTGGTTGGTTGGTTGGTTCCTCAGTTTAGGGGCTGCAACAACGTGGCCATGTAGCCCCGTGCACTTTGTGTGTGAAGAATCTTTCTAATGCAGCCATCACAATTAATACCGGTTATCAAACAAATTCTACACACACCCAAAGTACACGGGGCTAAATGACCGCGATGTCGCAGCCCCTAACCAACCTAATGTTCCATAGCTTATTGTAACGCAAGAAATGAGATTTCAAATGATTTGAAAATTTTCGACATTTTTGAACCTTAAAGGATAGGCTATGGTGTACACTTGAGCATGTGAATTATGAACATTATCAAGCTTCATTATACGAAACATTTTCTCGTTTAGTGGTAAGACGATGGAGGCAAAGGTTCTTGTAACTTGCAAAATGTAACTTATTCAGAACTGGGTGATAACCATTTAATGAGACTTTGAGGCCATAAAATCTGGAAAATTAATACACATTGTAAGAAAAGAATATTCATAAAATAAGTAGCCAAATATTGTTTCATTCAGAAACACATATCTCAGTTGTTTTTCAACCAAAAACTCTCTAATTTTCAACAGAGCTCAGAATGTTAACCTATAATATTTTCCATCAGATTAGCAAGCCAGAAAACAGAAGAAAATAGAATTGGATTCTATTTTTACATTTATGAAATAAGCAGGTTAACATTCTGAAGCTGTGTTCTCAGTAACCTATGTGATAAAATTTGGGGGAGTATTTGGATGGAAAAAACTAAGATAAGTGGTCCTGAATGAACTAATATTATACTTTTTCCGAATGTTCTATTGTGAAAATTTGTGTTCATTTTCCAGATTTTCTAAGTTAAAAATCACATCCGATGGTTAAATCCAGTTAAGAATAAGTTACTTTTTGCACGTTACAAGACTCTTAGCAATGGCCTTACCACAAAATAAGAAAATATTTATGAATATCTATGACTTTTGTCATTATTCTAGATTTTTCCGTATTGATTATGATATATTAAACCAATATCCACTTTACAATACAAAAATGTTTTTATACGATGTCCTTCCACTCTTAGATACATGTTTCGGCTCTGTGAGCCTTCTTCAGTCAAACATATTAATGATTCTCATAAGACAGTCTATGTGTTGATCTTGTTAAAAAAAATCTTTTTACAATCGTCAAAGTTATATAAAAATAGACATAAAATGCTTAAAGAATTCGACTATGGGCAGAAGTTCAGCTCATAGGCCCTTCGTCGCTGAAATCCCAATTCAAACACAGGACCCCATTGTACAAGTATCTTGTAAAAAATCTTGTGTGAAAAATCCTTGTGGCTACGGGTGAACGGAAGTTACTTGCTTAAAACTTTGTCATTTTGGTTCAACAACCGTAGATTTGAAGACGCTGGAGCTAACACCTCACTATTTGAAGGATATACAACAGGTGTGTTGTTGCTGGTCTGCGTTGATCTCTGGGAAACTGATCGGCCTTGGTACCACAATTCTTTTAGCATTTTATGTCTATTTTTAAATAACTTTGACGATTGTAAAAAGATTTTTATTTTTTAACAAGATCAACACATAGACTGTCATATGAGAATCATTAATGTGTTTGACTGAAGAAGGGTCACAGAGCCGAAACATGTATCTAAGAGTGTAAAGACATCGTATAAAAACATTTTTGTATTGTAAAGAGGATATTGGTTTAATATAGAAAATATTTAGCATAATAATCTATATATATAAAGCACAAAGTTTGTCTGTCTGTCTGTCTATCTGTCTGTCTGTCTGTCTGTTATGTATACAAATCTACACCGTTTCACCGATCTGAACCAAAATTTGTATACTTACCCTTTGGAACCCTGCGGGTAACCCTGTCAACATTAAATTTCGGACAGACCACCCAATGCCCTGCATTTAGGCCCTTTTGCACAAATCTACACCGTTTCACCGATCTGAACCAAAAGTTGTATATTTAACCTTTGGAACCCTGCGAGTAACACTGTCCACTTGAAATTTCGGACAGACCACCCCATTCCCTGCATTTAGGCCCTTTGGTCCAAATCCACACCGTTTCACCGATCTCAACCAAAATATGTATATTTACCCTTTGAAACCCTGCGAGTAACACTGACCACTTAAAATTTCGGACAGACCACCCCATTCCCTGCATTTAGGCCCTTTGGTCCAAATCTACACCGTTTCACCGATCAGAACCAAAATTCGTATTCTTACCCTTTGGTGCCCTGCGAGTAACACTGTCTGCTTGAAATTGCGGACAGACCACTCCATTCCCTGCATTTAGGCCCTTTGGCCCAAATCTACAACGTTTCACCGATCTCAACCAAAATTTGTATATTTACCCTATGGAACACTGCGACTAACACTGTCTGCTTGAAATTTCGGACAGACCACGCCATTCCCTGCATTTAGGCCCTTTTTGCACAAATCTACACCGTTTCACCGATCTGAACCAAAATGTGTATACTTACCCTTTGGAACCCTGCGAGTAACACTGTCTGCTTGAAATTGCGGACAGACCACTCCATTCCCTGCATTTAGGCCCTTTGGCCCAAATCTACACCGTTCCACCGATCTCAACCAAAATTTGTATATTTACCCTTTGGAACACTGCGACTAACACTGTCTGCTTGAAATTGCGGAGAGGCTACTCCATCCCCTGCATTTAGGCCCTTTGGCACAAATCTACACCATTTCACCGATCTGAACCAAACTTTGCATACTTACCCTTTGGAACCCTGCGAGTAACACTGTCCTCTTACAATTTCGGATAGACCACCCCATTCCCTGCATTTAGGCACTTTGGCACAAATCTACACCGTTTCACCGATCAGAACCAATATTCGGAAACTTACCCTTTGGTACCCAGCGAGTAACACTGTCTGCTTGAAATTGCGGACAGACCACTCCATTCCCTGCATTTAGGCCCTTTGTCCCAAATCTACACCGTTTCACCGATCTCAACCAAAATTTGTATATTTACCCTTTGGAACACTGCGACTAACACTGTCTGCTTGAAATTGCGGAGAGGCTACTCCATCCCCTGCATTTAGGCCCTTTGGCACAAATCTACACCATTTCTCCGATCTGAACCAAACTTTGTATACTTACCCTTTGGAACCCTGTGAGTAACACTGTCCACTTACAATTTCGGATAGACCACCCCATTCCCTGCATTTAGGCACTTTGGCACAAATCTACACCGTTTCACCGATCAGAACCAATATTCGGAAACTTACCCTTTGGTACCCAGCGAGTAACACTGTCTGCTTGAAATTGCGGCGAGGCCACTACATCCCTTGCATTTAGGCTGTTTGGCACAAACCTACACCGTTTCACCGATCTGACCCCAATTTTATATACTTACCCGTAGAACCCGACAAGTAACACTGTTCACTTAAAATTTCGGACAGACCACACTATTCCCTGCTTTTTGGCCCTTTGGCAGAAAACTACACCGTTTCACCGATCTCAACCAGATTTTACATAATTACCCTTTGGAACTCGACGAGTAACACTGTCCACTTGAAATTTCGGACAGACCACTCCATTCCACGCATTTAGGCCCTTTGGCACAAATCTACATCGTTCACCGATCGAAAACAAAATGTGTATACTTACCCTTTGGAACCCGGTGAGTAACACTGTCCACTTTAAAATTTGGACAGGCCACTCCATTCCCTGCATTTTGGCCCTTGGCACAAAACTACACCGTTTCACCGATCTCAACCAGATTTTACATAATTACCGTTTGGAACTCGACGAGTAACACTGTCCACTCGAAATTTCGGACTGACCACTCCATTTCCCGCATTAAGGCCCTTTGGTACTGTCCCCGTTTACCTGGATAGTAGGCTGTCAGATATCCGCCCCCTCAATCGGATTGCCAATTATCAATCGCACCGGCATAGCTACATCAATGAAAATGGCACTGACAGATACTATCGAGATAAGAGCACAGAAGTACACAGGAAATCATTGTGGAACACACCAAAATAGACGGGGGTTCATACTTACCGTTACTTACCTCTTAATTATCTCGGGGTTTGAGTTGACAACAGGATCACTAAAAGTCTGTTCACACAATAACCTCCACCATGACATTTAAAAATGAGCCAAGACGAAGACGAGAACTTTGAACTGTACAAAAGCTTTATTTCTAATAAAGGGTATGATTTTACTAACACAACAAAATCAACGTGGCTATCAGTAGCCCAAGTCAATCTGACTACGTCCTCTTGTAGGACTTGCAAAAATTATCATACAACATGATATAAAACATTTTAGCTCCCTTGAGCTCAAAATAACGTAATATTCATAACACTATTGGATTGGAAAAGGACATCAGGGTGTGACATATATAGAGCATTTGGTTTCCTTTTAATAAACATGAGAATGGTATTTATAGTCGCAAGGCCGGAGTGTGGACGACCTCACTCTCAGTGAACCAGATGTTGGCCCAGCTGCGAGCTACCCTCGAACCTGTTGCATCCTGGTCAAATGCACTCCCTTCTCACATGCTGAGTTACGTAACATACAGCTTGCTCTCTCAAACTTTTATCTGTCTACAAGACAACTCACATTAATATTTACGCAAATCTTTCAAGTACTTTGCTCACATCCTATTGGATCATTATGTTAATTTCTTAAACTTGTTAAGTTCAATCCAAGCTCTTAAATGTTTATAACAAAATCACATAAATTATTTATAACAATTAGAAATTGTTTATCATATTTGTCAAAGACAATAAAAATATTATAAGCACGCCTTTAACATCACTCTCGTTCTACATTATTTTCAAAAATATTTACAACAATTATTTACAATATTAACATTTTAAATTGTTTAAATTATTAATTTAATAAATACATTGACCACATGTTCATTCGGTTGATAATTTTCATAATCGTGTTTAATATAATCGACCAATGAAGGTTAGTTATACATGTTAATGTCACAATCTGGTTTAATAAAGGTTTTAATAATGATTTGTGACGGCAACCTTCATTCAAAATCTTTTCTCAAATTCTTTCAAAACTCGTGTTAATTACAACAGTAATTCACTTGATTTATTTTCAACGAACTATGACAATCTTACTCCAGCGGAAAATCCTTCGCTAACAAGTTAATGCACAAACTGCATTAAAAATATGCCCAAAATCATCATATATTAATCTATATGGTATTAAACTTCCACATAACTTACAAAACTTCCACAAATAATTCTTTAACATTTATTCCTGTGGGAACTTCCTTCATATTCAAGGGCATTATACCTCAGCGACTTTCAACACGCGCTGCACTAGCGATTATACATTCATAGTTCCACTTAAAAATTTTTATAATCATTAATTGTTTCAAAACTGTTATTTTTATTTAACCTTCGTGGATTTCATTCATGAACCGAAATGAAGTCAAAACTTGCCAATCACAAACAAATTTAATAGTGAATACGCTTATATACGCCTGTCTGGTCTATCAAAATTTAAGATTAACATCTTAAAAGAAATTGTAGTATGAAAATACTATCTTCAAATAAAGTGCGACTAAAATGCAAAGTAGTCGAATAGAATCCAATTAGACTGGGGAATGCAAACATCGTTCTATAAATCTCTAATTGAGAAAAACTCCTAACAAAAGTTCTAGACTTTAATGCATTCAATAATTCATTATTAAAGTTAATCTTTCACAAAAGTGTCTATGATGCAATGTTCATTCATAACTGATGATAAATGTCTGTGTTGCAATCAATCCAAATAACGACTAGTATTTCCAAGATCGTCGACAATGTAAGAGATTTTAACGCTCTAAAATCATTTAAATGTTCTTCCTTCTTGATGATGACAGAAAATTGGTCAAAGTAATTAAACAGGGGTAGAATTACTTTAATAAAATGACACGCTGTCTGAATTTAAATCTGCCATAAAAATCATTAACTTACAGTCAAATCGTGACTATCAAAAATATATTAATTACTAAAAATTCTAAATATCAGTCTCAACTGATTCAAAATCGTTAACTATGCCCATGACATAACAATGTCTCAATAAATCGTCGAAAAATGCAAAACTCATCAAGGTGTACTGAGAATAAGAATCTCAACAAGAAAATAGGGCAAAAATACATGAGGATAAAAATATATGGGAAAATGGTTGCTCAAACATCATTAGTAAACTCAAATACAATAAACGTTCACGACTACCTTATCTGCCGATTGACGTTCCAGAGGAAAATTCCCCAAAGAAGACTGCTGATGGATCCATTTCACCACGTTAAAGCTGAGCTCCATCCTCGAAATAGGAAATAGCACCCTCGGAGAATCGAACTGCTCCCTTCTCCGTGAATCGCTCTGCTCCTCGAAGACGAATAGACATCCTTCCGGCAATAATCTTCTTTGTGAGTCGGGATATCCCTGACCTCTCTTGAAAAATTCCCTGAAGTTCCAGTAGACAATCGCCATGAAGTTTTGTAGAAATTTCCGAAGAAATTATTCATATTCAGAGTATGAAATTGTTTCTATGGCTGTTCGATGGTATTCAGCCTTTAATTACGAAACATGGG
This sequence comes from Meconema thalassinum, assembly GCA_946902985.2. Classification (NCBI taxonomy): domain Eukaryota; kingdom Metazoa; phylum Arthropoda; class Insecta; order Orthoptera; family Tettigoniidae; genus Meconema; species Meconema thalassinum. The sequence continues at coordinate 675,819,160 of OX336388.2, forward strand.
TGTAGATGGTATTCACCGCATGTTCGCTTGTGTGGAATAGCAATTAGCGAAGTTCCATGTCGCTATCTTACTCCGTTGAAGTATGTCCCAATTGCAATAAGCCCTTAGCCTTCCATCTGCTCTTCGGTTGTAGTGTTAGAAGAACAAACTGCCGTATTCAATTGCTCCATTATACTGTATCGTTCTGTAACCAAGCAATCTGAAGTCTTTCTATTCCACTCGCAGCGTCAGCCGTTGCGTTGCTTCTGGCTATACAAAAGTGCTTCTCTTGTGGCGAGATAATCACTTTTCTCAGTCGTATAAAACTGCTAATATCTTTCGAACTAATCGGTCGAAATTGTTCAGCTTTTCTCTATAACTGCATGTAGCACTGCACAATACAATTAGCTTATCGGAGACCGCTAACTGTTCGAAGCTAAACTTGTAGAAGCTTTCCAAGGTCCGTTTCAACTTCACCTAGTTTGACTTGGATCTCGTTAATATAGTGGCCTCGCCACGCGTTATAAAGACGATTCTTTTCACTGCTGTTCACTTCGACGTCTCACTATAATGAATGTATAAGAAAAGAACTTTCACAATAGACTTCGATGCTCTGAGAATGAGATCTCAGAATGATCAGAGAACGAAAGAGACTCCTCTCTTCTGCGCAAGCCCTTTTATTAACTTCACGAGGGGCGTTTCCATCCCTTCCAAAGCGTGGTACTGCGTCATCGCTAAAAGTTCCAACTTCGTTAATACATGACGGATTTTCAAAATTCAAAAACTGAAAATAAATTTCACCAAAATTCCAAATCAATGCTTTTACTGCAAATGGATTTCCACAATTCTGCATTCTAAAAGTAATAAAAATACCATAGTTTCAGCAATCTCCGTCTTCCTTTAAACTATCGTTGATTGGTTCAAGCCTCTCCTCCAATAGCATAGTTTCTTCCTCAGCCGAATTCCTCGTTTCCTGCGACTGCGTCATAAATCTTGGAACATTCTCGACTAAATGCTGACGTCACTGAGAATCTCAGCTCAAGTAGCTTGCTGGCATAACATTAACGTCATCCGTGCTTACGTCATGACTACCCACGTCATAACTATGACAGCCATAACTTTCATTATAATTTCAAATATAGCCACCATGGTCTCTACATAATTCAATTACGGGGGCAGTACAAATCTACATCGTTCTCCGATCGAAAACAAAGTGTGTATACTTACCCTTTGGAACCCGATGCGTAACACTGTCCACTTGAAATGTCTGACATACCACTCCATTCCCTGCATGTAGCTCAGGAATTCCTCGGGGTTGCCAGCTTCCTAACTCACCAGTCATGAGCCCTTGAGGGTGTACCAGAAGTGGTGGGTCTACACACACCCTGCCTCTTTGAGGGCCTTGAGCAGAAGACAGGAGATATTATGAACAGGAAAAGAAGGCAGACCCATCGAAGAATGAGGGTATCAGGAAAGATGAGACAAAGCCAATTAAGGCGGGAAATTGAAAGACTCCCTAGCCCTCGGATACCCTAATACAGTCTGGGTCGGAAGAGAACAAGAGTTGACCAAGGGAGGCCGACAGGAAAGAGAACTGAAATGAGCCCGGCACCAGGAAGTAGAAGCGATGCCAGACTCAGCTGGGGTTCTGTGGTCGCCAACCCACGTCCCACAAGTTGTGAGACCCTGGGGGGGGGGGTCAGTTGTGAGAATAGAATGATGATTCATCGTACTTTCCAAAGCCCGCCGTGTTATCTCCTGCTGTCTATGCTGATGCCAGCACAGGGCCGTTGCGAAACAGTGAGTGATTCCCGGTCAATCTGTATAGGACGGGGAACCCCGAACGTGTGTCATCATATTTCGTCATCATCTGCGATCATCTCAGGTTCGTTCAGCTTGGACCTATATTCTTTGTCTTTGCCGAGCAGTACGCTCTTTCACTAGACGCATCCAGTACAGGCCTAAGCCAGAAAATAAGGTTGAGACTTTGGAAGACATCGAGGCTAGACACCTGAATTATCTATATCAGTTTTAAAATAACACCATGTTCGTTTAGTAGTCATTTTTTCATTACCTTATTATTATCATCATAAGTGCAAATGACCTAGATGTTACGCGCATCATACCAATAATCACCGCCGCATAAAGTCTTTCTCGACTGTGATTTTTAAAATATTTATTTTTGGTTGGTTGGTTCTTAAGTTTAGGGGCTGCGACAACGCGTTCGTGTAGCCCCGTGTACTTTGGGTGTGTGTAGAATCTGTCAGATAACCGGTGTTAATTGTGATGACTGTATTAGTGTGTGTTGTCTGTTTTTTAATTTAAGTACAAACTGCAACTTAGAATTCTTCAAATAGTTCGTACTTGTGCCGCCAAGCGCCACCGTCAACGACTACTAGGCCAAGTTCGGAACTTAGCTACTAGACGCCACTGCAGTCGGCTCTTGGCAACGGACGTAGACATCTATGAGCGTTGTTTATCTATCCAATTTAGCTTCACACAGGTGTAATTAGTGGAAGGTTCTTTAACATGCCATAAATCTGACATGGGACCGCCGGCTTTACTTCCCCTCCGAAGAAAGGCATACTGACGGATGTTTAATTCTCTTAAAATATCCGACGGCTTCGGCCGGGTTTGAACCCGCTATCTTGGGCATAGAAGCTCAGCATGCTACCAAATACGCCACCGAAGCCGCCATATAGTTATTTTTATTACAGTACATTGTGTACATTATACGGTGAAGTGTCAATTCAATACCGGTAGTAGTTTCCCTTATCATCCTCATCATAAGAGCAAATGACCTACAGTAGATGTTACGCCCATTACACCATTAATCACCACACACAATAAGTCTTCCTCGCCTGTGAATTTTGAAATATGTATTTCTATTACGGTAATTTGTAAGTTTGACGTGTCAATTCAACAGTATTTTTATTATCATCCTTATCAAAAGGGCAAATGACCTAGATATTACTCCCTCATTGTCTTTGGGGGCAAATGACTTACATTTTAAGTCCATTATATTTCTAAGGAGACCTTAAAACATTATCATCATTCCACCGGGCGAAGCCGGGTACTACTGCTAGTCTATATATATAAAGCACAAAGTTTGTCTGTCTGTCTGTCTGTCTGTCTGTCTGTCTGTCTGTCTGTCTGTCTGTCTGTTATGTATACAAATCTACACCGTTTCACCGATCTGAACCAAAATTTGTATACTTACCCTTTGGAACCCTGCGGGTAACCCTGTCAACATTAAATTTCGGACAGACCACCCCATGCCCTGCATTTAGGCCCTTTTGCACAAATCTACACCGTTTCACAGATCTGAACCAAAAGTTGTATATTTAACCTTTGGAACCCTGCGAGTAACACTGTCCACTTAAAATTTCGGACAGACCACCCCATTCCCTGCATTTAGGCCCTTTAGTCCAAATCCACACCGTTTCACCGATCTCAACCAAAATTTGTATATTTACCCTTTGAAACCCTGCGAGTAACACTGTCCACTTAAAATTTCGGACAGACCACCCCATTCCCTGCATTTAGGCCCTTTGGTCCAAATCTACACCGTTTCACCGATCAGAACCAAAATTCGTATTCTTACCCTTTGGTACCCTGCGAGTAACACTGTCTGCTTGAAATTGCAGACAGACCACTGCATTCCCTGCATTTAGGCCCTTTGGCCCAAATCTACATCGTTTCACTGATCTCAACCAAAATTGGTATATTTACCCTTTGGAACACTGCGACTAACACTGTCTGCTTGAAATTTCGGACAGACCACGCCATTCCCTGCATTTAGGCCCTTTTTGCACAAATCTACACCGTTTCACCGATCTGAACCAAAATGTGTATACTTACCCTTTGGAACCCTGCGAGTAACACTGTCCACGTGACATTTCGGACAGACCACCCTATTCCCTGCTTTTAGGCCCTTTGGTCCATATCTACACCGTTTCACCGATCAGAACCAAATTTCGTATTCTTACCCTGTCCACTTAAAATTTCGGACAGACCACCCCATTCCCTGTATTTAGGCACTTTGGCACAAATCTACACCATTTCACCGATCAGAACCAATATTCGGAAACTTACCCTTTGGTACCCAGCGAGTAACACTGTCTGCTTGAAATTGCGGACAGACCACTCCATTCCCTGCATTTAGGCCCCTTGTCCCAAATCTACACCGTTTCACCGATCTCAACCAAAATTTGTATATTTACCCTTTGGAACATTGCGACTAACACTGTCTGCTTGAAATTGCTGCGAGGCCACTCCATCCCTTGCATTTAGACTATTTGGCACAAATCTACGCCGTTTCACCGATCTGACCCCAATTTTATATATTTACCCATTGGAATCCGACAAGTAACACTGTTCACTTTAAATTTCGGACAGACCACACTATTCCCTGCTTTTTGGCCCTTTGGCAGAAAACTACACCGTTTCACCGATCTCAACCAGATTTTACAGAATTACCCTTTGGAACTCGACGAGTAACACTGTCCACTCGAAATTTTGGACAGACCACTCCATTCCACGCATTTAGGCCCTTTGGCACAAATCTACATCGTTCACCGATCGAAAACAAAATGTGTATACTTACCCTTTGGAACCCGATGAGTAACACTGTCCAATTTAAAATTTGGACAGGCCACTCCATTCCCTGCATTTTGGCCCTTTGTCACAAAACTACACCGTTTCACCGATCTCAACCAGATTGTACATAATTACCCTTTGGAACTCGACGAGTAACACTGTCGACTCGAAATTTCGGACAGACCACTCCATTTCCCGCATTAAGGCCCCTTGGTACAAATCTACATCGTTCACCGATCGAAAACAAAGTGTGTATACTTACCCTTTGGAACCCGATGCGTAACACTGTCCACTTGAAATTTCTGACATACCACTCCATTCCCTGCATTTAGCTCAGGAATTCCTCGGGGTTGCCAGCTTCCTAACTCACCAGTCATGAGCCCTTGAGGGTGTACCAGAAGTGGTGGGTCTACACACACCCTGCCTCTTTGAGAGCCTTGAGCAGAAGACAGGAGATATTATGAAAAAGAAAAGAAGGCAGACCCCTCGAAGAATGAGGGTATCAGGAAAGATGAGACAAAGCCAATTAAGGCGGGAAATTGAAAGACTCCCTAGCCCTCGGATACCCTAATACAGTCTGGGTCGGAAGAGAACAAGAGTTGACCAGGGGAGGCCGACAGGAAAGAGAACTGAAATGAGCCCGGCCAGAAAGTAGAAGCGATGCCAGACTCAGCTGGGGTCGCGTGGTCGCCAACCCACGTCCCACAAGTTGTGAGACCCTGGGGGGGATTAGTTGTGAGAATAGCTTGCTGATTCATCGCGAGGTGACTTGAGAGTACTTTCCAAAGCCCGCCGTGTTATCTCCTGCCGTCTATGCTGATGCCAGCACAGGGCCGTTGCGAAACAGTGAGTGATTCCCGGTCAATCTAAATAGGACGGGGAACCCCGAACGTGTGTCATCATATTTCGTCATCATCTGCGATCATCTCAAGTTCGTGCAGCTTGGACCTATATTCTTTGTCTTTGCCGAGCAGTACGCTCTTTCACTAGACGCATCGAGTACAGGCCTAAGCCAGAAAAGAAGGTTGAGACTTTGGAAGACATAGAAGCTAGACACCTGAATTACCTATATCAGTTATAAAATAACACCATGTTCGTTTAGTAGTCATTTTTTCATTATCTTATTATTATCATCATAAGTGCAAATGACCTAGATGTTACGCGCATCATACCAATAATCACCGCCGCATAAAGTCTTTCTCGACTGTGATTTTTAAAATATTTATTTTTGGTTGGTTGGTTCTTAAGTTTAGGGGCTGCGACAACGCGGTCATGTAGCCCTGTGTACTTTGGGTGTGTGTAGAATCTGTCTGATAACCGGTGTTAATTGTGATGACTGTATTAGTGTGTGTTATCTGTTTTTTTAATATGAGTACAAACTGCAACTTAGAATTCTTCAAATAGTTCGTACTTTTGCCGCCATGCGCCACCGTCAACGACTACTAGGCCAAGTTCGGAACTTAGCTACTAGACGCCACTGCAGTCGGCTCTTGGCAACGGACGTAGACATCTAAGAGCGTTGTTTACATTCTTAACCTATCCAATTTAGCTTCACACAGGTGTAATTAGTGGAAGGTTCTTTAACATGCCATAAATCTATGACATGGGACCGCCGGCTTTACTTCCCCTCCGAAGAAAGGCATACTGAGGGATTTTTAACGCTCTTGAACCCGCTATCTTGGACATAGAAGCTCAGCATGCAACCAAATGCGCCACCGAAGCCGCCATATATTTATTTTTATTACAGTACATTGTGTACATTATACGTTGAAGTGTCAATTCAATACCGGTAGTAGTTTCCCTTATCATCCTCATCATAAGAGCAAATGACCTACAGTGGATGTTACGCCCATTACACCATTAATCACCACACACAATAAGTCTTCCTCGCCTGTGAATTTTGAAATATGTATTTCTATTACGGTAATTTGTAAGTTTGACGTGTCAATTCAACAGTAGTTTTTATTATCATCCTTATCAAAAGGGCAAATGACCTAGATATTACTCCCTCATTGTCTTTGGGGGCAAATGACTTAGATTTTAAGTCCATTATATTTCTAAGGAGACCTTAAAACATTATCATCATTTCACCGGGCGAAGCCGGGTACTACTGCTAGTACCTGATAAAGTGCACAATCACACGCTCAAGAGTACACAGTATCCTTAAGGAGGGAAAAGCTGTCCTCTAAAAGATTGTCCACAATTCTCCTGTTTTATTACTTCTCTTTCTCTTCTTCGGAGACGAGAATATCGTCCCTATAAACTGCCTCTCTTCACTCTTTGAAGCCGTCGACAACGGGTATCCAAAGCTAGGAATATCTAAAACAAAACAGTCATAATGGAGATTAATTTCCACCAGATTATTACAATGCACGACTGATAAGAGTCTGACCCAATATTAGAAAATACGTCCACCTCCACTCCCATATCTTTCTCATATGAGTTTCAAGTTGTCCTCTATCAAATCAAACACTGTAACTGAATATTATGCAATACGAGATTAGGTGAAACAATCATTATGAACTAATGTTCTGCACTATATCCTGTACATCATTTCACTTTTTTTTTGTCGTGTGGCCTCCTCAGAGGCCGAGTGCAGGTCTTTCTATTCGACGCCCGTGGGCGACCTGCGCGTCGGGATGGAATGGATGAAGATGAATGAAACTGGGCAAGGATGTGGAAGGAATCGGCCGTGGCCTATGTGAAGATACCGTCCCAGCATTTGCCTGGTTTATTATTAAAAATTGCGAACGATTTGGAACACGTCATTAAGTAACTACATAACGGAATGAAATAAATTAACATTCATTGGAAGTGTCAGGACATAAATCGTGTGACAAATCTATTAATTCAACATTTCATGAATTCAAGTAATAAACTTACTTCATTACAACACGACTGGGGACGTCAATGACGTCAAGAGAAATATCCATAGAAATATATCTAGACAAGAAAGGTAATCTATCGACTCTGAACGAACACATGTTTTTTAGAAAGGTTAACACTTTCCGCGCTGCTAAATGAAATAAATCCACACTGGTGAAGAAAATGAGGCAATAAATGCATAAGGGAAGAAATAATTTGGGAAATATGTTATAGGAGGAGGATGCACCATGTGTTATTTCTCAACAAACCAAGGCCTGAAATTAGGCAGTATTGTACGATCCTATTCCATCTAATTGACTGGATTCAAGCATCTATGGGTCATTCGCTAAGCTGTGGTAGATGACTTAAATGGGCTTCAATAGTAATGGGTATAGTTCCAGGATCTGAAACAGACTGGTACACCAATTTTATAAGTCATTTTAGCCTCAGTTAGTTACAACTACCCATAACAGATGTCGTGCGTAACGTTATTCTAACTGAGGTGTTCTTGCAATATGCATCATTCGGTTAACAAATGTTTCGGCCAACGACTCCACTGAGATAAGTAACCATATACAAAATGGAATTCAAGTGCATGCTCTAATGTCATTTTAATTTTATTTATTATATTTTATATATGTGAACTAGTGCATAATAGGCTTACTGGTACTCATACGTAATACAAAAACCCTTATAACAAAACAAACTAACCTTATAACGAGATTCAAACTACGAATCGTAGGCTATTATTAAAACCAGTTAAACAAACTACGAACATTATTGTAGTTGGATAATATATTTGTGTATACGTTGTAGACGTTGTCCCGTATAACTTACGAGTGGGCGATGAACCTCAACACAATGATCAGGATCTGATGATGACCGCTTGAAGGTCAAAACGCGTAATCCTAATAGTTGCCTCATTATAACTGTGGGCATAACTAATCCGTGTATATTTACCAGGAGTGTTATTTACTTATTATTCATAAATTAATACTAGCAGATGTACCCGTTCTTCGAACGGTCTTCAGTATTAATAGCCAGACGTTATAAATTGATTTATTTTGCAATGGATAGGGGCCTGTCGTTCCTTCACCAGTTTATCACAGCGAAGTTAGTATTCTGGGAACATTGGGAACAAGTGCCCACCATCTTGATCCCACGAAGAAACCAAACGGCTTTGACTTACCGAGGAACTTCTGGTGCCGCATCAGCAGGCTGAGGACTGGACATGGTTGCAGCAATTTTTTCAGGTACAAGTGGGGCTGGATCAGCTCACCAATGTGTGAGTGTAACCTGGAAGAACAGAAGATCGAACATCTGGTCCAACGCTGTCCTCTTTATTCGTACCCTGGCATTCCTGACGATTGGTTAGCTCTTACGTCCGACTTAACCGAATGGTTGAGAAGGATGAACTTTAAAGTTTGAATATATCTTGTTATGTATAATTGTATATTGTATAAATTACCATACGATTAAATAAATACTGACGCTGTTAATTTTAGGACCTCAGAATTGGAGCCCACAGGTGTTCAATTGAAATGCCCTGCTGTGGTCATCCGGCTGCAATTCATATATAATTATAAAATAAGGTTTTCGGAAACACTTTATAGACTCCCGAGTATTGTGTCATATATTGAGGGGCTCAAAATAAGCTTTGGCCGTCCTTTGAGGATATTTTTTATATTTCGCCTATTTTAGCATGTATTTTGAAAAGTTTTCCCCTATAGCTACAATTTTTTGAGAAGTACGGTGAAGAGTTATATAAATGACAGCCTCTGATGGATACCATTCCTAATTTTACGATTCTCCAACCAGCCGAACACGGGTACAGAAAAATACACAGTAAGACAGTCAGACAAAACCACTTCTTGCTTGCATTCGTCAAAACACAGTTCGAAACGCGTAAAAGAAAAACAAAATTGATTAAACCAACATTCATAGATTTCTAGATAGGTGTATATAATATATCTTCATGCTAAAGCGAAAGCACCTAGTGGCCACGAGGCAAATTAACTCTGTTGATATAAAATATCACACAGATGGCCAAATATGGATATGTTAACCACACAGTATCAAATAACAACTTCATTGTGATGAAGCCGTTTTACGCCAAAAATAAAAAGGACTCGCAAAAGTATGAATACTAAATGTACCTAACATTCCTTCTTAACGTGAAAATAAAATGGAAAACCTCCTAGAAGAAAGGCAATTCACGACACATAATTAAAAAATGTTTCTCACCGTTGCGCAAAGTCCATATCCCATGAAGACTCCTTTAAATTTATGTTATCATCAATTTAAGGCCCAAAATTATTACAGATCTGATTTTCTAACTATTTTGATATATTTTTAAATTAATTTTTCAAAGGTAAAAATCCAAGTATAATAATCAACTTTCCTCGCAATTATATTGGTTTCTTTTAAAAAGGCAATTACTGAGGTGGGCTATAATGTGGCCGAAACTAGTATCATTAATTAATGTTATTAATTCAAGTTTATCGACATAAGGTGGAATATAATTATTAATGAGCGTCTTCGGTGGCGTAGTTGGTAGCATGCTGAGCTTCTATGCCCAGGATCGTGGGTTCAAACCTGGCCGAAGTCGTCGGATATTTTAAGAGCGTTAAAATCCCTCAGTATGCCTTCCTTCGGAAGGGAAGTAAAGCTGGTGGGCCTGTGTCATAGATTTATGGTATGCAAAAGAACCTATCACGAACTTCAATTGTGTGAAGTTAAATGTGTAGGTTAGATTTGATTAATGCTCTTAGTTCCCACGTTTGTCGCTAGGCGCCGGTTGCGGTGGCATCTAGTAGCCAAGTTTGCGACTAGGTGTAGTTGACGGTAGAATTAGATAGCAAAAGTAGGATCTACTTGAAATTGATCGTCTACAGTTCTTACCTGAATTACAGATAACACACAATTATACATCCATCACAATTAACACCAGTTATCAGATAGATTCTACACACACCCAAAGTACACGGGGTAACATGACCGCGTTGTTGTAACCCCTAAACTGAGGAACCCGACCAACCAACCGACCAAAATTTTTAAATACTCATTGGTATTTTCTGATAGCAAAAATAGCTCTGAAATGAGGCTTCCATGTTGTCCCATATAACTTACGAGTGGGTGATGGTGCCAAGCCATTATAATTTGTGACGGTGTGGAAGCTAGTATATTTTGACGTAAGGTTTTTAATGTAAATTATTATAACTTAAATTGTCTTCATTAGTGAAGATATAGAAATAACGAACACATGTGAGGTTTGATAGAATAACATTCCTGATGCCACAATATTTAGACGTGCTGACAAGATTATAGCATAATAGCAAGATATTTATGAACCAAATTTAAAAAAGACACTTGTAAACACAGAGTTAATGGGTGTGTACATTTCGTGTGAGGTGGGAAACTAATCGGGCGTGAGAGAGTCTCAAGTCAAGAGGAAGACATTCCAAGGCTGTCTCCGTCTCAACCCTTGAGTCAGTGTGGTTTATGGCAAGACGAGTTCCAATTTGGTGACTAGACGTCAGAGACGTTGTGGCTGGTCTGCATCGTAGCGTAGTGGCTAAAATTCTTGGCTATCACGCCTGAGATCCGGGTTCTATTCCCAGGTACGCCAAGATATTAAATCTTATCTGAGTGGTGGTATACTGAACCTGGTGAGGCAAAACTGGGAAGAGGTGGGTTCGCTGTCCACCTCCAGCTTTCTGGAAGTGGTTTTCTGTAGTTTCACATTTCTACTCCAGGCAAATGCCGGGATGGTTCCTGACGCAAAGCCACGGCCACCGCCGCCTCCTACCAAATCCTCAGCTGAACTACTAATATTTAGGAACCCGAACATCGTAGTCATTTCAGCCACATGTCCTTGGGTGTGTATAAAATATTGTTAACCTTTGTTATTGGGGGGGGGGGAGTCTGTAGTAGTGAATGCATTTTGTAAGTGAGTTAAGGATAGGCAAGGAGGCGGCCGTGGCCTTTAGTCAGGAACCTTCCCAGCGTTTTCCTGGTGTAGAAAAGGGAAGCCTGGGAAAACAAATTCCAGGATGGTTGAGGTGAGAATCGGAGCTCAGAGTTGACAGTCAAGAACATTAGCCAGTATGCCATGACGTGGTCCCCGAACTCTCACAATACACCACCGAAATTGTCATTAGGATTTGCCATGTACATTCCCAAGTTCGAGTTCCGTTGGTGCTTTAATTCTTCTTGTCCCATAATTCAGATTTTATCGCTTCATGAGCACCTATTCTCCAAGTCATTTCTATCCGTTATTCCATTATTATTAATATTATTATTATTATTATTTTATCTTTATTTCTAATTCGGACAAGGTCTTCAAGAGCACATTAATATCAACAACAATATCACAATTATATTGGTCAATCTAAAGGAAGTTGCCATATCATCTTGCAAACAAAGCCGACGATATGCCTATTTGTACCCACATATGTGGTTATCGTATTTAGCTTTTCAGTCGGTGAACACGATAGTGACCAATGAATGGGCGGGCTACAAGATATAACTATGTCAATATCAAGGAAAAAATTAAATGTAATTGTATTAGCTAATTTATTATCAGAATTATATGGGGCATTTGTGATCATTTTAATACTTACCTAATACTGTACATGTATTTTTTCCAGGAGTGCATTTACATATTTATATCTTGTAGCCCGCCCATTCAGTGGTCACTATCGTGTTTACCGACTGAAAAGCCACAAATGACAATTTGTGTGGGAAACACTGAAAAAGAATGACTTCAAATCTCTACACATATGTGGTGTAATAAAGATATCTAAATTATATTTAAAAAATTTAATACTAAATTATATAACAAACTTCACCAAATGTTCCAGGTTTTTGCCCAGTTCCGCCTAGTTACACCAAATCTGGCTAATCAGTGGTCTCTTTGAGTCCGTGCTCGGAACGCCGCAGGGGTAGTGGACCATGTTCTATATCCCCCTTATATGAATTATATGAAGCGCATTTGCGCTTCTTTTCTGCGAGAGCTGAGCTGACATCTCCCGCATGACAAAAACCAAGAAGATTTGCTGAGTTCAAGAATTACAGTAGACTATGATAATTATATGTTACTAGCAGAAGTAGGCTACCCGTTTTACAAACAGTCTTTCGTATTAATGGCCAAGCATTATCAATTGATCTGCTGTTGTCATGGTTATGGGCTGGCCATTCCATCATCAGTCTATCAGACCGAAGATAGCTTTCCGGGAATATCTCAGAAAGACGTGTTGGTTTTAGGGCCTGAAAATGTGGTTTTTGGAGACCCTTTACGGAATTAGAGTCTTATTACTCACAATGAGCGGCTCAAAACGAGCAATGTCTCGACCTACTACACCTATTTTGGCGTATATTTTCAGGGATTTCCCCTATAACTCCCCATTTATGAGAAGTACGGTGAAGAGTTAAATAAACGATTGGTGTCTTGCCTCTGATTGATATCCGTACCAAATTGTACGTTGATTCATCCAGCTATTCTCGAGTAATAGGCTGAAGCGTAGCCTACAAACAGACAGACAACAATATTACTGCGCGCATCTGTAATAAGAAACATCCTAAAACGCGTTAATGACTCAAAATTCCATGGAAATTGAGGAATAACATACAAACTTTCATTTTATATCTGTAATTATATATGTAATTATTCATAGAAGAAAGATGACACATTAATATACGAGAACAATGGAAAAAGTCTCCCGGAAGCGTTGTCTAAACTGAAACCTAGTTTGACGATTGATTTGGAGTGGACAGGAAATGTAAATGTATCTTAAATCAAGCATATTATCAGTATGACTGATTTAAGATCAAAATATTATAAATTACAGCAATAGAACCCACACACAGACCTACCATTAAAATTTGGGAAGTCACCGCGATAACCTTTGATGGAGCGGATGTGAACATCTGGAGTGTCCTAAGTGGTAGGCATGAATAACGATGGTTGTGACGTTGGCAGGACTTCGTTGAAACTGCTAACTGTACGGTCAAGCTATCAAACGATTGATGTTTCACTTATAATAGTTCCCAGAAATAAGTTGGGAACAACACATGTCGATAGCCACCCAGCTGTAACTGTGCTACTGTATCCTAAACCATGGATGGACTCACTTTTTTGTGGAGCATTCATGGATCAATGTACGATTTGCGTAATGCCTTAACACCTTTGGTCGGACCTCTTTCAGTGAATGCCGGGAGTTCACATTCGGGCTCGTACTTTTAATCGATTAATTTTATTTTTAAAATATTCCATGAATCGATCAAGAAACTGCGATTAATTGCTACTAATCGATTGTGCGTTCAATCGATTAATTGGTTGGTCGAATAATTGATTAATTGTTTTGTCTATTAATCAATACACTTCACTCCTCTCACTACGCTCTACCGATGCAAAACGGACATTCAATTAATTAATAGTACATTATGCAACGAGACTATAATGGCAATAATTAAGACACGAATATGTTTACAAAACGAGCGTAAGCGGATGTGCACCTGCATTCAGTCACACTGTCACTGAAATCGTTAGAAAGCAATGCGCTGTGTTGAAATTGGAGTTGGGGATATTAAGGTATATACAGTGCTATTTCTAGTCTCATATTCGCCAGTTTATTTACGCGAACATATGGACGGTGCACTTTCGGTAAATTATATAGACATGTTGGATTTTGAGCGCATGCGCGAAGGTATCCTTACCTAATTGGTAAAGCAACTGTTTCTTGAGCTCTGATTGGTGGTAGAAACTGTTTCATAATGAAAAATAGTGTTATAATGAGCCTAATTATGATACAGTTTTCTGACACATAATGTTTACATTTCGACATCGTCGAACATAAAATATATTATGTCATAATTTTAAACAATGTACCTTCTTTGTAAAACTAGGTTAAAGCAAAGTTAAACAAGAATGTTCCTGTCCTAAATTGTAAACATTAAACAAGAATTCAAAATCTTCTTGAAACCCTCAATTTGATTGTTGTTTGTACTTTTACTGACACTGACTCTGATTTGGTTATTGTTGACATAAACATAACATCAAAGGCACTTTTATAAATTTCTATAGATCATTCGTAAAATATGCGCAAATCAGTTTAGTGATGCCCTCTCATTTATTAAACTTCTGTTCTTAACTTGTGTCTACTAATCAATTAATCGATTATTCGGTTAGTTGATTAATTGACTGAATGGTCAGTCGATTAATCGTTTCAAATTAATTTCAAAGTATTCGATTAATCCTTTATTTATCGATTAACCGTTCATCGCTTATTACAAGCTCTAGTTCATATATTACAAAACAAGATGTTCAGTAAAAAACATACAGCCTACTTTCTCCTAAATGCATGGGTATTGTTATAACTCTTTGTCCTTTTCAAGGAGTATAATTGAATGTCGGTTGTAGTAGCTTGCTGAAATACAGCGTGCTATACGGATATTAAACATGAATATGAGGTGCCCATTGCTAGTGCTACATCTGTACAATATTTCATTCAATTCGGTTTCACCGTGTTTGAATTGATATGACGAATCGATTTGCACACATACATGGCCGCTATCTGAAAACTATTTGGCTGATGACCTCGTAGTTTTGTCAAACAATTCTTCATACATAAAGGTATATTGTTACAAAATTTGGTAGATATCAGATGAACAGGTTGGTCGTAATTTGAATTAAGCTTTGCACATTTGGGTGGCCGCCATTACGTTTACGTCAAGATGGCGGCGATTTAAAACATGACACTGATGTGCCCTTTGCTAGTGCTACCTCTGTACCAAACTTCGTTCAATTCCGTTTCACCGTGTTTGAAAAGATAAGAGGAATTGATTTGCACACAAATATGGCCGCCATCCGAACATTATTGGACAGATGACCTCGTAGTTTGGTCAAATGATTTTCCATACATAAAGGTATAATGTTACAAAATTTGGTAGAAATCAGATGAACAGGGTGGTCGTAATTTGATTTAAACTTTGAACATTTTGGTGGCCGCCATTACGTTTACGTCAAGATGGCGGCGATATAGAACATGACACTGAGGTGCCCTTTGCTAGTGCTACCTCTGTACTAAATTTCGTTCAATTCGGATTCACCGTGTTTGAAAAGATAGGGGGAATCGATTTGCAGACAAACATGGCCGCCATCCGCAAATTATCGGGCAAATTACCTCGTAGTTTGGTCAAAAGATTCTTCGTACATAAAGGTATAAGGCAACAAAATTTGGTAGAGATCAGATTAATAGGTTGGTCGTAATTTGAATTAAGCTTTGAATATTTGGGTGGCCGCCATTACGTTTACGTCAAGATGGCGGCGATTTTAAACATAACACTAAGGTGCCCTTTGCTAGTGCTACCTCTGTACCAAATTTCGTTTCAATTCCTCTTCACCGTGTTTGAAAAGATAGGGGGAATCAATTTGCACACAAACATGGCCGCCATCCACAAATTATTGGGCAGATGACCTCGTAGTTTGGTCTAAAGATTCTTCATACATAATGGTATACCGTTACAAAATTTGGTAGAAATCAGATGAATAGGTTGGTCGTAATATGATTTAAGCTTTGAACATTTGGGTGGCCGCCATTACGTTTACGTCAAGATGGCGGCGATATAAAACATGACACTGAGGTGCACTTTGATAGTGCTACCTCTGTACCAAATTTCGTTCAATTCGGATTCACCGTGTTCGAATTGATATGGGGGGACAGACTTTCAGAGTCCACACATACACTCACACACACACACACACACAATTTTTGGCCCTGTGTTGATCTCATAAGTCTACTTTCATTTTTTGCAAAAATCGAAAGTAGGCTAATACAGTAATTCAATCACATCAGAGCACCCAAATGTTACAGTCTGGCAAATGCTAATTAAAAACGAAATCTAGTAGACTAATAGTGACGTAGCCAGGGGGGATCCAGGGGTTCCAGACCCTTCCCGAGATTTTTGATTTAATGTTAGACCCTAATAATTACGGTAATACAATTTGATAAAATATATATACTGAAAATGCAATATTTTTTATTTGAGGGTCTTGGGCATCGTGGTTCTATGTGTTATTGTGGTGTCTGTAGCAGATTGTATTTTGTAATTCAGGTGAGGATTGGAAAGGATGTGGCCGTAGCCTTAAGTTAGGAACCAGCCCGGAAATTGGCTAGAGTGGAAGTGGGCAACCACGGGAAATCACTTCCAGGATGCTGAGATGGGAATCGAAGCCACCCCTTCTTAGTTTTGTCTCATGAGGCCGAATGTACCCCGTTCCAGCCCTCAGACCACAATTAAATTTCTTGTTAGAACCAGCAATCGAACCCGGGGCGACAGCGAAGAACGATAACTGCTACACCACGAGGTAGTCTGAGCTCATGTTGGTTATTCCTTTCGTATAACTAAAAATTCAATTTTAGACAGTATTTAACGGCAATAATTTAACGATCATCCCTAAATAACTGTATTAGTTACAATGTCATGTTTTTGTATCAAAGACTCAAGGATTCTACATCATATTTGTGTTTGTCTAGATTTTACTTTTAAGTATACTTCACGGACGGTAAAACCTGTTCTTATTTTATTTTTGAACTCTCAGTTATGCCCAAATTTTAAAATCTGTTTCAGTTTCCCAATAAAATGTAGATTATCAGGCCTCCCCCCCCCACCCCCCCCCCCCCCCCAAAAAAACTTTTTTATAGTTACAGGTCCTGAATTGGGATTTCAACGACGAAGGGCCTATGACCTGAACTTCTGCACATAGTTGAATTCTTTAAGCATTTTATGTCCATTTTTAAATAACTTTGACGATTGTGAAAAGAATCTATATATTTAAAACAGTAAGGTGATTTTTGTTACCACGAGATTGAGAGAACGACAGAACCGATTTACTTCGTAGAGCACTCTAACGAAAGCTCTTGGCCTCTAGATTTGCAGAGTGTCTATAAAATAAACAAATATATTACGGTATATTTTTGAATTAATATAGAAAATAGCAGAATTCTAGCCACTCACGCATGCGCACAATCCGCCTGGGGTCATGACAAAATGGCGGTGAGAAGTCCATTAAAATGTAAGTTATTTAATAAGCTTGCATGTAATTGAAAACATACATTAACCAAGTTCTGACAATAAAATATAATAACAGTATGAACGTATACGAATGTGCAACATTGATTTATTTAGATAATGAAGTGGATTATTTCCTTCAGACAGCGGCTTTTAATGATAAACAACGGCTGCGTCTGCTGCTGACCAAGAGTGCGCGAGTAGCTATGTGGTTAAGGCGACAGACTGTGGCTCCAAGGTTCACCGGTTCGATCCCAGCCCTCGCCGATATTTTTTTTTTTTTTCACCACTGAAATATTGTTAGGAGTATTAGTAAGGTTTTATGTCTGTTAAAGATACATATCTTTACATTCCCTCTCGGTATATTTTTGAATTAATATAGAAAATAGCAGAATTCTCGACCCTCACGCATGCGCACAATCCACCTGAGGTCATGACAAAATGGCGGTGAGAATTCCATTAAAATGTAAGTTATCTAATAAGCTCCCATGTAATTGAAAACATACATTAACCAAGTTCTGGCAATAAAATATAATAACAGTATGAACGTATACGAATGTGCAACATTGATTTATTTGGATAATGAAATCGATTATTTCCTTCAGACAGCAGCTTTTGAAGATAATGAATGGCTGCGTCTGCTGCTTAACAAGAGTGCTCGAGTAGCTATGTGGTTAAGGCGACAGACTGTGATTCCCAGGTTCGCCGGTTCGATCCCAGCCCTCGCCGATATATTTTTTTTTTTTTTACCATTGAAATATTGTTTAATCAAGGAGTATTAGTAAGGTTTTATGTCTGTAAAAGATACATATTTCTACATTCCCTCTCAATACGTTTTATTTCCGTTTTACCATTGCATTACAACATGTGATCAAAAGAGCAAACTGTTGTCCTCAGTACGCCGTTTAAATATCTGCAATCAGTTCCTATAACTGACAACAGATGGCAGTACATCGCCCATATAGTTCCAGTAACTGACAGCAGATGGCAGCACCATTGCATCGATATATTTAAAACCCAAGACATGGCACGTTTTCACGTGATGGAGAATTATAAAGGAGGGGAATATTTAAGAAGGGAAATTTTGAGGAACATTAACCGACAGTTGAATGTGTAGGCTATGTTAATATTGCAATTTCTTCCCAATGCTTCGGTGGTCAAGTTATTAGCGTCCTAGACTAAAAGTTATAATTATGCATCGTCGATATACTCTTAAATTATTAAAGAAAAAAGTAGTTTTCCAGGCACTCGCGCGTGTCCACAATTGCTTTCGCCATAAGAGACACTTGGCAAACATAATTCGTTTGAAGGGCTCCGACATTGTGGTCACTCAGCCCCGTGTACTTGGGTGTGTATGTGTGAAATTTTCTCTCATAACCTGTGTTATTGTGATGGCTGCATTACTGTGTGTATTTGTAATTAAGGTGGTAAATGGCAAGAAGACGGCCAAGGCCTTAAGTTAGGAACCATCCCGGTATTTGCCTTAAGTGGAAGTGGGAAACCACGGAAAACCACATCCAAGATTGTCGAGGTGGGAATTAAACCTTCCTCTTCTTAGTTATACCTCAAGAGACTGAATGTGCCCCGTTTTTGCCCTCAGACCAGAATTCAATTTCTTGGCAGAGCAGGAAACGTAACCCGGGTCTCCGGGGCGATAGACAAGAATAGGTGGGCCTCCATGTGTTAATACAATTTTTGACATGCACGGGACATATAATTCAAAAACTGCCTCCATTAGGGTGACTGCCGAAGTGAGTATTGAGTATAGGCCTATGGTCGTTCCAGTAGTTGGCGAAGTGATTCTATGTTCCCCTGCAAAATGTACTGTCATAACCTATAACAGGTGATGGAAATTGCTTATTTAGAGCAGTTTCGTACTGTTTATAACAAAATGAAGAACGTCATTCTGAGCTGCGTTTTCAAGCTATCGCAAAAAATTTCGCTGGCAGGAACAATTATAAGGAATTTATTTTAAGCGATCAGTCTCATCGCATTCTCCTCACCAACCAACTTGAGTATGAAAGTCTCTGGACGGTCATGTTGAACTTCATTGTATAAGACAATTGTTTAATGATTATTTGTTTAGAGTACTGAGTCTAACAACGCAGTTGATTTCGGCAATGGAAGTATTATTTGCCATGTAATATTTAGCGGCTCCGTTATTGCAGGACACTATAGTGTTATCGAATAATACGAAGCCACATTTAAAATCCAATTTAAATAGGCCATTTCAGAAACAATTCCAGATATTATGCAGTACATTGTACTGTAAGGTCTTTGACGATCAAATGTAAACATTGTTCTACATTGTACTTCTCTTGCGTAAAATCTATGCGTGGTTACTTTGGTCTTTACTGTTGTGAGGGTAAAATTGAACTGCTGGAATATAAAATATTTGCCAACCTGCAACAATGTAATGATATTAATTTAAAAGTCATTGAACTTATATCCAGTAGTTCAAACACATACATCAGCGTTAACAGATTGGATACTGAAGATGAAAGCCAGCTACTTCATTTCCCTATTATTGAATTTTTCAATTCCTTGGAATTAAGTGATTCGCCTCCACATACTCCGAACGTTTGAGCCATAGTTATGCTCCTTAGAAATCTGAACGTTTCCCAAGGACTCATATATGGTAATATATTAATTGTAAGAAATATGTAAGAAATTGCTTGGATTCGGATATAATAGGTGCAGTAATATTAGGCAGAGAGCTCAAATCCTACGACTTGATTTAACACCTTCCGATAAAACACTTGCAGGTACAGTACATTTTCTTTTAATAGGCAACAATGTCCTATTCGCTCGGCCTACTTTATCACAATCAATCAAGCTCAAGGAGAAACTCTTGAACGTATTGGGCTATTTACCTCATCACGTTTTAAGTCATGACCAGCAGGATAGTGAAGGTACAAAAAAGGTCCTGTATGGGATGGTAAAGAATAAGAGGCGGAAGGATCCTACGGATTATGTCAGAATGGTGAACAAAAGGGGTCAAGGGATAGAAAATAGGGAAGAACTGAAGAAAATGTGGAAAGAATATTTTGAAGAACTCCTGAACCCAAATGGAAACCACGGCGAGGAAGAAGAAATCGGGGAAGAGGTACAGTAGATGAACTGCAAACCGAAAAGGACTTAACATGGAAAGAAGTGGAAGATGCAGTGAGGAAGATGTAAGGAGGGAAGGCACCGGGTGTGGATGAGATGAGTGTGGAGATGGTGAGAGCAGCAGGAGAGGTGGGGATACAATGGTTGTACCGAGTGATGAAGGCAGCATGGAAGGAAAGGAAGACCCCAGAGGACTGGGAAAAGGTAATAATTGTCCCGATCTTCAAGAAAGGTAGTAGAACAGAATGCAGAAACTATCGGGGAATAACACTGATGAGTCATTGTGCAAAGATCTTCGAGAAAGTTTTGGAAAAGAGAATTAGGACAAGGATAGAAGGAGGGATGAGGGAAGAACAACATGGCTTCAGAGCAGGAAGGTCCACAGTGGATTTGATTTTTGCTGTAAGTCAGTTACAAGAACAGCACTATGAGTATGGAACAGATCTACTGATGGCCTTCCTGGACATTGAGAAAGCATATGACAGTGCATGCAGAAACAAAGTATGGAAGTCCCTGGAGGATAGAGGAGTAGAAAAATGGACTATAAGGAGGATGAAAGAGATGTACAAGGGAAGCGTGAGCTATGTGAAAGTGGGAGGAGAGAGATCGGACTGGGTGGAACAGAGAAACGGCCTGAAACAAAGAAGTGCACTGTCACCGTTACTTTTCATTGTGGTGATGGATGACATAATGACCCGAGCGGCACAAGTAATTGGGGAAGGAAAGATGAAAGCAATGGTGTTTGCGGATGATTTGATGATTGTGGAAACAAGGAGGAGGAGGTACAGGAACAGTTGGACGTGTGGGAAGGAATAATACAAGGATATGGGATGAAATTTAGCATAAATAAGAGTGAGATGGTGATCACAACAAGGAAGAAGGAAGGGACCACAACGGGAATAACAATTGGTGGGGAACAGCTGAAGAAAGTGGAGAGTTTCAAGTATCTGGGAAGCCTGATACAAGAGAATGGAAGAAACGGTAGAGAAATAAATGAGCGGGGGAGACAGGCAGAAGCATTCCGGAGGAGTGTGAGAAGCATGTTATGGAGCAGGGATGTCCCTCAGAACAGCAAGTAGATCCTATCCTGACGTATGCCTCGGAGACCTGGGTTATGAAAGGAAGGGAGAAGAGCAAAATACAGGCCAGTGAGATGAGGTTCTTGAGAAGCAGTATTGGAGCTACAAAGAGGGACAGAATAAGAAATGAGAGGACCAGAGAATTAATGAAGGAGGAACCATTACAGGATGGTATAGAGAAATCTAGACTTAGATGGTATGGACATGTAAAACGAATGGAGGAGAAGAGGATACCCAGGAGGATACACGAGACGAAGTGGGAACGAAAGAGACCAAGAGGGAGACCGAGAGACAGGTGGCTGAAGGGGGTGGAAGAAAGCGTGAAGAAGAGAGGAGAAGACTGGACAAGGGTGGAGGCTGAGAGATGGTGGGAAGACAGAAGACGTTGGAGAGGCTTGTGTTCCAAACAGACCCGGCCAGTGGCTGGAAACTGTGCAAGATGATGATGACCTCATCACGTTTTCAGTCATGACCAGCAATATGTTGCAATGCTGAGAGTGCTATCTTTTGACGCCCTTAAAGTTGCAATAGTGCTAAAAAGTAATCGTACAAAGAATGTAACTTATATAAGAAGCTTCTTCAGTAAATTTGTTTTCCATTGTCCGTCATGTTTTGACGGGTTTCATCTAGTTATTTTATTATTTTATTTAGTCAATTTACCCTCTAGGTTGGTGGTTCCCACGGACGCAGCGAGGGAACTCACCACTACCGCCTCTATGGGCAGTGTCCTGGAGCTTGGAACATCTGGACAGAATTGATAGAACTGGGGAGGTGTGATCAGCACTTCGCCCAGGCGGCCTCACCTGCAAAGCGAACAGGGGCCTCATGAGGGATAGGAAGGGATGGAAGAGTGGGATGGATAGGCTAGGAAGAGGGAAGGAGGCGGCCCTGGCCTGACAGTAGGTACCATCCCAGCATTTGCCCGAAGACGAAGTGGGAAACCACGGAAAACCACTTCGAGGATGGCTGAGGTGGGAATCGAACCCCCTCTACTCATTTGGACCACCCGAGGCTGAGTAGACCCCGTCCCAGTCCTCATACCACTTTTCAAATTTCGTGGCAGAGCCGGGAATCGAACCCAGGACCTCCGGGGCGGCAGCTAACCATGCTGACCGCTACGCTACGGAGGCGACTTTTTTATTTTTTATTTTTTATTCTGAATCTTTGTTTTACGGAAATTTTTGTTTATTATTATTATTATTATTATTAGTTTTCTTAATTTTTTTAAAATTCATTTTTCGATATTTTCATTTTCAAGCGTCCACCTCTAAATTTATAATTTCCTTCTAAATTTGTATACATTAATCTGTGTTATGAGGGGCAGATGACCTCGTAGTTCCGCCCATAAAAACCTCAATAACTAACTAACCACTTCCAGGATGGCTGAGGTAGGAATCGAAACCACCTCTTCTCAGTTTTGTCTCACTAGGCTGAGTGTACCCCGTTCCAGTCCTCAGACCAGAATTAAATTCCCTGGTAACCCGGGAATGCTAGCCACTGCTATTTACACGAGTGAAATTTTGATGCATTACGAGGGCTAGAAAAATTACAATAATATTTAATTATTAATAATTATGATGAAATTAATCATGATGACGTTCCAAACAACAACTGCCCGAGCAAAGAAAATTGAAACATACGAGGTAAAAACCAAGATGTTCAGTAAAGAACATATAGCCTACTTTCTCCTAAATGCATGGGTAATGTTATAACTGTTTGTCCTTTTCAAGGAGTATAATTGAATTTTGGTTGTAGTAGCTTGTTGAAATACAACGTGCTATAGGGATATTAAACATGAATAATAGGTGCCCTTTGCTAGTGCTACCTCTGTAAAAAATTTCATTCAATTTGGTTTCACCGTGTTTGAATTGATATGGGGAATGGATTTGCACACATACATGGCCGCTATTTGCAAACTATTGGGCTGATGACCTTGTAGTCAGTCATAAGATGCTCTCCACAAAAGGGCATGTTGTTGCAAAATCTGGTAGAGATCAAATTATTAGGATGGTCGTAATTTGATTTAAGCTTTTAACATTTGGGTGGCCGGCATTCCGTTTCCGTCAAGATGGTGGCGATATAAAACATGACACTGAGGTGCCCTTTGCTAGTGCTACCTCTGTACCAAATGTCGTTCAATTCGGTTTCACCATGTTTGAATTGATAGGGGGAATCGATTTGCACACATACTTGGCCACCATCTGCAAACTATTGGGCTGATGATCTTGCAGTTTGGTCAGAATATGCTTCCCACATAAAGATATGTTGTTGCAAAATTTGGTAGAGACTAGATTATTAGGTTGGTCATAATTACATTTTAGCTTTTAACATTTGGGTGGCCGCGATTACGTTTCCGTCAAGATGGTGGTGATATAAAACATGGCACTGAGGTGCCCTTTGCTAGTGCTACCTCCGTACAAAATTTCGCTCCATTCGGTTTCACCGTGTTCGAATTAATGGGGGGAATCGATTTTCACACAAAGATGGCCACCATACGCAAAATATTAGGCTAATGACCTATTAGTTTGGTCAAAGGATGCTCCCTCCATAAAGGTATGTTAATGCAAAATTTGATAGAGATCGGCTGATTAGGTTAATCGTAATTTGATTTAAGCTTTGAACATTTGTGTGGCCGCCATTACGTTTCCGTCAAGATGGCGGCGATATAAAACATGACACTGAGATGCCCTTTGCTAGTACTACCTCTGTACCTAATTTCGTTCCATTCGGCTTCACCGTATTCGAATTAATAGGGGGAATCGATTTTCACACAAAGATGGCCGCCATCCGCAAACTATTAGGCTGATGACCTATTAGTTTGGTCAAAGGATGCTCCCCCATAAAGGTATGTTGTTGAAAAATTTGGTAGAGATCGGATGATTAGGTTAGTCGTAATTTGATTTAAGCTTTGAACATTAGTGTGGCCGCCATTACGTTTCCGTCAAGATGGCGGCGATATAAAACATGACACTGAGGTGTCCTTTGCTAGTGCTACCTTTGTACCAAATTTCGTTCAATTCGCGTTCACCGTGTTCGAATTGATAGGAGGGGACAGACATTCAGAGTACACACACTCACACACACACACTCACACACACACACAGACAGACACACTGTTTTTCGCCCTGTGTTGATCTCATAAGTCTACTTTAATTTTTTGCAAAAATCGAAAGTAGGCTAAAAATAGCAGTTGGTGGGGTTAGATCCCTGGTCCTCTCGTACGACAGTCGAACGCTCTACACATTCCGCCAGATACAGTCTTGCCTAGCCTACTATATTTGGTTACATATTTTACCTACCGGTTAGGATAAAGTGATTATTTACACACTCTTGTAATAAGGTGGTTTCTTTTTCGTAGGCAGTTTACCCTCCAGGTAGGATTTCCCACGGACTCAGCGAGGGATCCCACCTGTACCTCTTCTACGGCAGTGTCCTGGAGCTTGACATCAGGTCATGGGATACAACTGTCGAGGCGGGACTAGCCCTCTGTTCGCTTTGCAGGTGAAGCCGCCTGGGCGAGGTGCTAGTTTTTGTTTTAAGTTTCTTAACAAGATCAACACATAGACTGGCATATGAGAATCATTAATGTACTGTATTAGACTGAAGAAGGCTCACAGAGCCGAAACATGTATCAAAGGGTGCAAGGACATCGTATAAAAACATTTTTGTATTGTAAAGTGGACATTGGTGTAATATACCATAATCAATACGGAAAAGTCTAGAATAATGACAAAAGTCATACATATTCTCAATTATGTTTTTGTGTGTTTTAAAATATTATCGGCATTTTGTTTTGACATTTAAATTTGTAATTAAAAATATCCATTGGATCATTAATTTCATTGTATATTTGCATTGATTGCGTGTTGGTGGTATTTTATTTATACGTTGGGCGGGTATTTGTGAAAAGACAGATATTGACTTTTTCTTTAGACACCCTCTTAAAATAATATCCTGGCTATGTCACGACTAGTAGTGACATTTTATTTTTTATTTTTTTGTACCCAGAGAAAGTGCGAGACGTCTCCAAACATGAGGTCCTCGGGTTAGTAGTTTGTTTCCGCTAAGCTGTCTCTGTATGCTGGACGCGTCTTCCCGCCTGTCAGCGCTTGATCCCCGTATAAACAGCGGCATGGTGGTGGCTGTGTTGACCTGGCGCGTAGCATCGCGTCGAGTCGTCCAGATAAATCACGCAGCTGGGGGATGGATATTCACGGTCGTCATCTCCAGAGTCTGTCTGGCAACTTCTGGAAGTGACAAGTGTCTTCTTGAACCCCCACACAGCTGGTCAAGAGGCACCCTCTTCTCTTCTCTTCATTAGGCATTCTTGATTTATTTTAAACCTCCGTGCTCTGTTCTGCTCTGCAAGGGAAGGGGAGATCATATTATGTGCCTCTTAAACTGGCCTAGCAGATGACATCCCTGTCTCCACCCTTTTATTGTCGACCTTATTGACTGCAGACAGCAGAGCGAATAAAAGAAAAGCTGGGCATGGCTTTTAATTGCCAAGGTCCCGCAGTTTTGCTGTAGTGGACCAAGGAGGCAAGGCAAGGCCCTGACAAGATGAATGAGATGGAGTAGGAGGAGGAGAAGGGGGCAGCTTCTAGCTTGTCACACCCAAAGAATTCATCCATCACATTGCGTTGCGTCGGTTGCGGCCCACCAGGGGTACTTCTTTCACCCTTGTCGCCAACGAATACTACCCTGGTATAAACTCAAGTAGAATGAATAAAAGAAATGTCGAGCATGGGTTTCATCTGACAAGTTTCCGCACCCCTCTGGCATAGGGGCACAGCCTCGGTTAGCGATTGGATGCTCTTGTGTTCACATCCTGTGAGTTTCGAGCAACTTTCTTTTATTCCAATTGTAATAGTTATTATGTTGGAAACCATTTTTCAGCGTTGCTATAGTAATCAAAATTTCAAATGCTCTTCATACGGTGAATATGATTGTACCCAATTGTAGTGGGTGTTATTGTTCCCGAAACCTGAAACAAATTACATGGGATTAATAAATTCCCTTAAGCAACTAGTTTTTATCGCCAAGCGGTCATCATCAGTTCTTTAAACTCAGGGTTTTAAATCTATATCTACGAGGATGTGGGTGGATATATTTACGATATATTATTCAAGTTTATTTACAGAAGTATCAGCCTTGTTACGTAGTGGCTAGCACCCTTGTATTCTGAGTTCCATTCCTGACTTTGTCAAGATATTTAATTCTGGTCTGAGACCTGGAACGGGGTACACTCAGCCTCGTGAGGCAAAACTAAGAAAAAGTGAGTTCAATTCGTATCTCAGTTACCCTGGAAGTGGATTTCCATGGTTTTCCACTTCTACTCCAGACAAATGCGGAAATGGTACCTAACGAGGTCACGGCCACTTCATACCAAAATCATACCACAATTACACACTAGTACAGACTTGACAGTGGCACAGGTTATCACACAATTTCTTCACACACACGCAAGTACACGGGACTACATGACCACGATGTTTGCTCCCAGGAATTACCCTAGTTAATACCATGTAGGCCTATTTATGTATTTATTTATTTATTTAATTATTTATTTATTTATTTATGACCCTTTCAACAAGCCATTTGGACAAAATGTAGACTTGTTGAATCTTTAGGGACTTTTGAATTCGTCACCTCAAATTCCATTGAACTTGGAGGCGTGTGGAATCTGTGGGATATAATCTGTGTGCAAGCCCGTAGGCTGTGGAATTCGGGAAGAACACTCTTGTGGTATTTTTCAAAATGGTTCACAAAGGATGATTGGCTGTCACCGCAGAGGCCCGGGTTCAATCCCCAATTCTGGTCTGAGGACTGGAACGGGATATTCTCTGCCTCGTGAGAAAACAACTGAGAAGAGGCAGGTTCGATTGCCACCTCAGCCATCCTGAAAGTGGTTTTCCGTGGTTTCCCACTTCCAGGCGAATGCCGGGTTGGTTCCTAACTAAAGGCAGGTTACACAGGTTATCACACAAATTCCACGCACACCTAAGTACACGGGGCTATTTGACCGTGATGTCGCGAAGCCCCTAAATTAATGAACATCACTCGGTTCACAAATTCAACAAGGATTAAACGGTTCGTGTATTTTAATGCAATTAATTACTATTAATATCGTATGGCCTCTGTGCCGGGTGCAAGCTTTTTTATTTGACACCCAGAGGGTAGCTTTCATTTCGAATTTCGTTGCTCCTTGAAGCACTATGAAGATCAAAGAGGTTAGATATCTAAGCTCCTTGAACACTATAACGCTTTCTAGTAGGGAAATCAGGAACTTTGTATTGGCGGAAACTCCCGAGATTAATTTTGCCATTATGAACACGGCAGACTGAATTCAAATGGGTTCTTTGACATGCCAACATCGTATGACATGCGTGTAGTAAATTTTTGCTGCCTTTTAAAAATCACTTACCACGGCCAGGAGCAAACCTGCAAGCTTGGGGTTAGTAGACCGACACGTTAACCACTCACCCACCGTGGCAAGATTTAATGCCATGACTTATTGGTTTCATTTCTAAATTTTACAGTCGTACTTCTTCGAGTATTTGAACTGGAAGAGCGACGAGATATTTCTTAAAGATTGGATGTTACTAGCAGGTGGAGAGGTAGCAATGTTTGGAAATGCACGCTGAGAGGGTCTTCCCTCCCACTGGCAGTATTCTCCACAAGAACTCTATTAGCATTAGCCAGTCCACCTCTCAATATAATATCCCTGGTACAAGCATTTCAGCTGACACATTTCACAAGCGTGTTCATCTGATAAGTAGGGGCCAATTTTATCACGGTACCAGGTATCCTCCAGCATGTTATTAACTAACTAATTAACAATAGTCATTATCATCACAATCCTCCGGATTAATGAGCCCAGCGAGTAATTAGAATAATTGAAGCTAAGTTCCGATAACCACCCAGGTAGATCCCCTAACACTAACAACAAATTACCAAATTACCATCACCACTAAATGTAATTACAGTACCGATAAAATGTCGCCATCACACTTTCATGAGCTTATCTTATGTAGTTGGCTACCAGCATTTTAAAAACGGACTCAACCGAAAGCAGAACAAATGAAACCAGACTAATGTGTTTTGGGATTTCACAACCACATCTCGTGGTGTAGCGGCTAGCATTCTTTGCTATTGCCCAGAAGGTCCGGAATCAATTCCCGGCTTTGCCAAAAAAAAAAAAATCTGGTATGAGGGCTGGAGTGGCATACATTCAACCTTGTAAGGCAAAACTGAGAAGTGACGTGTTCGGTTCAAACCTCAGCCATCTTAGAAATAGTTTCCCGTAGTTTTCCCACTTGTACTCGAGGCAAATGCTGGGATGGTTTCTAACTTAAGGCCACAGCCACCTTCATCCCAAACCTCACCTCAATTAACAAATACACACACCATTACAAACACCACAATAATGCAGGTATTCAGACAAATTCTATACACACCCAAATAGGTACACAGGATTTTTTTGGTCATGTAGCCTCCTTAGAGGCCGAGTGCAGGTCTTTCTAGTTGACGCCCGTGAACAACCTGCGCGCTGGGATGAGAGATGGAATGGATGAAGATGAATGAAACTGGACAATGATGTGGAAGGAAGTGGCCGTGCCCTGTCGGAAGGTATCGTCCGAGTATTTGCCTGGTGTTGAAAATGAGGAAACCACGGAAAACCATTTCAAGGACGGCCGTCGGTGGGGCTCAAACCCACGCGTCTATCGAGTCAGCAAAGAGCGTGGCCCCATGACCTATCGCTGCGCTTTAGCGAGCTAAACTATGGTTATTAGAATTGTACAATAACTGCATAAGCACCTGCAAGTTACCACGTGTGTGGAGGAAAGCTAGAGTAATTGCAATTCTCAAACCAGGAAAAGATCTAAATGATCCGAAAAATTACAGACCTATCTCACTGTTGTGTCATCTATATAAGATCCTAGAACGGATGATCCTTGAAAGACTTAACAGCGATCATAGAACCTCTCCTCATTCCAGAGTAAGCCGTATTTCGCAAAGGGAAATGTTGTACCTCACAGGTCCTCCATCTGACATAATATATTGAAGATGGGTTTGAAAATCATAAAATCACAGGGGTGGCTTTTGTCGATTTATCTGCTGCATATGATACAGTTAATCATCGTATACTGTTGCGCAAATTATATAACATGACAAAGGACTACAAGATGACTCAAGTCATTAGCAATCTTTTTCAAAATCGTAGGTTCTTTGTCGAATTTCAAGATCAGAATAGTCGATCGAGGAAACAAAAGAATGGCTTGCCACATGGCAGTGTTCTTGCCCCAATGCTCTTCAATATTTATATGAATGACCAACCTCTTCCATTTGATACCAAAAGCTTCATATACGCGGATGATCGAGCTATTGCTGCTCAAGCAAACAGCTTTGAGACTATAGAAGGTAAGCTATCAGAGGTTCTTTCTGAACTATCCTACTACCACAGAAGAAACCAATTGAAGCCTAATCCATCTAAAACTCAGGTATGTGCCTTCCATCTTAAGAACAGACAGGCGTCAAGGAAATTACAGGTAACATGGGAAGACACTCAACTAGATCACTGCTCAACACCTAAATATTTAGGTGTAACATTATATCGTACTCTAACCTATAAACAGCATTGCATAAACGTCAAGCAGAAAGTGTCAGCCAGAAACAACATCCTTCGCAAACTGTCTGGAACCAATTGGGGTACACAGCCAAAGACGATGAGAACTACAGCCCTGGCTCTGTGTTACTCCGCTGCAGAATACGCTTGTCCTGTTTGGTACAGTTCCAGTCATGCTAAACAAGTTGACACTTTTCTTAATGAAACATGTCGACTTATCACTGGCTGTTTGAGACCAACATCACGAGATAGAATCTATTGTTTGGCTGGAATCTCCCCACCAGATATTAGAAGAGAAGTTGCAGCCAGGACTGAGAAAACCAAAGCAATTACCTCATGCGCACACCCATTGTACGGATATAAACCTGCCCATCGACGACTGAGGTCTAGGAGGAGTTTCCTGAGTACAACAGAAGATCTACATGAATCTGCTAAGTCCACAAGGTTAAGATTATGGAGATCTAGAAATACTCAACTTGATGGCTGGATGCTACGAATTGAACATCTCCCTCCAGGACATGAGGAACACTGGTCTACGTGAAAGTCATTGAACAGGCTTCGCACTGGTGTTGGTAAATCAAGAACCAATATATTAAAGTGGTTTTTATTCTGGCTCATCCAGGCTGTGTGATTGTGATGAAGTCCAAACCACAGTCCATTTCATGAACTGCATTAAGTGTCCTTTAAGTTGCACAATGGAGGACTTGATGGCTGCGACACCTAATGCCCGTACCTTGGCAAAATTTTGGACAGAAACGATTTGATATGAGCATTGTTAAGTACCATATTTTAATGTAAAATGTATACTTCTGATACGAATAAATAAGCGAGCGTAGCCACCGCTGTCGGTATTACACAGGGATGACCGCGAATGTCCAAGCCCCTCGAATTAAACAACAACAACTATGATTAGACAATGTTGCGGTACTGTATCTTGTTCAACTACAGTATAGACTTGAAGAGCTCTGTGGGTGAATTTAATTTAATCGTGTCAGAAAACATACATCATAACTCACAAGGTATAAAAAGAAACAAGACAGCAAAATACAAAGAGGAATATTCCAAAATCTGGTACTATAAGCATTATCATTTCTGATGGCATGTAACAGCATAATTATACACTACACAAGCACAGATTTAATTAAATGTGGTGTGACCAGTATGTAGCTAATTCACGTGCTTCCTTGGTAGCGTCGATCACATCCTGGGGAGAGCATGTTGTTGGACACGAGTTGCAGACAAGGAGATGGCTCATTGTCTGTTCTTCACCACAGTCACATAGAGTGGATTCGCAGCCAAATCCCCACTTTCTTATGTTGGTCTTCGTTCTTCCAACTCCGGAGCGCAGCCTGTTGAGCGTCTTCTAGGTAGACCAACATTCCTCGTGACCTGGAGGGAGGCTTTCGGAAGGGATCATCCATCCTGTAAGGTGGCTGGATCTGGAACTCCATGATTTCACTCTGAAATTCGATGGTGGTTCAGCAAGGCTCTCTGTTGAATGAAGAAAGCTTTTTCTTGACTTGAGCCTTTGGAATGCTGGTTGATACCCATATAAAGTATGGGTCCTCAGGTTCAATGCTTTAGATTTCTCCAGTCTGGATGCACACTCACGGCGAATATCTGGAGGTGGAATACCTGCTAGACAATAGACTTTATCAAGTGGTGCAGATCTCAAACATCCTGTAATGAGTCTGCAGGTCTCGTTTAAGGCGACATCCACTTGTTTAGCATGACTAGATCTGCACCAAACAGGGCAGGCGTATTCTGCAGCTGAATAACAAAGGGCTATAGCTGAGGTTTTTAAGAGGAGAGGTTGCGTCCCCCAGGTTGTGCCCGATAATTTCCGGAGAATATTGTTCCTTGCAGATACTTTCCTTTTGGTGTTTAAGCAGTGTGCTCTATAGGTAAGTGCTCGGTCAAGCATTACTCCTAGATATTTGGGAGTGGAGCAGTGTTCTAATTGTTTACCTTCCCAGGTCACTTGTAATTTTCTTTCTGCCTGTCGGTTTTTGAGGTGGAAGGCGCAGACGTGTGTTTTTGATGGATTTGGCTTTAGATGGTTCTCTTGGTAGTAACCACTTAGAATTTGTAGAGCATGTGAGAGCTTCTCTTCAGCAAGTTCAAACGTTTCCTCTTGAACTGCTAGAGCGACATCATCTGCATAAATAAAGCTCTTTGTCCCTTGCGGGCAAGGCTGATCATTGGTGTAGATATTGAAAAGTATAGGAGCTAGCACGCTACCTTGTGGAAGGCCGTTCTTTAAGTTCCTCCATCTGCTTCTCTGACCTTGAAATTCAACAAAGAACCTTCTGTTCTGAAGAAAGCACTCAATCATTTGGGTGAGTTTATAGTCCTTAGTAATACTGTTCAATTTACGAAGCAGTATACGATGGTTAACTGTGTCGTAGGCTGATGTCAAGTCAACAAAAACTACCCCAGTGACTTTGTTGTTTTCATAGCCGTCTTCTATATATTGTGTGAGGTGCAGTACTTGGGAAGTACAACTTCTCCCTGGTCGAAAGCCGGCTTGTTCTGGTATGAGCAATGGGTCAACCACATCAGATAGTCTGTACAAAATCATTCTTTCTAAGATTTTGTATAAATGACACAGCAAAGAGATTGGTCGGTAGTTCTTCGGATCACTTGTGTTCTTGCCAGGCTTAAGTATTGCAATAACTGTAGCTTTTCTCCACAGTTTAGGGATTTTGCAGTGATTGATGCAATTGTTAAATAAGTCCAGGAGCCATTGCTTACTGACAGGACCAAATCTTTTGAGTTGCTCAATGCAGATGTCATCAAGACCTGCCGCCTTGCCATTTTTGCATTTGTTCAGCGCTCTATTTAGATCTTCCATAGCAAACCGGTTAGACAGAATGCTGTTTTCCTGATTAGCCAGATTTTCCTCTTTTTGTTTTGATCTACATCCAGCTTCACCTGGTTTGCTGCTCTCCACGAGCTGGCTTGCAATTTGATTTGCTGAAACATTGCTATGTACTGAGGTCTTCGTTGTATCATTACTGAGGTGTTTAAGATGAATAATCTTGAGCTAATGCCATATTTAATATAGGCTACAGATTGTTTCTAAATTCCCATTACAGACTTTGAGGGCTTGTAGTATGGACCAAGACGGTTAAGTTTAGCATAGGAACTTGTGCCCGGAAGCGTACCGTCTTCCCGCTTTCCGCAATAACCACCACAGCACACGTTCAAATCTCCCGAATTTTCGGCCGTTGTCCAATTTAGGAACACCCTGTATTGTTGTTCTCAAAGGGAGACAAAAATAAATCTATCATTTTACCTGAAGCACTGACTCGTCTTGGAAAGGAAATCAATTACTATTTAATAATTTACGAAAATAATATCTGCGTTGTGAACCTCCGTGGCTTAGGCGGCAGCACGCCGGCCTCTCACCGCGGGTCAGTGGTTCAAATCCCGGTCACTCCATGTGAGATTGGTTTAGGGGCTGCGACAACATGGTCATGTAGCCCCGTGTACATTGGGTGTGAGTAGAATCTGACTGATAACCGGTGTTAATTGTGATGACTGTATTAGTGTGTGTATCTGTTTTTTAATTCAAGTAAGGACTGCAACTTTGAATATTTCAAAAAGTTACTACTTTTGCCGCCAAACGCCACCGTCAACGTCTACTAGACCTAGTTCAGAACTTAGCTACTAGACGCCACCGCAGTCGACTCTTGGCAACGAAGGTAGAAACCTAAGAGCATTGTTTACATTCTTAACCTATCCAATTTAGCTTCACACAGGTGTAATTAGTGAAAGGTTCTTTAACATGCCATAAATCTATGTCATGGGACCGCCGGCTTTACTTCCCCTCCGAAGGAAGGCATACTGAGGGATTTTTAACGCTCTTAAAAAATCCGACGTCTTCGGCCGGGTTTGAACCCGCTATCTTGGGCATAGAAGCTCAGCATGCTACCAACTACGCCACCGAAGCCGCTAAAATGTGAGATTTGTACTGGACAAAGCGGAGGCCGACAGTTTTTTCTCCGGGTACTCCGGTTTTCCCTGTCACAAATTTCATTCCAGCAACACCCTCCACTGTCATTTCATTTCATCTGTCATTCATTTAATCAATTCCTCGAGGAAGTGGTACAGGCTTCGGCAGCTGGCACAGTTCATATCCTCGCCGCTAAATGGGAGCTTCATTCCTTTCCCTGACCCAGTTGGTCGACTGGAAGCAGGCTGTGGATTTTCAATATCTGCGTTTCCCTTCCTCCAGACATTAGGTTTGCCTCCCCCTTACCTCTGCCCCTGAGAAAATCCACTGCAAGAAACACTGGTCCCAATGTTACCTAAGATAGTAACACGAATGGCATGGCATTGCAGGGAAATAACGTAACCACCCTGACCAGGATTGAAGTCAGAATATTGCGATAATAAGAGCCCGGATGAGCCCCGATGAGGCTAATGGTCTCTCGTAAGATGTTTGGAGACCCAGGAAGTGGCAGTCTCTTAGACTACTCATCAGATAGCAGATACACATTTACATACAGTATACCGCCCAGTACATTTGCACGTGTTGTAAGGAGCAAATTGAATCCCCGGCTACATTAACATAATGTGTTTAAAAGTGAATTAACTGTGGGGGCTGGCGTGACGAGTGTGACGGTCCATGACTCTCCAACTAGACATTATCCTTTCAATTGTGGGTCAAATAAGTCTCACTATAAATCCTTCTCTATGCCAACCTCATCAGATTAGATATCAAGAAATTCCACTTCCTGGTGTAGCGGCTAGCACGTTTGGCTGTCGCCCCGGAAGTCCGGGTTCCATTCCAAGAAATTTAGTTGTGATATGAGAACTGGAAAGGGGTACACTCAGCCTCTTGAGGCAAAGCTGAGATAATGTGGGTTCGATTCCCACCTCAGCCATCTTGGAAGTGTTTTTCCGTAGTGTCACACATCTGTCGCAGGTAAATGTCGGGATGGTTCCTAACTTAAGTTGTTGTTGTTGATTCTTTAAGGGCTTTGCAGCATCGTAGTCATGTCGCAAGGTGTATTTGGTTGTAGGCTATGTATAATTTATCTGATAACCTGTGTCACTGTATTGTCTGTACTAGTGTGTGTGTGTGTGTGTTTGTAATTATGGTAGAATTTAGGTAGGAAGCGGCAATGGGCCATGGTACCATCCCGGAATTTGCCTGGAGTTTGGCTGAGGTAGGAATAGAACCCTCCTTTTCTCAGTTTTGCCTAACGAGGCTGAGTGTACCCCATTCCAGCCCTCAGACCAGAATTAAATTTCTTGCCAGAGTAGGAAATTGAACCCGGGACACCGCTGTGGCAGCCAAGAATGATAAGAACTACTCAACGAGGCGGACTTCTATCTTATGGCTACGGCCACGGCCTCTTCCTTCCCCATCCTAGCCTTAATTACAAATATACATACTTCTAAAGACTCCACAATAACACAGGTTATCAGACAAATTCTACACTACCCAGGTACATGGGGCTAAATAAGCACGATGTCCAAGCCCTTCAAATAAAACACTATAACAGGAAATTGATTGATTCGATTGATTGATTTTATTTTCACGGCTACACTTAGAGCTTAAGAGCTCCTTTATAGTAGCGCCCTACATAAAATAAGATTAGGGCTTATAAAAATAAAACATTTCACTTACATTCACAATATAAATAATCATAGTCTTACTATTATAGTAACAAAAAGATAGTAACAATACAATAAAGATAATAATACTAATGATAATGGTAAAATTATATACAAAAGAGTGAGAGTACGTACAGACTATCAGCCCGAAAAACAAACACCATATACTGTACAAGAAAAGCTATTGAAGTAGACAGGTTGTCAGCTATTGTCCTTGTGGAAATGAATGTAACTATGCATGAACGTGGAACAAGGTGTATGTACTGTAATTGAGACTTCAGTTATAGGCTAGACTGGTTTGATGCAGCTTTCCAAGGCTCTCTATCCTGAACTAATTCTTTCATCTCTGCTTACCTATTAAACTCTACATCCGACCAAGGTTGCAGGATCGAATCCTGGCGTAGTCATTTGGCTTTTAGTGGATGCACAAATGTGAGGGAGCAGTGTCAGTAGATTTCCTGGCACTTACAGTGCTTGTCCCCAAACCTTCCTTTCATAACGACGTTTGCAACCCCAGGGTGCCTTGGTATGTGACTACAGACCAATCCCTTATTTCCATTAGCACTCATTACAAACGATCTATCCTCCTCCACTACCTTCAATGTTGACTAATCTAATGTTCATATTCTCCTATAACACCACATTCTTTCTGCTGAAAAAACAGTTCAAGCTTCACTTCCATATAGCACCTTGATCCAGACATAGGCTTACAAAAATTACTTTCTAATACCTAAATAAAATAACGGGTTGGAAGCCATTTTTCAGTGTTGTATTAGTAAATAAAATTTTAAAATGCGTTTCAGTCAGTGAACACGGTTTTACCCAATTGTAATGGGTGCTAGCTATTCCCTAAACCTCAAGGAAATAACATGAATTTAATAAACTCACTTGGATAACAAGTTTCGGTTCGTCAAGCGATCATTATCAGATCCGTTACACTCAGTGTTTAAATCTATGTCTTCGATTATGTGGGTGAAAATATTTACAATGTACTGTATGACAGAATCCTAAAAATTACTCCTAATACTGAAGATAAAGAAACAAGCGCAAAGACCCCTTACAAATTTAAAAAAAATTATTCTTACTTCGTAACTAGTTGCTAAGTAACGATAACTGCTACTACGTTACTATGTTTGATAAGTACCGGTAACTATTACTCCATTACTATTTTGATAAGTCACGGAAACTGTCACTGCGTTACTATTTTTGATAAGTCACGGTAACTGTCGTTTCGTTACTATTTTTGATAAGTCACGATAACTGTCACTGCGTTTCTATTTTGATAAGTCACGGTAACTGTCACTTCGTTACTATTTTGATAAGTCACGGTAACTGTCACTTCGTTACTATTTTGATAAGTCACGGTAACTGTCACTTCGTTACTATTTTGATAAGTCACGGTAACTGTCACTTCGTTACTATTTTTGATAAGTCATGGTAACTGCCACTTCGTTCCTATTTTGATAAGTAACGATAACTGTCACTTCGTTACTATTTTGATAAGTCACTGTAACTGTCACTTCGTTTCTATTTTTGATAAGTCACGCTAACTGCCAGTTCGTTCCTATTTTTGATAAGTCACGGTAACTGCCACTTCGTTACTATGTTTGATAAGTCACGGTAACTGCCACTCGTTACTATTTTGAAAAGTAACGATAACTGTCACTTCGTTACTATTTTTGATAAGTCACGGTAACTGTCACTGCGTTACTATTTTGATAAGTCACGGTAACTGTCACTTCGTTACTATTTTGATAAGTCACGGTAACTGTCACTTCGTTACTATTTTGATAAGTCACGGTAACTGTCACTGCGTTACTATTTTGATAAGTAACGATAACTGTCACTTCGTTACTATTTTTGATAAGTCACGGTAACTGTCACTGCGTTACTATTTTGATAAGTAACGATAACTGTCACTTCGTAACTATTTTGATAAGTCACTGTAACTGTCACTTCGTTTCTATTTTTGATAAGTCACGGTAACTGCCACTTCGTTCCTATTTTTGATAAGTCACTGTAACTGTCACTTCGTTTCTATTTTTGATAAGTCACGGTAACTGCCACTTCGTTACTATTTTTGATAAGTCACGGTAACTGTCACTCGTAACTATTTTGATAAGTCACGGTAACTGTCACTACGTTACTATTTTTGATAAGTCACTGTAACTGTCACTTCGTTTCTATTTTTGATAAGTCACGGTAACTGCCACTTCATTCCTATTTTTGATAAGTCACTGTAACTGTCACTTCGTTTCTATTTTTGATAAGTCACGGTAACTGCCACTTCGTTACTATTTTTGATAAGTCACGGTAACTGCCTCTTCGTTACTATTTTGATAAGTCACGGTAACTGTCACTTCGTTACTATTTTTGATAAGTCACGGTAACTGCCACTTCGTTCCTATTTTTGATAAGTCACTGTAACTGTCACTTCGTTTCTATTTTTGATAAGTCACGGTAACTGTCACTGCGTTACTATTTTGATAAGTCACGGTAACTGTCATTTCGTTACTATTTTGATAAGTCACGGTAACTGCCACTTCGTTCCTATTTTTGATAAGTCACTATAACTGTCACTTCGTTTCTATTTTTGATAAGTCACGGTAACTGCCACTTCGTTATTATTTTTGATAAGTCACGGTAACTGCCACTTCTTTCCTATTTTTGATAAGTAACGGTAATTGCCGCTTCGTTCCTATTTTTGCGAAGTAACGGTAACTCTAAGTTAGTTACCTTTAAAAAGTAACTTACCCGAACCTGGTTTATATCCTCTGTTAACTGTCAAACTGAGGCAGATGACCTCGCTGTTTCGCCCTTTCAAGCAACAATTACTAACTGTCATATTGAAGGTGGCGTGTCAATGAGGATCTCCCTGCTGGTCGAGTCGCGAGTCCATTGCTCCTCTTGGGCCCCAAGCACGCGCCAAGCCGCCAGCCCACACAATGGACCCTTTGTCTCAGACAGTCATTTGTTCAGCTGTTTATTCTATTTAAATCACAATCAAATGGTTCGGCTGCCATAACGAAAAGAGACGCATAAGAACGACCTGAAGACTTATGAGCTGCCGCATTAATAATGCGATGAATATGAGGTCGTGCCAACCAGTATTGCAAATACTGACAAGGGACGGCATATTAATGCGCGCCTCAAGGCGTCTTAGAAGCAACGTCTTCTGTTGATCTTGGGGATCGTCTTCATCTCGAGTCGTGCCCTCCGGTAGAGCTGCCTTCAACCTTACCGTGGAGACACATTAAGCTTGCCACTGGAGGCAGCCTATAAAACTAAAGAATGTCTGATAGTATCACTATGTTAGGTAATATGTTAAAATGAATCTTTAGATAATCAAGATAACAACTAGCAAGAATTAATTCTAATTTGTCGCACCGATCCTTAGTGAATAGATAATGTAGTTTTATTATGCTGAACATGGTCTACTTCTCAGAACACCTCTTATTCACTCGATTTGAAACGCAATCGGCAATTCATCTTATCTTCGTGTTCATTCGTAGCGATATGGTCCTAATCATACTGTATTTAATAACTTTCCTTATTGACCATTTAATCTAAATGAATTACCAAGAGGTAACAATGGAGCAAGACCATAATTACATATTCCAACCTATGTAAGTTTTAATTACAGGAATTTATTCGTATATATCCTTCGTAACGTATTTTTTAATCCTTTTCATTCCTTATCCTGAATTAGTTCCTGACCTTTAGTACAACTCATTTTGCCTACAGGAATCACTCCACAAATAGCCTTTATTTATCACAAAGAAAACTCACTTCATACCCTGTTGATAATCTGAAGATATTTTAAGAACACATTTTTAGACTAATTTATAGGAATATACTAATACCAACTATTTAAATACATGTCATTTTTGCCAAATTAGTTTCATTAACATCAAATTAAAGCCCACATTTATTACAGATCTGTTTTTAACTATTTTTATTAACATTTTAATTGAAACCCCAATTAAATATTAACAACTAAGCTTTTCTTGTAATTATTTTCTTTAACGCTGAAGAAGGGCATAATATGGAGAAACTGGTACATTTCATTACTTAATATACATTAACTTAATATAGTTGACTAAGGTGAAATATATTTATTAAATACCTATTGGTATTTCATTTAGTACATGTCCATTAGAAGTCATGTTGTTGTTGTTAATGTTGTTGCTATAAACAGTGAAAGTAGTGTATTCACCATGTTGGTTAAATCATTAACCAAAGTGTTCCGCATTGACTTATATTCAAATAGGGGTTGATGCCATCGCTGTTCCGCCCCTTAAAACCTCAATAACTAACTACATTCAAATAATAAAATTATTAACGATATCCGCCTTCAGTCAATATTTAAACGTCACAAAACTTGTACATGTTTCAAGCCTCAGTGGGATCTTCTTCAGCAAGAAATGGTTAAGGGGGCTATTGCACCACTCACAGCCATCACTGCATGGTTATGATTCAAAACTATCTACTTAGGTTATTTTTCAATGTAATTTCATGAAATTATGTAAACCAAGAAAGGAGACTTTGTTTGCTTGACATTGGTGGGGGTTATCAATAAGATGCATTCGCTCGAACGGGGTGTCCTTTGAAGGATGTGACTAAAGGGTACGATGGTTTGAGTGTGGAAGGCGGGTCTTTACGAATATGTGTACGTTCGATAGTTTTTTAATTTTCGTTAATACACAATTTGCAAAATCAAAATGAACTTTCTTTTAAGTAGGTACTTTGATTATACGTTTAAAAAAACTTCTTCCGTAGATTAATTTTTGGAAGAAGTCATCCTGTGTAGCATTCTCTTGATTTCAGAAATATATTACCCAAATAAATCAGAAACCCCTATGGACGTCAAATTGGCAGGTGAAACGATAAAGGAAGTGAGATAGTTCTGTTACTTAGGAACCATATTAAATAGTGATGGAC
This sequence comes from Meconema thalassinum, assembly GCA_946902985.2. Classification (NCBI taxonomy): domain Eukaryota; kingdom Metazoa; phylum Arthropoda; class Insecta; order Orthoptera; family Tettigoniidae; genus Meconema; species Meconema thalassinum. Next base: position 675,860,062 of record OX336388.2, read on the forward strand.
GAAGCAAAGAGGATATAAAAAGTAGGTTGGATCAGGCAAGGAAAGTTTTTCTACAGAAACGGAATCTGTATTAGAAAGGCAATTTCGAAAGCCTTTTTCTGAAGCGTGGCACTATATGGAAATGAAACTTGGACTGTTGGTGCAGCAGAAAAGAGGAGAATTGAAGTGTTTGAAATGTGGTGTTACAAGAGAATAATGAAGATCAGATGGTAGATAGAGTAACAAATGAAGATGTATTAAGACGAGTGGACGAGGAGAGATGTTTCTGGCGACTGTTAAAGAGAAGAAGGAATCAAGGAAGCTTGTAGTTTAACGTGACCGTTAATCTCGCGATCATAAGCCACGGGACCTCCGTTTTACGTGGAAACCGAACCACAGGGCATGGCATTTCACATCGAAAATCTCACATGCATTGACCGGGAATCGAACCCGGTCCGCCTTGGAGAGAGGCATACAGCTTGACCGCTACGCCACCACGCCCCTGTTAAAGAGAAGAGATATGTTGTTAAGACACGTACTAAGGCACCCAGGAATAGAAAACTTAGTTATGGGAGGAAGAGTCAACGACAAGAACAGTAGGGGTAGACCAAGGAATATGTAAAACGGATTGCCTTGGTTGTAAGGTGTGGTAGTAATTTAAAGAACAAAATATTAGCTCAGTACAAGGGGGCTTGGACAGCTGCATTAAACCCATCAAAAGACTGAAGACTCAAACACACACTTTTTCTGCTTCTGGTGCTGGAGTATGGGACAGTAAAATGTTTTTTTTTCTAGTGCGCTGTGTTGGGCGTTACATCGAACAAGGCAGAGAGAGAGAGGGGGGGGGGGGTGATTAATTTTGGACGTCCAATCAGGACGGGGGTTATTAATAATTATTACAACATGTTGCAAAGAGGAGTGGGGTTAAATTTCAGACGTATTTGCGAACGTATTTTATGGAAGAGCCCTAGTCTGTTGTTGTCTTGTGTATATTGAACCCTACGGTATTAGGCTTACTGGTGTCGACCCTGGATCTCTGGAAAAATGACAACAGACTAGAGATGCCAGCGAGAAACGAACCCAAGGTCATTGAGGGAGTTTAAGCCATAAAAACTCCTAGAGAGAGGACACAGTAAATCACTGTTGGGATATAAACAAATTCTGACATTCTTTGATAACATAATGTAGAAAATATTAGCAGAATACGGCAGTATTGGGCTGTAAAATGCATTCAATTCTGGACTTAGCGCAGAAAGTTGGAACTCTTGACAGGATGCAAATGAGGCTGGAATATAGGCATGTTTTCGTGGCGCCACGCCAGTCCCTGGGATCTATTTACACTGTCTGAGAGAAGGGAGGACAGTAATATATGGTCAAGTGAATCCCCTTCACATGAGAGGAAGCCCAGTGGAGTGGGAATCGGCCAGAATAATTTCATGATTACTCGTGATTGGAGTAACTCAGAGACATGAGGATTGCACCTACGTGAATGAATTGCAAGGAGGCTAATTATCAAGTCGTCAAACATCGAAATCGAGGCAGATTTAACGTAACGCGCAAGTACACTGGAGGAATGAGCTCAGCGCAATACTATGACCATGTCATTGGGGAAGAACCACTGACGCGGTTTGGGGACGCGCTGGCAAAGGCAATTAATATTAATTAATTGACCGATCGATCCTCGTGCACACAGACAGATATGTAATCAGCGAGGCAAGATGGACCAGGAAAACGTAATTTCAAGACCAAAGAAGCACGGAGAGAGGAGATGAAGCTCCAAGGAAATTTTAGGCCTACTTTTCGGCTCCAAACAGATATAAGGTCAGTGGAGCAGGCAGTCGAGGTCAGTTGAACCATATTCTAGTGTGGCGCGCACGTCGCCCGAGTCCAGAGAGAGGGGCGCGCGCACTTTAACATGGTTAGTGTTCAGCATTATATTAACCATGCAGTGTAAGGCACAAGTGAGAACAATTAATAAGGACAGTCGTGCCATACTTTTATAGTCGGCATTACAAGTGATTAATATTGAGTACGCAGTAAATGTACAGTGTGGTGTACAAGTTAAGACAATGTCATATTAGGTCAATCGTACCTCATGACGATGAGATATTATGTGGTATCATAAAGATGTACGTGGAACTGTCCAAGGCTTTGTTATAAGCAGATCATTCAAGGAGACTGTAAGTTCGGCCGAAGGACAATTGAAAGTGGTAATTGTACAAGTACAATGTACAATGGACGAGCGCATTATATAAGCTATTTGTTAGACATAATAATAGGATGTCGAACTGCGCAGGTATAAACTTTTGTTATACGGGTGATGCATTTTCGCAGCGATACCACTTTAATTAATGTTCAGGACGATATGGAAGTATATCTATGCTATATCGGGAAATTATCAAAGGATAGGAATTGACAGACACTGGGGACCGCAGGAATCGTCAGGCAGTGTATCGAGATTTTCGAACGAGATACGGGGGGTATTCGTGGAGGAAAGATCTTCAACGCCAGCATTTCTGAAATTCTGCAAAGAAGCGTCAACCAGTAAGAAATGTATATAGTGATCGTGTGATTTTAGTGACGGTTATTTAAAGATGTGTAAATTACCAGTGTAATAATTAATATAACGTGTCTTGTGGAAAAGGAAGCGATAGCTTCGACATGAAGAAGCAAAGTGCAGTATGTTTTGTAATGGAAAAATTATGTAAAATGTGTGTGGAAAGTGTAATAATACCTTGCTAATTTGCAAATGATGGCGGGCATTAACGGAAAGAATGTGTGGTCGGAGCCTCCGGATTAGCTAATGTAAGTACCCAAAACCATGATTTTGTAGTGAATGTGTAGTCCACTGTATGTTGAGTAATTTCAAAAATTGTAGAATATGCCAATGAGAGTCAAATTTGGGAGGTAGAACCTTCAGATATTAATGTTGTGTTGATTTTAGTCAAGTTGAGATGTCTTTGTACATCATTGTGTGGATAAATCTTTACCACTAATGTAGAATTGGCAACTGAGTTAAATAGAAAGTTAACGTAACGAACACGGATGTTCGGTTATTGATTATATAAATACGGTTACGTTGTTTCGGAGTAGGGGAAATTTATGTCAGTAATAATAATAATAAGAATAAATACATCAGGGAGAATGTTTGTAAGCAAAATATAGGCTAATTTGAATAACTGTGTATCCAAGCAGTAGTATTACAAGTGATGGGCCAAGCAAAGGAATTTAATATCAGAGTATCTTATGATAATGGAAATAAATATGCAAGGAGATAGGAAATGGAAGTGTTTAATAGTGAATTGAATCGCAGCTTGATGAATAAGCTTATAAGAGTAATTGGTAGAGATTATCTTATTAATTAAAGGACGAGATCTTCTCACAATGGTCAAGGAAACCAGGCAGTCTAATCAACGTGTGAAATTTCGTATAGCCAAGGGCATACGGAGAGGTATTATTGCAATCGAGCGTATTTAGTGAGGAAACTCTAGCTCTGAGTATTGCTATGAAACGTTCCGGGTTCGAATCCAGTGGTGTATGGGAGGATAACATGGACAACTCAGCATGACAAATGATATCGACCGAGAACTGGCTATTGTGTGAATAAATTCAGCTCCTGGGAGTGAATTTGGACGGTAGGAAGTTGTGTCCTGACCGTTTCTTTGACAAAAAGATGCCGGCTATTCCAAATCGACGTGTGTTTGATGAATCTCGTTTCCTTCATATAATTGTAAATGGACCTGTTGAGGCCAGCTATTAATGTCCTAACGATAGGAAAAAATGCTTAAACAATTCACTATTCCGTCTTGCATTCAGTATGAGTTCGGTCATATGTGTTGTGTGGGTCACTAAGACGGCACTATTGTGTTTGAAGCCACGGGCTAATGCTTCGAAAGGAAAGGGACGTGAGGGGAGTGACGAGCATCTTGTTACCGCCCGCCATCGGAGGCCCAATACATTCAGGAAGGGTCGGGGGGAAGAGACCATACCCTACCCAGGCTTGGTAGGGAAAATCTATGAAACCCTGTGAGTTATAAAAGAATCATTGTAGTAGTGTATAATGAATTTGTGTGGTTTGAGACACATTGATAATTAAGAATCATCCTGATAACTTAATATTTGGCAAATTTATGAGAGGTTAAAAGTTGCATTTTTATACTGACATTGTCACCTATTTCCGAAGGTGGATACCAGATGTCCCATAAAATCCCACCCGACATAGCGGTAACGGAATCATTATGAAAGTACACTCATTACGACATACAGTGGAGCTACAAAAAGGGTAGAATTACAAGTAACAGTGGAGTTGCAAGTAAATCTGATGTGCAACACATAAATTGGTTAATGCATGGTAGAGCATTTTGGTGGGAAGAGAAATACAGAACATAATGGTACGCATAGTGTAAAGTAAAAATGTGTTGAATAAGTAACTAGATTGTGAAATTAGAGTGGTCACAATAAGTGACGTAAGATTGTAAGAACAGTTGTGTGTGTATTTTACCAGTCCATCAGCCCACTCGAGAGTGAATTTCATGTTAATCTCATGGTAAATAATTCAATAATCATTTGGATTTGCGAGGATAAAATGCGAATAATAGTGGATTGAAGGAATAAGTTTTTCATTGTTTTTGTGTATTATTGTTGGGATTGTGCTTTTGTTTGTGTGAAGCCATGATTTAAAGCTCAATTAAAGTCTTTAGAATAGAGTTGTGTCTTATTATAGTAGAGTTGATACCTCTTAGTCTCAGATCAAAAATATGCAACTGCTCACTGGGTGAACGGTACACGCCTGAGGACTGATGCTAGCTGGAGGCAGAAGCATGTTTTCCATGGAAATTGTTCACATGGGTACATGGGAAATGGTGCCCTGTACAGTGATTTGAGCTAAAGGTACAACTTAAGTCGGTCAAGATCTGGTGTAAACAACTCTATTAACGCAACGAATAAAACGAAGTAGGAGAAGGACCGCACCTAAATTTAGGTAAGCTCCGATACAAACAAACATACATTTTGATAAACACCATATACTTATCATGGTCCAGGCAACTTGGGGCGGTATTATTCTATCATGGAATCGCCTGATTGGTGCAGTGTGTGTATATCTTTGCAATGCACACCCTGAACTATGATAATCTCTCATCTATTTATCATGGCGAGGCCCAAGGTGGGCATTCGGCAGTAAAACCGAATCCTTGGATGGTTTCTGCGATGTCTTGCGATGGATAACCTTGTCCTATGATGATCACATAATATTTATCATGGCGCCCAACGTGGGGTCAGTTGAAAACACTGGTCACCATAGGCGCTTGATCTCATAATATTTATCATGGCACCCAAGGTTGTAGAGCTTATGGGATTTACGGAAACCCCATATATTTTATGGTATTTCATGGGGAAAACCATACTAATTATTTTTTTGCCTCAAACTGTGTTTGAGCGATTTATGAGTTTAGTAGGCATTTGAAGTAACGCAGAGTTTCTCTATTGAGAAGATAAGTGCCGAAGGGTACGAGCGCAACACACCCAATTCACAATTTATCCGAAATCCAAATTTTAAGTACAATCTTACAATGTGTGTACAGTGTCTTGAATTTCTCTTCAAAACGAATCCATACATGTATCCGTGAAGCCTGCCTATATCTCAAAGGGAATTGTAGTACGGAATGGCTGGTACGGAAAGAATATTGCAAGGCATTGCAGAGTTAAGACAGCATTTTGACGCTGTCAATGAACAAAATAAGCAGGAAGCCATGGCTTTCCAGGATGAAATAAATAATCGTTAAGGTGCCAATCAGGTGGCAATTAATGCAAATCAGGTTGCAATGAACAATGACCAGATTGAATTGAGTAATCGATTAGATGCCGATCAGTTGGCAATTAACAACAATCAAGCTGAAATATATGCTAAGTTAGGTCAAATGCAAGAAACAATTAGGACCGAGGTAACTGAAACCGTTGTAAGCATTATATCAGAAATGCAGGTTAAGCCGAAGAACGTTTAGAGTCGATAGAAGCGAAACTCGAAAGTAATTTGCAGGCGTGTAAGCACGCGCAGGTTGAAACCAACAGCAGGTTAGATGCGCTGTCGAATGACATTAAGGATATACAAATCCAAAATGAGGCGAAACTCGAACGCCAAGTGAAACAGTTTTCCGAATTTACTAGAACGGTAGATCAGAGATTAGAAGAGAACGATAGTAAATGGGATGAAAAGTTGAAAAGTTATGCTAGAGCGATTAACGGTGATTTAAAGAAGCAGGATCAGAACATATTAGACCAATGTCAGGAAATAGGAGAAATTATGGCTATCGCTAACGAAAGTAAAGAGCTGGTAGGCAACGTAAAAGGTCAGGTGAGCAAAGTTCAGCAAGAACTGGACCAAATTCAAAGCGACATTTTTATAGTTAACAAAAGACAAGAGGAAAACAGAGGGGAAATCGCCAAGTTCAGAATTGAAATAGCAAAGGTCAATGGACATATCCAAGAGGAAATCAAAGGGCTTAGAGAAAAACTCGAAGTGAGAGAAGGCCAAAAGACAGAGGCAAGCGACAAGACCCTTGCTCAAATAAAGCAAGACGTAGAAGTTGAAATCTCCCATATCAAGCAAATCCTGAAGGAAGATAAGAGGAAAATATTTCAAGTGGCAGAAGAAAACCGTGATAGGCTAAGCAGAATAGAACAAGAAGTACTCGCTCGATTGGAAAAAGCAGAGATGCCCCACAATCAAATGGAGACTAGGATAATGGCACAGGAGGAAACCCTAATGAAAGATCCTAAGTCAAGTGAAGGCAGCGTGGAAGATATGAGGAAAAACAAGTGGGCAGAATTAGAAACCCAACCTATAATAAGGAATGCTACAGGGCCAGGCGAAAGTGCATATATGACGCCAGGTGCACCGATTGCAGCTTCTACGCCGCAAGAAAATGCTATTCACAACCAAATCTCTAATTGCTCTAATTAGAGCAAGCGAGGAAAAACCAAGAAAGTTCTCAGGTAGCCATTGTAATATGACACCGAAGTATTGGTTGAAAGAGGTGTTCGAATATCTGAATGATGCGCGGATACCACAAGAGAGCAGGCTACGAGCCATAGAGAAATTGACGGAGGGAGAATGTGCGTTATGGTTTCGCAGTTTCCGTTATACCTTCGATACAGTCGAAGAGTTCCGGGAAGCATTTCTGAAGCGATACTGGGATCCGAGCACTCAACAGAATTTACGACTGGATTTGTACTCGAAAAGATACAGTACCAACAATCCAACAAAATACGCTGAGTTTTTCGTATCTCAGGTGTGTATATTCAAGGAGCTAGATCAAGCCCCTAGCGAGTTAGAGCTATGCATTGCTATTGCCAAACAACTTCCTTATGAAATTCAAAGGCTGCTGATTTCGGCAAATGCAAAACAGCAATGGAAATGGAGGCAGTTCTTAGGCAACTGGACCTCACAACATCCAATAATATGCGTCAGAATCGAACCGTGGAACAGGTACACGTGACCAACATGCAGACTGACCAGTACAAAGCTCCGAAAAATAATAAAGCTACTAGCACCGAAACGTTAAATTCCAACGGACATCAATGGGAACATGAACCCAGAAGATGGCAACCGAAATATAAAGGAAACGCCGGTAGCGGAAGAGGAGGCCGAAATTCTTGGAATCAACAGAATACAAGGGGTAGATCATACCAAAATAATGGAGGAAACAATGACCAAGAAGGCAACAATCGAAATTGGAGACCCCAGGAAAGATGGCGTAACTTTGATGACGAGGAAGAGGAACGTTATCACGCTTCACTGCAATACCTCGATGAAAGGGGAGAAGAACCCAAGAAACAGCAAGTGCGCTGGGAGGAAGCTATTCAAAATAGGACGTCACCAGACAGATATGGAGACGGGGCCAAAAGTTTGGAATTACAGCGCAGTGAACAGGAGAGAAGAAACTCTAACGGGACTGGCGCTGTAGAGAAAAAAACACCAAAATTGGATGATTTTGAGAATGATGGATGGAATGCAGTCAACATTATTAATTGGATAGCTAAACCTGAAGAATTAATCGAGGTTACAGGAGGATCACAGGTCATAGTCTAAAGAGAATTGCCCATTATTATAGTTAAAGTGGCAGGGTTGAATGTAAGAAGTCTTTTGGACACAGGCTCAATTGTGTGTCTCATGACACAAGCTTTGTATAATGAGATAGCGCAGAGAGAAAACGTTTTGAAAATACCTATCTCAAGTGTCAAAATAAAGGGTGTCATTCCTGACAAGACGATGATATGCAAATATCAGGTATTCCCAGACTCACAGATAGGAGGCTCGATATTTTCACAGTTTTCTACTCGTAAGCAAACTGCCTTTTAATCTCATTATTGGGGCGGAGATGATAAGGGAATACAGAGTGGTAATAGACTTATCACAGGACAGAGTCATGTTCCATGTGAACGAGGAACCCGAAGGCTTAAAGGTCTCACTCACACAGAATGAACCAGGGACAGATGAACAAGTATGGCATACATACAAAGACATGACTGAGGAGGAAGTGTTAGCTATTGAGCATTTAGAAGACGAACTGCAAACACTAGCCGCAGACATGGAGAAGGATCTGGAACCCGAACTGGAATACTGTATTTTGGAAAAATTAAAGAAGCGAAAATTGGTCCAAGAGATAAAGAAAATTTAAAGAAATTGTTATTGGAACAGAAGGAAGTCTTTGACTCGAGACCTGGTCGTATAAAGAACTTCACTTATGCATTCCAAGTTAACGACTGGACACCATTTAGGCAGAAACCCTACCCTATTGCCGAAAAGCACTATGCTAAGGTCAAAGAAGCAATTCAGGAGATGTTGAAGGCCGGTGTTATTGAGAAGACATCTACGCCTTACGTAAGTCCATTGGTGATCGTACCCAAGACACACAGGACTGTCAGAGTGTGCCTGGACTTGAGAAATTTAAATAGGAGGGTGATACCGGAATTTGACCAAGTGCCACCTATTAAGGAGTTCCTCAAGAAGTTTGAAGGAAAGACCATATTTAGGAATTTAGGCATCACGTCGAGTTTTCACCATATCGAATTGGAAAAGAAAACTAGTCTATTGACAGGATTTATATTTGATCAATAAACATACTCATTTTTAAGGCTTCCCTTCGGTTTGAAAACAGCTGGTTCGGCTTTGATAAGAGCATTAGACCGCAATCTACCGGAAGAAGTTAAAGAGAGTACCATCAGGTACGTAGATGACATTCTACTCACATCGGAATCTCTGGAAGAGCACATGAGAGACCTGAAGAATTTGCTGGATAACCTTAGAGAAGCTAATTTTAAGGTTAATATAAAGAAATCGCACTTCTGTTAGAAGGAATTTAAATTCCTAGGGCATGTTATCGATGAAAATGGAGTCAGGCCAAACCCAGAGAAATTAGAGGTAATTCGAAATTTTCCTCGACCCACAAAAGTTCAGCACGTCCGACAGTATTTGGGAGTTATTGGATTCTTTGCTAACCACTGCCCAAACTACACTGCGACTGTGGCACCCCTGCAAGATCTATTGAAGAAAGGCGGCAGGTGGAATTGAACGGAGCATTGTCAAGAAGCATTCGTGAGGTCTAAACAAATGCTTTTGGAATACGTGAAGCTGGGATACCCTGATTATACCCAGAAGTTCATAATACAGACGGATTCGTCACTTGTTGGAATAGGGGCGATGCTATTCCCCGAAAATGTTGATAAGCCTGAGGAGAAAGTTTTTATTGCCTTTATAAGTAGGAGATTGAAGGCCCACGAGAAGAATTACACGGTTACAGAGATAGAGTTGCTCGCAATTCTGTACGCGTTACAGTCCTGGCGCAAACTCGTGTATGGGTTTCAAATCGTCCTTAGAACAGACCATAAAGCTTTAACATTCTTGTTAAAGACAGATTTGTCCAGTCAGAGGTTGACAAGATGGTCCCTGTATATTCAACAGTTCAATGTGGAAATAGAATACTGTCCAGGGAAAGAGAACGTAATACCGGACATGCTAAGCCGATATCCGAGAGAAGAGGAAACTCTAGCTGTCGAGATAGAAAATCGAGATCAGAAGACCTTAGATGACTTGAAGAATCTTACCACCCTACAACGTGAAGATCCTTGGATAAAGATTATGATTGACTACTTCGAGGGACACTTAGCAAGGGGAACTGCAATATACAGAGAGGCAGAGGCGTTATCAACAGACTACTTGTAGTACAATCAGATGCTACACAAGTGGAGTGATATAGAACATACCCGCCAGAGAATTGTTATCCCTGCATCTTTACAGAGGAGATTGGTGTGGCTAGCACACAGAGCGTTTGGACATCCCGATATAGATAAGATAACTGCCCTACTGAAAGAAGCATTCATTTGGCGAAGTTAAGAGAAATTGTAAGAAATGCTATTAGGACTTGCGATTTGTGCCAAAGGGTAAAGCCAAATACCTTTTTAATGAGACAACGACCCATTCCATTGTTACCAGAGAAGCCAAGGCAGCTAATGAGTGCAGACAACTTTGGACCACTACCTAGGGCACGTAGAGGCAATAGACATATTTTTGTAGGCATGGATGTGTTTTCAAAAATGGTGGTATTATGCCCCATACAGAAGACCAGCCCGAAGCAGGTGCTAAAGGGATTGAAAGAGAGAGTTATTCCGGTACTTGGGAAACCGGATAACTTACTCTCAGATCACGGGACCTGATTTACTAGCGCAGAATTTCGTCGGAAATTGGCAAATCTAGGAATTAGCCAGATTCTATCTACCATTCGCCATCCTGAGGCCATCCCCGTTGAACGCGTTATGATAGAGATCCAAAATATATGAAAATCCACTGTTCAGAGGAGAATTGGAGATTGATCGACGTCTAGGAAATCATAGAGTACTGCATCAATAATACTGTGCACGAAGCGACAGGTCAAGTGCCCGTGACTCTACATCTTGATCAAAAACCGGAGAGGCCATGGACCGGTGTATTCCATTACATGTAGACGCGCAGCCAGGACGAGAATTGAGGATCCAGCGAACCTTCGAATATCTCCAAGCACAGGCTGAAAGACGCCAGAGAAGAAACCGTGCGAAGTGATATCATCGACCGCTACTCATTGGGGAAAAAGTTTTGGTTAAGAGGCCAGCCAGTTCAGATCCAGAAGCACGTAAATACAAGAAGTTCAATTTTGGATATCACGGCCCGTTCGAAATTATAAGAGACCTACAGAACAATGCATATAGGATAAGGCATTTAGAAACGGGAAACGAGGTCGTTATGAACGCTGCCAACCTCAAAATTTATCATTCACCAGAAGAATTCGACGAACGAGAGGAAGTTGTAGCAGCGCACACCCAAGTGTATGTGGACAGCAAAGTCAGGCAAGCAGACGAATTTGGAGGCTCACGCAGCGAGACGGAAGGAATCCCAAGTAGCTCGCCTATGGAAGGAAGAAGACAGACAGAGTGCAAGTGTCTACAACAACTATACAAAGAAATGGTCGGTTTAGCAGAGGAGGTTGAAGCCTTGAATAAAGCCCTCCGCGAGGACAATGCACGTCCGAGAGCCAACCGAAGAGTGGAAGGGGGAGGTAGATAAACCCACTCGCAGGCAGAAGAGTTGAACGACCGTTTATTGTAAACACTGCGGCGGTCAGGACACAGTCAGCCAGTGACTTAAAGAAGGTCACTTGCAAATGACTTCTATAAGTTTTGCAAGGGGAATATGAACCCTACGGTATTAGGCTGACTGGTGTCGAACCTGGATCTCTGGAAAAATGAGAACAGACTAGAGATGCCAGCGAGAAACGAACCCAAGGTCTTTGAGGGAGTTTAAGCCATAAAAACCCCTAGAGGGAGGACACAGTAAATCACTGTTGGGATATAAAAAATTCTGACATTATTTGATAACATAATGTAGAAAATATTAGCAGAATACGGCAGTATTGGGCTGTAAAATGCATACAATTCTGGACTTAGCGCAGAAAGTTGGAACTCTTGACAGGTTGCAAATGAGGCTGGAATATAGGCATGTTTTCGTGGCGCCACGCCAGTCCCTGGGATCTATTTACACTGTCTGAGAGAAGGGAGGACAGTATTATATGGTCAAGTGAATCCCCTTCACATAATAGGAAGCCCATTGGAGTGGGAATCGGCCAGAATAATTTAATGATTACTCGTGATTGGAGTAACTCAGAGACATGAGGATTGCACCTACGTGAATGAATTGTAAGGAGGCTAATTATCAAGTCGTCAAACATCGAAATCGAAGCAGATTTAACGTAACGCGCAAGTACACTGGAGGAATGAGCTCAGCGCAATACTATGACCATGTCATTGGGGAAGAACCAATGACTCGGCTTGGGGACGCGCTGGCTAAGGCAATTAATAATTTTTAATTGACCGATCGATCCTCGTGCACACAGGCAGATATGTAATCAGCGAGGCAAGATGGGCCAGGAAAACGTCATTTCAAGACCAAAGAAACACGGAGAGAGGAGATGAAGCTCCAAGGAAATTTTAGACCTACTTTTCGGCTCCAAACAGATATAAAGCCAGTGGAGCAGGCAGTCGAGGTCAGTCGAACCATATTCTAGTGCGGAGCGCACGTCGCCCGAGTCCAGAGAGAGGGGCGCGCGCACTTTAACATGGTTAGTGTTCAGCATTATATTAACCATGCAGTGTAAGGCACAAGTGAAAACAATTAATAAGGACAGTCGTGCCATACTTTTATAGTCGGCATTACAAGTGATTAATATTGAGTACGCAGTAAATGTACAGTGTGGTGTACAAGTTAAGACAATGTCATATTAGGTCAATCGTACCTCATGACGAGGAGATATTATGTGGTATCATAAAGATGTACGTGGAACTGTCCAAGGCTTTGTTATAAGCAGATCATTCAAGGAGACTGTATAAGTTCAGTCGAAGGACAATTGAAAGTGGTAATTGTACAAGTACAATGTACAATGGACGAGCGCAATATATAAGCTATTTGTTAGACATAATAATAGGATGTCGAACTGCGCAGGTATAAACTTTTGTTATCCGGGTGATGCATTTTCGCAGGGATACCACTTTAATTAATGTTCAGGACGATATGGAAGCATATCTATGCTATATCGGGAAATTATCAAAGGATAGGAATTGACAGACATTGGGGACCGCAGGAATCGTCAGGCAGTGTATCGAGACTTTCGAACGAGATACGGGGGTATTAGTGGAGGAAAGATCTTCAACACCTGCATTTCTGAAATTCTGCAAAGAAGGGTCAATCAGTTAGAAATGTATATAGTGATCGTGTGATTTTTAGTGATGGTTATTTAAAGATGTGTAAATTACCAGTGTAATAATTAATATAACGTGTCTTGTGGAAAAGGAAGCGATAGCTTCGACATGAAGAAGCAAAGTGCAGTGTGTTTTGTAATGGAAAAATTATGTAAAATGTGTGTGGAAAGTGTAATAATGCCTTGCTAATTTGCAAATGATGGCAGGCATTAACGGAAAGAATGTGTGGTCGGAGCCGCTGGATTAGCCAATGTAAGTACCCAAAACCATGATTTTGTAGTGAATGTGTAGTCCACTGTATGTTGAGTAATTTCAAAAATTGTAGAATATGCCAATGAGAGTCAAATTTGGGAGGTAGAACCTTCAGATATTAATGTTGTGTTGATTTTAGTCAATTTGAGATGTCTTTGTACACCATTGTGTGGATAAATCGTTACCACTAATGTAGAAATGGCAATTGAGTTAAATAGAAAGTTAACGTAACGAACATGGATGTTCGGTTATTGATTATATAAATACGGTTACGTTGTGTCGGAGTAGGGGAAATTTATATCAGTAATAATAATAGGAATAAGAATAAATACATCAGAGAAAATGTTTGTAAGCAAAATATAGGCTAATTTGAATAACTGTGTATCCAAGCTGTAGTATTACAAGTGATGGGCCAAGCAAAGGAATTTAATATCTGAGTATCTTCTGATAATGGAAATAAATATGCAAGGAGATAGGAAATGGAAGTGTTTAATAGTGAATTGAATCGCAGCTTGATGAATAAGCTTATGAGTAATTGGTAGAGATTATCTTATTAATTAAAGAACGGGAACTTCTCACAATGGTCAAGGAAGCCAGGCAGTCTAATCGACGTGTGAAATCTCGTATAGCCAAGGGCATACGGAGAGGTATTATTGCAATCGAGCGTATTTAGTGAGGAAACCCTAGCTCTGAGTATTGCTATGAAACGTTCCGGGTTCGAATCCAGTGGTGTATGGGAGGATAACATGGACACCTCAGCATGACACCTGATATCGACCGAGAACTAGCTATTGTGTGAATAAATTCAGCTCCTGGGAGTGAATTTGGACGGCAGGAAGTTGTGTCCTGACCGTTTCTTTGACAAAAAGATGCCGGCTATTCCATTCGACGTGTGTTTGATGAATCTCGTTTCCTTCATATAAATGTAAATGGACCTGTTGAGGCCAGCTATTAATGTCCTAACGATAGGAATAAATGCTTAAACAATTCCATATTCCGTCTTGCATTCAGTATGAGTTAGGTCATATGTGCTGTGTGGGTCACTAAGACGGCACTATTGTGTTTGAAGCCACGGGCTAATGCTTGGAAAGGAAAGGGACGTGAGGGGAGTGACGAGCATCTTGTTACCACCCGCCATCGGAGGCCCATTGTATTCAAGAAGGGTCGGGGGGAAGAGACCATACCCTACCCAGGCTTGGTAGGGAAAAACTATAAAACCCTGTGTGTTATAAAAGAATCATTGCAGTAGTGTATAATGAATTTGTGTGGTTTGAGACACATTGATAATTAAGAATCATCCTGATAACTTAATATTTGGCAAAGTTATGAGAGGTTAAAAGTTGCATTTTTATAATGACATTGTCACCTATTTCCGAAGGTGGATACCAGATGTCCCATAAAATCCCACCCGACATAGCGGTAACGGAATCATTATGAAAGTACACTCATTACGACATACAGTGGAGCTACAAAAAGGGTAGAATTACAAGTAACAGTGGAGTTGCAAGTAAATCTGATGTGCAACACATAAATTGGTTAATGCATGGCAGAGCATTTTGGTGGGAAGGGAAATACAGAACATAATGGTACGCATAGTGTAAAGTAAAAATGTGTTGAATAAGTAACTAGATTGTGAAATTAGAGTGGTCACAATAAGTGACGTAAGATTGTAAGAACAGTTGTGTGTGTATTTTACCAGTCCATCAGCGCACTCGAGAGTGAATTTCGTGTTAATCTCATGGTAAATAATTCAATAATCATTTGGATTTGCGAGGATAAAATGCGAATAATAGTGGATTGAAGGAATAAGTTTTGCATTGTTTTTGTGTATTATTGTTGGGATTGTGCTTTTGTTTGTGTGAAGCCATGATTTAAAGCTCAATTAAAGTCTTTAGAATAGAGTTGTGTCTTATTATAGTAGAGTTGATACCTCTTAGTCTCAGATCAAAAATATGCAACTGCTCACTGGGTGAACGGTACACGCTTGAGGACTGATGCTAGCTTGAAGCAGAAGCATGTTTTCCATGGAAATTGTTCACATGGGTTCAATATATATGAGTGATTTTCTTAACTTTGAACTGATGGTGTTGCTAAGAAGAATGAAACATGGTATGACTGTGGACAACTCCTTTGCCCTCTGTAATTGTGTGAAAGTGATAATTAATCACATGTAAAAATGCAGGTGGAATCTCGTATTTTCTGCCTATTATAATTGGGCTTGTTTGGCCGACTGAAAAGAAAGCAGTAAATTGTTAATTAAGCAACACTGTAAATAGCTTCAAAAGTTAATTTTACTATATTTAGTGCCCATAACAATACTTGTTAGTATGAAACTCTGCATTGACTCACACTAGCGGTCGTAGTGGTAGAAAAGGCAAACTGCTAATCTAATCGACCGGCTATATTTGAGTTAAATTGACTCACACTAGCGCTAGAAGTGGTAGAAAAGGCAAACTGTTTATCTAATCGACCGGATAGGGTTGAGGTAGAAAAATATATCATCAATTCAACTCCCGAGGAGGACAGGAAGAAGGGTCAAATACGTGTCAACGAAACCAAAGATGGTTAAGAATAGAATTGTAACTTTCAGGAATAAATTAAGAATGTATTCTCATACTTTCTTTTTTATCATTTTAAATGATCTTGTGGACTTCGTCGTTACGCTGGGGTCTGGCGTTACGATACGGTGACGGGACGAAATGTACCCAGATGCACTGAGGTGTGTGACGTCATAGTACCGCTTGGTGCATGTGTTCCCCGACAATCTCCACATCATTAGTATAAGACAAAAATCCCCGATTCTTGGATGTCACGGGTAATCTCCAGAACCACTGAATGGATTTTGATGCGGTTTTCACCATTCTGTAAAGGATATCTCGAGGAAAGATTCTGTAGAAAATAACTTATGTATGATCAAAGGAAGCGAAGCAGTAACGATTTCAGTGAAAGAGTCGAAAACAAACTTGGCGTCCGTGGGCTTCTTAAGCTTACGCTGGGCAAACTGTTAAAATTATCAATATACTATGAGCGTAAGATTTGGTCAGCATGAAAAGTTCTACAAAATAGTCCGCGAGAGCATATCTCTATCTTCAATACATCGCCCACTATAAGTGTTTTCAGACTGGATGGAAGAGGCACGTCCCCACGCGCTCTGGTGAGCGTGCGGCCTCCCATGCGCTTGACCTTGCTTTGCCCTCGGTTTGCAGTTGCCGTTCGCGAGTAATTTGAAACAAGATAAGCAAGATAAGTATTGCGCAGATAGTTTTCTAACATGTCAAGAGTCTTTGGCTTCCAGCGAAGCGAGAAGCCTCCAGCCTTTCTAGCATTTTTCAGCATTTGTAGCATTCAAAATGATACAAAGTCTAGTCCTTCAGACTGACTGTCAGTTTTTCCTTTCTTTCTTTTCTTTTTTCTTTCTTTCCTTCTTTCTTTCTTTCTTTCTTTCGTCGTTTCAGCCTGCTGTGGATCACGTTACTTCAACCGTTTACACCTTAGAGCTTTAACCCTTCCCCAATATTCTCGCATTCGCATCCTGTGAGCCTCTCATTTTTCATCAGTCCACTTTTTGCCGGTTTTCAATTTTGATTTTTCTTGGAAGCTCTTGTATGCTCGAAGTTTTCTCTTCAGTGGTGCACGTTCCTGGATGCCTTCAAGTGTGATTCCTATTTCTTTAAGAATTGTTTCAACTTTGATGAACCAGGGTCCCTTGGTTTTATGTTAACAAATTATAATTTATATATATTATATTTTATTTACCTGAAATTCCTAGCTCATACAAATAGAGGTTGATGGTACGTAAATTCCCAAGTCCATATCCCCTAAATGAATAGTGTTCATGGAAGGTCTAGTCTATGACATTAAATGATTTATTTGTCTAGAAGAAGATTCCCGAGAGCAGAGCTCTGTCGTGGGGAACAGTACATAGTTCATTGCACAGATGACGGACTAACTACACAAAGGCTAAACTATAATGCACTAGCAACCCACCCCAGCTTCGCCCGGGAACAGCTATGAATGTGCAATGAATTCTTGTCAGAAGTAATTTAAAAATGGCGACGTTCATGAAACACAAATCCCCCTTCCGACCAATCTAAAATCACTTATAGTGGGCGAAGTATTGAAGATAGAGATATGCTCTCACGGACTTTTTGTCGAGCTTTTCATGCTGAACGATTCTTACCCTCATAGTATTTAGATATTTTTAACGGTTTGCCCAGCGTAAGCTTAAAACGCGCACGGACGCCAGGTTTGTTTTCGACATTTTCATTGAAATCGATACTGCTTGGCTTCCTTTGATCACAAAAAAAAATCTACAGAAATCTCCCTCGAGATATCCTTTACAGAATGGTGAAAACCACGTCAAAATCCAGACAATGGTTCTCGAGATGACCCGTGACATCCAAGAATCGGGGACTTGGTTTTATACTAAGTAGAGATTTACAGTATACAAAATAATATGCAATTGAAGCGATGCTTTTGACAAATTATAGTTTCACAATACATGAATAAGGAAAAAGTGATACAATATAATTCGAGAAAACGAGAGTGCAAGCAAACAAGCATTCTGATGCTTTGAAAATATAATACCAAGTACTCATAAACGCAAAAAAAAGTTTTTGGAAGAATGTGGTATCACAAGAGTAAATTATTATACATTCAGAGTCAACAAATAGTATCATTTCAACTTTTCACGAAATGGTCCAATTTTAGAGATTCTTGCCAGATCAAGTGGTACATAGTTGTATACGGAGATGAGAGAGTGCTGCAGTGCATTGACTCCAAATTCAGTCGTTCAATTGCTGACTACATGTAACTTGTCTTGCGCAGTGCATGTGAATTTCACTAACGAAAGAGAATGTACTGTTAGTGATCATGAGACTATGCAATATTTCATAAATAATTGAAGTGGAATTGAAAGATACAAGCAGTTTCAAAGGCAATATACAGGGAGTTTGAAAAAGAACTCCCTAGTATTAATGTGTCCTAGAATCTTTTCAAAGTGACATACACTATTCTAGTTTGTGGTGTGTGATTTATCAACTCTCCAAGTTTGGCTCCCCTGCAGTTGGCAGGTCTGCTTGACCTAGAGACGCCCCCAGTGCGGTTTGTATCCTCTCCTCCCTCAGTTCAGTCCAGGCGTGCATGCAGTCAGTTTAGACGTCTGTTCACGGATCTGTTCAACAGCTTCAGAAGTTCTCGGTCTACCTGGTGATTTTGCTTTCAAAACACTACCGGTTTCCTTGAAAGACTTTAGCCAATGACGGATAGATTTTGCTGTAGGTAGTTCACCGCCATACTGACGTCTAAAATTACGTTGCACTGTTATAACTGTCTCAGTTTGCACACGCCAAATAACACACTGCGCTTTCTGTTGCGAAGTACACATTGCTACTGAGTTGCTCTGCACTGCACTGCATGCACGTCTGGACTGAACTGAGGAAGCAGAGGAAACAAACAGTACAGGGGCCGTCTAAAGGTCAACTGCAGGCGAGCCAAACTTGGAGAGTTGACAAATCACACACCACAAACTAGGAGTGTGTATGTCACTTTGTACAGATACTAGGACACATTAAAACTAGGGAGTTCTTTTTAAAACACCCTGTATTAGTTTCAGTGTACATTCTACAGCGAGGGTACAAACAATGAAATCCATACATTGAACTAAGAGCCCTGTTCTGAAGAATCTCAAGATTATTCAAAGGAAGCCTTCAATATTGCGTTGCTTTACTGAAAGGATTGTTTTTACAGTTACACTTTGTGTCCTTTTCAATATTATACCAATATTTGTCCGATATTTCTTGAACGATCCTTTCAACTGTTGATTTTCTGCTTAATTCACCTCAATTCTTCAGCAAAAATCTATCTTCTTTTCTTTCCTCCTCGTCTTTTCCCGTTACGCGGTGTCGGCTTTCTTAATCCTGAGGCGCCACTCATTTCTTTGGAAAGCATCATCAGCAGATAGGCCCAATACTCTCATGTCCCTCTGGACATTCGTCATCCATGATGTTTGATGTCTGCCGCTCCCTCTCTTTTGCGTAGTCATGGAAAGGCACTTCTACACTACATGATTCTCCGGTCTTCGCATAACATGTCCATACCACCTTAGCCTGGTTTCTAAATGTTTCTCTGTTATAGGCGCTACTTTGAAACTGCCCCGCACATATTCATTAAGGATTTTATCTTTGAGAGTAACTCCACCTGCCCAACGTAACATACGCATTTCAGTGGTATGTAGCTTTTGCCCACGTGCCTTTGTAGTAGTCCATGTTTCACTACCATAGAGTAGGATTGGTCTTATGGCAGTTTTATAAACTTTCCCCTTCGTTCTTATGGGTATTTTCGGATCACATAAAACTCCTATTAGTTCACCTCATTTGTTCCACCCAGACGTGGCCCTATGGATTATATCGGCGGTTATCGTGCCATCTTCAGCAATGACAGAACCTAGATATTTGAATTTTGTTACCCTTGGTAAGGTTTCACCATCTAGTTTAAGTTCAATATTTGTCATACTGGGTTTATTGTTGTGGAAGTCGCATACCATATATTCAGTCTTGGTTCTACTAATGCGCAGTCCATTAGACTCTAGAGCTCTCCTCCATTGGTCTAAACTCTCCTGTAGGTCATAAATACTGTCAGATATTAGTGCCACATCGTCAGCGTACAAAAGATTCCACGGTAAATTGTTTTGTTAGGTAGTTTATAGTAATATTGAATAAGAGTGGACTTAGAGCACCTCCCTGATGAACCCCCACTTTGATATCAAAGCTTTCGGACAAACCAGCTGGGCTTCGACTCATGTCTTTATATTGTAATACGGATCCATTATGAGTGTTATGTATAGTTCAGTAACGTTTTGCGACCTTAATGCTTGTCATATTAACGGTCTTGGCACACGGTCGAAGGATTTCTCAAGATCTATAAAAACTATACATAAACTCTGCTTGTTTTCACGAGCTTTTTCAATTACCAGCCTTATTTCATGGATTGCGTCAATGGTTCCTTTCCCAGCAGTGAAGCCAAACTGATTATCTGTTAACTTTATCAAATTTTGAAGGCGCTCACAAAGGACTCGTTCCCAGACCTTGAGTGTGTGCGATGTAAGTTTTATACCACGGAAGTTTCCACAAGATCGAACATCTCCTTTGTTTTTGTAGAACGGGGCCAACGTACTCTTTATCCAGGCATCTGGCATCTGTTCGTGAACTAAGATGTCATTGAATATCCTTGAAAGCCATTCAGCTCCATCCACTTCAAGACATTTCCAGAGTTCAGCAGGTATCTCATCTGGACCCATTGCTTTATGATTCTTCATTTTAGAGATGGCTTTCCTAACTTCCGCTTCAGTGATTTCATTAATAGGTCCTTGTGTCATAGGTAGTTCCACTTCTTGTCGCCTGGGAAATTCTTCATTTAATAAATCGTAATAATACTCATGCCATCTTTCACAAATGTCCTTGTCGTTTGTTAATAAATTGCCTTCTTTATTTTAAATGTAATTTTAGGCTTTAAAGTCTTTGCAGTCATTATGTTTGCGCTTAGCTACCTTATATGTATCGTTGTTATTGGCTAATTCTAAACGCTGGTAGAAATCAAAATCAGCTTTTTCCTTTCAATTGCAACGGTTGTCCTTGCAGCTTTCTTTGCCTGTTTGTAATTCTCTTTATCTTCCTCAGCACCAGTATTCTGCCAAATTCTAAACAAGCGTTTCTTTTCAGCTACGCTGTTCATGGCGTGGTTGTTCCACCATATGGAATCCTTGGCTTTATGTAGGGCACCTTTGCTAATACCTAACTCACGTTTCGCTGTAGCGACACAAAATGTTTCAAAGCCAGACCATAGTACTGTTGGGCTGTTTTCCTGAGATGGGGTTTTGCATAAATAATCCACTGTACAATATTTCACAACACTACCTTTTTCACTATTCAATTCATACCATTTAATCTTTTCAATTTTTGGTCTTTTTATCTTAATATGTTTTCTCAGTTTTAGGGCTGGTAGTAGAAGCCTATGTTGGGAAGTAAGTGGTTCTCCCGGAATAACCTTACAGTCTTTAATTTGTCCCAAATCTCTTTTGTATATCAGGATATAGTCTATCTGCGTTTAGAAATCACCACTCCTTAGTTATAAGGTGTCTATCCTTCTTTTGAAAGAACGTGTTCACTATCGCAAGGTTATGGGAGGCTGAAAATTCAAGAATCCTCTCCCCTTCTTTACTTTGTTCTCCAAATCCAAAGCCACCATGGTAACATTCAAAGCCGCCCCTGGCCACTCCGACATGACCATTTAGGTCTCCACATATAATAGTTTGTTCCGTTTGGGGTATAATTGCAAGATGAGTCCCCAATTCCTCCCAAAATTCTTGTTTTTCTATTTCTGGACAATTCACTTGTGGCTCGTAGACCGATAACATATTAAGACATGGTTGTTTATCTAAGGCGAGTTTTACCGACATGATTCGATCATTGATTCTACTTATCGCGACAACATTGTTACTAAGGTGATGATCTAATATTATTCCAATGCCATTTCTGGTGTTCACCTTCCCATTGTAAATGAGCTTAAATCCTTTCCCAATTTGTCGTGATTTGGCACCTTTCCACTTTGTTTCCTGCACACAACAAATGTATATGCGGCGTCGGTCCAAAACTGCGCTGAGTTCGGCACTACGTCCAGTCATTGTACCAATGTTCCAAGTACCTATGCGCAGTTCAAACACTGGCTCAGTGTCCTTCCGCTTATATGTTTCGTCGCTTACGGGGAACGCCCTAGCATTTCCGTCGCTTGAGGGGGACGTCCTAGTATTTCCGTCGCTTGAGGGGCGCCCTAGCAGTGAATCTCTTTCCATTTCCGTTTTGCCTCATGATTAATATAAAGATTGGCTTTCAATTTTACGGTCGGTTGCCACCTGCCACCTTCTTGGAAGACCCGAAAGCCGCCGTTGACCATTTTGGTTTTCAGAAATAATCTATGTTTGATAAATTATTTTCACCCCTGAACCCCTGAAAAAACAGCTCAAAAAACACATATATTCACACAATAAAGAATGTCACCTTAAACAACAACAATAAACAATATCATGATGACAACAAAGCATTCCTAATGTTATTGGTTTTACGTCCCTTATAACTACTGCGTCTTTTAGAGATTCCTGGATGCCGGAATGTTTCTCCGAAGGGGATCTTTAACGTGCCAGTAAGTCTACTGACACGGCTCCCTCACATTTGCGCACCCTCAAGTGCCAACTGGTCACGCCAGGATTCCATCCTGAAACCTTGGGGACAGCAGGCGAGAACACAAAGCATTCCGTTTGTTCATTCCACCACTGACGTCACTGTCCACTGCGCGACGTGGAGTGGGTGATACCGTGTCATTCGAGTAACCGTGGTCTCCACACATTCCACATTCATCCCCCTTTTAATTTCAGTACTGGTTCTTGGAATGGGACAATTCACAACTCTTTAGCCCGTGATAATCACCATGTATTCTTCATGCTTGAGGAAATAGTAATGTGTTGACGGTATCTCACAGAACAGTATGTGGAAATTGGCCCTCGTTCCAACATGTGGTAATTAGCAAGATATGACTTTAATTTCCACCTCTTTTCACTTACTTCCGTGGTGATATAGATTTTTATTAGCCTACTTTTCAAATTTTGCAAAAATGAGGAAAAAGTAGACATGAGATCGGGCAAATGTGTGTCTGTCTGTCTGTCTGTCTGTCTGTCCGTCCGTCTGTCTGTCTGTCTGTCTGTCTGTCTGTCTGTCCTTCTGTCTGTCTGTCTGGCTGTGTGTGTGTCCCCCCCCCCCCTATCAACTCCTAAACGGCTGCAGCAATCGAAACAAAATTTGGTAGGAGTAAAGATCTATACCTGAATATTTCACGGCCATATTTGAAAATGATGTCAGTGCTACCAACTGCTAAAAAATCGCAATTGAAATTTGAGCTCCATGTTGGATATCTTGGAAAGTATGAATGGGAGCTATTTCAAAATTGGCACACGTACAGATCATAATATTTCAGTTTAATTTCCAGGAGGACAAACATGGCAGTGTTGCCAAAATGATTATAAGCCTCCTGATAGGTCCAATTTTTAAATGCATATAACTTCTACACTATCAAGCGGAATTCAACCAAATTTCGTATGTTGTATGTGTACATAACCAGATATGACTGAGCGTATTCTTAAGACCTACCAGGGCTGCCAACTGTTAATAAATGCTCCTAATTTATTTTATCCAAATACCAATATATCAGAAAGTATGCAAGCCGACAGCTTTAAACTATGCACACGTATAGTACCTGACATTCTATATTAATTTGGAGTAACTTATATACGTCAGTGCTACCAACATGATTCTAAGCCTGCTGACAGGTCCAACTTTAAATACACGTAACTTCCATATTATCATTTGGATTTCAACCAAATTTCGTATGTGCTATGTATACCATAACAGATATGACTATGCGTATTCTAAGGAGCAACCAGGGCTGCCAACTGTTAATATGTGCTGTCCCTATTTTTGTTACCCTAATATCAATATATCAGAAAGTATGCAAGCCAATAGCTCTAAACTTTGCACACGTATAGTACCTGGCACTCTAGACGAATTTGGAGTAGCTAATATACGTCAGTGCTGCCAACATGATTCTAAGCCTGCTGATAGGTCCAATTTTAAAATGCATGTAACTTCTATACTAACTAATGGATTTCATTCAAAATTGGCACAACAATAGATCATATTATTTCAGATTATTTCTGACCAATACATGCATGACATTGTTGCCAACATAATTTTACGCGCGCTGTTAGATCCAATGTTTAATTGCATGTAACGTCCATGCTATCCAGTGGACTTCAACCAAATTTTGTATTTAGTACCGTAAGAGACGGAACTAAGAATATATTCAGTCATCAGGGCTGCCAACTGTAGTGTTCTATTAGGATACATTATGCCAGGTATACAGTATTTCGAACTAATTGGAAATTTCGATATTAGCAACTTAATTTCGTCATTATTCTAGATAGGTTCATATTCTGTAGAATAATCATTGGCATGAAAAGTAGGCTGTATAGTTCTTCACGGAACTTCTTGTTTTTATTTTTAAATTTAAAGTAAATTAGGGTAATTGAACCTGAGCCTCCGCGGTGACAGTCAAGTATGCTAGCCACTACGCAACGAAACGGACTTATTGATTTAAATACTCTATGATAATAATATATTCCGGCTCCGTGGTGTTGAGGCAGCGTGCCTGCCTCGCAACCGGAGGTTCCAGGTTCGATTCCCGGCTCCATCAGGGATTTTAGAAACTGACGCGAGGGATGGAACGGGATGCACTCAGCCTCGTGAGGATAATTGAGTAGCTGTCTGACAGTGAGGCAGCACCCCGGTCACAGAAAGCAAGATAAATACCCGAGGGTACCCGACACGCTGACCACGCGTCAGCCCAAATGGGCAGCGGTCGCTTGGTAGGTCTAGGCCCTTCATGGGCTGTAGTGCCACGGTGATTTGGATTTTGGATGATAATATTGCCATAGGCTGTTTTCTCCTTATTCATGATCTGTTCTATGTAAAACAGTCCGTTTAATGACAAATGGACGCTTTCGGTGATAGGGTCATGTATTATACAGAAAGTACAAGCCATTTAGATGTGAAGTAGAGAATAAAAATTGTCTGACCCATGTGGGTCATGATATTCTAACTCTGGAATTCCAACAATTTTACTGATGAGGTTGCGTGTCTGTACACCTCTCTAGAGAACTGCCTACACACTTGTGATAATCTTCCCTGACCTTCGGTAGTTAAAACCCTTGGGATAACATTAGCCCAGCACGAACCATCCACATCGAAAGATAATCTGTATTAGAATATAAACAAGAAGTTTATTACTCTGTGGTAATTGTCACTGCCACCGCCCACCACGACATGAATAGCGCTTTACAGGCATCACAACATTCTGACCCCAAGAAGAACCTCGTTTGTTTAGGAGTGATAATTATAAGAATGTGCCTGCTTGTACGTGTTCGAGTGTTGTTTGATCACCATATCCTAGTCTGCTCTGTATGTAAGGTAGTGAGCTCGGAGGGTGGTTGGATCTCCAAATAGTGTAGTACCACCGTAGGTTATGTGGGTAGAAATTCACCAAAACCCAAGGGATCTCTTTAATAAGGCACACTAGGCATGGTTAGGGAGTCCGGACCTAACGTACCACGGACAAAACGTACAACTTGATTTTCGAGGATATGACGTACCACCTAGGTCGTTATCTACTTAAGAACGGTTTTAACGCAATCCCCAAATATTTACGCTAGGACATAACGTACCAGTTGATGTCAGACGGGCTTTCCAGTTACAGGTTCATTACCACATAAATATCAGTGGCGATCAAACTGTGCGGCTTTAAACAATTTTGTATTGTAACATGGAGTTGTGTACAATGAATAAAGGCGGGTTTATGTGGGCACTTCGACGGATGAAGTACGAATTGTGCATTGAATGTTCAAAGAGAGAGAAGAAATATGTCAAGTATGATGAACGGCTTGACAGAATAATGAAGCGGTATGAAGAGATTGGAAACTTGAAATCTTGCTTCAGAGCTCTCTCATATTCGCCGAACTTGGAATGAAACTTCACATGGCGAACTTGCTATTCACTTACTGTAGAATGAAACATCCCATGATGAACTCTCTAGGATATAAACCCCACAAAAAACAATTTATTTTTTTTAATAATAAAAAAACATAGTAAAGAAAACGAAAAATGACCAGAGCTTAACCACAGCTGATTTTAAACACGCCAAAATGTTTATAAACATTTTGCCAGTCCAAATCCTGGATAAAGTGTGATGGGAATCCAAAAACTCATCATATTTGATATAATAGTTTATGTTATGTTATTGCCCACGTATTTATTGCCAGGATTATTTGAGGGTTTCATGCACCCTAAATACTTCCCACTCTTTCAAGTGGTACGTTATGTCCGGTGGTACGTTATGTCCGTGGTACGTTATGTCCGGTGGTACGTTATGTCCGGTGGTACGTTATGTCCGTGGTACGTTATGTCCGGTGGTACGTTATGTCCGGTGGTACGTTATGTCCGGTGGTACGTTATGTCCGTGGTACGTTATGTCCGGTGGTACGTTATGTCC
The DNA here is from genome assembly GCA_946902985.2 of Meconema thalassinum. Lineage (NCBI taxonomy): Eukaryota > Metazoa > Arthropoda > Insecta > Orthoptera > Tettigoniidae > Meconema > Meconema thalassinum. The sequence goes on from OX336388.2 coordinate 675,886,726, forward strand.
GTGGTACGTTATGTCCGGTGGTACGTTATGTCCAGTGGTACGTTATGTCCGGTGGTACGTTATGTCCGTGGTACGTTATGTCCGGTGGTACGTTATGTCCGGTGGTACGTTATGTCCGGTGGTACGTTATGTCCGTGGTACGTTATGTCCGGTGGTACGTTATGTCCGGTGGTACGTTATGTCCGTGGTACGTTATGTCCGGTGGTACGTTATGTCCAGTGGTACGTTATGTCCGGTGGTACGTTATGTCCGGTGGTACGTTATGTCCGGTGGTACGTTATGTCCGGTGGTACGTTATGTCCGTGGTACGTTATGTCCGGTGGTACGTTATGTCCGGTGGTACGTTATGTCCGTGGTACGTTATGTCCGGTGGTACGTTATGTCCAGTGGTACGTTATGTCCGGTGGTACGTTATGTCCGGTGGTACGTTATGTCCGGTGGTACGTTATGTCCGGTGGTACGTTATGTCCGGTGGTACGTTATGTCCGTGGTACGTTATGTCCGGTGGTACGTTATGTCCGGTGGTACGTTATGTCCGGTGGTACGTTATGTCCGTGGTACGTTATGTCCGGTGGTACGTTATGTCCGGTGGTACGTTATGTCCGTGGTACGTTATGTCCGGTGGTACGTTATGTCCAGTGGTACGTTATGTCCGGTGGTACGTTATGTCCGGTGGTACGTTATGTCCGGTGGTACGTTATGTCCGTGGTACGTTATGTCCGGTGGTACGTTATGTCCGGTGGTACGTTATGTCCGTGGTACGTTATGTCCGGTGGTACGTTATGTCCAGTGGTACGTTATGTCCGGTGGTACGTTATGTCCGTGGTACGTTATGTCCGGTGGTACGTTATGTCCGTGGTACGTTATGTCCGGTGGTACGTTATGTCCGTGGTACGTTATGTCCAGTGGTACGTTATGTCCGTGGTACGTTATGTCCGGTGGTACGTTATGTCCAGTGGTACGTTATGTCCGTGGTACGTTATGTCCGTGGTACGTTATGTCCAGTGGTACGTTATGTCCGGTGGTACGTTATGTCCATGGTACGTTATGTCCGGTGGTACGTTATGTCCGGTGGTACGTTATGTCCGGTGGTACGTTATGTCCAGTGGTACGTTATGTCCGTGGTACGTTATGTCCAGTGGTACGTTATGTCCGGTGGTACGTTATGACCGTGGTACGTTATGACCGTGGTACGTTATGTCCGTGGTACGTTATGTCCAGTGGTACGTTATGTCCAGTGGTACGTTATGTCCAGTGGTACGTTATGTCCGGTGGTACGTTATGTCCATGGTACGTTATGTCTGGTGGTACGTTATGTCCAGTGGTACGTTATGTCCGGTGGTACGTTATGACCGTGGTACGTTATGACCGTGGTACGTTATGTCCAGTGGTACGTTATGTCCGGTGGTACGTTATGTCCGGTGGTACGTTATGTCCGGTGGTACGTTATGTCCGGTGGTACGTTATGTCCGGTGGTACGTTATGTCCAGTGGTACGTTATGTCCGTGGTACGTTATGTCCGGTGGTACGTTATGTCCGGTGGTACGTTATGTCCGGTGGTACGTTATGTCCAGTGGTACGTTATGTCCGTGGTACGTTATGTCCGGTGGTACGTTATGTCCGGTGGTACGTTATGTCCGGTGGTACGTTATGTCCAGTGGTACGTTATGTCCGTGGTACGTTATGTCCGTGGTACGTTATGTCCGGTGGTACGTTATGTCCGGTGGTACGTTATGTCCAGTGGTACGTTATGTCCGGTGGTACGTTATGTCTGGTGGTACGTTATGTCCGGTGGTACGTTATGTCCGTGGTACGTTATGTCCGGTGGTACGTTATGTCCGGTGGTACGTTATGTCCAGTGGTACGTTATGTCCAGTGGTACGTTATGTCCGTGGTACGTTATGTCCAGTGGTACGTTATGTCCGTGGTACGTTATGTCCGTGGTACGTTATGTCCGGTGGTACGTTATGTCCGTGGTACGTTATGTCCGGTGGTACGTTATGTCCGTGGTACGTTATGTCCGGTGGTACGTTATGTCCGTGGTACGTTATGTCCGGTGGTACGTTATGTCCGGTGGTACGTTATGTCCGTGGTACGTTATGTCCGTGGTACGTTATGTCCGGTGGTACGTTATGTCCGGTGGTACGTTATGTCCGTGGTACGTTATGTCCGGTGGTACGTTATGTCCGTGGTACGTTATGTCCGGTGGTACGTTATGTCCGTGGTACGTTATGTCCAGTGGTACGTTATGTCCGTGGTACGTTATGTCCAGTGGTACGTTATGTCCGTGGTACGTTATGTCCGGTTGTACGTTATGTCCGTGGTACGTTATGTCTGGTGGTACGTTATGTCTGGTGGTACGTTATGTCCGGTGGTACGTTATGTCCGTGGTACGTTATGTCCGTGGTACGTTATGTCCGTGGTACGTTATGTCCGTGGTACGTTATGTCCGTGGTACGTTATGTCCGTGGTACGTTATGTCCGTGGTACGTTATGTCCGTGGTACGTTATGTCCGTGGTACGTTATGTCCGTGGTACGTTATGTCCGTGGTACGTTATGTCCGTGGTACGTTATGTCCGTGGTACGTTATGTCCGTGGTACGTTATGACCGTGGTACGTTATGTCCGTGGTACGTTATGTCCGGTGGTACGTTATGTCCGGTGGTACGTTATGTCCAGTGGTACGTTATGTCCAGTGGTACGTTATGTCCAGTGGTACGTTATGTCCGGTGGTACGTTATGACCGTGGTACGTTATGTCCAGTGGTACGTTATGTCTGGTGGTACGTTATGACCGTGGTACGTTATGTCCGTGGTACGTTATGTCCAGTGGTACGTTATGTCCAGTGGTACGTTATGTCCAGTGGTACGTTATGTCCAGTGGTACGTTATGTCCAGTGGTACGTTATGTCTGGTGGTACGTTATGTCCAGTGGTACGTTATGTCCAGTGGTACGTTATGTCCAGTGGTACGTTATGTCCAGTGGTACGTTATGTCCAGTGGTACGTTATGTCTGGTGGTACGTTATGTCCAGTGGTACGTTATGTCCAGTGGTACGTTATGTCCAGTGGTACGTTATGTCCAGTGGTACGTTATGTCCGGTGGTACGTTATGTCCGGTGGTACGTTATGTCCAGTGGTACGTTATGTCCAGTGGTACGTTATGTCTGGTGGTACGTTATGTCCAGTGGTACGTTATGTCCAGTGGTACGTTATGTCCAGTGGTACGTTATGTCCGGTGGTACGTTATGTCCAGTGGTACGTTATGTCCGGTGGTACGTTATGTCCAGTGGTACGTTATGTCCGGTGGTACGTTATGTCCGTGGTACGTTATGTCCGTGGTACGTTATGTCTGGTGGTACGTTATGTCCGGTGGTACGTTATGTCCAGTGGTACGTTATGTCCAGTGGTACGTTATGTCCGGTGGTACGTTATGTCTGGTGGTACGTTATGTCTGGTGGTACGTTATGTCCGTGGTACGTTATGTCTGGTGGTACGTTATGTCTGGTGGTACGTTATGTCCGTGGTACGTTATGTCTGGTGGTACGTTATGTCCGGTGGTACGTTATGTCCGGTGGTACGTTATGTCTGGTGGTACGTTATGTCCGGTGGTACGTTATGTCTGGTGGTACGTTATGTCCGGTGGTACGTTATGTCCGGTGGTACGTTATGTCTGGTGGTACGTTATGTCCGGTGGTACGTTATGTCTGGTGGTACGTTATGTCCGGTGGTACGTTATGTCCAGTGGTACGTTATGTCCGGTGGTACGTTATGTCCGGTGGTACGTTATGTCTGGTGGTACGTTATGTCCGTGGTACGTTATGTCTGGTGGTACGTTATGTCCAGTGGTACGTTATGTCCGGTGGTACGTTATGTCCAGTGGTACGTTATGTCCGGTGGTACGTTATGTCCAGTGGTACGTTATGTCTGGTGGTACGTTATGTCCGTGGTACGTTATGTCAGGTGGTACGTTATGTCCGTGGTACGTTATGTCTGGTGGTACGTTATGTCCGTGGTACGTTATGTCTGGTGGTACGTTATGTCCGTGGTACGTTATGTCCGGTGGTACGTTATGTCCAGTGGTACGTTATGTCCAGTGGTACGTTATGTCCGGTGGTACGTTATGTCTGGTGGTACGTTATGTCTGGTGGTACGTTATGTCCGTGGTACGTTATGTCTGGTGGTACGTTATGTCTGGTGGTACGTTATGTCCGTGGTACGTTATGTCTGGTGGTACGTTATGTCCGGTGGTACGTTATGTCCGGTGGTACGTTATGTCTGGTGGTACGTTATGTCCGGTGGTACGTTATGTCTGGTGGTACGTTATGTCCGTGGTACGTTATGTCTGGTGGTACGTTATGTCCGTGGTACGTTATGTCTGGTGGTACGTTATGACCGTGGTACGTTATGTCCAGTGGTACGTTATGTCTGGTGGTACGTTATGTCCGGTGGTACGTTATGTCCAGTGGTACGTTATGTCCGGTGGTACGTTATGTCTGGTGGTACGTTATGTCCGGTGGTACGTTATGTCTGGTGGTACGTTATGTCCGTGGTACGTTATGTCTGGTGGTACGTTATGTCCGGTGGTACGTTATGTCTGGTGGTACGTTATGTCCAGTGGTACGTTATGTCCAGTGGTACGTTATGTCTGGTGGTACGTTATGTCCGGTGGTACGTTATGTCTGGTGGTACGTTATGTCCAGTGGTACGTTATGTCTGGTGGTACGTTATGTCCGGTGGTACGTTATGTCCGTGGTACGTTATGTCCGGTGGTACGTTATGTCTGGTGGTACGTTATGTCCGGTGGTACGTTATGTCCAGTGGTACGTTATGTCCAGTGGTACGTTATGTCCGGTGGTACGTTATGTCTGGTGGTACGTTATGTCTGGTGGTACGTTATGTCCGTGGTACGTTATGTCTGGTGGTACGTTATGTCTGGTGGTACGTTATGTCCGTGGTACGTTATGTCTGGTGGTACGTTATGTCCGGTGGTACGTTATGTCCGGTGGTACGTTATGTCTGGTGGTACGTTATGTCCGGTGGTACGTTATGTCTGGTGGTACGTTATGTCCGTGGTACGTTATGTCTGGTGGTACGTTATGTCCGTGGTACGTTATGTCTGGTGGTACGTTATGACCGTGGTACGTTATGTCCAGTGGTACGTTATGTCTGGTGGTACGTTATGTCCGGTGGTACGTTATGTCCAGTGGTACGTTATGTCCGGTGGTACGTTATGTCTGGTGGTACGTTATGTCCGGTGGTACGTTATGTCTGGTGGTACGTTATGTCCGTGGTACGTTATGTCTGGTGGTACGTTATGACCGTGGTACGTTATGTCTGGTGGTACGTTATGACCGTGGTACGTTATGTCCAGTGGTACGTTATGTCCGGTGGTACGTTATGTCCGGTGGTACGTTATGTCTGGTGGTACGTTATGTCCGTGGTACGTTATGTCTGGTGGTACGTTATGACCGTGGTACGTTATGTCTGGTGGTACGTTATGACCGTGGTACGTTATGTCCGTGGTACGTTATGTCTGGTGGTACGTTATGTCCGTGGTACGTTATGTCCAGTGGTACGTTATGTCCAGTGGTACGTTATGTCCGGTGGTACGTTATGTCTGGTGGTACGTTATGACCGTGGTACGTTATGTCCGTGGTACGTTATGTCTGGTGGTACGTTATGACCGTGGTACGTTATGTCCGTGGTACGTTATGTCCGTGGTACGTTATGTCCGGTGGTACGTTATGTCCGGTGGTACGTTATGTCCAGTGGTACGTTATGTCCGTGGTACGTTATGTCCGTGGTACGTTATGTCCGTGGTACGTTATGTCCGTGGTACGTTATGTCCAGTGGTACGTTATGTCTGGTGGTACGTTATGACCGTGGTACGTTATGTCCAGTGGTACGTTATGTCCGTGGTACGTTATGTCCAGTGGTACGTTATGTCTGGTGGTACGTTATGTCCAGTGGTACGTTATGTCTGGTGGTACGTTATGACCGTGGTACGTTATGTCCAGTGGTACGTTATGTCCAGTGGTACGTTATGTCCAGTGGTACGTTATGTCCAGTGGTACGTTATGTCCAGTGGTACGTTATGTCTGGTGGTACGTTATGTCCAGTGGTACGTTATGTCCAGTGGTACGTTATGTCCGTGGTACGTTATGTCCAGTGGTACGTTATGTCCGTGGTACGTTATGTCCGTGGTACGTTATGTCCAGTGGTACGTTATGTCTGGTGGTACGTTATGTCCAGTGGTACGTTATGTCTGGTGGTACGTTATGACCGTGGTACGTTATGTCCAGTGGTACGTTATGTCCGTGGTACGTTATGTCTGGTGGTACGTTATGACCGTGGTACGTTATGTCTGGTGGTACGTTATGACCGTGGTACGTTATGTCCAGTGGTACGTTATGTCCGGTGGTACGTTATGTCCGGTGGTACGTTATGTCTGGTGGTACGTTATGTCCGTGGTACGTTATGTCTGGTGGTACGTTATGACCGTGGTACGTTATGTCTGGTGGTACGTTATGACCGTGGTACGTTATGTCCGTGGTACGTTATGTCTGGTGGTACGTTATGTCCGTGGTACGTTATGTCCAGTGGTACGTTATGTCCAGTGGTACGTTATGTCCGGTGGTACGTTATGTCTGGTGGTACGTTATGACCGTGGTACGTTATGTCCGTGGTACGTTATGTCTGGTGGTACGTTATGACCGTGGTACGTTATGTCCGTGGTACGTTATGTCCGTGGTACGTTATGTCCGGTGGTACGTTATGTCCGGTGGTACGTTATGTCCAGTGGTACGTTATGTCCAGTGGTACGTTATGTCCGTGGTACGTTATGTCCGTGGTACGTTATGTCCGTGGTACGTTATGTCCGTGGTACGTTATGTCCAGTGGTACGTTATGTCTGGTGGTACGTTATGACCGTGGTACGTTATGTCCAGTGGTACGTTATGTCCGTGGTACGTTATGTCCAGTGGTACGTTATGTCTGGTGGTACGTTATGTCCAGTGGTACGTTATGTCTGGTGGTACGTTATGACCGTGGTACGTTATGTCCAGTGGTACGTTATGTCCAGTGGTACGTTATGTCCAGTGGTACGTTATGTCTGGTGGTACGTTATGTCCAGTGGTACGTTATGTCCGTGGTACGTTATGTCCGTGGTACGTTATGTCCGTGGTACGTTATGTCCAGTGGTACGTTATGTCTGGTGGTACGTTATGACCGTGGTACGTTATGTCCAGTGGTACGTTATGTCCGTGGTACGTTATGTCCAGTGGTACGTTATGTCTGGTGGTACGTTATGTCCAGTGGTACGTTATGTCTGGTGGTACGTTATGACCGTGGTACGTTATGTCCAGTGGTACGTTATGTCCAGTGGTACGTTATGTCCAGTGGTACGTTATGTCTGGTGGTACGTTATGTCCAGTGGTACGTTATGTCCAGTGGTACGTTATGTCCGTGGTACGTTATGTCCAGTGGTACGTTATGTCCGTGGTACGTTATGTCCGTGGTACGTTATGTCCAGTGGTACGTTATGTCTGGTGGTACGTTATGTCCAGTGGTACGTTATGTCTGGTGGTACGTTATGACCGTGGTACGTTATGTCCAGTGGTACGTTATGTCCGTGGTACGTTATGTCCAGTGGTACGTTATGTCTGGTGGTACGTTATGTCCGGTGGTACGTTATGTCCGGTGGTACGTTATGTCCAGTGGTACGTTATGTCTGGTGGTACGTTATGACCGTGGTACGTTATGTCCAGTGGTACGTTATGTCCGTGGTACGTTATGTCCAGTGGTACGTTATGTCTGGTGGTACGTTATGTCTGGTGGTACGTTATGTCCGGTGGTACGTTATGTCCAGTGGTACGTTATGTCCAGTGGTACGTTATGTCCAGTGGTACGTTATGTCTGGTGGTACGTTATGTCTGGTGGTACGTTATGTCTGGTGGTACGTTATGTCTGGTGGTACGTTATGTCTGGTGGTACGTTATGTCCAGTGGTACGTTATGTCCAGTGGTACGTTATGTCTGGTGGTACGTTATGTCTGGTGGTACGTTATGACCGTGGTACGTTATGTCCAGTGGTACGTTATGTCCGTGGTACGTTATGTCCAGTGGTACGTTATGTCTGGTGGTACGTTATGTCCGGTGGTACGTTATGTCCGGTGGTACGTTATGTCCAGTGGTACGTTATGTCTGGTGGTACGTTATGACCGTGGTACGTTATGTCCAGTGGTACGTTATGTCCGTGGTACGTTATGTCCAGTGGTACGTTATGTCTGGTGGTACGTTATGTCTGGTGGTACGTTATGTCTGGTGGTACGTTATGTCTGGTGGTACGTTATGTCCAGTGGTACGTTATGTCTGGTGGTACGTTATGTCTGGTGGTACGTTATGTCCGGTGGTACGTTATGTCTGGTGGTACGTTATGACCGTGGTACGTTATGTCCGGTGGTACGTTATGTCCAGTGGTACGTTATGTCCAGTGGTACGTTATGTCCAGTGGTACGTTATGTCTGGTGGTACGTTATGTCTGGTGGTACGTTATGTCTGGTGGTACGTTATGTCTGGTGGTACGTTATGTCTGGTGGTACGTTATGTCTGGTGGTACGTTATGTCCAGTGGTACGTTATGTCCGGTGGTACGTTATGTCCGTGGTACGTTATGTCCAGTGGTACGTTATGTCCGGTGGTACGTTATGTCCGTGGTACGTTATGTCCGTGGTACGTTATGTCCAGTGGTACGTTATGTCCGTGGTACGTTATGTCTGGTGGTACGTTATGACCGTGGTACGTTATGTCCGGTGGTACGTTATGTCCGGTGGTACGTTATGTCCGTGGTACGTTATGTCCGTGGTACGTTATGTCCGTGGTACGTTATGTCCGTGGTACGTTATGTCCGTGGTACATTATGTCCGTGGTACGTTATGTCCGGTGGTACGTTATGTCTGGTGGTACGTTATGTCTGGTGGTACGTTATGTCTGGTGGTACGTTATGTCCGGTGGTACGTTATGTCCGGTGGTACGTTATGTCTGGTGGTACGTTATGTCCGGTGGTACGTTATGTCCGGTGGTACGTTATGTCCGGTGGTACGTTATGTCCAGTGGTACGTTATGTCCAGTGGTACGTTATGTCCAGTGGTACGTTATGTCCGGTGGTACGTTATGTCTGGTGGTACGTTATGTCTGGTGGTACGTTATGTCCAGTGGTACGTTATGTCCGGTGGTACGTTATGTCCGGTGGTACGTTATGTCCAGTGGTACGTTATGTCCGGTGGTACGTTATGTCCGGTGGTACGTTATGTCTGGTGGTACGTTATGTCTGGTGGTACGTTATGTCTGGTGGTACGTTATGTCCGGTGGTACGTTATGTCCGTGGTACGTTATGTCTGGTGGTACGTTATGTCCGGTGGTACGTTATGTCCGGTGGTACGTTATGTCCGGTGGTACGTTATGTCTGGTGGTACGTTATGTCCGGTGGTACGTTATGTCTGGTGGTACGTTATGTCTGGTGGTACGTTATGTCCAGTGGTACGTTATGTCCGGTGGTACGTTATGTCCGGTGGTACGTTATGTCTGGTGGTACGTTATGTCTGGTGGTACGTTATGTCTGGTGGTACGTTATGTCCGGTGGTACGTTATGTCCGTGGTACGTTATGTCTGGTGGTACGTTATGTCCGGTGGTACGTTATGTCCGGTGGTACGTTATGTCCGGTGGTACGTTATGTCTGGTGGTACGTTATGTCCGGTGGTACGTTATGTCTGGTGGTACGTTATGTCCAGTGGTACGTTATGTCCGTGGTACGTTATGTCCAGTGGTACGTTATGTCCGTGGTACGTTATGTCCGTGGTACGTTATGTCCAGTGGTACGTTATGTCCGGTGGTACGTTATGTCCGTGGTACGTTATGTCCAGTGGTACGTTATGTCTGGTGGTACGTTATGTCTGGTGGTACGTTATGTCCGTGGTACGTTATGTCCGTGGTACGTTATGTCCAGTGGTACGTTATGTCCGGTGGTACGTTATGTCCGTGGTACGTTATGTCCAGTGGTACGTTATGTCTGGTGGTACGTTATGTCTGGTGGTACGTTATGTCCAGTGGTACGTTATGTCCAGTGGTACGTTATGTCCGGTGGTACGTTATGTCCGTGGTACGTTATGTCCGTGGTACGTTATGTCCGTGGTACGTTATGTCCGTGGTACGTTATGTCCGTGGTACGTTATGTCCGTGGTACGTTATGTCCGTGGTACGTTATGTCCAGTGGTACGTTATGTCCAGTGGTACGTTATGTCCAGTGGTACGTTATGTCCGTGGTACGTTATGTCCGTGGTACGTTATGACCGTGGTACGTTATGTCCGTGGTACGTTATGACCGTGGTACGTTATGTCCGGTGGTACGTTATGTCCGTGGTACGTTATGTCTGGTGGTACGTTATGTCTGGTGGTACGTTATGTCTGGTGGTACGTTATGTCCGGTGGTACGTTATGTCCGTGGTACGTTATGTCCGGTGGTACGTTATGTCCGGTGGTACGTTATGTCCGTGGTACGTTATGTCCAGTGGTACGTTATGACCGTGGTACGTTATGTCCGTGGTACGTTATGTCCAGTGGTACGTTATGTCCAGTGGTACGTTATGTCCGTGGTACGTTATGTCCGTGGTACGTTATGACCGTGGTACGTTATGTCCAGTGGTACGTTATGTCCGTGGTACGTTATGTCCAGTGGTACGTTATGTCCAGTGGTACGTTATGTCCGTGGTACGTTATGTCTGGTGGTACGTTATGTCCGTGGTACGGTATGTCCGTGGTACGTTATGTCCGTGGTACGTTATGTCCGTGGTACGTTATGTCCGTGGTACGTTATGTCCAGTGGTACGTTATGTCCAGTGGTACGTTATGTCCGTGGTACGTTATGTCCGTGGTACGTTATGTCCGGTGGTACGTTATGTCCGTGGTACGTTATGTCCGTGGTACGTTATGTCCAGTGGTACGTTATGTCCGTGGTACGTTATGTCCGGTGGTACGTTATGTCCGTGGTACGTTATGTCCAGTGGTACGTTATGTCCGTGGTACGTTATGTCTGGTGGTACGTTATGACCGTGGTACGTTATGTCCGTGGTACGTTATGTCCGGTGGTACGTTATGTCCGTGGTACGTTATGTCCAGTGGTACGTTATGTCCGTGGTACGTTATGTCTGGTGGTACGTTATGTCTGGTGGTACGTTATGACCGTGGTACGTTATGTCCAGTGGTACGTTATGTCCGTGGTACGTTATGTCCGGTGGTACGTTATGTCTGGTGGTACGTTATGTCCGGTGGTACGTTATGTCCGTGGTACGTTATGTCCGTGGTACGTTATGTCCAGTGGTACGTTATGTCCGTGGTACGTTATGTCCGGTGGTACGTTATGTCTGGTGGTACGTTATGTCCGTGGTACGTTATGTCCGTGGTACGTTATGTCCGTGGTACGTTATGTCCGGTGGTACGTTATGTCTGGTGGTACGTTATGACCGTGGTACGTTATGTCCGTGGTACGTTATGTCCAGTGGTACGTTATGTCCGTGGTACGTTATGTCCGGTGGTACGTTATGTCTGGTGGTACGTTATGTCCGGTGGTACGTTATGTCCGTGGTACGTTATGTCCAGTGGTACGTTATGTCCGTGGTACGTTATGTCCGTGGTACGTTATGTCCGTGGTACGTTATGTCCGTGGTACGTTATGTCCGTGGTACGTTATGTCCGTGGTACGTTATGTCCGGTGGTACGTTATGTCTGGTGGTACGTTATGTCCGTGGTACGTTATGTCCGTGGTACGTTATGTCCAGTGGTACGTTATGTCCGTGGTACGTTATGTCTGGTGGTACGTTATGACCGTGGTACGTTATGTCCAGTGGTACGTTATGTCCGTGGTACGTTATGTCTGGTGGTACGTTATGTCCGGTGGTACGTTATGTCTGGTGGTACGTTATGTCCGTGGTACGTTATGTCCGGTGGTACGTTATGTCTGGTGGTACGTTATGACCGTGGTACGTTATGTCCAGTGGTACGTTATGTCCGTGGTACGTTATGTCTGGTGGTACGTTATGTCCGGTGGTACGTTATGTCTGGTGGTACGTTATGTCCGTGGTACGTTATGTCCAGTGGTACGTTATGTCCGTGGTACGTTATGTCTGGTGGTACGTTATGTCTGGTGGTACGTTATGTCCGTGGTACGTTATGTCCGTGGTACGTTATGTCCGGTGGTACGTTATGTCCAGTGGTACGTTATGTCTGGTGGTACGTTATGTCCAGTGGTACGTTATGTCCAGTGGTACGTTATGTCCGGTGGTACGTTATGTCTGGTGGTACGTTATGTCCAGTGGTACGTTATGTCTGGTGGTACGTTATGTCCAGTGGTACGTTATGTCCAGTGGTACGTTATGTCTGGTGGTACGTTATGTCCGTGGTACGTTATGTCCAGTGGTACGTTATGTCCAGTGGTACGTTATGTCCGGTGGTACGTTATGTCCAGTGGTACGTTATGTCCGGTGGTACGTTATGTCTGGTGGTACGTTATGTCCGTGGTACGTTATGTCTGGTGGTACGTTATGTCCGTGGTACGTTATGTCCAGTGGTACGTTATGTCCAGTGGTACGTTATGTCTGGTGGTACGTTATGTCCGTGGTACGTTATGTCCAGTGGTACGTTATGTCCAGTGGTACGTTATGTCCGGTGGTACGTTATGTCCGTGGTACGTTATGTCTGGTGGTACGTTATGTCTGGTGGTACGTTATGTCTGGTGGTACGTTATGTCCAGTGGTACGTTATGTCCGGTGGTACGTTATGTCCAGTGGTACGTTATGTCCGTGGTACGTTATGTCCGTGGTACGTTATGTCCGTGGTACGTTATGTCTGGTGGTACGTTATGTCTGGTGGTACGTTATGTCCGTGGTACGTTATGTCCGGTGGTACGTTATGTCTGGTGGTACGTTATGTCTGGTGGTACGTTATGTCCGTGGTACGTTATGTCTGGTGGTACGTTATGTCCGGTGGTACGTTATGTCTGGTGGTACGTTATGTCCGTGGTACGTTATGTCCAGTGGTACGTTATGTCTGGTGGTACGTTATGTCCGTGGTACGTTATGTCCGTGGTACGTTATGTCTGGTGGTACGTTATGTCCGTGGTACGTTATGTCTGGTGGTACGTTATGTCCGTGGTACGTTATGTCCGTGGTACGTTATGTCTGGTGGTACGTTATGTCTGGTGGTACGTTATGTCCGTGGTACGTTATGTCTGGTGGTACGTTATGTCCGGTGGTACGTTATGTCCGTGGTACGTTATGTCCAGTGGTACGTTATGTCCAGTGGTACGTTATGTCCAGTGGTACGTTATGTCCGGTGGTACGTTATGTCCGGTGGTACGTTATGTCCAGTGGTACGTTATGTCCGGTGGTACGTTATGTCTGGTGGTACGTTATGTCCGTGGTACGTTATGTCTGGTGGTACGTTATGACCGTGGTACGTTATGTCTGGTGGTACGTTATGACCGTGGTACGTTATGTCCAGTGGTACGTTATGTCCGGTGGTACGTTATGTCCGGTGGTACGTTATGTCTGGTGGTACGTTATGTCCGTGGTACGTTATGTCTGGTGGTACGTTATGACCGTGGTACGTTATGTCTGGTGGTACGTTATGACCGTGGTACGTTATGTCCGTGGTACGTTATGTCTGGTGGTACGTTATGTCCGTGGTACGTTATGTCTGGTGGTACGTTATGTCCGGTGGTACGTTATGTCTGGTGGTACGTTATGACCGTGGTACGTTATGTCCGGTGGTACGTTATGTCTGGTGGTACGTTATGTCCGGTGGTACGTTATGTCTGGTGGTACGTTATGTCTGGTGGTACGTTATGTCCGTGGTACGTTATGTCTGGTGGTACGTTATGTCCGGTGGTACGTTATGTCCGGTGGTACGTTATGTCCAGTGGTACGTTATGTCCAGTGGTACGTTATGTCCAGTGGTACGTTATGTCCGGTGGTACGTTATGTCTGGTGGTACGTTATGTCTGGTGGTACGTTATGTCCGTGGTACGTTATGTCTGGTGGTACGTTATGTCTGGTGGTACGTTATGTCCGTGGTACGTTATGTCTGGTGGTACGTTATGTCCGGTGGTACGTTATGTCCGGTGGTACGTTATGTCTGGTGGTACGTTATGTCCGGTGGTACGTTATGTCTGGTGGTACGTTATGTCCGTGGTACGTTATGTCTGGTGGTACGTTATGTCCGTGGTACGTTATGTCTGGTGGTACGTTATGACCGTGGTACGTTATGTCCAGTGGTACGTTATGTCTGGTGGTACGTTATGTCCGGTGGTACGTTATGTCCAGTGGTACGTTATGTCCGGTGGTACGTTATGTCTGGTGGTACGTTATGTCCGGTGGTACGTTATGTCTGGTGGTACGTTATGTCCGTGGTACGTTATGTCTGGTGGTACGTTATGTCCGGTGGTACGTTATGTCTGGTGGTACGTTATGTCCAGTGGTACGTTATGTCCAGTGGTACGTTATGTCTGGTGGTACGTTATGTCTGGTGGTACGTTATGTCCGGTGGTACGTTATGTCCGGTGGTAGGTTATGTCCGGTGGTACGTTATGTCCGGTGGTACGTTATGTCCGGTGGTACGTTATGTCCGTGGTACGTTATGTCCGGTGGTACGTTATGACCGTGGTACGTTATGTCCAGTGGTACGTTATGTCCGGTGGTACGTTATGTCTGGTGGTACGTTATGTCCGGTGGTACGTTATGTCTGGTGGTACGTTATGTCCGTGGTACGTTATGTCTGGTGGTACGTTATGACCGTGGTACGTTATGTCTGGTGGTACGTTATGACCGTGGTACGTTATGTCCAGTGGTACGTTATGTCCGGTGGTACGTTATGTCCGGTGGTACGTTATGTCTGGTGGTACGTTATGTCCGTGGTACGTTATGTCTGGTGGTACGTTATGACCGTGGTACGTTATGTCTGGTGGTACGTTATGACCGTGGTACGTTATGTCCGTGGTACGTTATGTCTGGTGGTACGTTATGTCCGTGGTACGTTATGTCCAGTGGTACGTTATGTCCAGTGGTACGTTATGTCCGGTGGTACGTTATGTCTGGTGGTACGTTATGACCGTGGTACGTTATGTCCGTGGTACGTTATGTCTGGTGGTACGTTATGACCGTGGTACGTTATGTCCGTGGTACGTTATGTCCGTGGTACGTTATGTCCGGTGGTACGTTATGTCCGGTGGTACGTTATGTCCAGTGGTACGTTATGTCCAGTGGTACGTTATGTCCGTGGTACGTTATGTCCGTGGTACGTTATGTCCGTGGTACGTTATGTCCGTGGTACGTTATGTCCAGTGGTACGTTATGTCTGGTGGTACGTTATGACCGTGGTACGTTATGTCCAGTGGTACGTTATGTCCGTGGTACGTTATGTCCAGTGGTACGTTATGTCTGGTGGTACGTTATGTCCAGTGGTACGTTATGTCTGGTGGTACGTTATGACCGTGGTACGTTATGTCCAGTGGTACGTTATGTCCAGTGGTACGTTATGTCCAGTGGTACGTTATGTCCAGTGGTACGTTATGTCCAGTGGTACGTTATGTCTGGTGGTACGTTATGTCCAGTGGTACGTTATGTCCAGTGGTACGTTATGTCCGTGGTACGTTATGTCCAGTGGTACGTTATGTCCGTGGTACGTTATGTCCGTGGTACGTTATGTCCAGTGGTACGTTATGTCTGGTGGTACGTTATGTCCAGTGGTACGTTATGTCTGGTGGTACGTTATGACCGTGGTACGTTATGTCCAGTGGTACGTTATGTCCGTGGTACGTTATGTCCAGTGGTACGTTATGTCTGGTGGTACGTTATGTCCGGTGGTACGTTATGTCCGGTGGTACGTTATGTCCAGTGGTACGTTATGTCTGGTGGTACGTTATGACCGTGGTACGTTATGTCCAGTGGTACGTTATGTCCAGTGGTACGTTATGTCTGGTGGTACGTTATGTCCAGTGGTACGTTATGTCTGGTGGTACGTTATGTCCGTGGTACGTTATGTCCAGTGGTACGTTATGTCTGGTGGTACGTTATGTCTGGTGGTACGTTATGTCCGGTGGTACGTTATGTCCAGTGGTACGTTATGTCCAGTGGTACGTTATGTCCAGTGGTACGTTATGTCTGGTGGTACGTTATGTCCGTGGTACGTTATGTCCAGTGGTACGTTATGTCTGGTGGTACGTTATGTCCAGTGGTACGTTATGTCCGTGGTACGTTATGTCCAGTGGTACGTTATGTCTGGTGGTACGTTATGTCTGGTGGTACGTTATGTCCGGTGGTACGTTATGTCCAGTGGTACGTTATGTCCAGTGGTACGTTATGTCCAGTGGTACGTTATGTCTGGTGGTACGTTATGTCTGGTGGTACGTTATGTCTGGTGGTACGTTATGTCTGGTGGTACGTTATGTCTGGTGGTACGTTATGTCCAGTGGTACGTTATGTCCAGTGGTACGTTATGTCTGGTGGTACGTTATGTCTGGTGGTACGTTATGACCGTGGTACGTTATGTCCAGTGGTACGTTATGTCCGTGGTACGTTATGTCCAGTGGTACGTTATGTCTGGTGGTACGTTATGTCCGGTGGTACGTTATGTCCGGTGGTACGTTATGTCCAGTGGTACGTTATGTCTGGTGGTACGTTATGACCGTGGTACGTTATGTCCAGTGGTACGTTATGTCTGGTGGTACGTTATGTCTGGTGGTACGTTATGTCTGGTGGTACGTTATGTCTGGTGGTACGTTATGTCCAGTGGTACGTTATGTCTGGTGGTACGTTATGTCCAGTGGTACGTTATGTCTGGTGGTACGTTATGTCTGGTGGTACGTTATGTCCAGTGGTACGTTATGTCTGGTGGTACGTTATGACCGTGGTACGTTATGTCCGGTGGTACGTTATGTCCAGTGGTACGTTATGTCCAGTGGTACGTTATGTCCAGTGGTACGTTATGTCTGGTGGTACGTTATGTCTGGTGGTACGTTATGTCCGGTGGTACGTTATGTCCAGTGGTACGTTATGTCCAGTGGTACGTTATGTCCAGTGGTACGTTATGTCTGGTGGTACGTTATGACCGTGGTACGTTATGTCCAGTGGTACGTTATGTCCGGTGGTACGTTATGTCCGTGGTACGTTATGTCCAGTGGTACGTTATGTCCGGTGGTACGTTATGTCCGGTGGTACGTTATGTCTGGTGGTACGTTATGTCCAGTGGTACGTTATGTCTGGTGGTACGTTATGTCTGTTGGTACGTTATGTCTGGTGGTACGTTATGTCCAGTGGTACGTTATGTCTGGTGGTACGTTATGTCTGTTGGTACGTTATGTCCGGTGGTACGTTATGTCCAGTGGTACGTTATGTCTGGTGGTACGTTATGTCTGTTGGTACGTTATGTCCGGTGGTACGTTATGTCCAGTGGTACGTTATGTCTGGTGGTACGTTATGTCTGTTGGTACGTTATGTCTGGTGGTACGTTATGTCTGTTGGTACGTTATGTCTGTTGGTACGTTATGTCCGGTGGTACGTTATGTCTGGTGGTACGTTATGTCTGTTGGTACGTTATGTCCGGTGGTACGTTATGTCTGTTGGTACGTTATGTCCGGTGGTACGTTATGTCTGGTGGTACGTTATGTCTGTTGGTACGTTATGTCCAGTGGTACGTTATGTCTGGTGGTACGTTATGTCCGGTGGTACGTTATGTCCGGTGGTACGTTATGTCTGGTGGTACGTTATGTCCAGTGGTACGTTATGTCTGGTGGTACGTTATGTCCGGTGGTACGTTATGTCCGGTGGTACGTTATGTCTGGTGGTACGTTATGTCCGGTGGTACGTTATGTCCGGTGGTACGTTATGTCTGGTGGTACGTTATGTCCGGTGGTACGTTATGTCCGGTGGTACGTTATGTCTGGTGGTACGTTATGTCCAGTGGTACGTTATGTCCGGTGGTACGTTATGTCCGGTGGTACGTTATGTCTGGTGGTACGTTATGTCCAGTGGTACGTTATGTCTGGTGGTACGTTATGTCTGTTGGTACGTTATGTCCGGTGGTACGTTATGTCCAGTGGTACGTTATGTCTGGTGGTACGTTATGTCCAGTGGTACGTTATGTCTGGTGGTACGTTATGTCCAGTGGTACGTTATGTCTGGTGGTACGTTATGTCCGTGGTACGTTATGTCTGTTGGTACGTTATGTCCGGTGGTACGTTATGTCCGGTGGTACGTTATGTCCAGTGGTACGTTATGTCCAGTGGTACGTTATGTCTGGTGGTACGTTATGTCTGTTGGTACGTTATGTCCGGTGGTACGTTATGTCCGGTGGTACGTTATGTCCAGTGGTACGTTATGTCTGTTGGTACGTTATGTCTGGTGGTACGTTATGTCTGGTGGTACGTTATGTCCGGTGGTACGTTATGTCCAGTGGTACGTTATGTCCGGTGGTACGTTATGTCCAGTGGTACGTTATGTCCAGTGGTACGTTATGTCCAGTGGTACGTTATGTCCAGTGGTACGTTATGTCCAGTGGTACGTTATGTCCGGTGGTACGTTATGTCCAGTGGTACGTTATGTCCAGTGGTACGTTATGTCCAGTGGTACGTTATGTCCAGTGGTACGTTATGTCCAGTGGTACGTTATGTCCGGTGGTACGTTATGTCCGGTGGTACGTTATGTCCAGTGGTACGTTATGTCTGTTGGTACGTTATGTCTGGTGGTACGTTATGTCTGGTGGTACGTTATGTCCGGTGGTACGTTATGTCCAGTGGTACGTTATGTCCGGTGGTACGTTATGTCCAGTGGTACGTTATGTCCAGTGGTACGTTATGTCCAGTGGTACGTTATGTCCAGTGGTACGTTATGTCCAGTGGTACGTTATGTCCAGTGGTACGTTATGTCTGGTGGTACGTTATGTCCAGTGGTACGTTATGTCCAGTGGTACGTTATGTCCGTGGTACGTTATGTCTGGTGGTACGTTATGTCTGGTGGTACGTTATGTCCGGTGGTACGTTATGTCCAGTGGTACGTTATGTCTGGTGGTACGTTATGTCCAGTGGTACGTTATGTCCGTGGTACGTTATGTCCAGTGGTACGTTATGTCCAGTGGTACGTTATGTCCGGTGGTACGTTATGTCCGGTGGTACGTTATGTCTGGTGGTACGTTATGTCTGGTGGTACGTTATGTCCGGTGGTACGTTATGTCTGGTGGTACGTTATGACCGTGGTACGTTATGTCCAGTGGTACGTTATGTCCGGTGGTACGTTATGTCCGTGGTACGTTATGTCCAGTGGTACGTTATGTCTGGTGGTACGTTATGTCTGGTGGTACGTTATGTCTGG
This sequence comes from Meconema thalassinum, assembly GCA_946902985.2. Taxonomy (NCBI): domain Eukaryota; kingdom Metazoa; phylum Arthropoda; class Insecta; order Orthoptera; family Tettigoniidae; genus Meconema; species Meconema thalassinum. Next base: position 675,906,138 of record OX336388.2, read on the forward strand.
TGGTACGTTATGTCCGGTGGTACGTTATGTCCGGTGGTACGTTATGTCCGTGGTACGTTATGTCTGGTGGTACGTTATGTCCGGTGGTACGTTATGTCCGGTGGTACGTTATGTCCGTGGTACGTTATGTCCGTGGTACGTTATGTCCGTGGTACGTTATGTCCAGTGGTACGTTATGTCCGTGGTACGTTATGTCTGGTGGTACGTTATGACCGTGGTACGTTATGTCCGGTGGTACGTTATGTCCGGTGGTACGTTATGTCCGTGGTACGTTATGTCCAGTGGTACGTTATGTCCGGTGGTACGTTATGTCCGTGGTACGTTATGTCCAGTGGTACGTTATGTCCGTGGTACGTTATGTCCGTGGTACGTTATGTCTGGTGGTACGTTATGTCCGGTGGTACGTTATGTCTGGTGGTACGTTATGTCTGGTGGTACGTTATGTCTGGTGGTACGTTATGTCCGGTGGTACGTTATGTCCGTGGTACGTTATGTCCGGTGGTACGTTATGTCCGTGGTACGTTATGTCTGGTGGTACGTTATGTCCAGTGGTACGTTATGTCCGGTGGTACGTTATGTCTGGTGGTACGTTATGTCCGGTGGTACGTTATGTCCGGTGGTACGTTATGTCCGTGGTACGTTATGTCTGGTGGTACGTTATGTCCGGTGGTACGTTATGTCCGGTGGTACGTTATGTCCGGTGGTACGTTATGTCTGGTGGTACGTTATGTCCGGTGGTACGTTATGTCTGGTGGTACGTTATGTCCAGTGGTACGTTATGTCCGTGGTACGTTATGTCCAGTGGTACGTTATGTCCGTGGTACGTTATGTCCGTGGTACGTTATGTCCAGTGGTACGTTATGTCCGTGGTACGTTATGTCCAGTGGTACGTTATGTCCGTGGTACGTTATGTCTGGTGGTACGTTATGTCTGGTGGTACGTTATGTCCAGTGGTACGTTATGTCCGTGGTACGTTATGTCCGTGGTACGTTATGTCCAGTGGTACGTTATGACCGTGGTACGTTATGTCTGGTGGTACGTTATGTCTGGTGGTACGTTATGTCCAGTGGTACGTTATGTCCGTGGTACGTTATGTCCAGTGGTACGTTATGTCCGTGGTACGTTATGTCCGTGGTACGTTATGTCCAGTGGTACGTTATGTCCAGTGGTACGTTATGTCCGGTGGTACGTTATGTCCGTGGTACGTTATGTCCGTGGTACGTTATGTCCGTGGTACGTTATGTCCGTGGTACGTTATGTCCGTGGTACGTTATGTCCGTGGTACGTTATGTCCGTGGTACGTTATGTCCAGTGGTACGTTATGTCCAGTGGTACGTTATGTCCGTGGTACGTTATGTCCGTGGTACGTTATGACCGTGGTACGTTATGTCCGTGGTACGTTATGACCGTGGTACGTTATGTCCGGTGGTACGTTATGTCCGTGGTACGTTATGTCTGGTGGTACGTTATGTCTGGTGGTACGTTATGTCTGGTGGTACGTTATGTCCGGTGGTACGTTATGTCCGTGGTACGTTATGTCCGGTGGTACGTTATGTCCGGTGGTACGTTATGTCCGTGGTACGTTATGTCCAGTGGTACGTTATGACCGTGGTACGTTATGTCCGTGGTACGTTATGTCCAGTGGTACGTTATGTCCAGTGGTACGTTATGTCCGTGGTACGTTATGTCCGTGGTACGTTATGACCGTGGTACGTTATGTCCAGTGGTACGTTATGTCCGTGGTACGTTATGTCCAGTGGTACGTTATGTCCAGTGGTACGTTATGTCCGTGGTACGTTATGTCTGGTGGTACGTTATGTCCGTGGTACGGTATGTCCGTGGTACGTTATGTCCGTGGTACGTTATGTCCGTGGTACGTTATGTCCGTGGTACGTTATGTCCAGTGGTACGTTATGTCCAGTGGTACGTTATGTCCGTGGTACGTTATGTCCGTGGTACGTTATGTCCGTGGTACGTTATGTCCGTGGTACGTTATGTCCAGTGGTACGTTATGTCCGTGGTACGTTATGTCCGGTGGTACGTTATGTCCGTGGTACGTTATGTCCAGTGGTACGTTATGTCCGTGGTACGTTATGTCTGGTGGTACGTTATGACCGTGGTACGTTATGTCCGTGGTACGTTATGTCCGGTGGTACGTTATGTCCGTGGTACGTTATGTCCAGTGGTACGTTATGTCCGTGGTACGTTATGTCTGGTGGTACGTTATGTCTGGTGGTACGTTATGACCGTGGTACGTTATGTCCAGTGGTACGTTATGTCCGTGGTACGTTATGTCCGGTGGTACGTTATGTCTGGTGGTACGTTATGTCCGGTGGTACGTTATGTCCGTGGTACGTTATGTCCGTGGTACGTTATGTCCAGTGGTACGTTATGTCCGTGGTACGTTATGTCCGGTGGTACGTTATGTCTGGTGGTACGTTATGTCCGTGGTACGTTATGTCCGTGGTACGTTATGTCCGTGGTACGTTATGTCCGGTGGTACGTTATGTCTGGTGGTACGTTATGACCGTGGTACGTTATGTCCGTGGTACGTTATGTCCAGTGGTACGTTATGTCCGTGGTACGTTATGTCCGGTGGTACGTTATGTCTGGTGGTACGTTATGTCCGGTGGTACGTTATGTCCGTGGTACGTTATGTCCAGTGGTACGTTATGTCCGTGGTACGTTATGTCCGTGGTACGTTATGTCCGTGGTACGTTATGTCCGTGGTACGTTATGTCCGTGGTACGTTATGTCCGTGGTACGTTATGTCCGGTGGTACGTTATGTCTGGTGGTACGTTATGTCCGTGGTACGTTATGTCCGTGGTACGTTATGTCCAGTGGTACGTTATGTCCGTGGTACGTTATGTCTGGTGGTACGTTATGACCGTGGTACGTTATGTCCAGTGGTACGTTATGTCCGTGGTACGTTATGTCTGGTGGTACGTTATGTCCGGTGGTACGTTATGTCTGGTGGTACGTTATGTCCGTGGTACGTTATGTCCGGTGGTACGTTATGTCTGGTGGTACGTTATGACCGTGGTACGTTATGTCCAGTGGTACGTTATGTCCGTGGTACGTTATGTCTGGTGGTACGTTATGTCCGGTGGTACGTTATGTCTGGTGGTACGTTATGTCCGTGGTACGTTATGTCCAGTGGTACGTTATGTCCGTGGTACGTTATGTCTGGTGGTACGTTATGTCTGGTGGTACGTTATGTCCGTGGTACGTTATGTCCGTGGTACGTTATGTCCGGTGGTACGTTATGTCCAGTGGTACGTTATGTCTGGTGGTACGTTATGTCCAGTGGTACGTTATGTCCAGTGGTACGTTATGTCCGGTGGTACGTTATGTCTGGTGGTACGTTATGTCCAGTGGTACGTTATGTCTGGTGGTACGTTATGTCCAGTGGTACGTTATGTCCAGTGGTACGTTATGTCTGGTGGTACGTTATGTCCGTGGTACGTTATGTCCAGTGGTACGTTATGTCCAGTGGTACGTTATGTCCGGTGGTACGTTATGTCCAGTGGTACGTTATGTCCGGTGGTACGTTATGTCTGGTGGTACGTTATGTCCGTGGTACGTTATGTCTGGTGGTACGTTATGTCCGTGGTACGTTATGTCCAGTGGTACGTTATGTCCAGTGGTACGTTATGTCTGGTGGTACGTTATGTCCGTGGTACGTTATGTCCAGTGGTACGTTATGTCCAGTGGTACGTTATGTCCGGTGGTACGTTATGTCCGTGGTACGTTATGTCTGGTGGTACGTTATGTCTGGTGGTACGTTATGTCTGGTGGTACGTTATGTCCAGTGGTACGTTATGTCCGGTGGTACGTTATGTCCAGTGGTACGTTATGTCCGTGGTACGTTATGTCCGTGGTACGTTATGTCCGTGGTACGTTATGTCTGGTGGTACGTTATGTCTGGTGGTACGTTATGTCCGTGGTACGTTATGTCCGGTGGTACGTTATGTCTGGTGGTACGTTATGTCTGGTGGTACGTTATGTCCGTGGTACGTTATGTCTGGTGGTACGTTATGTCCGGTGGTACGTTATGTCTGGTGGTACGTTATGTCCGTGGTACGTTATGTCCAGTGGTACGTTATGTCTGGTGGTACGTTATGTCCGTGGTACGTTATGTCCGTGGTACGTTATGTCTGGTGGTACGTTATGTCCGTGGTACGTTATGTCTGGTGGTACGTTATGTCCGTGGTACGTTATGTCCGTGGTACGTTATGTCTGGTGGTACGTTATGTCTGGTGGTACGTTATGTCCGTGGTACGTTATGTCTGGTGGTACGTTATGTCCGGTGGTACGTTATGTCCGTGGTACGTTATGTCCAGTGGTACGTTATGTCCAGTGGTACGTTATGTCCAGTGGTACGTTATGTCCGGTGGTACGTTATGTCCGGTGGTACGTTATGTCCAGTGGTACGTTATGTCCGGTGGTACGTTATGTCTGGTGGTACGTTATGTCCGTGGTACGTTATGTCTGGTGGTACGTTATGACCGTGGTACGTTATGTCTGGTGGTACGTTATGACCGTGGTACGTTATGTCCAGTGGTACGTTATGTCCGGTGGTACGTTATGTCCGGTGGTACGTTATGTCTGGTGGTACGTTATGTCCGTGGTACGTTATGTCTGGTGGTACGTTATGACCGTGGTACGTTATGTCTGGTGGTACGTTATGACCGTGGTACGTTATGTCCGTGGTACGTTATGTCCAGTGGTACGTTATGTCCAGTGGTACGTTATGTCCAGTGGTACGTTATGTCCGTGGTACGTTATGTCCGGTGGTACGTTATGTCCGTGGTACGTTATGTCCGTGGTACGTTATGTCCAGTGGTACGTTATGTCCAGTGGTACGTTATGTCCAGTGGTACGTTATGTCCGTGGTACGTTATGTCTGGTGGTACGTTATGTCCGGTGGTACGTTATGTCTGGTGGTACGTTATGACCGTGGTACGTTATGTCCGGTGGTACGTTATGTCTGGTGGTACGTTATGTCCGGTGGTACGTTATGTCTGGTGGTACGTTATGACCGTGGTACGTTATGTCCGGTGGTACGTTATGTCTGGTGGTACGTTATGTCCGGTGGTACGTTATGTCCAGTGGTACGTTATGTCCAGTGGTACGTTATGTCCGGTGGTACGTTATGTCTGGTGGTACGTTATGACCGTGGTACGTTATGTCCGGTGGTACGTTATGTCTGGTGGTACGTTATGTCCGGTGGTACGTTATGTCTGGTGGTACGTTATGTCCGGTGGTACGTTATGTCCGGTGGTACGTTATGTCCGGTGGTACGTTATGTCCGTGGTACGTTATGTCCAGTGGTACGTTATGTCTGGTGGTACGTTATGTCTGGTGGTACGTTATGTCTGGTGGTACGTTATGTCCGGTGGTACGTTATGTCTGGTGGTACGTTATGTCCGTGGTACGTTATGTCTGGTGGTACGTTATGTCCAGTGGTACGTTATGTCCAGTGGTACGTTATGTCTGGTGGTACGTTATGACCGTGGTACGTTATGTCCAGTGGTACGTTATGTCCGGTGGTACGTTATGTCCGGTGGTACGTTATGTCCGGTGGTACGTTATGTCCGTGGTACGTTATGTCCAGTGGTACGTTATGTCTGGTGGTACGTTATGACCGTGGTACGTTATGTCCAGTGGTACGTTATGTCCGGTGGTACGTTATGTCCAGTGGTACGTTATGTCCGGTGGTACGTTATGTCCGGTGGTACGTTATGTCCGTGGTACGTTATGTCCGGTGGTACGTTATGTCCAGTGGTACGTTATGTCCGTGGTACGTTATGTCCGGTGGTACGTTATGTCCGGTGGTACGTTATGTCCGGTGGTACGTTATGTCCGGTGGTACGTTATGTCTGGTGGTACGTTATGTCCGGTGGTACGTTATGTCTGGTGGTACGTTATGTCCGGTGGTACGTTATGTCCGGTGGTACGTTATGTCCGGTGGTACGTTATGTCCGGTGGTACGTTATGTCCGGTGGTACGTTATGACCGTGGTACGTTATGTCCGGTGGTACGTTATGTCCGTGGTACGTTATGTCTGGTGGTACGTTATGACCGTGGTACGTTATGTCCGGTGGTACGTTATGTCCGGTGGTACGTTATGTCCGGTGGTACGTTATGTCTGGTGGTACGTTATGTCCGGTGGTACGTTATGTCCAGTGGTACGTTATGTCCGTGGTACGTTATGTCCGGTGGTACGTTATGTCTGGTGGTACGTTATGTCCGGTGGTACGTTATGTCCGTGGTACGTTATGTCCGGTGGTACGTTATGTCCGGTGGTACGTTATGTCCGTGGTACGTTATGTCCAGTGGTACGTTATGACCGTGGTACGTTATGTCCGTGGTACGTTATGTCCAGTGGTACGTTATGTCCAGTGGTACGTTATGTCCGTGGTACGTTATGTCCGTGGTACGTTATGACCGTGGTACGTTATGTCCAGTGGTACGTTATGTCCGTGGTACGTTATGTCCAGTGGTACGTTATGTCCAGTGGTACGTTATGTCCGTGGTACGTTATGTCTGGTGGTACGTTATGTCCGTGGTACGGTATGTCCGTGGTACGTTATGTCCGTGGTACGTTATGTCCGTGGTACGTTATGTCCGTGGTACGTTATGTCCAGTGGTACGTTATGTCCAGTGGTACGTTATGTCCGTGGTACGTTATGTCCGTGGTACGTTATGTCCGGTGGTACGTTATGTCCGTGGTACGTTATGTCCGTGGTACGTTATGTCCAGTGGTACGTTATGTCCGTGGTACGTTATGTCCGGTGGTACGTTATGTCCGTGGTACGTTATGTCCAGTGGTACGTTATGTCCGTGGTACGTTATGTCTGGTGGTACGTTATGACCGTGGTACGTTATGTCCGTGGTACGTTATGTCCGGTGGTACGTTATGTCCGTGGTACGTTATGTCCAGTGGTACGTTATGTCCGTGGTACGTTATGTCTGGTGGTACGTTATGTCTGGTGGTACGTTATGACCGTGGTACGTTATGTCCAGTGGTACGTTATGTCCGTGGTACGTTATGTCCGGTGGTACGTTATGTCTGGTGGTACGTTATGTCCGGTGGTACGTTATGTCCGTGGTACGTTATGTCCGTGGTACGTTATGTCCAGTGGTACGTTATGTCCGTGGTACGTTATGTCCGGTGGTACGTTATGTCTGGTGGTACGTTATGTCCGTGGTACGTTATGTCCGTGGTACGTTATGTCCGTGGTACGTTATGTCCGGTGGTACGTTATGTCTGGTGGTACGTTATGACCGTGGTACGTTATGTCCGTGGTACGTTATGTCCAGTGGTACGTTATGTCCGTGGTACGTTATGTCCGGTGGTACGTTATGTCTGGTGGTACGTTATGTCCGGTGGTACGTTATGTCCGTGGTACGTTATGTCCAGTGGTACGTTATGTCCGTGGTACGTTATGTCCGTGGTACGTTATGTCCGTGGTACGTTATGTCCGTGGTACGTTATGTCCGTGGTACGTTATGTCCGTGGTACGTTATGTCCGGTGGTACGTTATGTCTGGTGGTACGTTATGTCCGTGGTACGTTATGTCCGTGGTACGTTATGTCCAGTGGTACGTTATGTCCGTGGTACGTTATGTCTGGTGGTACGTTATGACCGTGGTACGTTATGTCCAGTGGTACGTTATGTCCGTGGTACGTTATGTCTGGTGGTACGTTATGTCCGGTGGTACGTTATGTCTGGTGGTACGTTATGTCCGTGGTACGTTATGTCCGGTGGTACGTTATGTCTGGTGGTACGTTATGACCGTGGTACGTTATGTCCAGTGGTACGTTATGTCCGTGGTACGTTATGTCTGGTGGTACGTTATGTCCGGTGGTACGTTATGTCTGGTGGTACGTTATGTCCGTGGTACGTTATGTCCAGTGGTACGTTATGTCCGTGGTACGTTATGTCTGGTGGTACGTTATGTCTGGTGGTACGTTATGTCCGTGGTACGTTATGTCCGTGGTACGTTATGTCCGGTGGTACGTTATGTCCAGTGGTACGTTATGTCTGGTGGTACGTTATGTCCAGTGGTACGTTATGTCCAGTGGTACGTTATGTCCGGTGGTACGTTATGTCTGGTGGTACGTTATGTCCAGTGGTACGTTATGTCTGGTGGTACGTTATGTCCAGTGGTACGTTATGTCCAGTGGTACGTTATGTCTGGTGGTACGTTATGTCCGTGGTACGTTATGTCCAGTGGTACGTTATGTCCAGTGGTACGTTATGTCCGGTGGTACGTTATGTCCAGTGGTACGTTATGTCCGGTGGTACGTTATGTCTGGTGGTACGTTATGTCCGTGGTACGTTATGTCTGGTGGTACGTTATGTCCGTGGTACGTTATGTCCAGTGGTACGTTATGTCCAGTGGTACGTTATGTCTGGTGGTACGTTATGTCCGTGGTACGTTATGTCCAGTGGTACGTTATGTCCAGTGGTACGTTATGTCCGGTGGTACGTTATGTCCGTGGTACGTTATGTCTGGTGGTACGTTATGTCTGGTGGTACGTTATGTCTGGTGGTACGTTATGTCCAGTGGTACGTTATGTCCGGTGGTACGTTATGTCCAGTGGTACGTTATGTCCGTGGTACGTTATGTCCGTGGTACGTTATGTCCGTGGTACGTTATGTCTGGTGGTACGTTATGTCTGGTGGTACGTTATGTCCGTGGTACGTTATGTCCGGTGGTACGTTATGTCTGGTGGTACGTTATGTCTGGTGGTACGTTATGTCCGTGGTACGTTATGTCTGGTGGTACGTTATGTCCGGTGGTACGTTATGTCTGGTGGTACGTTATGTCCGTGGTACGTTATGTCCAGTGGTACGTTATGTCTGGTGGTACGTTATGTCCGTGGTACGTTATGTCCGTGGTACGTTATGTCTGGTGGTACGTTATGTCCGTGGTACGTTATGTCTGGTGGTACGTTATGTCCGTGGTACGTTATGTCCGTGGTACGTTATGTCTGGTGGTACGTTATGTCTGGTGGTACGTTATGTCCGTGGTACGTTATGTCTGGTGGTACGTTATGTCCGGTGGTACGTTATGTCCGTGGTACGTTATGTCCAGTGGTACGTTATGTCCAGTGGTACGTTATGTCCAGTGGTACGTTATGTCCGGTGGTACGTTATGTCCGGTGGTACGTTATGTCCAGTGGTACGTTATGTCCGGTGGTACGTTATGTCTGGTGGTACGTTATGTCCGTGGTACGTTATGTCTGGTGGTACGTTATGACCGTGGTACGTTATGTCTGGTGGTACGTTATGACCGTGGTACGTTATGTCCAGTGGTACGTTATGTCCGGTGGTACGTTATGTCCGGTGGTACGTTATGTCTGGTGGTACGTTATGTCCGTGGTACGTTATGTCTGGTGGTACGTTATGACCGTGGTACGTTATGTCTGGTGGTACGTTATGACCGTGGTACGTTATGTCCGTGGTACGTTATGTCTGGTGGTACGTTATGTCCGTGGTACGTTATGTCTGGTGGTACGTTATGTCCGGTGGTACGTTATGTCTGGTGGTACGTTATGACCGTGGTACGTTATGTCCGGTGGTACGTTATTTTTGGTGGTACGTTATGTCCGGTGGTACGTTATGTCTGGTGGTACGTTATGTCTGGTGGTACGTTATGTCCGTGGTACGTTATGTCTGGTGGTACGTTATGTCCGGTGGTACGTTATGTCCGGTGGTACGTTATGTCCAGTGGTACGTTATGTCCAGTGGTACGTTATGTCCAGTGGTACGTTATGTCCGGTGGTACGTTATGTCTGGTGGTACGTTATGTCTGGTGGTACGTTATGTCCGTGGTACGTTATGTCTGGTGGTACGTTATGTCTGGTGGTACGTTATGTCCGTGGTACGTTATGTCTGGTGGTACGTTATGTCCGGTGGTACGTTATGTCCGGTGGTACGTTATGTCTGGTGGTACGTTATGTCCGGTGGTACGTTATGTCTGGTGGTACGTTATGTCCGTGGTACGTTATGTCTGGTGGTACGTTATGTCCGTGGTACGTTATGTCTGGTGGTACGTTATGACCGTGGTACGTTATGTCCAGTGGTACGTTATGTCTGGTGGTACGTTATGTCCGGTGGTACGTTATGTCCAGTGGTACGTTATGTCCGGTGGTACGTTATGTCTGGTGGTACGTTATGTCCGGTGGTACGTTATGTCTGGTGGTACGTTATGTCCGTGGTACGTTATGTCTGGTGGTACGTTATGTCCGGTGGTACGTTATGTCTGGTGGTACGTTATGTCCAGTGGTACGTTATGTCCAGTGGTACGTTATGTCTGGTGGTACGTTATGTCTGGTGGTACGTTATGTCCGGTGGTACGTTATGTCCGGTGGTAGGTTATGTCCGGTGGTACGTTATGTCCGGTGGTACGTTATGTCCGGTGGTACGTTATGTCCGTGGTACGTTATGTCCGGTGGTACGTTATGACCGTGGTACGTTATGTCCAGTGGTACGTTATGTCCGGTGGTACGTTATGTCTGGTGGTACGTTATGTCCGGTGGTACGTTATGTCTGGTGGTACGTTATGTCCGTGGTACGTTATGTCTGGTGGTACGTTATGACCGTGGTACGTTATGTCTGGTGGTACGTTATGACCGTGGTACGTTATGTCCAGTGGTACGTTATGTCCGGTGGTACGTTATGTCCGGTGGTACGTTATGTCTGGTGGTACGTTATGTCCGTGGTACGTTATGTCTGGTGGTACGTTATGACCGTGGTACGTTATGTCTGGTGGTACGTTATGACCGTGGTACGTTATGTCCGTGGTACGTTATGTCTGGTGGTACGTTATGTCCGTGGTACGTTATGTCCAGTGGTACGTTATGTCCAGTGGTACGTTATGTCCGGTGGTACGTTATGTCTGGTGGTACGTTATGACCGTGGTACGTTATGTCCGTGGTACGTTATGTCTGGTGGTACGTTATGACCGTGGTACGTTATGTCCGTGGTACGTTATGTCCGTGGTACGTTATGTCCGGTGGTACGTTATGTCCGGTGGTACGTTATGTCCAGTGGTACGTTATGTCCAGTGGTACGTTATGTCCGTGGTACGTTATGTCCGTGGTACGTTATGTCCGTGGTACGTTATGTCCGTGGTACGTTATGTCCAGTGGTACGTTATGTCTGGTGGTACGTTATGACCGTGGTACGTTATGTCCAGTGGTACGTTATGTCCGTGGTACGTTATGTCCAGTGGTACGTTATGTCTGGTGGTACGTTATGTCCAGTGGTACGTTATGTCTGGTGGTACGTTATGACCGTGGTACGTTATGTCCAGTGGTACGTTATGTCCAGTGGTACGTTATGTCCAGTGGTACGTTATGTCCAGTGGTACGTTATGTCCAGTGGTACGTTATGTCTGGTGGTACGTTATGTCCAGTGGTACGTTATGTCCAGTGGTACGTTATGTCCGTGGTACGTTATGTCCAGTGGTACGTTATGTCCGTGGTACGTTATGTCCGTGGTACGTTATGTCCAGTGGTACGTTATGTCTGGTGGTACGTTATGTCCAGTGGTACGTTATGTCTGGTGGTACGTTATGACCGTGGTACGTTATGTCCAGTGGTACGTTATGTCCGTGGTACGTTATGTCCAGTGGTACGTTATGTCTGGTGGTACGTTATGTCCGGTGGTACGTTATGTCCGGTGGTACGTTATGTCCAGTGGTACGTTATGTCTGGTGGTACGTTATGACCGTGGTACGTTATGTCCAGTGGTACGTTATGTCCGTGGTACGTTATGTCCAGTGGTACGTTATGTCTGGTGGTACGTTATGTCTGGTGGTACGTTATGTCCGGTGGTACGTTATGTCCAGTGGTACGTTATGTCCAGTGGTACGTTATGTCCAGTGGTACGTTATGTCTGGTGGTACGTTATGTCTGGTGGTACGTTATGTCTGGTGGTACGTTATGTCTGGTGGTACGTTATGTCTGGTGGTACGTTATGTCCAGTGGTACGTTATGTCCAGTGGTACGTTATGTCTGGTGGTACGTTATGTCTGGTGGTACGTTATGACCGTGGTACGTTATGTCCAGTGGTACGTTATGTCCGTGGTACGTTATGTCCAGTGGTACGTTATGTCTGGTGGTACGTTATGTCCGGTGGTACGTTATGTCCGGTGGTACGTTATGTCCAGTGGTACGTTATGTCTGGTGGTACGTTATGTCTGGTGGTACGTTATGTCTGGTGGTACGTTATGTCTGGTGGTACGTTATGTCTGGTGGTACGTTATGTCCAGTGGTACGTTATGTCTGGTGGTACGTTATGTCCAGTGGTACGTTATGTCTGGTGGTACGTTATGTCTGGTGGTACGTTATGTCTGGTGGTACGTTATGTCTGGTGGTACGTTATGTCTGGTGGTACGTTATGTCCGTGGTACGTTATGTCCAGTGGTACGTTATGTCTGGTGGTACGTTATGACCGTGGTACGTTATGTCCAGTGGTACGTTATGTCCAGTGGTACGTTATGTCTGGTGGTACGTTATGTCCAGTGGTACGTTATGTCTGGTGGTACGTTATGTCTGGTGGTACGTTATGTCTGGTGGTACGTTATGTCTGGTGGTACGTTATGTCTGGTGGTACGTTATGTCTGGTGGTACGTTATGTCCAGTGGTACGTTATGTCCAGTGGTACGTTATGTCCAGTGGTACGTTATGTCTGGTGGTACGTTATGTCTGGTGGTACGTTATGTCTGGTGGTACGTTATGTCCAGTGGTACGTTATGTCTGGTGGTACGTTATGACCGTGGTACGTTATGTCCAGTGGTACGTTATGTCCGGTGGTACGTTATGTCCGTGGTACGTTATGTCCAGTGGTACGTTATGTCCGGTGGTACGTTATGTCCGGTGGTACGTTATGTCTGGTGGTACGTTATGTCCAGTGGTACGTTATGTCTGGTGGTACGTTATGTCTGTTGGTACGTTATGTCTGGTGGTACGTTATGTCCAGTGGTACGTTATGTCTGGTGGTACGTTATGTCTGTTGGTACGTTATGTCCGGTGGTACGTTATGTCCAGTGGTACGTTATGTCTGGTGGTACGTTATGTCTGTTGGTACGTTATGTCCGGTGGTACGTTATGTCCAGTGGTACGTTATGTCTGGTGGTACGTTATGTCTGTTGGTACGTTATGTCTGGTGGTACGTTATGTCTGTTGGTACGTTATGTCTGTTGGTACGTTATGTCCGGTGGTACGTTATGTCTGTTGGTACGTTATGTCCGGTGGTACGTTATGTCTGGTGGTACGTTATGTCTGTTGGTACGTTATGTCCAGTGGTACGTTATGTCTGGTGGTACGTTATGTCTGTTGGTACGTTATGTCCGGTGGTACGTTATGTCCAGTGGTACGTTATGTCTGGTGGTACGTTATGTCCAGTGGTACGTTATGTCTGGTGGTACGTTATGTCCAGTGGTACGTTATGTCTGGTGGTACGTTATGTCCGTGGTACGTTATGTCTGTTGGTACGTTATGTCCGGTGGTACGTTATGTCCGGTGGTACGTTATGTCCAGTGGTACGTTATGTCCAGTGGTACGTTATGTCTGGTGGTACGTTATGTCTGTTGGTACGTTATGTCCGGTGGTACGTTATGTCCGGTGGTACGTTATGTCCAGTGGTACGTTATGTCTGTTGGTACGTTATGTCTGGTGGTACGTTATGTCTGGTGGTACGTTATGTCCGGTGGTACGTTATGTCCAGTGGTACGTTATGTCCGGTGGTACGTTATGTCCAGTGGTACGTTATGTCCAGTGGTACGTTATGTCCAGTGGTACGTTATGTCCAGTGGTACGTTATGTCCAGTGGTACGTTATGTCCGGTGGTACGTTATGTCCAGTGGTACGTTATGTCCAGTGGTACGTTATGTCCAGTGGTACGTTATGTCCAGTGGTACGTTATGTCCAGTGGTACGTTATGTCCAGTGGTACGTTATGTCCGGTGGTACGTTATGTCCAGTGGTACGTTATGTCCGGTGGTACGTTATGTCCGGTGGTACGTTATGTCCGTGGTACGTTATGTCCAGTGGTACGTTATGTCCAGTGGTACGTTATGTCCAGTGGTACGTTATGTCCAGTGGTACGTTATGTCCAGTGGTACGTTATGTCCAGTGGTACGTTATGTCTGGTGGTACGTTATGTCCAGTGGTACGTTATGTCTGGTGGTACGTTATGTCTGGTGGTACGTTATGTCCGGTGGTACGTTATGTCCAGTGGTACGTTATGTCCGTGGTACGTTATGTCCGTGGTACGTTATGTCCGGTGGTACGTTATGTCCAGTGGTACGTTATGTCCAGTGGTACGTTATGTCCAGTGGTACGTTATGTCCAGTGGTACGTTATGTCCAGTGGTACGTTATGTCCGGTGGTACGTTATGTCCGGTGGTACGTTATGTCTGGTGGTACGTTATGTCTGGTGGTACGTTATGTCCGGTGGTACGTTATGTCTGGTGGTACGTTATGACCGTGGTACGTTATGTCCAGTGGTACGTTATGTCCGGTGGTACGTTATGTCCGTGGTACGTTATGTCCAGTGGTACGTTATGTCTGGTGGTACGTTATGTCTGGTGGTACGTTATGTCTGGTGGTACGTTATGTCCGGTGGTACGTTATGTCCGGTGGTACGTTATGTCCGTGGTACGTTATGTCTGGTGGTACGTTATGTCCGGTGGTACGTTATGTCCGGTGGTACGTTATGTCCGTGGTACGTTATGTCCGTGGTACGTTATGTCCGTGGTACGTTATGTCCAGTGGTACGTTATGTCCGTGGTACGTTATGTCTGGTGGTACGTTATGACCGTGGTACGTTATGTCCGGTGGTACGTTATGTCCGGTGGTACGTTATGTCCGTGGTACGTTATGTCCAGTGGTACGTTATGTCCGGTGGTACGTTATGTCCGTGGTACGTTATGTCCAGTGGTACGTTATGTCCGTGGTACGTTATGTCCGTGGTACGTTATGTCTGGTGGTACGTTATGTCCGGTGGTACGTTATGTCTGGTGGTACGTTATGTCTGGTGGTACGTTATGTCTGGTGGTACGTTATGTCCGGTGGTACGTTATGTCCGTGGTACGTTATGTCCGGTGGTACGTTATGTCCGTGGTACGTTATGTCTGGTGGTACGTTATGTCCAGTGGTACGTTATGTCCGGTGGTACGTTATGTCTGGTGGTACGTTATGTCCGGTGGTACGTTATGTCCGGTGGTACGTTATGTCCGTGGTACGTTATGTCTGGTGGTACGTTATGTCCGGTGGTACGTTATGTCCGGTGGTACGTTATGTCCGGTGGTACGTTATGTCTGGTGGTACGTTATGTCCGGTGGTACGTTATGTCTGGTGGTACGTTATGTCCAGTGGTACGTTATGTCCGTGGTACGTTATGTCCAGTGGTACGTTATGTCCGTGGTACGTTATGTCCGTGGTACGTTATGTCCAGTGGTACGTTATGTCCGTGGTACGTTATGTCCAGTGGTACGTTATGTCCGTGGTACGTTATGTCTGGTGGTACGTTATGTCTGGTGGTACGTTATGTCCAGTGGTACGTTATGTCCGTGGTACGTTATGTCCGTGGTACGTTATGTCCAGTGGTACGTTATGACCGTGGTACGTTATGTCTGGTGGTACGTTATGTCTGGTGGTACGTTATGTCCAGTGGTACGTTATGTCCGTGGTACGTTATGTCCAGTGGTACGTTATGTCCGTGGTACGTTATGTCCGTGGTACGTTATGTCCAGTGGTACGTTATGTCCAGTGGTACGTTATGTCCGGTGGTACGTTATGTCCGTGGTACGTTATGTCCGTGGTACGTTATGTCCGTGGTACGTTATGTCCGTGGTACGTTATGTCCGTGGTACGTTATGTCCGTGGTACGTTATGTCCGTGGTACGTTATGTCCAGTGGTACGTTATGTCCAGTGGTACGTTATGTCCGTGGTACGTTATGTCCGTGGTACGTTATGACCGTGGTACGTTATGTCCGTGGTACGTTATGACCGTGGTACGTTATGTCCGGTGGTACGTTATGTCCGTGGTACGTTATGTCTGGTGGTACGTTATGTCTGGTGGTACGTTATGTCTGGTGGTACGTTATGTCCGGTGGTACGTTATGTCCGTGGTACGTTATGTCCGGTGGTACGTTATGTCCGGTGGTACGTTATGTCCAGTGGTACGTTATGACCGTGGTACGTTATGTCCGTGGTACGTTATGTCCAGTGGTACGTTATGTCCAGTGGTACGTTATGTCCGTGGTACGTTATGTCCGTGGTACGTTATGACCGTGGTACGTTATGTCCAGTGGTACGTTATGTCCGTGGTACGTTATGTCCAGTGGTACGTTATGTCCAGTGGTACGTTATGTCCGTGGTACGTTATGTCTGGTGGTACGTTATGTCCGTGGTACGGTATGTCCGTGGTACGTTATGTCCGTGGTACGTTATGTCCGTGGTACGTTATGTCCGTGGTACGTTATGTCCAGTGGTACGTTATGTCCAGTGGTACGTTATGTCCGTGGTACGTTATGTCCGTGGTACGTTATGTCCGTGGTACGTTATGTCCGTGGTACGTTATGTCCAGTGGTACGTTATGTCCGTGGTACGTTATGTCCGGTGGTACGTTATGTCCGTGGTACGTTATGTCCAGTGGTACGTTATGTCCGTGGTACGTTATGTCTGGTGGTACGTTATGACCGTGGTACGTTATGTCCGTGGTACGTTATGTCCGGTGGTACGTTATGTCCGTGGTACGTTATGTCCAGTGGTACGTTATGTCCGTGGTACGTTATGTCTGGTGGTACGTTATGTCTGGTGGTACGTTATGACCGTGGTACGTTATGTCCAGTGGTACGTTATGTCCGTGGTACGTTATGTCCGGTGGTACGTTATGTCTGGTGGTACGTTATGTCCGGTGGTACGTTATGTCCGTGGTACGTTATGTCCGTGGTACGTTATGTCCAGTGGTACGTTATGTCCGTGGTACGTTATGTCCGGTGGTACGTTATGTCTGGTGGTACGTTATGTCCGTGGTACGTTATGTCCGTGGTACGTTATGTCCGTGGTACGTTATGTCCGGTGGTACGTTATGTCTGGTGGTACGTTATGACCGTGGTACGTTATGTCCGTGGTACGTTATGTCCAGTGGTACGTTATGTCCGTGGTACGTTATGTCCGGTGGTACGTTATGTCTGGTGGTACGTTATGTCCGGTGGTACGTTATGTCCGTGGTACGTTATGTCCAGTGGTACGTTATGTCCGTGGTACGTTATGTCCGTGGTACGTTATGTCCGTGGTACGTTATGTCCGTGGTACGTTATGTCCGTGGTACGTTATGTCCGTGGTACGTTATGTCCGGTGGTACGTTATGTCTGGTGGTACGTTATGTCCGTGGTACGTTATGTCCGTGGTACGTTATGTCCAGTGGTACGTTATGTCCGTGGTACGTTATGTCTGGTGGTACGTTATGACCGTGGTACGTTATGTCCAGTGGTACGTTATGTCCGTGGTACGTTATGTCTGGTGGTACGTTATGTCCGGTGGTACGTTATGTCTGGTGGTACGTTATGTCCGTGGTACGTTATGTCCGGTGGTACGTTATGTCTGGTGGTACGTTATGACCGTGGTACGTTATGTCCAGTGGTACGTTATGTCCGTGGTACGTTATGTCTGGTGGTACGTTATGTCCGGTGGTACGTTATGTCTGGTGGTACGTTATGTCCGTGGTACGTTATGTCCAGTGGTACGTTATGTCCGTGGTACGTTATGTCTGGTGGTACGTTATGTCTGGTGGTACGTTATGTCCGTGGTACGTTATGTCCGTGGTACGTTATGTCCGGTGGTACGTTATGTCCAGTGGTACGTTATGTCTGGTGGTACGTTATGTCCAGTGGTACGTTATGTCCAGTGGTACGTTATGTCCGGTGGTACGTTATGTCTGGTGGTACGTTATGTCCAGTGGTACGTTATGTCTGGTGGTACGTTATGTCCAGTGGTACGTTATGTCCAGTGGTACGTTATGTCTGGTGGTACGTTATGTCCGTGGTACGTTATGTCCAGTGGTACGTTATGTCCAGTGGTACGTTATGTCCGGTGGTACGTTATGTCCAGTGGTACGTTATGTCCGGTGGTACGTTATGTCTGGTGGTACGTTATGTCCGTGGTACGTTATGTCTGGTGGTACGTTATGTCCGTGGTACGTTATGTCCAGTGGTACGTTATGTCCAGTGGTACGTTATGTCTGGTGGTACGTTATGTCCGTGGTACGTTATGTCCAGTGGTACGTTATGTCCAGTGGTACGTTATGTCCGGTGGTACGTTATGTCCGTGGTACGTTATGTCTGGTGGTACGTTATGTCTGGTGGTACGTTATGTCTGGTGGTACGTTATGTCCAGTGGTACGTTATGTCCGGTGGTACGTTATGTCCAGTGGTACGTTATGTCCGTGGTACGTTATGTCCGTGGTACGTTATGTCCGTGGTACGTTATGTCTGGTGGTACGTTATGTCTGGTGGTACGTTATGTCCGTGGTACGTTATGTCCGGTGGTACGTTATGTCTGGTGGTACGTTATGTCTGGTGGTACGTTATGTCCGTGGTACGTTATGTCTGGTGGTACGTTATGTCCGGTGGTACGTTATGTCTGGTGGTACGTTATGTCCGTGGTACGTTATGTCCAGTGGTACGTTATGTCTGGTGGTACGTTATGTCCGTGGTACGTTATGTCCGTGGTACGTTATGTCTGGTGGTACGTTATGTCCGTGGTACGTTATGTCTGGTGGTACGTTATGTCCGTGGTACGTTATGTCCGTGGTACGTTATGTCTGGTGGTACGTTATGTCTGGTGGTACGTTATGTCCGTGGTACGTTATGTCTGGTGGTACGTTATGTCCGGTGGTACGTTATGTCCGTGGTACGTTATGTCCAGTGGTACGTTATGTCCAGTGGTACGTTATGTCCAGTGGTACGTTATGTCCGGTGGTACGTTATGTCCGGTGGTACGTTATGTCCAGTGGTACGTTATGTCCGGTGGTACGTTATGTCTGGTGGTACGTTATGTCCGTGGTACGTTATGTCTGGTGGTACGTTATGACCGTGGTACGTTATGTCTGGTGGTACGTTATGACCGTGGTACGTTATGTCCAGTGGTACGTTATGTCCGGTGGTACGTTATGTCCGGTGGTACGTTATGTCTGGTGGTACGTTATGTCCGTGGTACGTTATGTCTGGTGGTACGTTATGACCGTGGTACGTTATGTCTGGTGGTACGTTATGACCGTGGTACGTTATGTCCGTGGTACGTTATGTCCAGTGGTACGTTATGTCCAGTGGTACGTTATGTCCAGTGGTACGTTATGTCCGTGGTACGTTATGTCCGGTGGTACGTTATGTCCGTGGTACGTTATGTCCGTGGTACGTTATGTCCAGTGGTACGTTATGTCCAGTGGTACGTTATGTCCAGTGGTACGTTATGTCCGTGGTACGTTATGTCTGGTGGTACGTTATGTCCGGTGGTACGTTATGTCTGGTGGTACGTTATGACCGTGGTACGTTATGTCCGGTGGTACGTTATGTCTGGTGGTACGTTATGTCCGGTGGTACGTTATGTCTGGTGGTACGTTATGACCGTGGTACGTTATGTCCGGTGGTACGTTATGTCTGGTGGTACGTTATGTCCGGTGGTACGTTATGTCCAGTGGTACGTTATGTCCAGTGGTACGTTATGTCCGGTGGTACGTTATGTCTGGTGGTACGTTATGACCGTGGTACGTTATGTCCGGTGGTACGTTATGTCTGGTGGTACGTTATGTCCGGTGGTACGTTATGTCTGGTGGTACGTTATGTCCGGTGGTACGTTATGTCCGGTGGTACGTTATGTCCGGTGGTACGTTATGTCCGTGGTACGTTATGTCCAGTGGTACGTTATGTCTGGTGGTACGTTATGTCTGGTGGTACGTTATGTCTGGTGGTACGTTATGTCCGGTGGTACGTTATGTCTGGTGGTACGTTATGTCCGTGGTACGTTATGTCTGGTGGTACGTTATGTCCAGTGGTACGTTATGTCCAGTGGTACGTTATGTCTGGTGGTACGTTATGACCGTGGTACGTTATGTCCAGTGGTACGTTATGTCCGGTGGTACGTTATGTCCGGTGGTACGTTATGTCCGGTGGTACGTTATGTCCGTGGTACGTTATGTCCAGTGGTACGTTATGTCTGGTGGTACGTTATGACCGTGGTACGTTATGTCCAGTGGTACGTTATGTCCGGTGGTACGTTATGTCCAGTGGTACGTTATGTCCGGTGGTACGTTATGTCCGGTGGTACGTTATGTCCGTGGTACGTTATGTCCGGTGGTACGTTATGTCCAGTGGTACGTTATGTCCGTGGTACGTTATGTCCGGTGGTACGTTATGTCCGGTGGTACGTTATGTCCGGTGGTACGTTATGTCCGGTGGTACGTTATGTCTGGTGGTACGTTATGTCCGGTGGTACGTTATGTCTGGTGGTACGTTATGTCCGGTGGTACGTTATGTCCGGTGGTACGTTATGTCCGGTGGTACGTTATGTCCGGTGGTACGTTATGTCCGGTGGTACGTTATGACCGTGGTACGTTATGTCCGGTGGTACGTTATGTCCGTGGTACGTTATGTCTGGTGGTACGTTATGACCGTGGTACGTTATGTCCGGTGGTACGTTATGTCCGGTGGTACGTTATGTCCGGTGGTACGTTATGTCTGGTGGTACGTTATGTCCGGTGGTACGTTATGTCCAGTGGTACGTTATGTCCGTGGTACGTTATGTCCAGTGGTACGTTATGTCCGTGGTACGTTATGTCCAGTGGTACGTTATGTCCAGTGGTACGTTATGTCCAGTGGTACGTTATGTCCGTGGTACGTTATGTCCGTGGTACGTTATGTCTGGTGGTACGTTATGTCCGGTGGTACGTTATGTCTGGTGGTACGTTATGTCTGGTGGTACGTTATGTCCGGTGGTACGTTATGTCCGGTGGTACGTTATGTCCGTGGTACGTTATGTCTGGTGGTACGTTATGTCCGGTGGTACGTTATGTCCAGTGGTACGTTATGTCCGGTGGTACGTTATGTCTGGTGGTACGTTATGTCCGGTGGTACGTTATGTCCGGTGGTACGTTATGTCCAGTGGTACGTTATGTCCAGTGGTACGTTATGTCCGGTGGTACGTTATGTCCGGTGGTACGTTATGTCTGGTGGTACGTTATGTCTGGTGGTACGTTATGTCCGGTGGTACGTTATGTCTGGTGGTACGTTATGTCCGTGGTACGTTATGTCCGGTGGTACGTTATGTCCGGTGGTACGTTATGTCCGGTGGTACGTTATGTCTGGTGGTACGTTATGTCCGGTGGTACGTTATGTCCGGTGGTACGTTATGTCCGGTG
The DNA here is from genome assembly GCA_946902985.2 of Meconema thalassinum. Taxonomy (NCBI): domain Eukaryota; kingdom Metazoa; phylum Arthropoda; class Insecta; order Orthoptera; family Tettigoniidae; genus Meconema; species Meconema thalassinum. The sequence continues at coordinate 675,927,581 of OX336388.2, forward strand.
GTACGTTATGTCTGGTGGTACGTTATGTCTGGTGGTACGATATGTCTGGTGGTACGATATGTCCGGTGGTACGTTATGTCTGGTGGTACGTTATGTCTGGTGGTACGATATGTCCGGTGGTACGATATGTCCGGTGGTACGTTATGTCCAGTGGTACGTTATGTCCGGTGGTACGTTATGTCTGGTGGTACGTTATGTCTGGTGGTACGATATGTCCGGTGGTACGATATGTCCGGTGGTACGTTATGTCCGGTGGTACGTTATGTCCGGTGGTACGATATGTCCGGTGGTACGTTATGTCCGGTGGTACGTTATGTCCGGTGGTACGATATGTCCGGTGGTACGTTATGTCCGGTGGTACGATATGTCCTATAACCCATGGTTAGTAGTGAGGTAGTTTGCTATTGCTCTCCTCACTGAGTCAGAACAAAGCACTGACCCTATGAGTAAAACCTGGCACAACATCCATAGGTTGATGATCTCGTAGTTCCGCCCCTTAAAACAACAATAACTAACTAACTAACTAACTAACATTCATAGGGTTTGGCTGAGTGCTTTAGCGGTAGTTATTTGCTATTTTTGCCGAATGACCACGATGTGTAAATCCCTCGAATGAATCAACAACAGTATACCCAGAGAACACAGAAAGCGGCAACAAATATTGAAGTAGCATTTTGTTCCAAAAACCTCGCTGGCATCGGGAGAGCGTGGGTTCTAATCCCACCTCGGCCGTCCTGAAGATGGTTTTCGTGGTTTCCCATTTTCACCACCAGGCAAATGCCGGGATGATTCCTTTCAGAATGTCCACGGTCAATTTCCTTCCCAAACCCTTTCCCTGCCCTGACCCGTCCTAAAAACCAAATTGCCATTGGCTGCATTATTAATTTTTCAAATGAAAATATCCAAGTATAATAGGCTATATATTCAAACATTACTCACAATTATAATAGTTTATTTTACAAAACCAATTTCGAATTCCATACGAGTGTCTTAATTACCATTATAGGCGAGTTGCATACGACTGTTTATGTTCGACGATAATTATAACTTTATTTTATATTCGAACAGAAATATTCATAAATATCTGTCGAGATTCAATCACCTGAGTTTAGTTTAGTGAACAGAACGTATGCACTGTGTTCCCAGTAAGGATCAAAGACCTTCACAATGTCTTTTTTCAAAGGCGTTGAAACATTGTTTATTGTACATTAGGGATATCCTGAACTAGCGCCAAAAGATAGCGCAAAGGTACTAAGTGGAATCATTAGCCTACTTTCGATTTTTGCAAAAAAAAATGAAAGTAGACTTATGAGATCAACACAGGGCGAAAAATTGTCTGTGTGTCTGTGTGTGTGTGAGTGAGTGTGTGTACTCTGGATGTCTCCCCCCCCCCCCCCCCCCCCTTCCCCTATCAATTCGAACACGGTGAATCCGAATAGAACGAAATTTGGTACAAATGTAGCTCAAGCAAAGGGCACCTCAGTGTCATGTTTCATAACGCCGCCATCTTGACGGAAACGTAATGGCGGCCACCCAAATGTTAAAAGATTAAATCAAATTACGACCAACCTAATAATCTGATCTCTACCAAATTTTGCAACAACATACCTTTTTGTGGGAAGCATATTTTGACTGAAATACAAGGTCATCAGCCCAATAGTTTGCAGATATCAGCCATGTATGTGTACAAATCGATTCACCATATCAATTCAAACACGGTGAAACCGAATTGAATGAAATTTTGTACAGAGATAGCACTAGCAAAGGGCACCTCATATTCATGTTTAATATCCGTATAACACGTTGTATTTCAACAAGTTACTACAACCAACATTCAATTAAACTCCTTGAAAAGGACAAAGAGTTATAACAATACCCATACATTGAGGAGAAAGTAGGCTATATGTTCTTTACTGAACATTTTGTTTTGTTATTTATTTCAAATAAAACAAAATGGACTCTTACAAACGCTTCAAAAATAAAACGTATCGTATTATCAACTTGTTACTGTATTCTTCAAATTCGATGCTTATAGAATGTCAACGGAATGCAAATCAATGGAGTCCCACATAGAACAGTCATGACATCTGGCGGAAAGGTTTCGCTTAAGAAATCCATTTAACGAAAAGAGAGCAGTATTATAATTTCCGTGGAACTAATGTCATACGCCTGCTTCATCCATGACGTTCTGGAGTATTCATGTCATCAACAGCATTTACTAACATTGTCGGTGAAATCTTATGAATGTGTAGAAATTGGAGTTGTGGATATTAAGGTACAGTGCTATTTCTTTTGCAATATTGCCCAGTTTGTTTACACATTGTAACTACAATGGTTGATCCAATATAGGCTACATTGTTAACTTTCAAATAATGTAATTCATGTCCAACATGTGAGAGCTATCTCTACCTAATTGGTCAAAGAATGAAGATATTGAGCTCTGGTCGGTTGGAAAAACTGTGTTATAATGAAAAGTAGTACTTTAATGACCCCCATTATGAAACAGTTTTCTGACATTTAATACTTACATATCGACATCGTCGAACATAATAGTACATTATGCAACGAGCCTATAATGGCAATAATTAAGACATGAGTATGTTTATAAAACGAGCGTATGCGAGTTTAATAATTTCCATACGAGTGTCTTAATTACCATTATAGGCGGGTTGCATACGACAGTTTATGTTCGACGATAATTATTATAACTATTTTATGTTCGAACATAAATATTCATAAATATCTGTCGAGATTTCGCCAGTTTTATGTACTGAACAGAGCGCTGGGACGCAGGGAATGCCTTGTATTTGACCATGGCCTCCTCGATTTTCCCACTATGACACTAGGCCAGGCAGTGAAATTTAAATTAGAAGGCCTTGGAACTCAGTGCAGGTGCGATGTTATCCTTATATAATTGGTCAAACAACTGTTTCTTGAGCTGTGATTGGTGGAAGAAACTGTTTCATACTGAAAAATAGTGTTATAATGGCCATCATTATGATACAGTTTTCTGACATATAATAGTCAGGGTCGAACATAAAAACTATTTTGTTCCAAATCTAAAATCCGGGTTCCTGATTGATTGATCTCTCTTTTGTACTCTACAGTATAAGATTGTTTGTTGTTGCTGATAGATATTAGGGGCTTTGTGAAATTGTGGTCATTGTATCCGCGTGTACCTGGGTGTGTGAAATTTCTCTGGTCAACTGCGTTATTATGTTGGCTGTATTGTTGTGTGTATTTTTAATTCCGATGGGGATTGGGAAGGAGGTAGCCGTGGCCTTCAGTTAAGAACCATCCCGGCATTTGCCGGGAGTAGAAGTGAGAAACCAAGGAAAACCAATTCCAAGATGGCTGAGATGGGAATCCAATTCTCAGTTTTGCGTCACGAGGCTGAGTGTAGCCATTTTCACCACAGGGTTGTGAACTCCCGAACTCACCCGCCGTGATCCCTTGAGGGTGTAGCACTATCTGGGTTTAGGGCCTTGAGCAGAAGGCAGGAGATACCTGGACCTCCAGGGCGACAGCCAAGGAGATCATAACTGCAAGTGAAATCTTTCCATCAGAAGGCGGCTTCTCACTGGAATCGTTTTGACGTGCTGATGGTTTACCGGATAATCATCCATTGTTTGCAATTGAGGCCCGCCAGAGGAAGTGCCTACTGAGGTAGCGGTTCGATTCACATCAGCTGCTACCGTTGTTTGAGCCCATTATTTACTGCCCTCTTTCTCCTCAAGAGATGTTCGGCACATGTAGTCCAGTTACAAATAACGTTCCGAGTAATGACATGTAGACTAATTGTTGGAGAGCAGGATGTTCATTTCTCTCATCAAGAAACAAAGTGGGAATCGTTTCAGATCTCGCAGATGTTAAATTATACGTCTTATAAATGTACCACAGCACTTAGGCTACTTGAGGTACACGCCGACATACCACGTTTTTGTGTTCGTAACGAGGCATTTACAATATGATGATATTAAATGAATTATTTATGTTGTAGATTTAAGTTAGGGATTTTCAACTTCGTGGCAATGAACACTAGAACTAAACCTAACTAACACTTACAACTAACTTACGGGCTACAAGAAGAAAAGGGAAAAAGGAAGGAATATGGCTAATAAAAGACCGGAAATAGAAATTCCCTCAACCCTAACACAATGAAAATTGAGGGACTTGGAAAGAAGTAGACTAGGGCTTGGAAAGGTCAGTAGGAAAGGAAAAGAGGAGAGGGTCTTCCCTAGACCCAGAGGGTTGTGAACTCCCGAATTAACCCGCCGTGAGCCCTTGAGGGTGTAGCACTATTTGGGTTCACCACAACGGATGAGGCTACATACACCCTGCCTCCTTTAGGGCCTTGAGCAGAAGGCAGGAGATACAATGAAAAGAAAAGAAGAGGTATGACCCATCGAAGAATGCGGGTATCTGGAAAGTTGAGACAAGGACCAATTAAGGCGGGGAATTGAAAGAATCCCTAGACCTCAGATACCCTACTACCGTCGGTGTCGAAAGAGAACAAGAGTTGACCAATGGAGGTCTACAAGAAATATGGCTGAGAGGAGCCCGGAATAAGTAAGTGAAATCAATGCTGGACTCAGGTGGGATCCCGTGGTCATCAACCTACGTCCCACAAGTTGCGAACCCCTTGGGTTCATGTATTTGAGTGTCTTTGAAATATGTCCGATAAGCTGTCTCACTGTGATGGTTGTAGTAGTGTGTGCATTTGAAATTGAGGGTAATATTTGGAAGGAGGTGGCCATGGTCTAAAGTTAGGAACAATCCTGGCATTTGCCTCGAGTAGAAGTGTGAAATCACACGGAAAACTGCTTCTACAATGACTGAAGTGGTAATCGAGCCCATTTCTTTTCAGTTCTAAGTCAAGAGGTTAAGTGTACTCCGTTACAGCTCTTAACTATAATGAAATGCCTTGACAGAGCCGGGAATCGAACCGAAGCCTTCCTGGTGACAGCCAAGAATGCCAGTCAGTACGCCACAAGGCAAACTAAATTCTTTATCTTCTGTGGTCTCGGGTTACGCTTTTAGACTCCCGATCCACAGATCCTGTGTTCAATTCCCGGCACTGGCAAGAAATTTACTTCCGGTTGGAACGGGATGCACTCCACCTCGTGAGGCTAAACTGAGAAGAGATAGGTTCGAAATCCATGCCAACTGTCTTAGTAATTTTCCGTGGTTTCATACTTTCACCCCATGCAAATACCGAGACAATTCCTAACTTAAGGCAATGGCCGCCTCCTTCCTAATCCTAGCCGTAGTGAGAAATACTCAGACTACGAAAACCATCGCAATGACACAGGTTATAAGATCATGTTATATATCTCGCATAACATAATCTCTGTTGTTGTTGTTGTTTGAGTCTTCAGTCTTTCGACTGGTTTGATGCAGCTGTCCATGCTTCCCTGTCCTGAGCTAATCGTTTCATCTCTACATAGCTACGACACCCTACATGCAAGGCAATCTCTTTAACATATTCTATCCTTGGTCTACCCCTACAGTTCTTATCCTCGACCCTTCCTTCTATAAATAAGTTTGCTATTCCTGGGTGTTTTAGTATGTGTCCTACCAACCTATCTCTTATCTTCATTAGCAGTCGCCAGAAACATCTCTCTTTTACCACTCGTCTTAATAACACTTCATTCGTAACCCTATATACCCATCTGATCTTCATCATTCTCCTGTAACACCACATTTCAAATGCTTCATTTATCCTCTTTTCTGCTGCTCCAACAGTCCAAGTTCCACTTCCATAGAGTGCCACACTCCAGTCATAATCTCTACATAGTATAAAATAAAGTCCCCGATTCTTCGATGTTCCGGGTAATCTCTAGAACCACTGGATGGATTTGATGCGGTTTTTACCATTCTGTAAAGGTTTCTCGAGGAAGGCTTCTGTAGAAAATAATTTATTTATGTCCAAAGGAAGCCAATCAGTAGGCTAACGATTTCAGTAAATCAAGTCAATGAAAAACTACCGTCCATGCAACGTTTAAGCTTACGCTGGGAAAACCGTTAAAAATATCTATAACTATAAGTGTAAGAATTGTTCACCATGGAAAGTTCAACAAAAAAAAGTCCGGGACAGCATATCTCTATCTTCAATACATCGCCAACTATAAGTGGTTTTACTTTTTAATTCTTCCAACATTCTCCATTCAATTACTAGCATTTACGAGCTACCTAGCGAGCGAGCCTATCACCCGAGTTTCAGCCTTCGTTCCGCAGGATACACAGTCAAGTTTAGAATAGACGAAAGGGGGATTTGTGTTTCATGCACCTCGACATTCTTAAATTACGTTTGACAAGAATTCGATACACATGCCATCTCCAACATGATAATATTATAATTAAACCTCATAGCCCAGTCAGTGATTTTAACCCATCTTGCCGAGACGGAAAACGGTTATAGGTCGTAGTTCATTGAAATGGGGGGGGGGGGGGGAGCCTTTTCAGCTTACGCTGGGTAAAGCGTTAAAGATACCGGACTAAGCCGGGGCGGTTTGCTAGTTAGGTATAAATAGTCCTGCATGTTCTCTGAGTGAATCTTTATAAATTCATCGCTAACTGGGCAATACCGAAAATACCTTCAAAGCTTATACTGTATCTGAATTATTTCGTCAGTCACAACGTTTTGAATGCACAGCTATGGACTTATTTTGGCACCCCAGTCAAGTGCAAGTTTAACATCAATCCCTACTATTACGAATTGGTAATAGTACATTATGCAACGAGCCTATAATGGCTATAATTAAGACACGAGTATTTTTTTATAAAACGAGCGTATGCGAGTTTTATAATTTCCATACGAGTGTCTTAATTACCATTATAGGCGAGTTGCATACGACTGTTTATGTTCGACGATAATTATAATTTTATTATATGTTTTAACATAAATATTCCTAAATATCTGTTGAGAGTCAGCCACAAGAATTTTGTTATCGGAGAGCGAGCGCGAGACATCTCTCTGTCTTTCAAGATCTTTGAACGACCGACGCATGCGCTGTGTGCTTGCAATGCCATACGCAAGCCATATGTTTACATCTGCCGTCCCTCAGTAATATTGTCACCGGAGTCGTTTGAATGCGCTGTGTAGAAATTAGTGTTGGCGATTTTAAGGTACAGTGCTATTTCTTGTTTCATATTCGCCAGTTTATTTACGCGAACATATGGTCGGTGCGTATTCCATGTCGGTAATTTATTATAGTTCGATGTTGTGTTTATGTCCGACATGTTGGATTTTGAGCGCATGCGCGAAGGTATCGTTACCTAATTGGTCAATGAACGAGCTCTGATTGGCTGGAGAAACTGTATCATAATGAAAATAAGTGTTATAATGACCATCATTATGACACCGTTTTATGACACGTAATAGTGAGGGTCGAACATAAATAAATTTACGTGTTCACAATGTCGGATGTTGTGATGCAAAATTAATTTACCTAAATAAATTAGAACATTACTCGCTAAAGTTTATCAAAATAGTTTCTACCTATCAGAAACCACACACCAAGTGTCTAAAGAGAGGTGTTCATCCTCAGCCAGGGACGATAATTAGCATAACTCTTTTTAGATCAGCGGTTAGGAAGGTTATGGCAGTCCTGAGTGCTACATTCACAGATATTTATACCTATGCCAAGTATTTTATCTATCAGTGTATCGTTTGATATACCCCACTCCATCTCTGAACTCATTGGATTTAATGGCATTTCTGCCACTATCACACTGTTATCACTATTTGAGTTCAGCGATGCGTGGTCGCACAAGGTGTAAATACCCGGGACTGTACAAGTCTACTCCAGCATGCGAGATCGATGTTGTTCTAAATGAAAATTGAAGTTTGATTACAAGCTGTTTAAAGCCAACATCTAACCCTTTTTTTGTATTTTTTCATCGCTTATCCTCCTAGCTCATAGGGGCAGATGACCTCGTAGTTCCGCCCCTTAAAATAACAATAACTGACCAACTCCTAGCTCGGCTTCACCCACGGACTCTGCGAGGGATCATTCCTCTACCGTTGCAAAGCCAAGGTATGGGATCTAAACACACTTAATTAGGAGATACAACTGGGGATAGCGACAGGCCGATCGCCCAGGTGACCACTTACTTGGATCTAATTATGGAAGGGTCAGGGATACGATGTGAAAGGAAGTCGGTCGTGAACTTGTTGAAAGGAACCGTTCCGGCATTTGCCTGGTGGGGGCATAGTGCGTGCGTGGGTTAAAATCCCACCTCGGTCGTTTTGAAAATGGTTTTCCTGGTTTCCCATTTTCACCACCAGACAAATGCCGTGGCGGTTCCTATCAACAGGTTCACGGCCGACTTCCTTCACACTCCCTTCCCTGGTCCTTCCTTTATTTGACACGAGTTACCAGTCACTTGCGCGATTGGTCTGTCACCATTCCCAGTTGTATCTGCCGACAAAGTGTATGCGGCTTCCAAACACCGTCCTTGTGACGGTAGAGGAATGATCCCTCGCTGAGTCAGGGGATAAAAACGGGCTGGGAGGATAAGTGTTTAAAAAAATGAAATAAAACAGGACTAGGTGTTTGATTGTTTGTTGTTGTTCTAAGGGGCGCAACAGCGAGGTAATCTGCCCCTTCAGGACTACACAAGTAGTGAAAATGAAAATCCACAGCCTGCTTCCAGCCGTCCGACCGGGTCAGGGAATGGAATGAATGAAGCCCCCATCTAGCGGCGAGGATATGAACTGTGCCGGCTGCCGAAACCTGTCGCACTCCCCTGGGGCAATGATTAAATGAATGACAGATGAAATGAAATGATAGTGAGAGTGTTGCTGGAATGAAATTGTGACAGGGAAAACCGGAATACCCGGAGAAAAACCTGTCTGCCTCCGCTTTGTCCAGCACAAATCTCACATGGAGTGACCGGGATTTGAACCACTGGCCCAGCGGTGAGAGGCCGGCGTGCTGCCGCCTAAGCCACGGAGGCAAATAGTGTATAAGTATAAGGTTATTCATAGAATTGAGTTTCTAATTATCAATTACTTTTACAACTTTTCACTCCAATAGATTACATTGCCACTCCTACTTGGAGCTTGTAAACATCTTTATGATCCAGTGGTATCGCTTGGAGAAGAAACAAGTTTACCTGCGCGTCCTGTTTATATGCTCTATACAGTAATTATTGCACGGCTCACAAAGCGGGCTAGGTGTGTAGCAAACATGACACCACCATACATACCCACCTTGTGTCACACAGATATGGATTCATACTTCTGTTGTTGTTGATTCATTTGTGGGCTTTGCAACGTCTTAGAGCTCTGCACGGATAAACAAAACGTTATCCACATCTGCCCCGCATCCACACGACTGTTATCCGCATTCGCCCCGCATCCACACGACTGTTATCTGCATCCGCCCCACATCCACACGACTGTTATCCGCATCCGCACCGCATCCGCACGGCTCCTGTCCGCATCCACACCACATACGCCCCGCATCCGCACGGCTGTTATCCGCATCCAGCCCACATCATCACGACTGTTATCCACATCTGCCCCGCATCCACACGACTGTTATCCGCATCCACCCCGCATCCGCACGGCTCCTGTCCGCATCCACACCACATACGCCCCACATCCACACGACTGTTATCCACATCTGACCCACATCCACACGACTGTTATCCGCATCCGCCCCGCATCCACACGACTGTTATCCGCATTCGCCCCGCATCCACACGACTGTTATCCGCATCCGCACCGCATCCGCACGGCTCCTGTCCGCATCCACACCACATACGCCCCGCATCCGCACGGCTGTTATCCGCATCCAGCCCACATCATCACGACTGTTATCCGCATCCACCCCGCATCCGCTCGACTGTTATCCGCATCCACCCCGCATCCGCTCGACTGTTATCTGCATCCACCCCGCATCCGCTCGACTGTTATCCGCATCCACCCCGCATCCGCTCGACTGTTATCTGCATCCACCCCGCATCCGCTCGACTGTTATCTGCATCCACCCCGCATCCGCTCGACTGTTATCCGCATCCACCCCGCATCCGCTCGACTGTTATCTGCATCCACCCCGCATCCGCTCGACTGTTATCCGCATCCACCCCGCATCCGCTCGACTGTTATCTGCATCCACCCCGCATCCGCTCGACTGTTATCTGCATCCACCCCGCATCCGCTCGACTATTATCCGCATCCACCCCGCATCCGCTCGACTATTATCCGCATCCACCCCGCATCCGCTCGACTGTTATCTGCATCCACCCCGCATCCGCTCGACTGTTATCTGCATCCACCCCGCATCCGCTCGACTGTTATCCGCATCCACCCCGCATCCGCTCGACTGTTATCTGCATCCACCCCGCATCCGCTCGACTGTTATCTGCATCCGCCCCGCATCCGCACGACTGTTTTCCGCATACGCACCGCATCCGCACGGCTGTTATCCGTATCCTCACCGAATTCGCACGGCTGTTATCCGCATCCTCACTGCATTTACACGACGGTTATCCCCATCCACCCCGCATCCGCTCGACTGTTATCCGCAACCATCCCGCATCCGCTCGACTGTTATCTGCATCCGCCCCGCATCCGCACGACTGTTTTCCGCTTACGCACCGCATCCGCACGGCTGTTATCCGTATCCTCACCGAATTCGCACGGCTGTTATCCGCATCCTCACTGCATTTACACGACGGTTATCCCCATCCACCCCGCATCCGCTCGACTGTTATCCGCAACCATCCCGCATCCGCTCGACTGTTATCTGCATCCACCCCGCATCCGCTCGACTGTTATCTGCATCCACCCCGCATCCGCTCGACTGTTATCCGCATCCACCCCGCATCCGCTCGACTGTTATCTGCATCCACCCCGCATCCGCTCGACTGTTATCTGCATCCACCCCACATCCTCACGACTATTATCTGCATCCACCCCGCATCCGCTCGACTGTTATCTGCATCCGCCCCGCATCCGCACGTCTGTTATCCGCATCCGCCCCGCATCCGCTCGACTGTTATCCGCATCCGCACCGCATCTGCACGGCTGTTATCCGTATCCGCACCGAATCCGCACGACTGTTACCCGCATCTACCCCACATCCGCACCACTGTTACCCGCATCCAACCCGCATCCGCAAGACTGTTATCTCTATCCGCCCCGCATCCGCTCGACTGTTATCTGCATCCGCCCCGCATCCGCACCACTGTTACCCGCATCCACCCCGCATCCGCCCCGCATCCGCTCGACTGTTATCCGCATCCGCCCCGCAACCGCTAATTTGTTATCCTCATCCGCCCCGCATCCGCTAATTTGTTATCTGAATCTAGTGGCATTACAATAATATGTTTAATTAGATAAGCGGCTTCGGTGGCGTAGTCGGTAGCATGCTGAGCTTCTATGCCCAAGATCGCGGGTTCAAACCCGGCCGAAGTCGTCGGATTTTTTAAGAGCGTTAAAATCCCTCAGTATGCCTTCCTTCGGAGGGGAAGTAAATCCGGCGGTCCCATGTCATAGATTTATGGCATGTTAAAGAACCTTCCACTAATTACACCTGTGTGAAGGTAAATTGGATAGGTTAAGAATGTAAACAACGCTCATAGGTTGCTACGATCGTTGCCAAGAGACGACTGCGGTGGCGTCTAGTAGCTAAGTTCTGAACTTGGCCTAGTAGTCCTTGACGGTGGCACTTGGTGGCAAAAGTAGGAACTATTTGAAAAATTATAAGTTGCAGTCTGTACTTAAGTTAAAAAACAGATAACACACACTAATACAGTCATCACAATTAACACCGGTTATCAGACAGATTCTACACACACCCAAAGTACACGGGGCTACATGACCGCGTTGTCGCAGCGCCTAAACTTAAGAACCAACCAGCCAACCTTTAATTACTCGTAGATAAAGCATAAAGTATTAAAGCGACATATTTAGACATTTGAGGGAAAAGTTCACAGTCCAAAGACTAGCTCGCTATCCACTCAGTCATGGAGCTGGAGTGGTGAATTACGGAAAACCACCTCTTGGATAGCTCAGATGGGAATCTAATCCAACTCTTCTCAGTTAGCGGCCTCACGAGGCGAAGTGTACAGTACTCGTTTTCAGCCCTCAACCCAGAATTACATCTCTTGGCCGAGCCAGAACCATACATCAGTACAGATGGTCCAGGGTTCAAATTGCACATTTTGACATGGATTCCAATTCTTGTCCGAGGGGTGGAACAGTGTATACTTACCCTCGTGAGGACACCCCAGAATTAGGTGTGTGTCATTATCACAGAGGTTGGTTGGATATTCATTAATAGCATTCTTGGCCGTCGACATCTGCTCTGGTAAAAATGTAATTCTTTGTCCCAGGGCTGGAACGTGGTACACTCAGCCTCGTGAGGCAAAAACTGAGAAGACGCGGGTTCGATTCCAACCTCAGTCATTCTGAAAGTGGCTTTCCGTGGTTTCCAACTTCTATTCCAGGCCAATACCAGGACGGTTCCTAAATTCAGGCCATGACCACCCCCTTCCCAATCCTTATCTGAATTACAAATTAGTACATTATGCAACGAGCCTATAATGGCAATAATTAAGACACGAGTATGTTTATAAAACGAGCGAAGTGAGTTTTATAATTTCCATACGAATGTCTTAATTACCATTATAGGCAAGTTGCATACGACTGTTTATGTACGACGATAATTATAACTATTTTATGTTCGAACATAAATATTCATAAATATCTGTCGAGATTTCGCCAGTTTTATGTACTGAACAGAGCGCATGGGACGCAGAGAATGCCTTGTATTTGACCATGACCTCCTCAAATACCCCACTATGACACTAGCCACGCCATGAAATTTAAAATAGGAGGCCGTGGAAGTCAGCGCAGGTGCAATGCTATCCTTACCTAATTGGTCACACAACTGTTTCTTGAGCTCTGATTGGTGGGAGAAACTGTTTCATAATGAAAAACAAGATGTTCAGTAAAGAATATATAGCCTACTTTCTCCTAAAAGCATGGGTATTGTTATAACTCTTTGTCCTTTCCAAGGAGTATAATTGAATGTTGGTTGTAGTAGCTTGTTGAAATACAATGTGCTATACGGATATTAAACATGAATGTGAGGTGCCATTTGCCAGTGCTACCTCTGTAAAAAATTTCATTCAATTCGGTTTCACCGTGTTTGAATTGATATGGGGATCGATTTGCACACATACATGGCCGCTATCTGCAAACTATTGGGCTGAAGACCTTGTAGTTCAGGCAAAAGATGCTTCCCACAAAAAGGTATGTTGTTGCAAAATTTAGTAGAGATCAAATGATTAGGTTGGTCGTAATTTGATTTAAGCTTTTAATATTTGGGTGGCCACCATTACGTGTCCGTCAAAATGGCGGCGATATAAAACTTGACACTGAGGTGCCCTTTGCTAGTGCTACCTCTGTACCAAATTTCGTTCAATTTGGTTTTACCGTGTTTGAATTGATAGGGGGAATCGATTTGTACACATACATGGCCGCCATATGCAAACTATTGGACTGATGACCTTGTAGCATGGTCAAAGAACGTTTCTCACTTAAAGGTATGATATTGCATAATGTGGTAGAGATCAGATGATTAGGTTGGTCGTAATTGGATTTTAGCTTTTTACATTTGGGTGGCCACCATTACGTTTCCATCAAGATGGCGGCGATATAAAACATGACACTGAGGTGCCCTTTACAAGTGCTACCTATGTACCGAATTTCGTTCAATTCGTTTTCACCGTGTTTGAAGAGATAGGGTAAATCGATTTGCACACGTACATGGCCACCATCTGGACATGATTGGGCTGATGACCTTGTAGTTTGGTCAAAACATATTTATTTATTTATATATATATATATATATAAAGGTATAATGTTGCAAAATTTGGTAGAGATCAGATGATTGGATTGGTCGTAATTTGATTCAAGACTTTAACATTTGGGTGGCTGCCATTGCCTTTTTTTTCAATATGGCGGCGATATAAAAATGGCACTGGTGTGTCCATTGCTAGTGCTACCTCTGTACCAAATTTCGTTGAATTCGGTTTACCGTGTTTGAATTGATAAGGGTAATCGATATGCAAACATACATGGCCGCCAACTGATAACTATTGGATTGATGGCCTTGTAGTTTGGTCAAAAGACGCTCGCCATATGACTATATGTAGTTGCAAAATTTGGTAGATATCGGATGATTAGGTTAGTCGTAATTTGATTTAAGCTTTGAACATTTGGGTGGCCGCCATTCCGTTTCCGTCAAGATGGCGGCGATATAAAACATGACACTGAGGTGCCCTTTACAAGTGCTACCTATGTACCGAATTTCGTTCAATTCGTTTTCACCGTGTTTGAAGAGATAGGTTAAATCGATTTACACACATACATGGCCACCATCTGGACATGATTGGACTGATGACCTTGTAGTTTGGTCAAAACTTATTTATATATATATATATATATATATATATATAAAGGTATAATGTTGAAAAATTTGGTAGAGATCAGATGATTGGATTGGTCGTAATTTGATTCAAGACTTTAACATTTGGGTGGCTGCCATTGCCTTTTTTTCAAGATGGCGGCGATATAAAAAAAGGCACTGGAGTGTACATTGCTAGTGATACCTCTGTACCAAATTTCGTTGAATTCGGTTTCACCGTGTTTGAATTGATAAGGGTAATCGATATGCAAACATACATAGCCGCCAACTGATAACTATTGGATTGATGACCTTGTAGTTTGGTCAAAAGACGCTCGCCATATGACTATAGGCTATGTAGTTGCCAAATTTGGTAGATATCGGATGATTAGGTTAGTCGTAATTTGATTTAAGCTTTGAACATTTGGGTGGCCGCCATTCCGTTTCCGTCAAGATGGCGGCGATATAAAACATGACACCGAGGTGCCCTTTGCTTGTTCTACCTCTGTACCGAATTTCGTTCAATTCGTTTTCACCGTGTTCGAATTGATAGGAGGGGGTGGGGGGGCGGGGGGCAGACATTCAGAGTACACCCACTCACACACACACAGACTCACACACACACACACAGACAGACACACATTTTTTGGCCCTGTAGCGATCTCATAAGGCTACTTTCATTTTTTTTTTGCAAAAATCAGAAGTAGGCTAATAGTGTTATAATGACCCTCATTATGATACAGTTTTCTGACATATAATATTTACATTTGGACATCGTCGAACATGAAATAATATTATTTAATGCAGCCCGTGGCCATACATTATAATCACACAACTAAATAAATTATACAAATCTATAGTTTATATACCATACTGTAGTAGCCTAAATATTCAGTAAATTAAAACCTAAAGTCAATTACCAGTTGTACTTTAATCACAGTACCGGTTTCGGCCACATTGTGAACTTCTTCAGCGTTATATAATAAAGGAGGATATTGAGGAGGATTTACGGCCCAAAAGTGGGACAGGGAACCTACAGACTAAGATCCAACAAGGAGATATATGAAAGGGTGGAAGACCTGGAAACAACAATTAGGAAAAGACGTTTACGTTTCTATGGGCATAAGGTTAGAATTGATCCAATGGTTAGAATGGATCCAGCAAGAATAAATAAACAAATGTTTGATAAAATATATAATCTAAAGAGCCAAGGGGGTTACACCAAGCAGATGAAGGAAGAACTCCGGAGGCTAGGAATTACAGATGACGACTGTCGAGACAGAACACAATTCAGGGAAATACTTTCGAACATAAGGGTCCTTGTGGGAGAAAAGAGAGAACGCAGGGGAGAAAGATGGACAGCAGAGATAAAGGCGCAACACTCTGAAAGAATGAAGGAAGTGTGGAGGAAGAGAAAGGAAGAAAGAACTATAAGAAGGAAATGAAATGATATTTGCGTGGTCCTTAGTTTTGGCCGGTTCGCACAATGTAATGTAAAATAAAATATATAAAAGTAGCAAGACTTATTACATACAAAAAAAATCCTTATCAACAGTTGTTATCAAAATAATTACTTAAAATACTAATAGTCTAAAGGCTGTTATTTTGATAACAACTTTTGATAAGGAATTTTTTGTGCAATAAGTCTTGCTTTTTACGTATTTTAAAGTATAACACTGAAGGAAACGGTACTGTGATTAAAGTGGGTATAACTGGTTAGTGATTTAAGGTTTCAATTTACTGCATATTTAAACTTCGTCGATGAGAGCAAGGGCTGCCATGATCATCTTCTTGGCTTTTCATATTGTAGCCTACTTAACTATCAGAGAATTTCGTTAGTGAGGTTTGTCTGTTTTTGCATTTCATCATGTGGTATCTATCACAGAGTTTACATTGACACAATTCACCTGGTAGGTGCCTCTTTTGCAGATTTTATAAAGGAACCCATGAACCACGAAGCGAGTCATAATGTGCCTCAGTTCATAGTTAGCCCTTGCCCAATCTCTGTTTATCGTCGCATCTGTAGAGAAGAGGTCTAGCCACTTTTCCTCCCTTTTGTCCTGAAGTTCCCGCAATAAGCTTTGAAATGCTCTTGACGTGGGCAACAGTAATTTAATTACAAATACACACACTGATACAGCCATCACAATAACACAGGTTATCAATTAAATTTCACACTCACTCAAGTATACGGGGTTACAAGACCACTATGTTGCAAAACCCCTAAATGAATGAACAACAGCTATTCTGTCCCAAGCTACTAAAATGAATCAAAAACAACAGCATCTCAACTGAAAGCTGGTGTGATAATAATGGTGTAACTTGCATAAGAAATAATGGACAAGTTCACTTGCTCAATGAGTCGCGACTGTTTACATGCAGTGTAATTATTGTACAGGTCGTAAAACAGGCAGGCAAGGTGAGAAAGATGTCGCGCCATTGTCACAGTGATAAATAAAACGACTGACTCTCAACTTGTTCAAGAATGCAATCATAAGCCATATATAAAAACCTGGAGGTCATTGAGATGAATGAACTCATGACAACATAAAGTTGCAGACAGGACAGACCCGGGTTCTTATCATTTCATCGTCACTACTTGTTAACATGGGACTTATCTGCTTAACAGGTGATCCCAACGCTGGAATAGACCATGAAATATATTTCTACTGTGCCATAAACTCGGGAGAAACTGAATGGATTTTGTTCGTTTTATGGTTATGTGTTAGTTTGAAATGTAACAACAGTCGGATGCTTATCTGTTGGTAGGCTTCGGGGACAGCTCCGACTGTGATATGATGTACGTACGGTTCCTCGCGGGCTGGCTGGGACCGACTTTACACGAGCCAAGTTCCCAGGGGGGCCTACATCTACCTGTCGTTCACTGGAGAATGGAATGCACTGAAGAAGCTACGAGGGATCCGGATCGTTGGCAGATTTACAACAATATTAAATACCTGTTTCTTCTGGTGGATCATATACAACGTAAATCGTAGAGAGTTCAATATAATATTTTTGAACTAAGCAGCTTATATGAATGCAACATAACGTTGACTTGCACAAGTAAAACCTACAAAGCACCGCCTGGTACCTTCAGATGGATCACTCTTTATTCACCTGTTTGTGGAGTCCTTTACCATTGTTCTCTCGTTCTCATCAGCGTAGCCTAGAGCTTAACTATACATTTATATTTTACAGTCGGTCAACACGCTTTTGCCCAATTGGATTAGGCGGGGTAAGTAACGCAATATCCATGAAAAAATCTACATGTATTAACACTGTTATCTGTTTATTTACGAAAGCGTTTGGCATGGTACATCTACATAATTAGTCTACAAGCTAAGGATCACATTAAACATATATTTTAGCATTTAAAAGAACAATAAATATTAAAATCAATTTGATATTCAACAGATAAAATGTTCAGATTTACAAGGTAATATTTAAATTTGAAACCCAATCAAGAGCAGGTTGTGTTGCTTTGAGGACCCTCCATATAGAACGGAGCTTTGCAGAGGCCGAGTCACGGAGAGGTCACAATGACTCACCGCCAGATTTATAGCATGTACCGATTGCAACAGTGGGTTGGGAAGCCCTGGATGCCACCATAGTATTTATTAAATACACAGCTGACAATATAGGCTACCTTAGTTGTAATAATTGATACTTGTTGTGAACTACTGTAGCTTACATCGTATCCCGTGAACATGGTTAGGTAAAGAACAAAACATCGAATTTTCCTAGTGGAAACTTATCTTCTCAAGAAGAGGTTTGCAGTAAATTTGTTCGTAAGTTTCAGCACCGTGCGATTTTTACTCGTGGGGAACCTCAAACAAAAATATACAGAAACAATCCGCGTACTCTGTAGGCTCTGGAGAACGAAATAACTGCACTGATACGAAATATCAGTGAGGATAAATCACAACGAGTGTACCAAAACTTCCTACGTCGGTGTAACATGTGTTAAGAAAATGAAGAACAGCATTTCCAGCAGCTGCTCTGAAATTCCTGTGAGCATTTCTGATTACTAAATACGTTAAAAATGTGTTAAACTAGTTGGGTGCTACGCTACTGCTAGCTTCAGTACCTCTCTCGACACCCTGTAGCACACAGTGACCCGGCCGCCACATGGCCTCTGTGAGTCTCCGTTCTATAGGGAGGACCCTCGCTGTATTATTCACTGATCAAGTAGGAATGTCGAACTTCAAACCATAGACAGTAAAAGTGTTGACAGAAAAAGATAATCTATCCTATGCAACTGGAATGTTCTGGAAAGGTAATCAAACCTTCAACGGTTATTTACCGAATGTTTTATCCCTTATAAATGCTTGTTTTTTTCAAGATTTATTCGAAGGATTTGCTACACACTTTGAATACAATTATCTTAAATGAACTTTTGTTAAGGTATTACTTCAACACAGGATTTGGTTTACACATACATCAGTAGGGAATTTACATATTAAAATTGATATCAAAATGTAAGAAATATTTATAGTAGAATAAGTAAAGAAATCATAATATTATATTATGAATCAATGAACTAAAATATCCCTGTGGTACATTAAGGTCAACCCCCTCATAAAAATGCTGTAATAATTTCAGCCTCATAACTCAAATAGATTCTGAGAAAATATGCAATTTATAAGTACTATTTAATTCGCGCTTAACGATTTGGTGGGTGCCTCAAATGTCAAAATCCAGAAAGACGGACGATGCATTATTTCCAAGCTGCCATTAGAATTTCTAAAAGTTTCAGAGTCAGTTCTGTACATTTCCTCTTCATCCAGTAACTCAAACATGAATTGAAGGGATCGGGGCAAGAAAGTGCCAAACAACATTTTTTGTGACACCGAGATGTCAAATGGAACTGTTTAGGTTTACGAACGTTAATTAGTTAATAAGCGTACTATGTTCATCATAGACATTCATTCGGGTGGCGCTGCATGCGACGTTCATCCTGTTGCCCCCCCACAGTTCTCAGAAACTGTATGAGCAAACAGTAGACAAGTAAACAGGAGAAAACGTATGTTTTCCAATTAGCCAGAGATTCAAACGTAGACTCCGAATATCTGCCGTAGATAGCGTGTGAAACTTCCTCTTAAAGTGGAAGCGAGGTAGGTGTTGCTTGTCATTATGTTTATCATAACAGAAGTTTCTGCTATTTGTTGCTGAAGTCATCGAAGCTATCAGAATATGTTTTAGAAACCGTTATAACACACTTTCACCTCTATATCAAGTTGCTTCCTGTTTAAAGTTCACTTTGGTAAACCTATGGCCTTTGTTAACCAAAAAATCTCCGATATGCATTGTGTGGTTTGGTACTATATTGCTCCAATTTTATTGGTTGTTGTCTGTCATCATTTCCTTCAAGAAATGTCACATTGCGGTTTTTAACTAGCTACGGGGAACTTAGTGCATACATTTGAAGCGGTGTTGTCAGATTAATCATTATTAGTTACGTAATGGAGGTAAAAGACCGGATATTGCTCGTACTAAGGCAAATTGTTTTCCATTGTTTCAGGACTAGGATGAACCATCAATGTTCCCGATTCTTTACCAAGGCATCTGTGTTCACCTGAGAAAGGTCTGAACCCTGGGTAGAGACATATTAATCAGACACGTAGGACTAAGAAGAGGGGGCACGAAGGAAGAGAGCATATAGCACACATGACCGGAAATGTTCTTCCAGGGGCAAACGTCACAGAGTTCATTTGCTGGCTCTAAGATGTTTTGAAATAAAATAAAAACACATACTCTATCATCAACAGATAATGGGTTTTGAGATCTCACTGAATTTGACACGCAAAATTCTTCCCTATTTGGTATTTTCAACGGAGAAACTAAAGAAGCTGTTACTTGTAATGCTATATGTATACTTAAAAATGTGTAATGATCCTTACTCCTAAAAAAAAACATCACATGGAAAAAGTACAAACAAATACTTTGCATGGCTGATTTATGTTTATTGCAATTTCTTTTCAGTCGTCAGTTCCACACCAATTCCAGAGCTGCCAATTAAATATTATTTATGGTAATGTTATTTTAACTAATGACTGACTATAGTTGTCCTTTCTTATTTAAATAGTTGAAATACAGGTACCAATAATACAAGGTGTCTCAAAAAATGTACTAACACTTTGAATGACTATAAAATGATTATTTATAGACTCATGTTCGCAAATGTTCAAATTGATAGCCATCAGTGTCCAGATAAAGCTGATAACGCGAAGCAATGGATTCGCAAACGTTACGACAAAGTTCATTTGGAATTATGTGACACTGTCTGTCAATTTCCAATTTCGTGTTGGAATGTAGGATTTACAGCGCAGACGCTTCGTGATGCGATTGACGCTATCTTTTGAGATGTGTGTCATTCGAGCCGTTTGTCGTAGTGATTTCGGTGAGGATCGAGTGAGGGCTTCCTGCACCTGTTCATCTTTCCTAGGACTGGTGGATGTCCGTGGTCGTCCAGAACGTTTCTTGTTGACGTTGGGAACGGTTCCATCTGGGTCAAATTTATCTCTGATGCGAGCCATGGTCCAGTGCGTTGGTGGCGATTTGTCGAACTCCTGGACACTGCCGGTGATTAATTTGAATATTTGCGAACATGAGTCTTTAATTACATGTCTCCTCTATAATTGAAGCCCTTAAACTTGTATCTATGTTCATAATTACTAATTTTATAGTCATTCAAAGTGTTAGTACGTTATTTTGAGACACCCTGTAGTTTTATTAGCATAAAACATTTGATGTCCCAAATACTCCTATCGGGACAATAAAGTGCCAAGTCATAGTATTCGGAGATATGATATTAAAAAGTAATTACTTTGGCCCTAAAGGTAAGAGCCCGAATTAAATTATACCTGTACATCGTGTGAAGTGATTGAAAGAATCTTTGGAAGCGACTTGTGCATTATTCCCATGAATGTTACTATTTCACAATTTGAATGAACTTCTAAATTGTTATCTCCCAAGCAAATGTTGCTTGACACTATATTGTCCTGATTCCTTCAATTATCGTACAACTAACTTTTGCCTACCTTATGCAACACTGATACGGAACATTTCTAGATTTGTTTTGGTTCATTTTGATACTACAATATCTTCACAAATTTCCCTGAGAAAGTTGTTAATACCATTATCATTATCATTTGACCATTTCTAGGTGTAAGGGCTAGCATTGTTGTTTTAGGTAGATTTCATTAGAAAGCTAAGTATTGCAATGGATCCCATGCTTCGACTTCCGGAAAATTTCGACATATCTTCGCGTTTCACATCCCCCAGACCCCAAAACCACCGTCAGTTCAAAAGTTTATATATAATTTATATATATATGTATATCAGTTTCTTGTGGACACGACAACTGCCGTAATTTTTCACCAATCACTTTGAATTTTTTACCGAATATGTATACCTATAAAATCTCGGTCGAGTTCGTTACTGGGCTACATCGGTCGAAGGGGGTGAAAATGGGGGGCTTTTTTCGAAAAAGTGAAATATTGCTATAACTCTCTTAATATGTGAAATATCGAATCCGTTCAACGTTCATACTATGTGTCGGATAAAGCCCAAAAATTTATGTTTGAAGAGTTTTTTTATAGCACACACCATTGACCAAAGGGGTGGGAAAAAGTGGGTTTTTCGGGAAACATTAATCATATCTCGCTTAATAGGCACAATATCAAAACCGTACAAAATGGACAATATTCCCCTAATAATTACCTAAAACTTTGGTCTGAAAGAATTTTTGATATGACCCACCATTATGCCAAGGGATGAGAAAAATGATTTCGGAATTATAAGAAAATGCCAAGAGCTATCAGTGGTTGCCATGGCAACACTACTAAATTGATGAGGGATGAGCCATCAGACGTTGCTAAGATAACGCACTTGCACGAGATCAGATTCAGATTTCCATCTGACTAAGCGTGAAGCGGCTTCGGTGACGTAACTGGTAGCATGCTGAATGTCTATGCCCAAGGTCGCGAGTTCATAGCCGGGAGAAGTCGTCGGATTTTCTAAGAGCGCTAAAAATCCCTCAGTATGCTTTCCTTTGGAGGGGAAGTTCCAACGTTCGTTGCGAGTTGCTGGTTGCGGTGGCATCTAGTAGCCAAGTTCACAGCTAGGAGTCGTTGACGGTAGTACCTGGTAGCAACATTAGCAACTACTGCTTGAAATTGACCGTCTGCAGTCCTTACCTGAATTACAGACTAATACAGCCATCCCTATGAACACGGGGTTACATGACCGCGTTGTCGCAGCCCCTAAACTGAGGAACCAACCAAAATCTCTGCGGGAGATATAATTTTGCGTGAAGAAGTAACAGACCGTTACATAGTTACACATCAGTGTCGAAACCTTGCATAAGGACAGTGTGACCACAAGTATAACAAGATATTCAGGAAAGAACATATAGCCTACGTTTTCCTAAATGCATGGGTATTGTTATAACTCTCTGTCCATTTCAAGGAGTATGATTGAATATTGGTTGTAGTAGCTTGTTGAAATACAACGTGCTATAGGGATATTAAACATGAATATGAGGTGCCCTTTGCTAGTGCTACCTCTGTACCAAATTTCGTTCAATTCGGTTTCACCGTGTTTGAATTGATAGGGGGAATCGATTTGCACACATACTTGGCCACCATCTGCAAACTATTGGGCTGATGTTCTTGCAGTTTGGTCAGAATATGTTTCCCACATAAAGATATGGTGTTGCAAAATTTGGTAGAGACTATATTATTAGGTTGGTCATAATTACATTTTAGCTTTTAACATTTGGGTGGCCGAGATTACGTTTCCGTCAAGATGGCGGCGATATAAAACATGACACTGAGGTGCCCTTTGCTGGTGCTACCTCTGTACCAAATTTCGTTCATTCGTTTCCACCGTGTTCAAATTGATAAGGGGAATCAATTTTCACACAAAGATGGCCGCCATCCGCAAAAAATTAGGCTAATGACCCATTAGTTTGGTCAAAGGACGCTCCCTCCATAAAGGTATGTTGTTGCTAAATTTGCTAGAGATCGGATGATTAGGCTAATCGTAATTTGATTTAAGCTTTGAACATTTGTGTGGCCGCCATTACGTTTCCGTCAAGATGACGGCGATATAAAACATGACACTGAGGTGCCCTTTGCTAGTGCTACCTCTGTACCAAATTTCGTTCATTCGGTTCCACCGTGTTCGAATTAACAGGGGGAATCAATTTTGACATAAAGATGGCCGCCATCCGCAAACTATTAGGCGAATGACCTATTAGATTGGTCAAAGGATGCTCCCTCCATAAAGGTATGTTGTTGCAAAGTTTGGTAGAGATCGGATGGTTATGTTAGTCGTAATTTGATTTAAGTCATAAACATTTGTGTGGCCGCCATTACGTTTCTGTCAATATGGCGGCGATATAAATCATGACACTGAGATGCCCTTTGCTAGTGCTATCTCTGTACCAAATTTCGTTCCATTCGGTTTCACCGTGTTTGAATTAATACGGGGAATCGATTTTGACACAAAGATGGCCGCCATCCGCAAACTATTAGGCGAATGACCTATTAGATTGGTCAAAGGATGCTCCCTCCATGAAGGTATGTAGTTGCAAAATTTGGTAGAGATCGGATGATTAGGTTAATCGTAATTTGATTTAAGCTTTGAACATTCGTGTGGCCGCCATTACGTTTCAGTCAAGATGGCGGCGATATAAAACATGACACTGAGGTGCCCTTTGCTAGTGCTACCTCTGTACCAAATTTCGTTCATTCGGTTCCACCGTGTTCGAATTAATAGGGGGAATCAATTTTGACATAAAGATGGCCGCCATCCGCAAACTATTAGGCTAATGACCTAATAGATTGGTCAAAGGATGCTCCCTCCATAAAGGTATGTTGTTGCAAAGTTTGGTAGAGATCGGATGGTTATGTTAGTCGTAATTTGATTTAAGCTTTAAACATTTGTGTGGCCGCCATTACGTTTCTGTCAATATGGCGGCGATATAAATCATGACACTGAGATGCCCTTTGCTAGTGCTATCTCTGTACCAAATTTCGTTCCATTCGGTTTCACCGTGTTTGAATTAATAGGGGGAATCGATTTTCACACAAAGATGGCCTCCATCCGCAAACTATTAGGCGAATGACCTATTAGATATGTCAAAGGATGCTCCCTCCATAAAGGTATGTTGTTGCAAAGTTTGGTGGAGATCGGATGGTTATGTTAGTCGTAATTTAACTTAAGCTTTGAACATTTGTGTGGCCGCCATTACGTTTCTGTCAATATGGCGGCGATATAAAACATGACACTGAAATGCCCTTTGCTAGTGCTACCTCTGTACCAAATTTCGTTCCATTCGGTTTCACCGTGTTTGAATTAATAGGGGAGTTGATTTTCACACAAAGATGACCGCCATCCGCAAACTATTAGGCTAATGACCTATTCATTTGGTCAAAGGATGCTTCCTCTATAAAGGTATGTTGTTGCAAAATTTGGTAGAGATCGGATGATTAGGTTAATCGTTATTTGATTTCAGCTTTGAACATTTGTGTGGCCGCCATTACGTTTCCGTCAAGATGGCGGCGATATAAAACATGACACTGAGGTGTCCTTTGCTAGTGCTACCTTTGTACCAAATTTCGTTCAATTCGCATTCACCGTGTTCGAATTGATAGGGGGGGGGACAGACATTCTGAGTACACACACTCACACACTTACACACACACAGACTCACACACACACACATACACACACACAGACAGACACACTTTTTTCGCCCTGTGTTGATCTCATAAGTCTACTTTCATTTTTTGCAAAAATCGAAAGTAGGCTAAAAATGGACCCCAAATGACAAGAAGGTTACCGTCCCCATAAGACAATAAAATGTTTAAAATAAGCATAAAATGACGAAAAACAAAGTTAATTAAGCTCCAATTATAAAATACCTTCTCGCAATAAATGAGGTCTGATGCTTTAACGAAAACCTGCATATTCTGCCTATTTTCGCCTATCCCCAAGTTTGTCCGGTGAAATCTACCTCCGCCTTCCGGCGTGCCGAGAGGTCCTTTTTAGCCTACTTTCGATTTTTGCAAAAAAAATGAAAGTAGTC
This sequence comes from Meconema thalassinum, assembly GCA_946902985.2. Lineage (NCBI taxonomy): Eukaryota > Metazoa > Arthropoda > Insecta > Orthoptera > Tettigoniidae > Meconema > Meconema thalassinum. The sequence goes on from OX336388.2 coordinate 675,953,102, forward strand.
TTATGAGATCAACACAGGGCGAAAAATTGTGTGTCTGTGTGTGTGTGTGAGTGTGTGTGTGTGTGTGTGTGTGTGTGTGTGTGTGAGTCTGTATGTCAGTGTGTGTACTCTGAATGTCTGCCCCCTCTATCAATTTGAACACGATGAAACCGAATTCAACGAAATTTGGTACAGAGCTAGCACTAGCAAAGGGCACGTCAGTGTGTCATGTTTTATATTGCCGCCATCTTGACGCAAACGTAATGGCGGCCACCCAAATGTTAAAAGCTTAAATCAATTTACGAGCAACCTGATCATCTGATCTCTGCCAAATTTTTCAACAACATATATTTATATGACGAGCGTTTTTTGACTAAACTACAAGGTCATCAGCCCAATTGTTTGCAGATGGCGGCCATGTGTGTGTGGCAATCGATTCCCCCTATCTCTTCAAACACGGTGAAACCGAATTGAACGAAATTCGGTACAGAGGTAGCACTGGCTGAGGGAACCTTAGTGCCATGTCTTATATCGCCGCCATCTTGACGGAAACGAAATGGCGGCCACCCAAATGATAAAAGTTTAATCAAATTACGACCAACCTAATCATCTGATCTCTGCCAAATTTTTCAACATTTTACCTTTATAATCGAAGAATCTTTTGACCGAACTACAAGGTCATCAGCCCAATAATTTGCGGATGGGGGTACGTATGTGTGCAAATCGATTTCCCCTGTCTATTCATACACGGTGAAACCGAATTGAACGAAATTTGGTACAGAGTTAGCACTAGCAAAGGGCACGTCAGTGAGTCATGTTTTATATTGCCGCCATCTTGACGAAAACGTAATGGCGGCGACCCAAATGTTAAAATCTTAAATCAATTTACGAGCAACCTAATCATCTGATCTCTGCCAAATTTTGCAACAACACATATTTATATGACGAGCGTCTTTTGACTAAACTACAAGGTCATCAGCCCAATAGTTTGCAGATAGCGGCCATGTGTGTGTGGCAATCGATTCCCCCTATCTCTTCAAACACGGTGAAACCGAATTGAACGAAATTTGGTACAGAGGTAGCACTAGCAAAGGGCACCTCATATTCATGTTTAATATCCGTACAACACGTTGTATTTCAACAATCTACTACAACCAACATTCAATTATACTCCTTCAAAAGGACAAAGAGTTATAACAATACCCATGCATTTAGGAGAAAGTAGGCCATATGTTCTTTACTGAACATCTTGTTCACTCCTGAGATCAGATTTCCATTTCCGGCTCACCCAAGAAAAGTCTGGTCTGAAGGCTGGAACGTTGTACACTCAGCCTGGTGAGGAAAAACAGTGAAGGGATGGTTTCGAACCCTACCCCTGCTAGGATTCGAAAAATATGTTTTCCTTAACCGCCTACATTTATTCCGGGTAAATCCTGGGATTGTAGGCCTACCACCGGCGCCTCCTGCCAAATCTTCGTTCCAACTAACAATACACACACGTTCAGCCATCACAATGACACAGGTTATCATGCAAATGTCACAACTTCCGAAGTAGTACACGTTACTGCATCACATCGATGTCGCAAGACTCGCAATAGATCAACCACAAGAATTCATCGTAACAGTGTGAGGGAAATGAGGTGTATGAAACAGAAGACACTCTTCTGGTTATAATGAATGTTACTTCCTCCAGGTTTTCCAAGGTTGATTGATTCTCGTGCCCTTTATTTTAATGGGCTGATGATCAAAAATTATTGAAGGGCTGAGAGGATGAATTAATCTGGCACAAGTTATGCGGAATGCGAGAGTGGAGACCCAGCAGGGTACGGCGCGGGAATGTTTACGGAGGTTTTTGTGGAGGCCTCAAGAATATCCCGCAGTTTTGTGCGAGACGAATACATTGAAAGCAAAGCAGAGGACGTGTCGGAATCTGGTCCGAGCCTCTCACCTTGGTAGTCACACTTCCGGCGTGAGTACTGGTTGAATGCATTACAGTAAAACACAATTAATCAAGCCATTTGTTAATTTGGGCATTGTGTAAAATATAACGTGTTCTGCCCTTAGGCAGGTTTTGACACATACAGCTCATGCTCCCCAATCAGAACGGTTTACTGACGTCGTATTTGCTTACTAGTAGTTTCTTGCTATCCTGACACTGTCCACTTCCATTTTCTTTGTTTGCTATAAGTTTCTGCTAATCTGACAATGTCCACCTTCTTCATCCTCTTTGCTTCCCTGTATTTTCCTGCAATCCTGACAGTGTCAACCTTCTCCGTCTTTCCGTTTACGGGTCTTTCGAGAGCATCCATCAGCAAACAATTTCTTTGCTACCACTGCCCAAGCAAATTTCTCTTCCTCATTTGAAAACTTTCTCTTTTTTTCAACTTTCGCCAATACCAGCATCTACCTGTTTTATTTGTTTCCACCTACAGTAGTATAACTTCTTCACTTTCCATAACCACATCTCAAACGTTTCTTATCTCTTCTCATCTTCCTTTCTTTCTCCTTTTTTGATGTGTAACATCTTTCCACTCGGTAGCTGGACATTTTTGTGGGAGTGATTTTGGAAAAGAGACGGAAATGGATGGGACGGAAGTGCATGGGACGGAAGCAATGCGTGCGCGCGGTGGCGAAGATCGATACAACGACGTACTGTAAGTCATGTGACTATGTGGAATGTAAATCGCATACGGTTTACCTCAAGGTTTGGAGGCCCCATTAAAGAAATTCCTACAATAAATCATCTTCAAGTTGTCGTTCTTTGGTGTGAAAATATTCATTATATCATATTTGCTGAATACAATTACGATTTATTAAATCTTCATACTTTTGCTGTATTCTTATTTAATGTAATCGCATCAACCAACACTCCAAACAACGTAGGAATTCAGTATATTAACACCGACTACTAACAATAATTGAAACTTCGATGGTCTAAACGTATCACTGGGAGAAACGCATTTAATATTCCTACTGCACTCCTAATGTTTAATCGCGCCTATACTTGGCAGTGCGCTATATCGGCAATAAGAGGCCATTTTCAATAAAACCGCTGGCATGGGTTCACTAACTGGCCGGTATAAAGCGCAGCTCGCATCAAGTAGGCAGTGGATTGCTCCCGCATACAGTTGCAGGTATATGTCACTACTTCAGATGCATTGGAGAATCCTTCCATGTTTGCTGGCACAAGGTAACACTATGAGTTCATTCTTTAAAAAAAATGCGAGTAAGTAACATGGAATTATTCGAATAACATGTCAGATGCTACACATCATATGCGACTACTGTAACTCTCGTAAGTTTTTAGACGTTGTCGAGTCAAGACCTGGGAATTCTTTTTTGTATCGTTCTTTCTTAGCGCCTAGGTCTCGGTTCCATACTGCACCTCCAAACATAGCATTTTTCCAGTCTCTTCCTTAACCACAAGTCCAAGCGTTCATATACAGTAGGAGCATTTTCTTTTTATTGAATACTTTCTTGGCAACTGCAATGCAAGTCCTTACTAACCAACTGCTTCTAATATTGTCTGATAATATGCTTCCAAGATACTGGTAGACTACTTGAAAGCTGACACTTGTTCAATGTGATCCTGGCATATCTTGTCTAATGTGGTTCAAACATAATACACAAGACTAAAATCAATATCTATGATTTAAATGTATTTAAATTATTTGGGCCATTTTTTACCTAACTTGGCGATGAAGTTAATCAGTTTAGGAATATTTTGATGCTCTGTATTAAGCAGATTTTATCCCTCTGTGTTTTCAAAGAATGCCAACAAGAAAAATGGCATATTCTACTTCAAATGAGAATGAATGAATTTACAATTGTTTACACGCTGAAAAATACGAAGAATTCTTGACCCTGTTAGTGGGATGTAACTTTGTAATGAAATTGAATACATTTAGAATAGCTCTAGACTTGAAGGATGGGCAGAGGGTGAGCGCATCTTTCTCTTGTGCGGGCGAATTTCAGTGGCCTTATACAAGTATTGCAGATGTTGTATATTGCAATAGAGCCAATGGGTAAACGCATCATGGTCGTCAGACTTCTGTATAAATTCTGGATGGGTGACCTGGTGGGTGGGTACATATGCTCACGACTAGCGCCATCTGAGGAAGACATTTACGAATGAATTTATAATTTGTTACACGCTGAAAACTACGAAGACTGGGCATTCATCCAAGGAAACGAATTGTTAAACTTGACTTAGACTGCATTATGCACAAAACTATCGAGGGGAATTCTCTATCTGCGAATATTTTTATCAGTCACGGTCTAGTCAGAATGCACTCAGAATGAGTTATGGACTATATTCTTATTTGAAGGATGTAATATGTTTATTTTACTGTATACTCAGTCCGAATACGTCTTCCTGCTCTGTGAATGGGAGGAGGGAGTGCGTACTTCAATCAGTAGATGCGTTGTACTTTTAATTGGAAGAGAGTATATTCAACTCCAAACTAAGTAGTGGATTTTAGAATCAAACCTACCACTGTCAGATAAACAAATGGCCCTTCGGTTCACCCAGTCTTTATCAGAAAGAAGTACCTGGGCATTCGTGGAAGCAAAAGATACCGGGCGTGGAGAAAGCCATTCCATCCTACCTAGTACCAATATCTAAAAGTCTGCTCCATAGACTTCCATTATTATAAAACATGAAGTTCCGTGACGAACTAAAGAGCCTACTTATCTTAAAATTTAAGATTCATGCCAATGATTAATCTATATGGATCTATCTAGAATAATGTCAAAATTAAGTTGGTAATATCGAAATTTCTAATTAGTTCGAAATACTGTATACCTGGCATAATGTAGTCTAATAGAGAACTACAGTTGGCAGCCCTGGTGACTGAATATATTCTTAGTTCCATCTCTTAAAGGTACAGAATACAAAATTTGGTTGAAGTCCAATGGATAGCATGGACGTTACATGCAGTTAAACATTGAATCTTACAGCGCGCGTAAAATCAAGTTGGCAACAATTACATACATGTATTGGTCAGAAATAATCTGAAATAATATTATCTATTGTTGTGTCAATTTTGAATGAAATCCATTGGTTAGTATAGAAGTTACATGCATTTTAAAATTGGACCTATCAGCTGTCTTAGAATCATGTTGGCAGCACTGGCGTAGGCCTATATTAGTTACTCCAAATTAATCTAGAATGCCAGGTACTATACGTGTGCAAAGTTTAGAACTATTGGCTTGCATTTATTAACAGTTGGCAGCCCTGGTTACTCTTAAGAATCGGCTTAGTCATATCTGTTATGGTACACATAGCACACACGAAATTTGGTTGAAATCCAAATGATAGTATAGAAGTTACATGTATTTAAATTTGGACCTCTCAGCAGGCTTAGAATCATGTTGGTAGCACTGACGTATATAAGTTACTCCAAATTAATATAGAATGTCAGGTACTATACGTGTGCATAGTTTAAAGCTGTCGGCTTGCATACTTTCTGATATATGAGTATTTGGATTAAAAAAATTGAGAGTATTTATTAACAGTTGGCAGCCCTGGTGGCTCTTAAGAATACGATCAGTCATATCTGTTTATGTACACATAGCACATACGAAATTTGGTTGAAATCCAATTGATAGTGTAGAAGTTATATGCATTTAAAATTTGGACCTATCAGCAGGCTTATAATCATTTTGGCAACACTGCCATATATGGCCTCCTGGAAATTAAACTGCAATATTATTATCTATACGTGTGCCAATTTTGAAATAGCTCCCATTCATACCTTCCAAGATATACAACATGGACCTCAAATTGCAATTGCGATTTTTCAGCAGTTGGTAGCACTGACATCATTTTCAAATGTGGCCGTGAGATATTCAGGTATAGATCTTCCAAATTTTGTTTCGATTGCTGCAGCCGTTTAGGAGTTGATAGGGGGGGGGGACACACACAGCCAGACAGCCAGACAGACAGACAGACAGACAGAAGGACAGACAGACAGACACACATTTGCCCGATCTCATAAGTCTACTTTTTCCTCAATTTTGAAAAATGTGAAAAGTAGGCTAATAATAGTCTTTAAGTCTATCATCGTGTTGGAAGCCATTTTTAGCCTATTTTCATTTATAAAAAAATTGGCTTAAGACATCACCTTTTGTCCGTGTGTCTGTCTGTGTGGACGTGTGTGCCTGTGTGTGTGTGTCCCTAATAACTTCTAAACGGCTGGAGCGATTTCAATGAAACTCAGTAAGTTCATAGCACTATTCAGGACGACCCCGACCAGGCCCTTCATTTTTTTTACATCTCACCATTCCAACAAGGCGGCTGTGTGAAATATTTCACCTGCATTCAATATCTCCGAAACTATTACCGATATCACCCTAGAAATTTGTACGGTGATAAAGGGAACTACAAGGAATTCACCTATGTGACTTTTGAAAAAATTGTAACTACAAAACCAAAATGGTGGCCAAGCGAAGTTGCGACGTTTAAATGGACGTTTCTCGCGATTTAACTAACCAAACGCAATGGAACTTGGTACTGCCCCCGTAATTGAATTATATAGAGACCACGGTGGCTATATATGAAATTATAAGGAAAGTTATGGCTGCCATAGTTATGACGTGGGTAGTCATGACGTAAGCACGGATGACGTATATGTTATGCCAGCAAGCTACTTGAGCTGAGATTCTCAGTGACGTCAGCTTTTAGTCGAGAATGTTCCAAGATGTACGACGCAGTCGCAGGAAACGAGGAATTCTGCTGAGGAAGAAACTATGCTATTGGAGGAGAGGCATGAACCAATCAACGATAGTTTAAAGGAAGACGGAGATTGCTGAAACTATGGTATTTTTATTACTTTTGGAATGCAGAATTGTGGAAATCCATTTGCAGTAAAAGCATTGATTTGGAATTTTGGTGAAATTTATTTTCAGTTTTTGAATTTTGAAAATCCGTCATGTATTAACGAAGTTGGAAGTTCTAGCGATGACGCAGTATCACGCTTTGGAAGGGATGGAAACGCCCCTCGTGAAGTTAATAAAAGGGCTTGCGCAGAAGAGAGGAGTCTTTTTTCGTTCTCTGATTATTCTGAGATCTCATTCTCAGATCATCGAAGTCTATTGTGAAAGTTCTTTTCTTATACATTCATTATAGTGAGACGTCGAAGTGAACAGCAGTGAAAAGAATCGTCTTTATAACGCGTGGCGAGGCCACTATATTAACGAGATCCAAGTCAAACTAGGTGAAGTTGAAACGGACCTTAGAAAGCTTCTACAAGTTTAGCTTCGAACAGTTAGCGGTCACCGATAAGCTAATTGCATTGTGCAGTACTACATGCAGTTATAGAGAAAAGCTGAACAATTTCGACCGATTAGTTCGAAAGATATTAGCAGTTTTATACAAATGAGAAAAGTGATTATCTCGCCACAAGAGAAGCACTTTTGTATAGGCAGAATCAACGCAACGGCTGACGCTGCGAGTGGAATAGAAAGACTTCAGATTGCTTGGTTACAGAACAATACGGTATAATGGAGCAATTGAATACGGCAGTTTGTTCTTCTAACTCTACAACCGAAGAGCAGATGGAAGGCTAAGGCGCTTATTGCAATTGGGACATACTTCAACGGAGTAAGATAGCGACATGGAACTTCGCTAATTGCTATTCCACACAAGCGAACATGCGGTGAATACCATCTACACCCATGTTTCGTAATTAAAGGCTGAATACCATCGAACAGCCATAGAAACAATTTCATACTCTGAATATGAATAATTTCTTCGGAAATTTCTACAAAACTTCATGACGATTGTCTACTGGAACTTCAGGGAATTTTTCAAGAGAGGTCAGGGATATCCCGACTCACAAAGAAGATTATTGCCGGAAGGATGTCTATTCGTCTTCGAGGAGCAGAGCGATTCACGGAGAAGGAAGCAGTTCGATTCTCCGAGGGTGCTATTTCCTATTTCGAGGATGGAGCTCAGCTTTAACGTGGTGAAATGGATCCATCAGCAGTCTTCTTTGGGGAATTTTCCTCTGGAACGTCAATCGGCAGATAAGGTAGTCGTGAACGTTTATTGTATTTGAGTATACTAATGATGTTTGAGCAACCATTTTTCCCATATTTTTATCCTCATGTATTTTTGCCCTATTTTCTTGTTGAGATTCTTATTCTCAGTACACCTTGATGAGTTTTGCATTTTTCGACGATTTATTAAGACATTGTTATGTCATGGGCATAGTTAATGATTTTGGATCAGTTGAGACTGATATTTGGATTTTTCAGTAATTAATATTTTTTTTGTAGTCACGATTTGACTGTAAGTTAATGATTTTTATGGCAGATTTAAATTCAGACAGCGTGTCATTTTATTAAAGTAATTCTACCCCAGTTTAATTACTTTGACCAATTTTCTGTCATCATCAAGAAGGAAGAACATTTAAATGATTTTAGAGCGTTAAAATCTCTTACGTTGTCGACGATCTTGGAAATACTAGTCGTTATTTGTATTGATTGCAACACAGATATTTATCGTCAGTTATGAATGAACATTGCATCATAGACACTTTTGTGAAAGAGTAACTTTAATAATGAATTATTGAATGCATTAAAGTCTAGAACTTTTGTTAGGAGTTTTTCTCAATTAGAGATTTATAGAACGATGTTTGCATTCCCCAGTCTAATTGGATTCTATTCGACTACTTTGCATTTTGAGTCGCACTTTATTTGATGATAGTATTTTTATACTACAATTTCTTTTAAGATGTTAATCTTAAATTTTGATAGACCAGACAGGCGTATATAAGCGTATTCACTATTAAATTTGTTTGTGATTGGCAAGTTTTGACTTCATTTCGGTTCATGAATGAAATCCACGAAGGTTAAATAGAAAAACAGTTTTGAAACAATTAATGATTATAAAAATTTTTAAGTGGAACTATGAATGTATAATCGCTAGTGCAGCGCGTGTTGAAAGTCGCTGAGATATAATGCCCTTGAATATGAAGGAAGTTCCCACAGGAATAAATGTTAAAGAATTATTTGTGGAAGTTTTGTAAGTTATGTGGAAGTTGAATGCCATATAGATTAATATATGATGATTTTGGGCATATTTTTAATGCAGTTTATGCATTAACTTGTTAGCGAAGGATTTTCCGCTGGAGTAAGATTGTAATAGTTCGTTGAAAATTAATCAAGTGATTTACTGTTAGAATTAACACGAGTTTTGAAAGAATTTGAGATAAGATTTTGAATGAAGGTTGCCGTCACAAATCATTATTAAAACCTTTATTAAACCAGATTGTGACATTAACATGTATAACTAACCTTCATTGGTCGATTATCTTAATCACGATTATGAAAATTATCAACCGAATGAACATGTGGTTAATGTATTTATTAAATTAATAATTTAAACAATTTAAATGTTAATATTGTAAATAATTGCTGTAAATATTTTTGAAAATAATGTAAAACGAGAGTGATGTTAAAGGCGTGCTTATAATATTTTTATTGTCTTTGACAAATATTATAAACAATTTCTAATTGTTATAAATAATTTATGTGATTTTGTTATAAACATTTAAGAGCTAATTAAACATTTGGATTGAACTTAACAAGTTTAAGGAATTAACATAATGATCCAATAGGATGTGAGCCAAGTACTTGAAAGATTTGCGTAAATATAAATGTAAGATGTCTTGTAGACATTTAAAAGCTTGAGAGAACAAGCTATATTCTTACGTAACTTAGCACGTGAGAAGGGTGTGCATTTGACCAGTATGCAACAGGTTCGAGGGTGGCTCGCAGCTGGGCCAACATCTGGTTCACTGAGAGTGAGGTCGTCCACACTCCGGCCTTGCGACTATAAATACCATTCTCATGTTTATTAAAAGGAAACCAAATGCTCTATATATGTCACACCCTGACGTCCTTTTCCATTCCAATAGTGTTATGAATATTACGTTATTTGGAGCTCTTGGGAGCTAAAATGTTTTATATCATGTTGTATGATAATTTTTGCAAGTCCTACTGAGGACGTAGTCAGATTGACTTGGGCTACTGATAGCCACGTTGATTTTGTTGTGTTAGTAAAATCATACCCTTTATTAGAAATAAAGCTTTTGTACAGTTCAAAGTTCTCGTCTTCGTTTCTGGTTCATTTTTAAATGTCATGGTGGAGGTTATTGTGTGAACAGACTTTTAGTGATCCTGTTGTCAACTCAAACCCCGAGATAATTAAGAGGTAAGTAACGGTAAGTATGAACCCCCGTCTATTTTGGTGTGTTCCACAATGATTTCCTGTGAACTTCTGTGCTCTTATCTCGATAGTATCTGTCAGTGCCATTTTCATTGATGTAGCTGTGCCGATGCAATTGATAATTGGCAATCCGATTGAGGGGGCGGATATCTGACAGCCTACTATCCAGGTAAACGGGGACAGTACAGTATATGTTTATACACATTGCAATGCACCGACATCTAACATCGAGTGCAGTGACAGTTGGTACAGTAAATCCATATACTAATGTTAATCCACTAGCACCTAATTTATTTCAATTGTTTCTATAACCACAAGATGGCAGCTGTGCGAAATTTTAAAATCTCGTTTTTACTTCTTGTATCCTAATCATGCGATTGAAGTTTGAATACTACACGTACACAACAATCTTCATGTGACAGTACATAACTCTAGGACCTACATATATAAAAATACAGCATGGCGTCCATCTGCAATATTTAGTCGGTTCTCAATATCTACGAATCAATTACAGCAATCAAACTGAAATTTTGTACGGTATGTTGATAGTGGTAATTAACATAAGTAGGTTATATGAAAATATGCTTTAGTTCTTCACGGAACTACTTGTTCAGTGTTGCCTTAGAAATCGAAATTTAATGTTATTCAGTCGGTCATCACGATTTACTCAATTATAATGGGTGGTTCGCTAATCCTGAAAATCATTTACATGAGATGCGGATATAGTTAGCATGGCTGTGCGGATAGCGGATAAGCTGCGGATAATGTTTCGAGTAAATTTGCGGACAGTTTTCAGAATTCAATCCGAACTTGTTGAATATCATTCCTATGACCCGGATGTTTATGACATAGTCTACTATATCATATTTTTCCGTTATTTTCTTTTTTCATTGTCGAAAATGTAAGATAATGATTTAAGCTAATCTCATTAAAATTATGTCATTAAGCGGCGTAATTAATACTCCGAACTGAAAAGGGTTGCAATTCTGGCTGTGTAACATTCATTTAAAACATAGCACATGCCAAATATATCCTAAGAGAACGACTTTCTCCTCAAATGTCTAAATGTGTAGCCTTAATACATTTTGCTTCATCTAAAAATATCATTGTATTACCGGATGAGTTAGCCGTGGTCGTTACGGCATGGCTGGTGGCAGTCGCTCACATCCGGGAGGCGAGGAGGTTCGAATCCCCCCGCCGGCAACCTTGAAGATGGTCTTCTGTGGTTTCCCATCTTCCTTCCAGGCAAATGCCGGGGTTGATTCCCAACCATAGGGCACAACCGCTACCTTCCAACTCCTCGTCCTAACATTCAAACTTTCCTCCCCAGACAACACTCCACACGCGACGGTACTTGTAGCTCACCCATTGGGTGTCCGCCTAGAAGCAGCTACAAACTGGCGAGCCATACATGTCCTCGGACACTCCCGGCACTAAAAGCCATACGCTAAAAAAAAAACACAATGTATTGTAAAGCCAGTGGATTCGGACAACAGTCGTGCGGATGCGTTATGTTTATCCGCGCAGGTTTATCTATCGACTCAGTAGGAAACAAATGGACATCTAAGCTATGTTATATTACTTCCAATAGTTGACTATTCCGCTCATTTTTTGTTAAAATGTATGTACTAGGAGCCATGTGGACCAATTTGAACCGCAATCGAGTGTATCTTGATCAGTAAGATTTCAGCTTGCCACGGTGGGTGAGTGGTCAAAGTGTCGTTCTACTAACCCCCAAGCTTGCAGGTTCGCTCCTGGCCGTGGTAAGTGATTTTTTAAAGGCGGCAAAAATTACGACACCATGTCATACGATGTTGGCATGTCAAAGAACCCGTTTGAATTCAGTAGGCCGTGTTCATAATGGCAAAATTAATCTCGGGAGTTTCCACCAACACAAAGTTCCTCATGTCTCTACTAGAAAGCGCTAGGCCTATAGTGTTCAAGGTGCTTAGATATCTAACCTCCTTGACTTTCATAGTGCTTCAAGGAACAACGAAATTCGACATGCAAGCTACTCTTTGATTGTCAAATAACAAAGCTTGCACCCGGCACTTGAGGCCATACGATATTATTATAAGTAGTATGATTTCGCAATTGTTGCAGTTGTGTGTGATGAAATGAAAATCCACAGCCTGCTTCCAGTCTCCGACCGGGTCAGGAATGGAATGAATGAAGCCCCCATCTAGTGGCGAGGATATGGACTGTGCCGGCTGCCGAGGCCTGACGCACTCCTCTGGGGCAATGATTAAATGAATGATAGATGAAATGAAATGATAGTGGAGAGTGTTGCTGGAATGAAATTTTGACAGGGAAAACCGGAGTACCCGGAGAAAAACCTGTCTGCCTCCGTTTTGTCCAGCACAGATCTCACATGGAGTGACCGGGATTTGAACCACGGACCCAGCGGTGAGAGGCCGGCGTGCTGCCGCCTAAGCCACGGAGGCTTGGTAGGAAAAATGCGTTTGTTAAATTATTTCGAGGTGGAAGAATTGACTATAAACTGGCAAATATGGAGAGCGAGTAAATATTTTACGAGGGAATGTTGATATAACAGAGAGGACTATAAATTTGCAAGCACTCATATTACTACTGTGGCTTGTTTTGTTGCAGCTGCGCACACCTTGTCTCAGAAATAACTTGGTACCGTCTTGTAATTGTTTCCGTAAATTCGAGGTGGCACGAGGCATGCTCATATGGTAATCGTTGATGAAAGTTTAATTTTGCCTTGCTTGTGGCTCTGTAATTAGAGACACGAGAAGGGCTCTGCAGGAAGCTTTGTGTACAACGCCCGTAGTGCGCCTTCTGGAGCAAATTATCCCTGTTGTAAGGAGCGTTGGAAGTGCGGGGCAAGATTAAGACTATTAGCCTTCCCTAACTCAGTGCCAGGGCGGGGGAACGCAATTTGCATGCCCTGCTCCTTGCGGTCAGGAGCTGACTTAACAAGCCAACTTCCTGCCGCAGTGTCACATTAGTCCGCTCGCGGCCTCATCCGTCTTACAGTCTATTTGTCCATCACACCTCAGTTCTCACATTCCGCGCCTCCTCGCGCTGTGCTGCGCTATCATTAGCCTCATTGCACTGCAGATGGGCCGGCACGGAGCCCGGGTGAACAAAATACGGCCTCCCGTTCACTGCTCACACTTCTTTCAATATATTCAGTAACATTCGGGAATATTCTAGATTTTTTAAATTTATTTTTTCGTTTGAAAACATCCAGAAATATGCTGAAGTTACCAAAGAGATAACACTGTAACTTTTGACTGTGCCTGTACAACAATCAAGTAAACACAGTCTGTTCGGTAGTCAGCGCGAAGGCTGGTTGGATCCTCAAAAAGTACCGCCGTTAGGTTATGTGGGTAGACACCCACAAAAACCCAAGGTAGCGCTATAATGAGGCGTACTAGGCAAGAGAAGTGAGGTAGTTTACCATTGCTTTCCTCACTTGAGTCAGAACAGCAGTACTAACCCTATGAGTAGAACCTTTCACAGCATCCACAGGCACTGACTGTTCCCTGAATGTCATTACTAAGCACCACCCATACCTCAGTAGCTTCCATATAATCACAGCCATGAGTGAGACTGAGACATCGGTGAAAAGCCAACAGAAAAATGCAAATGTACTGCATTCATCAAGAGATGGCAAACAGGCCATAAACACAGACAAAACGTGTAAATTTCAACTTCTAATGTTAATTGATCTTATCTTTTTTCTAAATTTCTTGTTTTGAGCTACCCTTTGCCGCTTCCTCCACATCTCCCATGTTTATTCCCCCAGGGGATCACAACTTGTGGGACGTGCTTTGGCAACCACGGGACCCCATCTGAGTCCGGTATTGCTTCCTCTTACTTGTGCCGGGCTCCTCTCTGTTATATTTCCTCTCGACCTCCCTTGGTCAACTCTTGTTCTTTTCCGATCCCAACGGTATTAGGGTATCCGAGACCGAGGGAATCTTTCTCTTTCCCGCCTTAATTAACCCTTGTCTCATCTTTCCAGATCCCTAATTCTTCGAGGGGTCAGACCTCTTGTTTTCTTTTCATTGTATCTCCTGCCTTATGCTCAAGACCCTCCAGGAGTCAGGGTGTGTGTAGCCCCACCACTTATGGTGCAGCCTGGATTGTGCTACACCCTCAAAGGCTCACGCCTGGTGATTTCTGGAGTTGGCGACCCCGAGGGCTTCCTGAGTTGGGTCCGGTGTTTATCCTTCTTCCATTGCCTTTGGGCCGGTCCCTCTCCTCTTTACATTTCCAGGCTCTCCTTTCTTCCAAGTCCCTTAATTCTCATTCTTCAAGGGTTTATGGCATTTCCTTTCCTCCAGAATTTTGATTCCCTTATTCTTGTTTTTGTTTTCCATTTCCTCATCTAGTTTGTATGTAGTTAGTTTTAGATTTAGTTTCATTTCATTCACATTTTCAGATCACCCAAACCATTAGGGGCCGATAACCCACATCTAAGGCCCCTTAAACCAACAATTATCATCATCATCATCATCATCATCCCATGTTTATGGGAATATTTAACCTTGTCTGTTTTATAGAAATGCTATTTAAAGCCCTATCCGTCTAAGTGAGACTCAGTTGTTGTATGCGGCTATAATATACAGTGAGAGCTCTCCCTATAGAACGGAGCCTCGGATGCGCCGCGTGACGGCTGCGGCACTGTTGTTAATCACCTATCTAGCAAGGGACTGGCGCTAACAGGAGCGTAGAGCCCAATTAGTTCAAAATATTTAAACATTCTAACGTATTTAATAACCATCATTACTTACATGAATATCAGAGTAGTTGCTGGAAATGCTGTCCTTCATTTTCTAAACACAGGAAGTTTTGGTACACTCACTGTAATCATCCTCACTGATATTTCGTATCGGTGTAGTTATTTCCTTCTGGAGAGCCTCCAGAGTACGCGGATTATTTCTGTAGGCCTATTCCTTTTGTTTCAGATTCCCCCCGCAAGTAAAAATCATACGGTGCTGAAACGTAGGAACACATTTGCTGGAAACTTCTTATTGAGAAGATAAGTTTTCACTAGGAACATTCGATGATTTGTTCTATACCTAACCATGTCCACTGGACAAGACTTCACGAGTCTTAACTCTCTCAACTAAGGTATCTTGCCAGCTGGGAATGTAATCAAGCTATGACCGCATGCGGGTTCTCCCCGACGCGCTGTTGTGTAACGGAAGATGCTAGTCAACTGGCGCTGACTTAACACGCTTCGCCCGTCCCACGGCGCAGGCAAAGCTCCGTTCTACAGGAAAGGCTGTGACTGTACTCATCAGATCCTGATCACTAGAGTACAAGTTTAAGATTTTTGTACAAAATGTAGAATTGTGGTTCTTTTATACTTCGTTTAGCCTGTCTTTTTTAATGTTAGCATTTGGGGCGTGGTGGCTCAGCGGTCTAGCTGTATGCCTCTCACCAAGGCGGTCCGGGTTAGATTCCCGGTCAATGCATGTGAGATTTCCGAAGTGAAATGCCATGTCCTGTGGTTCTGATTCCACGTAAAAAGGAGGTCCCGTGGCTCATGATCTCAAGATTAACGGTCACGTTAAACTACAAGCTTCCTTCCTTCCTTCCTTCCTTAATGTTAGTATTTATGATTCGCAGCGAATCTCGTTATTGTAGAAGAAAATAGCCTATTGTACAATGTTGTATTGTAGGTTTGTCTCTACGTATGAAAATTATGCATTTGTAAATAGTTAAGTGACACAACAAGATATGAAAAATTATATTAGGCTATGTACACTGATTTTCACAATAGTTATAATTACTTATTCGTTAACGGGGTCCTGTTCACAACACTGTCGTTGTACAGGTGTTCTCTCGTACCTAGCGCGTTGACTGTCTGAAAATGACAAATTGATTGTATAGGCAACATTAATATATGGCTTCAAAACTTCACAAGTTCTTGTTCTGCAATACCGTTACTTTATAATTTTAAATTCTGTTTGAATTCGATTGACTTAGCTATAATACTTGTGCTTCCATTAATATCCACTGAACTACACAGTTTTAGAAATAAATACTGTATGACGGAAAGGAAAATTTGCTAAAAGAGAATTGTACGAATGTTCTGAAATTAATTGTTTATAAATACAGTATTTATATTAATTGCATCGTCATTTACTTCTAAAACTTATTTTCATATTTTGATGTTAAATTTTATGCATGAGTTAATGCACAAGATGTTAAAATAAAGGAGTTGGAATTCATATTGTTCTTCCCCTCGTATGGTTAGTTACGATTAAAGATTGAGTTATGAGCCATTGTGGTGATTGTCTGGAGTAATGTACAATGACGGAGAAAATAGAATTTGCATTCCTTTACATTCTTCGGAGTGTAAACCTAGATGCTATGGAAAACATTGCATTTTACCAGGTTCTGATATATTGATATATCTTGTGCAGCAACTATACGAAATAATTCACTGGAACTATGATTTTCTTACAATGGTTTGCAGAGCAAAACAGAACCCTTTGTGAATTGCTCTGTGAAGCCGTACATTCATACTTGGTTGAATGTTGTTAATGAGTCTTAATGAAAAATTGAATAGGAATAGATTTTGCAGTTCCAGTGAAACTTGAAACTTCCTCTTTCCTGATACAACCCTCTTAACCGTTGACGTTTGGCAACATATCTTCTATTTTACATCCCGTCAAGCTCGAGGTTTTCTTCTGGGTCTGCAAATAGACAGTCATCACGGCATGAGTCTCCGGTAGAAGGTTCTACACCTTGTCTTCTATGTTAGGAGCACTCGGTCAGTTCCAAGAAGGATAACTTCGCATCATCACGTTACTTCTTCTAATTACGTGTATAGTTAATGGACAAGCTTCCCTGATGAGCCATCTAAAATAAAAATGGAAATGAATACGTCACTGAGAATACTTGAGTTATTATCAACCGGACACGCAAGTTAGAATTTAAAATCGAAATATACCTTGACTTTAGAAACATGATGTTTTTTACTTGCGTTTTAGTTCATATTCAAAATGTCGTCTAGCACACACAAAAGTTAACTTGAGCATTTTCAACAATATGTTGACGTATTTTTATGATTTTACTGTTTCCTTTTCCATGGAATTCGAAAAAAAAAAATATATTATTCAATGTAAAAAATTACGCAAACTAGGGCACATTCAAGTTACTTTTGTGAATAGATTCTATGTAGGGGCTATGCCTGATGTGTAATACTACATCTTAAGGTCACGTAATTTTAGTACATTTTTGAAATGAATGTTGAGTTCCTTTGAGATTTTATAATATTCCGTGCTCTTATTGTGGTTCTAATTATAGGCAAATTCAACACACACCCAAGTACATGAAGCACTTGCACTAACTGATATAGGCCTATATCATTTTCATGTTCATACCTTATTTGATATTCCGGGATATTGAAATGCAAGTAGGATGCTATGGAGCCACGCCTCCTAGACATGTCCACACGAGCCCACTTAAAATAGTTTTTAACTACTTACAGTTTGAATATCGACATGAAATATATGTTAATTTTAAGCAGACAAATAAGGTTTTCATTTATAATGGAAAGAAGAAATTAGAATTTTTGGTCACAAATACCATTCCAAACGTAGCCTATGTACAATAGATTTTTTTCAATTTTTTTCTGTGCAGTTATCATGGTTCCTTGTGACTCTTCCGTTTGCATCCAATACCTACATAATTAATGGTTGTTAATGAAGAACCTCTTAAAATAATATTCTTATGTATTCTATGTGGAAAACTTTGGTGTATTTCCGCCGAGTCCCAGCCCATGGTGAAGCGCCACGCGTGGCTTCAACTTTGGACACCGCTCATAAAGACGCTGTTATTTTAGCTCGTGGTTCAGGCTCGGTTATTTTTTAAGTGGCTCCAAACACACGGAGGAGAAGAGAGAGGCATGTGCTCGAGGACTTCTTTCTGATGATAAACGATGCTTTATTTGTCAGTTGGCAACCATGTGTCTTTTCCGGTGTGCGAGTGTGTGAACACGTCGCCACCTTCCACATCAAAGAGCTCCTCTTGTTGTTGTTATTGTTGGGATGTTATTTTATTTAGATTGCCGAGTTAACTGTTCTTCATATGTCATCGACATTAAACCATATCAAAACTAATGATTGCTTGCCTCTCTAACCAGACACTATTTGGACAGCAGCGGCAAGGAGCATAAAGGAAAGATAACCCTTCTTTACACGTGAAAAACGAAGAACATGTTTTCACATAGCGTCAATAGTGCCTAAGAAGCAGTCAGTATTGGAGCAATGTGAGAATCACAAGATATTTTAAGATACTTTCTGACGCAGTGGAATAGATCCCGCTCAAACTAGCAGAAGGGGTGTGTCTTAAGCTCTTCCAATATTTCACTTAATATTGTAGCTCAGTCGGTCAACATAAAATAATTCCACGGTGGATGAGTGGTTAACGTGTCGGTCTACCAACCCCAAGTTGCAGGTTCACTCCTGGCCGTAGTAAGTGATTTTTGAAAGGCGGCAAAAATTACGACACCTTGTCATACGATGTTGGCATGTCAAAGAACCCATTTGAATTCAATAGCCCGTGTTCAAAATGGCAAAATTAATCTCGGGAGTTTCCGCCAACACAAAGTTCCTCATTTCTCTACTAGAAAGCGCTATAGTGTTCAAGGAGCTTAGATATCTAACCTCCTTGAATTTCATAGTGCTTCAAGGAACAACGAAATTTGACATGCAAGCTACCCACTGGGTGTCAAATAACAAAGCTTGCACCCAGCACTCGAGGCCATGCGATTATTATTATTAATTCCAATTACTGGAATACGTGAAAAATAACCTGAAATATAATAATAATAATAATAATAATAATAATAATAATAATATCGTATGGCCTCGGATGCTGGGTGCAAGCTTTGTAGTTTGACACCCAGAGGGTAGCTTACATGTCGAATTTCGTTGTTCCTTGAAACGCTATGAAAGCCAAGGAGGTTAGATATCTAAGCTCCTTGAACACTATAGCGCTTTCTAGTAGAGAAATGAGGAACTTGTGTTGGCGAAACTCCCGAGATTAATTTTGCCATTATGAACACGGCCTACTGAATTCAAATGGGTTCTTTGAAATGCCAACATCGTATGACATGCTTGTCGTATTTTTGCCGCCTTTCAAAAAATCACTTACCACGGCAAGAAGCGAACCTGCAATCTTGGGGTTAGTAGACCGACACGCTATCCACTCACCCACCGTGGCAAGCTACCTGAAATAAATTACGGGCTATTGAAAAAAAGATGAAGAAGAAAACTAAGGGATGGCATGATTCGGTCTAAAAACGTGCATCATCAGATTCAAATCTGAAAGACAAAACACTATTAAGCCTACAGTGACACCCACAGACAGCCTCTGCCCTACAAAAACAAAATACTAACAGAAGACGTCAGAAAACTTAGTAAGTGTGGTAATTATTCGAAAGCTAAAGGTCTTCTTCCTGGTGGATGTACAACACCATCTGAAACTTTACCACCGGGTCATAACGAGGCATGGATAACGTGAAAATCCCTAAATAGGTCGAGATCAGGAGCCGGCAAATCAAGAGCTAATATGGTAAGATGGAACTACGCCAAAGACGGAAACATCAAGTGTGATTGCGGAGAAGATCAGACTGTCGAACACATGATTCAATGTCGTATGTGTCCAACCACTTGCACAACGGAGGATCTACAGCTAGCCTCAGAGAATGCACTACAAGTCGCCAAGTTCTGGTCTAATTGTATTTAGTGAAATGTTTTGTATTGTGTAACATGTTTCTGATACGAGAATAATAATGATGAATATTAAAGCATTAAGCACCGAAAGAAGAACTATTTATTTCAATTAAAACTCAGCAATATTTCTAGGTCTATGCCGTGTCTTGTGTGGGGTTTCGCCTAGCTGGCTCATCAACTGGCCCGGACCCCCACAGGAGTAGCGAACCTCCCTTTTTATGTAGCGCACCTGCGCCTCTTAAATGCGAGAGCTAAGATCTTTAGCAGTCCTCGCCTCCCTATAAACGCTTCCAAAAAGATGGTAGGTATATTGGGTTTCAAGGCAGTGAACTAAAACTCATCAATTTGTCTAGCTTGGTGTCCTAGGTGAAACCCCACACACGACATGAACCTAGAGTTTTAATTCACTGGCCGTGAAAGTCAATATCTTCTTCTAATATATAAAAGTGAAAGTCTGTATATACACACATCAAAAAAAGTTTTGCATCACCTCGGTTCCCAGATCTCCGGCATATAGACGTTGACTGTGTATATTGTATCCAAGATACAGTCCCTTTGACTGTTCATAGATGTCACTAAAACTGCTCAAAGATGTAAACAACCATGCATGAGCAGGGCCTATTAGACGGAGGGGGTACGACAGCCGATCAGTTCCAGTCATTCCACCAGGACGAAGGTACGCTGCTCATGTTGTCTGTAGTTCTACCATGCCTAGAAGGTCAATACCGCAGTTCGATCGCGTCCGCATTGTTACTTTGTGTCAAGAAGGGCTCTCAACAAGGGAAGTTTCCAGGCGTCTCAGAGTGAATCAAAGCGATGTTGTTCGGACATGGAGGAGGTACAGAGATTCAGGAACTGTCGATGACAGGCCTCGCTCAGGCCGCCCAAGGGCTACTACTGTAGTGGATGACCGCTACTTACGGATTGCCGCTCGGAGGAACCCTGACAGCAATGCCACCATGTTGAATAATGCGTTTCGTTCAGCCACAGGACGTCGTGTTTCAACTCAAACTGTGCGCAATAGGCTGCATGATGCGCAACTTCACTCCCGACGTCCATGGCGAGGTCCAGCTTTGCAACCCCGACACCATGCAGCGCGGTACAGATGGGCCCAACAACATGCTGAATGGACCCCACGGAATTGGCATCACGTTCTCTTCACCGATGAGTGTCGCATATGCCTTCAACCAGACAATCGTCGGAGACGTGTTTGGAGGCACCCTGGTCAGGCTGAACGTCTTAGACACACTGTCCAGCGAGTGCAGCAAGGTGGTGGTTCCCTGATGTTTTGGGGTGGCATTATGTGGGGCCGACGTACGCCACTGGTGGTCATGGAAGGCTCCGAAACGGCTTTACGATACCTGAATGACATCCTCCGACCCATAGTGCAACCATATCGGCAGAATATTGGAGAGGCATTTGTCTTCATGGACGACAATTCTCGACCTCATCGTGCACATCTTGTGAATGCGTTCCTTCAAGATAACGACATCGCTCGACTACAGTGGCCAGCATGTTCGCCAGACATGAACCCTATCGAACATGCCTGGGATATGTTGAAAAGGGCTGTTTATGGACGTCTTGACCCACCAACCACTCTGAGAGATTTACGCCGAATTGTCGTTGAGGAGTGGGACAATTTGGACCAACAGTGTCTTGATGAACTTGTGGATAGTATGCCACGGCGAATACAGGCATGCATCAATGCAAGAGGACGTGCTACTGGGTATTAGAGGTAGTGGTGTGTACTGCAATCTGGACCACAAATGCTGAAAGTCTAGCTGTATGATGGTACAACATGCAATGTGTGGGTCTCATGA
Organism: Meconema thalassinum; assembly: GCA_946902985.2. Taxonomy (NCBI): domain Eukaryota; kingdom Metazoa; phylum Arthropoda; class Insecta; order Orthoptera; family Tettigoniidae; genus Meconema; species Meconema thalassinum. Next base: position 675,974,860 of record OX336388.2, read on the forward strand.
GCAATAAAACGAGCTGAAATGTTGTTTGTGTTGATCTCTATTCCCTTTGTATTTAACGGTTCCGGAACTCTTGGAACCGAGGAGATGCAAAACTTTTTTTGATGTGTGTATGTATGTGGTTTGGTTCCGTATACAAATCTACACCGTTCCACCAATCTCAACCAAATTTTGCATACAAATAGTTTAGGACCAGAAGGAACCACTGGCTACATGAATTTTCGACAGTCCTTCTCATTCTTCTGATTTCGGTCCTTTTGTACTCGAGCAAAGTCTAATATAAAGTCATAAAATATACTCATGAAGGAATGGCAAGGCAGATCATTTCCATGGCAACATAGCTCAAGTCAAGACACGGCCGACTGGATGCGAGTTGCGCTCTGCACTACCGGTATAGAAAACGAGGATCTTTTCTTGAAATCCCGTTAGTTACTCAACTGCTCACACAGCACTGGCAACCGAGTATAGCATAACAAAGATTTGACACTATCTACTACCGGTATATATTTGTCAAATACCACTCACTCACTCACTCACTCATTCATTCATCACGATATCTCAGAAACCACCGAACGGATTGGAATGAAATTTGGTATGCAGCTTCCTCAAGGGCCGCAAACGCCCACTAAGAAAGGATTTTTGGATATTCAGGTTCTAAAGAGGTGTTAAGGGGGTAGACCTGCATTTCATTGAATAGAAATATCTCCCGATTGGTTTCATTGGGGATGTGATACTCGGCATATAAACTCATCATTAACAAGAAGTTCCGTGAAGAACTATACAGCCTACTTTTCATGCCAATGATTATTCTACAGAATATGAACCTATCTAGAATAATGACGAAATTAAGTTGCTAATATCGAAATTTCCAATTAGTTCGAAATACTGTATACCTGGCATAATGTATCCTAATAGAGCACTACAGTTGGCAGCCCTGATGACTGAATATATTCTTAGTTCCGTCTCTTAAGGTACAAAATACAAAATTTGGTTGAAGTCCAATGAATAGCATGGACGTTACATGCAGTTAAACATTGGATCTAACAGCACGCGTAAAATCATGTTGGCAACAATGTCATGCATGTATTGGTCAGAAATAATCTGAAATAATATGATATATTGTTGTGCCAATTTTGAATGAAATCCATTGGTTAGTATAGAAGTTACATGTATTTTAAAATTGGACCCATCAGCTGTCTTAGAATCATGTTGGCAGCACTGGCGTAGGCCTATATTAGTTACTCCAAATTAATCTAGAATGCCAGGTACTATACGTGTGCAAAGTTTAGAACTATTGGCTTGCATACTTTCTGATATATTGATATTAGGGTGACAAAAATAGAGACAGTATTTATTAACAGTTGGCAGCCCTGGTTACTCTTAAGAATCGGCTTAGTCATATCTGTTATGGTACACATAGCACACACGAAATTTGGTTGAAATCCAAATGATAGTATAGAAGTTACATGTATTTAAATTTGGACCTCTCAGCAGGCTTAGAATCATGTTGGTAGCACTGACGTACATAAGTTACTCCAAATTAATATAGAATGTCAGGTACTATTCGTGTGCATAGTTTAAAGCTGTCGGCTTGCATACTTCCTTATATATGAGTATTTGGATTTAAAAAACTGAGAGTATTTATTAACAGTTGGCAGCCCTGGTGGCTCTTAAGAATACGATCAGTCATATCTGTTTATGTACACATAGCACATACGAAATTTGGTTGAAATCCAATTGATAGTGTAGAAGTTATATGCATTTAAAATTTGGATCTATCAGCAGGCTTATAATCATTTTGGCAACACTGCCATGTATGGCCTCCTGGAAATTAAACTGCAATATTATTATATATACGTGTGCCAATTTTGAAATAGCTCCCATTCATACCTTCCAAGATATCCAACATGGACCTCAAATTGCAATTGCGATTTTTCAGCAGTTGGTAGCACTGACATCATTTTCAAATATGGCCGTGAGATATTCAGGTATAGATCTTCCAAATTTTGTTTCGATTGCTGCAGCCGTTTAGGAGTTGATAGGGGGGGACAGACACACAGCCAGACAGACAGACAGAAGGACAGACAGACAGACAGACAGGCAGACAGACAGACAGACAGACAGACAGACAGACACACATTTGCCCGATCTCATAAGTCTACTTTTTCCTCATTTTTGCAAAATGTGAAAAGTAGGCTAAAAATAAGAAGACACGTGTCTGAGGGTTTTTCGATGAGGTGTATATTATGAGGTGTATATTATGAGGTGAAAGGGGTGAAAAGTGGGGGTTGAAAGATTCCTAACGGAGCGTGTATATCTTAAAGGACATAGACGAGGAGTTTGAAACTCAGCGGAAAAAACAGCATAAAAATAAGTAAATAGGTGTTTGACCGTTTTTTCATAAATCCAATTTAAGGGGCCCATGGGGAGGGGTGAAATTCTGGGCGGGGGGGGGGGGACAGGAAAGAAAGTGACCTAACTGATTGACTGACTGACTTACTCATCAAACTCAGGGGGCAAAAACTGCTTTAAAGTAAGTAAATAGCTGTTCGACAGTTTTTTTTTTCATAAATCAAATTTAAGGGGTTCATGGGGATGGGTGAAATTCTGAAAAAAGAAAATTGAAAGAAAATGTCTTGACTCACTCACTCACTCACTCATCATCGCCCAGCAAAAATTATTGAAGTTAGAAACATGACAGTTTGGGGAAATGTTCATTGTATGTCAAAACCGTCTACTAAGGGAGGATTTTCGGATATTCAGGTTCTAAATGGGTCTTAAGGGGGTTAAACCTGCATTTCATTGAATAACAATATCTCCCGATTGGTTTCATTGGGGATGTGATACTCGGCATATAAACTCATCATTAAAAATAAGAAGACACGTGTCTGAGCGTTTTTCGATGAGGTGTATATTATGAGGTGAAAGGGGTGAAAAGTGGGGGTTGAAAGATTCCTAACGGTGCGTGTATATCTTAAAGGACATAGACGAGGAGTTTGAAACTCAGCGAAAAAAACAGCATAGAAAATAAGTAAATAGGTGTTTGACCGTTTTTTTTTCATAAATCCAATTTAAGGGGCCCATGGGGAGGGGTGAAATTCTGGGCGGGGGGGGGGGACAGGATAGAAAGTGCCCTAACTGATTGACTGACTGACTTACTCATCAAACTCAGGGAGAAAAAAATGCTTTAAAGTAAGTAAATAGCTGTTCGACAGTTTTTTTTTTTTATAAATCAAATTTAAGGGGTTCATGGGGAGGGGTGAAATTCTGAAAAAAGAAAATTGAAAGAAAATGTCTTGACTCACTCACTCACTCACTCATCATCGCCCAGCAAAAATTATTGAAGTTAGAAACATGACAGTTTGGGGAAATGTTCATTGTATGTCAAAACCGTCTACTAAGGGAGGATTTTCGGATATTCAGGTTCTAAATGGGTCTTAAGGGGGTTAAACCTGCATTTCATTGAATAACAATATCTCCCGATTGGTTTCATTGGGGATGTGATACTCGGCATATAAACTCATCATTAAAAATAAGAAGGCACGTGTCTGAGGGTTTTTCGATGAGGTGTATATTATATGAGGTGAAAGGGGTGAAAAGTGGGGGTTGAAAGATTCCTAACGGAGCGTGTATATCTTAAAGGACATAGACGAGGAGTTTGAAACTCAGCGGAAAAAACAGCATAAAAATAAGTAAATAGGTGTTTGACCGTTATTTTTCATAAATCCAATTTAAGGGGCCCATGGGGAGGGGTGAAATTCTGGGGGAAAATCAGAGTAAGTGTCCTTACTGACTGACAAACTCACTCACTCATCAAACTCAGGGGAAAAGACAGATTAAAAAATAAGTTAATTGGAGTTCAAGCGTTTTTTCATCAATCCAATTTCAGGGGCCTTTGGGGAGGGGTGAAATTCTGGTAAAAATAATTGAAAGAAAATTTCCTGTCTGACTCACTCACTCATCACGCCCAGCGAAAACTATAAAAGTGGGAAAAATGAAATTTTGGGAATATGTTCGCTGTATGTCAAAAACGTCAACTAAGGAATGATTTTTGTTTATTCGGGTTTTAAAGAGGTGTTAAGGGGGTAAACGTGCATTTCATTGAATAACGATATCTCATGAGTTGTTTCTTTGGGGATGTGATATTCGGTATATCAACTAATCATTAAAAATGTCTAAGGGTTTATCGATGTGGTGTATATTATGAGGTGAAAGGGGTGAAAATTGGGGGTTGAGGGATTCTTAACGGAGCGTGTATCACTTAAACGACGTAGGCGAGAAGTTTGAAATTCGGCGGGGAAAAACTGCTTAAAATATAAGTAAATAGTTGTTCGACACTTTGTTTCATAAATCCAATTTAAGGGGTTCATGAGAGGGGTGAAATTCTGAAAAATAAATGAAAGAAAATGTCCTGACTTACTCACTCACTCATCATCGCCCAGCCAAAATTATTGAAGTTAGAAACATGAAATTTTGGGGATATGTTCGTTGTATGTCGAAAACGTCCACTAAGGAAGGATTTTTGAATATTCTAAAGGGGTATTAAGGGGGTAGACTTGCATTTAATTGAATAACAATATCTCCCGATTGGTTTCCTTGGGGATGGGATACTCAGCATATAAACTCATTATTAAGTATAAGCAGACATATGTCTAAGCCGGCCCCGTAGTGTTGGGGTAGTGCGCCTGCCTCTCACCCGGAGGCTCCAGGTTCGATCCCCGGCTCCATTAGGGATTTGAAAAAACTGACGTGAGGGTTGGAACGGGGTGCACTCAGCCTCGTGAGGACAATTGAGTAGCTGTTTGACAGCGAGACAGTGCCCCGGTCACGAAAACCGAGATTAACGGCCGAGGGGACCCGACGCGCTGACCACGCGTCACCCCCAAAATCTGCAGGCCAATTGGCTGGGCAGCGGTCACTTGGTAGGCCTTGGCCCTTCAAGGGCTGCAGTGACACGGTGTTAGTTAGGTTAGTTTTTAGACATATGTCTAAGGGTTTATCGATATGGAGTATATTATGAGGTGAAAGGGGTGAAAAGTGGGGGTTGAAAGATTCCTAACGGGGCATGTATCTCTTAAACGACATAGGCGAGGAGTTTAAAACTCGGAGGAAATCAATCAGCTTAAAAATAAATAAATAAATAAATAAATAAATAATTAAAATAAATAGGTGTTCGACCGTTTTTTCATAAATCCAATTTAAGGGGCCTATGGGGAGGGGTGAAATTCTGGAAGAAAGCGTCCACTAAGGAAGGATTTTTGTATGTTCACTCTCATCGACCAACCAAAACTATTAAAGTTAGAAGAATGATATCTTGGGGATATGTTTGTTTTATGTCGAAAACGTCTACTAACAAGGGATTTTTGGATATTCAGGTTCTAAAGGGGTGTTAACGGGGTTAAACCTGCATTTCATTGAATAACAATATGACACGACTATGACGCGAGCGATGCGAGACTAAAAATTAGATGGTGTGTGTCTGTGTTTTACTCTATCACGCAAGTACCACTGGACCGATTTACTTGAATTTTACATGGAAGTAGCTGATTTACCTGGTTAACATATAGGCTACTTTTGATTTCAATACTTTGCACTATTTAAAGACGGCGACCATTTTAGTGACGTCACTACACCCTTTGGTTTCAAACTTTCATATTTCCATTTCAAATAAAAAGTGAACGCTAAGAAATAGCAAACTTTTGATGGCATATACGAGGTTTAAAATTACATTTTCTATCCGAAAGGTATCTCCAACGGTTAGCGAGTAAAGCCTAAATTTGTGCTATAAACACGGTCAACGCCGAGCGGTGTAGTTGGACAAAATGTTCGATCCTTAATCTCTCTCTGCGCAGCACCTCGCCTATCCCCTGTTTTAACTGTCACCTTCACATTTTAATTTATATATGACGCGTAGCGAAGCACGGGTACTTCAGCTAGTACAGTACTATATGTATTACAATGTTGCAAAACTTAGAAATGACGATCCCATCACCAAACACAGTCTTTCTTCCCCAAACTTATCTATGAAGGTGTAGATACAATTGCTGTGGTTCACTTACGCAGTAAGCCCTAAACTGCTGTAAAATTATTATTATTAAGGAAAGCTTTCCAGTCAGTTAACACAATTTTACCCAAGTAGGTCTCCTTCTTTGTACATAAAAGCGTGTTATTTTCTAATAATACAGGTCTTAAGGTATCATATGAAAAGACTGAGTACATGGAATACAGACAGACGTATGCTGGTGGAACATGGAACCGTCAAAATATCTTGGGGAATGGATACAACCCAATGGACTGGATAAAGGGGCAAACAAGGCAAGAGCAAGAAAATTGGACCTGGCCTATAGATTAACTCAGAACAGGTATAACAAACGAGCCATATCATACAAAGCAAAACTCAGACACTCCAGTACAGTGGTAAAGCCAGAGGGTCTGTTTGCCTCCGAGTGTCTAACCCTGAACAAAAAAGGGGAGCTGAAGGAACTTGAGATAAAGGAAAGGAGGATCCTGAGAAAAATTCTCGGACCACGGAATGATGATGACGGAACATGGAAAAAAGGAAAATTGAAGATCTGTATATGGAGACCGTGGTCACAATGCGTAAAAGAAGGCTAAACATTTACGGGCATTTGATGAGAATGGACGGGAACAGGCTGACAAAGAATTTTTTAAATTACATCACAGGGTTGAAAGCTACTACAAAATGGGTAGAAGAGGTCAAAAGAGATGCCATTGAAGTTGGACTAACTGAACTTGTAATTCACGATAGGAAAACGTTTCGAAGCCGAGTTGACAATATCAAGACGTTCAAAGAAAGACCACCACAACACATGCCAAATTTGGTAATAACAGAGGAGCAGAGAAAGATTAGAAGTGAAACAATGAAGAGGTTCTGGGAAGAAAAGAAGAAAAAATTGACCAGAGAGCCTGAGGTTCCATGCGGTCCATAGTTGGCCAAAGTCGGAAACAAAAAAAACAAACAAAAAACATTATTCCTTTCAGATTAGGGTATGTTAATACTTGTATTCCAGCCTAATGTAAAAGGGCACAATTTGTGTTGACCGACTGCAAAGCTTTCCTAGAACTAGGCAACACTTAAAAAAATGGCTACCACTTCAACCTACTGTAGAATTGTAAACTAATATGCGGACATGAGCTACGAGTACTCAGTTGTGATTATGATAAAAATCTATAACTTCTTCTTCTTAAGACGTCGTCTCCGAACGGAGGTTGACGATCCACATAGCTAGCTGTGATCTTGACATTGCGGCATGAAAGGCCTCTTCTGATGTGCAATAATGCCATCTTCGGATATCCTTCAGCCACGAGTTTCTTCGTCTTCCAAGGGGGGAGGTACACTTTTCAGGGCCAAAAATTGCAATTTATTTTAATGATTTAATTGAATGAGAAGTCTTTTTTCTTTCATTTGGTGAAAGAAAATTGAAGATATCTTCTATACTTCCTATGATATGCCCCTAAATGCAAGTGGCTGTCGCCTAAGAATCTCTTTAAATTTCCGACTGCCCCACCCTCATAGCGTGTCACCTACTGCTATGTTTATTCCTTTATTGTCTCGCTTCTTCTCTAGTTTCCATGGAATACACTGAATTTCTTTTACTATTTGAGGAACTGAACTTTCGATTTTCTATTGTTTATATTTGTTTACTTTTACCTCGAGTGCAAATATTGAAATTGTTTTGGTGTGAAAGAAGTTGCATTTGTGCATGTATAATTCATTGTAAGTGTTGTCGTTACTAGGTGAACATAAATGGCGAGACGTAAGGTAATAGAGGCCTAAAAAGGCGGGGTTCCACGGAAACAAAGCACAAGCACATGGTTCTCCTAACCAAGTTAGTAGTAGTGCTTCAGCAAGAAAGCTTTTCAGCAACACCAGTTTTAGTAGGAGTTGTGCCAGTGATGTAAATATGTTTTTAATTTAAATATCATGTTTCATAAGCTTGAAGAATGCCTGCGTTGTGTGTGTGGAGGTAATGTAAATATTAAAGTAGACAGGATAGTAGGGTTAGGTTGCAATGTTAAAATAACTTGTAGCAACTGCAATGAAATTGGTGCTTATGACAACTGTAATAAATTAGGGAAAAACGATGTTTATTCCATAAACAGACAAGCAATTTATGCCATGAGGTGTTTGGGACAAGGTGTGGCAGGTTTATTTGTATTTTGTGGGCTCATGAACATGCCACCACCAATCAAAAAAATCTACATACTGTCTGGTGAACAAACATATTAACACAGTTACATCTGAAGTGGGTCAAGGATCCCTACATAGGGAATCTGAAGAGGAAGTAAACCTCACAGTAAGTAGGGACATATCTGTGAGTTGTGATGGAACTTGGTTGTCGAGAGGACATAGTTCACAACATGGGGTATGTACCGTAATTGGTGTCAAGACTGGTAAAGTGATAGACACACAGGTATTGTCAAAAATGTGCAAGGGGTGTGAGCAGTGGTAGGAAAAGACTGATACTATAGAGTATAATGATTGGTTGGAATGTCAAAAAGAAGTTTGTAACACAAACCATGAGGGTAGTGCAGGTAACAGGGAGGTGGAAGGTATGAGAGTAATATTCAGGCGCAGTGTCGATAAGCACAATTTGCGATACCTGAACTACATTGGGGATGGAGACACTAATACATACAAAGCTGTAGCAGAAGACAAACCATAAGGACCACCAACTCATATTGCTAAAAGGGAATGCGTGGGCCATGTGCAAAAAATGACGGGTACCCATTTGCGTAAGTTGAAAGAGACCATGAGGGAAAAAGAGCTTAGTGATAGGAAACCACTAAGTGGAAAAAACAGATTGACTGATTCTGTAATAAATACCCTCACAGTTTATTATGGGAATGCCATAAGAGGCAATAGTTCATCAGTAGATGACATGAGACAGGCAATATGGGTAATATGGTACCATAAGCGATCCACTGATAAGGAATCAATGCACTATTTTTGCCCAAAGGGTAGTGAATCATGGTGCCCATATCAGAAAGCTGTGGCTGAGGGATCTGTTCAGCAGTACACTCATAAGAACAGTATTGACCCTGCTATAATGGAGGCAATAAAGCCAATATTCAAGAATCTTGTTCAGTCAGAGTTGTTAAGGAGATGTGTTGGTGGTTACACCCAAAATAATAACGAATCGCTCAACCCCAAAATTTGGAAAATATGTCCAAAAACTGGATTTTCTGGGAGAAAAACAGTTGAGATTGCAGTTAATGATGCCATAATGTCATTCAATGATGGGATGATGGCTAGATTTGAAGTGATGGAGAAGCTAGGGCTAAAGGTTGGGGAATTTTGTATTAAGATGCTTCATGAAGGGGATAGCAAACGGCTTCGGTCAGGAAAAAAACGTCCACATGAAGCTACAAAATAAGAAACAAAATGCAAAATAAGGCATAGACTAGAAGCAGCAACAAAAACCAACCAGAAGAAGGGCTTAGTTTATGCAACGGGGGCTTTTTTGATCCAAATTCTACCCTAAGGTAAGTTTGAAGCTCGTTTCCCGAAAACTTTATTTTCACTCAGCGTTTACATGATAACTCAAAGACTATTCAAGATATCTTAATGAAAATTTGCATGATTGTGTTTTGTAGTGATATGAACAACATACACTAAAACATTTTTTGTATTGCACCCTTCAATAAAGCATGGTTTTCTCAAGAGTCATCTACGGGGTCGTGTTCAGTCCTGACTGCGTTATACAGCAAAGTTCGCTTAAAACAACATGCTCTAATGAATAGAAAGGTTTATGACAGAGGCTATACTAGAAATAAAATGAATAACAAGTAGAATAAAAGAAATTTAATGACTGAAAATTATGTGCATAAATAATAATAATAAATAAAAGAAATCCTCCCTGACTTTTACCCCCTAATAAATAATAATATTACTGAGCGGTATGAACTCGCTCGTCACAACAAGACAATGTGAATACAGCTTCACTCAAAATGATAAATCATAACATAAACTTTGAGCGGTAAGAACTCACTCGTCACAACATATGGATACAAGTCCATTTTTTCTGGTCAAGAAGTTATATAATGTGTGGTGTACTGCTCGTTAATAAGAAACTGAGTACTGATGCGAGTCCGTTTACAACTGAAACATTCATATTGCTCACGGAGTTGCATCTTTTAAATCACACTATGGCTATGGGACCCACCCTTAATTATTACACTATAATTACTACTGACACATGCAAGATCTAATAACATAAAAAGAATGAAGAATCTCCCTGAGATCCTAGCTGGTGCCAGAGCACATAAATGAACAAAAAGAGCATGCCAGAAATAGGCCAAAACGCTCTCATCACTACTTGGGAACATAGCCTCGCGCACCCTAAGTTGACACGGGTCATAGAACGCGTAAAATAAACACACAAAAATTGAACTAACAACAACAAATTACAAGCCTAACGGCTGAAAAACTATGTTTACATTTTTATAAAACGCCAGAAAACACGAGTTTTGGAAGCTACCTTACAACTAAGGATAGCACCCATTTAATCAATCAATACTCATTATAACCGATCAGGTTTTGTGAATTTAAACAACGTCTTAAATTGAAGTACAGGAACCAAGCCTGTTACTAATGACAAGTCGCGTTATCTGATTTGAGCGCGTCCCACATGTATGAGTCATCGCTGCCTCAATTATCTCTCTCAGTCGCTCAAGCTGGTGCAGTTTCCCTCTGGAAACGCAAAACATATCTCACTCATCCCCTGGATGGCAAGAAAACACAAATATATACCACAAGTCCAGCCTCGCGAGGTCATGAACTGGGCTGACGTGGAGCAAGTCAGAATAATCACCATGATATATTCTCGCCAGCACATCATAAAAATTACACAACGCACAAACAGCTTGGACTGACTCTCATACACTTACCACTGGGTCGGCTCAAAACAGATCAAGAATATTGCGTCCATTTACACATGAACAAAAATACACAATAAAAACTCGGGTGCAAAGTGCCATCCCGTTCAAATCTGCTGGAAAGCAACTATCAAAATAATCCTGATCCGTCACAAAATTCTACTCACAAATAATTTTTACTCTCCAAATTCTATTTTTAATCTCAAAATTAATTCAGTTCCATTTCTGTTATAAGGCATACCTCCGAATAATAATGCTTGACCGCGATTTACGCGAGCGAAAGCGAGCACGAGCTGCGCGTTGCCCCGTAAAGTTGAACAAACACAAATCACAATATTTACAAATTACACAACGCTCGGCTTGTCCCATATTTAATGTGTCAGTAAACAAGAACTAATAATCTACATTACCAAACAAGCAAACAAATATCTACAAAATATGTCCCATAATACCATAGCTGATTTAATTAATAAATAAATTCATTTGTACTCAATCCTTTAAAAACAGCGTCAAGGAAACGTCTGCAGCCATCTCCTTTAAGATATGTATCTCGTCATCGACATCTTCTGGCAAATGTCCTGCTGGTTCCAAGATCCGATCTCCTTCCTAGACGTCATCTCGTGCTGAATTAAATAAAGTTTTGTCATATAAACACACGATATAATTCCTACTACATTCACCTATCAAGTACTAAATTCCTTGACAGTCTATTTGGTGAATTATTTCGATGAACTGGTCCAACTGATAGTGCTGGGACTACAAATAAATCACTGAAGTTACACTTATTACTTGACGAAACTGTTCCATGTTCAATAACATGAAAATATGCAGAGTATGAACGTTACGTCCTCCGACGCACAAAAATAAGTGATTGAAAGTTACGTCCTCAGACGCACAAAAATAAGTATTCTCTCGAAGCATCCTGGATCCTTATAAATGAAACTGACTAGGGTAGGTGTGGAAGGGGATTTATGAATAAAATATTCCATAGTAATTATCAGACTAGCATGCGATCGGTATCATTGAGTTCGTAGCAGTGTGGAGGTTACGATTATGCTGTAGCTGGCTCGAAGCGATCGTGGAATTAATCTGTAGATAACTCCCGCGTTAATTTACCAGGATGCGTTATCAAGCCGAGTTGCCGCTAAAACAAGGCGTCTTGATATTATTGGCCCAGACTCTTGTATGTCTTTGCGCGCTTTTACATGTATTTCTGCAGTAGGGAGTGGTTAACATGATGATTGACCAATTGCCTCGTAGCATTCGATTTTCTCCTTGGTGCCAACCTTCATAGCAACAGGCCATAATGTGCGTGCCCAAGCCGCCTCCGCGCTAAACGTTGCACCTGTCCTATGTCTCAAGAATATTTATGCTGCTTCCTAAAATACCACAGGAGCTTAAACCATTGTGTCCTCTCGGCCACTGATTTCTCAATATTTCCCAACGCCGTCTGGCTCTCATATCTGCTGTCTGTAGAAATGTGTCAAAAGATTATGAATAATTATTAGAATCCTTTATACAGCCTGTGGATAAAGGGTTCACAATCCTCCTGCATGGAAAAAATCGAACATAGCATATAGTCGATTTTTTTAAAAACACATAACAACTGTAATCCATTTCTGCCAATCCTAGAGAAATCTCCCTCTCATCAGTCTAGTCTAGCCGCCACTGTCGTTGGAGTGCCAACACGCACTCGTGTTTGCTTCCGGCTTCCTCATTCATTCAGACATTCCCAAGCCTGCCTGCTTGACTGATCGCCTAAGGCTAGTACCTCTCCTTTCCAGTGTCCTTATCTCACTCGCTCGATCGCTCGCTGTGTCATGATCGTCAGAGCTCATTAGTGTCTGACAACAACAGGCGGCTCCCAAATTCCTCGTTCAACTGACGTACTCACTGACCCACGTATAGTTGGATGTGCAAAAAGTACGTCCATATATTCAATTTGCAGCATTATTTCTGCGTTCCCAAGGTTTGCTAGTAAAATACAATTTTAAATTCGCCGCGTTGTAGACAGACATTGTACCTGTACTCAATTCTTTCACTCTGTATGCGTTGTTACCAAGATTACGTACAATACAGAAGGGTCCACTCCATTTCTCCGTACTGCCATCTTCTTCTTCTCTCTCCTCTGCTATTGCCTCCAATGCCCATGAACTCACGTCCTTCCCTGTAGTGATTTCATCCATGTGTAAGCCCACATCCTTCAGTTTATCAAACTCCTTAAAACTGACTGTATTATTATGCAAATCTATGACTGCCTGGTAGTCACAAATGAAATTTGCACCCAGAATAATGTTAAAATTCATTTTAGCCATTATGATAAAAGTCTGTCCAAATATATGGTCTAATATATCCAATTCTATAAATGCCTGACGTTTTCAAGTGACGGTGCGTTCGGGAATAACGCCCCTCACCTTGAGTTGCGGTACTGGAATCACAGGAATATTCTGACTCCGTCCCAACTCTCGAACCAAAGCTTCCGATACAAGACTGATTTGTGACGCCGTGTCAACTAAGCATCTCACGTTAATTCCACGAATCTTGCCATACATAATAGGTAGTTGTTTGATATCATCGTTCCGTGGTTTTACAATCTCCTCCAGGCAATCTTCCTGCAAAGCTATACACTCTTGTATGTGTGCCACGACCCATCCTTCTTCACGATCCGGCTGTTGCTCTCTCAGGGTGGGTCCTTTTTCAATTATTGGGATTTTTTTACAACCCCTGCGACTACCATCACCCTTCTGTCGCGTATTTCCCTGACGTTCTTCCTGCTTCAATAAACTATCGGCCCCCTCAATGTGAGTGTCTGGATTTGACCTCCTATTAATTGCATGTGCCCAGTGTCTTTGTCCGTCCCCTCCATTTGCGTGTAATTCTTCCAGGTAACGCTGCGATTCGGCGTGCCTGTCATTCCATTCATTCCTATAATGAATCTGATATCTTCTTTCACGCCACTGTCGATTCTCATTATTGTTATTTTCGTAACGTCTGTAGGGTCCCTCATTTCTCCTATTATTTCTCCATTGTTGGTATCCCCGCTGCTGATACCTATTGTTGCCCTGGTTCTGCCTATCATTATTATTTTCATGACGCTGGTGTGACCTAATTTCGTCACCCTCCTGACCTCGTCTCGGTGTTGTTGACACACTTGTGTTTGTGGCCTGCGACCTGGTGTGTACTTGAGCGGGTTTAACCACCTCCGTTGTGTTTACAAGTTACAGCTCTCGTCCCCCTCTTTGCTGCAAGTGAGATGTTGTCTCGTCAATCTGACGTAAAATTTGTTCGGCTCGAACCGCTATGTCCACGTTTGCTGCTACTAACACCTGCTGAAAATTTACTGGCAACTGCCGTGCAATCGTCATAACCAGGTCTGATTCTTCTAAAGGGTGATCAAGATCCCGAAATTTCAACAATTGTAGCGAAAAGAAATCTGAGTATTTCGTCTGCTGAGTCGACTGATATTTTCTCGAATAAAGTTCCATTCTAAGGCTTTGTTGTAGAGAAGCCGACCAATACTTTTTAAGGAACGCATTCTTGAACTCGTCCATCCCTCCGAAAGTATACTTGAAGCTCAAGAACCACGTAAGTACATTTCCCGAAAGAAATCGTTCCATCAGTCTTAAACGACTCGCGGGCGGTATATTATTATCATTAAAATAGTGATCCATCCCTTTAAGTTCGCCTTCGGTGTGACACCAGAATTTTCTGTGAATTTATTAGGTTTAAATTCATTTGATCGAATTACTTGTACGACTTGAGGGTGCTGATAGCCATGTTGAGGAGTAGAGGTTCCACCAACGTTGTTGTGAAATCCTTCTGTGTTAGTCGTTAATGGGCTGCCTGTCAGTCCATGGCTACTCTCCGCGCTAATTGCCCCCTGGCTTGTTGAGTCAACTTCATTATCTTTAGCGTGCTCTGTCTGAAATAACGTGTTCTGTCCTAGTGAACGCAACTCTGCTTTTATGATTCTGTCCGACTGTTCTTTCATTTTACTCTTGATTTCTTCCTCAAGTGATTTAAAGCGCGTATGATTATCACCTACGGTCTTTATGATTGTTAACCGTTCTTCTTTAGAGTCGCTGCTCATTTTACGCCAATCCTTTCTGATGCTATCTTTAATCGCTCCCAGTTTTTCTTCCATCTGCTGTCGCGTGCCCTCCTGATTCGATTCTATCTTCTCAAGCCTGTCTTCTAGACGTAGATTATTCTCATCTATCGTACTCTTTAAATTATCCTGGTCCGATTTTATGTTTCGCCATCGCTCTGCTGATTGTATTTCTAATTTATCCATGTCCTTTATCAGGCCCGTAATACTTTCATTTACTGCTGCCAATTGTCCCTGGATAAACGTAGAATCCTCCTCCATTTAATCAAACCGCTTTTCAAGACCATCCTGTGCCGTTTTAACCTCACTGTTATTTACCGTGCATGCTAATTCCAGTGGCGTAGCGTGAACATTTGAGCTGGGGACGCCAAAGTTTATAACGACAAACTAAGGAAAAAATCAAAAAGCTAATATGAAAGATACTGTCACATACCTCACACAGTCTTGTACATCAGCTCCATTCGTCTTTTCTTCTTTTCTGAGAAAATGTCAATGATGTGTTCAAGAAATGCCGGCTCTGATGAAAGCTCACCTAATAACTGTTTTTCAATGGCCAGTGAATTTAAACACGACAAGCGACTATTGCTCATAGAATTTCTAAGGTATTTTTTAATTCTTTTCAGCGTGCTCATGCTGCGTTCACTACTAGCTGTAGTAGTTGGAATAGTCAGTACTAAGCGCTGTAGTTTAGTTACTTCCTGATAGATGGAGTCGAGACCGTTGGCAACAAAATATTTTAAAAGCTCTTTTGGAGCTAAATGCTTTGTCTCCATAAACAATGTGAAGTTCATTTAGTAATTGGTTAACATTAAAGAATGGATACTGTTTTACCAAAATATCTAATTTGCCCTGGGGGAATGCTTCAGTGTATTCTTTAAACTTCTTTTCTTGTACTAACTCAATGAAATTTAGATGATTAAGATCTTCAAATCTACTTTTCATTAGAGCTGTTAGTGAATCTACTATTTCAAAATTTAGCACTCTCAAAGTGTTATACATTACGTTTTCATTCAACTGGATGCTTTTTTGAACGCATCTGTCAGTGAAATCTTCATTTCTTAAGTTTTCTATTCTTTTGACGACAGCCTCTATCTCATTATGGCAAGTTACAATACTCACTGTCGATGATTGTAACAATTTGAAAAGATGATCAGTGTAAATGAAACAAGCTTCGAATACACATAGAAAATATACAAAGGTAGGGCCATCCATATGTCTTTTGAGACCAATGGCACAGTTCACAGAGTCGTCGTCCCATTCACTATTTTCATCATCAATAATGTCATCAAAAGTACTATACAATCCTTGGAAATGTTTCATAATGGTGAAAACTGCCCTCGAATGAAAATTCCATCTCGTATTGCTAGCTTGTGGAAGCTTAAATCCTCTTTCGGTCAACAAAACCGTCCTTTTAGAAGACTTGCTGAAAAAACTATGAAAAGCAGTCAAGGCACAGACAAACAAACGAACCTGTTTTATTGTTTTTGAGCCATACAGAAGTACCAAATTTAATTGGTGGGCGTAACAATGGACGAAAAGAGCATATGGGCAAAACTGTTTCACTAGCTTTTGAACTTCACTTGTCTGCCTGCAATTACAGCTGCGCCATCGTATGTCTGGCTTACAACTTTTTCTTCATTTACTTCCCAGTCAAGTAAAACTTTGTGCACGATTTCTGATAATCCCGCAGCTGTTTTATTCCTGGAAACGTCATAAAAGCCGACGAATCTCTCCTCTATTCTATCATCCACACAATATCTAAATATTATGCTCATCTGGCTCTTACACGATACGTCTAATGTCTCATCCGCTTGTATGGAGAGAAAGGGGGCTTCATTTATTTCTGATTTGATTTTTTCATTTAATGCAATTGTTGTAACTTCTATCAAGTCATTTTGAATGTCTGGAGATGTTCCTTTTAATAATTATGATGACTGTAAATGGTCTCTAACTATAGATTCATTTTGAGCGAGCAGGTTCAACAATTGCAAATAATTCCCCTTGTTAATAGAACTTTCATCTTCTCTATGCCCACGGAAGGCTAGTTCTTGTGTACAGAGAAATACTACTGATTGAATGAGTCGTCGCACATATTGCCTGTTCGAAGACACGATCTCATTATGTTTTACTGCTTGTAGTCGAGCAGACATGCTCAATGCGAGTTTTACCTAGCAGATGAAATGCTTCACAATGTAACAAGTGGTGTTATGAATACTGGTGTTTTACAGCCTTTTTAATTAAATTACTCAGGTCAGAAATTCCTTCCGTGCACCATTCAGTATCTATCGCTCCAAACATAAGGCAAACGTAACAAAACATTTTGTTTTTTTCAACACACCCAGTTAGCCAGGAAAACCTGTCATACCAAGAAAGCTGAAAACTCCGTGTGCGATTTTTACCGACTTCTTTAATTGATAAATTTGGTTTTGGTCTTTTTGTTTTTAATTCACATCGCTGTTCATATGATAAAGTGCTCAAAGGAGTTGCCTTTAAAAAATTAATAACATTAGAGTCAGGTGAACTTTCTTCAGTCATATTGGCAGCATTAAACACACACACCCTCAATTAAAAGAAACTACACTTCTACAGTTCGAACTATAGCACTAGCGCAGCGATTGGGCTATTGAGTTAACAGAACAGTGATCATACAATTCAAACGCCAGCAAACGCCAGCGTACGGTAGCGCTTCCCTTCCGAGAAACAAGTATGAACTGGCGCATGCGCTGCAGCGTGGCCTGGCCAGGGTGATACACTGCTCTTGACGCCAAGAAGGTCTGGCGTACAGACAAGAAGAGCAACGCACAGCAGTAGACCGCGGCCGGGCTAAGACTAGTTATATGGGGGGTACGGATATAAAATAACTAAGCGCCATGTAATATGCTAACGCCGCATTTATATCAAATAAAAACAATGTTATATTTTACTCTCTGATGAATACACATTCTAAATCAGGGATCGCCCGGCGTATCGGCGTAATATAGCGCTACGCCTCTGGCTAATTCTATCTGAGCTAGTTTTGCTAATACAATTTCGTCCAAATCATTTAATTTACGGTTGAAGGTGTCCTCTAATTTTTGTAACTGACCTAGCTGTTTGTCGTTATTCTTACTTACATCAAGCGCGAATTGAACCATCTGCTGTGTAGTGTACTCTTTCATCTCTGCAGATAATGTGGCTAACTGACTCATATTTCTACTTTCTTGCGCTTCTAATTGTTTGTTTATATTTTCATTTACTTGCGCTTGTAATGAGTTACCCTGTTCAATTAATTTAATTTCCAATGACTCTCTCTGTTCAGATAATTGTGCATTCTGTTCAGATATCTTAGTGTCTAATTTTTCACTCTGTTCAGCTAATTGTGTTTTAAACTCGCCTGACTGTTCGGATAACTTACTGTCTAACTTTTCACTCTGTTCCTTTAATAGTTTCTGGGTTCGTGCCGTGGCACTTTCAATGATCGCCTGGATTTCCGCTACTGTTGCCATTATCACACACAAAAATATATATCACTGAGAAAACAGGAGGATGGCATGCAGATGTCTCCCTGACACACACATATACAATTCTTGACATACATTTACTTCATTTGACCATTTTCAGTTCATTTAAACTTATTCCCTTGACTCCCGCAAATCAATCATCACTGAATGGTTCTAACTTTACTTAATAAATTTTTAACCCTGCACATATTCAGTCATAAATTACTATCCAGATCTGATGTTAACACTGACTAATTAACAAAGTATTAATTGTCATTTAAGGCTACCAGCCTCCTAATATATTCATGAGTTTGACTTTCTAAACAAATCTAATTTTATATTTAATCAATGGGCGCCCGATTTCACGTACATTACTTTACTAATTACATCAATAAACAAAACGTGAATCGTATTTTAACTTGCAAACTCGTGATTCTACTCTATATTCCATTTTCTTGGCGGTATTTCTCTTCGCCGTATTTACGTTAACAAAATATCACTTTCGGTGATTTCAAACAGTCAAAAACAGCGAAATACCACATGTAGGGTAACAGCTTGTTTATGATCCGCTACAAAAGCCATAAACAGCGAAACTCCCCACGTTGGGCGCCTGCTTGTCTATGCACCCTTCAATAAAGCATGGTTTTCTCAAGAGTCATCTACGGGGTCGTGTTCAGTCCTGACTGCGTTATACAGCAAAGTTCGCTTAAAACAACATGCTCTAATGAATAGAAAGGTTCATGACAGAGGCTATACTAGAAATAAAATGAATAACAAGTAGAATAAAAGAAATTTAATGACTGAAAATTATGTGCATAAATAATAATAATAAATAAAAGAAATCCTCCCTGACTTTTACCCCCTAATAAATAATAATATTACTGAGCGGTATGAACTCGCTCGTCACAACAAGACAATGTGAATACAGCTTCACTCAAAATGATAAATCATAACATAAACTTTGAGCGGTAAGAACTCACTCGTCACAACATATGGATACAAGTCCATTTTTTCTGGTCAAGAAGTTATATAATGTGTGGTGTACTGCTCGTTAATAAGAAACTGAGTACTGATGCGAGTCCGTTTACAACTGAAACATTCATGTTGCTCACGGAGTTGCATCTTTTAAATCACACTATGGCTATGGGACCCACCCTTAATTATTACACTATAATTACTACTGACACATGCAAGATCTAATCATATAAAAAGAATGAAGAATCTCCCTGAGATCCTAGCTGGTGCCAGAGCACATAAATGAACAAAAAGAGCATGCCAGAAATAGGCCAAAACGCTCTCATCACTACTTGGGAACATAGCCTCGCGCACCCTAAGTTGACACGGGTCATAGAACGCGTAAAATAAACACACAAAAATTGAACTAACAACAACAAAATACAAGCCTCACGGCTGAAAAACTATGTTTACATTTTTATAAAACGCCAGACAAACACGAGTTTGGAAGCTACCTTACAACTATGGACAGCACCCATTTAATCAATCAATACTCATTATAACCGATCAGGTTTTGTGAATTTAATCAACGTCTTAAATTGAAGTACAGGAACCAAGCCTGTTACTAATGACAAGTCGCGTTATCTGATTTGAGCGCGTCCCACATGTATGAGTCATCGCTGCCTCAATTATCTCTCTCAGTCGCTCAAGCTGGTGCAGTTTCCCTCTGGAAACGCAAAACATATCTCACTCATCCCCTGGATGGCAAGAAAACACAAATATATACCACAAGTCCAGCCTCGCGAGGTCATGAACTGGGCTGACGTGGAGCAAGTCAGAATAATCACCATGATATATTCTCGCTAGCACATCATAAAAATCACACTGCGCACCAAAAGCTTGGACTGACTCTCATAAATATCTTACTGGGTCGGCTCAAAACAGATCAACAATATTGCGTCCATTTACACATTAACAAAAATACACAACAAAAACTCGGGTGCAAAGTCCCTTCCCGTTCAGCTCTGCTGAAAAGCAACTATCAAAATAATCCTGATCCTTCATAAAATTCTACTCACAAATAATTTTTACCCTCCAAATTCTACTTTTAATCTCAAAATTAATTCAGTTCCATTTCTGTTATAAGGCATACCTCCGAATAATAATGCTTGACCGCGATTTACGTGAGCGAAAGCGAGCACGAGCTGCGCGTTGCTCCGTAAAGTTGAACAAACACAAATCACAATATTTACAAATTACACAACGCTCGGCTTGTCCCATATTTAATGTGTCAGTAAACAAGAACTAATAATCTACATTACCAAACAAGCAAACAAATATCTACAAAATATGTCCCATAATACCATAGCTGATTTAATAAATAAATAAATTCATTTGTACTCAATCATTTAAAAACAGCGTCAAGGAAACGTCTGCAGCCACCTCCTTTAAGATATTTATCTCGTCATCGACATCTTCTGGCAAATGTCCTGCTGGTTCCAAGATCCGATCTCCTTTCTAGACGTCATCTCGCGCTGAATTAAATAAAGTTTTGTCATATATACACACGATATAATTCCTACTACATTCACCTATCAAGTACTAAATTCCTTGACAGTCTATTTGGTGAATTATTTCCATGAACTGGTCCTACTGATAGTGCTGGGACTACAAATAAATCACTGAAGTTACACTTATTACTTGACGAAACTGTTCCATGTTCAATAACATGAAAATATGCAGAGTATGAACGTTACGTCCTCCGACGCACAAAAATAAGTGATTGAACGTTACGTCCTCAGACGCACAAAAATAAGTATTCTCTCGAAGCATCCTGGATCCTTATAAATGAAACTGACTAGGGTAGGTTTGGAAGGGGATTTATGAATAAAATATTCCATAATAATTATCAGACTAGCATGCGATCGGTATCATTGAGTTCGTAGCAGTGTGGAGGTTACGATTATGCTGTAGCTGGCTCGAAGCGATCGTGGAATTAATCTGTAGATAACTCCCGCGTTAATTTACCAGGATGCGTTATCAAGCCGAGTTGCCGCTAAAACAAGGCGTCTTGATATTATTGGCCCAGACTCTTGTATGTCTTTGCGCGCTTTTACATGTATTTCTGCAGTAGGGAGTGGTTAACATGATGATTGACCAATTGCCTCGTAGCATTCGATTTTCTTCTTGGCGCCAACCTTCATAGCAACAGGCCATAATGTGCGTGCCCAAGCCGACTCCGCGCTAAAAGTTGCACCTGTCCTATGTCTCAAGAATATTTATGCTGCTTTCTAAAATACCACAGGAGCTTAAACCATTGTGTCCTCTCGGCACTGATTTCTCAATATATCCCAACGCCGTCTGGCTCTCATATCTGCTGTCTGTAGAAATGTATCAACAGATGATGAAGAATTATTAGAATCCTTTATACAGCCTGTGGATAAATGGTTCAGTATCATTTATATTTCCCACTTAAAAAATATTTTTCACCACAAAAAAAACATTAAAATGAAGTTAAAGTAAAAGAGTTTAAAAAAATCCTAAATGTGTATGTCAATAATTTTAGTGAATGTTGTAGCCTAGAATGTTGCCAACAGTTCAAAAGAACATTTATGTAAAAATTTTACATTTTGGGGAACTTATCATGTAAACGCTGTCCAGCCGTCCAAAAAATAGCTGAAAGTTTGGTCGTAAAATAATGCATGACTGAAAGCATATTACAATATGTATCCTGTGAATAATAATGAGTGAACTGTGTTTAATAATCCTACTAATTTTTATTTCATCCCAACACATAGTTTATGAGTTTTTTTTTAACTCGGCGGAAATAGTCATGTGAAAGGTGTACCTCCCCCTTAAGACGCCGTCTCCGAGCAGAGGCTGACGATCCACATAGCTAGCTGTGGTCTTGACATTGCTGCATAATAATAATAATAATAATAATAGTAATAATAATATCGTATGGCCTCAAGTGCCGGGTGCAAGCTTTGTAATTTGACACCCAAAGGGTAGCTTGAATGTTGAATTTCGTTATTCCTTGAATCACTATGAAAGTCAAGGAGGTTAGATATCTAATCTCCTTGAACACTATAGCACTTTCTAGCAGAGAAATGAGGAACTTTGTGTCTTTTCTGATGTGCAACAACGCCATCTTCGGATATCCTTCAGCCACGAGTTTCTTCGTCTTCCAATAGACCTTTTTACATCAATTTTCCCTTCAATAATTTTGGTTGTATTAACTGGTATTTTTCGCCTCTCATAATATGTCCCAAGTCTCTTGTTTTTCGTTGTTTTATTATACGCAGTAGTTCTAGGCCTATTTGCTTTTCCACTCGAAACTTTAAGTATCCATGATATAGGCCTACGTAGCATAGTCTGTACAGATACATTTCAAATGTCTCTAATCGTTTCTTTGGGTCCAAAGTCCAACATTCATACCAGTAAAGGAGGACAGAGAAAATGTAGCAACGTATCATTTTGATTCTCAGTGGTAAGTTGATGAAGCAATAACTACAACATACAACGTATTGTTTGTCTACTCTTAATGTGTTGAATACAGCTACACATACTACTACAGTCATCACATCAATACCGACAGCAGTGGCTACGCACGCTAAAGCGCAACGTTAGGTCATGGGGCCAAGCTCTCTGCTGACAGTAGACTCGTGGCTTCGAGCCCCACCGTCGGCCGTCCTTGAAATGGTTTTCCGTGGTTTCCCCATTTTCAACACCAGGCAAATGCTGGGACGGTACCTTCTGATAGGCCACGGCCGCTTCCTTTCACATCCTTGCCCAATTTAATTCACCTTCATCCATTCCATCTCTCATCCCGACGCGCAGGTCGCCCACGGGCATCGACTAGAAAGACCTGCACTTGGCCTCTCAGGAGGCCACACGACACACACACAAAAAACACATCAATACAGTAGCATACAGATAAATACAACACACACCTAACTACACGGACCTGATGACCGAGATGTCCAAAGTCCCAAAAACGAATTGATAACAACAAATACAATGTCACCATACTATTCGTGAAATTAGAATCATTGGACTCTATAGTATTATTATTTACTAGCAACCCGCCCCGGCTTCGCCCGGGAACAGTTATGAATGCATTACGTTATAAGCGCTTTCTTTTTTGATGTCAATGAACTACGACCTATATCGGTTTTACGTCTCGGCCTGATGGGTTAAAATCACTGACCAGACTATTAATTATAATTATTATCATGGAGATCCATGTGCAACGAATTCTTGTCAGACGTACTTTAAGAATGGCGAGGTGCATGAAACACAAATCCCCCTTCCGTCCAATCTAAAAACACTTATAGTGGGCGATGTATTGAAGATAGAGATATGCTGTCGCGGACGTTTTTGTAGAACTTTTCATGCTGAACAATTCTTACACTCATAAATTTTTAACGGTTTGCACAGCGCACAGACGCCGGGTCTTTCTTTTGACTTTTTCACTGAAATCGTTACTGCTTGACTTCCTTTGATCATAAATAAACTATTTTCTACAGACACCTTCCTGGAGATACCCTTTACAGAATGATGAAAACCACATCAAAATCCATCCATTGATTCTCGAGATTACCCGTGACATCCAAGAATCTGGGACTTGGTTTTATACTAAGTAGAGATTACACATCAGGCTTAGCCCTTACATACAGTGGACGCTATTCATAAGAAAGCTATTCATAAACCTAGAAAAAATGCTGAGTATTATTCATAACAGTAATTTGAATGTGCCCTAGATTGCGTTATTTTTTCCCATGAATAATAGTAAAATTTATTTCGAATTCCATGAAAAAGAAACAGTAAAACCATGAAAAAATATCAACATATTCTTAAAATTGCAGATGTTAACTCTTACATGTGTGCACATCATTTTGAATATGAACTAAAACGCACGTAAAAGAACAAGATGTTTAGCAAAGAACATACAGTATAGCCTACTTTTCCTAAATGTATGTGTATACGTATAACTCTTTGTCCTTTTCAAGGAGTAGACTATAATTGAATGTTCGTTGTAGTAGCTTGTTGAAATGCAACTTGATGTATTGCACGTTATACCATGCTAATGATTTTCCTTATTTCCAATCATTAGGGTACTTACTGAACCTATTACCGACTGCGTAACACAATGTGGTACATTTGTCGAGTGGACGTACGGCACCGTGGCTAATTGGTTAGTATGCTAGGCTTTGGTCCTAAAGGCTGTATCACACGACACTCTTTGGTATGGAAGCTTCTGCCAGTACGCATGGATACATGCTGGTAAAGACGCCATTATTGCCGTGAGAATTGTACCTCTTATGCTAGGTTCTGCATTCCTCATTCATCCACTCCTTATGTACCATAGCAACGGTAGTGCTGAATCTTTCCTCGATCAAGTCCCTTTTCTCCTCTAGTTCTCGTAATAGTTCCTTACAAGCACGAGTTTGCTGCAGTTGCATTCTTAAGTCCTCAATCAGAAAGGACTTTCTGGCTAGGGCATTCACGTATCGGGATCTGACATATTGTGATACTCCTAGAACCCGGTAGGAGCCATTAGTAAGCAAGGATCGACTTCCACCATTCTTATACAAGGAACTGCGCACTCTTCATTACGTCACGTAAAGGTAATCTGAGCATGGTCATGGCTAGAAGTTGAACTATGACAAGATTTTAATATACAGAGGAACGTGGCTAATTCGAACTTCTATAATTCGAAATCTTCTTTAATTCGAATTTTTCTCTTGGTCCCTAGCATTTTATATACAACCAATGCTAAAAAAAATTGTGGTTAATTCGAATTATATTTTGGATAAATCGAAGTTTTTACGTGTAAAAAGCCGATCGGAAGCCAAACAGTTGGGTCAGGAATCCCCGAAAAACGACAAACCACATCACAGAAATTAGGCTTTTTGTTTGAAAGTAGAAATGACGTAAGTGATTCTGCTTTCGTTCCATAAATTTGTTAGATTCTTTTGTGATGGCTGAGAGACTTAATTGTAGGAAACAGGTAAAAATTTCAAACTTTTTTGAAAAACTGTAGATTTCTTGAAGACTTAACTAGATTGCTGGATTACTACTATCGTTAAATAGATGAATAGTACATTTTGGTTTTATATTATCATTTGAAACTTTTGAGGTTAATTACGATACAGTCATTATACAGTACCGTTGTCTGTTAATCTGCATTGTTGAACGTAAATCATTATCTAAACGTAATACAATATATGTTCTCTACCCTTTTCAAAGAACTTTCTTAATTCGAATTTTTGGATAATTCGAATTTTTTTTACTGGACCATTGAGGTTCGAATTATCCAAGTTCCACTGTACTTCAGGAGGCCAGGGATTGCAAAGCCACCCGCTCTACTTCAGTAATTTCTAGCCTGTGATTATATTAACACTGCTTACTCTCAGAAAGCGCTATAGGCTATTCGTAGGAATTTCTAAGTAACGACGATAAGCACAATCTGTGATCGAAAACCACTGCTCAATACGGTTTCAGCCACCATCAAAATCCAGTTTCTACAGCCCGGACTTTTAATGAAATATATATTTTCCATTGTAAAATTCACAATATAACGCATAGTTTAATAACGTCTGAGTAGTTATAAAACAATAAATATAAAAGAATTCAATTATTTTTGGAACCCAAACCAATGACGTGAAAGACCAACGCTCTACAACAGAGCCAAACATGCCCATAATACCTCAGTGTTATCAACCGACTTAGATACAACGTCTTAGCAAATTATGACCAGAAATAAACGATTTCTTCAGTGCAGTACATGTACATTATAAACCATTTCATACAAAGTGTACTGTATATTATTTCTATCAGTAGGCTATATTTCAAGCAACATACTCACACTAATGAAATATAGATCAGTTACGAGAGGTCAGATGCCATCTTGCCATGTGACAGAGACGGCTCAGCTCTTTAAAGTCACTGCAACAGTATAATATTATATAATATAAATAATAATAATAATAATAACCAATGGGTCACGTCCTTTAGGACAGCTTAAATCACCTTCGGTTCAATAATCGGAATTCGATGGGTACTAAGTTATGATTAATTATGTTTATACAATTCAAACGGCCGCCATCTTGAAATGATATCGCTGATACCATTGCAGTTAAGGCGCAAGACGCGTCTCATATAAAGGTATGTTGTTACCAAATTTGGTAGAGATCGCAAGATGAGTTTAGTCATAATTCGATTCTACGTTTTAAACGTTTGAGTGGCCGCCATTCAGTTCTGGTAGCGTTGGCGGCGATATAAAACTTGACACAGAGGTGCCCTTTGCTAGTGCTACCTCTGTACGAAATTTCGTTCATTTCGGTTTCGTCGTGTTTGAATTAATAGGGGGACAGATATATACACTCTTACACACACATACTGACAATTTTGGCCCGTGTAGTTCCCATAAGTCTACTTTCATTTTTTATTTTTTTATTTTGTATTTCAAAAATCAAAAGTAGATAAATATACTTTATTTTTCTGAAGGCAAGGTGCATCGATTTTATTCTCTTTTCTTAATTAAGTTTTAATTGTTTTATTACAATGAATCCGGTTTGCCTATAAGAAGTATTGTAGTTTTCCAGAAATTAAATCTATAATTTGGGAGCTCCCTGTAGGGGATGAGGCTGTGAAATTCACATGTGCGAATACGTGGTGATTTTAATTAGTGTGTTCGTCAGGATAATTTAGCTAGCTCGTCCGGCAGTTTATTAGGCTGTTTTACTTTTTATTTACTTTCATGTGTCGAGGAGCGACTCTTTGCCAGTCTTGTCACTTTGCCACTGTAGTTTCGTCAGAAATATGGGTTCCTTTGATCCGGTCGTAGCATATTGCTGAACAAACACGTGTGCTTGTCTCTAGCGTGGACAGACACCGCGATAAAGTGTTTTATAAATATCCCGTGGCTTACGCCCTGCTTTATTGGCGCTGCGCTACGCCCCACTCGCTCGCCGGCTCGTTTTATTGCCAGGGCAATTATCAAAATTAGCTTCCTCTGTTGGTTTATCTCTCTCAATATCTATTCGGAATTAGCCTTGTCCAACCCATATTCACACATCTGACTTGATCACGGTGATAAAACCCAGGCTGAAGCACACACTCAGAGAGTTTAAGTACAAATAGCAGTAGGAAAATAAGCAGTGTTCATTCAGAATATCAGCAGCTCAATTACTTTTTTCAGTTAATTTGTTGCAAATTTTTGCACTCATTCCTTGTCTCTAGTCAGGAGCACGCTCACATATTCTATGTAACGAGATTCAGATGTTCGCGATTTCCATTTAAATATTTGCTTGACGTGCAGTTTTTGTTCATTTGACTCAGTACAGTATGTTACCAATAAAACGGAATTAGACGTAGGCCTACAGGATAGATTTAAGACGACTGTTTCATTTATTAGTTATTACCAGGGAACAGATTTCTATGTAAATACATATCTATGTTTGAAGCTAAATTGAATTATATTTAGTATTATTGCGAATCATGACATGTGGAGTAGAAAAGTGGAGCAGTTATTTTCCATATTTTTTCATATTTGGAAGTTTAGCACATTATGCTCCATATTCTTAAATAAAATAATAATAACCCCCGGCAATACAACCCATTAATGGCCTAGGCCTACCAAGCGACCGCTGCCCAGCCATTTGGCCTGCAGATATTGGTGTGACGCGTGATCATAGCATCGGGTCCCCTCGGCCGTTAATCTTGGTTTTTGCGGTCGGGGTGCTGCCGCACTGTTATACAGCAACTCAATTGTCCTCACGAGGTTGAGTGCACCCCGTTCCAGCCCTCACGTCAGTTTCTAAAATCCCTGACGTTGGCAGGAATCGAACGAGGGTGAGATGCAGGCGCGCTACTCCATCACCACGGGGCCGGTGCTCCATATTCTTAGTCATTAAAATTAATTCAGACCATATTTCGGCTAGAAAGTAGTAAATTGTAGTAAATTAGCGGTATTATCAATAATAGAGAAACAAATTAACGATCTATATTTAAACATTTTAATCATGGTACAGGTACACTTGTAGATGTGGCAAAAATGAAGATGGAGACAGTACTTTCAAGGAACCCTGGATAAGAAGCGATCGCAAAGGTTGCTGCAATATTGTGTGGAGATTTAAGTGTAAATTTAACGTTGGATTTAACCCCAGCAGACATTGTGAAGTTCAAACATGCCCCCATTGCCTCTTATGATGTTGAACACAGTTTCAGTCAATATAAATCTGTCCTTAGAGACAATAGGAGAACATTCACTTTCCAGCCCTTAAAAGAATATTTCGTAATCCGTTGTTTTTGAAACACAGAATAAAAGATTGAGTATTCTTCTAAGATTATATTCATACTAGCAGGTACCCGTGGCTTCGCTCGCGATGTAGGCAATGGGGACGATGCATTATTGCTGATAATTTGTCTGTTTTATTATAGCAATCTCGACTACAGGTGGGTCCTTTATAATTCTGAAAAGTCTGATACAGTATGTTGATATGAGTAGCAAAGTGGGAATTTCATAGAGTTGAGAAAGTCTGCAGGGTACGATGTTACCTTATGTGAACACATTTGATTATTACGTTTATAGTTTTGCCATCTTCTGCTGAGACATAGCGATTTTGTCGTGAGCACGCCACATACAGCTGCCCATGGGAAAAACTGGTTTTGTCTAAATGTACACATGCGTGGCATTGCGCTTTGTTAATAATAATTGCGAATACTGTTGGAAGAGGGATCTAGGAATTGAGAGTATTTTTCCTTAAGCTATTCGGGGTGAACTTTCCTCACAATTATTGATGATTTGAACGTCAACATGTCGCTATTAGTAGACCAATAGCTAAAATATCTCTCACCTTGGCCTCTGATGTACATTGTGCAACTTCTTTCAGTGGTACATCCCAGGGATTGTAATTCTCCAACAACCCTTTTGTCTCACATGCCTAAATAATTAAAATTCCTGATTATTGTGTTTTTAGAGATCTTTGAAATACGTTTACCTCGCACATGGTGCAGATGCATTGTCAAAGGAAAACATTCCATGTTACGAACATGGGCCGTATAACCTGTACCGGAAGCTTCTGCAGATTATTTAACACCAGGCCTATTCTGAACAGCAGATCCTTGAACTCAGATTTGCCAACATTTTATTGTATCGTTCCATGTGCAATATCTCTGTACTTCAACATAGAGAAGAGTGGTTTCAAAATCACGTCTTGTGTAAATATTGGAAAAGGTAGTGAGTGTGGTTTTTGGCGGAGTGGATACTCGCTCGTATACATTATTTTCAGTAAAATAGACTGGTTCACAATTCAGTAGGTGATCATTGAGTTATGTGATGGCGGGATGCCTTTAGTATTACGGAAACGGCAATAGCCACCACAGAGATTCGTTGCTACTGATATAACGACCAGACTGATATATTTGTACTTAACTATATGGGATTTGTGAGCCATGTGTTTATGAAATTGAACGTAGCTCGATCGCTGCCTTTATTTAATAAAGGTGGTATTAGAATTTTCGTTATTGTAGTTCTAAAACATAGAAAGTTATTATTTTTAAATTATGATATACTTTAGATATATCTTGAAAGAGGGATGTCCGTTTAGATTTCTTAAGTTCTTATCGTGTTTAGATATATCTTGAAGAAGGGATGACGGTTTAGATTTCTAATGTGTTTTAATAATAATGTTATTGGTTTGACGTTCCTTTTAACTACCCTGGGTTTTACAAACGCCGGGGTGCTAGAATTTCGCCCCGAAGGGGATCTTTAACGTGCCAGTAAATCTACAGACACGGCTCCCTTGTATTTGCGCACCCTCAGATGCCTGACTGTGCCAAGATACGAACCTGCAACCTTGGACCCAGCAAGCGAGAACGTTGCCGCTGTGTCACGCAGCCGGTCTCTCGTGTTTTAGATAATAAATGGATTGGCATTGCCTCTTACAGGGATGGATGGAAAATTGGATGTAATGCCTTGAGCTAGTGTTGCCATGGATACGGACTTGCGATTAGTTCAGCAGTTTATCAGAGCGTATTGTTGCCATGGATACGGACTTGCGATTAGTTCATCAGTTTATCAGAGCGAAGATAGTTTTCTGGGAATATCTTTGAAACCGTTGGTTTTAGGGCCTTAAAAGTGGTTTTCGGTGTCCCGCGGGACGTACTGTACCCAACTGTCATCATGTGGACCATGTGTTCGTATCCCAACTAACTCACGGTCTTTCGAGGTATGGGACGTTCCTGCCCACCATACGACCACATGCTCAGGATTTGAGTCTACCAGGTAACTACTCTACATGAAATACACAACATATTCCTACAAGACAATATTTACTGGTCTAAAATCATGGCTATACAACAAATACAAATAAAGGACAAATTATATTTAATTCCCACAAATAAAAAATAGGGTTATTTTGTGAGTTTTCTTCATAAAATAGTGCTACACTGCACTCAAATCTAATTTTAGCATCCTATCATTGATACTTTCAGACTTCAATGGGTTTCCATAGTGTTCATCATGTGACATAATTACTTAACTGGAGTATCATAACACAAAAGTCACATATCACATCAAAATGACGTTAATAAAACATTTCTCCGTTCCTGACGGCATTTACTTTAATTAGCATAAATTCACTATTTTCTGCATTGATTAACAAATATTTGTTGTGTCGTGTGGATCATCTTCCTTCTTTCCGTCAATATGAACGCTTTAAGAAAAGTGGTCCTTATCCCTTCCAAAATAAACATGGATAGAATATTTTATAGTTTCACCATACAACGATTTTCTGGGTCTTGTCGGGCTTATATCGTTACAAACGTGTCATGTTCTTTAGAAATCACATACCCGTCTACATAACTTAGTGTGAACTGGCAAAATGCATTCTAAAAAGATGCCTAACAATTTATTTGGTTCAGTGTTCCTCTTCAGAGAATAACTGGGCCAAATATTATCCGATTTCTTTGATCCAATAACGTATGTGTGTTGCAACACATCATTCAATTCAATTGGCATCAACAAAACACTCCTATCATAATTGCATATTTGAAATATCGAGATTCTTCAGTGTCCTACTGTGACCCTCAATTAAAGGACTGGTCGACCGACCTTCCCTTTCCCCCAGCAGGCAATAAAATTCGTTCCAGCAGGCTAGTCAAGATGGCTGCCGCAGAAGTGGTCTATATCCAAGGCTAGTAAACTACAGAGGTTGCCTCAATATGGAGCTCTTAGGCGAGGGGATCGCGGAGGGAAGGGAAAGGACGTGACGTCACACGTTTCCTCGTAGCGCGCGAGGCGCGAGATGTGCAAGGAAAGTCAGCTTTCCCACACATTATATTCTATGGATTGCAGTGGTTTAAACACGTGTTTTAAGCCCTTTTGTTTATAATCATGACAGGTCAAAGATATGCTGTGGCAGTTTGTCACAGTTATTATAAAGTTGTCGTTTTTCACGATGCCTAAAGATGCATGCATTCGCAATCAGTGGATTGCTGCATGTAAGCGAAAATATCATTGCAATCCTCAAACAAGTAGGATAATTATGTTCCCTCCACTTTAAGAGTGAAGACTTCGAATTAGACTACAGGGCCGAATTGTTTAATATAAAGCTAAGATTCCCAAGGAATCTAAAACCAAATGGTAAGTGAGCCTAGCTGGCATGTCTTTAAGTTTTGATGACCTGCTAGGATGATTTTAAAGCTGTTAATATTTTTGTCATATTTCGTGCATGATATCAGGGGCTAAAATACAATTTTTTTCGAAGAGGGGGGCTGACTATCGTGGATAATTGTGAGTACTTAATGAATTTTCTATTATAGCCTATGGAGTATGAATGGAAAATATCTAAATGGGCTACTTGTCAATTTATAAAGCAGAAACGTAAACACTCATTTGTTTTACAAATAGATAATTATTTCTTAAAAGTAGACTACTGTGAAATACATTGTATGTTGTGCCCAAATTGGCTTTTCTCGGTGGGGGGATCTGGAGCGCCCTCAGCCCCCCCCCCCCCTTTCCCCCTTATATACGGCCATGCATGGTATTTTGTTTTTGGACTAGATGGAAAATTTCATGAGTAATTCTCTTTGCATTGGTAAAAATTCTTTGCAAATATTCCAGAGAGCAGTCATCATTTCAATAAAATCCCTTCAACTTCTGTACCAAGATATGGCCCGTAGGCATAATACAAAGTACATTCTCACACATAGGCTAAATCAAGATTTACTGGAAACCCTCTTTTCACAATTGCGAACCCGTGGTGGCTTACACGATCATCCTTCTTCCCTTAACTGCATTTACAGACTGAGGATGATTATTTTAGGAAAAAATCCAGAAGTTGTTCAAAAGCAAACAAACGCTGCTGATCCAGATTCAGATGAATATGCAGTTGCTCAAGCACTAAACAAAGCTGGCATAGTGTCTGAATCAAGTAACGTGCTTCCAGAACGAACCTTAGGGAGCAATGTGCAACCAGAGTCCTTCATTGTCAATATCATGGAACAAAGTGAGGAAGATGGCAAGGCTTATGTTGCAGGTTATGTAGCCCACAAGTTCCAAGATAAATTTCCACAACTTGGGAACTTAACCTATGGAATGCAAACTCAACACGATTATGCATCACCAACCTGGATTAAACACTTGTCATACGGTGGTATGACCGATCCCTCATAAACTTGGCTAAACCAGTTCCGGCACATTTCAGCAAAATTCGTCACATTTCACGGAAAATACGGATTTCAATGAGGCAAGAACGTTCTAAGAAGAACGAAAGATTTTGTGTAGAGAGAAATTCCTGACGTACCGTCTGGTGGGGTTGAGGCAGCTGTGATAACAATTTTCTTCATCAGAATGAAACATTCCAATTCTATCTTGCATAAGAAGTGGTTATTGGAAGTCACTAACACCCACGATACTGCTACCGAGTCTAGGCGAATTTCCAAGAAATTCAAGAATATCACAACAAAAAATGTAAGTAGGCTACATTCAGTTATTTTATCGCCCATTTACCAATAATTTCATGAGAATAAACTGTTCTTTGCGTACTCAACAGCTGATGTTGACAGTTTCGTTACGTTCCCCACATGGCGCGTTTGGTATCTTGTGACGTCATCCGCCTTGTGAGCGCTGATTGGTGAGTGAAAATTGAGGCAACCTCTGTAGTTTATAAGCCTTGGTCTATATCCCCCACTTCCCTCATCTGCTGTCAAGGTCAGATTTGTTTACAACTGCAGTACAGTAAAGTTACGCTAGGTGTGGCTCCTAAGTAATTGAGTCATTTAATTATTTAACACCTATAATTAGTGTATTGGGCTCAACATGGCTCCTTATTAACATTCATGGCTGGGGATGACTCTGGTGATAGCCTTGCCGTTCTATGGTGAATACTGTGGCTTTAGACGCGCATCATAACGAAAATCCAAGATTTTCACCAGCAGCTGTCACAATAATATATAAGGAAATCTGCGTTTCCTAAACGAAGAATATGATCCTTACCTCTCAGGGTAGATCATTCATATACATGCTCACGGAGTCTCAACGGATCTCAATCGTGGCCATAATTCATGCAAGCGATGGCAACAGACAGGCTCTGTCCAATTCGCTGCGAATAATACAGTATGCTCAAGGGCGATACTCACTCGTAGATTTAGCCAACCTCTCACCTAACGCGCAAGCTATACTAGTTGGTCCCCGCAATTATTTATTTACGTAAATCACTGGATTCTACGTTAATTCTGCACGCGATATGCGGCTTCAAACAATACTTCACATAGATGACTCAATAATTAAGGCACCCGCGCTCTTTCCGTAATAATACTTAAGCCAAAGCTCTAAATAGCTCCTAATAACAAGGTATGAATTTACTGGCTTACTTTACTTTAATGGCCCTCGAATATAATCCTAAGGATTGACCATATCAAATATTCATTCAACATTTCACTGACACTGAAAAATTCTCGTATCTCGCTATATGCCACATGACTTTCTTACTGTTTACCAAAATACAGTATCTTTATATTAGACATGACACAATTTGAACATTATTTAGGCCAAAAATGCCTATTACTTTACTGTCGCCGACCCCATATTATTATTATTATCATTCATTTAACGTTACCGTTACATCCATCACTATTTTGGCCTGAATGGCCTTAAACAAATCACCTTCCAAGCCATATTTTATTCAAGACGAGTGGTGAAAACTCGTTCAATAAGTGACTGTGACATTTTAGTCTCAAAGTGATAAAATCGTTATATGGTGAACTATTTAGTTATAATAACATAATGAATTGGTACTCACTTTTTCTTTTGGCTGGATAGTGCCAGCAGCTCAACCTGCGACCCACCATGATGCTTGATTTAAGCCATCATGTTATACTTTTCACAACACTTAATTTCACATATTTTCCACCTGATAAACATACTCTTATCAGTGGCCTCATTCACTTTCACACAATGCATATTAATCACTATACACATGAACACTTTTAAATCACTATTACACAATTTATGTACACTTATTCACTATTTCACAGGTTGATCCTTAAATCGGACTTCTCCTACGCCTGATCTCAGAGATGCGATGCAATTACGCCAACCGCTGGTGTTCGTGAAATCTAACAGCGTTTACGGACGTTCAGTCCTCGTCACCTGCAACATCATTCAGCTCACTGTCAAGATGAAGTGGCGATGCTTCCCCAAGCTCCCATCATTGTAGTGATCCTGCTGATAATGTCATATTCAACACTGACAGTACCTCCTGGTATGTGTCATGCTCAAACATTATAAGTTATACTTTCGCTGTGGCGAATTTATATTTGCGTCAGATAATAGATAAATATCTATATGAAATTAACTTCGACGCACTTCATGATTATACTTATGAAGCTGTATGACTTGCTTCCATTGTTCTTTAACGGCTGAGCGTTTATACTTTAACATTTGGCGCGCTCACTGGCGGCGTATAAGTTACGTGTATACTGCTGAATAACTTGAGACGAACTGGTGAAGACTGGAGAACAACTGGCTTGGCTTGCCTTACTCCTCCTATATAAAGGTTTCTCGCACAAAATAGTCCACTGGACATGTGAGAGCGACTCCTATCTTGAAATAATACCTCTTCAGCCGAAATGACATATACTCCTTGTTTAATTAGGTGTGGAGGTTTCATAACCGTTCGCGTGCCGGCGATCGCTTCGGCCAATTAATTACAATTAATTGCCTTAGTTCAGCGCGTGGGGACGCCATCGTGGTAATTCCCCCTTGCCTGGTCAGCAAATCACTCCTCTCGAGCGTAGGCTAGGTCGTAATTCGTTCATTTGGAGATACAGGCATCAATTTAGGTGAAAAATCACTCCTAAATTACCTCTCCCTGAATATATTCACCTGGGTGTAAATTTCACTTCATTTTATTGCTCCACTTAGCGGTAATTAATTAATTTCCGTGTGCAGTCGTTCCCACTATAGCTTCCCTCGTTGTCAAGTGGTGAATACCCGAGTCATTAATTTTGGGCTGTCTTCTCGGTCCAGACGTAAATAGTCCGCTCGGCGCCTAGGGTTACCACCCACTTGCCAAGTGTAATTTGTAAAATGCCAAACTGGCCTCCTTCGTTCTTATATGCTTAGAAAACGTATATTTTCTTGCATTTGGTTGCAATTCTTTACCTTAAATTGCTATGATATTCACATATAGGTCGTGAAATCATGCTACATTATTATATCTCATTATTTAACACATTGCTCTTCAGGTTCCCTAAAACTGTTCCCCCTCAGAGACCAATGGTTCGACTCTAGGCATAATCATGTGCCTGGTCTTCTCTGATGAGACCTGAGTTCGATGCCAGACTGCCGTGACTGATTGGGCACAGTACCGAGTATTTTTTCTCGTATGGAGGGGCGTAAAATGAGCTATACCCGGTCTTTAGGCAACAACTTCGATATTTTGTCCCAGTTAAGTACTTTTGTAACATTTCAGTCACGTTGGTCGTTCCACAAGAACAATGATTTATTTCTGGATGAAAGGCAGGCTATGTGTTAATCCATGCTGTAAGCTATCTCCTTTTCAAATTTCATCCAAATCCGTCCAGCCGTTTTAGTGTGAAGAGGCAACAAACTAACACACACACACACGGACACAAACTTTCACAATTATAATATACTAGCAACCCGCCCCGGCTCGCGCGGGAACAGTTATGAATGCATTACGTGATTAGCGCTTATTTTATCGATGTCATTGAACTACGACCTATATCCTTTTTACGTCTCAGCATGATGAGTTAAAATCGTTAGCATGGAGATGCATGTACATCGAATTCTTGTCAGACGTAATTTAAGAATGGCGAAGTGCATGAAACACAAATCCCCCTTCCGTCCAATCTTAACTTGACTGTATTTTGAGGAACGAAATGTTCATAGGTAAAATAATGTAAAGTCGAGTTGCACTTCCAGGGAAACTCCAAACACAACCACTATTCTCTGAAGTCTTAACACGACTCGACATTTTGCTGCTGGCTGTATCTGGGGTAAAAGGCTCACCCGCTAGCTAGGCATTAACTGGAATTATAGACTCACCCTTGGCTAGCTCGTAAACTGTCGCCTCAGTAATTGAATGGAGATTGTTGGAATAAATGAAAACGTAAAAACACTTATAATGGGTGATGTATTGAAGATAGAGATATGCTCTCTTGGACTTTATTGTAGAACTCTTCATGCTCAACAATTCCTACACTCATAGTATACAGACATTTTTAACGGTTGGCCCGGCGTGAGCTTAAAAACCGCACGAACGCCAAGTATTTTTCGACTTTTTAACTGAAATCGTTACTGCTTGGCTTCCTTTGATCATAAATAAATTATTTTGTACAGAAACCTTCCTCGAGATATCCTTTACAGAATGGTGAAAACCGGATCAAAATCCATCCAGTAGTTCTCGAGATTACCCGTGACTTCCAAGAATCGGGGATTTTGTTTTATACTAAGAATAGATATAGGGATATAGTGATACAGTACGGACGTTTGTTTTAGACGATTGCCCTTGACTTTGAAGCCTGCGGGTGAGCCTGTACACAGTCACTCTTTCACCGTATCGCTTCACATTTGTCACCACGGGTCTGATTGAATGGAATTCCAGACTTGAGCACATGATGACATCAGTGTGCAGACAGTACAGTTCACGTCTAAGTATTGTGTGACGCGGTAGTACACGTTACATAGTTACGAACAGAACGCCATTATATTTGTCAATGACTGTACTTCAACAGTAGTACGAGATAGCTATGTCAATCATCTGACCGCATGGGGCAGGTGACAACATCACAGGTACTGTAGTAACTCGCCTCCAGGCTTCCATTAAGTTTTTCAGTCGTCTAAAACAAACGTCCGGCCTGTATATAAGATTAAAATGAGAATTGCAACATTATGTTTCAAGTAGATTTGCTTTGTTTAGCTTCTTTAAATTTGGATATCAAACAAGATGTTCAGTAAAGAACATATAGCCTACTTTCTCCTAAATGCATGGGTATTGTTATAACTCTTTGTCCTTTTCAAGGAGTATGATTGAATGTTGGTTGTAGTAGCTTGTTGAAATACAACGTGCTATAGGGATATTAAACATGAATATGAGGTGCCCTTTGCTAGTGCTACCTCTGTACCAAATTTCGTTCAATTCGGTTTCACCGTATTTGAATTGATAGGGGGAATCGATTTGCACACATACTTGGCCACCATCTGCAAACTATTGGGCTGATGTTCTTGCAGTTTGGTCAGAATATGTTTCCCACATAAAGATATGGTGTTGAAAAATTTGGTAGAGACTAGATTATTAGGTTGGTCGTAATTACATTTTAGCTTTTAACATTTGGGTGGCCGCGATTACGTTTCCGTCAAGATAGCGGTGATATAAAACATGACACTGAGGTGCCCTTTGCTAGTGCTACCTCTGTACCAAATTTCGTTCCATTCGGTTTCACCGTGTTCGAATTGATAGGGGGAATCGATTCTCACACAAAGATGGCCGCCATCCGCAAAATATTAGGCTAATGACCCATTAGTTTGGTCAAAGGATGCTCCCTCCATAAAGGTATGTTGTTGCAAAATTTGCTAGAGATCGGATGATTAGGTTAATCGTAATTTGATTTAAGCTTTGAACATTTGTGTGGCCGCCATTACGTTTCCGTCAAGATGGCGGCGATATAAAACATGACACTGAGGTCCCCTTTGCTAGTGCTACCTCTGTACAAAATTTCGTTCCTTTCGGTTTCACCGTCTTTGAATTAATAGGGGAATCGATTTTGACACAAAGATGGCCGCCATCCGCAAACTATTAGGCTAATGACCAATTAGATTTGTCAAAGGATGCTCCCTCCATAAAGGTATGTTGTTGCAAAGTTTGGTAGAGATCGGATGGTTATGTTAGTCGTAATTTGACTTAAGCTTTGAACATTTGTGTGGCCGCCATTACGTTTCTGTCAAGATGGCGGCGATATAAAACATGACACTGAGATGCCCTTTGCTAGTGCTACTTCTGTACCAAATTTCGTTCCATTCGGTCTCACCGTGTTTGAATTAATAGAGGGAATCGATTTTGACACAAAGATGGCCGCCATCCGCAAACTATTAGGCTAATGACCAATTAGATTTGTCAAAGGATGCTCCCTCCATAAAGGTATGTTGTTGCAAAGTTTGGTAGAGATCGGATGATTAGGTTAATCTTAATTTGATTTAAGCTTTGAACATTTGTGTAGCCGCCATTACGTTTCCGTCAAGAAGGCGGCGATATAAAACATGACACTGAGGTGTCTTTTGTTAGTACTACCTCTGTACCAAATTTCGTTCCATTCGGTTGCACCGTGTTCGTATTAATAGGGGGAATCGATTTTCACACAAAGATGGCCGCCATCCGCAAACTATTACGCTGATGACCTATTAGTTTGGTCAAAGGATGCTCCCCCCATAAAGGTATGTTGTTGCAAAATTTGGTAGAGATCGGATGATTAGGTTAGTCATAATTTGATTTAAGCTTTGAACATTTGTGTGGCCGCCATTACGTTTCCGTCAAGATGGCGGCGATATAAAGCATGACACTGAGGTGTCCTTTGCTTGTGCTACCTTTGTACCAAATTTCGTTCAATTCGCATTCACCGTGTTCGAATTGATAGGGGGGGACGGACATTCAGAGAAACACACACATACACACACACAGACACACTTTTTTCGCCCTGTGTTGATCTCATAAGTCTACTTTCATTTTTTGCAAAATTCGAAAGTAGGCTAAAAAGATATTATAGTTTTTGTAATTTTATGTCCATATATACTGTAACTCCATATTTCAATAGAAATAAATAAATGTAGGCTACAGGGTGTAACTAAATAGGCTCTATGTGGGAAAGCTCTGGGAATTAGATAGAGGACCTGACAACAAGCAAAACATATCCTGTAAACATATGGTGTGTGTGTGTTCGTTGCCGTGTTACAAGCATGATGTTTTACACGACTGCCAGCTCCGAGAATCGAGGCACTGACGCCAATCATTCCGAGCATGATTTTCCCCTGGGATCTTCCATACTAACCGCAGGCATTCTTCTGGACAGTAACTAACACACATCAAAAAAGGTTTTGGATATTGCTATGGAGCACAGTGGGGACGGACTGATTTATTAGGCAGTGTCCACGCCTGCTCTACATATCTGAGATCGGGAGCATCTGGGTGTGTACGGAATTTGTGTGATAACCTTTGTTATTGTGATGGCTGTACTAGTGAGTCAATTTGTCAATTGGAGATAGGATTGGGAAGGAGGCAGCCGTGGCCTTAAGTTCTACCTAGAGTATAAGTGGGGAAACCACGTAAAACCACTTTCAGGATGGCTGAGGGGGGAAGTCGAACCCTCCTCTTCTCAGTGTCTGAGTGTAGGACTATCCCGTTCCAGCTCTCACACCAGAATTAAAATTCCTTGGCAAAGCCGGACCTCCTCTTTGACAGCCAAGAACGGTAGTCGCTACACCATGAATCATACTAGAACCTTGCTTTTTCCTGCCTTGCTTCCTTCCTTCCTTCCTTCCTTCCTTCCTCCCTACCTTCCTTCCTTCCTTCTTTCCTTCCTTCCTTCCATCTCTCCTGCCTTCCTTCCGCCTTTACTGCCTTGCTCCCTTCCTTCCTTCCTTCCTTCCTTCCTTCCATCTCTCCTGCCTTCATTCCATCTTTACTGCCTTGCTCCCTTCCTTCCTTACTTCCTTCCCTCCTTCCATCTCTCCTGCCTTCCTTCCATCTTTACTTCCTTGCTCCCTTCCTTCCTTACTTCCTTCCTTCCATCTCTCCTGCCTTCCTTCCATCTTTACTGCCTTGCTCCCTTCCTTCCTTCCTTCCTTCCTTCCTTCCATCTCTGCTGCCTTCCTTCCATCTCTCCTGCCTTCCTTCTATCTTTACTGCCTTGCTCCCTTCCTTACTTCCTTCCTTCCATCTCTCCTGCCTTCCTTCCATCTTTACTGCCTTGCTCCCTTCCTTCCTTCCTTCCATCTCTCCTGCCTTCCTTCCGTCTTTACTGCCTTGCTCCCTTCCTTCCTTTCTTCCTTCCATCTCTCCTGCCTTCCTTCCATCTTTACTGCCTTGCTCCCTTCCTTCCTTCCATCTCTCCTGCCTTCCTTCCATCTTTACTGCCTTGCTCCCTTCCTTCCTTCCTTCCTTCCTTCCTTCCTTCCTTCCTTCCTTCCTTCCTTCCTTCCTTACTTCCTTCCTTCCTTCCTTCCATCCTTACTGCCTTGCTCCCTTCCTTCCTTCCTTCCTTCCTTCCTTCCTTCCTTCCATCTCTCCTGCCTTCCTTCCGTCTTTACTGCCTTGC
Organism: Meconema thalassinum; assembly: GCA_946902985.2. Classification (NCBI taxonomy): domain Eukaryota; kingdom Metazoa; phylum Arthropoda; class Insecta; order Orthoptera; family Tettigoniidae; genus Meconema; species Meconema thalassinum. Next base: position 676,016,140 of record OX336388.2, read on the forward strand.
TCCCTTCCTTCCTTCCTACCTTCCTTCCATCCTTCCTTCCTTCTATCTTTACTGCCTTGCTCCCTTCCTTACTTCCTTCCTTCCTTCCATCTCTCCTGCCTTCCTTCCATATTTACTGCCTTGCTCCCTTCCTTCCTTCCTACCTTCCTTCCATCCTTCCTTCCTTCCATCTTTACTGCCTTGCTCCCTTCCTTACTTCCTTCCTTCCTTCCTTCCTTCCTTCCTTCCTTCCTTCCATCTCTGCTGCCTTCCTTCCATCTTTACTGCCTTGCTCCCTTCCTAACTTCCTTCCTTCCATCTCTCCTGCCTTCCTTCCATCTTTACTGCCTTGCTCCCTTCCTTCCTTCCTTCCATCTCTCCTGCCTTCCTTCCGTCTTTACTGCCTTGCTCCCTTCCTTCCTTCCTTCCTTCCTTCCTTCCTTCCTTCCATCTCTCCTGCCTTCCTTCCGTCTTTACTGCCTTGCTCCCTTCCTTCCTTCCTTCCATCTCTCCTGCCTTCCTTCCATCTTTACTGCCTTGCTCCCTTCCTTCCTTCCTTCCTACCTTCCTTCCATCCTTCCTTCCTTCCATCTTTACTGCCTTGCTCCCTTCCTTCCTTCCTTCCTTCCTTCCTTCCATCTCTCCTGCCTTCCTTCCATCTTTACTGCCTTGCTCCATTCCTTCCTTCCTTCCATCTCTCCTGCCCTCCTTCCGTCTTTACTGCCTTGCTCCCTTCCTTCCTTCCTTAATTCCTTCCTTCCTTCCATCCATCTCTCCTGCCTTCCTTCCATCTTTACTGCCTTGCTCCCTTCCTTCCTTACTTCCTTCCTTCCTTCCTTCCATCTCTCCTGCCTTCCTTCCATCTTTACTGTCTTGCTACCTTCCTTCCTTCCTTCCTACCTTCCTTCCATCCTTCCGTCCTTCCATCTTTACTGCCTTGCTCCCTTCCTTCCTTCCTTCCATCTCTCCTGCCTTCCTTCCATCTTTACTGCCTTGCTCCCTTCCTTACTTCCTTACTTCCTTCCTTCCATCTCTCCTGCCTTCCTTCCATCTTTACTGCCTTGCTCCCTTCCTTCCTTCCTTCCTTCCTTCCTACCTTCCTTCCATCCTTCCTTCCTTCCTTTCTTCATTCCTTCCTTCATTCCTTCCTGCCTTGCTTCTTTCTTTTCTTCCTTCCATATTTCCTTCCTACCTTCATTCCATCGTTCCTTCCTTTCTTCCTCCATTCCTTCTTGCCTTCCTTCCCTCCTACATTCCTTCCCCCGTTCCTTACTGCGTTGCTTCCTTCCTTTATTCCTTCCTTCCATCATACCTGCCTTTTTCCCTCTTTCTTTCCTTCATATTTTCCTTCCTTCCTTTCTTCCTGCCATCTTTCCTATCTTCATTTCTTCCTTCCTTCTTTTCTTCCTCCATTTCTCCCTGCCTTCCTTCCTACCTTCCTACCTTCCGGCCTTCCTTCCTTACTTCCTTCCCGCCTTCCTTCCTATCTTCTTTCCGTCCTTTCTTCATTTCTTCATTCCTTCCCTCCTTCCTCCCTGAAATTCTACTCATACCCAAGTGCACTAAATGAAAGAAGAATCTATATCTAACCTCGCGGTTGTGTGCCGAGCGAACACAAAGACCACTGCTGCCCACCTCATATCCTGTGAATTACGAGGGGAAACGTGACCATTGAGACAACAGCCACAGCTTATTTGCTTGGTTTTGGCCTATATACCAACTACTGTAGCTACTCATTTCTTCTCATGAGACTAAGTTCGCCAGTTCCAACCTTCACATTAGATCTTAATCGGTGAAGTCGCGAATCGAACCGGGGTCAACGTGCTATCTCTACAGCATGCGGCCGGCCTAACAACAGCGATATGGATGTAAAAAGCTTTCTCTAAAGAGTTATTAGCGTTCCGTGAAGCAAAATGTAACTCATCCATTAACGCAATATCGTTTAATTAGCGCTTTCAAAGCGTCTTCCAAGATACATTAGGGAGAAGATTAGGAAGTTCCTTAGCGTAATTACTCCAATAACGAAGTGAGAACAACAAACAGCGCGCGTTAGAACAGAGGTAGTGTTTTAATCTGAAATGCCTCTGTGAATTTATATTGACTGGCTGTATGAAGAAATATGGATATTCACTTAGGAATTCTGGACGCAAATATTAATGCTCTTCACAACTAACATTTTGTATCGAATTTGCCACACTACGTCACATGACATTAGAGATATGGAGAAGCGACTATTAGTGATTAACCAAGCGGTCCTTTTTTCTTTTTAATATTGGGAATTTTCCACAATTTTTTCAGACATCTTGTATTCTCTATAACACTTATTTACTGTCGGGGAAAGAAGTATAGATACACGAGTTTAGACATCAATAAAGACGTTATCCGAAGTATTACGTAAAAACAAGTCACACCAAACGTTTCCTTGTTTTATTCTGCGTTTGGCTGTGTAGAGTAAACATTTGTATTGTTACCCGTTAATATTTTATAGTTGATTGAAAAATAAACATGCCGTTTTTTTTTACCAAGTCAAACGGAACGCTCACTTAGGAAGATCATTACATTAGAAGTATTATTCAGATCGTAATGAAACTTTAATACGTCTTGAAGGAATTAATTGTTAGTGTATACGAAGTTTTAATATTTTAATGAAACTCGGTAAGGACATAGTACTATTCTTTCCGACCCTGCCTGTGTCCTTAAAATTTTATTCTGTTTCACCAATGCAACATGGCGGCTGTGCGCAATATTTCACCGGCATTCTATATCTCCGAAACGATTCCTGATATCACTCTGAAATGTAGTACCGTGATAGAAAATACTCAGTTACGTTCAGCTATGTGATGGTTAAGAACATGGTAAGGTCAAAACCAACATGGCGGCCAAGCGAATTTAAAATATCTAAATGACATTTTCTCGAGTTTTAAACAACCGGGCGCAGTGAAAATAGGTAGGATAAAAATTTATACAAGATTTAATCTACTGGTATCTGATTAAATTCGTATCTTTTTCATAATAACAAGATGGCGGCTGTGTGAAATTTTAAAACCTGTTTTTCAATTTTTTATTTCCTAATCATGCGATTGAACTGAACGTTTGAATAGTAAACCTATGTAATATTATTGATGGTACATAACTATCTGGGCTACATATTGTCCAATCCAACATCGCGACGGCTCTCAATATCTCCGAATCTTCTGTAATGCAGCAAACAAACTGAAATTGTATTAACATTAGTTCACCGATGGGATTTTCAATAACCTTATGAACACAAATCCAACATGGCGGCGATGCGAAATTTAATATTTATATAGATGTTTCTCGTAAAATCCTTGTAATAGGCAGGGGAATTTTGATGAGAAAGACCAGTGGGATATATGAAAATAGGCTATTTAGTTCTTCACGGAACTACCTACTTGTTTCTGGTCACATACTCACAATCTAACGTTTGTCTAACACAAGTAGCGCACGCAATGTTGCTTGACTTATGCGCAAACGTCTCCGTGTCATCGATGTGTTCCTCTCCTTGCCCTGCAAGGTTTAGCTAATATTATCAACAAATGCTGGCACAGCCAAGTTCGTATCTTGAGAGGCTAATAAAAGGAAATTGTTGGTTTTGATTTTTGACCCCGAACATATGATCAAGCATAATCCATTGCTTTAAAATGAAGTAATTCAGTTAAACTTGCTTTTCACGTTCTTATAAATGAAGAAGGGCCCGGCAAAGACCGAAACATGTAACCATATTATTGTAAGAGTGCATCGTAATCCAAATATTCTTATTTTTGGAGAAAAAAAAATGGCAAATTGAACCAAGTGTCGTAACTCACTAGAGGCATATATATCAATTCACCAAAGACTGTTGTTGTTGAAGTTTGATTCGCGGCTTTTCCAAGATATATAATTCTGGTCTCAGGGCAGAAACGGGGTTCACTCAGCCTCATGAGGCAAAACTGAGAAGAGACGACCTCGATTCCTGCCTCCGCCATCCTGGAAGTGGTTTACAGTGGTTTACCACTTCTTCTCCTGGCAATGCCAGGATGGTAATTAACTTCATGCCACGGCCGCTTCCTACCCAAATCCAACCTCAATTACAAACACACACTAGTACAGACAGCACAGTAATAATAATATCGTATGGCCTCGGGTGCTTGCATGTCGAATTTCGACGTTCCTTTGAACGCTATGAAAGTCAAGGAGGTTAGATATCTAAAATCCTTGACACTACAGCGCTTTCAAGTAGAGAATGGAGGAACTTTGAGTAGGCGGAAAATCCCGAGATTAATTTTGCCATTGAACACGGCCTACTGAATTCAAATGGGTTCTTTAACATGCCAACAACGTATGACATATGTCGTGATTTTTGTCGCCTTTCAGAAATCACTTACCATGGCCAGGAGCGAACTTGCAATCTTGGGGTTGGTAGTCCGACACTATAACCACTCACCCACCGTGACACAGGTTATCAGACAAATTCTACACACACCCAAGTACTCGGGTCTACAAGACCACGATGTCGCAAAGCCCCTATGGGAATCAACAACAGCAGCAACAACAACAACAACAACAACAACGCAACATATTTTGAAGTCTCAGGTGGAGAGGGCGCTATTCCCGGAACTCATACGATATTATTAGCCTACTTTTCACATTTTGCAAAATTGAGGAAAAAGTAGACTTATGAGATCGATCCGGGAAAATGTGTGTCTGTATGTCTGTCTGTCCGTCTGTCTGTCTGTCTGTCTGCCTGTGCTTCTGTCTGTCTGGCTGGCTGTGTGTGTGTGTGTCCCCCTATCAATTCCTAAACGGCTGCAGCAATCGAAACGAAATTTAGTATGAGTAAAGATGTATACCGGGATATCTCAAGCCCATATTTGAAAATGATATCAGTGCTACTAACTGCTGAAAAAACGCACTAAAAATTTGAGCAGCATGTTGGATATCTTGGAAGGTATGCATGGGAGCTATTCCAAAATTGGAACACATGTAGATAATACTATTTCAGTTTAATTTCCAGGAGGATATACATGACAGTGTTGCCAAAATAATTTTAAGCCTTCTGATAAGTCCAATTTTTAAAAGCATATACCTTCTACACTATCAATTGGATTTCAACCAAATTTTGTGTGTAATATGTGTAAATAAACAGACATGACTGAGCGTATTCTTAAGAGCCACTAGGGTTGCCAACTGTTACCAATTGCTCTCTCTATTATTTGTATCCATATACCAATATATATCAGAAAGTATGCAAGATGACAGCTTTAAATTATGCACACGTATAGTGCCTGACATTTTAGATTATTTTGGAGTAACTTATATACGTCAGTTCTACCAACATGATTCTAAGCCCGCTGATAGGACCAGTTTTTAAATGTAACTTCTATACTATCAGTTGGATTTCAACCATATTTCGTATGTGCTATGTGTAACATAACAGATATGACTATAAGTATTCTTGAGAGCAATCAGGGCTGCCAACTGTTAATAAATGCTATCTCTATGTTTTTACCCTAATATCAATATAACAGAAAGTATGCAAGCCAACAGCTCTATACTTTGCACACGTATAGAATCTGACATTCTAGATTAATTTGGAGTAATTAATATAAGTCAGTGCTGCCAACATGATTCTATGCCTGCCGATAGCTCCAATTTTAAAACACATGTAACTTCTACACTAACAAATGGATCTCATCCAAAATTGGCACAACAATATATCATAATATTTCAGATTATTTCTCACCAGCATACGCATGACATTGTTGCCAACATGCTTTTACGCGTGCTGATAGATCCAATGTCTAACTGCATGTAACGTCCATTGGACTTCAACCTAATTTTGTATTCTGTACCTTAAGAGATGGAACTAAGAATATATTCAGTCACCAGGGCTGCCAACTGTAGTGCTCTATTAGGCTACATTATACCAAGTATATTTCGATCTAACTAGACATTTTGATATTACCAGCTTAATTTAGGCTCTTTAGTTCGTCACGGAACTTCTTGTTTTTATTATTATTATTATTATTATTATTATTAGTATTATTATTATTATTAGTTTTATGACTTTATGGCTATAGATCAAATTCCAACGGCCTGGCCATGCTGAAACACTTGATCCCATGAGAACTCCGCAGTTAAGCAGCATTGGGAGTGGTTGTATCTTGGATGAAATGCCGGTTTAGTGGAACCACTCACTGTTGGTGGAGAAAGGAGGAGAGGAAAGGCCCTGGCCACCCTACCGCACGTAAACTCCGGCTGCGGATAGCCTCTTCGTTGGCACGGACCTCCCTTCGGGCAGAATACCAATACTGTAATAACAATAATAGATCAAATGTACCTTTTAAATGCTGCGGGCACATATTGAAGACTTATGTCTTAATGGAAGATGGAATGTTGTCCAATGACGTAGGACTTCCTGTTTCTCGACTTGGAGGTCTGCGGTTTTCAGGAGCGGACCACAGACGGACAGCACAGTGGTATGATATATCTGACTGTCCCTGCATTCCTCTCCCAGCTTCATTTCCATCCTGAGCGCAGTTCTCTCGATGGTTCTTTTTGATTGGAAGTCCGCATGGCGCCCACTCTTCGTCTTGTATGGCGTAGCCTCTGTTATTACGCGATCATCGTCTACAGCGGGCCTTGCGATATCACTTCGCATGTTAGACAAAACGGTTACACCAGATACAATTGTTGTCGCTTGTTGTAGTTGTTGTTGTTGCTGCCTCATTTAGAGTATAGTACCTGAATGTACTAATGTCTGTTGTGTAGTCCGATGGCTGGTCGGATCCTCAAAAAGGCATAGGCTACAATGCATGGTGAGACGTGAGGTAGCTTGCCGTTCCTTTCCTCACTGAGCCAATACAACAACACCGACTCAAGGAGTAGCGTTTTTCACAGCATCTGACTAGCTTCAAACTAGAGACCTGCACGGATAAACAAACCGTCATCCGCAACCGCCCCGCATCCGCACGACTGTTATCTGCATTTATTCGCGCGTTTGTTACTCGAATGTACTGGCATTAAAATAATATTTTAATTAGACAAAGTATTGAAACAACTCATTTAGACATTTCAGGAGAGAGTCGTTTCCCTAAGCTACAGTAAGTATGCCAAGTGCTATGTTTAAAATGAATGTTGTACAGCCTGAATTGCAACCCTTTTCAGTTCGGAGTGTTAATTATGCTTAATGACATAATTTGAATATAATAATAATAATAATAATAATAATAATATCTTATGGCCTCGGATGCCGGATGCAAGCTTTGTTAATTGACACCCAGAGGGCAGCTTGCATGTCAAATTTCGCCGTTCCTTCGAACGCTATGAAAGTCAAGGAGATTAGATATCAAAGCTCCTTGACACTACAGCTCTTTCTAGTAGAGAATGGAGGAACTTTGTGTTGGCGGAAAATCCCGAGATTAATTTTGCCATTGAACACGGCCTACTGAATTCAAATGGGTTCTTTAACATGCCAAGAACGTATGACATCCATGTCGTGATTTTTTTCGCCTTTCAAAAATTACTTACCACGGCCAGGGGCGTACCTGCAAGCTTGGGGTTGGTAATCCGACACGTTAACCACTCACTCACCGTGGCGAGCATAATTTGAATGAGATCAGCGTAAAGCATCATCTTACATTTGTTATGAAACAAAACATAGCCTAACGGAAAAATATGATATGTCATAAACATCTGGGTCCTAATAATGATATTCAAAATGTCGGATTGAATTCTAAAACCTATCCCCAATTTACTCCGGAGTTCATCCGCCATCCGCACAGCCATGCAAACTATATCCGCATAGCAAAATACTTTGTGGATATCTGCGGGTTTATCCATGGATATCGACATCCGAGCAGGTCTTTAGTTATAACTTGCCACCACCCACGCCTCGGTGGCTTCCATATAACTCAGAATGAGGTGCTGGTTAGTTAGTTAGTCATTGAAGTTTTAAGGGGTGAAACTACAAGGTAATCTGCCCCTCTTAACACGGATTAAAGTATACAAATGTATAATGAAATTAAGAATTTAGAGGTGGACACTTAAATATGAAAAGACCGAAAATTAATAACACAAAAAATTAAATAAAATTAATAATAATAATTGAGGCGAGCCTCCGTGGCATAGGCGGCAGCACTCCGGCCTCTCACCGCTGGGTCAGTGGTTCAAATCTCGGTCACTCCATGTGAGATCTGTGCTGGACAAAACGGAGGCAGACAGGTTTTTCTCCGGGTACTCCGGTTTTCCCTGTCAATATTTCATTCCAGCAACACACCCTCCACTATCATTTCATTTCATCTGTCATTAATTTAATCATTTCCCCAGAGGAGTGCGTCAGGCATCGGCAGCCGGCACAGTTCATATCCTCGCCGCTTGATGGGGGCTTCATTCATTGCATTCCTGACCCGGTCGGAGACTGGAAGCAGGCTGTGGATTTTCATTTCAATAATAATTGAGGCAGACCCTGTTCAATATATTAGAGGAATTCCAAGTCGACCGCAAAACGAGGAAACTGATTAAACAAACTCTGACCAACACAACATCAAAAGTTAAGTTCTTGGAAGAAATTTCTGAACTGTTCGATATCAGAACTGGCGTCCGACAGGGAGATGGACTATCCCCATTACTGTTCAATTTAGTTTTGGAAAAAGTGATTCGTGAATGAAGTAAAGAAACTCAAGGTATAACCATTGGCAGACGTCTTAAAGACAGAACTCACCTTGATTGCTTAGCTTTCGCAGATGACCTTGCAATCCTTTCAAACAACGGACAAGAAGTAATCCACTCCACATAAAAATTTCCGCAAGAACCTGACTCCAAATAGGCTATCTTTTAAAAAGACGCAATTTATGGAAGGCACTAAATCAAGATTTGACAATCATTCACTAACCACCAAATACGGAGTAATTTCCCAAGTAGACAAATCCAAGTATCTAGGCGAAATTATTCAGCCAGCAGGGTTAAATCAGGAAGCTAACAAAGAAAGAATTGCTAAATTGCAAAGGGCTTACAAAATCACAAGGAACCGATTCAACAAAAGATGTATCTCAAAGAATGCAAAATTACGACACTGCAACATAGTCATCAAACCAGAGGCGCTGTATGCTTCCGAAACACTGTTAATTGGGGGCAGGTCACACATGAAATGCATGGAGAAACAAGAGAGGAAAATTCTCAGAAAAATCCTAGGACCTGAGTTTGAAAATGGAATTTGGATGAAAAAGGAAACCACATGACATTTTTCAATCCGCAGAAAATAATCACAGATACTATCAGAAAACGACGATTAAAATTCTACGGAACCTTCACCGAATGGATAACGACAGGCTGACAAAGATAATTCTAAATCCAGCGCTAGCCCTGAAAATCCGCAACAAATGGCTAACAGAAATACATGAAGATCTACAAGAAATGGGTATTGCTGAGAAAACCATTCTAGATAGAGTAACATTTAGAAGCCTAGTAAACAAAAATAAATTTGCAGATGTATATCAAAGAATGCAAAATTACGACACTACGACAGGTACTGGTGACAAAATAAATGATGTTATAGCCTAAGCCAGTAATAATACATTCATTTAAAGATGGCAACTGTCCCTGTGTGTCTGGATTTTTCTCTCATGAACTGAGTGTGACAAGCTAATGATCTAGTGGTTAGAATTAATGACTGTCCCCACTTAGGTTAGGATTTGATTCCAGTTCTGCCAAGAAATTAAATTCTATCCTGAGAACTGTAGTGTGAATGCAAATAATTGGGCTAAGCAAGAATATGCAGGCAACTATTCCAATCGTGGAGCACTCTTTAAGCAACTTGGCTGCATGTTTGTTCACGTGATTTTAAACGGTTCCTTGAGGACCTAAATTACATCATCCAAAGAGTTCCTGAAACATTATTTTAAAAATATACTCGTGCATCGAAGATGCGTTTTGTTTTAGATTTTTTAAGCTTACAAAGTGGCAACACTGGTATTAATTACTGTCAGGGGACTGGCAAGACTAACGCAGTCTTTTATTATGTGTGAAAGGGAGTGGGGAACGAGATGGCAGGCCATAAATAGTCAGGGTCTCACATCTTCACAGCCACGGAGAAGGTTCATTTCTCTGGTGGTAATAAAGTTAGGTGAACTTCGGGGAGATCTGGTGCAGGCATTGCAAGGTGGCAACCTTGGGCAACATGCACGTCGTGATGACGATGATGAAATGATCACAAAGACGTCATAAATACCTAGTCTCTATAATGATGATAATAATAATAATAATAATAATAATAATAATAATAATAATAATAATATCGTATGGCCACGGGTGCCGGGTGCAAGCATTGTTATTTGACGCCCAGAGGGCAGCTTTTATGTAGAATTTTGTTTATCTTTGGAGCGCTATGAAAGTCAAGAAGTTAAGATATCTAAGCTCCTCGACACTATAGCGCTTTCTAGTAGAGAAAGGAGGAACTTTTGTGTTGGCGGAAAATCCCAAGATTAATTTTGCCATTATGATCATGGTCTACAGAATTCAAATGGGTTCTCTAACATGCCGCTCGTGCACATGCGTATCGTGATTTTTGTCGCTTTTCAAAAATCACTTCCCTCGGCCATGAGCGAACCTGCAAGCTTTGGGTTGGTAGTCCGACACGATAACCACTCACCCACCTAATTTCTGAGCCAGTGACATGAACCATTGTAGATAAATATCCCAAGGTTCTGAAGGAAATCGAAGACGGAGCACTTCGAGGCAACGCCTAGCATGGTGAACACATGACACTGGCCTGGACAAATCTCTGGAAACAATCAGTTTCTTTTAGGGTCTAGACATGCTCGTGCACTTGGCATGTGTGAAGGAGAGTGACGACTGAGATGGAAGATAACAAGAAGTTCCGTGAAGAACTATACAGCCTACTTTTCATGCCAATGATTATTCTACAGTATATGAACCTATCTAGAATAATGACAAAATTAAGTTGGTAATATTGAAATATCAAATTAGTTCAAAATATACCTGGTATAATGTAGCCTAATAGAGCACTACGGTTGGCAGCCCTGGTGACTGAATATATTCTTAGATCCATCTCTTAAGGTACAGAATACAAAATTAGGTTGAAGTCCAATGGACGTTACATGCAGTTAGACATTGGATCCATCAGCACGCGTAAAAACATCTTGGCAACAATGTCATGCGTATGCTGGTGAGAAATAATCTGAAATATTATGATATATTGTTGTGCCAATTTTGGATGAGATCCATTTGTTAGTATAGAAGTTACATGTGTTTTAAAATTGGAGCTATCGGCAGGCATAGAATCATGTTGGCAGCACTGACTTATATTAATTACTCCAAATTAATCTAGAATGTCAGATTCTATACGTGTGCAAAGTATAGTGCTGTTGGCTTGCATACTTTCTGATATATTGATATTATGGTAAAAACATAGAGATAGCATTTATTAACAGTTGGCAGCCCTGATTGCTCTCAAGAATACTTATAGTCATATCTGTTATGTTACACATAGCACATACGAAATTTGGTTGAAATCCAACTGATAGTATAGAAGTTACATTTAAAAATTGGTCCTTTCAGCGGGCTTAGAATCATGTTGGTAGAACTGACGTATATAAGTTACTCCAAATTAATCTAAAATGTCAGGCACTATACGTGTGCATAGTTTAAAGCTGTCATCTTGCATACTTTCTGATATATATTGGTATATGGATAAAGATAATAGAGAGAGCAATTAGTAACAGTTGGCAACCCTAGTGGCTCTTAAGAATACGCTCAGTCATGTCTGTTTATATACAGATATTACTTACAAAATTTGGTTGAAATCCAATTGATAGTGTAGAAGTTACATGTATTTTAAAATTGGACATATCAGCAGGCATATAATCATGTTGGCAGCACTGCCTTGTATTAATTACTCCAAATTAATCCACAATGTCAGGTGCTATACGTGTGCAAAGTATATAGCTGTTGGCTTGCATACTTTCTGATATATTGATATTAGGGTAAAATAATATAGACAGCATTTATTAACAGTTGGCAGCCCTGATTGCTCTTAACAATACGTACAGTCATATCTGTTATGGTACACATAGCACATACGAAATTTGGTTGAAATCGAACTGATAGTATAGAAGTTACATGTATTTAAAAATTGCTACAATCAGCAGGCTTATAATCATGTTGGTAGAACTGACGTATATAAGTTACTCCAAATTAATCTAAAATGTCAGAATATACGTGTGCATAGTTTAAAGCTGTTTGCTTGCATACTTTCTGATATATTGGTATTTGGATTTTAAAAAATAGAGACAGCAATTATTAACAGTTGGCAGCCCTGGTGGCTCTTAAGAATACGCTCAATCATATCTGTTTATATACAGATATTACATACAAAATTTGGTTGAAATCCAATTGATAGTGTAGAAGTTATATGCACTTAAACATTGGACCTATCAGAAGGCTTAAAATTATTTTGGCAACACTGTCATTGTTGGCCTCCTGGAAATTAAACTGAAATAGTATTATCTGCATGTGTACCAATTTTGGAATAGCTCCCATGCATACCTTGCGAGATATCCAACATGGAGCTCAAATTTCTAGTGCGTTTTTTCAGCAGTTGGTAGCACTGATATCATTTTCAAATATGGACGTGAGATATTCCGGTGCACATCTTTACTCATACTAAATTTGGTTTTGATTGCTGCAGCCGTTTAGGAGTTGATAGGGGGGGACACACACAGCCAGACAGACAGGCAGACAGACACACATTTTCCCGGATCGATCTCATAAGTCTACTTTTTCCTCAGTTTTGCAAAATGTGAAAAGTAGGCTAATAAATAGTCAGGATCTCCCTCACATCCCTCCAACATTTCATGCAACATAATTGTCATTAGCCACATATACTTGAGGTGTGTCAAAATAACTGGGGACTGGAATGGCACTCCAAAAATAGGCAGGATCTCACATCCTCCCATGCTCAGATAAAGTTCAAATCTCTGATGAGAAGTTGTTGGTGTCTTATTTATTGCCTTACAGCATAATGGTCATCAGCCTCTCGCGAGGCTAAGTGCACTCCGTTCCAGCCCTCAGACTAGTATTAAATGTCTAGGCAGAGGCGGGAATGGAATCCTGGCCTCCACAGTGACAGCCAAGAATGCTAGCCACTACGCAACAATGTGGACTGGACGTCAACAGCAACTCAATATGCACCTGAAGATATGAAGTAAGCACAGTATGTAATTTTAAAAATCATCGGAAGGGAGCGCTCTCTAATGATGGTGCAGTGGCTTAGCTGCTTGTCTTTCACCCGGACGGCGGAGTACGAATCCCGGTGGTAGAGGTGTGAAATTTTCACCTGAAAAATTACGTGGTGTCAGGATGGGCATCCTGCCTTAAATCCGCGGCCAATACAAGAAATGAGACTGGTTGACTCCGGTGACCCCAACTAGCCTAATTGGGATAAGCCGAAGAAAGTTGATCAGAAGGGAGCGTTCTCAGTTGTTGACAATCGAAAATAGTTGAATGTTGAACCGTTCTTATTTGAAATTGCGTGGAGAATGGACGCAGAAAATTAAGGAAAATTTAGATTAATTTTGAAAGAATAAGGAATGGAGTTATGTTAAGGATTTTGTGAGGAACTCAACCAACGAGACAAATTCGTTATAACAGAACATTCCCTCCTATAGGACTGTGATGTCACGTTGAAAGATGTGCAAGTCGTTACACATACGAAACATAGGCCTAATCGGTCTAGGATCTCAAAGGAAGCAGTATCTTCTATCTGGATTCCTGATTGCGAATCATTAAAAATATTAGAGGGTATCCCTCATTTCACTTTTAAAGTGTTCAATTCTTTTTTTCCAAAATTCCTCTAAATTTAACGTCAATAACTGTAGTATTTTCCCTCACATTGTTTCAATTGAAAGCAATTAAACATAACATTTTGTTATTTTGAATTGTAAATAATTCATTTCATTCTCTTATGGCTAGGTACAACGCATATCTGCGTGGAAGCTCAAGTATCTTGCATTTTATAGTTACGGCTACAATACGAACCCAATAGAGTTACTATTCGGAGCAAAAGGCGGATTGTGAGAATTTTTGTGTGGCATACCGCCAGATCTGCATTCCTCTGCAGACTTCGAGGTGATGTTGTATCTGTGAGCACTGATCATAACCACCTATATTCTTTAACATTCAGAGATTTATTTTCAAAATTAGAATTGATTTCACGGTATTAAATCTGGATTTTATAAAATATTTAATATTCTGCTGTTTATCTGAAACCTTGTGGTCAGCTGTATAGGCTATGGGCGTGGTCAAGTCGTGAATATATCTAAATACATTTCATAATGGCAATGGATTTTCCAGTTATATGAATCAATTGCGCCGTGTGTAACAACATTCAATAAGAAATGATAAGATAATATAATTATGCATAGCAATAAATGAAGGCAGTAAATCTATACTAATATAATAAAGCTGAAGAGTTTGTGTGTTTGTGTGCTTATGTGTTTAAACGCGCTAATCTCTGGAACTACCAGTCCGATTCGAAAATTCTTCTTTTATATGATAGCCTGATTCAAGAGGAATAGTTTAGGCTATGTAGCATTAGGCTACACCTCTCAGGTGACCTTAAAGATTGATTTTTGTTCAGTAAGTCGGTAGAACAAGTGCTCCCGAACAGCTATATCCGCATGCGCTGGCGTTATGGTTAGTGATACATACACCGTTTCACCTATCTGAACCAAAATTGCTACCGGGACAGCCGAAGTTTGCTAAAGAGTTCTGATTATTTTCCTACGGCGCAATGCGACAAAAGACGACATTATTGGTCTCTACATTTCTAACAGCCAATGAGATATAGGCCCTAGGCAGTGCCTATTGTTTCACTTACTGTTCTTTCTATTTTTTTATTTTTTTTGTAAATTTGTTTGTAAATTACATGTGTCAGTGCTGTAGTTAGTAAATAGCTGTTTCCCTATTCATAATTATCATTACGGGAAATTGACCTGAATGTTACGTCCATTATACTCAACACCCCCACAACAACAACCACCACCACCACCACCACCACCACCACCACCGCCACCAAAAAAAGATATATTTTTAAAATATTGTTTTCTGGTAGTTTAAGTATCATGTGCCAGTTCTGTAGTAGTATTCATTATCATCCATAAAACAAATAAATCCACCGGGCGAAGCCGGGCACTACTGCTAGTAATCTATAACAATAAAGATATTTAAGGCTGCATGCCTAGATGACCTGTTGAATACTGCTGATTGAGCCGTGTGAATGGTGATGGATGGTAGGACGTATGACTGAGCTAGAAATACGTTTAGGATATTATAGAAAGGTCTGTGACATTGTGATTATTATTATTATTTTTTTTAATATTATTCATATGCCGTTTTCATTATTATTAGTATTAACATAATTAATTTACTTCTTTTTTATCATTATAATTATGTATTGCAATTCAAAAATTGTCTCATATGTACTGGTAGCATATTGCGTGGTTAAGTGTAAGAGAGGGTCATGAACCCTAACCTCGCCACTACTGAAGACATAAAATAAATAAATAAATTAAATAAGGCTTTACTGAAACGTGGAATAAGCTTCACTTTGATCAATTATGCAAGTCATTAATACTCAGATACTCCAGATGTCTCAATGTATCCATATGCTGATTCATTTTCATACAGGTGGACATTCATATATTTTAAATGCAGTCCATAGCTTGATACGTTTGGACATATATCGGCATTAAAGTCGGCAATAATTCAAATCGATTTATGTATAATGGGAATGTACCAATATGTTATCTCTGCAATAAATTCTTGGTGACAATGGATTATAATAATATTGAACCGTGCATACAACCGTTGATGCATACAGTAGCTAAATTAGCACATTAGGACACTTAATAACCTAAAATAATTTTATAAACACGAAATCGTTGGAATTAAGTGTTTTACAGACAACCGTTTATTGAAAACTTTTGAAAATACAGCGGAAACTCCCATCATTGATGCTAATAATCCGGGTGAATGAATTCGTTTACTAATAATAATTTGATCACGTGCCTCAGCGGTAAATTTTTCGCCTACTGTTCCCAAGGTTGCAGGATCGAATCCTGGCGCAGTCAGCTGGCATTTGAGGGTGCGCAAATACGTGGGAGCCGTGTCAGTAGATTTACTGGCAACATTCGGGGCAACATTCCGTCACCCCGGTGTCTCTAAAAGCCGCAGATATTCAAAGAGACGTACAACAAATAACATATTAATAATAATAATAATTATTATTATTATTATTATTATTATTATTATTATTATTATTCCAAAACCAACAAATTATAATAATTCTTTTTTCTAAAAGACTTTCTTCTAATGCAATTAAAATCTGAACTCCCAAAGAAGTTGATATCTGGTAATAATTAATTGTCCCTTTAGTTCGATTAGCAGGTTAGTTTTTGCCCTCGGAAGTGTAGATGGAGTCCGTCTACATCTTAATCAAGCGAGCGGTAGGCTGGACCTAATAAGGCCAGGCCACGACAGCCGTGACAACATTATCAGACTTGTGTTCCTGCATACGCGAACTGTTTTGACAGATGGGTGACGTGTGTTCTCCAAACCTCCCGCGTGGTTATGGCCGCAGGCACACTCGTTCGTTCGCTCGCCCGCTTCGTCTCTGGGCAAAAACCTCGAAGCGCACTTCCAAATTAGACAACACTGTGGAATTGATTTGTGACCGATGCGAAGGTAAAACGGTACTGCTTTTAACCCCATCTAGCAACACAACCAACCTTGAGTTTTTGTTTCAAATCTCGACCGTATTAGCGTCAGCCAGCTGGTTTGTATTCCCTGCAGCAGAGTCGTGAATACATCTAAATATGTTTCATAAAGCAATAGATTTTATAGATTTATGAATGAACTTATCCCCTAAGAAGTCATAAGAAATTGAAGGTATTACTACAAAATGGATTCAATTCTACTTTGATCAAATTCTGGGAAACCAAAGTCTGTTCGCCGAGTCGAGATAGTGGAAGTAAACACAGTTGTACACGTGATTGCAGGGCTGCCCGCAAGGGGCGCATGGAGCTGCGCCTGTTGAACGTGCGCCAACTTCAGTGCTGTGTATAAGTCAATAACTAAGTCAATTCACGCAATTGTAAATCCCCCAAAGTCATTATGCGAACATTAAATCCAAAACCCCCATTGTCAAACCCCTCAATCAAATCAAATTAAATTGTAACGATAACATTAAAGTATTAATTAAAGTATTATTGAAAAAAATATTCATTTAAAAATCAGTTTAACCCCAAAATTAGATTCAAATCCAGGCAGAGGAACGCATGTCGTACCGGTACCTTGCGTACAACACAGTTACAGTCAGCTCGCTTTGCAAGCAGACTGCGACTATGTCATTAAAGACTAGTCATGCCTACATGTGAAGCGGGCTGACTTTTCGGTTACATGCTACAGCGCGGTTTATTTATTGTTCGTTAATGGATTTATTTAATTAATTATTTAATAAGTTCTTAACTCGTTATGACAGGCAACAGTATACAGTGCAGCACAGCACTAAGTGCAGCAAGTCTTGTCTTTTCTAGGGCTACGTCATCACTTATGATCTCGGAGCTTCTTGGCTATCCCTGTCCGGCATAATCGATGCGATGACGTGATCTGGGCGTGTTTCCCTGTCCGGGTAGCAAAGGGCACTGTTTCGACTCAGCGAATGGACTTTAATATACGAGGAAAGTTCCAAAAATAGGTTTCGTCATTTTTTGTCAGGGACCATTTATTGCTAAACTGGCATACACCATGACATCATGAACTATACACCTTGCACTATTATTTTCGACATAGCCACCTCCGACATTGTGACACTTGTCGTTGCGTGCAATCAGTATGAAGAAACCACTATAGTAAAACTCAGTGCCCTGAGAGGCAAGGAATGTTGTTTTCATTCGTTGATGTGGAGAGATGCCCACTTCGATCTTCATCCTCCACCCTCTGATGTCCATCACTGAATATGCAACACCAGCGACCGACCATTTGACGAGACATGACCGCTTCACCTTACACGGTCTGTAGGTGTTCATGGATGACTGGCACACTAGTCCCACGTGCCCATTCATACCAGATTACAGTACGCACTTCCATTGGCGACCATGTTGTTAGTACACGTCTGTTTGCTATCGTGAGTTGTACTGCAATGATATCGGGCACACCGGTCTGCTGCTCCTCTCTCTTCGTCGTTGCTCTGCAAATGCGTCATTCCCCCTCCCCTGACGCTCCTTCCGTCGTTCAACCACCACGGGTGTGGATTCTTATAGCGATTGTTTGTGTCACCAGGTGTAACATCTGTTAGCACTTACGAAACTTACTTTCGGAACTTCCCTCGTATAGAGCATTCCATTTTCAAAATATTGTAATTCATTACGTCTTATATGATACAAACTTATTTAATTAATTTAAATGTTATTCTGCCCGAAGGCAGATCCGAGCCTCCGAAGAGACTATCCTCAGCCTGAGTTTACGTACGGTAGGGTGCCAGGACCTTGACCAACAGTGAGCAGTACCTAAAACCGGCATACCATCCAAGTTTCGACCACGTCCAATGCTGCTTAACTGCGGAGTTCTCACGGGATCCGATGTTTCAACATGGGCAGGCCGTTGGCCACAAACTTATACCAGCCATTTTAATTACATGACTCATATCTGTTGAGTATGAATTGAAAACTGTGACCACAGTTGGGATTCGAACCCGAATTTCCTGTTATCCGGCCAGGTGAATTTAGAAACTTACAACAATGCCGTAATGCTCTATCCACGGCACACATTCAAGTTTTAGATGGACAACAGCAATAATAATAATATTATTAATAATAATAATAATAATAATAATAATAATAATAATAATAATAATAATAATATCGTATGGTCTCGGGTGCCGGGTGCAAGTTTTGTAATTTGACACCCAGAGGGTCGCTTGCATGTCGAATTTCGTTGTTCCTTGAATCACTATGAAAGTCAAGGAGGTTAGATATCTAAGCTCCTTGAACACTATAGCGCTTTCTAGTAGAGAAATGAAGAACTTTGTGTTGGCGGAAACTCCCGAGATTTGCCATTATGGACACGGCCTACTGAATTCAAATGTGTTCTTTGGCATGTCAACATCGTATGACATGCGTGTCGTACTTTCGCCGCCTTTCAAATATCACTTACCACGGCCAGGAGTGAACCTGCAATCGTGGGGTTAGTAGACCGACACGCTATCCACTCACCCACCGTGGCAAGCTGGCAACTGTCAGTGTAGAAGGAAACATGGATTAGTGCATTTCTGTCAAGAAATTTAATTCAGGTCTGAGGGATGGAACGGAATCCACTCAGCCTCGTGAGGCAGAACTGAACACAGGGTAACTAAACATAACATCTCTTCAATCTTCTTGTTTTGACCATAATAATTTGCATACCTCTGTACACGCAATGAGCTTGCAAATCACATGGCAGTTAAATAATTCCCCGAGAATGAAGTATTCTCGTTGAAGGTGTTAATGCTAGAAATTGAGGTGGTGAGATGAGACGGATGTCATGGGTAGAGAGGTCGCTAGCCGTCGTCGTTTGACATTTTTTTTATCGAATTCTGTGCCTGACGAGTTCCCCTTGCCAATGTCGCCACTTGATTACTTCTCGCGTAAATTCTTGTGTCATCGTCACTGCCAATTAGACGCTAACACCTGCCAGTCACCCTGAAACATAGACAACCCTTGCGACATATACCTACTGAGCAGATTATGGCTCCGACATCTCACCTTCCCCGTAAGATGTGCCATGTTCGATTAACGCGACCATTTCCAATATTGGAAACCAGTCATAAATTTTATCTGGGGTATCTCAAAAGATAAATTTCAAACAGACAAACGTATCTTGTGAATACGTATGCATTCATGTATCGTGGCTTGATCACAATAACTTCCGGATTTCAGGTCACACATAGGCTGCAGTTGCCATTCATAGAATGCGTGGCCTGACTTGTTTATTTATTTATTTACTATTTACTTACATATTATTTATTGATTTATTTTGTAGGACTACTTATCTATTTATTTATTAATTTATTTATTTCTTCATTTATTAATAATTAATTTAACCGACAGCAGTGGCTACGCTGGCTAAAGCGCAGCATTAGGTCATGGGGCCAAGCTCTCTGCTGACTCGGTAGACGCGTGGGTTCGAGCCCCACCGTCGGCCGTCCTTGAAATGGTTTTCCGTGGTTTCCCAATTTTCAACACCAGGCAAATGCTGGGACGGTACCTTCTGACAGGCCACGGCCGCTTCCTTCCACATCCTTGCCCAGTTTCATTTCACCATCATTCATTTCATCTCTCATTAACTCCTCTCTTGAGGTTGGCGTCAGGAAGGGCATCCGGTCGTAAAAACCATCGCCACAAAGACTTCCATCGCATCTCATCCCCGACCCCATTGGAAAACGGGAATAATACGGGGTAGACATACATACATACATTAATAATTAATTTGTTTATTTATTTTATTTACTTGTCTGCTTATTTATTTATTTATCTATTTATTTATTTATTTATTTATTTATTTATTCATCTATTTATTTATTTATCTATTTATTTATTTATTTATTTATTTATTCATTTATTATTTGCTTATCTGTTTACTTACTTATTTATTTATTTATTTATTTATTTATTTATTTATTTATTTTAGTTCCGTTTGGGCTGGCTGTGAACCACGTGGTTCCAATCTCTGGCAGCTTTCAGCTTAGGCCAGTATTCCTTCATCCTAGCACTGTGAATTTTCAACATTGTCTCTAGACGGATAGCAACTAACGCCAAGTGGACGAAACTAGTCAGGAAAGACCTGGAACAATTGTATATTGACCCTAGTAACATCTACAGACAGGCTAAATAGCTAAAACTTAAATTATACTAAAAAAACAGTTCAAAAAAACTATCCGCAAATTTGAACATTATCCGCAGCTTATCCGCTATCCCCGTAGCCATGCAAACTACTGTATGTCCGCATCCACGCAGGTCTTTAGTTATAGGACAGATTACATAAACATTAACATCCAAGTACACGGGGCTACATGACCACGATGTCCGAAAGCCACTAAATGGATCAACGGGAAACAACCAGGAAAGTTATTATTATTGCTTGCCACGGTGGGTGAGTGGTTATAGTGTCGGACTACCAACCCCAAGATTGCAGGTTCGCTCCTGACCATGGTAAATGATTTTTGAAAGGCGACAAAAATCACGACACTCATGTCATACGTTGTTGGCATGTTAAAGAACCCATTTGAATTCAGTAGGCCGTGTTCAATGGCAAAATTAATCTCGGGATTTTCCGCCAACACAAAGTTCCTCCATTCTCTACTTGAAAGCGCTGTAATGTCAAGGAGTTTAGATATCTAACCTCCTTGGCTTTCATAGCGTTCAAGGGAACGACGAAATTCTACATGCAAGCTACCCTCTGGGTGTCAATTAACAAAGCTTGCACCAGGCACCCGAGGCCATACGATATTATTATTATTATTATCATTATTATCCCCACCAAAGACCTGATAAAGGTCCCTTGGAAGAAGAGCGCTTGTGTCTGCTCCACTACTCCTCCCCCCAGGATATCCCAGAGAAAGTTTTATTGTAATATCATTTACATCCTGTTTAGTTGTGTCTTTCACATTTCAGTTTTTTGCTCCGCCTTGAGGTATTTCAATTGTTTGCCTACAATTTTTACTCATAAAAGTTTCAGGTTGATAACCACTAATGAAATGAATGAATGAGGTAAGCTGAATGCTACATTCAGGAAATGTTTTTCTCCCTTTTTGTATGTTTGTATTGTGATAGAATCTACGTATTTTTGTTTACGACTTAAAGACACTCGCGGATATTACACAGTCTGTATGATTTGAAAAGAAAAGAATAATAATATAAAAAAAACACAATTCCACACTTAGACAGACAATACTTGTGTTGTAATTAGATGCAAGCAATGTGGCTTCTATTGTTACCCACTGTCCATTTGGAATGCTCTCCCTGCGGGATAATTGGGCTATGTAAATTAGCGTACGGTACATTTGAAGTTCCTAGCTGTCTAATGTAATGTATTCCATTGTTTTAATTACCGGATTATTGTTTCATGTAATATACAGTTTCACTGTTTTGTCGGACATCATTCGAGAAGGGGGAAAAGTGGGTTGTTAGAAATTGTACAAGCAGTTTTTGTGTCTTTTCTTTTCCCCGCAATTCCAGTACTGCCAAAATAGCTACAGTAGGCCTAAATATTATGTTACACACAGGCGGGACGAGTGAATGTAAATGGCCTTATCCGCAGACGTTCTCGACCCTTTTGAGGCTATGAGTAAAGCTCTGCGTGGATGTGGATATCCGCCGATAAACCCGCGGATAGCCTACCAGCAAAAATTTCCGCCACGGCCGTGCGGATAGCGGATAAACTGCAGATAACTAGAGATCGCTGTTCAGCCATGATTGCTTTCCCACATTGCTGGCAGAACAGACCCCCCCCCCCCATCAAAAGTAAAATTGTCTTTAAATTCTGCAACATATTGCTGCAGACGATAACTTGTAGTTGCTTTTACTTGAGGCATCGTAGAATTGCCTTACACTTCACAGTGCCAGAAATGAACTGCATGTGAGTGATACTGGTTCCAGGTAGCTGGGAGGAGAGCGGGAAGGTCTAGCACGTGCTGCAATATGGCTATGGACAAGGAAATCCCCGGCTTCCACAGTGAGAGGCACGGGACGACAAGTTAAGAATAACACAGTTGCAAGCTGACGTAGTGTACCCGAAACCACTTACCAATACCTGGTGAAATCCCTCGATGGTCTCTGGATCGTAGAACCTGAAAATGCCCGGCGGAAAACCCTCCCAGGTCCTACCACCAAGTAAAGGAGTGAATGGGGAACTAGTCATCCTAACAGGCTGTCTTAAGAATGGCCATGGCTTCGAAGGAGAAATGAATAAAAAACTAGCTCAAGAACACGAAAAACAACTCTAAAGAGAACTATCTCAAAGGTGGAATACCCTGAAAATTCCAAGCTATGGCCATCTTAGCACGACCTCCCATCTCTTCGGTAAAATATCACGCCGTGATTTAAAATTTGGAAAACAAACTTTATTCCATAAAGGACAAGACAACAAAACAAGAAAAGAAAAAAAGAAAATACCCTGTCGTCAAACGACCAAAGTCACAGTTACCAAAACTGTGTCAAGAAAACCTCAAGAAATCCAAGAATGGATTATAATGATCACCTACTCGCTGGAGTGATCCTAGACATTATAACTAGCAATATATTACACAAATATGACGAGTTAATCTCACAATGATATTTAGTAGACTGGACGATGAATAAAAATGAATCAGCATGAATAGATGATGTGTGAATCGTCTAAACGATCTTCTAATACAATAGCATTTATCAAAATTATATACAATGAATTTACAAGGATTTATACAAAAATGTGTCTTTGGACACTCAAATGTTTCAATTTAGTAGCTGATCTGGGTCATAGCATTCGCATCGTTACATATTAAAGAAAGAAATATTCATTAAACAGTGTTACATTTTACCAAACGATTAAGCTAAGTAGAATATCAATGGTCTACGATCATGTTTCATGTAGAAAGTAAAATTGTGTAAAATTGTAGAGGTTTTGATTATCAGCTGTGGAAATGCCTTAAGTACATAAACAGATTATCCAAGCATTGCTCATAATTAGGTGAAGAAAAGCATGTAGGCTCGATCTAGCAGATCGACAACACCAATGTCTCAAAGAGACATGAAAACACAAGAAAACCTCACCTAGGTTTATATAACACCAAACACGGGTGTTGGACTACTCGAAGTCCAAAACAGATTGGCACTCACATGCTTACAAAGCTCTTAGTGGCTCAATCCAAAACTGTCCTAATGCTTCAACAAGCATAAAATCTCAAAAATACAGCATAATCCCGGATATGCATTCGAATCACAAAATAAGGTTATAAGAACCTTCAAACACCAATATTAAATCTCATTACTATCTCAAAACCTATAAAACATGCTTAAACCACACACTAACCTCAAGCACGTTGTTCAAAGTCATGAAACTAAAGCATTTCACTAGCAAAAATAAACTATCTGGCCTCACAATGATGTATAACAAGTATACAGTTTAATCTCTTGACTCAAAGTCAAGCTTCCCTGGAATAAGTAAAAATTCAGACTTTCACGACCGGCGTTGAAATAGGAATGTCTGTTTCGCGGGCCGTGTTCTAAGGACATTTTGTTGTCCTGACGTTTCGCTGAAAACTGCGTTCAGCATGTTCACAGGTTACATTAAGCGAGGTAAAACAAGTAAACAGAAGATATATAAATAGTCAACAACCCACACATAGAGGCTACCATAGCAACGGCGTACCACATAAAAGTAATGCATCAAGGACAGGGCTGCTCTTCTGTTGCATCTTCTCGTCTACGACGGTCAATGAGGGCTAGCTTGAGGGGATTAAGGACTGGAAGCCAAGCTCTGTTCACACCGTCTGCTTCCTCCTTAAGATTGAAGCTGTTAGTATGCTTCAGGATTTCAATGGACTCCCTTTGTAGCCTGGCATGATAAGACACCGTGGTGGACAGAACTTCGGTGGCTCCATATCTTATGTCGAGACCTGCGAGTAGGGAGTGTGCTGCAACAGTGGATTTATCTGTTTGTCCCAGCCGGCTGTGTCGTTCGTGTTCCTTGAGGCGAGTGGCAATACTTCTTTTCGTTGTTCCAATATATACTTGGCCACAATCACACGGGATTTTATAAACCCCTGCCGCGGTATGAGGATGTCGCTTATATTTAGCGGACCTAAACATGTCCTTAATTTTTCTCGTAGGCCTGTATATGGTCTTTATATCATGGGACTCGAGTAGCCTCCCTATTCTGTCCGTGACCTTTTTTATATATGGAAGGAAAGCTCTAGCCAGGGGCTGCTTGTCTCCAATTACCCTTGTAGTTGGACGTCTTGGATGGAGTGCTCGCTGGATATCTTTCTGGCTGTACCCATTGGCGCGTAGGGCCTCGTTGAGGTGTTTAATTTCTTGGTTTAGGCACTGCTTTTCACAAATTCTTTTCGCGCGGTCAGCCAGTGTTTTTATCACTGCGTATTTCCGTCGTGGGAGGTGGTTGGACGTCTTATGTAAATATCGGTCAGTATGGGTCGGCTTACGGTAAACTGTATGTCCCAAGGTTAGATCAGCGGTCTTCGTTACCATAACGTCGAGAAAAGCGATTTTCTGTTCATTCTCTCTAACTCCATGGTAAACTGAATGTTAGAGTTCAGGCTGTTAAGATGTAGTAAAAACAGATTTAATTGATCTATACCATGGCCCCATATTACAAAAGTATCGTCCACGTATCCTAGCCACACCTTAGGTTTCAAAGGTGCGGTCTCGAGTGCTATTTGTTCAAATTTTTTCATGAAGAAATTCGCGATCACTGGACTCAGGGGACTGCCCATGGTGACCTCATCAATTTTTTCATAGAAATCACCTTTCCACAGGAAGTAGCTAGCGGTGAGGCATGTCCCGAAAACTTTAAAAATTACCTAAATATTTGAATAAAAGTGATATACTGTAATTTCATCACATAACAAACGCAAACAGACTACATCATTGTATGTTCAAATTATTTTAATAGCTACCTAATATAATTTAATTCTTCTTCTTCTTCTTCTTCTTCTTCGCGAATGGGTCGCTTAGGACCACGCGAAATGAATACTTTCTAGCCTTCCTGTCGGCCCAGTATTCCTTCATTCGCAACGAGTGGGTTTGTTTCCGTTGCTCTGACCATCGATGTTGTGTAGTCTTCTTCTCTTCTTCCCCGAAACCCCGCGTTTGAGTGATTTTTCTGATTTCCTTCCGGTCATGTATGTTTGGTGATCCTAATTCATTTAAGTCTCTTTCTGTAAATTTATACCAATTCGGTCTAGTAGCCTTGTTCTTTAGGAAATATGTATTTTGTGTGTCAGTCTGTTCGGGTCCATTCTTTCTATGTGTCCCATAAATTGGGTTCTTCGCATTCGCATTGTGTCTGTGATTTTGGAAAAATTTTTGAATATTTCTGTATTAGGCTTTGGATAATTTATACCATCTTTTGTTCTCGGTCCAAGGATTTTTTCTCATTATTTTACGTTCTTTCACTTCTATTTGGTGTTTTAGTGTTTTGTGTTGGAGATGGAGTGTCTCTGAAGCATAGAGAGCTTCAGGTTTGATTACAGTTGTATAATTTAATTATTATTTGACAAATACGAGTTATTTGTACACAAATACAAGTTATTATTTATGTCTAGTGTGTCTCCTGGACTGTGGATATTCGAAGAAATAACGGTGGAACAAATTTGTGAAGATTCTCATGTCTTCGTATTCATCCTCACTTTCAGTTCCGTTAATATCAAGTACCGTACGCAACAAATGCATCATAAACCATTAAAAAAGAAAGAAAATTACTCAAAACGTATAAAATATCCTAATAATTTCCATAAAATGTCATAATAATGACGCAAAAAGCGAGAAAATTACCTAAAAATTAAATACTTAGAAAAACGACGAAAAAATGACTTAATAAATATGCATTTCTGTAATGTGAGGCCATGTACAGTATTTGTATACAACTTAGCAATGTCAGTGGTGAACAATTTAAAAGATGACATGTCATCAGAATCCGGGCCCTGTTTATGACATTTCATATTTTTCCGTTAGGTTATATTTTTTCCATGACAAATGTAAGATGATAGTTTAAGCTTGCCTTATTCAAATAGTCATTTAGATAATTAACACCCCGAACTGAAAAGGGTTGCAATTCTGGCTGTATAACATTCATTTTAAACATAGCACATTACGTAGACTACATAGCCTAGGAACGACTTTCTCCTCGAATGTCTAAATTTGTTGCTTTAATACTTTATGCTTTATATAAAAACTTTATGAGCCTTACAGTAGTCGCATATGATGTGAACCATCTGACATAGAAGAATCCTCACGTAAAATTGTTGATACACCGGTATTTTATAATATTATTGGCACAAATACTGTATTAATCTATTGTAAAAGGGAGTGTTTTACAGATATTGTAGTTAATAATACGGAACTCATTTTATTAGATGATTTGTAGCTTCCACCAGCACTAGCCTAAATAAAGAATACGATATGGATCAACTATATTCATAGACGCGACACCGCTCATAACCTTAAATTCCTTATAAATAGGCCAACTTGCGAGTAAATGCATTGTGCTCGGCTGTATATCATAAAGGCTTGCCCAGTTGCAGGGACTCTTGATTCACAGACAAACGCGTAATTTCATATGGATTCTGTTAAAATGAGTCATATTGCTATGATTAGCAGCAGGGTATCAAGAAGGCAGTGCGAGAACAATGAAGAAGACAGTGCGAGAGTAGAAATATCAAGTAGGCAGTGTAGAAAAAAAAGAGAGTCTTGAAATTGTTATGTATTATTAGTGTGCAAATAAAAACGATTTTTGTGTGTTGATGAATGTCCAGGAGGGATACGATTCAGCTGGCAGTGCATCTTACCCACTTCCGCCCGATCCACTTCCGTCCCATTTTTCAAAATCCCTTCCACAAAAATATCCAGCAACCGAGTGGAAAGATGTTACACATCAATAAATTAAAAAACAAGAAGTTCCGTGACGAACTAAAGAGCCTACTTTTTATGCCAATGATTATTCTACAGTATATGAACCTATCTAGAATAATGACGAAATTAAGTTGGTAATTTCGAAATGTATAATTAGTTCGAAATACCTGGTAGGCCTATAATGTAGCCTAATAGAGCACTACAGTTGGCAGCCCTGGTGACTGAATATATTCTTAGTTCCATCTCTTAAGGTACTGAATACAAAATTTGGTTGAAGTTACATGCAGTTAGACATTGGATCTATCAGCACGCGTAAAATCATGTTGGCAACAATGTAATGCGTGTGCTGGTTAGAAACATTCGAAATATTATGATATCTTGTTGTGCCAATTTTAGATGAAATCCATTTGTTAGTATAGAAGTTACATATATTTTAAAATTGAACCTATCAGCAAGCATAGAATCATGTTGGCAGCACTGACTTATATTAATTACTCCAAATTAATCTAGAGTGTCAGGTGCTATACGTGTGCAAAGTATAGAGCTGTTGGCTTGCATACTTTCTGATATATTGATATTAGGGTAAATAAATATAGACAGCATTTATTAACAGTTGGCAGCCCTGATTGCTCTTAAGAATACGTATAGTCATATATGTTGTTACACATAACACATACGAAATTTGATTGAAATCCATCTGATAGTATAGAAGTTACATGTATTTAAAAACTGGTCTTATCAGCAAGCTTAGAATCATATTGGTAGAACTGTTGTATATAAGTTACTCCAAATTAATCTAAAAAGTCAGGTACAATACGTGTCCATAGTTTAAAGCTGTCGGCGTGCATACTTTCAGATATATTGGTATTTGGATGAAGAAAATAGAGAGAGCAATTATTAACTGTTGGCAGCCCTGGTGGCTCTTAAGAATACACTCAGTCATATCTGTTTATGTACACATATTACATACAAAATTTGGTTGAAATCCAATTAATAGTGTAGAAGTTATATGCATTTAAAAATTGGACTTATCAGAAGGCTTAAAATAATTTTGGCAACACTGTCATGAATGGCCTCCTGGAAATTAAACTGAAATAGTATTATCTACATGTGTGCCAATTTTAGAATAGCTCTCATGCATACCTTCCATGATATCCAACATGGAGCTCAAATTTCTATTGCGTTTTTTCAGCAGTTGGTAGCCCTGACATCATTTTCAAATATGGGCTTGAGATATCCCGGTATATATCTTTACTCATACTAAATTTGGTTTCGATTGCTGCAGCCGTTTAGGAGTTGATAGGGACACACACACACACACAGCCAGACAGACAGAAGGACAGACAGACAGACAGAAGGAGACAGACAGGCAGACACACATTTTCCCGGATCGATGCCATAAGTCTACTTTTTCCTCATTTTTGCAAAATGTGAAAAGTAGGCTAAAAATATTATTGTAATATCAGCGGAATCGGATAACAAAAGTGCGGATGCGGGGCGGATGCGGATAACGTTTTGTTTATCCGCGCAGGGCTCTAGCTATGAGCACCACCCTCATGCCATACCAAGTACCCGTGGACAATTAAATCGAATGTAATAATCATATTCTCAGTCGGTCAACACGATTGTACCCAATTGCAATGGGTGGTTCGCAAATCCTGAGAAAAATAACATGACATTAATAAATACACTCGGATGACAAGTTTCAATCATCAAGCCCCCTCCCCCATGGGCTCACATCTAGTGGTTCGTGGGTTGGCGACCACGGGGCCCCAGCTGAGTCCGGATTGCTTCCACTTACTTGTGTCGGGCTCCTCTCTGTCTTCTTTACTGTCGACCTCACTTGGTCAACTCTTGTTCTCTTCCAACCCCGACGGTATTAGGGTATCCGAGGCCTAGGGAATCTCTTCCTTTCCCGCCTTAATTGGCCCTTGCTCA
Source organism: Meconema thalassinum (assembly GCA_946902985.2). Classification (NCBI taxonomy): domain Eukaryota; kingdom Metazoa; phylum Arthropoda; class Insecta; order Orthoptera; family Tettigoniidae; genus Meconema; species Meconema thalassinum. The sequence continues at coordinate 676,045,737 of OX336388.2, forward strand.
TCTTTTCTGATACCCTCCTTCTGCGAGGGGTCAGCCTTCTTTTTTAGCCTATTTTCAATTTTGAAAAAATAGGCTTATGAGATCACCTTTTGTCCGTGTGTGTGTGCGTGTGTGTGTGATTCGTGTGTGTGTGTGTCCCCCCCCCCCTAATAAAATCTAAACGGCTGGAGCGATTTCAATGAAACTCGGTAAGTTCATAGCACTATTCCCTGCGACCCCGACCGTGCCCTTCAAATTTTCTTACAACTCACCAATCCAACATGGCAGCTGTGCGAAATATTTCACCAGCATTCAATATCTCCGAAACTATTACCGATATTACCCTGACATTTTGTATGGTGATAAAGGGAACAACTATAAGTTCACTTATGTGACCTTTGAAAATCTGGTAACTACAAAACGAACATGGCGGCCAAGCGAAGTTGCGACATTTAAATAGACGTTTCTCGCGATTTAACCAACCAAACGCAATGAAACTTGGTACAGTATATGTTTATATACATTGTAATGCACCGACATCTAACTTCGTTCAATTGTTTACATAACCACAAGATGGCGGATGTGCGAAATATTTCACCGGCATTCCATATCTGTGAAACTATTAGCGGTATCTCCCTGAAATCTTTTACGGAGATAAAGGGCACTACGGAAGTCTATCTATAAGACTTTCAGTAACCGGTTAACTACAAAACGAACATGACAGCCAAGCGAAGTTGAAAATTTTAAAAAGACCTTTCTCGCGATTTAATGTTCCAAACGCACTGAAATCTGGTACAGCAAATATTTATACACATTGTAATGCACTGGTATCTAATTTAGTTCAATTGTTTACATAACCTCAAGATGGCGGATGTGCGAATTTTAAAATTAAGTTTTTATTTCTTGTGATGTAGTCATGCGATCGAATTGAAAGTTTGAATGTTGAACCTACGTAATAATTTTCCTTTAATGGTACATGACTCTATGGCCTATACATTTAACAATTCAACATGGCGACCATCCAAAATATTTAGTCGGCTCTGAATATCTACGAATCTATTATAGCAATCAAACTGAATTTCTTAATGTTCATAGGGGCTATGAACTTAAGTTCACCTATAGGACTTTAAATAACTTGGTGTTCACAAATCCAACATGGAGGCGACGCGAAATATAAAAATTCACATGGACGTTTCTCGCAATTTAACCAACCGAGTGTAGTGAAACTTGGAACAGTAAATCCTTATACGAATGGTAATCCACTGGCATCTAATTTATTTCAATTGTTTCCATAACCTCAAGATGGCAGCTGTGCGAAATTTTAAAATCTCCTTGTTACTTCTTGTGTCCTAATTATGCGATTGTAGTTTGAATACTACACGTACACAATAATCTGCATGTAACAGTACATAACTCTAGGACCTACATATATAAAATCCAACATGGCGACCATCCGAAATTTTTAGTCGGTTCTCAATATCTACGAATCTATTACAGCAATCAAACTGAAATTGTGTATGTTGCTAGAGGCAATCAACATAAGTAGGATATATGAAAATAGGCTGTATAGTTCTTCACGGAACTACTTGTCTCTTCATGTTATCTCCTGCCTTCTTCTCAAGGCCCTCAAAGAGGAAGGGTGTATGTAGCCCCACCAATTCTGGTGTACTCCTGATATTGCTACTCCCTCAGTGGCTCACGGCTGGTGAGTTCGGGAGTTGGCGTCCCCGGGGGATTCCTGAGCTGGGTCTGGTTTTCCCCCTTTCATCCATTACCTCTGGGGCGGACCCTCTCCTCTTTCACTTTCCTATCTTCATTTAAGGCTCTCCTTCCTTCCAAGTCCCTCAATCCGCATTCTTCGAGGGTTGAGGGCATTTCTTTTCATGTCCTTTATTTGCCGTATTCTCCTTTTGTTTTCCATTTCTATTTCTAGTATATCAGTTAGTAGCTAGTTTTAGTTGTAGTTCACATTTCATTATCATCTTCACGATCACCCATACCATTAGGGTCCGATAACCTAGATGGTAGGCCCCTTAAAACGACAATTATCATCATCATCATCATCATCATCAATCATCATCCGATCCTTTACACTTAGGCTATTCAGTCTACAAGTATGGGTTATGATATTTACAATATATACCTTTATTTAATTGCAGTAGTAATTTAACTAGCTCAACTATTTAATACTGTATATGTGATTTTTTGTTGAAGTACTGATATTGGTCTTTAATAGTTGAAGAAATGCAGAATACAGTAACATACACAATACTAGGATGTTCTAGGCTTGGCAACAAACATATGTTACATTGGCCTGACAAACACAGGCAGTTTGGGGTTAGCCTATGCCGTGTGAAATAATAACAAAAAATTAAAAAGCGTATACGTTTCGTGAGGAACTTTACCTCCTTTTTCAAGAGAAGAAAAAAAAAGAATATTAATGTTAAAAATGTTAATTTCCAACATAGATTGACCGGGTTTCTCTCATTAAAACTAGATTTTTCAGGTGAATTTAAAACAGAAAGCATCCGAATACAGTTGGTGCAGCACACAGTTACGGTTTGTCAAGTGAAGGAAATATTGGTAGATATGAGTTATACGGTGCTAGATGGATATGTCACTGTGTGATAACATGGTGACATCGCATCACGCCCTGCCTGTCCGATTTCAACAAACTAGGGGCAGTTTCCTCAGCGTGGCGTGGACATGGAGTGCACTGTTTAATTTATGACCATGGCTTTAAAAATCCACTCATCAGATCTCCAGCACTGAGTACAATTTGTCTGCGCTAGTTTATAGACCCAACCCCGACGATAAGGCATGAGGCTCTGATGAATTCATAGCGGCCATAACACTTTTCACACAGATGTACCCCTCATCAAAGCGTCGTACCCACTCAACCTCCTCCTCCCCCTCCCCCATATTTTCCGCCATAAAAACAACATATAAAAATGGCGTACGAGTTTTATCTGCAAGTGAAATGAGACTATCTGTTAGACAGGATATAAAAAGAAATAAACTGCGTGTATGCAGGTGAAACTCTATAATTTGAGACAATTCATACTACCTGCTTCATTGTGGGATATAGAATGGTGTTGTTGCAGCATCATAGTCATGTACTTTAACTCCGTGCACTTAAGTGTGTGTGAGTGTGTCACTGTTTATTCTCTTTGATTATTTTTTAGGTTAGGTTCATGACTACTCTTCGCTGGTGAGCTATTGTACTTCAGGCCTTAGCGCTGATCATAGAGATTCCTTGCAGTAGTTCATCAGTAAAGGAGAACAGGGCCATGTATTATTTAATTTTAGATCTCCATGCAATTTGGAAGTTCTATTTATGATGTTGTTTTGTTTCTTTTTGGTTATTCTTGGACTTAGATAGGGTATTGTTTTGAGTGATAGTTCTGAGTTGAAAATTAGATTATTGGGCTTCTTGGTTAGATATTAATGAGGAATGAAAAGTATCTGTCGAAATTTTCTATGGAGATTGTAGAAAATATGAGGGAAGAAGAGATATGGTTAGGAAGGTTTGGTTATGTTTAATGATGGTCTGGTGTTGTCTTTAGGATTGATATGGTTTCTTTTTATGAGAATAAGTGGAGAAAGGCTTTGAGGAAAGTGTTTTGATGAAGGGCTTTGAATGGTGCTAGAAAAAATTGCATTGGAGGCAAGTAGAGTAAGGTGAAAGATATAAATTGCTTGATTGTATCAGGTTAGAAGGAGGTGTGTCCAAGCCAGAGAGAGTTGTGTTTTGTAAGAGAAAAGTTTCCCTCATTGTGAATTAACAACTACGACCCCAGATTAGCCATACTACTTATTTAGATGTTACAAGTGTTTCGAATCTTGAACTGATTGAAGCCATTTTTCATTTTTGCCTAATTCTATTGAAAAACGCTTTGCAGTCGGTCAACACATTGTATTATTAATTCGATTTTGAAATTAAATGGTGGTGCCTTTTTCTAATTTAATAATTCCATTGTTGTCCACGAAATATTGTGTTTTGATTATCTACTCCGCTTTTTTCATAACTACTGTAACATTACCTTCATCTGCTTTTGTGATAATTAGGTATTTTTCGCTTATTTTCTATTTTAATGACTTGACCAGATTCTCTTGTGTAATGCTGATTTTATTGTTACTGTTGCTTCCTCGCTGTACTAACTTCCTGACTTCGGTGGTGGCTATAACTTTTGTTGTGCCCCTTTCTTGTTCTGGTAATTCATTGCAGGCTATCTCAATGTCCACTATCAATTGTTTAATGTTATGGTTAGTGTGCCTATCCATGCAATTATACTTTACCTAACAAATTCATTTCTTAGAACCTTCCACTAATTACACCTGTGTGAAGCTAAATTGTATAGGTTAGGAATGTAAACAACGCTCTTAGGTTTCTACGTTCGTTGCCAAGAGCCGACTGCGGTGGCGTCTAGTAGCTAAGTTCTTAACTAGGCCTAGTAGTCGATGACGGTGGCGTTTGGCGGCAAAAGTAGGAACTATTTGAAAAATTCAAAGTTGCAGTCCTTACTTGAATTAAAAAACAGATACACACACTAATACAGCCATCACAATTAACACCGGTTATCAGACAGATTCTACACACACCCAAAGTACACGGGGCTACATGACTGCGTTGTCACAACCCCTAAACTGAGGAACCAACCAACCAACTTCCTTTGTGAAAAAAACATTTGTTCTATTATTCACCCTATTGTGAAAATCGATTTTGCTATTGTGTTGTTCATTAACCTTATTATTTTGATTGTTTCCCAATTCTCTAATTTATTTTATAATGAATCCTGCTTTCTAATTGACGCCTGTTTACCAGCTCTTGATGGATGCAGTATTTTTGCATTTGTCTATTGGCACAGGCTAGAGTAAAATGTGGCTATTCACCAATATCTCACTCCTATTCATGGCAGTGATTATATGGAAGCTACTGAGGTATGAGTGGTGCTGAGTAAGGACCTTCAGGGCACAACTGTGGATGCTGTGAAAGGTTCTACTCGTAGGGTTGGTACTGCTGTACCGACTCAGTGAGGGAAGCAATGGCAAAATACTTCACTCCTCACCTTGCTAAGTACGCCTCATTATAGTGCTCCCTTTGTTTTTTGTGGGTTTGAGCCCACATAACCGATAGTGGCACTTTTTGAGGATCCAACCAGCCTTCGGAATGACTACCTAACAGACAGACTTTCTAATGGCTAAATTTGTGTTGACCGACTTGAACGCTTTCTTTACTAATGTTTGGAATCTGTCTGATAACTTGTGTATTACTAATTTAGTTTATGATTTGGAAGGAGGTGGCCGTGGCCTTACGATAAGAACCATTCCAGCATTTGCTTGGATTAGAAGTGGGGAAACCCCGGAAAAATAGGTTAGTTGAATTGGGAAAAGAATCCATCTGTTCTCAGTTTTACCTCGCGAGGTTGACCGAATGAAATGAGTGAACGAATGGAGTGAGGCGATGAAAGTAAGTTGGATGATTTAGCAGAACAATGCTTACTACATTTTTCATATTATTATTAACATTCTAAATATGAGTCGTCCAGTTGCAAAACTCGTTTAATCCACTTGTGAATAAGGATCATGTCATAAAATTATTTATTTAATTAGTTTATTTTATTTTGTTTTATTTTATTTTGTTTTATTTTGTTTTAAAATTTTATATTTAATTTATAGTTTTGTTTTTTGTTTTGTTTTATTTTACTTTGTTTTTATTTTGTTTTGTTTTGTCTATTTAGTTTTATTCTGTTATGTTTTATTTTGATTTTGTTTTGTTTATTTTATTTTTTTATTTTGTTTTATTTTATTTTTCCAGAAAACAAACATAAAACCAAAAACAAACAAAAAGAAAAATTCAAAAACAAAAGCAAAAGCAGAAAACAAAACCAAGAAATACAAAGCAAAAAGCAAAATTCAAAAAAGCAAAAGCAGAAAACAAACACAAAACCAAAACCAAGAAACAAAAGCAAAAAGTAAAATCCAAAAGCAAACACAAAACCAAAAATCAAAAACACAAAGCAAAAAGAAAAATGTAGAAAACAACAAACACAAAAGACACGTGAGGCCAAGTCCAGAGAAACGTTTCTCATGAAAATGATTCTTATTCACAAGTGGATTAAACGAGTTTTGCAACTGGACGACTCATATTTAAGTAATGCATATTATATTATTGTAAAACATGTAAAACAATGTAGATGCAATTTATATCATTGAAGCATAATTTATGTATGTGGGACTTGCCCTCTTTCACTAGACCTTTCAAATTTCCATGGTAAATAAATACATAAATAATAATTATAACAATAAATAATAATAATCCTATTCCAACCCTCAGACCAGAAACCAATTTCATGCAAGAGCCGGGAATCGAATTTGGACCTCAATGGTGACATCAAAGAATGCTAACCACTGTGCCACGAGTGGTGATATAACGATAGAAGAATATTCAGGGTGTGTTCTATCTTAGTTTGGTAGCTAGCATTTTTGGCTGGCACTTCAAAGGTTCCGGTTTCGATTTCCGACTCTGGCAGTCTCATTACGGTCAACGGGAACTTACCATTGTGTCTGGCATGGAGAGGGGTGGAAAGGATGTGGCACTCTACCACACTTATAATACTGTAAATCATGCTCAGAATATCTGGTTAGTGATTCCTTAAAATATTCAAAGTTTCTAGATTGGACTTGTACTAATGGGACCTCACTTGCCTGCGAGTGCGGGGTCAGTTAGGGAGCGAGGGGAAGGGGTTTCCATACACATAATAGTACATTATGCAACCAGCCTATAATGGCAATAATTAAGATACGAGTAAGTTTATAAAACGATCGTAGCGAGTTTTATAATTTCCGTACGAGTGTCTTAATTACCATTATAGGCGAGTTGCATACGACTGTTTATGTTCGACAATAATTATAACTTTATTATATGTTTTAACATAAATATTCATAAATATCTGTGGGATTCAGTAACTTCAGTTAGTGAACAGAGCGCGCTGGGTGGTTTGCTGACTGAAAAGAGCGCATGGGTGGGTCAAAGAATTTCGAAAACAGAGACAATTTACTTTGCTTGGCAATGCTATTGTTTACAGCCTTGTGCCGATCAGAACTAGCATTCATTAATATTGTCACCGAAATCGTTTGAAAGCAACGCGCTGTGTGGAAATTGGAGTTGGGCATATTAAGGTACAGTGCTATTTCTTGTCTCATATTCGCCAGTTTATTTACGCGAGCATATGGGACGGTGCACTTTCCATGTCGGTAATTTATATGGAAGGATGCTGTGTTGCTAACTTCTGGATGTAGATTCATAAATTTCTTGCGTATCATAGTATTTCCTTGTTATCAAGGTTCGTGCTGATTTAGTCTTTGCGTTTGGGATTGTAACTACAATGGTTGATCCGATATCCAATTTGAACTTTCAAATCATGTAATTCATGTCCGACATGTTGGATTTTGAGCGCATGCGCGAAGCTATCCTTACCTAATTGGTCAATGAATGAGCTCTGATTGGCTGGAGAAACTGTATCATAATGAAGAATAGTACTATAATGACCCTCATTATGATACAGTTTTCTGACTTATAATATTTATATTTTGACATCGTCGAACATAAACTTCCTTCCGTATCCATGGCAACCTGGTTACTACTCGGCAAAACATGTCGGTCCGTTGCGCACTCAGTAGGACAAGTAGGAAGTTATGGCACAATGTTATTGGGAAGGCAGATATCGCTAATTCTCAGCCAGACAACGTGACGACACGTTCTTGGTGGCTACATTCCTTTGCATAACAATTAAGTGAGCTCAGTACATCCCTTGTGAATATGACACAATGGTCATCTGCATGGTAATATAGTGCCCCTAGGAGCTCACTACTTATCAGAGAAAGTGATGGCCACTGATCTCCAAGCTTAGACTGACATTTATTATACCACTTGTGCCGTAGTGCCCCTGGTGGAATACTAACCTTCGAATTGCTAAATTGGCAATACTGACACATAGAGAACTTGTCTATTTCAGAGTACCTCTGGAACATGCACATACAAAGTGGAACTTGACTGGTTCACATTCGAGTATATAATTAAGAATTTTAATAAGAGGATAGTCTTATTCATTTCATAAACAAACAACAGTTCTGACAAGTGAAATATCACCTTACACCTGTAGATTAGATTTAAGGGCCCTGCATCAGTCAAGCCCAGGCAACATGAGTAGATCATCTCCGATAGATGCACGTAAATATAGTCGGTGTTCATCAAACCATACAATTGATATCCTAACTGTGGGACTTGTGTAAACAATTGGTCGCCCAACTGCGGAGGGCACCAATGGTTTATTACAGATGACAGGCAACAGTGAGGTGATCTTAGATCTTAGAGTAAAGAGTTCTTTCAGTGTTTTTATTTTGTAGTTTGAATATTATTTACATGTATTTCGAAATAAAATGGTGTTCTTTATTAAAATGATATTAGGATTTTTCCAAAAGAATACATCAACTAGAATGCAAGTACATTTTAAAATTTCCGTTTATCGAATTCTAGCGTTTACCTCAGGCTCCAGAAAGAATAACTCATCTTATCCCTTTAACTGGCCGAGTTTTGGAGCGTCTGGACCCAAGTTGCCTCTGACTGGTTTTCATTAGGGTAATATTAGACAAAGATTTGAGAAAAAGAAGTGATAGCTGGTCACCAGAAAAGTCAGTGTATAACAATTTATAATTTGTGTCCATAATGAATGCATTTACAAGTCATAAATCTACAATCATGAGACTGTCATAATACTCATTGTTCTTAGCTGTCACCCCGAAAGTCTGGTTTCGGTTACTCTGCCAAGAAATGTTAATTCTGTTGTGAGTGCTATACTTATAGTTAGGCTTGCCATATTTTTGGTAAGTGAAACCGGGACACATTAATATGGGATGGCCTTACCGGGGAGTCTGGGGGGTATTGAGCGGGGAGTCCGGATATTTTTTTGAAAATTAGAAGTAAAATGGAGAGTGTTAAGCCTTTTTTAAGTCTCGCAAGTGACGGAAGGGGGGAATCTGACACCCTAAATTGTTAGTTCTGCACACCTTAAAAAAAAAAGGAATTTTTGCTACATAAAAATATATAATTTTTCCTTTTTAATGATAATTTTTTCTGGTCTACCATCTATAACGAAGTGTTATTAAAATACAACTTAAAATACTTCATAAAATAATTAAACAATTAGGCCCACTAAGTCTTATTATTTTTTGAAAAACTACAACTTTTTGTCTAACTACAAAAACAATTACAAAAAAAGAAAAGATGTTGATGGTTGAAAAGCAACCGATTCATAAAAGATCTTAAACACATAAATGCATTATTTTTACGTCTTACAGCCGTTTTCCGGGACATTGATAAAACCGGGCGGGACACCGGGACAATAGAAAAATACCGGGACTGTCCCGGTCAAACCGGGACGTATGGCAAGCCTACTTATAGTACATGTTATAGTGCATGTCTAACTGAACATCTATTTCTCGTTTCAGCCCTCTGTCAATTTACCCGCCATGCTCCCTAACATTCCCGTATTAAAAATACCATGACTGTTTTGTGGAGTTCTCCATGCTGTCCTAATGCGAGGGGCTGTGATATAAATCAGCAGTGCTGTAGATCACCAACATGGCACCAATTCATCATAACTCTTTTTATTCTAAAGCTGGCTTTTAAAGCAGCAATGGCGTGTAAAGTAGATCGTCAACGCTTCCCTCCGAAGTTTATTGGCGCACTCGGTTTAACTCTGGCCTGGCTGTATTGTTCACGGTGCGGTAGTGACGTCAATCTAATGATGTTTCCTTATGTAAAGGAAGTACTGATGATGACAATTGTTTGGATTCAACTAACCAGTGTTGATATTTTGAGGTAAAATCTCCAAGGTGATCTACTCTCAATAATTGTAACTCAGTGACGTTAGAAAGACCTAGAATCTCCTAAAGAGCATTAACAGAACTAGAGGTTCGTATATATTCTCGTTTTGACTCATTGCGAGTTATGTGGTAATGTATATGAATGATGAATATGACTTATGTCACGGCCTCACAAGTCATTCGATCCTTGCAAAGTCCTTGAAAGAGATTTTGCCATCCACGAAGACCTGCAAGGTTTGGCTACTCAAGGTGATATACAAAGCAATATCCTTGCTTTTATGAGTGGCTGAAACAATTGCACATGTATACTTGATGATATATGAATCGCTGCCCAATGGTCATAAGCAGGGCATTTTTTATTGAACGCCCGAAGGCTCCCAACAAGTTTAATTTCAAGTAGTTCCAACTTTGGCTAATAGATGTCACTGTCACTAATACTAGCGGCGAACGTTGGAATTTGATAGAGCATTTCCTAACCGGCCAAATATAACCTGCAAATTTTGTCACACACCACAAATTGCAGTGATAGGTTCTTTTACGAGGCATGAATCTGTGGCATGGGCCCGTTGGCTTTACTTCCCCTCCGAAGGAAGGCTCTTAAAAACCCGATGACTTTGGCTGGGTTTGAACCCGCCATCTTGGGCATAGCAGTTCAGCATGCTACCGACTACGCCACCGTAGCCGCTACATCTATATTTACGTTCCTAAATGCTTCCCCAATAATCTGTAGAGTATACGGTCTACACAAACCTACTATCTCGTATCACATGAAGAATGTCATTTGAAGGACAACGAAGTCATCATGGTCAGACCTCTTACGATGCGCTAGTCACCCAGCGACGTCAACTCCTCCAAAGACATGTACCAGGCTTCCTAGCAGACCACATGCCATTATTATTTACTTGTTTATTTATTTTCAACTGTCTCGCAAGTTCTCTCTCTCCTTCCTATTTCGCCTTTCAGCCAGTACTTCGTCTTCCTTTGACTTGCTCTTGCACGTTCTTCTGCTGAGAATACTCTGTTCTTTCTTCTTTTCTCGTCCAACAGGTCATTCACTATCGCAACGTTCTTTCTGAACATTTCTGTGTTTGCCATTTCTCTATCTTAATCCCACATTTTTCTGATTCTCATTCACCCATGGAATATGCATCTTCATGTTTTCCTGAAAGCTGAAAATCCTGTTGGCGAGCCTTTCTAAATTTTTCTTTTTCTGGGCCGTCATTGAAGTAAATTTTTATAAGTAAAAAAAAGAAATACCATGAAATTTATCACCAGTCCCCTGAATTAATACTTTTTTTAGTCAATTTACCCTCTAGGTTGGTGGTTCCCACGGACTCAGCGAGGGAACTCACCACTACCGCCTCTATGGGCAGTGTCCTGGAGCTTGGAACATCTGGTCGGGATGGATACAACTGGGGAGGTGTGATCAGCACTTCGCCCAGGCGGCCTCACCTGCAAAGCGAACAGGGGCCTCATGAGGGATGGGAAGGGATGGAAGATTGGGATGGAAAGGCGAGGAAGAGGGAAGGAGGCGGCCGTGGCCTTACAGTAGGTACCATCCCGGCATTTGCCCGAAGACGAAGTGAGAAACCACGGAAAACCACTTCGGGGATGGCTGAGGTGGGAATCGAACCCCCTCTACTCATTTGGACCACCCGAGGATGAGTAGACCCCGTTCCAGTCCTCATACCACTTTTCAAATTTCGTGGCAGAGCCGGAAATCGAACCCAGGACCTCCGGGGCGGCAGCTAACCATGCTGACCGCTACGCTACGGAGGCGACTTCTGAATTAATACATATCATCATAATTGTTGTACACAACATTTATCATTAAAATAGCTCAAAGTTGATTGTATTTGTTGGGAACATTTCTGAAATATTTTAACTTTTTAACACTTCAAACTAAGAAAGACATTAAAATTGCCATTGTTAATGAATATAAATGCTGAATCTACCATAAACATTTCAGACAGATTAAAAAAACTCGAAAAGTATATACGCATCGTGAGAACATATATTTTTTCAGGAACAGTGTGTTATTTTATAGTTACCCCCATCTAATCTAATTCGGCAAAAATGTGTTGAACGACTGAAAAGTATAAATTGATGGATTACCTAGTCAACACTTAAGAATGACATCTAATATTCCAATAGCTTCTGTATATCCTAAATTCATTTCTATGACGTTTATTGTTAATGTACCATCAATTTTCGCTAAGTTCATGCGACCAAAAAAAAAACTCAAGCTACTGAATCAGAAGGAGTTACAAGGTGCGATATGTGCTAAAATCTTTCAAATCGTCTCAATAGTACAGGAAAAATCTTGCATTTCTTGAAAAGTCAACAGAAATATATTTATTTGTTTATAAAGTGTGTTTAAACAAACAAACAAGATGATAGCCCCTGCAGAACTGTGTTGCGTGCAGTCCGCATAACACTACAGCCGGGTGGATAGTCTGTATACATGGGGCGCGTACAACCCATTGTGCATTGAAAAGAATATTTGAACAGAATAGGGATGTAGCCTGAGAAAGTTCGCGCCAGATAGCGCTCGTGTAGTACTGGGTAAGCGCAAAGCGATCGTCCTATGTTTCCCCACAGTCAGCTGCGAGGAATGTCTAGATTGTGACCGAGTTTTCTAAGCTAAAGTAAATTATATCTTCTCTAATTTTACTCCAAGACTATATTAATTAATTCTATAGGTATATCCTCTAATATATTATGAACGATTTTCAGCGTTTAAGCGTTAAACAGCTGCAAAATGAGCTACGGACTAAGGGTGCTAACACTAGTGGGAGGAAGGAAGAATTAATAGGCTACAGCGGTAATAACAAAATTCTAACACGCTTTATTATTCAAGTAATGAATAGGAGTCAGAATGCTTGAGTATTGTAGGCCTATATTGATAAATTTATCTCCATAAGGCTTAAATCATAAATAGAGATTTCCCGGTCAATGCATGTGAGTTTTTCAAAGTGAAATGCCATGCCCTGTTGTTCGGATTCCACGTAAAGAGGAGGTCCCGTGGCTCATGATCTTTAGATTAACGGTCACGTAAAACTACAATGTTCCTTTTATAAATAGAGATTTAAATATTCACTTGCTCCCCTTACTTCGATTCATGTCTTTTTTTTTTTTTTTTTTATTGATAGCTTACTGTCATGTTTTAAGGTAAACATAATCAAAGAAAGTTGATACCGGTATTATATACCTCAAAATGCATCGCAACGTTTGGTTCTTATGTAATTTCGTCAATTTCTTAATACGAATCGTTTCCGTGCTCCTTGGAAACGACTTATTTAAAAAGTTTGAGAATCCCTGCTTTAGGGCCACGAACTGTTTTCATTCATCTGGCTAACTTATGTCTCAAGAATGTAGAAGTCAGTCGCTACCGGTACTACATTCTCCGTCGAGCAGATGGAAGTTGACGATTAATTCTGATTTCAAGAAACCAACCATAATACGTTTTTGGCTGCTAATGTTGTGACATTTGTTCTTGAAGTATTTGTCTGAGTATTGATGCCTTTGAAAATGTGAGTCACAAATGTTACATTCACTTCTTCCTGTATATTGATGATTTCTTCCCGTACCGTACTTCAATGGAGATAATTTATGCAGATCCGATATTGTAGGCTTATCGTGGTAAACCAGCAATTTTCTTGTGTGCGGCCTCTTCCTTATTTTGGCTGTGTTCGTGGTCCACGGAAAAAGCGTTGGAACAGTGCCCGGTTTTAATCTTGCTCTCTCACCTTCAAATACAAACGCATAAATTCAGTGGTTATTATCGAAATGTCTAATCAGTTTAAAGATAGGAATTATTTCCCTTTGTAAATCACGCTTGCCCAACACAGTTTTCGTGAAGTCATCGAGTTGAAAATGATGGGAACACACTTTAATATGTTCGGTCAGATTTTCTTCATCGAAATGTTTCCTTCTAATAGCATGTGACCATTTCTTCCTCATTTCTTTATTTTGTGAAAATTGGTGACACGAAAACGGGCTGCCCTGATTTTTGCAAAGAGGAACACTGCAATAGCTCGGCATAGTCACGAAAATAGCAATTTAAACAACTTAAATTCGTGGATATTAGCGGCAAGTGAACACAGGATACAAATGAAGAGCGCCGTTCGCTTACCCAGTACAACAGCAGTGCGCTCTATCGGTGCTAGTTCTATACATCCCTATTACCCGCAACAGTGACGAATTGCACTCTGATTTCATAAATATCGATAATTTGTTTAAAAAGTGCGTTTAAAGAAATAAACATATTTATAGAAGCCCGCATAACAGTAAAGCCGGGCGAGTGGTTTATGTACAAGCGAGATTTCACGCACAGGTCCCCTAGTTGTCTTTATTGTTGTTAAGTTTAGCTTTATCGCTTGGGAAGCGTTTTCAAGAATCCTCGAGACTGAACTGAATAGTTCTTACCTGCTTAGCTTATAAGAATAGAAGGTCTTGTGCGCTATGTATGGAAGGTTTGAGTGAACACCACGCTGATTATCGAGCTGTATTCATGAACAATACATACCAGACCTGAATTCATCTCTCAATCACTGGCCAGGTTATAGATTTATATGGTCTCCATCAGGACTGGCTTAACAACCTGTCAAACCAGAGCATTCATTTCATAATTTACCGTATAATAACCCGCACTTATAAAGATCGCGTCCTCGCCAATGATCGAGAAGTAGTGGACATCTTACTGAACTTAGGATTTATTCCCAGACTTCGTTATACATACTGTTGACTGCATTCGATCCACAACCATGAGATCATGGTGGGGATGTTATTATTATTAATAATAATAATCATAATAATAAACATTGTTGTTAATTCATTTTAGGGCCTTGGGGCACCTCGGTCATCTCTCTCTGATAACCTGTATTTCTGTTTTGCAATAGTAGTGTGTATAGATGTTTAAGGACAGTGATGGAGTAGGTGCCCCGGGACTTGAAGTAAGGTACTGCTCGGGTCCAAGCTCTGTGAATTTGCGGGGTGAGGGGAAGGGGCAGGGAAGGGTCAGGCGAGAAGAGAAGGGTTTGTCAACAGCTCGCCTTGTTATCTGGTATTCCTTTCTCTTCCAATACTGCTAACATAGGGCTGTTGCTCAACCCACTATGGTGTTGCGAATGAGTGAGTGAGTCACCGAACAATGTATTTGGTTCTGTTATTATGCATGGACCGGGAATCCTCATTACTCGTCACCATCACTTCTCATAGTCCGCGATCCACATTCATCTCAGGTTCACGCAGCTTGGACCCGAGCAGTACTATACCAGCATTCGTCTGAAAGGAGTGTAATAAAATTAATATAAATAATAATAATAACCATCCATTACCTGTAAAGCAACATTACAAAATTACAGCACTGTAATCAAACCCGAGGAACTACATGCCTCTAAATCGCTGGGGACAGATCACTAATTAAAGATATAGGCCCAAAAACAAGAATGAAGAATCTTGAGGAATATTTTGACCCTGTTTGTATTGAGAGTATTGGGATGAAAAGGAAATCCCAGGATCTTTATCAGCACTCAGAGAAAATCTTGGACACATTCAGGAAATGACATTTGTCATTTTTTGGGCATATTCTAAGAATAAGGGATCACAGGCGTATTAAAAGAGTTCTAAATCTCCTTCTGTCAATGAAAGCTAAGGACAACTTACTGTCTGCTTGAAAATGACGAGGACATTCGGAGGACACACGTCTCAAGTAATTGTGGTAGTAGGACTAAATTCAGGGAACTTGATGACAATCATCAATATTCAGACCACCTAAATGTTACATCCAACAAAACCGGGACAGAGGAGCGCTGAAAGAGCCATAGTGAATAGATAAAGAGACTTTGGGAGGACGAGAAAACAAGATCAACTAGATAGGTTCAATCGCGCTTTTAAGACGGGCGCAGCGATGTAACAATAATAATAATAATAATTTCGTAATCGCTTATCTTCCCAGCTCGGCTTAACCCAAGCACTATGCGAGTGATCATTCCTCTACTGTCCCAAGGATGGTGTCTTGGAGCTGATCGCCCGTGTGACAGGTAACTTGGGTCTAATTACGTAAGTGTCAGGGATGGGATTTTGGAAGTAAGTCGGCCGTGAACCTTTGAAGGGTACCATTCCAGTATTTGCCTGGTGGTGAAAATGGAAAACTATAGAAATCATATTCAGGACGTGGGGTTAGAATCCACGCTCTCCTAATGCCAGCGAGGCACGAGTTTCCGCGTTGGTGCTCTCGGCCACCGTCCCCGGTGGCCGGTACTACTACTACTAATAATAATAATTGACTACTACTACTACTAATAATAATAATAATAATAATAATATTAATATAAAAATATACGATCCTTACAGTAGTCGCATATGATGTTTAACATGTTATCCTACTATGAAATTGAGATGAAATGTATGTGAAGTCATCTGACATGTTATCCTACTCGTATACTACACAGCTTGGACATTCTTAAAATGTTAATTTACGCTCCGTTTTCACCCTGGTACTATGATGAATGTAAAGATTGAATTGGAGATAATTATGCTACTGTCACAATTGTTTGTACAAACATAACATATTATACTGTAAATTAAGAGGAGGAATGAAACCATAGTCTCTAGCCTATCTGTAGACTACTAGAAATAATATTCAATACAATCAAATTTCCCAACTCCTGCTTGGTGTAAACTATTGTAATTAAAATTAGATAAATTGTAATTTCATGTAATATATAACCCCTGGTACCACAGCCCGTGAAGGGCCTAGGCCTACCAAGCGACCGCTGCCCAGCCATTTGGCCTTCAGGTATTGGGGTGACGTGTGATCAGCGCATCGGGTCCCCTCGGCCGTTAATCTTGATTTTCGTGATCGGGGCGCTGCCTCATTGTCAGACAGCTACTCAATTGTCCTCGCGAGGCTGAGTGCACCCCATTCCAGCCCTCACGCCAGTTTCTAAAATCCCTGACGGAGCCGGGAATAGAACCCGGGGACTCCGGGTGAGAGGCAGGCGCGCTACCCCATCACCACGGGGCCTGCGTAATTTCATGTAGATTCTGATAAAATGACGCATAATGTTATGATATGGTACATCGTTTAAATCGATAATCCGGTAGCAAAAATAATTGCCGAGACTGGGGTTCGAACCTGAGACTTTATGATTCGCAGACCAAGTTGTTATCCACGCAGCCATTAACACCACAGACATTTGGAGTACAAGACAGGTACTCATTTTCACGTACCGGTTATAATATGGAAGTAGTTTTTAATGCTCCATTAATATTTTGCTTTTTTTTTTCTTTCTTTCGATAATGTTCCTGCGTCGAATTGAGTTTTAAATTAGTTATGAATACGCCTATTTGACAGTAAAGTGAATTCCTATAGTTGTCTATGAAAGGCTAGCCCAGTTCCCGTATAAAATCATCGATATATATTACATTTATCACTGCATTACCGCAATGTGGGTTAATATCTGAATAGCCATTGTGCAGAAACATAATACCGGCTTTGCCGACTAGTTACAATGTTTCATTATTAAAGCATATCATCATTTAAATACTGATACGAAGATTTTGAACAGGTGGAGTGTGTTTCAATCAGTTGACACCGGATTTCACATGAGCGTTTACCGTTCAGTATGAAAGTGTTGATCAAAGTTACTCGGGGAGTGGATGCCCATCACTTTTATCCAGAGATTGGAAAAGAGTCTCTTAATAAATCATAATTGTTTTCAGCAAATATGATATAATGAATATTTTACACCAAAGAACGACAACTTGAAGGTGATCAGCTGGCAGTGCGTCATACACACTTCCGTCCGATCCACTCCCGTCCCATTTTGAAAAATCACTCCTACAAAAATATCCAGCAACCGAGTTTAAAGATGTTACACGTCAAAAGATATGGAGACTATGTATTGGTTGTATGAAATAAATTGTACACGTTTCACTGCAGGTTTTGCAACCCTAGTTACCATCCTCTTCTCAGTTTTGCGTCACGATGCTGGGTGTACCCCATTCCAGCCCTCGTAGCTGCTCGTTCAAGAGAGGAAACAGATGAAAGTCGCTTGGAGCGAGGTCCGGGCTGTTGGGTGGATGGTCAATGATATCCTGGTGAAATCGCATCAACAAGGTAAGTGGTCTTCTGGGCTGCAACCCTTCGTAATAATACTGCAAAAAGTGGCTTGAACGAATATTTTCCAGTGCTGGAGATGTTGATGGGAGGTATCTTGGCTACCGATGGTAGTTTCCTTTCTTTTAACGGGGCAAGTTCCAACAACCTAATAACCCTCCATATAAATCTTAAAATATTATTTTTATGGTTATTGCATAGGAACAGTTATAATGTTGGTATAAGGAGTTACGAGTATGAAATTGTTATCCTATTTTTATACAGTGAGGACATTCTCTATAGAACGGGACCTCCCAATAGCCGTGCCGCGGACACTTCGCAATGACTCACCGACATATTTATAGCATGCACCAATTACAACAGCACGCCGTGAAGCCCTGGATGCTGTCATAGCATTTACCACTTACGCAGCTGGCAGGATACCTTAATTGTGATAAATAAGACTTGCTATGAAGTACTGGAGCCTACGTCGTATCACGTGAACATGGTTAGGTATACCGTAGAACAAAACATCGAATTCTCCTAGTGGAAACTTATCTTCCCAAGAAGAAGCTTGCAGTAAATTTGTTCGCAAGTTCCAGCGCCGTGTGGTTTTTACTTGTGGGGAACCTCAAACATAAGGTAAAATCCTCGTACTCCGGAGGCTCGCGAGAACGAAATAAATGTGCTGATATGAAATATCAGAGAAGATGACTTAAAGCGAGTGTACAAAAACTTCCTACTTTGGTGCAAAGTGTGTTTAGAAATTGAAGGACAGAATTTCCAGCAACTACTCTGAAATTCATGTAAGTAATTTTGATTATTAAATACGCCAAAATCGCCTCCGTAGCGTAGCGGTCAGCATGGTTAGCTGCCGCCCCGGAGGTCCTGGGTTCGATTCCCGGCTCTGCCACGAAATTTGAAAAGTGTTACGAGGACTGGAACGGGGTCTACTCAGTCTCTGGTGGCCCAAATGAGTAGAGGGTGTTCGATTCCCCCTCTTCCATCCTCGAAGTGGTTTTCCGTGGTTTCCCACTTCGTCATCGGGCAAATGCAGGGATGGTACCTTCTTCAAGGTCACGGCCGCCTCCTTCCCTCTTCCTTGCCTGTCCATCCTCACCATCCCTTGCCTTCCCTCATGAGGCCCCTGTTCGCTTTGCAGGTGAGGCCGCCTGGGCGAGGTGCCAATCCCACCTCACCAGTTGTATCCCATCCGTTTCGATGTTCCCAGCTCTAGGACACTGCCTGTAGAGGCGGTAGTGGTGAGTTCCCTCGCTGAGTCCGTGGGTTCCACCAACCTGGAGTGTAAACAACTAAAAAAAACGCCAAAGATGTAAATGAATTAAACTAGTTTGGCGCTACGCTGCTGCTAACACCAGTGCCTTGCCAACACGCGGCTAGCCATAGTGCCCCGGCCACCAAGCGGCATATGGGAGTCTCAATTCTATAGGGAGGCTCCTCACTGTATTTTAACCGAGGTGTCGTGGTGTAGTGGATTGCGTTCTTGGCTGTCGCTCCAGAGGTCCGGGTTCGATTTCCGAATCTATCAAGAAATTTTAAATATCATCTGAAGGCTGGATCGGGAAACACTAAGTATCATGAGGCAAAACTAAGAGAATTGGTTTGAGTTCCACCTGGATTGGTATTACATGCTATCCCCACTTCAACTTCAGGCAAATGCAGGGATAATGCCTAACTTAAGCCCATGGCTGTCTCCTTTCCAAACCTATCCCCAGTTTACAAATACACACACCAGTGCAGCCACCACAATAGCACACATTATCACAAAAATCCCACACCCAAAATACACGGGGCAATATGACCACGGTGTAGCAGCCCCTAAAATATGCAACAACAAAAAACCTAACTATCCAGTATATTAAATGTAAGTGCTGAACGAAACAAAGAGGATATAAAAACTAGGTTCGCTCAGGCAAGCAAAACATTTCTACAGAAAAAAAATCTGTTGACATCAAATATAGATTTAGGTACGGTATTAGAAAATCATTTTTGTAAGCCTTTGTGTGGAACGTGGCGCTCTATGGAAGTGAAACTTGGACTGTTGGCGCAGCAGAGAAGAGGAGAATAGAAGCGCTTGAAATATGATGTTACAAGAAAAGTATGATGATCAGATGAGTAGAAAGAGTAACAAATGAAAATGTTTCTGGCGACTGCTATTGAAGAGAAGAGGTAGGTTGATAGGACACATACTAAGACACCCAGGAATAGCAAACTTAGTGGGATGAGAGGGTTGAAGACAAGAACTGTATGGGTAGGCCATGGTTTGAATATGTTAAACCGATTGCCTCGGATGTAAGGTCTGGTAGCTATGTAGCGATGAAACTACGAGGGGTATTCAAATGAAAAGGTACGAAACGATACTGTGGGTACAATTATTTTATTCGTTATCCAAAAGTAATCACCACAGGCCTGTGCACAGGTGTCCCATTGCTTCACTAGCCGTAGGATTTCCTGTTCCTAGAGGTCTATTGGTTGTGACAGGAGCCAATCCTGTACGGTGTCCTTTAGTTCGTCGCCTGATTGGAAACGTTTTCCCTTGAGATGTTTTTTTAACGGACCATACAGATGGAAGTCACAGGGTGACAAGTCTGGGCTGTAGGGCGGAAGCTCAAATTGCTCCCACTTGAACGTGGCCAATACACCTTATGTGACCTTAGAGACGTGTGGGCGAGCGTTATCATGGAGCAGAATCACTCCCTTCTTGAGCAGTCCAGGCCGTTTGTTCTTGATGGACTTGCGTAGGCTATGGAGTGTCACACAATACACGTCACTGTTAATGGTTCGTGTCAAGGGAAAACGTTTCCAATGGGACGAAGAACTAAAGGACACCGTACAGGATTGGCTTCTGGCACAACCACAAGACTTCTCGGAGCAGGGAATCCTGAGGCTAGTGAAGCAATGGGACAGCTGTGCACAGGCCAGTGGTGATTACTTTTGAATAACGAATAAATTGTACCCATAGTATTATTTTGTACCTTTTCATTTGAACATCCCTCATATTAGCTCAGAACTGGGAAATCAAAGACTGAAGACTCAAACACACATATGGATAACGTAGGCTACTTAATTAATAGGGAAGTTTTGTGATGTGAAGGACGAGTAGAATATATACAGGGTGTCTTTTATGTACCTTTGGCGAATGATAGGTCGAGTAGGGGACGGGTATAGAAATAATTTGAGATACGGAACTTGGGGTCGGAGCGGCCTCCTTAACCCCTAAAATAAGGGTTGATTCAGGCCCTCCACCCTGTAATTTAGGCAACCAACCCAAGCCTCCATTACCTTTCTCAATCCTTTTGAAAGGCTAACGCTTTACCACGCAGCCAAACAACTGAGCCAAAATTCACCGATATCAATTGAATTACATACAAGGTCTTAGAAAATAATGATTTTGACTAAACGATTTCTTCAGCTGCCAGGGACTACCGGCCTTTCCCACCGCAACGTTATCCATTACGCCAGCGCCACATGGTGAGATGAATCTTGCCAAGAGTTTAAGGATTGAGAAGGTAATAGTGGCTTGGGTCGGTTGCCTAACTTACAGGGTGGAGGGCTTGAATCAACCCTTATTATAGGGGTTAAGGAGGCCGCTCCGACCCCAAGTTCCCTATCTCAAATTAGGCTACATCTATACCCGTCCCCTACAAGACCTATCATTCCCTAAAGCTACATAAAAGACACCTGTATACGTTCTTCACATAACTACAGGTAGGCCTACTTGTTGAATCACGAGGATCCCAAATTGACACATAGCCTACATAATTATTATTATATGTTCAGATTATACGGTCTGCTATTTTATTATTATTATTATTATTATTATTATTATTATTATTATTATTATTATTATTATTATATAATAATTTTTTTTTTACCAATATGAACGTTTATCAATATACTTCGTTACACAGTAAGTTACTCCATACAGATCTACGGGTAGCCTATGTAGCAACAAGAAATATAACTTAAAATTTAGAATCATAGTGAGATGTCTTACAAGAATGCTGGTATTATGGTGATTTGATCCCAATGTATTCAGAAGTAATAAAGAAGCGAACTTGTCATCTTGTCAATGAAAGAAGACTTGAGAAAATTGTTTTTGAAAGTTAAGTGAATTTGGAGAAGTTAAATAAGACATCTCAGTTTGTCGTTAATTTGCCAGTTAGCAGGCAGACCTAAAGCTGTCACATCGCACTCAAAGAAGCGCCCTGTTGTTGAACGCTGGATCAGGCCATAGTTGCGTGGGGGGGCCGCGCCTCACTTACAGCGGGCCATGGTTGCTAATGGCAACGGTAATTTGTTTTTTGTTCTTCTCAGTCATGACATTCCGAACCGAGGTCGCTCTCGTCTCCGAATACAATAGGAGAAGTCAACAAGCGGATTGAAATATGAACTGCACAGCGCTTGGTAGCGGCACGCGCTTCCCCGGTGGTCGACATACTATTTCACTCTCGGCCTGATTTGATATTACTATTTTATGCCCGTTGCTCACGGTAACATTTTCCTTCAAATTTATTCTACAATAATTTAATTTTATAAAATTTCTGTTGCTCACGGTCAAATTCAAGTTTTATAAAACCTTTGATAAAACTTTCCATAAAATAGGATATGTTCTATTCCGTAAAATTAATTTTACGACACGAACCAATCAGTGAAGCTGACAAGAAGATGATGCTGGCGCCACGTGGTGAGAAGATTGTGAAGCTCACATGTATCATTTTGAATAATCACATCAACTACCCATAGGTGACGTTCACCTAGTTGTTTTCTATTTGGATTCCTTGTGATCAAATTATTAACTTTTCAGTCGGTCAACGCGTATTAGATAAGAAGGGAAACATAGAACTCTACCTGGAAAATATTATGTGTTATTAAATGCACTAACTACACTACGGGGAGGGGTTTTCAGGGATGATTCCGGTAAGTTTCGTTCGTCAAGCGAGCGTCTTCAGGTTTATTATTAAAGCTTAGTAATTATGGCCACTACTTATTCAGGGAATTTTCTGATATATCCTGGAAAAATCAGGGAATTGTCAGGGAAATCTGTTAGTTGGTATTAGCCATCCTGATAAATAAATAGAACTCCAAATAACGCTCGACGACCTGAAGAATAAAACTGACGGGTTCAAAATTTTACAAGACTCGCATATTAGACTAGCAACCAAAATTAATAAAAAAAAGAGCTAAGGAAGGGGTGTTTTCTGCTGCAGACAAGAAGTTAACATCTGAGAGGATGAAAACCTATTGGCAAAATACAGTGAGTCCGGGAATGTTCTCCGCGGCGCCTGCATGCGTCTGCGAGAGCTAGCTACAGAAGTTACGTTGGCAGCACGGCTGCCGCTTGCATCATGTTAGCCTTTCACGAAATGATTGCCGGCGGTCGAGATGGCAACTATTCTTTGTTTACTTGTGTCACACGTCAGCCTGCTTCGTTGACAGGTACAGTAGGAGTAGGATATGACTCAGCTCAAGTAGCCTCTGTCATCGTTTAACTGTCCGTGGTGACACGAGCTCCTATGACGCGCAATGCTGCTTGACTTATGTGCAGAATTCATTCTGTCATCGCTGTGTTCCCTAATAACAAGCAAACAGTATACTTTGTACTCACCACAGCCATTCATAACAGATGCTGGAAGTGCTGATGACACATACGCTCGCTAATTGCAATACACACTGACGATTTCGACAGGCTACAGCCCACACGTGTGGGATTCACGCTGTCAGAGACATCGTGCTACCAACTAAACCGATGAGGCAACCACTCACAGCTGCACGTAACCACTGCGGAGAACATTCTCGGGCGCCCTGTAGAAGAACTAATTGGCTAAGGCTTTGTATAGTTCATGGTAGTGGTCCAATATATATATATTTATAAATTACGTTTTGTAAGTATTTTCTTCTATCTAAATTTCATTTTGTAAATATTGTCAATTCAAATTACAGTACAGTAAGTATGTAGTTAGTTTTAGTCGTAAGTATGTAGTTAGTTTGTTTATTAGATACAAGCTGTACCCGGCATGCGTTGCAATGCCAATCAAAGAAAGTGTTGGCGTTGAAATTCTGTTTCTTGAAGTGCTTTTGGATACACAACATGTTAACTGCCTCTAAGCTATCATAAAATGGATTTTCTAATTTAGAACCATTCGTGGGAGTGTGCACAACAACTTTCAAAAAGTTTCATCGCTGTCACTCATTTGTTGAATCTAATCGTACGCTACCTATTGTGAAATGGATTTACTAAGTCGAAACCCTTCCCTGACGTGTACACAATGACTCATCAATGATTCATCGCAATCGGATGAATGGTATATGCACGTATAGGGGTTTTTGTTTAAACGATTCGTGCGCTGTCACTCATTTGTTGAATCTACTCGTGCGCTACCTATTGAGAAATGTATTACTAAGTCGAAGCCCTTCCCTGGCGTGTACACAATAACTCATCAAGGTTTCATCGCAATCGAAGAATGTTATATGAACGCAATAGGGAATTTTGTTGAAACGCTTCGCGCGTCGTCACCCATTTGTTGCATCTACTCTTGCGCTACTTATTGTGAAATGGATTTACTAAGTCCCCTTCCCTGGCGGGTACAAAATAACTGATCAATGTTTCATCGCAATCGAATGAATAGTATATGAACGCATACCTGATTTTGTTTAAACGATTCGCACTCTGTCACTCATTTGTTGAATCTACTCGTGCGCTACCTACTGTAAAATGTATTTACTAAGTTAGAAACCGTCACGTAAGTGTCCACAACATCTCACCCAAGTTTCATCGCTATCGTCGTTCATTTGTCGAATCTACTCGTGTGCTACCTACTGTGAAATGTATTTACTAAGCCAGAAACCTTCCTTGGAGTGTCAACCATATTTCACGCAAGTTTCACCGCTAACGGCAGAATGGTATATGACCTTATACGGGACTTTGTTGAAACGCTTCGCGCGTCGTCCCTCATTTGTTGAATCAACTTGTGCGCTGCATATTGTATAGGGGATTTACTAAGCCAGAAATTTTCCATGACGTGTACACAACATCTCACCCAAGTTTCATAGGTACGGACGAATGGTACATGTATGCATACGGGACTTGGTTGAAACGCTTCGCGTGTCGTCGCTCATTTGTTGATTCTACTCTTGCGCTACATATTGCAATATGGATGTACTCAGCCAGAAACCTTCCCTGGAGTGTACACAACATCTCACCCAAGTTTCATCGCAATCGGATGAATGGTATGTGAACGTATACGGGACGTTGTCGAAACGCTTCGCGCGTAGTCACTCATTTGTTGAACATTAACGTGCGCTTCGTATTGTAAAATGGATTTACTTAGCCAGAAACCTTTCCTGGAGTGTACACAACAATTCACCAAACATTTATCACTATCAGACGAATGGTATATGACTTTATACAGGACTTTGTTGAAACGTTTCGCGTGTCATCGCTCATTTGTTGAATCTACTGGTGCGCTACCTATTGTAAAATGTATGTACTAAGCCAGAAACCTTCCCTGGAGTGTACACAGCATCTCACCCAAGTTTCATCGCTATCGGATGAATGGTATATGAAATTAAATGGGACTTTGTTGAAACGCTTCGCGCGCCGTTGCTCATTTGTTGATTCTACTCGTGCTCTACCTATTTTTAAAGGGATTTACTAAGCTAGAAACCTTCCCTGGAGTGCACACAAAATCTCAGCCTAGTTTCATCGCTATCGGACGAATGGTATATGAACGCAAACGTGACTTTGTTGAAATGCTTCGCGCGTCGTAGCTCATTTGTTGAATCTAATCGTGCGCTGCCTATTGTAAAGTGGATGTACTAAGCCAGAAAATTTCCCTGCAGTGTACACAACATTTTACGCAAGTTTCATAGCTATCGGACGAATGGTATATGAATGCATACGGGACTTTGTTGAAATGCTTCGCGCATCGTCGCTCATTTGTTGAATCTACGCGTGCGCTACCTATTGTAAAATGGATTTACTAAGTCAGAAACCTTCCTTGGAGTGTAGCCTACTCAACATCTCACCCAAGTTTCATCGCAATCGGACGAATGGTATATGAACACATACGGGACTTTGTTGAAATGCTTCGCGCATCGTCGCTCATTTGTTGAATCTACGTGTGCGCTACCTATTGTAAAATGGATTTACTAAGTCAGAAACCTTCCTTGGAGTGTACTCAACATCTCACCCAAATTTCATCGCTATCGGACGAATGGTATATGAACACATACGGGACTTTGTTGAAATGCTTCGCGCATCGTCGCTCATTTGTTGAATCTACGCGTGCGCTACCTATTGTAAAATGGATTTACTAAGTCAGAAACCTTCCTTGGAGTGTACTCAACATCTCACCCAAGTTTCATCGCAATCGGACGAATGGTATATGAACGCATAGGAGACATACATACCCACCCACAGACAAACTATCACGTTACATTGATTTTTATATATATAGATAGATATGTCATTGTTCTATTAGACTGTGGTATGTGAGTGTGTCTGGTGGCAGTTGAATTGTTTATTAGTTATAGTTCATTGTTTCATTAGACTGTGGTGTGTGAGGGTGCATGAGAGTGTGCCTGGTGACAGAATGCTTTAGTGGTGGTATTTGTTGTTGGTGGAACTTTAGTATTGTTTTCGTTAGTAGAATTTTGGTATTTAATTAGTAGTAGAAGGTTAGTATCTTTGTTAGTAGATTTGCTCTTTACTTATTCTGAAAGGGAGTAGCAGCCTTTCAGAATAAATCAATTCTTTACTAGTCTTATAGACGGTTAAGATATTGATAATATAAGCCAACTATTGGCTACACTGCGTTCTGCTGCACGGCTGAAAGCAACGGGAAACTACAGCCGTAATGCTATTCCCGAGGATATGCACCTCTCTATGCATAATTACATGTGATGATGGCCTCCTCCCTTGTAAAATTTCAATCCGGAGGTAAACTAGTCCCCCGTTCGGATCTCCGGGTGGGGACTACTCGTGAGGGGTTTAACATCACAGAAATGACAAAGAAGAAATCTGATAATCTACGGATCGGAGCGTGGAATGTTAGAAGTCTGCTAGGAAGTGGAAGGTTAGAAAACTTAGAAAGGGAAATGGATAGGTTGAGGTTGGATTTGGTTAGGATTAGTGAAATGCGCTGGCAGGAAGAACAGGACTTTTGGTCAGGAGACTATAGGGTAATTAGCACTAAATCAAACAATGGCCAAGCAGGGGTTGGTCTCATATTGAGTAGGAAACTTGGACAGCGGGTGGAATATTATGAGCAATATAGTGAACGGATTATTGCAGCAAAAATAAATACTAAACCCACGTGCACCACAGTGGTACAAGTCTATATGCCTACCAGTCAAGCCGATGATGAGGATGTTGAAAAGGTCTACGAAGAAATAGATGAAATTCTGAGGTATATCAAGGGTGATGAAAATGTTATAGTAATGGGAGATTGGAACGCTGTGGTAGGAAAAGGGAGAGAAGGGAAGATAGTAGGAGATTTCGGATTAGGTGAAAGAATGATCGAGGAAGCAAGCTGACGGAATTCTGCACCGAGCATGAGTTGGTCATAGCTAACACCTTATTCAATAACCACAATAGAAGAATATACACATGGATGAGACCAGGAGATACAGGGCGTTACCAAATCGATTTCATTATGGTCAAGCAGAGGTTTCGAAACCAGATTTTGGATTGTAAAACATATCCTGGTGCTGACATAAACTCTGACCACAATCTGGTTGTTATGAAATGCAGATTAAAGTTGAAGAAACTGAAGAAAAGTCAAAAGCCAAAAAGGTGGGCAATAGACAGACTGAAAGTAAAGGATGAAAACGAAAGATTCAAGAAGAGTATAAAGGAAGGACTAATGAAAAACCCTAAACAAACTTCAATTGCAGACGAATGGGCACTTTTGAAGAATGAAATAACAAAATCCGCAGAAGAAAACATTGGTAGGAAAGAAAGAATAGGTAGAAAACCGTGGATCACTCAGGATATACTAGGATTGATGGGTGAAAGGCGGAACTACAAGAATGTAAGATGTGAAAAGGGGAAAGCAGAATACAGACGTCTGAGAAATGAGGTCAACAAGAAGTGCAAGGAAGCGAAAGAAGAATGGTTGAAAGAGAAATGTGCAGGTATAGAAAATTGTCTGAAATTAGGAAAAGTAGACACAGCTTATCGAAGGATTAAGAATAATTTTGGGGAGAAGAAGACTAAGTGCTGTAATATTAAGGACACAAATGGAAAGCCTGTAACAGGTAGGGAAGAAAAGGTTGAGAGATGGAAATCTTACATAGAGTGTTGTATAAGGAAAAGGAGATTGAGAATCGTGTAATGGAAAGGGAGGAGGAAATTGATGAGGATGCAAAAGGAGATTTAATATTGAGATCAGAATTTGACAGAGCATTGGAAGACTTAAGCAGGAACAAAGCACCAGGCATAGATGATATACCGATTGAGTTGCTACGCTGCATAGGAGATGAAGGTCTGATCAGGTTATTTCACTTGGTGTGTAGGATTTATGAGACAGGTGAGGTACCCACTGATTTCAAGAAGAATGTTATCATCCCTATACCAAAGAAAGTGGGAGCTGACAGATGTGAAGATTACCGTACAATCAGCATGGTTACTCATCCTGTCTAGAATAATTTACAAGAGGATTGAAAGCCAGAAAGAATCGGAGTTGGGTGAAGACAAGTTTGGTTTCAGGAGAAATGTAGGAACAAGGGAAGCTGTACTAAGTCTTAGGCTGATTTTGGAAGGTAGAATAAGGAAAGATAAGAGAACGTTCATGGCATTTATAGACTTAGAAAAGGCTTTTAATAACGTTGATTGGACTAAATTGTTTGACATTTTGAAATCGATTGGAATAAAGTACAGGGATAGGAGGGTAGTATACAATCTATACAGAAACCAGACGGCAGTCATTCGAGCTGAAGGACATGAGAGAGAAGCTGGTATTCAGAAAGGTGCAAGGCAAGGCTGCAACTTATCACCCATACTTTTCAATCTTTACATTGAACAAGCAATGAAGGAAATTAGAGAAAAATTTAAAGTGGGAGTGAAGATTCAAGGAGAAATAATTTCAACTCTGAGATTTGCTGATGACATCGTCATCTTGGCCGACAAGCCTGAGGATTTGAATGAGTTTTTGACTGGTATGGACTCCGTCTTACGGGAAGAATTCATGATGAAAATTAATAAATGTAAAACAAAAATACTGGAATGCAGCCGAAATAAATCAGAAACCTCTATGGAGATCAAATTGGCAGGTGAAAAGCTGAAGGAAGTAGGAGACTTCTGTTTCTATGGAAGCAGAATAACCAGTGATGGACGAAGCATAGAGGATATAAAAAGTAGGTTGGCTCAGGCAAGGAAAGCATTTCTACAAAAAAGGAATCTGTTGACATCGAATATAGATTTAGGTATTAGGAAGTCATTTTTGAAAGCCTTAGTCTGGAGCGTGGCGCAATATGGAAGTGAAAGTTGGACTATTGGTGCAGCAGAAAAGAGGAAAATTGAAGCTTTTGAAATGTGGTGTTACAGGAGAATGATGAATATCCGATGGGTAGATAGGGTTACAAACGAAGAGGTATTAAGACGAGTGGGAGAGGAGAGATGTTTCTGGCGACTGCTAATGAAGAGAAGAGATAGGTTAGTGGGACACATACTAAGACACCCAGGAATAGCAAGCTTAGTTATGGAAGGAAGGGTCGAGGGCAAGAACTGTAGGGGTAGACCAAGGTTAGAATATGTTAAACAGATTGCCTCGGATGAAGGGTGTGGTAGCTATGTAGAGATGAAGCGATTAGCTCAGGACAGGGAGGCATGGAGTGCTGCATCAAACCAGTCAAAAGAATGAAGACTCAATCATCATCATACCACAATAGAAATGCAAGAAGGGAGGCAGAAATCTCAATCGCCGAATATGTTTCACAAATTCGACCGAACACAAGCCAGGCTGATGTGAAGGCGAAGATAAATGGGCTTCGAACTCACTTGCAGTCTCATTTCAGGAGAAATGGCTTGCCTCATGTTAGTCAACAAGATCTAGGAGTTTTTTTAACTGCTTTCCTCCATTCTTAGAAAATTCCTATATGAATTCTGATCTTCTAACCTCAACTCATTTTCGACCAAGGACAGCATTCCTGTATTCTTCTTTTCTTTTTATCCATTCCCGAGTCCAGGACTTCCTAGCATTTCTTTTCTTCTTTTTTTTTACCACTGTACGACATATAATTGTAGCTAAAACAGCAATTTTTGCTTTGATTGTTGGAGCCGTACTCTCAAACCAATGTGTGTTGAACAGCTGATTCTTGGTTCAGAAGTTTATCGGTAGATGGCGATCCTGAAACATCCACGGATTTTATAAAATAATTTTACCATGAACAACACAGCTTGCTTTCGCCAAATTTTTATAAAATTAGTTGTAAAATAAATTTTAAGAAACATTTTACCGTGAGCAACGGGCATAGTCTACTATAGGATTTTATTGGGAAGAAATTTCGTCTATTACAGCAATGAAAATGTTTTTTTTTTTCTGTGCTGATAGAGGCTATTATCATAAGTTCTCATATGGATCATTCGATAACCTGGTGAGCACAAAATCAACATAGCGGTGACGTGAAATTTAGATATTTAAAAGGAATTTTCTCGTGAATTTTCATCCGAGCGCTGTGGAACTTGGTACGGTATATCTCCATACAAGCCTTCATATACCGACGTCTAATTTAATGGAATTTTATGAAAACTTAAAAACGGCGGCTGTGCATTATTTTAAAAATATTGTTTTCATTTCTCGTGTTCTGAGTGGGATATATGAAAATAGGCTATTAAGTTCTTCACGGAACTACTTGTTATATTAGAAATCATTTGTGCAGGGCTACCAAAATGTTAGTTCACTACAGGGAAGAGGATCTGAAAAGGATCTGTAACGTGCCAGTAAATCTACTGACACGGCTCTCTCACATTTGCGCATCCTCAAATGCCAGCTGACTGCGTCAGGATTCGATCCTGCGATCTTGGCCACTGCAGGCGAGAACGTTACCGCTGAGCAACGTAGCCAGTGAAATGCATAATGCGAATCAGCACGGATATTCTAGTTAATATTGTTATTTTCTTTATTAGCCTATTTTCAATTTTGAAAAAATAGGCTTATGAGATCACCTTTTGTCCGTGTGTGTGTGCGTGTGTGTGTGTGTGTGATTCGTGTGTGTGTCCCCCCTAATAAAATCTAAACGGCTGGAGCGATTTCAATGAAACTCGGTAAGTTCATAACGCTATTCCCGGCGACCTCGACGGTGCTTTTCAAATTTCGTTACGTCTCACCAATCCAACATGGCGGCTGTGCGAAATATTTCACTAGCATTCAATATCTCCGAAACTATTACCGATATCGCCCTGAAATTGTGTACAATGATAAAGGGCACTACTAGAAGTTCACATATGAGACTTTCAAAAACCTGCTGACTACAAAACCAACATGGCGGCCAAGCGAATTTGAGACTTTTAAATAGACTTTTCTCGCGATTTAACAATCCAAACGTAATGAAACTTGGTACAGCAATTGTTTATACACATTGTAATGCACTGGAGTCTAATTTAGTTCAATTGTTTGCATAACCTCAAAATGGCGGCTGTGCGAAATATTTCACTGACATTCTATATCTCCGAAACTATTACAGATATCACCCTGCAATTTTGTACGGTGATAAAGGGTACTGATACAAGTTTACCTATGTATATTTCATAAACCTGTAAAGTACAAAACGAACATGGCGACCAAGTGAATTTGAAATATTTTAATAGACTTTTCTCGTGATTTAACTCTCTGAGCGCCGTGAAATGTGGTGCAGTAAATGATTTTGCGGTTTGTAATGCACTGCCATGTAATTTAATTCAATTGTTTACATAACCTCAAGATGGCGGCTGTGCGAAATTTTAAAATTAAGTTTTTATTCTTGTGTCGTAATCATGCGATCGAAGTGAAAGTTTGAATAATGATGCTAGGCAATAATTGTCCTTGAATGGTACATAACTCTATGGCCTATACATATAACAATCCTAAATGGCGAGCTTCCGAAATATTTTGACGGTTCTCAATATCTATGTATCTTTTACAGCAACCAAACTGAATTTTTTAATGTTCATAGAGACGATGAACATATGCTCACCTATAGGACTTTCAGTAACCTGGTGAGCACAAATCCAACATGGCGGCGACGCGAAGTATAAATATTTAAATAGACGTTTCTCGCGAATTAACTATCCGAGTGCCGTGAAACGTTGCACGTTAAATGCTTAAACAAATGTTGATCCACTGGCATCTAATTTATTTCAATTGCTTGCATAATCACAAGATGGCTGCTGTGCGTAATTTTAAAATCTCGTTTTTACTTCTTGTGTTCTAATCATGCGATTGAAGTTTGTATACCTCACGTACACAATAACCTTAATGTAATAGTACAAAAATAAAAATCCAACCTGGCGACCATCTGAAATATTTGGACGGTTCTCAATATCTACGAATCTGTTACAGCAATTAAACTGAAATTTTGTATGTTGATAGAGGCAATTAACATGAGCAGGTTATATGAAAATAGGCTGTATAGTTCTTCACGGAACTACTTGTTTTTTTAACGATTTTACCCTCCAGGTTGGTGTTTCCCACGGACTATCGAGGGAACTCACCACTACCGCCTCTATGGGCAGTGTCCTGGAGCTGGGAACACTTGGTCGGTGTGGATACAACTGGGGAGGTGTGATCAACACCTCGCCCAGGCGGCCTCACCTGTAAAGCGAACAGGGGTATCATGACGAATGGGAAGGGAGGGGACGATTGGGAGGGATAGGCAAGGAAGAGGGAAGGAGGCGGCCGTTGCCTTACGGTAGGTAAGCTACCATCCTGGCATTTGCCTGGAGACGGAGTGGGAAACCACGGAAAACCACTTCTAGGATGGCTGAGGTGGGAATAGAACCCCCTCTACTCATTTGGTCCACCCGAGGCTAAGTAGACCCCGTTCCAGTCCTCATACCACTTTTTCAAATTTTGTGGCAGAGCCGGGAATCGAACCTTGGACCTCTGGGGTGGCAGCTTAGTACGCTGACCACTACACCACGGAGGCTATTTCACCTATTACTAAAACTGAAGTATCTTGGCAAGTAAACGTGCTACGATTGGTTTGACATAATGCACGTTACGCATTATCCATACAGCCCCAACTTACTTGATACTGTGTTAAAATAATCGTGAACATTCATTTCATCACGGCCATTCTTCTAGTGAAACTGCTATAATGAAAGTTTGCAAAGTTCCACTTCCTTCTGCCTGGCAATGCCCAGCGCTTTAGGAATGGCTGGCTATCTCCTAACCAGCCCTTCAAATAAACCTAGGAATGTATAATCTTAACAACAGCTCAGCTATTACAGACAGATTTCGTACCAAACCATCAAAGGAATATGCTCAGCGACATTAGCCACCGCATTTGAAGCTTATACATGTTATAAACTTATGTTACACTGTTTTTAACAGTGGTCTAGGCCCTAGGGGATAACATGCCTGACCTTCGTTTATGTTGCCAATTTTAGGTGGTTCGAATCCCACCGAAGCATATTTGTTTTGGCTGCCAATTTTCGTTTAATGTTTAGTGCTTCGTGTTTCATTACATCCTATTTAATTATAATATACAAATTTCTGTACGCGTTTTAGCCTATTTTCATTTATACAAAATTAAAAAAACTAGGCTTATGATATCACCTGTTGTCCGCGTGTGTAGGCCTATATGTGTGTGTATGTGTGTGTCCCCCTAATTAAATCAAAACGACCTGGAGCGACTCCGACCGTGCCCTTCAAATTTTATTACGTCTCACCAATCCAACATGGTGGATGTGTGAAATATTTAACCGGCATTCTATATCTCCGAAACTTTTACCGATACCACTCTGACATTTTGTATGGTGATTAAGGGCACTACTAGAAGTTCACCTATGAGACTTTCAAAAACCTGTTAAGTTCAAAACAAACATGACTATCAAGCGAATTTGAAACACTTAAATAGACTTTTCACGCGATTTCACCATCCGAGCGCAGAATAACTTAGTGCAGGATATTCCTATATTCATTGTAATGTATTGACATCTAACTTTGATGAATTGTTTACAATGGCCTTAATATAGCGGCTGTGCAAAATTTTAAAATTAAGTATTTATTTCTTGTGTCCTAATCATGCGATCGAAGTGAACGTTTCAATAATAATATAATATTCATATTCATCTAATGGTACATAACCCTATGGCCTACACATATAACAATCCAACATGGCGACCATCCGAAATAATTTGACGGTTCTCAGTATCTACGAATCTATTACAGCAATCAAACTTAATTTTTGTGTATTGATAGAGGCAATTAACATAAGTTCACCTATGGATCATTCAATAACCTGGTGAGCACAAAACCAACATGGTGGCGACGAGAAATTTAAATATTCAAATGGATTTTATCTCGTGACTTTTCATCCGCGTGCTGTGGAACTTGGCATGGTATATCATAATACGAGCCTTAATATACTGACGTCTAATTTAATGAAATTTGATGAAAACTTAAAAATGGTGGCTGGGCATTATTTTAAAATCTCGTTTTAATTTCTCGTGTCCTGAGCAGGATATACTAAAATAGGCTATTTAGTTCTTCACGGAACTAGCCTACTTGTTATATTAGAAATCATTTGTGTAGGGCTACCAACATTTTAGTTCACTATAGGGAAGAGGATCTGGATCTGAAGAGGGTCTGTAACGTGCCAGTAAATCTACTTACACGAGTCTCTCGCATTTGCGCCAAGCGCGGATTCAAGGGGGGAGGGGGGTCATGGGGGTCTTCCCCCCCCCCCCCCCAAACGGAGACCAATATTTTTTTTCAAACTCCAAAAAAACGAAAACACAATAACTAGACAAATAAAACTTAACGAATTTTAATTGAAAAACAGTTTTTTCATTTTATTCATAATTTGTCCTTCTTTATTGCAATTATTATGTTCTGTTACAACTGTACATATTTACAACTTCATGCCTGTTATATAAAAACGATTAGGCCTATTTATATAACAAAATCAACTCGTCTACTTTGTTTAGCAAACCTTGTGATAACCGAATGATGTCTATAGTGATGTCACGATGAATGTGCAGCAATGCACGGATAAGAATTTGGGGCTTTTTTTTTTCGCACCAAAAAATAATTACCGACGTCCAAACTGCAAGCTTGGTTCGCAATTTAAGCTGTGACTTTCTCCCTTTGTCGGTACCAACTCGACTTGCCGAAACTGTAACGTACCTTGATAATTTTCTCGTAGCTCGATGTAAAAGTTGCAAAACACGCCGTTGCAATTTGTACGAATATTTTTGGTGCGCTAAACGCATCAAATTTCTATCAATGTAGCTTGCAAAAAAAATGGTCTGGTTTTGTTCGTTTGGTTATTTTGTGATTGCGTTTTTAGTTATACCATTTTTCTTAACAATGTCGATTCTCTGACCCCACCCAAAAGCCAAACTCTAGATCCGCGCCTGATTTGCGCACCCTCAAATTCCAGCTGACAGCGTCAGGAATTGATCCTGCAACCTTGGTCGATGTAGGCGAGAACGTTACCGCTGAGCAACGCAGCCAGTAATATAAATGATGCGGAGCAGCACGGATCTTCTAGTTAAAATTTTTATTATTAATTATTATAACTTATAGTTCGTTTTGTGTTTTTACAGTACGGTGGGTTATTACTACCACTTAAAATATTCATTCGGTTTTAACTCCTGTATTGCTCTGAGTTAATATCATTTTTATAGTCTTACAAACCCTGTGTACCCGTCATTATAGTGTCCATACTGAAGCATAAAAAAGTAGTTGGCTAATATTATCTCAATGCTTCCAGTGCTAATAGAAAGAGTGGAGACTGGGCAGGGCTCTAGGACAAAAGCGATGGTACTAATGTGACTTATTTCCACCCACTATTCAACTATGGCAACTCATTTGCCAAATAAACCACAAGAGGTTAAAAGTTCATAAATGAGTTCACTGAGAACTGAATATAAAAATATGCTAACCTTTGTACTGTATTGTGAAGAAACATATTCGGTCCCCCCAGGGGCTCACATCTAGTGGGACGTGAGTTGGCAACCACGGGACTCCAGCTGAGTCCGGCATTGCTTCCACTTACTTGTGCTGGACTCCTCTCCGTCTTCTTTCCTGTCGACCTCTCTTGGTCAACTCTTGTTTTCTTCGACCCCGAAGGTATTAGGGTTGTCCGAGGCCTAGGGAGTCTCTTCCTTTCCCGCCTTAATTGGCACTTGTCTCGTCTTTTCTGATACCCTCCTTCTGCGAGGGGTCAGCCTTCTTTTTCTTTTCAAGCTATCTCCTGGCTTCTGCACAAGGCCCTCAAGGAGGCAGGGTGTATGTAGTCCCACCACTACTGGTGCACCCTGGATATTGCTACACCCTCAAGGGCTCACGGCTGGTGAGTTTGGGAGTTGGCGACCCCGAGGGATTCCTGAGCCGGTTCCGTTTTGTCCCCTTTTTTCTCTAACCTTGGGGTGGGCCCTCTCCTCTTTCCCTTTCCTATCTGCCTTTCATGGCTCTCCTTCCTTCCAAGTCCCTCAATTCTCATTCTTCGAGGGTTGAGGGCATTTATTTTCTTCCTGTCCTATATTTGCCTTATCCTTTACATGTTTTCCCATTTCTTCTTCTAGTATGTAAGCCTATAGTTAGTATTAGTTAAAGTTTTCATTCTCATCTCATCTTTCACCATCACCCAAACCATTAGGGGGCGATAACCTAGATGTTAGGTCCCTTAAAACAACAATTATCATCATCATCATCATCATCATCATCGTCAAACATATACGGTGTAACACCTACGTACAGTTCAATAAGTTTGGTAATCGTGTTGGAAACCATTTTTCAGTGCTATTCCCAAAACCTAAAAAGAATTCAATTGAATTTATTAATCCATGCATCCTTTTTCAGGTTGAGGGGATAACACCCATTACAATTGGGTATAATTGTGTTGACCGACGGAAAACCATTTCAAATTTCAATACGTTAGCTGTCTACAAAGTGGTTTGATTTATTCCTCTTACAGAATGTATTCATTTATTTATTTATTTACTTATTTACTTACTTACTTACTTACTGTACTTACTTACTTTACTTTTATCGTTGTGGTCTCTAGGGACTGCGATATCTCAACTGTTTTTCTTCTTGTTAGCCCACCACGCCTTCATCCTTTTGGAATGAGATTTCTTCCATTCATCCGAGTGAACATATCTCTTCCTGGGATTTACTTCCTCTTGATGAACCTGACGGAGTTTTTGTTTCAATGGAGTTCTGAGCAAGATATCTGATTCAGAAATTTGAAACTTTAACAAGTCGTTATCCACCTCCACCAGCCAAAGAGGCATCACCTTAAACCCTCGGAAGTATGATAATAGATGGTTGGAGAATCTACTGACTGGCATTCTGAGGAGGTGGGCATAGAATTTTATTCTCCCTTTCGGGATTACACTTGAGATCTTTACAGTGTTGGAGTATATTTCTGAATTACTCCAGAGCTTGTAACCTCCATCTTTGAACTTAGGACCATGAATTCTCTTTAACTTCAAGTCTCTAGATCGGGCCAGCTGCGCGGTTTAATTATTTATTTATTTAGCGTATGGCTACATCACTAATTACAGATTATAATTAACGTTAGCTTACAAACTAATATCCAGACCACGAATGTGGTCTATAGATCTCTCCGTCATCACCAGGAACTCCGTTGGATCGCCAGGAAAAGCTCTCAGAGGATACGCATGAACGTATATGGCGAACAGTCCGTTTTTCGGCACCACAATCACAACCCGGAGTAGGTACTCTCTTCCACTGGCAATATTTATTTCAATTGTATATGAGAGCAATATTAATGAGCTTTTTTGTGATAGGATATAAGAAAAATCAGATAAGCCTATGTACAGTATTATAGGTTATTAGTTGTTATGTGATTAACGATGGGAAGATTGGTAAACATGGTAGGACTTCACACTTAACAGACGATAAGCTCATGCTGTTAACTTTCAAGTTAAATTATTAGTGCCTGTTTCAGTGTTTGTGATGATGATGATGATGATGATAATTATTTTAGTTATGATGGGGGACAAATGGTAAGGTTACATTGTTACTAAGGTATTTAAGGTGACGTACTGTAGAATTTATTAGGGAATTTTAGGACTCAAATTAGAATAGTCATGCTTAGAAATATCTTCCAATCTTCTCAATAACTAAGATGATCCATTTAGCTGGTACCAAATCAGATCCTTTCACAGGTCTAGGCAGCTTAGGGGGCATAGTTAGTAGCGCGCTGAGCTTCTATGCCTAAGAACGCGGGTTCAAACTCGGCCGAAGTCGTCGGATATTTTAAGAGCGTTTAAAATCCCACAGTATGCCTATCTTCGGAGGGGAAGTAAAGCCGGAGGGCCCATGTCATAGATTCATGGCAAGTAAAACAACCTTCCAATAACTAAAATTGTGTGAAGCTTAATTTGTAGGTTAGATTTCATTAATGCTCTATTTAGTTCCAACGTTCGTCGCCAGGTACCGGTTGCGGTGGCATCTAGTAGCCAAATTCACAGCTAGGTGTCGTTGACGATAGCCTTTGGTAGCAAAAGTAGGAACTACTTGAAATTGATCGTCTGCAGTCCTTACCTGAATTGCAGATAACACACACTAATACAGCCATCACAATTAACACCGGTTATCAGACAGATTCTAAGCACACCCAAAGTACACGGGGCTACATGACCACGTTGCCGCAGCCCCTATATTTCTTAAAACAGCTTCTGTCTCAACTTAGAATCCCACTCTAATGCTACATTGTCCTGCAAGGTTTGTTCTGACACAGTGTTTCTTGGTGGTGACACGCGCGACACAGTCTCAATGAAATGCTGACCACTCAGACTGTTGTTTGTATTTCGCTTGGCCTCCCACGTTGTCGATAACTGTGACTCATAGACTAAGAATTCGATCAGCAAGTAGAAACAGTTGCACGTTGTGCTGAACACCCGATCCCACACCACATCTATAGAGAGATAGCTGCAGAATGTACAGTAGCTGGCATGTGCGCTGATAACATACTGTCAACGAATACCACTAAGAAAAACTCTCTTACCGTGCCACATGTGGCTCGCAGAGTATAATCAAGTTAGCTGCATTTATTTATTTATCAATTTATTTATTTTGTTATTTATTTATTTATTTATTTAATCGTCTGGCTGCGTGGCTCAGCGGTAACGTTCTCGCTTGCTGAGCCCAAGGTTGCAAGGCCGAAGGCTGGCGCTGTCAGCTGGCATATGAGGGTGCGCAAATGCGTGGGAGCCGTGTCAGTAGATTTTCCCGGCACGTTAAAGAACCTCTTCAGGACAAAATTCCGGCACCCCGGTTTCTCTAAAAGCCAGAGTAGTTAAAAGGGATGTAAAACCAATAACATTATTATTATTATTATTATTATTATTATTATTATTATTATTATTATTATTATTATATTAAGTTATTTATTTAATCCCTCGGTCTCAAAATTAGGCAACATAAAATCATGCAAATTACTGGATTATGTCAAAATTGACCTGATATAAATTTCATGTGATTAAATCTAAATTTATATTGTTACGGACTATTGAAGAGGAAACCTAAGGGGATTATTTATATATTCATTTAATTATTTTCTTATTTATTTATTTATTTATTTATTTATTTATCTACTTATTATTAATTAATTAATTTATTTATTTATTTGTAAATAAATAATTTCTTACTTTTATAACAGCCAGACAGGCTGTAAATTAGTTAAGGAAGGAAGTTTGTAGTTTTACCTGACCGTTAATCTCGCAATCATGAGCCACGGGACTCCCTTTTTACGTGGAATCCAAACCACAGGACATGGCATTTCACTTCGAAAATCTCACATGCATTAACCGGGAATCGAACCCGGTCCGCCTTGGCGAGAGCCCAACAGCTGTAAATTAGTTAGTAATTGCAGTTTTAAGAGGCGGAACTACGAGGTCATCTGCCCACAGGCAGAGAGATAAAATCGAAGAATATTTTTTATACTAAACATAAATAGCTTCAATTGACCTAAAGGGAGCCAACATTGGCATTAGGAAGGAACATAATAGGTTTTTATTTAGAGCCAAACTTCAATAAGTGGTCTTCAGGGATGAACAAGAAAAAAACAAAAGAAAGAAAGGAGTCCCGTAACATTGATCATCTCAGGAAGCAGAGTTCACAGAGGATGAAACAAATGTGGGCAGACAGGAAGAAGACATTTGGCAAGAACTGAACTACTGTTTTAATGTACTCTTGATATTGTAACTTCGGTCAACAGAAAGTAATTCCAAATTTTGGAATATGTGAAAAAATTACCTGAAAGAAGGGAGAAAACTAAGGGATGACAAGTTTCTCTCGTCAAACGAGCATCATCAGCTCCAAAGAAATTCATTTCTGGCTATTTCTTCACATATTGGAATAATTGGATTTTTTTGTGTGTGCACCGACTGAAAGATAAAATATCAATTGTTAATTAGGCAACACTGATAAATGGCCCCATAGCTATGTTTAAAGTGCTGTGTACAAGTGCTATTCGATTAAGTAAATAATAAATAGTATTTTTAATCATCTTACTTTCATGATCTACTGTATTGTACATCTACTGTATCCCTTATTATTCCCGTTTTCAACGGGGTCAGGAATGAGATGCGATGAAAGTCCATGTTGCGGATGATTTTGTCGACCGGATGCCCTTCCTGACGCTAACCTCATGAAAAGTTTTGAAATGAATGAAGGTGAATGAAACTGGGCAAGCATGAGGAAGGAAGCGGCCGTGGCCTGTCAGAAGGTAGCGTCCCAGCATTTGCCTGGTGTTGAAAATGGGGAAACCACAGAAAACCATTCCAAGGACGACCGATGGCGGGGCTCAAATCCACGTCTACCGAGTCCACAGAGAACTTGGCCCCATTGCCTATAGCTGCGCGTTAGCGAACGTAACTACCACTGTCGGTCTTCTTACTTTCATGATCTAATTTGTGGAATTTCATTTAATTAATTATTATTGACATTTTACTCCGGAGTTACAGTAACTTAGTGGTTGGTTGGTTGGTTCCTCAGTTTAGGGGCTGCGACAACGCGGTCATGTAGCCCCGTGTACTTTGGGTGCGTATAGAATCTCTCTGATAACCGAAGTTAATTTTAATGGCTATATTAGTGTGTGTTAACTGTAATTCAGGTAAGTAGTCCCTACTTTTGCTACCAAATGCTACCGTCAACGACACCTAGCTGTGAACTTGGCTACTTGATGCCACTGCTACCGGCACCTGGTGGCGAATAGAGCGTTAATCAAGTCCAAGCTACAAATTCAGCGTCACTCAATTGTGGAAGGTTCTTTTACATGCCATAAATCTATGACATGGGCCCGCCAGCCTTACTTCCCCTCCGAAGGAAGGCATACTGAGGGATTTGTAACGCTCTTAGAAGATCCGACGACTTCGGGCTGGTTTGAACCCTTGATCTCTGGCACAGAAGCTCAGAATGCTACCAACTACGCCACCGAAGCGCCTGTACCCAGTAACTTAGTAATTGCGAAGTAACAGCTGTGGTATGATATTGTCCAAGCTGGAAACATGGTCTATGATCAACGAGTGTACCTCACAATCGCAGGAGCCATTCACTCGATCACGATGATCATTACGAAGGCATACAATATCCTGGCACACGTCTTGGCCGCTAACAAGTGCCTCTTCATCCGTGTATTGTTGAGATTAAACTCGAACATGCTAAACAAGGTGGAAGCTAATCAACTGCTACAAGTCATCACTTCTAATACGTGATCAACAATAGATTCAATCAGCTCTCACATCTGTTGGTCTACCGTTTGCTTGGTCCGGTAATGAAACCGTCATGACTAGCCTCAAAATGACCCCTTACTCTTCATGCGGTCAGTTAAACCAGATGGTTGCTCCCTACAAGCAATGTCCTCTGGAATAATTTTACCATTTAGAGTGGGGGTTTCCGGACAATATAGATGGGAATCAGCGACGAATCCAGAATGGTGTCACGGGGCAAGCTAATTTCCACATAATATTTGTTTTGATGAAATGTAAATCTTTAGTACGAAATGACATGGAAAGGACAAGTTTGCCCAAATTCGCATTGACAGAGTTTAATTGCAATAGGAAAACACACATTAAGTCAGTACAATCCAATATTTGGGTACACAGTACCGGTTTTGGTTCTTGAGCAGATAGTATATGATACGAATGAAGTCGCATGATTACATATAATTTCATAAAAATTATAAGCTCAAGAAGATTTCCAAAATCGTCAACTATCTAAATGCTTAAAAATACCCTAAATAATTAAAATCAGATCTGTTACAACTTTCTTTAAGTTTATGTTGAAAGAACAAATTATTCAAATGATATGGAACTGATGTTGTTGGTTATTGAGAAATTTAGAGGTAGGGTTTCATTATGAACTAGAGAAGCTTCTGGACTGACTCTAATCATAATAATGTATCATAAAACCTTTTATTCCAACGTAAGCATAAGTTCACAATGAATCCCAACCTCTTGATTTCTCAATGAACAACGACACGAGTTCCATATCATTGACTTCACTAGGGACTGTCTTTTTTGAAAAATTTGTTGTTTCATCATTAGCTTAAGGAAAGTTGTAACAGATCTGATTTTAATCGTTCAGGGTATTTTTAAGCATTTAGATAACGTTTTTGGAAATAATTTTGAACTCTATTTTTTTTATTATAAAATTATACGTAATCTTGCAACTTCATTCGCATTATATAGGCCGCTACTATCTTCCGAAGAAGGTTATAATATAACCGAAACCGGTACAGTGTACCCAAATATTGGATTTTATTGACTTAAAGTATCTTTTGCTATTCCAATGTAAATCGTTGTATTTAAGAACACTTGAGAAAGGATAAAACCTTCCAGTGTCACTAAAATATTTTGTAAATTTCTTTGAGTGATTTTTTAAGAACATTTTAAGACATGCCGATCCTTTCACTTCTATATATCGTTTAGAAAAACATTTGAAAAATAGGAAAACTGTACAAAATACGAATCAGTTCAGGGAAACCATGAAATGTGCATCGCTGAAAGTAGGCATAGCTTTACTACACTATTATCTGCATCATTACTGATCTTAGCTCCTTCTGCTTCATTGGCATATGATGATAAACCCTCAATCTCTACAAAGAGAAAATTCTTCAAAACTACTGAAATCGCTGTCCGATTTGCTCTAATACCTAGTAATCGTGGACACATTGTTATCGTACGAGCCCGCCAGTTCACTGTTTATATCAGCTCATTATGTCCAACTCAAGTATCTATCCAACCAATTCTGAAAAATCCAATTAAAATATTCACGTTATCATTCCCGTTTTCAGGTGCGTCGTTCGTAAAGATTGTCTTGTACCTTCCTGCCACCTGCCGTAATTAAATGGAAACTTACAATAGCCTGCGGAATATATCACAAACAACATGTAAAGCAATGATATTAGCGCGGAATATTAAAAAAAACACGGAAAGGGTTAAAACCCTAACATTGTATGACAACATTGTGATCATAGATGGGTCACAAGACGATGTTTCATTCTTTTAGGCGTATGGATACAATCTTGAAGAAACAATTCTGTAGAAAGAGGGAAAAGTGGCACTAGTTGAAATTCATTTACATTATCGTGTCGGAAGCCATCTTTTAGTGTTGCCTTAGTAAAAGAAAGGTAATGATCTTCAGTCCGTCAACACGATTGCACCCAAATTGTAAAGGGTGTAATTCTTTAATCCGACAATAAAATACGTGTGATTGATTCATTAATTAATCCAAGAGAATTAATTAAACTCGTGTATTTTTGCAGGTTTCATAAATAACAACGATTAT
This sequence comes from Meconema thalassinum, assembly GCA_946902985.2. Taxonomy (NCBI): domain Eukaryota; kingdom Metazoa; phylum Arthropoda; class Insecta; order Orthoptera; family Tettigoniidae; genus Meconema; species Meconema thalassinum. The sequence goes on from OX336388.2 coordinate 676,089,699, forward strand.
AATTTGGGTACAATAGTGTTGACCGACTGAAAGACATTAAAATTCGCTGTCCTCACAAATAAATTATTGTTATTAGCCTACTTTTCACATTTTGCAAAAATGAGGAAAAAGTAGACTTATGAGATCTGTGTCTGTCTGTCTGTCCTTCTGTCTGTCTGTCTGTCTGTCTGTCTGTCTGTCCTTCTGTCAGTCTGGCTGTGTGTGTGTGTGTGTCCCCCCTATCAACTCCTAAACGGCTGCAGCAATCAAAACTAAATTTGGTAGGAGTAAAGATATTTGAAAATTATGTCAGTGCTACCAACTGCTGAAAAATCGCAATTGAAATTTGAGCTCCATGTTTGATATCTTGGAAGATATGAATGGAAACTATTTCAACATTGGCACACGAATAGACAATAATATTGCATTATAATTTCCAGGAGGTCAAACATGGCAGTGTTGCCATAATGATTCTAAGCCTGCTGATAAGTCCAAATTTTAAATGCATATAACTTCTACACTATCAATTGGATTTCAACCAAATTTCGTATGTGCTATGTGTACATAAACAGATATGACTGAGCGTATTCTTAAGAGCCAACAGGGCTGCCAACTGTTAATAAATGCTCTCATTTTTTTAAATCCAAATACCCATATATCAGAAAGTATGCAAGCCGACAGCTTTAAACTATGCACACGTATAGTACCTGCCATTCTCTATTAATTTGGAGTAACTTATATACGTCAGTGCTACCAACATGATTCTAAGCCTGTTGAGAGGTCCAACTTTAAATACATGTAACATCTATACTATCATTTGGATTTCAACCAAATTTCGTATGTGCTATGTGTACCATAACAGATATGACTATGCCGATTCTTAAGAGTAACCAGGGCTGCCAACTGTTAAAAAATACTGTCTCTATTTTTGTTACCCTGATATTAATATATCAGAAAGTATGCAAGCCAATAGCTCTAAACTTTGCACACGTATATTACCTGGAATTCTAGATTAATTTAGGGTAACTAATATAGGCCTACGCCAGTGCTGCCAACATGATTCTAAGCCTGCTGATAGGTCCAATTTTAAAATTCAGGTAACTTCTCTACTAACTAATAGATTTCATTCTAAATTGACACAACAATAGATCATATTATTTCAGATTTTTCTGACCAATACATGTATGTCATTGTTGCCAACGTGAATTTACGCGCGCTGTTAGATCCAATGTTTAACTGCATGTAACGTCCATGCTATCCATTGGAGTTAGTTAGTTAGTTATTGTTGTTTTAAGGGGCGGAACTACGAGGTCATCTGCCCCTCTATCCATTGGACTAGAACCAAATTTTGTATTCTGTACCTTAAGAGATGGAACTAAGAATATATTCAGTCATCAAGGCTGCCAACTGTAGTTCTCTATTGGGCTACATTATGCCAGGTATACAGTATTTCGAACTAATTAGAAATTGCCATATTTCCAAATTAATTTCGTCATTATTCTAGATAGATCCATATAGATTAATCATTGGCATGAATCTTAAATTTTAAGAAAAGTAGGCTCTTTAGTTCGTCGCGGAACTTCTTGTTTTTAGTTTCAGTTTCTCTCTTTTGATTGGCAAATGACTTGGCTTATTTTTCTAGAATGGGAATGATACAGATGTACAAAATAAACCAACAAACAAAAATAATTTAAAAGTAAAGAATGAATATTCACTTATGCCACATTTCACGAGTCCTACAGAATTTATAATGAAAAGCAAAAGGAAAAATTCCGTAACTGAATACAGTCATAGGAAATCAGCTAACTATCCTGATAATTAATTTTCTGGTGGAAAACTCTTAGAAGTAGAAGAATTCTGCTCCTAGGGATGCAGACCACCTCGTAGTGTAGCGGATTCCATTCTTAGCTGCCTACCTGGTGCTCACGGTCCGATTCCTGGCTCTTGCAAGAAATCTAATTCTCGTCTGAGTGCTGGGAAGGGGTACACTCTGCCTCCTGTGGTAAAACTGAGAAGAGGTGGGTTTGATTCCCGGAAGTGGTCTTCCTTTGTTTACCCACTTCTACTCCAGACAATTGCCTTGATGGTTCCTTATTTAAGGCCACGGCTCCCTCCATCCCAATCCTCATCTTAATCACAAATACACTACTATACAGACACTACAATATCAAAGGTTATCAGACAAATTCAACACACACCCCAGTATAGGGTGCTAACTGATCACTATATCCAGGCCCGTTAAACGTAGAAAGAAACCAGGGGTGGCAGTCAACAAAAATGAAAGATGCAGTTTCTTTTAATTGCTGCGACCTGTGATTATATGGACATTATTAGGGTTTGTGTGGTGCTGAATAATGGCCTCAAGGCGTGTACTGTGAAAGGTTCTAATCATAGGTCCAGTGCTATTCTTACTCAGTGAGGAAAGCAATGGGAAACTACCTCACTCCTCAGCTTGCCTAGTATGCCTCATTATAGTGCTGCTTTGAGGTTTTGTGGTTATATACCTGAGGCGGTCCCTTTATAGCCTATTTTCATTTATGAAAAAATAGGCTTATGAGATCACCTTTTGTCCGTGTGTCTGTCTGTATGTGCGTGTGTGATGGAGTGTGTCCCCCCCCCCCTCATAACTTCTAAACGGCTGGAGCGATTTCAATCAAACTCGGTAAGTTCGTAGCACTATTTCGGACGACCCCGTCCGTTCCCTTCAAATTTTAATACGTCTCACCAATCCAACATGGCGACTGTGCGAAATATTTCACCAGCATTCAATATCTCCGAAACTATTCCCGATATCACCCTGGAATTTATTACGGTGATAAAGGAAACTACTAGACGTTCACCTATGTGACTTATGAAAAACTGGTAACTACAAAACCAACATGGCGGCCACGCGAATTTGCAATTTTTTAAATAGACGTTTCTCGCGATTTTACCAACCAAACGCAATGAAACTCGGTACAGTATATGTTTATACACATTGTAATGCACCGACATCTAACTTCGTTCAATTGTTTACATAACCTCAAGATGGCGGCTGTGCGAAAAATTTCACCGGCATTCTATATCTCTGAAACTAGTACTGATATCACCCTGAAATTTTGTACAGAGATAAAGGGCACTGCTGGAAGTGCATCTATAAGTTCTTCAAAAACCGGTTAACTACAAAACGAACATGGCGGCCAAGCGAATTTGAACATTTTAAATAGACCTTTCTCGCGATTTAATGTTCCAAACGCAATGAAACATGGTACAGGAAATGTTTATACACATTGCAATGCACTGGTATCTAATTTAGTTCTATTGTTCACATAACCTCAAGATGGCGGCTGTGCGAATTATAAAATTAAGTTTTTATTTCTTGTGTCGTAATCATGCGATCGAAGTGAAAGTTTGAAAAATGAACCTACGCAATAATTTTCCTTTAATGGTACATGACTCTATGGCCTATACATATAACAATCCAACATGGCAACCATCCGAAATATTTAGATGGATCTCAATATCTACGAATCTATTATAGCAATCAAACTGAATTTTTTAATGTTCATAGGGGCTATGAACATAAGTTCACCTATAGGACTTACAATAACCTGGTGATCGCAAATCCAACATGGCGGCGACCCAAAGTATAAATATTCACATGGTCGTTTCTCGCAATTTGACCATCCGAGTGCAGTGACACTTGGTACAGTAAATCCTTATACAAATGTTAATCCACTGACATCTAATTGTTTTCAATTGTTTCCATAACCACACGATGGCAGCTGTGCGAAATTTTAAAATCACCTTGTTACTTCTTGTGTCCTAATTATGCGATTGAAGTTTGAATACTACACGTACACACTGATCTTCATGTAAGAGTACATAACTCTAGGACCTACATATATAAAATCCAACATGGCGACCACCCGCAATATTTAGTCGGTTCTCAATATCTACGAATCTATTACAGCAATCAAACTGAAATTTTGTTTGTTGATAGAGGCAATTAACATAAGTAGGATATATGAAAATAGGCTGTATAGTTCTTCACGGAACTACTTGTTTAAGGATCCAACCATCCTTTGGGCTGACTACCTAACAGACATCCCGACCTATGGAAGTAAAGAAGTTTTTAGTTTTACTTGACCGTTAATCTCTCCTTTTTACGTGGAATCCGAATCACTGGACATGGCATTTTACTTTGAAAATCTCACAATTATTGGCCGGGAATCGAACTCGGTCCACCATGGTAAGAGGCTGAAAACTTGACCGCTGCGCGTATTTGAAGAATCGAACAATAAACATACTCGTATTGTTGTTGATTCATTTAGGGGCTCTGCGACATCGTGGCCATGTAGCTCCTTGTACTTGGGTATGTATGGAGTTTGCCTGATAACCTGTATACTCATATCACCGTCTCTTTCACGTTCTTCCTCCACGTTGTATTTTTTTCATCCGTTTGGTTTGTCTGTTTTGTTAACGAGTTTCGATGTAGATTCACCATCGGCTCTCGCAGGGGAAAATCGAAGGCTTCATCACAAGTGAAAGAAGAATGGAGTTTAAGTGACACTAGGTTAATTAGTTAGTTATTGAGGTTTTAAGGAAAGGAACTACGAGGTCATCTGCGCCTAGACACTAGTTTACTCTTTAACACTGGTTAATTACAAAGTTAAAGGTTCAGATATTAGTGTGATTGTTTTTGTGTCTTTTATCATTTTAAATCATTATGTCGACTTCGCTGGGGTCTGGCGTTACGTTACGGCGGCGGAACGAAATGTACCGAGAATGCACTGAAGTGTGTGACGTCATAGTACTGCTTGAGCTTCCTCCTTTCCCCGCGCGCTCCGGTGAGCGTGACGTCATCCAGCCAGCTACCTCTTTTGACATTGGTTTGCACTTGCTTTTTTATATATTTTTTCTTGTCTCCTTTTTTTATATACTAACGGACTTCGAGTTCACGCAGCATTTGTAGCATTTAAAATGATATAAAGTCTAGTCTTTCAGACTATCAGTGTTTTTAGTAAAAATTTGGTACTAGGGCCTGAACAGTAAGGTCATCTGTCCCATTTACGGCTGTAAATGTGCCTCAATAGGCTTTAAATGTACCTTTTTAATACTATTATTTTGGAAATTTCTGGGGAGAACCCCCGTACCTCCCGTAAACGCTGCCACCCAAAAAAAAGTATTTAAATTAAACAACAACATTATTATGAAGGAAGCAAAATAAGCAGTGATGGACGATGCAAAGAGGACATAAAACGCATGCTAGTACATACGCATGGAGAGCTATTCTACAGGAAATAAATCAGCTGAGATCAAATACAATATAAATTATGACATTAGAAAACCATTTTCATACACATTGTGGTGTAGTGTCTAGCATTCTTGGCTATCACCCCTGCAGTCCGGGTTCAATTCGTGATTGAACCATGAAATTTAATTCTGATCTGAGGTTTGGAACAGGGTACAATTACACAAACACAAAACGAGTGGGGTTCGATTCCCATCTCACTCGTCCTAGAAGTTGTTTCTGTAGTTTCTCCAATTGCACAGCCAAGGCCACCATCTTCCCAATGCTACCCTCAATTTCAAACACACACACTACTACAGACTACCCAATAACTCAGGTTATCTGATAAATTCTACACACACCCAAGTACATGAAGTTGAGGGTTCAATGCGCAAGCCCCGACATTTAAAATAACAACAGTGAAAATGTCATATCGATAGCCTATTTTTAGGGTGTGTGCTTCATGGAAGTGAAACATGGGCTGTTAGTGCACCACAAAGGAAAACAGGAGCATTACAAATTTGGTATAGCCGGAGAATGATGAATGTTACAGTTGATGGATAGTTAAAGAGTGGAAAATTGTAGTTTCTTAAGAGGGACTTGGTCATTTAGCCCCGTGTGCTTGGGGTGTGTGTGAGGGGGGGGGGGAGCTTTTGTTCGATGTAGCCTAAATGTAATTGGTATTCTGCCCAAAGGCAAGTCCAAGGCACCGAAGAGGCTACCCTCAGCTTGAGTTATTGTGCAGTAGGGTGACCAGGGTTTTTCCGCTCCTCCTTACGTTGGCCAAGAGCACTCAGTACCTAGAACCGGCATACCATCCAAATTCCAACCACACCCAATGCTGCTTAACTGCGGAGTTCTCATGGGATCCAGTGTTTCAACATGGCTAGGCCGTTGGCCCTTGTTCGATAACCTGTGTTATTGTAATGGATGTATTAGTGTTTGTAATTCAGGTGTGGATTGGGAAGGAGATGGTCGTGGCCTAAAGATAGGAAACTTACTCCTATATCCCGAGAGTAGAAGTGGGAAAACACGGAAAACCACTCCCGGAATGCCTGAGGAGGGAATCGAACCCACTTCTTCTCAGTTTTACTTCACGAGGCTGAGTGTACCTCAGGCCAGAATTAAATAATTGGGGAGAGCCGAGAATCGAAACTGGAACTCCAAGGTGACGGTCAAGAATATTAGTTGCTACACAATCGAGGTGGTCAGAGTGGCAAATAATGAGGTATTATGATGAGTGGGGTGAAATTGTTTTTGTTGTTGACTCATTTACAGACTTTGTACCGTCGTGGTCATGTATCTCCATGTACTTGGGTGTGTGTGAAATATGTCTGATAACCTGTGTCATTGTAGTACCTTAACAGTTGTAGTTTGTGTACTTGTAATTGAAGTTAGGATTTGGGAGGAGACAACTGTGGCATTGAGGCATGAACCCTCCCTGCATTTGCCCGGAGTAGAAATGGGGGAAACCGTAGGAAACCACTTCAAGGACAGCTGAGGTGAGAATCGAACCCATTTCTTCTGAGTTGTGCCTCACGAGGTTGAGTGTATCCCGTTCCAACCCTCAGACCAGAATCAAATTTCTTGCGAGAGCCGGGAATCGAACCCAGGATCTCAAATCGTACCCCGAGACCACAGAAGGTGGCGTTCTAATGTGATAAATTGGTGAGACGCCTACTAAGGCACCCTAGAATAGCAATCTTATTTATGAAAGGAAGGCTGGAGGAACTCCAAGGTTAAACATATTAGCGCAGGTTGTAAGGGTTAGACGTAAGTTAAACCACTGACCTGTTATGGAACATTAGTCTGCGATGTCAGTATTTCCTTCTTGAACCATGAATATTCTTCAGATTCTTGAGTCGAATGGAAATCTTCTTGAAATTTCCTATTGTCTTAAATGTAGATTTTGTCACAAATTTGATATATTCAGGAGAATTTTTCCATCGTATAAGGTTTCATTTTTCTATAACAATAATGAAAATCAACAGCCTGCCTCCAGTCGACCGACCGGGTCAGGGATGGACTGAATGAAGCCCCCATCTAGCGGTGAGGTTATGAACTGTGCCCGCTGCCGAAGCCTGTCGCACTCCTCTGAGGCAATGATTAAATGAATGACTGATGAAATGAAATGATAGTGGAGAGTGTTGTTGGAATGAAATTTTGACAGGGAAACCCGGAGTACCCGCAGAAAGACCTGACTGCCTCCGTTTTGCCCAGCACAGATCTCACATGGAGTGACCGGGATTTGAACCACGGACCCATCTATAACAATAATAATAATAATAATGTAGTGTGACGTTCTGGGAGGCCAAGTGCAGTACTTTCTACTTGACCCCCGTGGGTGACCTGCGCATCCTAATGAGGATGAAGCGATGATAAAGACGTCACATACATCCGTCCCTGGGAAGGGGAATTATTAAACCTCCCACTCCCGAAACCCAGTTGGACTACTGCCCATGAAGGGCCTAAGCCTGCCCAGCCATTCGGCCTGTTGATATTAGGGTGACGCGTGGTCGGCACGTCGGAACCCCTCGGCCGTTAATCTTGGGTTTCGTGTCTGGGACGCTGCCTCACTTTCAGACAGTTAATCAATTGTCCTCACGAGGCTGAAGGCACCCCGTTCCAGCTCAGTTTCTAAAATCCTCGACGGAGCCGGGAATCGAACTCGGGGCTTCTGCGTGAGAGGAAGGCGTTCTACCCCAATACCACGGGGCTGGAATTAACCCCAGGAGATTAAAAATCCTCAATGGCGCAGCCCGAGAATTAACCCGAGGCTTCCGGGTCAACGCCTAGCACGGTAACCCATATACCACGGGGCCGGACTTATTTTTTATATACTGTATTAATACATTACGATATGACATTTTGGGAGAAACTAACGCACAAATATTTTGTTCCGTTATTTCTTCGCCATCAAGAGAAGATACTGTAATTGTGCGAACAAATCGTTGTACATTTCGATCTGTTCATCACTCCAATGAGTATGTATAATAAACACAATAATTAAAGATCCCTGGAACAATTGTCATTTTACTATATGAAGAGAAAATCTTGTCCTTCAGGAAACTTCCATAAAAAGTTCAATTACCATAGTTATCTTTCTTACAGTGTAAATGAAAAAAGTGAATTGTTCTGCAAGATTGTCAATTTTCCAGTACAGGGATATCATGGAGGCGAAGAAAATTCTCCGTCATAAGGTTTTGAACGTGAAGTGATAAACATAATATGTATTAATATCCAAAAGGTATAGTATGAGTTTATCAGCCTATGTGAATCGAAATCATTCTCAGTTAATTTCATAATATAATAATAATGTTATTGGTTTTACGCCCCTTTTAACTACTGCGGCTTTTAGAGATGCCGGGGAGCCAGAATTTTGCTCTGAAGTGGATCTTTAACGTGCCAGTAAATCTACTGACACGGCCCCCTCGTATATAGGCACCGTAAAATGTTAGCCGACTGCGCCAGGATTCAATCCAACAACCCTGGGCACAGCAGGCGAAAACGTTACCCCTGAGCTACGCAGCCAGTTAATTTCAGCAAGCTACATAATCCCCGTGGCTATTGTTTTCAACTCATCCTCAAAACCAAGCAACATTACTAGGAACCAGATTTTTAGGCTTTTAAAATTGTCATTTTAGGCTTTCAAAAACATAAAATGGGATAGTTAGGTTTTTAAATAACAACTGAAACAATATTACGGATAATGAGTTTTTATTTTTGTTATTTTTTATATTTATCCTCCCAGCTTGGCTTCACACATGAACTCTGCGAGGGATCATTTCTACACCTTCGCAAGGTCGGTGCCTGTGAACACACATTGTCACACTTTTGTGTACAAAATTAGTGGGAGTACCGTTCTTTTTGTACATTAAAGCGTGTTATTTTGTGATAAAAGAAACCTCTCATGTAACATTTCTTTTAGGTTAAGGCGTTTAAATACTTGTTTTCCCGTCTAATGTAATTGGGCACAATTTGTGTTGACCGACTAAAAAGTCTTCTATAATAGAACTAGGCAACACTGAAAACTGGTTACTTATACTTCAATGATTACATACACTCAAATTATGGGGAAAGAGGGTGAATCTCCCCACAAATTAAACAGTGTTTGCACAACATTATTTGTTCCATTATGGTACTGCAAAGAATAAACGCAATATTACTGGTAAACGGTAATATTGTCATGGATACAAGATGAAGTCTTAGCAATTTTGAGTAATGAAGTGTTTTTTTTTTTTTTTTTTATTTCTTTTTTTGTTTTTTTGGAAAGGAAGGTTAGGAACAATGTTTTATTTTGAATAAAATAAAAGTCACAAGTCGTGAGTATAGTTTATTGCGACACGGTGGGTTCAACCAACATTATACCATTCTGTTTGATAAGAACTGTCCCTCACTAGCTGTTCGGATGCCCAAGTTTTGATCGATAAAATTTGACACTTAATATCTAGAATACTAATTATACCAACAACCATCGAGAAGTTGTGAACCATAAATTGTTTTAAAATTCTACGCGCAAAAAGGTTTTAATTTTTTATTCCAGATATACTGGGATATCGATCAAAACATAGGCTTCCGGAGCGTTAGAGGCGATATGTGTGCTAGCCTTCCGTCACATAGAAACTTGATCTCTGTAAGCACTGGGTCTATGCTCCCTCCATTTTGGTTCCTTGCTGCATTCTATTCTGGTGCAGCGTTTATTTCTGTATGTTCCCTATATCAGGAATCAGCTAAGAAATAAATGTTAGCTTCTCGAACAATTTCAATACCGAAAACATCGCGAGTTTAAATTACTAAGAGTAGGGTAAGTAAATCTATTATTCCCCGGATAAGAACCAGGGTCGGTTCACTGTCTCACGATTCAGTTTTCATTATTTTACTATACCACTCCCACGAAATGAGTGGAATTAGATTTAAAAATTTCAAGGGGAGAAAATCCACAGTTAAAGAGACGTTTTGCTCAGCCTATCAACAATTATGGTATACATATTTATGTCACTTGAGGGATGTTCTGCTCAGACGTTACTTGTTCCTAATGTAATAACGGATAACGTGATACTATCCCAGTTCATTTAAGGTGAAGCATTTCAGTAACAATAATAATCATACTTAAAATAATAGCAATAATAGTTATCATAATAGTAATAATGGCAATACGCGAAAACAAAATTAATTTACTTTGCGTATGACCTGGAAATTTTATCCAACAATAGGCAGAAGTCGATTGAATCCATTGAAAAATTCCATTACCCTCTCGAAGAAAGCTAAGAACACTTGGTTGCTTGAAGTTGAAAGAGATCTTCGGGAAGTAGACATCGAGATAAAAGCTGTCATCAGACGGTCAGAGGCGGTTGAACACTATAGCTTTCCTGATATGAGGGGGCACTTCGGTTTCAACATAAATTTAATGACATGTTTCATTAAGCATTTTTGTAGTTATTCAAAATATAACCGAATGATATAATTTAACTCCTTCAATATAAATTCTGGTGCTGAAGTCAGCTCTATCCAACCACACGAAAGCCATGTCAGAGCCGATAACCCTTTATTAACTCTGGATGAGTAAGATGTACTCGTAGTTGTTACAGCACTATGAGTAAGTTGGGATGTATACGAACCCCCACTTATCAAAGTTTAAATATAATGAGTGGAAACATTTTGAACTTTCCTTTATTACATTGACGTTTCTAACCTAACATTGTATTATCAATTTATTTCAAAGAATATGATAGCATTTAATAATTCGATTCAGAATAGAACATACAAAGACAACCATTCAAAATAATGTTCTAAAATTTGCTTTTCAGAAAAGAGGTTATTTTCACACTTTTCTGTCAATGCAGTTGTTGCAGGTGATCACTTTGTGTTTCTGATATACAGGTCTACTACAAACACCACAAAAAAAGGTTTTGCGGTCTTTGCTTCTCGGACAGGGAAAGTATTGCATTGAGTAAGCCTCAGTTGTTAAATGGGACGTGGAACCAATACAATTTTTACATTGAGTAAGGTGGGCTGCAAAACCACCACCCCCTAAGGTCTGTGTCCAGGCAACTGATAAATACGCAGACCAAAGGTCGAAGTAGAACTGACCACCAACTAGTGAGACAAACAAAGTCAGGGGAGATAAAGAAATCAATGCTACTAACTTGAAAACATCCCAGAATAAAAAATACTCTGGCGTGAGCCTGCCCCCACCCACCTTACTAATCAAGGGTTAAATGGAATAGTATTAGATGTGCAAATTGAGATTGTCGGGCTGCTGATCGGAATAATGACATCTCAATTCGTGAACAACGTGCCCTAGGGATGTCTAAAGCTGTTATCATAGATCACTAAAGTATATGTTGTCATATTGCGGACCCACCTATACAGTTTTTAAGTAGCCTATACACCTTGTTTAGTACTTCCTTGTTTGAACCTTTCAGATCTTAAGATTTGTCTAATTTCCAATTATTTAAAATTCTGGCTGGCGTGTTTGTATTGAACTCGATGATCTATTTTATAAATTGCATATTCCAAAGTTAATTTCTGTTTAAATTCATTTTATTATAATTACATAATATATTTATTATACTGCACGCTGTGCTTTGTCAAATTGGTAGCCTTAAAGTAAAGGAAGCACTAATAATTGAAACACAAACAGATTGGGAGGTTGCCGTACTTATCAGTTTTCATTGTGGTGACAAGCAAGAGATCTGATCAAATCTTAGAAGAAGGGGGATGGTATTTTGAGGAGGGGGATGTAAAGGAGACACTGAAGTTTGATCAACAATCTTGCTTTCACGGAAGAACCAAAATGGATGGCCAGCACACCCACTTGTTATAGAGTCTTATAGAAACCGAGAGGCCAGCTTCTGGATTACTGAGGTAAAGTCGTGCTCTAAGTTTGTATTCTGTATAAAAAATTCAGAGCTGGCGGTTTATTTTTTTAATCCACAAGTAGGCTAGTGCAACTTCTAGTAATAGTTTTAAATATATTTCTGGCGTTACCAACTTAACAACAGTGCTACCGCTACATACATACATACACAACGGGCAACACACATCACACGGCTGTTTCTGTCTCTGTCAGTTCCAAGTGTAAGCCGGAAGTGTGCGTGCGCGGGACTACAGTCTAGCCTAGTTCACTTTTGGGGGGAGGTGGGACACGAAGCACGATGGCACAGTCTGAAAAGTGGGTGGGGGAGGAAGGGGAGGAAAAAAGGAGGACACGAGTTTATCACATTGAAAAGACTGACTGTACAAGCACCGTCTTATTGTCTACACAACACTCAAACGGCGTCTGTCTTTAAGGTTTCCCGCCATCCGACGGCGACTTGAGCTGCTGGTCTGACGAAGCTGACGACGACGAAGAGGAGGCTCCTGACGGCGCTACGGTAATACCCAAGGGGGTTGGGTAAGGCGGGCCACCACTTCCCCCTGGCGTTGCTTTACTTCCTGCAGCACCAAATGTACGCGAGTACGTCTCGAGTAGCGATACATCGGCGCCACCCCCAACACTTGCTCCCGCCCCCGCTAGGTGTGAGGCAGCCGCCACTGCTGCTGCCGTAGGCCCATAGAAACTGCGATAGAAGTCGTGATGCGCCGTTGGCCTCACGTACTGACCAGCATGGTGTAGGTGTGGGTGATGGTGATGAAGAGGAGACACCAATTTGCCAGAGTAGAAAGGGGATGAGGTAGTTGACACAGGTGTCTCGTCTTTGTTGGCCATGTCTGCTAGAGACCATATACGCGGTTTGCTGGGGCCGGCACCTGGCGGTGGTGGGGATGAAGATGTCGGCGGTGGCGCACCCAGAAGTCGGGTGCCAGGGTGGAGGTGGTAGGCCGGGTGCAGGAGGTGTTGAGGTCGCTCGAAGAGGCACTCGGGAGAGTCAGGCCCGCTGTCGGCGCGGGACTCACTCCATTCGCTGGCCGTATCAGCGCCCAGGGGTCGCTCCAGGCGTTCCAGACGCTCTAGACGTTCCAAGCGCTCACCATCCTCACTGGATCCCGTACCGGAGTCTTTGGAATCTGAAATATAGAACACCTTGGTTCTTCAAAGAAATAAGTAAACAATGCACTATACTCAGGTGCCTATATAGCTTGGGCTATAAAGTGAATGCAGATTTCCTTGCAGTACGATGGTGTAGTACAAAAAGAAAAGTATTCGCATTATATCTCTGCCGGTGAGGACCGTTGCATTTCTGAGAAATCGAGCTGTCAATTCCTCTACTCCTATTCATAATACATTACCCCACAATGCGGGGCTTGGGGGTTCTGACGGTCGACTTAGCATAATGCACTCGGCTCACTCATTAGTGCTTGCCACACAATTGTTTGTGTGCCAATTTGAGAAATGCCTTTGGTGAGGCTAGTATTATACCCTTTCACGAATTGATTGCCGGCGTTCGAGATGGGAACTATTCTTTGTTTACTTGTGTCACACGTCACTCTGCTTCGTTGACAGGTACAGTTGCGCGAGTAGGATATGACTCAGCTCAAGTAGCTGTCCGTGGTGACATGAGCTCCTGTAACACATATCTGCGCTTCTAAGACAGGTAACGCGCGCAATGCTGCTTGACTTATGAGCAGACTGCACTCTGTCATCACTGTGTCCTCTTCTTTACCCCGCGGAGCTCCTGCTACAATAATCAACAAACGGTGACACAGCCATGCTCAGCGGCAATCAAATCTTAAATGGGTAATACAGTCGGTATACCTTTCCTGGTAGTAATGCCGTAGCTCACCAGCAGAGATATAACGTGGGCACAGTACGTCTTGCCTACATTTCCTGATAAGACCATTGGTCGCGGGGATAACTATTGAAATTCTGATTTGTTTGTTTTATATCGGCAAACATAAAACACTAGATTTTTGGACATACTGTTCAGTACTTTTCCCAGAAGGTCTCCCCACTACAATCACTGTGAAATATTACATCAATGACCACTAGCGTGTCAGTAGCATACCAAAGAGTAAGCTTAGATTCTCCACGCGACTATACGGAACTACGCTTGAACTGTGTTGGTTTGCTTGTCTAGGTATAACATTGTATAGAATTGGGAAACTGAATATATTATGAACAAATTATAGGAAAATACTCATCTGTACGCAAATATGTTTTTACGCAATACGGGATGTATTTCAAAATGTCTTTCAAAAGTTGAAATTAAATAATTTCTTCATGCTGTGTCAACAAATTCGGTATTTCATGTAAGGTAAGTGTGCCGAACAAGGCCCACTTAACGTTTAAAGATTTTTTGTATTTTTACTAGAAGGGGGGGGGGGGATCTGAACGTTGACCTGGATTTAACTTGAAGGCAAGCAGTAATGAAAACATGGGTTGATAATTAGAATGACTGGAAAATATTTCCGTAATAATACAATATTTAAAATGTGAGTAACGGGCCTTATTAAGAACACCCGTTCCAAACAAGGCCCACTACTTGTTCCAAATAAGGCCCATATATACAGTAAATCAAATGAGATAAAGAAATGCACATTGAGCGGAAAATACCAATACAGCATATTAATCTACAAATCACATTCTTATACACCAGGTTTATGTATGTTAACTTTCAAAAACATGAAGAAGGTTTATTAAAATACCTAGAAATAGTAACAAAAAGAGCTTCGGACACCGTTTACTACTCGACTGAAGCAAACATCGCTGAATGGTTTGCTTCAACAGTTGTAGTTTCTAGTCTATCGGGTAAATGGTAGTAGCTATCAGAAACATTAAGAATCTTGTATAATTTGAAATATTCTGCTAATAAAATCACAGATGGGCCTTATTTGGAACCGGGCCTTATTTGGCTCAATGACATCAGGGAAGCCCTTGAAAGAAGAGAAAAATTCTACGTAGTGTTTATAGACTTCACAAAAGCATTCGACCTCATAAACCGGGAACTTGTGGCACAGAAGCTGGAAGAAACCCTAAACAGGAACCATGTGTGGACTGAAACCATAAAAACGATACTACAATGGAACAAAATAAGAATCTCTGACAACATATCACTTTCAGAACCGATACTTCAAACGAACAGAGTATTACAGGGTGACCCAATGAGCCCATTACTTTTCATCCTGGCAGCAGAAGAAATAATGCGCATAACCCATAAGGATGACGTAGTATCGTACGCCTACGCTGATGATATAGTGATCGGATCAAAGGACATCAGAAAACTACAAAACGTGATAAAGGAAATGGAGGAATGGTGCTACAAACACACATTCGAAATTAATACATCAAAAACAAAAATGATGGTATTTAGGCAAGGAGGAAAGATCCCAGCAATGACAGAAATCTTCATAAAGAGGCAGAAAGTAGCCATAGTAAACGATTTCAAGTACCTTGGCATTACTCTGCAAACAAGTGCCAAATGCTTTACAAAGCATGTAATAGAAAAAAACAACACAGGCAATACGGGCGATGCACGAAATCAACTACATTAGATCACGTAGCCTAGAGACGGCGATGGCACTATTTAGAGCAAAAATCATGCCTATTCTAACATATGGGATGGAAATCATTTGGCCGTACCTCACAGAGAAGAACCTATCCTCTCTAGAAAGAATAAAAGCTCTATACATAAAGAGAGCGATCGGAGTATCCAAGACAACAAGATCAAGACTCGTCTACCTTCTAGCACGAGAATCCTTCCTCATTGAAGACTTCAGAACACACCTGAACCTGCCCAACACCAGAGCATCAGAAAATCTCCTAGCAACACTCAACAAAAAGAGAGAAGACACCCCACCCGAATTCTTTGGAACTGGAGCTATGATAGACCGGACGTGGACAACATCCAGCTTCGAGATGAGGCACGTGTTTACAAGACTGGCAGTACATGGTTTCCACCATCTAATTTGTAACAACACCTCATACCATGAACCGACAGAGATATGTAAGTGCGAACTATGTGGATACATGTGTGAACGTTACCACCTAGAACTCTGCACCAAAAGAACAAAAACAATTAAAGAATATACAAACCAAGGCCCAAGCGCGCGAGTACAGTGTATATAAATGTATTATTTCTTTTCTTTGTGTATGGCTATTTAGCTGCAATAAATATATTATTATTTGGCTCAAGTACCTTATTTGTCAATGATTAGTATATTAATCACACAAAATCCTTCTTATAAAATCGAAAACGAAATATAGGTAATGAAATACCCTCTTAACAATGGCCTACGATTGTAATCTACGGGACTACAGGCGTTATTTATTCGAGCGCGACCACAGGAGGATTAATTAAAATGTTTTGCGTCATAGCTCAAGTCAGTATCTCATTCAGAGACGAATCTACCTTTAGCCCACTAGGCACTAAGCTAGGGATAAGAACCATAGGGGGCAACATATTTTTCACCGTACTATTTAATTTGATCAATATTTTATATTGTTAATTGTGCTTAAACTTTAGCAAAAGTATCAAATAGCTTTGAAGTATGGGCGATTGGCAATACGTTCGTTTATAAATACTACCGTACTAAGTTACAGCCGGTGCCTGTTACTGTATCCAACAATCAGATTCAAGCTGGGATCTTGTTATAGTTCACGTGATGATTGCGTTTAAATTATTATGGATTTTAGTACTTTTAAATATTTTGTTTCATATTTTGGTGAAATAATTCAAGTTAGTAATCTATGGAAGTGGTTGTTTGTTGAACTTGAAGGCTAAGTGCTACTAGAGCGTAGGATGTCAAAGAATTTCGTACCGTCAAAGCCAGACGTTGGGTCAAAATGGAGGCTATTGTTTGCTCGCGATTCCATATTTCAATAACTTCGTAAGTTTATATCCTTTTAGGAATGTACTGAACAAAATCATATATATCTTTAAATCTAAACTACTGTAAGTATTGGCCGTGTCTAACGTAATGGTAGCGTCCTATTCTCATAGTTTAGAGGTTCCTGGATCAAATCCAAGGAGATTCAAATTTTTTACTTGATATTTTTTGTATTTATTGATTTATAACTACTCACACGTTATAATGTTAAGCATTTATAGTGTGTATCGGCAATCGAAAATATTTTATATATACTTATAACACCACATATTTCAACACTCGACTACAGCGATTGATATTTGTTGACCTTGAACCGTGGTAGAGTCTATTGTTGTTGTTGTTTTTTGTTGTTGTTGATTCTTTGAGAGCTTTGCGGCATCATGGTCTTGTAGTCCCGTGTACTTGGGAGTGTGTAGAAGTTGTCTGATAACCTGTACCACTGTAATGTCTGTAGGCTTACTAGTGTGTGTACATTTATATGAGAAAGGATTTGGTTAGGAAGCTGTTGTTGTTGTTGTTGTTGGTTTTTTCTATTTGAGATGCATGGTTATCATGGTCATTTAGCCCCGTGTACTTGGATGAGTGTTTAATATTGTCTGCTAACCTGTTTTACTGTGATGGCTGTACGTATTAGTGTGTGTATATATAATTCAGGTGAGGATTCAATTAATAATCGTATAATATCCGTATAGCACGTTGCAGTTCAACAAGCTACTACAACCAACATTCAATTATTCTCCTTGAAGAGGACAAAGAGTTATAACAATACTCATGCATTTAGGAGAAAGTAGGCCATATGTTCTTTACTGAAGATCTTGTTTCATGAGTAATCTTTATTTAAAGTTTTCTGGTTTATCAAGTTTCCAAAATACGTTCTTAATTTTGTTTCATTCCGTATTTATGTCCTCCAGTTACTAAAAAATTAGTTGAAATGTCCCGCTGCTTGAATAATTCAGACAACAGGCCCGTTCTTGCCTCAGTATCCGAATCCTATAATACTTAGTGCAGATGCGAGATATGAATTTATATACAGTATGTACTGTTTTGAATTTAATTCTAAAGAGCGGAAGAAATGGTCACTTCAGAAACATTCATAGCACTGATTGTTTTTTCTTCTGCTATTTGAATGCGTAAATATGTTCGATTGACGTGAAAAATGAAATAAGTTTCGCCTCCGGCACACCTATACCAACACGCACAGTTAGACAGTTAAACACAGCAACACCTTTAATTATGTATAGCCCTCAGATGCACTAAAATTCCCTATTTGGTTTTCATCAGCAACTTATTTTTACACAGAAAAAATACTACAATGGTATTTTGATGCGCAAGGCACGAAAGTAAACAGAATTTAATAATTTCCAAGTTGTAACATAGGCTACGCAACATAGACTGAAATATAGGAAATATGTACTTATGAATAAATACGCCAGAATAAGTATTTATTTGTAATAACGGCAAAAATATGTAAATAAATAGAAAATATTTAGTCAAATAAATAATATTTAAACACATAACTATGTGGGCCTTAATCATGATTTCACTCTAGTAGTTTCGATGCCAAACAAACAGACAGGCAGAAAATAGACAGAAGGTATGTTTGCTCATTGTACACCTCATGTGGTATAGATACAAATTGTCAGCTGACATTTCAAAAGAAATCATACTGAAAGATTACTTTATTTATAGAGATACATACCTCAATCTAGGGCTGATGACCTCGTAGTTCCTATCCTTTAAACAACAATAACTAACTATCTCACTCTATTCGTTAACAGATTATTCCTGTGTATTACAACTGAGGTTGCCTCATCGATCTCTCATTTTGAGTAAGTTATAATCGGTAATACCTCTTACATCGTCATAGTGCAAGAATATCTGCAACATATCTAGTTCTAAAAAGGAAAAGTGACGTTTGATTGACAGGGAAAACTGAAAAAAAAAAATCATTCATGTAGGTCTAGAAGAGAACAACAAGGTGTTATAATGATGATCATCATCGTTGTTTTAAGGATCCGGGACAGAGAATATATCTGTCCTTAGATATACACAAATTATGATTAGTTAAAATTTAGAGGTGGATGCCAAAATATTTAAAACCGCCTAATACATGTATTAATAAAAGGGAAAATATAAGAAAAGCTTATAACTAGGGACCGGTTTCTCAAGTTTTTAGATGAGTTATCATTAACCATCACCAATGTATATTTTTACTTACTTACTTCTAAATACAAAAATATTTTAATACTTTTCCGAATCACACTCAAAAGATTACTACTTAAAATGCCTCAATGATATGCGAGTACCTTAAAGTAGGCCTACCTAATGGCAGTTTTGTTCCATTTATTGTAATTTATTTGAATTTTTAGTCCATAATGTTTCAAAATAAACCACAAGGCAGTGTTCATTCCTAGCTTTAGTCGATCGAGAGAAACCCTACCTGCCAGAAATTTCAAATACTTTCAGCACTTTTGAGCTCATTGTTTAGTTATTTACTGTCAGGAAAGTGGGGATAAATCTCTTATTGTTTCCAAGTACCCTATATTCTAAATAAACAAAGTTAATTAAACGAGATAGAGTGTGAAAATCACCTCTTACATCCTTGGTTTTATTGAATTTGGATAGTTAACATTAAGGAAAGGAAATATTGCTTAAGAGTGTGAAGTTCTCGGCGATAATTTGATAAAGGCGTATCATTGTGTAAAATGTAACTTTGTGTAACTTTCGTTACAAACAGATTTTCTACTAACAATTTAGGCATTCATTTTAAGTTTTGCGGTATTTATATCAACTTTTGCTACACTTGAAACTTAAAAACCTATTAAAAATGTATTCTACCTATTAAAAATCTAAAACGTTAGTTAATGTTTTTGAAAACCAAAAATTACAATTTTAAAACCTAAAATTCCGATCCCTAGTTATAACAAAATAAAACAATATAGACGGATTTTACAAAATTAAGTTAAAAATTAACATGTCTTTTTGAGTCCCGGACTACTTGGAAATGTAGATTGCTGGCCCAACCCCACTCTCTCATATAAAGTTGATGACGAAGTCAGCATCCACCACGTCATCAGCTAGTAGACTAGGGTATTCTGCAGACCAAGGTTTCTTCGTAGAAAGCACCACACACACTCGGTGTGGCCCTACAAGTACAAAGTAGGGGGTCTTCCCTTCACATGAAGTACGAGTGGTGGGATCATACATGACCTATCCTAAAAATGCAAATAATAACGGACTCCCTCCGAAATTCCCTTAATCGCTTTGAGTTCACAAAAACCCATTGTGGTTACACCAGATTTAAGAGAATTTAAGTGAAAAAAAAAAAGAAATGTTTGCCACGTAAGTTACAATATTTGATCCGTAAGTCAAAATCGATTATTATTTTGATGTAATAGCAGCAAAACTCCGTCACTTAAATTATCACCTACGATTCTCCGGCTTTCTAGGGGCAACCAACCGAAACCAACACGGTAGGAAAACGTAAATAAATAAATAAATACATAAATAAATAAATAAATAAATAAATAAATAAATAAATAAATAAATAGATAAATAAATGAAAAAATGAATAAAAACAAATAAATAAATGAATGAATGAATAAATAAAATGAATGAATGGCTGACTGTATGTATGAATGAGTAAAAAAATGAATAAATGAATAAAATGAATGAATGATTGAATGAATGATTGAATGAGCGTGTAAATAAATAAATAAATGAATAAATGAATAAAATTAATGTATTAATGAATGTACGAATGAATGAGTAAATAAATAAATGAATGGATGAATGGATAAATAGATTAATGAATAAAAAAGTATAAATGTATGAATTAATTTTAAAAAATGATTGAATGAATGAAAAAAATTCAAAGAATGAAAAAAATTGAATAAATGAATGAATGTGTGAATAAATGAATGACTGAATAAATAAGTAAATATACGAATAAATAACTGAATGAATGAATAAATAAATAAATAAATAAATAAATAAATAAATAAATGGATGATTAAATAAATGAATAAATAAATATAAGAATAAATAACTGAATGAATGAATAAATAAATAAATAAATAAACAAATAAATGAATAAATAAATAAATAAATAAACAAATAAATGAATGAATGAATGAATAAATAAATAAGTAAATAAATAAATGAATAAATAAATGGATGAATAAAAAATAAATAAATAAATAAATAAATTAATTAATTAATTAATTAATTAATTAATAATTAAATAAACGAATTATTAATAAATAAATGGATGAATAAATAAATAAGTAAATGAATGAATAAACGAATGAATTGATTAATAAACGAATGAATGAATGAATGAATGAATGAATGAATGAATGAATAACTTAAGACATGGTTGCCATAATGCGCTAACTATTGAAGGAACTCACCCGGGTCCTTGGCATGGTCCGCACTCTTACGACCACTGTCGTCGTCGTTGTTGTTATCCTCATCTTCGACGCGATTCCTGGGCTCCCACGTCATCTTATTCTCCTTCTTGAGTCGCCGGCGCGCGTTGGCGAACCACGTTGAGACCTGGGTGAGGGTCATCTTGGTGATAATGGCCAACATGATCTTCTCGCCTTTGGTCGGGTATGGATTCTTCTTGTGCTCATTGAGCCACGCCTTAAGCGTACTGGTCGTTTCTCTCGTCGCGTTTTTGCGCCTCGCGCCGTTCAGGTCCATGCCGTATCTGCAACAAGAGAGGGATAACCCTATTTAGCACGTAATATCCTGGGATTCTCTAAAAAAAAGAAATCTCTGTATAGCACGAAACATCCTGGGCTATACTATGAGAGATATTTCCATTTAGCACTGAATGAACAAGATCTGATGATCGCTTGACAATAGAAACATCCCATCTAATTAGGCACCCCATTTTTGTACATAAAAGCGTGTTTTTGTAATAATATCGTGTTTCTTACAGGTTAGGGCATATAAATACTTGTATTCCTGCCTAATGTAATTGGGCACAATTTGTGTTGACCGACTGGAAAGATTTCTTAAATAAAAAGTAAGAACATCATGTGAATTTTAAGAGCTAACTTATATCCTGCACTCTCCCAAGGGGATAAGTTATCCTGGGCTTTTCTGAGAGAGATATCCAGCACTTTTCTGAGAGAGATGCATCTATTTAGCACGGAACACCATGTGAATTCTAAGAGAGATATCCTGCGGATTCTAAGAGAGATATCCTGCACTTTTCGAAGGGAGATGTACTGGGCTTTTCTGAGAGAGTTGCATGAATTTAGCACGGGCCATCTTGTGAATTCTAAGAGAGATATCGTGCACTCTTATAAGGGAGATATCCTGCATTTTTCGAACGGAGGTATCCTGGGCTTTTCTGAGGGAGATATCCTGGAATTTTCTGAGAGATTTGCATCCTTTTAGCATGAAACATCACGTGAATTCTAAGAGAGATTTCCTTCACTCTTCTAAGGAAGATATCCTGGTCTTTTCTGAGAGATATGCATCCATTTAGCACGGAACATCATGAGAATTCTAAGAGAGAGATCGTGCACTCTTCTAAGGGAGATATCCTGCACTTTCCAGTGAGAGTTGCATCCTTTTAGTAAGTTACGGAACATCATGTGAATTCTAAGACAGATATCTTGCGCTTTTCTATATTCATTTAGCATGAAATATCCTGAACGTATCTATGAGAGATGTCTCCATTTAGCACGAAACTGTTAACTGGGAACTACAGTAGATTTCTGTCTCGCAATTAGACCGGTTTTGGAAATTATAATCCAGTCACTGAATTCATAAAACTATCACACAAAACAAAACGAACATTGTAGGCCTATATATGTGGAGAGACCTGTTCCCTATTTATTAAAGTTACACTTACTAATCATTCATGAATTAATAAACACAGGTTTCGAAATTAATTATTACGTAGAAAAATAAAAATACCTTTTGACATTACATCAGATTTGAAGGAACGCCAATGTCAACGGAAAAATCCTTCAGAATACCTACTCAATTGCATGAGTAGAATGAGACTACACCTATTACAATAATATCTAGGGACTGACATCACTTTGTAATTGATCCAACAGCCCAATGCCCGATCATGACGTAAGCGGATGTTTCAAATATACAAAGTTGCAATACGACACCGTGCGTTACGTCATACTTTATTGGGAGTAGGAATGAATGGACCAGTGATAAGGGCAGCCGAGCTGTTTCCTGTCCAGGTCGGCTGAGTGGACAAATTCCCTCAAGCAGGCAGCGATAAGACTTCTGAACATCGGATCTCTCATGAAGTGGTCTGCTACACGCGAGATTTGGGGTACACAATTCTGCTTTTATTGTTTTGATTAGTGGATTCGGACATCGCGATCACACATGAGTTCCACTTCTTGGACCCCCACACCAAGTATAGATTAAGGAATTAGGAGCCCCTGAAGAAAACAAGACTGAAACATGGCAGTGAAGTATCAGGGCTCCGATGCCCCTCAAAATTTTAGGACTAATGATAAATAATAAAGTTAATTAAATATCATAACAAACAAAAGTAGTTCCGTGGAGAACTAAATAGTCAATTTCCTAATACATCCTACTGGTCCTTTCCATTCAAGAATCCGCCACCTAATAAAAGGGTTTTCCATGTGATGTACTAAATACTCGTAGCTCTTGGTACACGGCCAATGTCTCCGCTAACGCCATTACATTGAAACAAGAATTATACCCTAGAACAGGGGTCCCAGATGGTGGTACGCGGGAACGTTACGTTTGGTACGCGTGGGTGATACGTGCGATTACGAGCGAAAGGCGATAGTAAGGGCCTCTGTGTGCGTGACGACGCAAACTTGACTCTGCTGCCCGTCTGCCGGGCCTTTTTGCTTAGTTTGTACTAATTATATAAAATTGTATGTTTTTAGACCTACAGTATGAGTAACAAATAAAACTGAAAATTGCAATAATCGTTTTATTCTTTCCTTTATTATAAAAAAGTTTTTAATATACTGTACATAACATATAATTCTCTATATTTTTAAATAAAAATTAGCAAGAAAAAATGATACAAATCTACAAGTTTTTATTGTTGTCTTGATAAAAGGTAGAAAAAAAGGAAATACCAGTGCATTAATAATTAAATATGAAGTTTTCTCAGTAATTTCGTTGGGCACTTTTCCGACACTAAATAGGCTACTGTAAATGTTTCTAAAAATATATAACTTAAGACTGTTTGTACGCCAAAATTTCTAAAAATTTCAAGTGGTACGTAGTTACTAAAAGGTTGGGAACCCCTGCCCTAGAATATAATAATTATGACGTTCAGTATCTGTGAATATGACTCCTCCCGCGAGATGGCATCTTCCATTAACGAGCACGGGAATTTATTTTAAGATACAACAAATACACAGATTCTATGATTTACGAAAAGTAAGACACATAAATTAGTGCCAGTAGATAACGATTATTACAATAGCCCATCATACGAATCTTCTCTTCAAACGCTTGAATAGGATACGAAAAATAAAAACAAGTAGTTCCGTGAAGAACTATACAGCCTATTTTCATATATCCTACTCATGTTAATTGCCACTATCAACATACAAAATTTCAGTTTAATTGCTGTAACAGATTCGTAGATATTGAGAACTGTCTAAATATTTCAGATTGTCACCAGGTTGGATTTTTATTTTTGTACTATTACATTAATATTATTGTGTACGTGTGGTATTCAAACTTCAATCGCATGATTAGAACACAAGAAATAAAAACGAGATTTTAAAATTACGCACAGCAGCCATCTTGTGATTATGCAAACAATTGAAATAAATTAGATGCCAGTGGATCAACATTTGTATAAGCATTTAACGTGCAACGTTTCACGGCACTCTCATAGTTAATTCGCAAGAAACGTCCATTTAAATATTTATACTTCGCGTCGCCGCCATGTTGGATTTGTGCTCACCAGGTTACTGAAGTCCTATAGGTGAACATATGTTCATAGTCTCTATGAACATAAAACACTTCAGTTTGGTTGCTGTAAAAGATTCATAGGTATTGAGAACCGTCTAAATATTTCGGAAGCTCGCCATTTAGGATTGTTATATGTATAGGCCATAGAGTTATGTACCATTCAAGGACAATTATTGCCTAGGTTCATTATTCAAGGTTTCACTTCGATCGCATGATTACGACACAAGAAATAAAAACTTAATTTTAAAATTTCGCACAGCCGCCATCTTGAGGTTATGTAAACAATTGAATGAAATTAGATGGCAGTGCATTACAATCTGCAAAATCATTTACTGTACCACATTTCACTGCGCTCAGAGAGTTAAATCACGAGAAAAGTCTATTAAAATATTTCAAATTCGCTTGGTCACCATGTTCGTTTTGTATTTTACAGGTTTATGAAATATGCATAGGTTAACTTTCATCAGTACCCTTTATCACTGTACAAAATTGCAGGGTGATATCTGTAATAGTTTCGGAGATATAGAATATCAGTGAAATATTTCGCACAGCCGCCATTTTGAGGTTATGTAAACAATTGAACTAAATTAGACTCCAGTGCATTACAATGTATATAAACATTTGCTGTACCAAGTTTCATTACGTTTGGATAGTTAAATCGCGAGAAAAGTCTATTTAAAAGTCTCAAATTCGCTTGACCGCCATGTTGGTTTTGTAGTCACCAGGTTTTTGAATGTCTCATAGGTGAACTTCTAGTAGTGCCCTTTATCACCGTACACAATTTCAGGGCGATATCGGTAATAGTTTAAGAGATATTGAATGCTAGTGAAATACTTCGCACAGTCGCCATGTTGGATTGGTGAGACGTAACAAAATTTGAAGGGCACGGTCGAGGTCGCCGGGAATAGTGCTATGAACTTACCGAGTTTCATTGAAATCGCTCCAGCCGTTTAGATTTTATTAGGGGGGGGGGCACACACACACCTCACACACACACACACACACACACACGCACACACACACGCACACACACACGGACAAAAGGTGATCTCATAAGCCTATTTTTTCAAAATTGAAAATAGGCTAATAAATGGGTTTTTAATTTCGAACAGACACCAACTCGAATTTTTTTAAACAATTGAACATGAGAAGTCTGTATACTAAGCTCTGAATAAAGATCACTGTGCTAAGTTTCATTGCCCTCGGGTCGCTAGAAACGTCATTTGAAAGAATTGAAAATCACTTGGCTGCCTGCCATATTGCTTTGTGATTCTTATGATTTTGTAAGCCACAATTATGTACTTGCTTAGTAGTCGTCTATCTTAATACAAAATAGTTTCGATGATATTGTGAATTTGTGAAATATATCGCATGGACGCCATGTTGGATTGTTTTATATTAAATCGGCAATAGAAATATATGCCAGCGCAAAGATACTGAAAGTGGTGATTTATCTTCAAATATGCTTGCTTAGTATGATTATGGTGATTTGTATGAAATGGTCAGGTTAGAGTGGATTGTATACGTAGCTGCTTGAGTGGCTTGGAGTCCAATTGTGAGCAGCTACTCTCGTCTCTGCTTGCACTGAGCTGGAAGGAATTTCCTCTGTGCGAGTATCTCATATCTCCCCCTCCTCCCCACCTCATTCGTAACTGTCTGTTTTCATCAAGTAATGTGACATATGTGCGCTGTTAAGTCTTAGAGCCTATTAATATGGTGTATGTTACTGTATACTGGACATCTTTACCTATTAAAGACTAGTTTTCAATCTCGCCACGCGTAAGCTAACCAGCCCTATAAGCGCTGCCCGGTCTAATGAGAATGTCCCGGAACCTTAATACTGCTCCGATAATGCCAGACTTGTAAGTTGAAGAAGCGTGTAAAATAAAATAAAACCCTGAATATTTTCAAATTGAAGAAGATCAATTTTATTTATCGTATGGCTTTTAGTGCCGGGAGTGTCCGAGGACATATTCGGCTCGCCTGAGTCTGTAGCTGCTTCCAGCGGACACCCTTAGGGTGAGCTGTAAGTTCCGTTCAATTTCAAGTAGTTCTAACTTTCGCTACCAGATTCCGACGAAATCAAACCTAACAATGTAGCTTCCCACAAGTTTAGTCTGTGGAAGGATCTTTTACATGCCATAAATCTATGACATGGGACTGCCGGCTTTACTTCCCCTCCGAAGGAAGGCATACTGAGGGATTTTTAACGCTCTTAAAACATCCGACGACTTCGGCCGGGTTTGAACCCGCTATCTTGGGCACAGCAGCTCAGCATGCTACCAACTACACCACCGAAGCCGCTAAGAAGACCAATAAGCTACCCAGACTGAAATACCTAGTTTTAGGCATCCCATGGTCAGAAATAGCTACATCCATGAGGCCAGGAGAAAGGCTGCTGGCTATAAAATGTGAACCACAACATTTGCATTTCTAACCTCTTCCCCGCGAAGAGGAGGAGGACTCTTGCCATTACAGACTAAGCTCCTACCTATCAAAGATTAAACTTTTCCAACAGCCTAGTGCTGAATCAACGAGATCGAAATTAAATTTCCCTCCGCAGCCGCGCCTTGCCGTAACTTTTTCTCCCGCGCGACTGCTGAATCAGAGGCGCAGTTGGGCAGGGGCGGGCCCAGACAAGACGACACCACGCAGCTTCTTTATGCTGCGAAACAACGGTACCAGCTCAGGAGCTGGTAAGCTTTCTGTATTTTGACTATGTGACTAACAATATCACCTTCAGGAATACAATATTTTATGAAAATTTCCCTTAAAAATTGAGCGCGCACATCAGTTTCTAAAGCCTCTGATGGAGCCGGGAATCGAACCCGGGGTCTCTGGCTGAGAGGCAGGCACGCTACGATTACAGTTACCTTTCTCTCCCACGTGACTGCTGAATCAGAGATGCAGTTGCGCAGGGGTTAGTCCCGAAAGGACGACACCGTACCGGCCGTTAAAAAAAACGGCTTCGGTGGCGTAGTTGATAGCATGCTGAGCTTCTATGCCCAAGATAGCGGGTTCAAACCCGGCCGAAGTCGTCGGATTTTTAAGAGCGTTAAAAATCCATCAGTACTACATTTTCCAACCATCCCAAGCCGAGAAAAAGTTATCTTACAAAAATGATAACAACTCTGTTTCTTGGATACACAAAATTTTGAAATTAATAAACCAGTTATACAACATTCCAATGTAGACTATATTGTGTTAAAATTTGGATTCGATCTGATGACGGGTTTTTTAGATAATAATTCTTAAATGTGACGCATGGTTGAAACACGCTTAAAAACGGGCACATTTTGTGTTCCAACTGCGATAAAAAATATAAAATATAAATTTAAAATTCCAAACCTACATGAGCTAACGTAAAATAGAACGACGAAAATGATGATGTTATTGGATTTTATGTAAGTCTATTGGTTACTTAGCAAACAACCTTCAAACTCGAGTGCACATAATACTTTGGTCGACAATAGGGATAATGCCGGAGGAAGAGATGACTATGGGCAGTACCGCTACACCTTCGAGTCTCCACTTTTGCTGTATTCCCTCAGCCAAGGGCAACAACTTGGTGATTTTCTGACAGCGGTTTTGCTGCAGATTACAGGAGAATTGGGCACTGCGATATCAATTAGAAAGGATCTCTTCCACACTTTGTAACATTATTATTATTATTTTTACTAAGGAGCACGATTATTGAACCTGCTTAGCTGATGTGTTGGCCTTCTTTTCCTTCGTAAATCTCTTCATCCTCTTGCTGAACTTCTTCCTTCGTTCTTCAGTCCAAGTTACAGTGGCTCTGGTGTTGTGTATGTCTCCAAATTGGCGAGTGTCGATTTTGTTTCTGAATTTACATCTGTCCAGTTTGATGCCTTCTGAGATATCGTTTTCTTGGAGATGTTTCAATTACACGAAGCCAGCTTGGTTTTTAATGAAAGGGCCAGGTTGAGATTTTTTTTAGTTAGTCTGTTATTGTTCATTACCGGCATCAGTAACTAAGCGCTAGGCCATTGGGCCAAGCTCTCTGCGGACTCAGTAGACGTGGTTTCGAGCCCCACCGTCGGCCGTCTTTGAAATGGTTTCCATGGTTTCCCATTCTCAACTCCAGGCAAATGCTGGGACGGTACCTTCTGACAGGCTACGGCTGCTTCTTTCCCATCCTGGCCCAGTTTCATTCATCTTCATCAATTTCATCTGTCATTAACTCCTCTCGTGAGGTTGGTGTTAGGAAGGGCATCCGGCTGTAAAAACCATCTTCCTCATAGAATTTGATCGCATCTCGTCCCCGACCCCATTGGAAACGGGAATAATAAGGGGTGGACATACAGTTTCTTATTGTTCATTCTGATAATGTGTGCATAACATTTCAGTCGTCTTCTCCGAAAAGTGTGAGAGATTTTTTCAGACTGACAATATTATTCCTCCATATTCCCTCAATATAAACTTGGACAATTATTATTATTATTATTATTATTATTATTATTATTATTATTAGGGGCAGATGACCTCGTAGTTCCACCCCTTAAAACAACAATAACTAACTAACTAGTATTATTATATCCAATTTAGTGTTGTTCGATTAACTTTCTTGGTATAGCTTGAGCGTCGTGCTCACAGACTCAAAAAAGTAGAGAATGCCGAACAATAACCGACAAACAAGAAAAGAATTTCAATGTAGCAGCAAACATCAATAACAGAATGGAGAATTGGAAACAGGATAATTCTTTATCTAAATGAGGGATGTAGACATGTAACAGGTCCTTTAAATAAGATAGTGTGTTAGTTATAGTGAATGAGTGTGATGGATGCTGAACTCCACACACACACACACACACACACACATCGAGCCGGGACATAGGGACATACATCCTCTCTAGCGGTTCTGAGCAGATAATATATTTATATTTTCCTTCACAAAACCCGAGTTGCAGCGGGATTGGAGCGATGAAAGTCCGGATTAATCAGCCTGTCACTCTAAAGCGCCCGCTGTTCCATGTTTTAAAAAACATTTTCCATTTGATGGTAGGTTTATTTAAGCTCTGTGATCTGTGATGGGAGTTTTAAAACTTGCACCAAAGCTCTAAAGCTCACACATCTCTCAATCCCCCCTCCTACCATCCAACCCTTTCCTCCCACCACTCACGCTAACACTCTCTATGTGTATGTGTGTGTTTTTTTGCAATGATGGCGTTTCGTACTCATTTTAAAATCCAGGAAAAAGAGAATTAAAAAATCAGAGTGGAGGCATGTTTCCAATGATAACAGCTCGCCTCCACCCCCGCCTCCCCCGCGCACAGCCCTGCCCGCATTATCGGCGTGTCGCTATGGAGATGGCTAATCGCGCCGAGCTTGTTTCCACACGGCCGACCAGAGCTCATGTCACAGCGGTTGCGCAGCCAAGCCCCGCCCACGATGTGACAGTAAATTTCCTCCATTTGAAGCTTGCAATCTTCATGCTCTACGCTTTATAACGTTTTATTTTCATAATGATACAAAAAAAAAGAATTGAAACAAAAAAACGGAAACAAAAAAATGGAAAAATAGCAATGTTTAGTCACACAGAAAAAAATGTACCGCAGTCAACTGTCATCTGTAGTTGAGCGAAAGTCCCTGCAGATGGCACTGAATGCAATAAACAAATGAGTGTAGCGATGTAAATCTGGAGCCAAGTGTGCTCTGCTGCTTGAAATGAGAGGAGGAATTATCTTGGGCGTAGAAACGGCAGACTGCGATACATTAAACTCCATGCATGGAAACTAAAGTTCAAACAGAAGTAAATACATCTGAAATTAGCTTTAATACACTCTTACTTCTATGATAAATGGAACGATCCCACAGGTAATATATTCTCATAATAAAAATCTCGCTCGCAAAAGGGAATTTATTTTTCATTGGGAGCTTCTTCAATATAGAAAATATACTTTTGTCATATTTGAAGAATAGGTGTACAGAATGAAAGATAGATACCAGTGGAAACATATTTATTAGGATTATTATTATAATTATATTTAGACTTTTAACGTCATGATATGAAGTACAGAACTTTTGGAATTTAACAACAGTAGGTGAATCCTGTCTTCCGCCCCAAGATTATTTTCAGATGTAATGTTTAGCATTTAGCGTGATCGCTTTCTCCAGAGAGTGGGAAGAAGGATATGAAAAATCACCGGGGTGAGGAAATGTCAGAAACTTCATATTTTGGTAATAGGCCTACTAACAATATAGGCTATCACCAGTAGACTACTAATATCTCTCAACACCATCTCATGTCGTAGTTACTAAAATTCTTCTCTGTCATCTCCAGAGTTACGAGTTCGATTAGCAGCATTGGCATGACATTGAATTCTAGTCTGAGGTTTGGAGTCGAGTACACTCAGGCAGAATTAAGAAAAGGTGGGTTCGGTTCCCACTTCATTGTTAAAAAATTAGATACCATATTTCAGTGTTGCTGTAAGCCTCTGTGGCTTAGGCGGCTGCACGCCGGCCTCTCACCGCTGGGTCCGTGGTTCAAATCCCGGTCATTCCATGTCAGATCTGTGATGGACAAAACGGAGGCAGACAGGTTTTTCTCCGGGTACTCCGATTTTCCCTGTAAAAATTTCATTAGCACTCTCCACTATCACTTCATTTCATCTGTCATTCCTTTAATCACTGCCCCAGAGGAGTGCGTCAGGCCTCGGCAGCCGGCACAGTCCATATCCTCGCCGCTAGATGGGGGCTTCATTCATTCCATTCCTGACCCGGTCGGAGACTGGAAGCAGGCTGTGGATTTTCATTTTCATTTCAGTGTTGCTAAGTAATATTTTATTAGAAGCTTTACAGTTGGTCAAAACGAGAGTGCCAAAATCAAATTGGACGGGAAATCAAAATTAATCTAATTTTATGAGTTTTAGCCTCGTTGTTGTTTTTAGTCTTCAATCTTTTGTCTGGTTTGGTGCAGATACCCCCTGTCCTGAGCTAATCGGTTCATATCTTCATAGCTACCACACCTTACATCCAAAGCAACATTCTAACCCTGGTCTACCCCTACAGTTCTTGTCCTCCACCCTTCCTTCTATGGCTAAGTTTGCTATTCCTGGGTGTATTAGTATGTGTCCAACTAACCAATCTCTTCTCTTCATTAGCAGTCGCCAGAAACATATTTCCTCTCCCACACGTCTTAATTCCTTTTCATTTATTACACTATCTACCCATCTGATCTTCATCATTCTCCTGTAACACCACATTTCAAATGCTTCTATTCTCCTCTTTTCTGCTGCGCCCATAGAGTGCCACGCTCCAGACAAAGGAAATCAGAAATTAATTTCTAATACCGTACCTAGATCTATATTCGATGTCAACAGATTCCTTTTCTGTAGAAATACTTTCCATGCCTGAGCCAACCTAATTTGTGTACCCTCTTTGCTTCGTCTACCACTGGTTATTTTGCTTCCTAAGTAACAGAAATCTCCTACTTCCTCTAGCTTTTCACCTGCCAATTTTACGACTATAGGCCTTTCTTATGTTTTCGGCTGCAATCCACTATTGTTGCTTTACATTTGTTTAATTAGAGCCTCCGTGGCTTAGGCGACAGCACGCCGGCCTATCGCCGCTGGGTTCGTGGTTCAAATCCCGGTCACTCCATGTGAGATTTATGCAGGACAAAGCGGAGGCAGACAGGTTTTTCTCCGGGTACTCCGGTTTTCCCTGTCACAATTTCTTTCCAGCAACACTCTTCACTATCATTTCATTTCATCTGTCATTCATTTAACCATTGCCCCAGGGAAGTGCGACAGGCTTCGGCAGCCGGCACAGTTCATATCCTCGCCGCTAGATGGGGGCTCCATTCATTCCATTCCCTGACCCGACTGGAAGCAGGCTGTGGATTTTCATTTGTTGAATTGCATAATGAATTCCTCAAGACGGAGTCCATACTATTTCAAAATGCATTCAAATCCTCTGGTGACGCGGCTAAGAATACAATATCATCAGCAAATCTCAGAGGTGAAATTATTTCTCCTTGAATCTTTACTCACACTGTAATTTCTTCTATAATATGCTTCATTGTTAGTTCAATGTTTAGATGCAAACTATGATGGAATCGTATATAGGCCCATATATATATTTCGTGCAATTGAATTGCATTCTAGCCTGTTCTATTCTAAATTATACCTTACTCTTGTAATCTCGTTACTCATCCAACATGGAATCTGAAAGTGGTTATATGCTAAATTATAATACCTCTCTCCTGTTTTAATGTAAGTTAAAGACTAATGTGGTAAATCGGTTGAGGAGTCACTTCTTTCTGGGTCCAGCCAACCACAACAGGTTTCATGCCTGTCCCGACTATGTAATTACCGGCTCTAGTGTTCGATAACCAACTGAGGGTATATTTGGTCAATAGAGACCTCATCCGGGATATAGAAACATTTTCAATCAAATATTCAGCCGTAAGCGTATTTTCTTTATAAAAATGGCGTGGATTCCCAGTCACACACACTTGCCACGAATGTTATTTTCCGTAACTAACATCAGATGGTTTCCTGGTTAAATTAATGAACTTCTTTATTACCTAATTGTCATTCTTTATCAGTTTTTATTACACTTCCAGAGAAACCATACAATTACTATGACCTGCTAATGCAATCTGCATTAGTGCCATTTGTAAATCTGATGTGTATCAACATAACCATTATAGCCTAGCCTACTAACGAAATCGATTTCCGAGTTTCAAGCATGCAATGACTTTCCAGATGAATCTTTGAGGATATCTGGTATCATAGGTAATAACCTACTTTTCTGTTTGTCTCTTTTCATTTGTTGTTAATTTTAACACCCTAGAACAAATAAAGCGCACTTAAAATAAAGAGGATTTAAAAAGTAGGTTAGCTCAGGCAAGGAAAGCATTTCTACAGAAAAGGAATCCTTGACATCGAATATAGACTTAGGTATTAGGAAGTCATTTTTGAAGGCCTTTGTCTGGAGCGTGGCACTCTATGGAAGTGAAACTTGCACTATTGGTGCAGCAGAAAAGAGGAGAATTGAAGCGTTTGAAATGTGGTGTTACAGAAGAATGATGAAGATCAGATGGGTAGATAGGGTTACAAACGAGGAGGTATTAAGACGAGTGGGAGAGGAGAGATGTTTCTGGCGACTGCTAATGAAGAGAAGAGATAGGTTAGCAGGTCACATACTACGACACCCAGGAATAGCAAGCATAGTTATGGAAGGAAGGGTCAAGGACAAGAACTGTAGGGGTAGACCAAGGTTAGAATATGTTAAACAGATTGCCTCGGATGGAGGGTGTGGTAGCTATGTAGAGATGAATCGATTAGCTCAGGACAGGGAGGAATGGAGAACTGCATCAAACCAGTCCAAAGACTGAAGACTCAAACAACAACAACAACAACAAAATACATCAAGGCAAGCCCAAACACTTAGATCCGAGAATTTTGTTGTGAATTACAGTGAATAAAAGAAGAATATTTCGAACAACATGTAGATTGTATTCATTGACACAGAAATACTTCAGATTATTATTGCCTGCTTCACTCTAGTACTGGTTCCATAATTACAGGTCCTACCAAAAGTTTAAGGACACCCGCAAATTCCATGATCATTGTTCCTGTCCCTATACTTTTGGTCTCAGGCATACGAATTTTTACAGAGACCTAGAATGTGTTTTGAGGAACATTTTGTGAATTGATTACGAAAACATCACTGTTGGTTTCGAAGAACGATTTTGTTTGTTTGAGATAAGTGTGAAAAAAATTGTGTATTTGTTCATATTTGAAGCAATCTGGACAGAACACTATGATAATTACATCCACAATTTTGGTTATAAAGAAACACAGATACCGGCAGAATATTTATAATTGCAACAGAACACAGAAATGTTTTTCCATTAAGAAATATCACCACTTTTATAGCCCGAAATAGAACCACAGCAAAAAGTCAACATACAGACATTCTTTGACCTAGGATGAAGCTGTTCTTGATCCAATACAGTGCTGCAACTGTAGGACTACAACATGAAACATAAAGGATATCTGTGGCTTGAAGGGTCTCCAGCCCAGCCAAGGCCAAAGAATGTCTGTCTGTTGACTTTTTTTCGGTTCTATTTTGGGCTATAAAACTGGTGAAATTTCTTAATGGAAACACATTCTTGTGTTCTATTGCAATTATAAATATTCTACAGGCATCTGTATTTCTTCATAACTAAAATTGTGGATGTAATTCTCATAGTGTTCTCTCCAGATCGCTTAAAATATGAAAACATACACAATTTTGTTTCACTCTTATCCTAAACAAAAGAAATCGTAACTTCAAACCTAACAAGGATGTTTTCATAACAAATTCACCAAATTTTACCGGAACACGTCCTAGGTCCCTGTAAAAATTCGTATGCCTGGGACCAAAAGTATAGGAACAGGAACAATGATCATAAAATTTGCGGGTTTCCGTAAACTTTTGGTAGGACCTGTACTTGTGCACTTTCTTAATATTAATAACTGCAAAATGCAATGCTTGGGACGTTTATTTGCGCATTAGCACCCTTCTAACAAGTTAGACTCTTTCACCTTCCAGCGTTCAGTGCAGTCTGCAATCCTCTGTGTTCGAACGAGTTGCCTTAATGATCCTTTATTAGCTCTTGATGTTGCTAATTTGTTTTAGGGACTTGGGGAATCTTCAACATCAGCCCTGTGTAGATAGGTGTGTGTTGAACTTGTCTGATAACCTGTATTAATGTGATGACTGTAGTAGACTAGTGTGTGTAACTGCAATGCGGACAGGGATGATGTAGGTGCCTCAGAACTTGAAGTAAGGTCCAGGATGAAACCACTCAGGGTAGCCGCTGTCGGCGCCGAGATTCGAACATGCAATCTCCAGAATTCCTGCACTGTCCTCACGGCCATGGTGCACGATTTAACAAGCACGGCTATGCCACTGGACGCTTTTATTATTAGTTCGTACCTCGGCCTCCCCTGCTTCTCACTTTAAAATCGCTTAAACACTGAAGCTAACCATTGCCTCCTAGATCTACCTCTGCTTCGCTTATCATCTATACCCGAATTGATTAACTTTCTTCGTATTCTCTCCTCTCCCTTCTCAACTCATGACCCCACCATCTGAGTCGACTCACACGAACAGTTTCATCTAACTTGTTCATTTCGAGCTTTATCTCTACATTACGAGTAGCCTACCCTTCCTCCACTCCTCCAATCTTCAGTATTATTCCCAGCAATCATTCGTGCTTCCAGCTTGTGTATAACATATCCTGATCTAATAATAATAATAATAATAATAATGAGGAAAAGAAACTAAAGGTATAACCATTGGCAGACGTCTTAAAGACAGAATTCACCTTGATTGCTTAG
Organism: Meconema thalassinum; assembly: GCA_946902985.2. Taxonomy (NCBI): domain Eukaryota; kingdom Metazoa; phylum Arthropoda; class Insecta; order Orthoptera; family Tettigoniidae; genus Meconema; species Meconema thalassinum. The sequence goes on from OX336388.2 coordinate 676,126,029, forward strand.
CTTACGCAGATGACCTTGCAATCCTTTTATACAACAGCCAATTAGCAATCCACTGCATAGAAAAATTGCATGCAATAACCGCAAGAACGGGACTTCAAATATCATTTGAAAAGACGCAGTTTATGGAAGGCACTAAATCATGATTTGACAATCATCCACTAATCACCAAATACGGAGTAATTTCCCAAGTAGACAAATTCAAGTATCTAGGCGAAATTATTCAGCCAGCAGGGTTAAATCAGGAAGCTAACAAAGAAAGAACTGCTAAATTGCAAAGGGCTTACAAAATCACATGGAACAGATACAACAAAAGATGTAGGGTATCTCAAAGAATGCAAAATTACGAAACTACAACACATTCATCAAACCAGAGGCGCTGTATGCTTCCGAAACACTGTTAATTGGGGGCAGGTCACACATGAAAAGCATCGAGAAACAAGAGAGGAAAATTCTCAGAAAAATCCTAGGACCAAAGTTTGAAAATGGAATTTGGATGAAAAAGGAACCACGTGAAATTTTTCAATCCGCAGAAAAAATCACAGATACTATCAGAAAACGACGATTAAAATTCTGCGGAACCTTCACAGAATGGATAACGACAGGCTGACAAAGAGAATTCTAAATCTAACGCTAACCCTGAAAATCCGCACCAATTGGTTAACAGAAATACATGAAGATCTACAAGAAATGGGTATTGCTGAGGAAACCATTCCAGATATAGTAAAATTTAGAAGCCTAGTGAGCAAACATAAATTTGCAGAGAAACCAAAAAGGAAAAATACAGGCTGGACAGAAGCACGCAGAAAGGAACACAGTAAACGAATGAAGAGATATTGGGAAGAAAAGAAGGAAAACTGTGCAAAATAATTTCAAGCGCGCTCCGTAGTTGGGTATAACGATTTAAAAAAAATTATGATGATAATAATAATAACCTTTCTCATTGATATTGCAGTGCCCTGCAAACCTGCTGTGAGAAGATCACTAAATATCTGCCCTTGGCTGCGGAAATACGGCAAATGTGGAGACTGGAAAGTGTAGTGGTTCTGCCCATAGTCATTTCTTCTACTGGCATCATCCTTAAATCATTGGCTCGCAATCTTGAAATATTGGGAATACATCCTGGTCTACATACCACCATGCAGAAGGCCGTAGTCTTCGAGACCGGTTCCATTGTTCGCTCATTTCTCGATGTGCCACCCTACAAGAAGTTGTCATACCGTCTTGCAAATAAGCCGACGATATGTTGATTTGTCCCACTTATGTGATGATAATAATAATGTTATTGCTTTTACGTCCCTTTTAACTGCTGTGGCTTTTAGAGACGCCGGGATGCCGGAATTTTTCCCCGAAGGGGATCTTTAACGTGCCAGTAAATCTACTAACACTGCTCCCTCACATTTGTGCATCCTCAAATGCCAGCTGACTGCACCAGGATACGAACCTACAAGCGAGAATGTTACCGCTGAGCCACACAGCCAGTCTTATGTGATGAAATGAATGTGATTACAATAATAATAATAATAATAATAAATTAAAATAAATAATAATAATAATAATAATAATAATAATAATAATGCTTTAAAATGTGGACTTCTTGGTACGAACGTGGTGTACTACAATTGCCATCCTGCCAACGTGCTTGAAAATGAGTATCATAAAATGCATTGGGATAGACCTATTTTACCCGACCAGAAAATCTTGGCCAATCAACCCGATATTGTCTATCTCAATAACAGACACCAAAAGGCCTACTTGATAGACGTTGCTTTCCCACTTAGCCAAAATATGCTGACTACCCATACTAAAAAAAACAGTAAAAGGACGCACAGTTGACTGAAGAAATGCGAAAACTATGGGGATTAAAATGCGTGAGAATTTTGCCAGTAGTGATGTCTTCCACGGGAGTTTGTTCCAAAGACATTGGTAATGGCTTCGGAGGAATGGTAAATGAAACACCCAGTAGCCTATACCTTCCATCGGAGGGGAAGTAAAGCCGGCGGGCCCATGTCATAGATTTATGGCATGTAAATGAACCTTCCACTAGTGTGAAGCTAAATTTGTAGGTTGGATTTCATTAATGCTCTATTAAGTTCCAACTATCGTCACCAGGTGCTGTTTGCGGTGGCATCTTGTAGCCAAGGCCGCAGCTAGGTGTCGCAGACGATAGCATTTGGTAGCAAAAGTAGGAACTACTTGAAATTGATCGTCTGCAGTCAGGGGCGTATATACAATTATTTTTCCGGGGGGGGGGGGTGGCTGGCTGGCTATCCTGGAAATTTGTGAGTATTCTCAGGGGATTATCACCGCACAATACCCAGAAATATCAACCAATATCTTAGAGCATATAACTTTGTGTAATTGTTTTAGATAAGATTCAAAGTTTATATAGCCTACAATTATTACTGGCAATACAAAAAAAGTTGTAAAATACAACACAACACACAAATAAAATTTTATACTTAATGAACTTTCTATTATGATCTATTGAGTATGAATGGCAAATATCTAAATATTTGTCAATTTACTAAGCAGAAAGGTAAGCAGTTTCTTTTTTTTTTACAAGTTGATAATTTATTTCTCAAAAGTACCATACTGTGGAATTCACAGTTCTGACTCACAAGGCTGAGTATACCCCGTTCCAGCCAACAGGCTAGAATTAAAATTTCTTGGCAGAGCCGGGAATCGAATTCGGACCTTTGGGCGGGCAGAAAAGAATGCTAGCCACTACACCACGAGTTGGTCTAATTTCAATCTTAATATTGTTTATAACATCGCCAATAAGTTAAGATTAGGGTACAACCTAATTTACAATTATTTTATGCTCTTAGCAAAGCAACACTTTCTTAATTTTTATTGGCTTTTTTCGGAGGGGGCTGAAGCCCCCTCAGCAATCCCCTTATATACGCCCCTGTCTGCAGTCCTTACCTGAATTAAAGGTAACACACACTAATACAGCCATCACAGTCCACACCGGTTGTCAGACAGATTCTACACACACCCAAAGTACACGGGGCTACATGACCGTGTTGTCGCAGCCCGTAAACTAAGGAACCAACCAATGAAACACCTGATTGTCAGAATACAGAAGGCAGTGCTGCTGGATACTTGTCATATGGTTAGTCTATTTTTATCACAGTAAGTTTGACATGATACTTGATTCTGAAATCCTTATCTTGTAGACTGAGTTGTACCATTTTTATGAAAAATTAAAGTTAGTACTACTACTAATAATAATAATAACAATGATAATAATATGGATTTCTCATCCCCTTTTACCGATCAAATTTTGAGACACCACTGTGGATTCTTAACTTGTCCCAGTAAATTCACCAACTTGGGTTTTTATTAATTTCAGTTCCCTTAAATGTACAACCTTTGACACATAACTTAAGACGATCACCTAAGCCATGTGTGCCCCACAGCTGCCGGAAACTTGAATAGCATTGAATTAGATGTAGGGCCTACATACGCCAACATCTCTTCCGTTCAGAAAAAATAAAAATAAAAATAGAGGCATTCCTATTGCTTGGGTGTATTTTGGCACGGATTTAATTTGTTTAAGTCACCCTGTGGGTTACACGACGTGCGGACTGACTTATGGCCGGCAGGCAGACTGACAGCCTGTGAGCTCGCGTAGCAGCAAAGGGGAGGCGAGTGTTACCCAGCCCTCTTAATTAAATGTACTGGCGAGGGCGCTTTGTTACCCGGGACTACTTGGCACTCCATGCCGTGCCAAACTGATTGATAAACATCGTGATTGATAGGATGAATTAAATGCTCGTTCAATTTTACGGCTTTCTGAAACAGAACAATTCAACCCACTCGTATTATCGACTGGAGAGCGTGGATGGAAGTTAAGTGCTCGGCTCTTCAAGATATGTGAATATTTGTTTAGTTCTTAGTGGTCTCGACTGGTTTAAACTAATCCATCATCGTCTTCACAATGCATCACATATTCCTTCTGCATAGTGGTATCCCTTCATAGAGATAAGCTGATTCGTCAGAGAAGGAAGAAATGAAATATCGATGACGATAATTTTTTTCAGTAATTTTTATTTTAATCGGTTCGTTGTAAAAAATACTATTCTTACCCGTAATCTATGGTAAGAAAATAAAAATCAATTAACTTTTTTGTCGGATATCTTCCAGTAGGCTACTGTAGATTTTCAAATTATGATTGTATTCGTGTCTTCAGATGCTCAACAACACGGATCTTCGCGGAATAAACCTAATTTATTAATAGGGTCCGGATTCTTAAAAGTATGACGAGGTGGATTACACAGTTACATATTACCGGATCTTTAGGTTTGTACCTTTTTCTTTTTTCCTTATTTGTAAATTAAAAAATACGTAAATACTTTTCCGAGTCAAACTCAAAAGAGCCATATTCATGAATTCTGCAGTACGCTACCTAAAAAATAAAAAATAAAATTTAAAAAAATTATATGTGAGTACCTAAAAATACCTAATTGCAGTTTTGTTCCATTTATTACAGTAGCCCATATATGAATTTCTAGTCCATAACTTTTCAAATTGAAGCACAACACAGTGTGTATTCTTAGCCCTAATTGATTGAGAGAAATCCTACCTGCCAGAATTCATTTTCAGCACTTTCCAGCTTATATCTTATTGTTTTGTTATTTACTGTCCGGAAAGGAGGAATACATCTCTTATTATTTCCAAGAATTCTATATTTCAAATAAAGAAAGTTAATAAACGGACTAGAGTGTGAAAATCACCTCTGACATCCTTGGTTTTATTGAATTTGAATAGTTAACATATTCAAGGAGAGCAAATATTGCCTAAACGTGTGAAGTACTCGGTGATAATTTGATGACGTTGCAATCAGATTTTCCACTAACAATTAGGCATTTATTTTAAGCTTTGCGAGATTTATGTCAACTTTTGCTGCACTTTAAACATAAAAAGCTAAAACAAACTATTTAATGTTTTAAAAAACCTAAAATGTCAATTTTATAAACCTCAAAATCTGGTCCCTGTTTATTAGTATACCCCAGACTGGAAAATCCATGGGTGTGATATCTGGAAATCGTGGAGGCCATTCAAAATTACCCCTTCTGCCAATCCGTTCATCAACATCTACTGTTTGTCAAGATAGTAACCTAACTAACCAATTATAAAAGCTCATTACATAAATAGGAAATTCGAATACTAACGGTTACTAAAAAACTAGTTTCTAGCGCAATCGCTTCAAACGCTCACTACGGTAGAAGTTAGCAATTCAAAGGGTTTTCTTACTCAAACACATTAAAGTACTAACATCAAAAACCACAACACTTACAGAAGTGTAAGACACTAACGGAATAAAAAATTAAAAATAACTGATTTAAAGAATCTTACTCGTTGCAAAGTTTAACTAAGAGCCCCTGTAACTTATTGTAAATACTATTGTTGTATATAAGTGTTATATAAGTATCCGCTGGGCCAAAATTAAGCCAAAGTGAACAGGATCCGTTGATGTTCGCTTGAAGAGCGAAACAGGTATTCAAAACCCTTCATTTAGGTGGCTTTGCTGGCGAAGTCGGTAGCATACTGAACTGCTATGCCCAAGATCGCAGGTTCAAACTCAGCCGAAGTCGTTGGATTTTTAATAGCGTTAAAATCCTTCAGTATGCCATCCTTCGAAGGGGAAATACTGTAAAGCCCTTGTCATAGGTTTATGGCAAGAACCTACCACTACAATTGGTAGTGTGTAGCCAAATTTGTAGGTTATATGGTTAGAAACGCTCTATCATGTTCCAACGTTCACCGTTAGGTGTCAGTGACAGTGTCATCTGGTAGCTAAAGTAGGAGTTACTTGAAATTGAACTTGCTGGGTGCCCACGGGCGTTCAATTAAAGTACCCTGATATGGCCATTGGCTGCAATTCATCTCTATATATAAAAGTGAATGTTACGTGATAGTTTGTATGTATATATGTATGTATGTATGTATGTATGTATGTATGTATGAATGTGTGTCCTTTATGCGTTCATATACTATTCATTCGATTGCGACGAAACTTGGGTGCGTTGTTGTGTACACTCCAGGAAGTTTTCTGACTTAGTAAATCCACTTTACAATAATTGGTAGCGTACGAGTAGTTTCAACAAATGAGTGACGGCGAGCGAATCGTTTCAATAATGTCCCGTATGCGTTCATATACCTATCATAAAATTACGAAGAAACTTTGGTTAGTTATTGTGCACGCTCCCACGAATGTTTCTGAATTAGTAAATCCATTTTACAATAATTTTGAAATTAAATATTGTGAATCCAAAAGCACTTCAACAAGCACTATTACAACGCCAACACTTTCTTTGGTTGGCATTGCAACGCATGCCGGGTAAAGCTTGTGTATAATATAAGAAACATTTGATTGAGAAGTTTATATTAAGTGTATAAACAAATCATGTACTTATTTCAGGCACTATGTGATTAAATTAATTGTTACTCCCCACCCAAAAAATTGAGTACATTCATGTTGACCGACTGTAAACGGTTATACTTATACAGTGAGATTCTTTTGCTGGAGCGGGACCAGCGGCCGCTGCCGGGCGCGCGCGCCTTCCGCCAGCCAACTGAGCTCGGTTCGCGGGGTTGCGCGAGGCGGAGGCGAACTAACCCGGGTCATTAAAGTCCATTTAGTCACTAAACTTTCATCAACGAGGGTGTAGAGTGTCAGCACACAGATAAGAAGGTAGCATAAACAACAGCTGCAAGATTTAATTAAAGGAGCACAGATGTTCTTTTATTTCTTGGGAATCTGGATGACCTCACGTCACCAGTTAAAGGTTAGAACGTATCTTTACAGAGAAGATACTAAAAATGTTCTCCTTCAGCTGACAGACAGACAGACAGACATCATTACATTACGTCGCTACTCTTGCAACCCCCTCCCCCCCTCTCCCCTTGCCCCCTACCCCCCCCCCCCTCCCTCGCCCCCACCCCTCTGCGTATTTACTGTAATTAATCGAAGCATGGACCTAAGTCCGTCTGTTGTTCAATTGAGGGTTAATTTAAAATACAAAGTGTACAGATCAATTACCCGTACTCTAGTGGAGCTGGAGAACAATATACGGCAGCAGATATCACTCACAACAGAAGGGAATTACAACGTGTAAACGCTAATTTTACACGGTACAACGCCTGTCTGTCAGTTGAAGGAGTACATTTTCAGCATCTTCTGTGAAAAGGTAGGTTCTTTAGTCATGATTTGCTGGTGAATTCACCATTAATTAATGTACTTTGTCAGTGGCGGATCCAGGCCTTGCGGGGCCCTGGGCGAAATGATAAAGTGGGGCCCACAACAATAGGAAATTTAAAAAAATCAAATCAAATGGAAAATATTTTTGTAATAATAATAAAATAAAGAATAGTTACAATATTTTGAATGCAATACAGTACATTTTTTTAATAATATGAAAGAACCCATTAAGTCCCCTTGAAGAAGACTATGTGAACTATGAAATAATAAAATATGACTTTGCGACTTTTTTCCGGCTGAAGTCTTCTATCATTTCACTGAAATCTAAACTTGCTAAACGGTCGCGGGAGGTCATAGCTGCACTGAAAAAAGAATATGATTTATAAATTAGTTTGAATAGTTTGAAAAGTATAATTAATTAATCAATTAAATTTAAAACAATCCATGGCGCGGGACCCCCGGACCGCGGGGCCCTGGGCGGTCGCCCCCCTCGCCCTCCCCTAGATCCGCCCCTGTACTTTGTTACGGTTTCCAGCTGCGCACAATCCACGCTCCAGCAAAAGAATCACCCTGTAGAAGGGTAGGTAATACTAGAAAATGGTATCTAATACTTCAATACGTCGAAGACTGCAATTTCAGGTCAACTACCAGTTCAGGAAGCTAAAATAGGACAAAATCAGTTTTGGAGTATATATAGTCAAGGTCTGTAAAGAATCAACAGGAAATGAATTTTGGCCATTCGGCTGCTATTACATTTTTTATTAATTCAGAAAACAGGAAATGTACGGAATTAATTTAGAGCGTCGATTATATAATTCTATAACTAGGGCTAGGATTTTAGGTAAATAAATATTTTTTATGTAAATACATATTTTAAGATGTTTTTCTATTAATACATAAATTCCTGCTTTTTCACTTATTTACATTTTTAAAAATTAGCATGCTAGAATTTTCAGTTTATTGCATTTTTGTTCTGTGTTACTTCAACGGGGAAGAACCTGTGAACTTTCTAATCTTCATGCAGAGCGTATGTCAGCTAGCAACTGTGTTATTCTTAACTTGTCGCCCCGTGACACTCACTGTGTAAGTCGGGGATTTCCTTGTCCATAGCCATATTTCACCACGTGCTAGACCTCTCCCCTCCCTCCTCCCCCAGCTATCTGGAACCAGTGTCACTCACATGCAGTTCATTTCTGGCACTGTGAAGTTTAAGGCAGTTCTACGATGCCTAAAGTAAAAACAACTACAAGTTATCGTCTGCAGCAGTATGTAGCAGAATTTAAAGATAATTTTACTTCTGATTGGGGCGTTCGGTTCTGCCAACCATGTGGGAAAGCAAGGCTGAACAGCGATCTCAAGTTACACAACACATCAAGGGCAAGAAACATATTGCCGCAGTTTCGAGCCTTCAGAATAAGTGTTTCGCGATCTTCGTCGGTCATTTGTGATGGACAACCCGACGATGTATCTCGTTGTGTATTGTAATGCTTCAGCAGTCAGTGAGACATAGCATAAATTGCATTCGTGAGTACTGCATATTGTTTATATTTACATTAATAAACTAAATTATAATAACATATTTTTACTTTTTTGTCACATATTTCAGGTATTTTTAATACATAAAAAATTAATATTTTCCCGATTTTTAGCACCTAAAAATCCTAGCCCTATCTATAACTATAGAGATCCGTGCAGCAAGATTTGGTTCGCTGGTAAGACTACCAAAATGACGTGGAAAATACAGAAATGCAAGGGAACTGATAACACTGATAGGTTATTTCACGAAGTATTCATCACTGTCAGTATATTTCACCTCTTTAAAACATTTATTTTATCAAAAATAAGAATCTCTACTTAATTGTAACGTTAAATTATCGTGAGTGAAGGGTGAAGGCAAGAAGTTGACAGTTAGTGGTTCTTCCTGTTGCTCAACATGGCACGTTCTGTATTAACGAGCTGTGCCTACAGCACACGTCTTATCATACAAGTGTGTTGTACACTTGCGCACAAACCGGAAAGTGTAAAGAACCATTGTCCTAACTCAAAACCGTTTAGTATGTATCAAAAGTCACGCCTCGAAGGTATCAGTTCGATGTGATTCACACTCCGGAATGAAAACATAATTATCTGGTCTGTTCTCGTCATAGTCATTGACGTCTTGTTAAGGAGCCGAAGTGACGCTCCACTACCCACTGGACAGAGCAAGAAATTATTGGAAGAAAGGGAAATAAAACGAACGGACACCTGGCTACAGTTCGACTCGACTGAAGCCATGCTGAACAGGACATGGTCAGATGCGAACCAGGAACTTCAACACTTCGTTAACTCCATGGCCATCATATAGTTTGCAAGCTCAAGTCCTGTCATGAGCCTTCAGCCGGTTGTGATTGTAAACTGTGTGATCAGCATTGTGAACGGTACCATGTTCTACAATGCGCACAACGGCCATGCTGTATTATCGATTATTGCACACAAGTAATGTGAAAACTCTTTTGTTTGTTAGTTTGTTTGTTTGTTTGTTTGTTTGTTTGTTTGGGTGGATGGTTGGTTGGTTCCTTAGTTTAGGGGCTGCGAAAACGTGTCATAGAGCCCCATGTAGTTTGGGTGTGTGTGGAATCTGTCTGAAAACCCGGTGTTAATTGTGATGGCAGTATTAGTGTGTGTTATCTGTAATTCAGGTAAGGACTGCAGTCGATCAATTTCAAGTACTTCCTACTTTTGCTGCCAAATGCTAAAGTCAACGACATCTAGCCACGAACTTGGCTACTAGATGCCACCGCAACCAGAAGCTGGTGGCGAACGTTGGAATTAACAGATCGTTAATCAAATCTAACCTACAAATTCAGCTTCACACAATTGTAGTTAGTGGAAGGTTCTTTTACATACCATAAATCTATGACATGGGCCCATCGGCTTTACTTCCCCTCCGAAGGAAGCCATACTGAGGGATTTTTAACGCTCTTAAAAAGTCCGACGACTTCAACCGTGATTGATTCGTGAACTTGGACATAGAAGCTCAGCATTCTACCAACTACGCTACCAAAGTCACCACTCTTTTGTTTAAGCACACAATTTGTGTTTGATAAGTTATTATTAAAATTTTACAGTAGGAGCGTTCTCTAAGTAATTTCTCCTGCAATTTATGCATGTGACCAATCATTATTATTTTAAGTAATTGCTTCATAATTTCCCCTCGTGGCTGTCATAGCCAGTAACGCTCTCTCGCCTATGCCTTATACTGTAATCCTGAGGCAAAGGGTTAGCACTTTAGGGTGTGAATTTCCAGAGGTTCGATTTAGTAGATTTTTCTCGATTCCCTTCAGGACAAACTGCACATCCTTACCACTGTTGTTGTTGTTTGAGTCTTCAGTCTTTTGACTGGTTTGATGCAGCTTTCCATGCCTCCCTGTCCTGAGCTAATCGTTGCATCTCTACATAGCTATCACACCCTACATCCGAGGCAATCTGTTTAACATATTCTAACCTTGGTCTACCACTACAATTCTTGTCCTCGACCCTTCCTTCCATAACTAAGCTTGCTATTCCTGGGTGTCTTAGTATGTGTCCTTCCAACCTATCTCTTCTCTTCATTAGCAGTGAACAGAAACCTCTCTCCTCTCCCACTCGTCTTAATACCTCTTCGTCTGTAACCCTATCTACCCAACTGATCTTCATCATTCTCCTGTAACACCAGATTTCAAACGCTTCAAATCTGCTACACCAATAGTCCACGTTTCACTACACTAGAGCGCCATGCTCCAGACAAAGGCTTTCAAAAATGACTTCCTAATACGTAAATCTATATTGGATGTCAACAGATTCCTTTTTTGTAGAAATGCTTTCCTTGCCTGAGCCAACCTACTTTTTATATCCTCTTTGCTTCGTCCATCACTAGTTATTTTGCTTCATAAGTAACAGAAGTCTCCTACTTCCTTTAGCTTTTTAGGCCTACTTGCCAATTTGATGTCCATAGAGGTTTCTGATTTATTTGGGCTGCATTCCATTCCTTGCCACTGGAGATTTAGCATATAAGTGGAACGACACATACCATTATTGGAATATCGGCGTTTACGACTAAATAATTAAATTCTAGCGATCTTCTAGTTGTTTTTTTAGCATAATGGCGCACTGGTCAAGCTGTTTGCATCTCACCAAAGTAGAGCTGGTTTCATTCCGAGCTATTGCATATGGAACTTGCAAGATAAAATGGCATGTCCAGTGGTCCAGTTTCCACGTAAAAAGGAGACTTGTTATAACGAGATTAACGGCTACGTAAAACTACATGATCAGTTTCTAGGTTTCTATAGTTTCTGTTTTCTTTTAGATTTTGTTGTGTCTCTAGCAAGATTGCCTAGAATATTTCTTAGTTAAACTACTTGGTTGTCAAAGCAAATATGCTCTCTATTGGTTCCTCTATAAGGAGGATATTAATATAGTTATTGCAGCCAAACTGGCCGCCATTTAGTGTTAAAGTACAGGGATCACAAGTCATATTCACTACAGAATTTCACCAGCGATTCTGATCTCATCCTACAGGTAAACAAATGGTATCTCTCACACTGGTTTCCGCTCCTCGCGCATATACAGTTCGTGCAGGGCTCGTGAAAACTCTGGGTGATACTCAGCTTGAAGTCATAGATTTATGGCATGTAAAGGATCCTTCCACTAACTACAATTGTGTGAAGCTAAATCTGTACGTAAGGTTTGATTAACACTCTATTAGTTCCAACATTCGTCGCCAGGTGCCAGTTGCGGTGGCATCTAGTAGCCAAGTTCACAGGTTCACAGATAACACACACTAATAAAGCCATCACAATTAACACCGGTTATCAGACAGATCTTTGGAAAACAAAATCACTGGGAGGATCCTGGGAAATGAAGGAGAAGCCGGCAGCAGGCTACCATTTGCAATACGAATCTCGGTAGACGCTAAAAAGACTAAGAACTGGTGTGAGTCGGTGCAAAAGCAATTTAATGAAGTGGGGATACAGTAATGAAGAACTTTGTAGATGTGGTGAAAGACAAGAGCCTGAGCACCATCTGAATTGCAGCATGTTATCAAGACCATGTGCTATGCAGGACTTGATAGAAGCCAATGACTGTGCCATTCTAACAGTTGAACACTGGAGAAATGAAATTTAGTGCAATTTATATGTATATTTGTATGTGTTTTGGACTCGGATAAATAAATAGCCTAAATCAGACAGATTCTACACACACCCAAAGTACACGGGGCTACATGACCGCGTTGTCGCACCCACTTCAACTGAGGAACCAACCAACCTACCAAACTTAGCGGCATCATTTTAGGGATAAAAGGTTTGCGACTGGGTATCTGTTCATTGTCACGACTATATCTGGGGATATTCAGCCAGTAATGGTTGTTATTACTGACCAAGACACTGTGGTAAAAACTGGGGTTTGTCACGGGAAACCCGAGTGGAATGAGGTCCCTAACGGTATTGCTCTCCAGCGCCAAAAGGCACCACTGTATGTTGCGGTTATTGATGAAGGGAGGATTCTTGAATTGCTGGCTACTTGTCGCACGGCACCTGAGTGCGCTCTTTGTGGCCATGGACCTGGCTAATTAATACGATGAGGGGCGCCTGTTTGGACAACAGACGTTCCCACAGCACCACGGTGGTCTGCGGCGTCGCCCAGTGGTCAGTGCTGTGGCGGACGCCGGCGCCGCTTGCTGCTAAGCGATTTTTAAAGAGGCGGGCCATAGATCGCAGGCGGGGCTCCTAACCACGGTGACCACGAGCGATCAACACTTGCAAGGGGCCGGCACCTGTCATCGTGGCCAAAGTTTACCGTACTTTATTCTCATGGCGCCAAGTCAAGGGCTTATCAGACCTCCACTACGATTAATAACACCGCATCACCCACGAATTTGGTCCCGCGATGCCGAAACTATATTCATAAGTGTCTACAATTCCATTTTCAGCACACATCCAAAACACCCTGAGGCTATAAGTGTACGTTACTCATCTCAACGTTTTCCACACGTAGCCTATACAGTAGGTCAGAATAGCAAACATAGCCAACTTTACCTAGGTGAACAGCCTCTCCTTCGCCCCCAGAGCGTCTGTCTGTAGATATGTTTCTCTGTTACATCAAACACTGTTCATGGGTCTTCAGTTTCTTATTCAAGAGCCGCATTTGAATTAAAGAACGATTTCTGGGCCACGTTTAAATTAATGAGCTAATAAGTTATTTATTTAATTACTTATAAATGGATCTCTAAATAATTTCAGATTGTACAATATTGTACTGTATATTCAAAATATTAGTATCTATATTATTAAAAATATTGATGAAAACTTATCAGAGTCCGTCCGGCCATACTATCCGACCGATTTTCTTCATCCTTTTTTTAAATGAAAGGTATTCATGCACAGATTTGTCATCAAGTATTAAAATCACTGAAATTACGCCTTTCTCAAATTATTTGATTTTTTCAACTTTTTCCAACTTTTTCCAACTTTGAAGTAATCATATCTTCGGTTCTAATTGAGTTACGAAGGTCAATTTAGTCTAAGAACACTCAGTGAATCAAGCGCTATCATTTGAGCTCTTAACCATTCAAATCGGCTGATTCTGAGGAAAGTTATGAGTGGACATACGATATTACATCTCATTTTTTCAACAGTTTTTCTCATTGTAGCAATCATATCTTCAGTTCTAATAGAGTTACACTGTTCGTTTTGGGCTAAGAGCACTCAGTGGATCAAGCTCTATCTGTTGAGGTATTAAATATTTACATTGGTTGATTCTGAGGAATGTTATGAGAGCCGAAGCGAATATTAGAAATAATTGTGAAAACTTAACCGAGTCCGTCCGGCCATTCTATCCGGTCGATTTCCTTCATACCACTATTAAATGAAAGTTATTCAATCAATGATTTGTTATCATGTATTACAAATCACTTCACTTTCGCCTTCCTCAAATTATTTGATATTTTCAACGTTTTCCATCTTTTTCCAACTTTGAAGCAATCATATCTTTGGTTCTGATTGAGGTACTCAAGTCGTTTTAGTCTAAGAACAGTCAGTGACTGAAGCCCTTTCATTTTAGCTGTTAACTATTCAAATCGGCTGATTCTTCGGAATGTTATGAGTGAACATTCGATATTATATCTCATTTTTTCAATATTTTTTCTCATTGTAGCAATCATATCTTTGGTTCTAATGACGGAAATTTCGTATTACACTAGCGTTTTGTATTACAATCAACAAAGTGCAGGGTCAAACGCTTCATCGAGTTGGAATCTACTTGCCTGATTCTGTTTTAGGCCATGGAATGTTCTATGTTGCCTTATCCCGAGGAAAATCATTTAAAACTAAGAGTCGACGCACAGCGAACATTGTCTGGAAGGAAGTATTGTAAAATAAAGGTTTTCATGACAAGATGATTTACGCTAATCTCATTCAAATTATGTCATTAAGCACAATTAACACTCCGAGCTGAAAAGGGTTGCAAATCTGACTATATGAAATTCTTTTTAAACATAGAACTTGACATACATAGCCTAAGGAAACGACTTTCTCATCTAAACTAAATGTGTTTCTTTAATATTTTATCTAATTGAAAATATTATTGTAATGCCAATCGATTCGAATAACAAAGGTGCGGTTGCGGATAACAGCCGTGCGGATGCGGGGCGGATGCGGGGCGGATGCGGGGCGGATGCGGGGCGGATGCAGTTAACGTTTTGTTTATCCACGCAGGGCTCTACCTATACGTCATTTTAATGTTTCATTTATTCTAAAATGTGAAAGTAAAGTATTCCATTTAATTTGAGAAGAATTGTTGAAAACTATGATGTATTTTCATATTCACTGACTTTTAATTCGCAGATGTAATCTTTGAAAGTGGCTTTTCTGAGTGATTATTTGGCATAATGCACTTGTTAGTTGAGTTCAAATTTATTATCTTTGTCTCTATTTTGCTATTTTTACAATGAAAACCAGGTAATAAGTTATCTAGTCTACTAATAGATTTTACTTAGTGACGTGAATCATATTTGAATTAATTTCTTGAAAATTGTGCCTTCTAACGTACTAGATCTTTTATTGTCGCTGTGCAGTATGAATCATCATTTACACATCAACATTTGGAACTATGATTACGAGCTGCGGCTTGAAGACACCCCCTTCAGGAAATGAGTAGACGAATATCATTTTTAAATATATTCTCACATAAAAAAACAGTAATCCATATTTACAATTCTCCCTTATAGACGATCTTTATTTGTGTATCCTTCATGTTCTTAGTTTGGTGCCACAGTTTTATTTCTACATAGGTTGTGTAATAAAAGATGAATTCAAAAAGTTACCGAACAATACAGTCCCTAACTAAAGTTTAAGACCATTAGCTTATTTCACATTAACAATTCCTGGCCATACACTTTTGTCCGAAATGTTTCCGTGATTATTTCAAAATTAACTTAGCCTCTTATGCAGCTGGTTATGTAGAAGCTATTGTTCTCTCTCATTTACATTTTGAAATACATATTTGTTAATGAAAATGTATTGTTAATAATCAGGCTATCCACTCTACGGATTAATTTGTACACACTAAACCAACTTGTTTACCTTAAAGTTATTTTTTGTAGTACTACTGTATACGATGTCGATGAACATTTGGGCATAAGAAATAACATTCCAAAAAATTCCTGAACGTTTTACAATTTTTGGGTTACTTCATGAAAAATTATTATTTTACTGACCGAGCTGGCTGAACCAAACATGCAGCAATTGGCAGTTTAGATTTAACTCAATAGATACAATCTTCCATTTTATTTAATTTTTTTGCTAACTTGGTCGGTAAAATAGCCTTCCTTAAACATCAACATGTCGTCTATTTGGTTATTTTATTTCAATGTTTCAAAAAATACGGAAACATTGAAAAAAGAAAAGATATCTACATCATAATACAGTAGTTCTAAAAAAATAACTTTCAAATAAACAAGTTAGTTTAGTGTTTACTCCATCCAAAAAATTATCAATAATAAATTTGTATTTAAAAATGTAAATGACTGAGAACAATGGCTTCTACATAAACAAGCGCATAAGAAGAAGCCAAGTTATGTTTTAAAATAATCACGGAAACATTTGGGAAAAAGGTGTTGGTTGGTTCCACAGTTTAGGGGCTGCGACAACGTGGTCATGTAGCACCGTGTACTTTGGGTGTGTGTAAAATCTGTCTGATAACCGGCGTTAGCTTAATTGTGACGGCTGTATTAGTGTGTTTTATCTGTAATTCAGGTAAGGACCGCAGACGATTAATTTTAAGTAGGTCCTACTTTTTCTATCAAATGTTACTGTCATCGACACCTAGCTGTGAACTTGGCTACTTGATGCCATCGCAACCGGCAACTGGCGACAAACGTTGGAACTCAATATAGCGTTAATCAAATCATACCTACAAATTTAGCTTAACACGTAGTTAGTGGATGGTTCTTTTACATGCCATAAATCTTTGACATGGGCCTGCCAGCTTTACTTCCCCTCCGATGACCTCGGCTGGGTTTGAATCCACGATCTAGGGCATACAAGCTCAGCATGCTACCAGACAGGAATTGTTTAGGCCTATGTGAAATAAGCTAATGGTCTTAAACTTTTTTTTAAAGGACTGTACCTTTGGTCCACAAGAAACACTTTTAGACATAAACGCTTATTAGTTCCTACATTTCGAAAAAACGTTACACTTTCGAGCCAGTCTTGAATATTATCCAAATGAAATGAATTAAAATAAAATTTGAAATAGAATGTATCTTCAATGATCATTAAAATAAAAGGTTTGGGGTAAACAATTTTGTTTTAGGATTATTTAGTAATTTGAATTATCCCATGTCGAACAACAACGTCTAGTGTACTGCAGTTGTATAATGCGTTGCTACTCCAGGCCTGGTAAGAACCGGTCGCTCACAGAATATAAATCTTGTCGAGTGCTCCATTGTTTATAATGTTGCGTGCCCTACAGAGCCAGATACTGTATACAGAAGATTCACATTCACACACCTACGCCCAGTACTTAAGTCGAGCATTGTAAATATCGTGACTTGAACTCAAGTAGCCAGCCTATCCTTGCGGTGAGATGAAACAGAGCTCACGACGGACCAGTTGTTTCAATAAGCCGACGCCATGCACTAGAAAAGTGGTTTCATTTTGCGATGAGCCTGGTCTCTGTCACAATTGAGCGAGTGACAGTGTCGTATATTGGCGACTAGGGCGCAATAACTCAGCGCCAATTAAAATGTACATTTATTTTCTCAGTTCAATCTCTTGGCTGGTATTTTTAATGACCATTATCATATATTTGTTTTGATTCTCCGAGCTGTGAATGTAAATATACGGCATAGTGTAAACATCACAAACTTTCTCGTAGCAGTACGTGACTCATCGATAAGAAAATAATGATGACTTTTTTTTTTATTCATCGTTTTCTGATCTTGTACTCTAAGTTCTGAGAGTAAGCATTCTCTTGCACTTAGATTATTTGCTTGATAATAATTATGTCCTTAACTTTTTGCTCAACAAGGTTGAAGAGGTGATATTTGGGTCAAGCATGTATCTGTTGAGGGACTGCATTAGCATGAACTGTCCCATCATTAGGCTACAGAGAGAGGACGCATAATTATTGTCCGCGCGCCAGGAGAAGTCAGCTAGGTTAGAACTGCAGATGTTTTCCCGCGTAGTACATACTGCGCATTCAAAAAACATCAAGTTGTTCACTTCCACCTTCACACATTCACGCCTTTGTGTTTTCTTGAGTCGAACTCTGTACTCTGCAAATTGGGAAAAGTGCCAAGGGACCTTTGGTGTAAGACTGCATTCTTAAAGCTAGATGAACTACAAGCGCAATGTGCGAGGTAGCACTGAAATTGAAAATCCTCGGCTTGCTTCCAGTCGACCGACCGGGTCAGGGAATGGTATGAATGAGGCCCCATCTAGAGGTGAGGATATGAACTGTGCCGGCTGCCGAAGCCCGTCGCACTCCCCTGGAGCAATGATTAAATGAATGACAAATGAAATGAAATGACAGAGGAGAGTGTTGCTGGAATGAAATTTGTGACAGGGAAAACCAGAGTACCCAGAGAAAAATCTGTCTGCCTCCGCTTTGTCCAGCACAAATCTAACATGGAGTGCCCGGGATTTGAACCACGGACGGTGATGCGAGGTAGCACTACAATAGTAAATTAGTAGTAGCCCCCTAGCGGAGTAACCATGCGCATTAAATCACTCGTCACGATTGTGATGGGGAGCTGGTGCAATCCGGAGATCAGTAGTTTGAATCTTCACCATCCTCAGTGTGGTTCTTCCCCATGTTTAATTTTGCACGATTCCTACAGGCAAATGTCTGGATGATACCTTGTTTCAAGTCCAGGGACTCTCACCCCAAACACTTACACTGGTCGTTCTACACTACCCAGTTCCCTTAAATAAGCTTGAAATTCTTTTTGGTTATTTTCTTCCTGCAGACGCAACCGCATACGTCCCACACGTTCAGTGGACGACATGTTCACACTGGGCACGTTACTCTACAACTGCGCAATAAAGTATCGAAGTACAATTTCTTGCTTCTCTCCTAGAATTAAGATGCGGGTAGTATCTGCACACGCCAGTTAAGGGGCAAGGTGCGCGGTAGACCGTCACACTTCCAATGTGTATCACTCATGTTTTGGCTTGATACTCAGGAAAAACGGCAGTGCAACTTCTAACATTGGTAAACAGTAACATTTATTACAATGCAGGTTTCTCTGTGGGTCAATGGTGGAGTGTCTGCCGAGTCGTGCATGTAGAGGAGATTTTAGTTAGTTAGGGGTCGAACTATGAGGTCATCTGCCCCTTAGGGGAGACTATGCTAACTCCGCTGTACTTGAAATATACCATTTTTGTAGAGTTACTTCGGTTCAACAGACGAGTCCATCTCACCAGTTGTGTTTATTTAACCATTTAATTTCTCATTACTGTGAATTTCGAAACGACAAATGCTACCACGTGGTGGCGAAATCGTGAAAACCTGTGGTTGTGAAGAATTTATAAAATCCCATGTGATTCGTGATTCATTTATGCCGCAGTGGTAATAATGAAGCATATTATTAGAATTATCATATAGTACATTTAGACAAGGCATCACGGATTTAGCACTAGTACCACTAGTAGACATATACAGTAAAAAAAACTAAAACGTTACAAAATTAAAATTTCTTCGAAAGTTTTATTAATTGATTTACGCAACCTATGTCGGATGAAATTTTAAGAAGTGAATTTATGTCACAAATAGTCTATGTAGTAATTTAATTTCTATGTTTTTTTTAACCCTTCCCCTAATTTATCGTGTTTACAATGAACAATATACGGATTTAGCTGAGTCTCCCCTATAGGTCAATTTATTGGTGGCGTTCAGGGGCACATCCGAGGTGCTCATGCATGTGACCAAAAGTTGAATTGCCGTGGTCTATTTGGCAGGATGTAATAGTTTCCATGACAACGATAAACGTACCGATTAATTTAGCATTAACTAATTTAGCAAGGCTCTGCATGTCTCTCCTTAATGATATGCCAGTTTTAGTCCACTGGCTCGCATAAAAACCTAGTGTCCTTGTAATGTCAACTAAGTAATGAAGACATCATCTCGGCCAACCTTGGACTAAGCGTCATTTTTTCTCAACATTCATTATTACCTTGTAATTCCCCGGAACAGGTCGCGACCGTTTCTCATTAACAACTCATCAGCAGTCATTAACTGTTGATTGATCTCCTTTACTTTTTATCATTTCACACTTCGATCTAATCCTACCACTGTTCATGCACCTTTTTTAAATGAAAGCATCGTGTGTTTGAGTCTTCCGTCTATTGACTGGTTTGATGCAGCGCTCCATGCCTTCCTATCCTGAGCTAATCGTACCTTCTCCACCTCACATATCAGACAATCTGTTTAGCATATTCTAACCTTTGTCTACCTCTACAGTTCTTGTCCTCGACCCTTCCTTTCATTCCTAAGTTTGCTATTCCTGGGTGTCTCAGTGTGTGTCCACCAGCCTATATCTTCTCTTCAATAGCAGTCACCAGAATGATCCCTCCTCTCCCACTCGTCTTAATTCCTCTTAATTTGTTACTCTATCCATCTGATCTTCATTATTCTCCTGTAATACCACATTTCAAATGCTTCTGTTCTCCTCCTTTCCGCTGCGCCAACAGTCCAACTTTCACTTCCATAGAGCGCCACGCTCCAGACAAAGGATTTCAAAAATGACTTTCTAATACCTAAATCTATATTTGATGCCAACAGATTTCTTCTCTGTATAAATGCTTTCCTTGTCTAGGCCAAACTAATTTGGATATCCTCCTTACTTCGTCTATCACTGGTTATTTTACTTTAAAAGTAGCTGAAGTCTCCTACTTTCTTTAGCTTTCTACCTGCCAATTTGACGTCAATAGGTATTTCTGAATTCTTTAGGTTGCATTATCGAAAACAAGACAAGCTACGTCTCGAACTAAAAGAGCAATACAGTCCATGGAATGTGAATTATTCTTGTTCATTCATTTAGGGGCTTTCCGACATTGATGTCATGCAGCCTCGTGTACTTGGTGTGTGGCGATTCTGTATGATGACCTGTGTCATTGTGATGGCTGTAACGTCTGATTTAATTCAATTTCTATGAGAACTTAAAATGGTGGTTGTGCTATTTCTTTAGAATTACGATCATATTTCTCGTGTCCTAAACAAACAATAGACATGTGAGTTGGTATGATGATACACAATCTTAAAATTCATCTGCTGGCATATATTTCTATAGCATATTTATAAAACAATCCAACATGGCATCCATACGGTACATTTTACCAGTCCTCAATATCTCCGGAACTATTTAAACAAAAAAACTGAAATTTTGTATGGTGTTCGAGGACTGTTTAGTAAGTAAGGACAGATATATAACTTTACAAATCCTGAAGAACCTGAAAACATTATGGCAACCAGTTGATTTTCAAATATTTAAAATAACGTTTCTGGTGATCTAATCACCCGAGTGCAATGAAACTTGGCACAGCAAATCCTTATTCAGAGCTTATAGAGATATGTAATTTTTATGTTCAATTTTTCATCAAAAATTCAATATGCATTAATTCGAAATTTTAAAATCTCATTTCTCGTATCTTATTCAGGCGATTGAATAGATGATTCGTATGACGGGCTATGATAACAATCATTATCTAATGGCACCAAATTATGTAGCTTACTTTTCGTAAATCATACAAGCCGAGCATATAACTTTTCTAAAAATTAATTCCCGTTTTTCGTTAAATAAAGATGCTATCTCGTGAGAGGGGTTTTAATCACCAATATTGAAAGCTATATACAGTATTCCAGCACAGCTTCTCATTGTAATGGTGTTGATTGAGGCATAGGTCGTGATCCAAAAGCTATTTAGTATATCACAAGGGATACCCTTTAATGTGTAGGAGAGATTTAATGGAAACGACCAGTAGGTTATATGAAAATAGGCTATTTATTTCTACATGGTGCTACTTGTTTAATATCACATCTTGTTTAGGCTCAATTCCCTTTTTATTGGTACGATCAAAGTAACATTTTTCACTATTGCCAATTAACCAGATGTAATAGGGAAAACCAGAATGCATTTTCAAATCCAGCACAGCGAGTTAATCAGGCACACCTATTTTCCTTTACCACAGAATTTGTTTCTGATTTGCAGGCCTGTGTAATATAAAGGAACTGGCCATGCCTAAGAATATGGCGAATAATTGTTATTTTCTTCTTTTTACATATTTGATGCTCTGTGTTTCACCTATCTCTCTTCATTTCTGTTCAATTTGTCCATTTCATTCTTCTTAAATCCACCTTTTCAGGGTTTCTAATCTTTTCCTTTCTTGCTTCACCAATTTTCTTATCCATACAAAAGTTCACTCCAGACAAAGGTTTTCGCAAAGAACTTTCATGTGACTTTCAGCAGGGCGCAGATTTTGATGTCCTTAAAATATCTTCGAAAGATAATCTACAGTATAACATGATTGCAAAAATCCAATAAAATGATCCGAAAACTTAAAAAAAAACTATAAGTTTGGATGAAATGGTACCAATTTATTAATCGATTTGATACAGGTATATTTATGTTTGTGGCACAATGTCAACACACTTAGATGTGCAAACCTTTCATTTCACACAGCCAATTTTGCAGAAAAGAAATTCACCATCAGTAGAAAAATTATCCTTGCTATATTCCAAATTTATTTGTTTGAAAGGAGTAGCCCTAGTTGGCGTTAACTTCGGCATTTTAAAATACAGTCGAAATAACAATTGCAGCCGACAACACAAATTCACTCAACGCACATATGGTTGCACTGAGGTACTTATCAAGGCTGGCATTAATGCACCTACTGTAGTCTGTCACTCCCGGATCAATTGCAAACGCAGGTGTGTCTCCAGGAATGTGGATATTTCCAAGAAGTAAGGACTGAACAAAGTTAATTTAGTTTTCAGACCGACAATGAGTTGTGAAGGTTCTCATGTCTCAGTATTCATCCTCACAAGTTCCAATAATAGCCAATACCTTGTGCATCAAAACCTATAAAAATATGAGAAAACTACTCAAAAATTGTAACCTAGTCCAATAAATTCCACAAAATGACCAAATAGTGATGTAAACTTTTAGAAAATGCTATAATAATACAAAACGATAAATATACGACCAAAAAGTATGGCGTGATTAATTAGTATTTCTACAATGTGGGAACCATGATCTGGAATTCTGTTTAAGTTACCAATGTGTGTGGTGAGCAAAATTAAAAGATGACACGTCACCCAAATCCGCACCCTGTGGATCAGCAATTACTTCCATTGCCACTATATTTTTTTAAACTGCCAGAGATAATTTTACGTTTTGTCCCATTATTATTTCCATAATACGAATCCTTTTGAAACAAAAGGAAAAGAACGCTGAAATATTGGAACAACTTCTCCATACATCCATCGTACTTGTAATATAATAATATCAAATATAAGCACGTAGGCAGCATGTAGCTCACAAGAAGTGGCCAATACGCGTTCATCAGTATTTTATTCTTGCCAAACCATTACAGGATGTCTGCGAGGAATGCTTCGCTTATTAATCTTCCCGTCTGGTTCGCTTGCCACCTGCCCCACAAGACGCGCTGTGACGCAAAGTTGTGTGTGTGGTCACAATCAGGAGTGGCGCTATTCGAGGGAAAGAGTGGGGATGATTATTTTGTCGCTCAGCAATTTGCAAGAACAAATGCTACTTCAACCTATTCTTTCGTTCAAGAAATGGAAACATTGGTTTACAATACTTATTTGGGCGGCTTCCGTGGCGTAGTTGGTAGCATGCTGAGCTTCTATGCCCAAGATAGCGGGTTCAAACCCGGCCGAAGCCGTCGGATTTTTAAGAGCGTTAAAAATCCCTCAGTATGCCTTCCTTCGGAGGGGAAGTAAAGCCGGCGGTCCCATGTTATAGATTTATGGAATGTTAAAGAACTTTCCACTAATTACACCTCTGTGAAACTAAATTGTATAGGTTAAGAATGTAAACAACGCTCCTAGGTTGCTACGTTCGTTGCCAAGAGCCGACTGCGGTGGCGTCTAGTAGCTAAGTTCTCAACTAGGCCTGGTAGTAGTTGACGGCGGCGTTTGGCGGCAAAAGATGGAAGTATTTGAAAAATTCAAAGTTGCAGTCCTTACTTGAATTTAAAAAAATTCCTCTCGGCACGCCGGAAGGCGGAGGTAGATTTCACTGGGCAAACTAGGGGATAGACTATAATAGGCAAAATATGCAGGTTTTCGTAGGAGGATCAGACCTCATTTATTGCAAGAAAGTATTTTACATTTGGAGGTAAATTAACTTTTTTTTTCGTTTTTGTATGCATATTTTTATCATTTTATTGTCTTATGGGATGGTAACCTTCTTGTCATTTGGGGTTCATTTTATACTTGTAATCACACTGTCCTTATGCAAGGTTTGGAACTGATGTGTAGGCTAACTATCTGACAGTCTGTTACTTCTTCACGCAAAATTTTATATCCCGCAGAGATTTTTGTTGGTTCCTCAGTTTAGGGGCTGCGACAACGTGGTCATGTAACCCCGTGTGCATTGGGTGTGTGTAGAATCTGATAAACGGTGTTAATTGTGATGACTGTATTAGTCTGTAATTCAGGTAAGGTCTGCAGACGGTCAATTTTAAGTAGTAGTTCCTAGTTTTGTACCATATACTAACGTCAACGACACCTAGCTGTGAACTTGGCTACTAGATGCCACCGCAACCAGCAACTTGCAACGAACATTGGAATTTCCCCTCCAAAGGAAAGCATGCTGAGGGATTTTTAGCGCTCTTAGAAAATCCGACGACTTTGGCCGGCTTTGAACCAGCGACCTTTGGCATAGAAGTTCAGCATGCGACCAGTTAGCCGCTTCCCACAGAGTCAGATGGAAAAATGAATGTGATTTCGTGCAATGGCGTTGTCTTGGCAATTTCTGATAGCTCACCCCTCTTCAATTTAGAAGCGTTGTCATGGTAACCTCTGATGGTACTTGGCATTTTCCTTAATTCCGAAATCATTTTTCTCATCCCTTGGCGTAATGGTAGGCCAGATCAAAAATTCTTTCAGACAAAGTTTTAGGTAATTATTAGGGGAATATTTTCCATTTTGTACGGTTTTGATATTGTGCCTATTAAGAGAGATATGATTAATGTTTCCCGAAAAACCCACTTTTTTCCACCCCTTTGGTCAATGTTTGGTGCTATCAAAAACTTTTCAAACATACATTTTTGGCACTTATCAGACACATATTATGAACTTTGAATGGATTCGATATTTCACGTATTACGAGAGTTATAGCAATATTTCACTTTTTTGAAGACCCCCCCCCCCCCCCCATTTTCACCCCCTTCAACCGATTTTGCCCATTAACGAACTCGACCGAGATTTTAAGGGGATACATATTATGTAAAACATTCAAAGTGATTGGTGCAAAATTACGGCAGTTATCGTGTCCACAAGAAACTGATATATATATGCATATATATACACACATATATATAAACTTTTGAACTGACGGTGGTTTGGAAGTCTGGGGGATGTGAAACGCGAAGATATGTCGAAATTTTCCGGAAGTCGAAACATGGCACCCATTGCAATAGTTAGTTTTCTGATGAAATCTACCTAAAATAGGCTACATAATTAAAACTACTACCATCAACGACACCTAGCTGTGAACTTGGCTACTAGATGCCACCGGAACCATCAACTCGCAGCGAACGTTGGAACTTTCCCTCCGAAGGAAAGCATACTCAGGGTTTTTAGCGCTCTTAGTAAATCCGACGACTTTAGCCGGGTTTGAACCCGCGATCTTGGGCATAGAATTTCAGCATGCTACCAGTTCCGACACCGAAGTCGCTTCCCACAGACAGATGGAAAACTGAATGTGATCTCGTGCAGTGGCGTTGTCATAGCAACTGCTGATGGCTCATCCCTTATCAATTAAAAGTAAAGTTGTCATGGCAACCTCTCGTGGCACTTGGCATTTTCTTATAATTTAAATCATTTTGCTCACCCCGTGGCGTAATGGTGGGTCATATCAAAAATTCTTTCAGACTAAAGTTTTAGGTAATTATTGGAGGAATATTGTCCATTTTGTACGGTTTTGATATTGTGCCTATTAACAGAGATATGATTAATGTTTCCCGAAAAACCCACTTTTTCCCACCCCTTTGGTCAATGGTTGGTGCTATCAAAAAACTTTTCAAACATAAATTGTAGGGCCTTATCCGACACATAGTATGAACTTTAAATGGATTAAATATTTCAGATATTAAGAGAGTTATAGCGATATTTCAATTTTTCAAAAAAAGCCTCCCATTTTCACCCCCTTCGAGCGATTTTGCCCATTAACGAACTCGACCGAGATTGTAAGGGGATACATATTATGTACAAAATTCAAAGTGATTGGTGCAAAATTACGGCAGTTATCGTGTCCACAAGAAACTGATATCTATACATATATACATATATACATACATAAATTATATATTAACTTTTGAACTGACGGTTGTTTTGGGGTCTGGGGGATGTGAAACGAGAAGATATTTCGAAATTTTCCGGAAGTCGAAACATGGGACCCATTGCAATAGTTAGCTTTCTAATGAAATCTACCTAAAAACAGATACACACACAAATACAGTCATCACAATTAACACCGGTTAGCAGACACATTCTACACACTACCAAAGTACACGGGGCTACTTGACCGCGTTGTCGCAGCCCCTAAACTAAGGAAACAACCAACCAATCAGTACTTACTTAGAACAAGATTTCTTCTATGACCATGATGAACTCATAGAAAGTTATCAGTACATTATACCCAGTTTCACTGAAAATGGATCATTTTCATGTCGAGTTTAAACAAAATAATTCTGGGGAATTTTAAACGGCGTCACATTTATAGAAACTAATCAGGAAAATTATGCACCAATGGGTCTACGTTAAGGCTATAATATTGGTTCTTTGTACCAATCTCCACTGCGATTGGTAACTTAATTAGGTTAATGTTGAAAACATTGTTAGCAGACAAAAACGTAAAACTAAGCAAATTC
The DNA here is from genome assembly GCA_946902985.2 of Meconema thalassinum. Classification (NCBI taxonomy): domain Eukaryota; kingdom Metazoa; phylum Arthropoda; class Insecta; order Orthoptera; family Tettigoniidae; genus Meconema; species Meconema thalassinum. Next base: position 676,152,870 of record OX336388.2, read on the forward strand.
CTCAATTGTGCCAAATATTGAAGGGATAAAGGGCCTGAAAAGGTTTCAAATTACGAATCTTGGAGAGCTCTATCAAACTAAAAAAACAAATTTCGAAAATCTCTTCCGTCCTAAATGCAGCTCCAGATAAACAGCCTAAAATCCACAACGATAATTTGAAATATAATGGCTCCCCCTCAACAATAACTATAAATATACCGGACCCATCATCAGCAATATTTGTTGTTGATCATTTATTTGCCTATTTGTTAAGTAGAGCATTCTGTAACTAAGAGACAGACTTGTTCAGTTCATACCTGATGAAGACCTTCCTCTCCATTTCTCTGGGCTAGAAGGAATGCTAGTTCTGTTAGAAACACGAACGGATCTACTGTACTGAATTATACAATCGCTTGTACTCTTTGGCCCCAACATTTTTCTATAGGTAGATGTTTTACAAAAAAAAAAATGGTGTACCTACTCAAAGAATTGTTAGTTGTAGCTGTTCGGTCTGTCAACACGAATTTGCCCAATGGCAGGGTGAGGTAATATATATATAATAATGTAAATAACACTCATGGAAATAATTACTTGTATGATCATAAACTAATATACCGTCATATAGGGTAATTTAGGACGCTTTTGAACGTTTTTCCACCATCACATTTTAGTGATGAGAATCCCCCTAAAAAGACCTTAACCATTCGACTCTCGGAAGATTCTGAGCAAATCGCCTCTTTGTTCATACTCTATCGAGATATCCTCTTACAATGTAGGCCTACTGTATATCAGTAGAAGTGAGAGTGTATCCCCAGTGTGCTGCTCTCACAATGCTATACGTACAAGCATTTCCTCTTCTTCGTTTTCCAAGGCGACTGGTGCTCCGATTGGTTTCGGTTTAGTGGAATTTACTTTATTCTCCAAGGTCGATCGTGGTATCTGAAAATATTCCGCTGCTTAACGATATGACATTTTCCCAGCCTTAATGGCTTTTACAGCCACATCGACTTTACTATTTGCTTATCTTAACTGCAGTAAAACTGCATTTCTGATTTTCTTTTATACACACGTGGCATTGTCCGTAATTAGCACAGGCTTTCACAGACTAGGAAATAAATATTTATGGAATGAGATGGGCTGTGATAAACTTAATAAAATCAACACACACTTTCCAATACAACACAACTAACAGCGGGTATAAACACTAGCAGCTGCAGTTTGCCACTACTGTACTCGTGCACAATAAGAAGTTTCCGTAACAACTTGGGGAGACCGTACCTTATTTTCGTTTTTTGCCTGAATTCGGTAGTGTAGAGTTTGTGTTTTTTGAATATGTACTTATTTTCCTCTCCATCTCTGGAAAACCCTTAAATGTGTGAAGAGCTCTATGGTGCAGGGATGATCTAAATGCAAGCATCATCTTTAAGTTCAATTTTCTCTGAAATGACTTTTTCCGTGCTAATGCCTCATTTTCTTAGTAAATATGAATCACAAGAACTTGATTTTTGACATAATATAGAAGAGCTAACTTAGTAACAACGGACATTTTCTCAAAGTCATGCCTGAAAATGAGGCTGAGTTACAAGGCTGTTCATTGTCTAAATTTAACACACACAAAAAAGAAGCAATTTCAAAAAAAACTATTTTAAGTCCAATATTAATTAAAAATGTCAATAGATGGAGAATGTTCTGTTCTATAATTACACTTGAAATTAGTAAGATTCATGCAGTAGCTTCTGAGAAAACGGGGTACTAACTTTGGAAATTTAACATGGGTGGTATACAAGGTACGGTCTCCCCTTAAAAGCTATAATGATGACGGCAACAAACGACATTGTTAACTTGACTGTTTTCTAGATAATACAAGATTCAGGTGCAAAGATTAGCGCGGGGATTTGTCATGAATGTAAACAATCCGAGCGCGGTTATTCTATCTTGGAGAATTAAAAGTTTACCAACCGTAAAATGCAAAAGTGCCCTTGTGACTGAAATCACCAACTGAGCCCGATATTACCCCATACGACGGTATGTAATTTTTTCCAGGAGTTTTCAAATTCGTGTTAACCGGCTGAAGAGCTACAAATAACTGTTTGTATAGGCAACACTGAAAGACTGCCTTTAAAACTTTACATGTACACTACTCGAGGAATATATCCTACTAGCAGTAGAGCCCGGCTTCGCCCGGTGGATTTATTTGTTTTACAGAACTGGAGCGCTCAAGGATAAGGATCGGAATAAATGAAAGTAAATTTGAAAGCACCAACACTTATTGCAGCTGATAACCTCAGTATACTGCACCAACACTATCTCCCTTATACATAGGCATACTATTGTCATGATGATAACTGTTTTAAGGGGCCTAAGAAATCGTTTTGCACTATTTACTCCCCGTGACTGCAATTTATAAGCAGCTCGCAATTCTGCACCAGAATATTGGTAGGGGCGACGTGATGCGGCCCGCATTACATGGCAACAATAGACTTCGGTATTATTGAAGCCGTTCTGGAGCGCTTGTCCTTCCAACTTACTGAACAAAAATCCATCTTTAAGGTTACCTGAGAGGTGTAGCCTAATGATACATAGCTTAAACTATTCCTCTTGAATCAGGCTATCATATACAAAATAATTTTTTGAATCCGACCGGTAGTTCCAGAGATTAGCGCGTTTAAACACATAAACACGCAAACTCTTCAGCTTTATTATATTAGTATAGATGAAGGGGAGCAGACCACACTCAACACACAATAATTAAATTGGGATGGAAAAGAGTTGTATCCTTTCTGGTGGGAGCTTTGGTGGCGTAGTTGGTTGCATGCTGAGCTTCTATACCCAAGATCGCGGGTTCAAACCCGGGCGAAGTCGTCGGATAATTTAAAAGCGTTAAAAATTCCTCAGTATGCCTTCCTTCGGAGGGGAAGTAAAGCCGGCGGGCCCATGCCCCATATATTTATGGCATGTGAAAGTACTTTCCACTAACTACAATTAATTGTGTGAAGCTAAATTTCTATGTTAGAGTTGATTAACACTCTATGAAGTTCTAGCGTTTGCCGACAGGTGCCGGTTGCGATGGCATCTAGTAGCCAAATTCACACAGCTAGGTGTCGTTGCCGGTAGCATTTGGTAACAAAAGTAGGAACTACTTGAAATTGATCGTCTGCAGTCCTTACCTGAATTACAGACAACACACACTAATACAGCCATTGATTCCGGCTGGGCCGTGGGGAATTTAATCTCCTGTGTTTTATTCTCCTAACACAGGAACCGGATGTCTATGACGTCATCATGAAAAAATAATCAAAATAGTGTTAACAGAAACTTGTGAAATTAAAAGAATCCGACAGATTCTATACACACCCAAAGTACACGGGGCGACATGACCGCGTTGTCGCAGGCCCTAAACAGAGGAACCAACCAGCCTTCCTTTCTGGAAAGGGTATCCGAACGCGATTATTGGGAGGTAATCAGTGTTCCCTGGTACTGATCTCCACCAAGGTGTTCCAGTGCATTTCTCCTTACGAGGAATAGGAAGAGATATCAGTTACTTTTGTTTACGATCATCTAATTAATGTACAGAATACATTTCCGAACAGTAACGAATATACACTATACGGATGAGCCTTGACAGAGATATTTCCGGTAGCAGTATATCGAGTTACTAATCGACTGAGAGAGGAAATGACGTCAGTATTGTTTCTTCTAAGTTATTACAGGATGCACACACAGTATTTGAAATTGCATCCTACCAGGACTGTTGTGGTTTATATCAACATGGCTGAGCTCTGCTATATCTAGGAGGATGTCCACATCGTAGTGTAGTGGCTAAAGTTCTTGAATGTCACCTCTGAAATCTGGGTTTAATTTTATTGTAAGGCTCAGCCAATAATTCTGGTCAGAGGGTTGGTAAGTGCTACATTTAGCCTTGCGAGGTAAAACTGAGATGAAGTGTTCGATTCCCAACTCAACCACCCTAGAAGTGGTGATTTAATTTTGTTATTGTTGTTGTTGATTACTACAGGCTTTTTGACATCGTGATCATGTAGCCCCGTGTACTTGGGTGTGTGTAGAAGTTGTCTGATAGCCTGTGCCACTGTCATACTAGTATGTGTAATTGTAATCGAGGTAGGATTTGGACAGGAGGCGGCCGTGGTCGTAAGTTAGGTACCAACACAGCATTTGCCTGGAGTAGAAGTGGGAGACCACGGAAATCCACTTCAAGAATGGCTGAAGTAGGAACCAAACTCGCCTCTTCTAAGTTTTACCTAACGAGGCTGAGTGTTCCCCATTCCAGCCCTCAGACCAGAAGTGAATTTCCTGGCAGAACTGAGAATCGAACTCGGGCCTCAGTGGCAACAGCCAAGATTGCTAGTTAGTAATTGAGGTTTTAAGGGACGTAACAGCGAGGTCATCTGCCCCTAACTAAGCATGCTAGTCACTACGCAACGAGGCAGACGTTTCTTGTTCTTCTTCCCACTTCTGCTCCAGGCAACTGTCGGTATGGTTCCTAACATATGTCCGGCCCAGTGGCTAATTGGTTAGCAAGTTAGGCTATGGCTCGAAGGAACCCGGGTTCGATTCCCGGCTGGGCCGTGGGGAATTTAATCTGCTGGCACAGGGACCGGGTGTTTGTGACATCATCATGAAAGATTAATGAATATAGTGTAAATAGAAACTTGTGAAACGAAAAGAATTTGAAAAAGCAATAGGGCACGGTCTCCTCCTCACGGGACCACGGAAAACCTCTTCCAGGATGGCTGAGGTGGGAATCCAACTCCCCTCTTCTCAGTTTTGCCTCGTCCTAGCCCTCACACTAGAATACTATTTCTTGGCAGAACCGGGAACAAAACCCGGGCCTCCGGGTGGCAGCCAAGAATGCTAACCGCTACACCACTATGTAGTCTGGAAAACACAGAGAGTGTACGTTAATTTCATTTGACTTACAATGGCCGATAACTACAGCTCTGAGCGGATAAACAAAATGTTATCCGCCCCACATCCGCACGACTGTTATCCACATCCGCCCCGCATCCGCACGAACGCTATCCGCATCCGCTGACATTACAATAATATTGTTAATTTATTAGATAAAGCATAAAGTAAGCAACACATTTATACATTTGAGGAGACATTGGTTCCCCTTATTTTGGCATAAGTCACCATTAATTGAGGGTATTTCCATGACTGGCTTTTCTCACTTCTCTATTATTCCCATATAATCCGAGCAAAGCAAATAGGGAAATAACCAGAAACGTCAAACACGCAGATCTTAGCAAAAACTAAAGGTATTTAAAAAGATTCCAGTTCAAAATTATATTCTAACAACTATCCGCAAATCTCTACATACACTAAGGAAGCCGGAGGCGCCAGGAAGCGAGGTAGACCTAAGAAGGCCTGGAAGAGGACGATCGAAAATGAAATTGCTGAGTTGGACAAGAACTGGAGTCAAGTGAAGAGAATGGCCAGGAACCGTACTGCGTGGAGAAATTTCGCCAAGGCCCTATGCTCCGGAAGGAGCGGCAGGAATTAAGTGAAGTAAGTGATCCGCAAATTTACTCTAAACATTATCCGCAGCTTATCCGCTATCCACACAGCCATGCAAACTATATCCGCATGGTGATATCGGCGGGGTTGTCCGCGGATATCGCAACCCCGCAGGGCATTACCGATAACTTCTTATGTCACCGACAGAGTGCAGAAGAGTTCTGCATTTTAAGAATGTGATAGAACACCGCCTATACGTGACTCCCGATCGCTGTTATCATGAGGAACTGTGAGCGGTTGACGTGCAGACAGGAATGTTTCTAGGTGTGTTTTTCCGTGTCACCATTGCCAGAGTCAAGATAGCAATCGCCCATTATTTGTTGGCACCAGTCGATACTTGCATGTCCCAAGTAAAGACCAAGTCCTTCCATTGTGCCCACAAAACTAACTGATCTTGAATGATGCACTTCTAATGCAGTTAGGTAGTGGCAACCCTACAGAACGCGGTGTAACAAAATACAGAGGAACATGGCTATTTCGAACTTCTATAATTCGAAATCTTTTTAATTCGATTTTTTCCTTTGGTCCCTAGCATTTTATATACAATCAATGCTAAAAAAAATCGTGGTTAATTCAAATTATACTTTGGATAATTCGAATTTTTTAGTGTAAAAAGCCGATCGGAATCCAAACAGTTGGGTCAGTTCCCGAAAAAACTGTTCCGAGTGCAGCCCAAGCAACAAACAACATAACAGAACTTAGGCGTTCTTTTGAAAGTAGAAATGATTTAAGCGATTCTGGTTTCCGTTCCTTAAACTTGTTAGATTTTTTTGTGATGGCTGAGAGACTTAATTGTTGCAAACAGGTAAAAATCTCAAACATTTTTGAAATCAGTAGATTTCTCTAAGACTTAACTAGATTTCTGGATTACTACTGTCGTTAAATAGGTGAAGAGTACATTTTGGTTATATTTTTCATTTGAAACTTTTGAGGTTATTCACGATACAGTCGTTATAAAGTACCGTGGTCTGTTAATCTGCTTTGTTGAACGTAAATCATTATGTAAACGTAATACAATATATTTTCTCGACCTTTTTCAAAGAACTTTCTTAATTCGATTTTTTTTACTGGTCCCTTGAGGTTCGAATTATCCAAGTTCCACTGTAACTAAACAGAGGTCATAATACTTGCAACGGTCTACTTCGTGTCATAGTGACCAGCATTCATGGCTGTTATCATGGAGGTACGGATTCGATTCCCGGCTCTATCAAGGAATTTAATTCTGGTCCCAGGTTCACCCTTATGAGGCAGAACTGAGAAGAGGTGGGTTAGATTACCACCTCAGCCACCCTGGGAGTGTTTTTTTTTTTCGTGATGTGTCACTTTTTCACGCAAATGTCGGGTTGGTAACTAAATTAAGGCCATGGGTGCCTCCTACCCCAATCCTTACCCTATTTACAAGTACTCTAAATGAATCAACGACGATTAATTAAGCAATGTCTATTAGTCATTTAGAAGCCAAGTATTCAGAAGTAATCTCTTGTCATGAATGTTTTTATTTGTTTATTTATTAATTCTTGGTTTATCTTCAATAATCAATATATCCGTTAATACAAAACAGTTTAGTTATGTTGTTTTGCATTATACTCACCGGTTGGTTGGATCCCATTCTTTGTGAAATCAATACACGTCAATGTTCTACAGGGTTTAATTTTATTCATTATGATCTTACTTTTATGGTGTACCTATTTACTGTCTACTCTCAATTATTTGAATTGTTATTTTTTACCGCTTGTCCTCACAGCGCGGCTTCATCCAAGGAGGGATCATTCTCCTACCGTCACAAGCATGGTGTCAGGAAGTTGAACGCACTCTATTTCCGGATCCATTTGGTCAACCTTCTTCTTAAGACCGTATAATTTATTTTTGATAAATCTTTATCAATTTCAGCACATTATTCTATATATATGGTCTTTATATTTGCTTGGCAAGGACATTCTCGCTCACGCGCTCCGCCAGTGACGGCTCAGTTGCCGCCTACCACGCGCGCAGATGTACGGCAGAGTACGGTGCTTAAAATCATTATTGTGCATTTTTACGCACTATGTTTACAGTAAGTTAGACGCTGAAAATGTTGCCCATCCACTGCCAAACATAATCGGACTTATCCAGTGTCCAGAAGGAGCACGTGACGACCGTTATTTAGCGAGGTTTTCTGTTTGGGCATGAAGTTAAGGACTATTGTTGCCAACCTTGTACAGTTACTAAATGTTACGGAATTCCTGTTTATTTTGTTGGTTCTTGGGAAATTAAGCGCAATGTGATGGATCCAGTTTTATGCAGAGAGGACAATAACTAGAAAAGTATAGTGTATAACGTTGCCATTGTTTTGTTCTCAATAGCATTAATATTATTATTACAATGAGGTATAATTGCATTTGTGTGTGTAGCAAGTCGAGGGTTTAGGCTACATGATATTTGCCTGTATTGCTCATATGAAATCAGAATGTTATTCTGATGAATGCAATGAACATCCCATATGATCATGCTATGGATTTAATTGATGCTGTGATGGCATCTTCACGAATTATTGAACCTCAGAAAGGAACTTCACTGCCGTGTAATATTATATTGTTACCAAGCAATGCAAAACAAGAAACAAGCCCTTCTGATCTTTGGACGATAATGGAGGGGGGAGGGTTATGAAATTCGGAGGTTATGGTACCACAGGTAGGAAGGAATTAAAGAAAGTTTAGACGTTACGAGGAACGATTCTCCTGTACTCCCAGCCTCTCTACTATCTATCTTCTCTCTATATAAAAATCAATGTTCCATGATAGTTGGTATGTATGTCCCCTATGCGTTCATATAACATTCAGCCGATTGCGATGAAATTTGGGTGAGTTGTAGTGTGCACTCCAGAGAAGGCTCCTGGCTACAGATTATTTATGTAACACAAAAGGGTGAGGGACTTAACAGGAACCCTTAAATCCCACAGTAACCCAATTGCACAATCTGTATACTTATCACACCGCAATGCAAGGTGTGAGAATGGCTTGCTGATTCATCGCGAGGTGACATGTCCTGACATGGATGTCTCAGCACTGACTAATATAATGCATTAGGACCAGTGTTGCCAATTTGATGTTTTTAGCACCAGATCTGGTGTTTCTGAAGTTCATCTGGTGACAGAAATTTTCATACAGCGCCATAGCGAAATACTGGTATTATTTCATTAAAACCAGTGCCAAATCTGGTGCTTATCGGGTTTTTCCATGAAATTGTCTCCTATTACTACTACTAAAAGCCATGTAATAATTTTAATAAAGTTAGGCAAATTTCAGTCTTACACGTGTCCAAGTCAACACTCCTGCAGGGGAAGTCCCTGAAATTCTCATTCTCGTGCATAAATGCTAAGAAAGCGCAACATGCAGGGCTCAGTGCAAGTACGCGTATACGAAGAATCTTCCTATCCTCTATTTTCTTCCCAGCTGCCAGGGGATTTCCCAGTTTCATGCGAAGGGTCTTACGCATCCACAGTTAGTATTGTAAATCTATTAACAGGAACAGCACTCATTCCAGGTTCCGTATTGACCATGTTTACATGAAGTATAACATAAATTTCTCGCCAAATCAATACTTTACTTACATTAAAAATACTACAGGTACATGTTTCGGAAAACTAAATGTTTCCTTCCTCAGCCCACTTTTTGGTGTATAACATCATACTACATCGAAAACCTCACCAAATAACAAAAAACACATTTAGTTTTCCGAAACATGTACTTGTAGTATTTTTAATGTAAGTAAAGTATTGATTTGGCGAGAAATTTATGTTATACTTCTTGTAAATCTATCTCAAACCCACGGTCACTGTTCGTTGCCTAGTAGGCTAGTAGGCTGTAGGATATAGTAGCCAAAATTGGAAGTATGCAGAGATACAGCAGTGCACCTTCCTGTTCTAAAGATGTAATAGCGGTAACAGGCTCCGAAAGTGAAGAAGAAGATTTTTAATGAAAGAAATGAAGGTTAAAAGAAAATCCGTTCATATATTTATATTTTTTGGTGGTTTTCCAGTGTTTTGAATCATAGAGTCCAGCTGGTGCCTTTCTGGTGTTTTAAAACACAGGGTTTAGTTCTTTCCCATTTCAAGATTTGGCAACACTGATTAGGACCGTGGCATCAGACAGAAAAACAAAGAATATTGTTTATCCAAAGGCACTTCAGTAAACGAAACTACAATTCAAACACTTCTTTTTATTCTTTCTTTCTATCTTTCTTAGGCTGACTGCGTTGCTCAGCGGTAACGTTCTCGCCTGCTGTGACCAGAATTGCAGGATCGAATACTGGCGCAGAAAATTGGCATTTAAGGTTTTGCAAATGCGAGGGGGGCCGAGTCAGTAGATTTACTGGCGGATTTTAGATTTTACGTTAAAGATCCCCTTCGGGCCAAAATTCCGTCACCCCGGCGTCTTTCAAAGACGCAGTTGTTAAAAGAGACGTAAAACCAATAACATTATTACTATATTCCTCTCTTTCTATCTGTCTTTGATTGGCATTGCAATGCATGCCGAGTATAGCTAGTAATTTACATATTCTTTCCTTCCATGTACTGTATAGTCAGTTCTTGCATCAAGGAGGCGTTCGAATTCGCCATGTGCGCGGTATTCCTACACAAACAGCGTGACGCTAAGAAGTCCATATAAGTCCGTCCTCTGTTATTATTTATGCTCCTTAGCCCCGAGTGTGCAATGATGACACGGGAGACTACTATGTTGAGATTTGAAGGGCGGCATCGGTGGCGTGGTCGGTAGCATGCTGAGCTTCTATGCCCAAGATCGCGGGTTCAAATCTGGCCGAAGTCGTCGGATTTTTGAGAGCTTTAAAAATCCCTCAGTATGCCTTCCTTCGGAGGGAAAGAAAAGCCGGCGGTCCCATGTCATAGATTTATGGCATGTTAAAGAACCTCCCACTAATTACACCTGTGTGAAGCTAAATTGTATAGGTTAAGAATGTAAACAACGCTCTTAGGTTCCTACGTTCGTTGCCAAGAGCCGACTGCGGTGGCGTCTGGTAGCTAAGTTCTGAACTAGTAGTCGTTGACGGTTGCGTTTGGCAGCAAAAGTAGGAACTATTTTTGAAAAATTCAAAAAGTCTGCAGTCCCTACTTGAATTAAAAAAACAGATAACACACACTAATACAGTCATCACAATTAACACCGGTTATCAGACAGATTCTACACACACCCAAAGTACACGGGGCTACATTACCGCGTTGTCGCAGCCCCTAAACTTAAGAACCAACCAACCAGAGATTTGAAGCCATTCTTTTTCAGTGTTGCCTATACAAAAGACAATTATATCACTATGCCACCGAAGATTCAAAGTTCTCAACCCCCGGAAAGAAAGCACTGATGGTATGTGTTTGTGGTGAGGTGTTTAAAGCATGTACTTTGATACGGGCCTCCTAATGGACTAAGCGAATTTTGGAAATGGCCGACTCAATAATTGTAATACACACATTTTATCAGGTAATGATAATAAGACCATATAGGTCTAGTTAGAATGTTGTTGGTTTGGCTGCGAGCCAGCTAGTAGGAGACAATTGACTAATGGTCTGCGTATTCAAATGAGACAAGTTGATCTGAACCCAAGCCATGAATGGTCCAGCTAGCAGGTGGCGCCATCTTGGACACCAAACCGGCTCTCTTCCCTTTGTCTGGACGACAAGAAGCAAGTCCAGCCACGCGGCGCCAGCACCATTCATGCCGACACTGTTCCTCGTTAATCTCGGTACACTCACTCCCACAAGAATTCGATCCCAGGACCACACTCATCCTTCGAACCCACAACCACAACTTATACTGAGACCTTCTCCGATCCCAGTACTGAAAATTCTACCGTGATAATCTTCCCAATGCGTTATTTGATCCCAGAAAGACGACAGCTTCTAGCGGAGCGCTATCTACTATTTATGGTCTACTAGTACTACACCCTTATCTACACATAGCTCAATCCAATGATAAAAAATTCTACTAGTTCATTCCTGTTTTCATCAGTGGCGACTGAAGGACGAATGTAGTTCTCCAGATGACTGCAGTCAAAATTGAAATGCGTACGTGTTTATCATTTTGATTTGGTAAATACTGATACGTACTGACTATCCCTCCCTATATTATTAAGATCCCATTCCAGCTTTGTACCGAAAATAAGGTCCCATACCAACCTACACATATGGGGTACCTACAGGTTCAGCATAACCCAATGCGTAAGCTAAACGCACTCACTTACTCTTTAAATGCCTCACAATTAAATAAATACCTTAAAACTTGTATATTTACAATGAGATAATGAAAGAATGCAACACGGTAACCAGGTCCATCTATTTCTGTAAGACGCAATGCAGCTCCTATTATTACATTACTGGTAAAGTTTCCAGACGGTTATAAGGTTATCACTAAACCAAATTAAGCTGTAAAATTCATCAATACATACAGTATAATGCGCTTAAGGGGGTCAAGGGGCACTCTAGATTTTTTCACGCAATTTTCACGTGTGCGTATGGTATGAAAGGTCTTTTTCACCCGACTACAAAGGGTCTCCGAAAACCACATTTAATGGCCCTTAAATTAACAGTGTCTGTGTTATTCCCAGGAAACTAACTTCGCTCTGATATACCTATGAAGGAATGACAAATGAGTGTGGTACGAAAGGTCGTTTTCACCCGACTGTATAGGGTCTCCGAAAACCACATTTAAAGGCCCTTGAATTGACAGTCTGTGATATTCCCAGAAAACTAACTTCGCTCTGATATACCTATGAAGGAATTACAAACCCCTAACCACTGCACCAGTAGCTGAATTGATAAAGTCTGATTATTCATACCAAGGATAAATCAGTCATAGCATTCATGATTGAGATTTTGCTAAGTGTACTCTTGACAACTAGAATATTCGTGGGCGAAGCCGCGACGGGTAATGCTAGTAATAATTAACTTCACATTTCAGCATTGACAAGGTGGATTATATAACACCAATATTTAGTCAAAATTGAATTTAGTTCACATTGTCCTGAGATTGAGCCAATGAAAGTTATTTAAGTATTTAGGAAGTTTCAGTGATAATTTTTGTTTAATGGGGTGGAACACCGAGGTCATGTGACCCAGTCTTTAACAAGACGAACTTGAGTATAAATGTTGATGATTAAAATACAATCCTATATGTATATCCTTGTACGCAAAAAAGAAAAAACTTATATTCTTCAAGTGTATTTTGACTCAAATAACTAGTTCTTTTCGGATTTGTTCCAGCCATCTATTTTTGATTGTTATTGTATATTTTTTTGTTTTGTTACATTATGCTCGGAATGATATGGAATTAATCATATTAAGAAGGTTCCCTTATTGACGTTATAAACATTTTTTTTGAGACGTTTCGGCCATCAATGGACCACGATGTTCTTCACTCATATGATCACTGTAATGCTTGTTTTCTTGTTTGCCAGTAGATCTTCATTCGTGACGAATGTTCAGCTCTCCTTTCTTCCGTCCACTTGCAGTGAGGGCGAGGCATCACAGATGTTAAAGGGTGTAGATTACTGGTTGATTTAACCGCCTTTCTGAACAGGTTCCTATCCCAAACCAGAGCTTGATTGATTCGAGCTTCTGTTAGGTCCTTTTTAACTTGCATCGACCATTTACAATAGGATTATTTTTAGATATTGATGAGTGGATTCGATATGAAAGTCGATGATGCTCCATCCGCTCCAAATGTCCAAAGAAAGATATTCTCCTTTTTCTCATCACACTCACCAAATCTTCTATATGTTCAAATAATTCATTGTTATGTCTTCTTCTGTAAGTACCATTATCATTAACAGGTCCTAATATTTTCCTTGGAATTTTTCGATCCTTAAGTTCTAATTTTCTCAATGGACCTTTGTTTGTCATCTGTAAGCATTCTGCGGCATACAGTGCTGACGGCCTAATTACTGTGTTATAATGACAAAGTTTGACATTCCGGGACAAGCTTTTACTTTTGTAAATGTTTTTGCAGGTTTGAAAGGCACCTTCCAATTTGTTACATCTGCTCTCAATGGCAGCTATTTCTGAATTATTAGGGGTAATCCATTCCCCTAGGTATTTTAATTTTCGGACGTTTTTGATTTTTTGCAGACCAATCGTGATGAATTTTGAGGCATCTTTGATATTTGTGATAAAATTAGTTTTATGGAAGGCCACTTTAAGTCCAGTTTTAGCAGCTATGGTTTGTAGTTTATTAAGTTGGTCAGTGGCCTCTTCCATTGTATTATCGAACAAAGCAATGTCATCTGCAAAAGCGAGACAGTTTATATTCAGGTCTTCTTTTTATAACCAATTCGAATACCATAATTATTTGGTAAGATTGTTAACCATTCTCTTATAATTTTTTCCAAGACACAGTTGAACAGCATCGGTGATCCCAGATCACCTTGTCTACAGCCAGTCTTGATTGCAAAGGCTTCGGACAATTCACCACGAAATTTGACCTTAGAAATGGTGTTTTCTAAGCTTGCTTTGAACAAATTAATTGATTTATTGTCTAGGCCAAACTCACGTAAGGTGTTAATTAATGTGTCTCTATGAATGCAATCATAAGCCTTTTGAAAGTCCACAAAAATCTCAACATAAGGTTTTGATCGTAACGTACAGTAGGAAATTTGGTCTTAATGTTATGAATTTGTTCAGGACAGGATCTTGATTTCCTGAAACCAGCTTGATATTCCCCTAACTGACGGTCTAATATCGGTTCTGCTCTGTTCAGAAGAGCCCTTGCAAATATTTTATACGTTACCGATACCAGTGAAATACCTCTATAATTATTTGGGTTGGATTTATCCCCTTTCTTAGGTATAGGATGAATGATGGCGGAAGTCCAATCCTCCGGCAAATTTTCACTATGCCATATTTCTTCAATGGTTTTCTGGAGACAAATGATGGAGTCATTATCTGCATATTTCCATAATTCAGCGACAATACTATCCACCCCAGAGGCCTTATTATTTTTTAGCCCCTTGATGATTTGTGTTATTTCTTCGACAGAGGGTGGTGAGCTGTCGTGGTATGCAACGCTAGGATAGAAAGCAAGTTGTTCAGTAGGTATGTCCGTGTTCAAAAGGGTTTCAAAATATTCTCCAAAGGCTTTGGCACAGTCTTTATTATAGAGATTAAGTTTACCATCAGATCCTCGGATGTGAAGAGTAGGGGCGACGTATTTGGACAGTTGGTGCTTAAAAGTTTGATAGAAATCCCTTGTTTTGTGTCTTTGAAAATCATCTTCAATTTGAATAATTTGTGATTTGTGGAAATTTCTTTTTGCCAATTATAAAATTTTACAAGTTTCTTTCCTGATGCAGAGAAAGTTCTCAAGGTTCACATCGTCTTTCTTGTTATTCCACTTGATCCAAGCTTTTCTTCTTTCCTCTATTGCGTGATCACATTGATCGTTCCACCAAGGGTGCTTGAGCGTTCTATCAAGAGGAATGGATTCCGAAGCCGCAGTAACAATGGCGTTCCTTAAAGTAGACCATGTTCCATCTTTTGGTTTGTTGTGGAGTGTTTCCGCAAAAGTGTTATTTGACTTCAGACCACCGATGTTGTACTTTTGCGTTTCCATTCCCTTTTCAACATTCACTCTAATGTTCCTAAACGGAATACCTTTCATTTTAATAAGGGACAGATAATGGTCTGAATCTATATTCGCATTACGCAGGACCTTCACATTTTGGATTTCACGATCTGATTTTTTTGATATTGCAAAATGATCCAGTTGAAATTCACCCATAAGTGAATTTGGATGTCTCCATGTCTTTGCTTTCCGAGGAAGATGTTTAAACGCAGTAGATTTCATATATTATATAAGATATTATATTTTCAAAACTATTTATTGACTAAGGTGTACAAATTTAATAATTGCTCATGGTATATTACTTATAACATTAGGCTCGTTAAATTTTCAGCAGCGGCTTCGGTGGCGTAGTTAGTAGCATGCGATCTTCTATGGCCAAGATCGCGGGTTCTAACCCGGCTGAAGTCGTCGGATCTTTTAAGAGCGTTAAAATCCCTCAGTATGCCTTCCTTCGAAGATGAAGTAAAGCCGGCGGTCCCATATCATGGATTTATGGCATGAAAAAAAAACCTTCCACTAACTAGACATCTGGAAGCAAAAATGTGTAGGTTAATTTGATAACACTACATTAGTTCCAACGATCGCCACCAGGTGCTGGCTGTGATGGCATTTAGTAGCGACGTCCACAGCTAGGTGTCGTGGACGGTAGCATTTGGTGGCAAAAGTAGGAACTACTACCTGAATCACAGATAACACACACTAATACAGCCATCGCAATTAACACTGGTTATCAGGCAAATTCTACACACACCCAAAGTACACGAGGCTACATGACCGCGTTGTCGCAGCCCCTAAACTACGGAACCAACCAACCAAATTTTCAGCATGCGCATCTAAATTTTAACTGAACTAACCCTTTTTTTAAAAAGTGTTTTAATAATAATAATAATAATAATAATAATAATAATAATGTTATTGGTTTTACGTCCCTTTTAACTACTGTGGCTTTTAGAGACGCCGGGGTGCCGGAATTTTGCCCCGAAGGGGATCTTTAACGAGCCACTAAACCTACTGACACAGCTCCCTCGCATTTGCTCACCCTCAAATGCCAGCTGACTGCGCCAGGATACGAACCTGCAACCTAAGGCCCAGCAAGCGAGAACGTTACCACTGAGCCACGCAGCCAGGCAAAAAAAAAAGTGTTTTGAGGGAAAGATGACCTCATTGTTCCATCCCTTAAAACAACACACAAAACGAACTTCGTTATTCATATTGATGTTTACAATAAAAGCTTTTATGCATATCCTTGAACACACAAAACTGTCCCATGTTCGTCAAGTGTATGATGACTCAAAGAATTTGTTGTTTTTGGATTTTCTGATTTATTCATTCCGTATATTTTTGTTTGTTTTTATATATTTTTTGTTGTATTACTTGCCGATACTGCGTCACAAAATTAAATTAAATATTGCCACTCTTAGCTATATGTTCATTACTTACCTATTAGGCATATGTGTGGAGGATAGGTTAGAATTACATAAATGAGGGGTTCAGATCTTGCTGATACTCAATTTATTTGGTATCTGGAAGCACTTGTTTGTCACACATCCAATTAGGTGACAAAACGCTGTTGTTTCCCATGGCGTATAACCTAACACAATGCGGCATCACCCGTATGTGACCGCATCACTAATATTGCTGCATCGGTTTAGTCTTCAACCACAACCCGTGTGCCATTGTTCCTCTCTCCATTCAATTAAATACCTCAACGTGACTCTCTAGCAAAGGGGTCTTAAACCTGTGGCCCGTGGGCCACATGGGGCTCTCCATATTAACCTCTGAGACCGGCGAAAGAAGTATTAAACGTGCAATGTGTAGACAGCGCCACACAGGTCCGTTATTCCCCCTCCAATTCAACAAATCTCCCATCTTTAGAAATAAAAGAACTAGGGTAATTTTGTTACTTGGGAAGCAAAAAAAGCAGTGATGGTCGAAGTAAAGAGGATGTAAATAAAGTTGGTTAGCACAGGCAAGAAATGTCTTTCTACAGAAAAGATACAAGTTGACATTAAATATAGCCTACTGTACATTGGGGTTTTGGATAGTATTTTTGAAACCCTCTGTCGGAAGAGAAGCACTCTATGGAAGTTAAATTTTGACTGTTGGCGTAGCAAACAGGATGAGAATAGATGCTGACCGAAGGTGGGGCGATAGGCTCGTTCGCTAGCTCGTAAACTCGCACCGAAGCTAGCAATTTAAATTTCCACTGAATGGAGATTGTCGGAAAAAATGAAAACGGAAATATACTTACTGGGCGGTGTATTAAAGATAGATACCGTATATGCTGTCACGCATTTATTTGTAGAATTTTTAATGCTGAACATTTTCGTACACTCATAGTACATAGATATTTTTATGGTTTACCTAGAGTAAGGTTAAAAGGTGCACGAAGGCAGGGTTTTCTTTGACTCGATTCACTGTAATTGGTACTGCTCGGCTTCCTTTGGTCATTAATGAATGTTTATCTACAGAAACCTTCCTCGAGAAATCCTTCACAGAATGGTGAAAACCGCATCCAGTGGTTCTGGAGATTACCCGTTACATCCAAGAATCGGGGAGTTTGTTTAATGCTATGTAGAGAAGGCGTTAGACCTCCTTGTGGTGTAGCGGCTGTTGTTTTTGTACCTAAAGTACTATATACTCGGCTCAGTCAAGAAATTTAATTCTGGCATGAGGGCTAGAACGGGGTACTCTCTGCCCCGTGAGGTAAAACTGAGAATAGGCAGGTTCGATTCCCACCTCGGCCACCCTAGAAGAGGCTTTCCATAGTCTTCCCATTTATACACCAGCCCAATGCTGCTAATTAGTAGACAAACACTGTTTTCGTATGTTTCAGCTCTAGTTTATTACCATCATCTCAGCAGAGTACTCGTAGTTCATTTCTGCATTACTTTAAATTTTACAGTTGTATAGGGCTTATCGCTTAAATAGGCTATATCAGAGCAATAGTAGTTACACCTTCATAGATTAGTTAATAATAATAATCATAATAATAATAATAATAATAATAATAATATCGTACGGCCTCTGATGCCGGGTGCAAGCTTTATTTGACACCCAGAGGGCAGCTTGCATGTCGAATTTTGTATTCCTTGGAGCGCTATGAAAGTCAAGGAGGTTATATATATAAGCTCATTGACGCTATAGCGCTTTCTAGTAGAGAAGAAATCCCGAGATTTATTTTGCCATTATGAACACGGCCTACTGAATTCAAATGGGTTCTTCAACAGGCCAACAACGTATGACATGCGTGTCGTGATTTTTGTCGCCTTGGCCATGAGCGAACCTGCAAGATTAGTTGGTGGAGTGAGACTGTCATTGTCATTTCTCAGTCTAGCAACATAGCAAGTACTATATATAAATAGTTCATTTTTCGGGTGCTTGATGCTTTAGTATTTTGCCAGGAATAGGCCTAGTTGCCACACTTCCTGAGTGTATGATGGTTTTGCTTGATATTTTGGTTTAGAGGGCAGTGACTGTTTCTGGGTGTCATTGTAGGTGTGGTGGGGTTTGGAGAGATGAAGGAAGGAAGGAAGCCTGTAGTTTTGATATATGAGTCGAAGCCAATGGCCATAAGTTGGGCATTTTTAATTGAACGCCCGAGGGTTCCCAACAAGTTCAATTTCAAGTAGTTCCTACTTTGGCTACCAGATGTTACTGTCTCTAACACTAGCGGCGAACGTTCGAACTTGATAGAGCGTTTCCTAACCGGACAAGCTACACACCACCAATTGCAGTGGTAGGTTCTTTAACATGCCATAAATCAATGCCATGAGCCCACCGGCTTTACTTTCCCTCCGAAGGAAGGCATAGGCTACTGAAGGGTGCAGTTTTACGAGACCATTAATCTTGCGTTCATGAGCCACGGGACCTGCTCTTTACGCAGAATCCGACCCAGAGGACATGGTTTTTTACTTCAAAAATCTCACATGCATTGAGCGGGAATTGAACCCAGTCCTCATTGGTGAGAGGCCATTTGGAGAGCTGTTTTGTCTTGTATAGATTCGGATCTGATGATGCCCACTTGACGAGCGAAACATGCCATCCCTTAGTTTTCTGCCTCTTCTGTAGTCCAAAACAAATTTAGGCTATATTTTAATCCAATGTAATTTCACTTTCAAGTTATTTTTCGCATATCCCAATAATTGGGATTGCATTGTGTTGAGCGACTGAAAAGTTGCAATTTCAATTGGGAGAAAAGTTGCAAATCTTTACATTCTAACAACATTATTTATAAATTGACATTTAATGTTTTTCAGTCGGTCAACATGAATGTACCCAATTGTAATGGGAGGTTCCTTAACCCTGAAAAAAGATACATGAGATAAATAAACACAATGAAAAAGGCTTCCAATACGAACATTATTTATACATAGGTGTGGAAATTAACTATTAGACTCGATGTCAGTTTTCCAAAATTGCATTTTTACATTTCAAGGCTTAATGCACTAAATATGTAGACTATACAAGGCGCTGAAATTACTTCAAATGTTAAACCAAGAATCTTAATTATATTATCATATAAGACACCCAAAGAAAAATGATTTTTCAGAATATCCACTTACAGAGGAGAATTGCTAATGCAAAATGCCACCCGTTTTGATTTGATTACTTCACTCTACTTTTCGTGTGAATTCAGAGCAGAGTTATTTGGGGTCTTTTTACTGATGATCCGCTTTTGAACTATACTCATATTTATGAAGTATGGATTGAAATCACCTGACTTAGAGGGTGTATTCCAAAGTCAATGAAAAAATAGAAAACGGACCCAGCTCAGGTATCCCTCGGAATCCCCAATTCTGAAAGTTTCGAGACGCAATTCCTTATGGGGAAAGGTGTAAGCCCACGGGGGAGAAAACACTACTAAGTAGGGTTACAAAAGATGCCAGCAGTTGATCAATAATTTGATTTTGGTTTAAATTCTTTTATTTGATTCTAATGCGGCTTCTGTGGTGTAGTTGGTAGCATGCTGAACTGCTGTGCCCAAGATAGCGGGTTCAAACCCGGCCGAAATCGTCGGATTTTTAAGAGCGTTAAAATCCTTCAGTCTGCCTTCCTTCGGTGGGGAAGTAAAGCCGGCGGTCCCATGTTGTAGATTTATGGCGTATAAAAGATCCTTCCACAGACTAAACTTGTGTGAAGCTAAATTTCTAGGTTATATTTCGTTGGAGCGCTCTATCAAAGTTCCAACGTTCACCACTAGGTATCAGTGACATCTGGCAGAGAAAGTTGGACCTACTTGAAATTGAACGGAACTTGTAGCTCACCCTATGGGTGTTCATAGATAAATAAATCATATATATTATTTCAGTAGTATAGATCCCTCCTGCGGCGCTGACAAGCGACCGATCGTGAATAATGAGCATTCAAATGAAAGAGAATATGCATTACCAGTGATGCATTGAACTCTAATTTCATAAATATCTATAATTTCTTTAAAAAATGACTTTAAAAAATTATACGAACTGTGCGATTTGTAAACACCGTTGCTGTAGGAAAATACGCTCCATAATTGCTGTCCACGGGCCGCTGTGACGCCTGTTTCATGTCATATTAACATTCTGAGGTCTTTCCTTTATCCTGAAGTGTAAATAGTGTTCTATAATCATTTGGTTGAAATAAAAACATAACCTTTCTCCTTAAGTCTCTCATTATAAACCTATTGGGGAAAGTGTCGTTTATGAACATGCGAGATTTCTCGCACGGGTCCGCTAGTTAATAAATAATTTGATTCTAATAATTTGCACACCTCTGTATATTAGCAAACAGAAGTGACGATATAAAATACTCTAGTTGTGTAATAGTATGGTTGGTTGGTTCTTAAGTTTAGGGGCTGCGACAACGCGGTCATGTAGCCCCGTGTACTTTGGGTGTGTGTAGAATCTGTCTGATAACCGGCGTTAATTGTGATGACTGTATTAGTGTGTGTATCTGTTTTAATTCAAGTAAGGACTGCAGACGATCAATTTTCATGTTGTTCCTACTTTTGCCGCCAAACGCCACCGTCAACGATTACTAGTTCAGAACTTAGCTACCAGACGTCACCGCAGTCGGCTCTTGGCAACGAACGTAGGGACCTAAGAGCGTTGTTTACATTCTTAACCTATACAATTTAGCTTCACACAGGTGTAATTAGTGGAAGGTTCTTTAACATGCCATAAATGTATGACATGGGACCGCCGGCTTTACTTCCCCTCCGAAGGAAGGCATACTGAGGGATTTTTAACGCTCTTAAAAAATCCCACGACTTCGGCCGGATTTGAACCCGCGATCTTGGGCATAGAAGCTCAGCATGCTACCGACTACGCCACCGAAGCCGCCCTGTGTAATAGCATGTAGCAGTAGTGTAACAGCGTCTAAATAGTGACAAGCCGTGGAACTCCCAAAGCTCCACTGAAATTGATATAATAGTAGTTGTAATCAGATCAGACGCGTGTTGCGGCCACCAGCCAATGGAGTGGCTCAGAGTACACCTAGGGTGCTGCATTTTATCGACACAGCCACATCTATTCTCTTTGTTCTATCTCTATATCTCCTCCTAAGATTTTGTGTAAACATTCTTTAATGAGAGAGTAGGCCTAAATCGTAAAAACATCATTCGCAATGAGCTGTTCAATAATTGTGTGATTGCAGTAGCGTCACCAGAATAGGCCTATTTTATCTTGTGGGGCATGTGGGGTGGCACAGAATGTACAGATTGCCCAGTATTATAATTATTAATATTATTATTATTATTATTAATAATAATATTTTCGTTAACTCCCACTTAAGGAGAGCGCTAAAACACAATCAATTTTCATGTTTTTTATTTTTCTGTCCCTTTCTTCTCTCTTCCCAAAAACCTCTCATATATTCACTATGCTTCCTCTTTCTCTCTTCTCTCCACTTCTTTCCTGTTTCTTTCTCTTTGGGTGTTTGCTCAAATTTCTGATTTCTGAGTTTTTCTCTGTATATTGTCCTGTCTGCCATATCTTCTGTAGAGATGTTTAGTTTCTTGAGGTCTTCCACGGTTTCTTTTACCCAATTGTGTTTCAGTTTACTAGTCATAACTCTATTAAGAATTTTCTTGGTCAGTTTGTCTTCATTCATCCTATGTAGACTGTGTCCATAAAATTTTGCCCTTCTTTTCCTGATGATGTTTGTAATCGTCTCTGTCTGTGTATTGTCGTTCTCTTTATCCATATTCCCTCTTCTTCTTCTTCTTCTCCTTCTTCTTCTTCTTCTTCTTCTTCCTCTTCCTCTTCTTCTTCTTATTATATAATGCACTAGGACCATCTAGGACCGCGTTAATCCTTGTCACATTTGGCTTTATTTTGTGCCCAGAATTCCCTCATCCTTTGGGAATGAGTCTGTTTGCGTTCCTCTGTCCAAGGGGCACCATGTCTTCTTTTTGAAGGCAAGACTCGGTTGAGCCCATTCGTAACTATCATTTAGTGAAAGAGATCACTGTCCAATGCGTCGTCGGGATTGATTTGGAGTATTTTGAGGACTTCCTTTGTGTTTCTTAAGCAGGGCATCGTGGTTTTGTGGTTGGAATAAAAAAAAAGTGAGAACAATTCTTTGTCAACCTGTTGCCGTCCATTCGTCTAAAGTGGCCATAAAATCGTGTCCGTCTTTTACGGATTGTGTCTGAAAGGTTCTCCATTTTGCTATATTGTTATTATTATTATTGTTATATGTGCACTAGGCTATATACTCACGCTTAACCCTCTAAAGATCGCGGAGAACTATTAGTTGCTTGTATTCTTGTTCTTCTTAACCTCCCAAAATTTCCTCATCCTTTCACTGTGGGGTCTGCCGTCTTTCTTGTGTCCATGCGTCTTTGAGTTTCAATATTTTTTGCCGGTGATTCTCTGGGTGTGAACATTCGCTTGTTGGATTCTATTGATGATGAAAAACATTTTCTTGGTCAGGGAAAGTACAGTATTTTGGAAGAAAGTTGGTCGTGAAGCTGTTGCCTGTTTGCCTGTTGGTGAAAATAGGAACCCACGAAAAGTATTTTAGGGACAGCCGAGGAGGGATTCAAACCCACTCTCTAACGATGCCAACAAGGCACAAGCCAGCGCGTTAGCTGTGTGGGGTCACATATGGTTATAAAATGCAATTAACACTACCTATGTTGAATTAGTGAGTTCAGTGTCGCATCCCGATAACCTGATTACTAGCAATAGTCGCGCTCGCGTGCTGGTAGACGGCAGACCTGAACTCACATAATGAAGAGCTCATCACATGGAGTGATTTAGGAATCACATCCATTACATAACATCCTACTTCTGGAGATTAAACCGTAAATCACAAGGTGGAGAGACACGTCTACTTCTTGTACCTGTCTCAAGATATGAAGCACCAGGCTTGCCAAATTAGGTGTAATTCCAAGAAATGCGAATAATTGTAGACCATGCCTGTGTTCAATATGTCTGATAACCTGTGTTTCTGTGGCGACTGTAGTAGTGTGTGTAACTCAATTAATGGGGTGAGGAATGGGATAGGAGCACCCGAACTTATAGCCTACTATCCCGACAGCAGGAGGTGCGGCAAAGCCTGGGCAAAATACTTTCTGGATAACCACTGCCAGTGCCCAGATTGGAACCTCCCCCCAGGGGCTCACATCCAGTGGGACGTGGGTTGGCGACCACGGGACCCCAGCAGTGTCCGGCATTGCTTGTGCCGGGCTCCTCTCTGTTATCTTTCCTGTCGGCTTCCCTCGGTCAACTCTTGTTCTCTTCTGACCCCGACGGTATTAGGGTATCCGAGTCGTAGAGAGTCTCTTCCTTTTCCGCCTTAATTGGCCCTTGTCTCATCTTTTCTGATACCCTCCTTCTGCGAGGGGTCAGCCTTCTTTTTCTTTATCTCCTGCCTTCTGCTCAAGGCCCTCAAGGAGGCAGGGTGTATGTAGCCCCACCATTTCTGGCGCACCCTGGATAATGCTACACCCTCAGGGGCTCACGGCTGGTGAGTTCGGGAGGTGGCGATTCCAAGGGATTCCTGAGCTGGGTCCGATTATTTTTCCTTTTCCCACTGACTTTGGGGCGGGCCCTCTCCTCTTTCTCTTTCCGGTCTGCCTTTCATCGCTCTCCTTCTTTCCAAGTCCCTCAATCCACATTCTTCGAGGGTTGAGGGCATTTATTTTCTTCCTGTCCTTTATCTGCCTTATCCTTTATTTGTTTACCATTTCTTCTTCTAGTATGTAAGTCTGTAGTTAGTATTAGTAATAGTTTTCAATCTCACCTAATATTTCACTGTCACCCAAACTATTAGGAGTCGATAATCCAGATGTTAGGCCACAATTATCATCATGATCATCATCAAATTGGAACCTCTGATCTCTGGACATGCAGAGGTAAGCAACTTGACTACTGCTCTAGCACCCTCTTTCAAGTATACGGAGGTGATGACAAATATGTCCTGAGCCCCTAAAATCCATTAACAACCACAGCTGCTCCTGATAAGGCTTCCTGGCACAGTGATTAGCATTTTTTGGCTATCACAATAGAGGCCTGACTTCGACTCTGCTATGAAGCTTAATTCGCCGGCCCCGTGGTGATGGGGTAGTGCGCCTGCCTCTCACCTGGAGACCCCGAGTTTGATTCCCGGCTCCATCAGGGATTTTAGAAACTGACGTGAGGGCTGGAACGGTGTGCACCCACCCTCGTGAGGACAATTGAGTAGCTGTTTGACAGTGAGGCAGCACCCCGATCACGAAAGCCAAGATTAACGGCTGAGGGGACCCGATGCGCTGATCCCGCGTCACCCCAATATCTGCAAGCCAAATGGCTGGGCAGCGGTCGCTTTGTAGGCCTAGGCCCTTTACGGACTGCAGTGCCAGATGTTATTATTATTATATTATTATTTATGAAGGTTAATTCTGATGTGAGGGCTGGAATGGGGTACGCTCATCCTCGTAAGGCAGAAGTGAGAAGTGGTGGTTTTGATTTCCTCCTCGGCCATACTGAAAGTGCTTTTCCGTATACCCGCTCACGACTCGTCTATGTCCTAGCAAGTTAAGCCTTTCTGATGGGAGATCTCACGACCACCACACGGTGTGCAAAGTGAAGAACCATCACGAGCCGAACGAAACATGACGTGTATGTGATCTTTGTGAACGGCAATGTGATCGGTACCACATTACAACCAAAGTTGGTCTTGTTACAACATGTAAAAACTATCCAAGTCATTAATCGAGACCTGCTTGGAACCATAAGACTGAAATAAAGTGAAGTATAAATGAATGTTGTGTACTGTAAATGTATTTGTATGGTTAATGCACAGCTTGTGGGCGTTTCTTTAATATATAATATATCTATGAACAAGTCCCGTTTTTTAGGTTAGTTGGGGTTAAAATTAGGTTCTATCAGTATATTAGGATTTTATAAAATCGTATATGTTCAATTTAGGAATTTAGAGATTTTTAGAGATGTTTAGATGTCAATCAATCGATGTATGTCGGCTTTTTGGATTATAATAAAGCTTTCGACAAAGTTCGTCATGATTGCCTCATCCAAATGCTCCAGAAGAAGAACTTGGATGTGAAGGACATTAGAATAATCAGCAATATTTATTACAAACAGACTGCGGTCATAAAGAAAGGTAGGGAGCTATCTGAAGAGGTGGAAATAAAACGTGGTGTTAGACAAGGTAGTGTCTTGTCTCATATGCTGGTTTTTCAATACTCAGAAGAAATATTACAATCAGCTTTGGAGGAAGAAACAGCAGGAATTAAAGTTAATGGAAAAATAATAAACTACTTAAGATTGCAGATGACACGTTGTTATTTGCAGAAAGTCTACAAGATTTACAGCGACTGACTAACAAAGTCGTGGAGGCAAGTGAACAATGGGAGATTAACACTTAATGTCAGTAAGACAGGTTTTATGGTAGTATCACGAACACAACAAGAGAGCTTGATAATCAATGGGGATACAGTACAGCAAGTGACAAAGTACACGTATTTAGGAACAAATGTAAACTGCTACATTGACTGTACTGAGGAGATCAAGTCCAGGATCGGTCAAGCCAGAAATGCATTCAATGAAATGAGGAGAGTGTTCTGTAGCAGGGACCTTAATTTATATCTAAACATTAGACTTCTGAGATGTTATGTCTTCTCCACCTTGTTCTATGGAGTGGAGACCTGGACCATAAAGAAAAGAGAAATGGACAGATTGGAGGCATTTGAGCTATGGACGTACAGAAGGATACTGAGGAAAGATAAGGTCACCAACGATGAGGTGATGAGGCGGATGGGAAAGAGAGAGGAAATATTAAATACTGTCAAAATTAGAAATCTGCAGTATCTGGGTCATGTGATGAGAGAGGAGAGAAACATCATCTGCTGCAACTGGTCATTCAAGGAAAGTTACAAGGCAAAAGAAGACCAGGAAGAAGACGCATTTCTTGGATCGATAATCTGAAAACTTCGTTGAATTCATTGTGCCACTATTAAGCTGTCCTGCATCATCTAAAGCAAGAGTATCTATGATGGTTGCCAACCTCCTGAGAGGAGATAGCACATAAAGAAGAAGAAGAAGAAGAAGAGGATTTTTGGAATATACTATATTTGTATAAATCACTTGGCAAGCCATTGCGTTCATTTTTTACAAAAATCTTAAGTAGGCTAATAAGTACTTAGAGAAATGAGAAACTAACATTCAATAAAATGCATTCTGAGCTTCAATGCCCAAGATAGCGGGTTCAAACCCGGCCGAAGCCGTTGGATTTTTAAGAGCGTTAAAAATTCCTCAGTATGTCTTCCTTCGGAGGGGAAGTAAATCCGGCGGTCCCATGTCATAGATTCATGGCATGTTAAAGAACCTTCCACTAATTGCACCTGTGTGAAGCTAAATTGATTAGGTTAAGAATGTAAACAACGCTCTTAGGTTTCTAAGTTCGTTGCCAAGAGCCGACTGCGGTGGCGTCAGGTATTTAAGTTCTGAACTTGGCCTAGTAGTCGTTGACGGTGGCGCTTGGCGGCAAAAGTAGGAACTATTTGAAAAATTCTAAGTTCCAGTACTTAAAATTAAAAAACAGATACACGCACTAATACAATCATCACAATTAACACCGGTTATCAGACAGATTCTACACACACCCAAAGTACACGGGGCTACATGACCGCGTTGTCGCAGCCCCTAAACTTAAGAACCAACCAACCGGAATCATCAGGCCTTGTCCGACAGCAGTGGCTCTCTGCTGACTCGATAGACGCGTGTGTTCGAGCCCCACCGTTGACCGTCCTTGAAATGGTTTTCCGTGGTTTCCCATTTTCAACACCAGGAAAATGCTGGGACGGTACCTTCTGATATGCCACGGCCGCTTCCTTCCACACCCTTGCCCAGCTTCATTCATCTCCATCATTCCTTCTCTCATCCCGGCGCGCAGGTCGCCCACGGACGTCGATTAGAAAGACCTGCACTCGGCCTCTTAGGAGGTCACACGACAAAAAATAATCAGGCCTTGGACATAACATTGTACGATGTTTGCTTTTCTGCCTGTAATATTCCTAAGGGAAACACAAGAAGAAATGGTATGGTAGTTTTAATATAATTTCATGCCGTTCAGAACCATCTGTCCTTAAGACCATGGGTACCGCCTATACACACTAATACAGTCATAACAATGCCTCAGGTTAACAGACAGATTCAACACACTCCCAAGTATACGGAGTTACGTGACCACGATGTCGCATAACCCCTAAATGAATCAACAACAACAACAAGGCTGAAGGCCCGCCTGTCACTCACGATCCACAGCCGGTCCGGCACAGTCTGTTAAGCACCACGTTCGTTGCACGCTTATGAAACCCTTGAAACAGTCGACATGCAGTTCGCTCAAACATAAAAAATGAAATGAAAAAAGGTCCATGAGGGCAGTGGGGGTGGGGGTGGGCGAGTGGCTAGCTGAAACTTGTATGAGGTGAGTAATGGAGCTGGCCTGGTCCGTGTCCGACACTCTATCGATTGTGTGTCGACAAATCCGGGCTGCAAGGGTGCCCGAGGCGTCGGCGTCGCTCTGCTACGGCAGGCCAAACTTAGACCGTTAAAAAATCAAGAGGTTAACTCTATCCTTCAGTCAGCTCCAGTCAGTTAGCGACAACTCGGAGCACTCGCAATGTAGTGAGAGCTGGGCGAGAAATGGCATGTGTTGGGTCTCCTTGATTAACCCTTTATGCAGATGACCTCGTAGTTCCTCCCCTTAAAACAACAATAACTAACTAACTAACCCTTTATAGGGCAAAACTATATATATTTTTTTTTTTACTTTTATGTGTTTCTAAATATTAATTTTGGCAGCTTCGGTGGCGTAGTCGGTAGCATGCTGAGCTTCTATGCCCAATATCGCGGGTTCAAACCCGGCAGAAGTCGCCAGATTTTTCAGAGCGTTAAAATCCCTCAGTATGCCTTCCTTCGGAGGGGAAGTAAAGTTGGCGGTCCCATTCCATAGATTTATGGCATGTTAAAGAACCTTCCACCAGTGTGAAGGTTAAGAATGTAAACAACGCTCTTAGGTTCCTACGTTCGTTGCCAAGAGCCGAGTAAGGTGGCATCTAGTAGCTAAGTTCTGAACTAGTAGTCGTTGACGGTGGCGTTTGTTGGCAATAGTAGGAACTATTTGAAAAAAACAAAGTCTGCCGTCCTTACCTGAATTTAAAAAAAACAGATAACACACACTAATACAGTCATCACAAATAACACCGGTTATCAGACAGATTCTACACACACCCAAAGAACACGGGACTACATGACCGCGTTGTCGCAGCCCCTAAACTGAGGAACCAACCAACCAAATTTTAATTTATTTTAAATATTATAATTATTAATAATATTATTTTTGTTTCTCAAATTTTAATGTTTATATTTTTTTTAAATTTTCTATTTATGTCCTTATAGAATTAATTTAGATATTTTTATTGAATGAATGAATTAACTAACTTCGAATTAATTTTTACAATTATTTTCATATTTTTATAGTTATGTTTATTATTTGAATTTTTATATTTTTTTATTATTGTAATTTTATTTTTATGATTTTTATTTCTATATTTATAATTTATTTTTACACTTTAATTCTTCTTCTTCTTTCTTCGATTCGGCCAACTAGGGACCACGTCAGTTCAGCCGTCTCTTCTTCCGAGCTGCAACTACCGCCCAGTGTTCCCGCATTCGTCTCCGGTGTTGTTCTTTTCTCTCTTGGAACCACACCTTCCCTTTCTTCAGCTTCGGCTTTTCCTGGAAACCTTTGTGCGTACGTAGTTTTTCCTGAAGTGGAACACGCTCCTGGATATCTTTAGGGGAAATTTCCATTTCACGTAGATCTTTCTCAACTTCCGTGAACCATGCCCCTTTGGTTTTCTTATCCTGAAAGTACGTTAATATCCGTTTTGATATCCTGCATGGGCTCATTCTTGTCACGTGGCTATAAAAGACAATCCTTCTTTTTCGAATCGTGTCACTGATCTTCTCCACGTGCTCGTATAATTCGTGCTTGTGACGCCTTCTGTACTCACTGTTTTCTTTGATAGGACCCATGATTTTCCTCAAAATCTTCCTTTCATTCGCCTCTAGTTTTTCCATTAGACCTTTCTTGTTCATTGTTAGAGTCTCTGCCGTATACAGAGCCTCTGGTCGAATAACAGTACAGTAATGTCTAATTTTGGCGTTTAAGGACATCGATCTCTTATTGTCGATGTCTTTAGTCAGGTTGTATGCCATTTCCAATTTATTAATGCGTGACACGAAGGCTTCTTTCTCTGATAGGTTAGGCTCTATCCATTCACCGAGGTATTTAAACTTTTCTGCCTTCTGAACTTTTCCTAGTCCGACCTCCAGTTCCCTGGGCGATGATTTTATGTTTGTCATAAATTGTGTCTTCTCAAATGAGATTTGAAGCCCAGCCTTCAGTGCTTGATTTTTCAGTTGGTTAAGTTGTTCTTCTGCCGTATCAATGGAATCTGAAAAGATCACTAGATCATCTGCAAAGGCTAGACAGTCGATTGTAAGATTCATATACTTGTACCCTAGCCTTACCCCATTTTCTACCCTTGAATTTTTCATTTCCTTCCGCCATTCTCGGATGACCTTTTCTAAAACACAGTTGAAGAGTAGTGGTTTAATTGTTAATGTTTTTAGCTTTAAATATTTAAAAATTTATCCAACACATTACGCCAAGTAGATACGTAGGATAATATTTGCTTTTTAGAACTACTAGCTCATCGGCAGGAATATTCTCCGAAATTTGTCTGAGAGATTCAACTATCAGCATCTTTGAAAGCATAAACTGTCCTTATGACAGGTGGTTAATATAGAGACCACTATCCCATAAAGAGTTAAGAGACGCCAGTATGTGAGAGTTCCTATCAACGTGTTTTCACATCTTATGAGGATATTATTATAATTATTATTATTATTATTATTATTATTATTATTATTATTATTATTATTATTAATAATATTATTATTATAGCTTGCCACGGTGGGTGAAAGGTTAACGTGTCGATATACTAACCCCAAGATTGCAGGTTCGCTCCTGGCCGTGGTAAGTGATTTTTGAAAGGCGGCAAAAATACGACACGCATGTCATACGATGTTGGCATGTCAAAGAACCCATTTGAATTCAGTAGGCCGTGTTCATAATGGCAAAATTAATCTCGGGAGTTTCCGCCAACACAAAGTTCTTCATTTCTCTACTAGAAAGCGCTATAGTGTTCAAGGAGCTTAGATATCTAACCTCCTGGAATTTCATAGTGATTCAAGGAACAACGAAATTCGACATGCAAGCTACCCTCTGGGTGCAAATTACAAAGCTTGCTCCCGGCACGCAAGGTCATACGATATTATTATTATTATTATTATTATTATTTATACCTGGTATTGTAGTGGTTACCATCGTTGGCTACCACTCCAGAGTCCGGGGTTCAAATCGCGGTTCTGTCAATAAATGTAATTCATGTTTGAGGCACGGTACTGGTTTGGTATCGTTGACATACAAAGGACACAAGTAGTGTTAGTTTAGAAGATATGCACCATGCCAGTGGGCTACACGAGTTTACAGTATTAACATATAAGTCAATAAATAATGAAAATGAAAATCCACAGCCTGCTTCCAGTCGAAGATCGGGTCAGGGAATGGAATGAATGAAGCCCCTATCTAGCGGTGAGGATATGAACCGTGCAGGCTGCCAAAGCCGGTCGCACTCCCCTGGGGCAATGAATAAATGAATGACAGATGAATTGAAATGACGGTGGAGAGTATTGTCGGAATGAAATTAGCGACAGGGAAAACCGGAGTATCCGGAGAAAGACCTGTCTGCCTCCGCTTTGTCCAGCACAAATCTCACATGGAGTGACCGGGATTTGAATCACGGACCCAATGGTGAGAGGCCGGCGTGCTGCCGCCTAAGCTACTCAATAATAATAAGAAGAAGAATAATAATAAGAAGAAGAATAATAATTCTGTGTAATTGCGAAAACTCCTGGTTTTACTTTGCGTCCATTCAAAGCAATATGTCTGAATATGCAACAATATGTGAGACGTAAAGCAAAGAGATGTTCAGTTTTTGGTATGAGATTTTGCAAAGAAGCCGACGATATGCTGATTTGTACCAACTGAAGTGGTGAAATGAACGTGTCATAATAATAATGATACTTGAAAACATAGTTCTGTCCTCTCAAGAGTTAATGTAGTCAAATCCATTGGATGTATTACAATTTGACGTAAGTAATTCATTAAATACGAGTACGATCATTAACAAAAATTAAGAATATTCAACATTATTTCGCAATGAAACGTCTAAATTCGCGGTTTATGTCAAATTGTGAAAACTCGCGGTTTTATTTTGGTTTCGTTCAAAGCAATATTTCCAACTATGCAGCTATATTTGTGGTGAAAAACGAAATGAAATTCAGATGGTGTTATGAGATATTGTTCAAACAGTTCATTAAGTAAATGAAAAACAATCAAGCTTACTTTACAGAGAAATATGGTCAAATTGAAAAAACTCTCTGTATTATTGTGCGTCCATTCAAAGCTATATGTCTGAATTATCAACAATATGTGAGGTAGAAAGCAAAAAATATGTATTCAGTTTTTCGTAGAGATTTTGATCAAATAATTCATTAAATCAATGAAATACATTCAAGCCGGCTTTTCAAGAATCGTGAAAATTCGTGGTTTTATTTTACGTCCATTCAAGAAGTGACAAGAAATGGACTGATTGAAGAAATGAGGCTCACAGACAGCGAATTTGAGAATACTAGGGAAGAATTAATGCTCAAGGAACGTTGTCCGTTCAAGCAAGATGTATGAATGTGCAACAATGAGACGGAAAGCGAAAAGAGACTCAGTATATGGTATGAGGTGTTTTTTTTTTTCATAAATTAATACCGGTACTGAATTTGAAAATAGCAGAAACTCAAAATATTTCTACTTTGACAAAAAGTCCCTTCACGCTTTTCACCTCACAAAATTCAC
The DNA here is from genome assembly GCA_946902985.2 of Meconema thalassinum. Lineage (NCBI taxonomy): Eukaryota > Metazoa > Arthropoda > Insecta > Orthoptera > Tettigoniidae > Meconema > Meconema thalassinum. Next base: position 676,185,458 of record OX336388.2, read on the forward strand.
CAGTGTTAAACTATTCACGCTTCTAATTCAAAGAAATGAAGGTGGACAAGGCTCCTGGTCGTACTATATTTAAGTCAAATTCACGAAAAATATGGTTGCAATGTTACACTGAAATGCGTTATGTGCGGCGTGAAGGTACAGGTCTCACCATTTAATTCCTCTATCACTCCGAGTTGTTGATAAGTGGTCGCGACAAGGGGCGAAGCGGCGGCAAATGCAGTCACAAAGGGAAGGTCGACCGGGAGAAAACACTTGAGAATTCTGTAAAGTAGACGGACGGAAGCCGATCTTTATTCAGGGACCTCTAATCCAGGAACAGGACGGTCGTAGAAGACAAACACGCCACGCCACCAATTAACTCAACCGAGATCAAACCCTTCCGACACACCTAGCGACAAGCAAATAGGTCATCAGGGCGTACTTGGAAACTAACGGCTTCTGATAACTCTACCACGGTTCATCATTTTTTTGTGTGTATGTGATTTACAGTTCCACAGATCCAGAGTTGACATACACCGTTCATTATGCTCTCTATTCTAATCTCCATCCTATAATAATAATAATAATGTTATTGGTTTTACGTCCCTTTTAACTACACTGGCTTTTAGAGACGCCGGGGTGCCGGAATTTTGCCCCGAAGGGGATCTTTATCGTGCCAGTAAATCTACGGACACGGCTCCCTCGCATTTGCGCACCCTCAAATGCCAGCTGATTGCGCCAGGATACGAACCTGCAACTTTGGGCCCAGCAAGCGAGAACGTTACCCCTGAGCCACGCAGCCAGCCAATCTCCCTCCTAATACCACTGTTTTTTTCTTGCACAATTTTAAATATTACTTTGAGATCTGGACTTCAGCTCAGACGATCCATTCTGCAGATGCAGTCTGTTGCATATCTGATGAGATTTATTTAAAATTGGAACAAGTAGCCTACATTGTTTGATTTATCCTCACTCACATAACAAGGAACTATGCAAGAATATATGTTTTATTGTTACATTTTTAGCCTATTTTCGATTTTGAAAAAATAGGCTTATGAGATCACCTTTTGTCCGAGTGTGTGTGTGCGTGTGTGTGTGTGTGTGAGGTGTGTGTGTGTCCTCCCCTAATAAAATCTAAACGGCTGGAGCGATTTCAGTGAAACTCGGTACGTTCATAGCACTCTTACCGGCGACCTCGACCGTGCCCTTCAAATTTTGTTACGTCTCACCAATCCAACATGACGGCTGTGCGAAATATTTCACTAGCATTCAATATCTCAGAAACTATTACCGATATCACCCTGAAATTGTGTACTGTGATAAAGGGCACTACTAGAAGTTCACCTATGAGACTTTCAAAAACCTGGTGACTACAAAACCAACATGGCGGCCAAGCGAATTTGAGACTTTTAAATAGACTTTTCTCGCGATTTAACTATCCAAACGTAATGAAACTTGGTACAGCAATTGTTTATACACATTCTAATGCACTGGAGTTTAATTTAGTTCAATTGTTTACATAACCTCAAAATGGCGGCTGTGCGAAATATTTCACTGGCATTCTATATCTCCGAAACTATTACAGATATCACCATGCAATTTTGTACGGTGATAAATGGTACTGATACAAGTTTACCTATGTATATTTCATAAACCTGTAAAGTACAAAACGAACATGGCGACCAAGCGAATTTGAAATATTTTAATAGACTTTTCTCGTGATTTTACTCTCTGAGCGCCGTGAAATGTGGTACAGTAAATGATTTTGCAGTTTGTAATGCACTGCCATCTAATTTAATTCAATTGTTTGCATAACCTCAAGATGGCGGCTGTGCGAAATTTTAAAATTAAGTTTTTATTTCATGTGTCGTAATCATGCGATCGAAGTGGAAGTTTGAATAATGAACCTAGGCAATAATTGTCCTTGAATGGTACATAACTCTATGGCCTATACATATAACAATCCTAAATGGCGAGCTTCCGAAATATTTAGACGGTTCTCAATATCTATGAATCTTTTACAGCAACCAAACTGAATTTTTTAATGTTCATAGAGACTATGAACATATGTTCACCTATAGGGCTTTCAGCAACCTGGTGAGCACAAATCCAACACGGCGGCGACGCGAAGTATAAATATTTAAATGGACGTTTCTCGCGAATTAACTATCCGAGTGTAGTGAAACGTTGCACGTTAAATGCTTATACAAATGTTGATCCACTAGCATCTAATTTATTTCAATTGTTTGCATAATCACAAGATGGCTGCTGTGCGTAATTTTAAAAACCCGTTTTTACTTCTTGTGTTCTGATCATGCGATTGAAGTTTGTATACCACACGTACATAATAATCTTAATGTAATAGTACTAAAATAAAAATCCAACCTGGCGACCATCTGAAATATTTAGACGGTTCTCAATATCTACGAATCTGTTACAGCAATTAAACTGAAATTTTGTATGTAGATAGAGGCAATTAACATGAGTAGGATATATGAAAATAGGCTGTATAGTTCTTCACGGAACTACTTGTTGAAACTATGCCTCCCTTAGTGGAGAAAGGGAGAACTATCAGTGTGGGCTATTCGTTGAACGCATTACCGAATGTCAAAATGTTAGATCTACCATTGAATCTAATGTATTTAAAACGCAATGCATCATAACCAGAAGAACCTACCTCGTATTATCTTTTTATAGTAGAACCATTCTTACTTCCGACTTGAAGGTTCAGTGCTACGCTACAGCTATCTAGCGGTCAGAAATGAAATCACTTTAACTAGCCAATCACAGGCAGCCATTCAAATGGATATATGACGACAAATCGAGTTTCGTTCACGATGTTGTGATTTAGCGAACGACATTCGTTCTTTCGTGATATATCAATTTGAATGGCTACATGTGATTGGCTAGTTAGAGTGATTTCGTTTCTGACCACTAGATAGCGGTAGCGTAGCACTGGAACTTCTAAGGACGGCTCTACTATATGTACAGTGTACAGTATATTGTACCCGTGATCATTAAATTAGACCGTGTTTCAAATGACAATATCAGGAAGTGGTTTGGTGTCGCACCTATCCACGATAAAATGCGCAAAAGCCATTTGCGATGGTTCAGGCATGTACTGCGGGCAGAAGACGACACAATTGCAAAGACTGGTAACAATCTACAACTTGTCAGCAAAAGGCCAAAGGGACGACAAAGGCAACGATGGGCCAATACAGGGGCGGCTGGCTCTAACGGGCCAGTGGGCCAGGGCCCTCCCTACCATTACCCTACATTAGTAATTCATTTTTAAGCCTTAACGCTCGAAATACTGGCCGAGTTGTGCGCTCCTCACTATTAAAATGCACCTGCATGTTTGAATAACGCGCCACATATCATGTCACGTAATTCGCCTTGCTGTTGGCTGCTCGGGGCCCAAGCCTTACTGGGCTCAAGACTCCATTCTACTACAAACAAGGACAGGTCTATTGCGCGTGCGCGCAGACGCTGTTCTAACGTCGGCTATGGGCCCAGACATTGCGTGCCCACGGTTACAAGGAAGAATAACAAAAGGAGCAGTTGTATGGGTTCTGGAGAGAATTTGGAATGGTGAACTGCTACGTTTGCCTCGAACTTACAACATCTATGGCCGTACCCTGCCTATTACCTCCCGCTTCAGCCGATGCTGTTTAAAATGATTCGCAAGACGACCACTAGATAGCAGTAGTTATCGGAGGCAAACAAGACACCACCCTGATGTTGTCATTAGTTCCAAGGTTACGTAAAGAGGTCTCTTTTGGAATTCTGTGACAAGCGTTACCAATTAAATAATTTTGTTTTTCACCTAGGCCTAGAGTTTTTGACAAATGTCGTAGTTATAGGCTATTATAAATTTGGAATTAAATAGCGATTTAGAGGGTTATTTGAATTCTATTAAATGTAGAACATAACATTTTCCCTAATGAGACAAAATTTAATGGATATTGACAAACACCTAGCGTGCTAGCGAGTAGCGATGCTGTGAGTGTTGAATTTGGTAACATTGTCCACAAACATTTGTGACGATAAGCGTTGAAATAGGAGTACGTTAAGCAATTAATACGGTGGATTATTTAATATAAGTGCCCTTTTCTTCTCATTCACTTGAAGATAAAATAAAGATTAAGGATTTAGGGAGACGACGCCAGTTCTGAAAGTAGAACAATTATGCGAAGATAAACGGTGGGAGAGAGTGAGGAAGTTCAGTCCTGAAACGCACAACAAAAATGATTGGCTATGTGGTTGTGAAGTTAGAGATTCGTTCTTTTGCTTTCCCTGTTTGTTATTTGGAGGGGAATCCTCTTGGACTAAACATGGTGTGACAGGTTTGAAACATTTAGTGCACAAATTACGAAAACACGAGTGTTCTGCCGACCATAAGGACAACGTAATGAATCTTGCTGTGCTTGGGAAAGCAAACATTTTATATCAACTGAGTACTGCTTACAGGCTTAAAGTTCAGCTACACAATGAAAAGGTAAGAGAGAACAGATATGTGCTGCTCTTCTTATTAACTGTGTCCGATTCTGTGGAGCTTACGAACTTGCTCTTCGGGGGCATGATGGATCAGCGACGTCATCTAACCCTGGAATTTTTCGTGGACTTGTGGATTTTAGTGCAGAGCTTAATGAATCATTGAAGACTCACTTAGAAAAAGCAAGTGTTTTTAAGGGAACTTCCAAAACTGTCCAGAATGAGTTACTAGATTGCATGCTTCAAGTAGGCCATGACCACATATCTGAAGAGATAAGAAATGCCGATTAAGTTGCTATTATAGCAGATGAGACAAGTGACGTTTCCAACACATTTCAAATGGTGCTCCTTTATCGGTACGTGATAAGTGGCAAGACCGTGGAGAGATTTTGGCGTTTTTTGAATCCTCCTTAACATAACGCACAATCGCTCCCTTCTTGTATTTTGAAGAAAATTGACATTCATTTAAAGGACTCTCCACATAAGCTAATATCTCAGAGCTATGATGGAGCCTCTGTGATGAGTGGTAACGACCGAGGTGTAAAAGCCAGAATTAGAGAGCTATATCTTCTTTCATTTTATATTCATTGCCATGCACATAAACTTAACTTAGTAATGCCCAACGCAGCCTCCATCAACCGCAGTGTCCGTATATTTTTTTCGAATCTGTCAGGAATATGCACTTTTTTTTCATTCACCGCAAAGAACAAAGATACTGCATGAAGTCGTAGGCCAGCGTCTTCCAAGAGTAGCTCCAACCAGGTGGAATTTTAATTCAAGGGCAGTGAATACAATTTACGAACACCGGGTTGATCTAATAGCATGCATGGAGGAAATTGAAAATCGGAATGAGATCAGGCAACCATCAACAATTTCTCAGGCGAGTGGGCTTAAGTACATCTTGTCTGATGGTACGTTTATGTTCTGGCTGTCATTTTTCCATAAGATCATGCCACATGTCGACATTTTGTATAATCAACTCCAGAAGCGATCTATCTAGTGCAAGTACAGGAAGATCTGAAACGTTTCGAAAGACATGTTCAAATGGTCCGAGAAAATGTAGAAGAGGTGCACGTGAACAAAAGCGATGGAGTGAGCAGAAAGAGGAAGCATGAAGACCGTTCACCCAATAGAGTACGTGAAGCAAAGGAAGTTTGCGATGTCATCATCAGCCAAGCCATGGAACGATTCTCCTTCACTGGGCATCTTAGCGCATCGATCCTGTTCATCGTAAGAAAAGTTCCGAGATTACAATGCCATTTTCCCTTCAAAAGACTTAAGGATTGCAGTTGAATCCATCCCGTTTCTGAACGAGAAGCAGCTCAAAACTGAACTTGAACTGATTTATAGGAGAGATGCATTTAGAGCTGTGTCCGGAGCTATTTCATTCCTGGGGTTCGTAATGAACGCGAATCTCGCTAGATTATTTGAAGAAACAGTTAAACTTCTTAAAATACTTGTAACCATGCCAATGTCGACATCTGAAGCAGAGAGATGTTTCTCGACTCTGAAACGCATAAAAACGTTTTTTTTTTTTGCCAAAACACAATGCTCCAGGATAGATTGTCTGCTTTAGCCATTCAATTGAACGGAATCTCGTCATGGACATTCCTGATTTTAACAACAAAGTTATAGACAAGTTTGTTCAACTGAAAGACAGAAGAATGGATTTTTCTTTTTGGGTAGTTTAAGCTTTAAAGCAACAGCTCAACATTAGATTGAACAATATGTATGTAGATTATTTTTGTGAATAATGAAAACCTGTACAGGAACCACGTAGAAAGCCCGTGTTCGTATTTAGGACTAACTATGTTACTACTCGACATCAACTTAAGTGAGATTTTTTATAATTTTTAAATTACTAGTGCGGTAATATATGAATAATAATTTGCAAAAGACAGTTTTCTTGCAGACAAAGGTATTCGTACCATCCTTTAATTTACTTCATTTTGAATAAGTCTAAGTGTAATGCAGTCATGAACTACACAGCACAACAGTGATCATTTTCCATGAACAGTCTCACCTGATTAGCGGTATATGACATCAGTGGTACAACTGCAGCAACGTCTGTCAGGAGATAAAGGTACAGACATAACCCTTTTCGTAATTTTTACTGTGCATGATAATCTATTTTGTGTGTCCTCCCAAGCTCTAAGCCCACCAGCCGCCGCTGGGCCAATATGCTACACAAAGGACTCAGACGCGTTGATCCTCATTCAGACACGGCCAGAGATAGAAATGTTTGGAGATAGCGTATCCATGTAGCGGACCCTGCAGCGAGGCGGTACAAACGCTGAAGAAGAAGAAGAACGAAGAGGAAGAAGAAGATGTGCCTGTGAAATACTAAAACTGGGAATGGGAATTTGAAGGTGCTTAAACAGGGTTTTTTTTTCTTCTGAAACATCAAGAACACTTCTATTCGTCATTAATGTGGGCTTAACCCACATACTAAACCGTGGTGTTCCATGATATCCTATATACCTATACATTCAACGAAATTTAAGAAGTATTTCAAATTCTGCTTGACTTGAGGTGCATCACAGGTGGTGTAAATATGATTTGAACATTCTGTAGCAATGATTGTCATGTAAGTCTTTGTTACAGTCAAACAGCTAGTTCCTATAAAGATTCAGATAATGCTGTTCTTCGCACCTGAGGACTAAAGAGGCATGGAGCACCGTGGAGTGATGTTGCTTAGAACTGTCTCATTCTTCCAAATATCTAGGCATCACACTGGGCCGTAACCTCACTTTCAAACAGTATTGCTACAACATTAAGAAAAAGGTCTCCACCAGAAATAAATATGTGAGAGTAACCAAGTAGCGTGTCAAATCTTAACTAATTTAGACTTCAGGCTTGGCATTCTCATACATAGCTAGAGTATATATATGTCCTGCGTGGTAGCCTATAGATAAACACAAACTGGATAAAACTACGGACTCCGTCTATGCCCGGAAGAAGCTTCACCACACACGATAGCTCTCACTTTTCTGGGTTTTGCATCAGCTAGCCTCTGTGTTTCACATAATTAGTGAAATCAAAGCATGAACAATTCAGACAGCAAGAATCACGTAGATTCCAGTGTTCTATTTTTGGACAGTCACTTTCGAATTCCAAACTTCCATCACTGTGGGAAGACCGAAAGGGCATCTTGTCTCTTGTAGAAATCGATTTGCTCGTACTGGAACTTTGACAACAGGCAAAATTTACTTGTAATTAGTCACGATTTCGTAGGAGTATTTGTAATTTAGTCTAATGTGTACTGACTTCTTTTAATGATTTTCCCATCAGTGGTGATGACTTGATTCGCGCACATGATCGCCATATGTAAAAACTAAATTTTTTAGAAGTATTGTGTAGATCAGTGGTAAAAAAATATGGGTAACACTCGCACATGAAATGCATGTAACGGCTAGCAACAACCATGTATCTCATAAGATGTGTACCCTTCGTAAGTCGATGTGCACGTACACCACGTTGTGTACGTTAGTATAAAATTGGATTAAACTGGTACTAGCAGGCGGTTGACCCAGTTACAACTACTAAGGCCTCTAACTCGAAGAATCTTCCCTAATTAGCTGCCTCAACTAATTAAGAGGATGTACTGTATTTAGCAATGTTCTTGAAGCCGATCAAGTACTCGTGTCATGAGGATTACAGAGGAGAAACTCTCTGTCAGGAATAGGTTTCAGCAGCAGTCATGGAACTAGATTTGTACGGTTTTATCAGCGTCACAACCAACTTAGTGAATTCCAAACTTGTAGAACAATGGAATTTCTGATACTTCATAATAACTATCATAAGTGCTACCGTAAATAGTCAGCCACCTGAGGCCTCGCACCGTCCACCAACTGATTCAAAACTATGAATACCCGAGTAAATACCTCAGTAGAAAATAAATGACCACCTCGTGATGTAGTGGTTATTGCAAGACCTTAAATGTATCATGAACAACAACAGCAAAAGAACGAGTTCTTCCGTATCAACTTGGATATTGCATCAGTATATAGCTACATTATTTATTCCTTTAGGTGTACAATACGACAGGCTTACTGATTCGGATATTTCGGTCGCAAAAAAAGACCCATTTTACGACTTTAGTCAGATCATCCTCAAATATTAGAGGCTCCACAATAAAAAAGAGGAAAAAGAAGGAGTTTGATTTTAGCATTATAATACATCGTAGCCTGTTGAAATTTAATTTTTGTTGTAGATTGATTTAAGGGCTTTGTGTCATCGAGGTCATGTAACCCTGTGTACTTGGGCCTGTGTGTGTAATTTCTATGAAAACCTGTCTTATTGTGAAGGCTGTATTCGTGTGTGTATTTGTAATTCAAATGAGAATTAGCCGTGGCCTAAAGTTAGGAACCATCCCGCCATTTGCCTGGAGTAGAAGTGAGAAAACAACGGAAAACCACCTCCAAGATGACTGAGATGGAATCTAACCCTCCTCTTCTCAGTTTTATCTCCGAGGCTGAGTATACCCCGTTCTAGCCCTCAGACCAGAATTAAAATTTCTTGGCAGGGCTGGGAATTGATCCCGGACCTCCGGAACGACAGCCAAGAAAACCAGAATTTTAACACGATCATTGAACTACAGGTTGTTGTTAAATTAGTTTTAATGTAAGTTTTTATCAACTTGTTAGGGAAACTTTTTTTTTTCGTATTGAAAGGTCGGACGAAGTCTAGCTTATCCTCGTTTAAAAAGTCTTCATGCCTGTCCTGATAACCAACATTTATTCAAAATGTTAAACGACGTCAGTATTTTTTACTAATTTTTATTTGTTGGGGAAATAATGAACACTTTTTGCACTGAATGGGAATACAGCTATGAGAGTTTTTACACTGACTTCATGAGGTCGTAAAATGGGGCATTTTTTGTAAGTTTCGACTTCGTTAAATGTAACCTAGGAAGCCGTAAACGTTCAGGAAAATAATGTAGCTACATACTGATGTAAATCAAGGTGATATCGACCATTTCTGAACTCGAGTAACCATAGTTGTGAACCCGATTCTTACCCGAAGGTTCCTCACGTAAATAACCTATTTAATTTATTCATCCTTATCTCTATAATATTACTGTAGTTTTACCATACGGAGGACGTTTATGATCGATGTAATAGATTTACACATGTCACGATGTGGATACTTCACCATTGTAAGACCAATAAAATATTTGTACCACATCATGCATATATCGTAATTTGTTCAAGCTGCATACATATGAGAGTTCTCATCATTCAGCACTCAGGAGACACCTTAGCAGTGCATTAATGGCGAGCTATAAGTGATAATTAAAGAGGATTACATGACCGTGCCAAGTGCATCATGGATTTTCATAAATTAATTTTATTTTTATGTGTAGTTTTTAGAATACAATGATTGCTGAAAATGCGTATTTTTATTTAAGATAACAGATTATGTATATCAATTGGGGCTTTTTAATCCTACGTATGTAATCGTAAAATAATCAATCAAACATTCATTCAGCAATTAATTATAGTAGAGAAATCTCCCGTAGTCTAGATATTTTATATTCGTCACTAATATGAATTCTGAATAGGAAAGGACATGACAAATTTGCTTATCAATTTGCTGACAGACAAGATCTTTAACTCCTGTGCATATAAGTTGCATGTCTGATTGGGCCATAGTTTCCTTTGTCCACACTGAGGGTTCCAAGCCCATAACAAACCACTTCACAATAGAATGAGTGAATCATATGCCACTCGATCACCAGTAGAATGGTATACCTCAGTGGTGGCAGCCAATAAATACAAAATATCATTAATATAGAGGCCAACCTAGAAGTCATTGAGCCTGCCCATTATTCAAGACTCTACCACTAGATCAACAATGGCTCAAATGAACACAAAGTGCCCAGTATTGTACATAGTTCTCTCATAACCGACAGTTTCGTTCCTTGCTTGTTGTTGATTCGTTTTAGAGGTCATCATTCCCTGTGCTTGGATGTTTTTAACTCTCAGAACTTCAGCCCTTAGACTGAGCTTCTCAGCTGCTGAATATGCAGCACCAGTTTGGCTTCTTCTCCACATTCCAAAGAGGTGGATATAGCTCTGAGAGAGACTTCCAGGATTGTGTCTGGATGTCTCAGACCAACACCACTTCAGAAGATCTACTCTCTTATTGAAATTTCTCCACCTCATGTCCGAAGAATGGTAGCTGCAGCATCTGAGAAGAAACGTCAAGAGACCAATTCAATGCCTCCATTTTTCGGCCAAGAACCAGCCCGACAGAGACTCAAGTCCAGAAACAGCTTTTTGAGGGGAGTAACAGCCCTCGAAGGCTCACAAGAAGCTGCTCGTGTGAAGATATGGAAGACATAAATCAAAGACCCAATTATTCCTCTATCAGAAAAAATGGCACCTGGTAACAACTTGCCATATGGAATTTGGAAATCATTGAACAGGCTGAGGACGGGGGGTTTCACGCTGCAAGAATAATCTCAAGAAATGGAACATGATCGTCAACAATGATGAGTTCTTCGACTGCAGCATGTTACAAGATCCAGAACACCTGCTGATCTGCCCCTTGATGGAGGACATGTGTTCAAAAGACGATCTTTTGGCTGCAAATGCTAATGCTATAACTGTTGCTACTTACTGGCAAAATCTAATTTGATTCGGACACGGAAAATAAAATAAAATAACTTATCTGATAACCTTTGTTACTGTAGTGACTGTAGTGAATTATTTTGGGCGTTAGTACTGGAACCTCCAAGAATCAACCACATTATCAACTCAATGATATTTTATTGTTTCACATACATCCAAGTACTGTGGGATAAAATGACCACGATGTCTAAGCCACTCAAATGAAACCAATATCCAATCATTAACCGAATAAATTCAGGAAATTTGAATCAGAAATTTTCGGCTATGTCGCTAAATTGGGAAGCTTGCATAAGGCGGTAATCTACCCATGATTTCAAGACATCAGCTGATATTAGTACTCTTCCACACGTATGAGTAATATTAATTGCACTTGCATACTGTATATGTGTTGAGATAACTGTCTAATATTATTTTACACGTAAGAATGTAAAGTTATATCGTTCACACTACGTCAATTATATACACTATCGAATGCCAATGCCTCTACCAGCATTTACTTGCCAGAGATAAGAAGCAAGCCATAGCCTTCCAATGTACTTATCCCATTAATATCACACTCAATTACGTAGCTTTTAAGAAAGAGGTACTGGAGAAAAAAAGTTCATCCTGAAATGGTTTCACCATTGCAGCAGATGCTGTTCTATTTATTTATTTATGTATTTATTTCCAACTTGACGCTATCGCATAGCAGTACAACTTGTTTGTGATGCACGTGCTTGGAGGAATCGCTTAAATGATAGGGCATGTTTCGTACCTTGTGTTTTAGATAACACCTCTGATAACGAGTGCCAAGTCATTCACTAGCTTTACCATGCGTTAAATAGATGGCAGCTTTTTGACTTTATCACTACGAGAGAATGCCAAAGAAAGCTAGCACAGAGGAATTAAATATTTGTCTTCTCAAATCGTATTGCTCTCACCAGAACATTTAAATTTAAGAACTTCACTGCTGCTTTTGTGAGGTTTCAGATCCAGAAGTACTGGGTTGTATTCCCACGTCAGCTGTCCTAGAAGTGGGTTTCCATGGTTTCATTCTTCAACTCCAGAGAAATGCTGGGGTGGTTTCTGACTTAAGGCCACGGCCACCACCTTCCAAATCCCAGCCTCAAATTCAAATACACACACTATTACAGCCATCACAATGGCACAGGTTATCAGACAGATTCCTCACACCCAGCTGCAAGAGGCTACTTAACCATGATGTCACAAAAACCCCTACGTGAAGAAATATCACTTCGATCTGTTCCGCCAGGAGATGGGCTCACAAGGGAAAATGTTCATCGACTCCTAATAGAACCGGGAATAGTGGGGAAGATGAAAGAATGAAAGATAGGGAACAGCGTTATGTTCCCTACTTCCATCTTTCATGATAGCCAGTTCATTATATGCCTAGGTTCATATCTGGCTGATAACCTAGATGTTAGGCTCCTTCAAACAACATTATCATCATCATCATCATCACAGTCATGGATTTCAATAGTAATGATCTCTGAGAGAAATCAAAGAGTGTACACGGCACAGTAAGTACTCAGATCTAAAAAGAAATGTTTGAAATGTTGTAAGTTTCTCTGGAATAATGAGGGAATCGTGAAAATATTATTCAGTATTTTGACTCAAAAATAGTGTTTCTCTATTGTCATGACCATCAATGGTTTCATAATATTGATGTAGGTGGAGTTGGTGTCGCTTGGACATTGAGACTGAGATATGTTCTTTGGTTTTGCGTGTACTTATAATTACTTACACATTTGTTATGTGCTACAATCAATCTCCATTTTTATAGACATGTTGCTAATAAGTCAAGTTCGATTGAAGGTTGCTATTTTTTTTATTCAATAAGAGGTGCGTGCATTTCCCATTGATTTTACCGTTCCATATCATATAAAATTATAATATCTATTACTATCTGAAGAGGAAGCAATATATATCTAGTTGAATTGATTGTAAATAATTAAATTAAACTAGCGATATTCAAACTTATTTTCCGTAAAAACCCAACACATAAAGTATTGTTTAATTTTCTTATATTTAGTTGAATTGATTGTGAATCATTAAATTAAACTTTGATTCAGGGATTATTCAAACTTATTTTCCGTAAAAACCCAACAATTAAAGTATTATTTAATTTTCCGGGTAAATTGTTTCATGATCGAAATCACTTATTTTTCTGCATCATCCAATCTATTTACCATAAATAACTTGTGAATTAAGTCTCGAGATTGCCCTTCATCATGGAGGTTGAAACGTTAGTTAACCAATTAATAAATTAATTAATTCGATAAATTATTTTTTCAAGAAATAAACTTCAATATCGATAAGATAGCGAAGGTCTGAAACTATCAACAGAAAATAAGGTAAACCTACATAAGTAGTTTCCAAATCTACTTTCCGTTCTTCTACTCATGCCTGTTTGAGTGTGATGACTAGGGACCGGATTTACAGGTTCTTAAAATTGTCATTTAAGGTTTTCAAAAATATAAAATAGGTATTTTAGGTTTTTAATACGTGGAATTGGTTTATAAATAAGTTTCTATGTTTAAAGTGTAGCAAAAGTTGACATAAATACTGCAAAGCTTAAAATTAATGCCGAATTATTAGTAGAAAATCTGATTGCAACGACAGTGTAAATATTTTACATAATGATACGTTATCAAATTATCACCGAGAACTTCACTCTTTTAGGCAATATTTGCTCTCCTTAAATACGTTAATTATTAAAATTCAATTAAACCAAGGTTGCAGAGGTGATTTTCACACTCTAGCCCGTTCAATTATTTTTGTTTATTTACAATATAGGATTCTTGGAAATAATAAGAGATTTATTCCCACTTTCCTGACGGTACATAACCAAACAATAAGATATAAGCTGAAAAGTGCTGAAAATATTGAATTTTCTGGCAGGTAGGATTTCTCTCAATCATTTAGAGCTAGGAATACACACTATCTTCAGGTTTACTTTTAAAAAATATTGACTAAAAGTTCAAATATACCACAAAAATTGGAACAAAACTGCAGTTAGGTATTTTTAGGTACACTAATCGCATATCATTTAGTTTGTTTAGGTACTGCGGAATTCATGAATATGGCTCTTTTGAGCGTGAATCGGAAAAGTATTAAAGTATTTTCAGTCCATTTTCATTTATGAAAAAGTACTCTGATGAGATCACATTTTGTCCGTGTGTGTGAGTGCGTATGTGCGTGTGTGTTCCCCTATTAAAATCAAAATGGCTGGAGCGATTTCAATGAAACTCGGTAAGCTCATAGTACTATTTTGTCCGACCGCGACCGTGCCCTTCAAATTTTATTACGTCTCACCAATATTTCACTGGCATTCTATATCTCCGAAACTATTACTGATATCACCCTGAAATTTTGTACAGTGATAAAAGGCACTACCAGAAGTTCACCTATGTGACTTTCAACCCCCTGTTAATTACAAAACGTACATGGTGGCCAAACAAAGTTTAGACATTAAAATAGACTTTTCTCGAGGGCAGTGAAACATGACACAGCAATTGTTACACACATTGCAACGCACTGACATCTAATTTAGATCGAGTATTTACATAGCCTCAAGAAGGCGGCTGTGCGAAATTGAAAAAAAATATGTTTTTATTTCTTGTGTCCTAATCATGCGATCGAAGTCAACGTTTGAATAATGAACCTACGCAATAATCATCATCTAATAGTACATAACTCTATGGTCTATATATATACAAATCCGACATGGCGACCATCCGAAATATTTAGACGGTTCGCAATATCTACTAATCTATGTCTGCAATCAAACTGAAATTTTGTATTTTGATAAGGGCTATTATCATAAGTTCACGTATGGGTTTTACGATAACGTGGTGAACACAAAATCAAACATGGCGGCGACGAGAAATTTAATTATTTAAATGGGCGTTTCTCGTGGTTTAACCATCCGAGCGCAGTGAAACATGGCACAGCAAATGCTTATACAAATATTAATCCACTGACATCTAATTTATTTCAATCTTTTTCATAACCTCAAGATGGCAGCTGTGCGAAATTTTAAAGTTTCGTTTTTATTTCTTGTGTTCTAATCTTCGGAATGAATACACCTACGCAATAGTCTTCATCTAGAAGTACATAACTCTACGTCCTACATATATAAAACTCTAACATGGTAACCATCCGAAATATTTAGATGGTTCTCAATATCCACGGATCTATTATAGCAATCAAACTGAATTCTTTAAGTTGTTAGAGGCAACTAACGTAAGTAGGATATTTGAAAATAGGCTGTTTAGTTTTTCACGGAATTACTTGTTTTATTTAGAAGTAGTGGCTACGCTGGCTAAAGCGCAGCATTAGGTCATGGGGCCAAGCTCTCTGCTGACTCGGTAGACGTGTGGGTTCGAGCCCCACCGTCGGCCGTCCTTGAAATGGTTTTCCGTGGTTTCCCATTTTCAACACCAGGCAAATGCTGGGACGGTACCTTCTAACAGGCCACGGCCGCTTCCTTCCACATCCCCACATCCTTGCCCAGTTTCATTCACCATCATTCATTTCATCTCTCATTGACTCCTCTCATGAGGTTGGCGTCAGGAAGGGCATCCGGCCGTAAAAACCATCGCCACAAAGAATTCCATCGCATCTCATCCCCGACCCCGTTGGAAAACGGGAATAATAAGGGGTAGACATACAATACATACTTGTTTTATTTAGAAGTAAGGAAAATAATATGCAAATACCTAAGGTTCCGGTCCCTAGTGATAAGCCATTTACTGACAGTTGTGAAATGTTATGACTTGTCCTGTCCAAGAGTATTGTTAAC
This sequence comes from Meconema thalassinum, assembly GCA_946902985.2. Lineage (NCBI taxonomy): Eukaryota > Metazoa > Arthropoda > Insecta > Orthoptera > Tettigoniidae > Meconema > Meconema thalassinum. The sequence continues at coordinate 676,201,370 of OX336388.2, forward strand.
ATTTTCTGATACGAAATACAAGTTTACATAATTTGCATCATAAATGACTAGTTGAGCAAGCACTACACATGTTGAATGTTGTAATGTGTCCATAAACATGGGCAATCAATAAGTTTGTTCAAATGATAATTAGTACTCATGTTTCAACATATTAACACGCAATATCCAACCCACTACACCCTAATTCCTAAGGTATCCCAAACTATAACATTCTACTGGACGCTGGAAAGGAACATCCTGCTTTCTTAGATTTCTAAACTAGTGTCCAAAAGACCAACATGATCAGGAAACAAAGACATTTGCTTAACCCGTTCGGTGGTCGCGCTCGAAAATGTAACGCCAGTAGTCGCGTGGATTACAATCGTAGGCCAATTTTTAATGGCAATTTAACTAGCTATTTTTTACAATAAGAATATTAAAACCCAAACATTCCTTGACTTATCCATACCATACCTTAGATTATTTATTTCCAACGATTATATTCCATAGTTAGCCTACTACATTAATGCGCATATTCGCACCCATCTACAGTATAACTCAATCTTAACCTAACAATTTCCACATGAAAAAATGAAAATCCACAGCCTGCTTCCAGTCTCCGACCGGGTCAGGAATGGAATGAATGAAGCCCCCCATCTAGCGGCGAGGATATGAAATGTGCCGGCTGCCGAGGCCTGACGCACTCCTCTGTGGCAATGATTAAATGAATGACAGATGAAATGAAATGATAGTGGAGGGTGTTGCTGGAATGAAATTGTGACAGGGAAAACCGGAGTACCCGGAGAAAAACCTGTCTACCTCCGTTTTGTCCAGCACAGATCTCACATGGAGTGACCGGGATCTGAACCACGGACCCAGCGGTGAGAGGCCGGCGTGCTGCCCCCTAAGCCACGGAGGCTTTAACAATTTCCACATATACAGTATTAAATCCACGTCGCTCCTACTTCAAGCTGGATTTGTATCAAGACTTACATCTTTCTTATTTAATATATTATTGTAACAGATCTGGATTTTTAAAATTTTAATGTGGTGTTTTTAACTTTCAGACGATTAATTTTTTTAGAATTATTTTTGATAAATTCTGTTTGTGGTAAATTTGTTAAATGTAAGTTCTTGCACCTTTCTTAGTATAACTTGCGCTGGGGAAGGTCAGAATGTGGCCGAAAACGGTACAACATTGAAAGTACATCATACAGTATATTGACTGAAGGCTTTAATCTCTTATTATAATATACTTTGTCAATAAGGAACAGGGAAATATGGTTATTTCCATGCCCTTTCATAGCAATTTTTTTTTTGTTTTAAAATTTTTATTTTTGTTTTTATAAGGAGGATGAAGTGTGATAAAATGGAGTACTATCATCATCATCATCATTAACTTTCACGTATTAGGCCTAGTGGCTTGTTACGGTCTCTTGCCAGCGTTTCTTTGGTCTTCCCAGGTTTCTTCAACCACTTGGAGCATTCGGCAGAATCTGTTTAGGGGGACTGCTAAAACTCATCATGTCCACATGTTCTTTCCATTTTTCCCTATGCTGTTGTATATGTTCTACAACCGACACCAGTTCTAATCATGGACAAATAAATGAAATACCAAATAATTTGACACAGTATGAACACGTATTTAATTTGAACTTGAAAAAAATGGTAATATTTTCTGTATCGAGTAAAATCAAAAAATATTTGAGAAGAGATGAGTATTTTTCTACAATAAACTGTTCATTATAATATGTTCAGTTTTCCAATTCTATACAAAGCTATACCTATACAAGCAAATAAACACAGTTCAAGCGTAGTTCCGTAAATAGTCGCGTGGAGTACAGTTATAATCCAAGTTAACTCTTTGGTATGTCACAGATAAACTAGTGGTCTTTAATGCAATATTTCACGGTGATTGTAGTGAGGAGATTTTCTCGGTAAGGTACTGAACAGTATATAGTCTACCAAAATATAGTGTATTATGATCGCAGATATAAAACAAATGGACCAGGATTTCAATAGTATTCCATGCACCCAACGGAGTGTTATGAGGACGCCAGAATGGCTACAGAGCAGAGTAAATGTGAACCGGAAGATATTTGGCGTTCAACAGTATCCAAAACATAACATTCCAAAAATACACGAACAAATATTACGAAATCTACAGGCCGACCGAGGAGTTCGCTTGGTTGGTTCTTAAGTTTAGGGGCTGCGACAACGCGGTCATGTAGCCCCGTCTACTTTGGGTGTGTGTAGAATCTGTCAGATAACCGGTGTTAATTGTGATGACTGTATTAGTGTGTGTTATCTGTTTTTTAATTCAAGTAAGAACTGCAGACTTATGAATTTTTCAAATAGTTCCTACCTTTGCCACCAAACGCCACCGTCAACGACTACTAGTTCAGAACTTAGGTACCAGACGCCACCGTAGTCGGCTCTTGGCAACGAACGTAGGAACCTAAGAGCGTTGTTCACATTCTTAACCTATACAATTTAGCTTCACACATGTGTAATTAGTGGAAGGTTCTTTAAAATACAATAAATCTATGATATGGGAAAGCCGCCTTTACTTCCCCTCCGGAGGAAGGCATACCGAGGGATTTTTAACACTCTTAAAAAATCCGACGATTTCGGCCGGATTTGAACCCGCGATCTTGGGCATAGAAGCTCAGCAACCGAGGAGTTCCTTTACATGTTATAGCATAAGACAGTTAGATTTGAAAACATTGTTATGAATAAATCAGGATTTTTGGTGTGGGAAGAGGATTTGGAAGGAGGCGGCCGTGGCCTTTAGTTAGGAGCCATCCCAGCATTTGTCTGGAATGGAAGTAGGAAACCACGGAAATACAGTCTCAGCTTGACTGAGGTGGGAATCGAATCCACCACTTCTCAATTTTGCCTCCGCCTCGCGCGGCTACTTGTACCCTGTTCCAGCCCTCATACTACAACGAACTTGAACCTCCTGTGAGACAGCCAAGAACGCTGGCCTCTCCACCACGTGGTGGACTATTCAAAGAAGAACAAGTTATCAATATCAAGGTATTATAGTACATTATGTAACGAGCCTATAATGGCAATAAATAAGACACGAGTATGTTTATAAAACGAGCGTATGCGAGGTTTATAATTTTCATACGAGTGTCTTAATTACCATTATAGGCGAGTTGCATACGACTGTTTATGTTCGACGATTTTATGTTCGAACATAAATATTCATAAATATCTGTCGAGATTTCGCCAGTTTTATGTACTGAACAGAGCGCATGAGACGCAGAGAATGCCTTGTATTTGACCGTGGCCCCCTCGGTTACCCTACTATGACATTAGGCCAGGCAGTGAAATTTAAATTAGAAGGCCGTGGAACTCAGCACATCTAATTATCTAATTGGTCAAACAACTGTTTCTTGAGCTCTGATTGGTGGGAGAAACTGTTTCATAATGAAAACAAATAGTGTTATAATGAGCCTCATTATAGTACAGTTTTCTTACATATAATAGTCAGGGTCGAACATAAATATATTTATTAAACAATAACTTTCTCCCAAGATTCGTAATGTGTTAAATAGCCTGTAACTAAAGCCCTGCGCGGATGCGGATATCCGCGGATACCCGCAAAATTTTTCACCATGTGGATATAGTTTGCATGGCTCTGTGCGGATAGTGGATAAACTACGGATAATGTTTGGAGTAAATTTGCGGATAGTTTCTGGATTACAATATCATTACTAGGACCCGGATATTATGTCACAAATTTTCCGTAATTTTGTTTTTTATGACAATTGTAAGATGATGATTAAAACTAATATCATTCAAATTATGTCATTAAGCATATTTAACACTCCGAACTGGAGAGGGTTGCAATTCGGGCTGTAATAACATTCATTCATTTTAAACATAGCACTTGGCATACCTAGCCTAAGGGAACGATTTTCTTCTCAAATGTCTAAATGTGTTACTTATGCTTTATCTAAATAAAAATATTATTGCAATGCCAGTAGATTCGGATGACAAACGTGTGGATGCAGATAAAAGTCATGCAGATGCGGGGTGGATGCAGATAACAGTCGTGCGGATGCGGATAACGTATTGTTTCTCCGCGCAGGGATAACACGAATATGTTTCACTTGTTATATCCCATTAGTTAACACTGATTTCGAACGAAAACATCGTGCAGGTTGGTCTAATCTCATTAATGGTTTCACAAAATGAGAAACTGGAGACTTTAATGCACTTAAAGAAAATTTACAGATTTCTTCAGCATATTCCGTCTTTCTTCGATATTGATCCGGATAAGTCGATGATCATATAATGCGATGTGTGTACTAAACACGTTTGAGAAACGTTCTTTTAGTTTGATTTCACGAGAATGCTACCTATTATAATCAGCACCATGTTGCGACTTTCTGAAAATCTCGACAATCTTCAAGTTTCACATCCCCTAGAGACCCCAAAACCACCATCAGTATAAAGGTTATTATGTATCACTTTCTTGTGGACACGATAACCTTGGTCCGGTACATCGTCTCCCACTCTCGTGATAATAAGGGTACCCTGCATGATGCTGTGGCAGGAGTAGGAGTGGATAAGAACTGGTCACCCTACCGCACCAAAACTCTGGTTCAGGACTGGTCAATGATTCCTCAGCACAGCCAAGGAACTCTAATTGGGTCGCCTACATCCCTTGTGGATATGGTAGTCTGATCTTTCCATTTACACTGGGTTCAGGCTCTTATCTTTTCTCCACTAGGAGCGCTTACGACTACTTGTTTTTGGAGGTTCAATTTCGTCCCCAATATTTCTTGCTAACCATTTTCTCCCTCTTGTGAAATTGGTTTCCGAGGCTTAGAAATTTTGGGTTGAGGGGACCAAGAATTAACCACACACAAAATTTAAAGCGGTCTAGGATATATCAAGGTCAAAAATTCTGGAAGAAACCATGTGTTGTGGACTTTTTTGAGCCAAGGGCTTCCGATCTTATAGCGTTTAATCAGTGAGAAGATCTTGGTAAGTTTACTGTCGTTCGATCGTTCGTAGAAGGTGTCCGCTGAACCTCAGCCTCCTGCGTCGCATGCCGATTTTGGCCGTTTCTAACTGAGGTAGCTTTCAGTTTGTTTATCTGGGAATATTCTGGGTTATTATGGGTTCATAAAGTATCCTAAAGATAAGTCATTGGACTTGTTTACAGGTCGTAGCAGTAGCTGTCCTGTTCGTCGTCAGTGAAGCCGTTGGCTTCTCACCAAGGTGGACCTGGTTCGATTTCTGGTCAATGTGAGATTTTCGAAGTGAAATTCCATGTTCTGTGGTTCGAATTACACGTAAAAATTAGGCCCCGTGGCTTATGATCTCAAGATGAACGGTCACGTAAAACTACAAGCTTCCTTCCTTGTTCGTCGTCAGAGTCTCTGTAGCGTATAAGAACTGGGTTCTTCTGACTACAGTTTTAGAACCTGAACTTGGCAATCTTCAAAATACACCTCTTGTTATATCGGTTTCACGATAGTTGGTAAGCAGCGTTGAATTTTGTATATCTTTCTGATATCGAAGTATCGTCTCTACATTGTTGTGGACCCATTGACCGAGATAACCGAAACGATTAACTCTCCCAATCGTTTCATATACTGCTTCCAAAAAGGCTCTACCAGGATGCATGTTCTCTAAATTTTCCGTCCCTTAAACCAACAATATCTAACTAACTGCTAAATATTTAGTCTCATTATATGATACCTGAAGTTCTGCCTTCACCGTTGTCTCGTGTAGGACTTAGACAACAATGACAGCCTTCCTGGAGTTGTTGTCTTTAAATTTGAAATGTGATCGTATATTTCAAACCCATAGTTGGAAACACTCCAACGACGTGAGAAACATACAGTACGTTAGAGAAATATTGTCAACTATGCTGGGAGATGAACGTTTGTTAGATGTTCCAGATCCCACAATATAATTTGGTAAGTGCCGCAATGAATTTGTGAACATGGAACTAACTAGGTGAGGATGGCACCAGTACATATTAGCCCTAACAATACGGGGAACTCAATTTCAATGACAATGGTCTTCTCACGGAAGTTCACGTGAACGGAGTATTGTTGTTGCTTTATAGGCCGGAAGTGACTGGCCAAATAAGGGTGCTCTTCAGCCTGAAGGGTACCATAAACAGGTCTGTGTTTTCGTGCACCAGCCGCCATCAATGACGTCACACGCTATTCTCATACTGTTTCCTCGTCCACAGATCACAAAAGTCCGACTTCCCGTTTGGATTAACACATAGTATTCTGTAATACTGTATATAGGCTAGGCTATACTGGTCCAGATAAGTGTCGCCAACCATACGGGGAGTACAGCGTTATTTATAACGTCATTACTAATGACAAAGCCTCTGAATTTTAGGTTCTAAAAAGTTAAAATAAGATTCTATCAGTATATTAGGATTTTACAGGATCTTAATATTCAATTTAGGAATTTATTACAGTTTTGGAATATATATTTGTATAAATCACTGGGTATGCCATTATGTTTAAAACATAGTAACTTTAAATTGCAAAAAGTAAAATTAACGTAAACTTTCGTAGCCTATGTATTAGAAAGTACCAACTTCAATACGCCTACGATTAGCCGTGATAATGATGCAAAAAACTAGACCTAATAATAATAATAATAATAATAATAATAATAATAATAATAATAATAAGACTGTAATAATATTAATAATAATATTAATAATAATGATAAAAATATTCCCAGATAATATCAGATAGGTCTACTATTAGAAAAATACTATTCAACTTTGATGGACATATTCAGAGATTAAACAATGAAAAACTTACTAAGGATATTTATTCATGCCTCCTCATAAACCCTTAGCTACACCCGTCTCTCTCACTAACATTCGTACACGCTAGCGGCATAAGGAGTGAAGGGTGCTCTTTCTTTTTTCTGTATGGTATATTGTATTATATTTATATTTCCGAGTCTGGGAGACACTCTATATTCTTCCTTTCCAGAACTCTGCAGCTTTTATCCCTCGGTCTGTGGACAACATAAGGTCTTCCTGGCTGCAGGTTTCATTCAGAATTTGGCAAGTGAGCAGGTGTTGTGGAGGCTGGATTTCTTCACAGTCACATCTTGGATCTTCTGCAATACCCCACTTCACAAGGTTGCTACGATAGGCTACTTAGGCACTCCTGTTCTCAACTGTTTTAAAGACCTTCAGGTGGTATAAGGCAAATGACTACCACTGCTCAGTTCTTCTTTAGGGGTAAACTCCTCTGGTACAGTACTATTTGTTTCCAGAGTGGCACACGCCGGGCGTCTGGTTTGGTATGGAGGGGTACTGTTCTCTTAATAAAACTCTTCCTGGATCTAAGATGAGGAGTGGTCACCTTGTGGTTGAACATAGAATGTCTGGGATCTGTCTCAAGCTTTTGTCTCTCTTTCTCTGCTGCCACCTCGCGTCAAATAGCGGGAGGTGCAATGCCAGCGAGAGGGTAGATCTTCTCCACTGGAGTAGGTCTCAGACATCCAGTGACAATACGGGTGGACTAGTTAAGAGCTATGTCCACTTGCTTGGTATGGGCGGATGCTCCCCACACTGATGATCCATACTCTCCTGCTGCAAAGCAAAGTCCCTAAGCTGTTGAACGTAGAACCTGAGGGTTCGCTCCCCATGTTGAACCTATCAATTTCCACATTATGCTATTTCTTAAGCTGATCTTCCACTTCAATTCCCTACAATGATTCCTGAAGCTCATGGTTATAAGATTCCAGCAGGCAAGAGTCCCTAGCCAACCGTCAAAGAAAGAGCTTGCCCTCAATGTATCCGTGGCCTTATCAATGATAATCGAGTATTGACTCTGACATGACGGCGGCACACTTCAAAGTTTTTCTAAGTGATGTGAAATCTGTGATAAAAGTGTGAAGCGATCGTGGAAGTAGCTCTAGATAATGTTACACGATGTCCTTGACAAGATCTGCTCAAGTGAGCACACATGTAACTTAGTCTTGTCATATTGCTCAACAGTGGCAATATGAGAGCACAATATTCACACAACATATAACACTTTGTTGTTGCTTGAGCTACTGAGTACAGACAAGCGCTCATCATACACGTGTGCTCAAAGTAAAATTTGTACAATAACTAGCCGATTTGAGATAAAAATCGAAATGTAAAAATTGCTCATAATTATGTTTGAATAATACTAATAAGTAAAATACACCCTGCTCTTTGAGGGGGTGCTTTCTATTTAGAAATAATTTATATGCCAGGGAGAAATATGATTTGTTTTCTAAAGATCATCAACTTTTCGTATGTAAGGATTGCCAATCTGCACATAGTATAAAACAAAGTCCCCGATTATTGTATGTTTTAATCTCGAGAACCACTGGGTGGATTTTGATGCGGATTTCACCATTCTTTAAAGAATTTCTCGAGGAAGATTTCAGTAGAAAAACATTCATTTATGACCAAAGGAAGCCGAGCAGTAACGATTTCAGTGAATCGAGTCAAAGAAAACCCTGCCGTCCGTGTGCCTTTAAGCTCACACTTGGTAAACCATTAAGAATATCTATACCCTATAATGTAAGCTTTCTTCAGCAATTGAAGTTCTACAAGAAAGTCCAGGATAGCATATCTCTATCTATAATACATCGCTCAGTTTAAGTATCTTTACGTATTCGTTTCTTCAAACAATCTCCATTCAATGGAAATTTTAATTACTAGCTTCGGAGCTAGTTTACGAGCTAGCAAGCGAGCCTATCACCCCAGCTTCATCCAGCATCAAACTGTCGAATCGTATCGAGTTAAGACAACAGAGAAGAGTATAAGCGTTTGGAGTTTCACTGCTCACCTCGGCCTTTCTGAATTGCGTCTGGAACCTTAGTCCGTGCGCCTATTAAGCTTACGCTGGGTAAATCGTTTAAGATACCGGGCGAAGCCGGGATGGGTTGCTATTAATGGATAAAGTGATGGTCGCTTGATGAGCAAAACACGTCATCCCAACATAAGTTTTCTTCTTCTTCTTCTGTTTTTTTCTTCTTCAATAGTCCGTAACAATATATACAGTGAGGACTCTCCCTATCGAACGGAGATTTGCGGTGGCTGCGTAGGGGCCAGATCACTTTGACTAGCCGCATGTCGAGCAAGGCACCGCCAATAATACATTATGCAACGAACCTGTAATGGCAATATTAAGACACGAGTATGTTCATAAAACGAGCGTATGCGAGTTTTATAATTTCATACGAGTGTCTTAATTACCATTATAGGCGAGTTGCATACGACTGTTTATGTTCGACGATAATTATTGTTACAGCTGTGAGTTTGTTTCGTCACCTCGCCGCGTGAGTCACCGCCGCCCCCGGGCTATGCTCTGCCTCTGTGTATTACATGCGCCTTTTGCAACAGGGCTACTAGGACAAAGGGATGTTCTAGAATATTCGTGACCCAGCCAGTGATGGAAATCTCGAGAAGCTGTGAATCCCGGACGGGTCTAGAAGCATTCATTGAGTCACCAGCCTGCTATATAAGAGCGACCTGGCCGGCGAGGTGGTCAGTGTTTTCGAGCTAGTGCGCGCTTTTACCTGAGCGACAGTTGTTGGTGACGTGACTTGCGAAACCCTAGTGAAGCTGATTCTCTTGACAGCGAAGGAGTGTGAAGCCTACGGAGGAACTGCTTCTTGAGCGAGTGTGTTTTCCAGTGCAACAGAGGTTAGTGTGGTGAATTGCGAAAACACCGGGGGCTGATTCCCTAACCAGCGGACAGCGAAGCAGAGTGTAGTGGTGAGTGACCGGCTATCGTAAATAACTGTAGCTTGCGTATTCAAGGAAGTGTTGCAGGTAGTTCTATCGAAGCCACCGGTCCCATTAGGAGGGATTAACTTCTGTGGCTTATTGACAAGTGAAAGGCAAGTGTTCCCTACAAGAGGAAACTAGAGTGAGATACTAATTGCTTGTATTTGCTATTTGTGTGGTGTATCTTTCTGGCCCGCAATAAAGGTAATACGTTTCTTTAAAGGAACCATTTGTGTTGTGCTTTTTACCCACCGTAATCCAGTTAACGGAAGTGCCACTAGGGGGTGGCACGTAACATTATTATAACTATTTTATGTTCGAAGATAAATATTCATAAATATCTGTCGAGATTTCGCCAGTTTTATGTACCGAACAGAGCGCATGCGACGCAGAGAATGCCATGTATTTGACCATGGCCTCCTCGATTACCCCACTATGACTCTAGGCAACGTAGTGAAATTTAATTAGAGGGCCTTGGAACTCAGTGCAGGTGCGATGCTAACCTTATCTAATAGGTCAAAAACTGTTTCTAGAGCTGTAATTGGTGGGAGAAACTGTTTCATAATGAAAAATAGTGTTATAATGACCATCATTATGATACAGTTTTCTGACATATAATTGTCAGGGTCGAACATAAACTAGTTTAACACATTTACACCTTTTGACGTAGCCTCTTTAATAATCACGGCATGCAGGGCAGCCTACAGTAGGCTACTTCGCGATAGGCTGTCTTAATTATATCAACTACGTTCGCGGGTTCAAACCTACCTATTTGACGCCCAGAGGTCAGCTTGAATGTCGAATTTTGTTGCTCCTTGGAGTGTTATGATAGACGAGGAGGTTAAATATCTAAGCTCCTTGACACTATAGCGCTTTCTAGCAGAGAAAGGAGGAACGTTTGTGTTGGCGGAAAATCCCGAGATTAATTTGGCCATTCTGAACACGACCTTCTTAATTCAAATGGGATCTCTGACATGCCAACAACGTATGACATGCGTGTCGTGATTTTTGTCGGCTTTCAAAAATCACTTACCATGGCCAGGAGCGAACCTGCAAACATGCGGTTGGTAGACCGACACGATAACCACTCACCCACCGTGGCAAGCAGTTAGTTATTGAGGTTTTAAGGGATGGGACTACGAGGTCATCTGCCCCTAATCTCCAGTTATATCTGCTAACTGTCCAGCTCGAAGACAGTGTCCTTATGGCGGTAGAGGAATGATCCCTCGCAGAGTCCATGCGTGAAGTCGAGTTTGAGGATAAGCGATTTATATAAACCTCACAATACAAACGTCCAAGCTTTCTTTGTTGTTGTTGTTGTTGTTGTTGTTGTTGTTTGAGTTTTAGTCTTTTGACTGGTATGATGCAGCTGACCATGCCTCCCTGTCCTGAGCTAATCGTTTCATTTCAGCATAGCTACCTTGCCCTACATCCGAGGCAATCTGTTTAACATATTCCAACCTTACTCTACCCCTACAGATCTTATCCTCGAACCTTCTTTCTATAACTAAGTTTGCTATTCCTGGGTGGCTTAGTATGGGTCCTACCAACCTACCTCTTTTCCTCATTAGCAGTCGCCAGAAACATCTCTCCTCTTCCACTCGTCTTAATTCCTTTTCATTCGTAACCCCATCTACCCATCTGATCTTCATCATTCTCCTGTAACACCACATTTCAAACGCTTCGATTCTCCTCCTTTCTGCTGCTCCAACTGTCCAAGTTTCACTTCCATAGAGCGCCATCCTCCAGGCAAAGGCTTTCAAAAATGACTTCCTAATACTTAAATCTACTGTATATTGGATCTCAACAGATTTCTTTTCTGTAGAAATGCTTTTTTGCCTGAGCTATCCTACATTTTATATCTTCTTTGCTTCGTCCATCACTGGTTATTTTGCTTCCCAAATTATTACAGAAGTCTCCTACTTCCTTTAGCTTTCCGCCTGCGTTTTTTAAATCGATCAATCAATCATTGAATTGCACTGTGTATTTGTAGTGAATACCGACGGCAGTAGCTACGCTTGCTAATATGGAGCCCTGGGCCATGGCGCCAAGCTCTCCGCGGACTCGGAAGACGTGGGTTCGAACCCCACCGTCGATCGTCCTTGAAATGGTTTTCCGTGGATTCCCCCATTTTCAACTCCAGGCAAATGCTGGGGCGGTACCTTCTGACAGGCCACGGCCGCTTCCTTCCTTGCCCAGTTTCATTCACCATCATTCATTTCATCTCTCATTAACTCCTATCACGAGGTTGGCGTCAGAAAAGGCATCCGGCCATAAAGACTTTCATCGCATCTCATCCCGACCTCATTGAAAAACGGGAATAATACGGGGTAAACATAGCCTATACTGTAGGCTATGTTGATTTATATTGAATACTAGCGGACCCGTGCGATAAATCTCGCATGTTCATAAGCCACACTTTCCCCAATAGGTTTATAATAAGAGATTTAAGGAAAAAGGTTTTGTTTTTATTTGAACCAAATGATTATGGCACACTATTTACGTTTCAGGCGTCCCTACGGCCAAAATGCGAACTGAACAGCAATGATGTCGCGTATTTTCCTTCAGCCACAGTATTTGCAAATCGCTTACTTCTTACAAAAATTGATATTTATGAAATTAGAATGCAATTCGTCACTGCTAATGTTATTTGTGTGCTGAGTCTCTTGATTGACAGCTTAGCATAACACTCACCGGTTATTCGATATTTATGAAATTATACGATTTGAGTACTCATTCCTTTGAATTACTGTTTCTGAAATCCATGCAAAATGATAAAGGAAAGACCTCAGAATGTTAAAATGACATGAAACAGGCTTCACAGCGGCCAAAATGTGAAGAGGACAGCAATTATGGAGCGTATCTGCCTGCAGCAACAGTATCTGCAAATCGCACACTTCGTACAGTTTTTTAAAAGTCATAGAAATTATAGATATGTATGCAATTAGAGTTCAATGTGTCACTGGTAATGTATATTCTCTTTCATTTGAATGCTCATTCTTCACAATCGGTCGCTTGTGAGCGCCGCAGGAGGGATCTATACTATTGACATAATATATATGATTTTATTTAACCTTAAAAACAAATCCTTTGTAAATCTTACAACGACGGATGGCAGAGCAGTATACTTTATTGCCTTGCGTGCAAGCGTCTTACTACCATTTTGTGTAGCTGCATATCTCTAGCTGTGGTGGGTGTGATTGGCGACATTTTCTTTGATTCCTTTGTTATTATGTGCTGTTCTCATATTGACGAACGGTGGTAGGATAATAGTGCAGCTGAACGAATAAAGTATGTGTCTTCAACCCTTTCTTTTATGTTACATTCATAGAGTTATTTGTATCTATGGATGTTTTATTTTCTTCGTATTTTGGCTGCGTGGTGCAGCAGTACGGTCTCGCCTGCAGTGCCCATGGTTGAAGGATCGAACCCTGGCGCAGTCAGTTGGAATTTGAAGCTGCGCAAAAGTGAGAGTGCCGTGTCAGTAGATTTAATGGCTCATTAAAAATTTCACTTTGGAGCAAAATTTTGGCACCCCAACTTCACTATTAGCCACAATAGTTGAAATAAGTGCAAAAAGGATAACATGATTATTATTATTATTGTTTCTTTCTATTATAAATAAAATCCCCATGCATATATTTTTGAGTTGATTTTAATATGTTGAGTAATAGACTATAATTAGGTTTTTATGAAACGAGTGCATGTACTAATTTCCGTGTAGCCAGTTGTCTATCATTCATAAATCATCACATCAAATGATTAAATATAGACTACAGGTAGGTTTATTCATGGTACGTTTATGACTCTCTAAGATCTTAAAATATCCTACATTTTACAATTATTAGCTGTTTCGTGGAAAATTAAAAAATCTAAGTTGGAGTAGTCAAATTTACGAACGGCTTGCAATAACGTGTGGTGAATGGGGGTTAGTGTTCTAGGGTTAACCCCTTATAGGTCAGTGGCTGAATATGTGGCCAGCCCTGTTTTCTCGGTATATTCAACTTAATGTTTCTCTATGTTCTGTAAAATATTATGTTAGATGAGTTTGCATAGGTGTAATTTACATAATACGGTAGCTCCTCAGATACGAACGATGGCTTCATATTTGTCCACTAAGCGTCTATGATGATCATTCATGCAACTAAGGATAGAGTACAATGTATTTTATTACGTATATTATTAGTCTTTAATGGATGTGGTCGCATATGTAACCACCAACCATTCATGCAAAATTAACTCGAAAAACGTTGAGCGTTATGGGGCTAAAAAAAAGTTTTTTTTTTTAATTTCACAAAGACTGGGGATGATGATCTGATAACCTTTAAAACAACAACAATTATAATTAGGGACTGGAGTTTTTGGTTTTTAAAATTGACATTTTAGGTCTTCAAGAACATACAATAGTTTTTTTTTTAGAAGTTGGCATACACTGCGCAAAGTTTAAAATTAATGCCTAATTGTTAGTAGAAAATCTGATTGCAACGAGAGTGTAAATATTTTACATAATGATACGTCATCAAATTAACACCGAGAACTTCACACTTTTAGGCTATATTTGCTCTCCTTAAGTGTGTTAATTATTCAAATTCAATAAAACCAAGAATGGTAGAGCTGATTTTCACACTCTACCCCGATTAATTAACTTTATCTAGAATATGGAATTCTTGGAAATAATAAGATAGACTATTTATTCCCACTTTCATGACAGTAAATAATAAAACAATAAGATATAAGCTGGAAAGTGCTAAAATTAATTTTCCGACAGGTAGGATTTTTCTTAATCAACTAAAGCTAGGAATAAACGCCACCTTCAGGTTTACTTTTAACAGTTATGGACTAATATACTACAATAAATGGATAGAACTGCAATTTACATTTTTTAAGTAGGCCTACTCACATATCATTTAGTTTTTTATTTAGGTACTGGTACTACAGAATTCATGAATATGTGTGTGATTCGTTTACGTATTAAAGTATTTATGTTCGACCCTGACTATTATATGTCAGAAAACTGTACTATAATGAGGCTCATTATAACACTATTTTTCATTATGAAACAGTTTCTCCCACCAATCTGAGGTCAAGAAACAGTTGTTTGACCAATTAGATAATTAGATGCGCTGAGTTCCACGACCTTCTAATTTAAATTTCACTGCCTGGCCTAGTGTCATAATAGGGTAATCGAGGAGGCCATGGTCAAATACAAGGCATTCTCTGCGTCTCATGCGCTCTGTTCAGTACATAAAACTGGTCAAATCTCGACAGATATTTATGAATATGTAGGCTATCTTCGAACATAAAATAGTTATAATAATTATCGTCGAACATAAACAGTCGTATGCAACTCGCCTATAATGGTAATTAAGACACTCGTATGGAAATTATAAAACTCGCATACGCTCGTTTTATAAAATTACTCTGTCTTAATTATTGCCATTATAGGCTCGTTGCATAATGCAGCCTACTATTTTGTATTAAGAAGCAAGAAAAGCAAATAGGTAAAACCCTAAGAATCAGGTTCCTAATTATAATCATAATTTTCAGTGATTTCAGTGATTTCAAATTTCATTTCATAATGAAAGCTAAAGTAATATTTTACGTCGTACGTGGGGAGTGGAGGAGCAAATAGATACAAGGATTCTCCCTACCATATATCTTGAATGGTCCATCGCCTCACATATTGAGTTTTTGATTAAGCCATATGAGGTGTGGATAAAGCCGTCTGGGCGCCACGCCGGACACCAGCAGATGTGGGGAGCAGAAGGCCTTCAAGTGATTTCTTAGGCTTAAGCACGTTCAAGTGGCCGGGCATGAGGCTTATATCAGGGGCGCCAGTAACATAAGTCAGGCGGTCGCCAAGTCAACACTTAAGGCGGACAGCATCTGCGCCACCACAAAGTATTACATCCTTTCTTGTTAGCGAAGTCCAGGATCTGGACCAAACAACGTATGTTGAATCTTCTAAATATAATAAATTAGAATATAAAATTAATGTTTTCTCCCTCTTCTGTTGTTGTTGCTTGAGTCTTTTGTCTTTCAACTGGTTTGATGCAGCTTTCCATCTTTCCTGTCCCGAGCTAATCGTTTCCTCTAAACATACCTATCACACCCTACATCCGAGGCAATCTGTTTAACATATTCTAACCTTGGTCTACCCCTACAGTTCTTATCCTCGACCCTTCCTTCCATAACTAAGTTCGCTATTCCTTGGTGTCTTAGTGTGTCCTACCAACCTATCTCTTTTCTTCATTAGCAGTCTCTAGAAACATCTCTCCTCTCCCACTCGTCTTAATACCTCTTCATTCGTAACCCAATTTACCCATCTGATCATCATCATTTTCCTGTAACACCACATTCCAAACGCTTCTATTCTCATCTTTCCTACTGCTCCAATAGTCCAAGTTTCACTCCCATAGAGCGCCACGCTCCAGACAAAGGCCTTCAAAAATGACTTCCTAATAACTAAATCTATATTCGATGTCAACAGATTCCTTTTCTGTAGAAATGCTTTCCTTGCCTGTGCTGACCAACTTTTAATATCTTGTTTGCTTCTTCCAGCACAGGTTATTTTGCTTCCTAAGTAACAGGAGTCTCCTACATCCTTTAGCTTTTCACAAGCCAATTAGACATCCATAGGGGTTTCTGATTTATTTCGACTGCATTCCTATATTTTCCCTCTTCTGTAGTCCATAACAAATATATCAATCAAATCTTAAACAAATGTATTTCTTTTTCGGTTATTTTTTCGTATGTTCCAGCAATTTGAATTAACTTATATTGTGTTGACCGACTGAAAAAATAAAATATCACCTTTCAGTCGGTCAACAGAATTGTACCCAATTGGAATGGTTCTTATGCCCTAAACCTGAAATAAAGTTATGGTGTAACCTGACTGCGTCGGACATAGCTGGCTGTGCCTTGCAGCTAGACTCATTGAGGTATTATAAGTAAGGTTAGGAATACCGCGTGTACATTCTAAATCCTACCCATGAGAACCATGGGCAACCATGAAATTCACAAAGACGTTGTTTTATATAAGGGTCTTTGACATCGTGGTCATTTAGCCCCGTGTAGTCGGGTGTGTGCAGATTATTGTATTTTATAAGTCAAAACTAGTATCGATCAATTTTTGTTTCAATTTAAGGTTTTGACTAAGGTGGACTAATAATTGCTTTTACCCTATTAAGGTATTATTTAAGACGTGTGTCTGATAGCCTGCGTAAGTGTGTGTAATTCTAATTCAGGTAAGGATTGGGAAGGAAGTGGATGTGGCCTTTATTTCGGTATAACGCGGAAATCACCTGGAATTGTCATGGTTGTTGTTTTATTTGAGTGTTTTTTTTACATCGTGGTCATTTAATTTAGCCCTATATACTTGCGTGTGTGTAGAACGTTTCTGATAAGCTGTGTTATAGTGGTGCCTGTATTAGGGTTTGAATTTGTAATTTAGGTGTTGGTTGGAAAGGAGTTGGCCTTGGCCTTACGTAAGGAACTATCTCGGCATTTGCCTAGAGTAGAAGTGAGAAACGACGGAAATCCCCTTCCAGGATGGCCGAGGAGTGAATCACGCCCACCTCACGAGGTTGAGTACCTTACACCCCGCTCCAACGCTCAGACCAGTACTTAATTTCTTGGCAAAGCCATGAATCGAACCCGAACCTCCGGGGCGACAGCCGAGGCAAATACTGAATATGCATGCCCCACAAGGTTTATAATTTTATTTAAGGGCGTCATCACGGGGATGGGGACTTACAGCATTGGTGAGGATTTATTATTTTACTGTATGAGCGGAGGTGGACGTTAACAAACATTGTTGGAGGCCTGGCGGAACGCGCTGGATGCCGCCAGACGGGATCATGGCGCCTAAGAGACCTATGTTCGCGACCGGAGGACAATCCACTCGATAGACAGTACAGTCGCGAGATAAGGAGTGTGATAAGCTACCGTGTGGTGTGGCGGCATGTTGTAAAGGTATCTAATCTGCAGCTGTGATATTTCAGGCCGAGCAAGGTGCAAACAAGTGGCGCCCCTGGGCGGGGCACACCACTGGCTCCACCCACATCTCCGCACACCGCTCTACTCTTCATCTTTACTGCACTTAATGGCTTCATCCCAATTACTGAACCAGCATCTTATGTTGATGTTACTCGACGCACGAAGCGGGCTTCAAATACCACCAGTGTTCAACCGCCTTGGGTAGTTTATTTCTAAAACGTAACGCATCGTTACTTTCCGTTACTTTTGTGTAAAATAGTTGCTTAATAATATTTTCTCCGTTCCTATTTTTTACTTGATCTGAACGTAATAGTGGATTCAAGCAAAATGGAAAAACAAAAGAATTTGACAATGCAAAAATCTTTTTTTATTTTTATTTTTTAAAAGACGTTTTTACGTCGTTATGCCCAACTTTGAAGCGTGATAAAACTTATTTTGCAAATTATATTTCCTTCTTCTCCCAAAATTTCTTCATATGGACACTGAAAATCTCCCCCCGTTCTTACGTCCATGATTTCTTGATCCTGTGTTTTTTTTTTTAATTTTCAGCGTAGGCTATACCTTTTAGTGCCAGGAGTGTCCGAGGACGGCGGCTTCGGTGGCTTAGAGCGTTAAAAATCCCTCAGTATGCCTTCCTTCGGAGGGGAAGTAAAGACGGCGGTTCCATATCATAGATTTATGGCATGTAAAAGAACCTTCCACTCACTGAACTTGTGTGAAGCAAAATTTATAGGTTAGGTTTGATTAATGCTCTTAAGTTCCAACGTTCATCACCAGGCGCTGGTTGCGATAGCATCCAGTAGTAGCCAAGTTCACAGCTGCAGTAGGTATCGTTGACGGTAGCATTTGGTAGCGAAAGTAGGAACTAATTGAAATTATTGTCTGCAGTCCTTACTTGAATTAAGCACAGATAACACACACTAATACAGTCATCACAATTAACACCGGTTATCTGACAGATTCTACACACACCCAAAGTACACGGGGCCACATGACTGCGTTGTCGCAGCCTCTAAACTAAGGAACCAACCAGTGTCCGAAGACATGTTCGGCTCGCCAGAGTTTGTTGCTACTTCTATGCAGACACCCATGGGGTAAGCTACAAGTACCGTCGCGTGTGGAGTGTTGTCTGGGGAGGAAAGCGTGAATGTAAGGACGAGGGATTTGATGGTAGCGGCTGTGGCCTATAGTTAGGGACCAACCCCAGCATCTGCCTGGAAGGAAGATGTGAAACCACAGAAGACCATCTTCAAGGTTGCCGGTGGGGGGATTCGAAACTCCTCGCCTCCCGGATATGAGCGACTGCCTGCAGCCACGCCATAACGACCACGGGTAACTCACCCGGTATCCTGGTAATAATTTCCTCAGATAAATTATGGTTGTTGATTAATGTTCTGAACTGGAGTCGATCTTGTATAATTTCCTCCTTAATGCCAATTTCTTGGAGGTCATTTTCTATTTCACTGAGCCAGTTGTTCTTGATTTCATTGAGGGAGCAAGGTTGAGAATCTTTTTGGTCAGCCAGTCATTGTTCATCCTTGAAAATGTGGGCTTGGCTGAAGAGAATATTATGTTCTTTTTGTAATGATGCTGGTGGTGAATATCCTACTTACTGTAATATCAGTCACAATAGAATACTACATTATTAATTCTTTTATGTGACAGGAAACATCCGGTGCAATTCTTTAAGATGACCTTTATTCTTCTAAGTTTCATATTTGAATACTGGTCCCAGAAATCATCAATTGTTTTATCACTTATCTTCCCAGCTTGGCTTCACCCACGGACTCTGCTAACAAGGGAAGTATCAGGTCGAAACCTATCTTGAAACTTTGTGGACGCAATCGTTGTTCTATAAGAGGACAATGTGCGGAAAATCAGCCGCCAGATAGAACTTCAAGGCTCCGAAATCATGTGGCGAATCTCTCATATAAATCAATGGGAGGTGGCGAGTACCGCACATATTGGAACGGACAGCCCTGACGATGCAATTCAAGGCCGTTGGGAAGCAGCCACACGCTCCAGTTAGCACATACGCCTCGCCTCGCTACTACTTTGAGTGCCACAGGGATGTCCAGCTCCGCCAGCCGTCATGCCTGCAGTTCAATCTGGCGGCTGATTTTCAGCACGTTGTCCTCGTATTGTACATCGATTGCGTCCTCAAAGTTTCAAGATAGGTAAGGTAATGTGAGTTATTCTTTCCGGAGTCTAAAGTAAAACCCAAACTTGGTATAACGGAAATTATGAAGATTCCTTAATACTCGATAATGGGGAGCGTGATGGAGCAGTGCTCGTCTTTCACCCAGACGGTGAGAGTTCGAATCCTGGTGTTGGAAATGACCATCCATGGGGCTACATGAGCACGATGTCGCAAAGCCCCTAAAAGAATCATCATCAACATCATCCTCATCATCATCATCATCATCAACAACAATAACAATAAATAAATGTAAGGTCGCATGCCGAGATTACCTGTTGAATAGTGTCAATTAACCCGCGTGAATGGTGATGGATGGAAGGACGTAGCTAGGATAATATTTAGGATATTATAGAAAGATTTGTGGAATTGTGATTATTATTTAATTAATCATATGCAAAAAAAGTGGAACAGTTAAAATGTAATATAAATAGTATAAAATTTGCCATGAAAAAGATGTAATCACATTTTAAAAGCTTATCACGCATTAGAACAAACATCAGAAACATCCGTGAATAGTAATTGATAATATGACATTTCTTAGGGTGGTTTATTACCACCAATTACCCCAATCTTCGATGAGCCTATCTTAATGGTTTTATGGTGGGAAACGCACTGTAAGTGTTTAAGTGTTATGAGTGTTGCCGCTCGCTTATTGTTGTTCTAGGAATAACAACTGGCATTTGTTGAACACCTGTGAACCATTGTCATACATTTTAGTAAGTTATCCATGTGCAGTTCACACTAAAACATGCCTCTTACCCGTGAAGGAGCTGCACAGGCAGTTGCATTGGTGGAGGATGGATGCAGCTTCCGTTATGTTGCCGAGGTCATTGGATCAACAAAATTAATTTACTGTTTATTGATCATCATAATGATCTCGTAAGTTCTTCTTCTTCTGTCGTTTAGCCCGACTGTGGACCACGCTAATTTCATTTCAGCTTCTGGATCTTTATTTTTGCCCAATACTCCTTCATTCTATCACTCTGCATTCTCCTCCTTTCTTCAGTCCATGGTGCCTGGATCCGTGATGTAGGATGACTCCTAAAACCAGTGAAATTCTTATTTTTGGTTTTGTATGCCTCCCTGTTGCTAATTTCAGCTTCAGATGTTGCCATTTCTTCCAGGTTCACCTCCTGATATCAGCGAGCTGTGGGTTTCCTGGTCACAAAGAATTCCACTATCTGGTTGGTTAATCTACCTGGGTCCATTCTGTACATTATGCCCTTCTTTTCCGGATGGTGTCCGAGATTTTATCCAGTCTGAGGTATAATTGTTGGTTCCCCTTTTTTTTTATACGAGCCATCTTCTGTCTTTTAGGTCCAAGTATCTACCTAAGAATCTTTCTCTCTATTAGCTCCAACCTTTTCATTATTCCTTTCCTTGTCAGACACAAACATTCAGCTGCATATATGGCTTCCGGACGAATCACTGTCTGATAGTGTCTCAGTTTTGTGTTGATCGAGATGGTCGTCCTGTTGTAGGTGATCCAGGTTAATTTGTTTGCCAAGTTTAACTTGTTAATTCTCGATTTCATTGCCTTTTTTTTCTGTAACTTGTAAGTTATTTATTGTATTTTTAAAATTATTTCATATGTACCGGTACCATATTGCGTGTTTATGTGTAAGACAGGGCCATGAGCCCTAAATTCACTACTACTTTAGACATTAATTAATTAGAGTACCATATCCCCTCCAGGGACGTAGGTGACCTGAATTAGAGGATCACTAACCAGGCGCCCCGAGCCGGAGTTTGCGTGCGGTAGGGTGGCCAGTTTTTTCCACTCCTCCTCCTCCTGCCATAGCATCCGGCAGGTTCCCATTTCGCATCACGAGGCTGGGAGACCCCGTACCAAACCATACCAAGACTTTTAAATTCTTGGCAGAGCCCGGGATCGAACCCGGTACCTCAGGGGTGACAACCAACAATGCTAGTCACTGCGCCACGAGGTGGTCACTTTAGACATAAAGAATAAAAATAAATAACATGTACATCTTTCTGTAGACGTGCTGTAACCTCTCATTGCATCCTTAAAGTGTGACACAACCTTAAACTACTGAGCTACGCTAGTGGTCTCTCATCAAGTCCAAGCGTCAGGTAGCATGAGGCTTTACGATAGCATGTCAAGGGTTGCATGTTTTCATTTCCTTACTGTTAGTGTGTATTGTCAGTTCAGACAAGACCGTGACTGGCCACAATAAAACACATATCTGAATTGTAAATTCTGAACATGAAGGTAGAAGTTAACAGTGCATAAATATTGAACGTTCACGCTAAAACCTGCCCCGGCAGAGAAAAATTGAATTTAGGCCTACACACCAACGACAATGAGTTACGTCTCACAACAGCTGAGTGAGTGCAAATTTGACACAACCCTATTTTCACTGACGTTAGGACGGACCTTCTCCCATAACAACTTATACCTGCCTTTCATGGCTCTACTTCCTCCAAAGTCTCTTATTTCTATTTGCACGAGAGTAGAGGACATTATTCCTCCACTGTCTTTAATTTCTATTGATACTTTCTTTATACATTTCATCTTCTAAGTTACATGTAAGTCGATAGTACTTGTAATTGTCATTAATTTTCAGGCTAGCTGCGTAGCTCAGCTTCAACGTTCTCTCTTGATGATCGTAAGGTTGCAGGATCGAATCCTGGTGCAATCAGCTGCCATTTGAGGCTGCGCAAATGCTAGGGAGCGCGGTCAGTAGATTTAATGGCACCTTCGGCACCCCGGGGTCTCTAAAAGCCGCAGTAGTTAAAGGGACGCAACAAATAACATTATTTATCACAAATTTTCATTATGATCAACAGCCAGGGACGAGTCACTACGTCAGGAGTTAGACAGCCCCCGAAGGAAACTGGATCTTCAAAAAAGTACAAAGCAACCCGAGTGAGGTAGTTTAATTGTTGAAGTTGTGTCAGAATTTCTATAGAGAATGTAAATTCAAATAAAAGCCATAGTCCAGACAATGAGGAATGAAAAGCTTTGAAACCACTTTTTCAGTGATGCCAAATTAACAATTAATATTGCAACTTTTCAGTCGGTCAACACAAAATAATCCCAATAACCTGGAAACGCAAAAACAATCTGCCTTGTTAACCACACAGAAGGCCCAGATGATGAATACTTGTTGCCTTGGTAACCACACAGGAGGCCCAGATGATGAATACTTGTTGCCTTGGTAACCATTTAGGAGGCCCAGATGATGAATACTTGTTGCCTTGGTAACCACACAGGAGGCCCAGATGATGAATACTTGTTGCCTTGATAACCATTTAGGAGGCCCAGATGATGAATACGTGTTGCCTTGGTAACCACACAGGAGGCCCAGATGATGTATACTTGTTGCCTTGGTAACCACACAGGAGGCCCAGATGATGAATACTTGTTGCCTTGGTAACCACACAGGAGGCCCAGATGATGAATACTTGTTGCCTTGGTAACCATTTAGGAGGCCTAGATGATGAATACTGGTTGCCTTGGTAACCACACAGGAGGCCCAGATGATGAATACTTGTTGCCTTGGTAACCACACAGGAGGCCCAGATGATGAATACTTGTTGCCTTGATAACCATTTAGGAGGCCCAGTTGATGAATACTTGTTGTCTTAGCAACCACACAGGAGGCCCAGATGATGACTACTTGTTGCCTTGGTAACAAACCAGGAGGCCCAGATGATGTATACTTGTTGCCTTGTTAACCTCACAGGAGGCCCAGATGATGAATACTTGTTGCCTTGGTAACCACACGGGAGGCCCAGATGATGAATACTTGTTGCCTTGGTAACCACACAGGAGGCCCAGATGATGAATACTTGTTGCCTTGGTAACCACACAGGAGGCCCAGATGATGAATACTGTACTTGTTGCCTTGGTAACCACACAGGAGGCCCAGATGATGAATAATTGTTGCCTTGGTAACCACACAGGAGGCCCAGATGATGAATACTTGTTGCCTTGGTAACCACACAGGAGGCCCAGATGATGAATACTTGTTGCCTTGGTATCCACACAGGAGGCCCAGATGATGAATACTTGTTGCCTTGGTAACCACACAGGAGGCCCAGATGATGAATACTTGTTGCCTTGGTAACCACACAGGAGGCCCAGATGATGAATACTTGTTGCCTTGGTATCCACACAGGAGGCCCGGATGATGAATACCTGTTGCCTTGAAAACCATATAGGAGTCCTAGATGGCCTTTACACTTCAGAGTCAGATGATAAATACGTGTTGTCTTGGTAAGCATATAGGAGGTTTAGACGGCCTTTACACTTCAGATTCAGATGATGAATACTTGTTGCCATGGTAACCATTTAGGAGGCCTAGATGATGAATACTTGTTGCCTTGGTAACCATTTAGGAGGCCCAGATGTCCGACACACTTTTAGGTCTTATCACGCCAAATTTTGATTGACGCCCAGCCCAAAAATATAGCCATGTTAAAAGGGAACTGCTTAGGACTATTCCCTCTTACTAGTCTAGTAGTTTGACACCCGATCAAAATACATGCGCCTGCGGCACGTGTTTCGTGAGTGATGGGTCCGTTTCACGTGGCAAAAGTAGCTTTGCTCGAGCGTCGAGTTATTAGGAAGAGGGTTTACATTACAATAGTTAAAACGGCAGCTATCCTTTAAAGAGGTCCCATCTGCCGGGTCCCGAATACACTATAAAACAACTCGGAATGCCACAGTGCGAGTCTTGCGGTACGTGGCTGTTGTTCAAGCCCATTGCCTTTTAGTCTAAGCCACGAACGAGCCTTTAGAACTTGTACAGCACATACGGAAGTGCGCCTTGCTTGACTCATGTTTCCGTCCACGTGGCCGCGGGACATTGACACTCGCGCGAGTCCAGGAAATGAGCCGACAGCTTATTTGGGCAGTGCTTGCTTAAAACATGGACATCATGTCTAGCAACACTCCTTTCGGCATCGAGCTCCCGTCTCCAACATCAGAGATAGTTGTTCATTGATTTTACAGACTAAGGACTTACAGGCCATCAGCCCCGTGTACTATCCCTCAAATTGCAGATTCTTGCGGAGATGAAGATGAAATCTAACGCTGAGGAGAAGCAAATGATCTTGGAACATAATATTGTCAAATAGAGTAACTTTCGTGTCAATTACTGGCTTTACATAACGCCGTGGTACTAACCAGTAATCAATCTGTGTATTTCTTCCGCCATGATTAAATCTAATGAGTTAAATGACTCAGCAAATTCCATGTTGCTTTTCCCGTTTTCATTTCTCTCTCCAGATCCCTAACTCCTAAGTAGCCTATTCTGTCGTAACCACCTCTATTTTTCCCGACGTGCCCTATCAGATCACCACAAACGAAGAGGAGCTCGTTTTTTTTCTTCTTCACGATGATTTGAGATTCAAGGCTGGTCCAGAATTCAAGAGATACAAATGAGCAATTAGCTGAATATTTAAATTAGAGTCAGAAAGACAGTATTGTCACATAGGCTATATTATTTCAGTAGATTCCTTTTTGGTCCTCCACAAGTAACCGATCATAACAAATGAGCATTCAAAAGGAAGAGAATTGCCCGCAGCAGTGACGAATTGCACAATGGTTTCATATATATCAATATTTTGCATAAACAATGAAGTTTAAACAAATAAACACACGATAGTCTCTGCCAAGAACTGTGGTACCTCGAGCCTTACTGTTGTGCGAGGTTAATGCACAATGGCAATGATGTTGAAATGCACGGGTCCGCTAAATACAATATAGAGAGGCTAAACTCAATAGGTCTATAGAATTTATCTTTCTTTAATGCACAGAGGGAGACATTATTAACTTCTCAAAGCAAATAATAAAGCTAACCAATTAATCTAAAAACAATTGCCATTTACAGAGGAGTGAAGGGAGCCCAATAAGGCACCAGACTCCTGTCATTTTTCATTCGCCTAGGCGATTTAGAACTGAAAGAGAGTACTACTAGGTCTATAGAAATATTGATAACGCGTAATTAAGAGCATTAAAACTCTGAGGCATAATCTATCATTGCCTACTTGATTATACTGTATAAGCTGGCTGTTATTGAGGCTACTCTAAAAACGTCCTTCTTGTTGCAGGAGGCGCTTTTATATGCAGAGGATTACTACACTGTGGCAAAGTGCACAATATTGACTAAATCCCTATAGGCCCTAAGAGGAGACTTTGTCCAAGCTGACCAGGGAGGTGCAATAATTGAAACTCTCTATAGAATGCACTGTTACTCAAATGGCGCGAACCATATTTCAAACCTTGATTGTCAAGGGCCTCTGTAATCTATTAGGCAATGCTGCTTCCCAACCTATCGTAACTATCCAACCCAGTGTTTAGATATATTTCTTCAATACAGCCTCGTTAACAGGAATTATATAGGAACGTGCATCTAGAAATCCTTGTTAAAATAATTTATGTTAAATAATGACGCATATTTTAGAGATAAATGTTAGCCTATTCTCTGTAGATAAACTGGTCACACTTAACTCTTTAGTGCAGATGTTGGCCTCAATACCCCGCGATCTGCTACCTTTAAAGCAATTCATTTCGTCCGTAGATTGAGCCATCTAAGCCGTAGTCGCAATTGTACCTTCCTTCTGGTCTCTGTTGAGAGATTTCAATCTGTTCCGAATGCTGAAATGGGCTAAACTCTGACTCGTTAGAAGAAAAGTTCAGTTCGATTCCCATCTCAGACATTCCAGAGTTCCTTTCCTGTAATATTGGGATAGTGCCTAACTTAAAGCAATGATCATATCCTCTTAAACCCCTACACATAGGCCTACTAGAACAGATATCGTATGGTGGCCGAGAGCACTAGGCCTAATTCACTCAATAGTGCCTCGCTGGCATCTCGAGAGATCGTCGGTTAGAATCCCACCTTGCCCGTCCTGAAAATGTTTTTTTGGTTTCCCATTTTCACCACCAGGCAAACGACCGACTTACTTCCAAAATCCCTTCCCTGATCCTTCCTTAATTTGACCCAATTTAGCGGTCGCCTGGGCGATCGGCCTGTCACTATCCCCAGTTGTATCTTCTGACAAAGTGTGTTCATTTCTCAGTAACTGTTCTTGCGACGGTAGAGGAATGATCCCTCGCAGAGTCCGTGGTTGAAGCCAAGTTGGGAGGACACGCGATAAATACAATGCAAGTATATGGGGCTTTTAGCGTGCAAGACCCTAGATGGAACAATTACAAAATGTGAACTGTCCTTGAGCGTGGATCGCTCAGGAGTAATTTTGGAAATGCGCCTGCTTGGAATGCAAGAGGTTGGAGTGTGAGTCCCGATCTGGTGGTATCATCTCTTTAGGGGGTTTATTTATTTAATTATTTATTTATTTATCGTATGGCTAGCAACTTGGTGAATTACAATATAAAATTATGTATAAAAGTATATACGTAGATATAGGCCTACATAAGTAAGTAAATCATATGTACAATATATACATCACAAAAACATTGGTTGCGTTTGCATTCATTACGAGATATCCACTTGTTGACGTCAATCCAGAAAGGGAGATGCAGTAGAAATAATAACTTGAGGCGATCCAGCATACTTCCTCAGCGGGCATTCTAGAACAATATGCTCTACGGTTTGAAGTGGAGCTCCACAGTCACAGGGAGGAGAATCATGAAGACCCCATTTATGAAGCATGGCGCTACATCTGGCGTGACCTGTTCTTAGTCGATTTTATTGGACTCACTGGTTTCTCTTCAGGTTAAATCCCGGAAATCTAATAGGAGGATCTAGAATACCTTAATGTTTCACAGGAGCAGACTTCCAGTTTTGGCACCATTGTTCAGTGGAATTAATATCAGGTATGTTATGCCATTTTGGGTTCCTTGATCTAAGACAAGTGGAGGGAAGATCGCTAAGAACTTCATGAATTGGGAGATCCTGTGGGTGATTTTGTTCATATAGCTTTCTCCACTCAAATACTGTTGCTTCCTGTCGTCTTAGTTCTGGAGGTGATATGTTACTGATAGTATTTAGGTGGTAAATAGGCTATTATTTTCTTTGTAGTGGATGAGCTCTCCGCTAAAGAAAGAACAGTTCAGTAACGTGTGCTGCCTTCTTCGTGTTGTTTCAACTGCAGTCTCATGAGGGGCTTGTGGCATCCTTAAGAAGGTTGTGGTTATAGAGACCAATTAAGTGTATCATTATAAACAGTCCCAGCCGGGATAATGAAACAGTTTACATGCTGTGTCTGCCAGTGTAGTGGATCTAATTATGAAACTCAGCGTAATTAAATGTTACTCGCAAAGTTTACACAGGGCACTACTTAATCAGACAACATTGAGTTGATTATATCAGGTGCCTTTTTTAATAAGACTGTTCCAACTAATTTCTTAAGTAACCACTGAATTATAGCGCTATGCTACGAGCTTCGGATAATCATCACCAACGTATCAAAGACTTTCAACTTCACAAAATGCATGTTCATGGAGCGATATTTCTCAGAGTTTAACAAGGAGGCTGTGTGCATTTTATCACGTGCTAGCAAGGGGGTGAACCTCAAATGCCTTGCCTTTGCAGATGGCCTGGCTATCTTGAGGAATAGTGTCCAATTGGCAAGTACAAGAATCAGCATCCTTCGTGAAATAACTATGAAGGCGGGACAGCAGACCTCTTTAAAAATAATTGACAAACATCAAATCAGCTCCCAAAATCGTTGAGCATAACAGGAGGAGCGATAGGAAAAGTGAAGAGCTTTAAGTATCTGGGTGAGATTATCAAGCATAACGGCTTATAAAAGGAGGCAATCAAGGCAAGAGTCAGGAAGATGGAATTAGCATACCAATTAATTTAAGATTTGTACAACAAGAAGTCACTAGGTAGGAGCACAAAACCAAGGCACTATAACACTGTGATCAGGCTTTTATGCTGTTGAGACCTTGGATTTAGTAAGCAGAGAATTGCTGAAACAACTGGAAAAGATAGCAAGATACTAAGGGAGATTATGGGACCTTGATATGTGGATGTACAACGTAGATTGAGACCTAACAGAGAGTTACACAAAGAAATTGAGAGAATTATAGAGTAGATGAAGAAGAAAATGAAAAATCCACATCCTGCTTCCTATCTCCGACCGGGTCAGGAATGGAATGAATGAAACCCCATCTAGCGGCGAGGATATGAACTGTGCCGGCTGTCGAAGCCTGTCGCAATCCTCTGGGGCAATGATTAAATGAATGACAGATGAAATGAAATGATAGTGGAGAGTGTTGCTGGAATGAAATTTTGACAGGGAAAACCGGAGTACCCGGAGAAAAACCTATCTACCTCCGTTTTGTCCAGCACAGATCTCACATGGAGTGATCGGGATTTGAACCACGGACCCAGCGGTGAGAGGCCGGCGTGCTGCCGCCTAAGTCACGGAGGCTCAGATGAAGAAGAGATGAATACAATTCTATGGACATCTCCTGCGCATCGATCAAAGAACACTGACTCGAATGCTCCTTGCACATTTTGAAGGGAAAAAGATTGCTCCCAGGTGGTTTCTGGATATGCATACCGATATGGGGAGAATGGGCCAGTCAGAAAGATGTTCTAGACAGGAACCACTTTCGACAATCAGTTTCAGACGTCAGATGTTTCCGAGGAGAAGGAGAAAATAAATCTTCAAACGTGACCTTTTCAGAGGAAAGATGGAAGGGGATGAACCACCGAATGAAGCTGTATTGGCAGATGATCAAAGTCAATGTAGGAAGAAGATTATACTAGATACCGTAGTTGTTACTCCGTGGTTCATAGTGACCCCGATTGAACATAGGAAGAAGAAGAAGAATCATCGTATGACCACAGTTACCCGTTGAAGATTTTTTGATTGGAGCTACGAGTGATCTTTTCGTTTCTGTAATGACATTTGGTAGACAAACAAGAAATCTAACCAGGCGATATTTAATTAATGTTGCCTCGTAATTGCCAAATGTTATACGGGAGATCTTTAAAGTGCCGATAGCGTACGACTCGCAGTGACGTGGTTTTTTGCCAGTCCTAGAAACTTGCGACATCCTCAACCAGGACTCACATTGCTTAATCAGTCTATCGTCCACTAAAATGCATAATTTTAATGACCATGTGTGTAAACTAAGCATTAAAATAACCCTAGCACACTGTAATCAAGACAGAGGAATGGACAGATAGAGCCTTTATGGGGGCGTGGTCAATGTTTCAACTCGCAGCGTGCTAGAGAGCTGACTGGGCACCTCCTTATTACTCCTTGGTCCTTGGCGACGCACACAGAGCTACCTATATGCAGATAACCCGAAACTATTTTATAAATGATTTAATACTAGGTTTGGCAGAAAATCAGAAAAGCCACCTTCCCTTGCTTAGTCATAATTTCTTTATTCTACCGAACAGACAGTCTGTCCCCACTCTTCCGTTTCCCAACGAGCCGCCAACTTAGCCGAAACGCTAGGAGCTTTGTCATTTTGTCCCCTTACCACGACAATTCGAAAACGTGCATTTTCGAACTATTATTTCAGAGCACCGCGCCGGTTTAAAACTGAGGTATGTCAGTGTTCAGGTCTTTTGCTAGACGTAGACAAGAATGTTTAGTGTTTTGTATTCATATTCCGATTGTATTCTGTATTTTAATTTGAAACAATGAATAAAATGTATCTTTGTTCTTTTGAATATAGTGTTAGGCCTACATTACCGTGTTATTTGAAGTTTTAAAACCTTAAACTAAAACAAAAATATCATTCTCTGGTAGGTAGGTAGGTAACAGCAGTTTATTCATTTAACCCCCCACGTTTGCGAGTTTTACGCCCCTGCTTTGGGGCAGTGGCTATGAAACAGTCATGTGAATAATTAGGACACCACATGGCGTAACTTCACACACAATGCAGCTGAGCCCAAACAATATTATCATTGCCAACACTAAAATAATGATAGCATTTTAATGATTTCACAACAAAATCACTTCACATTAAGGTCTTGAGATATGAAATTCTCTTTCAATGATATGTATTTTTAGTTTTTCATTTAATTATCTAGGAATGTCTTCTGTCCCTCATTAATTGACTTTACGACTTCCGGTATTGGATGGTGACAGCTCTTATTTGTTTTGTGTGTCCTATGTGTGGCCATTTCGCTCGCTGGGTGGGCATGAACCCTGACCCCGAGTATGCGACAGCCGATTGAGGCGTCACATGCCAGAGGTCGTGGTATG
Source organism: Meconema thalassinum (assembly GCA_946902985.2). Classification (NCBI taxonomy): domain Eukaryota; kingdom Metazoa; phylum Arthropoda; class Insecta; order Orthoptera; family Tettigoniidae; genus Meconema; species Meconema thalassinum. The sequence continues at coordinate 676,232,503 of OX336388.2, forward strand.
TTGTTATCTTCTTCAACTTGTTATCGAGTGAGTTCTAATTTCATAAAACTCTTAACTTGTCATCTTGTTGGGATAAAAACACGAAACAAATCCATGTGACCCGAGGTCACAATTAGACAAGTCGCTCGCAGCGAGAATGATGTGATGAAGCAAATTGCTGTGCACTACTCACCCATTGAAGGGATAGCCGGCGAAGGCGGCGTCGTACGGGTGATAGACGGACGGGTAAGGCCACGTCGCAGCTCCCGCCGCTAGGTTCTCCTTCAGATCCAGTCCCGCCGCCTGGAAAACACAAACGCAGCATCTTAACTTTTATGTTCTAAAACTCCCTATATACAACCTCTGCCCGAAAAGTTCGGTGAATGGGTCTATATTACGAATGGATTGTTGGCTTACCTGAAACAGCAGTTACTGTCCTTCGAAGAAATCTCCGTGGATGGTTTTGAACTTCTAAGAACGGCTGTACAAGTCCTGGAAACTCCTGGCATAATCTTCTTTAGGGATAGCCTTCAGTTGGTTCATCAAAACTCCGAATTGAAAGTGAAAATTTAGCAGAATTTATACAACCTGCCATGCAAACCTGTTCGATGGGTGGCTGTGAGAAACGTGAATGTTCCGTGGAATGGAATGGTCCTGAAAACCATCGTCATGGGCGACGAGAACTGGTGCCTGAGGTACAACCCCGAAGGTAAGCGTCAAAGTATGGAGTGGTGGGGTTCAGGCACGCCGAAAAGCCCTGAAAGCCACAGGTTTTCATACATTTCGGACATCCAACGTAATGTGAAGACCCAACTGAAGGCTATCCCTAAAGATGACTATGCCAGGAGTTTTCAGGACTTGTGCAGCCGTTCTCAGAAGTGCATAACCATCCACGTGGATTACTTCGCTTCGAAGGACAGTAACTGCTGTTGCAGGTGAGCCAACAATTCGTTTGTAATATAGAGCCATTCACCGAACTTTTCGGACAGAAGTTGTACTAATAGGCCTATAACTAAATATGTTTTGTTGATTCGTTTACGAGCTTTGTGACATCGTGGTCATGTAGCCCCGTGGACTTGGGTGTGTTAGGAATCTGTCTGATAATCACTGTTCGAAATACGGGGTGAATCATCTGCCCCTAAAAATATTGTTTTATGCAGCCCAACTAACGCGTGTTGTCAGGAAGGTCGATATTTCTCTGCTTGCATCCCGTATGGTACTAATGCACTGCAACCATATCCTGCAAAGGATACTCATCACTATTGATTTTCCCTCGTATTAGTCTCTAGTCACATTGGGGGCAAAATATTAGTGTTCAGTATCGTTTGCAGGATATGCTTCCAGTGCTAGTTGGGCTGCATAAAACATATTATTAGGGGTAGCTGATTCACCTGCTATATGCGTTTCTGTCAATCGGTACGATTGTACCCAATTGCAAAGGGTGATATACCCAAGCCTCGTAACAAACTACAAGAGATTAATAAATTCACTTGAATGACTAGTTTCGATCGTTAAGCGATCATCATCAGATCCCTCACACGCAGGATACTAGATATATGACTACATTGTGGGTTGAGGTGTTTACAATGAGTACACTTACTGTGTTTTGTTACAGAATTTACGGAAGGTGACGATTGGCCATATGTGTTTGTTTAGTGTGAAAATCTGTAATGGTGAGTATGGTCAGTGCACTCACTGCGGACAGAGTTAGTGGTAGCAGCTGCATAAGAACGGACACCACAACGCCCTAATAACTATCTAAATTCATTAATCCATTCCAAGTTACAAACACCAACCTGACCCTTCGAAGAATGAGAGTAGCAGGAAATATGAGAAATAAGCGGAAAAGATAAAGATACCCTTGGCCTAGGATACCCCAATAGCCTACCGTTGGGATCGGAAGAGAACAAGAGTTGACCACGGTAGGTCGACAGGAAAGAAAACAGAAAGTAGTCTGGCACAAGTAAGTGGAAGCATTGGCTGGGGTTTCGTGGTCGCCAACCCACAAGTCATGTGACCCTGGGGGACATTAAGAAAGAATTTGCCGTAATGTTTGTATGGGGTGTTTCGTAGCAAAACATGGACACTTGGAAAGAAGGACAAAATATATTTAGAAAGAATAGGAATGTGGATGTGGAGAAAAATGCTAATTATGAGTTGGAGAGGAAAGAAATCTAATAAATTCGTCCTCAATGAAATAGATAGGAAGTGGCTGTTAACAGCTTTTGTGGTGGGAAGGAAAAACGAGACAAATTCATTGGACACACTCGCCACACAGGCGTTCGATGCGGTGATTACATGTGCGATTTTCAAAATGAAATGCCACGTGGTGTGGTTTGGATTCCACATAAATAGAAGGTCTGATGGCTCATGATCGCGATATAAACGGTTACCTTTCTTTGACGCAGTGGCGTAGCTTTAAGGATCATTGAAGGATAACACATAGCCTACATTTTGTACTACCTACATCATACTGTTCGTAACAATGGAACCCTCTACAGCTTATTAAATTGAATGTTTCCGGTGTGTGCATTGCTGCAACAATGTTACGGGTTTATGGACAGGGTGGCCAGACGTCCAGGATTTTACAGGACAGTCCCGTATTCGTGCTAAATGTCCAGTTCTAATACGGGATGGTTATTGTACCTTATTTTCAATCGTTTTGAAACGCGAGAGAAATGCGTCCGTGTTACAGCTCTGGTAATAATTTTTCCTTCAACAAGTTCTCTTTGGGTCTTTTTGCGTAAAGTTTTCATTGCAAAGAGTACTTACTGTGGTATATTTGTTCGTAAGGACTTAAGAATCTCTTTGACTCATTGCTTAAAATTTTGGTGAGTTTTGGGCTATCTAGCCTGGTGGATATAATGGGTAATAATGGACAACTACTGTCGGTGCTGCGTGCGCGTGCTCATTCTATTTCAATATTTTCTGTCGTAAGTGAATTCATAAACCTTCCTGTTATGTCATTATAACTTCTATAAAATCATTCTTACAGGGACAACACACATGTCCCTTATTCTGTTTTTAGGAATCTGACAACCCTGTTCATGTACGGTTTGAATCAGAGGGTGATATGTGACATGCTCATGCCAGTAAAATTACTGGTTCGTTAAATAATCCATTCAGGAGCAAAGTTCCGGCACCAAGGTGTTTCTAAATCCTCTATAGTTAAAAAGAACGTTAACTTAATAATACCATAATCACTATCTTCCTTTACCGTCAGCAGTTGGTTACGCTGCATGGGAGCAGCAAGAAAATGGTTGCAGTCAACTCGGAGTAGGAACTACATTCCAGAGTAGGAGGAAACGAACTGTGTATGCAAATACAGAAAAAGCATTTTACTGCTAAATGCCGCACTGTCACCGCCACTTACCTCCATGTAATGAGCGAGCGAACATACATTACGTATTTACCTCACATATTTACTCGTGTCGGGACTTAACTCTTGTTCGGCACAAAATTGGCACTCTCCAGTCTAAAATTAAAGAACCATATCATCTTTCTCTTTTATGGCTCGGAACATTCTGTCGTTCTGGGATCGAGACAATAATTTTCTTGTAGTTATTTCATTAAGGGATTAAGATTTCGAGAAATTATCACATCTTTTTTGTTGTTGTTATTGTGGTGTCTTTAGTAGAGTGTATAATTGAAGATAGGACAGGGAAAGAAGATGGCCGTGACCATAAGTGGGTTTTTCAAACCCTACATTTTTTGATTTTACATCTTTAGTTAACATCATTTTCGCTATATTTTTTATGCCGATTGGCTCAGTTACGTTTAGAAAGTCACTACGTTAGAGTAATAATAGTAATGAAGCTATAATTACGTTGCACAAGACGTAACTGCTTACAGTTATAATAGTCGAAGTAATGTATTTATTACTTTAGCGTTACCGAAATATAATGCCTTTCAGTCGATCAATACGATTGTACCCAATTGTAATGGGATTAACAAATACACTTGGATGACCAGTTTCTATCGTCAAGCGATCATCATCAGATCCATTACACTTAGGCTACTAAATTTATCTGGAAGAAGAAGAACAACAACAAAGCAAGAATTATGAGTGTAGCTCAATATTTTCCTACATTAATGTATTTTACTATAGTTTCCTACAAAGTGCCGTAATACAACTTGCAGCCTACTGTCATTAGTATAGTATATACTTTTACACAAGTGAGTTCAGTTATTTATTTATTTAGCGTATGATGCTTCATTTGACAATCGTTTGAAATGTATTTTACATACAATTGCTATTAGAAAAAAATATATACACATTTTTATACATGGATATAAAGTATTACACACTAACTGGGATGCACGCATACACACACACACTCACACACACACACAGCTGCAGATTCTGAGATTTCATCACAAGCTGATGTCTAGTACTTCCAACCAAGTGAGTGCCGCAGAGGCTACTTGATGTAGCTCCTCCATAGGCCCAGTGAATGCTCGTAGAGGACATTCTTTCACGATGTGGCTGATGGTTTGCACTTCAGCACCACAGTTGCAGGAAGGAGACTCCAACCACCCCCATTGGTGTAGTGGAGAAGCAGTTCTTCCAACGGCGCAGCGTATCCTGTTTAGTCTGGTCCAGATGGTGCGTGGGAGGTTGAACCCAGGAGGTTTTGCCGTTGGGTCATCGATGTTGATTAGGCCATGTGGGTGTAATCTGGCCCATTCTTGCTTCCATGCTTCGTCAGGTCTAAAAGGTATGCCAGCTAGATTCCTGGCAGAGAGTTCAGTTGATCTACGCCAACAGGATGGTAAGAGGCCCTTGCCCTATAGCGATGGGAAGGATTTGTGTAATTCTGTAATAGTAATAATAGTATTAGTAATACCTTTGGTATGAGAAAATCTGCAAATGAAATCAACTTAAAACAGTCTGATCGTATTCTCTTTAATTGCAGCTAGTGTACAAGTTGCCTTCGAACGAATGGCGCACTTTACAATCAACGTTTCTTAATTGCAATACAGTACTTATGACCAAAGTCATCTATGCGACTTTCAGGCTGGTACCGCACTCCTAACAAGCTACTAATAACCCGAGAAATGCTAGTGTTTTATTTTAGACAGCAGCTTCGTAGATAAGAGGTCGTTTAGGCCAAGACGGAATTGATTTCCGTATCTCCCATCTCATGGGGATTTTTAACTTCTTCTCTTAATTAAGACAAGTCCAAATCAGAGCAACTTCAGCTCCCGACTGCATCCGTGGAATATGGGTGAAGTTTTCAAAGGAGCATGGAGCCCATCCCCCCAATACAAAAAATATCACCGCTTATATTTAAAAAATAGGAACATTAACATAGGAAATAATATGATAGCTGATTTAAATCCTAGTTGTTAAGTTTATAGCCATTTCCTTTTAACAACTTAGTACACTGCATTGCCTGATTATCCCGGTCTCAACGTGCTGCCCCTTATAACGCCTTGGTAGCAGTTCAGCAAGTGTTAGCAGTAATAATAATAATAATATCGTATGACCTCGGATGCCGGGTGCAAGATTTGTTATTTGACACCCAAAGGGTAGCTTGCATGTCGAATTTCGTTGTTCCTTGAAGCACTATGAAAGTCAATGAGGTTAGATATCTAAGCTCCTTGAACACTATAGCGCTTTCTAGTAGATAAATGAGGAACTTTGTGTTGGCGGAAACCCCCGTGATTAATTTTTCCATTATGAACACGGCCTACTGAATTCAAATGAGTTCTTTGACATGCCAACATCGTATGACATGGTGTCGTAATTTATGCCGCCTTTCAAAAATCACTTACCACGGCCAGGATCGAACCTACAAGCTTGGAGTTAGTTGACCGACACGTTGACCAATCACCCACCGTGGCAAGCAGTGTTAGCTTGTGAATGAACTAGAGTAGAGAATTGACGTTAACACATCCAACAATTATAAAAAGAAGATTATTATTAATGATAATAAAAATAATAATAATAATAATAATAATAATAACAATAATATAATGAATGTGACAAATACCTGATGCAAATTGGTATTCCAGAAAAAAAAGATGGCCATCACCTCTATTTAAGTTCTGTGGTTGTTTACTTATCTTAATCGCCTCCCGAGTTGTGAAATGTTTCTCCAAACAGTAAATCATGGCTGCCCTCTATAGCTTCATTACCAACATCCTCTTGGTCTCAGGAGGTCATGGAGTAAATATTTGTTTCGATATGACTTCCTGTCTTATACCATTTATCTATGGAGGCTATGCAATTGGTTAATCATCTTTCTTTCTTTCTTTCTTTCTTTCTTTCTTTCTTTCTTTCTTGACAAACCTTGATAAAGGGACAAGTAGTTGTCTCGAAACGTCGACTTTTAAACTTCCACTCGGCCTAATAGCCCCAAAGCTATGTAATGGATACAATTGGTCGAGAAAATTTACGTAACAGTATTATTATTATTAATATTATTATTATTATTATTATTATAAAAGTAGATTTAATAAGATGGCAATAGATGTTACAACGGCAATTACTCCTCCTAATATATGAGCAATTATTATTTAGAATTTGGAACAGTAATGTATATTAGCAAATTTTTAATATTTTATGTGGCAACTTCAAAATTTTTGAACGCGATAGTTTCTGAGGCTAATGCTCCGGAGAAAGTTGTTGTTGTTGTTGTTATTGTTTCTGTACTTTTAATTCATTTAGGGGCTTTGGGACATCTTGGTTATGTGACCCCGTGTACGTAGGTTTCTGTATGCCATTGTGACGGCTGTAGAAGTATGTATATTGTAATTGGGGGTAGGATTTCAGTACCAGACATCCATGGCTTTAAGTGAGGTATGAAATCGGCATCAGCCTGAAGAAGAAGAAGTGGTAAACCACGGGAAACCACTTCTAGGATGGCTGAGGTGGGAGTAGAATCTAACTCTTGGGAGGTCTTCCTCAAGAGTCGAGTGAACTCTATTCCAGTAATCAGAACAGAAACACATTTTCGAAGAAAGTGAGGAAGCTTGTAGATTTACGAGACCGTTTATCTCGTCATAATGAGCCACAGGACCCACACTTTTAAGTGGAATCCGAACCACAGGACGTCATATTTCATTTCTAAACTCTTACTTTGACTGGGAATAGAACGCGGTCCGCCCAGTAAGAGGCAAGCAGCTTGACCAATGCACCACCACGCACCTCTTCTGAAGAACGAAGGAGGACGAGCTGGACACAGCAGTGAGGCAGAGTAATATGCTTTGCAATTGGTGGCAGGAATGCATGATGTTTCAAGAAAATCCCACTGCAAACAGTAGGAATTCCATGATGCTTCTTCTGAACAAATACAGTACATTTGTCCCGGCCATTATTCTCGTTATCAAATTTCTGCTCTGTCATACTTGCAAACATTATTTTTAACGAGTCTCTTCTAAGAAAGAAGCTAGGGAACGTACATAGTAGTGGTTTAATATAATAAATGTTGATAGCATTATCTTCGTCTGGATTTCATACACTATGGGCCATTAATACGAACTATAAAACAAAGATAACAATGGTATGACATAAATCTTTGAGTTAAAAGAAAATATTAATTAGATCTCAGAATTTTAAACACACTATTGAAAACAATACCATTATTTTACTTGTTGTAGGCCTACTACGGTATTTGCAAAGGTGAGACGAGATGGGAAAGTTGGGTGAATGGTTCGAAATCCGTTCAATGCCTGCTGGTAGAAATATGTGATGCACTAAGACTAATTTTCACTAATGTAAATGCACTGCTTTGTACAGTAGTAAGTCGTTGGGTGATAAACGATTTACTACTGTACAAAGTACGCCATTTACATCATTTGGATTTCAACCAAATTTCGTATGTGCTATGTGTACCATAACTGATATGACTATGCGTATTCTAAAGAGCAACCAGGGCTGCCAACTGTTAATAAATGATGTCTCTATTTTTGTTACTCTATCTCCCACCGTCTACCTCCCCTTAGTAACTCCCTTCCAAATATTGACATATTCTCTCTCTATAGAACATTCAAACATAACATTAGAAGATCCCTTTCATCCTCGATTCCTACCCCCAATCACTCCCTGCATCTTTCCCGAGATTTGTCCCTTGCTGCCATCACTGCCATCACTGTTGTTGTTATTGTTGTTATTTTTGTTAATATTATTTGAAATTGTTAAAATATTAGTGTAAAATGGCCTATCATGGTTGTATCTAATAATTATTAAATAAATAAATTAGTGAAAAATTAAACTTTAAAACAGTAATCAGGATCTGATGATGGCCACCTGAAGTTGAAACGCTTAATCCTAAATTGCCCCATTTAATAGTGATAATTAACTAATACATGCATTTTTTTTCAGAAGTGTATTTTTAGCCTACTTTTCACATTATGCAAAAATGAGGGAAAAATAGACTTATGAGATCGATCCGGGCAAATGTGTGTCTATCTGTCTGTCTGTCCTTCTGTCTGTGTGTTCCCCGCTATCAAGTCCTAAACGGCTGCAGCAATCGAAACAAAATTTGGTATGAGTAAAGATCTATACCGGAATATCTCAATGCCGTATATGAAAATGATGTCAGTGCTACCAACTGAGCAACAATCGCAATTGAAATTTGACCTCCATGTTGGATGTCTTGGAAGGTATGCATGGGTGCTATTTCAAAATTGGCACACGTATAGATAATAATATTTCAGTTTAATTTCCAAGAGGCCATACATGACAGAGTTGCCAAAATGATTCTAAGCCTGTTGATAGGTCCAATTTTTAAATGCATTTAACTTCTACACTATCAATTGGAATTCAACCAAATTTCGTAGGTATTATGTGTACATAAACAGATATGACTGAGCGTATTCTTAAGAGCCACCAGGGCTGCCAATTGTTAATGAATGCTCTCAATTTCTGTTATCCAAATACCAATATATCAGAAAGTATGAAAGCCGACAGCTTTAAACTATTCATACGTATAGTACTTGACATTCTAGATTAATTTGGAGTAAGATAACTAATATACGTCAGTGCTGCCAACATGATTCTAATACCGCTGATAGGTCCAATTTTAAAATGCATGTAACTTTTATACTAACTAATGGATTTCATTAAAAATTGGCACAACAATAGATCATATTATTTCAGATTATTTCTGACCAACACATGCATGACATTGTTGCCAACATGATTTTATGCGCGCTGTTAGATCCAATGTCTAACTGCATGTAACCTCCATGCTATCCATTGGATTTCAACCAAATTTTGTATTCTGTACTTTAAGAGATGGAACTAAGAATATATTCAGTCACCAGGGCTGCCAACTGTAGTGCTCTATTAGGCTAAATTATGCCAGGTACACTGTATTTCGAACTAATTAGAAATTTCGATATTACCAACTTAATTTCGTCATTATTCTAGATAGATCCATATAGATTAATCATTGGCATGGGTCTTAAATTTTAAGAAAAGTAGGCTCTTTAGTTCGTCACGTAACTTCTTGTTATGTTTATATCTTGTACTCCGACCATTCATTGGGCACAGGAACAGGAAACTCTGAAAGAATGGCTTCAAATTTCTACATTTATATAAACAAGTCATATCATAGTGTGAGCATTTTATTCAACGTACGACCACTCTCGTAACTTTCGTTCTAGCGACCACTGGTGGGTGAAGTTAATTATTACTTAAAATCTCAACTATGGTCATGGCCTTATTTGATAGTGATGGACGGTTGGTTGGTTGGCTCCTCAGTTTAGGAGCTGTGACAACGCGGTCATGTAGACCCGTGTACTTTGGGTGTGTGCAGAATCTGTCTGATAACCGGTGTTAATATTATGATGACTGTATTTATGTGTGTTATCTGTAATTCAGGCAAGGACTGCAGACGAGTAATTTCAAATAGTGCCTACTTTTGCTACCGAAAGCTACCGTCAACGACACCTAGCTGTGAACTTGGCAACTGGATGTCACTGCAAACGGCACCTGGCGACAAACGTTGGAACTTAATACAGCATTAATCTAATCCAACCTACAAATTTAGCTTCACACAATTGTAGTTAGTGGAAGGTTCTTTTATATGCAATAAATCTATAACATGGGCCTGCCGGTTTTATTTCCCCTGCGAAGAAAGGCATACTGAGGGATTTTTAACGCTCTTAAAGAATCCGACGACTTCGACCGGGTTTGAACCCATAATCTTGCATGATATATTTAGGGCAGGCGTTCTCAATCTGGTGCTTGCGAGCACAAGCTCACCTGAGATCCATTCAATTCAAATTATGTTGCACGAACCGAAATAATAGTATTTTCATTACAAGTTTTGATAGTCAGTAATCTGTGGAGTCCGATAGAACTCATTTTGCAAATTATGTCTTTTTCTTCTCTCAAAATCTCTTCATCTGGGCACTAAAAATCTTCCTCCGTTATTCCGTCCACAGTTTCAGGGAAATGAAAATCCACAGCCTGCTTGCAGACGACCAACGGGATTAGGGAATGGAATGAACGAAGCCCCCATCTAGCGATGAGGATATGAACTGTGCCGGCTGCCGAAGCCTGTGGCACTCCCCTGGGGCAATGATTAAATAAATGACAGATGAAATGGAATAATAGTGGAGAGTGTTGCTGGAATGCCATTTTTGGCAGGGAAATCCGGAGTACCCGGAGAAAAACCTGTCTGTCTCCTCTTTGACCAGAACAAATCTCACATGCAGTGACCGGGATTTGAACCACAGACTCAGCGGTGAGAGGTCGGCGTGCTGCCGCCTAAGCCACAGAGGCTTCCCATAATTTCAGGGACCTGGTAGTGATTTTCTCAGAGAAAATCCTGGAGTCAATGTGGCAAAATTTCCTCCGTAATGCCAATTTCTTGAACGTCTTTTTCCATTTCCACTAAGCCAGTTCTTCTTGACTCTCATTGAGAGAGCAACGTTGAGATCATTTTGGTGAGCCTGTCATTGTTCATTCTGAGAATTTGGTAGTAGAGCTTCAATCGCTTTTTCTATTTTAAATGATTATGTCGACTTTATCTGGGGTCTGACGTTACGTTACGGTGACGGGACGAAATGTACCGAGAGTGCACTAAGGTGTGTGACGTCATAGTACTGCTTGAGCTTCCTCCTTTCACCGCGCGCTCCGGTGAGCGTGACGTCATCCAGCCAGCTCCCTCCATTGACCTTGGTTTGCACTTGCTTTTTTTTTTAGCGTATGTCTTTTAGTGCCGGGAGTCGGCATTTGTAGCATTTGTAGCATTTAAAATTATATAAAGTCTAGTCTTTCAGACTGACTATCAGTGTCTTATTTCTGAAGGTGTCAGTGATCTATTCAGCATGCTGGTAAAAGTTCCTGACGCTTCCGTTTCATCCAGATTCATTCTGAGGAGACTGGACCAAGGATTTTCCTGAATATTTCCCTTTCTAGTTTCTCTACGTCTTTAATTACAGCTCTACCTCCAATGGTCAAGGTTTCCGAGGCATATAGTGCTTGAAGTTTGATTACTGTGCTGTAATGTCTTAATTATTATTATTATATTCGAAAGGAAGGAAGCTTGTAGTTTAACGTGGCCGTTAATCTTGAGATCATGAGCCACGGGACCTCCTTTTTACGTGGAATCCGAACCACACGACATGGCATTTCACTTCGAAAATCTCACATGCATTGACCGGAAATCGAACCCGGACCGCCTTGGTGAGAGGCATACAGCTAGACCGCTGTTCTCTAGGGACAGCGTTTCCCAAACTGTGGTACGCTCGTACTGCTGCAGTGGTACGCAGTGATATTAAGAAAAATATAAAAAAATATTAGATACGTTACGAAAAATATAAAAATATAAAATTCAATAATATAAAAACATTGATATGTTGCCGAAAGACTTTAGGCCAAAGATAAGGGTCATTTTTATGAATTGAATTATGATTCAGAACTAAGGCAAACTTCTTCAAAAATGGCTCATGTGAACGTTTGGGTTGAGAGGCGTACAGACTATGCAAACATACAGTAGCAGTTAGATTTTTACTGCCTTTCACTATTTCGTACTTGTGTGGGACTGCATTTTCTTCACTTGTTTATCTCAAGAATAAATACTGGAATAGGCTCCTTACAGTGGAAAACGATCTTCGCTTGAGACTCAGCAATTTTAAACCAGACATTCCTAAGTTGGCTTCTAATCTTCACATTGAAGTTATTAGTTGAACTTTGGTTTGTATGTTTAATTATTACGAGTTCATTTAATAATATTATTTGTACAGTGTAATTTCTGAATGTTTGAATTGAATACTTATTGTAATAAATAATAAAACAACTGGACACACTTTTTATTATTGAACTTGAACTCCAACAGTTTAACTCCAACAAACACAATTTACCATCCGTCTTTTGGTCTACTACGTAGTGGTGGTGGTGGTGGTGGTAGTGTTGGGGATTATAGTTACTATATCACCCAACCATTAGGTGGGACGCGAGAGAGTCTCATCCCTTAAAGTGGTACACACACAAAAATGTTTGGGAAACACTGCAGTCTAGTACTTGGTATGGCACGAGGGTGGGGATCACAGTCACAAAAACGTTGCGAATGCCTGGTGTGAATTCTCTGGGTCGAGCTATCAGAACTGCACCAAACTAGGAGATCCCTGCGAGAAGCCACGTGTTGACGTCGAGGTGGCGACTCTGAGTCTCTGATGACAACACCGAAGTATGACGTCTTGAGGTCAAGGATGACGAGTACAATTTACGAGCCCCAGCTGAGGGGCTATCACAGACCACACACAGCTGGGGCTGGCCTTGTTGGGGCCAAAGTGTAGTACACAGCTCGGAACAGCAATCGTAGACACAGGCCATCCTGCGGGACTCCCGTCCCCTGGAGCATCTTCTTCTGGACAAAGTGTAGTACACAGCTCGGAATAACAATCCTAGACACAGGCCATCCTGCGGGACTCCCAACCTATGGAGCCGGGCTTGTTCAGGCCATACTGAGGGAGTCTCACTCCTTGGAGCCGGTCATGATCAGGGCAACAGGCCATACTAAGAGAGTCACACCCCTTGGAGCCAGTGTTGTTCAGGGCAACAGGCCATACTGATGTTCACAATCCCGTCCGCCTTCCAGCACTCTAAATGGAATTTCAAAAATAAAAGGACAGTATCACCTATTACACTGTTGGTACACTCTTGACTTGAGTCTTTCTTACTGTTGATAATAGGGAAAAGCATTCAGATTTTTACTAGAGCCTTGGATGTTGCTATTTCTTTAAATCTTTTATGATCGCCAGCAACTATTTGGTGAAAACTATGCGGTCCGTTGCCTGAAGTTTATAGTCAGGAACTTTTGTCTGAGGGGCATAAGCTTCGGTTCTGAGCAATAACCTGCGCTCCAATTTCTTCCTCCTAGTATCCGTAGTGTAATGTTTCTGGTTCACAGCTTCTGATTGGTGTCACAGCAATGTTCATTGTAGGTAAAAGAGCGGTCCGAGGTAACTCCCAAATATTTAGGAATAAAGCAGTGCTTCAGTAACGTGGCATAAGTACAGACTAATGTTCCAGATGGATTATATTTGAGGTGAATAGTAATATAAAAATGATACTCTCTTTATGCGTAGACCTACGAATAATATAGTTGTTCACGCCCGCAAATGTTGCACCCTGGGTTGTATGAGCATCATCATCATCATCTTGTACAGTTTCCAGCCCCAGGCTGGGTCTGTTTGGAACATAAGCCTCGCCACTTAGTTCTTTCTTCCCACCACCTCTCCGCTGTCACTCTGGTCCAGTCCTCGCCTCTCTTCTTGACACATTCTTCCACTCCTTTCAGCCATCTATCTCTTGGTCTTCCCCTTGGTCGTTTCTTCTGTATCTGCATCTCATGTATCCTCTTGGGAATCTTCTTCTCATCCATTCTCTTTAAGTGTCCATACCACCTCAGTCTTGATATCTCAATCCTACCTTGCAAGGGCTCCTCTTTCACCATTTCCCTGACCTTTTCATTCCTCACCCTGTCTCTTCTTGTTACTCCGATCCTACTTCGCAGGAACTTCATTTCACCTGCCTGTATTCTGCTTATGTCTCTTTTCTTCATTGTCCACGTTTCTGAAGCATAGGTCAGTATCGGGATATAGTAGCTTCTGTATAACACTTCCTTGCTTTTTTGTGGGACATCTTTATTCCACACTAAGCTCCTAATGCTTCTCAGAAATGCTTCTGCCTGTCTGCCACGTTCCGTAATCTCTCTGTCATTTCTCCCATTTTCCTCCACTATACTTCCCAAGTACTTGAGACTTTCCACCTTCTTCAGCTGTCCACCTCCAAGTGTTATCCCACTCATTGGTCTGTCCTTTTTCCTGGTCGTTAACAGGATCTCACATTTACTGATGTTGAACTTCCATCCGTACTCTCCCACTGTTTCTTCCCAAGCCTTCAGTTGCTCCTGAATTTCCTCCTCCTTGTTTCCCCAGACCATGAGATCATCTGCAAATACCATTGCTTTCATCTTATCTTCTCCTATCTTTCCTGCTATCCGTGTCATTACCTCGTCCATAACCACAATAAAGAGAAGGGGTGACAGTGCACTACCCTGTTTCAGGCCACTCATTTGTCTGAACCAGTCTGTTCTTTCCCCTCCAACTTTCACACAACTCACACTTCCACAATACATCTCCTTCACTCTGCCTACAGTCTCTTTTTCCACTCCCATGTTTTCCATTGCTTTCCAAACCTTCTCCCTACACACACTATCATAGGCCTTTTCGATGTCCAGGAAGGCCATCAGCAGATCCTCTCCAAATTCGTAGTGGTGTTCCTGGAGCTGTCTCACTGAAAATATGAGATCCACTGTTGATCTCCCAGGTCTGAATCCATACTGCTCCTCTCTCAATTTTCTCTCCACTTTGGCTCGTATTCTACTTTCTAATATCTTTTCATATATCTTGGCACAGTGAGGTATGAGTGTGACTCCCCTGTAATTTCTGCACTCCTTTCTGCTTCCTTTCTTAAATATTGGGACAATTAATCCCTTCTTCCAATCTTCTGGGGTCTTTTTCTCCTTCCATATCACCCTCATCACACGGTACAGCCACTGTTTCCCAACCTCCCCTGCTGCCTTCACCATTTCAACACTCACTTCATCCACACCTGGTGCCCTTCCTCCTTTCATCTTGTCTATAGCCATTTCAAGTTCTCTCCAAGTCAGGTCCTTTTCCATTCCTGTGTTGTCTTCTCCATCTTCCAATACATTGTCTTCCTCCCCATGACCATTTGGATTCAGCAAATCCTCAAAGTACTCTTTCCACACTGTCTTGAGTGCCTCTTTGTTGTGTACCTCATTTCCGCTTTTGTCCATCATTACCACATCCTCTCGCAGACCTCTTCTCTTACTTTTGACCATCCCATAAAGTACTTTCTTATTTCCTCTGCTATCTTCCTCCATCATCTCTGTCCACTTTACCATCCACTTCTTCCTCTCCTCTGCGACAATCTTGTTTGCTTCTTTCTTCTTTATCTTATAATCTTCCCTTGTCAGATCAGTTCTTTCCTGGAACCACACTCTGAAAGCCTCGTTCTTCCTTCCCACAGTTTCTTTTACTCTCTCATTCCACCATGGTGTCTCTTTACACCTCTTTCTGTTGCTTGTTCTTCCACATACTGCCACTGCAGCTTCCACCATTGTGTTTTTGAATTGCTTCCATTCCTCTTCCCCTGTTTTAGGATTGTCTGTTGGCATCCTTTCCCTTATTATCTTCTGGAATTCTTCCTTGACTTCCTTTTCCTTGAGTTTCCATACTTTGATTCTCCTTTCCTGGTACTCTGTCCTCTTGCTATCATTAACAACTCCCAAGTTCATTACAAGTATTCTGTGGTCGCTATCTAAGGCCTCTGATGGTATTACCTTTATATCTCTGACACTTCTCTTCATTTCCCAGTCGTACAGCATGTAATCTACCAAAGATTTCTTTGTTAAATCACTGCTGTACCACGTTACCTTGTGGCTTTCTTTCTTCCGGAACCAGGAGTTGCCTACCACTAAACCGTTTCTCTTGCAAAAATCCAGCAACTTTCTCCCTTCTTCATTCCTGCTACCCCATCCTTCTGCTCCCAATACATTTTCATATCCTTGCCTTTCACTACCTACATGTGCATTCAAATCTCCCATGACAATGATGCTCTGCCCATTCAACTGCTGTTGTAGCTCCTCCTCAAAGTCTTCCTTCTCTTGAGCTGTACATCCAACTTGAGGGGCATACACCTGGGCTATCTCCAGGCTTCTTCCCTTTACATTTACTCTGATCTTCATGATCCTGTCACTTATTCCCTTTACCTCTTCCTTCATTCCATCTCTCACAACTACTCCTACTCCGCTGCTCCTTCCTTCACTGTTCCCACTCCAGTACAACCGGTACCCTTTCCTCAGTTCTCTGCGACCTTCTCCTTTCCATCTTGTTTCTGCCAAGCCCAGTACATCCAGTTTTCTTCTCTCCATCACATCTACAATCTCCTCCACTTTTCCTGTCAGTGTCTGTATGTTTAATGTCCCAACTCTTAGTCCATTAGCATATCCGGGTCGTCGTCGTTTGCATCCGTCCTTTCCGAGGCCTGTTCCTGGTTTGAAAGCAAATATGATATCCACTACTGGCTTGCTAGGCCTATCGTAGCTTCACCAGAGCCCCGTCAGCCGTCACTTTTCAGGGTTCCCATAGAGCCTTCACAGCTACCGTAGCGGTCCCGGGGCACACAAAGTCCCCACTGTACTTCACCCCAACAGGCAATCCCCTACTTCATGCCGTTGCCCGTCTCCCACCACGTGGAGGAGGGGTTGGACTTGTGGGAGAGCATAAAGAAACCATATTTTACTGTGGCGAAGCGATTAATCGTAGCTATGGAGGTAATAATATTGGAACCAACACATTTCATTGAGATTATCCATTTTTCTGAATCCTCCACTTACAATGCTGGTCTTGAAACTCAACAAAGGACTTACGATTCTGTATTAAGGTAGAAATGATGGTCCTTGGCTACAGCGTAGATCCTGTGTATTAGAATCCGATAATTTACTATATCATAAAAGGCAATCAAATTCATAAAAGTTGTACCCTTACATCACGATTTTCAATTCCATCATCGGTGTATTGTGTTAGACTAAAAATCTGTGCAGCAATGTTCTTACCTTGAATGAAGCCAGTCTGATATGGAATGATTAAAATTGATTTACAACATCAACTCTTCTAAATAATTTCAAATGTGTTGTATAGGTGACACAAAATGTTTGAAGAAGATATAGTGATGATGAAAATGCCTAAATAATAAATTTCAAATTTTTATTACCGTAACTGAGTGATCGCAAGCCTCCGTGGCTTAGGCGGCAGCACGCCGGCCTCTCACCGCTGGGTCCGTGGTTCAAATCCCGGTCACTCCATGTGAGATCTGTGCTGGACAAAACGGAGGCAGACAGGTTTTTCTCCGGGTACTCCGGTTTTCCCTGTCAAAATTTCATTCCAGCAACACTCTCCACTATTATTTCATTTCATCTGTCATTCATTTAATCATTGCCCCAGAGGAGTGCGTCAGGCCTCGGCAGCCGGCACAGTTCATATCCTCGCCGCTAGATAGGGGCTTCATTCATTCCATTCCTGACCCGGTCGGAGACTGGAAGCAGGCTGTGGATTTTCATTTTCAACTGAGTGATTGCGTTGAATCGAACTTGCTCTAATTAGATTAAACGTGAGGTGAATGGGCTATGCAGATTTATAAAGCGAAATCTGTATTAAAATTTGTGAGGTAGACTCTTATGCTATGATCGATTGATCAGTAGAAAACAAATCAGACAACAACAGTCATTCTGACGGAGATGGAAAATAAATTCTATAAATGGGCAGCTGCCGTTTCAACACAAGTTGTTACTAAGATCGAACTAATGGAGTTATTGCTTGACATTATCTCGAAGATCCTCTGAAATGGCAGGAAACACATTAATATGTAAGCTCCCACATCTCACAAGCATAGAAGATACTTCAGTCTTAAGTGGCTATGGAAATATTGGAGCAAAAGTGGAGCTGTTTTTAGATCAGAGCATGTCAACATAATCACGTGTTTCAACTCCTATTTCACGAAGATAAGATTGCAAATAAGTAAAAGCGTTTAATATTCAAACATTTTATAGAATTTACCCAAACTAGTGCGAATTACAATGTGAGTCAATCAGTTACAGAATCGACCATCTGCACCCGACATTAAAGTTCACTATGCTTTTTATTTCGCCCGATCTAAATACTGGTTTAACCTTTAGAGTGCTACTGACGAAATGGTTTGTCGCTACATGCGTGCCTTTTTAGTTCCACATTCCAACAGTTTGAGGCGTTATCATTTGAAAGTAGACTTATCTACTCTTTTGTGATAGTCGTTAGAAGCATTCACTTGACGTTTTTATTATCTATAGTAATGCGAGCTATGCAATTAGTTTGTTCAAAGAGATGGCAATGTTTAACTTCTGTGCGCTGTAGTGGCTGACAACAGACCAAGTAGTGTAGGTGTTAGAGTAGTGGTGCTTCTAAACGTTTATCGTACCCAGGAATGGGCATAGGTTCGGTGACCATACGTCCCTAAAAAATCGGGACAGTCCCGATTTAAAGGAGCATGTCCCGCCCGGCATCCCAAGTATGAATAAAAGCGTCCCGATTTTTAAGTTTGAAAAAAAAAAAACACTGAATAATTTGCGTAATTAAACGAAAAATACGTTTTGTTTTGAAATATCCACGACCCTATCCTAGTTCGTCAAGACTTCAGTTGCTTCTAAATACTCGGTAAGATTACTTTTTGTTATTGTAATCATAAGATGTAAAGTAAGAAACTTAACAAGATGTTCACCAAAGAACATATAGCCTACTTTCTCCTAAATGTATGGGTATCTTTATGACTCTTTGTCCTCATCCCTAAAACAATCACCCCAACCACAATGTATTGTTTGTTTTCTTTTATATTGATAATAAGCCAGTAAGTGTCAAGATCAATATTATATACTTTATGATGATTGAATAACAAAACTACTAACTTATTGTAATGCATTCACGTCCGTTAATTTCTATATTAAGCCAGCCTGCAAAATTAAGAATCTTCCGCCCCAATCATCTTCCGCCCCAATCACAGTAGGTGGTGCTGCGACCTATCAGTGAATTAATCTTTATCTTGTACGCCTATGCACTGCCATCGTAATGTACTACGATGGCAGTGTTCTATGGGTGTTGAATGAGTAGGCAGTTTAAAGTAGCCAAGAGGGAGGCGATCCAGCTGGCAGTGTTTAAAGGTATTCGGAGCGCGATCGTGGCTAATAGTTGAACTACCAGTATTACAAAATTGCCATACTTCAGGAGGCCAGCTCAGGCATTTACACAGCGTTATGTTTGGAACAATATTACCCACATAACCCACAAGAGGACAGCACCGTACAGAGGCATTAAGAAGGCTGTGGTTAATGACAACGTGTATCTAGTTCTTCTATTCTCCTTTTTCTAATGTCTTCTGTTTATGTGCGATGCTGGGACTGTGATTTTATTAATATACGAGTGTATACTTTATCCTCTCCTTTGAGCTAAATTACATTTTATTCAGTATCTGTGGGAAAAGCTCGTGCACATCATTTGTAAAAGAATTCAAGAAAAAAAACCTAGCTGTAGCAGTATTCGATCCCCAGTCAACTGCGTGTCAGACTAACATGCTAGCCCAGAGCTAACCGTATCCATGACGTCAGATGTTCTTAACTGACATATTAGATACAAACTGTTGGCAAATAAAGACTTTAAATAAACGATTTCTTCACTGCAGTACATCTTCATTAAAGATCATTTCATACAAAGTTTATATTATTGTATCAGTACGGTATATCACATACAACATACTAAAACTACTGAAATATAAGACAGGCACATGAGGACAGCTGCCATCTTGTCGTGTGACACAAACGGCTCAGCTCTTTCAAGCCACTCATACTGTATAATATTATAATATTAAATTATAATAAATAACGGATCACGACCTTCAGGATAGCTTAAACCCCCCTAGGCTCGATAATCGGAATTGGTGGGTCTTAAGCTATTTATTAAAATGGTTGCATAATTCACACGGCCGCCATCCTGAAATTGCATGGCCGATGACCTTGAATTTTGGGTGAAAGACGCGTCCTATATGAAGGTATGTTGTCACCAAATTTGGTAGAGATCGGATGATTAGTTTAGCCGTAATTTGATTTTACGTTTTGAACATTTGAGTGGCCGCCATTCTGTTTTGGTAAAGATGGCGGCAATATAAAGTATGACACTGAGGTGTCCTTTACTAGTGCTACCTCTGTACCAAATTTCGTTCAATTCGGTTCCACCGTGTTCGAATTGATAGGGGGGGGACAGACATTCAGAGTACACACACTCACACACACACAGACACACACACACACACACACAGACTCACACACACATACACACACACACACAGACTCACACACACACATACACACACACAGACAGACACACTTTTTTCGCCCTGTGTTGATCTCATAAGTCTACTTTCATTTTTTGCAAAAATCGAAAGTAGGCTAAAAATAAACATACTAATGTTATCTTTTTTTTCTCTCACAAAACGTTTAAGGTTCTTGCATAAAAAGAATAAACACTAAAATAAACTTTATGTTCGACGATGTCGAAATGTAAATATTGTATCTCAGAAATAGTCTGATTTGTCACCCCTATAAAGAGGCACTAGAGCTACTCACCACATAAGACAGTCTATTCCTATATGCAAATCCGCTCAAATAATAATAATGAGGGTCATTATAACACTATTTTTCATTATGAAACAGTTTCTCCCACCAATCAGAGCTCAAGAAACAGTTGGTTGACCAATTAGGTGAGGATAGCATCGCATCTGCACTGAGTTCCAAGGCATTCTAATTTAAATTTCCCTGCGTGGCCTAGTGTCTTCGTGGGGTAATCGAGGAGGCCATGGTCAAATACAAGATATTCTGTGCGTCCCTTGCGCTCTGTTCAGTACATAAAACTGGCGAAATCTTGACAGATATTTATCAATGTTTATGTTCGAACATAAAATAGTTATGATAATTATCATCGAACATAAACAGTCGTATGCAACTCGCCTATAATGGTAATTAAGACACTCGTAAGGAAATTATAAAACTCGCGTACGCTCGTTTTATAAACATACTCGTGTCTTAATTATTGTCATTATAGGCTCGTTGCAAAATGTACTATTGTATTTATTTATCCTTCTATATTGGATTTTTGGTGGATCGATTTTTGTGGAACTTCTTAATTTTAGATGTTGTAAAAGGCCAAAAACTCTATATGTTAGAGTCAAACTATAATATCTCTGTCATCCAACAATGCCCTTACAACAAGGCTGTTCCGATTTTGACTGTCAAAAATATGGTCACCGTAGGCATCGGGGATACATATTACCCTAATAGTCTGATTTGTCACCCCTAGAGAGAGGCACTAGAGCTACTCACCACATAAGACAATCTATTCCTATATGCAAATCCGCTCAAATAATAATAATATCGTATGGACTCGGGTGCCGGGTGCAAACTTTGTTAATTGACGCCCAGAGGGTAACTTGCATGTCGAATTTTATGGCTCCTTGAAGCGCTATGAAAGTCAAAGAGGTTAGATATCTAAGCTCCTTGACACTATAGCGCTTTCTAGTAGAGAAATGAGGAACTTTGTGTTGGCGGAAAATCCCGAGATTAATTTTGTCATTATGAACACGGCCTACTGAATTCAAATGGGTTCTTTAACATGCCAACATCGTATGACATGCATATCGTGATATTTTTCGCCTTTCAAAAATCACTTACCATGGCCAGGAGCGAACCTGCAAGTTTGGGGTTGGCTGTCCGACACGATAACCACTCACCCACCGTGGCAAGCTGCAAATCCACTACCTCCACCCACCAAATAGTCTTCCAGGTACGCCCCATAAGAAACTCTTTGAGTACATGTGTGTAATATTAGAACCAATAGGAGAAGGGAGAATATGTTAAATTGATTTAGAGCCTTGATGTAGAATGAGGCTAAGGTGTGTAAATATAACTCAGCATAGAGATGTTTATTCATCTGGAAATACATAGCAGTTAAAATGTGTTCAGAAGGCACTTCTAGCCATGTCTAAAACGTTCTTGTTGAAGCAACCAAAACACAAACCAATGCAGTGCTTTAGATATACGGAAAATAAGAATCGCATTGAACCTTTTTGACAGAAACAGATGTCTAATTTTGGAATTTGTGGACTCACTTGATAATTAGTTGTGATATACATCAATGAAAGTGTATACGTGTTCATACTTGCAGCAATTGGAAGTGTAAGAAGAAAGAGTTCATTATATTAACATTTCAAAAGAGTATTCCAATCACATGAACCAGGTCTGTAGGCTCCTCCAAGCATGTTTATAATATCACTCGCTTGTCCCTCTCTCTCTCTATTCATCGGCCAGCTATCTATCAATCTATATATTTAAAACACCAAGCTGATATTTGTTACCGCGAGATTGAGAGAACGTCTTAACCGATTGACTTCGTAATGCATTCTAACGAGAGCCCTTGGCATGTAGATTTGCAGAGTGTCTTTAAAAGAAAAATATATGTTAGGGTATATTCTTAAATTATTAAAGAAAAAAGTAATATTTGTCGCTCCCACGCTTGCGCACAATGGCTCTATTCCACCAGAGAAATGGCGGATCCCACCGCATCTTACTGAGCTCTTTATTATGACAATTAAAAAGGGGGCAAATATTGTTGTGGCTCTATGACTTAAACTTCTAGTTAGTATATGTTTAGGCAAATCACTTAATGGGCAGATAGCTATTATCCTTCGACTTGACTTAACATCTTCTGATAAAACACTTCAATTTTCCAATTTCCAATTCACTTGGCGTACTTTATCACAATCAAAAAAGCTCAAGGGGAAACCCTGGAACGTGTAGGTCTCTATTTGCATCATCAAGGTTTCAGTCATGGCCAGTTATATGTTGCGAAGTCGATCTTTCGACGCCCTTAAGTTGCAACAGTGTCAAAAAATAATCGTTCAAGAAATGCATACTCTATAAGAGAATCCATCAGTAAATATTTTTCCAATGACCGTCCTGTTTTGGCGGGTATCAACTAGTTATTATTATTATTATTATTAGCCTATTTTCATTTATAAAAAGAAATAGGATTATGAGATCACCTTTTGTACGTGTGTGTGTATGTGTATGTGTCCCCAACCGCCCCCTAATAAAATCTAAACGGCTGGAGCGATTTCAATGAAACTCGGTAAGGACATTGTGTCCGACCCCGACCGTGGCCTTAAAATTTTATTTCGTCTCACAAATCCAACGTCGCGGCTGTGCGAAATACTTCACTGGCATTCTACATCTCCAAAACTATTACTGATATCACCCTGAAATTTTGTTCGGTGATAAAACTTGTTAAGTATAAAACGAACATGGCAGCCAAAATAATTTGATACATTTAAACAGACTTTTCTCGCGATTTAACCATTCGAGCTTAGTGAAACATGGTACAGTTAATTTTATACACATTGTAATGTACTGACATCTAATTTAATTCATCTAATCATGCGATAGAAGTCAACGTTTGAATAAAGAACCTACGCAATAATCGTCATCTAATTGTGCATAGCTCTATGCCCTACATATAAAAGAATCCAACATGGCAACCATCTGAAATATTTAGACGGTTCTCAATATCTACTAATATATGACAGCAATCAAACTGAAATTGTGTATGCTGATAAAGGCTAGTAACCAATGGGACTTTCGATAACCTGGTGGGCACAAACCAACATGGCGGCGACGCGAAATTTAAATATTTAAATGAAAGTTTCTCGCGAATTAAACATCCGTGCGCAGTGAAACTTGGTACGGTAAATGCATATATACATTTTAATGGACTGAGATCTAATTTATTTCAATTATTTTCATAACCTCAAGATGGCGGCTGTTTGAAATTTTGAAATCTCGTTTATATTTCCTGTGTCCTAATCATGCGATTGAAGTTTAAATAATAAACCTACGCAATTATCTTCATCTAATAGTACATAACTCTATGGCCTACATATATAAAACTTCAACATGGCGACCATCCGAAATATTTAGACGATTCTCAGTATCTACGAATCTATGACAGAAATCAAACTGAAATTTTGTATCTTGATAGAGGCAATTAACTTAAGTAGGATATATGAAAATAGGTTATTTAGTTCTTCTCGGAACTCATTGTTATTACTATAATAACCGGAAAAGAATTGCTGAAGACATTGTCATATTAGCCGACACACCAGAGGATTTGAATGAGTTTTTAAATGGTAAGGACTCTTTCTTGAGGAAAGTATTCATGAAGAAAACTAATAAATGTAAAACAAAAATATTGGAAGGCAGTAAAACAAATCAGAAACCCCTATGGACGTCAAATTGGCAAGAGAAAAGCTAAATGAAGTGAGAGACTTCTGTTACTTAGGAAGCAAAATAACCAGTGATGAGGAGGTGTTGAGACGAGTGGGAGAGGAGAGATGTTTCTGGCGACTGCTAATGAAGAGTAGAGATAGGTTGGTGGGGCCTATAAGCCTGCTAAGACACCCAGGAATAGCAAAGGAAGCTATGGAAGGCAGGGTCAAGGATAAGAACTGTAGGGGTAGACCAAGGTTAGAATATGTTAAACAGATTGCCTTGGATGTAGGGTGTAGTAGATATGTACAGATAAAACGATTGGCTCAGGGTATGGGGTGCTGCATCAATCCATTCAATGACTGGAGAGTCAAACAAGAACATAAAACCTAATCAAACTTGGTGACAAGTAAATTCAATGGTTTGTAAAATAGTGAATCAATGGGAGAATCGTAAATATAATCATAATCTTAATTTCAACAGCTATTTGGAAACTGACTTGGAATAATGTAGCCTCATGGAGAACGTTTTGGAGCGTTGAATTAAAAATAAATTGGTGATATGTCACTTAAGAAGTATCTTTGTCGATATCACATACTGTATGTTAATGATGAAGTGTTGAATGGTCTATAACGAGGTATTGACGAGCTACCTGCGCAATCTCACAATACCCTCAAATTGGAGGTGCGGCCAATTACACTGAGTGAGTGACGAAAGTTGGACAAGCAGGTAGTTAGGCGCCAGGCCGCTACTGTAGTCTTGTTCTTCTTCGGAGACCCAAAGATCGTCGAGGTTTTGTTGGTTCATTTGACGGGTTTTGCGATATCGTGGTCGTGTAGTCCCGTGAACTTCAGTGGGTGTGTAATCTGTCTGATAACCTGTATCATTGTAGTGCCTGTATTAGCGTGTATATTTGTAATTAGGGCTAGAATATGGGTAGGAGCCATTTGTATCCTTAATTTAGGTACAATCCCAACAATTGCCTGAGTTGTCGTTTCATTTGTGTAGAATGTCTCTAATGACCTGTGTTTTGTGTGTCTGTATTAGCGTGTGTATTTGTAATTTAGGTGATGATTGGGAAAGAGACGGCCGTGTCCTTACGTTAGGAACCATCCCGACATTTGCATGGAGTAGAAGTGAGAAACCACGGAAAACCGCTCCCAGGATGACTGAAATGGTAATCAAACCCACTTCTTCTCAGTGTACCTCGTTTCTGACAATTGATATTCACAAAAGAAGGTTTCTTCCTAATATTCACTTCCCAAACACGGAATTATCACTCGATATATTCGAAGCTATTATCATACTGTATATGATTGAAACAAATGTACTTGCCATTTTAAGAACATATTATTCTGAACAAAATCTATGTTAAGACAACTTAGAGTTTTGGACATTTTACTGCAGAAGTATAACATACGTTGTCTCTTTTTTTGTTTGTTTTTTTATTCACATTGTCTCAAACCCTAAGATCACTGGTAATAAATCATACATTGGAAAATAATGTTCTCTATGCATTAGAAACAGGTAACCAACTTTGAACCAAGTATACATTCTACACTTTTATGTTTTAATGCCTCCACGGCCTTACAACATTAGGTATACTCCCTTAACACTTCGTGTAGCAAAATGCGTCGCCTTAATAGCCTATATCAATAATGTTTTAGCGTGTGATGCATAAAGCAGGTGCACCAAGTACGAGGGCTGTTTCATAAGTAAGGGCCGTTTTTATTTAAAAGTCCGTAGTTAGTGCGCACACCGCAACAAGCGTGCGCGCTACCTCCCGGCATCATTTGCGAACAAGCAGGCGTCAGTTGCAGCTGTGTAGCTAACCTGTACGCTGAACTGTGCATCTTAACAATGTTCAAGATTATTGATTCGCCCGCCGCGTGTGAGGTACGATCTGTGATACGTTTCTTGAATACAGACATTCATCGTCAGCTTCGTGAGGTGTATGGTAATAATGCAATGACGGAAGGTAAAGTACGAAAATGGGTACGCGAGTTCAAAAGTGGCCGTGAAAATGTTCAGATGACTTGGGGACTGCAATTGACACGAAAATTTACGAGGACCGAAGATTCACGAAAACCACTCTATCAATGGATTTTCCTCAAGTGTCGCCGACAACGAAGAAGTGAAAACAGCCATGAAATCTTGGTTGTCAGAGCAGGCGGCAAACTTTTATGCAGAGCGATTTTAGAACTTAGTTTTAAGGTATGACAAGTGCCTAAATAAACAAGGCAACTACGTAGAAAAATAGAGGAAGGTGTGTAAAACCTAAAAATAAATGTGGTTTCAAAATAAAATGTTCGGTTAATTTTAAAAAACGACCCTTACTTAAAAAAAGCCTTCGTAGATTGATCCTTAAGACTACATAGTTGGTACTACAGAAAAAAAATGACTGAATTTGATCGTCATCATCATCATCATCATCATCATCGATCCATCTTTCAGAGTTGGCAGTTGGTGACCCATCAAAGTATATATTTCACAGTCCGTCTCCATCAGTCTCGATCTTCGGCATCTGGGAGATCTTGAAGCAACAATTGAAGATATTTTCCCATTATCTGGTCTAACGATCGCTTTGGTGGTCTTCCACGAGACCTTTGCCCTTCGAGCTTGCCTTGGATACTCATCTTTACCAAGTTATTCCCCTTGCCACGAAGGAATGTACCCAGTTCGTTTCTCAATCAATGATATTCTTAACATCCATGTTCACATCTCAAAAGTATCAATACTTTTGTGATCCAATGGAGTAATTGTAAAACTTCTACTCTTTATCGTATAACTGAAAACACCAAAGTCGTTCGCACTTAAGTGAGCCAAGTAGGATCTTTCAAAATTACTGTTAGTTTTGTTACAGTATCACTAGCGAGAAATATTTTCGTCGCATTTCCTGCGTAGAAACACGATCTTTCTGAAGTACGGATCCTGGTAAATAGTGCTCTACTTCTTCATATTCAGACAGTACACCATTATCTAGTAGTGACTCATCTCTATGTTATCGCGATCTTGGCATTTTTCCTATGTGATAGATTGATGAACCAAGCTTCTCGCTTTCACTCTCGACTCTATCTTGCAATTTCTTCATTGTGCCCTGTAATTCTGTGCAAAGAATTCTGTCATCAGCAAATCTCAAAATGTTGATTCTTTGCCTTCCAATTCTATTACCACCAGTCCAGCCAACAGGCATTTTCCTCGTTACATAATCTACATAGGTGATAAACAGAGCTGGCGATAGAATTAACTCCTGTATAACTCCTTCAAAGAATCTGCAGGGTGTGATGTCTAATTTGCTAACCGCCTTGCTGTCTGGTTACAGATTTCTGATCGTGGTGATACGGTGACCAGGAACACGAAACTCTGATAGCAAATCCCACAGCTCTTTTCATTCAAGACAATCAATGCCTTCCTGTTGTCCAAAAGCATAGCACTTATGGGCTGTTGAATTCTCTACAATTCTAAATGAGTTGTCTGACACTGAGTATCTGCTCACGAGTTTCTTTCTTCCTTCCTTACAAATCCACCTTGTTCTAGTGGTATTTCTGTTAGATTCTTAGACGTTCATCGATGATTCATACAAGAGTATAACTGGCATATAATATCAACGAGATAGCTCTATACTTCTAACAATGCTGTCTCTGACCTTTCTTGTAAAACAAAACCTCATCACTGACAAGGTCACTGTTCCATCTAGTGATGTGGGCCGGGTAAATACCCACTGGGAAGGTAAATATAAATTGGGTATTTACCCGGGTATTTACCCAGTGGTCATTTAAATACCCAAAATGAGGGTATTTTCAGTTTTTTTTAGCTTTGTACAACACTTTTTGATGTGTTGATGAAGTGTTGGACAAAGAAGAACTGAAACACAGGTATTTGATGCCTTAAATTGAAATAAGGAACAATATTGATCCTTAAAAACTTAAAAAAAGGAAAATGGACATCAGGGTATTTTTGGGTATTTATATGTTTTGGCACTGTAACCTTGTCTTTATGTGTGTATTTTTTTCATAAATTAAAGTAAAATATTGGATAAAACCTTTTGGTTGTTTTGTGTTTTAAATTTTGAATAAATACCAACATATTGAGAAGGTCGAGTTTTATTACGGTACTGGAAATGAGCAACAAAGATGTGGGAGGGAAAAGCTATATACAGTATATGAATGATATTACAAACTGTTCTGAAAAACATATACAGTGTGTTGAAAACTGTATATTACACCTTTTGTAGAACTTGCCCAATGCTCTGAATAAATTTCCCCAACTTTTATCTCAATGTGTGCAAAAAGACCTAGTTCAATTCTAACCCTGAAATTTTCAGGTTATAACTATTGAATTTTATCTCCTCATCTAATTCCCAATTCTAATTCTGTCCCAATTCTAATTAAATTTAATTTTATTAACTATCTAATGTTGTTACATTTGTAAAACATTAATGTAGAGTAGTTTGCATACCGGTACCTCTTTTTTAAGGTTCAACTTATCATGACACAGGATTTTTAATACAAATCTAAAATACCCGGGTATTTACCCAAATTGGGTATTTACCCGAGTATATACCCTGGATATTTACCCCTATTTATAAATACCTGGGTATTTTACATCACTAGTTCCATCCATGTTCGATTGTTCCAAATGCGATTACATATTTTACCAGAAGCATCTCTGCAGTAATCTGCTAAGTATCAGCTGTTAACTTGTCCTTCAGATTAGAAATAGCTCTTCAGACTCTTTAGAGATGCTAGGTCTTTTATCTTCAGGAATGTTTGCATGATGAGGTACATATAATATACAGTTTGTTTCAGTACATTCTCCATCGATCAGCAGGCTGTTCTTGCTGGTCACTGGTGTTCCCTTTTCGTCTATTATGGCTACAGACTAGAATAGTTCGCAGGTTCATTGACTTCTAGTCTGGACTCTACAGTACTCTGTATTTTCTCAGTGGGAAGCCATTTCGTTTATAGCTTGGTTGCATATAATGCACTCATTCTGTTTTATAGTGTTTGAATCTTCCAGGGCGAAACAAATATAAACTGTGAACTAATCAGAAATGCAGCAAATATGCATATATATTGAAAATTTAGCTTGTCAAAAAATGAAAAAGAGATTTCTTCCTGTCTCCATCTATGTCCCATGTTCTTGGTTTGAAGGAGTTAGTCAGTTTCTTTATTTCAATGAACATGCAACTGATCTCATTGCAGTCCCGTAGTTTCTCAATTCTGTCACGTGTCATTTATGTAATTAATCTGCTCTCCACATCAGTTTTTCTATATTTGGGTGGATAACTTTCGGCGCTCCAGATTTCCTTCCAATCCTTTCAACTTCAACACCTTTCTCTCTTGAATGGCTTGTTTTGAATCGTCTTGTCAGTACACAAGTTATGTTGATTTCTTTTTATATCCATGACTACTTTCTGAGCAGTTCCATCAAATGCCTCTTTTAAGAAATTCCCTTTCCTTCAGATGTCATATCATCTGTTTGATGGCTCAGGAACTTTACCAGGACTCGATTTTTAGCCTACTTTTCACATTTTGCAAAAATGAGAAAAAAGTAGACATATGAGATCGGGCAAATGTGTGTCTGTCTGTCTGTCCTTCTGTCTGTCGGTCTGTCTGGCTGTGTGTGTGTCCCCCCCTATCAACTCCTAAACGGCTGGAGCAATCGAAACAAAATTTGGTAGGAGTAAAGATCTATACCTGAATATCTCACGGCTATATTTGAAAATGATGTCAGTGCTACCAACTGCTGAAAAATCGAAATTGAAATTTGAGCTCCATGTTGGATATCATGGAAGGTATGAATGGGAGCTATTTCAAAATTGGCACACGTGTAGATAATAATATTGCAGTTTAATTTCCAGGAGGCCATACATGGCAGTGTTGCCAAAATTATTATAAGCTTGCTGATAAGTCCAATTTTTAAATGCATATAACTTCTACATTATCAATTGAAATTCAACCAAATTTCATATGTACTATGTGTACATACACACATATGAATGAGCATATTCTTAAGTACCACCAGGGCTGCCAACTGTTAATAAATGCACTCCCTATTGTTTTTATCCAAATACCAATATATCAGAAAGTATGTAAGCAGACAGCTTTAAACTATGCACACGCATAGTACCTGACATTCTATATTAATTTGGAGTAACTTATATACGTCAGTGCTACCAACATGATTCTAAGCCTGCTGAGAGGTCCAACTTTAAATACACGTAACTTCTATACTATCATTTGGATTTCAACCAAATATCGTGTGTGTTATGTGTACCATAACAGATATGACTATGCGTATATTTAGGAGCAACCAGGGCTACCAACTGTTAATAAATACTGTCTCTATTTTTGTTACCCTAATATCAATATATCAGAAAGTATGCAAGCCAATAGCTCTAAACTTTGCGCACGTATAGTACCTGGCATTCTAGATTAATTTGGAGGAACTAATATAGGCCAACGCCAGTGCTAAGCCTGTTTATAGGTCCAATTTTAAAATGCATGTAACATCTCTACTAACTAATGGATTTCATTCAAAATTGACACAACAATAGATCATATTATTTCAGATTATTTCTGACCAATACATGTATGTCAATGATGCCAACATGATTTTACGCGCGCTGTTAGATGCAATGTTTAACTGCATGGAACGTCCATGCTGTCCATTGGATTTCAACCAAATTTTGTATTCTGTACCTTAAGGGATGGAACTAAGAATATACTCTGTCACCAGGGCTGCCAACTGTAGTTCTCTATTAGGCTACATTATGCCAGGTATACAGTATTTCGAACAAATTAGAAATTTCGATATTACCAACTTAATTTCGTCATTATTCTAGATAGATCCATTTAGATTAATCATTGGCATGAATCTTAAATTTTAAGAAAAGTAGGCTCTTTAGTTCGTCACGGAACTTCTTGTTAAAATTCTTCTCTACCTTCTAGCTTTATTGTTTTGGAGGTGTCATTTTATATTTCGCTAGTTTCATTCTCAGCTCAAGAACAGAAGTTGTTGGTCAAAGTCTCAGTGGGCATCTGGGAGATTTCTGATGTTTCAAAACTGAGGATCTTCACCTCACACGTAGTGGATCAGTAGACAGCTTCTGCTGGCTACCACGCCATATTACTGCCAACAAGACAGGCGGGATTAGTACATTCCAGCGGCGATTACAAGATACAGACCGATGCAGGACAGCCACGCTCCCAACTTCAGGAGTGACACTACTTGCTTCAAGATAGGGGGTCGATCAGAGAAGAGGGGTACAGGCACGAAGAATATATCTCTACTTTCCAAGTACGGGCAGAGGGATAGAAACATATTGATAATGTAGAGGTCTGGTGGAGATCTTTTGAGATAATGCCCTTCGACTTGCGCGTCGTTATAAGGATGTAATGATTGCTAAAGACGTCACAAACATCCATTTCCTGGACCATGGGAAATAACCATATCAAGTTAATACCATATGAATCGGCTGGGAATCAATTCCGGGGCTTTTTGAATCAAGTGTGTGTTAAATCAAGTTATCACATTCAAGACGACAAGTGTGTTTGTAAACACAATTTGCAAACTCTGTAAAATTTAACATTCCAAACATCATGTCTTATCCTTCAAGCAAACCACCAAGTCAGTGACAGTGTTTAGTTCAGAATCTCACTAATGTTCAGTATTTATCATGCATACATACTTGTGCGAATTTATTAAAGTATTTTTTGAATCAAAGGCCAGCGTCATACTTACTTAACCACGAAACTGTACAGGGGTATAAATGTATAAGTTTCCATGGTAAAATTATCTGGATTCTACCCACAGCCTTAAGAATAAACGGTCAGTAACTAAGTCACAAATAATTTCCATAAATCATATAATTTCCCTGTGAATAATTTATTAACGGAAAATAGTGCGGTCATTCCAGTGAAGTATATTTTTATTGATGTAATTAGGATCACATAACTGTCGTAAATTAAGCCTCCGTGGCTTAGGCGGCAGCACGCCGGCCTCTCACCGCTGGGTCCGTGGTTCAAATCCCGGTCACTCCAAGTGAGATCTGTGCTGGACAGAACGGAGAAACTGTACAGGGGTATAAATGTATAAGTTTCCATGGTAAAATTATCTGGATTCTACCCACAGCCTTAAGAATAAACGGTCAGTAACTAAGTCACAAATAATTTCCATAAATCATATAATTTCCCTGTGAATAATTTATTAACGGAAAATAGTGCGGTCATTCCAGTGAAGTATATTTTTATTGATGTAATTAGGATCACATAACTGTCGTAAATTAAGCCTCCGTGGCTTAAGCGGCAGCACGCCGGCCTCTCACCGCTGGGTCCGTGGTTCAAATCCCGGTCACTCCAAGTGAGATCTGTGCTGGACAGAACGGAGGCAGACAGGTTTTTCTCCGGGTACTCCGGTTTTCCCTGTCAAAATTTCATTCCAGCAACACTCTCCACTATCATTTCATTTCATCTGTCATTCGTTTAATCATTGCCCCAGAGGAGTGCGTCAGGCCTCGGCAGCCGGCACAGTTCATATCCTCGCCGCTAGATGGGGGCTTCATTCATTCCATTCCTGACCCGGTCGGAGACTGGAAGCAGGCTGTGGATTTTCATTTCAATTGTCGTAAATTAAAGAATTAATACATTCCGCAATGCATCCTTGAATTGCCTTGCCTGTGGTGGATAATGTTACCGCCATGCTCATTTCTTTCAAACAGTTCTACGTTAGAATAATTTACGGCTTCACAGGGTGCAATGCAATTTCTACGATATTAGCACAAATCAGGACCTAGCAAGTTTCAATGCACTATGCCAGTGTTTCCCAAACTTTTTGCGTGTGTACCACTTTAAGAGATAAGAATCTCTCGCGTACCACCTACTGGTTGGGAGATAGGGAACTATAATCACCACCACCACCACCACCACCACCACCACTACGTAGTAGACCAAAAGATGGATTGTAAGTTGTGTTTGTTCGAGTTAGAATGTTAGAGTTAAAGTTCAAATAATAAAAAGTGTGTCCAGTTGTTTTATTATTTATTACAATAAGTATTCAATTCAAACATTCAGAAATTACACTGTACAAATAATATTAATAAAAGAACTCGTAATAATAAACATAAAAACGAAAGTTCAACTAACAACTTCAATGTGAAGGGTGAGCTTGAAAATGAGAAGCCAACTTTGGAATGTCTGGTTTAAGATTGCTGAGTCTCAAACGAAGATCGTTTTCCACTGTAAGGAGCCTGTTTCGGTATTTATTCTTGAGATAAACAAGACGAGAAAATGCAGTCTCACGCAAGTATGAAGTAGTGAAAGGCAGTAAAAATCTAACTGCTTTGTCAGCTAAGTCTGCATAGTCTGCACGCCTTTCAACCCAAAAGTTCACATGAGCCATTTTTGAAGAAGTTTGCCTTAGTTCTGAATCACAATTCAATTCATAAAACTGCTCCTTGTGTTTGGCCTTTAATGTTATATTTTTATATTTTTTTGTACCGTAACGTATCTATTTTTTTATATTTTCCTTAACATCACCGCGTACCACTGCAGCAGTACATGAGTACCACCAGTGGTACGCGTACCACAGTTTGGGAAACGGTGCACTATGCAATCCACTAGTATTAAACAAGGCCTCACAAAGTGCAATGCACTTTACACGTGCACAAGAAGGCTGCACCGTGGTTACTTCCCTCACCTGCATCCACTGCCTTCACTGTGAACTGCACAGCCTACTTATGGCGTAAACAAGCTGTGTTATTGGAGTTGAAATAACGGTGTGAGTGTGCACTATGAACAACTTTGAATTACAAGTAGACTACTTTAATGTTAGCCTACTTTTAAATTTTGACAAAAAAAAATGAAGGTAGACTTATTAGATCTACATGGGTAAATGTCCATCTGTGTGTGTCGGTCCCTCCCCACCCTCCTCCCATCAATTCAAACACGATGAAACCGCATTGAACCAAATTTGGCACAGAAGTAGCACTAACAATGGGCACCTCAGTGTCATCTTAACAAAAAAAAAAAAAAAAAATGGCGGTCTCCCAAATGTACAAAGCTAATTCAAATTACGACTAAACTAATCACCAAATCTACCAAATTTTTCAACAGCATATCCTTACGGGGGAAGCATCTTGTGTCCAAACAGAAGGTCATCAGGCAAACAATTTCAAGATGGTAGCCGAGAGAATCATGCAAGCATTATAATCCGTACTTTCGAACCAATGAATCACTAGCTTGCCACGGTGGGTGAGTGGATAGCGAGTCGGTTTACTGACCCCACATTTGCAGGTTCGCTCCTGGCCGTGGCAAGTGATTTTTGAAAGGTGGCAAAAATACGACACGCATGTCATACGATGATGGCATGTCAAAGAACCCATTTGAATTCAGTGGCCGTGTTCATAATGGCAAAATTAATCTCGGGAGTTTCTGCCAACACAAAGTTCCTAATTTCACTACTAGAAAGCGCTATAGTGTTCAAGGAGCTTAGATATCTAACCTCCTTGACTTTGATAGTGATTCAAGGAACAACGAAATTCGACATGCAAGCTACCCTCTGAGTGTCAAATTACAAAGCTTGCACCCGGCACCGAGACCATACGATATTATTATTATTATTATTATTATTATTATTATTATTATTATTATTATTATTAATGAATCAATGTTCACAGTACTTGGAATTAAGATACTGTAGTTTTATACAAGGACCCGTTAAGGCTATATATGCGTGAATATTACGCAGAGCTGTATCATAAAATTATAAAATATAGCTTAAGAATAAATAACTCTCAACACTTAAGAGCTACAGTAACGAAAATCGCAATGGTCGATTGCCTGCCGATCGGGACATCAGGCAAGTGGGTCGTTAAACGTTCGTTGACAAAGGGAAAGGGAGCTGACTCAGTGCTTGAGGGCACCATCATCAGTAAAGCTGAGGGAACAGGTGAAAACAATTGCACGATTAAATCATAATTCAATTTAATCCGTGTATCCACGGTGGTTGTTCCTTTACTCCCATATGGAATAAATTGGGCATTTTAAGCGTACAAGCCCTTTCATTGAGAATTATTCCCAAACTCATAGAACCACGTCATATCTCAACTCTGTTCCTTGTATAGCAGGGGTCGTATAAAACAATTCATTGAGGAGTTATGGATTAATCCCTAACAAATATATAGTATATATATTTAAATCACATGTAAGTGTTTTCAGCTTGTGTTTTCACATGTCCCAGTAATTGGGATTAAGTTATATTATGTTGACCAACAGAAAAGCTGCAATAACAATATTCAGTCAGTCGTTATGAATATATGCCCATTTAAATTGGTTGGTAAATAGATGATTCCACCAGAAACAAGTAGTTCCGTGAAGAACTATACGGCCTATTTTCATATATCCTACATATGTTAATTGCCACTATCAACATACAAAATTTCAGTTTGATTGCTGTAATAGATTCGTAGATATTGAGAACCGACTAAATATTTCGGATGGTCGCCATGTTGGATTTTATATATGTACTGTAGGTCCTAGAGTTATGTACTGTTACATGAATATTATTGTGTACGTGTAGCATTCAAACTTCAATCGTATGATTAGGACACAAGAAGTAACAAGCAGATTTTAAAATTTTGCACAGCTGCCATCTTGTGGTTATGGAAACAATTGAAATAAATTAGATGCCAGTGGATTAACATTCGTATACGGATTTACTGTACCAAGTTTCACTGCACTCGGATGGTTAAATTGCGAGAAACGTCCAGGTGAATATTTATACTTCGCGTCGCCGCCATGTTGGATTTGTAATCACCAGGTTATTTAAAGTCCTATAGGTGAACATAAGTTCATAGCCCCTATGAACATAATAAAATCAGTTTGATTGCTATAATAGATTCGTAGATATTCAGAGCCGTCTAAATATTTCGTATGGTCGCCATGTTGGATTGTTAAATGTATAGGCCATAGAGTCATGTACCATTAAAGGAAAATTGTTGCGTAGGTTCATTATTCAAACTTTCACTTCGATCGCATGATTATGACACAAGAAATAAAAACTTAATTTTAAAATTCGCACAGCCGCCTTCTTGAGGTTATGTAAACAATTGAACTAAATTAGATACCAGTGCATTACAATGTGTATAAACATTTCCTGTACCAGATTTCATTGCGTTTGGAACATTAAATCGCGAGAAAGGTCGATTTAAAATTTTCAAATTCTCTTGGCAGCCATATTCGTTTTGTAGTTGACCGGTTTTTCAAAGTCTTATAGATGAACTTCCAGTAGTGCCCTTTATCTCCGTACAAAATTTCAGGGTGATACCGCTAATAGTTTCAGGGATATAGAATGCCGGTGAAATATTTCGCACATCCGCCATCTTGTGGTTATGTAAACAATTGAACGAAGTTAGATGTCGGTGCATTACAATGTGTATAAACATATACTGTACCAAGTTTTATTGCGCTTGGTTAAATCGCGAGAAAAGTCTATTTAAAAGTCGGAAATTCGCGTGGCCGCCATGTTGGTTTTGTAGTTACCAGTTTTTCAAAAGTCACATAGGTGAACTTCTAGTAGTTCCCTTTAACACCGTAAAAAATCCAGGGCGATATCGGGAATAGTTTCGGAGATATTGATTGCTGGTGAAATATTTCGCACAGCCGCCATGGTGGATTGGTGAGACGTAACAAAATTAGAAGGGCACGGTCGGGGTCTTCCGGAATAGTGCTATGAACTTACCGAGTTTCATTGAAATCGCTCTAGCCGTTTAGAAGTAATTAGGGAGGGACACACGCACACACACACATAGGCATCTCCTAAGCCTATTTTTTTCAAAATTGAAAATAGGCTAAAAAAATCTAGCCTACATGTGATAAAATAGTATATCCGCACATTGGAAGGGAGGGATATGTTATTTTGTCTTGTGTTTTATTTAGTGTCCGGATCCGAAGATATTCGCTTAACGAAAGAAACATATCCTGTTAACCACACTTGTAATCTGTGAAAATAATGAATAATTATTCTCATGTTGATTTTTCGGATCTAATATAAGTTATATCAGGATTTCTACGTGTCCAAGTGATTTTTAGTATAATCGCTGACGTCACAGATGTCGTGCGGATGTTGATGATCGTCTGATTGATGCAGTGCTTTGAATTGCAACTACTATATGTAACTCTGCAGTATGAGGTTCCAAACAGTGCGTCATCAAATGCGAATGCAGTCACATGTGTACAAGTGCGAGATTTGGTGGTGAGTTAGGAATATTTATAAATTACTTTCAGTTGTTCATTAATTGATAAATTGCACTGCACTCTTATAAAGCCATCCTGAGACAGAACCATTGGTCATTACTAGATCAGACGACGGTCAGGGCCCTTGAGCGTGTACCAATATTCAGGAAGCACCATAAGTGGTCGTGGGGCTACATACACCCTGTCTCTTTCCCCCAGGGGCTCACATCCATTGGGACGTGGGTTGGCGACCACGGGACCCCAGCTGAGTCCGGCATTGCTTCCACTTACTGGTGCCGGGCTCCTCTCCGTCTTCTTTCCTGTCGACCTCCCTTGGTCAACTCTTGTTCTTTTCCGACCCCGACGGTATTAGGGTATCCGAGGCCTAAGGAGTCTTTCACTTTCCCGCCTTAATTGGCCCTTGTCTCATCTTTTCTGATCCCTCCTTCTTCGAGGGGTCAGACCTTTTGTTTTCTTTTCATTATATTTCCTTTTCTCTTTATGATTCCCGCACTGTTTTTGTTACTTGACTCCCCGTGTATCTAAATTCCCTTTAGCGATTTTTTTACATCTACACTCAATTGTTTAGGTGTTTTCAGTCTACGTTGCATTTTGTAAGTATTTTCGATCTACAGTAAATTTCATTTTGCGAGTGTTTTCAACCTCAATTGCATTTTGTAAGGATTGACAATCTAAATTGCTTTTTAGTAAGTCTTTCAATATAAGGAATGGGACTTTAGTGAGTAATTTGAATTTCCATTGCATTTTGTATTTTCTACCTAAACCGCTTTTTGCAAGTATGTTCAATCTAAATTGCATTTTGTATGGTGGGCATTTTGCAAGTATTTTGATTCTCAATTGCATTTTGTGGGTATTTTGAATCTAAATTACATTTTGTAAGTATTTTCAGTCTAAATTGCATTTTTTAAGTATTTTCAATCTAAATTGCATTTTGTAAGTATTTTCAATCTAAATTACATTTTGTAAGTATTTTCAATCTAAATTGCATTTTATAAGTATTTTCAATCTAAATTGCATTTTGTAAGTATTTTCAATCTAAATTACATTTTGTAAGTATTTTCAATCTAAATTGCATTTTGTAAGTATTTTCAATCTAAATTACATTTTGTAAGTATTTTCAATCTAAATTGCATTTTGTAAGTATTTTCAATCTAAATTACATTTTGTAAGTATTTTCAATCTAAATTACATTTTGTAAGTATTTTCAATCTAAATTGCATTTTGTAAGTATTTTCAATCTAAATTGCATTTTGTAAGTATTGTCCATCCAATTGAGTAGGTTGAATCTACCGTGCATTTTGTAACCATTTTCAATTCTAATTGCATTTTGTAAGTATTTTGAATTTCAATTGCACTTTGTGATTTTGTGGAATCTGAAATGTGCGTTTTTCAATCAAAATTGCATTGTGTATTTTCAATTTCAATTGCATTTCGTAAGTATTTTGAACCTCAATTGCATTTTGTACGTCTTTTCAATCTCATTTGCATTTTGAAAGTATTTTGAATTTCACTTGCATTTTGTAAGTAAAGTATTTCGACTCTACATTGCATTTTGTACGTATTTTGAACCTAACCTACATTTTGTGCGTATTTATCAATCTATTCCTTTTGTGAGTATTTTCGTTCTAAATTCTCTTTTGTAAGTATTACCGCTCTCCTTTTTGGGAGTAGTTTCAATCTGAGTTCATTTTTGTAAGTATTTTCCTTCTCACTTAATTTTCGTTCTGGTTTCCACTTCATTGGCATTTTCGCTATCACCCAGACCATTAGGGGCCGATAACCTAGATGTTAGGCCCCTTAAAACAACAATTATCATCATCATCATCATCAACACCCTGCCTCCTTGAGCAGAAGACAGGAGATATGATGAGAATCAGGGTAACAGGAAATATTAGACGAGGGTCAATTAAGGTGGGAAATTGAAAGACTCCTTAGGTCTCGGATACCCTAATACTCTCCGGGTCGGAAGAAAACAAGAAGTCGACTGGAAAGGTGACAGAGGTAATAATGATAATGATTATTGTTGTTTTAAGGAGACTAACATCCAGGTTATCGGCTCCTAATGGTATGGGTGATAGTGAAAATGAAAGATGATCAAATGAAACCTACAACTAAAACTAACTACTGACTTACAAACTATAGTAAGGCCATCATTACTTCCGACTTGACGTTTCAGTGTTACCCCAGAGTTATCTAGCGGTCAGAAGGAAAATCACTTTAACTAGCCACTCACAGGCAGCCATTCAAATCGATATATCACGACAAATCGAGTTTCGTTCGCGATGTCGCATTTTAGCGAATGAAACTCTAGCCTAGCACTGAAACGTCAAGTCGGAATTAATGATGGCTTTACTATAGAAGGGGAAATGGAAAACAAAAATGAGAATGTAAACAAAAGACAGGAGGAAAGGAAATGCCCTCAATCCTCGAAGATGAGAATTAAGGGACTTGGAAGGAAGGATAGCGATGAAAGGCAGAAAGGAAAGGGAAATAGGAGAGATTAGGCCCCTAAGGCAATGGAAAAAGAACGAAAAATTGACCCTGCTCAGAAATACTTCGGAGTTGCGAAATCCCGAGCTCACCAGCCGTGAGCCCTTGAGGGTGTAGCACTATGCAGGGTGCACCAGAAGTGGTGCCTCCTTTAGGGCCTTCAGCAGAAGAGAAACAAGAGGTCTGACCCCTCGAAGAATGAGGGATCAGCAAAAATGAGAGACGGGCCAATTAAGGCGGGATATTGAAAGAGACCCTATGCCTCGGATACACCAATACTGTCGGAGCAGGAAGAAAACAAGAGTTGACCAGGGAAGGATGACAGAGCAGAGCCCAGAATAAAGAAGTGGAAGAAATGCTTGACTCAGCTTCGGTCCCGTGGTCGCCGACCCAAGTCCCACTAGTTGTGATCACCTGAGGGAGGGGAGTCTTCTATTCAGATACATTAGAAAATTGTCTTCCAGGATAGAATTACCAGGATGTGGATAGAAACAGAAGCATGTTTCATGGCCGAGACATCAGACATCAAATGAAATGACAAGCATGTACATACTTTGCTTACTCAGTTGAGCACAATACGTTCTCATGAATGAGTCCAGAGAGACACATGTGAAATGAGAAATGGTCTTCTATTCATTACTGCATGCTTTTTGAAACGAGTTCACCACCAACATTCTGAGGCTGACCGGAATTATCAAATCAAAATGTTTG
The DNA here is from genome assembly GCA_946902985.2 of Meconema thalassinum. Taxonomy (NCBI): domain Eukaryota; kingdom Metazoa; phylum Arthropoda; class Insecta; order Orthoptera; family Tettigoniidae; genus Meconema; species Meconema thalassinum. Next base: position 676,273,325 of record OX336388.2, read on the forward strand.
AGATTTGTTTTGAAAGCTGACAGCTTTTGTACGACTGGTCTCGCCATAGGATTAATGTTGCTGCTTCTTTCATTCGGACTTGACGTGAAGGCAACCCCCTGACAGTCAAGATTTAATTATGGCTAAATGCGGGCTTTGTGCTCTTGCTGAAGCACGGGCTAATGCCATGACGGCCGGACAAAGGCCTGGACGTGCCCACGCACTACCTGCACCTTACACTCAATTATGGATTATAAGACTCAAATTAAAATGCAAACCGTGAAATCCAACACAAAAAGGTGTGTAAGTGGAGGGGTTAACACTGACTAAGAAGCAGCCCTGTAAATACTAAATAAACCGGGTAGGGAGACAAGAGAGAGAGAGGAGGATATGGCTGTTGTTCGTGCTTCTGAAACAAGGCTCCAAAATCTAGTGTTGCCAATATTTGATCCCAAGTAACTGATTCCAGACAATAATATAAATAGTGGGCCCGTGCGAGCTTTCACAACGTGAATGCAGGTTTATGGGGTAGTAGGGAAGATTGTGGAAGAACGAAGTTTTAAATATTGAAGAAATGTTTTTATTGTTGTTAAACGGCATACGTACATGAGAAGAACACAACGAATTATGTAGAACAGTGTTTTGTACAAGTCACAGTACCTCTTTGTACACAATATTCGATATTACAGTGAATTCATCGGTTATTGTTTGCTCGGGAGTTTCTTCTGCAGCAATTTTTACATTTGTAAAGGATTGAATCCTAGAGAAAGTCTTGGCGAGACCACACAGGAGCCATCTGCTGAGAGACTCCTCAGCTAGCAGTACGCCGCGCTCTCGCCAGATGGCTGGCGCCACCGCGCTGCCCTGTGATCTAGCGGCAGGCTCGCCTAGCAGTACGCCGCGCTCCCGCCAGATGGCTGCCGCCACCGCGCTGCCCTGCACTCTAGCGGCAGGCTCGCCAGGTTACGGTGCTCCAATTGTAAATGTACATTATTTAAGGTATTTGTTTAATTGTGAGGCATTTAAAGAGGGAGTGTGTGCTTTTCGGGCACACATGGGGTTATGCAGAACCTGTAGGTACCCCATATGTGAAGGTTGGTGTTAACAGGACCTTATTTTCGGTACAAAACCGGAATGGGACCTTAGCAGAATAATATAGGGAGGATATAATAATTTTACGACACGCATGTCATACGTTGTTGGCATGTTAAAGAACCCACTTGAATACATTAGGACGTTTTCAAAATGGCAAAATTAATCTCGGGATTTTCCGCCAACACAAAAGTTCCACTTTTCTCTACTAGAAAGCGCTATATTGTCTAGGAGCTTAGATATCTAACCTCCTTGACCTTCATAGCGCTCCAAGGAACAACAATAAAAAATCGACATGCAAGTTGCCCTCTGGGCGTCAAATAATAAAGCTTGCACCCGGCACCCCAGGCCATACAATATTATTATTATTATTATTATTATTATTATTATTATTATTATTATTATTATTACAGAGGTGTGCTAATTTTTAGAATCAAATAAAGAATTTAAATCAGCCAGAATTGTTTTATTCAAAATCATTTTATTGAAGAATGGATGACATCTTTTATCACCCTACTTGGTGAAGTTTCCTCACGTATAGACTTATAACTTTTCCCATAAGGAATTTCGACTGGAAATTTTCATAATTGAGTATTCCAAGGGATACCTGAGCTGGGTCCGTTTTCTCTTGTTTGATTGACTTTGGAATGTGTTCTTTAAATCAGGTGATTTCAATCCATGGTCCACGAATCTTTGTATAGTTCAATAGCGGATGATCAGTATAAATTACTTTGAATTCCTCAGCTCTAAATTCTTACGAAAAGTAGAATATAGTAATCAAAACAAAACGTGTGGCATTTTTCATTAACGAGGTCCCTCTTTTAGTGGAAATTCTATATAATCATTTTTCTATACATTTCTAAAAATAAAATGTAATTAAGACTACTGTCGACCAAAATATTATGTGCACTCGAGTTTGAAGGTTGTTTGCGACGTAACCAATAGACCTACGTAAAATCCAAAAACATCATCATTTTCGTCGTTAGTTCATTTAGGCTCGGAATTTTTAATTTATATTTTAATATTTTTATCGCAGTTGGAACACAAAAAGTGCCCATTTTTAAGCGTGTTTCAACCATGCGTCACATTTAAGAATTATTATCTCTCAAACCCGTCAACAGATCAAATCCAAATTTTAACACAATATACATTGGAATGTTGTATAACTGGTTTATTAATTTCAAAATTTTGTGTGTCCAAGAAAGAAAGTTGTTATCTTTTTGTAAGGTAACTTTTTCTTGGCTCGGGGTTGTTGGAAAATGTAGTTCTTGGTCGCGTTGTAATCCATATACATCAATAAGTTATGCTGTATGACTGTGAAATACGTAAACTAATTCACATATTTTATATCGGTTTGTATTTGAACGGGGAAATAATACATGGTTCACCAGCTAGCCGATCCGGGGAAAGCTGTACAGCGTTGCCAAGATGGAGCCCATCACGCGTCATAGCGCGCCTCGCTCGGAAGTGATGGGCTCCATCTCAGCAACGCTGTACAGCTAGCTGCGGAACCATATCTTATTTTCCCGTTCAAATACAAACCGACATAAAATAAGTGAATTGATTTACGTATTTCACAGTCATACAGCATTACCTTTTGATGTATAAGGATTACAACGCGACCAAGAACTTCAGCTTCCAACCACCCCGAGCCGAGTAAAAGGTACCTTACAAACATGATAACAACTTTGTTTCTTGGACACATAAAATTTTGAAATTAATAAACCAGTTATAGAACATTCCAATGTATATTGCGTTAAAATTCGGATTAGATCTGATGATGGGTTTGTGAGATAATAATTCTTAAATGTGACGCATGGTTGAAACACGCTTAAAAACGGGCACTTTTTGTGTTACAACTGCGATAAAAAATATTAAAATATAAATTAAAAATTCCAAACCTACATGAACTAACGTAAAATAGAACGACGAAAATTATGATGTTACTGGATTTTGTGTAGGTCTATTGGTTACTTCACTAACAACCTTCAAACTCGAGTGCACATAATATTTTGGTCGACAGTAATAACTTCAGCGTATAAAATATATTTAGTGCATTAAGTCATTAAAAGTATAATGATATTTTGGAAAACTGGCGTGGAGTCTAATAATTTGAACACCTCCGTACAGTAGTAGCACTGTGGGCAATCATCACAACAGAGTAGCCTACGTGTAGTTCATTTCCCCATACTAGTCTACAATTCCACTGTGGTGTACCACAGCAATAGTAGACACACCTTCATAGAGTACTGTAGTATAGGGGAGAAAGACTGTTATTGTTGATGGAATAGCCATTTATAAGTTTTGCAACATTAACATAAAACGTTTTTGTTTGTTTTTGTTGATGCCTTGATATTTATCAGTTCTTCCAGAGATCCAGAGAAAGCAAAAAGTGGACATTCATGCACACTATTTATTACACTCACAAAGTTTTCTGACGGGTTTTCTAGGATTTTAATTTTGGAGGGTGTCACTGCAGGTTTAGTAAAGTTTAGTAGAGCTATTTGTCTTAATTATTTGTATCTCATGATGCTCGCTTGACTAGCGAAACATGTCATGCCTTAGTTCTTCTTCTTCTTCTTCTGCTGCTGCTTCTTCTTCTTGAGGTATTGGACTTGTATCGATGATAGGCATGTCACCCATTAGGTGTCGATTTCGAAGACTTGTAACAGGACAGTGGGCTACAGGAGTTTACTTACTATTTTTAAATATTTTCGTAAGTAATGTAAAGAGTGTATGTCTACCCATCATAATTTCCGTATCGACATTTGACTCTTGTTGACTGACTGGAGAGCTTGTAGATAAACCTTTGGTGCCCTTTACAAATCATTCATCATCACTCGGGCAGTTTCCCACAGGATTTCAAAAGTACAGTTTGCATTTACTGCCACTATTTCACGAGTAAACTAAAATTAATATATAACGCAATGTTTCAAAATCTCCTGGGTATATTAAATTTCAATTATGAACTCCATTACCGTGTTTTGATGTATTTGGCAACATACGATCTACGATCTAACTTGGGTCGTGTGACTTGCGGAGAGCGTTGAGTCAGCGCCAGATAAGTAACAGCCACCGTTGCGCAACAGCATGTTGGGAAGCCCCCACAAGCGGGCATAGATTTATTACATTCCCAGCTGGCAAGATACTAAGATCGATGAGGATTGATGGTGGGGGGGTCCCGGTCAGTGTGTAGTAACAGAACCTAAAACATTGGTCGGGGACTCACTCACTTTTTCGCAACACCACAGTGGTTTAGGCAATGACCCTATGTTATCAGTATTGGAATAGACAACACGGCGGACTAATGACAGGTCCTTCTATTCCTGCTTCCCGCGTGACCTCACCCCGCAAGTTCACAGAGTTTGGAACCGAGCAGTACCTTACTACAAAGAGTCGAGAGTTGTGGTGAAGTACTCCATCCAGTGAACCAGGTTAGGTATTGAACAAAACATACAGTGAGTCCGGGAATGTTCTCCACAGCGCCTGCATGCGTCTGCGAGAGCTAGCTACAGAAGTTACGTTGGCAGCATGCTGCCGCTTGCATCATATTAGCCTTTCACGAAATGATTGCCGGCGGTCGAGATGGGAACTATTCTTTGTTTACTTGTGTCACACGTCAGCCTGCTTCGTTGACAGGTACAGTTGCGCGAGTAGGATATGACTCAGCTCAAGTAGCCTCTGTCATCGAATAACTGTCCGTGGGTAAATGAGCTCCTATGACGCGCAATGCTGCTTGACTTATGTGCGGAATACATTCTGCCATCGCTGTGTTCCCTAATAACAAGCAAACAGTATACTTTGTACTCACCACAGCCATTCATAACAGATGCTGGAAGTGCTGATGACACATACGCTCGCTAATTGCAATACACACTGACGATTTCGACAGGCTACAGCCCACACGTGTGGGATTCACGCTGTCAGAGACATCGTGCTACCAACTAAACCGTTGAGGCAACCACTCACAGCTGCACGTAACCACTGAGGAGAACATTCTCGGGCGCCCTGTAGAATTTTCCTAGTGAAAACATATCTTCTCAAGTAGGAGTCTTCCTGTGAATGTGTTTGTATGTTTCTGAGTCGTGCGATTTTTACTTGTGGGGGAATCTCAAACAAAAGGTATACAGAAACAATCCGCGTACTCTGGATGCTCTCAAGAACGAAATAACTGCACTGATACGAAATATCAGTGAGGATGAATGACAGTGAGTGTACCAAAACTTCCTACGTTGGTGCAAAGTGTGTCTAGTAATTGAAGGACAGCATTTCCAGCAACTACTCTGAAATTCATGGAAGAAAATATTATTATTAAATACGTAAAAATGTGTAAATGTGTTGAACTAGTTGGGCGCTACACTGCAGCTAGCACCAATGCCTTGCTCAACAGGTGGCTGGCTACACACAGTGGCCCGCCCGCCACGCGCTGCATTATTGGCTCCGTTCTATAGGGATGGTCCTAACTGTGTATTGCTGTGTTTTACAACAAATGATCACTGAAATGTGTTGCGAGCGTAAGGTTATAAGAAAATCATTAAAACTGAACGTGAAGCCACTAATCCTTTGTCGTTCTTTGTTAACAAACCAACGACGAAATTCGTTACCAACGTAACCTAATAAGGAAATCAATAAAACTGAACGTAAACCAACTAATCTTTGGTAATGTTCTTTATCAACAAAAGAACGACGAAATCCGTTACCAACATAATAATAACCCCTGGCACTACAGCCCATGAAGGGCCTAGGCCTACCATGCGACCGCTGCCCAGCCGTTTGGCCTGCTGATATTGGGGTGACGCGTGATCAGCTCATCGGGTCCCCTCGGCCGTTAATCTTGGTTTTCGTGATCGGGGCGCTGCCTCACTGTCAGACAGCTATTCAATTGTCTTCACGAGGCTGAGTGCACCCCGTTCCAGCCCTAAAGTCAGTTTCTAAAATCCCTGACGGAGCCGGGAATTGAACCCGGGGCCTCCGGGTGAGAGGCATGCGCGCTACCCAAACACCGCGGGGCCGGCACCGTTACCAACAAAAGCAAGTAAAGAATTCAAAAACACTGAGGATAAAACTACTAATAATTTGTCGTTTTTTGCTAACAAACTATCGGCGAAATTCGTTGCCAACATAACTTGGTAAATAAATCAGTGCAACGAAGCCTAAAACCGATAGTTATGGTGGTATTCATTGTCAACAAAGTTATAAGGAGTAGGTTACAATAAAACAGATCGTAAAACCACTGTCCTATGTTGGCGTCCATTGTCAAAATAAATGACGGTGAACGAAATAATGGCGTGATAAGAAACTCAGCGCAGTGTTTAGTTATCGAAATAGAGCATTATACTGAACCCTTATCATTGTGTCCAATAATAATGTTTCATATTATTAAAAACGCTGGAAATACTAAATACATGATATGCTGGATATTTGAGTAAAATTGATGTAGCAAGTAATCTGGACTTGGTGAGACGGGCTACGTGCTGGCTGGAAACGACCGACAGTTTCACAACCAATGCTATTCTTATATTTCTGAGAAAATCAGATATGACGCTGTGGCGTACGTGACCATCGACAGGCCAAAATGCTGGGTACAAGGCAAGGAGTGAGAGAGAGGACAAGTGTCGTGACGTGAAAATAAGGGCGGGATTTGTAAGGTCAGAACTCCGACGCCAACTTATCTGACCAATAAGAAAACATGACGCCAGAACATAGCGTCAGTGTGTTTTGCGCGCCAATCGGTTATAAAAAGATCTAGCGATCGGTTTGCATGTTCGGCGGCAGATTCGCGACCTGTGAGAAAATACAAGATTTTTGAGAGGTCACACATAATTATAGGCCCATTATTTAAAATATTGAGGAGCCATTTCTCCCACCATTGAAACTTTAGGCTTACTGTATATATACAAATGTCTGAGATGAACCAGGGCACTCCTAATTATTCTTCGACAGTCATTTTAAGACGTCCTTAAGACGGTATGGTTTTAAAATTCTAGTTGTGTGTCGACAACGAAGTTATAAATTTCATAAATTGTGAGATGGCAATTAGCCATAGAATAGGGAAAGTCTACGATTCTGCATAGGACTATATGAGGAAATAAAATACTCATAACGCAGATAGAACAGTTTTAAAACTTTAATTTAATTGTGTTTTAACAGCAGCAAGATGACGACCATGGAGAGAAGACAACAAGCTTCATCCTCCATTACCATCAGTGTTATGGGCTAAAGGCCTAATGATGGGAGATGACGAGGCGGAAGGCCTCTGGAAAGCAGTTTAAGTGATGAGTATTAAAAATTGATTTATTGATTTTGGACGAGGGGAATCGCGAGAGATGTGTGGAACTTTGTACAGATTTTTTTTATTTGTGTGGTTTAATTTAAATTTTAGGGTTTGATTTCTTAACTGACATGCGTGTAGTAAATTTTGGCATTGCGTGACAATTATGTTGTACAGTAAATTTCGTAACTTAAATGTTGTCCTTATGTATACGTAATTCTTATAGCGAAATGGCCGCATATGATTAACGTATCAATAAAAAGTGTAGCCATGAATGAGAACCTAGGAACGACAATGATAAATGGACTGAATTAATGTTAAACTAATTACTACGTGGGGGGAAAATTAGTGTTTTGTTGCTTTGATAACTCGGGCTAAGTCTGATTCTAGTTATTAATTCTTTATTGTCATTTGGACATGTTGTGTGTCATTTATCTGAGGGGTGTGCTGATTCATGCTACGACGAGATCTTCGAGAAAAGTGCCACGTGTGTTTGGGTGTAAGTGATGATAAGGAAAGGTAAAGCCTGTCCTTGACTGCGACATCATTCCGGCAAATTAGTTACCCTTGGGGGTAAGTTTGACCTGGAGATGTATTCTTAAAAATCCCTGAGAGGATGTTTTGAGATAATGTGATATTTTGTTTGTACGCGTTTAACAGGTGGCGATTAGCAAAGGTGCTGGACGCTGGCTATGGGCCAGAATCTATATTTAGCGTGGCACTAATTACTACGTGGGGGAAGAAATCAGCCACTCACTCGGAGATGCGATAACAGGCCCGGCTGTCTCCAGCTCGGTTATGACACGTTATGTTTGCTTTAAAGCCTAATGAGTTAAGGTTATTTTATTTGGTTTAATTTGGGGAGTTGCCATGTTGTCGATCCAAGTTTCTTTTATCATTACTACGACTTATTTGTTCATTGTTTTAAAACGCCAAATTTTCTGGCGTGAGAATTAAAATTTGTATTTTGTTGTTGTTGGCTCTTATTTTCAAGGCCATTGTATTCATTATAAATATAATTTGGCAACCGGCCAAACTTGTTCATGTCATGTTATGCTTTCCTAGTGTTTATGGTATAAGACGGTAATTCCGCAGCCCTTATTTTAAATAATACACACGTGTATTTGGTTGTGGTAATCTAAGGTTAGAGCATGTCAGTAGTGTATATAAATATGTAATTGTTGTTCCCACATTTCCGTAATTCGTCCTTCGCAGTACGGAGTTCGTTCCCGAACCAACTGTTTTGGTCGGAAACGAGCGCCCGTCAAAATGGTCATTACTTAAACTAGTCTTAAAACGCGTGTCGCTCATAAATATTAAATTCTTGTACTTTTTATTTGTTTGTTATTTTTGGATCTTGTGATCCGTTTTCTTTTGTTACTTTGATTTAAGTGACATTGCAGTCACAACGCTTGTTTGACAGCTGTCATGCCGTGTTATCATGGTACGTTAGGCTGGTCAGTGTCAGATCTGTTCACGTGCGAGTGAACTAATTTAAGGGTGGTTTATTGTTACGTGTTTTTTATGTTTGATTCAGTTATTAAATTTCATTTGTTAGTAGATCCTGTTGTTTTCTTGGCTTTATAATAATTAGTTAACCTTATGAACCCTGGAAGTTATGTTGATATCAAAACCTCTAAATCACATTCACAAGAATCCATTACGACCCCGAAATTTTGAATCTTGTCTACATGCTATTTTCCAAGGGTATAATACATTACATACAAGCCTCCGTGGCTTAGGCGGCAGCACGCCGGCCTCTCACCGCTGGGTCCGTGGTTCAAATCCCGGTCACTCCATGTGAGATCTGTGCTGGACAAAACGGAGGCAGACAGGTTTTTCTCCGGGTACTCCGGTTTTCCCTGTCAAAATTTCATTCCAGCAACACTCTCCACTATCATTTCATTTCATCTGTCATTCATTTAATCATTGTCCCAGAGGAGTGCGTCAGGCCTCGGCAGCCGGCACAGTTAATATCCTCGCCGCTAGATGGGGGCTTCATTCATTCCATTCCTGACCCGGTCGGAGACTGGAAGCAGGCTGTGGATTTTCATTTCATAATACATTACATCAGTTTTAATACCCGGAGAATGAATCTCAGACAACGTGCTTTGCTAGTCGTCCCCAAACCAAGAACGTGCTCTCAACAAAACTCGCCACTTCATACAATGTGCCGGTCAGCTAATCTCATGAGTGTGCATTTCGAAATGTTTGATTTCACTTTACCTTTGCAACAGTTTAAAAAATACTAAGTCAGTACCTACATAAATGAATAACACAAATACATCCTGGAAAGTGTCTGATAAAATGTCAAAATCTATGCAACTGTAGAATGAACCCTGTTGTTAGTCAAATCTAGACCATCTGCACAATAGTATCAATAGTACCAGGTATTAATACATTTAATAATTTGTTGTTTTCATCCACTACTAATCACAACGTATTGATTTCTGTAATATTTAATTTAATTTAATTACAGTTTACTTTCACTTTATCAAGTTAGCAATCAGCATATATTTGTGTTAAGAATAGTTAAATTTGAGTATTGAACAATGTGAACTGTCTATTATAGTTTGTGTTTTTGTTTTTGTGTTTTGTTTTGTTTTATTTAACATGTGATTGTGATAATGCTATGTAATATTGGTCAATCTACAGTAATTAGAATTTTATTCTGTTTGAGGCAATAAATAAATAAATAAATAAATAAATAAATAAGTTGCTTTTGGTAAAATTCTTACACGAAATTGGACCAAATAAAACGAGTGACATTAGAGTGCATAAGTCTTGGTAATAAATAATAAAATACGCAGGTAGGGCTATTTTACTAAAGATACAGCCAATTAAAGGTGTGGTCTGATCTAACCCTTTTAATCTTTAAAAATACAATCTGACACTTCGATCTGGTGTAATCCAAGGCACCACTCGTAGTATCTCTCTTACAGCTCGTATGGTGCATTATCACAAGCTGTACAGTGGAAATAACTGTCAAGAGTAAAGCAATATTTCACCTAAATTTTGCAAAAAAGTGCACCGTATCCAAAGTGCTCCTGCTTGTTGAGTTCATTACAATTCGCCACATCCTATTAAGACGAGAACGACATCTAAAAGCCTGATGAGAACTTAATAAAACTACCCCCAGTAGTTGTAATTTTAAATGACGTAATTCGATCATGTGGGATTATAAATCAGACCGCGCTCGATAGCTGCCTGTGATAAAAATCGCCGACTGTGAAAACAAGAAGCAAATGGAATTATTTCGACCTGCCACAGAACATGTAGCTCAGGGCTATAAATGCTCTGATCTCGATAGTACGTTGAACTGCACATGTCAGTAGCTAACAGCTCAAGTTTTATGTTACATGCATGGATTAATATTTAACGTATTTCCTTTTACGGTTCGGTTACTTTCATTGTTCGTCTTAATGGCAGCGAAGGACTGGAGGAGTATAAGTGAGCAAACATCGTCACAAAAATGTCCGGTGGTCTAGTGACAAAGTGCTAGACTTGGACCAACAACTTCCCAGGTTCCAGTTTTGCTACGAAATGGGGATTTTAATCTTATTCAGTTAATTCCCATGACTTGGAATCTTGAAGTAAATGACATGATAATCCCTATATAATATAAAAATTAAAGTTTTTCTTAATTTTCACGGAAATTTGCGTTATTAATGAGTTTCAGACTGTTTTATGACGGATGCGCGCAAAAATAAAATGTTTGTATGTCTATCTGTGTACATGTTTGTTGGATTAAAACTCGAGAATGGCTGGGTGGGTCAGAAGAAAAATGCAAATCCCTATATATATATTATAATTGTGAAAATCTGTGTGTCCGTGTGTGTGTTAGTTTGTTACCTCTTGACACTAAAACGGCTGGACGTATTTGGATGAAATTTGAAATGGAGACAGCTTATACCCTAGGATAACATATAGGCTGCCTTTCATCCGGAAATAAATCATTGTTCCCGTCGAACGGGCAACATAACTGAAAAGTCACCAAAAATACTCAGCCGGGACAAAATATCGAAGTTGTCGCATATGGACCGGACAAAGCTCATTTTACGTCCCTCGATGCGAGAAACAATACTCGGTGGGTCCCTATGGGACACCGAAAACCACATTTTAAGGCCCTAAAACCAACAGTTTCAAAGATATTCGCAGAAAACTATCTTCACCCTGGTAAACTGATGAACTAATGGCAAGTCCGTTTCCATGGCAACTGAACCTCAAGGTATGACATCCGATTTTCTATATATCCCTGTAGGAGGCAGTGCCAATCCATTTATTATCTTTTTCAAGAGATATATAAACACAAGAACAGGGTAGCGTGCCTGCCTCCCATCCGGAGGCCCCGGGTTCGATTCCCGGCCCCGTCAGAGATTTTAGACACTGGCGTGAGGGCTGCAACGGAGTGCACTCAGCTTCGTGAGGACAATTGAGTAGCTGTCTGATAGAGAGGCAGCGCCCCGGTCACGAAGAACAAGATAAACGGCCAAGCGAACACGATGCACTGACCACGCGTCACCACAATATCTGCAGGCCAAATGGCTGGGAAGCGGTCGCATGATAGGCCTAGGCCCTTCGTGGTCTGTAGTGCCAGGGGTAAAAAAAAATAGGGATAGCGCCTTCTAATACCCCTTTTAAATTTTAAACACTACACTAGCGGCTATTCAATAAAGTTAGCGATATACCTGCGTTCAATTTCATAAACATTGGGCTTACAAATCCCGTATAGTTAAGTACAAATATCAGTCTGGTCGTTATTTCAGTAGCAACGAAGCTCTGTGGCGGCTATTGCCGTTTCCGTAACACTTAAGGCATCTCGCCGTCACATACCTCAATGTGCACTTACAAAATTGTGAACCAGTCTATTTACTGAAAAGAATTTCTACGTTCGAGTATCCACTCTGGCAAAAACCACACTCACCACCTTTTCCAAAATGTACACAAGACATGATTTTTAAAGCACTCTTCTGTATGTTGAGGTACAGAGATATACCACATGGAAAGATACAATAAAATGTTGGCAAATCTGAATTCAAGGAACTGCTGTCCAGAATAGGCTTTCGGTGCAGGTTATGCGGCGCATGTTCGTAACATGGAATGTTATCCTTTGACAATGCATCTACACCATGTGCGAGGACAACGCATTTCAAGGATCTCTAATACCACAATAATCAGGAAATTGGAGAAAAATTTAAAGTGGGAGCGAAGATTCAAGGATAAATAATTTCATCTTTGAGATTTGCTGATGACATCGTCGTCTTGGCCGATACGCCAGAGGATTTGAACGAGTTTTTGAATGGTATGGACGACGTCTTGAGGAATGAATTCATGATGAAAATCAATAAATGTAAAACAAAATTATTGGAATGCAGCCGAAATAAATCAGAAACCTCTATGGACCTCAAATTGGCTGGTGAAACGCTACAGGAAGTAGGATACTTCTGTTACTTAGGAAGCAAAATATCCAGTGATGGACGAAGCAAAGAGGATATAAAAAGCAGGTTGGCTTAGGCAAGGAAAGCATTTCTACAGAAAAGGAATCTGTTGACATCGAATATACATTTAGGTATTAGGAAGTCATTTTTGAAAGCTTTTGTCTGGAACGTGACATTATAAGGAAGTCAAACTTGGACTAATGGTGCAGCAGAAAAGAGGAGAATTGAAGCGTTTGAAATGTGGTGTTACAGGAGAATGATGAAGATCAGATGGGTAGATAGGGTAACAAATGAAGAGGTATTAAGACGAGTGGGAGAGGAGAGTTGTTTCTGGCGACTGCTAATGAAGGGAAGATATAGGTTGGTAGGACACATAAATAAGACACCCAGGAATAGCAAGCTTAGTTATGGAAGGGAGGGTCGAGGAAAAGAACTGTAGGCGTAGACCAGGGTTAAACAGATTGCCTCGGATGTAGGGTGTGGTTGCTGTGTAGAGATGAAACGATTAGCTCAGGAGAGGGGGCATGGTGGGCTGCATCAAACCAGTAATAAAACTGAAGAATCAAGCAACAACAACAACAATGAGGAATTTTAATTATTTAGAGAGGCATGTGAGGGAAAAGGGTTTTTGGAGAATTTCAATCCCTGGGACGTAACACTGGAAGAGACTGCATAATGTACGAGTACATCAGCGGCCAAGGTGAGATATATTTTACTATAGGTCTATTAATAGCAACATGTTGACGTTCAAATCATCAAAAGTGTGGCAAAATTACACCCAGAATAGCTTAAGGAAAAATACTTTTAATTCCCCATATTCCGATAGATTTGCCATTCCAGTGTGCAAGAGTGCAGTTCCCTCTTCAAACTATATTCGCAATTTCTATTAACAAAGCGCAATGACACAAACTTAACAGCAGCAGGTGTACATTTAGACAAAACCTTTTTTCCCATGGGCAACTGTATGTGGCGTGCTCGCGAGCATCCGAACAACAAAATCGTTATGTCTCAGCAGAAGATGGCAAAACCAAAAACGTAATTTTAAAATGTGTTCATATAATGTGACATTGTACCCTGCAGATTTTGACAACTCTAAAAAAATCCCACTTTTCGGCTCATATCAATATACTGTACTGTATGTATCAGAATTTTCAGAATTAGAGTTGACCCATCTGTAGCCGCGATTGCTGTAATAGAATAGACCATTTAATGCATCGTCCCCATTGTCTTGATCGCGAGCGAAGCCGCGGGTACCTGCTAGTTATTTATATAACTCTTCTCCGTACTGTACGTTAGTCTATATTTAAAAAAAAGAGGGGCTATAGGAGAAACCCCCATAACATGCATGCTAAACTAGGCGTAGAAGGACAAGATAAATATCATGTTCAGCCCATCAATGTGAGAAACTCGGGAGTCCCCTAAAGGGGCCCCAGAAACCAAATGTAAGACCCTAAAATCAAAATTTTCTAAGATATTACCAGAAAGCTAACTTTGCTCTTATAAACTGATGGAGGAATACCAAGCTCCTGGCCATGGCTACAGTGGCTCAATTGATAATGGTTGACTATTAATACTTTGTCTGATAACCTGTGTCATTCTGATTTCTGTACTAATGCCTGCATTTGTAATTGAGTTAGGATTTGGGCAGGAAACGGCCGTGGCCTGAAGTTAGGTATCATCCCGGCTTGGAGTAGAAGTGGGGAAAGCACGGAAAACCACTTCCAGGTTGTCTCAGGTGGGAATCAAACTTTCCTCTTCTCTTTTTTGCCTCACGAAGTTGAGTGTACCCCATTGCAGCCCTCAGACAAGAATTATAAATGACAGGCAAGAATGCTAGCCACTACTCAACGAGACGGACGATTCCATAAGATTAGATCCCATATTTACTGCTTGAAATATCCTACGGGATACCTTTTTATTGCTGCTAGAAAGTAAAGTGATTTACGTAAGTTACCCTTAACGTGAAAAAAATCCATAAAGTTTTGGAAACACAACTTCAATTTTCGACTAGATAATTCCAAATTAACTACAAGACATTGCAATTTAACCTATAAATTAATGTAGAGATTTGAAGCCATTCTTTTCAGTGTTCCCTTACAAAAATTGTCATGGATGGAGCACGAGATATAAGTATGTAGATAGATGGATTTATTTCATCTGGCAAGATTAGGGCCATTGGGCCCTCTCTTCCATATAACCAGATTATTCAATTGATACATAATGAACAATACAAATACAACTTAAATATAACAATAATACAATGTTGATACAATATAAAATACATATAAAACAGATAAGTTTGGTATAAGCAGTAAATTGTCGTATTGCTAATTTGTTGCTGGGGTGAAAAAGGACGAAACGTAGAAGTAAGTTTAAAATTCGAGCATGAAAAGGAAATACGATTAATATCGTATGGCCTCGGATACCGGGTGCGAGCTTTATTATTTGACACCCAGAGGCCAGCTTGCATGTTGAATTTCGTCGTTCCTTGGAACGCTATGGAAGTCAAGGAGGTTAGATATCTGAGTTCCTTGACACTATAGCGCTTTCTAGTAGAGAATGGAGGAACTTTGTGTTGGCGGAAAATCCCGAGATTATGCCGTTATGAACATGGCCTACTGAATTCAAATGGTTTCTTTAACATGCCAACAACGTATGACATACATGGTGTGCTTTTTGTCGCCTTTCAAAAAAATCACTTACCACAGCCAGGAGCGAACCTGCAAGCTTGGGGGTTGGTAGTCCGACACGTTAACCACTCACCCACCGTGGTAAGCTAAGGAAATACTGATAAAATATAGACTAATGATGGTTGATGATGATAAGTAATTACTGACTTATGAGCAAGAATAATTATGCAGTGTATTTTGAATCGATGAGGTTATTTAGATGTATAAATAGTGAGTGATTAATAAAGTGTGAATTGGAAAGATTGAATATTTGTAATACGACATAAGAATTCATGTCCTCGAAGTGTTGAGTTCAACTTTCATTTACTTAGTAATTATGCACTGTTGGCAACGCTGCTTGAAGCAGGCCGGGGTTGCTCCTCTGACAGAGCGAGGCAGATTGTTCCACAGTCGTGCAGTAGCAACAACGAAGGAGTTGGTGTATGGGTATCAGCATCAGCATGATAGTGTCGCTTTTTGACCGTGTTCCAAGACTATGGTCGTATGAGAGGCGGTGCAACTGAGAATATACTCCTAGAAAAAATGGCATGTGTTAGCTAATTATCACAATCCTAAATTGGCCCATTTAATTGTGATAATTACATTGTGGGATTTGAAGCCAGTTTTTCAGTGTTGCCTTAGTAAACAAGAGTTAAGTGCTTTTCAGTCGGTCAACACGAGTGTACACTAAAGAGCTGGGGTATGCCCTAATCCTGAAATAAATTACATGCGATTAATACATACACTAGGATGACCAGTTTCGATCGTCAAGCTATCATCATCAGATCCATTACACTTAGGCTATAAAATCTATGTTTGAAAATACAGGTGAAAAATATTTATAATATGTACAATTGTACATCATTTACATATTGTAGATATTTTTCACCTGTACAATTGTACATCATTTACATATTGTAAATATTTTTCACCTGTATTTTCAAACATAGATTTTATAGCCTAAGTGTAATGGATCTGATGATGATCGCTTGACGATCGAAACTGGTCATCCTAGTGTATGTATTAATCGCATGTAATTTATTTCTGGATTAGGGCATAACCCAGCTCTTTTGGGTACATTCGTGTTGACCGACTGAAAAGCACTTAACTCTTGTTGTGATAATTAACTAATACAAGTTTTTTTTTTTCAGGAGTAAAACTTTCTTCTGCTTTTCCCAATTAGTTGGGGTCGCCGGTGGCAACCAGACTCATTTCGGATCTGGCCGGGGATTTAAGGCCAGATGCCCTTCCTGACGCCTCGTGATTTTTCAGATGAAAATTCCACCCCGCTGTCACCCTGATTCGAACTCCGGCCGTACGGGTGAAAGACGAGCAGCTAAGCCACTGCGCCATCACCTCCCGTATCTTTTTTTATTTATTGTTTTCCAGGAGTGTATTTACATATTTATATCTTGTAGGCTACCCTGCCCTTTCATTGGGCACAATCATGTTGACCGACAGAAGAGCTGCATTTGACAATCTATAAATGAATCCCCTAAAACAGGGGTGCCCAACCATTTTTAACTAAGGGCCACATTGTAGATAGTTGGTGGACCTTGTGGGCCAACAGGTAACTCCGGGGGGTTTGGGGGCTATGAATTTTTTCAAATATATAGGTGCAATATAGTGAGATTTGTGACTGTCTGACCTTAGTTTTCTTAGTATTGTTGCAGTTTTCTATATTTATTTGTAGTGGATAAAAAATGAAACACTAAAAATAAATTGACATATTTTTAATAAATCCGTTTAAAAGTATTTATGTTCATTTGACACAATTATTAAACAAATTATGAAATAAAGTTCATGATAATTTAGTTTAGTGCGACGACTGGGACTGGTTTGGGTAGGGGTGTGTGTCCAGTTGGCTTGAGTTGTTTCAAAGTTAAGGCAACACGGCGCGGGTGTGGAGCGGCGGGACAGAGAAAATAGTCTCGCGGGACGTAGGTTGGGCAGTCCAGACCTAAAACCTGCTCTATCTCAGTTCTTACTAAGATGGCCATACAGAATTGTCTTCGTTTGCTGTTATAAATTCCTGTCGACTCCTCACTAACCTGAGTATTATTGCAGAACATTTCTACTCCATGTTCCAGCAATGTACTCGAGAGCCTGCGCACTGCGGTAAAAAACACTCACAGCACTGCGCAAGTACTCATCTGTACAACTTGCGAATGTCAAATCGATTGATCAGAAAAATGAAAGTTAAGAAACACCGATGTCCCTATTGTCTTGTGTTGAAATCCTCGTAGACAATACATCGACCAGTCAAGTAACACCATTGTGAATCGATAAATGACATCATCTTTCAACTCGCGGATTACAACGGTAATGCTGCCCTCTCTTTCTTTAAATCAAAGTTCCGATTATCATCTGGAATAGTCTCTTCGTCTTGTCCTTGTCAACTTGACAATTGCCATGCATAATGTGTTATGTCACAATGTAACCGAAACCTGTAGCCTTCCACAACAACAATTCATTCGCATCTTTGATGGCAAGTAACTTTAATATAATTTCACTATAAACACGGGCCTTGGCTGAAGAGAATGATGTTTTTTTTTTCAATAATGATGCTGGTGATGAATATAATATGTGTGACAATAGAATGGGCTACTACATCATTGATTCTTTTTTAATGTGACAGGAATCATTCAGTAAAATGAATTCTGGGCCCAAAATTCATTTTTAGACTATTTTCATTTATGAAAAAAAAAAAGGCTTATGAGATCACCTTGTGTCCGTGTGTCTGTGTGTGCGTGTAAGGATTCTTGTGTGTCGTCCCCCCTAATAACTACTAAACGGCTGGAGAGATTTCAAACAAACTCGGTAAGTTCATAGCTCTATTCCGGGCGACCCCGACCGTGCCCTTCAAATTCTGTTACGACTCACCAATCCAACATGGCGGCTGTGCGAAATGTTTCACCAGCATTCAATATCTCCGAAACTATTACCGATATCACCCTGAAATGTTGTACGGTGATAAAGGGAACTACTAGAAGTACAACTATGTCACTTTTGAAAACCTGGTAGCTACAAAACCAACATGGCGGCCAAGCGAATTTGCGACTTTTAAATAGACGTTTCTCGCGATTTAACCAACCAAAAGCAATGAAACTTGGTACAGTATATGTTTATACACATTGTAATGCACCGAAATCTAACTTTGTTCAATTGTTTATATAACCTCAAGATGGCTGCTGTGCGAAATATTTCACCAGCATTCTATATCTCTGAAACTATTACCGGTATCACCATGAAAGTTTGTACGGAGATAAAGGCCACTACTGGAAGTTCATCTATGAGACTTCAAAAACCGGTTAACTACAAAACGAACATGGCGGCCAAGCGAAGTTGAAAGTTTAAATAGACTTTTCTCGCGATTTAATGACCCAAACGCAATGAAACTTCGTACAGCAAATGTTTATACACATTCTAATGCACTGGTATCTAACTTAATTCAATTGTTTACGTAACCTCAAGATGGCGACTGTGCGAATTTCGAAAATTAAGTTTTTATTTCTTGTGTTCTAATCATGCGATCGAAATCAATATTTCCATAATGAACGTACACATTAATCATCATCTAATAGTACATACAGTAACTCTATGGCCTACATATATTAAAATCCAACATGGCGACCATCCAAAATATGTAGAAGGTTCTCAATATCTATTAATCTACTACAGCAATCAAACTGAAATTTTGTAAGTATATAGAAGCTATAAGCATAAGTTCACCTATGGGACTTTCAATAACCTGGCGAGCACAAATCCAACATGGCGGTGACGCAAAATTTAAATATTCAAATGGACGTTTCTTGCGTCTTAACCATCCGAGCCTAGTGAAACTTGATACGGTATATGCTTATACAAATTTTAATCGATTGGCATCTAATTTATTTAAATTATTTTCATAACCACAAGATGGCGGCTGAGCGAAATTTTAAAATCCCGCTTTTATTTCTTGTGTCCTAATCATGCGTTTGAAGTTTGAAAAAGCGCCTACACAATAATCGTCATGTAATAGTACATAAATCTAAGGCCTATAATATAAAAATCCAACATGGTGACCATCCAAAATATTTAGACGGTTCTCAATATATACGAATCTATTACAGCAATCAAACTGACAATTTGTATGTTGATAGAGGCAATTAATATTAGTAGGATATATGAAAATAGGCTGTATAGTTCTTCACGGAACTACTTGTTTTAAAATCGCTTATCCTCCCAGCTAGGTTTCACCCACGGCCTCTGCGAGGGATCATTCCTCTACCGCCGCAAGGATAGTGTTTGGGAGCTGTGAATGGAATCGGCGTGTGACAGTCGTCATCAGCTCTTGCCAGTGTGACCGGAGGCCAAGAATGTTTGAGGAGCAAGGCAATGTGGAAATCGCTGGGAGATGCTAAAACAGGAGTCAATTTTACTGTACGGTGGGTGATCAAACAGCTCCCCATGCCTCTCTGTCCTGAGCTAATCGTTTCATCTCTACATAGCTACCACACCCTACATCCGAGGCAATCTGTTTAACTTATTCTAACCTTGGTCTACCCCTACAGTTCTTGTCCTCGACCCTTCTTTCCACAACTAAGCTTGCTATTCCTGGGTGACTTAGTATACGTTCTACCAACCTATCTCTTCTCTTCATTAGAGCGGCTTCGGTGGCGTAGTCGGTAGCATGCTGAGCTTCTATGCCCAAGATAGCGGGTTCAAACCCGGTCGAAACCGTCGGATTTTTAAGAGCGTTAAAATCCCTCAGTATGCCTTCCTTCGGAGGGGAAGTAAAGCCGGCGGTCCCATGTCATAGATTTATGGCATGTTAAAGAACCTTCCAATAATTACACCTGTGTGAAGCTAAATTGGATAGGTAAAGAATGTAAACAACGCTCTTAGGTTTCTACGTTCGTTGCCAAGAGCCGACTGCGGTGGCGTCTAGTAGCTAAGTTCTGAACTTGGCCTAGTAGTCGTTCACGGTGGCACTTGGTGGCAAAAGTAGGAACTATATGAAAATTTCTAAATTGCAGTCTGTACTTAAATTTAAAAACAGATAACACACACTAATACAGTCATCACAATTAACACTGGTTATCAGACAGATTCTACACTCACCCAAAGTACACGGGGCTACATGACCGCGTTGTCGCAGCCCCTAAACTTAAGAACCAACCAACCATCTCTTCATTAGCAGTCGCCTGAAACATCTCTCCTCTCCAACTCGTCTTAATACCTCTTCGTTTGTAACCCTATCTACCCATCTGATCTTCATCATTCTCCTGTAACACCACATTCCTAGTGATTTTAGGAAATAATATTATATTGGGCCCTTTATCTGGTATGGAAATTAGCACAACAATTTTAATTTCGTTTCGACACAAAATGAAAATTAATAGATTATAAATTTAAAGCAAAGCCAACTCCATACAGGCCATGGAGGCCCTGGGAGTAGTGGAAGGTAGAGGCTTCCACTTTTTGTGACATCGGCACTAGATGGGATGGAGTTGTCAGCTCCATGCCCAGCCGTCTCTGCTCCCAGGAATTACCCTGGTACTCATTTCTGGCGTAGGCTGAATGAACCCCAGGGCTATTTGCGTTTCCGAAAGTGGTAGTTTTGTTTCTGAAATCCACTACCTGGGTGGGGATCGAACCCACTCCCTTTCAGTTAGAAGATCATCGCCTCTACCGACTGCGCTACACAGCCCCCTAGACTATAAATTTAGGATTTTGAATTTGCATTTAGCTTAATAAGGCCCAAAACCTATTGATATTTTAGTTCAAGTAGGCGATATACCGCGATACGTAGGCCTACGTGTCTAGGGGAAATTTTTAGTGTGGTCAATGACGTCAGGGATGACGTTCGTTCGTTTGATGGAGTGGTTAGATTTGCTGCCTTATTGGTCAGCTGTATGAGCTTTCAAACAGTGCGTCATTACATGCGGATGTGTTCAAGTGCGAGGTGTGCTGATGAGTTCATAAATCATTTTAAGATTTAATTCAAAAGTTGCACTGCACTCTTCTAAAGCCACGGTGAGACAAAATCAATGGTTAGGGGCAGATGAACTCGTAGTTCCTCCCCCTTAAAACAACAATAACTAACTAACTAATTAACTAAAATCAATGGTCGCTAATAGGTTAGTCAACTGTCTGGTCGAAACCATTGGCCGCTAATAGGTTAGGCGACAATCTGGACGAAAATTGCTGCTTGTACTACAAGCAATGGGGTCTGGGGCTTAAGCCCCTTTTAGGCTGGGGGCGGATCTAGCGGAGGGCGAGGAGGGCGACCACCCAGGGCCCCGCGGTCCGGGAGGCCCCGTGCCATGTTTATTTAAATTTAATTAATTAATTAATTATACTTTTCATACTTTTCAAAATAATTAATAATTAATTCATATTCTTTTTCAGTGCAGCTATGACCTCCCGTGACCGTTTAGCAAGTTTAGATTTCAGTGAATTAAAAGAAGACTTCAACCGGGAAAAAGTCGCAAAGTAGCCTAATATTTTAATATTTCATAGTTTACATAATCTTCTTCAAGGGGACTTAAAGGTTTCTTTCATATTATAAAAAAAAATGTACGGTAGGTAGTGTATTCAAAATATTGTAACTATTCTTTATTTTAATATTATTATTATTATTATTATTATTACAAAACTATTCCCCATTTGATTTGATATTGCTTTACTTCCTATTGTTGTGGGCCCCACCTTATCATATCGCCCAGGGCCCCGCAAGGCCTGGACCCGCCACTGCTTTTAGGATAGTGTTTTAGGCCAATGTAAAGCCATATTAACAGGAAACGGACTTTTATGAAAATACATATCCATTTAGGAAACTAAACTTAGACTAATTATATTTAGTATTATCTTTACGAATCATGATATATGGAGTTGAATAGCGGAGTATTTATTTTCCATAATTGTCCATATTTGGAAGATTAATACTTATCCTCCATATTCTTCTTCTTGTTCCGTATATGCCAACTACGGACCACGATATTCAACTATTTTGCTTGAAATGGGTCTTGATGTTTGCCCAGTAGTCATACATCCACTGACTGTGTTGTTCCTTTCTCTCCTTTGTCCAGGGGGCACCTGTCTTCTTCCTTGGTTTTTTTTCCTGGAACTTCATTTGCTTTAATTTACTCCTGAGAGACGTTCGATCTTTTATGTCTTTTTCCGTAACTCCCAGTTCCAGCAGATCCTTGTGCACTTCTGTCAGCCATGGTGACTTGGTCTTCCTGAGGAGCAGGTTGGTCAACCTGGTTGGATGCATCCTGGAGATGTGTCCATAAAATGCTATACGTCTCTCCCATATTATTATTCATTAAAATCAAGGTCGTCCATACTTTGGCTAGAAAGTATTAAATTTTAGTAAATTAACAGTCCTGTCGATAATGGAGAAACAAAGATCTATGTTTAAAAAAAATCGTGGTACAGGTATAGTTGTAGATTGGCAAAAAATGAATATGAACTCTGTACTTTCAAATAACCCTGGATATGAAGCAATGGGAAAGGTTGCTGCAATTTTGTGTGGAGATTTAAATGTAAAATTAACGTTGGATTTAACCCCAGCTGGCATTGTGAAGTTCAAACATGCCCCCATTACCTCTTCTGATGTTGAACGCAGACAATAGGAGAAGATTCACTTTCCAGCACATAAAAGAACATTTTGTAATCCATTGTTTTCATAACAGAGAATAAAAGATTGAGTATTCTTCAAAGATCATATTCATTTTATAATGGGAAGTGCAGCATTATGTTTCAAGTAGATTTACTTCGTTTAGCATCTTTAAATATGGACATTAAAATATAATTATAGTTTATTGTAATTTTAAGTCCATAACTCCGTATGTCAATAAAAACAAGTAGTTCCGTGAAGAACTAAAGCCTATTTTCATATATCCTACTTATGTTAATTGCCACTATCAACATACAAAATTTCAGATTGATTGCTGTAATAGATTCGTAGGTATTGAGAACCGATTAAATATTGAGAATGGTTGCCATGTTGATATATATAGGTCTTAGAGTTATGTACTGTTACATGAAGATTAGTGTGTACGTGTAGCATTCAAATTTAAATCGCATGATTAGGACACAAGAAGTAAAAAAAGAGATTTTAAAATTTCGCACAGCTGCCATTTTGTGGTTATGGAAATAATTGAAAAAATTTGATGCCAGTGGATTAACATTTGTATAAGGATTTACTGTACGAAGTGGCAGTGCACTCAGATGCTTAAATTGCGAGAAACATCCATGTCAATTTTTAAACGTCGCTCGCCGCCATGTTGGATTTGTGATCACCAGTTTATTGATAATCCTATAGGTGAACTTATGTTCATAGCCCCTATCAACATAAAAAAAATCAGTTTGATTGCTGTAATAGATTCGCAGATATTGCGATCCGTCTAAATATTTCGGATGGTCGCCATGTTGGATTGTTATATGTATAGGCCATAGAGTCATGTACCATTAAAGGAAAAGTATGGCGTAGGTTCAGTATTCAAACTTTCACTTCGATCACATGATTACGACACAGGAAATAAAAACTTAATTTTAAAATTCGCACCGCCGCCATCTTGAGGTTATGTAAACAATTGGATTAAATTAGATACCAGTGCATTACAATGTGTATAAACATTTGCTGTACCAAGTTTCATTGCGTTTGGATTATTAAATCGCGAGAAAAGTCTATTTAAAACTTTCAAATTCGCTTGGCTGCCATATTCGTTTTGTAGTTAACCCGTTTTTGAAAGTCTCGTAGATAAACATCCAGCAGTACCCATCTCCGTACAAAATTTCAGGGTGATACCACTAATTGTTTCAGAGATATAGAATGCCGATGAAATATTTCGCACAGCCGCCATCTTGAGGTTATATAAACAATTGTACGAAGTTTGATCTCGGTATATTTCAATGTGTATAAACATATATTGTACCAAGTTTCATTGCGTTTGGTTGGTTAAATCGCGAGAAACGTCTATTTAAACGTCGCAACTTTGCTTGGCCGCCATGTTGGTTTTGTAGTTACCAGTTTTTCAAAAGTCATATAGGTGAACTTCTAGTAGTTTCCTTTATCTCCGTACACAATTTCAGGGTGATATCGGTAATAGTTTCGGAGATATTGAATGCTGGTGAAATATTTCGCACAGCCGCCATGTTGGATTGGTGAGACGTAACAAAATTTGAAGGGCACGGTCGGGGTCGTCCGAAATAGTGCTATGAACTTACCGAGTTTCATTGAAATCGCTCCAGCCGTTTAGATGTTATTAGGGACACATACACACACACACGAATCACACACGCACACACAGACACACGGACGAAAGGTGATCTCATAAGCCTACTTTTTCATAAATGAAAATAGACTAATAACTAAATATATAATGTAGGCCTATACATTTAAATAATTATTAGTAAATATAAATCCGTTGCCTGCATATTAGCATAGCTTAACAAGTATTAAGCCTTCATCGTTTAAAGCTTTAGTAATGCCCATGATATCATGGATACGACCATTTTGTGTCTTGGGGATTTTGTAGTGTAATGTATCACGATCTGTACTACTCCCGACATTTCAAGCACTCCTGATTAATTAAAAATTACGACTTATGCAATATTTTTAAAAATGCAAATGAAAAACCTCAGCTCTGAGGTAGCAAATAGCTAACTGAATAATTTAGCACTTAAAAGTTTAATAGCCTGCTTAGTAATGTTCTCTCCCCTATTGATTTCTAACTTTTGCCATAGGGAATTACTTCCGGAAATTTTCGAAATTGGGGATTCTGAGGGACGCCTAAGCTCAGTCCGTTCTGTCTTTCTTTCAGTGACTTTGGAATGTAGGCCTAATCTCTAAATCAGGTGATTTCAATCCATGGTCTACGACCCTTTGAGTAGCTGAAGAGTGGACTGGACAATCAGTAATAGAAACGTTGATTTCCTCTGCTCTGAATTCACACGAAAGCTACAATGTTGTTTCAGTGTTTTTTGACTCTCCATGCCTCCCTGTCCTGAGCTAATCGTTTCATCTCTACATAGCTACCACACCCTACATCCGAGGCAATCTGTTTAACATATTCTAATCTTGGTCTACCCCTACAGTTCTTGTCCTCGACCCTTCCTTCCATTACTAAGCTTCAAATCAAAACGTGTAATATTCTACATTGTCAAGACTTCTCTCTTAGTGGAAATTCTTAAAAAGAAATTATTGTCAGTTCCTAAGAAAATGTAATTTAAGCTAATTTGAAATACTTTCAGCGACTCACAAACATTCTTACTACATTAAGTCATGAAAAGTAAACAAGTAGTTCCGTGAACAACTTTATAGCCTATTTTCATATATCCTACTGGTCATCCATATTAAATATTCTCCTGCCTATGAAAAGGATCGCCATGTTGGATTGTTCTGTATGCAGGCCATAGAGTTATGTAACATTAGATGAAGATTATTGTACTGGTTCATTATTCAAAAGTTCACTTCGATCGCATGATTATGAGACAAGAAATAAAAACTCAATTTTAAAATTTCGTACAGCCGCCATCCTGGGGTTATGAAAACAATTGAATATAATTAGATGCCAGTTGAATAAATTTTGAATGAACATTTACCGTACAGAGTTTCACTGCGCTCGGATGATTTATTCGCGTGAAAAATCCTTTAAAATGTTTCAAATTCGCTTGGCCGCCATGTCCGTTTTGTAATTAACAGGTATTCTAGTGTCACACATATGAACTTGTAGTGGTACCCTTTATCACTGTACAATATTTCAGGGTGATATCTGTTACCGCGGTGGAGATTTAGAATGGCAGTGAAATATTTCGCGTGGCCGCCATGTTGAATTGGTGCTACCTACCAAAATTTGAAAGGCATGGTCGAGGTCGGACGAGGTAGTAGTATGCACTTACCGAGTTTCATTGGAATCGCTTCGCTGTTTAGATTTTATTAGGTGACACACACACACACATACGGATAAAAGGTGATCACATGAGCCTATTTTTTGTCATAAATGAAAATAGGCTAAAATGAATGTAGGAATACTGGCATTTAGTCTAATAATTTGCACACCTCTGTATCTGCGCGCGCCCGCTTAGGGGTATGGTGCGCGACAGACAGTCACACTTTCTGTATCACGCAAATTCTGGTCTGACCACCAGCTCAAAAATATACCAGTGTAAATATGGTGCAAGTAGAGAGTATACTTACAGCGGAGGTGTAGAAGGGAGCCTGGTCTGCGCCAAGCGCGGGGAAGTAGGCTGCCATGCCGTCCGAGTAGGGCGTGCTGTACATGGACAGAGGTAGGCCTGGCGCGGCCAGACGCTGGTAGCCGAGCATCTCGTATTGGCACGAGCACACACTCTGGCCAGTGAGAGGGTCGGTGAAGAGAGGCCTGCCGGTGTCACAACACCGCGCTGTCCCACCGCCCCCGGGACTGCCCGCCGCCGCACTGGTGGCCGGGGACACTCCTGGTCCCGGAGCTGGGCCGGAAGGGGCGGGAGCAGGGCCCGCGGGTGGCGAGCTGCCCCCAGATACCGCCAACTAGAACAAACAGAAACATATCTTTAACAATGTGCAAACAACCAACTGGTATAAAGAAATATATCCTCAATAATGTGCAAACAACCAACTGGTATAAAGATATATATCCTCAACAAACGACCAACTGGTATAATCAGAAATATATCCTCAACAATGTGTAAGCAACCAACTGGTATAAAAAGAAATATATCCTCAACAAGTGACCAATGGAACAGACAGAAATATATCCTCAACAATGCGCAAGCAACGAATTGGTATGTAAAGAAATATAACCTCAACAATGTGTAAACAACCAACTGGACAAACAGAAATATATCCTCAACAATGTGCAAGCAACCAACTGGAACAAACAGAAACATTTTCTCAACAGTGTGTCGGCATATTTTGAAGCAGAGAAAGTTGAGGTCATTTTCAATGCTGCCTAATTAACAATTAATTGCTACCCTCTGGCCAAACTCACATCAGGATTGATATCCAAGCAATATGTTTTCTCCAATTTGCTATCAACTTTTAATTTCTACATTGAGGTTAAACAGTAATGCGAATGATCTTACTAGGCTGGCTGACAGAGGAGAGTTTCCTACGGACACGCCCCTCTTGCTGGCCGAAGGGCTGTCCTCGCAAAGAAAAGCTCCCGTGAGTCAAGCAGGTTATAGACACGCCGAGCAGTGCCGAGATTGTTCTATTTCTAGAAACAAATGGGCGAAAGCGAACTTCCAGAAGTTCTGGATACAGTGTCGTCACCCATTGGCTTTAGGGTGGGCCAGAAACTACGAGAGGTACCGTTATCAGGCATTTAAAGGCGAGTGGAGTAGAGCCGAGGGAGTCAAAGGTCGCGTGCAGTACTGTGCAGTTCAGAGAGTGTTTTGCGAGTTCCAACAGTGACTTACAGCTGCAAACAGCCGGTGACAGTGTGTGCAGTGGAGTGGGCAAGTACGCTTGTGGGAGTATGTTGTGCCACGGAGCGTTGTGTGGGTACTAGTCGACAGTGGTTGAGACACCGGGTTCGCCACAGCGAGTGGAGACATGATGTCTACTAAGTGAGACTCTGGCGGGATCTACGTGGCGAAGCACCACCAGAGAATTGTGGACTGTGGACTTGGCAGCCTGCTGCGTGAGAATTGTGTAATTGAGGCAGTAGTTATAATAAATTCAGTGATTAGTAACACACGCCACCAGTTGTAATCTGATTGGGTGGAATTAACCCTGATTCTTGTCACAGTAACGTAGTCTTTAATATATTTATCTTATGGCGTCCTAAAAAATATATACATTTTGACTTGTGTCATTTTTGTTGTATACTGTCGATTTATTAATTCTACAAATTGCAAAAAAATCTAAATTGCAAATATATATTCATTGCAAAACACTAATCAATGTTCAACTCAAAATGCAGAAAATTACAATTCTTAACCTTAGGACCTCTTACCGTAAGCGGCCTGTTGGGGGAGTAGACACTCACCAGGACACTGTTAAATCGCAGATCTATCATCTCTGGACTGACAACATTTGAGCAAGAACGATCCATGTTACACTTGTTTTTGATAAGGATTTGTTTTATCTGAGAACAGAAGGTACTTGTAATCGTTGAGTTGATGGAAAAGATATCCACTAATAAGCCCCTCCCTCTCTCCCAATCCTTTATCGTCAAAGTTCGTTCAGTGTTCGCGAAGCTTTTAGCTTGGTTTTATATAGGGCCTATTCGCGTATGCAATAACGACAAGAGTTAGTACAGTTTGTTCGCTGAACAACTGTGTTACAGGGGTCACAAAATTATCGGCTTAAAATATGTCTTATTTAAGACCGAAAGATGAAATATTGGTAAAACCGCACAATAGACACGGCAAAAAAAAGCGAAACATTGCGAATTTCAGTCAAAAAATCTTGGACCGTTCCAAATCTTCTATTAATCAAATAACTTACTATGGTAGCCTATATTGGCTTTCACGGCAAGTGAATTAAAACGCAACAATTTTTCTAGGTTTGTGCTGTGTCTTGTGCGGGGTTTCGCCTAGGATACAGGTCTGACGTTTATTCTTGGCCGGTGCTTGCTTGTTGCGTAGAGGTCTCCGACCAGCCAGGAAGCCTTCTTTTTGTGAGAAAGCGCAGTAAGAACTCCATGCATGCACGCACGTTCAGAAGGAACAAAGGAAAGAAGGGAGGAGGTTGAGTGGTTAGCACAGTGGATGCGCGGATTTCACGGCCACCGGCCAAAATTAAACGTCAGACCTATACCAAGCTGGCTCATCAGTGGGCTCTTGGTGTGCCAGCCACCCCGCAGGAGTAGCGAACTGCGTGCTACCCCCCTATTTATGAAGCGCACCTGTGCCTCTTTACTACGACAACTAAAAGCTCAAGCAGCCATAACCTCTTTAGGAAGGCTTCCAAAAAGACGGTATATTGGCTTTCACGGCCAGTGAATTAAAACTCAGCATTTTTTTTAAATTAACAAAATTGTTACATTTTCGAGCATTTACACACTTATAAGTGCAAATAAGACGTAGCAGATGCTAATGAAATAAAACACGAAAAACATATAGGCCTACGGCAGATAGGAGGTTTTGAAACTTCCAGACCGTATATCAGCTTTCAGTCCGAGTTTTCACCCCCCCCCCCCCCCCCTCCCCAGTGTAATTTTGGTTCAGCTTATCCCCCTCTAGAATCAAATCCTAGTTACGCCACTGCAATGTATCATAATAGGCACAATGATTGACAAATATTCTTGATCATAATAATCGCAGCAGTGCACAGACACGAATTTAGAGATGCGCGGCGCGAGAATTCACAGCAATAAACCTTAAGACAGCCGTGTGGGGTTATTCTTGTATAAAGGCGGGAAACGGTAATAAGTTATTGGTGGTGTGAATGTCATCATTAACAATATTCATCATTTGTTGCACTGAAACTTCTCAAGTGAGTTAATTAACTCATTATTAAGTCACGACACATTGCTGCAAAGTCACAACATTCAATTTACACCAGGTTTGAAACGGTCAAACATTGAGTTTTGTCTGAAATTCGTAGTGTTTTGCTTTTTATGCCGGTGAGTGTAGATTGGATCGAGTTCAGATACAGTACTGCTCGGTTCCGAGCTCTGTGAACTAGCGGGATGAAGGGCAGAGGCAGAGGCAGAGGCGAGAATTGAGAAGCCTGTCGACAGCCCGCCGTGTTACCTGACATTCTCGTCTATTCCAATACTGCTAAAATGGGTCATTTCTGAAACCAGTGTGGCGTTGGGAATGAGTGACTAAGGCACCGACTAATGTATTTGCTTCTGTTACTACGCAAGGACCGAGAAAACTCATCACTCGTCACCATCACTACTCACTGCGATGCACATTCCTCTCAGGTCCACGCAGCTTAGACCCGAGCAGTACTTGGCCCAGAAAGGCAATGCTCAGTTACTTGGCCCAGAAAGGCAATATTGCACCTTTTGGCACATCAATAGGAAAGAGATCATGTCGAGGGAGCCCTTAGTTCCTTCAACAATGAGGTACAATGTGCTTCATATACAGGTGTGTACGGCCATATTTACTCATAAAAATGTTTAAATCATTCTTTATTCCGTGTACCAATTATTAAATTTTTGGAATCGAAGACCAAAAGTTCACAAATTAAACCACATTTAACAAGACATCGGAAGAGACATTTTGATATGAACTATTATGTTCATATTTTAAGTAATATAACACATTACAATCATAGGCTAATTGACTATAATGTTTTTATTTTAATTTGTGTTATTTTCAATTCAATATTTTTCTAAAACATTGTAACATATTCTCAACACTATATTTTAATATATTGAAGTATTGTTAATGCTATATTGGAGGAATTTACATTGTAATATCATAAAGGTGCCCATTCTTTTAGATAACTCCAGAGGAAAAACGCGCATCGTCCTCACACAAATGAACTAAACAAATTATTACTAGAGCAATTGTTAACTTAGAAAATCATATTGATGGATGATATGCACATATAGGTGAAAATAATTTAAACACCTAGGACTACATACAAATAAAATATCTTCTTAGTATTTTGTGTAGAAGTGTTCAAACTTTAAAATGTGTCTCCTGTAAAATGCTTTTATGGGTCGTAGTGCAAGTTTCAATACCCAAGCTTGGCTGTCCCCCGGAGGTCCGGATTCGAACTGAGAAAAGTAGGATCGATACCCAACTCAATCACCCTACAGGTGGTTTTCACGGGTTTACTAATTCTACCCCAAGCAAAATGCCGGGATCGTTCCTATCTTAAGGCAATGGTCGCCTCCTTCCCAATCCTAGTATTACTGAAAAATTCACCCGCTATTACAGACCTATAATAATAATGATATTGGTTTTACGTCCCTTTTAACTACAGCACTCAATGTATTAAGGCGTTGTCTGTCTAATCTCCTGTTAAATAGCACAAGCCCCAAAGAGAGCGCTCCATTTAACGTGTTCTCTTCGAGTCCTGGAATATTGTGGGTGTATAAGTTCCACCCACCGCGAGGAATTGCAAGAATGGGAACACACATGCTGAGCAAAATCTGCTATGTTATTATTTCTTGAACTCCAGTGATAGGTACACATGGCGTGGTGCCTACTGTATTCATGTGATGACATATTCACGAGCGCAGGCGATGTTTAGAAGTGTAAGTGCGCAAGAAGTGGCCGCCCCATTGTAGAAATACAATAGACACGTGATCCATCAAGCCCCCGAAGGGGATCCTTAACGTGCCAGTAAATCTACTGACATGGCATCCTCACATTTGTGCACCTTCAAAGCTGACTCCGCC
This sequence comes from Meconema thalassinum, assembly GCA_946902985.2. Classification (NCBI taxonomy): domain Eukaryota; kingdom Metazoa; phylum Arthropoda; class Insecta; order Orthoptera; family Tettigoniidae; genus Meconema; species Meconema thalassinum. The sequence continues at coordinate 676,305,078 of OX336388.2, forward strand.
AAGATTCGATCCTGCAACCTTGGGATCAGCAGGCAAGAACCTGAGCCACCTCTACTACAGGTATCACAATTACTGTATATAGGATGGCAGACAAATGTCTATACAGGCTACGCTAAACGAACACGATTATTATTTTTAAGCTTATGGCGAAGTACACAAAATATATAACAATTACAAACAATATCACATAAATAATGACAGACACGAACACAAAAACATATCACGAATTGAAGAGTATGGCGGAGAATAGAGAAGATTGGCGAGTTTCTGCAAACCAGCCCCAGGGCTGTTAACTTAAGAGAGAGAGGACAAACCTGAAAAATTAGAATTTTTGAATCTAAATTCTCCAGCCACTCTGTTGCCTTTGCAGAGGCTTGCACAGGCCCCTGAAATGAAACAACATGTTTCATTCAGTAATATTGTTTTTCGTAATACATGCTATTCGTACTCCATCCAATGTAATGTTACCTGGAAGTTATCTACATGATAGTGTTTCAAAAGATTTGTGTTACCAAGAACCCCAAAAAAAAAAAAAAGGTGAGCTATAGAGAGCGTGGTCTGACTCGGCGATACCGCGCAGTTGTAATATTTTTATGGATCCGAGTAGATACATTACTATTCGGCCGGTGGCGTTGGCCTGGCTTGATGGATCACGTGTCTATTGTATTTCTACAATGGGGCGGCCACTTCTTGCGCACTTACACTTCTAAACATCGCCTGCGCTCGTGAATATGTCATCACATGAGTACAGTAGGCACCACGCCACGTGTACCTATCACTGGAGTTCAAGAAATAATATCATAGCAGATTTTGCTCAGCATGTGTGTTCCCATTCTTGCAATTCCTCGTGGTGGGTGGGACTTATACACCCACAATATACCAGGACTCGAAGAGAACACGTTAAATGGATCGCTCTCTTTGGGGCTTGTGCTATTTAACAGGAGATTAGACAGACAACGCCTTAACCCTCCAGTACTCACTCGGAGTTTTGTCACAGCAGTGCTCGCGCGGGGTAATAAGTAACCCCCATTCTTTCGTGAAATTTATCGTAACGTAAAAATAAAATTATGCTTTTTTCATGGTGTTTCTGAATAAGGACCTTATCTATAAAGAAAACAATAGAAATGTCTAATTTTATTGCCATTAATACTACATACAGAAAATTAATTATATTAGGCTACATAACTTCAAAGCATAGAAAACGCATCCATAATAACGTTTGAGTTTATGCAGTCGTAAAAGGTTGATCTATTAAAGTCAATCCCACTTCATTACCGTCTGAACTCTAAGGCTTAGTCTGTTTTACTCAATTTTGGTTTTCTGGTTGAGACATCCTCGCACACGGTACTGAAATGGTCGTGGAAGACGTACTTTTCACACAGCACACAAGAGTTTCTGTATTTTCCATCCCGATTTGTAGGACATACAGCACATCTTCCAAATGATCCTAGTGTTTTTCTCTTCAAGTGTGGAGTCTGAGAGCCCTGGGGAATTTCTTCTCGTTCCTTTGAACTCATTCGCAAGGCTTTCTCTCTGATATTGCGGGGCAAACTTGTTTGCGTCGCTCTGCTATCCGAGGCTTCAAAAATTGCATGGCGAATTCGTTCCTGGTCCTTGCTAATGTTCCCGGCTATATCACGACTCATATTGTTCGGTTACACTCGAGTAACTACACGTTCTCACAATAGAAACACACGCAAGAATTAAAATTAACGAAACACGAGTTTGCCAATGCAGCCTTGCCAGTGCTCGCGTGGGGTAAGATATTACCCCATTCAGCTTTGTCTCTTTAATGGAAACGAACTGACGTGCGAAGGTTTATGACAGACAGCTTGAGTGGCGCCCCACGGAGTCCTTGGAAGGTACACAAGAGCCCAGGGTACAGACCGTGATAGAAAGAAATCAGCAGTCGTTTTGCAAGAGTTGGGGTAATTAATTACCCCGCGCGAGTACTGGAGGGTTAATACATTGAGTGCCTTCCCTATAGAATGGCACTTTACCTGAGCCATGTGACGGGCGAAAGCACATTGAGTCAGCACCAGTTGACTAGCATCTAACGTTAAACAACCGCATGTCGGTAAGCCCCGCATGTGATCATAGCTTGATTGCATTCCCAGCTGGCGAGATAGCTTTTAGGCATTTAAGAGAATATGTTATTGATTTTTCTTCCGTATGATGAGTAAAAAGTCTATCATTTAAAGAGTGCATGTTATAGAAACATCATACTGACAGCAGTTCGTTCTCGGAAAATTCGATTATGCACTACATTGTGAAATGTTTTATACCCTTAATCTAGTACCGGTACTTTCATTTCTTTCAGACAAACGTCTTATGGGCCTTGCTCTCATCTGCGTGGCATGGAAATGTCGTAGCCAACACGATAGATCATGATGATAATTGTTATTCATAATGTTGAATTTATAATTTATAATTGCAAGATCACCGAGAGCAATGAGAGAAGCTTTCACTAGCTTTTTAAAAGCAGCAAGAATGATGAATCTACAGATAAATGAAGAGAAAACTAAGTATATGCCCGTAACCAAGAAAGAATACCCTAGTGGCTCCACATGCATAGAAATTGAATCTTATAAGTCGTGCGTAGCTTTACCTATCTTGGATCAGAAGTTAATTCCAAGAACAATGTTAGCTCTGAAATCCAGAAGCGTATACTGTCTGCTAACAAGTGTTATCATGGCCTCAGAGAGCATCTGAAGTCCAAGCTGTTGTTCAGGAAAGTAAAGTCCTAATGTATAAAGTTTTAGTAAAGCCTGTATTAACATATGGTGCTGAGACCTGGACAGTCTCAAAATCTAATGAAAGACAACTTGGTATATTTGAAAGAAAGATTTTGAGGCAAATTTTTGGGCCAGTGGAGGAAAACGGTGAATGGAGAAGAAGATATAACCATGAACGCTATGATTTATATAATTAACCAGATATTGTAAAATGTATAAAGATCAGAAGGTTGGAGTGGGCAGGACATGTGATGTGTGCTAATGAGAGAATGATAATGAGGGTATTGAATGCAATGCCAGAAGGAACCAGGAAAGTCGGAAGACCAAAGCTAAGGTGGGAAGATGGAGTGAGAGAGGATGTAAAGACAATTGGAATCAAGAATTGGAGGAGCTCAGCACTTAAGGGAGGCTGGGACTGAGTTTTTGGTGAAAAAATTAAAAATTATCGATTTTTCAATTTGTGCATATTATTGTAGGCTGGACTCCTGCGGATCATTTGGCGGTGGTATTTTTCGGGTTTGGCCATTTTTAAAGTACGAGCGTGACATTCAAATGTCCGGTTGAGTGCTGGGGAAACGCCCCCATCCACTAGCTTCAACGCAACAATGCCCATCTTCAAATTGCCCCCAGAGCTACTATCTAGTCAGTTGACGAGATATTAGTACTACGGTAACTATAGAAATGCCAATTACGTAACGTGTTTCTTCTGTGTTCAGTTTTATTGATATAACTGATGTATTATTAGTTTAGTCTTCAACCATGTTTAATTTACTAAAATGTGTATTTTTTTCATATATACATTTTCAGGTATTTAAAATGTTCCAGCTGAACTAATTTGGTTTCAAATTCCATGAGAATTTCATGGGTTGTTAACACCTATATTGTCTTGATATTAACACAAGATTTTTTTTATAATGTTGATACTTTAAAAGATAGTAGCCTTCAAAGGGGTATTTTTTAGCATAATTTGAGAAAAAACATAATCTCATAAAACATGTTTTTTCCTCACATTTAAGGACTACATATGCAGACTTTCTCTCTGTTAAAATTATTTCCATACCTTGATGTGCCTGTACACCAGTTTTCAATGTGATATTTGAAGTAACTGTTCAGCTAGAGCATTTTTTATGCTGATCAATTTTTTTAAATTTAAATTGTAAGTGTTAATTTCCCAGAAAGTTCTGTTGCTATTTTCCTGAAAATTGGTGTATGGCCTTATTTCACCATCAGGAGACCACAAACCAAATTTCATTCAATTCTATCAATAATTACTATTTTTCATAAATTCAGTCCTAGCCTCCCTTAACAGGAAAGAATGGGGAAAACTTCTTCAGAAGTTCTTCTTCAGCCCACAGAGGGCTGTCGTGCCAGTGATGATGATGATTTGGCTCAAACCAGACTAGTCCAGAGGATTCTTTGGGTTTTCTCAACTATCCACATAAAACATATTTCTTTTATGTGCAATGTAAAGCTGTTAGAGAGACTACAGTAGGTCTGAAAACAATTATTCTTATTTCATTCAGCACAAATTAAGCTATACTTTTTTGTTTGTTTTAAGTTTCTGAACATTTCAATTTTTGGACTTGTCTGGTTCTTGGGATGAACCCTTCAATTAGTTTAAGGGAAGGAATGCCGGGAATTAAGTAAGTTCCTTCCACTAGAGGAAACAGAAATAAAAACAGTTCCTTAGAACTTGAGCTAGCCGCAATTCTTAGGAATATTATCAAGCTCTGCAATATCTTGTCGTGTCAATTTATTGCTTACGTTTGTTTTAGACGATTGCCCTTGACCTTGAAGCCTGCGGGTGAGCCTGTACACAGTCACTCTCTCACCCTATCGCTTCACATTTGTCACCACCGATCTGATGCAATGGAATTCCAGACTTGAGCACGTGGCGACACCGACTTGCAGGCAGTACAGTCAACGTTGAAGTATTGTGTGACGCGGAAGTACACGTTACGTATTTACGAACAGAACGTCATTATATTTGCCAATAACTGTACTTCAGTAGGAGTGTGAGACAGCTTTGTCAATCATCGGACCGTTGGGGCAGCTGATAACAACACAGATACTGCAGTAACTCACCTCCAGCTTTCCATTATGATTTTTCACTCGCCTAAAACAAACGTCCGGCCTTTAGCAACCGCACTTACCACTTCTCTGAAAGCACTGCTGTATATTGTTTTATTTTTATGAAGGTATAAGCATTTTATTATTGTGAGTAAATAATGCTATATTTTATTAATGCAGCCAATGGCCATGCACTTTTCTTTTCAGGACGGGTCAGGGAAGGGGTATTGAAAGGAAATCGGCAGTGGACCAATTGAAAGGAACCGTCCCGGTGGTGAAAATGGGAAACCACGAAAATCATTTTCAGGACGGCCAAAGTGGGATTCGAACCCACGCTCTCCCGATGTCAGCGAGGCACGAGGTAGCGCTTTAGCGCTCTCGATTACCGTCGCCGGTTTACTATGAGTAAATAAAACTGATTTTTGTGCCTACATCACCAGAATGTCATCATCCAACGTCCGTGGAGCGAAAACAGAAATAGTAGTGAAAGGGGCATATTGAAAGGAAGCCTGCTAACAGTCTTTCTATCCGCGATACATACCTGATTTACAAAGGGGGAATCGACCCCAGGACACGACAAGTGAATTTCTAAGGCTGCACTTCGAACGCAAGTACTGTATGTGGTAAGACGAACTGGAGTTGAACTCACGAACCCTGCAACTGGAATTCCATCTAAGCTCAGTAACTCTACAGTGGTCTAAATTTAATACGTTCAGACCATGGAGGCCCATGGAGCAGTGGATGGTAGAGGCTTCCAACCTGCGTGACATCAGCTCTAGATGGGATGGAGTTGTCAGCTCCATGACCAGCCGTCTTTGCTCTCAGGATAATTTAGTACAGGGTCTTTCATATAAAGTAAGAAAGGCAACCGGCAGTTTTTTATTCGGTGCTGCGGTGGCCTTGGCCGAGCTTGTGGCGCGCCATGGCCCCCTGTTGTACTATTGAAAGCGCGCGCATAGTACATACGAGGGCTGTGTCATTCAGTAGACTACTGGTTTGGATTAAACGGCAGATGGTCCAAAACTTCACACTTGAATTCTTTGTAAAAGTCCATCGCAACGTTGGTACAGTGTGGTCGTGAATGATTTTCACCTCTTTCGAGAATTGAAGGTATGATTGGGCGGCAAAAAGGAAAAACTTCAGGAGGCTGTCCAGACGTTCCCACCTACGTGGCGGCAGAATATTTTGCCGAGGGCATTGGAAAGCTGGTGTAACGATACGACAAATGTTTCAATCGTTTTGGCGATTATGTTGAGACATAAGAATAAAACAGTCAAACATTCAGTACGGTAGTAAAATCAGTTTGGTATGTCAATCTCTTATTTTTATACAGTCCATCGGAACTTGAAAAGAAACAGCCCTCGTATGTACTATGCGTGCGCTTTCAATAGTACAGCAGGGGGCCATGGCGCGCCACAAGCTCGGCCAAGGCCACCTCAGCAGCGAATAACAAAACTGCCGCTCGCCGTTCTTACTTTATATGAAAGACCCTGTATTACTAACTGGTGGTCACCTTTCGGTATCTCCATCGCGGATCAGTCATCATACAATTCACTCAAAACTAAATTAATGGAAGGGTGATCATAAGACATTTCCAAATGCCAACATATTGGATATTATTACACTCCAGTAGAAAAGAGGTTCTGTTCTGACAGGATTTACTACACTCTGATCGGCTTATAGACGTTAGATATCTACGCAATTTCTCTTTTATGCTCATTCACTTCGTGGCGTAGAGGCTAGTATTCCTGACTGTCTCCGTGGAGGTTCGGGTTAATGTCATTGCTACCTGAATGCTGGAACGGGGCTCACCCAGCCAAATGAGGCAGAACAGAGAATGTTGTTATTGTTGTTTTAACGGGAAGAACAGCGAGGTTATCTGCCTCAGAACGGAGAGTAGGGTAGGTGTAATTCCATAATTTCTCCAGTTTTACTCAAGACAACAACCAGGAGTGTTCCTTAATTAAATGCGCGGCCATCTCCTACCCAAAACTTAGCCTCAATTACAAGTACACACTCTAGTTTAGACATCAAAATGCCACAGGTTATCCAAAAGATTTCTCACATAGACAAGTACCGGTACACGTGCCTACATGAACACAATGGCACAAATCAGAAATAAATTTATTAACAGAGCTGGGAATCGAACCCAGATTTCAGGGGTGAAAGCCAAGAATATTAGCCACTACACCACAAGGTAGTTAAAGTGGAGTCCGCCTCGTTGCGTAGGGCTAACATTCTTGACTGTCACCACGGAGACCCGGGTTCGATTCCCGGCTCTGACAAGAAATTTAATTCTGGTCTGAGAGCTAGAACGTGGTGCCCTCAGCCTCGTGAGGCAAAACTGAGAAGAGGTGGGTTCGACTTCAACCTCAACGATTCTGGAAGTTCTTTTTCATGGTTTCCCACTTCTACTCCAGGCATATCCCGGGATAGAACCTAACTTAAGGCCACGGCCGCTTCCTACCCAAATCCCTTCAATTACAAATGCATAACAGTGATACAGACAAATTCTACACACACTCAAGTACACGAGGCTACATGACCACGATGTCACAAAACCCCTAAAAGAATCAATAACAGAACGACAAAGTTAACAGTGGCATCTAAAAACTAGTTCAGCTATGTTGACTACCTGCAAAATAAATCACTGTCAATATATTCTCCCAGTAAGTTAGTTATTTTAGCTGAAGAAGATTGGGCTAAGGACGTTTTGATTCTCCCTCGTAGTACTAGTTTATCCACAATTTATCGAAATCTCTCTACTTTCCATGCTCTACTCGAGTGCTCACAGGAGCGTGGTGGCACAGCGGTCAAGCTGTTGGCCTCTCACCAAGGTGAACCGGGTTTGATTCCCGGTCAATGCATGTGAGATTTTCGAAGTGAAATGCCATGTCCTATGGTTCGGATTCCACGTAAAAAGGAGGTCCCGTGGCTCATGATCGCATATTTAACGGTCACGTAAAACTAAAAGTTTCCTCCCTTCCTTCTAGTGCTCACCATTTGTTCCACTCCCATTCCGAGACATCAGTTTTTGTCTGCAGCAATCTCCAAAGCTGTCAACACCCACGTTTTATTTAGGATCCATTAAGGAACATAGCAGCTGTGTGTTTCGAGCATGGTTGTATTTCATGGCATTTTATGACAAGTAAATACCATGTTAGCTGTTGCTTCACACCACTTCTTCCACTAGTTTAATTACTACAGGCGTCAAATATGTTTTAGGAATCAAATAACTTCTGGCATGAGAAAATGTTCTTCCCAAAATCAATATGAACTGAATGAGTCGGGCAATTAGGAGAGTAGTTACCAAATATGATTTGATATTTTTAACAATTATGCAATATATTTTACAAATTAACACAATTCTCTCCAATAGAGTTGGTCGAAAAACGTAAGTTAAGACCCTAGAATCAGCGATTTTCAATGTATTTGTATCATACAAACCCCGGTACGGGTGACAGATCAAGAAAGCTTTGGTCGCAATCATGACATCTCCAGCTCAAGGGAGCGCATTTAACTTTCCATCTCCTTCGTCTGTGACCAAAAATATGAATATATCTACATAGTATAAAACAAAATCCCCGATTCTTGGGTGTAACGGGTAAACTCGAGAACCACTGGGTGGATTTTGATGTGGTTTTCACCATTCTGTAACGGATTTCTCGAGGAAGGTTTCTGTAGAAAAACATTCATTTTTGACCAAAGGAGCCGAGCAGTAACGATTTCAGTGAATCGCGTTGAAGAAAAACTTGCCATCCGTGTGCCTTTTAAGCTTACGCTGGGTAAACCGTTAAAAATGTCTAAATACTATGAATGTGAGAATTGTTCAGTATTTGATGTTCTACAAAAAAGTCCGCGACAGCATATCTCTATTTTTAATACATCGCCCACTATAAGTGGTTTTTACGTTCTTATTTTCCCAACAATCTCCATTCAGTGGAAATTTAAGTTACTAGCTTCGGAGTGAGTTTACGAGGTAGCAAGCATGCCTATCATCCCAGCTTCGGCCAGAGTCAAACTGTCGAGTCGTGTTGAGTTAAGAATTCAGAGAAGAGTATATGTGTTTGGAGTTTCGCTGTTCACCTCGGCTTTTCTGAATTGCATCTGAGACCTGCCGACCGTGCACCTTTTAAACTTACGCTGGGTAAACCGTTAAAGGTACCGGACGACGACGGGACGGGTTTCTAGTTATGTATAAATCTATTTACAGTTATATTTTTAATAATTACAGCCAAATAGCCATGTAGAATTAGCCTACATATAACACTGTTACCTGTTTGCATAGTTCTATCTGGTAGCGTTCACAGATTTGACTGTTTAAGAAAAGACTGACTATTTGTGTAAATCCTCCAGTTTAATTGTTAGTGAATTGTTATGTACAATTATTTATTTGTTATGTATATCTAATTTGCCACCGGGGGACACACTCCCAATTGCAAATAAACGAATGAATGAATGAATCAATCAATCCACATGCTTGCCACGGTGGTTGAGTGGATATCGTGTCGGTCTACTAACCCCTAGGTTGCAGGTTCGCTCCTGGCCGTGGTACGTGATTTTTGAAAGGCGGCAAAGATACGATACGCATGTTATACGATGTTGGCATGTCAAAGAACCCATTTGATTTCCGTAGGCCGAGTTCATAATGGCAAAATTAATCTCGGGAGTTTCCGCCAACACAAAGTTCCTCATTTCTCTAATAGAAAGCGCTATAGTGTTCAAGGAGCTTAGATATCTAATATCTAACCTCCTTGACTTTCATAGTCAAGGAACAACGAAATTCGACATGTCAAATAACAAAGCTTGCACCCAGCACCCGAGGCCATACGATATTATTATTATTGGGTCATGATAGTTCTTGTTCGTGCATATTAGAGTAGACATTCTAGTCACGCCAAGGCACATTTCGTAGTTCGGAGCCGTCCATGGCTGATCCGTCATTGCTTCGGTGCTGTAGAACTCATGCTCGTTTATCCTTCATGGTCCTCAGTTGGATTCCCAAAATCCTTGTGTGTTGTAACACAAATCGGAGCTTGATGTCTTCAATTATAAACGTCTTTCTTGCTAGAAGATACTAGTCTTAACAGGGGCTGATCTAGGGGAGGGCGAGGAGGGCGACCGCCCAGGGCCCCGCGGTCCGAAGGGCCCCACGCCATGGATATTTTAAATTTAAATTAATTAATTATACTTTTCAAACTAATTTATAATTCATATTCCTTTTTTCAGTGCATCTATGATCTCCTGTGACCCTTTAGACAGTTTTGATTTCAGTGAAATAATAGAAGACTTCAGCCAGGAAAAATTTCGCAAAATAATATTTTAATATTTCATAGTTTACATAATCTTCTTCAAGAGGACTTAAAGGTATCTTTCATAATATTAAAAAAAATGTACTGCAGTGTATTCAGAATGTTGTAACTATTCTTAATTTATTATTATTACCAAACTATTTTCCATTTGATTTGATATTTTTTTAATTTCCTCTTATTGTGGGCCCCACCTTATCATATCGCCCAGGGCCCCGCTAGGCCTGGATCCGCCACCGAGTCTTAATCTAGGTGTTTTGGACAATCCCAGTGCTTCTTTGAGACACGTTGATTTTACATTTTCTGGTGCCTCTAGGTTGTTGGGTTATAGGACCTTACGTACCACGGGCATAACGTACCACTTGGCCGGCTGATTACCTGCGAAGAGTCAGCTAATGACCTTAAAATATTTAGGAGAGGACATAACGTACCACTTGAAAGAGTGGGAAGTATTTAGGGTGCATGAAACCCTAACCGCACGGCCTGGTAATAAATACGTGGGCAATAACATAACATAATCTAATATGAAATATGATAAGTTTTTGGATTCCCATCACACTTTATCCAGGCGTGTTTAAAATCAGCTGTGGTTAAGCTCTGGTCATTTTACGTTTTCTTTACTTCGTTTTTTCTTTTTACTTTAAAAATAATAATTGTTTTTGTGGGTTTTATATTCTAGCGAATAGCAAGTTCGTCATGGCATGTTTCATTCTAAGTGAATAGCAAGTTCGCCATGTGAAGTTTCATTCAAAGTTCTGCGAATATGGGAGAGCTCTCAAGCAAGATTTCAAGTTTCCATTCTCTTCATACCGATTCATTATTCTGTCAAGCCGTTCATCATACTTGAAATATTTCTTCTTTCTCTTTGAACTTTCAATGTACAATTCGTACTTCATCCATCGAAGTGCGAACATAAACCGCCCTTATTCGTTGTACACAACTCCATGTTACAATACCAAAATGTTTAAAGCCGCACAGTGTGATCGTCACTGATGTTTATGTGGTAATGAACCTGTAACTGGAAAGCCCGTCTGACATCAACTGGTACGTTATGTCCTAGCGTAAATATTTGGGGATCACGGGAAAGCCGTTCTTAGGTAGATAACGACCTAGGTAGTACGTTATGTCCTCGAAAATCAAGTGTTACGTTTTGTCCGTGGTACGTTATGTCCGGACAGGTTGTTGTCCGTGAGCAGATTCCATATAATCTCTATCCGTAGGTTAGGATAGGCATGATATTTGCTTTGAATGAGTCCATGGCCGTTCTAGACTAAGTAGTTGGATGTTTCTTATGTCCATCATTGCCAATATGGCTTGGGCTGCTCGTTCTGTTACACGTTTTGTGAAACATTTGGCTGTTGGTTGCAATTACAGTAATGTAAACGTTTTAAACACTGAAAGATGTTTAGAAAATAGAATGAAAATTGGGTGAAAAATAACCAAACCTTGATTGACTAAGTCAACATTTAGGTCTTGGCAAAAGTATGGCATGGTTGAAATTTATGAGCAGATAATAACATAACCACATTGAACAGTTTTCCCCCAGGGGCTCACATCTAGTGGGACGTGGGTTGGCGACCACGGGGCCCCAGCTGAGTCCGGCATTGCTTCCACTTACTTGTGCCGGCCTCCTCTCCGTCTTCTTTCCTGTCGACCTCACTTGGTCACCTCTTGTCCTCTTCCGACCCTGATGGTATTAGGGTATCCGAGGCCTAGGGAGTCTCTTCCTTTCCGCCTTAATTGGCCATTGTCTCATCTTTTCTGATACCCTCCTTCTGCGAGGGGTCAGCCTTCTTTTTCTTTGCACCTTATCTCCTGCCTTCTTCTCATGGCTCTCAAGGAGGCAGGGTGTATGTAGCCCCACCACTTCTGGTGCACCCTGTGGATATTGCTACACCCTCAGGGGCTCATGGCTGGTGAGTTCGGGAGTTGGCGACCCCGAAGGATTCCTGAGCTGGGTCCAGTTTCCCCCTTTTGTCCCTTACCTGCGGGGAGGACCCTCTCCTCTTTCACTTTCCTATCTGCCTTTCATGGCTCTCCTTCCTTCCAAGTCCCTCAATCCGCATTCTTCGAGGGATGAGGGATTTCTTTTCCTCCTGTCCTTTATTTGCCTTATTCTCCGTTTGTTTTCCATTTCTTCTTCTAGTATATAAGTTAGTAGTTAGTTTTAGTTATAGTTTACATTTCATTATCATCTTTACGATCACCCAAACCATTAGGGGCCGATAACCTAGATGTTAGGACCCTTAAAGCAACAATTAACATCATCATCAACATTGAACAGGACGTGATAATTTGATAGTTTTTGAGTAGTACCGAAGCCTGTTTGAAGAAATGGTATTTCTGCCGGTGAAATAGTAACCAGAAGTGAAAGTGTAGGGTGTACCAGAATTTTGAATTTGATATGGGAAAAACCCCTGAAAAAGTTGTTGGCATCAGAAATGTATAAACACGTGGGTGAATTTTAAAAATCAGTTACATTTAGCGTAATACTGTTGGGTTGGTAGTCCTGCTACACTATTAAGCGATGCGGGAGACGTGCAGAGGGGAACCAGCTGTTACAATGTTATGGCACATAGTGCAATAGGCACGTTGTTGTGCCTCACGTCTCGTCGAGCGCCAGTCCTCGTGCTCATTCCACAATGGGACGTGATGTTTTCACAGAATATGAAGCATTATCCCGTTATTTAGTATGCTATTGATAAAACTGGCGCCCCCACAAGAACAACTGGAGAAGAATGTTACACTCATGAAGTCATGCTAGTTCTTCATTATTTCTTACCATAAATATTATAACGAGTTACTTACTATTGAACTTACGATTCCAAAAATAGAATTTATATTTGTAGTGACTACAGTGAAATCTCTCTAAAAGACCACCCCTCTTAAAGACCGATTTTTCTTGGAACCGATTTAAAACCTCATATGGTCAATGTATTTGTTACCTCTATTTAAGGACCACCCCTCTCCCCGACCAAAGACTAGGCATTTTCTCAGTCTGACCTCTTTCAAAAGACCACTTCTCGTCTGCCTTACCATTGAAGATGGTGATGAGGGTGATGATGTAAACAATGGTTCTGTTGGCACAGAATAGAAAAAATGTTATGTAAAGTATAAAAAATATAAAAATCGTCTCTCCTAGAAGATTGTTCGGACCCAGAACAAATTAATGGACATTCGAACTCACTCAGATATATTCTAGAAAGTGAAATTGTTAAAAAAAAGATGTGCTAATCTTAATCAGAGATCAATTCGTGAATTTTTTAAATGACAGAGCTCAGAAAATAACTAATTGTATTTAATTTGTACTGAATGTCTTTAAAATAAACAAAAATTCAGAAATCTTGCCACTCACGCATGCGCACAATCGCCTCGCACAGTCATGGCGGTTAGAAGTCCGCCACGTTTTAATTTGATAATTATTTATAAGAATTATAAAGGAGGGTAACATTGTTTATGATGTTTCCGCGGTATATACTGGAATAGAATTATAAAAGACGGAAAATGTTGAAAAACGTAAAATGAGAGTTGAGTGTATATGTTGTTTAACTAACTTAATAATGCGCTCCTTTACCAGTGATTTGGTTGCTGAGCTGGTAGAGTCGAAGACTCTTAACTTATGCATCGCGCAATGAAAGCAGTTCGAATCCCACCACCGACATGTATTTTATTTGCGAATTTTTCTTTCTTGCTATTGCTATTGCATTGTCAAAACATATTTTACTCTTAGCATTCCCGTAAACTAAGGAATTCTGCGCGATGTACGTAGCCATATATATTTAAAACACTAAGGTAACAAAAGTATACACCAGCGTTAACAGATTAAATAATTAAGATGAAAGCCAGCTTCTTCAATTTCCTACAGAATTCTTGAATTCCTTGGAATTAAGTGAGTAGCCTCCACATATTCTTACTCTAAACATTCGAGGCATAGTTATGCTCCTTAGGCATCTGAACATTTCCCAATGGTTCCTAAATGGTGCCACATTAATTGTAAGAATTATGTATGAAAATTGCTTGGATTTGGAAATGATGTGCAGATAATATTGGGCAGAGAGTTCTAATCTCAGGGGCAGATGACCTCGTAGTTCCGCCCCTTAAAACAACAATAACTAACTAACTAGAGTTCTAAACCTTCGACTTGATTTAACACCATCCGATAAAACACTTCCATTTTCTTTTTAGTGGCATCAATTTCCAATCGCTTGCCATACTTTATCACAATCAATAATGCTGAAGGGGGAACTCTGGAACGTGTAGGTCACTATTTGCCTCATCAAGTTTTCAGTCATGGCCAGTTATATGTTGCGATGTCGATCTGTTTCTGTAATCATACAAAGAATGCATATAAGAAAGTCCTTCAGTAAATATTTTCCCAACGACCGTCATGTTTTGACAGGTTTCAACTAGTCTATAGTCTATATTTTAAACGCTTAGCCGAATTTTGTTACCGCGAGATTCAGTGAACGGCTGAACCGATTCACTTCGAAGAGCACTCTGACTAAAGCTCTTGGCCTGTAGATTTGCAGAGTGTCTTTTAAAGGAAAATATATGTTACGGTATATTTTTAAATGATTAACGAAAACTGTAATATATGTGGCAATTGCGCGTGCGCACAATGGCGTTCCTTCACGAGAGAAATGGCGGACGAAAGATCCACCGCATCGTAATGTGAACTTTGTTTAACACCATCCGATAAAACACTGTCATTTTCTTTTAAGAGGCAACATTTTCCAATTCACTTGGCATACTTTATCACAATCAATAAAGCTCAAGGGGAAACTCTGAAACGTATAGGCCTCAATTTGCCTCATCAAGTTTTCAGTCATGGCCAGCAGTATTTTGCAAAGTCGAGAGTGCAATCTTTTGACGCCCTTAAAGTTTCAATAGAGCTAAAAATAATCGTACGAAGAAAGTATATAAAGAAATTTTTTGGACACTTATCCCGCTTGCCAAATACTAGACTCCTGAAACAACTTTTTGACTTCTTTTGGAACAGTAAAACAAAAATCACATGGTGTAAAGAAATACAAATGGATTTAGACGAATTGAAAATAACTCAACATCAAATTGAACATAGAGAGGAGAAACGGCTTCTGAATAACAAATACACTCGACTAACATTCAAAATTTCACAGCGTAAGAAATATGTTATATCAGCAGAAGAACGAGCTGCAAGATCTTCCAGAATGAAGAAGCATTGGGAAAGGAAAAAATTATCAAGAATTAAGAACTGAACTTATTATTTGAAATATTGGAAGACTTTGTATATAAGGTTTGATTTTGGTGCTCCAATGTGGGTGTAAACAGTGTAAATAAATAAATAAATAAATAAATAAATAAATAAATAAATAAATAAATAAATAAATAAATAAATAAATACATAAATTCTTCAGTAAATATTTTCCCATTGAACGTCATGTATTGACGGGATTCAACTAGAAATGTTTTATTTTGATTATAACTGAAACGCAATTACTATTCATACTAAGTAATTATAACGCTAACTTCGTTATTTGGGTAACGGTAAATGTAACGTAGTGACTTTTAAGACCTAACTTACCCATTCCAGGTTCATAGAGAGTAGTTAAGTCATTGAAAGGCAGTGGATATTAATAAACAAATAAAACGAAATATATTTTTAAAATCGCCCATACCCTGCTTGGCTTGTTGAACGCCAAGCACCATGTCTTTCAGCACGAGAGCTTGTACACAGCGAAACAAACAAATAACACACAAAAAATGCGGGCAAAATAATTAAAATGGAGCGAATATTTAATTAGTGCGCTATGTAGGTACACGAAATGGCTCATTATGTCCACCAAACGACCGTGGAGTCACAACGACATGAAATAAAAATTAAAAAACAATAGGTCATAAAGCATGTTACTGGACCATTCTGCCCAGCCAGATAAACAGCACCATAACTGTTTTACGTTTCTTACAAGCCACGTTACGTTCCAACTCATTGGCTCCGTTTAGAGGGACAACGTCGGTTGGTTAGAGGGGTATTGTGTACTAGGGTACTTCAAAGTGAAATGTAGCACATGCGGAATCCATTATTGACCCATGCTTGTAAATTATTCTGGACTACCGAGATTTTATGGTGCAATTTATACTTCTTGAGATAAACCCAACAAAGTAAAGCATATTATAAATTCCATGTATTGTGAGTAATGACATCTCATATTTGGATTTGATACGTCGTATTTAATGTGGGGTATTCTCCATAAGAGTTATCAAGGGTGAATTTAGAGGGTATGATACTCTATCATTACTGTCTTATTCTTATGCCAATTTTGTAACACTCAATCAGAGCAGAATGTCCATACAATAGGTCATTTGGAAGATGTAAGCTATATGTCAGTGAGGATAGCCGATATATTTTAGAGACCAATAGTTGCCTATCCACCTTCTGGCGAAACAAGAAGGTCCGTACCACTTGGCTGACTGAAGCTGAGAAGGACAGCAAAGAACTAGGGCTAACAGACCTGCTTGACAAACAAATTGTGAGACATATTATTAAGGAAGTCCTTGGTTTTCAAGACAGACCTCTAAAGAAATGCACCTGGCTGGAGGAAACAAATACACTGGAAACAAGTAGTTCCATGAAGAACTATACAGAGTATTTCCATATATCCTACTTAGGTTAATTGCCTCTATCAACATACAAAATTTCAGTTTGATTGCTGTAATAGATTTTTAGACATTGAGAACCATCTAAATATTTCGGACGGTCCCCAAGTTGAATTTTTTATATGCAGGCCATAGAGTTATTTACTAGAATACTAGAAGATTATTGCGTAGGTGTATTATTCAAATTTCAATCACATGATTAGGACACAAGGAATAAAGACGAGATTTGAAAATTTCGGACAGTCGCAATGTTCTGATTATAAAAACAATTGAAATAAATTATATTACAATGAATTGAAATTTGTATAAACATTTACCGTTCGAAGTTTCACTGCGATAGGATGGTTAAATCGGGAGAAACGTCCATTTGAATATTTAAATTTTGCATCGCGTCATGTTGGAATTATGCTCACCAGGTTAATTAAAGTACCATAGGTGAACTTCCTTACATAGCCTTTATCAACATACAAAATTTCAGTTTGATTGCTGTCATAGATAAGTAGATATTGAGAACTGTCTAAATAATTTGGATGGCCACCATGTTGGATCTGTAGGCCATAGAGTAATGTAGTACTGCATTAGATGACGATTATTGCGTAGGTTCATTATTCAAACGTTGACTTCGATCGCATAATCAGGACACAAGAAATAAAAACTTAATTTTAAAATTGATTCAAACGAGTACGGGGCACAGAGGATGTAGGATCCTTAGTCAAGAGATTGATTCAAACGAGTATCTTGCACACAGGATATATGATCCTTAGTCAAGCGACTGATTCAAACGAGTATCTTGCACACAGGATGTATGATCCTTAGTCAAGCGATTGGTTCAAACGAGTATCTTGCACACAGGATGTATGATCCTTAGTCAAGCGATTGATTCAAACGAGTATCTTGCACACAGGATGTATGATCCTTAGTCAAGCGATTGATTCAAACGAGAATCTTGTACACAGGATATATGATCCTTAGTCAAGCGATTGATTCAAACGAGTATCTTGCACACAGGATGTATGATCCTTAGTCAAGCGATTGATTCAAAGGAGTATCCTGCACACAGGATATATGATCCTTAGTCAAGCGATTGATTCAAACGAGTATCTTGCACACAGGATGTATGATCCTTAGTCAAGCGATTGATTCAAACGAGTATCTTGCACACAGGATATATGATCCTTAGTCAAGCGACTGATTCAAACGAGTATCTTGCGCACAGGATATATGATCCTTAGTCAAGCGATTGATTCAAACGAGTATCTTGCACACAGGATGTACGATCCTTAGTCAAGAGATTGATCCAAACGAGTATCTTGCACACAGGATGTATGATCCTTAGTCAAGCGATTGATTCAACCGAGTATCGTGTACACAGGATGTATGATCCTTAGTCAAGAGATTGATTCAAACGAGTATCTTGCACACAGGATGTATGATCCTTAGTCAAGCGATTGATTCAACCGAGTATCTTGCACACAGGATGTATGATCCTTAGTCAAGAGATTGATTCAAACGAGTATCTTACCCACAAGATGTATGATCCTTAGTCAAGCGATTGATTCAAACGAGTATCTTGCACACAGGATGTATGATCCTTAGTCAAGATATTGGTTCAAATGAGTATCGTGCACACAGGATGTATGATCCTTAGTCAAGCGATTGATTCAAAGGAGTATCCTGCACACAGGATATATGATCCTTAGTCAAGCGATTGATTCAAACGAGTATCTTGCGCACAGGATATATGATCCTTAGTCAAGCGATTGATTCAAACGAGTATCTTGCACACAGGATGCACGATCCTTAGTCAAGAGATTGATCCAAACGAGTATCTTGCACACAGGATGTATGATCCTTAGTCAAGAGATTGATTCAAACGAGTATCTTGTACACAGGATGTATGATCCTTAGTCAAGAGATTGATCCAAACGAGTATCTTGCACACAGGATGTATGATCCTTAGTCAAGCGATTGATTCAACCGAGTATCGTGTACACAGGATGTATGATCCTTAGTCAAGAGATTGATTCAAACGAGTATCGTGTACACAGGATGTATGATCCTTAGTCAAGAGATTGATTCAAACGAGTATCTTGCACACAGGATGTATGATCCTTAGTCAAGCGATTGATTCAACCGAGTATCTTGCACACAGGATGTATGATCCTTAGTCAAGAGATTGATTCAAACGAGTATCTTGCACACAGGATGTATGATCCTTAGTCAAGCGATTGATTCAAACGAGTATCTTGCGCACAGGATATATGATCCTTAGTCAAGCGATTGATTCAAACGAGTATCTTGCACACAGGATGTACGATCCTTAGTCAAGAGATTGATCCAAACGAGTATCTTGCACACAGGATGTATGATCCTTAGTCAAGAGATTGATTCAAACGAGTATCTTGTACACAGGATGTATGATCCTTAGTCAAGAGATTGATCCAAACGAGTATCTTGCACACAGGATGTATGATCCTTAGTCAAGAGATTGATTCAAACGAGTATCTTGCACACAGGATGTATGATCCTTAGTCAAGCGATTGATTCAACCGAGTATCTTGCACACAGGATGTATGATCCTTAGTCAAGAGATTGATTCAAACGAGTATCTTACCCACAAGATGTATGATCCTTAGTCAAGCGATTGATTCAAACGAGTATCTTGCACACAGGATGTATGATCCTTAGTCAAGATATTGGTTCAAATGAGTATCGTGCACATAGGATGTAGGGGCCTTGGTGAAGACATTGAGCTATTGAGATGTGAGTAGTGCTAAGTATTGGCATTTGGAGCACATCCGTTGCCTATGGATGCTGTAAAAGGTGCTACCCATAGGCTCAGCGAGAAAGCAAATGGTGATCTACCCTACTCCTCACTTTGCCTAGCAGTACGCCGTACCCCTGAGGTTCAACGATGACAAAAGTTTGGTGCTTTTCAGTCGGGCACCAAACTTTTTTTTACTAAGGCAACACTGAACAAGAAGTTCCTTGACGAACTAAAGAGCCTACTTCTCTTAAAATTTAAGATTCATGCCAATGATTAATCTATATGGATCTATCTAGAATAATGACGAAATTAAGTTGGTAATATCGAAATTTCTAATTAGTTCGAAATACTGTATACCTGGCATAATGTAGCCTAATAGAGAACTACAGTTGGCAGCCCTGGTGACTGAATATATTCTTAGTTCCATCTCTTAAGGTACATAATGCAAATTTTGGTTGAAGTCCAATTATAGCATGGACGTTACATGCAGTTAAACATTGGATCTAACAGCGCGCGTAAAATCATGTTGGCAACAATGATATACATGTATTGGTCAGAAATAATCTGAAATGATCTGATCTATTGATGTGTCAATTTTGAATGAAATCCATTAGTTAGTATAGAAGTTACATGTATTTAAATTTGGACCTCTCAGCAGGCTTAGAATCATGTCGGCAGCACTGACGTAAATTAGTTACTCCAAATCAATCTAGAATGCCAGGTACTATACGTGTGCAAAGTTTTTGAGCTATTAGCTTGCATACTTTCTGATATATTGATATTAGGCTAACAAAAATAGAGACAGCATTTATTAACAGTTGGCAGCCCTGATTGATCTTAAGAATAGGCATAGTCATATATGTTATGGTACACATAGCACATACGAAATTTGGTTGAAATCCAAATGATAGTATAGAAGTTACATGTATTTAAAGTTGGACGTCTCAGCAGGCTTAGAATGATGTTGGTAGTACTGACGTATATAAGTTACTCCAAATTAATATAGAATGTCAGGTACTATACGTGTGCATAGTTTAAAACTGCCGGCTTGCATACTTTCGGATATATGGGTATTTGGATTTTTAAAAATGAGAGCATTTATTAACAGTTGGCAGCCCTGGAGGCTTTTAAGAATAAGCTCAGTCATATATGTTTATATACACATAGCACATACGATATTTGGTTGAATTCCAATTGATAGTGTAGAAGTTATATGCATTTACAAATTGGACCTAACAGCAGGCTTATAATCATTTTGGCAACACTGCCATAAATGGCCTCCTGGAAATTAAACTGCAATATTATTATCTATACGTGTGCCAATTTTGAAATAGCTCCCATTCATACCTTCCATGATATCCAACATGGTGCTCAAATTTCAATTGCGATTTTTCATCAGTTGGTAGCACTGACATCATTTTTAAATATGGCCGTGAGATATCTTTACTCCTACCAAATTTTGTTTCGATTGCTCCAGCCGTTTACGAATTGATTAGGGGGGGGGGGGGACACACACACAGCCAGCCAGACAGACAGACAGACAGACACACATTTGCCCGATCTCATAAGTCTACTTTTTCCTCATTTTTGCAAAATGTGAAAAGTAGGCTAAAAATGGCCTCAAACACCATAATGTACAACAATGACATTGATATTCCACCCCTTGTTAAGTTGAGTTAGATAAAGTATAGTTCATTTCTCAATACGCAAGTGATATTTCGTGATTTTAAAAAAATGCTGTGATAGGAGAAAAATCCACGAATTCAGAAACTTATTTAACCCTTTCAGTGTCACTGATATACGTTGTACTATTATTTGAGCGATCTCATTTTTAAAGAATGATTTTCAAGCCATGCTTATTTTTACTTTCCTATAACTTATTGTTTAGAAAGACATTTAAAACGAGAAATATCGTACAAAATTTGAATCAGTTCAGGGAAACCATGGAATTTACATCCTGGGAAGCAAGCATATTCTACACTAGTATCTGCATCGCCGCTGCTGTCATCTCCACCACTTTTATTGTTACGTGATGATAAACCCTCAATCCCTGCAACGCTGTCTTCAAAAGCACTGGAATCACAGTCTGATTCCTCCAGATATCTTGTATTCGTAGCCAGATTCTTATCATACGACCCCGCCAATACAATCATATATCAGCTGTTACTGTGAAATCTCAAGTATTTAACCAAACTTGAAAAATTTAAATGAAATGATTCACGTAATCATTTCCTGTTCCAGGTGCGTTCGTTAAGGTTGTCTATTACATTCCTGCCACCTACCGTAATCCAATGCAAACTAGAGGAGGAATTGCGTTGCGGAATATATCGTAACGACATGCAGGGCAAAGATATTAACGCGGAATATTCCGGAAACGACACGGAAAGGGTTACATCTGTATTTTCTCTCGACCTGGCTAGAGCCTAGCTATTAGCTACAATGGTAAGTAGTTTCATTAAATTTACTAAAATTGTTGGTGAGACTAGCACCGGGATTATACATAGCCTACAACCAACACCCAGTTATCGCCATTATAATTACCTCTTCGTATGATAAAGTGAGTTTGAAACTGAATTTCTCCGTTTTAAACGGGTCAAAAAAGGATTATTTTTATATTTTCATGTACTAAATAAATGATATGTAGGTTAGATATGTTTATTGACACACATTTCATATATTTTTTGGAAGTTTTTCCTGTTCCCGTTCAATTACATGCTGCATGATGCTATTAGAGTTGAATTAATTGTAAATGCGTGGCAGAACATCAACATGAACTGGTGTGAATGTGTTCGTACTGTTTGTATGCTAATTCAGGTGATTGTAAGGTTGGGGAGCAGTTATTGGACAGTCATTTAGGATATAATAGCTAGGAAACACTTCAGTATGTAACCGAGGATAGGTAACGACCTATATTTCAAGTAACGGGCAATGTTGAAGTTAGAGTTTCCCAAAGCACCTGCACTGATCGTTTGACCTCTTAGTTAGCCTTAATGTTGCGCAGGATATTTTTTCCCTTCAAGATTTCTATTAGGTCTGCTGGTGTTTGTGTTGAGTAGGACTTCAAAAAGTGACTTCAGTCGGAATTCAAACCCGAATCTCCTGCTTTCCGAGCAGGTGCCTTGAGCCACGTACGCCAATGCAGCCACGCTCCAACCATGGCATATTCGATCCTGCGACCTCGGGAACAGGAGACGAGAACGTTACTACCGAGCCACGCAGCCAATCCACTTGAGATTTTTTTAGCTATTTAGATTTTTGGAAGTCATGTTATTTTAGCCTATTTTCAATTTTGAAAAAATAGGCTTATGAGATCACCTTTTGTCCGTGTGTGTGTGTGCGTGTGTGTGTGTGTGTGTGTGTGAGGTGTGTGTGTGTGTCCCCCCTAATAACTTTTATACGGCTGGAGCGACTTCAATGAAACTCGGTAAGTTCATAGCACTATTACGGGCGACCCCGACCGTGCTCTTCAAATTTTGTTACGTCTCACCAATCCAACATGGCGGCTGTGCGAAATATTTCACCAGCATTCAATATCTCCGAAACAATTACCGATATCACCCTGGAATTTTGTACGGTGATAAAGGGAACTACTAGAAATTCACCTGTGTGACGTTTGAAAACCTGGTAACTACAAAACCAACATGGCAGCCAAGCGAAATTGAGACTTTTAAATAGACGTTTCTCGCGATTTAACCAACCAAACGCAATGAAACTTGGCACAGTGTATGTTCATACACATTGTAATGCACCAACTTCTAACTTCGTTCAATTGTTAACATAAGCTCAAGATGGCGGCTGTGCCAATTATTTCACCAGCATTCTATATCTCTGAAACTATTACCGGTATCACCATGAAATTTGGTACGGAGATAAAGAGAACTACTGGAAGTTTATCTATGAGACTTTCAAATACCGTTTAACTACAAAACGAACATGGCCGCCAAGCGAAGTTGAAAGTTTCAAATAGACTTTTCTCGCGATTTAATGATCCAAACGTAACGAAATATCGTACAGAAAATGTTTATACACATTGTAATGCACTGGCATTTAATTTAGTTCAATTGTTTACGTAACCTCAAGATGGCGGCTGTGCGAATTTCGAAAATTAAGTTTTTATTTCTTTTGTTCTAATCATGGCATCGAAATCAACATTTGCATAATGAACGTACACAATAATCATCATCTAAGAGTTCATAACTCTATGGCCTACATATATTAAAATCCAGCATGGCGACCTTCCGAAATATTTAGACGGTTCTCAATATCTACTAATCTACTACAGCAATCAAACTGAAATTTTGTAAGTGTATAGAGGCTATAAGCATAAGTTCACCTATGGGACGTTCAATATCCTAGCAAGCACAAATCCAACATGACTGCGACGCGAAATTTAAAGATTCAAATGGACGTTTCTTGCGTTTTAACCATCCGAGCGCAGTGAAACTTGATACGGTATATGCTTATACAAATTTTAATCGACTGGCATCTAATTCATTTAAATTATTTTCATAACCACAAGATGGTGGCTGAGCGAAATTTTAAAATCCCGCTTTTATTTCTTGTTTCCTAATCCTGCGATTGAAGTTTGAATAAAACACCTACACAATAATCTTCATGTAATAGTACATAAATCTAAGGCCTACAACATAGAAATCCAACATGGTGACCATCCAAAATATTTAGACGTTTCTCAATATCTACGAATCGATTACAGCAATCAAACTGACAATTTTTATGTTGATAGAGGCAATTAATATAAGTAGGATATATGAAAATAGGCTATTTAGTTCTTCACGGAACTACTTGTTTAAAATGGTTTACGTTGTACCTTTTAGGTATTATAATGTTCACATAATAAATACATCGTGTATTTTTCCTTTCTCCAGTTTTGTAGGTCTTGTTAGAATAATAGATTTATTTTACTGTCATATACCCTTCTTTTTAAATCAATTCTACTGGAAAACATTTGGTTTGCGTATCCTCGTAGTCAACCTAGTTTTTAGGTAGGACGATTTATTTGTGATCAAACCTTTCTCTCTCTCTCTCTAGGTTAATGCACTCAAAGAAAGCGTTTGAAGGGTCGTTAGAATGTCCCTGTTCCTCTCACTCCTCATTTGATTTGCGTTTTCCGTTAGTTTGTGTCTTTGTCGTGGTGGCTAGAAATTTATACTTTATTGTAAAACTACGTATTTTGCATCAGAACAACAACTGGGAGTAATTTATGCTAATTATTTGCTAGTAATGGCTTGGATCATGTTTCACGCATTTGTAAGAATAATATTAGTAAACAATAGCACGCCTGCGAACTCCACTACATGCGTACCAGGAGACGTGATGTCAGTGATTAGTGTACCGGTAATCGATGACGGACGATTGCTCTCGAATCAATTAATTATTAATTCATAAAAGGTCAATGTCGATGTTTGTATTCATAGAAGCAGCAGGTCACTTCCTCTTCTTTGTAAACTCATATCGACCAGGTTCTTTATTATGTAGACATGCACAGTACATTGAATTTAGTGCGTCATTCTAGGCACGAGTATGAATTCTGGTGCCAAGTGAGAGCCATACAGAAGAGGTAGCTAGGTGGGATGTTGAAGCCTCGTTTTGCACTCTCAAATTTCCCCTTTTATTTTTATTATTGTTATTATTACTAGGCGGCTTCGGTTGCGTAGTAGGTAGCATACTGAACTGCTGTGCCCAAGATTGAGGGTTCAAACGGGTTGAAGTCGTCGGATTTTTAAGAGCGTTAAAATCCTTCAGTATGCCTTCCTTCGGAGGGGAAGTAAAGCTGGCGGGCCCATGTCATAGATTTGTCTGTTCGGTAGTCAGCCCGAAGGGTGATTGGATCCTCAAAAAGTACCGCCGTTAGGTTCTGTGTGTAGATACCCACAGAAACCCAAGGCAGCGCTATATTGAGGCGTACTAGGCAAGAAGAGGAATGTGGTAGTTTGCCATTGCTCTCCTCACTGAGTCAGAACAGCAGCAGTAACCCTCAGTGGCGTAGCCAGGGGGGTTTACTGGGTGGTTAGAACCCCCCCCCCCCTTTTTTTTTGGAAATTTAACACACAAAAAAACAGGAAGTGATAATAATTAATAAGCTAAATAAACATTTCTTAAATCAAATAATGACACTTGCTGATGATTCCATAACTCATGCTTTATGGGAAATCGGTCTGGTTGTGATTTGTGTCTGCATTACCACTGCTTGGTGATGTATTGTTGTCACATTTCGGTCCGGCAATACACGTCTTCTTAACAATGCATAACTCCGTTCTCCCAGGTTTGCCAATCTAGCCTTTTCCCCGCTAAATATAGCGTTTTTCAAACTGAGCCTAGCCACAGATAATTTTAAATCCCGCCTAGCGGGGCAATTAGCTTTCTTTCTTTCTTTCTTAGCGAGAGGGAAATTTTATTTAAAATAATAATAATAAGGGCCTAGAATATTCTATGGGTACATTAACAGTAATTTGGAGATTGTTGTTAACTTCTTGTGTGTGAGACAGCCGATTTCTCTAATACCCCGAATTACGGTTATCTCCCCGTTACTATAACCCCTCCCATTAGTCGATCTTGGCTACCCTATAAGTAGAACCTTTCAGAGCATCCACAGGCACTGATTGTGCCCTGAATGGCATTACTAAGCACCACCCATACCTCAGTAGCTTGAATATAATTACAGCCATGAGTGAGACTAAGACATCGGTGAAAAGCCATATTTTACTCTAGCCTGTGCAAACAGACAAATGGAAATGTACTGCATTCATCAAGAGATGGCCAAGTCATAGATTTATGGCTTGTAAGAGAAAAAATACCCGGAAAGAGAAGTGTTGGCAGGAGACGAATCTCCTGGCTAAATATCCTCAGAGACTGGACTCTCAAGACATCGGAAGAGTAATTCCAAACGGCTCAGTACAGAGAAAGTACAGCAAAAATGGTTGCCGACATCCAGAACGGATAGGGACTAGAAGAAGAAGAAGAAGAAAAGAACCTACCATTACAATTGGTAGTGTGTAACCAAATTTTTAGGTTAATAGGTTAGAAACGCTCTATCAAGTTAGAATGTCCATCGCTAGGTGTCAGCGACAGTGGAAACTCTGGTAGCCAAAGTTTGAACTACTTGAAATTGAACTTGATGGGAAGGCCTCACAAGTTCAAATGAAACACCCCGCTATGACCATTGGCTGCAATTAAAATATATATTGTTAGGTTTATTATTAGCATTAATATACCGTTCTAGTATTCGTCATTCTCCTGTGACCCAACATTTAAACTGCATTTATTCTCGTGATTTCTGGAATATGTAAAATTTCGAAGCTAGTTTTTAGTGTTGCAGGTACAAACTGTCAATTAATTCTTAATTCCTTTCATTCGACAGGAAAGTCACTTTGATGGCATGCCCCGCTCCAGAAAAAGCCTTTAAGAACAATAGATTTCTCTTTTTCAAGAAAGCCTTCATTATTTCATAACTCTACCTCTTGGCATAATGTCTAGCATTCTTGGCTGTCACAGCGGAGGTTCGGGTTCGATTCCCGGCTCTGCTAAGACAATTAATTCTGGTCTGACGACTTTAACCGAATACACTCAGCCTTGTGAGGTAAAACTCAAAAGAGATGGGTTCGATTCCCATACATTCTCCACTTCTACATCAGGCACCATTACAAACACACACACTAATACAGCCATGACAATTACAAAAGTTATCAAACAGATCCCACACACACTCAAGCACACGGGGATAAATGACCAAGATGTCCGAAAGCTCCCAATAATTCAACAAGGAAAACAAGGATTTCCAAAAATAACTAATAGATGTTGTTGACATATTTAGGGGCTTTGCGACATCGTGGTCATGTACCCCGTGTACTTGTGTGTGTGTGGAATTTGTCTCATAGTCTGTGTTATTGTGATGGCTGTATTAGTGTGTGTATTTGTAACCCAAGGGATGATTGGGATGGAGGTGGCTTTGGCCTGAAACTAGGACCATCCTGGCATAGGCTGTTGAAGTGAGAAGCCACGGAAAACAAACCACTTCCAAGATGGCTGAGGTGGGAATCGAATCCTCTTCTTCTAAGTTTTGCCTTACTAGGCTGAGTTGACCCTGTTCCAGCCCTCAGACCATAATTAAAATGTTTTGGTAGAACCGGCAATCAAACCCAGGCCTACAGTCAAGAATGCTAGTCACTGCACCACGAGATGGCACGAAACTAAAAGGAAAGAGAAGAAAAGAACCTCTGCAAACAGACACTGGGGCTAGTGGAATAGTTGGGCTATTGCTGTAGTACTGTTTGTTCCTTTTGCGGCCTGTTTGCGATTGCAGAACACATGTAGAGTCCTATCAGGAAACAAACTTGTCTGACAGTATCTACTAAGTTACTTATTCTGACACCAGAATTGTCACGACATGTGACCAAATGTTTATTGATAAAATATAGTAAAAGAGATTGAAGTCGCATGTTATACATTAAGTAAGTGCAGCCAATAAGAGGTTCATATGCTGGAACCTGTTCATGGCAGAACCACATTTCCATTAATGTATTTTCCCACTTCATGTTTTCTACTTTGTAAACGAAACATAGGCCCTACTTAAAGCGGTAATTGCAGTTTCATTCGGCATTATTTTCCAGCGTATGTATGGCTTTTAGTGCCTGGAGTGTCCGATGACATGTTCGGCTCGCCAGAGTTTTGTAGCTGCTTCTAAACGGACACCCTTTGGGTGAGCTACAAGTACCGTCGCATGTGGAGTGTTGTCTGGGGAGGAAAGTGATAATGTAAGGACGAGGAATTGGAAGGTAGCAGCTGTGGTCTATAGTTAGGGACCAACCCCGGCATTTGCCTGGAAGGAAGATGGGAAACCACAGAAAACCATCTTCAAGGTTGCCGGCAGGGGGATTCAAACCTCCTCGCCTCCCGGATGTGAGCGATTGCCTGCAGCCACACCGTAACGACCACGGCTAACTCACCCGGTATTCGGCAATGATAAACAGTGAGAGACTTCCCTATAGAATGGAGACTTGCAGGTGCTGTGTGTCGGCAAGGCCACTGTAGCTATCCACCTGTCGAGCAAGGCACTATCAGTAGCTTAGCGCCCAACTAATTTAACACATTTACACTTTTTAACGTATTTCAAAATGAAAATCCACAGTCTGTGCCAGTCGTCCGACCGGATCAGGGGTGGAATGAATGAAGCCCCCATCTAGCGGCGAGGATATTAACTGTGCCGGCTGCCGAAGCCTGTCGCACTCCTCAGGGGCAATGATTAAATGAATGACAGATGAAATGAAATGATAGTGGAGAGCGTTTCTGGAATGACAGTTTTGACAGGGAAAACCGGAGTACCCGGAGAAAAACCTGTCTGCCCCCGCTTTCGCCAGCACAAATCTCACATGGAGTGACCGGGATTTGAACCACGGACACAGCGGTGAGAGGCCAGCGTGTTGCCGCCTAAGCTACGGAGGCTCTTTTAACGTATTTAATAATCATAATTACATGAATTTCTAAGTAGCTGTAGGAAATGCCGTCCTCCAATTTCTAAACATACGACGTTTTGGTACACTCGCTGTAATTCATCCTCACATATATTTTGTATCGGTGCAGTAATTTCATTCTCGAGAGCCTCCAGAGAACGTGGATTGTTTCTGTATACCTTTTGTTTGCGGTTCCTCCAGAAGTAAAAATCGCACGGCGCTGAAACTTGTGAACACATTTACTAAAAGATTTCTTCTTGAGAAGATTAGTCTCCACTAGGAATATTCGAAGTTTTGTTCTACACCTAACCATGTTCACGGGATACGAAGTAGGCTACAGTATTCACAGCAAGTCTTCGTTACCTCAAGTAAGGTATCTTGCCAGCTGCGTAATGTAATACAGTATATGCTACGACAGCATTCAGGACTTCCGACCAGTGTTGCCAATTTGGTGTTTTTAGCACCAGATCTGTTGTTTCTGAAGTTCGTCTGGTGCCGGCAATGTTCTAATAGCACCATAACAAAATACTGGTGTTAATACAATAAAACCAGTACCATATCTGGTGCTTAAAGGATTTTTCCATGAAATTGCCTCCTATGCCTAATATGTAATTCCTCAAAGACATGTAATAGTTTTAATAAAGTTAATCAATTAAGATAGGCGATGTTCAGCCTTACACGAGTCAAGGTCAACACTACTCAAGCAGGGGAAGTCCTGAAAATTCTCATTCTCGTGCATAAGTGCTAAGTAAGCCCAACATGCAGGGCTCAGTGCTAGTGCACTTGTACAAAGAATCTACAGGGCGCCCCAGAATGTTCTCCGCAGTGGGTACGTGCAGCTGTGAGTGGTTGAGTCATGAGTTTTAGTTGGCTGCACTGCACTGTGTCCTTCAAAGCGGGACTTCCCCGTGTGAGCTGTCGATGTGCATCGCGATAAGCGCGCGAGCCTGCAGCGTGTATTACAGTCAGCGAGTGTTTGCATAGATTATTATTGGAAGAGTGCAACAGTAGGCTAAACAGGCGGTAATGTTTACTACTGAAGAGAGAGTTTTTTTTTTGGGTGGAATACGTTTTTCGCGAAGGCGATCGGTTTACAGAAAATGAAAAATTAAGATTTCAGGCGCGGTTTCCTAATTCAAAGTGTCCAAACCGTGATACCATTCGGGATTTGGTAAGTAAATTTCGTGTGACTGGCTCAGTTCACGATGTACGGGGAACAGGCAGGCCTACGCTTTTAACAGACGAAAAACTTGATGAAATCTCCGATATAATGCTGCGAAGCCCAAGTAAATCAACACGAAAATTAGCTCAACAAGCAGGAATCTCCAAGTCGACAGCACATACTGTATAGCTGTAAGAGACAAGCTTCAGTTGTTCCCTTATAGTGGGCGATGCATGGAAGGTAGACATATGCTCTCGCGGACTTTTTTGTAGAACTTTTCATGCTGAACAATTCTTACACTCATAGTATTTAGATATTTTTAACGGTTTGCCCAGCGTAAGCTTACAAAGCGCTCGGACGCCAGTTTTTTTTATCGACTATTTCACTAAAATCGTTACTGCTCGGCTTCCTTAGATCATAAATAAATTATTTTCTACAGAAATCATACTCGATATATCCTTTACAGAATGGTGAAAACCGCATCAAAATCTATCCAGTGGTTCTTGAGTTTACCTGTAACATTCAAGAATCGGGGACTTTGTTTTATACTAAGTAGAGATGATGCAAGCGGCAGCCGTGCTACCAACGTAACTGCTGTAGCTAGCTCTCCCAGACGCATGTAGGCGCTGCGGAGAACATTCCCGGACTCACTGTACCTATCATCTATTTTCTTCCCAGCTCCCAGGGGATTTTCCAGTTTCAAACGAAGGCAGTTTATGTATTTTCGCTCCCTCACTCGAATGCAGATGTAGGGAGAGTGTTTAGCAAAGTTTAACTGGTGAAAACGAAGCAAAGAAATCGAACGAAAGTTCAAAAATTGCATTCCATTCTATGTGTGCGATTTGGAATAAAAACGGAGGGAAAATGCTATTACGACTACGAACTTCCGAAGGATGTGGCCAAAATTGGAAGTATGCAGAGCTACAGCAGTAATACACCTTCCTGCTCTAAAGATATAATAGCGGCAGCAGGCTCCGCAAGTGAAGAAGATGATTTTTAATGAAATAAATGTAAGTAAAATGCCGTTTATATATTTATAATTTTTCGTGTTTTTCTAGTGTTTTGAATCAAAGAGTGCAGCTGGTGCTTTTCTGGTGTTTTAAAGCGTAGGGTTTAGTTCTTTCCCATTTCAAGATTTGACAACACTGCTTCCGACCCGCTGTTGTAATAATTTCAAGCCATACATCTCGTGGTGAGTCATTGCGACCTTTCTCCGACACGGCCACTGTCAGGCCCCGTTCTATTGGGAGGCCTATGGTGTAGGCTATGTATAACAAAACTCAGCTCTTAA
Source organism: Meconema thalassinum (assembly GCA_946902985.2). Classification (NCBI taxonomy): domain Eukaryota; kingdom Metazoa; phylum Arthropoda; class Insecta; order Orthoptera; family Tettigoniidae; genus Meconema; species Meconema thalassinum. Next base: position 676,336,515 of record OX336388.2, read on the forward strand.
ACCAGAGAGAGAGTAAGAAGCTGCGGTTTGTGCCCAAAATCTTCCGAATCGTTTCAATACCACAGGAAAAATATTGCATTTTTCGAAAAGTAAACGGAAATAGATTTATTTATTTAAAAAGTGCGTTTAAACAAATATACAAGACGACAGCCCCTGGCAGAACTGTGTTCAGGCCGCATAACAGTAAAACCGGGTGGGTGGTCTATAAACGTGGGGGCGCCTACAAGTAAGCGATTGTGCATTCAAAAGGAAGAGCAGTACCAGCGGCAGTGAATAATTGCACTCTGTTATAAATATTGAGAATTTGTTTAAAACGTGCGAAAAAATAAACAAGAAGTTCACATAACAATAAAGTCGGGCGGGTGGTTTATGCACATGCGAGATTTCTCGCACAGGTCTCCTCGTTAAATTAAAGAGATATAAGTAGCTTACCTTTAAATGGAAATGAAGAATGGTATATCACACCATTATAAAGTAATAATTTGAATGACACAATATGCGATCATCGGATAATGATCCAAAAACAGTGAGGCTCTTATACTTGTTATAAGCAGGGCCCAGATTTTGATAATGTGTCATATTTCTATTGCTTCAACAAAAACATTGTTTACTTATACAGAAATCCTGATCATAGTTCCCACATTGTAGAAATGCTAATTTATTACGTCATGTTTTGGTCTTTTTCGGTTATTTTTATTTTTTATGTCATATTCTAAAAGACCACAAGAAGTCCGCATAACAATAAAGTCGGGCGGGTGGTTTATGCACATTCGAGATTTCTCGCACAGGTCTCCTCGTTAAATAAAAGAGATACAAGTAGCTTACCTTTAAATGGAAATGAAGAATGGTATGTCATTTTATGGAACTTATTAAACTTGTTTGTACATTTTCAGTATTTTCAAGGATGCTAATGCATTTTTACGTATGGTATTAGATATTATCGGATCTCATTGTCGATCTGAAGACTAAGGAACTTTGTTCAGTCCTTACTTCTTGGAAATATCCACATTCCCGGAGACACACCTACGCTTGGAACTAATCCTGGAGTAATGTTGGAAGTAAAATTAGCAGAACAGTCTACAGTAGACCCAGTAATGGCAGTCTGGTTAAGTACCTTAATGCATATATGCGTGTGCTGAGTGAATTTGTGTTATCGGCTGCGATTGTTATTTCAAATGTATTTAAAATGCCGGAGTTAACGGCATCTAGGGCTGCTCATTTCAAACAAATACAGTAATTGGCGAGAATATATTTTCCACCCATAGGGAAATTCTTTTCAGCAAAATAAATGAAGTATAAGTCCACGTTTGCACTTGATTGTGTCTTGAAATTAAATCAGCAATATAAATAAGTTATACCTACAGTGGATGAGTAAATATAATGTAAAATTTCATTCGAATTTATAAGTCATTTTTTAAAGTTTTCGGGTAATTTTTAGTTTTCTTGCAGTCATTTTATGGGTCATTTATTAAACGGTTTTAGGTCATCAACATCAGCGCCCTACTTATAAGTAGGGACCGGATTTATTTGAAAATGCACATGCGCATATGCAAATGAATATTTTGAGGGTTATTGGACTTTTTGCATATTCTGAACATAACTGCGTATTTTGCCATATATAGTTGAAATTAAGTGCTGGCCCCGTGGTGTTGGGGTAGCGCGCCTGCCTCTCAACCGGAGGCCCCGGGTTTGATTCCCGGCCCCGTCAGTGATTTTAGAAGCTGACGTGAGGGCTGGAACGGGGTGCACTCAGCCTCGTGTGGACAATTGAGTAGTTGCCTGACAGTGAGGCAGCGCCCCGATCACGAAAACCAAGGGGACCCGATGCGCTGATCACGTGTCACCCCAATATCTGCAGGCCAAATGGCTGGGCAGCGGTCGCTTGGTAGGCTTAGGCCCTTCATGGGCTGTAGTGCCAGGGGTTCTTATATTATAGTTGAAATTAAGTATAATTTAAAACATCATGATCAAAATAGGTTTCGCCTGCGTGGTGGACATCCCTTGTAAGACAATTTCTGAGCAACAGATAGGTTGGTTGGATCCTTAGTTTAGGGGCTGCGACAACGCGGTCATGTAGCCCCGTGTACTTTGGGTATGTGTAGAATCTGTCTGATAACCGGTGTTAAATGTGATGGCTGTATTGGTGTGTGTATCTGTTTTTTAATTCAAGTAAGGACTGCAACTTGGAATTTTTCAAATAGTTCCTACTTTTGCCGCCAAATGCTACCGTCAACGACTACTAGGCCTAGTTCAGAACTAGACTACTAGACGCCACCGCAGTCGACTCTTGGCAACGAACGTAGAAACCTAACAGCGTGTTTACATTCATAACCTATACAATTTAGTTTCACATAGGTGGAATTAGTGGAAGGTTCTTTAACATGCCATAAATCTATGACATGGGATCGACGGCTTTACTTCCCCTCCGAAGGAAGGCATACTGAGGGATTTTAACGCTCTTAAAAATCCGACGGCTTCGGCCGGGTTTGAACCCGCTATCCTGGGCATAGAAGCTCAGCATGCTACCAACTACGCCACCGAAGCCGCTTCAAGAGCAACAGATTATTAACTAATATTTTACGCAAGCATGCTGCCTGGCTATTTGGAGAAGGGAATGGGGTGGGACATTCCTGTCACCATCTGGACAGTAACCCTTGTAAGCAACTTTCTGAGAAACAGATAACGAGATGACAGTACTCGTACTTTACGCAATGCTGCCTGGCTATTTGAAGAAGGGAATGGGGTGGGACATTCCTGTCACCATCTGGACAGTAACCCTTGTAAGCAACTTTCTGAGAAACAGATAACGAGATGACAGTACTCGTACTTTACGCAATGCTGCCTGGCTATTTGAAGAAGGGAATGGGGTGGGACATTCCTGTCACCATCTGGACAGTAACCCTTGTAAGCAACTTTCTGAGAAACAGATAACGAGATGACAGTACTCGTACTTTACGCAATGCTGCCTGGCTATTTGAAGAAGGGAATGGGGTGGGACATTCCAGTCACCATCTCGACAGCCCGGGGTTAGTTTTGTGAGGAGTTTCTTCAGTTAATGTGTTACTTTATTCTTAGTCTGCATATCCTTAACTCAAAATGCCTAAAGAGAAGAGCAGCAGAAAGTATTTAATAAAACAGTGGGTGTCAGGTAATAGTGATTATTCAACTGATGATGTTATCGTCTATTGTCAAGTAACTGCTTGAAGGAAGTGAAATGTGAAAAGTAATTAAACATGAACAACATGTAAAAGATACAGTCAGTCTGAGAGTAGACTTTATATCATTTCAAATGACGCATGCTACAAATGCTACACATGTTAGAAAGGCTCAGGAGGGATCTTTCAACAGACTCCATTACCCATTAACTTAAGCTTCCCGTGCACTCTGCTGCATGACGTCACGCACTCGCCGTCTCCGTATCGCATAACGCCAGACCCCAGGAGTAAACTCACACTCAACAGACTCTTATTACCCTTTAACTTAGGCTTCCCGCGCAGGGGCTGCATGACGTCACGTACTCGCCGTCTCCGTTCGCATAACGCCAGACCCCAGGAGTAAACTCAGACTCGGTGCATATTCACTGAACAACATGATGACGTCATACACGCCATAACCGTGTCGCATAACGTTAGACCCAAAGCATAACGATGAAGTCAACAAGATCATTTGAAATGATAAAAACGACTGCACATATTACGGCAAAGGAGGAAAGAAAAGTGAATAAGATTGACTTATGGTTAAGTGCTTATTTTATAATTCTTAATGCATATTTTCTACATTTTAGTGCATAATTGCATGCATATTTTAATGATTTTAGTGCATGAATGTGTGGTCCCTACTTATAAGTCAACTGAGCTGTGACGTCCTGGACCACGTATGGCACCAACTTATTAATGACCTCCAACATGGACCTGCAATTAACTGCTCTTTATTATGTCATAATATTGTTACTACTGACCATAATCTATTCCTGTAGTTGGTCGTAACTTAATAACAATTCATTCCGTCACATAATGATATGTCCTCGTTGAACGCGGAGCCACTTAGTGATTGGGACGAGCTCCCAGGTCTGACGGCATTCAGAGAATTCCAACTGCTGATGCGGCAGATTATTTCTCAAATTATCTTGATGAAAAAATCACAGTCAGTTTGAAAGACTAGACGTTGTATCATTTCAAATGACGCATGCTACAAATGCTACACATGTTAGAAAGGCTCAGGAGGGCTTCTCGCTTTGCTCGAAACCCCAGGACTCTTTCAACAGACTGCATTACCCATTAACTTAGGCTTCCCGCGCGGGCACCTCTTTAAGGGTCACGGGAAGAAATGTGTTTCTTGTACTTGTATTAGAGATGTGTTTGGTTGAATAAAGCGTATTGTGTACATTTTGATAGCGGTGTTGTGGCCCATCATCCCAGGCAAGCCGGCGGAAACCTTTGCCTCCCTGTCAGAAGGATCATTTGGCCGTACATTTGAATTAGTGTAAGGATGTAGTATGAGTGTCCAGATTTAGACAATAGCCTACTCCATGAAGGGGCCATGACTATGCCATATATGTTTGTTTAATGAATAGTGTATCTGAAATAAGGGAAGCATACTGATTTACAGATTTGTGGAGCGAGTTTCTGATTTTTAAAAGGTCGCTCGACGCCAGGCCTCTTTCAACAGACTCCAATAATCATTAGCGTCTGGTTCTCGCTCCCCGCGTGAGCATGACGTCACGTTCCCGCGCAGCTGTATGACGTCACTTCCCGCGCGGCTGCATGACGTCACGTCCGTCACCGTGTCCGTGTCCGTAATGCATAACGATGGACCCCAACCATAACGACGAAGTCGACAAGATCATTTGAAATGATAAAAAGTGACTGTTTTTTGGGGGGAGGACATGATCGCGCAATGATCAAGCTGTTTGCCTTTCACCTACGTGGATCAGGTTCAAATCCCGGTCCGTGCATGTAAGATATTCAAAGTCAAATGTCACGCTCTGTACTTCGTATTCAACGAAAATAAAGAAGGACCCGTGACTCATAATCTTGAGATTAACGGTCACGTATACAGGCCGGACGTTTGTTTTAGACGAGTAAAAAATATTAATGGAAGCCTGGAGGCGAGTTACTACAGTACCTGTGTTGTTATCAGCTGCCCCATGCAGTCAGATGATTGACAAAGTTATCTCACACTACTGCTGAAGTACAGTCATTGGCAAATATAATGGCGTTCTGTTCGTAACTATGTAACGTGTACTTCCACGTCTCACAATACTTAGACGTCGACTGTACAGTCTGCACCGTGGTGTCGTCACGTGCTTAAGTCTGGAATTCCATTACATCAGACCGGTGATGACAAATGTGATTCGATAGGGCTAGAGACTGACTGTGTACTGGCTCACCCGCAAGCTTCAAGGTCAAGGACAATCGTCGAAAACAAACGTCCAGCCTGTAACTATAGCTCTGTCGGGTTCATTTTTGACATCAGAAGTTGTGAACGTATTATTGTGAGGATCACATTACTAATTACTAATATAATGTTAAAATATCACAAATCTTGTAATAAAAAGTTAATTATATGCTTACTTATTTCAAACTAACTAGTGGGATAATTCTCTTAAAAGCAAAACAAACTGCTGTATTAGTAGAAGCTTTTAAGTTGTTCAGATAGCTTTAAAGCGTTTTTCAGTGTTTCCTTTTGACAACTGATATTATAACTTTCAGTCGGTCAATAATCTGAAATAAGTTACATATGATTAAGAGAGGTTGTTGTGTACTATTGAAGAAGGAGAAATCTAAGGGATGACTTGCTTCGCTCGTCAAGAAAGCATCAACAGATCCAAAGTTACATCACAAATGGATCTACAAAACACTAGAAAACCTACAGTGACACTCACAGTCCCTGCCCTCCAAAAACAAAATAATAACAAAAATAAATAAGAAAGTGTCGAAAAATATTAATAAGTGTGGTAATTATTACTGATTAAGATATTAAGCATCCGAAAAAAGAACTATTTATTATAATTAGGGCCCGGATGTTGATGACATGTCATCTTTTTACTGAGCTGTCTGAAACAATGCTGAAGTACATAGAAACTCCGGACGGGTCACCCCGTCTTCAAATATGTCATTTTTATCTGCATCTTTTTGCATTTTTGCTATTTTTACCATTTTAAGAGCATTTTTTTTAAGTTAAGTAGATTTTTTCGTCTGATTTTAGAGAAATCGGCCTTTTAAGGTCATTATTTTTCCAATTTCGTCATGTCAGAGCTTTATTTGAGGGGTTTACGACTCTCAGAGTTAGCAGCAAACGACCTTCCTCACTTCAAGTACGCTGCGATCACATCAGTTGATGTTGAACGCAGCTTTTTGAAATATAAAAGCTTGTTGGCTGATAGCCGCAAATCATTTACAGTTTGACAACATCAGAATGACATTCGTAGTGCAGTGCAACTCAGACTAAAGTGAACATAAACCTTTTGTTAAGTGCTAGAAATCTATTTTGATTGACTTTTTAGTTTGAGCTTAAGGTGTCATTTTTGAATTATTGGTGAGTTTATTATTAGGCTATAAGATAATGTTATCCATTTTATAGTGCATTTTTCGAATTTTTAGGTGATTTATTACAGTCATTTTTGAAAATTTTAAGTGCATTTTTTAAACATCTTTACGGCATCAACATCCGGGCCCTAATTATTTTTTTTAAATTTATTTTTAGCGTATGGCTTTTAGTGCCGGGAGTGTCCGAGGACATGTTCGGCTCGCCAGTTTTGTAGGTGCTTCGAGACGGACACCCAATGGGTGAGCTACAAGTACCGTTGGGGAGGGAAGGAGGGAAGTTGGAATGGAAGGTCGAGGAGTTGGAAGGTAGCGGCTGTGGCCTATAGTTAGGGACCAACCCCGGCATTTGCCTGGAAGGAAGATGGGAAACCACAGAAGACCATCTTCAAGGTTGCTGGCGGGGGGATTCGAACCTCCTCGCCTCCCAGATGTGAGCGACTGCCATCAGTCATGCCGTAACCACCACGGCTAACTCACCCGGTGCCCTAATTATAATGTTGCTAAACTGGAAATGACGATCCCATCAAACAAAACAGTCTTCCTCCCCCAACTAATCTATGAAGGTGTAGCTACTATTGCCGTGATACACTTAAGCAATCTACTGTAGAGTTGTAAACTAATATTCGGAAACGACCTACTGTATGCGTACTCTGATGGTAAAAAGCTATAACTACAACATACGATTAATAGTATTTGTCTACCACTAATGTGTTCACTGACCAAAAAGCAACATTGACAATTGGTTTCTAATATTTCAATAGCAAAACGAAATTGTATAATTCAAAATCAAGCAATACTTGCAGGATTTTGCGATCTCCTTCGTGAGGTTTCGTCTAGTTGCACCAGGTTAGGCACTTCAGCGGGCTCTTGGTGACCATGCCCGGACCACCACTGGGGTAGTTGGCCATGCACTATGTCCCTTAAACAAAGCTCATCGTATTTCTTTTCTGCGAGAGCTGAGAATTCTTACAGATTTTCTCCTCCCTAAGAGGTTTTTGTTATAATTCAATTCACAGTATAACTTCACTATCAATCTGAAAATTGTGAAATAAATCGCACCACAAGACAACAGGTGAAAACTTACTTGTACCAGTTTCCTCTCTGTCATATTTCCTGTCGACCTCCCTTGGTCAACTCTTGTTCTCTTCCGACCCCAAACGGTATTAGGCTTTCCAAGGCCTAGAGTTCCCACCTTAATTGGCCCTTGTCTCCTTTCTCCAGATATGTCATTGGAGGGGTCAGAGCTCTTCTTTTCTCTTCTTGATATCTCCAGCCTTCTGCTCAAGGCCCTTAAGGAGACAGGGTATTTGTAGCCCACCACTTATGGTGCACCCTGTATAGTGCTACACCCTCAAGGGCTCACGGCTGGTGAGTTGGACAGTTAGCGAACCTGAGGGTTTGTTGCAATGGGTCCATGTTTTTCCCCTTTTCCATTGCCTCCGGGACGGACTCTCTTCTCTTTCCCCTTTCCTATCTGACTTTCATGGCTCTCCCTCCTTCCAAGTTCCTTAATCCTCGAGGGTTGAGGGCATTTCCTTTTCTCATGTAGTTTATTTACCTTATTTTTTCTTTTGCTTTCGATTTCTTCTTCTGGTCTGTAAGTTGGTAGTTAGATTATACTGTAGATTCCATTGCATTACCATTTTCACAATCACCCAAACCATTAAAGGCCGATAACCCACATGTTGCTTGCCACGGTGGGTGAGTGGTTATAGTGTCGGACTACCAACCCCAAGATTGCAGGTTCGCCCCTGGCCATGGTAAGTGATTTTTGAAGGCGACAAAAAACACGATACTCATGTCATACGTTGTTGGCATGTTAAAGAACCCATTTGAACTCAGTAGGCCGTGTTCAATGGCAAAATTAATCTCGGGATTTTCCGCCAACACAAAGTTCCTCCATTCTCTACTTGAAAGCGCTGTAGTGTCAAGGAGTTTAGATATCTAACCTCCTTGACTTTCATAGCGTTCAAAGGAACGACGAAATTCGACATGCAAGCTACCCTCTGGGTGTCAATTAACAAAGATTGCACCAGGCACCCAAGGCCATACGATATTATTATTATTATATTATTATTATTATTACCCACATGTTATCTCCCCTTAAAACAGCAATTATCTTCATCATCAAGTTTGATATTTGGCAGCTCTGATGGTTGTGAAACATGGACACTTGGGAAAAGAGAAGAATCAAAACTTGAAGCAGCTGAAATGTGGTTTTGGAGACGAAAGACCCGAACAAACTGGATGGAAAGAAAGACAAATGAGCTTGTTCTGAACCAAATTCAGGAGAATCGATGCCTGTTGAACACCATCAAGAAATGGAAAGCAAAATTAACGGGACACATACTCAGACATGACACTCTCCTCCAGGTAATTTTCGAAGGAAAATTTTTGGGGAAAACACCAAGGGGACGATCAAGACAATCGTATCTCAAGAACATTGTCAAGGAGATGGAATGTGACTCATATGTCAATATGAAGAGAACTGCTGAAGACCGTAAGAAATGTCTGCAACGACAAGGCTTGCCTTTAGAAGCTGATGATGAGAAACGCCACTACAAGACTTTAAAATGGTTTGTAGCTTTTTCATGTTAAATGTATAAATCTGCTAAGTGTAACAGCTTAACAACTACAGTAAATTGTATGTCATTATCAAAAGCTGTGCAACGAGTACACATGAGGATTTTCCATTTGATATTGACAACCACACAAATTCAAGAATGGTGACCCTTTCAAGTACTTCGGAGTCTGGTTCTGTAATACTATTACCTTGCGGCGTAGCCACGTGCGTTAATTCGTTCACCACGTACGTGATAAAGGGCTAAACCAAGTTCGGAAACGATAAGTTAGCTAACAGATACGTGCATTGAGTTGCCTACCTCCCGGGCAAGTTGTTGGATGGTACAATACGCCAACATCTTGGATGCAATACACATTTTGACATTTCCGACCATGAATGAGTGTATAATCTTATTATATAATACGCTAAGGTGTGTGTTTCACAAAACTCAAGATCCCAAACCAGAGAGAGAGAGAGTTTGAAGGTGTGGTTTGTACCAAAATCTTCCAAATCGTCTCAATAGTACAGGAAAAATCTTGCATTTCTTTAAAAGTCAACGGAAATATATTTATTTGTTTATAAAGTGCTTTTAAACAAATAAACAAGACGATAGCCCCTGGCAGAACTGTATCGCGTATAGTCCGTATAGCACTAGAGTCAGGCGGGTAGTTTGTACACATGGAGTGCACACAACCCATTATGCGAGAGTTCTCACAAGGGTCCGCTAGTAAGAGATTAATTACCTTGGCGCGATATCCAGTAACACTCTTAATTCTCCAGACTTTACATTAAACATGAAGAGAAATATTCTATCACTACAATAATATTCCTTCACTTAGTCAAGATCACACGCTTCAAAACATGACTTGACTACAGTGTCTTAACTGTAGGAACCACGAAACAGTTGATTTATTCTGCTTGAAAACTACTGCTTCGTTAGTTCAGGTTTCATGGATTTACACATATAAATTGAAAACGAAAGTGCTTCTTAAAAATGAAGTTTATCTCCTTTAGCTTTGTTTTTCGAGAAGGTAATAGATTCTATAAATTCCACAATACAGGCGAATGTTCTACCATTTCAAATGTTGCAAACCTCGGTATGAACCGAATTACAAATCGGTAAATACAGTTGTAACAGATGCCTACAATTCCACGGGACAGCGTCTAATCAGACATCTGTATTGTACTTTAATATTATACTAAACGTAGAAATATAATATTTAAATTCTCTTGAATTTTCTATATTTGCTACATCGCAGTCTGTGTTTGATCTGGATCTGTACACGAAGTGAGCTACATCAAGATATTTCATTAGTGCAGGCAGGAGCGGGTATGTCATCACTCTCCATAAGGCGGGCGTGACAAATGGCGACATCTTCTACCCTCTAGCTTCATATCAAGTCAGAATCTCATTAGAGCTCTTGTTTTTCATAGCCCTCTCCTTCTCCCCCTAAAGTCCCCTGACACAGATATCGATGCTGTCTGTGTGTAGAACAATCACACATACTTGCAAATAAAAACATTATTCAACTTGCATTAACAGTCTAATAATAATAATAATAATAATAATAACCATACATGCACAACCCAAATTTCTGACTACCTACGGTTGAATATTGAAAGTGGAAAGATGCAAGTGCGTCGGTGAATGGGTTGAACGCAACAATTCTGAGGGATTTGGTAGGAAGACGGCGGTGGAACTGTTGAAAGGAACTGTCCAGACATTCGGCTGGTGGTCACAATGGGAATCCATGAAATCCATTCTCAGGACAGCCGAGGTGGGATTCGAACCCACGCTCTCCCGATGCCAGTGAGGTATGAGTTAGCGCGTCGGCGCTTTCGGCCTTCGTGACTGGCTTATTTTATTTTTATTTTTTTATTTAGTCAATTTACCCTCTAGGTTGGTGGTTCCCACGGACTCAGCGAGGGAACTCACCACTACCGCCTCTACGGGCAGTGTCCTAGAGCGGGGAACATCTGGTCGGGATGGATACAACTGGGGAGGTGTGATCAGCACTTCGCCCAGGCGGCCTCACCTGCAAAGCGAACAGGGGCCTCAGGAGGGAAGGTAAGGGATGGTTAGGATGGATAGGCAAGGAAGAAGTGAGGAGGCGGCCGTGGCCTTTCAGGAGGTACCCTCCCGGCTATTTGCCAGAAGACGAAGTGGGAAACCACGGAAAACCACTTCGAGGATGGCTGAGGTGGGAATTGAACCCCCTCTACTCATTTGGACCACCCGAGGCTGAGTAGACCCCGTTCCAGTCCTCATACCACTTTTGAAATTTCGTGGCAGAGCTGGGAATCGAACCCAGGACCTCAGGGGCGGTAGCTAACCATGCTGACCGCTATGCTACGGAGGCGGCTTATTTATTTTTAAATTTAATTCGTATATTTTTATGCACCACCATAGTTAAATGAGATATGATAATGTATGAAAGGAAAACGCGTTAAAATAATCCTGAAAGATTCCCCCATTAGCTCCTCTGATGATATAAATTGGTCTTATGATACATGGTATCATATGAAAGGTTAATAGATGTACGACACCAAGAACAGTAGGATCTGTTCTTTCCTTCCTTCGGTATCAAACATTGCATAAGCAATGCAAATTTGACAATGTCCACGTCAGTCAGCAAGCTTGTTCCACTAATAACCTCTCAACGCGAACATCTGCCTGTATATTAGTTGCAGGCTTTGTGTTACAACCAGGCAGATACTATCAAGTTACTGATTACACAACAACGCCATCTCAATTATTTTGTCTCCATCACGTAAGACTCCCGCCGCGAAAATTAAAGGAATTACGTGTTGAAAATGATTTTTCATGTAGAGAACACTAATGTCTCTGCAGTATTAGTTAGTAGCTGGAATATTCCTCCAACTGCTCAGCACTATACAAATTTTCCTTGTATTTTCAAGGTCCTCTGCATAAGACTATTCAATTATTTTACGACTGGTTGCGGAGCTCAGCGGTAACGTTCTCGCCTGCTGTGACCAAGGGTATGGGATCGAATCCTGGCACAGTCAGTTGGCATTTGAGGATGCGAAAATGTGAGGGAGCCATGTCAGTAGAATTACTGGCACGTTAAAGAACCCCTTCGGGCAAAATCCCGGATCCCTGGCGTCTCTAAAAGCCTAGTTGTTACAAGGGACGTAAAACCAATAACATTACAATTTATCAATAACTAGCAGAAGTACCCGCTCTCCGAACGGTCTTTGGTACTTGTAAGCCAAAAACACTTGAATGGACGGGCACTTCAACTTCGCTTTGGAATTACAATAGCGACCGAAATGTAGTGTTTTACTTAAAATTAAACAACATGAAAACATTGTCATTTAGACTTTCACGGCCCGTGTTACTATTCATAATGTTGAATTTTGGGCTCATGCCGTGTTTATAATATTGAAATTCGACGCGTTTCGAAAGAAACCATGCCTTTCTTCGTCAGGAATAATCTGGAATACGACAATGATTGCTAAGAGAAAGCAACAAAGAACATATAGAAGGTGCCCAAAGATGGACGCCATTATAGCCCCATGTTAGGGACAACGGAAAGCAGCAGTGAATTACTTTCTCAGGGTTCTGATAATGGGTAGCCAGGATTCACTGAGATTGTAGCCGGTGTCGCGGTTGAAATTATCTGGGTGTTTACGTATTTCAACCGCCTCCCTGATGATTCTGGGACGATATTGCTTTATACGGGCAAGAACATCCACTCCTTGGAACATGACATCATGGCCAGGTGTTAATGCATGATCGGCAACAGCTGATTTATCAGGTTGAATGAGTCTGATACATCTATTATGTTCCTTAATGCGAGTGCATATTGTTCTCGAAGTCTGCCCGATGTAAACCTTGCCACAAGTACAGGGAACTCTGTAGATACCCGGTTGTTGCAATTTAGGCAAACTGTCCTTAGTTGGTCGCAGGAGTTGCCTAATCTTAACAGAAGTTCCAAATACAGTCCGTATGTTGTACCGACGTAGGATTTTAGCAATACGATCCGTCGTGTTATGTATGTAAGGTAGGTAAGCAGTTCCTCTTACATCTCTTTTCTCAACTGACGTCCTATTATTATTTGTTGGTTTCAGAACCGTAGAGATCAAAGCCTTGCTATAACCGTTGCTCTCAAAGGTGGTTCGCAAGGTATTAAGAACGCTAAGCCACCTAACACCAACTTAAAACAAGGCGAAAGCCGGGCACTTAAAGATCTAAGGGACAATTCTGATATTATCGTTCTCCCCGCTGACAAGGGTAACTAACGCGACAGTGGTGTTGGATAAGGTTTATTATGATTCCAAGATCTCGTCTTTGTTATCAGATCCTGTATATAGGATTAATAGTCGTGATCCTACTACTCGCTACTCAAATGTCACCGTCAAATTGATCAAGCAATCATCTATTCCAGCGGATGCAGCGAAGACTCTCCTTCCAGGGGATGCTATTCCTCCGAGACTCTATGGTCTTCCTAAAGTACAAAAAGAAGATGTTCCTCTTAGACCTATTGTTAGTACGATTGGTTCTCCTACATATGCCCTTTCCAAATACTTAGGTAGACTACTTCAGCCGCTTCTGGGTAACACGCCTTCGTACATTAAGGATTCCACACACTTCGTGGAAAAGTTGAAAGCTACACACATCAAAAAAAGTTTTGCATCACCTCGGTTCCCAGAACTCCGGCATATAGACGTTGACTGTGTATATTGTATCCAAGATACAGTCCCTTTGACTGTTCATAGATGTCACTAAAACTGCTCAAAGATGTAAACAACCATGCATGAGCAGGGCCTATTAGACGGAGGGGGTACGACAGCCGATCAGTTCCAGTCATTCCACCATGACGAAGGTACGCTGCTCATGTTGTCTGTAGTTCTACCATGCCTAGAAGGTCAATACCGCAGTTCGATCGCGTCCGCATTGTTACTTTGTGTCAAGAAGGGCTCTCAACAAGGGAAGTTTCCAGGCGTCTCAGAGTGAACCAAAGCGATGTTGTTCGGACATGGAGGAGGTACAGAGATACAGGAACTGTCGATGACAGGCCTCGCTCAGGCCGCCCAAGGGCTACTACTGTAGTGGATGACCGCTACTTACGGATTGCCGCTCGGAGGAACCCTGACAGCAATGCCACCATGTTGAATAATGCGTTTCGTTCAGCCACAGGACGTCGTGTTTCAACTCAAACTGTGCGCAATAGGCTGCATGATGCGCAACTTCACTCCCGACGTCCATGGCGAGGTCCAGCTTTGCAACCCCGACACCATGCAGCGCGGTACAGATGGGCCCAACAACATGCTGAATGGACCCCACGGAATTGGCATCACGTTCTCTTCACCGATGAGTGTCGCATATGCCTTCAACCAGACAATCGTCGGAGACGTGTTTGGAGGCACCCTGGTCAGGCTGAACGTCTTAGACACACTGTCCAGCGAGTGCAGCAAGGTGGTGGTTCCCTGATGTTTTGGGGTGGCATTATGTGGGGCCGACGTACGCCACTGGTGGTCATGGAAGGCTCCGAAACGGCTTTACGATACCTGAATGACATCCTCCGACCCATAGTGCAACCATATCGGCAGAATATTGGAGAGGCATTTGTCTTCATGGACGACAATTCTCGACCTCATCGTGCACATCTTGTGAATGCGTTCCTTCAAGATAACGACATCGCTCGACTACAGTGGCCAGCATGTTCGCCAGACATGAACCCTATCGAACATGCCTGGGATATGTTGAAAAGGGCTGTTTATGGACGTCTTGACCCACCAACCACTCTGAGAGATTTACGCCGAATTGTCGTTGAGGAGTGGGACAATTTGGACCAACAGTGTCTTGATGAACTTGTGGATAGTATGCCACGACGAATACAGGCATGCATCAATGCAAGAGGACGTGCTACTGGGTATTAGAGGTAGTGGTGTGTACTGCAATCTGGACCACAAATGCTGAAAGTCTAGCTGTATGATGGTACAACATGCAATGTGTGGGTCTCATGAGCAATAAAACGAGCTGAAATGTTGTTTGTGTTGATCTCTATTCCCTTTGTATTTAACGGTTCCGGAACTCTTGGAACCGAGGTGATGCAAAACTTTTTTTGATGTGTGTATAACACTTCAGCCGGGTGATATCCTAGTGAGTCTCGACGTGGTGTCTCTGTTTACGAGAGTACCTATTGATGGTGTTATGTCTCTCATTAATGGCTTTTCTTCCTGAAGACATCACAAGGCTTTTTTTTTATCACTGCATGACCTCCTCCTACTTTCTATGGAATGGGAATTTTTATGAGCAGACTGATGGTGTGGCCATGGGTAGTCCTCTCTCTCCTGTTGTGGCTAATTTCTTCATGGAGAACTTTGAAGAGAACGCTTTGTCGTCGGCTCCTTTCAAACCGAAGATCTGGTGGCGTTATGTGGACGATACGTTCGTTGTTTGGACGGAAGGTGAGGAAAATCTTAGCCATTTCCTGGATCACCTTAATCTCCAGCACCCTTCTATTTGTTTCACCATGGAAAAGGAATCTGACGGCAAAATACCGTTTCTAGATGTTCTCGTCACCAAGAAAGAGGATGGATCTTTAGGACACAGCGTTTTTCGTAAGCCAACACACACCAATAGATATCTCCACGCAAGTTCTCACCATCACCCTGCACAGAAACATGGTATCCTTACAACTCTAACTACCCGGGCTAGGAGGATTTGTGAAGTGTCTTCTTTACAAGAAGAAATTAATACCTTGCGAACCACCTTTGAGAGCAACGGTTATAGCAAGGCTTTGATCTCTACGGTTCTGAAACCAACAAATAATAATAGGACGTCAGTTGAGAAAAGAGATGTAAGAGGAACTGCTTACCTACCTTACATACATAACACGACGGATCGTATTGCTAAAATCCTACGTCGGTACAACATACGGACTGTGTTTGGAACTTCTGTTAAGATTAGGCAACTCCTGCGACCAACTAAGGACAGTTTGCCTAAATTGCAACAACCGGGTATCTACAGAGTTCCCTGTACTTGTGGCAAGGTTTACATCGGGCAGACTTCGAGAACAATATGCACTCGCATTAAGGAACATAATAGATGTATCAGACTCATTCAACCTGATAAATCAGCTGTTGCCGATCATGCATTAACACCTGGCCATGATGTCATGTTCCAAGGAGTGGATGTTCTTGCCCGTATAAAGCAATATCGTCCCAGAATCATCAGGGAGGTGGTTGAAATACGTAAACACCCAGATAATTTCAACCGCGACACCGGCTACAATCTCAGTGAATCCTGGCTACCTATTATCAGAACCCTGAGAAAGTAATTCACCGCTGCTTTCCGTTGTCCCTAACATGGGGCTATAATGGCGTCCATCTTTGGGCACCTTCTATATGTTCTTTGTTGCTTTCTCTTAGCAATCATTGTCGTATTCCAGATTATTCCTGACGAAGAAAGGCATGCATGGTTTCTTTCGAAACGCGTCGAATTTCAATATTATAAACACGGCATGAGCCCAAAATTCAACATTATGAATAACATGAAAACAATTTTACTGGATTCATTTATTCAGTATGCTAAATATACATCAAACTTGGTAGCAATTGTCATATCCGCAGTAAGTAATATTGCGAAAACTACGTATCATGTCATGCAACTGTAACAAAACAAACTTTAATCATCCCAAGTAATAATAACAAAATCAGTTTTAATCAGAGCAAATTTTCTAAGTTTATGCCGTGTCTTGTGCGAAATTTCGCCTATTAACTACATAGATGCTCATCAGCGAGCTCTTGTTGTTTATTTGAGGATTAGCGAACTGAGCGCTAACTAAATTCTTATCTGGAGCACCTCCGGTACTTGACTGCGAGAGCTAAACTATCAAACAGTATTTCACCTCCCTATTAAGGCTTCAAAAACGATTGTATATTGAATATCAGGGCCAAGGAATTA
Organism: Meconema thalassinum; assembly: GCA_946902985.2. Classification (NCBI taxonomy): domain Eukaryota; kingdom Metazoa; phylum Arthropoda; class Insecta; order Orthoptera; family Tettigoniidae; genus Meconema; species Meconema thalassinum. The sequence continues at coordinate 676,353,559 of OX336388.2, forward strand.
AAACTCAGCAACTTTTCTAGGTTTAAGCCGTGCCTTGTGCGGGGTTTCAATGGCCATAAAAATCAAAATACCAACTTTATCGAAACAAGTTTGCCAAATTCCTCAGTAAGAGTATTTAAGAAGAAAAAAAACTAATGTGACAGCCGGTAGAATACGACACATTCGTCTGTGAATATGGGTTGCTGATCATGGTAAAAACGAAAAAGAGCAGATCAATATTGGCAAACAGAAATATTCAGTTAACAAAAAACAAATTTATAAAGGAAATGAAAGCATACCGTGCAAAGTAGAAAGCATCTTAACATTATAAAATAGCATAAAGATCCGAAAACACGCTTACAATAACCAGCTTAAAGAGTATAATATTACACTCAAAATCACGCTCGTATCCGACCCCATAAACCACCTCTATACATAAAAAAAAGTTCATGTAGGGATACAACGGGGGCAGATGACCTCGTAGTTCCGCCCCTTAAAACAACAATAACTAACTAGGGATATAACGTTTGAACATTCCTTACCTCTTTGACCCACTTGCAGGATGGCTAGGATCATGAAATTTGGCATGCATGTGAGAGTTGTATCTGGCAAATAGCATGCCACATTGCACGCTTCTTGCGGTCATACAAGTATGGAAGAACGAAATGAATGTGCTGAAAGGGGCTAAAGAGAACCCCAAAATATATGCTTTCATGGCAATCTGAGGCGTAATCGTTGGAGGTACCACAAAATGTCATATAACGAAATTTGTAGAAAACGGACGGTTTTCGAGATATTGCCAGAAAACTATCCCCGGTCAGCGAAATTGCAGCGGTTGCCATAGCAACGTTGATTTGATTCTCAGAGGGAACACAGTATTTTGGGAATAACTCCGAAACCGTTTATTTTAGGACATTAAAAAGTGTGTTTCGGGGTCCCTACAGGACCTACGAGTATTGTTTCTCGTATATGGCGGCTTAAAATGAGCTAAATCTGGTCGTTGTACCTTTTGTCCAAGCTCAGTGTTAAAGGGCCGAAAAATCTCAATTACAAATTGAATTTTCAAAAACCGTTTCTTAGTGAGCCTCTACAACCTCGGGTCAACCAACATGCAAACTTTCAGCTTTCTAGGTCTAGTGGTTTGAGCCCTGCGTTGATGAGTCAATTTTGGATTATCAGTGTTAAAGGGCCGAAAAAAATCACTTACAAATTGAATTTTCAAAAACCGTTTCTTAGTGAGCCTCTACACACTCGGATCAACCAACATGCAAAATTTCAGCTTTCTAGGTCTAGTGGTTTGAGCCCTGCGTGGATGAGTCAATTTTGGATTATATATAATAGATTTTAGCGTTAGGAACCGAATGGTTATCGTAGATTCCCGCGTACTTATTGGATCACTGCTAAGAGTGCTGCCAGTAGTGCAGTAGCAGTGAGACCTGGAGTCGAATTTGCGATTTACAAATCAACCTTGTGTTACCAATTCTCGAGAAAAAGTCTTGCATTCGACAGATCAGGTTTAATGTATTAATTATTATTATTATTTACAATTATTCCCCTTCAGGAGAGCGTGTGAACTTGAGCCAATCACAGCTTCACTTCCTTTTCCTCTCTTCTTTTCTTCCCAAAACCTCTTCATTGGTTCACTGTGCTTCTTCTTCCTTTCCTCTGTCCATTTTTCCCCCTGATGTGTTCTTCCTTGAGACTTGTACACATTTCTAAATTATAAATCGCCTTCAGAGATTTTAAGTAATTCCTTGTCTTCATGTACTTCTTTTATCTAACTGCTCTTTAATTTACTTGCATTCACGATATTGAAAATCTTCTTAGTGAGTCTGTTCTCATCCATCCTATATATGTATCCATAGAACTGCAGACGCCTCTTCCTAAATTTGATTTCAAAATGAGACTTGTAGAAGCAGCGAACTAATAGGGATCAAGGAGGCTATTTGTTCTCAAACAGTTAATAATGTTATTGGTTTTACGTCCCTTTTAATTACTCTGGCTTTTAGAGACGCCGGAGTGCCGGAATTTTGTCCCGAAGGGGATCTTTAACGTGCCAGTAAATCTACTGACACGGCTCCCTCGCATTTGCGCACCCTCAAATGCCAGGTGACTGCGCCAGGATACGAACCTGCAACCTTTGGCTTAGCAAGCGAGAACGTTACCGCTGAGCCACGCAGCCAGCCGTTCTCAAACGGAGGTTGCAGACTAGACTGGACACTGAAAGGCACAAAAGTCTGAAATGAAAATGACTTAATGGATTGTTAGTATTATTATTATTATTATTATTATACATGATTTTTAGATAAAAATACAAAACCACCGCCGTCAGACTCCTTGCGAGCCATAGACACCGACGATAGGACTGGGTCTCAAGAGTCACTGAAGAGACAAAACCTTTCGTACTATACTTGCAGTACCAGGGTAGCCATTTGCATTATTTACTTCACTATTAGGCCTATATGAAGTTTCTCGCTATTCCAGATGTCGCAAATACTGCTTTCTGCATTAACTTGTATACATTTATATCTCCATAAAATAATTTCAAGCCCTGAAGTAGAATCCTTGGTACAACGCCATTGCTTGATATGACAATTGGTATGAATTTCACCTAATTTAATATTCCATTGCTTCCTGATAGGTCCACTAGTTCGTTGTATTCTATTTCGAGATTCTTCGTCGTACTTTGCCTTCAATGTATTGCTATTGAGAACTACCACAGCAATCAAGATGACTTCCTTGACCTGCTTATTGAAGACTAAAATATCTGACCTGTTATGGTAGACCGTCAGCTCGATTATCGTAATACGATCCCAGTAGAGCCGATAAGTTTCATTATCTGTGATGCACTCTGGGAGGTACTGATAGTATGGAAATTAAATTTATAGCTAGAGTCTGGAATCAAATCCAGAACCTATTGATCCGGAGTCTCAATACGTGACTGGCTACCTGGCTCAGCCACAAAACTCTCACCTGCCGATGCCAAGATAGCAGGCAAAAATCCTGGTGCAGTCAGTTGGCATTTGAGGGTGCTTAAATGTGAGGGGACCATGTCAATAGATTTACTGGCACGTTAAAGATCGCCTTGGGGGCAAAATTCCTGCTCCTCGGCGTTTCCAAAAGCCGAAATAGTTAAACGGGACGTAAATCCCGTAACATTATTATTATTATTATTATTATTATTATTATTCTTTCTTCGTTTTGCCCACTTAGGGAGCGCGTTTAAACTTGTTGACTCGGGTTGATGGTGTTTTCCCCTTCTTCTCCTCCCAAAATCTACTCATGAACTCACTATGCCCCTTCTTACGTTCCTCCGTCCATTTTTTTTCCAGTGGTCTTTTTAGCTTTTTCGGTGAAATATTGATTTGTAACTAGAGTTCCAAAAGTCTTGCGATTCATGATGATATCTTCTGTAATGCTTATTTCCGTTAAGTCATGTTTGATTTCTCCTAACCAACTGATTTTGACCTTCTTTGAATTAATTATATCAAGCATTTTTTTCATATCTGGTGTTATCAATTCTGCAGATGTGACCATAAAATGTCAATCGTCTCTTACGCACGGTATCAGTGAACTTATTGATTACTGTGTACAAGTCTGTGGTTTCCCTTTTATAGGCTATTATTCTTATTATTATTATTTTATTATTATTATTATTATTATTATTAAGTTACTATTATTATGTCACGACACAATAAACATGTTTTACTGAAGCCTGCCAAGCAATGGACTTCAGACCAGGAGGATCTTAAAAGTGTTTTCTGACTACAATCAGGAGAGTAGAATCATATTTAAAATTGAAATAGCCTAACTGCTTGTCCTTACAGTATTTCTCTCATGATGAATGTGCACAGAATTTACATCCGAAACAAATATATAATGAAATGGCGTACTTCTTTATCCCTAACACGTTGACTTGCACCACACCCAAAGACGAGGGACCATCTATTACTGTTCTCGGGCTTGTCATTTGTATGCTAGAATTGCTACACCTTGTTTCGGACAAAAGACTTGAGGTTTAGCCTTCGTTAACAGCGTTGCCAAGCTAAACATTTTGGAACCTTCCTCAATGGATCTGTGGCAGAGTGTTTGCCCTATGATCACAAAGTCATGGGTTCAATTTCTGGTTGAGAAAGTTGGATTTTGAGTGGAATAATCCCACGACACCACAAGCCGTACGATGTCAACCCGCTTTCGATTCACATTTGATTCTACAAAAGCAATACACCTCAGCTATACCGGGTGAGTTAGCCGTGGTCGTTACGGCATGACTGCTGGCAATCGCTCACATCCGGGAGGCGAGGAGGTTCGAATCCCCCCGCCGGCAACCTTGAAGATGGTCTTCTGTGGTTTCCCATCTTCCTTCCAGGCTAATGCCGGGGTTGGTCCCTAACTATAGGCCACAGCCGCTACCTTCCAACTCCTCATCCCTACATTCCCACTTCCCTCCCCAACGGTACTTGTAGCTCACCCATTGGGTGTCCGTCTCGAAGCAGCTACAAAACTGGCGAGCCGAACATGTCCTCGGACACTCCCGGCACTAAAAGCCACACGCTAATAAAAAAAATAATAATAAAAAAAACTCAGCTATAAACTATCTATATTTTTGGTTACTCTGCTACGTGGCAGCGCAAAATGCAATACATTGAGATTAGTGCAAAGAATCGCACTACCTCAAAAGATCTAAAAGAGGTAGGTGAGATCGTAAGATTATTAATTGTCATTTTGGAGCTAATGTAAGTTTTTTTTTGCTCAATGATTTGCTGAAATTTAGGCAATAGACGTTGTTGCTTCGTTGTTGTTGTTGCTGTTTCATTGCTTTGTTGAGGGACCACAGACAATTTAGCCATCAGCCCATCTAGTTACAATATTTTGTTTCCAAAATCACCATTGCTAGATGAATAGCCATACTGTACATTGAATTGATGGGTATGCGTAGGCCTATCCGTGGATGGGGTAGGTACCCCAGGACGGGAAATAATTAACTATCCTAGCATTTGCCTGGAGAATATGTGGCGGGAAAACCCGTGGGGGGGGGGGGGGGGGGGACCTTGCTCAGAACAGCCGCTATCAACGCCATGATTCGAACCTCCGATCTCCGTGATGCGCAATTCAACACGCACGTCTACGCTATGTGGTGGTTAAACTTTGCGATAGACTACTCAATCACTGTTGAGTACAAATTCATGATACTCTAAACCTGATATTAACAGTCCTTTTATCACCGTTCCATGGCTACTTTTCCAGCGACTGTGTAGCATCATAAGTTTCTGTAGTGTTGGTAACAATATAAAGTTCCCTTGCCTTTCTGACTTCTGTGCCACTGTCTTGTACAATGGGATTTGAGGGTGTTTCTTTGTAGTTTTAGTAACAAAGAGTCATTGTCTAGTAGGGGTTTCTTTGCAGTGTAGATCACAATATTGTTAAGATTCTCCGCCTCACGACCTATGAGTAGGATGGGACATCAGGGTGTTTATTTGCAGTGTTGGTAACCATGTTGTTAAGATTCTTGTCCTTGAGAGGTCTGAGTAGGTTGAGACATCAGTATTTATTTGCATGATTGGTAAGAAAGGGCCATTATCTTCTAGGGAGTAAGGGTGTTTCTTTGCAGTGTTGGTAACAAAGTTGTTAAGATTCACCACGTGGTTACGTCTGAGTAGGATGGGACGTCAGGGTGTTTATTTGCATGGTTGGTAAGAATGAGTCACTGTACTCTAGGGTGTTTCTTTGCAGTGTTGGTAACAATGTTGTTAAGATTCTCCACGTCGCGTCGCGTCGCGACGTCTGGTAGGATGGAAAGTCTAGGGTGTTTATTTGCATGATTGGTAAGAATTAGTCATTGTCTTCTAGGGTGTTTCTTTGTAGTGTTGGTAACAATGTTGTAAAGATTGTGACATCTGAGTCAGTGTCTTGCAGGGTGAAGACGTGAGGGGGTGGGGTGCCATGCCCTCCACTGGTCTCGCCAAGCTAATGCGACCCTGGATAATTGATGAGGTGTAAGTGGCCCCATAGCTCGGTAAAAGTTTCGCCTGCTCCTCATGCAAATTTCACACGGCACATGAATATCGCAGTCGTGTCGCTTCGCAAGTGCGTTCGTTGCCTTCTTAATTGGGCGCTGGGCGTGGTGGGTCGGGCTGGGCTGGGTCGGATCGGGACGGGACGGAACGGGACGGGACAGCTGCCCGGTACAGCCTGCCTCGACAGTTACACCTGATTTACTACACACAGATAGCATCAGGGTGGTTCTGTTCCATTTCACAGAATACCTTCCATCGTTAGAAGATCATTGATTTCCAGTATCAGTACCGGTAAAAGCTCTCAACATCGATACTAGCTAACGAGAATATTGAATGAAAACAAAGGAACAACGACGGTGAAGGGCGTGAAGGAGATATCCTATAACGGGGTTCAAAACTAGTGAGCCCATAATTCAAAAACAAATACAGGCAGAGCCGTAGGCAAGATTTCTTTGTGGGGAGGAGGTTCATTCATACAGTAGTTGTGTACAATATTAAAATGATATTTCGATTATTATTCCTAAAAAGCAGACATTTAATAAACATTGTCTTTGCATGAAATAGTACATTATGCAACGAGCCTATAATGGCAATAATTAAGACACGAGTATGTTTATAAAACAAGTGTAAGCGAGTTTTAAAATTTCCATACGAGTGTCTTAATTACCATTATAGGCGAGTTGCATACGACTGTTTATGTTCGACGATAATTATAACTTTATTATATGTTTTAACATAAATATGCATAAATATCTGTGGGATTCAGTTAATTCAGTTAGTGAACAAGGAGCGCTGGCTTTGCTGACTGAACAGAGCGCATGCGTGGGTCAAGGCACTCCGAAAGCAGAGACCATTCACTTACTTGCCAACACAGAACACCTATTGCTTACAACCTGCCGTCCAGCTCTATAGCATTCACTAATATTGTCACCAAAGTCGTTTGAAAGCAATGCGCTGTGTAGAAATTGGAATTGGGGATATTAAGGTACAGTGCTATTTCTTGTCTCATATTCGACAGTTTATTTACGCGAACATATGGACGGTGCACATTCCATGTCGGTAATTTATATAGACATATTGGATTTTGAGCGCATGCGCGAAGATATCCTTACCTAATTGGTCACACAACTGTTTCTTGAGCTCTGATTGGTGGGAGGAACTTTTTCATAATGAAAAATAGTGTTATAATGATCCTCATTATGATACAGTTTTCTGACATATAATGTTTACTTTTCGACATCGTCGAACATAAACTATTTTGCAATTGCAATTGCTCTACATCATTCATCTGCCTTCAGTAACTCTTTCCTCGTGTCGGAAAATAGAATTTGGAATAATTGTCCTCGTGACGTTAGAAATTATACATCCCTAACAACTTTCAAATGTACATGTGAAGATTTCCTTTTGAATTCGTAGACCAACTAGAACAATTTGTGTATGAATGTGTGAGGGAATTAACAGAGTAAAATGTTGTTAAAAATGTATGTCATTTGTATAGCTTAGTTAATATCACGCAGTCGCCAATTTTATTCTAGTATTTAAGTTTTCCTAGTATTTAAGTTAAGAATAACATATGTGAGTATTCATGTAATTTGCACTGTGTGTGGTTAAGCGTAAGAGACGGCCTAGAGCCCTAACGTCGCCACAATAAAGGCACCAATAAATGAATAAATACATAAATTTTATTAAAATATATTTTCCAACACAATAAACAAAATTGAAAAAAATCAATTCATAAAAAAACAAGAACTATACAGCCTACTTTTCATGCCAATGATTATTCTACAGTATATGAACCTATCTAGAATAATGACGACATTAAGTTGGTAATATCGAAATATCTAATTAGTTCAAAATATACCTGGTATAATGTAGCCTAATAGAGAACTACAGTTGGCAGCCCTGGTGACTGAATATATTCTTAGTTCCACCTCTTAAGGTACAGAATACAAAATTTGGTTGAAGTCCAATGGACGATACATGCAGTTAGACACTGGATCTATCTGCACGCGTAAAAGCATGTTGCCAACAATACCATGCGTGTGCTGGTCAGAAATAATCTGAATGATTATGATATCTTGTTGTGCCAATTTTGGATAAAATCCATTTGTTAGTATAGAAGTTACATGTATTTTAAAATTGGACATATCAGCAGGCATAGAATCATGTTGGCAGCACTGCCTTGTATTAATTACTCCAAATTAATCTAGAATGTCAGGTGATATACGTGTGCAAAGTATAGAGCTATTGGCTTGCATACTTTCTGATATATTGATATTTGATTTCTCTTAACAATACTTATAGTCATATCTATTATGGTACACATAGCACATACGAAATTTGGTTGAAATCCAACTGATAGTATAGAAGTTACATGTATTTAAAAATTGGTACTATCAGCAGGCTTATAATCATGTTGGTAGAACTGACGTATATAAGTTACTCCAAATTAATCTAAAATGTCAGGTACTATACGTGTGCATAGTTTAAAGCTGTTGGCTTGCATACTTTCTGATACATTGGTATTTGGATTTAAAAAATAGAGAGAGTAATTATTAACAGTTGGCATCCCTGGTGGCTCTTAAGAATACGCTCAGTCATATCTGTTTATGTACAGATATTACATACAAAATTTGGTTGAAATCCAATTGATAGTGTAGAAGTTATATGCATTTAAACATTGGACCTATCAGAAGGCTTAAAATTATTTTGGCAACACTGTCATGGTTGGCCTCCTGGAAATTAAACTGAAATAGTATTATCTACATGTGTGCCAATTTTGGAATAGCTCCCATGCATACCTTGCAAGATATCCAACAAGGAGCTCAAATTTCTAGTGCGTTTTTTCAGCAGTTGGAAGCACTGACATCATTTTCAAATATGGACATGAGCTATTCCGGTGCACATCTTTACTCATACTAAATTTGGTTTTGATTGCTGCAGCCGTTTAGGAGTTGATATTGGGGGGGGGACACACACACAGCCAGCCAGCCAGACAGACAGACACACATTTTCCCGGATCGATCTCATAAGTCTACTTTTTCTTAATTTTTGCAAAATGTGAAAAGTAGGCTAAAAATGTGGAAAACAGTAACTATAGGGTAAAGTGCCCGAAATCCATCCCCTCAACTTAAATCGTTCCCCACTTTAACATCCGTGGACAGTGCTACTATCTTCCGAGAGGAGCAGGAAACTCTTCAGAAGTATTCAGTAGACTACTGGCAGTTACACGCCTTCTGTGTTCTATTCGTTTTACGCTTTTTTTTCTTCAAATATAGTTATTGTAAGAGGTTGCAAGAGTGTCAAATCAAATTTAAATCCCTATACTGACGCCTCACGGTAATTTTTTCATCATTTAGCGATTGATAATAAATTATACATTACTACTTGAATACACCGTGTGGCTGTAGTCTATTAATCAGGATCCATCTCCACTCTTGTTATAACTGGAAACCTAAATCCACCCCCTTTGTGTTTCTCAAATTTAATTCTGGTCTGTGGGTTCAGTCGGGTTACACTCACAATCAGCCTTGTGAGGCACAATTGAGAAGTGGTGTGTTCTATTTCCACCTCAGTCATCCTGGAGGTGCTTTTCCGTGATTTTTGCGATTTTTGTCCGGATGGGTAACTTGTGGGTAAAAATGTATGAATATATTGCTTTTATCTCAATAAATTTATTATAAGAGATCCTAAGACTGTTACAATAAATTGTCCATAAAATAAATGAATAGATAATAACTGGAGAGGGAGGGGGGGGCAGAATTAGGACACCTTATTTGAAAAATCAAAATTTGCGTTCGTTTGATCATTTTTGTTTTGTAAGGAAATATTTATTTAGTAGGATAGAATCACACCAGCAATATTATTAGCTATGGTGCTGAGGTACTTAAATCCGATTTTTAATTATTTCTAACTCCAAATATTTTTTTAGAATTGAAGGATTTGCTTAGGGGGGCGGTATTTGGACACATTATCTTATATTAAAACTGATGCAGTGGTACCATCATGTCCATCCATGACTGCTTATCATATTGATATTACGAGAGGAAAAAAACAAGAAGTTCCGTGACGAACTAAAGAGCCTACTTTTCTTGAAATTTAAGATTCATGCCAATCTATATAGATCTATCTAGAATAATGACGAAATTAAATTGGTAATATCGACATTTCTAATTAGTTCGAAATAAGAATACACTCAGTCATATCTGTTTATGTACACAGAGTACAAACGAAATTTGGTTGAAATGCATTTAAAAATTGGACCTATCAGCAGGCTTAGAATCATTTTGGCAACAGTGCCATGCGTGGCCTCCTAGAAATTAAACTGAAATATTATTTTCTATATGTGTGCCAATTTTGGAATAGCTCCCATGCATACCTTCCAAGATATCCAACATGGAGCTCAAATTTCAATTGCAGTTTTTCAGCAGTTGGTAGCACTGACATAATTTTCAAATATGGGCTTGAGATTTTCAGGTATAGATCTTTATTCATACCAAATTTGGATTCGATTCTGCTGCCGTTTAGGAGTTGATAGGGGGAGGTGGGGACGACACACAGCCATACAGACAGACAGATAGAAGGAGAGACAGACTTTTGCCCGGATCGATCTCATAGGTCTACTTTTTCCTCATTTTTGCAAAATGTGAAAAGTAGGCTAATAAAGTGGTGCTCTCCATGTTCTTACTGCCATTAGGCTCCTATTGACACTCAAAATGAGCCTATCCTAATGGCTTTATCTGCATCATGGATAGGAACCCATTGCAGAAACTCTTCATGTACCGAATTATCTTTAACGAAACGTACACACAGTGCTCCAGATAATATGAACATTTAAAGCAGCCCGAAGTGACGTAGAAAAAGTTACCGATCGCACACTATAACAGCAAAACTGATCCATAACTAGCTCCATCGCTGGAGGAGGGGCCTCGCTGCGAGTAGAGTATAGGGCATTTACCAAGTGAAGAACGTGATCATATTTAAAATACATACAGCAGTAAAGAAGCCTCACTAGCGGTAGTGTTAAACAGGTGATAGTTGGGTATAATAATAATAATATCGTATGGCCTCGGGTGCCTGGTGCAAGCTTTGTTAATTGACACCCAGAAGTTCAGCATGCTACCAACTACGCCTCCGAAGCCGCTTAAACAAAAGTCTCGGGGGGGGGGTTTCAAACCTCCTACCCCCCCCCCGTCGATACGCCACTGCATATAGGTTGATTCAATGCGAAAGTCCACTTCAAATATATTCTCACCTACCGTATTAAGAATATCTATTTTCACTTTTCCTTCTTAATTATAGCCTATTTCAGATATCTGGTGCTATGATACCAACTGTTGATTGTATTTTCTCCATAAAACATCCTTACATATTGTTTACATTATGAGCTTGTAGAAGTTCGCATCGCGGATCTAGATCAGTTAAATGTCTGTCTCTCAAGACCTGTTAAGTTACAAAATGGTCATCAGTCGCCGTTGTACAGCTTGGCCGACCTGATCCCGGAGTCCTGCTAAACATCTGGTGGTCTCGAAACCATCTCACAGCTCGTAAAATGCTTATCAGGCTTGTTTGTAACACCCTTGATGCATAACGATAACTGCGTCCATCGTCAACTAGTGAAACAGCTGTTTCAGAATCTACAGGATCTAGTTAAAGACACCTTTACTGCAACCAAACTTCACGATGCTCTAGGCCAAGCTTCACAACCGTTTTGAGACTGTAAGCACCACCCTCATGATATACCAAGTACCCGAGCACCATTAAATCGAATATAATAATAATAATAATTATTATTATTATTATTATTATTATTATTATATGCAGGACTATAGAGAGAGCCCTGCGCAGATAAACAAAGCGTTATCCGCATCCGCCCTGCATCCGCACGACTGTCATCCACATCCGCCCCACATCCGCACGACTGTCATCCACATCCGCCCCACATCCGCACGACATTTTACCGCATTCCCATGTTTGTTATCCGAATCTACTGGCATTACAATAATATTTTTTAAAATTAGAGACAAAGCATAAATAACTTAAGCAACATATTTAGACATTTGAGAAAAACGACGTTCGCTTACTGTAGGCTTTGTATGTGATGTGCTATGTATAAAATGAATGTTACACAGCCAGAATTGCAACCCTTTCCTGTTCGGAGTGTTAATTATTGTTAAGGACATAATTTGAATGAGATTAGCTTAAATCATCATCTTACATTTGTCATGAAAAAAAACTTAACTTAATGATGTTCAGATTGTATTCTATAAACTATCCGCAAATTTTCTCCAAACATTATCCGCTATCCACACAGCCATGTAAACTATATCCGCATGGCAAAATATTTTGCGGATATCCGCGTAGTGCTTTAACTATAGAAAGCATAACGGAATCGATAAGAAAAAGCTGATTGATATTTTTTGGATATATTTACAGAATGGATGATTCCAGAGGATAGGATAGAAAGGTTACATGTGGAATACAAAAGATTAAAACTACAAGTAAAAAGGAGTATCAGGAAAGAAAAAGAGAAATGCTGGGGAGAGTTCACCAACAAAATTGAGCAAGATAGTAGAGGAAATCAGAAACTACTGTATAGAGTAATAAAATCGTAAAGAGCAGACCAAGAAAAAATCAAGGCATTAGAGAGAGAAGATGGTTCCATAGTACGTGATGAAAAAGGTCTTCAGAAGGTGATGTCTAAGTATTTTGAAAAGCTTTATAATGGGGATGACTTCCCAGAGGAAGAACGAGATAAGAAAATGGAAATAGATGGAGAAAAAGAAGAGAACCCAATAACATGGTTGGAACTTGAAAGGACAGTGAAAGCAATGAGCAAAGGTAAAGCAAGTGGAAAAGACGAATTCAATGCTGATATGATTAAGGCAGCAGGAAGCATTGGACTACAGTGGATATACCGAACCCTCAATGCCATATGGAAGGATGAAAGGATACCTGAAGATTGGCAACAAGGAAGCATTGTACCACTGTTCAAGAAAGGAAATAGGAAGAAATGTGAAAATTATAGAGGTATAACATTGTTATCACATGGGCTAAAAATAATGGAGAAAGTCATAGGCAAGAGACTGAGGGATATAATAGAACCTCAGTTAGAGGAAGAACAGTATGGCTTTAGACCGAATAGATCAACCATGACGAATAGAAGGAACTAGTGTGAGGACTCCGCCATTATAGCACGGTAGTTTGTGGTCCCGCCGCTACAAGCACTGCAAGCGATAATCTCCATCAACCTGTACCAGGGTTGTAGGCACTACAAGCACGCCATCAAAAAACAGCAGTTGAAAAACAAGCAAAAACTCCATAAACCCATCCCCTTGCTCCTCTCCCTCTCACCAACACTTCCCACACGCAATCCTAGCACTCTACATCAAATCCTACAGCTTTTAATCATGCCAGCAGCACAATAAACTTAATAAATCCAGGCTACAGAACAGACCAAAAAACTACACTTTATGCTAAACCAAATTCACTTCTCAGCTCGACATAACCCATAATACAAGTTAAAACCTATACAAAACATACTCTCCCTACTGTTTTACAACTATTAAATTAACTATTCGCACTCAAAACCAAAAATCCCTGAAACGGGAGCTAATTTAAAAACGCAATAGCCTAGCCCGATTACGTCTCCGGCAGTGCTACCGCATATGCATTTCAGGGTGTATGTATCCCCACCACTTCTGGTGCACCCTAGATAATGCTACACCCTCAGGGGCTCCCGGCTGGTGAGTTCGGGAGTTGGCGACCCCGAGGGATTCCTGAGCTGGGTCCGTTTTCCCCTTTTGTCCCTTCCCTTTGGGGCGGACCCTCTCCCCTCCCCTCTCCTCATAATCCTCTCCTCTTTTCCTTATCTCTTTCAGATTCCCGCATTGTTACTTGGTTCCCCGTGTATCTAAATTCCCTTTTAGGATTTTATTTTGGTAGGTATTTTTAATCTACGTTGCATTTTGTAAGTCTTTTCGATATAGATTGCATTATGTGTGTGTTTTTCAATCTCAATTGCATTTTGTAAGGATTGACAATCTAAATTGCTTTTTAGTATGTCTTTCAATATCCGGGCCGGGGCTTTTGTTAGGTTTTTGAATTTCAATTGCATTTTGTATTTTCAACCTACCCCGCTTTGTTCAAGTAGTTAAGTCTCAATTGCAATTGTGTGGGTATTTTGAATCTAAATTACATTTTGTAATTAATTTCAATCTAAATTGCATTTTGTAAGTATTGTCCATCCTAATGAGAAGTTTGAATCTACCATACATTTTGTAAGCAATTTCAATTGCATTTTGTATTTTCAACCTACCCCGCTTTGTTCAAGTAGTTAAGTCTCAATTGCAATTTTGTGGGTATTTTGAATCTCCATTACATTTTGTGCGTATTTTCAATCTCATTTGCATTTTGTAAGTATTTTGATTTCACTTGCATTTTGTAGGTATTTCGACTGTACGTTGCATTTTGTACGTATTTTGGACTTAACCTACATTTTGTGCGTATTTTTCAATCTATTCCGTTTCGAGTATTTTCGTTCAAAATTCCCTTATGTACGTATTACCGCTCTCCATTTGGTGAGTAGTTTCAATCTGAGTTCCTTTTTGTAAGTATTTTCTCTGCTACATAAGGCATAGCTGTTGGGGCTCACTGTCTTTTTTATCTAAACCATTTTCGTTTCATCCATAGCAGTGAGCTGTTTTTTATCTTCATCCTTTCATTTCACGCCATTTCATTTCATCAGGGGCCGATAACCTCGATGTTAGGCCCCTTAAAGCAACAATTATCATCATCATCATCGCATTCATAACTTCACAATAACTTCCAAATTACGACTAAGTGAGCTATCTGCCTGAGTAGTTACAGGTGTTACCGGCTTGCCTGGGACGATGGGTCACCAAACGGGTATTTAAACTCAATTATTAAGCTTTAATTAACCAAATTGAGAGGAAACAGATCAGACCAAAAAACGTACATTTTAAGCTATACCAAATTCACTTCTCAGCTCGACATAAACTTTAATTCAACTCAAAACCTACACAAAACATACTCTCCTTACTGTTTTACAACTATTAAACGAACTATTCGCACTTAAAACCTAAAAACCCTGAAACGGGAGCTAATTTAAAAACGCAATAGCCTAGGCCGATTACGTCTCCGGCAGTGCTACCGCAAATGCATTCATAACTTCACAATAACTTTTGTATAATTTGGTGCAAAATGATGGGTTTTAAAGCTATCTGGATTCAGTTTTTCAACCAATTTATTGTGATGTTTTATGTACGGTATGCTTATGATGATGATGATGATAATTGTTGTTTTAAGGGGCCTAAACGGTATGGTTAATGTCAAACGCAACTAATACCATTTTATCCATAATGTAGAATCTTGGGCTTATACCGTGTTTTATTTATTCGAACTCGACGCGTTTCGAAAGAAACCATGTCTTTCTTCATCAGGAATAAACGGAAATACGACTAAATTGTTGCTAAGAGAAAGCAACAAAGAAACAAAAAAAGGTGCCCTAAGATGAACAATGAAGTGTATATAACACGTCCTTCGAGGAGTGTATGTGGCATTCTTTTCCAGGCCGAGAAAATAATTACCGGAAAATTAAACTCAAAATCGATGTGGAGCGAAATATTTATGATTGTATCAATTCCAAAGGAACAATTTCAGTTGATCATTCAGGAGCTGGCTGCTGTCTTCAACGTGTCATGGATATTATCCCTAGACTTGTTTATTTTGGGTGCCGATTCATCTTCAGAACGAAGGAAATCCGCCGAGATTTGCAATCTCGAACAACCGCCTAGTCTTCACGCAAGCTTTCGAAAGTTCAGTACCGTAGCCGACAAAATGAATTGGTAAGTAGAGAGTTACTTTAAATAGTTTGTGTGTGCTTGTTTTAATATGCTGGGGATTAGCCGTGGTTTTTATCTGTTTCTGTATACTCCAGGTATCTGTGCGTTCCGTAACATGCAATGAAGACCGTAGTTCTTATTTCCATGAATTATATTTTCCATTGTGCCCTACCGTGCTATTTTAATTGTAACCGCTAATTACTTTATAAAAGAGTACTAGTTACAAAGTAATTCGTTTCCCTTAGCACCATCCCTAAGACCAGCTGGCCCCGCCAGCGTGGAACTTACCCACTCTAGCGCTACCTGGCGGGGCGCGCTTGAACTTCAGGAGTCTTCTCACTTTCTCCTTCTATTCGTCATGGATCAACAATAGACTTGATATTTGCAGTGCGAATGATAATGGAAAAGCATGTAGAAATGAACAAGGAAATCATCTTTATATTTTTGGATGTGGAAAAAGCCTATGATACAGTTAAAAGAAAATATGTATGGGAATGCCTACTGAAAAGGAATGTACCAAAATCACTAATTAACAAGATAAAAATGTTGTATTATGAGAGTAAGAGCAGTGTACAAGTGGGTAGTGGTGATTCGGAAACATTCTATACAAAAAAAGGCCTCAAGCAAGGAAGTGCACTGTCACCATTATTATTTGTTATATTGATGGATGAAATCATAAAACGTGTAAAACAGAGTATCAGTAGTGATGAAGTGAAGGCCTTGGTATTTGCAGATGATGTGGTGATTTGGGGAGAGGGAGAAAAGGAAGTACAGGGGAGATTGGACATTTGGAATGAAAAGCTGAAGGAGTTTGGAATGGTAATTAGTAAAAAGAAAACTGTAGTCCTGCACTGTGGAAAAGAGGAAAAGAGAAGCCAAGTGAACATAGATGGAGAATGGTTGGAGAATGTGGAACAGTTCCCATATCTGGGTAGCATTGTTAACGGAGGTAATGAAATCAACCCTGAAATTAACAACAGACTAAGTAAAAGCACAACATCTATCATCAAGTCAGAGAGCTTTTATGGGATGACAAAGTGCCCAGGAGAACGAAATTAACACTATATAAACAGTACTTCATACCAATTGTAACATACGGACTGGAAACGCTGGTAACTAACAAGAGACAAGATAGTAAGATCCAAGCAGCAGAAATGAAATTTTTAAGAACATCTGTAAAAAAGACAAGAAGAGATAGAATTCAAAATGTTAAAATCAGAGAGGAGCTAAATGTGGAACCGTTAGTACAGAAGATACGGAAAGCAAGACTGAGATGGTTCGGACATGTGAAGAGAATGGGAAAGGAACGAGCGGCAAGAAGGGAGTTGGAAAGAGAAGTTAAGGGTAAGCGATCAGTTGGAAGACCAAGAAGAAGATGGATGGATCAGATTCGGAAGGACATCGGAGAAGCTGGATTGGATGTGGAGGAAGTAATGGAGCAGGAAAAGTGGAAGGACAGAAACGAGTGGAAGAGGCTTGTTAACCACACCCGGGCGACTGGAGTGGGACATTGATGATGATGATGATGATGATGATGATTCCAGATTAGCAAAATGAATATTCAAGTACCTTTGGGAGAAAAGGTCAACGACCAGCTGGATTCAAGAGGTGAAGAAAGATTTAGAAAGAAATAATATAAGAGAAGAAGACACTGTGGACAGAGAGATTTTTCGAAAGAAGGCGTTATGTATGGAAGGATTCCATGGAAGAGTGGAAAGGAAACCTGGGGCGAAGTGATCTGAGGACAGAAAGAACCAGCATAGTCTAAGAATGAAGAAATATTGGGAAGAACGGAATGCTGCTACGGAACAGATTATATCTCATTTAGCATCTACAGACCGCAGTAAGTTGAACTGCCACAAAGCCGAGCCATTGTACTTTCGTTGACATCTGCAAGCCACGGCATAGCGTATGGTTTATTTCAAATGTGTTATTGTCGTCCACATACTGTTTTTCAGAAAATTTGGGACCACTTGAAGAATGCACAATTTCTGTGATCAACAAGAAAGGGTCGAATTTTAGAGTGTGTTCACACTATTTTTTTTTCTCCCAAATTGCAACTATTTATTTCTTTCTTTCTTCCTTTCCTTCCTTCTTTCTTTTTTATTTTTATTTATGTATTTTATTTCCTTATGTTTTCTTTGGATAAACATCTTTCCCCTTTCATTATGGTGCACCAGAATAGGGTTTTTGAAGGGAATATTTTATGAGTGTTAAGCTATCCGACCACCTGTTTGCTATGACTTTTTATCTACACAGGCTGATGAAGGGGCCAAAACAATTAGGCCCCGAAACATGTACCAATGACCACTAAGTGATCATTTATATTTAGTAAAATAAAGGTATTGATTAGGCGGAATTTTGCAAAATATTAATACTAAGAACGGAAGAGAAAACAACAAAGAGTGAAGAATAATTCTTCATTATTGAAATTGGTGCATGGTCCATAGCAGGCCCTATCGGAACGAATAATAATAACAATAGAAAAAGCATGTGCCTCTCTTTCCTTTGCCTATCTCTCTCTCTCTCCCTCAGAAGTGCTGAAATAGCTAGGGATTCATCGCTCACCAGGCATGCTGCAACTTACTGCATTTCTCACGCAGATGAGATACAGACAAGTCGAATCAGCATCATTCGTGTTACTCATAAAACAGGGCAGTCCAATTCTTTTTCTGTAGATTCAAAATAGGCTACTGCTGTATTTCACAAAATGATAACATAGTTGACTGTCAATACTACTCCGGTTTGTGTAATTGAGTTTGAATTGAATAATGGATCTCAGGGGAATTCGTGCTCGCGAGCACTTGTTAGCACGTATGACGAGAGCACCATATTTTATTTATAGAGCACCAGGGTGAGAATGGCTGTTCTAGGAAGTACTGAATAACAAGCTATTAGAGGAGAGCCCAACAATGCCACGACAAACCGCCACCTCACATCCCAATAATAGCGGAACCACGAGGCTGTAAAGTTAATGCAGATACCACCAAATCATTCCAAATCAAGTCCTAGGCGACTGAATCCTTTTATAAACCATGCAATTTCATATTCTTGTTCCCTAATGTATAAGGTGCGTTCAAAAAGTAACGAGCCGGAGGCTGGAATGCGCAAACCGGTGACTACATCGGCTAATCGTGGCGTGTGTAACGAGGTGTGGTTCCGACCAGAGCGTGGTAGGTCACAGCCCTTCACTAGAGGGCACGCGTGCACGTCACATGGTGATACAAAGAGAGCAGCAGCATGCATCAATCATCCAACGCTGCCAGTCGCATTGCAAACAGTGGCATGGAGGCGTCAACCGAAGAGCAAAGAGGTGTTGTTCGGTTTCTGACAGCGGAAGGAGTAGGGGGAAAGGACAGGTGTCGTTAGCCGATGATGCCCGGTCTGGGGCACCCCCTGCATTACCGATGACATCGTCCAGCTGGTTGATGCACTCATTACCCAGGACCGCCAAGTGACAGTGAACGCCATAGCCATCGTGGTCGTTCCACGACAATGCACGACCTCATACGGCCAACACAGTCGCGGCACTCATGCAGAAATTCAAATGGGAGGTTCTCGGCCACCCTCCATACAGTCCAGACCTCTCTCCCTGTGATTAAGCCATGTTTGGTCCCCTGAAAAGGGCTCTGCTGGGCCAACGATTCACCTCGGACGGTGATGTCCAGCTGTACGTGCGGAACTGGTTCACTTCGCAGCCCAGGGAATTTTATGAGACAGCCATTCACCGCCTCGTGTCACAGTGGGACAAGTGCCTCAACAGCAAGGGCCAATACTTCTAACATACAGGTACTGGTTTCTGTAATTATGTCTCCGGCTCGTTACTTTTTGAACGCACCTTATACAAACCTCGATCTATTGCTCCGAGACTTAAAAGAAAACCATTATAATGAAAGGTAATTATAAAACACCTTTCGACAACTTACATTTTTAAGGGGGCGTTAATCAAAAAATAGCCAATTTTTTTATTGGCTCATTTATAGGCCACTATATTGCTTTATCAAAATCAACTTATTTCATGATGATATCTCAATTAGTTTAATTGCTATGGCTCTTAGTTCATGCTGTAAGGTAGTTCCAACTCTCAGCTTTTGCGGGATTTTGACATAATTATCTGGATTCAAATTGACCGCTTCTCTATGCTTGACAGTAGTTGGTATTTTGGCCAGTAGATAGAACCAGTATACGCTTGGAGACGAGGCTTTATGTTCTTTGCTACTTATGAGTCCTCATATGACATGTGCTTTTCATGTGACCGCTTTTGCTGTATAGTCTTATTGATATTGCTAGTGGAAGTGTACAGTAGTAATTGGGAATATGGGTGGACAATCATTAAAATGGACTAGGAATAAAGAAAAGAAGAAGGAAAATGGCATACCAAGACAAGGAGAAAGAGGCAGGAGCAGGAGACTACATGTCTGGGATGTTTTAGAAGAAAGCAAGTCGTGCAGGTATACACTTCACTTCGAACTTATTTTCCCACTAATATTGTTTTCTTCGTTCAAAAGGTGCATTATCTCTGGAAGTAACAGCACCATTGACATCAAATTTACAACTTGAGTTCTACTATGTATGTACAGTGCTTTCAACCTTCAAAAGTATAGAATAAAGTCTAAACATTGGAAATAAAAATAATATTCTTTTTTTTAAATTCATTCCTTTCCTAAAATTGCATATGCCGAAAATGTTATTATTTTGTAGGTTAGGATTACAATTCAGACACTACGGAAGCTGGAAACTGAATTTTGGCTTAATAGCATGAATGGTTTTAAAAAGAATGTACCGATACATAATGTATTACACTCGGAACGATACTAATTATTCACATAAGAATTTTTGAATCCAGGACTCTGTGAATTCATTCACCTATTACTACACACATATTCTATAAGCAGTTCAAGTTTCATGAACATCAAGTGTACGGTTCCAGATATATTCATATTTAATCAAACATGCGCTGTGGTGGTTAATACCCCCCCCCCCCCCCCTGTGTTACGGTTCTTTTGGCTGGCAGTGTACATTAATTGCTATCATCAGCATAGCAGTTCTTAAAGACATGCCCAGCTCGTGGCATTGTGACTAGCACTTTCAGTTATCACCTCGGAATTCTGGGTTCGATTCCTACTTCAGCTGTTTCAGCCAAACACCGGAATGGTTCTTACTTTAAGGTCACGGCTACCTCATTCCTAATCCTCACCTGAAGCACAAATACACACACTACTATAGACACTGCAATAACACAGGTTATCAGACAAATAGTTGGTTATATCGCACCCCTGGTGCAAGACCCCGCCCGCACAAGACAAAAAGGACACTTTAAGCATTTAAAGATTTCTAGCTAATAGGAAAATATAAATATTTACATACGGTAATTAAAGTGAAAGCATTGTATTATTAACTTCTAACATTCTCTAATAGCCTACTATACATGAACAGAGAAAGTTCTTTCATGGATTATAATTATGTGTTTTAATCTAAAATAATAATAATTTTAAGTTATGGCAGTTTTCTATTCAGTGCCGTAGAATTGCTATTTATAGGATCTGAGTTTTGGCAGTTTTACAAGACACGGGCCTGATCATAGGAATTTATAAGTACCACATACTTCAAAATTCATGTAATTTGACTTGTGGCAGAGTCTTCCACCCGGGATGCGAATAAGCATCTAAGTATACGGGTCTAAATGACCACCATATTGAACCCGCTGAGCTATGGTTCATGTGATATTTTTTTTATGACAGAGCATTTATGAGGGGATGTTGTACTTTTGAACACACCCAGGAAGCCACGTGAAGCTGAGAGATCACGCGATACTTTGAAGTAGCGGTGAATCGCACTTTTGACTTTGGTGTAAACTGCTAATTATTATCTGAGGTCTTATTAATTATTTTTATCTTTCCTACGAGACTCAGAATATTCCATTTCGTCATGCTGCATTATTAAAACATTTTGGAGAATGTTTATTTTTACTTTAGGTAAGGTAATACCCTTGCAGATACGCAAAAAGGAACGTAAGTAGTCGCTCAACGTTTTCGTTTTGACGACCTACTTTCTAGAGACACCCAGTACCGGAGCACTGCGTCTTGAGAATCCGCCTTGTGTAGGCGTGGAATTACATTTGTCCTACGAGACGTAGAAGAATATCCGCTGTTTAGCGTTAAAAGTGATTATAAGGTGCCATCGAGCAAGCAAATACTAATATTCACTGTCGATGAAGTCCAGTGAATTAAATAAGAAGCTTGGGAAATAATTATTGGCAAGTATAGTGTATTGCACAACATTGCTGTGACATCACATATTACCCACGCGTATGTGGAGGGCAGATGCCTAGTGGAAATATACAGGTAATAGTGTTACAATTATCCTGAATAAGTGTGATTATAATTGTATGAGATATTTAAATTGCCAAAGTGGAAATTTCATCTTTGAAACGTCGTATAATTCACGGATGCTGCGTGATACAAAAGTAGCGTCACTAGCACGTGCAGCATTATAAAATAGTATTAGCTCACATGCTAATCCACATCTGCAAGATTAAGGCTGCGTCGTATTTTATAATTGAAGCCTATAATAGTCATGACGGACATTATAATTTTGGAAGTGAGAGGATGAATAATCACGCAACTTATTTCGCTACCCACGTGATTGGACTTTTATTCACCATGGTTGAAGCAGTCACCATGGGCTAATACCATCCCAGTATGGGGGGGTGACGTTTCTACAGGAACCAGCATGATGGTGGAACTTCCAGAACGATGAACGAGAGGGAAGGAGCCAAAATGCCATTTCCAGGCATATCCACGAAGATGTCGACAGGGACAAATCGAACCCTGGTCTTTGGGGGAGTCCAGATGGGAATCCTGATGAGGAGGATACCGATCCAGAGAGCCAGAGAGGTTTATGTACAACCCTTGTTGTGGAATAGAGAGCTGAGTGAGAGCTCCTCCATTTCGTGAGTTTTTGTCACACCCCTTCTTTGTTCTAGTTTCTGGTGGTATAGTAGTTTTAATGTAGTTTGTGAATCAACCACACTCAGTGTCAGCCATTTTTCTAGGTAGGGATGTAACTAGATTAGTTAGATGTCATTTATTTCAGTTTAGAGTGAGACACCCTTGGGGTCAGACATTTTGGTCAGCCCTGGTGCAGCTTGGTGAACGTCGTGGAACGTCAATGCCTACCTTTTTGCTGAACCTGATCGTAGTCATTTTGAGGCTATTTTGTTCAACCCTACTTGGGGTAATTTTCAAGTCTTTGCTGACTGTAGTTATGGCAATCAGATGCCTTGGTTATTAATTGACTGCATTCTTCGCAGCCATCCTTTGTTACACCCCTGACTGTCGTTAGAACGGTCGTATCATTTAGGTAGTCGACAGTAACTACCAGTTTGTAAATGCATTATATTTCATTTTGAATAAGCTCAGAAGCTATTCTTGGTCATGTTTGAACCTAACAACTAGAAGGAATGTTTCGTTGCCTAGCATCGAACGCGGTTCCCAACGTATCATTAAGCAGATCTAGTGTGTGAATCTGTGCCACATTTATCATATTTTTCTTGTGTCGTGTGAGACACGTTTTTATTTGATGTTCTAGCAACTACTGAGTTGCATTTTTAAAGCAAAGAGCTTCAGTTATTGTAAGTTTACTTTCATTTAGACGTCTTTGGTAGAAAGACGGAATTGTATTACTATACTCAGATTTATAGCGTGCATTTGATACACGGACTCTGTAGAGATCCGTAACATATGGTAAGGTTTTTTATGAACCGGCCAAGTGCAGGTTTTGTATTGATTAAATCGCCGGCCTTGAATAAACTGGTTATGTAACCCAGTGACCTAGAGCACGCCTGCTTCATTGTGAGACAAAACTACTATAGACGAGGACAGAGTACAATTTGTATTCGCTTTTCCTTTCATTGCTATTTTGCTTATGGAAATCAGTTTCCACTCTTGTATTTGATCACTTGTTTTATGGATCGGTTTTTGTTAGTTTAACGCTCTGCTGCGTGTATTGTCGTATGACAGGTACAGTTATGTAAGGTTTTCTATAGGATGGTGAAGTCTACCCTGTTATAGCAGGATGTTATTGTATGCTTTGTCCGGGGATGATCCCGTTGACCAGATGTTACTGGAAGGTAACTGTTGTACAGGCCTATCCCAGAGTTATTGAACGCGAGCTTAGCGCCGCTGGTAACCCGTGTTATTGTGTGTCCGAGTTGTTATACTCGTTGATTATATTCCGACTGTTGAGTCGAGGCTTTTTGGTGGAGAATGATCTCAGTTGGAGACACTCCGTGCCCAGGCTATTGTCAATGTTATTCGCCATAAACCTACGATAAACCTATAAACCGACATTCTAATAATAAAATGCATAATTGTTGTAAAACAAGCCTAACTAACGATTCTTTCTATCTAACTTTGTTCTTTGCATTCTGGAACTGTTGACATAGCCGTGCAGTTGAAGATAATTTCCTTGTGAGGAAATGACTAGGACAGTTGACATTTTTGTAGCGACCTGAAGCATGTGCGAACCTAGAGTTCGTAGCTTGTGTAGCTCAGGCCATGCGATGTCAGACGTGGTCTCAACTGAGCATTCGTCACCGTAACTATACACATTAGATGACTATGGTTTACAAAGAGTAAACCAAGGTGTAGGCAGGAATTTTTAATAAAACTACTGTGTCTATTTCGTTATTAATTTATGATGTCAAGCGTATTAAACCCTACATGTTACTTTATTGGGTGCTGTTAGCACATAGTTATTAAGCATAATTAAATTGTTTGTTTTTCATGGCTGTACACTTAGCTTTTGGATGTAATTGTTTTCTTTTACGGACGTCATCGCCGTAAATTTTATTAATTGATAGGACTTAGCTAGTTGAATTAATGTTAAATTTAAATGTCGAAATGGTACCATCCTAACCTAGATTTGTTTTGCTACCCTTTTAAATGTAAATTCAGATATTAGCTTGATCTTGTAACTTGAACTAGGGACTTGCGTCGTACCATATTCCTAGCGTTGCTGTTGTTGCTTTATCATTGTGAGTTAGATCTTTCGCGAGGGTTTTCAGTAACTTCTCAGGTAGGGGACCTGTTCTTTATCTTAGTTTATTTATTAATTTGCGAACTAGCCGATAATAACCCTCCGAACTAGGCTAGGGGCTTGTGAATTTTAATAAATTTTCACGGTGTTTTACATGAGTCTGGATGTTTATTTTCTCAGTCTAGCTTTAAGGTGAACCTTTCCTTAGGCGGTCTATGACCATCGTCACCATGTACCACGATCCCTGTGGACTACGGACTCTCGTGCCGCTTTAGCCTTTTTGGAAGGTCACCTGATCCTCACGGTACTTTTTATTCGATTTATGTGTCGTTAGTTGAGTTATCGTGGTTGTTGACATCAACTAAACGGTCTCAATATCTAAGCCCCTAATTGAAATAACAACATCATCAACTCAAAGTCCAGGTAGCTGTGGCCATAAGATGATTATTTTATTACTATTAATAATAAAAAAGAACAATAATACCCCATGATAATAAACTGTTATTTATGACTCTCTCTGAGAGAAACATCTTCACGTTTCAGTAAGAGCGTGCTGTTCATTTTCAACATATCTTAGACGTTTCATTCGTAACAAGCCTGCTGAAAAGCGTTCTCTGTCACACTAAGTTGATGAAAGTTTTAAACTTCTGCCGCTTCCATTTACCAGCGGATGTGATTCTGTGGCTGCGTGTACTTCGTTTGAAGAGAACCGACTTTCATAAAGTTAAATGAACAAGAAAGAAAAATAAAACTGATGAATGGATCGCGACTTTTAGCCTCAAAGGAAATAAGTCCATTTCCTGTGCACTATGTTCTTTCTTTCTCAACATTGGGATGCTAGTATCAATCTGCTCTTAAAATATGTATTCAAGCAATTCCTCTCCTGACTTTGATTTCACTTGTAATTGAATCATTTGTTTTTAAAAGGGCAACTGTCCACATTTTCACAAAATTGAGTTAATATTTCAGTATGCAATCTGCGCTTAAACACACGTTTGGTGAAGAAAAGTCTCTATTACCTGCATCCCTTGTGTGTATGGATGCAAAAAAGACAACGCCAACTTCAGTAGCAATCACGCAGAACACAACTATTAATTAAAAGAAATTGAAAGACATCAGCAGTATGTTCAGTAGGATGCAGTACGAATAATTTTACAAGAATATTCCGGCATGATCAAAAACTGATTGTGAACATGATGGACGTTGATCCTATTAAGTAGCAGCTCTTTATTATTCCTGTATAGAAACATATTTATTTTTATTTTTTAAAAGGACACATGTAAACTGACTTCAACACTCGTGATTGGGAAGAAAAATGTTGATATTTGTACGCATTAAGTAGGCTAAATTTACTAAGGACACCTGTTAATACTATAATGTTATAGGGTCATCGAAAACTAATGCCTAGATTTTACATAATTGCTATAAAAGAACTATTACAGGTAATGTAATGGTTTTGGCCTTAAAATGCGTGCGAAAGATAGAAAAAAAATCATACCTTAGAATGTTTCAATGTGAGCTCCGTTTGTTACTCAGCAGACATCTAATGTGTGTCAATGTGTGGTGTGGGTTACTTCATGACCAAGTTATTCGACCTTTTTTTTCTTTTTGGATGAAAAAACAATTACAAGTCTAATTTACCTCGACATGCTTGCACAGCTTTGTGTTCGATCAAATAGAAGATATCGGACAATAGACTGGACCGCCTCACTACCTTCGCGCGGTACGCGAAACACTCGACGCATGTCTGCAGAGCAGCAAACGGAGCTCACATTGAAACTTGCTAAGGTATAATATAATTTGGGAGAACCACCTGATCAATACACAATTACATATATAGGGCTATATTAATCCCATATGGTACATGTTTCGGGGCCTATTATGATGGCCCCTTCATCAGCCAAAAATACAAATCATCAGTTAAAAGTTAAAAGTTTTTAAGGATTTCCCCTTTATTCTATCCTCAAGAGGCTCTGTCCAACTTGGCTTGATCGATCCTCGTCATAGGCGAAGTATTGGTCTTTCAACAGCAACTTTCTCCTTTTAACCGGAGTAGCAAACAGCCAGGTCCAATAGACTGGAGTTTTTAACAATATTTTCAGCGTTTTAACATGGAATATTTAGACACGATACCCTCATGGTATTATTATAAGGACTCACAAAAGACTTATTTTGACAAGCACTTAAAGTGCCCTTTTAATATGTTATTTTAATGTGTTTTTTCATCTGCCGCCTGTAACATTTTTAAGTGTCTTTCTATTTTTGTACATTCGAGTGTTTTATTCACCACTTCATCATTCATTTTTATCCATTCTTTTTCATGTTAATCTACATTTTATGATATATCCTACGATTTTACTGATGATTTGTATTTTTGGCAGATGAAGGGGCCATCATAATAGGCCCCGAAACATGTACCATATGGGATTAATATAGCCCTATATATGTAATTGTGTATTGATCAGGCGGATCTCCAAAATTATATTATACTTGATTGTCAATCAATACGGAACCATGACTGAGTCTATTACTTGCTAAGGTATGAAAAAAAAGTTACCTTTTCCACGCATTTTAAGACTAAAACCTCTAACAGTTTCTTTTTTTTTTTTAAATTTATTTTACGTCCACATTGGAATCAATCAATATCCAGTCAAGTCTTAGGAATAGACTATTAGTTACAAATGTGTCTTCTTCTTCTTCTTCTTCTTCTTCTTCTTCTTCTTCTCCTCCAAAAACTGTTTCATTCTGTCTGACCTGGCGCCAGTTCTTCGTCCGTTATGATGTATTGTTTGCGTGCAGAAGTTTTTAGACTAAGTCTCACGTCTTTGTTTTTCATGATCCTCTTCTCTTCCCGGTGTTCAATTTGTTGCATTCTCAAGCCTAATTCATCTAGATCATCTAGTACTTCTTTGAACCAATGATTTTTGGTTTTACTTTTTCAAAAGTATTGGAATAGCTATTTGAGTACCCTGGTCTCTGGTAATCGTGATATGTGACAGAAAAAAGCAACTCTCCTTTTTCTAATTGTATCTATTCTGATAGTTTATTTATAGCAATTATATAAAATCTAGGCATTATTTTTCGATGACCCTGTGTTATTTATTGTTGTAACATGTTTTCAACCCTTCAATGGGGTCTTCGTCAGCATGGTTCGCTTTGCTCTAACTTACTGCAACTTAGGGCATTCAACGAAAACACATTAGCAAATAAAATACTCATTTCTAAGAAAAAACAATCTTGAATTTACAATTCTAATAAGAATGGACGTCCTTACAATATAATTTATGAAAGTTGTTATTCAGGTACTGAACTCAAAATATAAATATAGCGCTGGAAAATCTTGTACCAAAAAAACAAGGAGGAAAAGTGTGAACTATTTCCTAGGGCGTTAGCCTCCTCACGGACCAGAACATCACCAGTATAGCACTGCGCCTTAGTGACCGTAGCTACCGCTGTCAGTCACGAAAATACAATCTGATTAGAATCTATATAGGCGTACCATATCGCACCCCTGAAGGAAGACTGTCACAAGTCAAAAATTGTCGATTTTGAGTTATATATATGGCTTGTGTCCTTTTCCGGTTCAAAGACTGCCACAAGTCTAAATTTATATTTGACTGTTATTTGACACTGTAAGGCAGTATACACACTGCCCGTAAAATGCAGCTCTTTGTTTATAAACTGCGAAATTTGTGCTGTGGCAGTTCTAAGAAGAGCATTTTGCTGCTCAATGAGTAAAACATGCTGTATAGCCTAGTGAAAAAGTGCCACAACTCAATAACTATGCTAATGAGCCACTTCTTTGTAGTTTAACTTTATCTTGGTATACTTGAAATAAAATCCAATAAATGAGGGGAAATACTACAAAGTATTGAAAAAATAGATTAATTGGAATTAATAGGCTAACAGCAATTTAAAGACTTTGAAGCTCATTATCTAGGAACTGTGTTTTTTGACTTGAGGCAGTCTTCTTGCAGGGGTACGATATATTTGTTATGGACCAGTTTCTCCTTCTTCTCTAGTCCATAACTTATATACAGGCTATAGATTTTAATCAGATTGTATTTTCACATGTCCCAGTAATTGAGATAATGCTGTGTTGACCGGCTGAAAAGTTGTAATATCAATTGTTAATATTCCTGCAATGAGCATGGATTGATAAACCTTGACATAGCCTCTTAAGGGGGAACACACATCTTATGGAGCTAAAATATTAACGAATTTAATATTATAACTGTGCCTGTAATAAATCTTGTACAACAATTATATACATTTCCAAGGTAAAACACACATCTTGTTATTAGAAGCAAAGTTTCAAATTTCAAAAAATTTAATTCGTAACAATTTTTATCCATTTAACAAAATTTTGTTATTACTTTATGCTGATCTTGATAGTTTCCCTCGTATCTCCCATGTTGATAGGAATTTTTGGACTTTTGCTTTTTTTAATAGTAGGTGTTAAACCTTCAGATACAAAATTAATCTCTCATGTTTTCATATTATTAATTAATTGAGCGTCGTTATTTCCATTTTTATTCTGAGCAGACTCAAAAAATACTTTTAAATAATTTTTAATAATTTTAACGTTTCATAGAAAGACTAATTAAAGCCATAACTGTTTTGAGAGAGATTCATTTTGTAGATGAAGATTTACAGTAGCACCCACATAAAAAAGAAAACTACAAACAAACATACATATGTGGGAAACAGTGAAGATAAGCACAAAGCAAGAACCAAATTTTGAAAACTGGATTAAAATAGTAACGATCTGAATTTTGGAATTTGAAGGTAAATATAATAGGGCACCCCCTGGTCCCCTTAAGCGCATTGCATGATTTGTTCAAATTTACATCCTAAAGTGATTCCGGCATGTTCTTATAGCCATTTGCAAATTTTGAACGAAATCTTGGTTGGTTCCTCAGTTTAGGGGCTGCGACAACGAGGTCATGTAGCCCCGTGTACTTTGGGTGTGTGTAGAATGTGTCTGATAACCAGTGTTAATATTGATGACTGTATTGGTGTGTGTATCTGTTTTTTAATTCAAGTAAGGATTGCAACTTTGAATTTTTCAAATAGTTCCTACTTTTGCCGCCAAACACCACCGTCAACGACTACTAGGCTTAGTTCAGAACTTAGCTACCAGACGCCACTGCAGTCGGCTCTTGGCAACGAATGTAGGAACCTAAGAGCGTTGTTTACATTCTTAACCTATACAATTAAGCTTCACGCGGGTGTAATTAGTGGAAGGTTCTTTATGAATCTATGACATGGGACCGCCGGCTTTACTTCCCCTCCGAAGGAAGGCATACTGAGGGATTTTTAACGCTCTTAAAAAATCCGACGGTTTCGGCCGGGTTTGAACCCGCTATCTTGGGCATAATGAACGAAATCTGTTGATCCGTTTTCAGTTGATGAGGATTGCTTCTAATAACAAGATGTGTGTGTTTCCAAGGAAATGAATATAATTGTTGTACATGATTTACCACAGGCACAGTTAAAATATTATAAATCGTTAATGTTTAGGTTCCTTAAGCTGTAGTCAATGTTCCCCCTTTATATAGCCTACTATTTCATATTTTTAAATCTTTCCGACTTCTCTGAAGCCGTCTATCTTCCACAACCGCTTCTTGTTACAGGTTTATCACACACCGGTCCTATCAGTAAAGGGTCTGATTGATATGAAAATCAACTTTGTCCCAGGCCATCTCCCGACTCAACAAACATAGCGACATAACTTGCGAGAGTGCCTGTGCTCCCGACCCACTATTTGCCTTGGGGACAGCCTCAGGTATACTAGGCAAACACCGGGTAGTCCATAAATCAAACGTAATTTGACATAAAGTACGGTAGCCTTAATACAAATCAAATACGTGAGCCCATCAAAAGGAGTTACGTTGGAGAGAAGGGAGGGGCGGAGAGGGTCCAGGGTTCCTGTGCTCCCTGATTGCTGTTTAATGAATTGCTTGTCATACTTAGCAACACTACCGAGCTCACTGGACGGCCTTCGGGTGCCCAACTTCACGCCTGCCCAAATCCCGACCATCACCAAGAATGGATTTGACCTTTCTGCTTCGCTAACTAATCGAGAGTTGTTTTGTCACGGTTGAATGCCTGCCAAAAACGGTTCTGCACTCTAACAATATTGAAAGGCAAAGTAACACGATCCGATGAATATAAAAGAATGCGTATTTATAAATAATAAATCCATGAATTGTTAATTCCACAACAAAGTAATCTGAGAATTCTAACGTTCTATTGTGCCCCAGCTAGTATAGGCTATTATTATTAATATTATTGTTTATTCGTTTGGCATCATTAACACGGCAGATACCGGTTACATTTTATATTACAGCCTGGTTCGGTCTTACCAAGGCACCATCTGTACTGAAATACAATGTATGTAAATTATTGGAACCTCACATTACATTAGTTTCGTTAGAATGAGCTAAATTTCCTTCTGAATCATCTTCGAGACTTGCTGAGTGTTCGGCGAGGGTATTGTTACCAAGGAACTTCCTGACAATATGGCAGGTGTTTAACAGAACTGCCTTCTGTAGTTCAATATATATCTGCGGGTGTAGATTCAATATTGATAAACTACTGTGGAGAGTTTTGGGTATAACACCAGTACACGATACAATTACGGGGATGGTAGTCACCGACTCAAGTTTCCACATCTGCTTTATCTCAATTGCTCTGTGTACTTAGATATTTTAGTAGCAGCTGTTGTTTGGATATTTTGAGTGTTGGGACATGCGATATCTATTATTAGTATTATTATTGTTAATGTATGTTCAAAGCTAAGAAGTACTTTTCAGAAACTCAAGCTGTTAAAACCAGATTGAATTTGAAGGTGTGGTTTGTACCAAAATCTTAGTTGGTTAGTTAGTTATTGTTGTTTTAAGGGGCGGAACTACGAGGTCATCTGCCCCAAATCATGAAGTCGTCTCTATAGTGCAGGAAAAATCTTGCATTTCTTAAAAAGTCAACAATAATATAGTCTATTTATTTGTTTGAAAAGTTTTAAACAAACAAACAAGACGATAGCCTCTACTGTGTCGCGTTGCGTCTACATAAGAGCACACATGGGAGGCTCACAAGTTACCAATCGTAACAAATGAGCATTCAAAAGGAAGAGAATTAACCGCAACAGTAAAGAATTGCTCTCTATTTCCACAAATACAATACAAGTACGCTTAAACAAATAAACAAGAAGACCGCAGAACAGTAAAGTCGGGCGTTTTTTTTAATGCATATGCGAGTTTTCTCGCACATGTCCCCTAGTTATTATTATTGTTTTAGTTAATTGCCCCTTAACGAAAGCGTTAAAACACAATCAATTTCCATGATTGATTTTCTGTCTCTTTCTTTTTCTTTCCCAAAAACCTCTCATATATTCACTGTACTTTCTCTTTCTCTCTTCTGCCCACTTCTTTCCTGTTTGCTGAAATTTCTGTAGTCTGGCTGCGTGGCTCAGGGGTAACGTTCTCGCTTGCTGAGCCCAAGGTTGCAGGTTCGAAACCTGGCGCAGTCAGCTGGCATTTGAGGGTGCACAAATGCGAGGGAGCCGTGTCAGTACATTTACTGGCACGTTAAAGATCCCCTTCGGAGCAAAATTCCGGCACCCCGGCGTCTCTAAAAGCCAGTGTAGTTAAAAGGGACGTAAAACCAATAACATTAATATTAATTATTATCAAATTTCTGTTGTCTGATTTTGTCTCTGTATATTTTCCTTTCTGCCATGTCTTCTGTAGAGATGTTTAGTTCTTGAGGTCTTCCGCGGTTTCATTTTCCCAATTGGTTTTCAGTATACTATTCATACTACAGGTACTTTCACTCAAAGTGCGGCCGGTAGCGCGGCGCGTAGAGGCAGCTCACTGAGCTTAGGGTCGAGAGACCGAAGCATCAATCCAACAGCACTTCCTTCCTTATCTTAATTATGATATATGCTGTGCCAGCAGCGCGCTGCGATATGCTCGTCTGACATTTATAGCTGCACGTTCTACCTGGAGCGCTGAGCCGGCCGCACTTTGAGTGAATGACCCTGTATATTAAAATATTCTTGGTCCGTCTATCGTCGTTCATTATGTGTCCATAAGATGGTGGCGTAGTCGGTAGCATGCTGAGCTGCTATGCCCAAGATAGCGGGTTCAAACCCGGCCGAAGTCGTCGGATTTTTTAAGAGCGTTAAAAATCCTTCAGTATGCCTTCCTTCGGAGGGGAAGTAAAGCCTGCGGTCCCATGTCATAGATTTATGGCATGTAAAAGATCCTTTCACAGACTAAACTTGTGTAAAGCAAAATTTGTTAGGTTAGATTTCGTCAGAACGCTCTATCAAAGTTCCAACGTTCGCCACTAGGTATCATTGATATCTGGTGGCGAAAGTTGGAACTACTTGAAATTGAACGGAACTTGTAGCTCACCCTTTAGGGTGTCCGCTGGAAGCAGCTACAGACTCAGGCGAGCCGAACATGTCCTCGGGCACTCCCGGCACTAAAAGCCATACGATAAATAAATAAATAAATAAATAAATAAATGTGTCCATAATATTTTGCCCTTCTTTTCCTGATAATGTTTGTAATCGCCTCTGTTTGTATTGTTCTATTGTCAGTCTCTTTACCCATATTCCCTCTTTCTGAACTGGCCCATAGACATTTCTCAGTATATTTCTCTCTAGTTCTTTGATTTTGTTCTTCCCTTGATTGCTGTCGTTTCTAAGAGTATAAGGCTTCTTGTGAGACTACTGTAACATACTGTAGTAGTTTGGCATTGATGGAGATACTTTCTTTGTTGTAGTGGTCCCATGTATGTCTGTATGCTTTCTGTAATTTTGTGATATTTTCTTCATTGGATTACAAGTTCAGTCATGTTTTCTGTATAATCTCTCCAAGGTATTTGAAACTTTCCACTTACGTTATTTTTCCATACTTGGTTTCCAGTGGGTGTCTAATTATTATAACACTATTGTTCTTTCTTTCTTTCTTTCTTTCTTTCTTTCTTTCTTTCTTTCTTTCTTTCTTTCAGGCCAACTATGGACCACGTCATTTCAACTGCTTCCGTCTTTGGGCCTTGATCTTAGCCCAGTGTTGACGCATTCGCTGCCTGTGAAATTCATTCATTCATCAGACCACTTCTTGCCGGCTTTTAATTACGCTTTCTCTTGGAATTGGTGGCGTGCTCCAAACTTTTCCTTCAAAAGATCACGTTCCATAATGTCTGCGTGGGTGATCCCTACTTCTTGCAAATCCTTGTCTACCTCACAAAACTAGGGGCGCTTGGTTTTCTTGTTAAGGAAATAGGTAAATATCCGATTGTCGATTCTGTCGGGTTTCATACGAGTTAAGTGCCCATAGAGAAGATATTTTTCTTATTATTATTATTATTATTATTATTATTATTATTATTAATATTATTCTTATTATTTGTATTACTGTCTTTATAGGTGGCGAAGTTAGGAAGCCTAGCCCTCTCTTACACTTAACCACATAGTAAGAGATAATAAGCGATGTACAAAAGTAACACAACACCTACGAAATATTCCAACCTAAGTACACTAGTAAATTAACCATTAATTAATCACCGTAGCCTATTTTCAGCTAAGTAAATTAAAGGAAACTATCTTAAACTAGAGATATATTTTTAGCCTACTTTTCACATTTTGCAAAAATGAGGAAAAAGTAGACTTATGAGATCGGGCAAATGTGTGTCTGTCTGTCTGTCCTTCTGTCTGCCTGTCTGTCTGGCTGTGTGTGTCCCCTATCAACTCCTAAACGGCTACAGCAATCGAAACAAAATTTGGTAGGAGTAAAGATCTATACTTGAATATCTCTCGGCCATATTTGAAAATGATGTCAGTGCTACCAACTGCTGAAAAATCGCAATTGAAATTTGAGCTCCATGTTGGATATCTTGGAAGGTATGATAGGGAGCTATTTCAAAATTGGCACACGTATAGACAATAATATTGCAGTTTAATTTCCAGGAGGCCATACATGGCAGTGTTGCCAAAATGATTAAAAGCCTGCTGATAGGTCCACATTTTAAATGCATATAACTTCTACACTATCAATTGGATTTCAACCAAATTTCGTATGTGCCATGTGTACATAAACAGATATGACTGAGCGTATTCTTAAGAGCCACAAGGGCTGCCAACTGTTAATAAATGCTCTCAATTTATTTTATCCAAATACCCATATAACAGAAAGTGTGAAAGCCTATAGCTTTAAACTATGCACACGTTTAGTACCTGACATTCTATATTAATTTGGAGTAACTTATATACGTCAGTGCTACCAACATGACTCTAAGCCTGCCGAGAGGTCCAACTTTAAATACATGTAACTTCTATACTATCATTTGGATTTCAACCAAATTTCGTGTGTGCTATGTGTACCATAACAGATATGACTATGCCGATTCTTAAAAGTAACAAGGGCTGCCAACTGTTAATAAATACTGTCTCTATTTTTGTTACCCTAATATCAATATATCAGAAAGTATGCAAGCCAATAGCTCTAAACTTTGCACACGAATAGTACCTGGCATTCTAGATTAATTTGGAGTAACTAATATACGTCAGTGTTGCCAAATTGATTCTAAGCCTGCTGATAGTTCCAATTTCAAAATGCATGTAACTTCTATACTAACTAATGGATTTCATTCAAAATTGGCACAACAATAGATCATGTTATTTCAGATTATTTCTGGCCAATACATATGTGACATTGTTGCCAACATGATTTTAAGCGCGTTGTTAGATCCAATGTTTAACTACATGTAACGTCCATGCTATCCATTGGACTTCAACCAAATGTTGTATTCTGTAGCCTAAGGGATGGAACTAAGAATATATTCAGTCACCAGGGCTGCCAACTTTAGTTCTCTATTAGGCTACATTATGCCAAGTATACAGTATTTCGAACTAATTAGAAAAATCGATATTACCAACTTAATTTCGTCATTATTCTAGATAGATCCATATAGATTAATCATTGATATGAATCTTAAATTTTAAGAAAAGTAGGCTCTTTAGTTTGTCACGGAACTTCTTGTTAAATATCCATTTACTCACAGAGTCACACATCATTCACTCAGGCAGTTCACTAATTTAGTCTCTGCCAAGAAATATAATTTGGTCTGATGGCTGGAACGGGGTGCCTACAGCCTCGTGAGGCAAAACTGTGTAGAGGTGGGCTCGATTCCCACCGCAGACATCCTAGAAGTGGATTCCCGTGGTTTCCTATTTCTACTCCAAGCAAATGCCGTGCTGGTACCTTACTTTAGGCCACGACCGCTTCCTACCCAAATCCTACCTCAATTACAAATATACGCACTAATACAGACATCACAGTGACACGGGCTCTGAGACAAATTCCACACACACCCAAGTACACGGGGTTATATGACCACAATGTCGCAGTGTCCCTAAAGAATCAACAACAACATCTGATGTGAATAATTTTAGATCGTCCTGTACATACAGAAAATATACTTTTTCGTTATTTTCTCTGGAGATGCTAACGCTTAATAATAAGAAGAAGAAGTAGAAGAAGAATAGTAATGATAATGATAATAATTATAATTTATTATAGTTTACTTTATTCTGGGTTTTTGTTGTTCGTTTTGATTAATGAACAACGATCTAAGAGAAGTCAGATCAAACACTGTGTGGAGTCTAGAGACGAGACGTAAATAGTGCCTATACAAAACAATCTGAATTAAATATATAAATATCAGTCATTTGTAACAGATATCGAGCGTTTATGACTTGGTTTTCTTTTGCTGTCAAATTGCTGTGTCGAGAGGACGAGACGATGAAAAGGAAAAGAAAGATTTCATTTGCACTGTAGAAAAACAATAGCTACAGTATTAAATGACATCATGATTGAACAGGGTAAGTTCTTTCAGCGATCTCTATTTTGTAGAGCGTGGTCTAACATTGACTTCTGTCGGAAGGCACATATAAATCAAATGAGATGGTCTATGCAAATTAATTTGGTATTCTAAATAACTACCCGACGCGCTGATCACGCGTCACCCCAATATCTGCAGGCCAAATGGCTGGGCAGCGGTCGCTTGGTAGGCCGTACCCCGTCATGGGCTGTATAGTGCCAGGGGTTGACTTTGATGTTTGTATTCTAAATAACTTATCATCACTGACCATTGTATTCTGTTGATGATCTTGTTGGTTTCTCAGGGGATTTGGGATATGGTGGTCATGTAGCCTCGTGTACTTGGGTGTGTGTAAATTTGTTTGATAACCTGCATTACTTTTATGTCTGTGTTAGTGTGTGCAATTGTACATGAGGGAAGATTTGAGTAGGACGTGGCGCGGCCTTAAGTTACGTACCATCCTAGCATTTGCCTGGAGTATAAACGAGAAACCACTTTCAGGATGGTTGAGGTAGAAATCGTACCAGCCTCTTCTCAGTTTTGCCTCACGAGGCTGAGTATACCCCGTTCCAGCCCTCAAACCAGAATGATATTTTTTGGCAGAGCCGCGAATCGAACCCAGGCCTTCGCAGTGGCAGCCAAGTATGCTATCCACTACGCAATGAGGCGGACTATAGACTAATTAAAATAGTTTTTATGCAAAGAGAATGTATATTTGTTTTTGGTTCGTTGAGGCCCCTTGGACCACGTGGTTCCTAACTCTGGCGAACTTTTTTCTTAGTCCAGTATTCCTTCATCTTTGCACTATGGGATGGGTGCCTGCCACGGTGGGCGAGTGGTCAACGTGTCGGTGTCTACTAACCCCAAGCATGCAGGTTCGCTCCTGGCCGTGGTAAGTGATTTTTGAAAGGCGGCAGAAATTACGACACCATGTCATACGATGTTGGCATGTCAAAGAACCCATTTGAATTCAGTAGGCCGTGTTCATAATGGCAAAATTAATCTCGGGAGTTTCCGCCAAAACAAAGATCCTCATTTCTATACTAGAAAGCGCTCTAGTGTTCAAGGAGTTAGATATCTAACCTCCTTGACTTTCATAGTGCTTCAAGGAACAACGAAATTCGACAAGCAAGCTACCTTTTGGGTGTCAAATAACAAAACATGCACCCGAGGCCATACGATATTATTATTATTATTATTATTATTATTATTATTATTATTATTATTATTATTATTATTATCATTGCACTATGGGTTGCTTTCCTTTCCGGAGTCCACTTCACTCCCACCCCAGGACGCAACGTTTGCTAAATGGAAATGTAATGTACGGCGCTTTCCGGTCAGTAAAACATAGTTCGATTCATGAAATATTATAAATTTACTATGCAATTACAAAGTGATGAGATTATTTCAATAGTTAGTTACTCTTTATACGTATGATTTCTAGGAAAGGGGGAAGAGTGAGTTGCCATACAGCAAGCGTATTGTCCTGCTGCCCGGGAGTAAAGTCTTATGTATTTTATATTTTATTCTCATTATAGTAATGAGTGGCGGCCAACAGAATTTATTTACGGGTCTGAACAATTACAACTTACCCTTTGAAATACTGCTGGTACCACTGTCCACTTGATAGTTTGGAAAACCCTCTCCATTTCCTACATTTAGAAAACAGACAAAATGAACTTGAAAACCACGTTTTTAGGCCCTAGAACATGTCCGTAGTAGTGTACCTCTAAGAATATTTTAAGAAGTCTATTGTTGGCTGGTAATTCGGGCTGCATCACGTCGCCCCTACCAGTATTCTGGTGCAGAATTGCGAAAATAGTTACATCTTGCGCTGCTTATAAATTGCAGTCACGAGGAATAATTAGTGCAAAAAGATTTCTTAGGCCCCTTAAAACAGTTGTCAGTATGAATATTATGCCTATGTGAATAAATCCTTGGGATCAATTTCTAAAAATTCTAGGCCTTTTCGAACAAGTCTCATCCATTTGGAATCTGTCGGATTTTTAAGAGCGTTTAAAGTCCCTCAGTATGCCTTCTTACGGAGGGGAATAAAGCCGGCGGGCCCATGTCATAGATTTTTTTCTAGTGCATGCTAAAATTTGTTAGTTGATTTATTATTATGACAGTGTGTTATTGTAAATTGTGTACCCACACGCAAATACACACCGTTACTCACACAATTCACAAAACATTGTAACACAAAACAAACCTAACGTATAACGTGTTTCAATTGCGAATCATAATATTAACAATCATCTAACGACGTGGTATTGAACGACAGTAGTGAATTTACTGTAGTGAAGTTAAAAATTTGTAGGTTAGATTTGATTAGCGCCCTAATAAGTTCCAACGTTCGTCGCCAGGTACTGGTTGCGGTGGCATCTAGTAGCCAAGTTCACAGCTTGGTGTCGTTGACAGTAGCATTTGGTAGCAACCAAACGTAGGAACTACTCGAAATTGATCTTCTGCAGTCCTTACCGGAATACACTAATACAGCCATCACAATTAACACCGGATATCAGACAGATTCTACACACAACCAAAGTACACAGGGCTACATGACAGCGTTGCTGCAGCCCCTAAACTGAAGAACCAACCAACCTCTAGAAATGATATTGACGATTCTTGAGGTCAGTCCCTTGTTGTCCATTCTGACTGTGTGACCGTAGAGAATAAGCCTCCTCTTTCTCATGGCTGATGTCATGCTCTCTAAATGTTGGTAAAGCTCATTGTTATGCTTAATTCTGTATTCACATCCCTCTTTAATGGGACCCATGATTTTTCTCAACATCTTTCGTTCTTTACATGTAGTCCTATATTTCGTTTATATTTGTATTTTATTATTGCTTTTTATGAATAAAGAATGCAATACTATGTTGAACAACCAAGAATGCCACTGCCTGTAGGGACGGATTAATATTGTCTTTTGCAGCTTTTCAGTCGGTCGACACGATTGTGCCACATGAAATCGGCGGGGTACAAGTTATATGTACAAGGTATATGTAAACACACTCCTGGGAAAAAAATGCCTATTAGTTAATTATCACACTTAAATGGGCATTTATTTATCGTATGGCGTTTTGTTCCGGGAGTGTCCGAGGACATGTTCGGCTCGCCAGAGGCTATAGCTGCTTTAAGCGGACACCCAGAGGGTGAGCTACAAGTTCCGTTCAATTTCAAGTAGTTCCAACTTTCACTACCAGAGTCACTGATACCTAGTGGTGAACGTTGGAACTTTGATAGAGCGTTTCAATGAAATCTAACCTAGAAATTTAGCTTCACACAAGTTTAGTCTGTGGAAGGATCTTTTACATGCCATAAATCGATTAAATGGGACGGCCGGCTTTACTTCATCTCCAAAGGAAGGCATACTGAAGGATTTTACGGCACTTAAAAAATCCAACGACTTCAGTCGGGTTTGATCCC
This sequence comes from Meconema thalassinum, assembly GCA_946902985.2. Classification (NCBI taxonomy): domain Eukaryota; kingdom Metazoa; phylum Arthropoda; class Insecta; order Orthoptera; family Tettigoniidae; genus Meconema; species Meconema thalassinum. Next base: position 676,393,784 of record OX336388.2, read on the forward strand.
ACAATCTTGGGCATAGAAGCTCAGCATGCTACCAACTACGCCACCGAAGCCGCTTTTAAATGGCTAAATTAGGATTACTCATTTCGACCCTCAAGTGGCCATCAACAGATCCTGATCACTGTGTTAAGGTTAATTTTTTACTACTGTAAATTCACTACTGTGGTTCAATAGCACGTCGCTCGATGATATAGCGGCTTCGGTGGCGTAGTTGATAGCATGCTGAGTTTCTATGCCCAAGATCGCGGGTTCAAACCCGGCCGAAGTCGTCGGATTTTTAAGAGCGTTAAAAATCCCTCAGTATGCCTTCTTTCGGAGGGGAAGTAAAGCCGGCGGTCCCATGTCATAGATTTATGGCGTGCGAAAGAACCTTCCACTAATTACACCTGCGTGAAGCTAAATTATATATAGGTTAAACATTCGACAAACGCTCTTAGGTTCCGACGTTCGTCGCCAGGAACCGACTGCGGTGGCATCTGGTGATCAAGTTCTGAACTAGTAGTCGTTGACGGTGGCGTTTGGTGGCAAAAGTAGGAACTACTTGAAATAATTCCATGTCTGCAGTCCTCACTTGAATTGGAAACAGATAACACACCCTAATACAGTCATCACAATTAACACCGGTTATCAGACAAATTATACACACACCCAAAGTACACGGGGCTACATGACGGCATTGTCGCAGCCCCTAAACTAAGGAACCGGCCATCGTTAGATGATTGTTAATATTATGATTCGCAATTGAATCACGTTATACGTTAGGTTTGTTTTGTGTTACAAGGTTTTGTGAATTACGTGAGTTAAGGTGTATATGCACGTGTATACAATTCAGAACAACACACTGTAATAATAATAAATCAACCAACAAATCTTGGCATGCACTAGAAAAAAACTAATTATAATGTACACTTAACTTGGTATTGTTCTCCTCACAGCGTTGCTCACTTATGGACCTTCACACCACAACTATAATCATCTAAAGACGTGCTATTGAACCACAGTAGTGAATATTTACAGAAGTGAAAAAATAACTTTAACCTTTACCCCTCGACTTAAAATTCTATTAACTCTCCCTACAGCTCTGTCTATATCCGATCCACCAAGTTTTTTTAGTACCAATGTTGGTGAGTGGATAGCGTGTCGGACTATTAACCCCCCAAGATTGCAGGTTCGCTCCTGGCCGTGGTAAGTAATTTTTGAAAGGCGGCAAAAATACGACACGCATGTCATACGATGTTGGCATGTCAAAGAACTCATTTGAATTCAGTAGGCCTTGTTCATAATGGCAAAATTAATCTCGGGAGTTTCCGCCAACACTAAGTTCCTAATTTCTCTACTAAAATGCGCTATAGTGTTCAAAGAGCTTAGATATCTAACCTTCTTGACTTTCATAGTGATTCAAGGAACAACGAAATTCGACATGCAAGCTACCCTCTGGGTGTCAAATTATCAAAGATTTCACCTGGCACCCGAGGCCATACGATATTATTATTACCATTGTGATGATCGCCGAGGAACAGAAGACAGCCTGCACCGCCTTCTAAATAATAGTTGAACGGTTCCCTGCTTCGCAATATCAATATTTCACGACGTTCGTCGCGCTACCAACAGATAGCAGCACAAATAGGAATGTATAATTAGTCGGGGCAGAGACTTCTTACGATAGGTAATTCTGAATTTGCCCATTTAAATGTGATAATTATCTAATACATGTAATTATTTCCAGGAGTGTGTTTACATATTTATATCTTGTACCCCGCCCAATTCATTGGACACAATCATGTTGACCGACTGAAAAGCAAAAGACAATTTGTATAGGCAAAACTGAAGATGAATGGCTACAAATCTCTACATTACGGATTAACATGGAGTAGCCAGAGAACATCTCTGCATAGTTTCCTTGTAAGACCACCTCTGAACTGAAGTCCAGTAGCAACGTGTCCGTATAATAAGAGAAACTCAGGCACTGAAAGAGGATTACCGTACTTCTTAATAATGAAAAAGAATAAATAAAACGGAGATTTATATCAGTTATAAGTTTCAGAAAAGGAAGGTATAAAAACCGAAAACTGTCCCTCCATTCTATATTCTGAGCTTCCTGATGTGAAAGCCAGCATAAGAAAAGAGAACGCGCAAGAGAGAGAGGAAACATTCGAGGGGATTAACATACACAAAAAGAAATAATATCCTCAGTGTTGAGTACCCTGAAAGCGACGCCAACACACTGCCACCCCCTGCGGTGCAGTTCTGCCACACGCACTCGCAGGGGGGCACGTTTAATGGAGGTAAATAATGAAATAACGGATATGATCGCACCATTGCTGTCACATAGTCATCCCCTAGGCTAGCCTCGCGGCCTGGCCACTGCCAACAAAACATCGTGGACAATAGAGATACTTTTAAAAGAGGGGCTGCAATTAATCATACACCCTACAAGCTCAACTGATCCATTTTCTTCGTTATAAATTATGACTTTTAACTTTCTTACAATAACCCAGTTAAACATATTTCAGATTCCTAACGCTGATAACATATTTCAAAGTGATTGGCTTGTTCCGTTGGTTGGTAGGCTGGTTAAACGAGTAAGACCCCCACTTAATAGAAATTGTCCCCATTTGATTTTGAAGAAATGTAATGGGTTAAATTGAATTGAACTGATTTGAATTTAATTCACTTATTTGGAAAGTTTTGTGAGGGGATTTCAACCCTTGGTGGTCTCATCGTTTCTTCCAGCATTAAATAAATTATTTCGTGCCAAAATATAGTGAAGACTCCGGTATTATCTTATTATCATTGAATTTCAGAAATTAATCTAATGGTTTTAAGGGAAGTTCGTTCCGTAAAAAAAATTAACAACAGCTATTTAAATTATATTTTCCAGCACAATAAACTAAATTACAAATAGACTATTGGAAATGTGCTACATTCATTTTAAAAATATGGGAAACAATAAATAAACTGAAATGGCATTAATTGCCCAAGATATCTCTGACACGCAAAAGCAAATTGAACTACTACAAGAACAAGCGGCGAAAATTGGATTACAAATTTCGTTTGAAAAAAATAATAATTTATGACTGACATCAAAACCGCATCAAATGAACTTAAAATTGGCAACAACAAAATCTTTCGAGTAAACGAATTTAAATATTTAGGTGAATGGATTACAGCAAACTGTAACGAAAGGAAAGCAATTGAATCGAGGCTTCAGAAAATGGAAACTGCTTTTCAATCAACAAAAAATATTTATAACAAAAAGAGTCTCTCCGGGAACTGCAAAATTCACCACTATACAACTGTAATCAAACCTGAAGCTCTCTGTGCTTCCGAGACACTCAATCTCCAACACAAAACACCAAATAGAAGTGAAAGAACGTAAAATAATGAGAAAAATCCTTGGACCGAGAACAAAGGATGGTGTACATTATCCAAAGCCTAATACAGAAATATACAAAAAAGTTTCCAAAATCACAGACACAATGCGAATGCGAAGAATCCAATTTATGGGACACATAGAAAGAATGGACCCGAACAGACTGACACACAAAATACATACTTTCTTAAAGAACAAGGCTACTAGACCGAATTGGTATAAATTTGCAGAGAGAGTGACTTAAATGAATTAGGATCACCAAACTTACATGACCGGAAGGAAATCAGGAAAATCACTCAGACGCGGGGTTTCGAGGAAGAAGAGAAGAAGACTACACAACATCGATGGTCAGAGCAGCGGAAACAGACCTACTCGTTGCGAATGAAGGAATACTGGGCCAACAGGAAGGCGACCTATTCACGAAGAAGAAGAAGAAGAAGAAGAAGAAGAAGAAGAAGAAGAAACTGAAATGATGTATTGGTATCAACTAGTGGCGTAACTAGGATTTCCTTCTGGAGGGGGATGAGCGGAGTCAAATTTTAAAAATGCGTTTTTGGTTTTGTGTTTGATGCTTACTATTTTCTTTTTCTTTGTGTTTGTTTCCAGCTTTTGCTTTAAAATTTTGCATTTTTGCTTTGAGTACTTTGATTTTGTGTTTGTTTTCTGCTTTTGCTTTTATTTTGAATTTTGATTTGTGTTTGTTCTCTGCTTTTACTTTTGGTTGTGTGTTCATTTTATGTATTTGCTTTTGTTTTTGAATATTGATTTATGTTTTTTGGTTTTGTTTGTTTTCTGCTTTTAATTTTGTTTTTGAATGTTGTATTTGTGTTTTGTTTTTGTTTTTGTGTTTGTTTACTGCTTTTACTTTTAGCTTTGTGTTTGTTCTCTGCTTATGCTTTTGTTTGTGTTTTTTGGTTTTGTGTTTTTTCTCTGCTTTTACTTTTTGAATTCCTTGTTGCTTTGTGCTTCTTGGTTTTGGTTTTGTAATTGCTTCCTGCTTTTGTTTTTGCTTTTTTGTGTTTTTTGTTTTGTTTTGTGTTTGTTTTCTGCTTTTGCTTTTTGATTTGGTCATGTGTTTGTTTTTGCTTTTTGCTTTGTGCGGGGGGCTAAATAAGACTATCAATGAAAGCACACCTACACGTTTTCATGTTTGATTTCGATAACATTTGATAGGTTTTATTTGCACCTCTCATTGTGCCTAGCTTTAAATATTTTACCAAAGTAAAGATAAATGTTCTCAAATTAATAATTACCGTACAAACATACATAATCCAGTCGTTTGTCTTCAATCCAAAAGATGCAATTTTTTAAAATAAAATTCGTTTGTGTTTAATTATTTGACTCTAGGAGGGGGATTGGTGCCCGTAATCACCCCCCGTAGTCACGCTATTCATGTCAACATGTAAATACGTAACTGCTTATCGTAATGATATTATGTGTGAGAGATATAAAGTTTTGCTCACCATATTCTTTTACTACTGACTCTCAAATTCTGCCGATCTTGATAAGATTCAGGTAAGCAAATGCTTTTTTTTTTTTGTGTTTGCGAGTGTGTGAAAGGGGGGGGGGGGGGCGACACGTTAGTAAATTAATTTCGCATGAAAGATGTAATAAATCGTTTTAATACCATACTGTACAGAGTCAGAAAACGCATCATCATGACAAAGGGCAATACCTCATGAATTCTTGACGGGCAGAGTGATAGCAGACGAGCACTGGCGCATGCGCTGTGTAGCAAAGCAGATATAGAGGCAGCAGATTGGCGTACTCGAGTTCATTCGAGTGCAAACTAGTATGGTTGAAGGCCAACTCTTGGAATCGTGGTTAGGAATGGAAGTGCACTATGAATGCGCGCGTGGGATTAGTGCTTCAGATATTCATCACCACCTACAGAGCGACTGTGGAGACGAAGTTATGTCCCGTCCCATCCCGTCAAATGGTTAGGCGGTGAGGTCCAATGTTTAGTGGAGGAAGAGGGACGGGACGTCAATTCGGAACCAAGGAAGAGGTGCTACAGTCTGTGGAGAGCTTCCTGAAATCGCCCCTTAAAACAACAATAAGCAACTAACTTTAGAGGCCTATCGTTGAACATAAGCAAATATATTTTATGTTCTATTTTTTTGTTTATTATGGTGGGGCTACCTAATGTTTTTGGTTTGATTAACAATGTTATTTTTCCTATTGTCTTTTCAGCTAATACAATAAAACGTGTTTCGAAATTGTTGTGGTGTTTTTACACAGCGGGATTGTGTGTTTGTAATTACTGGAAATTAAAAATGCATCATGCGTAGAAAGAATCATTTGTGCTATTAATGCATAATGGATGGACATAGGCAAGAAGTTGGATCAGTTAAGGTATGTATACGATACGTTTAGGAAGAAAATCCATATTTTGAACCGATTCCTCTGAAACGTTTACCACATCACACATTAACACATTTTTTTTTCTATCAGAAATGTTGTTTTCTGCCTTCAGTTCTCTGAAATTTTGAAAAACAGAATAAAATATGACAATTTTTCAAAATACCCTAAAATTACTAAATATTATTCAATCATAAAATTTATTTTACTGAGTTCTTCTAAACACGAATGTGTTGACCGACTGAAAAGCACTAAACTGAAAAATGGCTTCAAACTCCATAATGAGTTATATTTAAAGCGTATAATGTTCTGAAATAGAATCGTGCAGTTAGCCTATCTGCAACAGACAGAGTATAGAAGTTCTTTTTCAAAAAGGAAAAGCAAATCATTTATTGCTTTCAATAGGCCTAAACCAAGTATCCAAAATTCCCTAGTCACAATATTCCTACATTCATTAGATTTAATTTGATGTATCAATTATATTCCTATGTTAATGTTTGATGTTTATTTTGCTAATTTGAAAGGCTTAACGTGTTCAAGATTTTAATTCTGAGAATAATGTAAATGAAGTTACATATTTGTGATAAGACCAAATAAACTAACTTAGACATACTGAAGACAGTAATTCGTCGGGAGTGATGAACCTGAATCCTTCACTTGCACTTAGTTAATATATGTCATTTTCATGAATTTCATACCTTATTTAATATTCCGAGATACTTAGATGCAAGTAAGATGCTGTGGAACCATGACCCTTAGACATGTGCACACGAGCCCCCTTAAAATAGTTTTTAACTGCTTACAGGTGGAATATCGACATGAAATATATGTTAATTTTAAGCAGACAAATAAGGCTTCCATTTACATTAAAAAAAGTCAACCCCTGGCACTATTCAGCCCATGACGGGCTAAGGCCGACCAAGCGACCGCTGCCCAGCCATTTGGCCTCCAGATATTGGGGTGACGCGTGATCAGCGCGTCGGGTCCCCTCGGCGGTTAATCTTCGTATTCGTGATCGGGGCGCTGTCTCACTCTCAGACAGCTACTCAATTGTCCTCACGAGGCTGAGTGCACCCCGTTCCAACCCTCACGTCAGTTTTAAAATCCCTGACGGAGACGGGGATCGAACCCGGGGCCTCCGGGTGAGAGTCAGGCGCGCTACCCCAACACCACGGGGCCGGCTCCATTTACATTTACAATGGAAAAAAATATCTTCGAATATTTGGTCAAAAATGCCATTTAAAACGTACAGTGAAACCTCTATTAAGAGAAAAGTAACGGTTCCATGGAAAACTGGTCTTTTAGAGGGGTGGTCTCTTAATAGGGGTAGGCATTAAACAAAATTTTATACTGCATTATTAGTCTAATAAAGTACAGTTGGAACACATACTTGATTACAATTTATCTGCATTCGTTCACATTTAGAACAAATTAATCGCAATTAGTTATTTTCTGAGCTCTGTCATTAAAAAGTCATGAATTGATCTCTATTTCAGATTAGCGCATCTTTTTGTTAACAATTTCACTTTCTAGAATATCTATAAGTGAGTTCGGAAGTCCATTAATTTGTTCTGGGTTCGAACAATCTTCTAGGAGAGCCGTTTTTTTGTATTTTTTATACGCTACATAACACTTTTTCTAATGACATTGTATGCTGATGCAGTTCGGTACCAACAGAACCATGGTTTACATCATCACCATCACCACCATCTCCAATGGGAAGGCAGACGAGAAGTGGTCTTTTGAAAGAGGTCAGACTGAGAAAATGCCTGGTCTTGGTCGGGGAGAGGGGTGGTCCTTAAATAGAGGTAACAAATACATTGACCTCATGAGGTTTTAAATCGGTTCCAAGAAAAATCGGTCTTTAAGAGGGGTGGTCTTTTAATAGGGGTGGTCTTTTAGAGAGGTTTCACTGTATATAAATACCTTAAAGCAATTCTGATCCAGTGCTCTTTTAGAAAAGTTACGTACTTCAGGAAAGTATGATTGCTTTACAGAGACTTCCTCATAAGTGTTTATTAACTGTGTAATGTAAAGACAGTTTATGTTATTTCACTTAAATAATATTGTATTGTATATTGGCTTTCACGGAGGTGAATTAAAACTCAGCAATTCTTCTAGGTTTGTGCCGTGTCTTGTGTGGGGTTTCGCCTAGGACACGAAGCTGGCTCATCGGCGGGCTCTTGGTGTCCACGCCTGGACCCCCACAGGAGTGACGAACTGCGCGCCACCTCCCTTTATATTAGGTGCAACTGCACCACTTGACTGCGAGAACTAAAAGCTCAAGCAGCCTTAACCTCCCTATGAAGGCTTCCAAAAAGATGGTATATTGGCTTTCACGGCCGGTGAATTAAAACTCAGCAATTCTTCTAGGTTTGTGCCGTGTCTTGTGTGGGGTTTCGCCTAGGACACCAAGCTGGCTCATCGGCGGGCTCTTGGTGTCAACGCCCGGCCCCCACAGGAGTGACGAACTGCGCGCCACCTCCCTTTATATTAGGTGCAACTGCACCACTTGACTGCGAGAACTAAAAGCTCAAGCAGCCTTAACCTCCCTATGAAGGCTTCCAAAAAGATGGTATATTGGCTTTCACGGCCGGTGAATTAAAACTCAGCAATTCTTCTAGGTTTGTGCCGTGTCTTGTGTGGGGTTTCGCCTAGGACACCAAGCTGGCTCATCGGCGGGCTCTTGGTGTCAACGCCCGGCCCCCACAGGAGTGACGAACTGCGCGCCACCTCCCTTTATATTAGGTGCAACTGCACCACTTGACTGCGAGAACTAATAGCTCAAGCAGCCTTAACCTCCCTATGAAGGCTTCCAAAAAGATGGTATATTGGCTTTCACGGCCGGTGAATTAAAACTCAGCAATTCTTCTAGGTTTGTGCCGTGTCTTGTGTGGGGTTTCGCCTAGGACACCAAGCTGGCTCATCGGCGGGCTCTTGGTGTCCACGCCCGGCCCCCACAGGAGTGACGAACTGCGCGCCACCTCCCTTTATATTAGGTGCAACTGCACTTCTTGACTGCGAGAACTAATAGCTCAAGCAGCCTTAACCTCCCTATGAAGGCTTCCAAAAAGATGGTATATTGGCTTTCACGGCCGGTGAATTAAAACTCAGCAATTCTTCTAGGTTTGTGCCGTGTCTTGTGTGGGGTTTCGCCTAGGACACCAAGCTGGCTCATCGGCGGGCTCTTGGTGTCCACGCCCGGACCCCCACAGGAGTGGCGAACTGCGCGCCACCTCCCTTTATATTAGGTGCAACTGCACCACTTGACTGCGAGAACTAAAAGCTCAAGTCCGGGCGGGGACACCAAGAGCCCGCCGATGAGCCAGCTTGGTGTCCTAGGAGAAACCCCACTCAAGACACGGCACAAACCTAGAAGAATTGCTGATTTTAATATTGTATTGTATTACTCTTTGTGACAGCACAGCCGTTCAAGTGATAGAAGCCATTTTTCAGTGTTGCCAAGTTTTATTTAAGAAAAAAAAAATACAGTCAGTCTGAAAGACTAGACGTTTTATCATTTCAAATGACGCATGCTACAAATGCTACACATGTTAGAAAGGCTCAGGAGGGCTTTTACAACCCTTTAAGGTCATCCATTATTTGAATCTGCTATCTTGCAAACCTCTTTAAGGGTCACCCTGTATTTAAATTGAATCTAACATACAGTACACCTCGTTAAGTGTCACCCTGTATTTTGCTCTGACATCTTATACACCTCTTTAGGAGTCACCCTGTATTCTTTTCGCTTCGCTCTGAGCCCCAGGTCGCTCGACGCCCCAGGGCTCTTTCAACAGACTCCATTAACCATTAACTTAGGCTTCCCGTGTGGCTGCATGACGTCACGCACTCGGCGTCCATTACCCATTAACTTAGGCTTCCCGCGCGGCTGCATGACGTCACCGTCTCCGTCTCCGTACCGCATAACTTTTGGCTCAAGCATAACGATGGAGTCGACAAGATCATTTGAAATGATAAAAGCTTTTCAGTCGGTCAACACAAATTGTGCCCAATTACATTAGGTGGGAAAACAAGTATTGAACAACGTTTTGAATTCGAACTTTTCGCGTGATTCCTTGGCATTCATACACTGCGCAACGCTATTATTGTCCAATATACGGTAGTATAAATAGAGGCTTGTCATAACTTGGGACCGGATTCCTAGGTTTTTACCTATGTTTTCCTGAGTTCTAAATACAAAAAAAAATTCATTACTAGGGTTCGGAAATTTAAGACCTGAAGAAGTACAAAATATGCAAGCAAATATGCCCTAAAAACTAGCTAAATATGACCTAAAAACTATAAAATATATCCTAGAAAACTATGAAATATGGCATAAATTGTTGGGATAGGTAGAGAATCACTAACATACAGTAAACGTCTTAAGTGCCAAGTGCGTAGAGGAGTGCCTTCTTTGAATCAGGTCTTCTAAACGTGCTCTCTGCCTGTTCCGGGAAAAGAAAGAAAAAATTATCTACTACATTATTAGGAAATCCTGTGTTTGAAACTCGACGCAGATAACACGTACCTTGTTAACGACGCCTCGATTTGAACAAAAATGCTGAAATTATAACCAAATAAGACCTTATATCACTAAAATATGACCAAATGTGACCAAAACAATAAAAATGGCCGAAATATGCATTTATAGGCAACATCAAATTGCTTTAATCGTGGTCAAGGACCCATCATTCAAGCTTATTTTTCAGATTTCGGGTAAAATGAGCTCAGGAAAAAAAATTGACTTTTCCTTAACATCCGAACCTTGTTCATTACTTTTCCGAATCGAACTCAAAAGAGCCAATTTCATGAGTTCTGTAGTGATGATGATCAGGTGCCATCAAGTCGGCGTCGACTCCTAGCGACTGCATGGATGGACTGTCTCCATACGATTCGGTCTTCAGCCATATACTTCACATCCTTCAGTGACATATTCATGTTGGATTTGATGGAGTCGATCCATCTCAATGCAGGCCGCCCTCGTCTCCGAGACCCTTCCACTTTTCCAAGCATAATTGTCTTTTCCAACGAATCAGAACGCCTCATAATGTGTCTGTAGTAGACTACCTAAAACATACTAAATGATATGAGAATACCTAAAAAAATTACAGTCAGTCTGAAAGACTAGACGTTATATCATTTCAAATGACGCATGCTACAAATGCTACACATGTTAGAAAGGCTGAGGAGGGCTTCTTTCAACCATTAACCCATTAACTTAGGCTTCCCGCGCGGGCACCTCGTTAAGTGTCACCCTGTAATTTGCTCTGACATCCTGCACACATCTTTAGGAGGCATCCTGTATTCTTATCTGGCATCTTGTATATCCCTTTAGAAGTCACCCTGTATTCTTGTGTGACATCTTGTACACCTCTTTAGGAGTCACCCTGTATTCTTAAATGACATCTTGTGCACCTCTTTAGGAGTCACCCTGTATTCTTCTCTGCCATCTTGTACACCTGTTTATAAGTCACCTTGTATTCTTATCTGGCATCTTGTATATCTCTTTAGGAGTCATCCTGTATTCTTGTGTGACATCTTGTACACCTCTTTAGGAGTCACCCTGTAATCTTGTCTGACAACTTGTGCACCTTTTTAGGGGTCACCCTGTATTCTTCTCTGCCATCTTGTACACCTCTTTAAGAGTCACCTTGTATTCTTATCTGGCATCTTGTACATCCCTTTAGGAGTCACCCTGTATTCTTATCTGGCATCTTGTACTGTATTTTGCTCTGACATCCTGCACACCTCTTTAGGAGGCACCCTGCATTCTTGTCTGACATCTTGTGCACCTCTTTAGGAGTCACCCTGTATTCTTCTCTGCCATTTTGTACACCTCTTTAAGAGTCACCTTGTATTCTTATCTGGCGTCTTGTATATCTCTTTAGGAGTCACCCTGTATTCTTGTGTGACATCTTGTACACCTCTTTAGGAGTCACCCTGTAATTTTGTCTGACATCTTGTGCACCTTTTTAGGGAGTCACCCTGTATTCTTCTCTGCCATCTTGTACACCTCTTTAAGAGTCACCTTGTATTCTTATCTGGCATCTTGTACATCTCTTTAGGAGTCACCCTGTATTCTTATCTGGCATCTTGTACTGTATTTTGCTCTGACATCCTGCACACCCATTTAGGAGGCACCCTGCATTCTTGTCTGACATCTTGTGCACCTCTTTAGGAGTCACCCTGTATTCTTCTCTGCCATTTTGTACACCTCTTTAAGAGTCACCTTGTATTCTTATCTGGCGTCTTGTATATATCTTTAGGAGTCACCCTGTATTGTTATCTGGCATCTTGTACTGTATTTTGCTCTGACATCCTGCACACCTCTTTAGGAGGCACCCTGTATTCTTATATGGCATCTTGTATATGTCTTTAGAAGTCACCCTGTATTCTTGTGTTCGCTTCGCTCGAAACCCTAGGTCGCTCGACGCCGCAGGACTCATTCAACAGACTCCAATAACCAGTAGCTTCTGCTTTCCGCGTGGCTGCATGACGTCACGCACTCAGTTCCCGCGCGACTGCATGACGTCACTTCCGTCTCCGTCTCCGTAACGCATAACGTTGGACCCAAGCATAACGACGAAGTCGACAAGATCATTTGAAATGTTAAAATACCTAATACCTATTTGAATGCTTAGTCCATCATGTATAAAAGTAAATCACAAGACAGTATTCTTAGCTCTAGTTGATTGAGAGAAATAATACCTGCCAGAAAATTCAAATACATTCAGCACTTTCCAGCTTATATCTTGTTTGGTTATTTAAAAAATGGAATACATCTCTTATTGTTTCCAAGTTTCCTATATGCTAAATAAGCAAAGTTAATTAAACGGGGTAGAGTGTAAAATTCACTTGTGCCATCCTTGGCTGTATTGAATTTGGATAATTAACATACAGTATTTCAGAACAGCAAATATTGCCCAAAAGTGTTAAGTTCTCATTGATAATTTGATAAAAGATGTATCATTATGTAAAATGGTTACACTCTCGTTGCAATCAGATTTTCTTCTAACAATTAGACATTAATTTTAAGCTTTGCGCAGTTTATGTCTACTTTTGCTACACTTTAAACATAAAAACCTATTTCAAAACTTATTCTACCTATTAGAAACCTAAAAAAACAATTTTTAATGTTTTTGAAAACCTAGTTATAACTAAGGGGCGGATTTCTATGACAGTCATATTTTTTCCCTTAACATTATATCTTAGTCTTGTATTTTCAACATGTTTCCAAGCATGATAATGAAAATTAAACAGGTTTTATTAAGCATATAAAAACATATTTAGGCTTTCTTAAGTTTTATGGCATATTTTGAACAAAATATCTTTATAAACGGCATATTTTGGTCATTTTCATTTAAATTTCGTTTTATAAAAATCAGAATAAGCTCTAGGAATTATTGTTCAGGATAGACGGGAATATACTACTGAAGAACCATTCTAAAGTAGTGTATGGAATGTTTCTAACAGGTAAGAGCAATTGTTTGCTAGCTGGGTCAATTCCTGGAAACCGGGCTATTGTTTACACGGAAGCAGAGGTAGGCTAATTCCGCAGTTATTTGTCATCGTTCTTATCTCTCTCCTTTGCCCTACCCTCTTCCACCTTCAACACACTGAATGACCTTGGTCACTCATTAGGGAGCTTCAGTCATTCAGTTCTTTTCAATATGCCTAAAACGAAAGTCTCAATTTGTGGGAAGTTAGGAAGTTTTGTTCGCGAGTTCGGTGAAAACATATTCAGTACGGATGGAGTGATATTATTCTGTAAATTGTGTGAGGTTTAAGTCATATTTTGAATTTTATAGGCCATATTTTTAATGTTTTAGGTCATAAATGAATACACATTTCATACATTTTAGGTCATAGAAATCCGCCCCCTATTTATCACTAATTCGATTATTTTGGCAGTCATTTCAACTTAGAATAAACTAAGTTTGCCTGAATTGTTTTGGAGAAAATCGAAATGTTCCAAGAGAATTACTCTTCTATTTTTATTTAATGCATGTTTTGGTCATGAAATATATCGAGTAAGTTCTGTCGTTTCCGCCCCTGTATTAGGATAGGACAGTTGAGCGGGGATGCGGTAGGTAGCGCGCGGGTGCTGAAGTGGTCGAGTAGACATAAAGGCCGTCACTTACCATAGAAGTTGCTCGGACATATCTTTTGTGAGGGCTCACCTCAATAGAGCAAAAGAAATCCTAGCTGTGTGTATTGTGTTGTTCATACATCTATGGTAGTGATGTGACATGGAGATGTTGTATTATCATGTAAATGTTCCTCGGGCAGGGATGGGCACACTATGGAGGGCGTTCAGCCACAAAGGGAGAGTCTAGAATTAATCCACAACTCGCTACTTAGCCTTCTGCTGCTTGGAAACACCAATAGGCTTCGTGTTATGGCGTGTTCATTCATTGGATTGCTAATTCAAGAAGGTGTTAGCAAGCCAACTTCACCAACCCCCTTCTCACCCCTCATCCCTCTCCTCCACAGATGTGACAGTCTCGCATTTACAAACGAGTTGGAGACCCACCCAGAAGATTAGGAAGTCGCCAACTGTTGGACCAGAATGCTTACCAACAGAGATAAATTTAAACCACTGAGGTATTACATACTTTCACGATTGCAGCAGCACCACCAAAGAAGATTTTCGGTGATTATCAAGCCATGAATATTCCAAGTAGCTCCTAAATCATTGCTATAAAGGAAGAATTAAACAATACAAGACGCTGGGACAACATGAAGTTGTACAAGAAACATATAGCCTGCCATATATAAAACGTCGTCGAAACCAAAACATTGGTGTCTTATGTATAGAGAGCCTATTAATTTCCCAAGCACAATTCCAAACATAAGATTTGTGAGTGAGTCATTTATACATTCAGATTATTAAAAAAAAGTCGGAAGAAGTATAAAAATAACGCTAGTAATGGTGATTATAATGATGATGATTGAATGTATTTTTCTTGGCTACAATAGGACTTTTAAGAATTTTACAGCAACCTCGTGTACTGATAAACATTTGGCAGATAAATAAATACAGGTCATTGACAGTATACAAAAGAAGAAGAACAAATGAAGGCAACACGCATGGATCAGCTCGTAACAGGACCGAAAATATTTAATTAACATTTGTTAAAAAGTATACAGGAGATATTGTGGATGTAATTTTGTAGAATGTGTTTTGCTATAGCCTACGTAACTGTTGGCGATCGTTTAGCTTTAAGCAATTTAGCTGATGGTAGTATTGAGTTATGTGACAGTTTACTACAAACCAAAGACATGATGATGTCGATGATAATGGAATGTTCGTTGTAGTAGCTGGTACTGCAACCTAGCGGTGAATTAATATATCTCGTACAATTTTTTTTCTTTTAAATGAGATGGATGCCTAAAATAGCCTTACACAACTAAGCAAAGAATTCATAATTATAATAACAAACAACAATTCACGGGATCACGATTGAACATTTAAACAAAAATACAAATTTTAAAACGAAACAGAGAAAAAGAATGAATAAGTTATTTGGGTCACATAGGCGTAATGCCTGTAAATTTGGAATTCTGGTCCTAATCCACTTTCTTCCATAAGCCGATTATGCAATGAACAGTCACCGCGTCATGGGCTAATATGAGTGAGGGTATCATGCTGGCCAAGATTTCTTCGATAACTGAGTTAAAATGAGGGCCACGGTGAAGAAATAATAAAGAAGGTAAGATAAAAATTGGGGGTACTAGTAGATGGACCTTGTGTGACCTCTCCTTACATTTGACGAATTCCCTCTGCATCTGGGAAATGCTTCGCCACACACGAGTGCTTCCTTTCATCGCTCTCAGTTTGCTGGGTTTCGCATCAGCTAACCACTGCGTTTCCCAGATGGCGAAACCGAGAGCGAATACCTCTAGCTGGTACCTTTATTGGTTGAGGTGGTGGTAATAGGCCTACTGCTTCTTTTGGAGCTCGATTCCCGGTCAATGCATGCGAGGTTTTCGAAGTGAAATGCCATATCCTGTGGTTCGGATTCCACGTAAAAAGAAGTTCCCGTGGCTCATAAGCACACGATTCCGGCCACGTAAAACTACAATATTCCTTCCTTTCTTTTGGAGCTAACTCATTTCTCACGATATTCATGTGACTTTGTTTCACAATCTGGATAGAGGTTCGTAGATTCGCTGCACCAACCGGTGTTTCGAAAAATATGAAGCAATTAACTACAACAAACTTAACGAGTCACACACACAAAAACAAGTGGAGTCGTCAAGTGCAAACTGTAGAGATTTATTGATGATAATTAATTATAATTGGTGCTGGAGAAAGATTCCACGCCAATGAGTAAACTTGTGTACATATTTTGACCTCATATAGGTACGGTACACTTTTAAATAAATAAGTTGTTGGCTGGCTGAGTCAGGAATTTCAAAACTATATACATATGAATTGTCTTAACGGATCATAATATAACCTAAGAAATAAAATACACAAATAATTAGTTTCGGATTATAAAAAGGCTGAATTCAAATGGCGCTGTATTTATTTAAATCCGTTGGGATGTCAATCACTTATTTACAATTTGTAGGAAATATTTCAGAATTTGAACTATAGTAGGCCTAGCCTATCATGCCTTCGATTTGGCTGAGAATAAATATTGAATAGGAAATTAATTTATAATCAAACGAAACTGTTAGTTCATTATTAATCACGTGTTGCGAGAAAAGATATTTTAAAAACAAGTAGTTCCGTGAAGAACTATACAGCCTATTTTCATATATCCTACTCATGTTAATTGCTTCTATCAACGTACAAAATTTCAGTTTGAAGGTTGTGACAGATTCGTAGATATTGAGAACCGTATAAATATTGCAGATGGTCGCCAGGTTGGATTTTTATTTATGTACTATTACATGAAGATTATTGTGTACGTGTGGTATTCAAACTTCAATCGCATGATTAGAACACAAGAAGTAAAAACGAGATTTTACAATTTCGTACAGCTGCCATCTTGTGGTTATGAAAACAATGCCAGTGGATTAACATTTGTAAAAGCATTTAACGTGAAAAATTTCACTGCACTCGCATGGTTAAATCGCGAGAAACGTCCATTTAAATATTTATATTTCGCGTCGCCGCCATATTGGATTTATGCTCACCAGGTTACTGAAATTCCTATATGTGAACTTATGTTCATAGCCTCTATGAACATAAAAAATCAGTTTGATTGCTGTAAAAGATTCGTAGATATTGAGAACCGTCTAAATATTTCGGATGCTCGCCATTTTGGATTGTTATATGTATATGCCATATAATTATTGCGTAGGTTATTTATTCAAACTTTCACTTCGATCGCATGATTACGACCCAAGAAATAAAAGCTTAATATTAAAATTTCGCACAGCTGCCATCTTGAGGTTATGTAAACAATTGAACTAGATTAGATGCCAGTGCATTACAATATGTATAATCATTTACTCGACCACATTACACTGCGCTCAGAGAGTTAAATCACGAAAAAAGTCTATTAAAATGTTTCAACGTCGCTTGGCCGCCATGTTCGTTTTGTACTTTACAGGTTTATGTAAGTGACATAGATAAACTTTTACTAGTGCCCTTTATCACCGTACAAAATTTCAGGGTGATGTCGGTAATAGTTTCGGCGATATTGAATGCCAGTGAAATATTTCGCACAGCTGCCTTTTTGAGGTTATGTAAACAATTGATCTAAATTAGACGCCAGTGCATTACAATGTGTATGGACATTCGCTGTACCAAGTTTCATTACGTTTGGATGATTAAATCGCGAGAAAAGCCTATTTAAAAGTCTAAATTTCGCTTGGCCGCCATGTTGGTTTTGTAGTTACCAGGTTTTTGAAAGTCTCAAAGGTGAACTTCAAGTAGTGCCCTTTATCACCGTACACAATTGCAGATGTGATATCGGTAATAGTTTCGGAGATACTGAATGCTGGTGAAATATTTCGCACAGCCGCCATGTTGGATTGGTGAGACACAATAAAATTTAAAGAGCACGGTCGGGGTCGGCCAGATTGGTGCTATGATCTTACCGAGGTTCATTGTAATCGCTCCAGCCGTTTAGAAGTTATTAGGGGGGACACACACACACACGCACACACAGACACAAGGACAAAAGGTGATCTCATAAGCCTTTTTTTTTTTCATAAAATGAAAATAGGCTAATAATAGAATGTGACATGTGTTTGATTAATTAATTTATTCTATATCTTGATAAAGCACAATCATTATCTGCATTTGTTTGATGGAAAATATGAGTTGATACACGTAGGCCTATGACTTTGTAATGTTTAATTGCCCTAGAAGTGCGCGCATGCGACTACCAAGGCATGGTTGTGGTGCTTGAGTAAGAAATGTGTCCTAATCTCCTTGTCACTCACCAGTCATTATTTATTTTGTCTAAAATTGCTAACCGTATAAATGCATACAATTATTTGTGAATCACATGAGCATTAATCGATAAAAATGAAATCAAATAAACTTCACATTGCATCATTTCAGTCGGTCAACACTACATAATGTCAATTACTGCGACATGCGAAAAAAAAAACCTGAATATATATAAGTATTATGGACTACACCAGATAATATTTATTTATTTAAGGAAAGCGCATAATGATACATAAATTATTCTTGACCTAATCCTATTATTGAGATTGTCCTATTTGGGCAGTTTTGAGCATGATATCTCTCCCAGTGATTATAGCACAATTTGCTCACGCAGGATTTTTCCGTTTGATGAAATCGTAGGTTCCGACATAACTTGAAGTGAAGTCCGTGCGTTGCAAATCTTGGTTGGTTGGTTCCTCAGTTTAGGGGCTGTGACAACGCGGTCATGTAGCCTCGTGTACTTTGGGTGTGTGTAGAATCTGTCTGATAACCTGTGTTAATTGTGATGGCCGTATTAGTGTGTGTATGTGTTTTTAATTCAAGTAAGGACTGCAACTTTGAATTTTTCAAATAGTTCCTACTTTTGCCGCCAAACGCTACCGTCAACGACTACTAGGCCTAGTTCAGTACTTAGCTACTAGACGCCACCGCAGTCGGCTCTTGGCAACGAACGTAGGAACTTAAGAGCGTTGTTTACATTCTTAACCTGTACAATTTACCTTCACACAGGTGTAATTAGTGGAAGGTTCTTTAACATGCCATAAAGCTATGACATGGGACCGCCGGCTTTACTTCCCCTCCGAAGGAAGACATACTGAGGGATTTTTAACGCTCTTAAAAAATCCGACGGCTTCGGCCGGGTTTGAACCCGCTATCTTGGGCATAGAAGCTCAGCATGCTACCAAACTACGCCACCGAAGCCGCAAATCTTGTCATTATATGTCGAAGTTCGTAATTTAGCTGCTTCCATTTCGATGTTCTAATAGCGTCTGTTTTGTAAAATTCGGGCCATATGGCATTAGTTTTCTCTTTTGAGACAAAATACTGCTTCCTTATATAAAATTCTCTGCTCACGCTGAGTATCGTGAAGCGCATCAGTTTACTGAAACCAAATTAAGGAAAAAGAAACATCACACATTTTACAGATACATCGTTACCCTGAACATTAGTATTTAGGCATATGAGTGTAAGAAACTTGCTGGTTAGAGACCCTGTCCTCCACGATCGAATGATTAATAATCTTATTGTTGTTGCTTGTGTAGTTACTTAATTGAAAGGCTTCGAGCCAGCTTACTTAGTCTATCATTCTTCGTACGAAACTTCGCCGCCCGCCTAATTTATTTTATTTACACGTGTCAGGAAACATATATAAGTCAATAAATAAGTAAATAAATTAGGTTACTATCAAAAAGACAAATATTTCACTAAACAACGTTGGACCAATGGGTTGCAATTTCCCGGTCGTTCGGCGTAGCCTTCACTAGATCATCCATGGAGCACTGGAGAGGGTAGACGCTGCAGTTGAGGAGGTGGGCCATGGTTTGTTCTTCACCACAATCACAGCAGGTCGACTCACAAGGTAGTCCCCACTTTTTAATGTTGGTCCCGGATCTACCAACCCCAGACCGTAACCTATTGAGACTCTTCCATATAATCTATATCTCTTCATGCCCTGCTGAAAGACTTTCAGATGGGTTTAATAGGCTATCGTGTATTATGAAAATGAATGAACGATGTATCTGAGTAATCTGGCACATTTTGGAATGACATAAATGCTGTCGGAGGAATAAAATACCCTTCATCTTTGTGTTTTAGTTTACCAACTCCGTAATTATTTCAACAATGTGTGCTGAAGTGTTAATTATTATGTTTGCAGACTACAGGTGTTAGTGCCGTCAAGGAATTGAGCAATTTCCCTCACCCAGTTCTCCATGTCACGATATTCGTCTGCAGGCTGTGTTTTCCAAGAATACAGTCCGAGAATTTGGTATGAAGAGTTGGGCGTCGGAAGGTAAGCGACAGGAATCTGCATTGTAGTCGCTAATCCTTGGCATCATGTAAGAAAAAGAAGAAAATGGAAGTAAATCATAGTTTCGGCCTGTTTTTATATTCACTCAAAATACAGTAGTCGTATAACAGATCAAGTGCAAGTGCAAAAAGATAATTTCCTGTCCAGGATGGCAAAGAAACATAACCTTTAATGGATTGTAGGTTTAGTCCACTTCACCTTACAATATCTCGTAGGCCTATATTAGTAACGTTTTGTTCATACAGAGCACCTATGTTAGTAATATTCGTCAGAATTTAGCATGTGCCTAACCAGTGTTACATGAAGTTAGTTATTTTTGTTTTTCATTTATTTATTTATCTATTCATTCAATTATTCATATATATTTATTATATTTATATTTATTTATACATTTGTTCATTCAGTTATTTATTTATATATTTATTCATGCATTTGTTTATTATTTATTTATATATTCATACATTCAAATTTATTTATTTATTTATTTATTTCCTTATCTATTTATTCATTTATTTAATTATATACTTATTTTTCTATTTGCTCATTCATTTATTTATGTAGTTATTAATTTAATAACTTATTTATTTCTTCAAACGTGTATTCATTCATTCATTCATTCATTCATTCATTTATTTATTTATTTATTTATTAATTTATTTATTTATCTATTTATTTATTTATTCATTTATTTATTCATTTATATATTAAAAATTAATTAACGGCCCAATACTTAACATTTTCACTTTTAAAGCAAATCTTACTATTGATTTTAATCAATTTCTTTTCATTTACTTATTTACTCATTGATCTATTTACCTATTTATTTCTTTACTAATATATTTATTTATTTATTTATTCATACATTCAATCATTCATTCATTCATTTATTTCTTGATTTATTGATTTATGTATTGATTCATTTATTAATTAATATATTCATTTACTTATGTATTTATTGATTTATTGATTTCAATAATTTCTCAACATCGTCAAGGCGAGTTTAGCCATGTAAATGTTGCATTCAGAATGGCTAAAGGGCACTTTGTTAAGTTCATAACATTAAAAGTGCGTTTTGTAGCACAAAGTACATGGAATTAAATGTACTAAACGTGATTTCATAATCCACTTCAGCTACAAAAAAGTCCTACACCAGGAGAAATATTTCCTTTATTATTACTTTTTACTACTTCACTATTGTTCATTCGAGGGTGGGGGGTGCGGGAGCGCAGTGGTCAAGCTGTTTGCCTCTCACCAAGGTAGACCGCGGGTTCCATTCCCGGTCAATACTTGTGAGATTTTCAATGAGAAATGTCATGTCCTGTGGTTCGGACTCCATGTAAAATTGAGGTCCCGTGGCTCATGATTGCGAGATTAACGGTCACGTAAAACTGAAAGCTTCCTTTATTGTTCATTGATCTGAAATTATCCTGATTTATTTATGAAACAGTGAAGCTCTACAACTATTCAAGGAACAGTTTTATTATTTTAGAACAAAAGAATCATAGTTATCACTAAAATGTTGCCCTGCCACCACACCACCTGATGATTTTAATCACAATTCGATAAGTAAACGAAGGAAGTAAAGGAAGTTTGTAGTTTTACGTGACCATTAATCCGCTATCATGAGCCACGGGACCTCCTTTTCACTTTCACTTTGAAAATCGCACATGCTGCACATGCATTGACTGGGAACCAAACCCGATCCACCATGGTGAAAGACAAACCACTTGACCGCTGCGCCACCACGCCCTATTTAAAAGTAAACAGATCACGTAATTCTCAAAGAGGTGATTAATGCATCCTACTAATTGATGTGCTGAACACTCTAGTTAACTATCAAAGACTTTCAATAGCCAGCTCGTGACGGCTAAAGTTGGAATCAAACCCACCTTTGCTCAGTATTTGCTTCACAAGGCAGAGTGTAACCCGTTCCAATCCTCAGACCAAAATTAAATTTCTGGACAGAATCGAGAATAAATCCTGGGCCACCACTGGAGCATTGTCATACGATACAGGAAGCCAAAAAAATAACAAGTAGTTCCGTGAAGAACTATACAGCCTATTTACATATATCCTACTTATGTTAATTGCCTCTATCTACATACAAAATCTCAGTTTGATTGCTGTAATAGATTCGTAGATATTGAGAACTGACTAAATATTTCGGATGGTCACCATGTTGGATTTTATATATATGTAGGTCCTAGAGTTATGTACTGTTACATGACGATTATTGTGTACGTGTAGCATTCAATCTTCAATCGCATGATTAGGATACAAGAAGTAACAAGGAGATTTTAACATTTCGCACAGCTGCCATCTTGTGGTTATGGAAACAATTGAAATAAATTAGATGCCAGTGGATTAACATTCGTATAAGGATTTACTGTACCAAGTTTCACTGCACTGGGATGGTAAAATTGCAAGAAACGTCCATGTGAATATTTATATTTCGCGTCACCGCCATGTTGGATTTGTGATCACCAGGTTATTTAAAGTCCTATAGGTGAACTTAAGTTCATAGCCCATATGAACATAAAAAATTCAGTTTGATTGCTATAATAGATTCGTAGATATTCAGAGCCGTCTAAATATTTCGGATGGTCGCCATGTAGGATTGTTAAATGTATAGACCATAGAGTCATGTACCATTAAAAGAAAATTATTGCGTAGGTCCATTATTCAAACTTTCACATCGATCGCATGATTACGACACAAGAAATTAAAACTTAATTTTAAAATTCGCAAAGCCGCCATCTTGAGATTATGTAAACAATTGAACTAAATTAGATACCAGTGTATTACAGTGTGTATACACATTTCCTGTGCCAGATTTCATTGCGGTTGGAACAATAAATCGTGAGAAAGGTCTATTTAAAATTATCAAATTCGCTTTGCCGCCATGTTCGTTTTGTAGTTAACCGGTTTTTGAAAGTCTTATAGATGAACTTCCAGTAGTGCCCTTTATCTCCGTACAAAATTGCAGGGTGATATCGCTAATAGTTTCAGAGATATAGAATGCCGGTGAAATATTTCGCACATCCGCCATCTTGTGGTTATGTAAACAATTGAACGAAGTTAGATGTTGGTGCATTACAATGTGTATAAACATATACTGTACCAAGTTATATTGCGTTTGGTTGGTTAATTCGCGAGAAACGTCTATTTAAAAGTCGCGAATTCGCGTGGCCGCCATGTTGGTTTTGTAGTTACCAGGTTTTCAAAAGTCACATAAGTGAACTTCTAGTAGTTCCCTTTATCACCGTAAAATATTCCAGGGTGATATCGGGAATAGTTTCGGAGATATTGAATGCTGGTGAAATATTTCGTACAGCCGCCATGGTGGATTGGTGAGACGTAACAAAATTTGAAGGGCACGGTCGGGGTCGTCCGGAATAGTGCTATGAACTTACCGAGTTTCATTGAAATCGCTCCAGCTGTATAGAAGTTATTAGGGACACACACACACTCCTCACACACACACACACACACACACACACACACGCACACGCACACAAACACTGACAAGAGGTAATCTTAGAAGCCTATTTTTTCAAAATTGAAAATAGGCTAAAAATACAAATAAGTGGTGATGAGATTCTGTGTAAATTATAATGATCGCGTGAGATTATTATACTACTTTTATGATGGACTAGAAAGCAGACTATGGTCTGTTTATGGAGATGGGCCCTATTGAGGTAGCCTGCGGCGCTGTACCAGGCGGGTGTGAAAACGTTCCACCAGGCAAATTGCAGCTCGTATTTTTGATGATGTTGAAGACGATCATCATCTTCATTGGATTAACCACCAATGGTGTAGCAGAGCCGCAGCACATTGGAATTTCACTCCGACCCTGCAATTTACTTCTGTATTCTGGCGCCCACTGAACATCCCAAGTCAATTACCGAGGAGATTTATTCTTTAGATATACAGTTAAAATTTCAATTATTTCTCAAATAGTAATGCAGTTACAGTAAAATACCTGTTATTTCTCAAATAGTAATGCATTTAAAATACCTGTTATTTATCGAATAGTAATGCAGATAAAATACCTGTTATTTCTAAAATAGTAATGCAGTTACAATACCTGTTATTTCTCAAATAGTAATGCAGTTAAACTACCTGTTATTTCTCAAATAGCAAAGCAGTTAAAATACCTGTTTTTATCAAATAGTAATGCGGATAATATTCCTGTTATTTCTCAAATAGTAATGTAGTTACAATACCTGTTATTTCTCAAATAGTAATGCAGTTAAAATACCTGTTATTTATCAAATAGTAATGCTGATAACTGATAATATACCTGTTATTTCTCAAATAATAATGCAGTTAAAATACCTGTTATTTATCAAATTGTATTGCTGATAACTGATAGTATACCTGTTATTTCTCAAATAGTAATGCAGATTTAAATTACCTGTTATTTCTCAAATAGCAATGCAGTTAAAATACCTGTTATTTCTCACATAGTAATGCAGTTAAAATACTTGTTATTTATCAAATAGTAATGCAGTTAAAATACCTGTTATTTCTCCCTGTTATTTCTCAAATAGTAATGCAGTTAAAATACCTGTTATTTCTCAAATAGTAATGCAGTTAAAATACTTGTTATTTATCAAATACACACATCAAAAAAAGTTTTGCATCACCTCGGTTCCCAGATCTCCGGCATATAGACGTTGACTGTGTATATTGTATCAAAGATACAGTCCCTTTGACTGTTCATAGATGTCACTAAAACTGCTCAAAGATGTAAACAACCATGCATGAGCAGGGCCTATTAGACGGAGGGGGTACGACAGCCGATCAGTTCCAGTCATTCCACCAGGACGAAGGTACGCTGCTCATGTTGTCTGTAGTTCTACCATGCCTAGAAGGTCAATACCACAGTTCGATCGCGTCCGCATTGTTACTTTGTGTCAAGAAGGGCTCTCAACAAGGGAAGTTTCCAGGCGTCTCAGAGTGAACCAAAGCGATGTTGTTCGGACATGGAGGAGGTACAGAGATACAGGAACTGTCGATGACAGGCCTCGCTCAGGCCGCCCAAGGGCTACTACTGTAGTGGATGACCGCTACTTACGGATTGCTGCTCGGAGGAACCCTGACAGCAATGCCACCATGTTGAATAATGCGTTTCGTTCAGCCACAGGACGTCGTGTTTCAACTCAAACTGTGCGCAATAGGCTGCATGATGCGCAACTTCACTCCCGACGTCCATGGCGAGGTCCAGCTTTGCAACCCCGACACCATGCAGCGCGGTACAGATGGGCCCAACAACATGCTGAATGGACCCCACAGAATTGGCATCACGTTCTCTTCACCGATGAGTGTCGCATATGCCTTCAACCAGACAATCGTCGGAGACGTGTTTGGAGGCAACCTGGTCAGGCTGAACGTCTTAGACACACTGTCCAGCGAGTGCAGCAAGGTGGTGGTTCCCTGATGTTTTGGGGTGGCATTATGTGGGGCCGACGTACGCCACTGGTGGTCATGGAAGGCTCCGAAACGGCTTTACGATACCTGAATGACATCCTCCGACCCATAGTGCACCCATATCGGCAGAATATTGGAGAGGCATTTGTCTTCATGGACGACAATTCTCGACCTCATCGTGCACATCTTGTGAATGCGTTCCTTCAAGATAACGACATCGCTCGACTACAGTGGCCAGCATGTTCGCCAGACATGAACCCTATCGAACATGCCTGGGATATGTTGAAAAGGGCTGTTTATGGACGTCTTGACCCACCAACCACTCTGAGAGATTTACGCCGAATTGTCGTTGAGGAGTGGGACAATTTGGACCAACGGTGTCTTGATGAACTTGTGGATAGTATGCCACGACGAATACAGGCATGCATCAATGCAAGAGGACGTGCTACTGGGTATTAGAGGTAGTGGTGTGTACTGCAATCTGGACCACAAATGCTGAAAGTCTAGCTGTATGATGGTACAACATGCAATGTGTGGGTCTCATGAGCAATAAAACGAGCTGAAATGTTGTTTGTGTTGATCTCTATTCCCTTTGTATTTAAAGGTTCCGGAACTCTTGGAACCGAGGTGATGCAAAACTTTTTTTGATGTGTGTAGTAATGAAGTTAAAATACCTGCTATTTCTCCCTGTTATTTCTCAAATAGTAATGCAGTTAAAATACCTGTTATTTCTCAAATAGTAATGTAGTTAAAATACCTGTTATTTATCAAATAGTAATGCAGATTTAAAATACCTGTTATTTCTCAAATAGCAATGCAGTTAAAATGCCTGTTATTTATTAAATATTAATGCAGATAAAATACCTGTTATTTCTCAAATAGTAATGCCATTAAAATACCTGTTATTTCTCAAATAGCAATGCAGTTAAAATGCCGGTTATTTATTAAATATTAATGCAGATAAAATACCTGTTATTTCTCAAATTGTAATGCAGTTAAAATACCTGTTATTTCTCAAATAGTAATGCAGTTAAAATACGTGTTATTTATCAAATAGTAATGCAGTTAAAATATCCGTTATTTCTCAAATAGCAATGCAGTTAAAATACCTGTTATTTCTCAAATAGCAATGCAGTTAAAATGCCGGTTATTTATCAAATATCAATGCAGATAAAATACCTGTTATTTGTCAAATAGTAATGAAGTTAAAATATCCGTTATTTCACGAATAGTAATTAAGTTAAATTACCTGTTATTTCCGAAATAGTAATGCAGTTAAAATACCTGTTATTTATGAAATAGTAATGCAGTTAAATACCTGTTATTTCTCATATAGTAATGTAGTTACAATACCCGTTAGCCTATTTCTCAAACAGTATTGCAGTTAAAATTTTGTTATTTCTTAAATAGTAATGCAGTTAACATTTTGTTATTTCTCAAATAGAAATGCAGATGAACTCCCACTTATTTCTTAATTTCATAATTTCTCTTCAGTAAAATGAATAACGTTTCAGTGAAAACGCACTGTAGAGTGAATTCTTTGAACATTTGAATAGCCTATTTGAATACTTGTAGCATTCGAATCATTTATTCTAGTTTCGAATTGGCGAATATTCAGTGTAGTCGATTTAATCGAATATTTAATTATATGTACAGCTCTAGAGAATACTCAATAGTCAGAACACACTGGCTCTTCTTAATGAACCTTTACAACACTTGTCGTGTGGATGTTACCCAAAGACAACATTTCCCATAGTCATGGAAAAAACTCTTACTTTACACCCTTAAATCCAACTTATATTATCTTCGTTTCAAATTAACGAACGACCCCTCAATGACTTCCTCAAATATATTATCTTTTCCTAAGAGGTAGGTCTTTTCTCAAGTGCCAAATGAGTTAGTTAGTTATTTAGTTAGTTATTGTTGGTTTAAGGGGCATAACTAGGAGGTCATCTTCCCTTAGTACCAAATGAAATAAAAGGTTAAAATAATGTTTCTTTTCACCCAAGAAATGGAGCGACCCATGTACAGAAGACACATTGCTTGGGTATAAGTTTTAATGTCTATTGTCTATCTGTAGTCTGATTGTCGGAGTTATTGTGGTCCTGTATTAGGGGAAGCAATCGTAATTGTTTTGTTGCTAGGGACAGAGAGAGAGATACGAGTAACTTATGACGGACGGTATGGGGGTGGGGTTGAAGAGGGGGCATATTTTAGAGGGAAGTACAGCAACGAATCGCTCTGAACTCAATAATAACTTTTGGCACTTCGTTGATGTCCAAGGGAATCTGTGTTTGCTTCCACTCTAACTATCCATCTCCCCAGGTCAACGCTCTCATTTATCTTCTGAGGTACAGGACACGTATTGAAACTCATCTCTCAATGATCCTGAGTTTGATTTCGCAGTCTGCCAAGGAACATAATTATTGTTATCTCTGCTAATTAACATTGACAAATTTCATAATAGTGCATAGGCTACATTGCCTAGATGGCACCATCTCAAATAGATAACACCAACCAAACGATTACTAAAATAGTTAGTTATTACTTTTCAGTGACTTATTCATTTCAATCCTAGGCAAATGCAAGGTTGGTACGTTATTCAAAGTTGCGGCAGTGTCGTTAACACAATTCCATTTAGAAGTTTACAACCTATCATAGACACCGCAAGTTCGGGTGTTTTCTGACTTGTTAGAACAAACACGCAAGAAAAATAAACTGATTGTAGCTTTACGTAATTCTTTACGTTGTTATCATAAGCCACGAGACCTACTCTTTACATGAAATCCAAACCAATGGTCGTTAAGTTGCACGCCGAAAATCCCACATGGATTAACCAGGAATCGAGTCGTGTACGTCTTGGTGAGAGGCAAGTAGATGGACCTCCTATACCATAACACCCTCATGCCGACTTCAGACACGCAATCAGTTCAGGAACATGATTATTGCGATGACCCAGAATCTTAAGTAAATCAAACAACCACTAATGTATGTGATGTATGTTAGCTACAGACAAACACATATTCTGACAGGACCCTTTCGACTCGTGCCCAGTGGCATTGACGCTCAGATATTCATGCTCTGATAGTTCTGTTAAAATGCTTAATGTTTTCCGGAATGTATGTTGCGTGCCATCTCTCTCATGGCTACTACTCGGTTCCAGAGAATGGACCTTATCGTATTCTAACCGCATCATCTAGTCTCATCCTTCATGCTATACAATCCCTCAACATATGCACTCCATTATCATAGAACAGTTCAAACAGGCTAGTAATAATAATGTGCCATATTATCAATATATTCCTGATTATGTTCTGGAGAACGATACACACAAGCTACTCTGTGACAGGTCAGTGATCACAGATCGACATATATCAGTAAAATAACCCGGACATTATTGTTATTGATGAACTGCAGAAGAGAATCCATCTAATGGACATCGCAATCCCTAAATCGTTTAATTTTCAACAAATATATAACGTACTGAGAAAGTGTCCAAGTATATGCCTCTGGCTGATGAGATCCGACTAATGTCGCGACAGGAATCTGTTACTATTGTATATTGCCTATCATAAACTCTACCACGGGCAATATACCGTAGTCACTAAGGGCCAACCTCGATAAGCTGGGGCTCCAGTATAATATGCATCTCTCTCTCTATTCGTTTAGTCGATTCCGACTCTCCGTGACCCCATGTACTAGACTACGCCAATTTCTTCTGTCCTGCACTGCCTCTCGAAGATTTTCCAAGCTGGAATTTAGTACTTCTGTGATGCCATCCATCCATCTCATTCTTTGCCTCCCTCTTCTTCTTGTGCCTTCTATCTTCCCCAGCATTAAGGTCTTCTCTAATGAATTATGTCTTCTCATGATGTGTCCAAAGTAGCCCAGTTTTTGCTTGAGGATTAAGCCCTCCAAGGAACACACTGGTTTACTTTGCTGTACAACTGACTTATTGGTTCTCTTCGCAGTCCATGGAACTCTAAGAACTTTTCTCCAACACCATAATTCTAAGGAATCTATTCTACGGCGTTCAGCTTTTCTTATGGTCCAGGTCTCACATCCGTATATCACAACTGGAAAAACCATAGCAATTACTATACGGATTTTGTTGTTAAGATTAGGTCTCTACTTCTTAAGATACTGTCCAGATTTGAAAATGCCTGTCTACCAGGTAGCAATCGTCTTTTGATCTCATGACTGCAGTCACCATCGGCAGAAATCTGTGAGCCAAGATAGTTAAAAACAGAGACTATCTCCATTTTTTCTCCACCTACTTGCCATGAATTGACAGTTGTAGTTGTCATAATTTTTGTTTTCTTGACATTCAACATTAGTCCAGCCTTTGAACTTTCCTCTTTCACTTTCAGTAGGAGATTATGCATATCAGTATGCAAAAAGAAGTAATTTTGGAGTTCATTTTCATTCATTCCTTAACCTACTAACATAAAGAATCCATCCACTCCATCTTGCAACAATTGTCGATGAAATGTTTAATACCCAATGACATGGTGGACATGTGAGAACAATGAGGAGGAAGATGTGGCTGTGGCATTACATTAATAACTAGCGGCCCCGTGCGAGAAATCTCTCATGTTCATAAGCCACACTTTCCCCAATAGGTTTATAATAAGAGACTTAAGGAGAAAAAACATAGAACACTATTTACGTTTCAGGCGTCTCTACGCCCAAAATGCGAACTGAACAGCAATGCTGCCGTGTATTTTCAGACAGCGACAGTATTTGCAAATCGCACACTTCATACAGTTTTTTAAAAATCATTTTTTAAAGAAATTATAGAGATTTATGAAATTAGAGTGCAATGCGTCACTGGTAATGTATATTCTCTTTCATTTGAATGCTCATTTTTCACGATCGGTCGCTTGTGAGCGCCACAGAAGGGATCTATACTACTGAAATAATATGAAAAATGAAAATCCACAGCCTGCTTCCAGTCTCCGACCGGGTCAGGAATGGAATGAATGAAGCCCCCATCTAGCGGCGAGGATATGAACTGTGCCGGCTGCCGAGGCCTGACGCACTCCTCTGGGGCAATGATTAAATGAATGACAGATGAAATGAAATGTTAGTGGAGAGTGTTGCTGGAATGAAATGTTGACAGGGAAAACCGGAGTACCCGGAGAAAAACCTGTCTGCCTCCGTTTTGTCCAGCACAGATCTCACATGGAGTGACCGGGATTTGAACCACGGACCCAGTGGTGAGAGGCCGGCGTGCTGCCGCCTAAGCCACGGAGGCTCCACTGAAATAATATATATGATGATAATAATGATAATAATAATAAATTGGAGAAACTGAACACGCGAGAGTGATTTGTCGAATTAGTGAAAAACATACCCATCATCGTTTCCACTACTGGTTTGTTCTTAAAATGTGTCGTGTGTGTTTCATATGATCGTATTTGAACAGTTTTCCTTGAATCTAAGTACGTCACCAACTGTGGTCTCGGGATATGTATTGAAACTGCGATTTCGGAAGTCGTCAGAATGATTCTCTGATCAGCCAATAAATTTAATTTTGGTTGAGGGTTGAAATGGGATACACTCAGCCTCGTGAGGCAAAACTGAAAAAAGATGCGTTCTTGATGTCACATTCTGTGGTTTCCCACTTCTACTCCAGGCAAATGCTGTCAAAGTCTCCAGCCGCATATTTGGAGATATTAGCCCCATACACCTACTACTACAGCCATAACAACTACTGTGGTTATCAGACAGGGTTCATAACACACCCATGGACACGGGCTGATAACCAAGACATCCCAAGATCGGAAAATGAATTAAAAGACAATTATAACATAAATATTATTTGCAGAAATGAACAACCAGACTGCCACTGCATTTTTTTTATAATTATGTATCTATTCACTATTTCCAAAATACCCGAGTATTGATGGAAACTGTCGTAGTTTCTCGTATATAGATGGGATGGTTATTCTTGGCCGGTCATAAGGGCGTGGGATTTCTTCTTAAAGCCCGAGTAGAACACTGAGACCACTGAATATGCACATGAGCTGCCGAGGACATCATTGCGCCATTTTATTTGCAATGATCACAAAGGTATTAAGGCTCACTGTGCGTGGAGACATCACTGCGCACGTAATATGTACCGGTCAAGAAGGAACGGCCCACTTATACCTGTAATCAAGACACGCTGAATGATTGACGCTGATGTAGAATATTGAGTGTATAAGTGCTACTTGATGTGGAGTGAGGTGATAACACCCGTGTTTGCACTCTGGCAATACTGTGCTCTACAGCAGGGGTTCTCAAACTCTTTCTGTTGCGCCCCCCCCCCCCCCACTTTGAGGATCTCTGCTCTACAGTATAGTGAAACAGGGGTGGCCAACCTATTTTGAGTTTGGGCCAGAAATATGATTTAAAAAAATTTATACTAGAAACTATTTCGAATATTAGCTACAATATTGTATGAATATTAGGAAGTATTCAGGTAGGTTTAGGGCTGAAAGCCGATATATAAAGCATTGCGTGTATTAGAAATAATTCAGTTTTCAAATAATTTATTTTCTACATTTTATTTTAATTATCATAAAATAAAACACATGGAATTATTATAGAAATACTCATTGAACTGGTATTATAGTCTTGAAGACCTGCAATATTGATTTAATGTGATTTTTGAACTTGCATTTCATTTAAAAATATCTCAATATTAATGTAATGTAACTTTTGATGTGCATCCGTAATAGTTGAACGTAATAGTAACTCAGCGACTGTCCGGTTGTACGTTAATGTTTCTGAGATAATATTTATGTTATTGTTTTTAATTCATTTTGGGTTCTTGGGATGGCTTGGTCATCAGCCCATGTACATGGGTGTGTATTGAATTCTATCCAATAACCACTTTAGTTGTTATGGATGTGGTAGTGGCTGTATTTATAATGGGTCTTAGCGTATGCTTTGATAAACCATACTTGCTTAAAGCCATCTTTACTAACACTACAGCGTGACAAGTTCATCTGAAGCCCTGGAAAATATCAAGCCCCTCTCGCCATCATGTTGCTGGATCTACTGCTATTTGCTGCCGCGAAAGGCATGACTTGCACCGAGACCAACTGGCGCTGGGAGCGTGCACGTGAGGATGATTTACCAATGGTGTCACTCTCTCCCCCCACCCACCTCGTGCTTTCACTCCTTCGCTCGCTCGTGCCGACAGCACCCTCATTCAGCGCTTCAATTGAACTTGCCGAACATCACAGTAACTGCCTGCACAGCGCAGCACAAGCAGCAATAGAGTGTACTAACCTCACAAGGAAAAAATAATGTATCGACAATTATTTAGAACCGAATAGGTGAGAGTGCGCCATCTGTTGCAAGAAAAGGAAATTTACTGTACTTGAACTGAATAGAAATTCAGTGTCTGTCCGGTTATACAGTATGAATCGCACAGTCAGATAGTCATGTCATAAATAGGTTTGCATCGGATCTTGAGCTATCAGTGGGGCAATCAAATTGTCTTGACAGGCCATTAATTGGCCAGCGGGACCAGGGTTGGTCAACCCTGGCCTATAGGGAAAGCCTAGCGCGGATGCGGAAACCCACGGATAAACCCGCGGATATCCGCAAAAAGGTTTCGCCATGTGGATATAGTTTGCATGGCTGTGCGGATAGTGGATAAGCTACGGATAATGTTTGGAAAAAATTTGCGGATAATGTTTAGAATACAATCCGAACTTGTTAATATCATTATTAGGACTTGGATGTTTATGACTGGGCTCGGATCGATACGCTCGATAAAATCTCCAGATATGCTCGAAAACCATGTGTTTTATGCTCGATAGATATGCTCGAAAAAAACATTATATGCGGTTAAATATGCAGAATATGCTCGAAAAAACACCGTTAAAAACTATAGAAAGGAAGTGAAACGAAAAAACCAATAACATACCTTTATATACGAGCTTTATTTTCTAATTGTATGTATGATACACTGCAATATACTCGCATTCAAGTTTTCCAAGTATATATAAGAGAAGTTTTCTTATAAAAGTTACAGTTTAAAAGTTCATTTACAAAATGTTCAGAATTAGACGAGTCAATGAAGTATATCTGCATTGGTCTGCACAACAAGAATATTTTCTATGTTTTCAGTTTTGAATGATTTTCTTAAACCACTCAATAAAAGTTTCAATGACGAGAACGACCTCACTAAAGGTTAAAACCTGCGGTTCTATTATTCGCACCAGATAGGCTTTTCAACAATTATTTCTGTTTCTGAACCTTAAGTCTGGTCAGTGCCCGAATTCGCGGGGGGGGGGGGGGGAATTCGAAGAAAAACCAACAAATTAGACGAAAACCACAAGAATATGCATTTATATGCTTCTATTCTGGAAACCGCGGTTTTATGCATTTATATGCTCGATAAATTTCAATTCTGTTGGTCCCAGAGAGGCGAAAATACCACCGAAAGGCTTCTTTCAATGTGTACAGGGAAAAATTATGCAAATATGCTCGAATCCGAGCCCTATTTATGACATATCATATTTTTCTGTTATGATTTTTTCGTGACAAATGTAAGATGATGATTTAAGGTAATCTCATTCAAATTATGTCATTACGCATAATTAACACACCCAACAGGAAAGGGTTGCAATTCTAGCTGAAGGCCTATATACCACTCATTTTAAACATAGCACATGACATGCAAAGCCTAAGGGAAGGATTTTTTCCCTCAAATGTCTAAATATGTTGCTTTAATAATTTATGCTTTATCCAATTAAAAATATTATTATAATGCCAGTAGATTCGGATAACAAACGTGCGGATGTGGAAAAAGTCGAGCGGATGCGGGGCGGATGCGGGGCGGATGCGGATAACAGTCGTGCGGATACGGATATGGATAACGTTTTGTTTATCCGCGCTGGGCGAAAATACTGGCAAATTGTCGTGTTTACACTCGCATGGGAGAATAGAGCTCTCTACAGCATGGAGCCTATAAGAACTATCCACTGCAGCGCGGAGTTAGATAGACTAATACTTGCCGTGTTTTACACTTGCACTCTGATGAACCTCACGCTCCAGAATAGACCACACTAATTACAATTCAATGAACCATGTTGAGCTCAATAAAAACAAGAATGCTGTCCCTATCAGAGAGATGCACTAGAATATTCCAATCATTGTCTCTCATTATCGACTTCTATCTAGTTCGGTAGCTATGTGCAGATATTCCAATCCGCATGGTCATATTAGGCACATTCTCTCACTCTCATCAACGTTGTGCATCGGTACAACATCTTATCCTTAACATGAAGTCACATGACGCATACTATATTAAAAGTCACGTTTCGGGCCATGTGTGTATCCGAGAATGGTTTAGTCAAGGTTTAGAACAAAAGTATCATTTCCATTTTGACAATGAAGAGGGTACCATCTGTCTGTGTTTATTACGTCCCCGAATGATTCATCTTAAAATAATATGCCTATCAACCCAATTCATGATGCACGTAATGAATTAAAGTACATGTTTCAACTTTTCTTCAGCTTTTATCTAAAGTAAAATCTATTCTATTTAAAACTTAGAGTAAAATTAACTTAAATGTAAATAAATAAATAATTAAATAAATAAATAAATAAAAATAAATGAATATCCTTACAAAACATAACATTTCTGAAAAATTAAAGAAAATTCTATTAAAGATGTCAAAAGCTAATGAATATTCTCAAAAACAACGTGCAGTCAGATATCAAAAATCAAAATGTATTGAATTGTATTCAAAATAAAATGCATCCAGTTATCCAGTTATGTTATCCATATTGATAACCGGATAATTAAAATAAATGGAATTACTTTGTTGTGAACGCATGTTTATTATTGAACAATAGAAAATGAATTGTTGCCAAAGTAAATAGTGCATTCTATATTAATAAAACTTCCACGCAAATGTGTCAACAACGTGAAAAATTTCGCAGTAAAAATGAAAATGTCACGTTATTTCTCGTGTGCTAACAGGTGAAACATCTGCCATTCAGGTCATGCTGTTTTCATCATGAGTAAAACCACAGATTGCGACTCTGTCATTCACTAAACTATCTACTTCTGGAGGGTACCAGGACATATTTTCAAATTATTTTACATGGAAGAGAAATTAGTACAAGATTCATTCGTAGGCCTAAATGTACACTATCCATTGGGTTGAGATGCGCAGTCATTTTCGGTTCTATGGTGAGAAACTACTGTAGAACAAAACTGGTTGCAAATTATTTTTGTT
Organism: Meconema thalassinum; assembly: GCA_946902985.2. Taxonomy (NCBI): domain Eukaryota; kingdom Metazoa; phylum Arthropoda; class Insecta; order Orthoptera; family Tettigoniidae; genus Meconema; species Meconema thalassinum. The sequence continues at coordinate 676,429,639 of OX336388.2, forward strand.
TGATGCAACGTTAACAAAATATTTTGATAAACCTATCAAATGCGTAAGAAAGCATATATTCTGATGATAGAGTTTAAGGGTGCTAACATCTAGGTCGTTCCCCAACACGCATTTGGAACCCAGAGCGGCAAAATTTGGTAAATATAATTTATGAGCCGTTCATTCTGTGGTTGTGGTTTAATAAATCACATTATTATAATAATAATTAATAAGCAATATTACATCCAGCAATAAAAGAAAATAAATACATAGATTTTCAAGTATAAGGACATAACCCTACCCGTACATTGTTCAAGCACATAGCGTATGACTTATAGATAATGTACTTGACACTACAACGCTGTGTAATTTTACTTGTTTTCTTGATCGCCAGAAGTTCCGTTATATTAAATAAGTGCATTCTTCATCATATCGTAACTTAAGTCTATTTCTTCTGATTATCTAAGTAAACGTATTGGTCTAAAATAGTACATTCTTAAATTCATGTGATGAATATGAAGCAAAGAACACATTTAAATTGTACCACATATGACAAAGACTTTTGGGTGCTATATTAGGCCTACAAACATAGCATTAAATTATCTTTAAAAAATATTAAAATTATAATTGTTAAATAGTAATAAGGTAGTGATAATGTTAATTTATAGATCAAGCTAATTTAATATATCATCAATGGCATTTGTACTCTATCGGCAAATCTTAGAGTTACGTATAAACTTTGTAGATTTATGTAAGTTAACTGCTCTTTGAAGGTTTTACGGAGGGTATTGTAAAATTTAGAAATAAAATATAGAAAATCACGCTTAGCAATAAATAGATTTGGTTTGAAGAGGACAGATAAATTTTCAGTTCTTCGTCTTATTTGGTATGTTTGGCTCATACTTATAACTGAGTTTTTATTTTTATAGATATATTTAAACACTTAATTCACATAAAGTTCTCGGAATACGTTACAACTTATAAGTATTTTCTCAATCATTCAAAGCCACCATGTGATCAAATCATTCTTATTTATCCAGTTTTTGTGATCATTATATTCTGTTCACTATTATTACATCACACACATCAGCATTAGACAATTTAGGGGCAGATGACCTCGTAGTTCCGCCAGTTAAAACCTCAATAACTAACTAACTAGCATTAAACAATAGTGCAGCGTGGATTTGGCGTGGTTTTGTTTAATTTGTCTTATATTTAAGAACTTTTATAAAACCATTTATTCTTGTTTTTATTTAGATGTTTTTCTAGAACAATTTATGTTAACAATAGAAATAGTAGGCTCTAAATACACCAAGTTTTAAATCTGATAATTAAATATAAAAATAAAATAAAAACTGAAGTGATGATTGTTTTAAGGGGTGTAACTATATGATCATCAATCGTACCATACTACTCGCACCTATTAAAATTTAAGGGATGGAAATCAAAACACAATTTAATAATAAATATTTAATCAGAACCTATGCCTAGGTTAGTGGCTAAATATGTAGCCACCAGTTTTTTCTCTGTACGCTCATCTTAATTTTTCTCTCTGTTCTAGAAAATGTTATGTTACATGAGTTTACATAGGTGTAATTTGTATCAGACGGGTGTGTTTCTCACATACGAATGGTAGCTTCATAGTTGAGTCGTTCAGTTTCAAATCCACTTTTGAATAACGATCACTTTGCTTTGTAGCTTATATCCCCTGTTTCAAAATAATATAGCGAAATTTATCATTGATTTTCTTCAAAAAACAAAAATAAAAAAACACTCCATTAGACAGGGTTAAAACACTCCTCGACTCAAACATACCACAAATTATTTTTAATGACACGAAATATGTGCAGTAAGAATAGAATCAACCCTTATTCACAGATGGACTTGGTTGGTTTCAAAACTAAACGACTCAATTGGCCACAAAGCGTCTATGTAAATCATGGATTCAGAGCACAATGTATTTTATCACGTAGCCTACATTAGTATTTAATGGATGTGGTCACATACACACAGTATGTAGCCACCAACCATTCATGCCTAAATTGACTCGAACAAAGTTGAGAATTAAGGGGGTAAAAGATCAACAAATACATCGATTAAGCTGGTGAAATAAGACAAATGTGAAAAAGGCTCAATGATCTCCAGATGAACAGATGAACACCCTTATTGCAGACGGCTATTATCCGGGATACGTGCCACATACCAAGAAGATTTCTGCCAGAATGAACTCTGATTTGTACAAATATTTATTTTAGACTACCTCATCTGCACCGAAGTATTTTGTTTTCATTCCAGCTTGTTACAGAATATAAAGGTATACTATTAGTTTCATGATTAATATTTAATTAATAATTATTAATGGAAATTCATTAAAAGTTAATAGTTATTAATTAATTAATTAATAATAGTAATACAAATTAATTTGGAAATTAATACCGTAAGTCAATAAATTATTATTCTAAGTACAGTGAACCAGTTTCGGTCTTCACGAACATTTTATAAGTAGTTGGATTTCATAACTATTTCGAAAAATAATATCTAATATCGGCCTTCTATAAAATTTTACTGTAAAACTTGCAACTTCATTTGTATAAACTACTTTTTGCTGAAGATGGACATAATGTGACCGAAACCAGTACACTAGCTGAAAGAGGTCCAGAGGGACCTTCAACAGATCAACATTGAAAATCTTGAGTACCGCATCGAGAGCCGGAATAAAATCGCAAATGTTAAGTTTGAGCTAATAACTTCATGACAACATGCAAAAACATGGACAGCTGAGCGGAAGAACGAGCATTCCGAGAGGATGTAGAGATTTTGGGAAGAACAGAGGGATAACGCCCGAAGATGAAATCGTGAATTAAAGTTCAATCGCTCTCCTAAAGGGTAACAATCGATATAATAAGAATAACAATAATAGAAAAGTAATAACTAAATGAAGTTGAATTTTAAATCAGACAGTTCATTCCTTAAGCTAAAATTCTGTCTGATTGGAAGTAAGCCCGGAGGTTGTTTTGATTCTCAAAAAGTACTGCCGTAGGTTATGTGGGTACAAACCCACAACACCAAAGGGAGTAGGGTAAAGTCAAGTTACTCCGTGATATCAAGTAACACCGTGATAAAGCGTATTTCCTCAATCACTACGTAGGTTCAATTCCGAAAGTTCTAAGTTTTTACCAACAGATGGCAGTAGAAACCAGGAATCCAGGAAGCCCTTGCGTTCTATCTTTGACCAACTCAATGAGGTTTAAAAATATATATTAACAAAGAGTTGACATTTCACCAAGTGATCCACATCCAGTGAAATCTGTGGTGAAGATTTTAATTTCTTATAAACAGCTGTTTCTTTGTATAAGTTTCATTTTAACACCAGTCAGAGGTAAGATGCAGACCATTCGCATACAAAATTTACATGCATGTACTGTAGAGTTACGCATGCAAGGTGTGTGAGCTTATCAATAAGTACGTTTTTCTTAGTTTGGACGCTGAAATGGCGCCAGAACGGAATAAAGAGGCTCGCTCCTACACAACTGAAACACTTAAAGAAGCACTGAGGTCGATGAAGGAAGATGGATGGTCAGTATACAAGGCCAGTAGACGTTTTAATAACCCGTGGAGTACACTAAAGGATTATTGCACAAAATATTCAGCCGATCCAGGAAGTGCAACCCTTGCAAAAATTGGAATGCCATTCGTTGTGTCACCTGAATTTGAAGTGAAGATAGTGTGTCAAGATAGACACAATAGATCGGTCTTGGCTTAATGCCAGATCCCAGAACAATGACGATGATGGTTGTGGTGCGTGAGGTGGCTCCCCTGGCGGATGTCACCAAGAGGAAGAATGGAGCCGAATGGATTATCAGTTTTGGAATGTCTGGTACCTATAATTACTATTTTAAGTGTGATAGGTGTGAGGGATCTGATAGTGACTAACAATAAGAAGACTTAAAATATCTTTAATGGAATATTTTTAATAGAATGTTTCTTTATCTCTAAAAAAAACTGTGTAGTGAAATGTCTCAATATGGGGTAATAGAAACGTATAGTCTACATACGATTTGACCACTTTTATTACATTAAACATTAGTTTTCACGATTAAAAAGTACACTGAATGGTGAACACCATGCTATCACGGAGTAACTCGAACACCATCACAGAGTAACTTGAATATAATGGCGTTACCTACTTCTACTACCGGATTTTGATAGTTAATACCTTGAAATGACTAGCCTAATGAATATTTGTAAGATATATGCCAGAAATGTTCCGTAGGGTATTCCTCTTTAACATGAAATGAATCGAAATAACGGAAATCTAAAATTTTGGAAATAGTAACAAAAAAAAGCTTAGTATCTCGGAGTTACTTGACTTTACGCTACTATAATGAGGCTTAATAGGCAAGGTGAGGGGTGAGGTAGTTTGCCATAGCTTTGGTTGGTTGGTTCCTCAGTTTAGTGGCTGCGACAACGCGGTCATTTAGCGCAGTGTACTTTGGGTGTGTGAAGAATCTGTCTGATAACCGGTGTTAATTGTGATAGCTGTATTAGTGTGTGTTATCTGTAATTCAGGTAAGGACTGCAGACATTCAATTTTCAAGTAGTTCCTACTTTTGCTATCAAATGCTATCGTCAACGACAACTAGTTTTGAACGTGGTTACTAGATTCCACCGCAATCGGCTCCTGGCGAAGAACGTTGGAACTTAAGAGCGTTAGTCAAATCTAACCTATAATTTAGCTTCACACAAGTGTAATTAGTGGAAGGTTCTTTTAAATGCCATAAATCTATGACATGGGACCGCCGGCTTTACTTTCCCTCCGAAGGAAAACATTCTGAGGTATTTTTAACGCTCTTAAAAATCTGATGACTCCAGCCGGGTTTGAACCCGTGACCTTAGGCAAAGAAGCTCAGCTTGCTACCAACTACTCTACCGAAGCCGTCACGCCATAGCTTTGCTCACTGAATCAGTGCATCACTACCGACTATATGAGTAGAATCTTTTACAGCATCCACACAGCCACTCGCTGTGCTACGAAGGCCATTACTACACACCACAATACCTCAGTAGCCTCCATATAATCATTGCCATGAATGAGAATGAAACACCGGTGAAGAGACACAGTTTAGTCTGTGCCAACAGACAAATCCCGAAGTATTGCAATCATCGTGTCGGACTGCCAACCCCCCAAGCTTGCAGGTTCGCTCCTGGCCATGGTAAGTGATGTTTGAAAGGGGACAAAAATCACGATACGTATGTCATACGATGTTGGCATGTTAAAGAACCCATTTGAATTCATTAGGCCGTGTTAATAATGGCAAAATTAATCTCGGGATTTTTCGCCAACACAAAGTTCCTCATTTCTCTACTAGAAAACGCTATAGTGTCAAAGAGCTTAGATATCTAACCTCCTTGACTTTCATAGCGCTTCAAGGAGCGATAAAGTTCGACATGCAAGTTGCCCTCTGGGCGTCAATTAACAAAGTATGCACCCGGCACCTGAGGCAATACGATATTATTATTATTATTATCAAGAAACAGGTGGGCACTAAAATTATCACTTGTTCGTTTTGCCACTCACTTTAACACAAAAAAAATGATAACGAGAGCTAAAAACTAATAGATAAATAGATAATATCTGTCAATAACCACCTGTGTGTGTGCTGTATCATTCCTTCTGAGAAAGTAAAATGCTCGTGTGAGATAAAACCAGCAAACAGTATTGCAACAAGCTCTTGAGTTCACATAACTTTACAGAACATTGTGCAGCAGCAATTGCTATCGATTGTCGCTCAGTTCAAATCGTGTTGGACACTTCTTTAGTCTCTCACTAACATGATATGCGACGTGTTGCCACTTATTGCGCTTGTCTTCCATGTTGCTTTTCTTGTTTTTCATTCTCACTCCTCCTCACTATCTCTTGCATTACCTCACCCAGTCGCCATACTGACGTGAAATATGCCGTATGGGCAACAAATAATTTGTTGGCGCGCCAATGTTTTATAGCATTCCTGCCACTTGTATACATGGTGTAAAAGTGGCAATAAGTCATATTTTCTTGCTGTTAGAAGATGATAGTTCGAACAGATAACCATGTAGCTTGTCCTTGTTAGTAAAGGAAAGTGGTTTCAAGGCAAGAAAGTAGTATTATTAGAAACTATGAAACTTTGACTGTTGGTGCATCAGAAAAAGGAGAATGGAAGCGCTTGAAATGTGGTATTACAGGAGAATGATGACGATCAGATGGGCAGATAGAGTGACGAATGAAGAGGGATTAAGACGAGAGGAAAAGGAGAGATGATTCTGGCGACTGGTAATAAAGAGAAGAGATAGATTCGTAGGTCACATAAGTTACTAAGACACCCAGGAATAGCAAAGCTAGTTATGTAAGGGAGGGTCGAGGACAAGAACTGTAGGGGTAGATCACGGTTACAATATGTTAAACAGATAACCTCGGATGTAAGGTGTGGTAGCTATGAGGAGGTGAAATGATTAGCTCAGGACAAGGAGCCATGGAGTGCTGCACCAAACCAGTCAAAAGACTGAACAAACAAGAACATGAAAGAGTCAATCCTTGCTTAGTGAGTTAGTTATTTTTTGTTGTTGTTGTTGTTGTTTCATTTGAGGGGCTTGGTCATCGTGATCATTTTGCTCCCGGTTACTGGGGTGTGTGTTGAGTTTGTCTGTAAACCTACAGTAAGTTTTTGTAGTGACTACAGTAGTGTGTGTATTTATAACTCAGGTGAGGATTTGCAAGGAGGCGACCATGGCCTTAATTTAGGAACATCTGGCATTTTCCTGGAGTAGAAGTGGATAAACCACGGAACTCCACTTCCAGGATGGCTCAAGTTGGCACTGAAGCTACTTCTTCTCAGTTTTGCTTCTTGAGGATGAGTGTACCCCATTCCAGCCCGTTCCTATTATTATTATTATTATTATTAATATTACGCTATTATTATTATTATAGCCTACAACAGAACATACCCAATCACAGGGTGGGTATCTCTGGAAGATAGAACGACGAAATCCAGACTATACGGTATGTTTAACACTTACACTAATTGGCCAACATGGGGAGAACTAAGCAAACGTCTGGGCAATCCCACCTACCTAAGCAGAGCAGATCATCCACATAAACTTAAGGTCCGACCACAGCGTACAAATTATGGGACATATTCTTTCATTAACCGTGGTATTGATAATTGGAACTCATTACCTGCCCCAGTCTTAGAGCCTTTCCCCAAACATATTGGTGTGTTTAAGAGAAGATTGAAATTTTGTGTAAATACTACGATGTAATTACTATAGTTCCTAAATTGCGAATTGTGTATATTAAGTTTGTTTGATGTTATTGTTGGTAATTTTCTGTATTTGTACAATTTGCCACCGGGGAATTACCCCATTTGAAAATATTATACAATAATAATAATAATAATAATAATAATAATAATAATAACATGATATAATAGACATACAAATTAAACTTTTCCTAAATCAGCCTAACTCTTCTATATAAAGTACACTTGAACCACCAGAAGCTCTTCCGGAAACCAGACATGGCCATTGTACTGACAGGTACTTAATCAATGGATATGCAAATTGAAAAACATTAGCATACAATAAAAGTTAGATGTTTACCTGCTAAGTGCAAATTTTCGTGAAAGTTGCAGCTAGTCCTGATACATAAAATTACAGAACCCTTGTTAAAGATAACGATAGCAAGTCACAAAGCTGCTGTTATTTGCACGGAAAGCATGGCTGGCAGGGATTTTCGCACCCTCATCTCACCCTTGGAGAGTTGTACACAAGAAATAGGCGAAACTGGCCAGGACGTTATGTTGACACACGTAAATCCAGCCTTACAGAGAGGGGACGACAAATAGTGGCCTCCAACAGCTGTCGGCCGGCTTGACGGTTCCCAAACACAGATTTCAGAAAATCTTCACCCTTGTTGCGATTCTCATGCATACAGCATTTACCGATTCTCAGCAGTCTGTGGGGGATTTCTTAAAAATAGAATTAACGTTACTAAATAATAATAATAATAATAATGATACATACATACATACGTACATCTCCCACGTCATTCCATCTATTAGACGGGTCGGTGAATGAGGCCCCTCCACCAATTTCTGTCTCTGTACTTCTCTTATTCTTCCTCTTCAATGCTGTCCAAGTCCTGACCCAATTGTTGGATGGCATTTCTCACCATTTCTGCATATCTCATTCTTGGCCGTCCTCTTGGTCTTCGGTCCTGAAGCTGCAGTTCATACATTTGTCTTGGAACTCTGTCAACATCCATCCTTCGCCAAACGACATGAGACTTTTCAAGGTTATTTTATCCTGTAGATTGTCGATCTGAACCAATTATCTCATATACTCATTACGAATTCTGTATTTTCTTGCCTTACCAACCATGGCTCTAGCATATCTCATCTCTGCTGCCTGAATCCTTCTCTCATCTTTCTTCCTCATGGTCCAAGTTTCACAGCCATAATAGTAATGATGATGATAATAATAATAATAATAATAATAATAATAATAATAATCCAGGAAAAATAAACTTGAAATTGCCTTTCAACGAACAAAAGATACATACAACAAGAAATCTCTTTAATGAAGGTCCAAAATTAAACATTGTAAGACAGTGGTTAAACCACAAGCACTGTACGCAGCAGAAACTCTAAACACGAACTTCACAGGACCGATTTAGAAACTCGAATTAAAGGAAAGGAAACTTTAAGAAAAATCATAGGACCAAAATTTCAGGATAAGATAATATACATCAAGAATGAGACAATCGACAAGAAAATTGAAAGATTCTCAGAAACCATGCGAAAAAGAAGGAAAAACTATTACTGGCATCTTCTCAGAATAAACTCTAGTTATTTAAATAGTTATAGAGGTTTTAAGGGTCGGTACTACGAGGTCATCTGCCCTTAATAAACTCTAATAGATTAACTAAACAAATCTTGGATTTCTTCCGTCACCACAAAACAAAACCCACATGGTTTGAAGAAACTGAAAAAGACCTGGTAGAAATAGTTACAGAATATTCACTACTCAATCGAAAAGCTGAAATACTTACTAAGAATGAAAATATAAGGTTCCAAGACAAATCTGCACTAAAACCCAAACCCATCATCTCGGGAGAAGAGCGGGAAAAAAGATCATAAAGAATGAAGAGATACTGGGCACTAAGGAAAGAACAACACACAGAGAAATTATTGATTCAACGTTCCCCAAAGAAGGTGAAAAGAAAGAAGAAGAATACGGAAATAATCATAATGGTAATCATAATAATAAAAATAAATAATAAATATTAAAAAGCCTCCGTGGCTTAGGCGGCAGCACGCCAGCCTCTCACCGCTGGATCCGTGGTTCAAATCCCAGTCACTCCATGTGAGATCTGTGCTGGAAAAAACGGAGGCAGACAGGTTTTTCTCCGGGTACTCCGGTTTTCCCTGTCAACATTTCATTCCAGCAACATTCTCCACTATCATTTCATTTCATCTGTCATTCATTTAATCATTGCCCCGGAGGAGTGCGTCAGGCCTCGGCAGCCGGCACAGTTCATATCCTTGCCGCTAGATGGGGGGCTTCATTCATCCCATTCCTGACCCGGTCGGAGACTGGAAGCAGGCTGTGGATTTTCATTTCAATAAATATTAAAGTAGTGAAATACCTTGAAGAATGGATCTCAGGAGACCTCAGTGAAATAATGGCTCTCGAACAAAGGAGGATCAAACTAGACAGGGCATACTATCCCTACAGAAAACTGTACGCCTCGAAACATCTGGTGATACACGTCAAACTAAGACACCATAATGCAATATACAGACCATCAATCCTCTACGTAGCTGAATGCCTGTTTCTAACTAAGAAGATCCCCCGATGGACCCTTAAAGTACAGGAAAGGAAATTCTTCCGAAAAATAGTAGGACCAGGGATCTTACCAGATGAAAGACGATGATGCAAACCAAATTGTGAACTTTACAAACACCAGGAAATCCTCACAGAAGGAGATGCCTGGCTTTGTATGCCAACGCGTGCATAATGGACCACCACAGACTGTCTTATAAGATCCTTGCCCATAGATAGGCTTATGAGATCACCTTTTGTCCATGTGTATATGTGTGCGTTTCTGTGTTTATTGCCCCCTCCCCAATAAAATCTAAATGGCTGAAGCGATTTCAATAAAACTCAGTGAGAAGATATGCATATGTGCATCCAGCTACTTATAATGATGAGTATATAGAAGGAACTATTAACCCATTACTTGCCACATTCCAGGAATATCAATACAGAATATTGATTACGAGATCTCCATCCACTGACCATACGTAAGATTAATTTGCTATGTAACAGGGAACAGGCTCTGAGGCGTAAGCGCACGAATTGAGTAAATAAGCCGAATAGCCGCCTATCTTACCATACTCGTCCGCTAGCGATTACCGTAATGACCTCCCAGGAAAAACAAGCACACTATTTATGCACCAGCATACTAAACAGATATTCTCAAGTTCGAAACTGCCGCCTGACTAGCTCACGCCTAACAGAATAAATCTTTAAACAAGAGATTAATTTAATAGTGTTTGCAAAGCGTAGGATGGTATCTTGTCCTTTTTGCAAATATTATAAACTTAAGGTGTTGATAATATAAGAAGATGATGGTGCTTACATTAGTGACCGTATTTTAGAAACTTTATTTTTTCTCCTCTGGAAATACTACCGTACTCTTCGCCAGCAGGAGAGATCTTTGTGTGGTGAACACAAGTAAAGACATTCGGTCTTACGAATTTCAAAATTCGTTAAACGCTAATATAAAATCACGAAAATGAAAAATTAACATATTTTACAGATGCCCCCTTCTGTAAAATATGTTAGGGGGCATCTGTAAAATATGTTAATTTTTTCAGACACCATGGTGGAATGAGAGAGTAAAAGAAGCTGTGGGAAGGAAGAACAAGGCTTTCAGAGTGTGGTTCCAGGAAAGAACTGATCTGGCAAGGGAAGATTATAAGATAAAGAAGAAAGAAGCAAACAAGATTGCCGCAGAGGAGAGGAAGAAGTGGATGGTAAAGTGGACAGAGATGATGGAGGAAGACAGCAGAGGAAATAAGAAAGTACTTTATGGGATGGTCAAAAGTAAGAGAAGAGGTCTGTGAGAGGATGTGGTAATGATGGACAAAAACGGAAATGAGGTACACAACAAAGAGACACTCAAGACAGTGTGGAAAGAGTACTTTGAGGATTTGCTGAATCCAAATGGTCATAGGGAGGAAGACAATGCATTGGAAGATGGAGAAGACAACACAAGAATGGAAAAGGACCTGACTTGGAGAGAACTGGAGATGGCTGTAGACAAGGTGAAAGGAGGAAGGGCACCGGGTGTGGATGAAGTGAGTGTTGAAATGGTGAAGGCAGCAGGGGAGGTTGGGAAACAGTGGCTGTACCGTGTGATGAGGGTGATATGGAAGGAGAAAAAGACCCCAGAAGATTGGAAGAAAGGATTAATTGTCCCAATATTTAAGAATGGAAGCAGAAAGGAGTGCAGAAATTACAGGGGAGTCACACTCATACCTCACTGTGCCAAGATATATGAAACGATATTAGAAAGTAGAATACGAGTCAAAGTGGAGAGAAAATTGAGAGAGGAGCAGTATGGTTTCAGACCTGGGAGATCAACAGTGGATCTCATATTTTCAGTGAGACAGCTCCAGGAACACCACTACGAATTTGGAGAGGATCTGTTGATGGCCTTCCTGGATACCGAAAAGGCCTATGATAGTGTGTGTAGGGAGAAGGTTTGGAAAGCAATGGAAAACATGGGAGTGGAAAAAGAGACTGTAGGCAGAGTGAAGGAGATGTATTGTGGAAGTGTGAGTTGTGTGAAAGTTGGAGGGGAAAGTACAGACTGGTTCAGACTAACGAGTGGCCTGAAACAGGGTAGTGCGCTGTCACCCCTTCTATTTATTGTGGTTATGGACGAGGTAATGACACGGATAGCAGGAAAGATAGGAGAAGATAAGATGAAAGCAATGGTGTTTGCAGATGATCTAATGGTCTGGGGAAACAAGGAGGAGGAAATTCAGGAGCAACTGAAGGCTTGGGAAGAAACAGTGGGAGAGTACGGATGGAAGTTCAACATCAGTAAATGTGAGATCCTGTTAACGACCAGGAAAAAGGACAGGCCAATGAGTGGGATAACACTTGGAGGTGGACAGCTGAAGAAGGTGGAAAGTCTCAAGTACTTGGGAAGTATAGTGGAGGAAAATGGGAGAAATGACAAAGAGATTACGGAACGTGGCAGACAGGCAGAAGCATTTCTGAGAAGCATTAGGAGCTTAGTGTGGAATAAAGATGTCCCACAAAAAAGCAAGGAAGTGTTATACAGAAGCTACTATATCCCGATACTGACCTATGCTTCAGAAACGTGGACAATGAAGAAAAGAGACACATAAGCAGAATACAGGCAGGTGAAATGAAGTTCCTGCGAAGTAGGATCGGAGTAACAAGAAGAGACAGGTTGAGGAATGAAAAGGTCAGGGAAATGGTGAAAGAGGAGCCCTTGCAAGGTAGGATTGAGAAATCAAGACTGAGGTGGTATGGACACTTAAAGAGAATGGATGAGAAGAGGATTCCCAAGAGGATACATGAGATGCAGATGCAGAAGAAACGACCAAGGGGAAGACCAAGAGATAGATGGCTGAAAGGAGTGGAGGAATGTGTCAAGAAGAGAGGCGAGGACTGGACCAGAGTGACAGCGGAGAGGTGGTGGGAAGAAAGGACTAAGTGGCGAGGCTTATGTTCCAAACAGACCCAGCCTGGGGCTGGAAACTGTACAAGATGATGATGATGATGATGACAGATGCCCCCTTCTGAGGTCACCATGCTTTTTTTGAGACTCTGAGTCCAGGAGTCCTAGGCTTGATTCCCACCTCAGCTGTCCTGGAAGTGATTTTATATGGTTTCCCACTTCTACTCATGGCAAATGCCGGGATGGTTTCTAACGTAAGGCCACGGCAACTTCCTTACAAATCCTGGCTTTAATTAAAAATTAGTCACACTAGCCTACTACAGCTTGTTGGACAGATTCAACAATGTATATGCATGGGGCAGCGAGATCACCATCTTCTACCTTTTAAAAGAGCAGCACCCAATGGGTCTTGATGTGTAACATCTTTCCACTCGGTTGCTGGATATTTTTGTGGGAGTGATTTTGGAAAAGGGACGGAAATGTGTAAGAGGAAACAATGAGCGCGCGCGGTGGCAGAGATTGGTACCACGACGTTCTGTCGGCCAGGGGGCTATGTGGAATGTATATAGCATACAGTTTACTTCAAGGTTTGGAGGCCCCATTAAAGATATTCCTACAATAAATCATCTTCAAGTTGTCGTTCTTTGGTGTGAAAATATTAATTATATCATATTTGCTGAAAACAATTATGATTTATTAAATCTTCATACTTTTGCTGTATTCTTATTTAATGTAAGCATTCGAGGTACTGTCGGCCAACAAACAGCCCTATGTGGAATGTATATCCCATACGGTTTACTTCAAGGTTTGGAGGCCCCATTAAAGATATTCCTACAATATATCATCTTCAAGTTGTCGTTCTTTGGTGTGAAAATATTCATTATATCATATTTGCTGAAAACAATTATGGTTTATTAAATCTTCAAACTTTTGCTGTATTCTTATTTATTGTAAGCATTCGAGGTACTGTCGGCCAACATACAGCCCTATGTGGAATGTATATCGCATACGGTTTACTTCAAGGTTTGGAGGCCCCATTAATTATATTCCTACAATAAATCATCTTCAAGTTGTCGTTCTTTGGTGTAAAAATATGCATTATATCATATTTGCTGAAAACAATTTTTTTTTTTTTTTTAGTCGTTTACCCTCCAGGTTGGTGGAACCCACGGACTCAGCGAGGGAACTCACCACTACCGCCGCTACGGGCAGTGTCCTAGAGCTGGGAACATCGAATCGGAAGGGATACAACTGGTGAGGTGGGATTGGCAACTCGCCCAGGCGGCCTCACCCGCAAAGCGAACAGGGGCCTCATGAGGGAAGGTAAGGGATGGTGAGGATGGATAGGCAAGGAAGAGGGAAGGAGGAGGCCGTGGCCTTGAAGGAGGTACCATCCCGGCATTTGCCCGAAGACGAAGTGGGAAACCACGGAAAACCACTTCGAGGATGGCTGAGGGGGAATCGAACACCCTCTACTCATTTGGGCCACCCGAGGCTGAGTAGACCCCGTTCCAGTCCTCGTACCACTTTTCAAATTTCGTGGCAGAGCCGGGAATCGAACCCAGGACCTCCGGGGCGGCAGCTAACCATGCTGACCGCTACGCTACGGAGGCGACTGAAAACAATTATGATTTAATAAATCTTCATACTTTTGCTCTGGAAAGTATATCGCATACGGTTTACTTCAAGGTTTGGAGGCCCCATTAAAGATATTCCTACAACAAATCATCGGTACCACGACGTACCTCGCGCATGCACACCGGTCAGGATTTGGCACTGGAGTTTTACAAGTAGTTATTTCAATGACCAACAGAGTTCACTTTTAACAAGGGATTTGCGCTCCCGGCAGACATATAGTAGAACAACATGTCACATGTTACACATCATATGCTACTACAGTAAGGCTCGTAATTTTTTTCAAAATCTCCCTATAGGCACGCAACAGATTTGGGATGTGCGTTCTTTTGAAACCTTACCTTCCCTGATTGGTGGATATCATTTCCACTTAATTTTTTCTCAGGTTACGAACATGTAGAAGATGCATCGCTCCTCGCAGTTGAGGCTTACATCGCGGTCAAGGTCGATGACGGATGAACATACCAGAAAGGTTAATCCTTTCAGTGTTCGCAGCTGTCAGTCAGTGGACTTCACATTTAATACACACATCAAAAAAAGTTTTGCATCACCTCGGTTCCCAGATCTCCGGCATATAGACGTTGACTGTGTATATTGTATCCAAGATACAGTCCCTTTGACTGTTCATAGATGTCACTAAAACTGCTCAAAGATGTAAACAACCATGCATGAGCAGGGCCTATTAGGCGGAGGGGGTACGACAGCCGATCAGTTCCAGTCATTCCACCAGGACGAAGGTACGCTGCTCATGTTGTCTGTAGTTCTATCATGCCTAGACGGTCAATACCACAGTTCGATCGCGTCCGCATTGTTACTTTGTGTCAAGAAGGGCTCTCAACAAGGGAAGTTTCCAGGCGTCTCAGAGTGAACCAAAGCGATGTTGTTCGGACATGGAGGAGGTACAGAGATACAGGAACTGTCGATGACAGGCCTCGCTCAGGCCGCCCAAGGGCTACTACTGTAGTGGATGACCGCTACTTACGGATTGCCGCTCGGAGGAACCCTGACAGCAATGCCACCATGTTGAATAATGCGTTTCGTTCAGCCACAGGACGTCGTGTTTCAACTCAAACTGTGCGCAATAGGCTGCATGATGCGCAACTTCACTCCCGACGTCCATGGCGAGGTCCAGCTTTGCAACCCTGACACCATGCAGCGCGGTACAGATGGGCCCAACAACATGCTGAATGGACCCCACGGAATTGGCATCACGTTCTCTTCACCGATGAGTGTCGCATATGCCTTCAACCAGACAATCGTCGGAGACGTGTTTGGAGGCACCCTGGTCAGGCTGAACGTCTTAGACACACTGTCCAGCGAGTGCAGCAAGGTGGTGGTTCCCTGATGTTTTGGGGTGGCATTATGTGGGGCCGACGTACGCCACTGGTGGTCATGGAAGGCTCCGAAACGGCTTTACGATACCTGAATGACATCCTCCGACCCATAGTGCAACCATATCGGCAGAATATTGGAGAGGCATTTGTCTTCATGGACGACAATTCTCGACCTCATTGTGCACATCTTGTGAATGCGTTCCTTCAAGATAACGACATCGCTCGACTACAGTGGCCAGCATGTTCGCCAGACATGAACCCTATCGAACATGCCTGGGATATGTTGAAAAGGGCTGTTTATGGACGTCTTGACCCACCAACCACTCTGAGAGATTTACGCCGAATTGTCGTTGAGGAGTGGGACAATTTGGACCAACAGTGTCTTGATGAACTTGTGGATAGTATGCCACGGCGAATACAGGCATGCATCAATGCAAGAGGACGTGCTACTGGGTATTAGAGGTAGTGGTGTGTACTGCAATCTGGACCACAAATGCTGAAAGTCTAGCTGTATGATGGTACAACATGCAATGTGTGGGTCTCATGAGCAATAAAACGAGCTGAAATGTTGTTTGTGTTGATCTCTATTCCCTTTGTATTTAACGGTTCCGGAACTCTTGGAACCGAGGTGATGCGAAACTTTTTTTGATGTGTGTATTTGAGTGCCTTTGAATAATGTATCTATCCTGTGAATCCAAATATTTCCTACATTCATTAGCTACTCTATAATGGATTCAATGCACTAAAAAAAACATATTTTACTAACTTCTGTACGTATATTTAGGCATTACATACAATTTATATTGGCATTTGTGGAGAAAACTGACGCTAAAACATATCTGTTGCACTACAGGCAGATGACTCAATGTTCAGCTGGCTGTGTGACGCAGTGGTTCTTGCCTCCTGCTGTACCCATGGTTGCGGACGAAATTCTGGAACAACCAGTTGGCATTTAAGGGTGCTTAAATATGAAAAAAGCCATGTCAGCAGATTTACTTCATGTTAATGATCCCCTTCAGAGTATAACTCCGACATCCTGGCGTCTATAAAAATCGGTATAAATTAAAAGGGATGTAAAACCAGTAACATTATTATTACCTCGATGTTACAGTTATACCAACCGTCACCACCACCATGCTCCTAATTTTGTAGCTATTATACAATTGCAGTTTTATGATAAGACTTGGAGTTGGTCAACAGAAAATACACAACGAAGTGCGGGACAAATTATATTTCTAATGACTAGGCACCGAATTTTTAGGATTTTAAAATTGTCATATTAGTTTTTTTTAACCTAAAATAGTTTATTTTGGTTTCTAATAGTTAGAATAGGTTTTTAAATAGGTTTTTATGTTTAAAGTGAAGCAAAAGTTGATATACACTGCACAGAGCTTAAAATTAATTCCTAATTTTTAATAGAAAATCTGATTGCAACGAGAGTATAAGTATTTTACATAATGATACGCCTTTATGAAATTATCTCCGACAACTTCACACTTTTAGGCAATATTTGCTCTCCTTAAATATGTTAGCTATTCAAATTCAATAAAACCAAGGATGTCAGAGGTGATTTTCACACTTTAGCCCGTGTATATAACTTTGTTTGTTTAGAATATAGGAAACTTGGAAATAATAAGAGATTTATTTCCACTTTCCAGACAGTATATAAGCAAACAATAAGATATAAGCTGAAAAGTGCTGACAATATTAGACTTTTTCGGCAGGTAGGATTTCTTTCAAGCAACTAGAGCTAGGAATAAACACTATCTTCACATTTATTTTTAAAAATTATGGACACAAAAATCAAATATACGGTACTACAATAAATGGAACAAAACTGAAATTAGGTATTTTTAGGTACTCGCATATAATTTAGGATATTTTAGGTACTACAGAATTCATGAATATGGCTCTTTTGAGAGTGATTCGGTAATGTACTAAAGTATTTTTATAATTAGGAATCGAAGATTCTGGTCCCTACTAATAACATTTGGCACCCAGGAATCTCAATGATTTTTAAAGTACAGAACTGCAAATTGCCCTGTGCAAAATTTAATTGAGAATAATATTTTATTTTAGTTTTCACTTAAGTACAGAGAACTATTCATTAATTCCTATGCAGATACCTAGAAATGGAAGTAGGTTTGTGAATAGCAATTGTAATCTTCAGACCATGTTCTTTCAATACTCATTTCCTGTTCGCCAGTGTAAAATGACACTCGGCAACTCGGAAAAGAAGCGTGTATCTTATTTAGGCCTGAAAATTTTTATTGATGGTGATTTAATAATATGGCTACGGACTGAATTTTAGTATTTCGTTATTCCTACTGTAAACTAAAATAAACTGGATTTTATACGTCTTCGTAAATACTTTTGTACATATATTTAATTTTTAACATCAAAATGATTTGTGAAAATTCACACAAATGCCGAAAATTCCAGACGTTGTCTAAATTGTCCAAAATTCGTAATAACATTGAATGGAAAATTCAAAACTCAAAAAAGTTATTTTTGGATATACTGGGATAAAGCAAAGCGTTATCATCCTATGAGACAAAAACACTATATACAGTACACGAAATGCTTCTAATTATCCACAGTTTAAAAGTAAAAACTATAGATTATATACGGTGACTTACATATCTACATATATCAACATTGTGAGGTTTGAAGCCATTTTTCAGTGTTGCCGAAGTAAACAAAATTTGGTGCTTTTCAGTCGGTCAACACGAATGTACCCAAATAGATCTGGGTTATGCCCTAATCCTGAAATAAATTACATGCGATGGCAGTGTTTTTATTAATCGCATGGAATTTATTTCAGGATTAGGGCATAACCCAGCTCTATTTGGGTACATTCGTGTTGACCGACTGAAAAGCACCAAACTTTTGTTACATATATCAAGTTGGTGAGTGGGTAATATATTTGGTTACGTCTCAAAACTCATGAGTCTCAAAAGTCACGATCTAAATATAGTAGCAAATAGTATCAAAACTCACGACTACAAACCACAGTAGTAGCTGAATTAGCATTCTAATTAGTTTCAAAATTCACGACTCCAACGACCGCAGGATGAACAGCACGATGACTCACACTGCCCTTTAACCCATGTTTGTCCACCCAGTTTTAGAATGGGATTTTCGATGTATTGTAAACAGGAATTATCACCCTACTACTGACAAAATTCTCCAACCATAAAGCTGATCTTTACTGTACTCATATGTTCTGCTTGTGCGAGGTTACACCACAGAGGTGCCAATTACAAGAGGGCATGCAGTTCCGGCTGGCACTAAAAATCGACCTTTTCGCACAATTCCGATTCAATTTTCAAATATCTACAGTCGTTATGTGGATAGGATTGGCAGTTCTCCATTCAAAGAAGAACTGGGTGGCTCGTGTGAGTTTTGAGACTGGCTCAGGTAAAGCAACCGGTTAGATCCCACTCTTAACAATCCACTTCTTGTAATTCGTGAATTTTGATACTAGTTAGTTGTGAGACGACACGATATATTTTATGTTTGATTATACGAAGATAGTGACAGGTTTACGATTTGCTCAGTCTATGATCAGTCAAATAATCAATAGCAATCTTCGTTGATCGAGGTTTTCAATCAGGACCTGGCAACCGTAAAATGATATTTTGTGTTTTACCGCTATACCTTTGAGCAATGACACTTTTGTACCACCCAAGAACATTCTTACCCTTATAAATATTACATCTCATAGCTGACGGGGTTATATCTTCAAGCGGAGATCCATTGGAAGACATAACCCCATTGTCTGACTCACAACTATCCTGCTTGGTATCACTTCTACTTTATGATCACCAGGGGACTGATTTCTTTGCAAATACATATCTATTTAGGAAGATAAACTTAATTATATTGTGTATTATCTTTACGAATCATGATATTTATATGAAGTTGAAAAGTGGAATATTTATTTTCCATATATTTCCATATTTGGAAGTTTAGCAAATATGCTCCCTATTCTCAGTCATTAAAATCAATCTAGTCCATATTTCGGCTAGAAAATATTAAATTCTAGTAAACTGGCAGTCCTGTCAATAATATAGAAACAAGTTAACGATCTATATTTACAAATTTAAATCGTAGTACAATTAAAGTTGCAAATGTGGCAAAAATGAAGATGGACACTGTACTTTCAAAGAACCCTGGATATGAAGCAATGGGAAAGGTTGCTGCAATAATTTGTGTGGAGAATTAAGTGTAAAGTTTACGTTGGATTTAATCCCAGCAGGCATTGTGTAGCTTAAATATGGCCCCTATTACACCTCTTGATGTTGAACGCAGTTTCAGTCAAAATAAATCTGCCCTTAAGAGATAATAGGAGAACATTCACATTCTAGCACTTGAACATTTTGTAATCCATTGTTTTCGTAACAAGAGTAAACGATTGAGTATTCTTTAATAGTACATTATGCAAATAGCCAATAATGGCAATAATTAATTACCATTATAGGCGAGTTGCATACGACTTTTTATGTTCGACGATAATTATAACTTTATTATATGTTTTAACATAAATATTCATAAATATCTGTGGGATTCAGTTTATTCAGTTAGTGAACAGGACGCGCTGGCTTTGCTGACTGAACAGATCGCATTCGTGGTCAAGGCACTCCGAAAGCAGAGACCATTCACTTTGCTTGCCAACACAGAAATATGTTGGATTTTGAGCGCATGCGCGTAGGTATCCTTACCTAATTGGTCACACAACTGTTTCTTGAGCTCTGATTGGTGGGAGAAACTGTTTCATAATGAAAAATAGTGTTATAATGAGCCTCATTATGATACAGTTTTCTTACACATAATGTTTACATTACGACATCGTCGAACATAAAGATAATATTGATATTAACATTTGAAGTGCAACGTTATGTTTCAATTAGATTTACATTGTTTAGCTTCTTTGAATTTAGATATTAAAATAGCAATTATAGTTTTTTTGTAATCTTAAGTCCATATATAATTCCATATTTCTATAATAATAACTAAATATATATGTACATATTTCATGAATTAATAGCACATAATATAAATCCGTTCCCTGATGAGCACTCTCATAAACAAAGTTTATACCCGACTCGTCATTTCCACCCACAACTTCATTATCTTGTTCGTATCCCAGTAAATCACAGATATAATTGTCAGTTAGTCTATCCATTGCAAACAGTTCAGCAATCGACAAGGAAACTTGAGCTCATAAAAAGCTTACGTAAGGACACGTAAGTATTATCCAAATGTGATATCAGAATATAAACGCGCATTCAGCTCAAGCAATAAACAACTTAGGAACATAAAATGCAACCATAGCAAACAGAGAGAGTTTATTATGAAAGCCGTGAGAGGAGGATGTCAAAACATCCATTAAACCTGGAATTATTATTAAACTACCAATATGCGCGTCTTCGTTGGTGAAAACCATGTATTTAGATCCTTGCTCATAGATAAGTTCAATAAAATAATGTAATTGGTTTTACGTCCCTTTTAACAAATGTGGCTTTTAGAGACGCCAGGGTGCCGGAATGTGTCACTAAACGGGACCTTTAACGTGCCAGAAAATCTACTGACACGGCTCTCTCATATTTGCACACCCTCAAACGCCAACTGTCAACGCCGGGATTCGATCCTGCAACCTTGGGAACAGCTGGCGAGAACGCTACCGCTAAGCCACGCAGCCAGTCAGAGGAAGGTTCATTCCTACTGTACGTTGAGCACAAGAACCGCATGAGTGAGTTAGGACTACAGGGGTCCTTTTTCCTTTTTTCTCTCCTCAAATAGAGAAATAATCTGAGAATATAATGTACAAAAGAAAGCTTTCCAGTCAGTCAACACAAGTATTTACACACCCTAACCTGAAATAAATATTACATTAAAGTATTCATCACAAAATAACACGCTTACATGTTCATACATTACATGTCATTTTTGTTGGTTCCTCAGTAGAGGGGCTGCGACAACGCGGTCATGTAGCCCCGTGTACTTTGGGTGTGTGTAGAATCTGTCTGATAACCGGTGTCAATTATTGTGATGACTGTATTAGTGTGTGTTATCTGTAATTCAGGTAAGGACTGCAGACGATCAATTTCAAGTAGCTCCTACTTATTCTGCCAAATGCTACCGTCAACGACGGCTAGCCGTGATCGTGGCTACTAGATGCCACCGGAACCGGCACCATTAAACCTCTACAGTACGTTATAAATAGGGACCGAATTTTTAGATCTTTGCAATTGTCATTTTAGGTTTTCAATAATATCAAATAGTTTTTTTTAGGTTTATAATACGTAGAGTAGATTTTAAGTAGGTTTTTATGATTAAAGTGTAGCAAAAGTAGACATAAACTGCGCAAAGCTTAAAATTAAAGTCTAATTGTTCGTAGAAAATCTAATTGCAACGAGAGTGTAAATATTCTACATAATGATACGTCATCACATTATCATCGGGAACTTCACACTTTTAGGCAATATTTGCTCTCCTTAAATATGTTAATTATGCAAATTCAATACAACCAAAGATGTCAGAGGAGATTTTCAAACTCTACCCTGTCTAATTAACTTTGTTTATTTAGAATATAGGGAACTTGGAAACAATACGAGGTTGATCCCTATTTTTCTAACAGTACCTAACCAAACAATAAGACATAACTGAAAAGTGGTGAAAGTATTCTAATTTTCTGGCAGACATGATTTCTCTCCATCAACTATAGCTAGGAATAAACACTGTCTTGGGGTTTAATTTTAATAATTATAGACCAAAATCCAAATATACTACAATAAATGGAACAAAACTGTAATAAGGTATTCCTAGGTACTCGCATATCATTTAGGTTTTTAGGTACTACACAATTCATGAATATGGCTCGTTTGAGTGATTCTGAAATGTAATAAACTATTTTTGTATTTAGAAGTAAGGAAAAAATAGGTAATAACCTAAGAAACTGGTCCCTAGTATCAAATTATGTGAAATAGAAATTTGGGCAAGTAAAAGACTTTTGCCCCTTCCCCGCAGGAATCTCCTTAAACTTAGCAAATAGATCAGGACGTTAAGACGTTTATCCTCTATTTTGTGCTCAAAGTTAGATCAACACCTAGCGATAGATACTAAATAATTTTGATGGAACTTTCCGGAGGAGGTTCTCCCACGTTGTCAAGAATTATTCTTGAACGTGCTCTTGAGCGTCTAAGTGAAGCTAATGATAGAAACAATGGGCAGGAAAGTGGCTCGCGCGGGCCTATCAAGTTACGCTGCTAACAGGCGGAACTAAGCTATTATTATAATTAAGAAACAACATCGTCATGTCACAACAGTTAGCTTACATTGTCATGTGACCACCATTATGATTATTAACTGAGTCTAGTTAAAATGCAGGAATAGATTTGTTTGTGTGTTTGCTCTGCAGAAGCTCTTCAGTGTGTAGTTCTAATTAAGATTAGACCATGATCTTATCCCACGTCCACCGTGCTTGCTCTCACGTGTCGTATGAGGCATCTTACAGCGAAGAAACGGCTTCTCATGTTGTATATTTCGAGACATTACCCAAAATCTGTTCATCAGTAACCAATGATTAATGAAGGATTTCGTCAATTATTCAGATGACCTCCGACCATCCAAAAGAACCCTCCAGGGAAACATTCAGGGATGCCAACCGTCCGATGTTGCCGGTCGTTCAGATTTTTATGATATTCTCTGTCCGCTTATCAGCTGCTTCAACCAGCTTCTAAACGAAATAATCGTATGGGACATTCTTGGTTGGTTGGTTCCTTAGTTTAGGGGCTGCGACAACGTGGTCATGTAGCCCCGTGTACTTTGGGTTTGTGTAGAATCTGTCTGATAACCGGTGTTAATTTTGATGGCTGTATTAGTGTGTTTTATCTGTTTTAATTCAAGTAAGGACTGCAGACAATATGCTAATTTCAAGTAGTTCCTATTATTGCTACCAAATGCTACCGTCCACGACACCCAGTGTGCGGACTTGGCTACTAGATGGCATCGCAGTCAGCACCTGGGGGTGAACGTAGGATCTAATAGAGCGTTATCAATTCTAACCTACAAATTTTGGCTTCACACAAGTGTAGTTAGTGGAAGGTTCTTTTTCATGCCATAAATCTATGACATGGGACCGCCGGCTTTACTTCCCCTCAGAAGGAAGGCATACTAGGGGATTTTTAACGCTGTTAAAAAATCTGACGACTTCGGCCGGGTTTGAACCCACGACATTGGGCATAGAAGCTCAGCATGCTACCAACTACGCCACCGAAGCCGCTTGATACATTCTTCCTTCTCATCGTGAGATAATTGAGAGAACGTTGACAAAACTATATATTCCTCCTAATATACGGGGCAGGATCGAAAAGTCTTTGCCCATAATTTTTTTAGCAAAAAAAAAAATACACACAGGTAATTACAAATATACGCACTGTTCTACGTACCTTACACTATATTCCACATTGTCTCCACATTTGTTCAGACATTTGTCGCAACGCAGCACTAAATTTGAGATACCACTGTGGTAGAATTCAGCCAGCTGACTGTGGAACCATCGTCGGACTGCTGTCTTGGCGTCATCGTTGCACGTGAATCGCTGTCCTGCTAGGAACTTCTTCAGTGGATCATGACAATGCGAGTCCACATGTGGCAACCAGAACTGCCAACAAGCTCCGGTCATTTCACCGAGAGAGTCTGGACCACCCTCCAACAGTCCGGACCTCACCCCTAGTGATTTCCATGTTTTTGGTACCACAGTGGTACCTCTTATATAACATCAAAAGTTTACTATTTCTTAGCGTTCTCCTTTTATTTGAAATGGAAATATGAAAGTTTTAAACCAAAGGGTGTAGTGACGTCACTAAAATGGTCGCCATCTTTAAATAGTGCAAAGTATTGAAATCAAAAGTAACCTATATGTTAACCAGGTAAATCAGCTACTTCCATGTAAAATTCATGTAAATCGGACCAGTGGTACTTGCGTGATTGAGTAATACCCAGACACACACCATCTCATTTTTAGCCTCGCTTCGCTCGCGTCAAAGTAGTGTCATATTGTTGTTCAATGAAATGCAGGTTTAACCCCGTTAACACCCCTTTAGAACCTGAATATCCAAAAATCCCTCCTTAGTAGACGTTTTCGACTCACAACAAACATATCCCCAAAATATCATTCTTCTAACTTTAATAGATTGGGTTGGTCGATGAGAGTGAACATCCAAAAATCCTTCCTTAGTGGACGTTTTTCTTCCAGAATTTCACCCCTCACCATAGGCCCCTTAAATTGAATTTATGATAAACGGGCGAACACCAATTTATTTATTTATTTATTTATTTATTTATTTATTTATTTATTTATTTATTTATTTATTTATTTATTTATTTATTTATTTTTAAGCTGATTGATTTCCTCCAAGTTTCAAACTCCTCGCCTATGTCGTTTAAGAGATACACACTCCGTTAAGAATCTTTCAACCCCCACTTTTCATCCCTTGCACCTCATAATATACACTACATCGAAAAACCATTAGACATGTGTCAGCTTATTTTTAATGATTAGTATATTTCCAAGTATCACATCCCCAAATGAAACCACTCGTGAGATATTGTTATTCAATGAAATGCACGTTTACCCCCTTAACACCTATTTAGAACCTGAATATTCAAAACTCGTTCCTTACTGGACGTTTTCGACATACATCGAACATATCCCCAAAATGCCATGTTTCCAACTTCAATATTTTTGTCTGGGCTATGATGAGTGAGTGAATGATTCAGGACGTTTTCTTGCATTTTTAGACTATTTTCAATTTTGAAAAAAAATAGGCTTATGAGATCACCTTTTGTCCGTGTGTGTGTGCGTGTGTGTGTGTGTGTGTGTGTGTGTGTGTGTGTGTGTGTGTGTCCTAGTAAAATCTAAACGGCTGGAGCGATTTCAGTGAAACTCAGTAAGTTCATAACACTATTCCCGGCGACCTCGACCGTGCCCTTCAAATCTTGTTACGTCTCACCAATCCAAAATGGCGGCTGTGTGAAATATTTCACTAGCATTCAATATCTCCAAAACTATTACCGATATCGCCCTGAAATTGTGTATGGTGATAAAGGGAACTACTAGAAGATCACATATGAGACTTTCAAAAACCTGGTGACTACAAAACCAACATGGCGGCAAAGCGAAGTTGAGACTTTTAAATTGACATTTCTCGCGATTTAAATATCCAAACGTAATGAAACTTGGTACAGCAAATATTTATACACATTGCAATGCACTGGAGTCTAATTTAGTTCAATTGTTTAATAATCTCAAAATGGCGGCTGTGCGAAATATTTCACTGACATTCTATACCTCCGAAACTATTACAGATATCACCCTGCAATTTTGTACGGTGATAAAGGGTACTGATACAAGTTTACCTATGTATATTTCATAAACCTGTCAAGTACAAAACGAACATGGCGACCAAGCGAATTTGAAATATTTTAATAGACTTTTCTCGTGAGTTAACTCTCTGAGCGCAGTGAAATGTGGTACAGTAAATGATTTTGCAGATTGTAATGCACTGCCATCTAATTTAATTCAATTGTTTAAATAACCTCAAGATGGCGGCTGTGCGAAATTTTAAAATTAGGTTTTTATTTCTTGTGTCGTAATCATGCGATCGAAGTGAAAGTTTGAATAATGAACCTCGGCAATAATTGTCCTTGAATGGTACATACCTCTATGGCCTATACATATAACAATCCTAATTGGCGAGGTTCCGAATTATTTAGACGGTTCTCAATATCTATGAATCTATTACAGCAACCAAACTGAATTTTTTTATGTTCATAGAGACTATGAACATATGTTCACCTATAGGACTTTCAGTAACCTAGTGAGCACAAATCCAACATGGCGGCGACGCGAAGTATAAATATTTAAATGGAAGTTTCTCGCGAATTAACTATCCGATTGCCGTGAAACGTTGCACGTTAAATGCTTATACAAATGTTGATCCACTGGCATCTAATTTATTTCGATTGTTTGCATAATCACAAGATGGCTGCTGTGCGTAATTTTAAAATCTCGTTTTGACTTCTTGTGTTCTAATCATGCGATTGAAGTTTGAATACCACACGTACACAATAATCTTAATGTAATAGTACAAAAATAAAAATCCAACCTGGCGACCATCTGAAATATTTAGACGGTTCTCAATATCTACGAATCTGTTACAGCAATTAAACTGAAATTTTGTATGTTGATAGAGGCAATTAACATGAGCAGGATATATGAAAATAGGCTGTATAGTTCTTCACGGAACTACTTGTTTTCCTTCAGAATGTCACCCCTCCCGATCAACCCCTTCAATTTGATTGATCAAAAACACTGTTGAACAGCTATTTACTTACTTTAAAGCAGTTTTTCCCCCTGAGTTTGATGAGTGAGTGAGTCAGTCAGTCAATCAGTTAGGACATTTTCTTTCCTGTTCCCCCCCCCCTGAATTTCACCCCTCCCCATGGGCCCCTTAAATTGGATTTATGAAAAAACGGTCAAACACATATTTACTTATTTTTATGCTGATTTTTTCCGCTGAGTTTAAAACTTCTCGCCTATGTCGTTTAAGAGATACACGCTCCGTTAGGAATCTTTCAATCCCTACTTTTCACCCCTTTCCCCTCATAATATACACCACATCGAAAAACCCTGAGACACGTGTCTTCTTACTTTTTAATTATGAGTTTATATGCCGTGTATCACATCCCCCAATGAAACCAATCGGGAGATATTGTTATTCAATGAAATGCAGTTTTAACCCCCTTATGACCCCCTTAGAACCTGAATATCCGAAAACCCTCCCTTAGTAGACGGTTTTGACATACAATGAACATATCCCCCAAACTGTCATGTTTCTAACTTCAATAATTTTGGCTGGGCGATGATGAGTGAGTGAGTGAGTCAGGACATTTTCTTTCAATTTTCTTTTTTACGAATTTCACCCCTCCCCATGAACCCCTTAAATTTGATTTATGAAAAAACTGTCGAACAGCTATTTACTTACTTAAAGCAGTTTTTCCCCCTGAGTTTGATGAGTGAGTCAGTCAGTCAATCAGTTAGGACACTTTCTCCCCCCCCCCCAGAATTTCACCCCTACCCATGGGCCCCTTAAATTGGATTTAAAAAAAAACGGTCAAACACATGTTTACTTATTTTTTATGCTGATTTTTTCCCGCTGAGTTTCAAACTCCTCGCCTATGTCGTTTAAGAGATACACGTTCCGTTAGGAATCTTTCAATCCCCACTTTTCACCCCTTTTACCTCATAATATACACCACATCGAAAAACCCTCAGACTCGTGTCTTCTTATTTTTAATGATGAGTTTATGTGCCGAGTATCACATCTCCTAATGAAACCAATCGGGAGATATTGCTATTCAATGAAATGCAGGTCTACCCCCTTAACACCCATTTAGAACCTGAATATGCAAAAATCGTCTCTTAGTGGGCATTTGCGGCCCTTGCGGAAGCTGCATACCAAATTTCATTCCAATCCGTTCGGTGGTTTATGAGATTTCGTGATGAATGAATGAGTGAGTGAGTGGTATTTGACAAATATATAGCAGAAGATCCGGTCAAGTCTTTGTTATGTTAAACTCGGTTGACAGTGCTGTGTGAGTAGTTGAGTAACTAACGGGATTTCAAGTAAAGATCCTCATTTTCTATACCTATAGTCAGAGCGCAACTGGCATCCAGTCGGCCGTGTCTCGAATTGAGCTATGTTGCCATGGAAACTATCTGCCTTGCCATTCCTTCATGAGTATATTTTATGATTTTATTAGCCTGTGCTTGAGTGCAAAAGAGCCGAAATCAGAAGAATGAGAAAGACTATCGAAAATTCATGTAGCCAGCGGTTCCTTCATGGTCCTAAACTATGTGAATGCAAAATTTGGTTGAGATTGGTGGAACGCTGTAGATTTGTTTACGGAACCAACCCACCCACCCACCCACATACATACATACATACATACATACAGACTTTCACTTTTGTATATAAGATTAAGACATATTTTAGACTTTTATGCATCTCTAGTTTAATTTTCACTTGTTTTCTATATTCGCTGAAGATAGTCCCATTGAGTGCCTAAAATAGTGCTATAAACATGTACATTAATTGACATCATTTTATTCTTTAGTATTGATTATGGCGTATCATCACTATTCAGATATAGAGCATGGCTTTTCTTTTGTCATGTGGCCTCCTGAGAGATCAAATGCAGGTCTTTCTAGTCGACGCCCGTTGGCGACCTGCGCACCGGTATGAGAGATGGAATGGATGAAGACGAATGAAACTGGGCAAGGATGTGGAAGGAAGCAGCCGTGGTTTGTCAGAATGTGCCGTCCCAGCATTTGCCTGGTGTTGAAAATGAAGAAACCACAGAAATCCATTTCAAAGACGGCCGACGTTGGGGCTCGAACCTACGCGTCATGCTATGCATGGCATGGCTATGCCGCGGGACCAACACTGAAGTACAAGAGCAGTTTAGCATTGTAGAAGTAAACAGCATGTTCTAGCATACTTACTAGAAGATACAATTAGATGCATTCGCACTGTAAAACGGTAATGTATGATCCTAGCGTTAATTAAATTACACTTTCAGTGATGGAGTTTTGTAGATAACCATTACTTTTCATTACTTTTAAGCAGAAAAATTGCGTAATATTCAACACTACATAGTATAAGATTACCCTTGAGTTTCCTTGTTTTTGTTAATTCATTCTACTGTATGTGCTTGGGATAGCTTGGCTATCAGCCCCGTCTTCTGCATCAACCAAATTATCTTTTTAACAATATATGTTTTCGTTTTGCCAAGTAAATTATCCTGAGGCTGCAATATGCTCTGGCAAATAATTTTCAATTTTGTATTATGTTTTCCATAGCATTTATTTATGTATTTATGTATTTATTTATTTATTTATTTATTCACATTTTCATTGCTATATGTCAACGTTATGTCAACCAAAATGTTGGCAGCCTTGAAATATATCTACGAAGTTAAATCTAACTTAACAAGCGTTTTTTTCCCTTTCATTCATGATGTGGAGATGGAAATAGTCTCTAGTTGGAAATTAAGTTTGTTATGCAATAGTATTTTATGACAAAGTTAATTGAAAACAGGTGTATGTTTTACTTAAAACTTGAAATGTCTTTCAAACTCACGATTAGAATTACAAACAAGATTCCTAATTTAATAGACGGAGGAAAGATAAGTTACACAGGCTTTCCAGTTTTTATTTATCTGATTTGCGCTGCGTGTTAAACTCACCTTATGTATTATAACCTTCACTTCTTTGAGAATGGTAAATACTCAGAATACCGAGTGATGTTTTTTCTTTAATCTCCACAAATTGGCCATTATAACTTAGCACCCTTTAGTGCAATTTATGTCCAACGCTATGTCTCCTAACACGTATTGTGCTAGTAGGCTACTATTTTGAGGAGAGGATCGTTGTTGCAGAAAGCGGACGATTATTGTTTCCGACAAGAAGTCATTCATTTAACAAGTATAGGCCTACTTAAAGACAATATTGCACCAATAAATGTTGATAATGGCTGTGTCCTGAAACCGGGTGGCGAAGTAACTTATCTTTGAAGAGACTGAATGCGGTTTTGTTTGCTCGCGAGGGAAGTACGTATCTTTGAGTGGAACAAAGGAACTGTGAGAACCTTAAATATGAGAGACTGTCAATTTTACGCAATGTAATTCATTGGTTACAAGATACATAAAGTCCACAATTGTACCAAATAAAACTATAAATTTCCCTGTGAGAAGTTAGCTTTCAATGCCTCATAAATAGCTATACAAAATTGCCAGGGCTGTGCTGCGGGTTGCAATAAATACGTCACTGGGGCTCTCGAAGGCCATGAGTTGTCTGGCGGCAGGAGACCGGGCCGCAGCGAGGGAGTGGATCTTCACTGCTCGGGGAACTAAATACCCAGTTAATGGTGTCTACGTATTAAAGGATACAGTCTACGTCTATACTTGGCAGATCCAGGAATTTCTTCAGGAAGGGCACGTGGATTTTTACTGCTCGGGGAACTAAATACCATTTAATGGTGTCTTACGCATAAGAGGATTACCTACAGTCTACGTACTGTATATGCATTACCAGCAACCAGATTTTCTCCATAAAAGTGTGTGCAGATATTCACTACTCGACAGTCTACGTGAATGCAGTGGCAGGTCAGGATTTTCTTCAGAGATTACACGCAGATGTTCTCCGCTCTGTAATCTACGTTACACCAGGGTTTTCTTTAGGGAGGACGCACAAATCGTCACTGCTCAAGTAACTCATTTTATGTGTGTCTACGCATCAGAGACTATAGTCAATGCCCATACAAGAGTTGTTCCAGGATTTTCATAAGAAATCATTACTGCTATGGGATTAAACCCATTTGCCCATGGCAATACAATGATGATTCTAGATTTTCCTCAGTGGTGTATAAATTAAGAAACCCTACCGCAACTAAAATTCAACGGTAACTCAACGCAAAGCCTGCCGAACCATTCATTCCTCTATGTCTCATTCCAGTTACAATTTCTCGTCAAAAGATGGAAAATTCATTGCTCCTGAATGGCTTGCTATCTCTAATAGTGTTAAAGGGACCTTATCTCTAGGATATCAGCAATTTCTTTCTAAAATCTTTTATAAATTAATACAGCTTTTCAAAACTGATTGTTGCAGATTATGGGAATTGAGCACTGTGATATCAATGAGAAAGGTTCTCTTCCGCCCTTTGTCCACATGAACGATATCTGGCCGGTTTTCTGGTATAATTTTATCAGTAATAACTGATCGGTCCCATAAAAACTTTTGAGTAGAATTTTCCAAAACGGCATCAGGAATATACTGATAGTAAGGCGAAGTAAAGTATTTTCAGATAATTAATGATTTTGAGCAAGATGTACTGTAGGTGCATTATTTTAGCTACTTGGTTTTGCCTTTTCATTAAGTTAATTAGTACAGGATATTATTATTATTATCATTATTATTATTATTATTATTATTATTATTATCATCATTATTTACACTTGAATTGAGCCTCTACGGACTGTTTATTAATCAATTTTAGTTGTGTCTAGATCGACATCCTCCGTGGCTTAGGCGGCAGCACGCCGGCCTCTCACCGCTGGGT
The DNA here is from genome assembly GCA_946902985.2 of Meconema thalassinum. Classification (NCBI taxonomy): domain Eukaryota; kingdom Metazoa; phylum Arthropoda; class Insecta; order Orthoptera; family Tettigoniidae; genus Meconema; species Meconema thalassinum. The sequence continues at coordinate 676,461,531 of OX336388.2, forward strand.
CCGTGGTTCAAATCCCGGTCACTCCATGTGAGATCTGTGCTGGACAGAACGGAGGCAGACAGGTTTTTCTCCGGGTACTCCAGTTTTCTCTGTCAACATTTCATTCCAGCAACACTCTCCACTATCATTTCATTTCATCTGTCATTCATTTGATCATTGCCCCAGAGGAGTGCGTCAGGCCTAGGCAGCCGGCACAGTTCATATCCTCGCCGCTAGATGGGGGCTTCATTCATTCCATTCCTGACCCGGTCGGAGACTGGAAGCAGGCTGTGGATTTTCATTTTTCAGTTGTGTCTAGATCATGTTCTTCTACCGGCCTAGACATCCTCCCAGTATTTATTAAGTTCACCCATCAGTGCCTTCTTTCGTGCTTCTGGCAGAGGCCCTCTCCGTGTCCTAGGCTCGGATTTCACTTTAAATCCCTGATAGTCTTAAATCATTTTCAAAATTTAAAACTATTATTATTATTATTATTATTATTGTCATTATTTTCTCATAAGATTTTTACTCTCCTTGCAGTCAATGCAGTTTGCATTTTGAAGTTGTTTACTTGAAAATATGGTATATTGGCTTTCACGGCCAGTGAATTACAGTAAAACTCAGCTTTTTTTCTAGGTTTGTGCCATGTCCGGGCGGGGACATCAAGAGCCCGCTCATGAGCCAGCTTGGTGTCCTAGGTGAAATCCCACACAAGACACGGCACAAACCTAGAAAAATTGCTGAGTTTTGTTTACTTTAGTATGTACAATGAGTCCGTATAACTGGAGATAGGATATTGGGAAACAGATAAATGTCGTTCTTTTTGTTGAAATGTCTAGTAGGCCTACTGTTTTGAAATTGCTGTACGTCGTTAACATGTCTAGGAGAGCAATTTTTAATATCTAAACTTCAATAAGATATGATGAATGAGGATGAGAAATATTACGCCTAGAAAAGAGTAAGCAAGACAGACTTATCCTACGACACAAGTTTGCGGTTAAAAGCACACAGGTAACAATGAATTCATTAATGTAGCTCAGGTGTCAGGTCAGAAACCATATTCTTACAATAGTAGTCCAATAGACGACTAATCTCTTGCAACTTATTTCGTTGAATACGTACAAGAGTACCATTCTACAGAACCCAATAATTCTAACATTACCTCATTCATAAACTAACTTAAGTTCTCACACGACGCTTTAAGTAGTACAAATGGAACAGGTATTGAAATGCCAATGATCTTACAGATCTAGTATTAATCTTTATTGCTTTACCTGTTTAAGAAATATCTTAAATGTTATGTAGCTAGCGAACTATTATCATACTGTAATTATAATTCAGTTTTAGTGCCTAGGCCTATATTTTGTCTCTTTTACATTTTATATATAAGTTCATGTGGAACTTTGTTTTGTACTGATTTGCTTATTTGGTTGCTTACAAGTACACTTGTTGTTGTTGTTTTAATGAGGAGCTTGGATATCGTGGTCATTTAGTCCTGTGTACTTGGGAATGTGTAGAATTTGTCAGATAACCTGTGTTATTGTGGTGCCTGCAGTAGTGTATGTATTTGTAATTCAGGTGAGGATTGAGGAGGCGGCCGTGGTCTTAAGCTACCAACTATCCCAGCATTTGCCTGGAATAGAAGTTGAAAACCAAGAAAAACTTCTTTCAGGATGGCTGAGGTGGGAAACAAACCAATTCTTCTCATTTTTGCCTCACAAGGCAGAGTGTACCTCGCTGAAGCCCTCGCATCAAAATTGGCACAGCCATGAATCGAACCCAGGAACTTTGGATCTGTATGCCGAGATAATAAAAGGCGGCTGGCTGGAAGACTACTGAAACGGATTGGATGGCACTGTGATCTCCCGTGAAGTCCCACAGCTGCAGACCCACAGACGAGCTTGTGGGTTCATGCTACATCATGACAACCAACGTCTTGTCTCACAAAGCGATGGGAACAATGGGATTCCAGAAGTACAGAATACACATACAGTGGGTATAACCGGACAACCACTTTCGTGCAACGTCTTTCGTTTCCCCAAAGTAAAATATATTGTATTGTTGGTAATACGTTCTCTCAACATGGCCACATTACTTACCTAGTCATGTTAGAAGAATAAAACACAGATCCCACTAACTTGAGTTCTCATCCAGTGAAATTTCCCATAACTGATTTCTTTCTTTCTTTCTTTCTTTCTTTCTTTCTTTATTCATTCATTCGTTCATTCAATCATTCATTTATTTGTTTATTCACTTATTCATTTATTTATTCATTATTTTTATTCATTTTTGGTATTTATTTATTCATTTATTTGTTCATTTATTCAATTATTTATTTATTCATTTATTTGTTCATTTATTCATTGATTTATTCAATCATTTATTTGTTCATTTATGTATTCATTCATTTATTTGATTTATTCATTTATTTATTTATTCATTTCTTCATTTATTTGATTTATTCATTTATTTATTTATTTATTTATTCATTTATTCTTTTATTTATGTATTCTTTTATTTATTCATTTATTTATTTATTCATTTATGTATTCATTCATTTATTTGATTTATTCATTTATTTATTTCTTCAATTATTCATTTATTTATGTATTCTTTTATTTATTTATTTATATATTTATTTACTTATTTATTTATTTATTCATTTACTTATTTATTTATTTATTCATTCATTTATTTATTTATTCATTTATTTATTTATTTATTTAATGGTATTTATTTATTTATTTATTAAAATGCCTTTAATCTTGAGATGTTTGCGTCATGCGGTATATAATTTTTCCTTCTAGGAATGCAGAAAATTTTCACGTTTTCTGTAAATGTCATGACGAAAATTGAGCTGGAAACACTAATATCATCCATTCAAAACATGATTGTTGACGGCCAATCGGCGTTGTTTGCATCCGACGCTGAGCTTGCATTGGCGTAGCTTTCCTCGCTTTCCTCACTGCCCTACAAGCTGTAGGATAAACAAACAGCAGCGCAGCGTCGCTCAGCGCTAATCATATCTCAAATGAGTAATCACGGGCATGTGAATATTTGAGGTTTAATTATTTGACTTTGAGCACGCGTCACTTTCCCGTCTCATATAATATAACCGTTACGGTGTATACTCGTACAAATTCGAATTACAAAATTATCGGTTATCGTAAATGCATGACACTGATTTGCCCGTTATCAGAGCTCGGACAGCGGTTTTTGTGTAGTAAGTTAGTGCAGGGTGTAATTATACAACGCAGTTAGATACACCATTCGCTGTTCTCTTGTTTCCTTCAAGTAAAAATATAACTGTAGATTAGACACCAGTGTATTTGCGGGAATTCCAAGGCAACCTAGTCTGTGAGGTAGTTTACCGGAACAACTCACTAAAGATAATAGCAGAAAACAACTAGTTTTGAGTCAGATAGGGTCAAAACACTAATTGTTAAAAAGTCTAACGTACTGTATATAACTTAAGTTAGTGAAACATCTAGATCAACTGCCCCTAATGATGTCAAATTAATGAAAACGAGAAGAAAAAATAATACCACAACCCTAACTAACTATTGGCTGCAATCGTGAAACTTGAAGAAGAAAGGGATCAACGATTAAAGAAACAGAAATACGGGAAATAAGAGACAGACAAAAGACCCTCATATGTCGAAGGATGAATATTAAGAAACTTGGAAAGAAGAGCCACGTAACTCAGATAGTAAAGGGTAATAGAAGCAGACCAGGTAACGTTCACGCACATTCCCTCTAAGGAATTAGCAGTACTAATGAAGCCAATTAATGCCTATAAATATTTTATTTTTGTCATAAATGGATACTTAGATACTGGTAATTACTTAAGTACCAATTTTTACAATACTAGAGTTATATCTTGCCTCAAACTATATTTAAAAACATCGAGAGAAAATAATACACTGTGTAAGTAAATGGAAAAAGATCTGAATAAATAAGCCAGATCATAGATCCCTTGGGGCTGCCAATTCGTGACCTAACTAGCCGTGGAACCTTGGGTGTGTATTGTAATCTACTCTCTGCCTCCTTTAGGGCAACATTCAGTAGACATGAGATACCATGAACAAGAAGTTGTTTAGTCTCTCAAAAGAATGAAGGTATCCGAAAAAGAAAGGAAATGGGACAATTATGGTGGGAAAGTGGAAGATACCCTCGGCCTCGGGGGCGGAAGAGAACAAGTGATGACCAAGGATGAAGAAGAAGAAGAGGTGGAAGCAATGATGGACTCCCTTGGTCGCTAACCCTCGGCCTACTAGTTGTGAAAATCTGACAAACTTTCCCACGTTATTTCTCTTTGTGTATTTTGTTTACAGCACTACCAGATTTTTACATTCGTTTGTTTTTTTAGGTAAATAAATATATTTTTATGTAAATACATATTTTAAGCATTTTTTCTATAAATACATAAATTCCTGCTTTTCACTTATTAGCACATGAAAAACATAATATTTACATTTATTTTAAAATCAGTATGCTAGACCTTTCAGTTTATTGCATTTTTGTTCTGTGTTACTTCAATGGGGAAGAACCTGTGAGCTATCTAATCTTCATGCAGAGCATATGTGAGCTTGCAACTGTGTTATTCTTAACTTGTCGCCCCGTTCCACTCACTGTGGAAGCCAGGAAATTCCTTGTCCATAGCCATATTGCACCACGTGCTAGACGTACCCCTCCCCAAGCCACCTGGAACCAGTGTCACTCACATGCAGTTCATTTCTGGCACTGTGAAGTGTAAGACAGTTCTACGATGCCTAAAGTAAGAACAACAAGTTATCGTCTGTTGCAGAATTTAAAGATAATTTTACTTCTGATAGGGGCGTTCTGTTCTGGCAACCATGTGAGAAAGCAATCAAGGCTGAACAGCGATCTCAAGTTACACAACACCTCAAGGGCAAGCAACATATTGCCGCAGTTTCGCGCCTACAGAATAAGTGTTTTGCGATAATCGTCGGTCATTTGTGATGGACAACCTGAATATGTATCTCGTCGTGTATTGTAATGTTCAGCAGTCAGTGAGACATAGCATAAATTACATTCGTGAGTAGGCTACTGCATATTGTTTATATTCACATTAATAAACTAAATTATAATTAAATAATGTTACTTTTTTTGTCACATATTTCAGGTATTTTTTAGCCTACTTTCGATTTTTGCAAAAAATGAAAGTAGACTTATGAGATCAACACAGGGCGAAAAAAGTGTGTCTGTCTGTGTGTGTGTGTGTGTGTGTGTGAGTCTGTGTGTGTGTGTGTGTGTCTGTGTGTGTGTGAGTGTGTGTACTCTGAATGTCTGTCCCCCCCCCCCCTATCAATTCGAACACGGTGAATGCGAATTGAACGAAATTTGGTACAAAGGTAGCACTAGCAAAGGACACCTCAGTGTCATGTTTTATATCGCCGCCATCTTGACGGAAACGTAATGGCGGCCACACAAATGTTCAAAGCCTAAATCAAATTACGACTAACCTAATCAACCGATCTCTACCAAATTTTGCAACAACATACCTTTATGGGGGGAGCATCCTTTGACCAAACCAATAGATCATCAGCGTAATAGTTTGCGGATGGCGGCCATCTTTGTGTGAAAATCGATTCCCCATATTAATTCGAACACGGTGCAACCGAATGGAACGAAATTTGGTACAGAGGTAGCACTAGCAAAGGGCACCTCAGTGTCATGTTTTATATCGCCGCCATCTTGACTGAAACGTAATGGCGGCCACACAAATGTTCAAAGCTTAAATCAAATTACGACTAACCTAATCATCCGATCTCTACCAAATTTTGCTACAACATACCTTTATGGGGGGAGCATCCTTTGACCAAACTAATAGGTCATCAGCGTAATAGTTTGCGGATGGCGGCCATCTTTGTGTGAAAATCGATTCCGCCTATTAATTAAAACACGGTGCAACCGAATGGAACGAAATTTGGTACAGAGGTAGTACTAACAAAAGGCACCTCAGTGTCATGTTTTATATCGCCGCCATCTTGACGGAAACGTAATGGTGGCCACACAAATGTTCAAAGCTTAAATCAAATTACGATTGACCTAATCATCCGATCTCTACCAAATTTTGCAACAACATACCCTTATAGAGGAAGCATCCTTTGACCAAATAAATAGGTCATTGAATAGGTCTTTGTGTGAAAATCGATTCCCCCTATTAATTCGAACACGGTGAAACCGAATGGAACGAAATTTGGTACAGAGGTAGCACTAGCAAAGGGCACCTCAGTGTCATGTTTTATATCGCCGCCATCTTGACTGAAACGTAATGACCGCCACACGAATGTTAAAAGCTTAAATCAAATTACGAGGTAGCACTAGCCGCCATATTGACAGAAACGTAATGGCGGCCACACAAATGTTCAAAGCTGAAGTTAAATTACGACTAACATAACCATCCGATCTCTACCAAACTTTGTAACAACATACCTTTATGGAGGGAGCATCCTTTGACCAATCTAATAGGTTATTAGCCTAATAGTTTGTGGATGGCGGCCATCTATATGTCAAAATTGATTCCCCCTATTAATTCGAACACGGTGCAACCGAATGGAACGAAATTTGGTACAGAGGTAGCACTAGCAAAGGGCACCTCAGTGTCATGTTTTATATCGCCGCCATCTTGACTGAAACGTAATGGCCGCCACACGAATGTTAAAAGCTTAAATCAAATTACGATTAACCTAATCATCCGATCTCTACCAAATTTTGCAACTGCATACCTTTATGGAGGGAGCATCCTTTGACCAATTTAATAGGTCATTCGCCTAATAGTTTGCGGATGGCGGCCATCTTTGTGTCAGAATCGATTCCCCCTATTAATTCAAACACGGTGAAACCGAATGGAACGAAATTTGGTACAGAGATAGCACTAGCAAAGGGCATCTCAGTGTCATGATTAATATCGCCGCCATATTGACAGAAACGTAATGGCGGCCACACAAATGTTTAAAGCTTAAATCAAATTACGACTAACATAACCATCCGATCTCTAGCAAACTGTGCAACAACATACCTTTAAGGAGGGAGCATCCTTTGACCAATCTAATAGGTCATTAGCCTAATAGTTTGCGGATGGCGGCCATCTTTATGTCAAAATTGATTCCCCCTATTAATTCGAACACGGTGGAACCGAATGAACGAAATTTGGTACAGAGGTAGCACTAGCAAAGGGCACCTCAGTGTCTTGTTTTATATCCCCGCTATCTTGACGGAAACGTAATCGCGGCCACCCAAATGTTAAAACCTAAAATGTAATTACGACCAACCTAATAATCTAGTCTCTACCAAATTTTGCAACACCATATCTTTATGTGGGAAACATATTCTGACCAAACTGCAAGAACATCAGCCCAATAGTTTGCAGATGGTGGCCATGTATGTGTGCAAATCGATTCCCCCTATCAATTCAAACACGGTGAAACCGAATTGAACGAAATTTGGTACAGAGGTAGCACTAGCAAAGGGCACCTCATATTCATGTTTAATATCCCTATAGCACGTTGTATTTCAACAAGCTACTACAACCAACATTCAATCATTCTCCTTGAAAAGGACAAAGAGTTATAACAATACCCATGCATTTAGGAGAAAGTAGGCTATATGTTCTTTACTGAACATCTTGTTAATACATAAAAAATAAATATTTTTCAGATTTTTAGCACCTACAAATCCGAGCCCTACTTATTATTCTCCACAGTATTTCGTAAGTAAACAAATCTTAATTAAATTGCCGTCTGGGACAGTAAAATAAAAGGGAACGGATGAACGAATCTGTGCACACGAATTTTGCACGGGTAGTGGTGGTTTCCTTCCATGTGAAGATCAAACTTTGTTTTTACTTAAAAAATGAAGTCTACCGAAGATTTAGCCACGAGCAGTACACAGAAAGGAAATAAACCAATTTTACGGAAAATGTCTTGTACGAGTAACCTATTTCATAAAAGGATAGAGCACTAATACACTGGTAGTATTTCCTAATTTCACAAAAATGATTGTATTTGAAGTGCGATTCCAAAGAAGCAATGTATATGCATTCCCAAAAGAAACCAATTCCCCTGACGAAGATGAATGAGTGCTATTCCACCGAAATAAACAAATAATATTTCTGGATTTTATTTTAATTAAAACTAAAGCAATATTCTTTGTTCGTGAAAGCAATATTTTAAAATCCTAAAGTTTTTCTTTTGCTGAAAACATTCAGTTTTTCAGTTGTTTGATGGCTCGCTTCATTGACCAGAGTGTGTTACATTTCTTTGTAATAACTCTAATAGAAATGATAAGCGGCGCTCTACAAAAATAAAAAAAAGTAGGCCTACGCTTTCCGTAATTCATAAATAGCCAAGTATGAAAAATATCTTGACTTCTTTGACAAGTGGCTCGAGGTTCTAGCACATTTTAATTCTCGATATGGAATTACTTATGATCCTTTCATATATGAACTCTTGATTCTTTCTATTGTATTAATTTTGCAAATTCTCTTAGCAGTCCGTGGACTTGCCCTGTGCATCGTGCTCCATCCCACAATATTGAGGCTGCTTTGAGGTTGAGAACACGTCTCAATTTGCTAATGGGTCGATTGAGGGAGGCACTTGCCAGCGCGATACAGGACTCAAGAGCTTCATTTGTTAATGACTAGTTTATTAGTGTAGTCCCCTTCTTTCTTCCCGGTTCTCCAGTGTACCCACTTATATTTGAAACATTGTCCAATATTGTAACTGTATTGCCATCTGTCGGTTGAAGTGTTCCCTCGATACACGTACGTTGATTCAACTACCTATGAGTTGAAATTAATAGAGAGTGGAAGTGGGAAGATGCCTAAGTCTTTACTTTAAATTACATTTGCATGGTGGAAAAATATATATTAATTCCTCAATACATATGATAGCACTCCACATCATAATCTAATACTGAAATTTAATTTGCAGCAAAAGTAGCGAAATATTTTGAAATTAATCACTACAGTACTTATTTATTTTCAAGTCAGTATTTTATAAGATGACAAAAATATAAGATTTCTGCTGTATCAATTGGACAATATGTCTATACCCAAAATCATTTTACTATTAACAATATGCTGATTAATGGCGTAATTATTAACAAAATATATTAAAGCCATCAATAGCTAATCACATTGTGCCACACAGTTGTCCCAACAATCTTCTTCCTGAGTGCAAGTTTCCTGCAGCTTTTTTTTTTTTTTTTTTTTTGCTTAGTCGACTCCAATCACCTCCCTTAGACGTCCTAACATAGTTTGAGGATTTTCGGCAAGAAAATTACGAATATCTAATTAAAATGAGAATCGGCCACCTACCCTGTTAAAGCAGTGGCAACTTCCTAAAGAAAAAGGAAGGTAGCTTTTAGTTTTACGTGACCATTAATCATGCGATCAGGAGCCACGGGACCTCCTTTTTACGTGAAATCCGAACCACAGGACATGGCATTTCAGGCAACTTCCCAAGAATCGCGGTGAGACACCTACTACACTTAGTCTCCATTAGTTGTTTGAACAAATGTGGTGGTCACCGACAACATACATTTCAAATCATATTTTATATGATACACTAACTGATTATCAGAAAATTTTACTCAGCTACTTATTCGTTTTTGAGCTCTTGCCTGAGTTTTTAAATTCCTGAACGAACAATAACATACATATAGTCTAGTCTACTTGACTTGTACAACTCACTGGCCCGAAGAACTCCACAGGAAAGCGAGTGGTGCGATCTCTTGACATCTTCCGAAATTAAAACGAAATAGGCGACTTTCCCCGATTGCCACCTTTCCTCGATCCACTCTACTTGATAACGTCGTTTCTCAAATGAATATTGATAGTTCCAAAACATAGCGTCCTTGGTTGATCTGTAGTCGTGTGTCCACCTCATGGTACTAAAATTGCGTGTTCAATTCCCGGCCAAAAATGTCAGATTTTTGAAGGGCAGCAAAACTCCACTGCACTCTAAGTCGTAGGATATCAGCTCGTAAAAGATCTCTCGTATCGCAATTGGTGATAACATAACAAAATCAATTAAATATCAGCCACAAATCAACCAGTAGAGTTCTGGTTTTTACTGCCAGATGGCATAACGTTGAAATTGGAGAGCAAATGTCCTCAATGGCTTCAACTCAAAATATCAACATTACATAGCTAGGGCCATACGATTAGTTTATTTATATTATTATTATTTCGTTTTGGCCAACTGATGACCATGACATTTCAACCGTTTCCGTTTAGCTTTAATAATAGTCCAGTAGCCTATTGCTTCATTCGTAGACGGCATTGCTCCTTTCTCTCTTATGTCCACGCCTTTCCAGTTTTCAGCGTCCGCTAAGATTTGAACTCTGATGTTTGTACAGTTTTTACTTAAGCTGGTCACGCTCCTGTATATCTTTATAGAGATTTCAATCTCGTGGTGATCTTTTTGCATCTCAATAAATCAGGCTCCCTTTGTCTTTTTCTCTTGGAGAAAAGTGAAAATGCGATAGGATAATCGTGATGACGTAATTAGGGTCACGTGCCCATAAAATATAATCCATCTCTTCCACATCGCGTCAATATTCTTATTTTTATTCCTCTTTCTTTCGTCGCTATGCCCATTCAAAGAGCGCGTTTGAACTTGTTAGTTGGTCTGGTGGTTTTTGCCTTCTTATCCTCCCAGAATCTCTTCATTAATGCACTGTGTTGCATCATGCGTTCTGTCGACCACTTCCTACCAGTTTTCTTTATGGGTTTCTCCCTAAATTTATGGTTGGCTACCTTTGTCCTAAAAGCTCCACGATTGTCTATGATATCATCTGTGATTTTTATTTCTTGTAGATAGGTCCACCTTAGTTTCTTCTAGCCATTTAATCTTGACCTTCTTTGAGTTGATTACTTTGAATAATCTCTTAGTTAGTCTGTCACTGTTCATTCTGTAGATATGGCCATAGAAATTCAGGCATCGCTTCCGTACGGCATCAGTGAACATGCCAGTGAAGGTCCGCTGTTCTCCTCTTAATCCACATTCCATTTTCTCTCGTGGGACCATAAATTTTCCGGAGAATTTTCCATTCATGTTTTTCAATGTCTGCAATTTTAGAGTGTCCAGCCAGGCATACGGTTTCTGAGGCATATAAAGCTTCTGGCAATACAACTGTCTAGTAGTTATTATTTAGTTATTATTATTATTATTATTTCGAATAAACCATTTGGAGGGTACGATAAATCAACGTTGGCTATTGTCCATGTGTGAAGTTAGCGATAAAACTTGGTGCGAGGAAAGGTGTTATTGAAAAGATGATGGAGGGGATTGTTGCTGTCATATGCCCCTAATAATATGGGAGTTATTATTATTATTATTATTATTATTATTATTATTATTATTATTATTATTATTATTATTATCATCATCATCATCTTTCCCAGTTGAAGCTGGATACCATAAGGAAGTCGTTCAATGCCAAAGAGATGAAGTAATATGAACAACCTTGCCATTAAACAAGTGATAAATAGCAAAGTCACTTTCAATGCGAACTTGCTGCAAGCTAATGCACTCATGAAACAGATGCTGAATGATCGAGAAATTTATATGGATTCAGGTTTTCCTAACGATGATTAATGTAATAGTTTATTCCTAAAGCAACTGAGTTGTTGGAATGTTTAGCATGTGTGAAGTTAGCGATAAAACTTGGTGCGAGAAAGGCGTTATTGAAAAGATGATGGTGGGGATTGTTGCTGTCATATGCCCCTAATGATATGGGAGATGGTGAAAATTATATGAAATTGAAACTAGGCCTACTGCAACTAACATATCGTAGCTGAACTTGCAATACTGCTTATCTGACAATGTTCTTCGTTTCCAGTATTTTCCTTATCAGTTGTCACACGTCGCAGCCGTTGCCGTCCAACAGAACAATTCACGCTAAGTTCATTTTCCCGGGTTTAAATCTAAAAGAAAATGAATCAAATATATTGTACTGTAGGAGTGAATAACTACATGGAAATATACTTATCGGGAGAGTTTGGGTTCCAATCCCACCTCGGCGGCCTTTAAAAAGGTTTTCGAGGTTTCCCATTTTCCCTCCCAGGCAAATGCCAAACCGGTTCCTTCCAAAATCCTTTCCCTGACTCTTGCTTAATCAGACCCAAGTTAGCGGTCGCCTGGACGAACGGCCTGTCACCATCCCCAGTTCTATCTGCTGACAAAGTGTGTTCAGATCACAGACACCGTCCTTGTGACGGTAGAGGAATGATCCCTCGCACATCCCCTGGGTGAGGTCCAGCTGGGAGAATGACTGATACAAAAATACAAATACAATATCTGAAAATATACTGTCTGCAAAGGTTTAAACTACTTCTCCAGATAGCAGGGGCGTATATAAGGGGGGGGGGGTGCTGAGGGGGCTCCAACACCCCCGAAAAAAAGCCAATAAAAATTAAGAAAGTGTTGCTTTGGTAAGAGCATAAAATAATGTTAAATTTGGTTGTACACTAATCTTAACTTATTGGCTAAATTATAAACAATATTAAGATTGAAATTAGACTAAATCGTGGTGTAGTGGCTAGCATTCTTGGCTGCCGCCCCGGAGGTCCAAATTCGATTCCCGTTTCTGCCAAGGAATTTTAATTCTAGTCTGAGGGCTGGAACGGAGTACACTCAGCCTTGCGAGGCAAAACTGTGAATTCCTCGGTACGGTACTTTTGGGGAATACATTATCAACTTGTAAACAAACAAACAAACAAACAAACAAACAAACAAACAAACAAACAAACAAACTATTTACCTTTCTGCTTAGTAAATTGACAAATATTTAGATATTTGCAATTCGCACTCCTTAGATCATAATAGAAAATTCATTAAGTATAACATTTTATTTGTGTGTTGTACATTACAACATTTTTTTAATTGCTTTTATAAACTCCGATCCTATCTAAAATAATCACACAAAGTTATATGCTCTAAGATATTGGTTGATATTTCTGGGTATTTTGCGGTGACAATCCCCTGAGAATACTCACAATTTTCCGGGATAGCCAGCCCCCACCCCGAAAACAAATGTATATACGGCCCTGCCACATAGGCACCCTCTTTATTAAGACGCTTGTCGTTGCGGGGCACCAAAGTTCGTATTTCATAAGTCTGTGATGAAAGCCATGTTTGTGCTCCCTCTTTCATACCTTAATCATCATTAAAACGCTTGCGACCAAGAAACTCCTTGAATTGATGGAAACACTTGTGACAACAGACGGCCGGTCGCAACATGATTCGCTTTACACAAGTTTACGATCTTCATTGAACATTGAAACCCATTTCTTCGCCATTCCATTCCACATTGAACTTCTGGGAGTAGTATACAGTAAATTGCTAATCCTTACACACACAAAAATCCTCTAGACACAAAATGGTAGCATCCAAGACGCCATAGACGACACTAAAGGTGCATCCATGTTAATTTCTATGTGATAATAAGGTTTTACATACTATCACAAAACTAGCCTGGGGCTTACGCCCCCGTAAGTACGGTTGCCAGACGTTACGTTTTACCCGGAACAATTCCGTTTTTTTCATGTTTTGTTCCGCGTCCCGTTTTAATCTTTAACGGAACGCCAAACATTCCTTTTATTTTTCTTGATGTGTAACATCTTTCCACTCGGTAGCTGGACATTTTTGTGGGAGTGATTTTAGAAAAGGACGGAAGTGGATGGGACGGAAATGGATGGGACGGAAGTGCATGGGACGGAAACAATGAGCGCGCGTGATGGCGGAGATCGATACAACGACGTTCTGTACGCCATGTGGCTATGGGGAATGTATATCGCATACAGTTTAGTTCAAGGTTTGGAGACCCCATTTAAGATATTCCTACAGTAAATCATCTTCAAGTTGTCGTTCTTTGGTGTGAAAATATTCATTTTATCATATTTGCTGAAAACAATTACGATTTATTAAATCTTCATACGTTTGCTGTATTCTTATTTAATGTAAGCACTCGATGTACTGTCGGCCATGTGGCTATGTGGAATTTATATCGCATCAACAAACACTCCAAACAACGTAGGGATTCAGTATATTAACGCCGACTACTAACAATAATTGAAACTTCGTTGGTCTAAACATATCACTGGAAGAAACACATTTAATATACCTTCCGCACACCTAATTTTCACCTATACTTGGCAGTGCGCTGATCGGCAAAACGAGGCATTTTCAATAACATCGCTGGCATGGGTTCACTAACTGGCCGGTATAGAGCGCAGCTCGCATCAAGTAGGCAGTGGATTGCTTCCGCCACGGCAAATAACAATTATGATTCATTACGGTCAGGATTTGGCACTGGAATTTTACAAGTAGTTATTTCAATGACCAACAGAGTTCACTGTCAACAAGGGATTTGCGCTCCCGGGACACACATAGTAGGATAACATGTCACATGTTACACATCATATGCGACTAGTGTAAGGCTCGTATAGTTAATTGGTTAATTTGATAATATATTCAAATTCGCACCAATTTTCAAATGTCCCGCTTCAGAATTGATTGTTATATCTAGCTTGTTTTCTGGTGATACAGGTTCAAGATTTAAAGAGAAAATTATGTCTAGGTCTGCATCAGATAGATGGGTAGATTTATCAGGGGCAACACAACTAAGGAATATCTTAGTCTTTGTGAAGATAATGCTTTTACGGAGATAATTTTTTCTGTCATGAAAATCAAATGAAGAGATGATAGAAACAGAAGCTTCATTAGTTTGATAAAACAAGAATTGTTCACATACTACAATTATGACGAAAATTGTAGTGAATTTTATCAGAAGGTACTTACAAATATAAAAAAAAATACTTGCATAGGGTCGTTCAAATGAAAAGTATTTGTAAGTTGCTGGTGTCATAAGCCTATATGATATGTCAGCAATATCTAGTTTTAATTTTGTGTAATTGATTTCGTAACGCTTATTTATTACATATGTGTATTATTTATTACAACATTTAACAACCTTGATTTAATAAAACAATGTTTTGTGTTCCGTTTTTCCATTCTTGAAGTCTGGCAACCCTAACTGTAAGTTACCCTCTTGCTTGTAGTGCAGGCAGTAATTTTTGTCCAGACAGTGGTCAAACCTAGTAGCGACCAATGGTATCGCCCAAACCGTAGTCTAGCCTAGCAACGACCAATGATTTTGTCTTACCGTGACTTTAGTTTGTTAGTTAATTATTGTTGTTTTAAAGGGCGGAACCAGGGCCGGATTTAAGAGTATGTCGCCTATAGACTAAAGTCCATAGTTCATATTTGCTTAATACATTTCTTGTACAGGCCTACAACAAAGGGATAGAGTTCATTGGCGTTTTCAACTTTTTTAAACATAAAGTTCATTTAGTTTAGATAAAACTACAATGATTTTAATGCTTTATATAGTATGTTATAGGCTATAATGAAATTAGTTATCTACTTGTTTTCTTACTTCTTTTATGATTCGTTAAAAATGAAATGGGTTTCCAAATTCATTAATTAATTTGTTCTTGGAGATCAGTGATCACTATTTTACACAACTTCTTATATTTTAATGCTAATGACTATCTTTTGCGTAATTGAAGAATTGTGTTCAATTTGAATGAAATGAAATGAAATTACACAAAATGTAGTTAATTACTGGTTTATTTGTTGAAAAACATACAAACTTCTCTAAAACAACTCAACCCACGTAATCTTGATGTTCAAATGTACATAGATTTCTTACGAGATTTCTTACAAACTCGTTAATAATGTCTTCATATGAAAGTGTTTTTGTTGTATTTGTGAATTTGTATTATGTTATAGTTTTAGAAAGTAGGCTATGTAGAAGGACTAAAAAATATTTTAAGTAACATATTCTTAAATTCGTGCGGAAAATATTACTATCGTCTGAAATACTTCATTTCAACTTTTGAATAAATTGCCAAACTGCCGCCCCTGAAAATTTGCCGCTCTAGGCTGCAGCCTACTTAGCCTATTAAGAAATACGGCCCTGGGCGGAACTATGAAGTAATCTGCCCCTACTGTGACTTTACAAGAGTACAGTGCACCTTTTCAAATTAATTGAACAACTAAAAGTAATTTATGAACAATCGTAACTCTCGACCAAAACTAGCACTGAAATACATTAGACTGCATCCGCATTTTACGACGCACTGCTTGATTCCTTATACAGCCAAATTGCATAGCGGCAATTGAAGGCATACTTCAAAGAAACGAACATCAACGACCGTACTTCATCCGTGGCATCATCGACTACACAAAAAGAATCCTCTAGACACGTTAATACCGTGGTATGAACTTGAACCGAACTCGTACCATACACCTCACAGGTTTGGCGATGAATGTCGCCTGGTTTAAAGTTTCGGGCACTCAAGATACGAATCATGGGCAGTGTCACACTGTCACAGGTGGTGGGCTGATCTGTTGTCTTTTACACTTCAAACACTCACTACAAGATGACCACACTATGTGAATGTCTCCAGCGTACGAAAGAAGCTAACAAGCTATTGAGCATGCCTAATATCACAACCGCAACGCCGCACATGAAATAAATGGAAACGGTAATTACTTAAGAAACGTGCCTCGTAGGCTATTACTAATGGAGATCCATTGTAAATGCCTGCAGAATCCATTACTTGCACTGTATCATATTTCTCAGCTGTTGCAAATGTAAGTACTCTAAGTACATTTTAACCTTAATGAGGAAGGTCTGAAAAAAAGCTATAAAATTAATTAAAAATATAAATGAAAATAAATCTGTAACCTCAAGAATCCAGAAAATGGAGGTTGCTTTTCAATACACAAAAAATGTTTATAACAAGCAATGCTTGTCATGGAATAGTAAAATTCACCATTACTTAATATTGATTAAACCGGAAGCTCTTTATGCTTCAGGAACGCTCAATTTACAACTTAAAACATTAAAGGAACAATTAGAGATTAAGGAAGGAAAGTTATGCGAAAGATCTTAGGACCCAGAATTAAAAATAGCATACACTATCCCAAACCCAACTCTGAAATATATAGGAAAATTTCTAAACTTACCGATACCATGAGAATGAGACGAATTCAATTTTTGGGCCATTTGGAAAGAATGAATCATACGAGACTTACTTACCGAATCCACAAATTTCTGCAGAACAAACGTATACACCAAAGTGGAACAAACAGGTGGAGAGGGACCTAGTGGAGATGGGATCGCCAGATCTGATGAATAGAAATGTAATCAGGAATATTGTTCAAAGAAGGGGATTTGAGGAAGATCAGAAGAAACCAACACGACGTGCATGGTCGGAGGAACAGAAACTACAACAATCCATGCAATCCATTGGGCAAGGAGGAAGGCTCAACTTACGTTGATTCCGCCTGGTTCTAAGTGACCCATCCGCGAGAAGGATAAGAAGAAGAATTAAAATACACACATCAAAAAAAGTTTTGCATCACCTCGGTTCCCAGATCTCCGGCATATAGACGTTGACTGTGTATATTGTATCCAAGATACAGTCCCTTTGACTGTTCATAGATGTCACTAAAACTGCTCAAAGATGTAAACAACCATGCATGAGCAGGGCCTATTAGACGGAGGGGGTACGACAGCCGATCAGTTCCAGTCATTCCACCAGGACGAAGGTACGCTGCTCATGTTGTCTGTAGTTCTACCATGCCTAGAAGGTCAATACCGCAGTTCGATCGCGTCCGCATTGTTACTTTGTGTCAAGAAGGGCTCGCAACAAGGGAAGTTTCCAGGCGTCTCAGAGTGAACCAAAGCGATGTTGTTCGGACATGGAGGAGGTACAGAGATACAGGAACTGTCGATGACAGGCCTCGCTCAGGCCGCCCAAGGGCTACTACTGTAGTGGATGACCGCTACTTACGGATTGCCGCTCGGAGGAACCCTGACAGCAATGACACCATGTTGAATAATGCGTTTCGTTCAGCCACAGGACGTCGTGTTTCAACTCAAACTGTGCGCAATAGGCTGCATGATGCGCAACTTCACTCCCGACGTCCATGGCGAGGTCCAGCTTTGCAACCCCGACACCATGCAGCGCGGTACAGATGGGCCCAACAACATGCTGAATGGACCCCACGGAATTGGCATCACGTTCTCTTCACCGATGAGTGTCGCATATGCCTTCAACCAGACAATCGTCGGAGACGTGTTTGGAGGCACCCTGGTCAGGCTGAACGTCTTAGACACACTGTCCAGCGAGTGCAGCAAGGTGGTGGTTCCCTGATGTTTTGGGGTGGCATTATGTGGGGCCGACGTACGCCACTGGTGGTCATGGAAGGCTCCGAAACGGCTTTACGATACCTGAATGACATCCTCCGACCCATAGTGCAACCATATCGGCAGAATATTCGAGAGGCATTTGTCTTCATGGACGACAATTCTCGACCTCATCGTGCACATCTTGTGAATGCGTTCCTTCAAGATAACGACATCGCTCGACTACAGTGGCCAGCATGTTCGCCAGACATGAACCCTATCGAACATGCCTGGGATATGTTGAAAAGGGCCGTTTATGGACGTCTTGACCCACCAACTACTCTGAGAGATTTACGCCGAATTGTCGTTGAGGAGTGGGACAATTTGGACCAACAGTGTCTTGATGAACTTGTGGATAGTATGCCACGGCGAATACAGGCATGCATCAATGCAAGAGGACGTGCTACTGGGTATTAGAGGTAGTGGTGTGTACTGCAATCTGGACCACAAATGCTGAAAGTCTAGCTGTATGATGGTACAACATGCAATGTGTGGGTCTCATGAGCAATAAAACGAGCTGAAATGTTGTTTGTGTTGATCTCTATTCCCTTTGTATTTAACGGTTCCGGAACTCTTGGAACCGAGGTGATGCAAAACTTTTTTTGATGTGTGTATGTAGACAGGAAAATATATCTCCACGTTCTTCAATTTTTAAGACTTTCTTGAATATTCCACCTTGTGGCATAGTGGCTAGCATTATAGGTAGGCTGGCCATACGTCCCGGTATTTTGCTCTTGTCCCGGTGTCCCGCCCGGTTTTATCAATGTCCCGGAAAACGGCTGTAAGATGTAAAAAGTAGTCTAATGAATTTATGTGTTGAAGAATCTTTCATAAATCGGTTACTTTTCAACAACCAACATAGTTTTTGTAGTTAGACAAAAAGTTGTAGTTTTTCAAAAAAATAATAAGACTTAGCAATTGTTCAATTAAACAATTTTATGAAGTATTTTATTAACACTTGTTTCTGGATGGTACACCAGAAAAATATATAATTAAAAAGGAATATTTGTATATTTTTATGTAGCAAAAATTCCTGTTTTATTTTTAAAAGGTGTGTAGAACTAACAATTTAGGGCGCCAGATTCCCCACGCCCATCACTTTCGAGGTTTAAAAAAAGGCTTAAAACTCACCATTGTTCTTCGATTTTTTTTTAAATTTCCCGAACTCCCCGCTCAATACCCGCCATCCCATATTAAAGTGTCCCGGTTTCACTCACCAAAAATATGGCAAGCCTAATTACAGGCCATCACCGCGTAGGTCCATATTCCATTTCCGTCTCTGCCAAGAAATTTCATTCTGGTTTAAGGGGTGGAACTTGGTATACTGAGCCTAGTGAGCGTTCGATTCACACCTCGGCCAACCAGGAAGTGACTTTCCCTGCTTTCCCACTTCTACTCAGGCAACTGCAGGGATGGTACCTACAATAAGGCCACGGTAGCCTCCCACACTATACCTACTCGCCATTAAAAAACACACATACACTCTCTCTATGTTGTTATTGCTGTTGTTGTTGTTGTTTGAGTCTTCAGTCTTTTGGCTGGATTGATGCAGCTCTCCATCCTCCCTGTCCTGAGCTAATCATTTCATCTCTACATAGCTACCACACACTACATCCGAGGCAATCTGTTTTAACATATTCTAACCTTGGTCTACCCCTACAGTTCTTGTCCTCGACCTTTCCTTCCATAACTAAGTTTGTTATTCCTGGGTGTCTTAGTAGGCCTATGTGTCCTACCAACCTACCTCTTCTCTTCATTAGAATTCGCCAGAAACATCTCTCCTCTCCCACTAGTATTAATACCTCTTCGTTTGTAACCCTATCTACCCATCTGATCTTCATCAATCTCCTGTAACACCACATATCAAACGCTTCAATTCTCCTCTTTTCTGCTGCACCAATAGTCCATGTTTCACTTCCATAAGAGTGCCACGCTCCAGACAAAGGCCTTCAAAAATGACTTCCTAATACCTAAATCTATATTCTATGTCAACAGATTCCTCTTCTGTAGAAATGCTTTCCTTGCCTGAGCCAACCTACTTTTTATATCCTCTTTGCTTCGTCCATCACTGGTTATTTTGCTTCCTAAGTAACAGAAGTCTCCTACTTCCTTTAGTTTTTCACCTGCCAATTTGATGTCCATACAGGTTTCTGATATATTTCGGCTGCATTCCAATATTTTTGTTTTACATTTATTTGTCATCATGAATTCTTTTCTATATACGAGTATATACACAATTTGACTGATAAGATCAGTGTATGTATTTTTATTGGGGCTGGATTGGGTAGGAGATGGCCGGAAGTTAAGTACCGTTCCGGCAACTGACTAGGAGTAGCAGTGGGAAATTACGGAAAACAACTCTCAGAATGGTTGAGGTGGGAATCAAGCCAATCTTTTCTCATTTATGTATCTCAAGGCCGAGTGTATCCCATTCCAGCGCTCTGAACAGGATTAGGTTTCTTGACAGAGCCAGGGATCAAACCTGGACCTCAGGGTTGAGAGCCACGAGGTGGTCGATTTAATATGGAAATAAGTTCCTTGGTCATGAATGCGATCATGAAAATAAAGCAATCCATGAAACGTTTTATCTGTGGGCGTGCGATGTGTTTTGGTATCATCGCATGGAAATAGGCCTATGTTATTGATCAGAGAAATAATAATTGCCCTTCCCTATAATGGGACGTGAAAACAGCATCGCATGACCACTCAACAGATTTGTTTCGTGTCAAACAGCACAGTGAGTCCAGATAGTAGCTTGCGTTAATATTTTAAGTTGTTGTCCAAACAGAGGTTCGTTCCTGTTCAACAGTATAGGATGGGCTGAATATAGTACAAAAGCTTTATGAACTGTGCACGCTATTCATGTCGCGGGCAGGACGGATCACGATGCTGATGATAATCAAATTGAAGGCTACAAAACTCAGCACAACACAGTAATAAAACGAGGATGAAAGTGGAGCATGCTGGAGCGGGTTCGAGTCCAGCTTCCTGCCCTGGGGGCGGGCTACACATGTTAGTCGACATGCCAAGTACTCGCTAAACAAGCCTGTAATTGTCGACACAATAGTAAACAGTTGCTAAACAATTTAACTTTGCAGCCATTGTACATTACGTGTTATTGGAGTTTAGAGTCATACATCACTAACTGCTGCCCTATTAATATTATCCATCAGGGTAACTTAGAGTGTTTAAACGGTGACCATTAATCCAGAGCTTGGGGCATATGAGTACGAATCCCACTTCCATTGATCCATCCTTCAAGTTATTTTACCTGGTTTTCTTTCAACTCCATACAAGACTCCATACAACGCTTATCGCAATGTCACATCTGCTAACCTCAAATTGACGCCCACGGTGACAATTCGTGGATGATGATACTAATGTCCTTGGCACCTCAAAGAAACAACGCCACAGTCTCACACTCAATATAAGTTACAAGGAAGAACTACGAAAAAAATGAGACCTTGCACGATTAAGGGAACTAACCAACAATTCATTCAAGGCTATTTTTTCACTTGATTCAACCGTAGGGCGCTTTTCGATATTCACATTCTAATCTTAAGTTTGAGGGATTCCACAGAATGCATTGTGCTCGCTTTAGCACCTTAATACCCCCTGATGTAGATTCAGACGCTGCTCAAACCTAATTTTCTTAAAAGAACAGGTCCCTAACCACTTATGTTATATATTTTTAAGGTTTATTTAAACTGCGCATTAAAGTTTAAAGGGAAATGCTTTATTGAAAGGTATTAAGTACGTCTCGAAGCAGCTACAAAACTGGCGAGCCGAACATGTCCTCGGACACTCCCGGCACTAAAAGCCATACGCTAAAAAAACTAATAATGACGTAACATGTAACGCATACCTGTAAAACCCTGCACAGTAGAGCTTCACCGTCTGAAAATGAAGTGGCACTCTATGAGAGTTTCGTGAGAGGTGGGGCTGGCCGTGCAGGTCGTGGCTAAATGTGGCGAGGTGGTGTGCCTACCAATTAACCAATGTATTGTATTTTAATTACAGACTCAACCGGAAGGTGAGCCAAGCTGACAATAGCTGTATTAATCTATTCAAGAATGGACAAAACGCACGTAAGCCATGTTATGGTTTCCCCAGACACGTACCCTCGGAGGGCCCCACTGAAGATACAACAGGTCGAGGATGAAGCCACTGTTTTTAGCGTTCATCTTACAACTTGTGCACCAAAGAAAGTTCACCTTAGTCAAGGAACTCAACATTGGGACATAAACATCGACAGTTTTCATCCCGGGTATTTTTGTCTCCCTTCCTGAATAGAAGTAAACGACGGTATGGTTATATTCTATTATTTGCAGATATAGTTCTTCTAACTTGTAATAACAAGACAAGTTATGGTAGCTTTCCAAAATATCGTGATTATTCTACGGAAAACTTAAAATTTTTATTCTATTTTGCTTAATATTGGTTAAAATATTCTTGTAGAGATTTTATTAAAACATGAAATTACATCAATTGACGAGTTGTGGACTGAGTTATTGTTATTAGTTCATTTAGGGGGTTTGAGGCATTGTGATCTTATAGCCCCTTGTACTTGGGTGTATGTTTGGAATCTGCCTGATAACTAGTGTCATTGTGATGGCTGTAATAGAGTGTTGGAATCAGACCTAAGATTTCGGTAGGTGGTGGTCGAGGCTTTAATTTAGGTGCCATCCCAGTATTTTGCCTGGAGTATAAGTTGAAGCCCACGAAAACGATTATAAAAATGTAATAATGTTATTGGTTTTACGTCCCTTTTAACTCCTGTGGCTTTTAGAGACGCCAAGGTGCCGGAATTTTGCCCCGTAGCGGATCATTACCGTTCCAGTAAATCTACTGACACGGCTCTCTCGCATTTGCGCACGCTCAAATGCCAACTGACTGCGCCGGGATTCAATCCTGCAACCTTGGTTACAGCAGGCGAGAACATAACCGTTGAGCCACGCAGCCAGTCGGGGAAAACGACTACCAGCGAGGCTGAAGTGGGAATCGAACGCATGTCCTCTCAATTCTGCCCCATGTGGCTGAGTGTACACCGTTCCAGCTCTCAGACCAGAAGTAAGCTTCTTGGCAAAGCCGAGTGTCAAACTAGGACATCCATCACAGTCGATATGTCTATCCACTACTCCAAAAGGTAGACAGTTTTGGTCTAATTACCTACCTGTCCTTAATGCTAAAAACAAATCCTCCAACTAAGACTGTTGGAAGTAACACATTTTCGTAGATTTAGAAATACGCCTACTCCTAAAAGCAGTGGTCGGCAACACGTCGATCACGAGTTATCAGTAGATCGCCAGCATATTTTATTAGATCGCGAACGTTATTTACTAAAGCAGTAATAATGAGTGTTATAACTTACATGATATTTTTTAAAATGGATTGTGCCAAATCCTTACAACGGGAACTGCTACATCGCATTTCGTCCTTCTGTTCACCGAATAGGCTATCAAAGCAATTCGCTCTTGTAAGGGCAAAATTGAATAAGTCAAAATAATAGCCTACCAAAACAGAGATTATGCAAGTGTTTGGTAGGGAATTGCCAGAACATAATTTTCGTATTCTTTTGACCTATACACTTTTGCCCTAAGCATTATTTCCGCAAGATTGCACACTGTGTAAGTGGAAAGCGAT
The DNA here is from genome assembly GCA_946902985.2 of Meconema thalassinum. Taxonomy (NCBI): domain Eukaryota; kingdom Metazoa; phylum Arthropoda; class Insecta; order Orthoptera; family Tettigoniidae; genus Meconema; species Meconema thalassinum. The sequence goes on from OX336388.2 coordinate 676,485,444, forward strand.
AGCTTTTAATTATTCATGAATGTACAATTGGCATTATGGGATTTGAAGCCATTTTTCAGTGTTGCCTTAGTAAACAAAAGTTTGGTGCTTTTCAGTCGGTGAACACGAATGACCCAAAAGAGTACCCATGATATTAATAAATCTCATGTATTTTTTTTTTTTCAGGATTAGTGTATAACCCAACTCTTTTGGGTACATTCGTGTTGACCGACTGGAAAGCACCAAACTTTTGTATCCAATTGTTTTTTTTAATATATTTTTTGTAAAAATATTAATTCAATTAATCGGTACATTAAATGTTTCTTAATGTTTTCTAAAACAAAAGCCTTGGGAATTATGATTATTGTTAGGGTATAACAGTAGATCGTTTTAAACTGTGAGAAACTTTTCGATGGATCAACAAAGTTTTAAGGTTGCCTTATTCAGGTATAAGTGGGCCGTTTCTTCTTGACCGCTACACATTACATGCGCAGTGATGTCTCCACGCACAGTGAGCCTTCATACCCTTGTGATCAATGCAAATAAAAAGCGCAATGTGTCCTCGGCAGCGCATGTGCATATTCAGTGGTCTCAGTGTTCAACTCGGGTTTTAAGAAGAATTCTCATGCGCTTACAACCGGCCAAGAATGACTGGCCCAGCTATAGCACCTTTCCCCTCGCCAGTAAACCGAACGTGACCGGTCTTGCCGTGGTGCGGGGGCGATACCCCTCAAAGAGAGCGACAGTCTCGCTATCTGGAGTGAGTGTGCCGAGTAATATGACCTAAGAGTCAGCAGTCAGTCAGACAGACTTGTCAGCAAGTCCTACACCCGTTGATGATAAGCGCACTGCCCTCTTCCCGTCAATGGCTCTCTGTTGGGCCTGGGGCCTACTATCTCAAGTGCCAGCATGGCAGTAGTGTTATACCACTCCACTGATTATCAATTTCATTCTTACAAACACCTTCACGGTCTCAACTATTTTCACTGAAAGAGTGATTATCCACTTAATTATTTCACAATTCACACTAGAATCACTACTAAAAATACAACCAAAACTCTTTCTTCTTCTTCCTCTTTTTTCATTTAAGTGCTCGCCATTTTACCGAAGATTGTGGTGAGTGCCGTAGTAAGGGGTGTAACATCTAGGTCATCCACTTCTTCTTCTTCTTCTTCTTCTGTCGATTTTGGCTACCGTGGACCGCGTTGAACAATCGGCCGGCTTGCCAATCTCATCTTCTCCTCCCAGAATTTCTTCATGCGTTCACTGAGTTTCCTCCTTCTTTCTTCAAACCAGATGACCTCGGTTTTTCAGCTAGGTTTTTCCTGAAACCCTTTAAATTAAACAAACTTCCTTCGAAACAGTGATTTGTTGAGAATATCTTCTTGAGTGATGCCAACTTCTTTGAGATCTGCTCGTGTTTTCTCAACCCATTTTGTGGTGGACTTTAATTTGCTAATGTAAGTGTATAGCCTTTTGGTTAACCACCTCTACTGTATTTAACTAGAATTGCAGTAGAGATTTCCTGACCAACCAGATTAAGAATTATTTGGTACCCCGTAGTTTACAATAGCATAATTGTGGCACCAAAACGTATTGTTTACTAGCCTATGGCTATAGGCTATTAAGGACAATAGGCTTGCCTTCCTTCAGCATCCCAGTCGGACTGTTCGGAAACTGAAGTACGTTGTATTTTTTCAAAATTCGTATAAACGAAACTTCGGACATTAACATATCTGACAAATTAGAAGTGTTTATGTCTGACTGCCTGGCTCAGCGGTAACGTTCTCGCTTGCTAGGCCCAAGGTTGCAGGCGCAGTCAGCTGGCATTTGAGTGTGCGCAAATGTGAGGGAGCCCCTTCTGGGCGAATTTCCGGCACCCCAGCGTCTCTAACAGCCAGAGTACAGTAGTGAAAAAGGACGTAAAACCAGTAACATAATATTAGAAGTGTTTATATTTACTATCTCTATGATATTTTTTCAGACAATATTTAAGGTAACCCTTGGACATCACGTCTAGTATTTCAAGCCGTCTGAATCTTAGCCAACAAATTAAATGATTATTATTATCATTATAATAATTATTATTATTAGTCTATCATTATAATAATTATTATCAATATTGTTTCGTTGCGGCGAACTAAGGACCACGTCATTTCAGCTGTTACATTTGAGTTTTACGATGGCCCAGTGGTCCTCATTAGTCGATTATGATACTTCTTTTTCTCTTTCGTCCACTTCTTTCCAATTTTCCGAGTCGACTTTGGTTGGAAATTCTGATGTTTTTGGAGTTTCTTTTAAAAGTTGGTCACACAACTTGAGACCTTCACGTGAGATTATTTTTATCATTACGAAGTTGTTTTGGAATTTTAGGGTATACCACTAAACAAATGAAATAAGTGAAGTAAATAAATAAATAAATATACTTGGGTCTGATTTCCACAATGTCTCTTCTACAGAACATAAGTAGGTCAAGCCTCATGACGCTTCGAAGTTCGAGTCGTAGATTTTTGATGAAAATGAACTGATAATTTGGCTGACTTTGTGTAACTGATAGGAAATATCAGAAGGATGAATTACAGTGAGTGTACCAACACTTCCTACGTTGGTGCGACGTGTGTTTAGAAAATGAATAACAGCATTTCCGCAAATACTTTGAAATTCATGTAAGTAAATATGATTATTAAATACTATTAAAAGTGTAAATGTGTTGAACTAGTTGGGCGCTACACCGCTGCTAGCACCAGTGCCTTGCTCGACAGGTGGCTAGCCATAGTATCCCAGCCCTAACACGGCGCCTGAGAGGTTCCATTCTGTAAAGGAGGCCCTCACTGTAGCCTACATGCTGCAACAATGTGTTTGCTATTACCGTACATGTCAAAAAACATGAGTGATCATTGAATTGACTGTTATATCTTAAAAAAAAACTGCGTCTAATAAATAGCCTAATGGGAGAAAAGATTGTAATATATAAATATCAAAATGATTCCGCTATGTCAATCAAAACAAAATTTGGTCCCCAACCTCATAGTACAGTCGCCTGTGGATTTGGAGACACAAGAACTGATATCTGTAGTGAGGCCCGTGGTGGGCAAGACTTCTTCAGCCATACGTCACAACATATAACATGATGATGCTTAATGGCAGTTTCATTGGAAATGCAAAATGATAAACAAAAAGGTTATCAGATACTTCCGCTTTTGTCGAATGCGATACGGCATGTAGCGGGGCTTATCGAATCTACAAGGACACTAAATATAGCCAAGACAGACAAGATTTCAGTACGAAAATGAACCGCTGGAACGCTCTCGCTTAGTGCACGGATGTTTAAACAACTAAGAATGGGTTGTCATCTTCCACTGAAACAAGTCGGATGTGTGCAAAGGTCTTCATAGGGGCAATGAGTGCGTTCGACCCCAAGACAAGGAGAGTATAGACCATTCAGTTCCTCTCTTCACTATGCTACTACTACTACTACTACTACTACTACTAATAATAATAATAATAATAATAATGAAGTTGCCTACTGGAACCGGAAACAATCCAAAATATCATAGGAGGCTGTACTGATTACATGAAAAGGCACAACCAAGTAGCCAAATTAATGCGATACGGCACGTAGATACCGCCACTAACTGGGCTTGTCGATTCTACAAAAGTGTTCAAAAGCACTTCTTATCTGAAAATACTTTGCCTTACTATCAGTATATTTCTCGATTACTCGATTCTCAATGTGCCATCTTAAGAGAAGATGTCATACCGTCTTGCAAACAAGCCGAAGATATGTTGATTTATTCCACTGATTTGGTGAAATGAATGTGTCATAATAATAATAATAATAATAATAATAATAATAGTAAACAGCATTCTGGAAAGATCAGACTTATTGAGGCTCACTAAAAGGACTCTCGACCTTACTCTATGAATGAATGTCAAAAACAACTGGCTTAGTGAAATAGAAAAAGACCTTCAAGAAATAGGCTCCCAAGAAAAAATTATTCAATATCGACAATGTTCATTATTTTCTTCTGTCTACGAGGCCATTTCTGAGCTCCTACTCAACAGATTAGGATGATACTAAGTGCTGAGGACTTGTGGACATCTGCACTTCAATACTGGCAAGTTTTATAACCAACGAGCACGCTGTTTTTCTTTCATGTTCATCCCTGAAGATCACTTTTTGAATTTTGCCTCAAAATAAATCCCTATTATGTGTATCCTTAATGTCAATGTTGGCTCCTTTAAGTCATTCAAAGTCTGTGTAAACCACGCTGGTTGTATTTTAAGCTTAAACATTTTATTAAAAATTTGTTTTGTCAGCCGGCCATCTATTTAAATGCGCAAAAAAGAAGACAATCTTCTTCTGCGCACCGTGTAGCCTATGTTATATTGTCTACATGAGTGTAAATTATTTTCTTTGTTAGTTCGTGGCCTGTTGACTTCTGTTTCAGTTGTCTGGGCCAAATATGCTTCTAACCAGTCTTCTTTCTATATTCATGATTTGCTTATCTCACCTCTCCGCATTCATTTTAATGTTTCTGCTCCAAAGAGTATTGTAATGTTTAATTTTGCTGTCCCATGTTTTTTTTTATTTTGGTGTATATATTTCTGGTGATTCATTTTCTTTGCTCTGACCCCTAAACCGTTTTATCTTTCATTGTTATCCATTCACCTAAACTTTTAAACGAGTTGACTTAGCGGGTTTTGTTTTCATTTATGGTTATTATATCAGGTCAACCTTTGGTTGGTTCCTGAGTTTATGAGCTGCGACAACGCGGTCATGTAGCCCCGTGTACTTTGTGTGTAAGTAGAATCTGTCTGATAAGCGGTGTAATTGTAATGGCTGTATTAGTGTGTGTTATCAGTAATTCAGGTAAAGACTGCAGACGATCAATTTCAAGTAGTTCCTACTTTTGCTAGCAAACGCTACCGTCAACAACACCTTGCTGCGAACGTGACTACTAGATGCCACCGCAAACGACACCTAGCAGCGAACGTTGGAACTAATCTATCCTACAAATTTAGCTTCACACAATTGTACTTACTGGAAGGTTCTTTTACATGCCATATCTTTGAGATGGGCCCCACGGCTTTACTTCCCCTCCGAAGGAAGGCATACTGAGGGATTTTTAACTCTCTTAGAAAGTCTGACGACTACGGCCAGGTTTGAACCCGTGATCTTGGGCATAGAAGCTCATCATGCTACCAACTAGGCCACCGAAGCTGCCCCCAGGACACTCTTTAACGTTTGTAATAATTTAATTTTTGTCTTTGGAAAGGAGATCTGCAAACCTAATTTTCCTGCTTGCTCCATTAAATTCCAATCTTATACTTACTATGAACCGATAGCGAAGATATAAGTAGCGTTCTATGTGGTTTCTTAATGAAATAATAAAGGATAAAACTTCATGATCATTTTAAAAATGCCACATTCTGAATAGATATTTTTTTCGGAAGACATAGGGAAGAGTAAAATATCCTATTATCTATCCATGCACATCAATCGTGTGTGTAAGATCGTTACCACAACACCAAGAATATTTTCAGCTTGGAGAATGTTGTACGCCGAGTTCGTATCGTCTTTTGAACCCTGCCTGGGCCATAAATCCTGCGCGCGATGATATCGGTGGCGCGGAATGAAGACATAGCCGTATGTACAGTAAAATAAGCAGGACAACGGAAATAAACGTATCAGATGGTCCACTACGAATTTAAATGAGCCTGTTCCATACACATCATCTGATCTTTGATACTGTACCACAGTTCTAATTAGATGGCACAAACCATCGCACGTGATGTAGCGGATGTAACAGTCGAAAGATAGTGCACAGTTTCCCCGTCTGATGTCGCAACGGTATGAATGATGAATGCAATGAAGCATATGGATTTACTGTAGGCCAACTACTCTGCCTCGTTACGTAGTGGCTAGCATTCTTGACTGCCACCGCGGAGGCCCGGGTTTGATTCCCAGCTATGCCAACGCACTCCGCTGACTCATATCGTTAGTGTTTTGACATTCATATGGACATGTATCTGCAATGCTTAGACGTTAGTGTTGCACGTTTAGTGAGTATTGTGATTACTGTGATTGTTGGTCATGCCTAGACACCATTTCACATGGCACGGAAGTGTGCATATCCATAATTCGTATATGAAAAGCAGAAAACGAAAATTTTGAATCAAGTTTCCAGGAAGACCTGTGCCTGATGCCAGTACAATTAGGAGGCTCGCTAAACGATTCAAGGAAACAGTCTCCGTAAATAATAAAAGAGTTGACAGACATTTTTTCAACAGAAGATGTCAGGTGCGTGTTGCAAGAGAGGGAGGACATTTTTAGCATTGCCTATGAGCACTGTAAGTTGGTAAAAGTGTGGAAAGTGCGCGCCACCACCGGCTGAACCGGGTACGTGCGCCCACGATCTGCGTCAGTCACAGTCGGCTTAGATTACCGTGTTTATGGGGGCGCATATAGATAATGACCCTGTATAATAACTTATTAACTAACTAAACATCAATCCTTCTGAAATCAATAACAATCGTGGTTGGAAAACAATGAAACGGTACAAAAACAAAGCGAACTCGCTTTCGAAGACAAACACATAGAAAATCTGTATCTCATGATGATCAGTATCAGTCTTTAGTAGTCCTCCCCGGACATGAAGGAGGCATGCTCTGAATGAGACCATCAAGTTTATCTTGGGGTAAGAGGTCCCACTCCTCTATGGCAGCGTCAGCATACAATTGATGGTGGTAGTCCAAACTTTTGTTGAGTAGTGTACTTAATTTTCTTGGATTAACAACTTTCACAGCAGTGTAATCAGTAAAGCGTATTATTTTCACAGTATCATATAAAAACAAAATAAGTCATCCCAACCTCAAATTTTCAATGCACCAATACATTTTCAATGATTTTTACAACATCGAACTGTTTTTTCAATTTCTACAGAAATTACAAATTGTAACAGAGCTGTTTGTTTTAGACTTTTAGTATATTTTTAATAATTTAGCCTAGATAGTTAATATTTTTTTTAGAATAGTTTTCAAATTAGCCATTTTATAAATTTAAGCATCAGTCTTGCAACTTCATTTCGTGTTAATTAATTTTTGGTGACCAAGGTCATAATGCGACCAAAACCGGTACATTGTGTTTTAAGTATAGTCTAATAATTGTATCGACTCAAAGTATTAATTTTCCTAATTTATCATTTTATTATATTTTTATCTCTCTACCTTCCATCTCAATATCTGGTACTTTCTGTGCAATACGCGATAGCTATAAGCTCCAATTTGTCACATTTGAATTAATTTATGTTGTGTGTTGATAGCCTATGACTTACGTTATAACTAAGGCCCGGATAGTTATGTGTTTAAATATTTTTTATTTTACTAAATATTTTCAATTTAATTATATATTTTTGCCGTATTTATAAATAAATACATATTCTGGCGTATTTATTCCTAAGTACATATTTCCTATTGTACTTGGATGACTGCTGCCTACATTTTCGACCCTTGGCAATTCCAGTAATTTGCTTCTCTATTTCGTGAATGCACCCTTGTCTCTATATTGCAGTAGTATTTCAAGACGGGAATTGCCCGGTCATTAAGTATAGCAGAGGACCTGGAATCAACAGACTCATTAGGCCTCCAATAGACCTTACCTTGACAGGAAATTTTACTTGAAATTTCAGTGGTCTGTGAAATTTGTGGGTATTGACAAGAGTGCTATGAAAGTTTTTGAAGTGACCTTTTCTTCTGCTCTTTAGAATGACATTCGAAAACAGCACATACATGATTTCGTATAGCGCATGTACAGTAAGTATTGTAGGATTCGGAAACTGAGGCAAGCCCCGGCCTATTAAGTGGGAACATTTGTACTGTAGACAGGATTATGGATTATTCAAGCAGCTGAATGATTCAACTGTAGGCTATTTCGAGTAACTGGAGGACATAAATGTGGTACAAATTCAAGAACATATTTTGGAAACTTAATCATATATTTTCCACTATTAAGCACATAAGTAAATACATATTTCTGAAAAGTTAAGCACATAATTATACGGGCCCTGGTTATAACTGTTTATTCCATGGACGCTTGGTTGTACATTCCGCAGGAAGAGAAGTGGAAGGGCAGTCCATCGCTTCCCGCAGCCGACACAAGAAATCGTATCCACACAATATACAATTATAACACGGTAATTATACATTGGCTATATTAAATTTCAAACCAAGTAGGACTACTTTTGCCTTGAATTTTGTAATGGAATATACCCTTAGAAGGCAACAAATTAATTCAATTACATCTTATAAGAAGAAAACCACTTCTGGATTATGGACTTGGAGGTGGCAGCCTTTGAAGTTTGCAGACCCCCTGCAGGATACTCGAGCAATACATGCCTGCATTCTCTGCTTTACAAATAACCTAACTGATTCTGATATACTCTAATATTTCATCTACCTAATGCATTATTCCTTGAGGTTAAAGATTAAGTGAAGCATTTTTAATTAGGATCTCCTATCCTAAGAATTATTTTTCTTCCGTCATGCCGTCGATTTCTTTGTCTTAGTTACGTAACTGAAATAATAAATATCTGTAATTTGTTACAGCTGAACTTCAGGCTGATAAGAACACTGTCAATATAGTAACGACAGTCGTTTTTAATTTCAGCCAGTCCTTTAGGAATGACAACCAAATCAATGGGTTCCATTATGCTCTTCTAATCTCCTTATTAATATGATGCGCGAAGATAGGACAAGACGGACAAGCATGACACACAAAGAATCATTGAGATCGTGAAACTCCCAAGCATGCTGAAACGTTGCATATTAGCCTTTGAAGATACGACTGCCGCTGAACTTCTTAAGAAGATAAGTTTCCACTAGGAAAATTCGAAGATTTGTTCTACGTATACCTAACCATGTTTACGGGATACGAGATAGGCTAAAGTACTTCACCACAAGTCTTAATTATCTCAACTAAGGTATCCTGCCAGCTCCGTGTGTAATGAATGCTATGACAGCATCAGGCGCTTTCCGACCCTTTCTTGTGTAATCGGTAAATGCCAGTCATCTGGCCGTAACTCAGAGCTCTCCATCTGTCACACGGCCCCAGCGAGGTTCCGTTCTATAGCATGGTGTCCGCGGAATTTTCAATGTCAATTTTCCTGGCTTTTCCTGATCATTTTTCAACAAAATTCCTGACTCGCTAAGTCATCGTAACATCGAAAAAAAAGGTTTATTGAGCTAATAATATATATCTCTTATTTGCAGCCTCCACCATTCCCACAGCTGCCCAACGCTCGCCCCTTTATTCATTTAAAATACAAAATAAAGTAAATTAAAATGCAATAATACATAAATCAAAGTACTTAATAACCTAAATTATAGTGAATTCACACAACCTTAATACTATAAAATAAGTTTTTTTTTTTTCAATCTTAAAAACCTTTCTAATCTTAAACCATCACTTGACTTTGGCATCTCACAATTCTTACTTGTGTTTTTCTAACAGCTGAATTTTTCTTTTAATGTCCTTTTCTTCATATTGAGACATTAATCTTAATTTTTTCCCAGTTTTCATGTTCTTTCATACTCTCTCTCTCTCTTAACTTGTAAACCATTTTCATATCGCTTTCTAGCCCCCATCACTCACAAAACCATTTTTTGAGAAATGGGTACTTATGTACACCTCCATAGTTAAGGATTGCATCATAAACCTTTCTTTGTGATACGAGTGTCAGAGATTAATTGAACTAGTAACATCAAAATATGGCTGTAAACACAAAATACTGTATGGTTAATATAAAATTCATGACTTTCTAATACTTTTCACCATTTTTTCCTGACTCAGGCCATTTTTTCACATTTTCTGACTTTTCCTGACCAAAAAAAAATGCCTGACTTTTCCTGACTATTCCTGACTTTTCATGCCTGTGGACACCATGTATAGAGAAGGGCCTCACTGTATGATTCACAACAGCACAGCTAAGCGTCACATGAGCTCATGTCGCCACAGAGATTAAAACATTGACTGAGGCTACTGGAGCGGAGTCATATCCTACCTGTATGACTGTACCTGTCGACAAAGAATGCTGACAGCATGCCACAAGTAAACAAAGAATGCTGAGCTTATATGCCCAAGATCGTTGGTTCAAACCGAAGTTGTGTTTTAGATTTCGTTGAAACGCTCTATCAACGTTCCAACGTTCACCACTAGGTGTCAGTGACATCTGGTAACGAAAGTTGGAACTACATGAAATTGAACGGAACTTGTACCTCACCCCATGGGTGTCCGCATTGAAGCAGCTACAGCCTAAGGCGAGTCGAACATGTCCTCGGACACTCCAAGCACTCAAAGCCATGCGCTAAATAAATAAGTTCTCACCACGGTCACCAGCACTCGTATCTTGAAAGACTAATGCATAGGAGCACCAATTCAGGCTTATCAGTGGGCTCTTGGTACAACGTGCCCGGACCGCCACTAGGGTAGTACATTTTTAAAGTCCTCTTCTCATAATTCCCCATATGCTGTGAGATGTTCTTCACGTTTTCCTCATAATTTCCTTGTTCATTGGATCTTTATATACCGTATATATATATTTAGTTCATGTTAAATCTCTCGAGGAAAAAATACAGGAGACCTTTGAGATGCGGGTGAGGCGTAGGAAGGATTGACTGATAAAATGAAGAATGAAGAGGGGCTAAAAAGGGACGGTGAAAGTAGAAAAAATAAAATATTGCAGGCGATAAAGAAAAGGGTATAGTAGGATGTATCGTGGACGCAGCCGAAAAACACTGGTTGTCATGGTTACCATAGTAGGCTATCGGAAAATTGATAATGCTCATTCCAGATAGAACCCCAGTCCAAAAACATATCCCTGTTACTAGAATGTGAGTTCAAAGCAAATCTCTTTGAATACGTGAGGAGAGGGTTCGATTAGCATCACGCCTACCTGATGACTCATTCTAAGGAGTATACAAGAGACACAAACTGGCGACCTCCTGCTGCTTATCAAGTAAAACCTTACACTTGCATCCTTCGCACGCAGGGGAATCGATATCATCACTACGAAAAGCAGCCAAATGCATGTGTAAGATGATCAACACACGATGACGTGTCAGTCGCTCCATATTCAGCGAAAACACTGTAGTTTGGAATATTCATGAGTAGGGGTTGGACTTCGTCTGCGTTATTCTTGAATACTGAAAATAAGGCTTTCAGTGTGTAAATTCGACACAAAGCATGTTACTAATATGATTTCTGTAGAGTTAGCTTGCCACGGTAGGTGAGTGGATAGCGTGTCGGTCTACTAACCCCAAGATTGCAGGTTCGCTCCTAGCCGTGGTAAATGATTTTCGAAAGGCGGCAAAAATACGACACGCCTGTCATACGATGTTGGCATGTCAAAGAACCCATTTGAATTCAGTATGCCGTGTTCATAATGGCAAAATTAATCTCAGGAGTTTCCGCCAACACAAAGTTCCTCATTTCTCTACTAGAAAGCGCTATAGTGTTCCAGGAGCTTAGATATCTAACCTCCTTGACTTTCATAGTGATTCTAGGAACAACGAAATTTGACATGCAACCTACCCTCTGGGTTTCAAATTACAAAGCTTTCACCCGGCACCCGAGGCCGTACGATATTATTATTATTATTATTATTATTATTATTATTATTATTATTATTATTATTCTGCAGAGTTTATGCCGTGATTGTATATTTCAGTGGTTTGTTATATTTAAAGTATAATATTCTCAAGTATGTAACATTAACACGATACTGATCAAACATTAGGAAAAACACATCCAATGATAATAAAAAGAACTGAAAATATTCTGTGGACACTTTAACAGTATTACAAATAAATCAGAAATTAATTTAATCCAATATTTTGATCAAGTTTGTCCAATTTCAAGTAGTTCCAACTTTCGCTACCAGATGCCAATAATACCTAGTGGTGAACGTTGGAACTTTGATAGAGCGTTCCAACGAAATCTAACCTAGAAATTGAGCTTCACACAAGTTTAGTCTGTGGAAGGATCTTTTACATGCCATAAATCTATGACATAGGAACGCTGGCTTTACTTTCCCTCCGAAGGAAGGCATACTGAAGGATTTTAAAGCTCTTAAAGAAATCCGACTACTTCGGCCGGGTTTGATCCCGCTATCTTGGGCACAGCAGTTCAGCATGCTACCAACTACGCCACCGAAGCTCACCCTATGGGTGTCCGCTAGAAGCAGCTACAGCCTCTGACGAACCGAACATGTTCTCGGATACTCCCGGCACTAAAAGCCATACGATAAATAAAAATCAAGTTTGTAAGATTTTTCTAGTGGCTAAGTGGCTAGCATTCTTGGCTGACATTTCGGAGGCTCGGGTTTGACTCCCTACTCTGACAAGAAATGTAATTCTGGTCTGAGGACTGGAACGGCAAAACTGAGCAGAGGGGGCTTCGATTCCTACCTCAGTCATCCTGAAAGTAGGTTTCCGTGGTTTCCCCCACTTTTGCTCCATGCAAATACTAGGATGGTACCTAACATAAAGCCATGGCCGTTTCCTACCCAAATCCTACCTCAATTACAAATACACACACTAGTACAGACACCACAGTGACACAGGTTATCACACAAATTCTGCACACACCCAAGTACATGAGGCTACATGACTACGATGTCGAAAACACCCTAAAATGAATCAACAACACGATCAACAACTTTCTCTTGCTTTGCTACTTTTTTTTTGCTATTTCTCGCCCGATATCACAGTTTCGGATGCGAAAAGTGATTCCGGTTTGACGACTGTATTAATAGTGTCCATCATCATTATCATTAATAATACCGGGTGAGTTAGTCGTGGTCGTTACGGCATGACTGATGGCAGTCGCTCACATCCGGGAGGCGAGGAGGTTTGAATTCCCCCCGCCGGCAACCTTGAAGATGGTCTTCTGTGGTTTCCCATCTTCCTTCCAGGCAAATGCCGCGGTTGGTCCCTAACTATAGGCCACAGCCGCTACCTTCCAACTCCTCGTCCTTCCCTCCCAACTTTCCTTCCCAACGGTACTTGTAGCTCACCCATCGGGTGTCCGTCTCGAAACAGCTACAAAACTGGCGAGCCGAACATGTCCTCGGACACTCCCGGCACTAAAAGCCATACGCTAAAAATCATTAATAATAACAACAATAGTCTAATAAAAATAATAATAATAATAAAAATAGACGAAAGCCGAACCAGTACTATCATTTTATTGTATTCAGTGAAACCACGGAAAGTCGCTTCAAGGATAACTAATAACATGATTCGAAAACAACCTCCCTTCTTGATTGTTTCCAAAGGCCTAAGTGCACTCCATTCCTCCATGGCAGTGCCAGGAATCGTACACGAGACCGTGTCTCGTGTGAGGGGAGCGAAGGATAATGGTAGATATTTGAGGGTTAGAAAGTGCCACGACGATGTTCTTAGTAACATCTTCACCTGTTGCCTCGTTGTAACAGCTGCCTTTCCAAGTTGCTACCACGTCAATCTTTCATGGGTCTCAAAGGATCCAAGTTGTTGGATTATATAAAAGGTAAATAAGCCAGGTGTACCCATACATGTATATTATCATGCACATATTAATTTAGGGATTTGTCTTTATTTATGTAATCAACTGGTATGAAACCTGTCCGTTTTGCGATCATGTCGAGCAGGTTTCTTTGAGTAACGCCCTTAGGCAACACTCGCCTACGGGTCACCTGGATGTTTATCAGCATTAATTACAGTATGCAGACCTTAAATATAATTTCTCAAAGTATTCTTTTTTACCAACTAAGGCTATTTACTGCAAAAGACCATGCAACCGTCATTAATTATACCCTCATAAACCGAGTGCAATATTCGGCATTTGTAGTATCCTTGTGAAACTCTTCGAAACAAAGCGATATAACGTTCATTCGCGACCGTGAGTTTAATGCGATTTAAATCAAACGCACAACATAGTTTGTCTGGGGTTTTAAAAGACTGACAATTTTGTCAAAAAGAATCATTGAATCAAAGTTAGCTCCACCAATGTGTCTGCCATATACGACAATCCTGCCTGCCGTGTATGTACAGAGAAACTAAAATAATATTGGCTATGAAAAACACCCAGACATAAATTAAATCTAAGTTTCTAGTTCAATCTCAGGTGTAATCGACGGAGATACGACTAAAGGGAATAGGACTAAACGTAGGCTATAGATCATATTTTCTACTTCATTGTTGCCAAGTTTGAAAATTGTAGCTGCCCATTAAGTAAGTTTTGGAAAATAATTACAAAAAAAAATATACGAAATAAATCAGAGTTCACCCAAGATTTAAACATTTCTTCTTCTTCTTCTTCTTCTTCTTCTTCTTCTTCTTATCCTTCTTATTATTATTATTATTCCTCCTAGCGTTTGTCCCGCCTGGTGGCAGTGTCTGCTGTGAGGATTCGTTGTCTCCATTTCTTTCGGTCTTGAGCCATATCTGGGTGTAGATGTGCAGTCTTCAGGTCATTATGGATCGTATCAACCCACCTCTGCCTTGGGCCTTTTTCCCGTGACTTCAAGGGTATATGCTGACTTAGCTATTGTGTCTTCTTCTGCACGCAGCACATGGCGTTTCCGTATTTATCAAGATTTAAACATTTATCTCTAAGATATAACCAACACCACCTACATAGAGGCCGTTGCACTGAATTGAAAGTAGCCAAGATGGTGGATCTTGTAGGCAGATGTGTGTGTGTGGGCATGCCGTTGTAGTTATTCTGCGATTTTTTTCAGTTTTATTTGCTGTAAAATTTTGTTTACAAGTATCGTGTGCCGAAGTGCAGGTGTAATTATGATAATGAAAATAATAATCAAGTGTCTTAAGTTCCCCGAAGAAGAGAATTTGAAGAAACGTTGGGTATCATCATTTAAACGAGAGAACTCAATACCAACAAAACATTCTGTGGTAAGTAACAATAAACGTTGTTTTCCTTTTATCTAACCAGTGTTAACCTACTAAATAAATAGCCGATATATTCGTAATAATATAACGAACCCTAAGAACTTATACATTAACTTGTAAACAACTCGCAAGTGACCACGTCCTTTTAAGGTTAGAGTAGGCCTAACTGCAAAGCATTGCTTCAAGTTTCAGATAATAAGGAACGATGTTTCTCATTTAATAATTAATCGACGAATCTCCCTAACTACGAGACAAGTTTATTTTGCATAGGTGAATTAAACCTAGTTATACCGGTACCGTATTATTTTATATTAGGCTATCACATTTTGAAATGTTTACATGTACATGTTTACATATGAGCATGCTGCTGTGGTAACAGTACAGAACACCTGAACCGAAGTAAAACATTCTCAAACTACTGAAATTAGCCAACATAACTGTAGTAATGGTAGGGAAAATAATCTGGAGATGATAGAGTCATCCCAAATAGGACCACGACTTATATAGATGGAATTCCAGCTGACTCTGCCATTTTTAGCATCATGTACAGTATTGCCAACCCCACGCATTCACATCCGGCAGACCAATGGTTTTCGCCTAGACCACGTTAGCTAACGTAAACACCCCTGGTTTTGTGGTAAATATTTGTCTGAAATGAGCCTCTTCTATGTGAAATCAAGCTAAGCTGCAGATCTCTCAATGTTTTTAAATATTTGCCAACACACTGTCTGTTGTGATCAAATGCTGAAAAAGCTTTGATGTGATAATTATAGAATTATTTTGTAATGCATATTGAGAATTGATGTTCAAAGCAAGTGATTAATATAATTGAGTCTGGTGTCACTAGAAAGTCATTAAATATGTACCACAAATTGCTCAGATTCTAGATAGTTTAAGTAGGTATACCTGACTTCCCTTAAATTATCTTATGCGAAACCTTTCAGCTAGATGTCATGACTGTTAGCCTATATGTGGGACTCAATGGATTTGCCTTCCATTGGCATGTTATACGCATCGAATTTGAAGAATGACAAGTAAATAATAGGATAAACTTCGCTCTAAAGCGTTTGTAGAACAGCCTATTGTGTGTTATTTGTTATTTTAAACACAGAACAAAATGATCCCACATAGTAGGCTACCTGTTGGTGCTAGTTTAGGATACCCTATTGCTCCCAGCAGGATGTTTTAATAGGAAATTCCCTAATGAAGGTAACCGTTAAAATGCAAGATATAAAATATAAGTAGACGTGTAGCATAATAGTTTGTTCTAAAGCTAAACTTCTGGTACTGTACCATACAGTGCTTGAGACAAAAAAGAAAGCTAGCCCTGTAAGATGGAGACTACCACTGCAGTAGGCTAATTAATAATATTTTCTAGATGCCTTTGGATCGGTAATGCAAGCAGACTGTTCTCAGGCACTGTAACGATCACAGCCTATTAATTTATGAAAGAATCAAACATATTCTGGAGTACTATATGGTATCATTGTTCTAAGTATGAAAAACAGCATGGATCTAGAGTTCCAAAATACACCCGACTCATCTCTCTCTATGCAGTAGGACAGTGGGGTCATGAGACACTGGTGCTAGATACCTACACAATTCACCCAGCACACATACTGCTCACACTTCTAAATGGTAAGCACCGACTCATCTCTCTCTCTATGCAGTAGGACAGTGGGGTCATGAGACACTGGTGCTAGATACCTACACAATTCACCCAGCACACATACTGCTCACACTTCTAAATGGTAAACACTGACTCATCTTTCTCTCTATGCAGTAGGACAGTGGGGGGTCATGAGACACTGGTGCTAGATACCTACACAATTCACCCAGCACACATACTGCTCACACTTCTAAATGGTAAACACCGACTCATCTCTCTCTCTATGCAGTAGGACAGTGGGGTCATGAGACACTGGTGCTAGATACCTACACAATTCACCCAGCACACATACTGCTCACACTTCTAAATGGTAAACACCGACTCATCTCTCTCTCTATGCAGTAGGACAGTGGGGTCATGAGACACTGGTGCTAGATACCTACACAATTCACCCAGCACACATACTGCTCACATTTCTAAATGGTAAACACCGACTCATCTCTCTCTCTATGCAGTAGGACAGTGGGGGGTCATGAGACACTGGTGCTAGATACCTACACAATTCACCCAGCACACATACTGCTCACACTTCTAAATGGTAAACACCGACTCATCTCTCTCTCTCTATGCAGTAGGACAGTGGGGTCATGAGACACTGGTGCTAGATACCTACACAATTCACCCAGCACACATACTGCTCACACTTCTAAATGGTAAACACCGACTCATCTCTCTCTCTCTATGCAGTAGGACAGTGGGATCATGAGACACTGGTGCTAGATACCTACACAATTCACCCAGCACACATACTGCTCACACTTCTAAATGGTAAACACCGACTCATCTCTCTCTCTATGCAGTAGGACAGTGGGGTCATGAGACACTGGTGCTAGATACCTACACAATTCACCCAGCACACATACTGCTCACACTTCTAAATGGTAAACACTGACTCATCTTTCTCTCTATGCAGTAGGACAGTGGGGTCATGAGACACTGGTGCTAGATACCTACACAATTCACCCAGCACACATACTGCTCACATTTCTAAATGGTAAACACCGACTCATCTCTCTCTCTATGCAGTAGGACAGTGGGGTCATGAGACACTGGTGCTAGATACCTACACAATTCACCCAGCACACATAATGCTCACACTTCTAAATGGTAAACACCGACTCATCTCTCTCTCTCTATGCAGTAGGAAAGTGGGATCATGAGACACTGGTGCTAGATACCTACACAATTCACCCAGCACACATACTGCTCACACTTCTAAATGGTAAACACCGACTCATCTCTCTCTCTATGCAGTAGGACAGTGGGGTCATGAGACACTGGTGCTAGATACCTACACAATTCACCCAGCACACATACTGCTCACACTTCTAAATGGTAAACACCGACTCATCTCTCTCTCTCTATGCAGTAGGACAGTGGGGTCATGAGACACTGGTGCTAGATACCTACACAATTCACCCAGCACACATACTGCTCACACTTCTAAATGGTAAACACCGACTCATCTCTCTCTCTCTATGCAGTAGGACAGTGGGGGGTCATGAGACACTGGTGCTAGATACCTACACAATTCACCCAGCACACATAATGCTCACACTTCTAAATGGTAAACACCGACTCATCTCTCTCTCTCTATGCAGTAGGAAAGTGGGATCATGAGACACTGGTGCTAGATACCTACACAATTCACCCAGCACACATACTGCTCACACTTCTAAATGGTAAACACCGACTCATCTCTCTCTCTATGCAGTAGGACAGTGGGGTCATGAGACACTGGTGCTAGATACCTACACAATTCACCCAGCACACATACTGCTCACACTTCTAAATGGTAAACACCGACTCATCTCTCTCTCTCTATGCAGTAGGACAGTGGGGTCATGAGACACTGGTGCTAGATACCTACACAATTCACCCAGCACACATACTGCTCACACTTCTAAATGGTAAACACCGACTCATCTCTCTCTCTCTATGCAGTAGGACAGTGGGGGGTCATGAGACACTGGTGCTAGATACCTACACAATTCACCCAGCACACATACTGCTCACACTTCTAAATGGTAAACACCGACTCATCTCTCTCTCTATGCAGTAGGACAGTGGGGTCATGAGACACTGGTGCTAGATACCTACACAATTCACCCAGCACACATACTGCTCACACTTCTAAATGGTAAACACTGACTCATCTTTCTCTCTGTGCAGTAGGACAGTGGGGGGTCATGAGACACTGGTGCTAGATACCTACACAATTCGCCCAGCACACATACTGCTCACACTTCTAAATGGTAAACACCGACTCATCTCTCTCTCTCTATGCAGTAGGACAGTGGGATCATGAGAGACTGGTGCTAGATACCTACACAATTCACCCAGCACACATACTGCTCACACTTCTAAATGGTAAACACCGACTCATCTCTCTCTCTATGCAGTAGGACAGTGGGGTCATGAGACACTGGTGCTAGATACCTACACAATTCACCCAGCACACATACTGCTCACACTTCTCAATGGTAAACACCGACTCATCTCTCTCTCTATGCAGTAGGACACTGGGGTCATGAGACACTGGTGCTAGATACCTACACAATTCACCCAGCACACATACTGCTCACACTTCTAAATGGTAAACACCGACTCATCTCTCTCTCTCTATGCAGTAGGACAGTGGGATCATGAGAGACTGGTGCTAGATACCTACACAATTCACCCAGCACACATACTGCTCACACTTCTAAATGGTATACACTGACTCATCTTTCTCTCTATGCAGTAGGACAGTGGGGTCATGAGACACTGGTGCTAGATACCTACACAATTCACCCAGCACACATACTGCTCACACTTCTAAATGGTAAACACCGACTCATCTCTCTCTCTATGCAGTAGGACAGTGGGGTCATGAGACACTGGTGCTAGATACCTACACAATTCACCCAGCACACATACTGCTCACACTTCTAAATGGTAAACACCGACTCATCTCTCTCTCTATGCAGTAGGACAGTGGGGTCATGAGACACTGGTGCTAGATACCTACACAATTCACCCAGCACACATACTGCTCACATTTCTAAATGGTAAATATATGGTAAAAACAAACAAAAAATACTATAGGCTACTATGCATGATTCTGATTTTAGATTCATACCGTTATTATGGACTAGCCCAACCCCCACCCCATCCATTGGAGCAGTTGTTCTTGTGAAATTTCCCTCATGGGGCATCAGTAATAGGGAAGAGCTTGAAGGAATTATTCTTAACTCAAAAATTAAACATGTAGAATTAAACAAAGCACAATTTTGCAGTGTTTATGTAGGTTACTCTTGGAATAATTTATAGAGGAAGACATTTTTGAAAAATTACACAGATATAAAGTAGGCCTATTCAAATTTAGTTCATTCAGCATGGAAATAATCATACTGTAACTTCAACAAATGTTACTTTGTGTGATTCTTTTGTAAATTGCAGGTTTGTGAGCTGCATTTTAATGCTCAAGACTTCAGACAGAATACTGTTTTCCATTGTGAAGATGGTCAAGAGAAAACACTCCCACGGAAAGTGCCCAAGACCCATACCCATCTTGTCTTCCGAATTGCCCAGTGAGGTTGAGCACTCTGTCCGATGGCAACATTATATAGTAAAGCTATAGTTTAATGATTAAATGGGTACCCGGAATATTTCATGAAGAACGACACAGTTGTTTAGGTGGCAAGTCCATATATCTAGCTAAAAACCTGATCTTATGCATGTATTTCAGATAATTCTATCAAATGCGTATATTTTACTGCTGTTTTTTATGGTCGTTGGCTATTTACATACAGTAAATTGATCCAGGAACAGTAAAATAGTGTATGTTTCATTTATTCCTACGGTACCTAGTTTCCCGTGAGGTTTCATTTACAGGTGAACAACGAGAAGAAGCTTATTCTGTAGTATGCCGTCTTTGTTTGTTAGCCATGTAAAGGTAAGTACCGGTAAAGGATGAAGTCAACATAATAGCCTATAAATGCTGCTGCCGACGATTTACAGTATCAGTTGGAAGGAACCCGTCATATGGGCCATGGCATGCGGCGTGCTCCAGCAGCTCTGCCTTCTGTGTCCGCCATCTTGTTTCAATGCAAAGGCCTTATATCTAGGTGGTGTTGATATAACCAACTGAGATACAACAGAACGCCATAGGACTAAACTTGTAGGTCTCGCCGAAGCAGGTTCTCCTATTAGTGTTAGCGTTTACCAGCAATTGATAACATACAAACGGTCAGTACCAACATTTAAGTAAGGTGTGCCATTCTTTTTCGGAGGATAAATAGTAAAATGAAATAAGTTATTGGATTTTGTTTTCTTTGCCGGTTGCTGGCTAAAAGGTGTGAAATATTTATTGCAGCAAATAGTCAAGGATATACAATAGTCTATATGCAGGAAATGCATTGAAGTTATTCACTGCATAGTTTCATGAATGATATTTTATTCTTTTTACCCATTTTGGCATGATATCGGGGACAATGTTCCTTTCACAGTTTGCATATACATTTCTCATTTGGGTAATGAACTCTTTTGGTGAAGCATAACTTTTAGTGGATGCCTTGCACAGCATATCACGTGTTGGCATGCCTCAGTTTATTATATTGGTCTGTTTCCAGTCTTCTGTTAGTATTGCGTCTGTTGCATAGAACTCATTGCAGATGTCGTTCCTTTTCTAAGCAAAATTGTGCAAGTTTTCTCATATGCCTTTGTATTCGGTAGGTGCAGTTGTAACCTTCTATAAAGAAGTTTTCTTTAAGCATAATGTGGGTAAGTCAAGACGGTGCTAATATCTGGAAGAGCATAAACATTCACAGTATGCCAGCGAGTGAAAGAGTCAGCCATGTGACTTGAAAGTAAATGGATATTATAAGGATGGGAGATTATTTCCAACTAGGGGGATCAATTCTTGGTAGTGGCAGGAATTCTTAACCTGTCTATTTCCTGGTCGACCATCAGCTGTAAGCTTGCCACGGTGGGTGAGTGGTTAACGTGTCGGTTTACCAACCCCAAGCTTGCAGGTTCGCCCCTGGCCGTGGTAAGTGATTTTTGAAAGGCGACAAAAATCACGGCATGGATGTCATACGTTGTTGGCATGTTAAAGAACCCATTTGAATTCAGTAGGCCGTGTTCAATGGCAACATTAATTTCGGGATTTTCCGCCAACACAAAGTTCCTCCATTCTCTACTAGAAAGCGCTGTAGTGTCAAGGAGCTTAGATTTCTAACCTCCTTGACTTTCATAGCGTTCAAAGGAACGACGAAATTCGACATGCAAGCTACCCTCTGGGTGTCAATTAACAAAGCTTGCACCTGGCAGCCGAGGCCATACCTTATATTATATATTATTATTATCAGCTGTAAAAATTATAGAGTAAGATTCCCTCCATGAGCGTGATTGTTAAGACCGGCTAACAACACTATCCTTATCTACCGCACCGGATGTCAAAGAAAGTGTAGATCCACATTCCTTAATTTTCAATTACCAAAAATGAGCTAATATAACGTATTTAACATTTTGAAGGGTTAGAAAGAATCATCTGTAGAGTAGCGGCTTCGGTGGTGTATTCGGGAGCATGCTGAATTGCTATGCCCAAGATCGCAGGTTCAACCCAGCCGAAGTCGTCGGATTTTTAGAGCGTTAAAATCCTTCAGCATGTCTTCCTTTGGAGGGGAAGTAAAGCCGGCAAGCCCATGTCATAGATGTCCTCGGACGCTCCCGGCCATACGCTAAGTATATAAATCTGTAGAGTAAATAAGGCTAATTTTAACACTGATAGTATTATTCTAAGCAAAACAGTGCACCGTTTACTGGTGATATTCTGTGTTTCAGCGTTCATCTGACTGCATTTTTTAGCCTATGGCTGCATCGATGAATATTAATTCTATTTTCCATAAAAAGGAGCGTATCTTTAATATTGTTCTCATTCAAGTAGGGGAATGAGGTGTGAAAACACATTCCAGTCTCTGAATATTAAGCAGTAATAATGTGTTTGGAAACACGAAAGAATGGAGACCGGAAAGGTTGTTGTGTGTATTCTACAAGCACAGAAAGAAATCTCTGTTTTTTTAAATACAATAGTTCTTATACGAGAATAAAGCTTAATAATTGTATTGTTCTACCAATTTCTCTGCTGAGTGAAAACAAGTGGTAAATACCTGCATGTTAATGCCTTCCTCCTTGAATATTCGAGATTCCTTTATATGTAGTAAAATGGAGAGCCTTGACTGTGTTGCACACATCCTGGGTTTAATAGCAGGTCTTTTGCCCCTTCTTAAACCTTGGGGTCTGGTAGGATTAACTTGCATCGACTCATTACACAGACTATAAAAGCGTAGTGATTACAGTAAGTTGTCACCTATATGGTTTGAATTCGATTCTTGGCTCTGCCAATAAATTTAATTCTGGTTTTGAAGGCTGGAACGGGGTGCTCTCAGCCTCGGGAGGTAGAACTGAGTGAGATCACGAACTACCTACGACCTAAATTCTAACCCCATTTACAAATGCACACACTAGTACAGCCGTACAATGACACAGGTTATCAGAAAGATTCCAACCACAGACCCAACTACATGGGGGTAACTTATGTGACCACATAGAAGAAAGAAAGAAAGAAAGAAAGAAAGAAAGAAAGAAAGAAAGAAAGAAAGAAAGAAGAAAGAAAGACGATGGTGATTATGATGATGGTGATGATGATGATGATTGTTGTTAAAGGGGCCTAACATCTAGGTTATCGTCCCCTAATGGTTTGGATGATAGTTTTTTTTTGTCGTGTAGCCTCCTGAGAGGCCGAGTGCAGGTCTTTCTAGTCGACGCCCGTGGGCGACCTGCGCGTCGGGATGAGAGATGGAATGGATGAAGATGAATGAAACTGGGATGTGGAAGGAAGCGGCCGTGGCCTGTCAAAAGGTACTGTCCCAGCATTTGCCTGGTGTTGAAAATGGGAAACCACGGAAAACCATTTCAAGGACAGCCGACGGTGGGGCTCGAACCCACGCGTCTACCGAGTCAGCAGAGAGCTTGGCCCCTTGACCTAACGCAGCGCTTTAGCCCGCTGGATGATAGTGAATATGATGAAATGGAAACTACTGCTGTAGCTGCAACTACTAATATGGTCGGTAGAATAGGGGCAGATGACCTCGCTGTTCCGCCACTTAAATCCTCAATAACTATCTAACGGTCTTTAGTATTATCACTAACTTACATACTAGAAGAAAAAAATGATATATGTATCGCAGCCAATGGCCATAAGCTGGGCATTTTTGATTGAACGCCCGAGGACTCCCAACAAGTTCAATTTCAAGTAGTTCCAACTTTGGCTACTGACACTAACACCTAGCGGCGAACGTTGGAACTTGATAGAGCGTTTCTTAACCTGCGAAGTACAGTATAACCAACAAATTTTGCTACACACCACCAATTGCAGTGATAGGTTATTTAACATGCCATACATCTATGACATGGACCCACCGGCTTTACTTTCCCTCCGAAGGAAGGCATACTGGAGGATTTTAACGCTCTTAAAAAATCCGATGACTTCGGCCGGGTTTGAACCCACCATCTTGGGCATAGCAGTTCAGCGTGCCGCCGACTAGGCTACGCCACCGAAGAATAAGGGACGTACAGTACAGAAGAAAACTTAATGCACTCAGCCCTCGAAGAATAAGGATTGATTGATTGATTGATTGATTGATTGATTTTATTTTCACGGCTACACTTAGTGCTTAAGAGCTCCTTTACAGTAGCGCCCTGAATAAAATAAGATTAGGGCTTATAAAAATAAAACATTTCACTTACATTCACAATATAAATAATCATAGTCTAACAATTATAGTAACAAAAAGATAGTAACAATACAATAATAATAATAATGATAATGGAAAAATTATATACAAAAGAGAGATTTGGAAGGAAGGAGAGCCATGATGAACAAATAGGAAAGGGAAAGAGGAGAGATTCCTCCCAAAAGTCAGTGGAAAAAGGGAAAAACCGCACCCAGATCAGGAAACTCTCGGGGTCGCCAACTCCCGAACTCACCAGCCGTGAGCTCTTCAGGGTGTAGCGCTATCCAGGGAGCACCTTAAGAGGTTGGTCTACACGCCCCGGTTTCTTTATGGTCTAACAGAGAGAGAAAGAAAGAAAGAAAGAAAGAAAGAAAGAAAGAAAGAGGATGTTAAAAGAGGGATTGTGCTTGTTCCGATGTCCTAGGGCACAGGACAGATGTGGGAATGGCATTTATACATCTCTACGCAGGTCGTTCACAGTCAAGATTTTCAAGAGTATTTTAATTAGGAGTGTAACTGTACAGGCCGAACGTTTGTTTTAGACGATTGAAAAATCTTAATGGAAGCCTGGAGACGAGTTACTACAGTAACTTACCTTGTTATCAGCTGCCCCAAGCGGTCCGATTATTGACAAAGCTGTTTCACACTAGTCCTGAAATACAGTCATTGGCAAATATAATGACGTTCTGTTCGCAACTACGTAACGTGTACTTCCGCGCCACACAATACTTCGACGCGGACTGTACTGTCTGCTCAAGTCTGGAATTCCATTAAATCAGATCGGTGGTGACAAGTGTGAAGCGATAGGGTGAGAGAGAGAGTGTGTGTAGGCTCACCCGCAGGCTTCAAGGTCGAGGGCAATCGTCTAAAACAAACGTCCGGCCTGTAACTCGACTCTCGAGAAAGACGTCATCGCAGCATTTATCTTCCGTTGAATTGATGAAGCATTTTGAGGATGATTGACAATAACATTCGCCAATTATAGACAGTGTTCACCACGACCAGTTTAAGAACTCACTGAAATGCTTGTTTGGGTGTTGTAATGGGGGAGGAATGGTGTTAATTTAAGATGGCAACTATACCCTGTACGCTTGCAGAACGGGATTGACATTTGGCCGGAAATTCCACGTCAGTCATCACCCCTCTGCCTCTTGACCAATCCATGTTCGAATAGTTGATGTCATAATACTCCGCGTTGCAATATTACAGGCCGGACGTTTGTTTTAGACGAGTGAAAAATCTTAATGGCAGCCTGGAGGCGAGTTACTGCAGTACCTGTGTTGTTATCAGCTGCCCCAAGCGGTCCGATGATTGACAAAGCTGTCTCACACTCCTACTGATGTACAGTCATTGGCAAATATAATGACGTTCTGTTCGTAAATACGTAACGTGTACTTCCGCGTCAAACAATACTTCGACGTTGACTGTACTGTCTGCAAGTCGGTGTCGCCACGTGCTCAAGTCTGGAATACCATTGCATCAGATCGGTGGTGACAAATGTGAAGCGATTGGGTGAGAGAGTGACTGTGTACAGGCTCACCCGCAGGCTTCAAGGTCAAGGGCAGTCGTCTAAAACAAACGTACAGCCCACGAGCTTCAGTGCCTGGTCAGCTGTATCTCTGGCTTGTAGAATGTGGCAACCTCGACCTCAGACCACATGCCGAGACGAGAACTGTCAATCGCATTCTCCCAGCTTACAGAGTATACCATCTGTTTAGCCCATTGTTAAATAATTACATTTCTATTGGCTTATTTCTATTATTTTATGTCAAATTGAGCAAATGTTACGTCATTTGAATTTGAGCTCGGTTGATCTATAAGTGTGTGAGATAGGTTCCGCGTGGGCAGAAATAAGTGACCATTACTAAGGATGAAGCATTACCGTATGTCCCCCGTCACTACAAGCATCTTGCTATTGGGCAACATTCACTGCCGCCACTTTACTTTCGAAGTCATCAGACACTGAATCTTGCAGTTGAAGCGTAGCCTGAAAATTGGCAGCAATCAGCTGATCATGAGATCAGCTTTCCTTTGCAATGACATCATACATGGTTGCCAACATTAGCCAGATAGCAACACAAAGTTTAACTTAACTTATAGACTAGAGCAACACTTGATTTGCGGGCCACCTATCTTTGCTCGTTCCGTGAAATCCTGGAAGTATCAAGCAGGCACTTTTATTTTAACAGACCCCGCCGCAGCTCGGAAACATACGGAAAGGAACTCGTGGAATTTAGATTTTTATTTTTACCTACGTTTCAATTCCTTCAACGTAAATTTTGAATTCGTTGTATCTGACCGAAGATGTATTTTACGAGAAAACCAAGCCAATCAATATTTTCCACCCAGTTAAGGCTTGTCAACTTTCGATACTTTGTTATTTTTGTAGCAGTGAAAATACTGTAAAAACATAATGGTTATTTACAAAATTCATATTATATTGTAAGTTAATCCATTCACTTGATTAAGTTACAACGAAACGTTATCCGCATCCGCCCCTCATCCGCATGACCGTTATCCGCATTCGCACGTTTGTTATCCGAATTTACTGGCATTATAATATTTTTTTTAGATAGACTAAAGCATAAATTACTAAGGCAACATATTTAGACATTTGAGGGAAAAGTCGTTCCCTTAGGCTTTAGTATGTCAAGTGCTATGTTCAAAATGAATGTTACACAAACACAATTGCAACCCTTTCAGTTCGGAGTGTTAATTATTCTTGATGACAAAATTTGGATAAGACTAGCTTAAATCATCATTTTACATTTGTCATGAAAAACGAAACATAACGGAAAAATATGATATGTTATAAACAACCTGGTCCAAGTAATGATATTAAAAAAGTTCGGATTGTATTCTAAAAACTATCCGCAATTTTTCTCCAAACATATCCGCAGCTTATCCGCTATTCGCATAACCATGCAAACTGTATCCACATGGCGAAAAAATGTGCGGATATCCGAATCTGCGCAGGGCTTTAGAAATAGGCCTGCCAGAAAGTTTCCAAACGTTTGTTTTTGAAAATTAAACTGAATGAATTTCTCTATTCAGGACTCTTCTAGAATACCACCCTGGGCCACTGATCAACTTCGGGCCCCAGGGCCCTGCCTCGCGTCAGGCCTGTATCTACACTGTGTAAACAACACAATACCGGTCGACAAATATTCCTCAGATATATAAATAATTTGCTTTTTCCAGTGGTTTAAGTCACATATCAACTACGCTATATCTTGTTTCTCTTACTGCAGACAATACTACACCGGCTACTCTTCCTGCATAAAGCTATCTTGAAGGCTGACATTCCCTCGCAACTTCTTGTAGGACTCTCTTCTCTTAACCGGAGTTGCTGAAGCAAGGAATCTTGTTGAACCTAAGACTGCCCAAGTGAGTGCATGCACATTGCTCAAGTGTTCTCAGATAGCATAGTAATGAATATGCAAAGACTGCATGCAATTATAACAGGGTTTTGGTTCTCTGGTTTTGGTCATGCATGATAGTGTTTTTGTGCAAGTTGTAAGAGAGTGCTTCTTTGTTTGGATTTGCTTTTCCCGAACGTCTCTAGTGACTGGAAAGTATACTGTAGTGTTCTTCTACGATGCTTGTAATGGTTGTTCACGTGAAAAGAACTGCAAACTTGGAAGTTGTATCTTTAGTGGGGCGGGATTTGAAGTTTGAAATCTGGCAGTCATTCCTCATTTGCTCCAGACACATTGTACAGTACATCCTTATGCATAGTAACGTGAACAAGGAGTACAATTTCTATTATTTCAAGTTTCTGGTACAGCTGTTCGATTTGTTTTAATACTTATTCCTCTTAGTATGTTCATCAGAACATAAGGGATGTTAAGGAGGATCGGTTACAAGAAAGAAAGAAAACGGTTGGTATATATTATTTATTATTTATCGTATGGCCTCGGATGCCGGGTGCAAGCTTTGTTATTTGACACCCAGAGGGTAGCTTGCATGTCGAATTTCGTTGTTCCTTGACTATGAAAGTCTAGGAGGTTAGATGTTAGATATCTAAGCCTTGAACACTATAGCGCTTTCTAGTAGAGAAATGAGGAACTTTGTGTTGGCGGAAACTCCCGAGATTAATTTTGCCATTATGAACTCGGCCTACTGAATTCAAATGAGTTCTTTGACATGTCAACATCGTATGACATGCGTATCGTATTTTTGCCGCCTTTCAAAAAAATCACTTACCACGGCCAGGAGCGAACCTGCAATCTTGGGATTAGTAGACCGACACGATATCCACTCACCCACCGTGGCAAGCTGGTTGGTAATTAAATCAGTTTTCTGAATACAGTAATTATGTTCACATTAATACGCACATGGGTGTACTTTCTTTCTTTCTATCTTTATCTCTCAACTGATTCGAGTACAAAGATGTTCCTAGAAAATTGTGCCGTGCTTCCATTGGAACTATCCGTTGTTGATTCATCTGGGGGTTTTGAGACGTCATAGTCATATTATAGTACCGCGTACTTGGTCTTGTCTGATAGCCTGTGCTATTTTGATGACTATAGCACTATGTGTATTTGCAATTGAGGCTAGGATTTTGAAGGAAGTGGCCATACGATTGGAAACATCCCGGTGTTTGTCTAGAGTACTCGTGTAACACCACAGAACCCCACCACTAGGATGGGTGACGTGGGAACCGAGGTCATCTCTTCTCTGTTTTTCTTCATGGGGCTCTCTGTTGTACCCCACTCCAACCCTCAGAGAAGAAAATCCACAGCCTGCTTCCAGTCTCCGACCGGGTCAGGAATGGAATGAATGAAGCCCCCATCTAGCGGCGAGGATATGAACTGTGCCGGCTGCCGAAGCCTGTCGCACTCCTCTGGGGCAATGATTAAATGAATGACAGATGAAATGAAATGATAGTGGAGAGTGTTGCTGGAATGAAATTGTGACAGGGAAAACCGGAGTACCCGGTGAAAAACCTGTTTGCCTCCGTTTTGTCCAGCACAGATCTCACATGGAGTGACCGGGATTTGAACCACGGACCCAGCGGTGAGAGGCCGGCGTGCTGCCGCCTAAGCCACGGAGGCTCCCACTCCAACCCTCAGACCAGAATTAAATTTCTTAGTGGAGCCGAGAATCGAACCCTTCAAGTTTCAGTCTCAATACGTACCCCTAGACTACAGAAGATGGCGGAACTACATGGTGCGTTATACTAACGGGTATATTTTTAAAACACTTTCGGAATGTTCGTAAGTCGTGTTGCACAGACCTGACACTAAATGCACGTGTCTGGTGGAGTGGTAGTGATTGTTATTTTAAGTATTAGATCATCGAGGTCATTAGCCCTTATCTGTTTATGCCTATGTACTTGCAACTGATAACTAAGTTACGAAAGGCCAAGAATATAACCATGACAGCCCTTGTCCTTATTGACGATCTTTAAAAATTCAGTAAGTTGAAACCTATGTAAATAAATAGCTGTACTTTAATCACAGTAGGCTACATTGTGACCTTCCTCAGCGTTTTATTATAAAATACTTAAAAGAAGCAAGACTTTCATACAAAAATTTCCTTATCAAAATAATTACCTAAAATGCTAATAGTCTAAGGGCTGAAAAAACAATTCAAACTTTTTAAAAACCAGATCTGTTACAATGTGTTATCAAATGAAAGATACAAATTTTGATTAAAAAAACAGCATGACGTTAAAACAGTGATGTGGTTATTATATATGCATGGAAACTGTGTAGGTTATACGAATGACGTGGACATGTAAGTGAGCGAATTTTATACAGTATATACAGTAAATATAATGTGACTGTGAAATTATTATAGAAGAAATTCAATTATCCAGTGTATATTTACGGCAAGGAATAGAATAACTAAGTTACGTTTATTTTAAAATACGCTTGGTTTCCAAGAAATTGGATTTGAAACAATCCTGTAGATATGAACAGTTTTCGGACGCTCAATATAGCTAGCATATCACTTAATAACAGGAGGCAGCACTTTCTTTACGCTTCAACCACCAGAATAGAGTCGACCTTCGAACATTCAAATGTGTGCTCAACACTGTCTTATATTTGTAAGTCAATGGGCAGCTGAATTCAATGACACGTATATGTTATATTTGTTGTAGATCGTATCTGTTAAAATATTAGAACTTCATCGTAAAAAGTCTGTATTCTTTCATGCTATCCAACTGGTTTGCCGAAACTTGACTTAAATTAATATGAGGCGTGATCCAAAAGCCTCCGTTTGTCAGCTGTGCAGTCTAGAATCTGTATGTCACAGGGGCGTATATAAGGGAGATCTGTGGGGGCTCCAGCCCCCCCCCCCCCCGAAAAAAGCCAATAAAATTTAAGAATGTGTTGCTTTGGTAAAAGCATACAATAATTTTAAATTTGGTTGTACCCTAAGCATAACTTATTGGCTAAGTTGTAAACAGTATCAAGATTTAAATTAGACTAAATCGAGGTGTAGCGATTAGCATTCTTGCCTACCGCCCTGGAAGCCCCGTAGGTCCGAATTCGATTCCTGGCTCTGCCAAGAAATTTTAATTCCCGTCTGAGAGTTGGAACGGGGTATACTGAGCCTTGCGTGGCAAAACTGGGAGTACCACAGTACGGTACTTTTAAGAAATAAATTATCAATTTGTAAAAAGAAAGATAACTGTTTACCATTCTTCAAAAAAATTGACAAATATTTACTGTAGATATTTGCCATTCATACTCCATAGGCCATAATAGAAAATTAATTAAGTATAAAATTTTATTTGTGTATTGTGTTGTATTTTACAACTCTTTTGTATTGGCACTAATAGGCTATATATAGAGAGAGCCCTGCGCGGATTAACAAAACGTTATCCGCATCCGGCCCGCATCCGCACGACTGTTCTCCGCATCCGCCCCGCATCCACCCCGCATCCACATGACTTTTATCCACACGTTTGTTATCCGAATCTACTGGCATTACAATAATATTTTCAATGTGTTGCTTTATACTTTATCTTTTAGACATTTGAGCAGAAAGTCGTTTCCTTAGGATATGTATGCCATGTGCTATGTTTAAAATGAATGTTATACAGCCAGAATTGCAACCCTTTCCTGTTCGGAGTGTTAATTGTGCTTAATGACATAATTTGAATGGAATTAGCGTAAATCATCATCTTACATTTGTCATGAAAAAACATAACGAAAAAAAAAGTCATAAACATCCGGGGCCCAGTAAGGGATAGTGAGGGAATTGTGTAAGTGAAGTAAGGTTATTTGGCGAGACAGGTAATTTGGTGATAAACTTTTAAAAGAATGCCACCACAAAACCTACTCTATTCTTGAGCTCGCCTGTTGTCTGAAGGGAGTCTTGGGTTTTTCCTTTGCTCTGAGCTCACATATAATCCTTAGACCCTTCCACTTACTGAGGTATGCGATTTTGTAACACTTAGTGGCAGTGGATTGACAAGTGCTAGTGTGCTCTTCAAGTGAAATTTAGTGTGTCAATATATCGTTTATTTTAGTTAGTCTTTGTGTCAATCTGTTCCTAAGAAAGTGAGTTATTTTTAACAGTGAGAGAAAAGTTGGATACCACAGACATTTTCGGCACAAACCTTAAGATAATACCGAAATATTTAAGCATTTTCTACTCAGCTGATGGTAAGCCACAATATTGTTATTTTATATTTTTATATCAGATTTCGAGTCTGATTTCTTTAAATGCTTAAAGGAATGAGAATTTAATAGATATTACAGCTGTAGGTAGTGTAAATTAACAAATTTCATGATTATTTTCAGAAAATAGACTATCACCAAATTACCTTACGGTAAAATGCCGGAAAAAAGACAACATGGAACGAAAGCCTGATATTGATGACGATGTAATCATGTACATGTGTGACGTGTGTTGTAAAAACTCATCATAAGACAAAAACTCCTGTGGAATGTAGTTATGTAACTCTAGAAAGTAAAAATATGTTTTGACAACTATCACCAATTTACCTTCCTACTGTCACCAAATTACACATATGTATCACCAAATTACCTTACTCTAGTGAGTTGTACAAAATGACATAGATTTCAATAAAAAATAATTACAAGAAGACATTGATGATCAATACCTGTAGTTAACGGTCTGTTCTATATGATACATTGAATTTAAAGTAAATAAATTATGTATATTTATACTTAATATTGCTATAATATAAAATTATCACCAAATTACCTTACTTTACCCTACACTTAAGCAAGAATCGGTCTTGTGATGGTCTCATAATAGATAACACAGCTGCAGTTACGAATAAGGGAGCCTTAGTAACCCTATATTCGATGCGCAGGAACAAATTTAATCCAAAAATAAATTTGGTGGATTATAATTCAAAGTCTCGCAAATATACACTTGCGCACGATTACCCACCCTGCAGGGTAATCATGAGCATGTGTTGGGGGAATTGTGCACATGGGATGAATGTTGGAAAGCCATAATAATATAATGTGAATTGACTGAAACTTGCATTGTGCATTAATATTAGAATATTCCAATGCTTTTTACAATAGCATAACAATGCAATGATACTAAAATTCTGCAGTTTTGTAAATTAGAATAAAATATCTTGGTTTCGTCAGCATTAAAGGAGGCAATCCAATTTAGGCTTGTTTTTTTCAGGTTGTCTCAACGTTAATGCAGGATTTCTCTTCAAGAACCCATACAACCAATCTTTGCCTGCTAGACCTTTAACTTTATTGAAATTATGGGGAATCTTATTCTCCTCTGCAAACTAGAAAGCAAACCGTCTGACAAGCAAGGTGGGCGTTAAGCCGTAAAATAATTTTGCCAATGTCAAAACGCATTCGGATAATTGTGAATCCATTTCGTTGGTAAAAACAGGTTTACGGCCTAGATGAGGTAGAACAAGCCTATTTTGCAGCAACTGCTTTCGTACGGTTGACTCGGAAATGTTGAAACGTCTCCCCTCTTCCCTTATTTTCCTCCTATCATCCCTAATTGCACGTAGAGCGTTCTGCATATTTTCTGCTGGGTAGGAGTTTTTCTCCGTTTTCCGCGTATCATTTCTTGGCCTCTGGAGAACAAACACGAAATATTTTGCCATTAATTTCGCGTTGTATTTACTTGTATCGTATGTTCTGCGCACCATTACCCCAGTCTGCTTTTAAAACGTAACTCACTGAATCCCGGTAAAGTAATCTATTATATTGAAAAATAAATACCTGCAAAAACACTGTAAAACTGGCATTTAAAACTGCATTTAATTTTAAATAATTGAATCACAACTGTAGGCCTACCTTCTTATTTGCTGGCTAAAGAAAATAACATGCAACGTGTAAAGTTTCTTCATCCAAGCCTCACGGCTATCACTTAACAACTGGCATCATGCTGACTGTCCCTATCTGATAGGTACGATGCCAGCTTAAGGGCAGCATGGACAGCAGGGAACTGAGTTGCTAGTTGTACTACCAACTCCAAAAACATAGGTGCGCACAATTACACAACTTTCCCCATGATATTCAACAAGTTCGGATTATATTCTAAAAACTATCCGCAAATTTACTCCAAACATTATCCGTAGCTAATCCACTATCCGCACAGCCATGCTAACTATATCCGCATGGTGAAAAATGTTGCGAATATTGTATATACGCCGCTGGTTTGTCAATCAGGCAAAATCGCCGTGAGCATTGAGGCACATCCCACCGGCGCTACGCGCCAGGTTAAAGACCCTCGTGTGGTAAAACACAGTGTCCCGCTGCGTGAAGAAGTCCGTAACCGCCTGCTGCACATCCTCGTCCCACAGGAATCATCGACCTTTCAAGCCCTTTATTAAGGGACTAAAGGCGTGATAATCATACGGGGAGAGATCAGGCCTATAAGGCGGTTGCTCGAGTGTCTCACACATAAGTTGGCGTACCTTCTGCATAACGACCTTTGCGGTATGGGGACGTGCGTTATCATGAAGCAGCAGCACCTCTTTTTGCTGCCCCATACACATTCGTCATTTTCTGATGGATGTCCACCGGTGTTTGTCCTTCGACAGCCGAGAAAAGGATAATAGCACGTTGGTCCTGTTTGGACGCATTTGGTAATAACATCGCCATAGTTTCCGTGGCCGCATTTAACGCACACACCTCGGCAAGACACGACTACCACACTAATCCCTTGCCTAAATGTCCATGCTTATACGTATACCCGCATTGAGGTCGCGCTACGTTGCATACACGCTGCACCAACGCCCTCAAACAGAAACCTTTTGATCACGCCTTATGCAGGGTAGGGGGCTGCTTAGCGCAGTCGCCAGAGGCGCTGAGCTTCTACCTGAAATGGAGTGGGTTCGATCCCCACCAAGGTAGTGGATTTTAGAAACAAAACTACCCTTTTCGGAAACGCAAAAAGCCCTGGGGTTTTCTCAGCCTACAGCAGAAATGAGTACCAGGGCAAGTTAATTCCTGGGAGCAAAGACGGCCGGGCATGCTGATGTCACGAAGCGTGGTAGCCTCTACCTTCCACTACTCCCAGGGCCTCCATGACCTGTATGGAGTTGACTTTTGGATTTGGCTTTGGCTTATACAGGGTCTTTATTTTTGCTTGGCAAGAAGATTCCGCTCGACCTTGGCCGCCAGTCACCGGCCAAAAACCGGCTGTTACAGGTTGGCGCGCGTGGTCTCCGGCCGTATTCACACGCTCTTCCTGCGGTAGACGTGTGAGCTCCGAGATAATTTGGTGTTTTATAAAGCTACTGTGTAGTGTATATCGTATTGTATAGTGTTTTATTCTGATTGTGTATAGTGCTGTAATGCCTTATTTGAAATATTCGTTACGTAAACGTGTATATCTGCACAATACGTACTTAAAGTGCAGGAAATCGTGCCCTATAACAAGACAAATATTTCGAGTGAAATTTCCAGGGAGACCCATTCCTATAAATCAGACAATAAAACAATTGGCTAAGAGATTCAAACGTACAGTTTAGTCAACAATAAATATAGACGTAAAGGTCGTTATTTCCCTACTGAAACTGAATTAACCGGAGTAACCGAAGCTTCATAAGGAGATGCCGATTATGTTTGGCAGCGGATAGGGAACATTTTCAGCATCTACTGTAAACATGGTGAGTAAAAATGCATAATACTGATTTTGAGCACCGTATTCTGCCGTACATACGCGCGCGCGGCAGCCGGCAACTGAGCCGGCACTGGCGGAGAGCGTGAGCGAGAATGTCCTTGCCAAGCAAATATAAAGACCCTGTATCTAGGCTACCTAGGTATTTGACAGAAAGTGTGGACATAATTTTGACACAGAATTCGTCAGCATTTTATTATTGCATTAGCATACATTTTAAAAGAATGCAAAGGTAGACGGCAGTCCAAAGTGGCTCATTTTATTATGTAAATTTATTTACTTTATTTAGCGTATGGCATTTAGTGCCGGGAGTGTCTGAGGAAATGTTAAGCTCGCCAGAGTTTGTAGCTACTGCTATGTGGACACCCACGGGGTGAGCTACAAGTAGGCCCTACCGTCGCGTGTGAATGAGATGAAATGAATGAAGATGAATGAGCAAGTTCAATTTCATGTAGTTCCAACTTTGGCTACTAGATGCCACTGACATCTAGTTACGAACGTTGGAACTTGATACAGCGCTTCTAACGAAATATAAACAACAAATTGTAGTGGTAGGATCTTTTTCATGCCATAAATCTATGAAATGGGCCCGCCGGTTTTACTTCCTCTCCGAAGGAAGACATACTGAAGGATTTTAACACTCTTAAAAAATCCGACAACTTCGGCCGGGTTAGAGCCAGCAATCTTGGGGATAGCAGTTCAGCATGCTACCGATTGCGCCACCGAAGCCGTATTTTGTAATAAGCAGTCAGTCCTATTAGTACCTATCGTTGACGGTTTCACACTGAACGATAGCAAAAATCATTTATTAATCTGACCTCGACGCTTCTGAGGATATCTGGAGGATATGAGCCCGTGGTTAGGCCACAGGAGTATATGGCCTTGTTTGGACAGCGGGCGTCTGGTTTCATAATACTTAACTCGCACTTACAGTAATTCTGATTAGGATGACGTGTTGTTTATTTTAAGCACAATTTCTGGTTAACAGAAATGCAGTAAGCTATGGCATCAAAGATACACTATTGTTCTTCTAAGTTTGTCATGTTTCACAAGGTTCTGTGAACACTCGACTACCCCATTTAAGATACCTGTTGAATGATGAATTGAACATCACAGATGAATAATACGTAATATAGCCCACTATGAATTTTAATGGCTTCTGTGATGGGGAGAAGGGGTCAAAACTGGAGTTTATTAAACAGGTTACAGAAGGGTAAAAGAACTTGTCAATTTACAGAATGCAGCACACAGCGCTGACTACCGTCTGGGTTCTCTCTACTACCCCTAGAAGTGTGTAATAAAAATTCCGCAAAAACCTGTATATGTTTCGTCATAGCTTGGCACGTTAACGTAAAAATCTACTTGTTCTTGTCTTAAATTGTAATGCTTACTTAGTATTTTTTTCTGTCTATCTTATTATATAATACTCTAAAGTGTATGTTTCACAAAACTCAAGCTCCTAAACCAGAGGGATTTAGAAGGTGTGGTTTGTACCAAAATCTTCCAAATCGTCTCAATAGTAGACTACAGGAAAAATCTTGAATTTCTTGAAACGTCAACGGAAATATATATTTGTTTATGAAGTGTTTTTAAACAAATAAACAAAATGATAACCCTTGGCAGAACTGTTTCGCGTACAGCCCGCATGCCACTAGGACCGGGCGGGTAGTCTGTTCACACGGGGCGCACACAACCCATTATGCGAGAGTTCTTGCACGAGTCCGCTAGGTTTGTATTACAACAAGGATTGAAATCGCCTTTCCGTTTCTAATATCATGCGCGTAGGCTATGTGGTCTTTCAGAAGATATTACCCTTGTTATTAATTTGCTCTATATTCGTACCAGTAAGATCGGCACTTCAAAATTACGAACATAAAATTAGGCTATAGATTTAGAATCCACCTGCAACCTCCTACCCAGTCTGGAAATGTAGGCGGAGAATTTGAGGCATATAAGCTTCCGATTGAATTCTACAAAATCTAAATACGCTTATATGACATTTCTGTGTTTCTATCATATAGACTAGGCAGGTGAAAAGCTGAAGGAAGTAGGAGATCTCTGTTACTTAGGAAGCAGAATAACCAGTGATGGACGAAGCAAAGAGGATATAAAAATGAGGTTGGCTCAGGCAAGGACAGCATTTCTACAAAAAAGGAATCTGTTGACATCGAATATAGATTTAGGTATTAGGAAGTCATTTTTGAAAGCCTTTGTCTAGAGCGTGGCGCAATATGGAAGTGAAACTTGGACTATTGGTGCAGCAGAAAAGAGGAGAATTGAAGCATTTGAAATGTGGTGTTACAGGAGAATGATGAAGATCAGATGGGTAGATAGGGTTACAAACGAAGAGGTATTAAGACGAGTGGGAGAGGTAAGATGTTTCTGGCGACTGCTAATGAAGAGAAGAGATAGGTTAGTAGGACACATACTAAGACACCCAGGAATAGCAAGCTTAGTTATGTAAGGAAGGGTCGAGGACAAGAACTGTAGGGGTAGACCAAGGTTAGAATATGTTAAACAGATTGCCTCGGATGTAGGGTGTGGCAACTATGTAGAGATGAAACGATTAGCTCAGGACAGGGAGGCATGGACAGCTACATCAAACCAGTCAAAAGACTGAAGATGCAAACAACAACAGACTAGGCCAACTAAGAATTATTGCAAATTGCGTACTTAAATTCGTTACTGTCTTCGGTAGCAGAAGAGTTTAGTCGCAAGACGATACGACTTGGGTATATCCAAATTCTGAAGACAAGCAAGTTCAAACCCACCATAGGCTTCTCACCATGGTGTACAATTTTCAACTCCAGGGAAATGCTAAGACGGTACTTTGTAATAAGCCATTGATGCATCATTCCAACCCCTTACCCATCTTCATTCATTTCATTTCTCATGATCTCTTCTCATAAGGTTGGCATCAGGCAGGGCAGTTAAATTCATCCCTCACAAGATTTAATCGCATCTCATTGCCGTAGAAACGGGAATAATAAGTGGTAGGCGTATATAACTCAATAGTATTTCAAAACATTCATGACTGTGAACTGTAATGCTTCAAATGTACGACACAAAAATTGTATGGTGTGATATTTTACAATGATTAAAATAGGAATTTCAAGAATATACATTTTGTTCGAATTATCCAATAACACAGGTCTACACGATTTTTCCTTTCTTGGTTTTGACTCTTATTTTACATGTACATTGTTTATCTGAATTCAGAAAGTGTCATTATTTTTGTCCTAACGCATGCCAATTTCTTGTAATTGCAGAAATTTTGATTAATAGGATATTGCAAAATTTCATAATATCTCTACTGTTGGCTGATAAAACGTGATGATACTACAAGAGTGAACAAGAGAAAAAACATTATGAGAAGCTTTGCATCCATGTGGCAACGCTTCCATTAACTCACTCATACAAGTGAACACAAAGTGTTTATTTTCTTTGATATGTAGGCTATTTGTTACAATTTGTATTAAGTTTTGGTGATTATTATTTTTATGTACTAAACTTTGCCTGCTATAAAGAAACAATACAATACAGATATTTTAGTTCATGCATTTTGTAGGACCTAATGATTTCTTTAATATGTAGTTAAAAAGGAAAGTAATGTGATGCAGGAACATTAAATACATTTCTGCAATTCATACACTTTCAATAACTTATACAAAATCAGTTATTGAATCCAAAAAAGGTCTCCAAAGATTTTATTTTGTTGACCTGTGCAATTTGAATTGACAACAGTTGGATTCATAAATTTCAAAAGAACAAATGTTTTTTTTTTTTTTTTTGTCCTGTGGTCTCCTGAGAGGCCGATTGCAGGTCTTTCTAGTCGACGCGCGTGGGCGACCTGCGCGTCGGGATGATAGATGGAACGGATGAAGATGAATGAAACGGGGCAAGGATATGGAAGGAAGCGGCCGTGGCCTGTCAGAAGGTACCGTCCCAGCATTTGCCTGGTGTTGAAAATGGGAAACCACGGAAAACCATTTCAAGGACGGCCGACGATGGGGCTCGAACCCACGCGTCTACCGAGTCAGCAGAGAGCTTGGCCCCATGACCTAATGCTGGGCTTTAGCCAGCGTAGCCACTGCTGTCGGAGAACAAATGTTTAGAACTTATATGTTTGTTCTTCGACTGTTGACCTACCGAGCAGGATGGGGTAGAAGGGACGTGTAGAATAGGAGTGAAGGGCTTGGGTGATTGCTTCATTATCGGGAGATGTTGGTCTCCGGTGTGGCGCGTCTTACCTCGGCCATCAAAGAGGTGACGTGCACGTGTCCGAGGGAATCGATCGAAACTCGACCGCGGTAAACAAGATGCGGCAACGTGGCTTGTCGGAGGAAGATGGATGGCACTCTCCTCCGTGATGATGGTACTTGTATTGTCTGCCCTTGTACATACTTCAGCTCATTACTTCGTGAACTTTCAGAACTGTGCATCCTCAGGTCGAGGAGAAGAGAAAAAGTCCACCTCATGGCTGTCACTTCTAAGATCCCTGTTCAATTCCCGTCTCTGGCAAAATAGATTACTTTGCGTCTGAAAGCTGGAACGGGGTACACTCAGAACTGAGAGGAGGTGTCAGTCTAATAAAGGTTT
This sequence comes from Meconema thalassinum, assembly GCA_946902985.2. Lineage (NCBI taxonomy): Eukaryota > Metazoa > Arthropoda > Insecta > Orthoptera > Tettigoniidae > Meconema > Meconema thalassinum. Next base: position 676,525,515 of record OX336388.2, read on the forward strand.
TCCGTTGTTTCCCACTTCTACTCCAGGAAAATGTTGGGATGGCAGTGAAGGCCATGGTCACCTCCTTTCCAATCCTAGTCTCTATTACAAAATCACACTACCACAGACATCACAATAACACAGGTGATCAGACGAATCCTACGCACACACGCACGCAAGTACACGCGAATAAATGGCTGCGATTTTGCAAGCCCCTAAATAAAGTAACAACAACAAGGTTAATTCAGTTCATATATGTACACAGGAAAATGAACATGATGAAGTTGTTGTTCACGACTGTATAGTGACATAAGTCTAGGAACATGGCTGAGATCTTCAGGAAAAGACTGGCGGAGACCAACAGTGTCACAATAGTACATTATGCAACGAGCCTATAATGGCAATAATTAAGACACGAGTATGTTTATAAAACAAGCATATGCGAGTTTTATAATTTCCATACGAGTGTCTTAATTACCATTATAGGCGTGTTGCATACGACTGTTTATGTTTGACGTAATTATTTTAACTATTTTATGTTCGAACATAAATATTCATAAATATCTGTCGAGATTTCGCCAGTTTTATGTACTAACAGAGCGCATGAGACGCAGAGAATGCCTTGTATTTGACCATGGCCTCCTCGATTACCCTACTATGACACTAGGCCATGCAGTGAAATTTAAATTAGAAGGCCGTGGAACTCAGTGCATCTAATTATCTAATTGGTCAAACAACTGTTTCTTGAGCTCTGATTAGTGGGAGAAACTGTTTCATAATGAAAAATAGTGTTATAATGAGCCTCATTATAGTACAGGTTTCTGACATATAATAGTCAGGGTCGAACATAAATGGGATTTTGTAAGCGCGACGCAACACTAGGTCATCAAAATGTAGAACTTTATTCTTTACCTGGCTATTTTTATTCTTAATGTTTATTTTTCTTTATTTGACAGGCCTACACTTAGAAAGTAAACAACACACCATGTTTGCTTTCTGCAGTTACTGAAACAAGGATTGCAATTATAAGGAAACAGGCAAATTAAAATAATGCAATTTTAAAATAGGTCACATGAACAGAAATTCAAAAATTGCTCATTCCTCAAACAATCGAGTTTCTTTAACCGCTGCACAGAACTGTTCTTTTATGTATGGAACATCTTAAAGAAGTCCAAATAATAATAATAATAATAATATCGTATGGCCTCGGTGCCGAGTGCAAGCTTTGTTATTTGACACCCAGAGGGCAGCTTGCATGTCGAATTTTGTGGTTCCTTGAAGCACTATGAAAGTCAAGGAGATTAGATATCTAAGCTCCTTGACACTATAGCGCTTTCTATTAGAGGAATGAGGAACTTTGTGTTGCCGGAAAATTAAGAAGTCATGAAAGAATGAGATATGATATTCCTTCATCATAAACTTTAAAAATTGAAAATTGTTCCAGACACCTTTGTTTTTAACATAGTCTACTATTGCAGTATCCTCATTTCCAATGCGTGCAGCATCATCTGTTCATGCCACTTCGTCCCTAGCGAACATTCGACTACACAAAGCTTCACTGGACCGACGATTGTGCAGTAGATCTTCGTTTTGAGGTACAAGTGTATCACTGAGGACAACCGTAACCTGACGCCCCAAAAGCCTGGAAGTGCTGACACGTGCTCTAGTGATGTATCATTCTCTTATTTATCAGTTACCATGAGGGAAATCATACATTTAAAATCAGACACTTCTTCCAGATCGTGCCAGCTGTCTTGAGTACCACAATCAATGTAAGTTACTCGCTCTTTGCCAGGATGAGCCGCAGCCTAATAAGTTACTACAGTACTTTAAGATTTAATATTATGTAGAAATTGAAAATGGATACGCTGAATAATAAACTTATCAGTGGATACGATAGGCTATAGGATTCTATTTAATTCATTCATTTACTTGCAGTAGACATACCAGTACCCTTTCGTTATTATTACCAACTTCATTGAAGATGGGAGATGAAATACGACTGGAAGTACTTCAACTTTCCCTGTTGAGGCTCAGGAATAATGCATAATAATATTTGCACGAGATGCAAGACTATGCTATAGAACATGGGTTTTTGTGGTAAGATGAATAGATATTACTTGCATACACAACATATATCACCTGGAGGTTCATGACACAAGTTACTATGTGTTAATAAATCATGCTGAGCTTCGATCACGATAATTAGGAGACAGTCCTCTTTGTGAAGCTCCGCGCCACAGATGATTTGATATTCATATCGCCAAGTGTAGAAGCCACAGACAGACAGCAGTCGGCCAGTCACTTGCTACATTCAGTTGTTCCCGCAACATTCACCGTAACAAGCTTCTTTCAACCACCGACACTTTTGTGGTGTGCTCGCGACCAATTCTGTATCAATCATACTGAGCACGTTTCCACAACGAAGAAATATTCTTGCAGTTTTCTAATTGTTAAATAAAAATAGCTTGGCGGCTTCGGTGACGTAGTTGGTAGCATGCTGAGTTTCTATGCTCAAGCGTTAAAATTGTCAGATTTTGTCCCGAAGGGGATCTTTAACGTGCCAATAAATCTACTGACCTGGCTCCCTCGCATTTGCGCGCCCTCAAATGCCAGCTGACTGCGCCAGGATTCGATCCTGTAACCTTGGGCCCAGCAAGCGAGAACGTTACCGCTGAGTCACGCAGCCAGTTAAAACGCTTTGTGAATGGGCGTAACAAAGAAGAAGAGTTAAAAACTGACAGTTTGAAATAATTGCTTCAAAACTTTATATTAGCTATGCAGAGATGAAACGATTAGCTCAGGACAGGGAAGCATGGAGATTTGCATCAAACCAGTCAAAATACTGAAGACTCAAATATTAACTGCGCCAAATTATACAAACTACAGTAAAACCGCGTTTATCCGGACCCCTTTAATCCAAATATCGCTAATCCGGACAGGCTTAAAAAGTACTGTAAATAAATAAAAATATTTTTTTGAAAATCATTCAAATTCTACAACGAATTACCGCGAAGCGATGTGTTAGTTTCACAATAAGGAGTCCTTCTGTCGGGAAAGTAGGCAACTGTACAATGAAATCACTAAGACATCTCACGCCATAGCGTATTTCTCAAAACGTGTCACCTTCTCTCCAAGCAGGATTGAAGATAGTGATAGTGCGTCTGAAGGTGAGGAGAGTGATATCGGTTCACAACAAAAATTGAAATTAAGTGAGGTTACACAACATCTTAATTGTGTAATTGATTTTGTTCAGCAAAGTGAAAAGGAGGAAAATATCGCGTATTATAATCAAATGAGACACTTGCGTGCACTTATTGTAAAGGAGAAGAGCAACAAGCCACAGGGAGACAGTTCTACTTCACACCAAAGAAAACCAATTTTTAACTTTCTTGTTATCAACACAAGGTACTGTACTTTATTATGTTGTTAAACCATTATATTTTCACGAAAATGCTAATGTTTCTTTTCATTTCAGTCAATCCAGACGTTTGTTAATCCGGACAACTCTCAGGCCCAATGATTCCGGAGAAACGCGGTTATACTGTGTTCTGGAGAAATAGCTATTTGTCATCAAAATACGTATACAGGGTGATGGTCCTCTTCCCAGCCCCAATTTGTCCGGATAAACGCCGTTTTACTGTATTCTGGAGAAATAGCTATTTGTCATCAAGATACGTATAATATGAATACAATACTGACTGGACATGGAAATATTGCTTCGTACTTACACAGACTTAAAATTATACGTGATCCCGAGTGTTCCTGTAAAAGCAGCCCTCAAACTATAGATCATATAATTTTCGTGTGCAGTGAAGTGAAAAATATTAGGCAATTCTTGATTAATAGTGTTTTAATAGGGACGATAACTGGCCGATGCAGAAATCTGTGCTATTAAAAAGTATTTAAAGTAATTCTCTAAATTTGTTAATGCTCTGGATTTTAAGCTCTTAGAAAAAACCAAGTCTAATATTGTTTGATATTGTTAAGATTAACAGTCACCAAGAAATTTAATTATTAAAATGTAATTTATTTTGTTCATTTGTTAAAATGTATTGTAAGTGCATGTAGTCGACTACCTATGTAGTGGAGCATGCAGAAAGTATGAACAGTAAATAAAAATATAACGTATAAAGGGTGATGGTCCTCTTCCAATGAAGTCGTTTTTAAACGTGGATGGTTTACATGAAATGTACTGTTAGATGCTGGTTTCTAGCTTCCTGAATCCTCAAGTTCCCGCGATGCGTTGTTCTAAACCTCGCGATGGATGTTTTCTCACAGTTCACCTCCGGGCACAAGGGAACACAATGACTTTACGACGACCAATGCCACAGGGTTTATGGTGGCGTGCTGCTGTTTCATCTCTGGATGGTGTCATAACATTGTACTTACTCATGTGTCAACAACGAACAATTAATATTTCCTTCGCAACTTTTACGGCACTCTCATTCATGCGCCTATTCCGTATTCCGTATTTCCATAAACAAGCTCACCTAGACCGGAACATACCAGCTTGTTTTCCGGTACAGGTTAGTTCGATCCTTATCTCACCGTAGCTAACCTCGAAATTAATAAAAAGAAACAGTTGATGGCCTCAATAAAGCCAAATACAACAACCATAGAATGAAAAGATGACGTTCTTCTCCGACAGATAGCGAAATAACATCATACCCACCAGATGATTTGGATTTGGATTTCTGTTTTTTTTTTCCAAATAAGGAAACAATATTCCTTGGAATTCAATCTGCGAGCCTTCTTGGAGGTAATGGTTAATGAATGTAAAGGAAACACTGCTTATCTCTGAAACTACAGTTTTATCAATCACCAAGTGAGCTTTGCTTAAAGTGCGATTTGTCAATTCAATATGTACAGTAGTGGCAGTTAGTTACAGCTAGAGTCACTTTCCGTGCTGCTTGTATTTAATTTTATTTAAATAAATAACTAGACAAATCAATTAATAAATCTCTATAACTTAAAAATGAAAATTACTTGGTAGTTTGTCTTTTGGTCGCGAATGCTTTCATACAGTTCATCCGATTGCGATGAAACTTTGGTAAGTTGTTGTTTACACTCCCGCAAAGGTTTTAAAATTATTAAAACCATTCTACAATAGGTGGCGCACGAGAAGTTTCAACAAATGAGTGATGTCACACGAATGGTTTCAACAAAGTCCTGTATGCGTTCAGATATCCTACCATTCATCCGATTGCGAAAAAACTTTGGTGAGTCGTTATGCGCACTCCCAGGAATGTTTTTGAATTATTAAATCGTTTTACAATAGGTGGCGCACGAGTCGTTTTAACAAATGAGTGTTGGCACGTGAACCATTTCAAGAAATTAACTTTCGTTAGTTGTCGTGTGCACAGCCGTGAAAATTTCTGAACTAGTAAATCAATTTCATAATAAGGTAGCGCGCGAGTCGTTTCAACAAAAGACTGTTTGCGCGCGAATCCTTTCAACTAAGTCATGTATGCGTTTATATGCCATTCATCCGATTGCGATGAAACTTTGGCGATTTGCTGAAATTTCTGAATTAGAAATTCCATTTTATAATAGATGGCATTGCCACTCATGCCGGATACAGCTAGTAAATAAATAAATAAATAAATAAATACGATTTAGCCACTTTTTAGTGGTGGAGGTCAAATGGTAAGGTTACATAGTTAGTAACGTGTGTAAGCTGAATAAAACTGAGCATGGATTAGGTAGGAAGCGCCCGTGGCCTACAAGAAGGTACCGCCTTGGCATTTGCCTGGAGTTAAAAATGGAAAACCATTTCAAGCACGGCCAATAGTGATGTTCAACCCCTCATCTACTAAGTCCGGAGAGCCAGACTTGAACAAACGGAAATTCTAAATATTTCTTTAAGAAAAATCCTAATAACAATTCAATAAAAATACAATTTTATTTCAAAATAAATTTGAATAATATTCGAAATAAAATGAGAAGCATCAGTGACATTGATTGCTCCATGTTGGAAACGACACAATATTATTAATTACTTCGTTACTGTTAAAAGAAGTGGCGTTACAGTTCCAGAATTCAGTTAGTATCGCCGTTACTCCCTAGTTGCCGAAAAAGTAACCACTACTAGTAACGACTTTACTCCCTCATTAATTCTGTCGTGTCATATATCAAAAATGTATTGTATACATGTATTTGATCAAATTGAATTAATAAAAATCTATCTATCTAATGTAAAAGTAACTGCTACTAGTAACGACTTAACTCCCTCATTAATGTAAAAGTAACTGTTGCTAGTAACAATATTATAAATCAATCCTTTGTCAACCAGTGTTTATAATAAATTCAGCATTACGAAGAATATCGTGCCTAAGTAAGCCTTGTTTGCTCGATTCATTCAGGTGCGGGTGTATTGATTACACGTTACTGGACAGGTGAATTACTGTATTTGTTAGGCTCGCGTGTGCCATTTGATAGCACGATAAGCATTAAACCTCGTTTACTCTCAAACTCATATCATATGGATTTAAAACAATAGCATATTTTTATGGCTTGCGTTTTTAATCCATGCCGCTGAACAAAAACATAATCTGCCCATACATATTTGATGTTCGTGGTGTATTGATTGTTCAAACAACTCAGCCAATAGGCCTACAACATAACGCTCGAGGGCGCTGTCATTATTTTATAGCGGTTGAATATTTTCCATGGTACTGTGGGTACAGAGATGTGCAAATTACTAGAGTCGACGCCAGTTCTCCAAAATTAAATTTATACTTTTCATGATTTAGTGCACTAAATATATTCACAAGGCGCTCAAGTTAAGAAGTTATTTCTAATATTTATGAGTCTTAATTACATTTTATGTTCGACGATGTCGAAATGTAAATACCATATATCAGAAAACTATATCATAAAGAGGGTCATTATAACACTATTTTTCATTATGAAACAGTTTCTCCCACCAATTAGAGCTCAAGAAACAGTTGTGTGACCAATTAGGTAAGGATAGCATCGCATCTATCTGCGCTGACTTCCACGGCCTCCTATTTTAAATTTCACTGCGTGGCTAGTGTCATAGTGGGGTATTTGAGGAGGCCATGGTCAAATACAAGGTATTCTTTGCGTCCCATGCGCTCTGTTCAGTACATAAAACTGACAAAATCTCGACAGTTATTTATGAATATTTATGTTCGAACATAAAATAGTCATAATTATCGTCGAACATAAACAGTCGTATGCAACTCGCCTATAATGGTAATTAAGAAACTCGTGTCTTAAGTATTGCCATTAAAGGCTCGTTGCATAATGTAGGCCTAATATTATTTTACGAAATTTATAGTAAAATGATTATAAGCTACTAGCTGAAGTACCCGTGCTTCGCTACGCGTCATAAATAAATTAAAATGTGAAGGTGTCAGTTAAAACAGGGGATAGGCGAGGTGCTGCGCAGAGGGAGATTAAGGATGGAATATTTTGTCCAACTACACCGCTCGGCGTTGACCGTGTTTTATAGCACAAATTTAGGTTTTACTCGCTAACAGTTGCAGATACCTTTCGGATAGAAAATGTAATTTTAAACCTCGCATATGCCATCAAAAGTTTGCTATTTCTTAGCGTTCTCATTTTATTTGAAGTGGAAATATGAAAGTTTGAAACCAAAGTGTGTAGTGACGTCACTAAAATGGTCGCCATTTTAAATAGTGCAAAGTATTGAAATCAAAGGTAACCTATATGTTAACCAGGTAAATCAGCTACTTCCATCTAAAATTCACGTAAATCGGACCAGTGGTACTTGCGAGATTGAGTAATACACAGACACACACCATCTCAATTTTAGCCTCGCTTCGCTCGCGTCATAGTCGTATCATATTGTTTTTCAATGAAATGCAGGTTTAACCCCGTTAACACCCCTTTAGAACCTGAATACCCAAAAATCCCTCCTTAGTAGACGTTTTCGACACACAACAAACAAACATATCCCCAAAATATCATTCTTCTAACTTTAATAGTTTTGGTTGGTCGATGAGAGCAAACATACAAAAATCCTTCCTTAGTGGACGTTTTTCTTCCAGAAGTTCACCCCTCCCCATATGCCCCTTAAATTGCATTTATGAAAACACGGTCGAACACCTATTTATTTTATTTATTTATTCATTTATTTATTTATTTTTAAGCTGATAGATTTCCTCCGAGTTCAAACTCCTCCCTATGTCGTTTAAGAGATACACGCTCAGTTAGGAATCCTTCAACCCCCACTTTTCATCCCTTTCACCTCATAATATACACTACATCGAAAAACCATTAGACATGTGTCAGCTTATTTTTAATGATTAGTATATGTGCCAAGTATCACATCCCCAAATGAAACCACTCGTGAGATATTGTTATTCAATGGAAAACACGTTTAACCCCTTAACACCTCTTTAGAACCTGAATATCCAAAACTCTTTCCTTAGTGGACGTTTTCGACATACAACGAACATATCCCCAAAATTTCATGTTTCTAACTTCAATAATTTTGGCTGGGCGATGATGAGTGAGTGAGTCAGTCAGGATATTTTCTTTCATTTATTTTTGATAATTTCACCCGTCCCCATGAACCCCTTAAATTGGATGTATGAAACAAACTGTCAAACACCTATTTACTTATTTAAAGCTGTTTTCCCCCTGAGTTTGATGAGTGAGTAAGTGAGTCAATCAGTTAGGACACTTTCTTTCCTGTTTTTTTCCCCCATAAATTCACCCCTCTCCAAGGGCCCCTTAAATTGGATTTATGAAAAAAAACGTTCGAACACCTATTTACTTGTATTTTAAGCTGTTTTTTCCCACCGAATTTCAAACTTCACGCCTATGTCGTTTCAGAGATACACGCTCCGTCAAGAATCCCTCAACCCCCAATTTTCACCCCTTTCACCTCATAATATACACCACATCGATAAACCCTTAGACATATGTCTGATTATTTTTTAATGATTAGTTTATATACCGAATATCACATCCCCAAACAAACAACTCATGAGATATCGTTATTCAATGAAATGCACGTTTACCCCCTTGACACGTCTCTAAAACCCGAATAAACAAAAATCATTCCTTAGTTAACGTTTTCGACATACAGCGAACATATTCCCAAAATTTCATGTTTCCAACTTTAATAGTTTTCGCTGGGCGTGATGAGTGAGTGAGTCAGACAGGTCATTTTCTTTCATTTATTTTACCAGAATTTCACCCCTCCCCATGGGCCCCTTAAATTGGATTGATTAAAAAACGCTTGAACACCTATTAACTTATTTCTTAAGCTGTCTTTTTCCCCTGAGTCAGTCGATTAGGACACTTTCTCTCATTTCCCCCCCCCCCCCCCAGAATTTCACCCCACCCCATTGGCCCCTTAAATTAATTTATGAAAAAAAACCAGTCGAAAACCGATTTACTTACTTTTTAAGCTGATTTTTTTTCGCTGAGTTTCAAATTTCTCGCCTATGTCGTTTAAGAGATAGGCCTACACGCTCCATTAGGAATCCTTCAACCCCCACTTTTCAGCCCTTTCACCTCATAATAATACACCACATCGAAAAACGCTTAGACACATGTCTGCGTATTTTTAATGATTAGTTTATATGCCGAGTATCACATCCACAAATGAAACCACTCGTGAGATATTGATATTCAATGAAATGCAGGTTTAACCCCCTTAAGACCCCTTTAGAACCCGAATATCCAAAAAACCTCCCTTAGTGTACGGTTTTGACATACAACGAACATAGGCCTATCCCCGAAATGTCATGTTTCCAACTTCAATATTTTTGGCTGGGCGATGATGAGTGAGTGAATGAGTCAGGACATTTCCTTTCATTTTTTTTTCTTCAGAATTTCACCCCTCCCGATGAACCCCTTCAATTTGATTGAAAAACAAACTGTCGAAAAGCTATTTACTTACTTTAAAGCAGTTTTTCCCCCTGAGTTTGATGAGTGAGTCAGTCAGTCAATCAGTTAGGACACTTTCTTTCCTGCTCCCCCCCCCCCCCCAAATTTCACCCCTCCCCATGGGCCCCTTAAATTGGATTTATCGAAAAACGGTCAAACACATATTTACTTATTTTTATGCTGATTTTTTTTCCCGCTGAGTTTCAAACTCCTCGCCTATGTCGTTTAAGAGATACACGCTCCGTTAGGAATCTTTCAATCCCCACTTTTCACCCCTTTAACCTCATAAACACATCGAAAAACCCTCAGACACGTGTCTTGTTACTTTTTAATGATAAGTTTATATGCCGTGTATCACATCCCCCAATGAAACCAATCGGGAGATATTGTTATTCAATGAAATGCAGGTTTAATCCCCTTAAGACCCCTTTAGAACCTGAATATCCGAAAATCCTCCCTTAGTAGACGGTTTTGACATACAATGAACATATCCCCAAACTGTCATGTTTCTAACTTCAATAATTTTGGGTAGGCGACGATTAGTGAGTGAGTATGTGAGTGAGTCTGGACATTTTCTTTCAATTTTCTTTTTTCAGAATTTCACCCCTCCCCATGAACCCCTTAAATTTGATTTATGAAAAAAAAACTGTCGAACAGCTATTTACTTACTTTAAAGCAGTTTTTTCCCCCTGAGTTTGATGAGTGAGCCAGTCAGACAATCAGTTAGGACACTTTCTTTCCTGTTCCCCCCCCCCCCCAGAATTTCATCTCTCCCCATGGGCCCCTTAAATTGGATTTATGAAAAAACTGTCAAACACATATTTACTTCTTTTTTATGTTGATTTTTTTTTCGCTGTGTTTCGAACTCCTCGCCTATGTCGTTTAAGAGACACACGCTCCGTTAAGAATCTTTTAATCCCCACTTTTCACCCCTTTCACCTCATTATATACACCACATCGAAAACCCCTCAGACACATGTCTTCTTATTTTTAATGATGAGTTTATATGCCGAGTATCACATCCCCCCATGAAACCAATCGGGAGATATTGCTATTCAATTAAATGCAGGTCTACCCCCTTAACACCCCCTTTAGAACCTGAATAGCCTAAATGTCTCTCTTAGTGGGCATTTGCGGCCCTTGAGGAAGCTGCATACCAGATTTCATTCCAATCCGTTCGGTGGTTTCTGAGATTTCGTGATGAATAAATGAATGAGTGAGTGAGTGAGTGAGTGAGTGAGTGGTATTTGAAAAATATAACTTATAGTAGAAAGAAGATGGTGTCAAGTCTTTGTTATGCTAAACTCGGTTGACAGTGCTGTGTGAGCAGTTGAGTAACTAACGGGATTTCAAGTAAAGATCCTCATTTTCTATACCGGTAGTGCTGAGCGCAATTGGCATCAAGTCGGCCGTGTCTGGAGTTGAGCTATGTTGCCATGGAAACTATCTGCCTTGCCATTCCTTCATGAGTATATTTTATGATTTGATTAGCCTGTTTTTGAGTGAAAAAGGGCCGAAATCAGAAGAATGAGAAAGACTATCGAAAATTCATGTAGCCAGCGGTTCCTTCTGGGTCCTAAACTATGTATATGCAAAATATGGTTGAGATTGGTGGAACGGTGTAGATTTGTATACGGAACCAACATATATACATACATACAGACTTTCACTTTTATATATTAGATAGATAGAATTTCCACTAAAAGAGGGGCCTCGTTAATGCAAAATGCCACAGGTTTTGTTTTGATTAGGCCTACTATATTCTACTTTTCGTGTGAGTTTAGAGCTGAGGAATTCAAAGTCGTTTATACTGATCATTCGCTCTTGAACAATACAAATATTCGTGGACCATGGATTTAGATCACCTGATTTAGAGAGCACATTCCACAGTCAATGAAACAAGAGATTAATGTTGAAATATTTATGTGCATAGTTTCGATGAATATTCCTAATTCAGTGCAATTCATTTGGTATATTAACAACCCGCCCCGGCTTAGCCCAGTATCCTTAACGGTTTCCCCAGGGTAATCTTAAAAGGCGCACGGACGGCAGGTCCCAGACGCAATTCAGAAAAGCCGAGGTGAACAGCGAAACTCCAAACACATATACTCTTCTCTGAAGTCTTAATTCGACACGACTGGACAGTTTGATGCTGGCCGAAGCTGAGATGATAGGCTAGCTTTGTAGCTCGTAAACTCGTTCCGAAGCTAGTAATTTAAATCTCCACTGAATGGAGATTGCTGGAAGAAATGAAAACGTAAAAGCACTTATAGTGGGCGATGTATTAAAGATAAAGATATGCTGTCGTAGATCTTTTTGTGGAACTGTTCATGCTGATCAATTCTTACACTAACAGTATATAGATATTTTTGACGATTTACCAAGCGTTACTGCTTGGCTTCGTTTGGTCACAAATGAATGTTTTTCTACAGAAACCTTCCTCAAGAAATCCTTTACAGTATAGTGAAAACCACATCAAAATCCATCCAGTGGTTCTCGAGATTACCCGTTACATCCAAGAATCGGGTACTTCGTTTTATACTAGGTGGAGATAAGCCTCTTCTTATAATGTCGAGTTAGCCACTACAAGTTACAAAGGTGTGCAAATTAATAGAAGGAAGGAAGCTTTTAGTTTTACGTGACCGTTAATCATGCGATCATGAGCCACGGGATCTCCATTTTACGTGGAATCCAAACAACACGACATGGCATTTCACTTCAAAAATCTCACATGCATTGACCGGGAATCGAAGCCGGTCCTCTTTGGTAAGAGGTCAACAGCTTGATCGCTGCGCCACCACGCCCCTTCAAATAAATAAGGAATAATAAATAAATAATCAAATAAGGAATCTAAATCAGCCACAACTTTTTTTCAAAATAATTTTGTAGACCAACTTGTATAGCTTTTATTATACTACTTAGTAATGTTTTCTCCTCCGTGGACTTACACCTTTTCCCATACGGAATTGCAACTGGAAACTTTCAAAATTGGGGATTCCGAGGGATACCTGAGCTGAGTCCATTTTCTTTTTCTCATTGACTTTGGAATATACCCTCTTAGTCAGATGATTTCAATCCATAGTTCATGAATCTTTGAATAGTTTAAGAGTGGATCATCAGTAAAAAGAAGCCAAATCCCTCTGCTCTAAATCCATACGAAAAGTAGTGTGAAGTAATCAAAACATTCTGCATTCCGCATTAGCAAGGCTCCTCTGTTAGTGCAAATTCTAAAAAAAAAAAAAAAAAAAAAAACTTTGAGTTTCTACAAGAAAATATAATTAAAACTTTTGGTTTAACATTTGAAGTATTTTCAGCGCCTCCTTGCAAACATATTTAGTGAATTAAGCCGTGAAAATTATATTTTGGAAAACTGGCATCGAGTCTAATAACTTGCACACCTCTGTAAACTAAATGTTATTCCCATTCACTACCAACATGTGCAGTTTTATACTTAGCTTAGGCTATTTGAAGATAATGCAAAATTACAATCGGTCTGCATTACGAATACGGTTATTGTGGTTATTGTGGATTTTGACCATTTAATAACAATCACATAATCAAACTAAGCAAGCAAACTTGAATGTCAATCACCTCTATCAGTATCTCAACAAAACATCACATAGCCTATTTTGACTAGTTGTAGCCTACTGGTTTAATCACTACAGCAACTAAATAAGTGTATATATTGTCAATATATTGTAAACTAGCAACCCGTCCCGGCTTCGCCCGGGAGAATGCATTACATGATAATCGCTTTTTTTTTCTCCAGTGGCAATGAACAACGACCAATATCCGTTTTACGTCTCGGCGTGATGGGTTAAAATCACTGACTGGACTATTAGTTATATTATCATGGAGATGCATGTGCAACAAATTCTTGTCAGACGTAATTTAAGAATGGCGACGTGCATGAAACACAAATCCCCCTTCCGTCCAATCTTAACTTGACTGCGAATTTTGCGGAACGAAAAGTTCACAGGCGAAATGAAGAAAACCCGAGTTGCAATTCCAGGGAAACTCCAAACACAACCACCCTTCTCAGAAGTCTTAACTCAACACGACTCAACGGTTTGCTGCTGGCTGTAACTGGGGCAATAGGTTCGCCCGCTAGCTAGGCTGTAACAGAGATAATAGACTCGCCCTTAGCTAGCTCGTAGGCTACTCTGTCGCTTCAGAAGTTGAGTGGACATGTCTGGAAGAAATTAAAACGTAAAAACACTTATAGTGGGCGATGTATTGAAGATAGACATATGCTTTCGTGGACTTTTTTGTAGAACTTCTCATGCTGAACAATTCTTACACTCGTAGTATTGAGATATTTTTAACGGTTTGCCCAGCGTAAGCTTACAAAGCGCTCGGACGTCAGTTTTTTTGTCGACTTTTTCACTGAAATCGTTACTGCTCAGCTTCCTTTGATCATAAATAAATTATTTTCTACAGAAATAATCCTCGAGATATCCTTTACAGAATGGTGGAAACCGCATCAAAATCCATCCAGTGGTTCTCGAGTTTACCCGTAACAAACACAAATCGGGGACTTTGTTTTATACTAAGTAGAGATAGGTAGGCTACATATACTTGTAGACAAATATTTAATAGCCTAAGTGCAAAGGATCTGATGATCGCTAGACGATCGAAAGTCAAAATCCAAGTGTATTTATTAATTTCATGTAAATTATTTCAGAATAAGAGAACCACCCATTATCATAGAGTACAAACGTGTTGACCGACTGAAAAACATTACATTTCGATAAGATACTTATGTAATTCATGTGCTATTCATCATAGTGATTATTACTGTTATAAGGAATAAGGGTCGTCTGCCCCAGAACGTGTTCTTTACGTTCTCTGAACGCCAACTTTATCCAAGTCCAGTGACAGAGATATCACATTTTACGACTTCCTACAAAGGTACTAAAATAATGTCCCCGACATTTTGCATGATCAAACGATTGTTTTTAAAATGGTTTGGGCAAACCATGGTGCATCTATGATCTAAAGACTCCAGACGCCAGGAGCCCTGGGTTCTCGATCGACGAGACTGCAATACATTCAATGCTAATCCCAGAAAATTTGACTGGCAAATGAGCTGCCTGCAAACAACGTGACAAAACACTTCATGATTAACCTCTTTCCTTTGCACGGAATGTATGCTCATGGCTCGGGATGCGCCTTCAACATTCACCCATCGTCACTAAGACGTGTTTGAGATTTAAATTATCGCGTTATACACACGGAAAGCCAATTATTAACACAAATATAATTATATGAATATTATTATTTTAAGCTGACTTAATAAATCATGTGCTCTCCTGCTGTTCCCAAGGTTCCAGGACCGAATCCCGGCGCAGTCAGTTGCCATTTAAAGGTGAGAAACCGTGAGTGACCCGTGTCAGTAGATTAACTGGGACGTTTAGGATCCCCTCTGGGGGGAAAATCTGGCACCCCGGCGTCTCTAAAAGCCACAGTAGTTAAAAGGGACGTAAAACCAATAACATTATTATTTATTTTATTTATTTTATTTTACACGTTACAGGCCTATTAGACCTCGCGAAACAATCATGACTTTTTGTTCTTCCTGACTTTCCAGTACTCTTTCATTCGTGCACTAAATGCCCTCTTCCTTTCTTCGGTCCACTTTGGTCTTTGGGCTGTAGGTGCTGCTCTCTCTGACAACACTTCCCACTTGTATACCTTGTGTCGAAAGACACTTTTGTTTATGACGTCTTCTGGGTCAACCTGTGCTTTTACCAGATCAATTTTGACTTGCATCATCCAGGGTGTAGTAATCTTGAGCCGCTGTATGTATCTAAGAATTTTGATGGTGAGTCTGGTTTGTGGGAGTCTGCTGATGAGGCCGTAAAATGTTAGTCGCCTCTTTCTATGTCTGCTGCGAGGTTGGACAATTTCTCTGAGGTGTCTCTGGAGTGAAGCCTGTATCCTTCATCTGTGTGCTTTGGTCCAATTATTTTCCTTATTATTTTTCTTTCCTCCGTGAGGATTTTTTCCAAGTCGCCCTTAGTGTGTAACGTCAATGTCTCGCTAGCATAAAGCACCTCAGGTTTAATAACCGTGTTGTAATGACGACGTTTAGTGAATATGGACAGACATTTTTTGTTGTAGACACTCTGTGTCTTGTATAAGGCTCTCTTCATTTTCATCAACCTAGTGTTCTGCGCGATTTTCTCTTTTCCCGTCGGTTCAACATCATTATTATTATTATTATTATTATTATTATTATTATTATTATTATTATTATTATTATTCCAGGATTAAATGGATCACAGAAATTAAGGATGATATTAAAGAACTCCAAATAACACTTGATGACCTGGAGAATAAAACTGACAGAATTAAAATATTTCAAGACTCAAATGTTAGACTAAAAGAGCTCAAGGAAGGGTGTTCTCTGCTGCAGACAAGAAGTTAAAACCTGAGAGGATGAAAACCTATTGGCAAAACAGAAGAAGTAAATTGGCTAAGGCTAAGAAGCCTATAATTGATTGTAGTGGTCCAATGTTGGCCTTAAATTATTAAATAAATAATAAATCAATTATTATTTTTATAATCGTTTAGGTCTTCTATTGACCACGTTATTTCAACTACCTTCTCCCTCGTTCTTTCACATTGGCCCAGTGTTCGCGCATTCTTCTTAGGTGAGCTTCCTTTCGTTCTTCGGTCCACTTCTTGCCGGTTTTCAATATAGGTTTTGGCTCAAAACTCTGTATCTCCCCAAGTTTCTTCTTCAAAGAGTCACGTTCCACGATGTCCTCATGTGGTATCCCCAGTTCTTGTAGGTCTTTTTCCACCTTTGTAAACCAGATCCCTTTGGTTTTCTTTCCCACAAAGTAGGCACAGATTCTATTGGACAATGTTCCGGAGCTCATTCGTGTTAAATGGCCATAAAAGGTGAGTCTTCTCTTGCGTATGGTGTAAATTATTATTATTATTATTATTATTATTATTGATAATAATAATATATCATGAATTTTCGAATGTCGAGTCCTAGCAGTCCAACATAAAATCTAGTCTAAATTTTGTTTCAAGAACTTCCCTAAAGACGAGCTTTTATGGGAGTGAACGGTAAACCCCATCAATTAAGACATACAGTATTATACCAAAGTACCTCAGTGAAGTGAAAAAGAAAGAAAAAAGAAAGAAAGAAAGAAAGATCGAAAGAAAGTAGGCCAGTTGCCTATAGTTATCTCCAGGGCCCAGATTCTGATGACATGTCAACTTTTAAATTGTTCACCACAGACATTGCTAACTTATATACAAATCTTGTTCATGGCCCCCAACTTACAGAAATGCATATTAAAAGTAATTTTTTCGTCATTTTTCGAAATATTTATTTTTAGGTCATTTTCTCACTTTTCGCGTCATTATTATGTCATTTTATGGAATTTATTAGGATATTTTATACGTTTTGAGTCATTTTCTCACATTTAAATGGTTTGTGATGCATTTCTTGCGTATGGTATTATATATTAACAGAGCTAAAAGGGAGGATGAATACGAAGACATGAGAATCTTCACAACTTTGTTGAACCCTTATAATCTTGGAATATACACGTTCCAGGAGACACACTAGACAGAAATAATAACCAGTATATGTGTGCAAATAATTTGTATTTGTCAAATAATAATTAAATTATCACGTACCTATTAAAATCATATCAACATACAATGGCGTAGTCTGTTAGCATTCTTTGTGTGATGAATTTATGTCAGTTTCATTCAATTTTTAAAGTAATTTTTTAAAGTTTTCGGGTCATATTATGGGATTTTTGCAGTCATTTCATAGGGCATTTATTAAACATTTTTAGGTCATCAAAATCCGGGGCCTGGTTATCTCACTAAATAGATTGTGATCTTCTTCTTCTTCTTCTTCTGCTTCTTCAAGTGCATCGTCCTCCAAGAACATTGGCGATCAGTAGCATGATCTGCTGTTTGTCCATAGCTGATCTAAATAGTGACTCTGTATTAAGTCCAAACCACTGGCTTAAGTTCTTTAGGCAGGATATTCGTCTGCGTCCTGGACACCTAATGCCATCAATCTTCCCTTGGGTAGTTAATTTCAAGAGGTGGTATTTGTTGTTGCGCATGAAATGACCAAAGTAGGCCTATTCTAGTTTTCTCCTTTTGATGATACTGAGAATTTCCAAGTTTTTGTTCATAAGCCGCAGTACATCCTACATTTGTGACTTTAGCTGTCCTTAAAATCCTGCGATACGTAGATTGTGATCAGATGCGTAAAATCTTCAGTTTTAGCTTGATCCACAAGATTTCGGTAACGAAAGGTCCACACAGTTCTTAATGAAACAATCACGTCCACCTTGGATGAAAGTAGTTTAAGTAGGGAAACACATGGAGGAGGCACGAAATAAAAACGTCAAGTAGGCTAATAATACTAACTTTTCAACCTATTTTTCAAAATTAGTTGTAAAAGGGTTTTTCAAACGATAAAATACACTGTATCACAACGACAGCAACTGAATTGGCGTGAAACGACCCTGTCTATCGCCGTCATTTATTTACTCGTCTACGAAACCAGCCATCATGGCTACGAAGATCATACAGGTCACTTGGTCCCTACACAGTGCACGAGGTAGCTTTCACGTGCCTTCAGACGTCACAAATGTAGAAATTTTGAACATTTGTTTTTTTGTTTCTTGATATATTTTTTGTATTATTTTATAGGCTGGCCTATAAAGTTTCACCTAGTTTCAAAACCAAATAAGAAGATTGATGAGTATCATTTACTATCAAGAAATTAGTAAAGTAAATGAGTAAATTATTATGAAATGTAAATAGGTAAACAAAACATCACAAATGTGCGTATTGTACATCCATAAGTTGACCTACTATAAGACCTGAATGATGCGTTCTCAAGGGATGGATGTTGCAGGGGCTTGCTGTTAATTCACCCTAGGGATTTGCGACATTGTGGTCATGTAGTCCCGTATACCTGGGTGTGTGTGTGAGAGAGATAGTGGAATCTCTCTGATAATCTGTGTTATTGTTATGACTGGAATAACGTGCGTTTTTATAATAAGGGCTAGAATTTGGGGGAAGTGGTCGTGGCCTAAACGTAGGTACCATCCCAGCATTTTCCAGGACTAAACGTGGGAAGCCACTGAATACCACTTCTAGGATAGATGAGATAGGAATCGAACCCACCCCTTCACAGTTCTTCCTTACGAGACTGAATGTACACCGTTCCAGCCCTCAGACCAGAATTACATTTTTCTTGGCAGAGCTGGGAATCGAACCGGGACGTCAAGGATAACAGATAAGAATGTTATTCACTACGCCACGAAGTGGATTTTTGTATGGAAGTTAGTGTACCCAAGGCAACCATAATCTTCATCAGCGTCATCTTCACCATCATCATCTCCATCACCATCATCTTCATCACCCTCATCTTCATCAATATCGCCATCATCATCTTCTTCATCTATAAAAACTTCCTCTCGAGAGGAATCTATCGTCGAAACTATTCCTTTCAATACCTTAAAATTATCTGTATTCTCCCACACATTGGCTACCAGTGCTGCTAAGTCATATTCCACCTCCAGATCTCAGACGTAAAGATGTTCTCCTAAGAGAATTCAATAAAATAATGAACAATCCAGGACTGCCGATACATGATGACATCAGCGATGCAATTACTGGTCGCCTGTGTTCCAGAAAACCATCAACACGAGATGCCATGAACATGAGGTACAGCAACTACCAAACTTTCGTTGAGTGGCAGAAGAGACTCAACAACAAATGTTGTCCAACAATGCCTCCTGTGAAGAAGACGCCGCCACCTGGTTTCAACCTCCCTCGTAGACTATGGTCTACATTGAACAGAATACGAACCAACCATGGGAACTATGCAGCCTTCAACTACAAGTGGAACAGAATTTCAACGCATGAGTGTGACTGTAGTGCTACAGAACAGACGCTCAAGCACATCATCACCGAGTGCAGCAAAAGACAGTACAGTGGCAGTGCTAGTGACTTTGCTCTCGTGACCCCAGAGACTATTGTCTATATACAGAATTTGTATATACGTAAGTTATATAAATTCTCCTGTATCTCTATCCATAAGCTAAATAAATAAATAAATCTGTATTCTATGAGTTGCGCTCATTGTTCAAAATATTGTAGGCTGCTTGAGTTAAGTTCCTTACACTGTAGGCAGAGGACGTGCCTGGAATGACTTTTTCTTCCCATTCTCAGTTGCGGCACGTTATGAACCATTCTCCATTAGTAAAGGCAACTTTCCTTTTAGGTTCGGCACGTTTTGAACAACACTCCCCATTATTTCAATCATCATTTCCACTTTTGAAGCCCGCGGTAAAATTGCTGGGCAAATAATTTTACGGTGAGATGTAATTACATGATAAAAACGACGATACAAAAGTATCATGCACATAACTCATTGGAAACAGTCCAATACCTTAAATAATTTTAGCGTGATGCTTAATCTTCAGTTAACAAAATTGTAATTAATTGTTAATAACACGTCTGAACATTAAAATATGTACTCAGCAATTCTTCTAGGTTTGTGCCGTGTCTTGTGTGGTGTTTCGCCTAGGACACCAAGCTGGCTCATCGGTGGGCTCTTGGTGTCCCGCCCATCTTTTTGGAAGCCTTCATAGGGAGGTTAAGGCAGCTTGAGCTTTTAGTTCTCGCAGTAAAGTGGTGCAGTTGCATTCTATATAAAGGGAGGTAGCGCGCAGTTCGTTACTCCTGTGGAGGTCTAGGCGGGGACACCAAGAGTCCGCCGATGAGCCAGCTTGGTGTCCTAGGCGAAATCCCACACAAGACACGGCACAAATCTAGAAGAATTTCTGAGTTTTAATTCACCGGCCGTGAAAGCCAATCATTAAAATGTTTAAATAGAATGAAAAAGCATTTCTTAAGAATTGCTTCATTAAATATTCTTCATAGCCTATGCCTACTTAACACCAATACGAATCATAAGACTCGACGCCAGCTTCCCAAAATTACATTTATACTTTCCACGGCTTAATGCACTAAATATGTTTGCAAAGCGGTGAAATTACTTCCAATGTTTAACCCAAGAGTCTTAATTATATTTTCTTCTAAGAAACTCAAATTAAAATGATTTTTTAGAATTTCCACTAACAGTTGAGCTTTGCTACTGCAAAATGTCACACGTTTTGTTTTGATTACTTCCCCCTACTTTTCGTGTGAATTTAGAGCTGAGGTTTTAGGAGTCATTATACTGATGATCCGTTCTTGAACAATTCAAAGATTCATGAACTATGGATTCAAATCACCTGACTTAGAGGGTACATTCCAAAGTCAATGAAAAAATAGAAAAACGGCTAAGCTCAGGTATCCCTTGGAATACCTAATTCTGGAAGTTCCCAGACACAATTCCTTATGGGAAAAGGTGTAAGTCGACAAGGGAGAAAACGTTACTAAGTAGGGTTATAAAAGATGCCAGCTGATGAATGATTTTGGGGTACGCTGAATCAATCATTTCCCTGTACGCTGATCTTTCCGTAGAGCCCAGTAGGCTACTTCTTCAGTCTTTCCGGTCTTCTTTTCCTCTCTTCTTCCGAGATAATGGGTTTGGATTTTAGTGTAGCTCTGTCTTGGAACCCTATATTTTCGTTTTTAGTAATTAATTTGGATGTTCGATCGAGTAATGACGTTTCTGTCATTTTCAATTCTACTAGGTCTTTTTCAATTTCTTTAAACCAGTTGGGTTTTGTTTTACGATTACGGAAAAAAGTCAAAGATTTGTTTCGTTACCTAATCTATTAGAATCCATTCTCAGAAGATGACCGTAACAAATTATCCTCATTTTTCGCATGGTATCTGAGAGTTTTTCAATTTTATGGTAGAGAGTTTCATTCCTAATGTATATAATCTTGTTAGCCTATCCTGAAATTTTGGTCCTATAATTTTTCTTAAAATTTTCCTTTCCTTCAGCTAGAGATTTTCCATTTGGCCCTTAAAATTTATAGTTAGTGTTTCTGCTGCGTGCAGTGCTTCTGGCTTAATCACTGTCTTGTAATGTTTAATTTTGGACCCCCCTCCCCATGAAAGGGATTTTTTATTGTATGTATCTTTTGTTAATTGGAAGGCCAGTTCAAGCTTATTTTTCCTGGTTTCCATTGCTTTACGTTCCCCATCATTCCAACTAATCCATTCTCCGAGATATTTGAATTCTTGTATTATTTCAATGTTTTGTTCTATAACTTTGAAGTATTTACGAGGGTGTTTGTTGTTCGTCATGATCTTGTTTTTTTTTTTCAATTCATGTATCTACTCCATCCACTCTCTAGCAAGAAAACCTACAGAAGGAAGGCCATCAGGAGGTGTATCTATCCTCTATAAACCATGGATAGGACCCTTAAAGACCTTACATATAGAAGAAAACCTCATAATCGCGAAAGCAAACAACTTCACGATAATAGGCACTTATGTACGCCCCAACACTCATACCGAGGAAATAATGGAACTCCTCACGCTCTCCCTACGGAAAGTTGCAAACCCAGACGAAACCATAATACTAGCAGGAGATATGAACTGTAGACTAGACAAACCCGATACGAAATGTAAAACTGTCCTTACATTCCTTACAGAAGAAAATTTCAAAATAGTAAATGACCCAAGACGCAAAACTTACTTTGCCCATAATGGCAGTAGCACAATTGACCTCGTGTTCCACAAAGGAAACGATATTGAAATTTTAGAACAAAAGAGTCTATGGACTTCACCAGTAACCCCACTAAGAAAACACATCCCAATACAGACCAAATTCTTACTCAAAACTCCAAAGAAAGTTGTTCCGAATTGCGTCAAGACCATCATATCCAGACACCTTAACATGGCAGCACTACAGCGACAACTAGGAAAAGTACCTGAAGCAGAAAAGACAATCAAGGAAAACGACCTAAATTCAGCCCTAACAAGAATTAACAAGATACTAGGAGCAAGTATAACCCACAAACAGATTTCAAGGAAAGCTCAACCGTGGTTTGATAAGGAATGTTATGCAGAAAGACAAACTACACTAAATGCGCTACATATAGCTAGGATCACGTCAACACCAGAGGACCTAAGAGTATATAGGGAAACACGGAGATATTACAAGAATCTCCTAAAACGTAAACGCTTTCAATACATAGAAAAAGAAGATGAGAGGATCGCAAAAGAAGCAATGAATGATCCATACATAGCCATCAGACCAAGAAGATCGTCAAGATCTAGCAACGTAGAAATAGGAATATGGGAATCGCACTTCACTCTCATCCTTAACGGTACAGGTCAACAAGCGACATATGAAATTGTATGTAGAGATCAACACGAAGAAATACTCCCCATCACTAAAACAGAGGTATTGGACATAATCAATGCTACGAAATGTAACAAGGCCGCAGGACCAGACGGGGTTTTCAACGAACATCTAAAGGAATCGGCACAATACCTATCAGAACTATGGTCCAAGCTCTTTACCAAATGCCTAGAAACAGGAAATATTCCCGAAGAATGGAGAAAATCGACCATTAAAACTCTCTATAAAGGAAAAGGTGAAACCAACGACCCCAACTCGTACAGAGGAATTGCACTGGAAAGCAACACCTTCAAGTTACTGACAAGAATTCTAACCAACAGGATAGTATACGAAGTCGACTCCAAGATACCAGAGGAACAATTCGGCTTTAGACGAGGAAGAGGAACCTTGCACGCAATTCAAAATCTGTTAAATGATATAGAGGAAGCAAAACGACTCCAAAAGGGAAAGTTTTATGCAGTCTTTATAGACTATACAAAGGCCTTCGACCTAATTGACAGAAGAAAGCTCACATCGAAACTTCAAAATATCATCGGAAATCACAATCCTTTAACAATCTTAGTAAAAAATATCCTGGCATACAACCAGATCACCATAGATGACGCAGTATGCAAAACAAAGGAAATCACCCAAACTAATGGAGTGTTGCAAGGTGACCCCCTCAGTCCCATACTGTTCAATATTGCCAAATCCGATGTAACAACAGCAATCCGAGAGAAATCAAAGGACGCAGTGATCTACATATATGCGGACGACATGGTCCTAGGATCACCAAATAAGGAAGAACTGCAACACGCCTTCTCAGCACTGGTAGAATGGGCAGGAAATAACAGTCTGAAAATAAACTGGACAAAAACCCAACAGATGGTTTATCGGAAAGGTGGGCGTGTAGCAGCAAACGACAACGTGCAATATGAAGAGGTCAAAGTGGGAATAGTGAATGCAGTTAAATACCTTGGGATCACTTTACAGACTACCGGAACATTCAGACTACACATCCAAGACAGATCAGTGGCTTGCTTGAAAGCCATGCACGACATTATCAATCTACAGCAGCTATCCTTAAAAACAGCTATGCATCTGTTTGACGCAAAGATCCTACCAATTCTCACGTACGGGATCCACATGATATGGGACCGACTAACGAAGAGAGATCTGGCCACCATCGAAAGAGTTAAAGCCCAATTCCTGAAAACCTTAATGGGCATCTCAAAATACACGCGCTCCCGCCTAACATATGAATTAGCACGGGAACCCTTCCCCGTCGAAGAAATAAGAACAAAATTACAGCTTCCATCAACAAAGAATGCTGAAGCGCACCTAACAGAGAGAAGAGATAAGAGAGAAGACATTCCGCTAGAATTTTTGGTGCACGGATGCCATGATCAACCGGAACTGGACCAGCGCCAATCAGAAACTAAGACATGTGGTGATAAAGTTAGCAGTGCATGGGTACCACCATAAAATATGTAAAAACATGTCCTACCACGCCCCAAATGAACTCTGCGTGTGCTCGTTATGTGACCAGTTCTGTGACACATATCACATCACACGATGTAAAAATAACCAGAAATCACTCTGTGATTATAGCAAGGACTAACATTTAAAATGAACAAAGCATCACACAGTGTTGTTCTATTTCACAAATAACATTCAATTCACAATATAATGACTGGTCATGAATGAATGCTTTAATGCACACATTCCTGATTGATTACTGGTTCATGATGTTTTTCACATCAATTAACTCTTTTGTAACATGTTTGTTTCGCTAGTGTAAATCTATGTTATGCACATTCGTGCGCTTTTCTGTTAATAATAATAATATTTACAAGTTTTTCATTAATTTAAATTAACAGTATTTGTAAGGATATCAATTTTCTTGACAATGTTTAACTAGTTTTTAAGGTACAGTATAATAATTTTCCCGCTGACGATGGAATCATTGATATTCCGAAACATGTACGTCGTTTAATATTTCGTTAAACAACTTCTCTTAGTATTGATTTTAAATGTATCAAAACTATGCAAGGTGTCGAGATTAGGAGCCTTGGCCTATTAAAATATACCATCCCGGAATTTCATTTGGCTTGTAAATGGATAACAACGGAAAACTACTTTAAGGATGACTGACGGAGGGGTTGAATAAGCTCGGAGAGGCCTGATCCCATGGCCTTGCGTCTTAGCTCACCTCGCTCTCCTGTCCACTCAAAGATATACGGTACTTTTAAAATAATTTGTTCTATTTTATTTATTTCAACTTCACAACCATCCATCGCGGCTCCATTGACCATTTCTGAAACAGCATCTCTAGAGTGTTTTTGAAAATTATATTTAAATATTTAGAACCTTTATTTAATCAAATTATTTGTAAGGATCAACTTTTCATTTTATTTTAATTTTATATAAACACTGAAGAAGCTATCATCGTATACCGAAACATGTACGAGGGGCGTACTATATTGTTTTACACTTTATTAGCCTACTTTCGATTTTTGCAAAAAATGAAAGTAGACTTATGAGATCACTACAGGGCGAAAAAAAGTGTGTCTGTCTCTGTGTGTGTGTGTGTGAGTGTGTGTACTCTGAATGTCTGTCCCCCCCTATCAATTCGAACACGGTGAGCGCAAATTGAACGAAATTTGGTACAAAGGTAGCACTAGCAAAGGACACCTCAGTGTCATGTTTTATATCGCCGCCATCTTGACGGAAACGTAATGGCGGCCACACAAATGTTCAAAGCTTAAATCAAATTACGACTAACCTAATCATCCGATCTCTACCAAATTTTGCAACAACATACCTTTATGAAGGGAGCATCTGTTGATAAATCTAATAGGTCATTAGCCTAATAGTTTGCGGATGGCGGCCATCTTTGTGTGAAAATCGATTCCCCCTATTAATTCGAACACGGTGAAACCGAATGGAATGAAATTTGGTACAGAGGTAGCACTAGCAAAGGGCACCTCAGTGTCATGTATTATATCACCGCCATCTTAACGGAAACGTAATGGCGGCCACACAAATGTTCAAAGCTTAAATCAAATTACGACTAACCTAATCATCCGATCTCCACCAAATTTTGCAACAACATACCTTTACGGAGGAAGCATCCTTTGACAAATCTAATAGGTCATTAGCCTAATAGTTTGCGGATGGCGGCCATCTTTGTGTCAAAATCGATTACCCCTATTAATTCGAACACGGTGAAACCGAATGGAATGAAATTTGGTACAGAGGTAGCACTAGCAAAGGGCACCTCAGTGTCATGTTTTATATCGCCGCCATCTTGATGGAAACGTAATGGCGGCCACACAAATATTCAAAGCTTAAATCAAATTACGATTAACCTAATCATCCGATCTCTACCAAATTTTGCATCAACATACCATTATGGAGGGAGCATCCTTTGACAAATCTAATAGGTCATTAGCCCAATATTTTGCGGATGGCGGCCATCTTTGTGTGAAAATCGATTCCCCCTATTAATTCGAACACGGTGAAACCGAATGGAACGAAATTTGGTACAGAGGTAGCACTAGAAAAGGCCACCTCAGTGTCATGTTTTATATCACCGCCATCTTGACGGAAACGTAATCGCGGCCACCTAAATGTTAAAGGCTAAAATGTAATTACGACCAACCTAATAATCTAGTCTCTACCAAATTTTGCAACAACAAATCTTTATGTGGGAAGCATATTCTGACCAAACTGCTAGATAATCAGCCCAATAGTTTGCAGATGGTGGCCAAGTATGTGTGCAAATCGATTCCCCCTATCAATTCAAACACGGTGAAACCGAATTGAACGAAATTTGGTACAGAGGTAGCACTAGCAAAAGGCACCTCAGTGTCATGTTTTATATCGCCGCCATCTTGACGGAAACGGAATGACGGCCACCCAAATGTTAAAAGCTTAAATCAAATTTCGACCATCCTAATAATTTGATCTCTACCGGATTTTGCAACAACATGCCTTTTTGTGGAAAGCATCTTATGACTGACTACAAGGTCATCAGCCCAATAGTTTGCAAATAGCGGCCATGTATGTGTGCAAATCCATTCCCCAGATCAATTCAAACAAGGTGAAACCGAATTGAATGATTTTTTTTTACTGAGGTAGCACTAGCAAGGGCACCTCATATTCATGTTTAATATCCCTATAGCACGTTGTATTTCAACAAGCTACTACAACCAACATTCAATTATACTCCTTGAAAAGGACAAAGAGTTATAACAATACCCATGCATTTAGGAGAAAGTAGGCTATATGTTCTTTACTGAACATCTTGTTTTTTATACCCGAATGAAGTAGGCTACATTGCACATCAGTTGTTACGTCCACCTTCTCAACATAATCTCCTTCTAACTTGATGAACTTTTGCCATCGATGTGTCAGTCTCTCCAGACCTTCCTGAAACCATTCTTTCGGAGTGCTGCGTACCCATGCCTTGACAGCTGTGTCCAGAGATTTTTTATGTTCCCGAACAGGTGATAATCACTTGGTGTCAAGTCGGAAGAGTATGGTGGATATGGCAGTACCTTGAATCCCATTTGATCAATGGCAGCGGTAGTCTCTCGGCTAGTGTTGAGGGCGGGCACACCTATAGCCCATTTTCCTGGCCGCTTAGTTTGAATGGCACGACGTAAGCGCATAAGGGTTGCTACATATGCTGCACTGGTAATCGTGGCCCCCAATTCCAGCCAGTGAATGAGGATGATGCCCTTTGTGTCCCAGAACACTGTCGCCATTCACTTGCCAACTGATGGCACTGTTCGACATTTCTTTGGCGGTGCACTGCCCCTAAGCTTCCATTGCATGGTCGCCGTTTTGCGGATTTTGCAGAACTGGACACAGCTGTCAAGGCATGGGTACACAGCACTTCGAAAGAATGGTTTCAGGAAGGTCTGGAGAGACTGACACATCGATGGCAAAAGTGCATAAAGTTACAAGGAGATTATGCTGAGAAGGTGGACGTAACAACTGAAGTGTATTTTACTTCATTTTGGTAGAAAATCATAGTGTAAAACAATATACGGTAGTACCCTCCGTACTATCAATTGAATGGAATTTGAATTAGTTGGCGGAGCATTTTAAATCATTTGATCTTTGCCATTTGTAGGAGCTTCTCTCTTTGTTGTTAATTGTGTAACCTTATTGTCACGTAGACCTACTGTACATTCCGTGGATCGAAGTTGTAACTCATCGCAATTGGCTTTAGAAATGAATTAATTGCAAAAGGAAGCCAAACAAATATTCTAGGAAAAGAAACGTGTCTTATGTTTCTAAGATTTATCTCCCGGATGTTCCTTATTCGGCTGTCTGAGTGGTACAGCTCTAACGTCTCTGCCTGTTGTGCCCGAGGGTGCAGGATTGAAGACCGGCGCAATCAGTTGTCATTATTTAAGGGTGCTCAAATGCTCAAAACCGTGTCAGTAGAATTACTGGAACGTTAAAGTTACTCTTCGCAGCAAGATTTCGGCACCCCTGCAAGGCGTCTCCAAAGGCCGCAGTAGTTAAATGGAACGTAAATGATATGATTTTTTAAAATTCGTTATGCCCAACTAAAGAGCGCGTTAGGGCTTATTTTGCAAAATGCTTCCTCTTGATTTCCCTTTTTGTGTTCATCCTTTCAGTCACTCTTTTGCGTTCTTCTCTCCATCCTGTATTCTACCGTGTAGGTTTCTTGGCAAATTTTTGTCCGTTTATTAGGTTTCTAAATGCCATTGTATTGTGAATGACGCCTTCGTTAATACCAATGTCTTGTAGCCTAGGTCTTTGTCATTTCTACCAACAAAATGTTGTGGATTTTCAGATATAGTGCTTGGTTTAAAATTTATTTACTCGAGTCAAAAGCATCAGACTATTTAACATACAAAAAATACATAGATATGTACATACACATAATAAGAATAAAATTGTCTACTGTATTGCCATGCATTCTGTATTCGTGACCATAGATTTTATGTGGATTCTATTTCATCCAAACCACGTTTTCATATTTTGGTCTTAAGATTTTTCTGAAGATTTCTCTCACTTGTTTCTCGATTTTAATTTGTGTTCTTGCCCCAATTATCAAACATAAACTTATTATTATTATTATGCCGGCCCCGTGGTGTTGGGGTAGCGTGCCTGCTATTCACCCGGAAGCCCCGGGTTCGATCCCCGGCTCCGTCAGGGATTTTAAAACTGACGTGAGGGTTGGAACGGGGTGCACTCAGCCTCGTGAGGACAATTGAGTAGCTGTCTGACAGTGAGACAGCGCCCCGATCACGAATACCAAGATTAACGGCCGAGGGGATCCGACGCGCTGATCACGCGTCACCCCAATATCTGCAGACCAAATGGCTGGGCAGCGGTCGCTTGGTCGGCCTTAGCTCGTCAAGGGCTGTATAGTGCCAGGAGTTGACTATTATTATTATTATTATTATTATTATTCCTTACAGAGGTGTGCAAATTATTACAATCAAATAAGAATTTAAATCAGTCACAATTTTCTATTCAAAATCAGGGTGAAACGAAAGAAGAGAATATGAATTGATACGAAATTAGACAATTCCAAAACATGTAGGCCTACGTGGTTTAATATTTCTTAGTATAGATCAGGCGGATTTTCAATTTATCAATTCTATCAATCGATACAGATTCATTTGAATGGATAATGTGTACGCATTCTACCTTTCATAGTATTCATCTTCATTATTTAATCAGTCATCAGCTCCTGTGATGTATTTGTGGTCAGGAAGGGCATTTGGGAGTAAAAGCCATCTGTCACATTGCAGTTCATCTCACCTCATCGCCATCAGCGTAAATATAACAGGGGTAAAAAGGGGGTAGTAAACAATACATGCCATGATATGTTAGAGACTTTTACTGAACACCTCATTGCGTGGTATCTAGAATTTTTGGCTGTCACCCCGAGGTCCGGATTTGATTCCCAGCTCAGCCAAGAAATTTAATTCTGGTCTTAGGGCTGGGATGGGGAACACTCAGCCTCGTGAGGCAGAACTGAGAAGAGATGGATTCAATTACTACCTCAGCTCTCATGGAAATGGTTTCCCGTTGGTTTCCCCACTTCTACTGGAGGCAAATGTCTGGATGGTACCTAACTGAAGGCCACGGCCACTTCCTACTCAAATCCCACCTTAATTACTACTCTAATACACTGGTACAGACATCACACTGACAGGGGTTATCAGACCAATTCCACATACACACCCAAGTAGACTACACAGGGCTACATGACCCCGATGTTACAAAGACCCTAGAGAATCAACAACAACTATAATTTGCTCAATCTGAACAGAATAGTATATTCCAGCAATATGGAAAATCAAACTTAATTAACAATGTATTAATCATATTTAGTAATTAAATTATTATTGTGATAGTCTCGTCTCTGTAGATTTACGTCTCGTAATTGAATTCCTCGGGGACAATTAACGAAATTGTTATAACCTGACGTTCCCGGTGATCCACGATCATTTCTGTTGTTCTTCATTCAATATAGAGGCTTGGGACATCTTGGTCATCAGTCTCTTGTACTTTGATGCGTGTTAAATTTGTCTGATAACTTGTATTTCTGTGATGTCTGTAGTAGTGTGTGTAACTGAAGCCTATTAAAAACCGGGATGAGGTAAGTGCCCTGGAACTTGAAATAAAGTACCATAACAGCACTTACATAGAGGGAGTGTGGAAAACATCGGGTAAAAGCTACACTCAAGATAGCTGCTGTCAACGCCGGGATTTGAACGTACGATCTTCGGACTTGCTGCAGCTGCCCACGCAGTCGTGGTGCACGATTTTAAGAGCACTGCTACAGCGCGAGGCACGGTCACTTTTTTCTCAAATCTTAGTCTAATCTTATCCTAATGATAGTAATAATAGGCTAATAATGTTATTGGTTTTACGTCCATTTTAACCACTGCTGCTTTTAGAGACGCTGGGGAGTCGGAATTTTGCCCCCAAGGGGATCTTTAACGTGCCAGTAAATCTACTGACACGGCTCCCTCACATTTTCGCACCCTCAAATGCCAGCTGACTGCGCCAGGATTTGATCCTGCAACCTTGGGCCCAGTTATCCTAATGAGAACCAGTAAGAGGTCACCAGGGTCCAGATATCTACATTAGACGAACATCTGTTCTAAAATCACAAGGGGGGCACCTTAGAATCTAAATAACTAACAAGAATCACAAGTTCGCCCTAAGACACTGCCAGTTCAAGTTATTGTGTTCCTGGAATCCGAGGTAAATGACAGACTTGGATGAACGGAAATGTTTTATAAGTAGCCTAGGCTAAACTTGAATAATGTTGTCTTCGGAAGAAAATGTTAATAACATTTCAATAAAAACAATATTTAAAATAAATGCACATAGGATTCAAAATAAAACCAGTGAAAATAATTCTTCCATCTTGAAAACGCAACGAGCATATTCGTTGTTTCGGTTGGCCAACTGTTAAAAGTACCGGCATTATAGGCCTAGGTACTGAATTTAATTAGTACCGTCGTTAGTGTTACATTGTTGAATTTAATTAGTAGCGTCGTTAGTGTTACATTAGTTGAATTATATTAATAGCTTCGTTAGTGTTACATTAGTTGAATTAAATTAATAGCGTCGTTAGTGTTATATTTATTGAATTAAATTAATAGCGTCGTTAGTGTTACATTTGTTGAATTAAATTAGTAGTGTCGTTAGTGTTACATTTGTTAACTTAATAGCGTCGTTAGTGTTACATTTGTTGAATTAAGTTAATAACGTCGTTAGTGTTACATTTGTTGAATTAAATTAATAGCGTCGTTAGTGTTACATTTGTTGAGTTAAATTAATAGCGTCGTTAGTGTTACATTTGTTGAATTCAATTAAAAGCTTCGTTAGCGTTGCATTTGTTGAATTTAGTCTACCGTATTTACCGTTACATTTGTTGAATTCAGTTAATAGCGGCGTTAAAGTTATATTTTGTGAATTTAATTGTTAGCGTCGTTAGCGTTACATTTGTTGAAATCAATTAGTCTAAAAGCTTCATTAGCCTTGCATTTGTTGAATTTGATTAGTAGTCTAACGTTGTTACAGTTACATTTGTTGACTTCAATTTATAGGATCGTTGATGTTATATTTTGTGAATTAAATTAGTAGCGACGTTAGCGTTACATTTGTTGAATTCAATTAAAAGTTTCGTTAGCGTTACACTTATTGATTTTAAATAATAGCGTCGCTAGCGTTACATTTGTTGAATTTAAATAATAGCGTCGTTAGCGTTACATTTGTTGAATTCAATTAATAGCGTCGTTAACGTTACATTTATTGAATTTAAATAATAGCGTCGTTAACGTTACATTTATTAAATTCACTTAAATTAATAGCGTCGTTAGCGTTACATTAATTTGTTGAATTAATTAGCGTCGTTAACGTTACCATGGCCGGCCCCGTGGTGTTGGGTAGCGAGTCTGCCTCTCACCTGGAGGCCCCGGGTTCGATTCCCGGCTCCGTCAGGGATTTTAGAAACTGACATGAGGGCTGGAACGGGGTGCACTCAGCCTCGTGAGGACAATTGAGTATCTGACAGTGAGACAGCGCCCCGGTCACGAAAACCAAAATTAACGCATCACCCCATTATCTGCAGGCCAAATGGCTTAAGAGCGGTCTCTTGGTAGGCCTAGGACCTTCATGGGCTGTTGTGCCAGTGGTTATTATATTATATTAACGTTACAATTGTTGAATTCAAATAATAGCGTAGTTACAGTAAAAAAAAAAGCACGGTTAGACTACTAGTAACACATCACTCCCCAACTTGGGGCTATAAGCAGAGAGCTTATGGCGTGTATATCATGCTCTCGTCTACAACGCTGCTTAAAGGTTAAAGAGCAAAAGAAAGGAACTGTTCCTTCATAGAGATGTATAGCTGTGACTAGGAATGCGTGAAGCATAACCAATCCAACATGCGACTTGTAGTGCATGGCGACACATACGTAACTAGCCGGCCAGTGTATCCATTAGATGCCATGAAATATGGACAGCGAGGCTTGTTCCGTGTTTAGCGCCTACCACATTTATGACGGGAACATCGTGCTAATTGTTCTTATAGCCTTCACCAGCAATACTGCCTAAGTTTCTCCACTCGTGGACAACAGCTGTGTTGGGAAGATCATGGACCAAAGTTTGACATAGCTAATGAGACAAATCTTCTGTAATTG
This sequence comes from Meconema thalassinum, assembly GCA_946902985.2. Classification (NCBI taxonomy): domain Eukaryota; kingdom Metazoa; phylum Arthropoda; class Insecta; order Orthoptera; family Tettigoniidae; genus Meconema; species Meconema thalassinum. Next base: position 676,558,905 of record OX336388.2, read on the forward strand.
GAGTTGTTGGATTACTCTACTCCTTAATGCCTTCCTTCATTATGGTTACGGTATAACCAATGTTGTATGTTACATGAGTACGCTAATTGTTGGCAGGGCACTTCTAAAGCAAGGCTAATTACAATATTGTTTTGAACACAGATTACTTCTTTATTAGGCACTGTCCATGCTTCGTCAAGGTGTTCATGTTTATGTATTGTTTTGTATTATTTTTAGTTCGTTTTATTCATAACCAAGCATTAGTTACTAGTTATGTATTTTAAGATTTTTAGCCTATTTTCATTTATGAAAAAAATAGGCTTATGAGATCACCTTTTGTCCGTGTGTCTGTCTGTGTGATGGTGTGTGTTCCCCCCTAATAACTTGTAAACTGCTGGAGATATTTCAATGAAACTCGGTAAGTTCATAGCACTATTCCGGGCGACCCCAACCGTGCTCTTCAAATTTTGTTACGTCTCACCAATTCAACATGGCGGCTGTGTGAAATATTTCACCAGCATTCAATATCTCCGAAACTATTACCGATATCACCCTGGAATATTTTACGGTGATAAAGGGAACTACTAGAAGTTCACCTATGTGACATTTGAAAACCTAGTAATAAAAACCAACCTGGTGGCCAAGCGAAGTTGCGACTTTTAAATAGACGTTTCTCTTGATTTAACCAACCAAACGCAATAAAACTTGGTACAGTATATGTTTATACACATTGTAATACACCGACATCTAACTTCGTTCTATTGTTTACATAACCTCAAGATGTCGGCTGTGCGAAATATTTCACAGGCATTCTATATCTCTAAAACTATTAGCGGTATCACCCTGAAATTTTGTATGGAGATAAAGGGCACTACTAAAGTTCATCTATAAAACTTTCAAAACCCGGTTAACTAAAAAACGAATATGGCGGCCAAGCGAAGTTGTAAATTTTAAATAGACCTATCTCGCGATTTAATGATCTAAACGCAATGAAACTTGGTACAGGAAATGTTTATACACATTGTAATGCACTGGTATCTAATTTGAAGTTTGAATACTACACATACACAACAATCTTCATGTAACAGTACATAACTCTAAGACCTACGTATCTAAAAATCCAACATGGCGACCATCCGCTATATTTAGTCGGTTCTCAATATCTACGAATCTATTACAGCAATCAAACTGAAATTTTGTATGTTGATAGAGGCAATTAACATAAGTAGGATACATGAAAATAGGCTGTATAGTTCTTCAGGGAACTAGGCCTACTTGTTATTTTATTTTGTAGTTTTAAGTTTAATTCTCTTTTCTTTTCTTGTATTTCCCTAAAATTAAAAATACTTTGTGTTTGTGTCAAGAAGGCACTTAATTGGGTTTATGACCTGTGTACTTACATAAATAAATAAATATCGAAACCAGTCATATTGATTTCCTAGTCGGGGAGATGCACAGTGAATTCTTTGTGATGGTGATGGATCGTTTATCTTTCTTACGTTCTTTCTTTCTTTATTTCTTTCTTCCTATGACAAAATAATGATCTCAATGTTTCCACCCTATTAATCAACAATAGCTTGCCACGGTGGGTGAGTGGTTATCGTGTCGGTCTACTAACCCCAAGCTTACAGGTTCGCTCCTGGCCGTGGTAAGTGATTTTTGAAAGGCGGCAAAAATACGATACGCATGTCCAACTATGTTGGCATGTTAAAGAACCCATTTGATTTCAGTAGCCGAGTTCATAATGGCAAAATTAATCTCGGGAGTTTCCGCCAACACAAAGTTCCTCATTTCTCTACTAGCCTACCTGTAAAAAGCGCTATAGTGTTCAAGGAGCTTAGATATCAAACATCTAACCTCCTTGACTTTCATAGTGCTTCAAGGAACAACGAAAATCGACATGCAAGCTACCCTGTGGGTGTCAAATAACAAAGCTTGCACCCGGCATCCGAGGCCATACGATATTATATTATTATTATTATTATCAACAATCAGCGTTATGAATTATTTCTTTCTTTCTTTCCTTGATAAACATTATTATATAATTGATTCTGTAGGAGTACTGTAATTACCATTTGAAAAATCGGCTATATCTTTATTTTTCTTAATCACCGTCTTATTTTAATTACAGATTGTCTCAATTTCACATCGTAGAATTCGAAGCAACGAAAAGGATAGGCTGTATTAAGAGACATTTATCGAGTCTCAAGACAGAATGGAAGGAGTAGCCTACATACTGTAGTTCCATTTTGCGAACATTTGCTGCCAAAATAAATCTCATGAATTCCTTGCATAGAATCTCTCAACGCTTGGAGCAAAATGTCTGTATTTTTATGAATCACTTGCAATGAATTTCACAACGTTCGTCCCTCTCCACTCACACCAAATTTGGGTTTGATAGCAGCATCTTTTTATAAGTTGATAGGGTGGGACGCACACACAGAGAGAAGGACGGATTGATCTCATAGCCTAAGTCTACTTTTCATCATTCTTCCAAAATGTGAAAAGTAGGCTAAACATGAAAGGCTGTCCGTTCAGGTCACTAGCATAAATACATGTGAACAACAAATGTCATGTGGAAAGACTACTAAGTTATTTAATCAGGAAACGAATTAAGGTTTTATGATTTCAAATAACTTTCTATGCATTTTCCGTAACCAATTGAGCAAACGCTTGGTTTGCTCAAGTCAGGGAAGCATATTAATACTGTACAATACAGCTAACATAAGAAATAATTATTTTTAAAATATAATATGGCCACGTCTGCAATACTAGTTTGTTTTGAGAAAGGTATCCAAGCTAAGGTTTCTATACCCAAGTTACTGTATATATTCAATTCAAGTAGGCTATGTTGCATGATATTAGGATGTGTCAAGGGGATTTGTTTTAGTGTAGTCGATGACGTCACGGATGGCGTGCGGACATTGATGTTCGTTTGTTTGATATTGTGCCTTGAATTGCCACCATGTTACTCAGCTTTCAAACAGTGCGTCGTTACATGCGGATGCAATCACATGTGTGAGGTTTGCTGGTGAGTTACGAATGTTCATAAATTACTATTAGTTCTTCAATTTAATTGAAAAAGTGGCACTGTACTCTTCTAAAGCCATGGTGAGACAAAGTCTTTGGTCGCTACTAGGTTAGTCCACTGTCTGAACGAAAATAAATACTTGTACTACAAGCAAAGGGGTCTGGGGCGTAAGCTCCAGGTTAGGTTTGTGTTTGTACGTAAAGCGTTATTAACACAGAGTTTATCATGTATGCAGCGTTAAAAACCAGGGTTTCTCAAACTCTTTCTGACCATCGCCCACTTTCGAGATTTATAATTTCTTTTCGCCCACCTTATTTCAAAAAACTCACAAATCTTGAAATTACTAACACATACATTCAAATACCTACATATAAGTTGAGAAGTGAGGATTTTTATGGACATGTTTCTCTTAATAGGTACATCATGTTTATTTAGGTAGACTCTAATTATGTACATCAAAGATTTGCAAATAATAGGTCTAAAAAAGGAATAACAACCAATGAAATAAATTAAAGAAAAAATTAAAATTAAAACTACATGAACTTTTATATCTAATTAATTAAACAACATAAATACCTGTCTAATTAATGTGAAGGATGGATTTGATGAGTTACAATCAATTTGTTGATGTCAGGAGCCATTTTTGATAGAAAAATTCAAAGATTTCCTCACTTTTCAATTTCTAACCTATTTCTCGACTTCGTGGCAAGATTGTTTACCGCACTAAACCCTCTCTCAACCATGTGATAAGAAGGAAATGAATGCTACTAACAACTTTTCTGTGATAAACTATTGTAGTTGTAAATTTAAGAAGGAAACATAATTTGATATAATTAAATAACTTGTTTGCAATTTTATTTTATTCCTTGTTTTATAGGCAAATACTTCTCGGTCACATTGTATACATAAAAAACTGAATTATTTGCCCACCAATTTTTTTCAAATCGCCCATGGAATTCACATTCTGTCAGTTTCGCCCACTGGCGTGCTAAAATCGCCCACTACTGGGCGAATTCGCCCAGTTTGGGAATCTCTGGTTTAAACCTTTATTTGTGTCGTCCATGCCGTCTTGGGTGCCGTCATATTTCGCCCAGGGGAGTTTTGCAGTGCAAGGTACCGCGACCTCTATATATAATTCTACATATTGAATAAAAATCGCAATATAACAATTGAAATAAAAAGTTCTATTTAACGACCTGTTCACTGACACGTTTAAACACTTAGTTAATGCAGAAACTGCTGTACCCCTTCCGATGTTAACGACAACATAAAGTCTTCGGAATATTCTGTATAGCCGTTCACTGATCAACGCTTGAGGAATGACCTCCCTTTCCAGTAAATGAATGAATGTATAACATGCTCAAAAACTAACATTCACTAAGAAAATACCCCCCGAGGAACGTACTCTAAGTTGATGCGTCAAAGTTGAGTATGTTTGCGATAAAAAATTATTTTAGTGATTTATTGTTGCTTATTGTGAAAGACAGTATAGTTTTAGAAACATAAATCAACAGTATAATCTCGTTTGTCCTCTCTACGTTGCAAGAAGTTTTTGCAACCGTGCGGCAAAGTAGCGTATCATTGCAATAGCTTCCTTTTGGAAATTAAAAGATGATTTGCGAGGGATACTATGAACGCGCGAATTACTAGCTTGGTGCACATATCACCAGAAAGAAAAGGGTGTGGGGTTGTTTGCTCAGGTTTCATCTGCTAATTCGTAGATTATAAAAACCGGCCACGGTGGCCGAGAGCGTTAACGCGCTACCTCGTGTCTCGCTGACATCGGGAGTGCGTAGGTTCGAATCCCACCTCGACCGTCCTGAAAATGGTTTTCGTGGTTTCCCATTTTCACAACCAGATTCCACTACCAGGCAAATGCCGGGACAGTTCCTTTCACGGCCGATTTCTTTTCATAATCCCTTTCCTGACCCGTCCTGAAAAGAAAAATATATGACCATTGGCTGCATTAATAAAATTATTTAGGCTATTGTAAAAGGGATGGATTAACGAGTTCTGAATGGAGAGGGATTCTGAAAATGGCAACGATGGTAACGCCCGTGCGTAATCTACCGGGCCACCTCAACATCACAGACCACAGATAATGTAGCGAGTTTAAAACTTGATCACATGTGCTAGAGAGTTGTCCTCAAGGGAAGCTACTTCGGATTAAGCGCCATGATACCATCCAAACCATTATTTCTAACGTCATTCATCTCAAACATCTTGAAGCACATGAAGACGTAGGCCACACTTCATTGTTGATGGTGGCAGCAATCGCAGAATCGACATCATTATGATGAACACAGAAGTGAAGTTGAAATTATCGTTCAGAAGACTAGGCTATATTTGAATATTTTATCTCCCTTTTTATCATAGGCTATAAGTTAAGGCTGGTTGTTGTGATGGGTATTTCTTTGTAATTAGAGGTACAACTCCGAATTCATTTTGTAACTTGGTGTTACAAGCAAGGATGGCAGAAAACTGCAATATTCGGTTCGGGTATGCGTAGTACGTCACCATATTTATGGCGTAGATTGCATCTACAGCCTAATGGTTTGTAAATTAATTATGAGCTACTATTATAATAAACTGTGTATTTTTGAAAGAAATTCTTATTGTATATTATCCTGTATCAGTCAGCAAACCTATATGGTGTATATAAAATGAGGAAACTGAATCTCCACTCCCGTATTTTAACTGGAATTCTAAAATATTTAGTTTCAGAAGTAGTAGGCTAATATCGAATGCAGCCAAAAAATCTCAGTGGAGGCAACTGATGCCAATGGTCCAGCCTTGTGAAAAGCCCTCCCTGTCTTGTTGGCCCCATTACTGTGATACTTAGGAGACAAGTAAATAAATAAACGTAAGATTAATGCTTGCTTCACTCATTTCCAGCCACCCCTTTCAATAGCTATTGCAGTAGAACAAGCAAGACATACCATAACACAGCCAATTACAATAGAACGTACAGTTTGTCCTCCAGATCATTTCTAGTCAACTGAGCGCTCGTTATCAAGTCATTACATGTTAACACCTGAGCTACTCTAACCTATTCACCTCGATTCTGCCACTTGATAATACTGTAATAGCAGAAGCTCATTTTTCAAAACTAGAGAACCGATAATGTATGATATATTAAAACATAACTTGCTGCTGAATATTACTAGACTATTATTATTATTATTATTAGGCTATTATTATTATTATTATTATTATTATTATTATTATTATTTTGGTCGTCTAGGGACCACGAGCCAATTTCAATGCTTTGTCCTTTGCTGTTCCTTCTTCTTCCTCCAGTATTCCTTCATCATCTCATTATACTTCCTCTTCCTTTTCTCAGACCATTTCGAACCAGTTTTCTTCCCCTTCCCCTTCCTCCCTTGGAATCCTTCCGGTTTTAGCACGTTTTGCCTAAAACTATCTCTCTTTGGTGTATCTTCTCTGATATTGTTTCTTTCCAAATCCATTTTGACTTCTTGTACCCAGTTTGCTGATGACTTCTTGTTCCACAGGAATGTGAAGATCTGCTTGGTTAACCTACTGTCATCCATCCTGTACAAATGTCCAGAAAGTAGCAATCTCCTCTTCCGTATTGTTTCTGATATGCTTTCTATTTTTCGATACTTTTATCATTACTTCTAAATTTCCAGAATTCTGCAGTTTTTAAAGGATCGAGTATTTTGCGTATAGTTCTTCTTCTTATTATTATTATTACACTTATAGTTTTGTATTTTAGGTAGTAACTATGTAGGATTAATCATGCTAGAGTTATTACTAAGGATCGGATTCTTAGGTTTTTACCCATTGTTTCTCCTTACTTCTAAATACAAAAATACTTGAATACTTTTCCGAATGACATTCATAAATTCTGTAGTACCTAAAAAAACTAAATGATATGCGAGCACATAAAAATACCTAATTGCAGTTTTGTTCCATTTATTGTAGTAGACTATATTTGAATTTTTTGTCCATAATGATTAAAAATAACCCTGAAAATAGTGTCTATTCCTAGCTCTAGTTGATTGAGAGAAATCCTATCTGCCAGAAAATTCAAATATTTTCAGCTCTTCTCATCTTATATCTCATTGTTTAGTTATTTAGCTACAGGTATGAGGGAATAAATCTCTTACTAGCATTACCCGTCGCAGCTTCGCCCGCGAATATTCTAGTTGTAAAGAGTACACTTAGCAAAATCTCAATCATGAATGACTGATTTATCCTTGGTAGGCCTATGAATAATCTGACTTTATCAATTCAGCTACTAGTGCAGTAAGAATCGGGTTATGTTGAACCTGTAGGTACCCCATATGTGTAGGATAGGGGTTTGTCATTCCTTCATAGGTATATCAGAGCGAAGTTAGTTTTCAGGGAATATCACAGACAGTGTTAATTTAAGGGCCTTTAAATGTGGTTTGCGGAGACCCTTTATAGTCGGGTGAAAAAGACCTTTCGTACCACACTCACACGTAAAAATTGCGTGAAAATATTCTCGAGTGCCCCTTGACCCCCTTAAGCGCTTTATACTGTATGTATTGATGAATTTTACAGCTTAATTAGGTTCAGTGATAACCTTATAACCGTCTGGAAACTTTCACAGTAATGTAATAATTGGAATTGCATTGCGTCTTACAGAAATAGATGGACCTGTGAGATTCTGTTACCATGGTTACCGTGTTGCATTCTTTCATTATTTCATTGTAAATATACATGTTTTAAGGTATTTATTTAATTGTGAGGCATTTAAAGAGTAAGTGAGTGCGTTTCGCTTACGCATTGGGTTATGCTGAACCTGTAGGTACCCCATATGTGTAGGTTGGTATTAATGGGACCTTATTTTCGGTACAAAACTGGAATGGGACCTTAGCAGAATAATATAGTGAGGGCTTATTTCCAAGAATTCTATATTCTGAATAAATGAAGTTAATTAAACGGGCTAGAGTGGGTAAATCACCTGTGACAGCCTTGGCTGCATGAATTTGAATAATTAGTACATTTAAGGAGAGCAAATATGGCCTAAAAGTGTCAAGTTCCCGGTGATAATTTGATGACGTATCATTATGTAAAATGCTTACATCGCGTTGCAATCGGATTTTGTACTGACAATTGGGCATTAATTTTAAGCTTTGCGCAGTTTATGTCTACTTTTGCTACACTTTGGACAATAGAACCTATTTAAAAGCCTATTCTGCCTATTAAAAATCGAAAAATTAACTAAAGTATTTCATGTTTTAGAAAACCTAAGATGACAACTTTAAAAACCTAAAAATTTGGTCCCTATTGAACTTGTAGTTCATTTCCGCATTTTACTGTAGTTTAAGTTATAATTCTACTGAAATTTTAGGGCTTACTGCTTAAGTAGCCTAATATCTCAGCAATAGTAGCTACACCTTTATAACTTAGATGAGTTTGGGAGAGGAAAGCTGTTTTTGTTGACGGGATAGGTCTAATCATTTCTACGGTTTTCAACATTAAAATAAATACGCCTAGGTTTTGTTTTCGGTTAATACCTTAATATTTATCAGCAATAATTACCACACGTAGGCTACTAAATTTTCTGATTGGTTTTCTTGTAGACTATTTTGTTTTTGGAGGGCAGAGATTGTCTGTGGTTGTCACTTCAGGTTTGGTAGTGTTTTGTAGAGCTATTTGTCTTGCATATTTGGTTCTGATGATGTCACTTGACGAGCGAAACATGTCATTCCCTAGTTTTCTTCTTATTCTTATTCAGTAGTCCGTATTATATAAATCTTAATCACATGAAATTTATTTTACGTTCTTTTACATAGGCTATTCCAGTAATTATAATGATTTTTGTGTTTACCGACTGAAAGCAATAATATTAACTGTTGATCGAATGAAAGAAAAATAAATAAATTAAATAACTAATTAATTAATTAATTAATAGAATTAAATACATAAATGTAACACTAGAAGCCTAGGTATAAAATAACAAGTGATGTCTATATGCAGTCTATAATATGTTAATTTACCGATTAAGAGGAACTTTTTCATGAACATAGCTATCACACCTAAAAATCGCATGAGACTATTGCCATTTCGATCGATAAATATATTCTCATTTTTGCCACGTGGCCCTCAAGAATGGGCTGAAATATCGAAGATGTACAATAACCAGACACAGTTTATTTTACACACATCAAAAAAAGTTTTGCATCACCTCGGTTCCAAGAGTTCCGGAACCTTTAAATACAAAGGGAATAGAGATCAACACAAACAACATTTCAGCTCGTTTTATTGCTCATGAGACCCACACATTGCATGTTGTACCATCATACAGCTAGACTTTCAGCATTTGTGGTCCAGATTGCAGTACACACCACTACCTCTAATACCCAGTAGCACGTCCTCTTGCATTGATGCATGCCTGTATTCGTCGTGGCATACTATCCACAAGTTCATCAAGACACTGTTGGTCCAAATTGTCCCACTCCTCAACGACAATTCGGCGTAAATCTCTCAGAGTGGTTGGTGGGTCAAGACGTCCATAAACAGCCCTTTTCAACATATCCCAGGCATGTTCGATAGGGTTCATGTCTGGCGAACATGCTGGCCACTGTAGTCGAGCGATGTCGTTATCTTGAAGGAACGCATTCACAAGATGTGCACGATGAGGTCGAGAATTGTCGTCCATGAAGACAAATGCCTCTACAATATTCTGCCGATATGGGTGCACTATGGGTCGGAGGATGTCATTCAGGTATCGTAAAGCCGTTTCGGAGCCTTCCAGGACCACCAGTGGCGTACGTCGGCCCCACATAATGCCACCCCAAAACATCAGGGAACCACCACCTTGCTGCACTCGCTGGACAGTGTGTCTAAGACGTTCAGCCTGACCAGGGTGCCTCCAAACACGTCTCCGACGATTGTCTGGTTGAAGGCATATGCGACACTCATCGGTGAAGAGAACGTGATGCCAATTCTGTGGGGTCCATTCAGCATGTTGTTGGGCCCATCTGTACCGCGCTGCATGGTGTCGGGGTTGCAAAGCTGGACCTCGCCATGGACGTCGGGAGTGAAGTTGCGCATCATGCAGCCTATTGCGCACAGTTTGAGTTGAAACACGACGTCCTGTGGCTGAACGAAACGCATTATTCAACATGGTGGCATTGCTGTCAGGGTTCCTCCGAGCGGCAATCCGTAAGTAGCGGTCATCCACTACAGTAGTAGCCCTTGGGCGGCCTGAGCGAGGCCTGTCATCGACAGTTCCTGTATCTTTGTACCTCCTCCATGTCCGAACAACATCGCTTTGGTTCACTCTGAGACGCCTGGAAACTTCCCTTGTTGAGAGCCCTTCTTGACACAAAGTAACAATGCGGACGCGATCGAACTGCGGTATTGACCTTCTAGGCATGGTAGAACTACAGACAACATGAGCAGCGTACCTTCGTCCTGGTGGAATGACTGGAACTGATCGGCTGTCGTACCCCCTCCGTCTAATAGGCCCTGCTCATGCATGGTTGTTTACATCTTTGAGCAGTTTTAGTGACATATATGAACAGTCAAAGGGACTGTATCTTTGATACAATATACACAGTCAACGTCTATATGCCGGAGATCTGGGAACCGAGGTGATGCAAAACTTTTTTTGATGTGTGTACGTCCCTCATTGCGAAAAGCAACATTTAACAGGCCCAAGGACCTACAAAACCACATGAGGCCCTGGAACCAAACCGTTCCCCATAGCCTATATTTACAAAAGCTTGTCCTTGAAACACTGATCAAGGAATGGCCAGCCGCAATCATGACAACACCAGTTCAAGAGGTCCCATTCAGCGTTCTATCCAGCTCTATTAGAGACAATAATCAGCTTCATTTATCACATTCGACCCTCTTAAGCGATATGGGTATAGGCCTACATGTTTACCCCCAAAATTATATTTATGAAAATAAAATATTTAAAATAAATGAAGAACAGAAGCTTTCAGCTATTAGGAGGTGTTCTGTCATAAATACAGTCGAGAAATTCAATTCTGGAAACATTTAACAAATATAGTTTCCTTATCAGTAGCAGCCTTTCAAGATATGATTGCTGGCGGCCGCGGTGGGAACTATCCTTTGTTTACATGTGTCAAGCTACCAGCCTGCTTAGTTGACAGGTACAGTCGCACGGGTAGGATATGACTCAGGGCCAGTATCCTGTCATCGTGGTGACATGAGCTCCTGTTACGTTCGTTAGCTGTGCTGTTGCGAAACAGTCGGAAACACACCATTCTTAATTCTCCCATTATTATGATTTTTTCCGATCACATTTCACAATATTACTTCTGTCTAACACAAGTAGCACGTGCGCAGACTGCACCCCCCCCCCCCCCTTGCTCGTCCTGCAAGGCTCTAATTACTATTATCAACAAATGCTGACCAAGTTCATCGGCAATCTATTCAATGCTTAATAATCGCGCATATAAACTTCCATTTTTTAAAAAATATTTGGTGGAAAAATAAACGAAAATGTAAATTAACACGCAGGCTACGTAACTTAATACTATTTTCTCTTAACCCTCCAGGGCCGATAACCTAGATGTTAGGCCCCTTAAAACAACAATTATCATCATCATCATCTTAACCCTCCGGTGGTCACGTTCGAAAATGTAACGCCAGTCGTCGCGAGGTTTACAACGGTAGGCCAATATTTGATTGGTTTTTCATTAGCTATTTTTTTTTGTTTTAACATTTTGATTTTTGATTTTATAAGAAGTGGTAAATATACTAATCAAAGTCAAATACATGAAATGCCAAATGTTTTACACAGCATGAAGAACTTATTTCATTTGAACTTTTGAAAGAGAATGTGTAATATTTCCCTATTGAGTAAAAACATTAAATATTTGAGAAATGATAAAGTATTTTTCTACAATTAACAGTTGCAGTAAAATATAGGCTATTCAGTTTCCCAATTCTACACAAATCAACTCACTTCAAGCGTAGTTCCGTAAATAGTCGCGTAGAGTACAGTTGTAATCCAAGTTAACCATTTGGTATGCTATTGACATGCTCGTAGTCATTGATGTAAAATTTCACGGTGATTAGTGGAGAGACTTTTTAGGAAAGGTACTAAGCAGTTGACCTACAGTATGTAGCAAAATCTAGTGTATTATATTCGCAGATATTTAAGTAAATAAAATAATAATGTTATTGGTTTGACGTCCCTTTTAACAATTGCGGCTTTTACAGACGCCAGGGTGCCGGAAATTTGCACCGAAGGGGATCTTAAACGTGCCAGTAAATCTACTAACACGGCTTCCTTGCATTTTCGCACCATCAAATGTCAACTGGCTATGCTAGGATTCGATCCTGCAACCTTGGACAAATCAAGCGAGAACGTAGGCGCTGAACATCGCAGTCAGCCAGAGGTATAAAAGAAATGAACCTGGATTACAATAGTAACTTAATCCACGCGACCGACGGAGGGTTTAATTATTAGAGTATAATCCAACAAAATAGGTTTATGGAGATCTACAACTTTCACGGCTATAATGATGAGTGACAAATTAGGACTTTCAGCCACATGAGTGTAGGCCTACGTTACACAACCTAAGTAGCTAAAAGCATTTCTTATTATTGCGGTCGTAAACTTTGTGATGTATAACTTCAGATCTGCAGATAATATTGGACAATTAGCCTATGTTTTATTTTGCTACATTTTTAGATTTTATATTCAACTGAGTGAACACAACATAAATGTAAAGGGTGTGGTGATCGTGGTATTCTCAAATGGAACACAAGGAAAATCTGAGGACTTTTCTCATGGTTAGACAGCATTTGTAAAGGGACTTCTGTCACACAGTAATCTGGCACAAAGGGAAATAGCAGTCAGTTCAACCATACCTCAGACTCACGTGTGTCTCATCTGAACTCAAGAGTCTAATAAACTGACCAGGCACAGACTGTGGATGTAAGAGATGTTCTTATACAGGAGTCCAGTTAGGTTTTACCCTGGCGATAACGTTCATGAATAGAGAATAGTTGAATCAACAGTGTGATTGTCCTCTCACTGCTTTCACGTTCCGGTAAACAAGGGTCACAAATTTCGGTAAACAAGCTGATTGTAAAGAACAGGCTAATTTACCTACTCAAGGCCACTAAAACAAAGCTACTGGCCATGAACAATTTAGGATTATGACGCTAGCGAGAACCTTGCTATTCTACTAACCTCAAATATAACCTGTTACAAATTTAAAAAAAATCCTGTTATGTCTTTTTTGTGTAGATGTACATTTCAGTAGGCCATTAACACTAGACTATTATTTATTACAGTTATTAGTATTTCTATTATTAGTATTATTATCATTATTATTATTATTATCATTATTATTATTATTATTATTATTATTATTGAAGGTGAATTTTGAACTACAATTAGCCTACCTGTCTATGATGTAAACTCGCTACCCTCTTTCGAAATTAAGAATAACATCTTCCAAACGTTAAAGGACTCGTCTCAGATAGTTCAACACCATTTGTTTCTTATAAGTAAGACTAACGTAAGTTATGAGTATGAGTGAGTATTTTAATATAGACCTAGTATATCGCAATATATTTTAATAAATATTATTATTAATAATAATAAAAATAATAATATTGTGGTGTTGAGGTAGCGCCTGCCTCGCACCCGGAGGCCCCGGGTTCGATTCCCGGCTCCATCAGGGATATTAGAAACTGACGTAAGGGCTGGAACGGGGTGCACTCAGCCTCGTGAGGATAATTCAGTAGCCGTCTGACAGTGAGGCAGGGTCACGGAGATCAAGATTAACGGCCGAGAGGACCCGACGTGCCGACCACGCGTCACCCCATAATCTGCAGGCCAAATAGCTGGGCAGTAGTCGCTTGGTAGGCCTAGGCCTAGGGGCTGCAGTGCCACGGGGTTTGGTTTGGTTTTTAATGATACTGTTATTGGTTTTATGTCCCTTTTAGCTACTGCGGCTTTTAGAGACGCCTGGATGCCGGAATGTCTCTCCAAAGGGGATCTTTAATGTGCCAGTAAATCTACTGACACGGCTCTCTCGCATTTGCGCACCCTCAAATGCCAACTGGCTGCGTCAGGATTTGATCCTGCAACATTGGGAACAGCAGGCGAGAACGTTTCCGCTGAGCTTAAATAAATTTTGTATTTTCAAAAATTTCAATCTAATTAATTTGTGATGTTTCCCGCATCCCGATTGTCAACTGTGATTAAGTCGGATGGTTTTCTTTTCTTCCAATTGAATCATTTCCTCTTTATATGAAAATAACCAGCCTAATATGGGCATCTAATTGTCTTTCACATAACAATCTTTAGTCTATGTCACCGACAGAGATAGCCTAATACCGGGGATAAATACATAGGCCTAATTACTTATTTCCGTTTCCACAGACCATGGATTTCATCTTCTGACTTTGATATTCTCTTTCTTTCAGTTCATATCTTAACAAGTTGGTCTGGTCATCAACTGTGGGCTGCCTTCAACCTTCATCTAAAGTTTAGTTAGTTAGTTAGTTAGTTAGTTAGTTATTGCTGTCTTAAGGGGCGGAACAGCGAGGTCATCTGCCTCTTCTCTAAAGTCTACGAGGGGCAGCTTAAACACACAGATGTCATTCAGCATTGCTACAATTTCCTTACCTCAGACAGAAATGTCATTGATAGGAAAAATTGAAAGAGCATTTCTGTACGTCTACTTAGCAAACTCCAATTTGAGGAAACAGTAGGCCTATCAAGTTGTTATTTTTTCATTGACGCAAAAGGTACAAAGGAATAATAAAGTCACATGCTTTTTGGCGTTTCGAATATTTGTATGATAATAGATAAGAGCTATAGACTATAGGCCTAGGCCTAACCTAGTACAGTGAAAATATTATTATTCTTATTATTATTCGCCTATTATTATAATATACAGCTTTGAAGGAGTAAAATGGATATACGTAGCCTAATGCCTGGCAAAAGGTGATCGAAAATTTAGATAACCTCCTTGGAGCGTAAATATTTAATGAACGGTAGCATTAAATGCTGATAAAAATGTTAACTCAAACCTTTGTCTAAAATTAAGAAATACTTCCATTTGAAAGAATTCCTCTTGTTTGACCATTAACATTTCGAACACTTCCAATTTAGTTAATTATTTAGCATATTAGTTTCTTGCATTAGTCTTCGAAGATATGCCTGAAAAATAGAAATAAAGGAAATTCAGTAATGATCCTACGTGTTACTTTCGGTGCTAGTTTGGCTGCTACGTTTATACGTCAGGTCTACTATCATCCCTGTGTGTACAAGTCATGTGACCTATTAGGCTGTACCACTAGGATGCGTTCAGGGGAATGAAGGGCAGTCTAGCGCTGGTGGGGTGAGGCATGTTCATGATGGGGTGGAGAGGGGAGAATCGAACCGGGGTACTGGGACAGTAGGCAAATGAACCGCGACGGGCAACGCTGTCAACTGGATTGTGTCAGCAAGGAAACTACTGTATCACTTTAAACTGAATACTACCGTATGTTCAGAAATAACACGGAGTAAATGAAAAGAATTATAGCCTACATAAGAAAGAACTTGATTTTCCAATCATGAATGCATAATGTGTAAAACTAAATTTCAGAAATTCCTTATATGACAGCGACCAATAGGGAGAGGATATAAAACACAACATAAATGCCAGTTGAACGCTGTTCTTTCATTGCAGACATTATTGAATAATTAAGTAGTAGACCCTATAAGGAAGATGAATTTGTGTCCAATATACGCTATTCAACAATGCCTACGTTTCATGATATTGAAAGCTACTCATAATGACAGAAATAGGGGATAATGACAAACGACCATTAAAAAATTCAAGTTGACTACTATAACACAGAACGAAAGTGCAACAAATATAATGCATCATGGACAGTGAATCTTCACGTTGATTTCGAGTAGGTAAGTTGATAACAGTGCATACAAGGATTATTCATCACTGGAAAAGTACAGGGCACAGCTGCATATTACTGGTTTAACCAATGGACTATTTTGCTTTTGATGAAGTATATTATCAAATTTATAAATACACCACGAGTGCAGGATCTAAATAGCCTATAAGCCGAAGAACTTATGATTACGTAAAACATTTCTTATGGAGTGTTCCTTGTTATGGAATAGTTTTCTACTGCATTTATTGAATTCCTTTGAGCTTGAAAGGCCTACTTGAATTCTTATTTTAGTTTTATATTAACTTGTGTTTATTTTCTTGAGCTCGGGACCCAATATTTTACCGATTATATGCCAAAATTATTAGAACATGAAGAAAACTGTAAATGATGCTAGAATTAGAGACGTGATACCAATATAGCCTAACACTATTATTAAGAATTATTTTTGGATGATTTTAGAATTTTAGGTTAGCCTAGTTCATTTTTACTTTTAAATTTATTTATTAATTCATTTACCATAGACTATATTTTTCAGAAGATTGCCTAAAGCATTCGATAAGCTGTTTCATTTTTAGCTATACTATGTTGGTGCTTTAAATCAACCTTTAACTCCAGGTGTCTGGAAAAGTGTTTAAAATCGCATCAATTCTACAGGTTAACATTACTCTCTCTCTAAACATCCCTGTACACTGATTACGGTACATCTAAAACACACCTTTTCTTGAATCTGATAGGTTAATTTTCTAGCGTGGCTGGCTCACAAGAAGACGTGCCACATGGCAGTAGACAGGCAGAACCTGTCGGACGAGTGAACGCACCGTTGGCAAGGCAGTGACGCATGGATAAACCAGTCACAACCACAGCTGGCCGCCACACACCACTGCGGGTACTTCACCCACCATTATTTATAGCCACTTATTAATTTTATTGCCTTAGATTATCATAATTTTAAAAACTAACTGCATACAATCCAGTTTTCCCACCAACAACTCAGCAACACCATAATATAATACTCGTATATTTTTCAAGTGTAGTGTGTATTCACATGTGCGTCGGATGGGACAGAAGTGCTATATGCTGTCTGCTGTATGGCGCCCGTTTAATAACACAGCCTCGTTCAACTAGCATGTCAGGAAATCAACACTCTAAATAGTTAAGTGTCAGCACGAGTGATGCCATAATTATATACAGTACCGTAGGCCTATTACGTTAAAAACAAAAGGTATGGCCAAAGAAATGAATTTTTGTTTGTGCACAAAAGTCGACTGATTATAGAACCAAGAACAAATCTATTATGAAAATTATTATCTAAGATTAAGAGTGATTTCGATCTTCGAGAAATAATTCCTACTGACGAATTGAGATAATGCCCGTAAGGGAAACTACAGTTTCTACTACTTTCTCCAGGCATAAGGATGAAAATTGAAGCATTCGACATCTCTATGTAGGTATTTTTTTGAGAATGTAATCACGGAAACCTTACACAAAATCTTAACAAAAGAGTAAATTATTTTCATTTTCGAATAAATGTGTTCTAATAATAGTCCAATATTTGTTAAGTGACTGTCTTCCATTCAGCTCATTATAACAAACGATGTGTATGGCATTCAGGTCATTAAATAAACACGGCACAAATTAAATAAACTTATACTGTATAGCTGAAACTTGAAGGCAATAGAGAAACCATAAAATATTTTCTAATTTACTAAATATTTTCAAAGACAGTCTATGCTAGAGTTGTTGGAGTTGACTTAAACTTTTGTGTCACTGCAAATTGAAGAAAAACCTTTTGACAGCATTTATTTATGTACTGATCAATGTCGAATCAGTTAAATTAAAAATGATTTTTTTCCTATTTATAACTCGATTATTTGTTTTAAGTGAAATCACAAACTTTTATGGCCGATCTTTCATTTTTATTTTAATCGGACCTTCATTTGGCAACCACAAAGTAGGCTATGCCGTGAACATCCCACATTATTTCATCTGTTACTCCATTTTCAGAAGTAAACAGTTTAATTTGTAAAAAAAAAAAAATCTAAAATAGTCTTCAATTTTCTTTTTTAAAATATTTTTCATTAATTATTTTTTGCATTTTTAATTACGCCCTAGATATCAGTAGCCTATTAATGAATAAATGAGTCACTGTCGCTGTTTAATTGGATGTGTCAAAGAAAGAAACTCACCTGGACCGTGGGAGAGGCCCGGAACATGTCGAAGGCGTGTCACCGTCGCAGCATGCCTCAGGCCATGCCTGTCAGTATATTACGCACACACACGCACTGTTCAGTTTTCTGCTGCACACTAACCACTCACGCCAACGCACTTCAAGATTGTACTAGTTGCAAAATCACACAAGTCATAATACTACTACCAACTGCCTCCCACAAAAAATAAAAAAAGAATAATAATAAAATAGAGCTTCTTTTGTTTTTAATGATGTTGATGGTATTGTTGTTATAGTAGTAATAGTTCCTGTTGATGTTTCCATTCTTGTTCTTCCACCCACGTGATATTGTTTGAAAACTTGGCATTAAGCCTCCGTCCCATTCACGTGCTCACACACATACTCTCCCCGCCCCCACAGTTCCTGCCTGCTTTGCTCCACATATACACTCGCATCTACTACACACGAGGGCGCTTTGAATCTAAACCCACGTTGTAGTTGGTCGTAACGCCTCGCTAGACGTACCGGTACAGTAACCCTGCTCTGTTTTTTTCTGTTCGCTTGTGAACCGTGCCTTGCTTTGGTTTTGCCGTCGTCGTCGTTGTCCTTGTCGTACTTGGTTTCGTTCGCGACGCGGGTCCCGATTTTTCGGTTGGCCACACGCGCGGTTCGTCCTGGGCAGCGTCCCTGTCACTCGACTGGTGTGGCCCCAAGCGACGGCTGAAGCCGCAGGGAGGGGGACTGGTGGTGGGGGCCCACAGCGAAGTCTTAGACAGCCTGCCTCATTAGTGACTAGTCTTGCCCAGCCGCCTTGCTTGCAATCCAAACTCTTTTTACGAGCAGGCAGGGTGCTCTCATAATCACAACACACAAGCGCGCAGTAGCGAAAAGAGAGATGGAATCTTATAAAAGCCTAAATATAAAAAAAAGTGCCAACGAGGGAGGTGGGGGTGGAAAAAAGAGGGGGAGGTTGACTTTTTTTTCTCTGATAATATATATCTATATATATGAAAGACCTTTCGTTCCCGGCAATGTCGACTCGCGTTTGTAAGAGTAAAGCGTCGTGAGGTCGGGGTTGAGTTGAGTTGTGTGTGGGGCACACCGGGAGGGGCAAGGCGAAGCTATCCTTCCTTGTTCACTTTCTTCTTCTTGAAGGCTTGCTTGCTTGATCCGCTAGCTTTTCTTTTTTACCCTCCTCGTCTTCTTCTCCTTCCCTCAGGGGAGCGCGTCACCCGCTCAAGAAGACATGCCTGCGATACACATTTTTGTGGAAGCACACACAGTCTTCCCCTCTAGCAAGTTCTCTTCTATAGCAGCTTAACGCGCGCCCTCCTACCCTCCCCCCTCTCTATCATGCCAAAGCACACTCTTTTTTTTATTATATATATAACACAAGTCCCTTCCCCTCAAACGCTCCTCTTTTTTTCCCCTCTTTTCGAAAGGCAGACCCGTGATAGGTTACATGATAGACCCTCGCCCCGCCCCTTCAAGCAGCGGGCCTCACGTCTCGCCCAATCGTGTTCCTTGATAGATCGGTTAGCATACAGTTGTTACAACTCCCTCCTTGTCCGACACGCTCAGCCATATCCCCTACCGCTGTTCTCACCTAGAGGCAGGGGGAAGGGGGCAGGCAATGAATAATACTGTGCACGAGATAAATCCACAAGGCTTGGCCTCTGGCATGGCGGCGGCTCCCCCCCTCACACCCCTCCCCAACAACTGTGCGATCTTGAGGCTTGTCACAGACAAAGACCGGGGCTTGCTAAAGATCGATAGGCATGCAATCTTATGTATCTGACTGGCTTACCTTAACTCAAGCTGGACAGCGTGACTGCTTCGCTTTTGCTGTTTGTCTCTCCGTTCGTCCTTCCGTCTAAACACCGTGGCTGACTTCCCCCCTTGAAAGAAAAAAAAAAAGAAAAAATACACACCTATCGATTGTGCCAGCGGGCTAGTTCGATTTTAAAACTGCCTCTCTGTTCGTCCCGCCGCCGCACCAGTTCTTTCCGAATACAACACCAAACGGAATGAAAAAAAGCGCAGCAGAATGCTGGAGGAAAAGCTTGAAAGGCTGTAATTTGACTTTGGGAGCCGTGCGCCCGCGCAACACACAGAGCGTGCAGCCCCTCTCCCGCTTTCCTCACCCTGTCTCTCTCTCTCACCGGGCGGCCGCTATATTCTCTCCCCCTCACTCCCCCTTCGCGGCCACCACTCCTTCCACGGAGATATCTAAATTTTTAACTGGTCCCTAGATGGCAGCAGACACCATATGATAAGCCACGACGCACCTGACTGCGGGAGGCGGGCGTCGCTCCGTGCGGCGTCTTGCTCCCCTTGTAGTACGTGACGACGCCAATGGAGGGAGTCGTGGCTCGCTTGCTGGAGAAAAATGTTTAACACTTAATAGGCTCGGTAGAAGGCCAAGGCAGTCTGCCCCTAGAGCACATGAGGTGCTCCGTATCTGTGTGTAGTCTAGTGTTCCATTCGGGTTAACATCCCCGAGAGGGTGACAGGGTGGAATATTTACGGAGGAGGGGGGAGGGGAGAATTTTAGAAGCATAATTACACATTGTCACAGCCATATTAAATTTATATTAACTACTAAACGTAGGCTATTCATACAATAACATAGGCTTACACTATTTAGGCCTACTGCCTGTTTACCATCTCTTGATGAATGCAGTATATTTGAATTTGTTGGCACAGGCTAGAGTAAAATGTGGCTTTTCACTGCTGTCTCAGTCTCATTCATGGATGTGATTATATGGAAGCTATTGGGTGCCTGTGGATGTTGTGAAAGGTTCTGCTCATAGGGTTAGTACAGCTGTACTGACTCAGTGAGGAAAGCAATGGCAAACTACTTCATTCCTCACCTTGCCTAGCATGCCATATTATAGTGCTGCCTCGGTTTTGCGGGTTTCTACCACATAACCTATGATGGTGCTTTTTGAGGATCCAACCAGCCTTCAGGCTGACTAGGCTATTTATTTTAACTGGCTGGGTGAGTGGCTCAGCGATACCGTTCTCGCCTGCTGCCCCAAGGCTGCAGGATCGAATCCTGGCACTGTCAGCTGGCATTTGAGGGTGCGGAAATGCGAGAGAGCCGTGTCAGTAGATTTCCCCTTTTAGACAAAATCCCGGCACCTCGGCGTCTCTAAAAGCCGCAGTAGTTAAAAGGGACGTAAAACCAATAAACTTAACATTAATATTAGGCTATTATATTTATTTTAACTTAGATAGCCTACTGCAGATTGACGATTATGACTTCGTCACCGTCTGTGGTTTCGGGGTACGCAGAGAGACTCGGGCCACAAAGCTCAAAGATTCCAATCCCAATCCAACCAAGAAAATATTTTTTTTGCCTGAGGTTTGGAACGGAGTTTAGCCAGTCTCGTGAGGAAAAACTAGAGTAGAGTTGGGTGCGACTTCCTTTTCAGCCACCATAGAAATGATTTTCTGTGGATTCTCGCTCTTCTTTTTCGGGCAAATGGCGAGATGATTCTTGACAAATCTCGCAAGTTACAAATAATCACACTGCAAAAATGCAGGTTATCAGACAAATAGGTTTCTACACACACCCAAGTACACAAGAATGACAACTACAATATCAGAGCCCTTAAATGAAACATCCACTTGCTCTAACTATGACAGGTTAGGTCCGAATTGGCTATTAGCCTATGAATTCGTCTTAATACGTACCGGTAGCCTAGATAGCCCACCAATTCCTGTAGCTACGCTCACAAAGGTGGATCGATAGGCCAAGGGGTCAATCTACCTCCAGATTCAGTAAATGTATGGGTTTGAACCCCATTATTGACTGTCTCTTGAATGGATTTCCATGGTTGCCAATTTATAACCACAGGCAAATTGACGCTACGGTACCTTCTGATAGGCTGCTGCTGCTTCCTTCCTTCCAGCTACAATATTACATTCATCGTCATTCATTTTTCAACTCTCTGTAACTCCTCTATTAGGTCGGCATCAGAAAAGACAACTGGTCGTAGAAATGACCCTCTACATAGAAATTCATCGAATCTCTTCCCCGACTTAGCAAAGAGTAAAAAAGTAAGTTGGCTCAGGCAAGGAAAGCATTTCTAACAGAAAAGAAATCTGCTCACATCAAATACAGATGAAGGTATTATGAAGTGATTCTTGAAAACCTTTGTCTGGAACGTGACACTCTATGGAGGTGAAACTTGAACTGTTGGCGCTGCAGAAATGAGGAGAATAGAAGCATTTGAAATGTGATGTTACAGGAGAATGATGAACATCAGATGGGTAGATAGAGTAACAAACGAAGAGGTATTATGACAAGTGGGAGAGGAGAGAGGTTTATGGCGACTGTTAATGAAGAGAAGAGATAGGTTGGTAGGACACACAGGCTATTAAGACACCCAGGGATAGCAAACTTACTGTAGATATGGAAAGAAGGATCGAGGACAAGAACTGTAGGGGTAAACCAAGGTTGTCTCGGATATGTGGACAGGACAGGGAGGCGTGAAGAGCTGCATCAAACCAGTCAAAAGACTGAAGACTCAAACAACAACATCCCCGACCTTGTTGAAACGGGAATAATGAGGGGTAGACACAGGCCTAGCTGTTATACATACACTGTGAAACAAACAAAATATCTAAAATTGCATAGGCCTAACACGTCAGAAAATTAGGAGTTGAATTGGTTGGGGAAAAACATCAAAAACTCATTTGGGAATCACGAGGTCACGACTTCACTAGTGATGTGATGACGTAAGACTGACATCTAATTCGTCACATTTGTAAGTTTTAGCAACACTTAGGCCTATCTTAGTTTAAACTTTAAATGCGTTGCACTGACGCATCCCGAATACGAAGTGGGGCTTTGTTCTTTTCAGGGACTCCCTTCAGTGTACTGTAAATATAGTGTAAGGCACTGATAAATAAATATGAAATGAAATTAAATAGGATCTTTTTATGATAGGCTACAGTCGAACCTTGATAGCCTATCTCGAATCGATAGGGGATATCAAGATAAATTCGACTGAAGTTAATCAACAATTCGTGTTATGGAAATACGTAGGGAAAAATGTTCAAATTTGTGATATAGTGATCGCAGAATAATGTATGTAAGCTTACATTAGGCCTATATAGTTGTCTAAATATTTGTAATAACAATTACATTATCTAGACTAAGTAATCCGAGTTGCATAGGCTATCTAAATAAGTATTGAAGTTGCATAAGTTACGGTTGACTCATCAAATGTAGGCTTACAGTAATCGGTGGAAAACTCGAATTAGAATCTTTGAATGAGGCAAGTTGCACTACAAAAATACGTAGGCCTATTAGTGTTCGAGATAAAGAACAAGGTCACGTGCCAGGGAATTTAAACTTCGAGATATCGATGAATTCGACATGATGAAAAAAATACTTCTTTTAACTTTAAGTTATGTTAAGTTAATGTTTAATGTTAATCGACTAAAATAATAACTGTTTAAAGATAAAACGAATGATTGAAAATATTAAACTGATTAAAGTTAAAGTTAATGGCTGAATATATTAACAGATTTAAGTTGGATTTAAACTTAAAGAATGAAAATATTCCTAACTGATTTAAGTTCAACTTAGCGTAGCCTATGAAAATAGCATGATTAACGTTCAAGTTAATGGCTGGAAATAATAACTACAGTAATTAAAGTTAAATTTGATGAATGAAAATGTTAATTGATTAAAGCTCAAGTTAATTGCTGAAAATAATAACCAATTAACGTTAATAATAATAATAATAATAATAATTGTTTTACGTCCCTTTTAACTACTCAGGCTTTTAGAGACGCTGGGGTGCCAGAATTTTGCCCCGAAGGGGATCTTAAACGTACCAGTAAATCTACTGACACGGCTCCCTCGCATTTGCGCACCCTCAAATGCCAGCTGAATGCGCCAGGTTTCGAACTTGCAACCAATTAACGTTAAAGTTAATGAAAATATTAACTGATTGAAGTTAAAGTTAATGGCTGAAAATGTTAAATGATTAAAGCTCAAGTTAATGGCTGAAAATAATAACCAATTAACGTTAAAGTTAATGAAAATATTAACTGATTAAAGTTAAAGTTAATGAATGAAAATATTAACTGATTAAAGCTCAAGTTGATGGCTGATTATAATAACCAATTAACGTTTAAGTTAATGAAAATGTTAACTGATTAAAGCTCAAGTTATTGGATGAAAATATTAACTGATTAAAGTTAAAGTTAGTGGCTGAAATGTTAACTGATTAAAGCTCAAGTTAATGGCTGATAATAATAACCAATTAACGTTTAAGTTAATGAAAATATTAACTGATTAAAGTTAAATTTAATGGATGAAAATGTTAACTGATTAAAGCTCAAGTTAATGGCTGGAAATAATAACCAATTAACGTTTAATTTAATGAAAATGTTAACTGATTAAAGCTCAAGTTAATGGATGAAAATATTAACTGATTAAAGTTAAAGTTAATGGCTGAAATGTTAACTGATTAAAGCTCAAGTTAATGGCTGATAATAATAACCAATTAACGTTTAAGTTAATGAAAATATTAACTGATTAAAGTTAAAGTTAATGAATGAAAATATTAACTGATTAAAGCTCAAGTTGATGGCTGATTATAATAACCAATTAACGTTTAAGTTAATGAAAATGTTAACTGATTAAAGCTCAAGTTAATGGATGAAAATATTAACTGACTAAAGTTGAAGTTAATGGATGAAAATATTATGATTAAAATTAAAGTTAATGGCTGAAAATAATCAAACTAATTAAAATTAAAATTAATGCCTGAAAATATTCACTGATTTAAAATAGAAATAAAACTTCTAAATAATTTACTTGTTAAAATTGAACAAACCTGATTGAAATTAAACCTAGGCTAATAAACATCAAGGAGTTCCTCGTAAAAACAAATAAGTAAAAGTATTTGTAAATATAGCAGAAGCCTCCGTGTATTAGGCGGCAGCACGCCGGCCTCTCACCGCTGGGTCCGTGGTTCAAATCCCGGTCACTCCATATGAGATCTGTGCTGGACAAAACGGAGGCAGACAGGTTTTTCTCCGGGTACTCCGGTTTTCCCTCTCAAAATGTCATTCCAGCAACACTCTCCACTATCATTTCATTTCATCTGTCATTCATTTAATCATTGCCCCGGAGGAGTGCGTCAGGCCTCGGCAGCCGGCACAGTCCATATCCTCGCCGCTAGATGGGGGCTTCATTCATTCTATTCCTGACCCGGTCGGAGACTGGAAAAGGCTGTGGATTTTAATTTAATTTGTAAATATAGCCTAATAGCCAACAATAACAAATCATAGTTACAATATTAATTAACTCACACATTTTTCACCACCATCAAAGCTACAGGCAGCTCTTGTCTTCTAACTGACGTTAGATTTAATCGTTCATGAGCAATCACTTTAACCCTTTATATGGCAAAACTTTTTATATGTTTTTTTACATTTAAATTTATTATAATTATTATAATTATTAATAATGTTATTTTTGTTTCTCTAATTTTAATGTTTATGTATTTATTTTTAATTTTCAATGTATGTTCTTATAGTTTTAATTTTGATATTTTTATTGAATTATTTCATTAACTAAATTCAAGTTGATTTTTACAATTATTTTCATAATTTCTTTTATAGTTATGTTTATTATTAAAATTTTTATATTTCTTTCATTATTGAAATTTTATTTTTATAATTTTTATTTCTAGATTTATATTTCATTTTTACACTTGACTTGTTAATGATTTTGGTTTTAAATTGTTTAAAATTTTATCCAACACATTACGTCACGTAGATTCAATATAATATTTGATTTTTGAAAATGGTAGCACTTCGGAATGAAAATTCTCCGAAATTCGGCTGAAAGATTCAACGATCAGCATCTTTGAAAGCATAAACTGTCCTTATGACAGGTATCCCATAAAGGGATGTTGGTTAGATTTTAAGCAACTAAGTTACCCACATTTGTAACGCCCCTGCAATGGTTACGGCGTAGGCTATCCCCTCAAAGAATCACTCTGTGTGAGTGTATGTAGGCTACGTGTGTGTCTGTGATGTGATTCATCTGTCATTGCTGCCAGTGACGGTCTGGGAAATAATTTGTATGTACCTCCCGTCCCGTCACAGTCAGTGTACAGTAGTAGTGAGCCAGCAAATCATAGCGACACACTCCACAGCACTTCTTGCCGCGACACAGTTTACAACCAGAGTCATAGACACTCATAGATTTACAGTGTAATTGGGCTTGCTATGATTGGACCCAGAACGACAATCTATTGAGAACGCAAGGATAACGAATTTTCAAATGAGGTGATGAGTTCCAAAAGTGAACATGTCCAGGAAGTTGAAATTCGAGTAAATGACTATAAACGCCCAGAAGGTTTCTTTATCAAGTAATAATTTTTAAAATAATTCCGAAAACTTGGTATAATTATTAAGGAATTCTATGCGAAAGTTTCAGAAATCTGTAGAATATTACTACGTAAAAGCAAAGAAAATACATTATGGGTGAGACATAGATTTTATAGCCAAAGTGTAATGGATCTGATGATGATCGCTTGACGATCGAAACTGGTCATCCAAGTGTATTTATTAATCTCATGTATTTTCTTTGTCAGGATTAGAGAATAAGCCATCTCATTTCGGTACAATCGTGTTGACCGACTGAAAAGCATCCAACTTTTGTTCAAAGAAAATACTATGGACATGTTAAGTTTTGGAACATGATAGTCTACTGGACATGTTAAGTTTCGGAATAGACTGGTGTGGACATGTTGACTTATGCAACAAACTGTTATCGCTTAACTAAAATTCTTATGATTTTTTAGTTGCATTTTTTTCCAACTATTTGGAAACATATAGGGATAAGTTATAGTTAATAATATCTCAACTGAATGCTTAAGTATAAATTTAGTTTGACATTTTTATCGCACAATATTCTTTATTTGTACCGTGGTGTTTTAACATAAAAATCAGTTTTGTGGGATTTTAGTCCTTAAAATGATATGCTACGGGCATTTCTATAATAATAGTACATTATGCAACGAGCCTATAATGGCTCTAATTAAGACACGAGTGTCTTTATAAAACGAGCTTTAGCGAGTTTTATAATTTCCATACGAGTGTCTTAATTACCATTATAGGCGAGTTGCATACGACTGTTTATGTTCGACGATAATTATAACTTTATTACATGTTTTAACATAAATATTCATAAATATCTGTTCAGTAACTAGAATTTTGTGATCGGGTGGTGCGCTAGGTAGCACATCTCCCTGTTCCAAGCTCTCTGGCCGGCCGACGCATGCGCTCTGTGTGATTCAATGCCAGATGTGCAGATCGTGAACCAGTATTCAGCAAAACTGTCACCGTAGTCGTTTGAAATCAACGCGCCGAGTAGAAATTGGATTTAGGTATATTAAGGTACAGTGCTATTTCTTGTCTCATATTCACCAGTTTATTTACGCGAACATTTGGACGGTGCACTTTCGGTAATTTATATAGACATGTTGGATTTTGAGAGCATGCGCGAAGGTATCCTTATCTAATTGGTCAAAAAATTTGTTTCTTGAGCTGTGATTGGTGGGAGAAACTGTTTCATAATGAATAATAGTGTTATAATGACCATCATTATGATACAGTTTACAGACATATAATAGTCAGGGTCGAACATAAATAATTTAATGAAACTTCTTAACACATATACTGTAGCCTATCCTGTAACATTTCCCAAGAACATGGACATGTTGATTTGTGGAACACAATAGCTCGTCGACATGTTAAGTTTTGGAAATTACTGCAATATTCAACACTTAATAAGTAGAGGACATGCCAGTTATGGAATTTATCATTTTGCTCGCATAAACTCACAGCTTTAAAGATACAGAAACTGGCATTATCTCATTTTTGTATGGTTGTGGACATGTTGAGTTTTGGAACTCATCAACTCAAATGTTCTTACAGATACCAATATTTTAAAATCAAACCACTACGTGTGCTAAGGTGTAGAGCCATGCGGTCAGATTATCAAGGGCAAAAACGGGAGAGATTGCACACTGCTTTCAAAACTATCTTAGAGACTACACCTGACCTTAAAAAATAAGATGGTATTCACGGAAACTTTGTAGACATAGGCCCTACTGTTTATGAATAAAAACATACAGTTATATGCACCTTTGAACATTATCTAAGAAAATGAAATTTTTTAAGAAATATTATTTTTCTTCATCTACCCCACTGAGGTGGGTTAGCTGACGCAATAGTGAGGGAGAGATGATTAAAGTGAAAACACTCACTGACACTCTAATTTCCGAAATTTGTGCGTGTATTTTCATCCATCTCCGAATTCACCTTCATGATGAACACATTTCCACTACCTTGTGCTGTAGCGGCGTGATTACCACTCTGGAGGTCCGGGTTCGATTCCCATCTCCATCAGGGGTTTTAGAAACTGACATGAGGGCTGGAACGAGGTGCACACTGCCTCGTGAGGACAATGTATAACTGTCTGACGGCATGACAGCGTCCCGGTCATGGAAACCAAGATAAACGGCAGAGAGGACCCGACGCGGTGACCACGCGTCAGCTAACCCCAACTGGTGGGAGAGATGGCGCATCTAGGCCTACCTGATTCCTCGGAATATGGATGACGGTATTCAAAACTGTGCTGGTGAGGGAAGAACTTACCCAATGTAACGCTAAAGACGGCTACATGAACGTACACAAGAAATAACTTAGTAGGGTGATCAGTAGGAAGAACACATAAAATTGTTGCACTCACCAACTCTCTTCTTCTTCTGCTTCTTCTTCTTGTGGCGGTAACGTTCTCGCTTGCTGTTCCCAAGGTTGCAGGATCGAATCCTGGTGCAGTCATCTGCATTTGAGGGTGCGAAAATGCGAGGGAGCTGTGTCAGTAGATTTACTGGCACGTTAAAGATCCCCTTCGGGGCAAAATTCCGGCACCCCGGCGTCTCTAAAAGCCACAGTAGTTAAAAGGGACGTAAAACAAAATATTCTTATTTTATCATCTCTTCTTTTATGAAAACCACGTCTCAGAACGAATATAAGTAACAAAACTCGCTATAAAACTACTGGTAGCCTACAACTGGCCCTCAGTGCTACTTCAACTCAACAACCTTCAAACGACCTACGCCCAACCCACTACAGTTGTCTCGGCAGGGAGTGCGTCTTCTTTCCCGACTTTACCCTATAGGTCTAGACTCGGAAGACGATTGGATTCGAACTTCACCGCCGGTCAACCTTGAAATGGTTTCCTGTCGTTTCTCATTTTCAAATCCAGACAAATACCAGAATTGTACATTCTAATAGACCAAAGTCATTTTTTTTCCAACTCCATGCCCAGTTTCATTCATCTTCATTCATTAATTTCATCTGTCATAGCTCCTGTGATGAAGTTGGCGTTCGGAAGAGAATCCGCTCGTAAAAACCACCCAACGCACAGGAAATTAATCTCACCTTTTATTCATAAACTTATATAGGCTATGCAGTAGACTAACCATTTTAAAATCACTGTCTCAGTGAGGTCATTATACTCATGGGTTCACAATATCAGAACGTTGTTTGGCAACTATAAGAGCATCAGCAAAGACTCTCCGCATCGGTGAGCTGCGTGAGTCTCTCGCCTTGCGGGACGTGTTAGGTTGGCAGCACATTTTTGTCGCTGTATACGCAAAGTCACACCGCAGTGGTAGGCATAAGCATGCACTTGTTTCGTGTTGACCTTCAACTGGAGTGATAGGGTGGGAAATACCGGTTCATTATTGCCGACAGTGAGTGCCTGTGAGAGACAGTGTTGATGCTGTAAGTTGTGTTCTTGTGTAAGCTAATGTAGTGGGGATGCTCACTACTGAAGAGCGTGTATTTTTAGTGGAAGAGGTTTTCCGTGCTGGTGGAAACTTTACAGAGCATAGTGTGATAGTGGTGAGTACAGTATATATAATTGCATTACTTAATTTATTGTAATCGATTTCCTTGTAACAGCATAACATGAATTTACTGCGAGACACGTGCTGCGGAGATACTTTGCGGACACACTGTATAAAGGACTACAGATCCCGTTGACTAGCTATGCACTTGACTTTGAGAGCTCAGCGGTAGGAGAGGGGTGTAGAGCGGTGCGGGGAGCTTGCCGAATACTTCCCTGTCTGAGAACATTGACGTGCGACAGTAGCATGTTCCCTCGGGCATTGTTAGTCTAAGCCTTTGCCGCTTAGCGTGAGAAATGTATCACGCTGCAGCAGTATGCAAGAGGAAGGGGATGGGCAAGTGCAGAGCTCGGTGCCGGTAACTGAATCTGTGTATGGTTCCTTGTCTTCATCATATTTCCTTCGTTAATTCTTATTACGTTACGACCGCGTTGCTCCAGAAAATATTTTGAGTCTTTTTATTGGTCTCATTCAAAGAAGAGACGTCTAGCATTTTATGGACACTTCTCCAGGATGCATCCCACCAGGCTGTCCAACCAGCTCTCACTTGCTGGCAAAGAAGGAAGACCAAGTCAGCGTGGCTGATACAAGTGGGCAAAGATCTGCTGAAGCTGGGAGTTACAGAAAAAGACATAAGAAATCGAACGTCTCTCAGGAGTAAACTAAAGCCAATGAAGTACTAGGACAAACTCCCAAGGAATAAGACAGGTGGTTTCTGGACAAAGGAGAGAAAGGAACAACACTGCCAGAAGATGCGAGACTGCTGGGCAAACATCAAAACCTACTCTAAGCACAATAGTTGAAAGTCATGGTCCGCAGTTGGCCTATACGGAATAATAATATTAATATTAATAATAATAATGAGGGGCATTGCGTCATTAAGGGATGAAAGGGCCACGCCCACACAGGGCTGTTAGGTCATAATGAACAAAATTTGTTTAATTAATGTGCGGTATTTATTTGAAATAATACATTATGCAACGAGCCTATAATGGCAATAATTAAGACACGAGTATGTTTATAAAACGAGCGTACGTGAGTTTTATAATTTCCATACGAGTGTCTTCATTACCATTATAGGCGAGTTGCATAGACTGTTCGACGATAATTATTATAACTATTTTATGTTCGAACATAAGTATTCATAAATATCTGTCGAGATTTCGCCAGTTTTTTGTACTGAACAGAGCGCATGAGACGCAGAGAATGCCTTTTATTTGACCATGGCCTCCTCGATTACCCTACTATGACACTAGGCCATGCAGTGAAATTTAATTTTGAAGGTCGTGGAACTCAGTGCATCTAATTATCTAATTGGTCAAACAACTGTTTCTTGAGCTCTGATTGGTGGGAAAACTGTATAATAATGACAAATTGTGTTATAATGAGCCTCATTATAGTACAGTTTTCTGACATATAATAGTCAGGGTCGAACAAAAATCACTTTAAACTACAGATATTCTACTGTACTTAAAATAAGTGGTTTTGCTTTGTGAATCTCTAATAATAATAATTCAGTAGGCCTATGCATCACTCATCCCTAACATAAGTTCCTGGCAGTCTCGTACGGTGTATTGCCATAGCGAGGGCCACTCTACTGCTCGAGTCCAAGCTCTATGAACTTGCGGGGTGAGGAGAAAGAGCAGGGAAGGGTCGGGCGTGAAGAGAAGTATCTGTCAACAGCCCACCGTGATATATGGTATTCCTTGCTATTCCAATACTGCTAACATTCGACCGTTGCGCAAACCACTGTGGTGTTAGGAATGACTGAGTGAGTCACCGACCAATGTATTTGGTTCTGCACTATGCACGGACCGAGAAACCTCTTCACTCGTCACTATCACTACTCATAGTCCGCGATGCACATTCCTGTCAGGTTCACGCAGCTTAGACTCGAGCAGTACGGTACCTTCCATGTAGAATATATGGAGTTAAAGGCCGGGTGAGTAAACAGTGGGCATAGCACTGACTTGCACGCGAATTCTCTGTGCTATGAAAGGATTTTCTTTTCTCTTCAAGGATCTGGTAACTTTGGAGTGAAATAGAATATCTCTCCATTTCACTTGCTTCTTCTGTCTCTGTTTAAAAGTCAAACCGGATTACGGGAGATGGGTCGAACCCACGCCACTTCAACAAGTACTTAGCCATTGTTTATGCTTTTCACCCACTCTTCCACCGACAGTAGTGGCTACGCGGGCTAAAGCGCTGCGTTAGGTCAAGGGGCCAAGCTCTCTGCTGACTCGGTAGACGCGTGGGTTCGAGCCCCACCGTCGGCTGTCCTTGAAATGGTTTTCCGTGGTTTCCCATTTTCAACACCAGGCAAATGCTGGGACAGTACCTTCTGACAGGCCACGGCCGCTTCCTTCCACATCCTTGCCCAGTTTCATTCATCTTCATCCATTCCATCTCTCATCCCGACGCGCAGGTCGCCCACGGGCGTCGACTAGAAAGACCTGCACTCGGCCTCTCAGGAGGCTACACGAAAAAAAAAAAAACACTCTTCCAAATAGTTTCAAACATTTTTCTGTGAGATTAAGGTCAGGTGATTTACCGGTCTAGTTGAGGTGCGACAGGGCTGCCGAGAGTCCATCTAACCAGTCGCATATCCTTAGAATACATCCCTGTGGACGCGGCTGTAGTCATCTTAGAAAATGGGAGTGTCCACAGTATATTCATCCCAATAACATATATTCTTCTTCTTCTTTCTTCGAATGAGCCAACTATGGACTACGTAGATTAACCAAAATTGTTTTCACCTTGATGAGTTGGGATTGGTTTGACGTTCTTAAGAGTCTTCTTCCTAGCCCATATCTCCTTCATTTTTGTTTTGTTTGGCTGCCTCTGACCTCTTTGGTCTCTGCCCATTCTTTAGTTTAATCTGTGGGTCTTCTTTTAACATTTTCCTGAAAGCTTGTCTGTCTTGTAGGCTATAACAGATTCAGAGATGTTAAAGCTTTGCAGATCTTGTTTGACTTGCTGGTACCACAGTGATGTTGTTTTCTTGCAGGAGCTGGCTCTGTGGATTTCACTGGTCAATCTTGACTCGTTCATTCTCTCAAGGTTTCCGAAGAATTGGAGGCGTCTCTTGATGATTGTGTCCATTAGAGGTACTTACTTTAAGTATAGATCATCGTTGGGCCTGTGATACCTTTCTCAATTTATGATCCTTGGGCCCAAGATCTTCCTCAAAATTATTATTATTCACAAGGTTCGTCCCCTGGGCGTAGACCACTCACTCAATTAGCTTCCGCGTGGTTCGCTGCGGATCTGCTTCTCCGTACGGATTTTAGCGACCATTAAATTACCCCCACTGATCTCATTCGTTACTAGGTTACATCCGGAAGACATCTTTAAAGATTGTTTGAATACATGACGCAGTTCTAAATTTTTTATTATTATGTGTTTATTTATTAATCTCGTATTTAGGTAATCCCATTTGTAACACGTCTTGCTGAGTACCGCACTGTGCTGTAGTTTGGAAGCTGTTTGCGCGAGAGAGGAAATGGCGAGGCAGCTGGATGGGAACTTATTAGTGCGAGGTGAACGAAGCCCAATTAGCGGTGCTTACGGCGGCATGGTCGATACAACCGCGCTTCCAGATACAATGTTTGCTCATTCCCGTAAAGCGTTTGACTCACGCACGTGTACTGGGTTCATTTCACTAATTTGAACACATACGAGGCTAGCACTACACACGAATTACGCGCAGGCGTAGCTACACATTACCGTAATTATTGCCAACCATATTTTTTCTTCAAATAGAAGCTTTTACCACTGCCATTACCTGTCGATAACGGAATCGTATAGTAAAGGAGTCAGTTTATGACGACTACTTCTACTGTTGGTAAAAAGTCCTACGACAGCCTAAATTGCTGATAGTAAAGTTAATTTCACTAACGCAATGTCAATTGAAGATTATATTTTATTATAAACTAGAAGGCCTATGCGCGAAATCTCACATATTTTAAACCACCCTCCCGGCTTTAATGTTATGTGGGCTGGATGCGACACAGATCTGCCAGGGGCTATCGTCTTGTTCATTTCTTTAAATGCAATTTATAAACAAATAAATATAACTAGCGGACCCGTGCGAGAACTCTCGCATGTGTATAAACCACCCGCCTGGCTTTACTGTTATGCGGGCTTCTATAGTATAAATATGTTTAGGCTTATTTGTTTTAATGAACCTTTTTAAACACATTGTCGATATTTATGCAATCAGAGTGCAATTCATCACTGCTGGTGATTGCACAATGGGGTGTGTGCGCCTCGTGTGTACAGACTACCCGCCCGGTCCTAGTGCTATGCGGCTGTACGCGACACACTTCTGCCAGGGGATATCGTGTTGTTTATTTGTTTAAAAGCACTTTATAAACAAATAAATATATTTCCGTTGACTTTTCAAGAAATCCAAGATTTTTTTTCTGTACTATTGAGACGATTTGGAAGATTTTGGTAAAACCACACCTTCTAACTCCCTCTGGTTTAGCCTGTAATAGACTACAGAGACGATTTGGAAGATTGTGGTACAGATCGCACCTTCTAACGCATTCTGGCGTAAGAGATTGAGTTTTGTGTAACATAGGCTATGTATACATCTTAGCGTTATATGGTGAATACGATACATCCTTTTCCCTGAATGAAAAATATTTACAATGACAATATTTTTTTATAATATCGGGCAATAAATTGATTGAATAGTAAAAAAAAATACTTGGAAAACAGACAAAGTTTAACTGTAGGTGTACTGTATTTCGCAGATTATTTCATAAGTATGCTACCTACTTACTTTTCTTAAGTCACTTCGTTATAGTCTAATTACCTTTGCTTGCCAAAAATGGTAACTAAGTTACAGTCACAGTTACATACCCCAATAGCTATCATATAATCACAGCCCCATGAATGAGTATGAGACATCGGTGGAAAGCCACATTTTACTCTAGCTTGTGCCAACAGACACATGCAAATATACTGCATTCATCAAGAGATAGTGAACAGGCTGTAAGTTACTTAAAAGTAGCCCATTTCTTTGCTGGAGATTGAGCACACTGTTCCTATCATTGCAAACTGACGAGGGTATCTTATTGTTCACGTGGATTGAGCCTTTGAAGGGTTTCATGGAATGAAGCCCTTGTCTTTAATCTAGTTTGAGAGGGCTCTGTATTCTATCCTTCTTTATTCTCCATAACGACAGATTTTGCTAACTTTCCATACAATCCTCTTTAACCAAACACCCTTTAAATTAAAGTGGACAGTTAAAAGACTTTCCTAAGGGCAATTTTAAACACGCCGAAGAGAAATCCTTAGCTAAAGATGCCTAAATGTAACACACTCTCCGAAAAATATTCTCTTCATGAGAACCTTTGTACCTACCACCATAGTCAAAAGTTTTGAGGTGCACTACACATCTACTTTGAATGGTTGGCGTTGGTTCGAATCGCAGCGCTGACAGTGGCCAACCTGAGTGTGATTTTTCCTTTGTCTCTTCCACAATCACACCATGGGAACTTCATAATAATAGATGGTATATAGGTTTTCATGGCCAATGAATTAAAACTCAGCAACTTTTCAAGGTTTGTACCGTGTCTTGTGTGGAGTTTCACCTTGGACCACAAAGCTGTCTCATTAGAAAGCACTTCATTTGAAGGGAGGTATGGACACCAAGAGCCCGCTGATGAGCCAGCTTGGTGTTCCTTAGTGAAGCCCCACACAAGACACGGAATAAACCTAGAAAAATTGCTGAGTTTCATAATAATATAGAGATGTGCAAATTATTAGACTCAACGTCAGTATTACAAAATGTAATTTTATACTTTTCATGATTTAATGCACTAGCCTAAATATATTTAGAAGACACTGGACTTCGCGGTCATTTAGCCCCGTGTAATTTGGGTGTGTGTAGAATCTGTATGATAACCGGTGTTAATTGTGATGACTGTATTAGTGTGTGTTGTTGTTTGGTCTTCAGTCTTTTGACTGGTTTGATGCAGCTCTCCATGCCTCCCTGTCCTGAGCTAATCGTTTCATCTCTACTTAGATACCACACCCTACATCCGAGGCAATCTGTTTAACATACTCTAACCTTGGTCTACCCCTACAGTTCTTGTCCTCGACCCTTCCTTCCATAACTAAGCTTGCTATTCCTGGGTGTCTTAGTATGTGTCCTACCAACCTATCTCTTCTCTTCATTAGCAGTCGCCAGAAACATCTCTCCTCTCCCACTCGTCTTAATGACGATAATTTCAAGTAGTTCCTACTTTCGCTACCCAACGCTACCGTCCATGACACCTAGCTGTGAACTTGGCTACTACTAGATGCCATCGCAACCAGCGCCTGGTGATGATCGTTGGAACTTAAGAGCGTTCATTAAACCTAACCTACAAATTTTGCTTCACATAAGTTTAGTTAGTGGAAGGTTATTTTACTTGCCATAAATCTATGACATGGGCCCGGCGGCTTTACTTCCCCTCCGAAGGAAGGCATACTGAGGGACTTTTAACTCCAGTCGGGTTTGAATCCGCGACCTTAGGCATAGAAGCTCAGCATGCTACCAACTACGCCACCGAAGCCGACCACTAAAAATGATGATGATAATGATAATTGTTGTTTTAAGGGGCTTAACATCTAGGTTATCGGCCCCTGACCACTAAGAAAGGGGCCTCGTTAGTGCAATATCACACACGTTTTGTTTTGATTAATATATTCTACTTTTCGTGTGATTTTAGAGCTGAGGAATTCAAAGTAATTTATACTGATCATCCACTCTTGAACTATAGAAAGATTCGTGGACCATAAAATGAAATCACCTGATTTAGGGGGCACATTCGAAAGTAAATTAAACAAGAGAAAACGCACCCAGCTCAGTTATCCCACGGAATACCCTATTATAAATATTTCCAGTCGTTAATCCTTATGGGAAATGTTATAAGTATACAGGGGAGAAAACTTCACCAAGTAGGGTGATAAAAGAGGGCCCTCGTTAATGCAAAATAATGTTCAATAAAATGATTTTAAATAAACAAAATTCTGACTGATTTGAACTCTCCAGTTGTTTCTAATAACTTGCACACCTCTGTATCTTATTTCTAGTCTCAGGGCTCTTTCCTGAATCCTGACCTTAATAAACTCAATTCTACTCTTCGCTAAAGACTCAGGTACAGAGGCAGGATGTTGAGAGAGGGACGCACAGGTTTCTTGTGCAACCCGCTGATGGTTTTCACCCATTTAAATATTGCGGTGGAATAAACAAAATTGAATACATGAGTCTTCAGTATTTTGGACATAAAATTTACATAAATGAATACCAATGGGTATTTTAATAAATGTATTACACCTTAGTCAATAATAATAATAAATGAATATACTAGACACTAATTAATAAAATGTACCCGAAACGAGTATAATGACCTTCATTGATATTGTTAACAAAAAGAAATTAATTTAATTACGAGCAAAGCTTTGTATTAATAATTTACTTGGGTTTACTATACTAACTATTTTAACTGTTATATATATATACACCGCGGGCAGGCCAACAAGGACCACGCGAATGTCACTTATTTATAGATCTAGTTTCCTTCTTTCTCTTCCAGAAGTCTTTCATCCTGGTCGACTGCGCAGCTCTTCTTTCAGCAGTCCATTCTCCTCTGTTGAGATTCTTCTTCTCCCCGACAAGAATTTTGAGGCCAATTTTTTTTTCTGTACTCGATTCGATTTAGACAATCTTCTTCAGTAATTTTGAGTTTTTAAAGTTCTTCTTTCATTTGTTTAACATAGCCTCCCTGCCCTTTATATTTCCAGATTTGATCAAAAATGTGTTTGTTTAACCTTGAGCAATCCATATGTCCGTAGAACTGAAGTCGCCGTTTTCTGATCATCACTTCAAGGTTGTCGATTTTACTGTAAATTTCTGCATTGGATCTCAGTCTATAGGCTAATCTTCCTGTGTTTTCCTAGGACCATAAATCCTTCTTAAAATTCTTCTTTCTATCTTGAGCAAATTCTCCATTCCGATTATATTTGTAGTTTCCATGCCGTACAAGATGACAGGTCTAACAACTGTATTAAAATGTCGTAATTTTGCATTGATAGACAGGTTCTTCTTATTGTATATATTTTTTGTACACAAATTTAATCTTTCCAATTTCTCTTTTTTGTTCTCAATTACCAATTTATCCTTTCTTTGTAACAATTTCGAGAGACAGCTACATGATCTAGTTGGAACTCACCCAGCAACGCATTTGGGGAGACCCACGTTTTCTTTTT
Source organism: Meconema thalassinum (assembly GCA_946902985.2). Taxonomy (NCBI): domain Eukaryota; kingdom Metazoa; phylum Arthropoda; class Insecta; order Orthoptera; family Tettigoniidae; genus Meconema; species Meconema thalassinum. The sequence continues at coordinate 676,597,198 of OX336388.2, forward strand.
ACTTCGTTTTGCTTTAAAATGTGTGGACATAATCTTTAACTGCTATTAAAACAATTTTCATAGAAAACCCAATAAAATTATTAATAACAAAGCTTGGCTCGTAATTATATTAGTTTCTCTTTTTAACAACGTCGCTGTAGAAGGCCGAAACTCGTCCAGTACATTATTTAATGTGTATTAATTTATTGTTATTGACTAAGGTGTAATACATTTATTAAATAATAGCAAATTTACTACGCACAATGTGCAAAATATATCTACATTAAATCAGGCTCAAGAATCAGAGCTAAATTGATTCAGAGAGACCTCTCTCTTCTTGCACTCCTTTACGTGATATACATCACACTGTTCTCCACACAAAACACATGTACACTCATGGCTAGCTTGGTGAAACGATTTCCTGGTAGAAATACGATGATGGAAACCTGCATCGCAAAGTGCGTCATCAAGTGTCGTAGCTCGTATTCTTCTTTCATCCAATCCTTGTTGATCATTGCAGCTGTCGAATAGAATATTTCTTCGATCAAGAATTTATTAAATACCAGTTGGTATTCATTTAGATAAAATCGTCAATACAACAAGGATTAAGTTCATATCACTACGTAAAAATTTCAAATGCAGATCTGAGCTAATTCAGCTAATTCGATGAAGTTCAATAAATATTTTGTTTAGACCACCTCACGCCTCTTCAACACCTGTGATTTATATAAGTTCGTCAACATTGCAAGCACTGCAGCTTTCAAAAGTCGTCTTTCATCCTGCTTCTTGGAACAGTATAGCCTACCTCTTACATCTGATTCCTGCATTATGTTAAAAGGTAATTTTTATGTTCAATTAGACTATAATATTATATAGTTGACAACCTACCATAAGAATACGTTAACATAGCCTATTTCTTGTATATGGTATTTGTTTTCAGGCTGATACTGTGTCTGTATGCACTCTTTCGTATTGTATTGTATTATTATTATTATTATTATTACCGCACTATTGTCACCATCATTGTTAGACTACTATTTTTATATTGTGAATGTTGTACAGAACGTATTTTATATTATTATACAAATTTAACTGGTGGCTTGTGATATGATACGATATATAACATGCTTTTAATTTTGACGAAATGTACTATGTTTATAACCCCTAATCATTTTAGAGCTTTTAAACTCTAATCAAATGATATCAAATCTCTTTTTATTTGTCTTTCATGACTCTATTTCCTTCTAGGTACTTCAATCCTCATCCTTTGAGGGTATTTCCTTTTCACATCCTTTATTTTCCGTAGTATTTAAGAGGTGTAGTAGTACGGTAGTAGTAGTAGACCTAGTAGAAGTAGTCGGAGGAGGAGTATTTATCATTATCGTTATCATCCTCATCCTTAGGGATGACACGATAGATCGTTGTACATTAAAACATTATCCTTAACATCATCGTTATCACCCCCACCCTTAGAGATGACACGATAGTTCGTTGTACATTAAAACAATATCCTTAGCATCATCGTTATCACCCCACCCTTAGGGAAGACACGATAGATCGTTGGACATTAAAACAATATCCTTAGCAGCATCATTATCACCCCACCCTTAGGGATGACACGATAGATCGTTGTACATTAAAACAATATCCTTAGCATCATCGTTATCACCCCACCCTTAGGGAAGACACGATAGATCGTTGGACATTAAAACAATATCCTTAGCATCATCGTTATCACCCCACCCTTAGGGAAGACACGATATATCGTTGGACATTAAAACAATATCCTTAGCATCATCCTTATCACCCCATCCTTAGGGATGAGACGATAGATCGTTGTACATTAAAACAATATCCTTAGCATCATCGTTATCACCCCACCCTTAGGGATGACACGATAGATCGTTGGACATTAAAACAATATCCTTAGTATCATCGTTATCACCCCACCCTTAGGGATGACACGATAGATCGTTGTACATTAAAACAATATCCTTAGCATCATTATCACCCCATCCTTAGGGATGACACGATAGATCGTTGGACATTAAAACAATATCCTTAGCATCATCGTTATCACCCCACTCTTAGGGATGACACGATATATCTTTGGACATTAGGACAACATCCTCATCATCATTATCATCGAAATTGCATGTCTCATAGTCCAGTTATTTCAAAGCCTTTACACAACATTATCGTGCCCCAGCAGAAGATTCTGAATAATTTGATATATTTATTCATTAAATGTAGCAACTAAGTTAATTAAATAGAAGCATTAATTTGTTCGGGTGTGTAGTTATGTACATCCATTACAATAACTCCTATGTGCTGTTATCTCTCGTGAGGATTCGGATTATCCCATCGTATTTCTTCGTCATTATGAAATTAATTTTTGCACATAACAAACCTTCAGCCATATCTGATGGTTCATACAGAAATGTGGAGAAAATCCACCTTTATACATTCATCATTGTCACACCTACTAAATAAAAAGTGGCGTAGATTTCGACTACGCCCTAATTCACACCTTATTGTACGAGTATTTGATACTATCCGTCTCTATAATGTAAGTTTAGCTATGCAATCGTAACCTCTTACAAACGAAGGCTTAGAATCGATTCCTTGTTAATGTATGCTATTTTTCCGAGTGAAATGTCATGTCTGGTGGCTCGGATTTCACTTCAGGAGAAAGTCCTGTGGGTTTTGATTGTGATTCGTCCCTTCCTTCGATTCTTTCTTTCCTCCTTCCCTTCTTCCTTCCCTCCCTTTTCCTTTCTTCCTTCGTTCCTTCCTTCCCCCTTCCTTCCTCCAATCTAAAGTTGTTCAGGATAAGGTGACTTCTTAGTTTCGCTCCTTAAAACTACAATAACTAACTAATTATGTTGTTCAAAATACTTCTATTTTTACTGTAGAACGTAACAATGAAGAATGGTTCACATCTCGGGGCAACAGAGGGCTTTGACTTGACACGTGCAGTGGTTCGTGTGAGCTTGGAGATTTATTTTATACTAGCAGTAGTGCCCGGCTTCGCCCGGTGGATTTATTTGTTTTATGGATGATAATGAATACTACTACAGAATTGGAGCGCTTAAGGATAAGAATAGGAAAGCACCAATGCTTATTGCAGCTTTTAACCTCAGTATACTGCACCAACTCCATCGCCCTTATACAGAGGCATACCATTGCCATGATGATAACTGTTTTAAGGGGCCTAAGAAATCTTTTTGCACTAATTACTCCCCGTGACTGCACTTTATAAGCAACTCGCAATTCTGCACCAAAACACCGGTAGGGGCAACGTGATGCAGCCCGCATTGCCAGGTAACAATAGACTTAGGTATTATTGAAGCAGTTCGGGAGCGCTTGTTCTTCCGACTTACTGAACAAAAATCAATATTTAAGGTCATCTGAGAGGTGTAACCTAATGCTACATAGCCTAAACTATTCCTCTTGAATCTGGCTATCATATACAAAAAGAATTTTTCTAATCCCACCGGTAGTTCCAGAGATTAGCGCGTTTAAACACACATACAAACAAACTCTTCAGCTTTATTATATTAGTATAGATAGACACTGCCGACAACGCTAAGAATAAGGAATTCTTGTATTATCGCGACTCTCGCGCAGCGGAGAAATTTGACCTTGGTTAGAGACGGTACCGACCATACCGGCAAAATTTGAGCAAGTCTGCTCTCCTCTATAAAGCTCCTATCTATGTATGCCGAGGTTTCTTTGTGAGTCAATTTTGAGATTATTTCTTTAAGTTGATGGTAATTGGGAGTATTCTCCCCCTGCGGACAGTACAAGTTGAATCTCCGCACTGTGTAATTTACTTGTTCCCCTGTCTCAACCTCAGGTGCAGTTTTGAGGCAGTTACAATTTCACCAGCACATCGTTTCACGAGAGCTGCTTTAATTCTACGACTACGCTGGTAGTAAAGCAAATTGCTGTGTCTGTAGGGGCTATAAAGTCTTAGTTCGCTCCTCCGTAAGGATTAGCTTATTGGAAGAACAAATCCCAGCCCCGAGACTCATTATCCCGGTTCGATTCTCAAGTTTACAGTCTCTAAAGAGATTTCTCTGAAGGTTTACACACTGGTTTAAAACATTTTGAACTACGTTTAAGATGGGTTTTAGCCTATTTTCATTTATGAGAAAATAGGCTTATGAGATTACCTTTTGTTCGTGTGTGTGTGTGTAAGTGTGTGTCCCACCCCCTGAAAAAATCTAAACGACTGGAGTGATTTCAATGAAACTTGCTAAGGTCATACTAATATTTTGGCCGACCCCGACGAAGCCAATGACATTTTATTACATATAACCAATCCATCATGGCAGCCGTGCGAAATACTTCACCGGTATTCTATATCTCCAAAACTATTACTGATATCACCCTGAAATTTTGTACGGTGATAAAAAGCACTTTTATACGTTCACTTATTAAACCTTCAAAAGCCTGTTAACTAGAAAGCAAACATGGCGCCCAAGCGAATTTGAAACATTAAAATAGATTTTTCTCACGATTTAACCGTCCGAATGCAGTGAGGCTAGGTACAGCAAATGTCTATAAACATTGTAATGCACTGACATCTAATCTAATTCAATTGTTTACATACCCTCGTTAATTATGAAATGAGTCTGAGGGTTGAAACATTTATCCTAACAAGGAAAAAATGAGAAGAGGTTAATTTGATTCCCCCCTCAACCATTCTGAAAATGTTTTCCAATGGTTTCCAAATTCTGCTCAGAGCAAGTGGAAGGGATGGTTTCTAAATTAACGCCACGGCCTCCTCCTTATCAAGCCTGAGTTAAAGTACACACGTCACCACAGACACAAAAGGAATGCAATTTACGAGACAAATTCCAAGCACCTCCAACTAAACGGGGATGTTTTCCACAATCCCCACTCCCCGTAATTGAAATAACAACAATTACATTTATAAAACTCAGTATTTAAGTTCAAGGTTAAAGTATAAAGCACAAGAGAGTTAAATGCACTTAAATAGGTGTCCACCCAGATGCGTAGTGGCTACCATTCTAGGCTGTCACCACGGAGGCCCGGATTTGATTGTTGGTTCTGCCAAAATAAATTAATCTGGTCTGAGAGCTGGAACGGGGTACACTCAGCTTCGTGAGGCAAAACTGAGAAGAGTCGAATTCGATTTCTACCTCAGCCATCCTAGTATTTGCTTCTGGGGTGGCTTCGGTGGCGTAGTAGTAACATGTTGAGCTTCTATGCCAAAGATCGTGGGTTTGGTGTATTCCTTGGAATACAAGTTTAGTTAGAGTTAACAGTCGCTGCTCTTTGCTTTTTCTCTTTTTCATTAGTTCTCCTATTCCCCATTTTTTCAGACACCAACAGCGACCTTTATATATTACTGTTTCTTTGGATATGTATTTATTTTATGTTAAAGTCTGTTTCAGTTGTGTATTCCCTGCAAATTATAACAGCTCACCACGCGGCAACCTGTCGAAGCAATTCAGCAATTTCAAGAATGGTTTCAACCCACTCAAGCAGATGTCGTCGTTGTCGTTATCTGCAATCTCCAAGAAGACTCTATTCTATGAATCAAATTGTATTATGTAGAGTGTTTTATTTTATCTAGTTACCCACTCTGGCTTTATTCCTTTGTCTCTCCCCCCTCCCCTACGTCATTCTGGCTATCTGTGTGTTCAAATTTCTCGCTCAATACTCGTCTAGTCGGCTACGTGAAAAGTTCAGTCCTCTCAAGGAGGCTCGTCTCCTTTTTCCATGAGGTGATTCAAATCGACGCCATGTCTGAAATTTGTGTTTAACGGCTGCAGAAAACATCATATCCACCATGGAAAGATAAGTAACTACCTTCAAGTGATTTTAACCATCTTTTAAAACGTTTTGAACAAATTCTGAATGCTTTTAATGAAAGCTATAGGCAGTGTTGGGATTTTCGTAATATTGTGCAGTAACTGCCCATCGTGGGATTTTTTCTGTCATGCTTAAGCTAACTAAGCTTATTCCTAAACATGAAATTTAGTACTTCTTGTACGAAATAAGGGAGATGCTTCTCTCTTAGGTGGAATTCTGCTAAAACTTATAGCTGTCTAAAAAATAACTTTTTTCATCCGTGGGATTTCTACACCACTATTCAACTGTCATTACATCTCTGGAAATTTCCATTTGCAATAGACTCTAAACTGTGAAAAACTATACTCAACAACGTCAACATTACTACAAACTGTAAGTTAAATTGAACCATTAACTGCAACCTAAAACTCTAAACCTCCACAAACCTATTCAAGTTCTACTCAGTGCATCTCCATAACTCGCAATAGTGACATTTTTCTCATGTTCTACAAACTTTCAGTGCTTCAAAAGTGAATGTATGGCTTCTTCCTCGTCGCGATTCGCTCGTATGAGTAAAATCAGCCAGGACTCTGATTCCCTATTTCCTACACCCCCAATTCCCTTTACTAACAATTTAGGGTATGTTCAAACCAGTTTTGTTTTTCAATTCAACGAAGATTTTTTTTTTAATAGGCTCCCTTCCACTTTGTTAGGTATAACATTTATTCATTCTGTATAAATACTCGTGGTTATAAATCCACTTATTAATCTCTTTTTTCTTCTCCTGCTGCGTCCAGGAAGTTATAACTTCCCAATTGTTAAACGATTGTATTTAACTTTGTGCCATCCAGGCTTCACAAAAGGTGACCCGCCCCATTAAATTTAGCATCTATTACATTCTGTATAAATACTGGTGGTTATAAATCCACTTATTAATCTCTTTTTACTTCTCCTGCTGTGCCCAGGAATTTATAGCCCTTTCACTTGCTACAAAGGCATCTTAAAGTATTTTTGAAATATTGGTATTCTACTTAACCAATCTGAAGAACCAAATTGTAAGTCCTTTAGTATTGTTATTATAGGTCCTAAACCTTTTAATTGTATGCATAGTTCGAAAACCCTTGTAAGTGTTTTATTGTTTGTCATAGGTCTGAGACCTCCAAATTTGTCCAAAAATTACTTGTTAGTTGTAAACCTACCATAAAATTTTTCATTTTTGAAGCATTTAAAATTGTCAGCTTTCTGTGTTATTAACTTGCTCGAAGAGCTGTTAGGTTTGACCTTTCCTACCTTTCCTTTGAAATTACTTCTTGTTCAAATAAATAAACAAAATCACCGAATGCTAAGATTGCTACAAACTCAATCATTTGTTGCGTTTAGAGCAAAACTTCTGTTAACATCACTCAAAAAGTTTCTTTTAGCTATTCTAGCCAATTCTAGTGAATTATTAAGGCAAGTATAGCTCGCTCAGCCAGCTTCCTACTTGAAGAGATTTTCGTTCTTTCCTGTGATTTACTCTCTAGAATTTTGGTTATGTTCAAGTTAGGTCGTGGTTCTTCATCCTTTCTAAACTTTTAGTCGGCACCCCGCTGGGTAAGAGTTTATCCTTCTTTAAACGCAACAATTGGTTCTCTCTAATAATTTCTATTCATAATAATAAAATTCTCAAAAGTTCTGAAAGCGCTTTGTCTCAGCCTATTCTGGGGGCATATGGTCTCTCTGTTGGGGATCCGACAGTGGTGGGTAATAAAAATATCCCGGCTAATTTAAATATTTCTAGAATTTCAAGATGCTTTCTAAAATCTCACCCTTTTGAAGGGAAAGTAACTTACGTAAGTCATTTTCATCTGGCATACCTTTGTTCGCCAGTGCACTACCCTTCCCCATAGTACTCAAATTCATGCTCTTGAGTGAAAGAGCACTTAGCGATAGCCTGCTGGCAACCTTAGCTCACGCTGCTCGCTCCCTTATTCCTGCTCAGGCCCCCGCCTGTTCACCTGTCTTCCACAAATTTTGATCAACATAACTATTCTTTTTTAACTATCTGGATATTATTTGGCTTGAATTCTCATCCTTTCGATTTAAGTTCGTTTCCACTCCTAAACCTTTTTCCTTTTCTTTTCAAATCATCTTCCCTTAGGTAGTGACTGAGCTCAGGCTTAACCTTCCAAAACTTGGTCCCAGATACCTGGGAGAATCCATTTTGTCAATAGTTTGCAAATTACTAATATTTATTTGGAATTTTTCTGCTATAACTCAAATTGCTCACAGAAATTGAAACATGCATGCTCAATCAAACAGAAGATAGAGTGGAGGTCGAAACTCAATACTATGAAGGCATTGCTGCTGCCTTCAAAATAATACGCAAACTTGGAGAAGAACAAGAAAGGACATTTCAGTTCCTAGTTCAACCCAAGAACAACAAACCTCGACTCGTGAGGGCATTCATGAACCCAAACCCTTCCTCCCTAAAATAAATTTGCCTCATTTCTCTGGTGACGAATCCGAATGAGATACCTTTTATGAGCTTTTTTGTTCCCTTATTCATGACAATAAGGATATTCAAGATATTCACAAATTTCACTACTTAAGAGTAACTATCCACGACCAAGCATTACAGCTAGTCGAACCGCTTCCATTAAGCACCGAAAACTACCTCATCGCCTTTAATTTATATAAAGAAAGATATGGTAATGTACGTTTACGTATTCAGCGTCACATGAAATCCTTGTTTAACTTGACTCCCTCACGTCATAATGACATCACTAGCCTGCGTACCCTCGTTGACATAACCCAACTTCATGTGAAGGCATTATCCCAATTTGATCAGCCTAATGAACATTGGGACACCTTCTTAATACATTTAGTCATTTCAAAAGTTGATACAGCCACTTTGAAAGCCTGGGAGATTGAACTTTCTAATAACGATGATTATTCCCATTAGCATTTAGTCACTTTTATAAACAGCAGATGTCAGCTTTTAACTGCCTTAGCTTACCAAAGTGAACCCGCCTCTTCAAACGTTAACCCACATCACCCAAATCTAGACGCGAATGTGCATCTACTAGTACTCAAAAACCTGGGTCTAGCTCTTCTAAATCCAACCCACACGTCACTGGTTACGAAACTAGGTCCACGGAACACCGTACTACAAGTTCTCTCGCATTAGGTACTCAAGGCGAACATCGCAAAAGTCTTAACGATCCAATAAATTGCACATTGTGTAAAGATCATCACGCTTTATACTTATGTAAATCCTTCAAAGAGCTATCAATGGATGACAGAAGGAAATTGGTATCTCAAAGTAAGTTCTGTTTCAATTGTCTCTCACCTAAATATTCCGCTTCTAACAGCAAGTCCACTAGACTTTGCTTTCTTTGCAAAAAAAAAGCACATCACACACTAATGCATCGTCACGATCAACCAAGGTCATCATTACTTCTAAACAAAGTGACAATACTAGCAGAACCAACGCGTCATCTTACATTCAAAACGCCAAGTCTTTGCGTAGCGCTCAAGTACTATTGTCCACGGTTCAAATCGAGGTTCAAGATAAATCAGGTAACTGGATTCGTGCCGAGGACTCCTCAACTCGGCGGCAACCCACGATTTTGTTTCCAACTCTTTAATTTAAAAAACTTGGTCTTCCAGTAACTCCCACTTCTATCAATGTATCAGGCATCAATAGTTCAAAATCGCAAGCTTTGCAATTTTCAAAATTAACCATAAAGGATACTTGTCAAAGAAATAATTTCCTCAAACTAAACTGTCTCATTCTCAACAGTATAGATGAAGACACCCCTAGTCACTCTGTTGACACTTCCTGCTTAAATATTCCCGCTAACTTTAGGTTTGCCGATCCTCTGTTTAACATACAAGGCCCTATTGACATACTCTTTAGTGCAGGTGTCTTCTGGAATTGCCTACGTAAGCAACTTCGTCAATTATCTTCTAACGTGTTTGCTAGAGACACTAATTTTGGATTGTCACCGGCCAACTCCCGCATTACACCACTCAACTTGCGTCGCAATGTCGTTTCGTAATCACCGATTTGGAACAGTTCTGGAAACTTGAAAATATCGATTCCCCTAGAAAACGAATTCTGCGAGCAACTCTTCACCTCTACCACCACTCCCACACCAGAAGGCAGTTAGTTTCATAGTCCAAATGCCTAGACTACTCAATCCTCCAAAATTAAGTAATTCTCAAACCAAAGCGCGTAAAGCTCTCTTCGCCATTGAGAGTAAATTCAAAAAAGAACCCCTTGTTAAACAACAATATACCTTGGTCATAGAAGTGTATGAAAGTCTAGATCACATGGAAGTTGTGAATGAATCTGATGATGAATCACATCCTCCAGTCGAAACCGTCTTCTTAAATCACCATCCAGTGTGGAAAAGCCCTCTTGTTAAAGACAAAATTCGTATTTAATGGGTCATCACCTGGTGCTAATGGCAATAGTCTTAACGATACTCTTCTCTCCGGTCCAGCTATTCAGTCCGATCTGTCTACTATACATTTTAATTTTCGCTTATTCCCTATAGCCGTCATCGCAGACATAAAGCAAATGTACCGTCAAGTCTTAATTCAATCTGAACAGCAAGATCTACAGAGACTCTTATGGCGTGACGAAATAAGTAAGCCCATTAAAATATTTCGTTTGAAAACCGTTACTTATGGTCTTAAACCTTCCATACATATGCTAGCTTCTCAAGATGGTCATTTGTTTCATGCTAATGCTTCAGAAGCTTTAACAACATCTTTTTATGTCGATGATTATCTGCAAAACTCTTATGAAGGTTCTCTCATATCTCTTGAAATAAAAGCACTGCTAAAGAATGGAGTATTCCCACTTCATACGTGGAATTCAAATTCACCCGAGTTTCTTGCTCAATTTCCTATCGAAGATGTAGATCCCTCTTCTGTCGAAATTTGTGGCGATTCCGACTCATTAAAAACGTTAGGAGTACATTGGTGCACTCGCACTGATACTCTTATTTACAAAGTATCACTTTCTGAAGAACTCCCTAACACAAAAAGGCAAATTTTGTCTGAAATAGCCAAGATTTTCGACCCACTTCAATTTCTCACTCCAGTCATTGTCATCGCCAAACTTTTCATCCAGGAGCTATGGTCTCTTAAGTGTGAATGGGATGAAACTCTTCCCTCTTCTTTCCTTAATAGAGGGCTTTCTTCCGTTGCAGTTTATTTAACCTTTCGCTTATTGAAATTCCTAGAAAATTAATTAACGTTTCTTCTAATACACCTTTAGCGCTTCATGTCTTCGCCGACAGCTCCGAAAAGCTTACGGTTGTTGTGCATACCTTGTTTATTGCAATCCTCTAAACGAATTTTCACGCTCGAGTCTTATTTGTGCTAAATCCAAAGTAGCCCAGCTCAAAACCATCACCTTGCCCCGGCTTGAATTGTGCGCCGCTCCTATGGCTGCAGAACTTTATAAAATACTGCAAAAAGTTTTAAAAATCCAATTCTCCCAAATTTGGCTGCAGATCGACTCCATGATTGCACTTTCATGGATCGCCAAATCTCCCACGCACTGGCAAGCCTTCGTTGGCAATAGAGTTTCCAATATTAAACCCCTTTCTTTAGGATGTCAATGGAGACATGTTCCAAGCCGATAACCCCGCTGACATTATCTCACGTGGTTGTTCACCCTCTAAGTTAGCCGTATATCAACTGTACTGGCACGGGCCCTCGTGGTTAGTCGAAGACTCTTTTTTGCTGGCCTTCTAAACCCTCAGCTCTAATGTCCAACTTGCCCGACGCCAAAGTAGCTAAATCCACTGCTTCGTGTCTAATTTCCAGCGTTTTATTTCCTTTACTGTCTCGCTATCTTGTCTTTACTTTCAGCTAAGATAGACATTTCGAAATCTAGACGCCCTTGCGCCCTAGCTCCCTTTCTTGATGAACACGGGTTACTAAGAGTAGGTGGAAGGCTTTCTCATTCTTCACTTTGTGATGACAAAAACATCCTGTCATTTTGCCTTCTAAACATCACGTAACTTCCTTAATTATACGTGAATTCCATTATCGAAATTTACATGTTGGTACTCGCACCTTGCTTTGTTTACTAAGGGAAATGTACAGGATAATAAATGGCGTTCATGAAGTTTCTTCAGTCATACATAAATGCATCCCCTGCTTTAAGGTAAAACCTAAGGTTAGCACTCAAAATATGGGCCTTTTGCTTTAACTGGCGTGGATTACATGGGTCCATTTCAATATCATCGTAATTCCCCTTAAGCTAAACGCAAATTGTTTGGAAAACTCTATGTATCTCTCTTCGTCTGCATGGTTACTGGTGCGATCCATCTGGAACTAGTAACAAATGCTTCTACTTCGTATTTCCTTTCAGCTGTCTCTCGTTTTACTGCTAGGCGCGGAGTTCCTTCTGAAATATTCTCTGACAACGCCTCCACCTTTCAAGGCGCAGCTTCATTGTGGTAAAAAAAAAAGCTCTTACATCTTCGCCTGCTATGGAACAAATTTCCAACTTTTCCTATGCCAAAGGTTTCAAATGGCGATTTATACCCCCTTACGCCCCTCATCACAGAGGTAGGTGGGAGTCTTGTGTCAAGCTAACCAAACGTCATCTAAAAAAGGTTTTGGGTAATCGTATTCTAAACTATGAAAAATTTAACTCACTGTCCATCCTAATCGAAGATGTTGTTAAATCTCGCCCTTTGACCCCACTTTCTAAACATCCTGATGATTTACTTCCATTAACCCCCGGCCATTTCCTTATTGGTAGTTCTCTATCCCCCCCTGCCTAACTTTCATAGAGATTCTCGCTTGCCTATTTTTTACCATAATATTGAAGCCCTTCGTAATTCTTTCTGGCATAGGTGGAAGTTGAAGTAGTGTACTTAACTTCTTTACAGAGTAGACAGAAGTGGCTTCCTTCTAATCCTGATTTATCAAGGTGGGAGACTTAATTTAGTTAGGGATGCCTCTCGCCTATTGGTATGGATCTCTGGCAGGGTGGTAGAATGCTATCCCGGAATGGATGGAAAAATTCGAATCGTAAAGGTTCTTACTGCTAACGGTCATATTGTAAGACCGATATCACTAATTTCGCTTTTACCGCTTGAAAATTAAACTATTTTTCTCCTCTCTGTTGGTGTTGGTCCTCCAGCTTGGTGGATTCCTAGGAATACACGTTTAGTTAGAGTTAGCAGTCGCTGCTATTTGCTTTTTCTCTTTTTCATTAGTTCTCTTAATCCCCTTTTTTGCAGACACCAACAGCGACCTTTCTGTATTCCTGTTTCTTTGGATATGTTTTTATTTTATGTTAAATTCTGTTTAAGTTGTGTATTCCCTGAAAATTATAACAGCTCACCACGCGGCAACCTGTCGAAGCAATTCAGCAATTTCAAGAATGGTTTCAACCCACTCAAGCAGATGTCGTCGTTGTCGTTATCTGCAATCTCCAAGAAGACTCTATTCTATGAATCAAATTGTATTATGTAGAGTGTTTTATTTTATCAAGTTACCCACTCTGGCTTTATTCCTTTGTCTCTCCCCCCTCCCCTACGTTGTTCTGGATATCTGTATGTTCAAATTTCTCGCTCACTACTCGTCTAGTCGGCTACGTGAAAAGTTCAGTCCCCTCAAGGAGGCTCGTCTCCTTTTTCCATGAAGTGATTCAAATCGACGCCATGACTGAAATTTGTGTTTTACGGCTGCAGGAAACATCATATCCACAATGAAAAGATAAGTAACTACCTTCAAGTGATTTTAACCATCTATTAAAACGTTTTAAACACATTCTGAATGCTTTTAATGAAAGTTATAAGCAGTGTTGGGATTTTCGTAATATTGTGCAGTAACTGCCCATCGTGGGATTTTTTTCTGTCATGCTTAAGCTAACTAAGCTTATTTCTAAACATGAAATTTTGTACTTCCTGTACGAAATAATGGAGATTCTTCTCTCCTACGTGGGATTCTGCTAAAACTTATAGCTGTCTAAAACACAACATTTTTCCTCCGCGGGATTTCTACTGCCCTATTCAACTGTCATTACATCTCGGGAAATTTCCATTCGCAATAGACTCTAAACTGTGAGAAACTATACTCAACTACGCCAAAATTACTGCCAACTCTTAGTTAAATTGAACCATTAACTGCAACCTAAAACTCTAAACCTCTAGAAACCTATTAAAATACTGCTCAGTGCATCTCCATAACTCGCAATAGTGACAATTTTCTCATGTTCTACAAACTTTCAGTGCTTCAAAAGTGAATGTGTGACTTCTTCAACGTCGCGATTCTCTGGTATCAGTAAAATCAGCCAGGACTCTGATTCCCTATTTCCTACACTCCCAATTCCCTTTACTAACAATTTAGGGTATGTTTAAACTAGTTTTTTTTTAATCAATTCAACGAGGCTTTGTCTGAAAACTGATTCCCTCCCACTTTGTTAGGTATAAATTTTATTCATTCTGTATAAATACTAGTGGTTATAAATCGACTTATTAATCTCTTTTTCTTCTCCTGCTGCGTTCAGGAAGTTATAATTTAACAAATTGTTAAACGTTTCTATTTAACTCTGTGCAATCCAGGCTTCACTAAAGGTGACCTGTCCCATTTCAATTTAGCATCTATTACATCGATTAGTGGTTATATATCTACTTATTAATCTCTTTTTCCTTCTCCTACTGTGCCCAGGAATTTATAGTCTTTTCTCTTGCTACAAAGGCATTCAAAAAGCTTTTTTGAAATATTGGTATTCTACATAACCAATCTAAAGAAAAATTTAAACCAAATTTTAAGTCCTTTAGTATTGTTATTATAGGTCCTAGACCTTTTAATTGTATGCATAGTTCGAAAACCCTTGTAAGGTTTTGTATTGTTTGTCATATGTCTGAGACCTCCAAATTTATCCAAAAATTACTTGTTAATTGTAAACCTACCACAACATTTATCATTTTGGAAGCAATTAAAATTTCCATAAGCTTTCTGAGTTATTATCTTGCTCGAAGAGCTGTTAGGTACGACCTTTCCTTTCCTACATTTTATTTCAAATTACTTCGTGTTCAAATAAAGAAACAAAATCACCGAATGCTAGGATTGCTACAAAATCAATCATTTGTTGCGTTTAGAGCAAAACTTCTGTGAACATCACCGAAAAAGTTTCTTTTAGCTATTGTAGCTAATTCTAGTGAATTATTAAGGCAAGTATAGTTCGCTCAGCCAGCTTCCTACTTGAAGAGATTTTTGCTCTGTCCTGTGATTTACTGTTTAGAATTTTGGTTATGTTCAAGTTAGGTTTGGGTATTTCATCCTTTCTAAACTTTTAGTCGGCACCCCGCTGGGTAAGAGTTTAGCCTTCTTTAAACGCATCAATAATAATTTCTACTCATAATAATAATAAAAATCTAAAAAGCTCTGAAGGGGTTTTGTCTCTGCCAATTCTGGGGGCATTTGGTCTCTCTTTTGGGGATCCGACAGAGGCGGGTAATAAAATAACCCGGCTAATTTAAATCTTTCTAGCATTTCAAAATGCTTTCTAAAATCTCACCCTTTTGAAGGGAAAGTAATTTGCGTAAGTCATTTTTATCTGACATACATTTGTTCGCCAGTGCACTGCCCTTCCCCATAGTACTCACCCCATAGTACTCAAATTCATGCTCGGGAGGGAAAGAGCACTGGCAACCTCAGCTCACGCAGTTCGCTCCGTTTTTCCCGCTCAGGCGTCCGCCTGTTCACCTGTGTTCTACAAGTTTTGATCAACATAACTATTTTTTTTCACTATCTGATTATTATTTTTCCTTTGATTCTTTTCCTTTCTACCTAAGATCGTTTCCACTCCTAAACCATTTTCCTTTTCTTTTCAAATTATCTTCCCTTAGGTAGTGTCTGAGCTCAGGCTTAACCTAACAGGGTTCAGCCTCGGCCGAATTCGTCGGATTTTTTAAGAGCGTTTAAAATCCCTCAGTATGCTTTCCTTCGGAGGGGAAAGAATCCGGCGAGCCCATGTCATAGATAAATGGTATGTAAAAGAACATTCCGCTAACTACAATTGTGGGATGCTAAATTTGTAGGTTAGACTTGATTAATGTTCTATGAAGTTCGAACGTCGTCGCCTGGTACGGGTTGTGGTGGCATCTAGTAGCCTTGTTAACAGCTTGGTGTCGTTGACGGTAGTATTTGGTAGAAACAGTAGGAACTACTTGAAATCGATCGTCTGCAGTCCTTACCTAAATTACAGATAACACAAACTAATACAGCCATCAAAATTAACACCGGTTATCAGACAGATTCTACACACACCCAAAGTACGCGGGGCTACATGATCACGTTGTCGCAGCCCCTAAACTGAGGAAGCAAGCAAGCAAGCAAGCAAGCAAGCAAGCAACCAACCAACCAACCAACCAACCATTTGCTTCTGGAGGGAGATGAGCGAAGTCAAATCTGAACTAATTGCGTTTTTGATTTTTGCTTGCTGTTTTCTACTTTTATCATTATGCTTTGTGTTTTTCGGTTTTGGTTTTGTGTTTACTTTCTGATTTTGCTTTTGTTTCTTGTTTTGTGTTAGTTTTGTGCTTTTGTTTTCTTTAATTTTGCTTTTGGCTTTGTGTTTTTCTTTGTTTTCGGCTTTTGCTTTTGTTTTTGAATTTCGCTTTTTTGCTTTTTTGTTTTGGTCAAATGTGTATTTTTGCTTTTTGCTTTGTGTGGGGGGAAAATAGGACAATCAATGAAAGCAAACCAACACGTTTTCATGTTTGATCTCGATAGCATATAACACTCTACGTTTTATTTGCACCTCTCAATGTGCAAAAGCTCGGAAATGAACAGTTTTGGTAACACTAAATATTTTACACAAGTCAAGATAATTGTTCTCAAATTACAAACGTCATAATCCAATTGTTTGTCAACAATTCAAAAATTGGGTGTTGGGGGTGGATTAATCCCCCTAGTCACCCCCAGTAGTTACGCCACTGGACACAGGTCATCGGTCAAATTCTACACACACACAAGTACACGGGACTAATGACCACGATGTCACAAAGCCCCTAAAGAATCAACGACAACTTAAATACCGTATATGCAATGTTTTTCTATAGCAGAACTTCACAATCCTGGAACTACCAATTTTATTTTCAGTTGATGCAATCAGTTGGTTGGTTGGTTGTGGAAGGTCGGTTTCGGTGGCATAGTTGGTAGCATGCTGAGCTTCTATGCTGAAGGTTGCGGGTTCAAACCCGGCCGAAGTCGTCGGACTTTTTAAGAGCGTTAAAATCCCTCAGTATGCCTTCCTTCGGAGTGGAAGTAAAGCCGGTGGTCCCATGACATAGATTTATGGCATGTAAATGAACCTTCCACTAACTAAACTTGTGTGAAGCAAAATTTATAGTTTAGGTTCGAATAATGATCTTAAACTCCAACGTTGTCACCATGCGCTGGTTGCAATGGCATCTAGTAGTAGCCAAGTCCACACCTAGGTGTCGTGGACGGTAGCATTTGGTAGCGAAAGTAGGAACTAATTAAAATCATCTTTTGCAGTCCTTGCTTGAATTAAAAACAGATAACACACACTAATACAGTCATCACAATTAACACCGATTATTAGACAGATTGAAGCCTCCGTGGCTTAGGCGGCAGCACGCTGGCCTCTCACCGCTGGGTCCATGGTTCAAATCCCGGTCACTTCATGTGAGATTTGTGCTGGACAAAACGGAGGCAGACAGGTTTTGCTCCGGGTACTCCGGTTTTCCCTGTCAAAATTTCATTCCAGCAACACTCTCCACTTTCATTTCATTCCATCTGTCATTCATTTAATCATTGCCCCAGAGGATTGCGTCAGGCCTCGGCAGCCGGCACAGTCCATATCCTCGCCGCTCGATGGGGGCTTCATTCATTCCATTCCTGACCCGGTCGGAGACTGGAAGCAGGCTGTGGATTTTTCGTTAGACAGATTCTACACACACCCAAAGTACACGGGGCTACATGACCGCGTTGTCTCAGCCCCTAAACTAAGGAACCAACCAGTTAGTAGAAGGTTCTTTTACATGCCATAAATGTGACATGGGCCCGCCAGCTTTACTTCCCCTCCGAAGGAAAAATCTCTTAAAAATACGACGACTTCGGTCGGGTTTGAACCCGCGATCTTGGGCATAGAAGCTCAGTATGCTACCAACTACGCCACCGAAGCCGCTGATTGCAATCAGTTAGGTAACATTGCTTTTGTTGTTGTTGTTGTTAATTTATTCTAGGGGATTGGGACATCTTGGCCATCACCCCCGTGTACGTATATATGTCTGAGTTGAACTTGTCTAGCTTAACAATTATGCGGCCCTTCAACACCACTTTTGGATTAGTATTGTGGGTTTTAGTAGTTTTTCGTTGTCTTGTAAATATGATTTATATGACCTGGATCTGATGATGTTTGCTAGCGATAGAAACATGGTATCATTGGAACTCCTTATGTATTCTGTGCGAATGATTAATCACAAGTGGATGTTATATATCTCGCCTAATATAATTGGGTAAATAATTGTGTTGATCGCCTGAAAGCATCAATCACTTGTTGATAAAGTAACACTGAAATATGGCTTCCAAGCTTTCTATTGCCTGAGTTAGGTAACAGTAGACATTCGCGAGCCGTAACACATTCCTCTCTATCTGATCTCATAACACTAGACTACTTTCCAATTCCTTTTTTGAAAAATTATAAAAGTAGGTTAATTATAATGGCAATTAAATTGTCATTATACATCACATTAATTCTGCAGAGTAAGAATTGAAAGTTCAACCACAGATGCGATTCGAACCCAATTACCTGCAGACGAAGTTTACTGACTTCTCTAAAATAGTTTATTCCTAAATAAAGTTCCCTGTTGATTTTATTATTATTAATAGCATTATTATTAGTATTATTGTTCGTAGTAGCTAGCATTCTTGGCTATCATCGTGGAGGCCCATGTTCGATTCCCACTTTGCCAAGAAATTTAATTCTGATCTGAGGGCTGGAATGGGGTACACACAGTATCGTGAAACAAAATTGAGAAGAGCCGGGTTGAATTCCTACCTCAGCCATCGTGAAAGTGATTTCCGTGGTTTCTGCACTTCTACTCCAGGCAAATGCCGGGATGGTACCTAACTTAAGACCACGGTTGTTTCCTACCAAACTTCTACCTCAATTACAAATACACACACTAGTACATACATCACAGTGACACAGGTTATCAGTCAAATTCTACACACACCCAAGTACACGGGACTACATGACCACGATGTCGCAAAGCCCCTAAAAAAATGAAGGAGAAGAACATTATTATTATTATATTATTGTTATTAATATTGATGTGTAACATCTTTCCGCTCGGTTGCTGGATAGTTTTGAGGGAGTGATTTTGAAAATTGGGGGCGGAAGTGGATCGGACGGAAGTGGATCGGACGGAAGTGAAGACGCACTGCCAGAAAAATGGGACGGAAGTGAATCGGGCGGAAGTGGATCGGACGGAAGTGAAGACGCACTGCCAGCTGGATGTACAATTGAAAATGTGTGTATTGGAAACAAGGCAGAGTGTGCTCTGTAGCGCAAGAATGTTATGGCAATACAGTAGGCAGTGCATTTAGCAGGCACTTGAACGAGCACAGTGGCAAATGTTTCACCGACTTTCATTTGTCATTGATCAGTTTATGAAGCTTCACGTTCAAGGTTGAATATCACGGGAGGTAGGACAAAGACGACAAATGACATTTAAGTAAGCGGCATTATTGTCAAGCTCTGGGTGAGTAGTCAAATATTAAATGCATAACAGAATGTTGTTATATGAGTGGAATAAAAGCTGTATTTTCATCATATGTGAGACTAGGTATTGATTGTTTACGACGAATTGTATGAGAGCCTTGAGAATAATGAGTGTTATAGTTACTGAGGAATGTGCTCACAGTATTTGAGAGTACTGTCGACGTTGTGTGTCACTTTGTTATTATGAATTATTAATGTAAAAGGTAGGAAGGAAGCTTATAGTTTTGCGTGTCCGTTAATCTCACGATCATGATCCACGGTACCTCCCTTTTACGTGGAATGCGAACCACAGGACATGGCATTTCAATTCGAAAATCTCACATGTATTGACCGGGAATCAAACCCGGTCTACCTTGGTGAAAGACTAACAGCTTGACCGCTGCGCCACAAACGTGACAGTAGCATATCTCCAATTCAATCTATACATTCATCATAGTACCAGTCTGAAAATGGAGTGAAAATTAACATTTAAAGAATGTCCAAGCTGTGTAGTATACGAGTAGGATAACATGTCAGATGTTACACATCATATGCGACTACTGTCAGGCTCGTATCCTTTTATTATTATTATTATTATTATTATTATTATTATTATTATTATTATTGTCTTTCGATGTTATCTTCATCATTCTGAATGAATTATGAAATTTTAATTCATCTCAGTCGGTCAACACGATTGTACCCAAATTTAATGGGTGTCATCCTCTAAGCCTGAAAAAAATTACGGTACTTAAATAAAACATTTAAATTATAATTATTATGGCAACACTGAAAAATAGCTTCCAACACGTTAATGTAAATTACTGCAATTAATTTTATTGCGCCACGGCCGTGAATGCAGCTGAAGGAATATCGCAGCTTTGAATCCTCGACTTGGCAGTGACTATCCTCTATCAAAGTTCCAACGTTCCAACATCTGGTAGCGAAAGTTGGAACTACTTGAAATTGAACGGAATTTGTAGCTCACCCCATGGGTGTCCTCATTCAAGGAGCTACAGCATCTGGCGAGCCGAACATGTCTTCGGACACTCCCGGCACTAAAATCCATACGCTAAATAAATAAATAAATAAATAAATAAATAAATAAATAAATAAATAAATAAATAAATAAATAAATAAATAAATAAATAAATAAATAAATAAATAAATAAGTTGTTCATTCTAATCAGTAACTTCTAGGTGAGGAAGGCTTCATTGTTAATCAAAAACATGTAAGGTACACCAATTGAATAGTTGTTTCTTAATTAGTAGTCTATTGAATGGCGCAGAATTATTAAGACTAAAAAAAAGAAACAATCCCTTACCGTGTGATGTAACAGCCTAATAACAGAGTTTAAGATATAGGCTACAAAAATGAAACAAATCTCGTAACAAAAGAAGTCCGGTAGAATGTCCTTATTCGTTGCCGTGTCGTCAATGTCCAAGATGACAGTTCTAAGTGCGGTTTAGGTTGTTGTTCACTTTCTCCAAAGACGTCCTCTTGATTGTGGATATGTTCTGCTCATGTTTCCTTGTTATGACAATAAAAAGGAAATTGAGCCTAAACAAGATGTGGTATTAAACAAGATGTTCGGGAAAGAACATATAGCCTACTTTCTCCTAAATGTATGGGTATAGTTATAACTCTCTGTCCTTATCATCTCCTAATTTCTTCCTATTTGAAGTGCAAATTGGCACACAGGATTTGTTTGAACAGTGGCGTTCAAACCATAGTTTATAATTTACCCCAGCATTTTGCAATTTCATCAGCAAACACTCCAAACACCGACTACACAATAATTGAAACTTCGTTGCTCTAATAAGGCCCATCTACAATGCGCAGTCGGCAGTCCGTAGTTGGTAGTCCTCGGTCGGCAGTCGCGATCGACTCCGTGTATACTATAAGCACCATACACAACATGAAGTTGCAGTTGGTAGCTGGCAGTTGGCAGTCGCGAATTTTATCCTTGACTGCCAACTACCCGACTGCAGCAATGTAATAGCCAATCAGAGCAGATCAGAAACTGACGTCACGTTGTTGTTCTGTGTCGTATACGAATGATATAGGACTAAGTGAAGTAACTTCGCAACCCGTTAATTTATAGGCTAATCTTAAATACACGGTATAACAAAATAATCCATCTCCAAATCATCCATATTGCAAGTTTTGAGGTCATCAACAACGCCTCTGTGCACAAGGAATAAACGAATGTTGCTGTATTATTACTCCTAGCAGTCGTTAAGACTGGGTTCACTAACTGGCCGGTATAGAGCTCTGCTCGAATCTATAGTTTCTGCATAGTACAACTGAAGGCTGGTAGATGTCACTCCGGTGGAGAATGTCGTTTTTTTAATATATAATTTCCATTGCAAAAAGCACCATATAACGCTTTATTTTATAACGTCTCAGTACTCAAGAAACAATGAATATAAAAAAAATCCAGCAAAAAATTTCTACTCTGATAGGATTTGAACCCCGGCCAGCCACATGAGAGACGGGAGCTCTAACCACACAGCCAATCGTACACTCATAACTCACGCGTTAT
The DNA here is from genome assembly GCA_946902985.2 of Meconema thalassinum. Classification (NCBI taxonomy): domain Eukaryota; kingdom Metazoa; phylum Arthropoda; class Insecta; order Orthoptera; family Tettigoniidae; genus Meconema; species Meconema thalassinum. The sequence continues at coordinate 676,619,305 of OX336388.2, forward strand.
CGATCAAATACATATAACGTACTGTATTAGCAAATAATCACTTGGACTGAAGATTTCTTCACTGGAGTGTATTTCAAACCGAGTTCATTTCATATTAAGTTCATATAATTTTTATCAGTAGGTTATATTGCATGCAACATACTGAAATTAGTAAAATGTAGGTCAGAACGAGAGATCAGCTGCCATCTTGTCAAATAGCCGAGACGATTCAGATTTTTAAAGTCACTTCTAGATTATAATATTACAATATAAACTTTTAATTTCGAACGAACCACGTCGCTTAGAACAGATTAAACGATTCTTGGTTCGATGTGCACAAGGAATAAACGAATGTTACTGTATTATTACTCCTATCAGTCGTTAAGACTGGGTTCACTAACTGGCCGGTATAGAGCGCTGCTCGAATCTATAGTTTCTGCATAGTACAACTGAAGGCTGGTAGATGTCACTCCGGTGGAGAAAGTCGTTTTTTTATTTTAATATATAATTTTCATTGCAAAACGCACCATATAACGCTTTATTTTATAACGTCTCAGTACTCAAGAAACAATAAATATAAAAAAAATCAAGCAAAAAAGTTATACTCTGATAGGATTTGAACCCCGGCCAGCCACATGAGAGACGGGAGCTCTAACCACACAGCCAATCGTACACTCATAACTCACGCGTTATCGATTAAATACATATAACGTACTGTATTAGCAAATAATCACTTGGACTGAAGATTTCTTCACTGGAGTATATTTCAAACCGAGTTCATTTCATATTAAGTTCATATAATTTTTATCAGTAGGTTATATTGCATGCAACATACTGAAATTAGTAAAATATGGGTCAGAACGAGAGATCAGCTGCCATCTTGTCAAATAGCCGAGACGATTCAGATTTTTAAAGTCACTTCTAGATTATAATATTACAATATAAACTTTTAATTTCGAACGAACCACGTCGCTTAGAAAAGATTAAACGATTCTTGGTTCGATAATCGGAACTGGTGGGTCCCATGTTATGGATTATAAATTTTGCATAATTCACACGGCCGCCATCCTGAAATGGTACGTTTGATGACCTTGTAGTTTGGGCACAAGACGCGTCCCATATGAAGGTAGGTTGTTACCAAATTTGGTAAAGATCCGATGATTAGTTTGGTCGTAATGCATTATTAAGTTTTGACCATTCGATTGGCCGCCATTAACTTTTGGTAAAGATGGCGGCAATATAAAACATGACACTGAGGTACCCTTTGCCATTGCTACCTCTGTACCAAATTTCGTTCAATTCGGTTTAACCGTGTTCGAATTGATAGGGGGGGACATACATTCAGAGTACACACACTCACACACACACACACACACACACACACAGACTCACACACATACACACACACAGACAGACACACTTTTTTTCGCCCTGTAGTGATCTCATAAGTCTACTTTCATTTTTTGCAAAATCGAAAGTAGGCTAAAAATAATGACCATTGTCGGACTCAAAACATAATTCTCTCCCATAATGGCTTATTTTCTAATTTGCCGCAAAATTATGCAGGCCTGTGTAATTTAATCTACTTAACTCCCGCTTTTCTCAAAACTTCTTGGCGTTGGGATGTGCCCTTTTTGCGTGACGAGAGGGAGGGGCAAGTGGGTTTGCAGCCCTAGGGCCCGTAGTGCTAGAAGACCCCAGAGCCGACAACTTCACTCAATTCAATTACCCCTAATAAGAAATTGTGTGACAAGCATATAGGCCTATTCGTAGTAGCCTAACTATATATAGTGAACATGCTAAAACACTCACTATTTATAAAACCCTTGTTAGACCAGTTCTCACTTACGCCTCAGAAACGCGGCCGTTGACAGAAACTGACGCAAAGTTCCTTGACGTAGGCCTATCTGAGAGGAAATTTCTGATGAGAATAATTAGCCCCGTGTATGACAAGGGAGGTAAAGACATACAACAAGAAATCCCTTTCATAGGGGTCCAAAATTAAACATTATAAGACAGTGATTAAACCAGAAGCACTGTACACAGCAGAAACCCTAAACGTGAAATTCAGAGGCCAGATGGAGAAACTCGAATTAAAGGAAAGGAAAATTCTAAGAAAAGGCATAGGACCAAAATTTCAGGATAATAACATAATATAGGCTACATCAAACTCCGCCTGCAGGATCTACTGGGTGGATTGAGTAGCTCAGTAGTTTCTGTTGCCGGTCCCAAGCCCGGAGAAAGGAGGAGGGTTGGCTTAAGCCGTAAAATAAGAGCCAGAACACATCTTGAGGCAACCTCTAGGACTCACAATCATAGTTGTATAACGTTGGACTTTGTCCAACCCACATTTACTTTAATATCATGGATTTAGCTTCTATTGGTCATGATTACCCTGAAGACAATGCTAGGCGTAAATCGGATTCCAGGGTGCCTAGCAGTTTAGGGTTACATTATGGTGAATCGGAGCACCACAAGAACAGTTCAAGATTCAAGAAAATGAGAAAATATTTTTTTGGAACATACAATGTGAATTCCTTAATTCAGGTTGGAAAATTAAAACAACTAACAACAGAACTTCATAGACATCACATTACAATATTAGCCCTTCAAGAGACCAGGTTCTTGGATGAGGACACCTTTGAATCTGACAACTTCCGAATTTTCAAAGGAAAAGTTGGGAAGAGAGTGATGAAGAACATGCCACATCTTGGAACAGCTTTTATGGTCAACAAGAAATTTTTGGACGCAGTTATCGCTTTTAGAAGTGTGAATGCCAGACTATCTTTTCTAACTATAAAATCTCTCAATAAGAGATACACGCTAATCAACGCCCATGCTCCTATAAATAAGGATAATAAAACGAATCCAGAGAAAGTTGATGAATTTTGGGACGAGTTAGAAGCCGAAATTCTCAAAATTCCTTCTAATCATGTAAAAATTTTACTTGGAGATTTCAATGCTCAGCTTGGATCTGAGAGAAAATTTTCTGATATAATAGGTAAATATCCCGCTCACAATAGAACCAACAGGAATGGTGAGAGATTGGTTAAACTCTGTGAACATCTAAACTTAAAGATTATGTCCACACATTTTAAAGCAAAACCAAGTAAAAAGAAAATATGGGTCTCCCCAAATGCGTTGCTGGGTGAGTTTCAACTAGATCATGTAGCTATCTCTCGAAATTGTTTCAAAGAAATTCAAAATGTCAAGGTCAGAAAATCCATTAATGTAACTTCAGATCATTACCTTTCTCAAATCAAGATGAATTTCATACCTTTTACACGCAAACAAAATACAACTAGAATTAAAATTCCGAAAATTAATAGAGAGGTTCTTACAAATGAAAAAAGGATAGAATTTCAAGGAAAACTTAAAATACCAACCAATTGGAATGATGTTACTAATAACCTTCTTGAACCAGCTCAGGAAATTGCACCGTTGAACTTTTATAGGAAACATGCTTGGTGGAATGAACAATGTGAAAGAGTGATCAAAGAAAGACATTGTGCTTGGCACAAGTGGAACGGGAACAAGACTCCAGAAAATTTAGAGGAAGTACAAAGATTAAGGAAAATGGCCCACCAGACTTTAAGAACGATTCGAAGAAAATATATGAAGGACCAAATAATGGAAATGGACGACAATTTTAAGAAAAATGACACCCGATTGTTTTATAGAGCATTTAAGAATGAAATCACTGGATATTCAGCGCCGAGTTTAAATTTCAAAAGGGAAGATGGTACGCTAGCATTAAACAACAAGGAAAATTGTGATATCTTGGCTGCGTATTTTGAGAAGTTGTTAAATTGTCCAAAACCGACAGACAAGTTGAGTTTCAAATTTACAACACAAAATTTTGACTCTACGCCCCCAGATGTAAATGAAGTTAAATGTATTATCAACTCACTTAAAAACAATAAAGCCTCAGGCAAGGATGGAATAATTGCAGAAATGTGGAAGCTTGTAGATGATGAATTTTTAATAGCGACGACAAATCTATTCCAGAAAATTTGGATTGAGGAAGCAATTCCAGAAGACTGGTTAATTGCCTTAATTCATCCACTACATAAAAAAGGCTCAAAAATTGATGTCAATAGTTATAGGGGGATCTCATTGTTGTCTGTCACATATAAAATATTTGCCAAATTACTTTTAAACAGACTTGAACCACAGATCGAACCACAGCTTGGCGAGTTCCAAGGAGGTTTCAGAAGGAATAGATCGTGTGCAGAACAAATTCTTAGTTTAAAATTGATATTAAAATATTACAACAACAGGCCAAAGAATATCTTTATCTCATTCGTTGATTTTCAGAAAGCGTATGATTCAGTGGATAGGGATACTGTTTTTGACACATTGAAGGAATACCAAATTGATCAAAAAACCATAAATTTAATAAAACTTACATTAACTAATACGATTTCCAGAGTCAAATTTTTAAATGAAGTTAGCGAGCCCTTCGAGGTAAAAACTGGGCTAAGACAAGGGGACAGTCTATCACCACTGCTTTTCAATTTGGTCTTGGATAAAGTCATGAGGACGTTTTGGGAGAAGAACGATTCAAGTGCTAAAATTGGTACAAAGAATAAGAACCTCAGAGTCAAAGGTTTAGCATTTGCTGACGACGTAGCGTTGTTTGCTGAATCAGAACAAGAAGCTATTAACCAAATTGATCAGTTAAAAGAAACGGCGGAAAAAGCGGGCTTACAGATTTCGTTGGTAAAAACAGAGATGATGACAAGTGATCAGAAATACACTAAGAAAATGATAAAAACAAATTATGGGAGCACCAGGGTCACTGACCGATTTAAATATCTTGGAGAAATAATTAGTAGCAATGGGACGGATAAATTGGCAATCGAGAACAAAAAAGGGAAATTGGAAAGATTAAATTTTTGTACAAAAAATATATACAATAAAAAGAACCTGTCTATCAATGCAAAATTACGACATTTTAATACTGTTGTTAGACCAGTCATCTTGTACGGCATGGAAACTACAAATATAACCGGAATGGAGAATTTGCTCAAGATAGAAAGAAGAATTTTAAGAAGGATTTATGGTCCTAGGAAAACACAGGAAGGTTATAGACTGAGATCGAATGCAGAAATTTATAGTAAAATTGACAACCTTGAAGTGATGATCAGAAAACGGCGACTTCAGTTCTACGGACATATGGTCCGCATGGATTGCTCAAGGTTAAACAAACAAATTTTTGATAAAATCTGGAACTATAAAGGACAAGGAGGCTATGTAAAACAAATGAAAGAAGAACTTCAAAAATTCAAAATTACTGAAAAAGATTGTCTAAATCGAATAGAGTACAGAAAAAAAATTTTTGGTCTCAAAATTCTTGTCGGGGAGAAGAAAAATCTCAACAGAGGAGAATGGACTGCTGAAAGAAGAGCTGCACAGTCGACCAGGATGAAAGACTTCTGGAAGAGAAAGAAGGAAACTAGACCTATAAAGAAGTGATATTTGCGTGGTCCTTGTTGGCCTGTCCGCGGTGTATATATATGTATAGGCTACATCAAGAATAAGACTCTCTTCAAGAAAATTGAAAGACTCTCAGATACTATGCGAGAAAAGAGGAAACAGTTTCACGTTCACTTTCTCAGAATGAACTCTAATAGAATAACCAAACAAATCTTTGTATTCTTCCGTAACCGCAAAACAAAACCCACATGGTTTAAAGAAACTGAAAAAGACCTAGTAGAATTAAAAATTACTGAAAATTCATTACTCAATCGAAAAACTAAAATAATTATTAAAAACGAAAATATAAGGTTTCAAGACAAACATCATCTCGGAAGAAGAGACGGAAAGAAGATAAAAAAGAATGAAAATATTCTGTGCATTAAGGAAAGAACAACACACAGTGTTGATTGAGTCAACGTTCCCCAAAGAGGGTGAAACGAAAGAAGAGCAGAAGGAGAAGAAAGGAAGAAAAGGTACAAAGCAGAGTTGTATACCATTTATTCCGATGCTCCAGTAAAAGAGTCATAGGATCAGGAAGGCTAATATGAGCAGGTCATGTGTTGAGAATGGAGGAGGCTGAGGTGACGGAGAAGATTCTCTTTGAAAACCCACGAGGAGAACAAAGAGGATGACGTCGATTCGAACAACATGGCTGGACGGAGTGGAAGAGGATCTATGGAAGCTGGGAAGCAGAAACTGGAGAAGGACAGCATGTGACGGTGATGGATGGCGGAAGCTCGTTGGAAAGGCCAAGGTTCACCCTGGACTGCAGCGCCACAAAAGAAGAAGTAGATGCAGAAGGAGAAGAAGAAGAAGAAGAAGAAGAAGAAAGTCTACAAAACTACATCTTTTTAAACCATTATGTTTAATTTCACTACAAGAGAAATACCAAAGTTTCTGATGTTGTCAAACCTTTTATACTAGATAATCCGACAATTACTTCTTGAAAGACGTTCGATTTGTACATGGGATGATAGTAAAATGTTCGGTCAAATATAACAACAAGAAGTTCCGTGACGAACTAAAGAGCCTACTTTTCTTAAAATTAGGATTCATGCCAATGATTAATCTACAGTATATGAACCTATCTAGAATAATAACGAAATTAAGTTGGTAATATCGAAATGTCTAAATAGTTCGAAATATACCTGGAATAATGTAGCCTAATAGAGCACTATAGTTGGCAGCCCTGGTGACTGAATATATTCTCTTAAGGTACAGATTACAAAATTTTTAGATTTTACAATGGACGTTACATGCAGTTAGACATTGGATCTCTTAGCACGCGTAAAATCATGTTGGCAACAATGTCATGCGTGTGCTGGTCAAAATATTCTGAAATATTATGATATCTTGTTGTGCCAATTTTGGATGAAATCTATTTGTCAGTATAGAAGTTACATGTAATTAAACTATGAAACTATCAGAAAGCTTAGAATAATGTTGGCAGCACTGAGGTTATCAGTTACTCCAGATTAATCTAGATTGTCAGGTATTATACGTGTGCAAAGTTTAGAGCTGTTGGCTTGCATATTTTCTGATATATTGATATTAGGGTAAAAAATATAGACAGCATTTATTAACAGATGGCAGCCCTGATTGCTCTTAAGCATACTTATAGTCATATCTGTTATGTTTCACATAGCACATACGAAATGTGGTTGAAATCCAACTGATAGTATAGAAGTTACATTTATTTAAAAATTGGTCCTATCTGCAGGATTAGAATCATGTTGGTAGAACTGACGTATATAAGTTACTCCAAGAATCTAAAATGTCAGGTACTATACTGAACCCGCTGAGCTATGGTTCATAAGATATTTTTTATGACAGAACATTTATGATGGGATGTTGTACCTTTGAACACACCCAGGAAGCCACGTGGAGCTAAGAGCTCACGCGATACTCTTTGAAGTAGCGTTGAATCGCACTTTTGACTTTGGTGAAAACTGCTAATTATTTATCTGAGATCTTATTAATTAATTTTTTTCTTTCTCAAGACTCAGAATATTCCATTTCGTCATGCTGCATTATTAAAACATTTTTGAGAATGTTATTTTAGCTTAAGGTAAGGTAATACCCTTGCAGATACGCAAATAGGAACGTAAGTAGTCGCTCAACGACTTCGGTTTGACGACCTACTTCCTTGAGACACCCAGTGACTTGCACTACGTCTGGAGAATCCGCCCAGTATAGGCGTGTAATTGCATTTGTCCTGTAAGACATAGAAGAATATCCGCTTGTTAGCGTTGAATTGGTTATCAGGTGCCATCGTGCACTGGCATATTGTAAAATACTGGTATTTATGCACAGTGAGCCACAGAAACATATTGAAGATAATTATTGGCAAGTATTAGTGAATTATATAATTTTACCGGAACACCACATTTTAGTACCCACGTGTTTGTGGAGGGCCAAATGCCTTGTGGAAAATATACAGGTAAATGTGTTGCAACTACTTCAAATAAGTGTGATTATAATTGTGTAACATATTTGGATTGCCAGAGTGAAGTTTTTATTTCCAAAACGACGTACATTTTACCGATGCTGTATGATAGAAAAGTAGCGTCATTAGCACGTGCAGAATCATAGAGCAGTGCTAGCTCATGTATCTATTCACTACCACGAAATTAAGGCTGTGTTGTCAATTACTATCAAAGCCTACAATACTTACGACGATCATTATATTTTTGGAAAGTGAAAGAATGAATTTCATAATTTATTTCACCGTCAACGTGACCAGACTATTCCACACCATGGTTGAATCAGTCATCATGGGCTAATACCATCCTGGTATGAGGGTGATATTTCTACGAGAACTAGCATGATGGTGAAGCTTGCAGAACCGAGGACGAGAAGGAAGGAATCCAAGATGCCATTTCCAGGCATATCCAGCATATTCACGGAGTTGTCGACAGGGACGAATCAAACCCTGGTCTTTGGAGGAGTCTAGATGGGAATCCTGATGAGTATAATACCGTTCCAGAGATCCAGAGAGGAATTTGTACAACCCTGGTTATTGAATAGAGGGCTGAGTGATAGCTTCTCCATGTCGTGAGTTTTTGACCATCCCTTCTCTTGTTCTAGTTCTGGTGGTATATTAGATTTAATGTAGTTTGTGAATCAACCACACTCTGTGTCAGCCATTTTTCTAGGTAGGGATTGTATCTAGTTTAATTTAATGTCATTTATTTCAGTATAGTGAGACACCCTTGGGTCCGACATTTTGGTTAACCCTGGTGCAGCTTGATGAACGTCGTAGAACGTCAAATCCTATCTTTTGCTAGATGTGACCGTAGTCATTCGAGGCTATTTTGTACAACCCTGTTTGGGGTGATTTTTCAAGTGTTTGCTGACTTTAGTTATGACAATCAGATGTCATGGTTATTTCTTTAACTGCATTCTTTGCAGCCAGTTTTGATACACCCCTGACTTTCGTTAGAACAGTCGTATCAGTTAGGCAATCGACTGTAATTGCCAGTTTTGTAAATGCATTATATTTTCATTTTGAATAAGCTCAGAAGGTATTCTTGGTCAAGTTTGAACCTAACAACTAGAAGGAATGTTTCGTTGCCTAGCATCGAACTCGGTTCCCAACGTATCATTAAGCAGATCCTTGTGTGAATCTGCGCCACAATTATCATTTTGCTTGTGTCATGTAAGACACGTTTTTATTTGATGTTGTACTAGCAACTAGTGAATTGTATTTTGAGAGCAAAGAGCTCCAGTAATTGTAAGATTACTATCATTTAGACGTCTTTGGTAGAAAGACGGAATTATATTATTCTATTCAGATTTATTGCGTGTTTTTATACACGGACTCTTTAGAGGTTCATAACCTATGGTAAAGTTTTTTATGAACAGGCCAGATGTATAGTTTTATTTTGATTAAATCGCCGGCCTTGAATAATGTGTGTTTTGTGTCGACCGAACGCAGGAATGTGGTAGCCTGCTGGTGACATAAACTGGTCTTGTAATCCAGTGCCCTTGAGAGCACGCTTCATTTGTTTGCGAGACAGAACGACTTTGACAAGAGACAGAATGCTTGTAGTATTCGCTCTTTCTTTCATTGCAACTTAGCTTATGTAACCCAGTTTTCAACCCTGTCTCAGATCACATGTTTTATAGATTGATTTTTGTTAGTTGAGCGCACTTCTTGCGTGTACCGTTTTGACGTGTACAATTAGGTCTGGTTTTCTATAGTGAGTTGCAGGCGACCCTGTTAAATGCAGGAATTTATTGTATGAAGGTACTTGTGATTACCTTGTCCGGGAGGGTTCCCGTTGACTAGATGTTATTGGAAGGTAACTGTTGTGGACAGGCCTATCCCAGAGTTATTGAATGCGAGCTTTGCGCCGCTGGTAACCCGTGTTATTGTGTGTCCGAGTTGTTATTGCTCGTTGATCTTATTCCGACTGTTGAGTCGAGGCTTTTTGGTGGAGAATGATCTCAGTGTAGACACTCCGTGCCCGAGCTATTGTCAGTATTATTCGCCATAAACCAACGATAAAACCTAAACCGACATCTTAATAATAAAACGCATAACTTTGGTAAAACAAAAGCTAACTAATGAATTCTTTCTATCTAACTTTGTTCTGTTGCATTTTGGAACTGTTGACATAGCCGTGCAGTTGAAGGTAATTTCCTTGTGTGGAAATGACTAGGACAGTTGACACTTTTGTAGCGACCTGAAGCATGCGCGAACCTAGAGTTCGTAGCTTGTGGAGCTCAGGCCATGCGATGTCAGACGTGGTCTCAACTACGCATTCGTCACCGTAATTACACACATTAGATGACTATGGCTTACAAAGAGTAAGCCAAGATGTAGGCAGGAGTGTAATAAAGATTTGTGTCTATTTCATTACTTATTTATGATGTATAAGTGTGTAAATGTTACATGTTACCTTATTGTGTGCTGATAGCACGTAGTTATTAGGAATAATTAAATGTTTTTCATGGCTGTACACTTAGATTTGTTGTAATTGTTTTCTGTTACGGACGTCATCGCCGTAAATTTTGTTATTAACTGTTAGGACTTAGCTAGACGATTACCGTTAAATGTAAATGTGGAAATGGTATCATCCTAACTTAGATTTGTTTTGCTACCCTGTTAAATGTAAATTCGGATATTAGCTTAATCTTGTAACTTGAACTAGGGACTTGCGTCGTACCATTTTCCTAGTGTTGCTGTTGTTGCTTTATTATTGTGAGTTAGATCTTTCGCGAGGGTTTTCCGTAACTTCTCAGGTAGGGACCTGCTCTTTATTTTCTTTTGTTTATTAGCTTGCGGACTAGCCGATTATAACCCTCCGAACTAGGCTAGGGGCTTGTGAATTTTAATAAATTTTCACGGTGTTTTACTTAAGTCTGGATGTTTAATTTCTCAGTCTAGTTTTAAGGTGAACCTTTCCTTAGGCAGTCTATGACCATCGTCACCATGTACCACGATCCCCGTGGACTACAGTGTCTCGTGACGCTTAGCCTATTAGGAAGTTCACCTGATCCTCACGGTAATTTTATTCGACTTATGGGATGTTAGAAAAGTCATCGTGGTTGTTGACTCGACTAACGGTCTCAATACGTGTGCATAGTTTAAAGCTATCGGCTTGCATACTTTCTGATATATTGGTATTTGGATAAAGAAACCAGAGAGAGCAATTATTAACAGTTGGCACCTTAGTTGCTCTTAAGAATACGCTCAGTCATATCTGTTTATGTACACATAGCCTATTACATACAAAATTTGGTTAAAATCCAATTGATAGTGTAGAAGTTATATGCATTTAAAAATTGGACATATCAGAAGGCTTAAAATTATTTTGGCAACACTGTCATGTATAGCCTCCTGGAAATTAAACTGAAATAGTATTATATACATGTGTGCCAATATTGGAATAGCTCCCATGAATACCTTCCAAGATATCCAACATGGAGCCCAAATTTCTAGTGCGTTTCTTCAGCAGTTGGTAGCACTGGCATCATTTTCAAATATGGGCTTGAGATATTCCGGTATACATCATTCTTTATTAATACTAAATTTCGATTTGATTGCTGCAGCCGTTTAGTAGTTAATAGGGGACACACACACACACACACACACAGCCAGCCAGCCAGCCAGCCAGACAGACAGACAGACAGACAGATGGACAGACAGACACACATTTGCCAGGATCGATCTCATAAGTCTACTTTTTCCTAATTTTAGCAAAATGTGAAAAGTGGGCTAAAAATGACAAGAAATTTACGGTATTTCATTCTTATAATCTGAAGACTTTTCATGCGATACACACTTTCATGAAAGCTTCTTAAATATTATGCTTTTAAAAATTTACAAAACATTATGGTGTTTGAAGCCATTTTTCAGTGTTGCCTTATTAAACAAAATATTGATGCTTTTCAGTCTGTCAACACGATTGTACCCTAAAGGGATGGGTTATCCCCTAATCCTGAAAACAAATTACTGTACATGATATTATAAATACACTTGGATAACCAGATTTGATCGTCAAGCGATCATCATCAGATCCATTACACTTAGGCTATAAAATGAAATGAAAATCCACAGCCTGCTTCCAGTCTCCGACCGGGTCAGGAATGGAATGAATGAAGCCCCCATCTAGCGGCGAGGATATGGACTGTGCCAGCTGCCGAGGCCTGACGCACTCCTCTGGGGCAATGATTAAATGGATGACAGGTGAAATGAAATGATAGTGGAGAGTGTTGCTGGAATGAAATTTTGACAGGGAAAACCGGAGTACCCGGAGAAAAACCTGTCTGCCTCCGTTTTGTCCAGCACAGATCTCACATGGAGTGACCGGGATTTGAAGCACGGACCCAGCGGCGAGAAGCCGGCGTGCTGCCACCTAAGCCACGGAGGCTTCGGGAAGTAATCGGTAGTTCAAACCCAACCGCCATCTCCTGGCGCGATATCAAAAGTACTGTACACAAACAATATTTTATGATGTAGTTATAGCTTTTAATCATCACGACAGAGTACTTGTGGTCCATTTTCGCATAAATTAGGCTATAATATATATATATATTGTAAATATTTTCACCCACAATTTCAGACATTGATTTTACAGCCTAAGTGTAATGGATCAGATGATGATCGCTTGACGATCAAAACTGGTCATCCAAGTGTATTTATTAATCTCATGTATTAGCCTACTTTCGATTTTTGCAAAAAATGAAAGTAGACTTATGAGATCAACACAGGGCGAAAAAAGTGTGTCTGTCTGTGTGTGTGTATGTGTGTGTGTGAGTCTGTGTGTGTGTATGTGTGTGTGTGAGTCTGTGTGTGTGTGAGTGTGTGTACTCTGAATGTCTGTCCCCCCCTATCAATTCGAACACGGTGAATGCGAATTGAACGAAATTTGGTACAAAGGTAGCACTAGCAAAGGACACCTCAGTGTCATGTTTTATATCGCCGCCATCTTTACTAAAACTGAATGGCGGCCACTCAAACGTTCAAAACGTAAAATCAAATAACGACTAACCAAATCATCCAATCTCTACCATATTTGGTAACAACATACCTTCGTATAGGATGCGTCTTGTGACAAAACTACAAGGTCGTCCGCCATACCATTTCAGGATGGCGGCCGTGCGAATTATGCAAACTTTATAATCCATATCATGGGACCCACCAGTTCCGATTATCGAGCCGAGAATCGTTTTAACTGTTCTAAAGGAAGAGGCACGTACGAAATTAAAAGTTTATTTTGTAATACTATAGTGCAGACGTGATTTTAAAAAGCTCAGCTGATTCATTAATAAGACAAGATGGCAGCGGATATCTTGTGCCTGACTTATATTTCACTAATTTGAGTATTGCATGCAATATAGCGTACTGAAACAAAATAAATAAACTTTGTATGAAATGCTTTATATATAAATAATATACTTCAGTGATGAAATCGTTTAGTATAAATCATTATTTGCTAACAAGTTCTATGTAAGTCATTTTATATGGATCAATGTTCGTTGGCACAAACGGCTCCGTGGTAAAGCGTTAGTCTGTCATTCATATGCCTATGGTTCAAACCCCATCAGAGATATGTTTTTTGCTTGACATTTTACATATTTGTTGCTTTGTAATGACTCAGACGTTTTAAAATTAAGCGTTATATTGTGCATATTACGGTGCAAAACATATACTTAATTAAAACATAATTCGCCAGCAGATTTAATCGAGACATCTAGCTGACAAAAAGGTAACAGATTTTATTGAAAAGTTTCTTCTTCTGGCCGCTAGAATGCACTCGCTCTGTTAGGATTATATTGTTCGATATTTCACAACTAGATATCACGACTAGTTTTTATATTTATTGTTTCTTGAGTACTGAGACGTTATAAAATAAAGCTTTATATGGTGCTTTTTGCAATGGAAATTATATATTTAAAAAAACGACATTCTCCACTTGAGTGACATCTTCCAGCCTTCAGTTGTACTATGAAGAAACTATAGATTCGAGCAGCGCTCTATACCGGCCAGTTAGTGAACCCAGTCTTAACGACTGCTAGGAGTAATAAGACAGTAACATTCGTTTATTCCTTGTGCACAGAGGCGTTGTTGATAATCTCAAAACTTGCAATATGGATGATTTGGAGATGGATTATTTTGTTATACCGTGTATTTAAGATTAGCCTGTAAATTAACGGGTTGCGAAGTTACTTCACTTAGTTTTATATCATTCGTACACGACACAGAACAACAACGTGACGTCAGTTTCTGATCTGCTCTGATTGGCTATTACATTGCTGCAGTCGGGTAGTTGGCAGTCAAGGATAAAATTCTCGACTGCCAACTGCCAGCTACCAACTGCAACTTCATGTTGTGTATGGTGCCTATAGTATACACGGAGTCGATCGCGACTGCCGACCGAGGACTACCAACTACGGACTGCCGACTGCGCATTGTAGATGGGCCTTATTAGAGCAACGAAGTTTCAATTATTGTAAGTAGTCGGTGTTTGGAGTGTTTGCTGATGAAATTGCAAAATGCTGGGGTAAATTATAAACTATGGTTTGAACGCCACTGTTCAAATCCTGTGTGCCAATTTGCACTTCAAATAGGAAGAAATTAGGAGATGATAAGGACAGAGAGTTATAACTACACCCATACATTTCGGAGAAAGTAGGCTATATGTTCTTTCCCGAACATCTTGTTTTAGCCTACTTTCGATTTTTGCAAAAAATGAAAGTAGACTTATGAGATCAACACAGGGCGAAAAAAGTGTGTCTGTCTGTGTGTGTGTATGTGTGTGTGTGAGTCTGTGTGTGTGTGTGTCTGTGTGTCTGTGTGTGTGTGAGTGTGTGTACTCTGAATGTCTGTCCCCCCCTATCAATTCGAACACGGTGAATGCGGATTGAACGAAATTTGGTACAAAGGTAGCACTAGCAAAGGACACCTCAGTGTCATGTTTTATATCGCCGCCATCTTGACGGAAACGTAATGGCGGCCACACAAATGTTCAAAGGTTAAATCAAATTACGACTAACCTAATCATCCGATCTCTACCAAATTTTGCAACGACATACCTTTATGGGGGGAGCATCCTTTGACCAAACCAATAGGTCATCAGCGTAATAGTTTGCGGATGGCGGCCATCTTTGTGTGAAAATCGATTCCCCCTATTAATTCGAACACGGTGCAACCGAATGGAACGAAATTTGGTACAGAGGTAGTACTAACAAAAGGCACCTCAGTGTCATGTTTTATATCGCCGCCATCTTGACGGAAACGTAATGGCGGCCACACAAATGTTCAAAGCTTAAATCAAATTACGATTAACCTAATCATCCGATCTCTACCAAATTTTGCAACTACATACCTTTATGGAGGGAGCATCCTTTGACCAATCTAATAGGTCATTCACCTGATAGTTTGCGGATGGCGGCCATCTTTATGTCAAAATTGATTCCCCCTATTAATTCGAACACGGTGGAACCGAATGGAACGAAATTTGGTACAGAGGTAGCACTAGCAAAGGGCACCTCAGTGTCATGTTTAATATCGCCGCCATCTTGACTGAAACGTAATGGTGGCCACACGAATGTTCAAAGCTTAAATCAAATTACGATTAACCTAATCATCCGATCTCGACCAAATTTTGCAACTACATACCTTTGTAGAGGGAGCATCCTTTGACCAATCTAATAGGTCATTCTCCTAATAGTTTGCGGATGGAGGCCATCTTTATGTCAAAATTGATTTCCCCTATTAATTCGAACACGGTGGAACCGAATGGAACGAAATTTGGTACAGAGGTAGTACTAGCAAAGGGCACCTCAGTGTCATGTTTTATATCGCCGCCATCTTGACTGAAACGTAATGGCGGCCACACGAATGTTCAAAGCTTAAATCAAATTACGATTAACCTAATCATCCGATCTCTACCAAATTTTGCAACTACATACCTTTATGGAGGGAGCATCCTTTGACCAATCTAATAGGTCATTCGCCTAATAGTTTGCGGATGGCGGCCATCTTTGTGTCAGAATCGATTCCCCCTATTAATTCAAACACGCTGAAACAAAATGGAACGAAATTTGGTATAGAGGTAGCACTAGCAAAGGGCACCTCAGTGTCATGTTTTATATCACCGCTATCTTGATGGAAACGTAATCGCGGCCACCCAAATGTTAAAAGCTAAAATGTAATTACGACCAACCTAATAATCTAGTCTCTACCTAATTTTGCAACACCATATCTTTATGTGGGAAACATATTCTGACCAAACTGCAAGAACATCAGCCCAACAGTTTGCAGATGGTGGCCAAGTATGTGTGCAAATCGATTCCCCCTATCAATTCAAACACGGTGAAACCGAATTGAACGAAATTTGGTACAGAGGTAGCACTAGCAAAGGGCACCTCATATTCATGTTTAATATCCCTATAGCACGTTGTATTTCAACAAGCTCCTACAACCAACATTCAATCATACTCCTTGAAAAGGACAAAGAGTTATAACAATACCCATGCATTTAGGAGAAAGTAGGCTATATGTTCTTTACTGAACATCTTGTTTTAGGGTACAATCGTGTTGACCGACTGAAAAGCATCAAACTTTTATAATTAACAAAACATAGTATACACCAAACCTGGATGTCTGAGCAGCCAGTAGACTTTCTACAACTTCAGATAAGTATCAACAGTAGTTCTTTGTACATATTAGTAGTGCATGTACTGTTATTATTATTATTATTATTATTATTATTATTATTATTATTGGTATGCTCCCGAAGGCAGGTCCGTGCCTCCGATGATGCTATCCTCAGTCGGAGTTTACGTGCGGTAGGGTGATCAAGGCCTTTCCGCTTCTCCTTTCGTTGCCAACAACTCGTGGTCCCACTGAACCGGCATATCATCCAAGGTCCAACCAAGCCCAATGCTGCTTAACTGCGGAGTTCTCAATGGGATCCTGTGTTTCAACATGGCCAGGCCGTTGGCTAGTATTGTCATCGCGCCAGGAGATGGTAGTTCAGCACGCTGCGACAGGGTGCGGGGGGTCTTGCAGTACGCATGCGCGGTCCGCCTGTTCCAAACCTAAATATATCGGCGTCCCGCATGCCAATGGTTGTTATCGCAGCAGACGACACGCAGCCAGTGAAAGAAGGAATGTGCTGATCGCCCAGTGAGTGAGGCAAGTAGTGACCAACTGAATGTTTTTAGAATGCACGATACGCAGTGTTCGGGAAGTAATCGGTAGTTCAAACCCAACCGCCATCTTCTGGCGCGATATCAAAAGTACTGTACACAAACAATATTTTATGATGTAGTTATAGCTTTTAATCATCACGACAGAGTACTTGTGGTCCATTTTCGCATAAATTAGTTTACATTTCTCCTCTATTTTTAGGACTTACTGCATAAGTGTATCACAGCAATAGTAGCTAAACCTTCATAGATTAGTTTTGTGGGAGGAAGTCTGTTTGTTGATGAGAGAGTCATTTCTAATTGTTTTCAACATTAAAATAAATACCGGTAGTAGCCTATATTGGGTGATTAATGGTTTAATATTTATCAGTAATAATTACCCGGGATGCTTGAACTCCGCTAATTACTTTAAACCCCAACAGTCCTGACAGCTCACGCTAATGGGTTTGGGAAGAGAGTGGGGGTAGGCAACCTCTCCTGAAATGTTGGTTAAGCCATGAGTTGACTGACAGCTCGACCCCCTGGAGTTTCCGTAGATATAATCAGTGCAGCTAACATGTTATCCTTGTAGTCATAGAAGTGGAGAATTATATAAGTGTGAGTTGTCGAAACGGGGCCAAAAGTGGAGGTGTTTTGCCCATTTATTTACAAATGGTGGTAACTTTCTGTTATGTGGGTCTCACAATCACGAACCATGTACCACAATTATTTCGAACAGTGTAAAAAGAAAGGCACGTGACGAGATGTGTGAACGGCCATCGACGTTGATGAGAAAGGACATACTTGCTGCACCTAAGCACTTGTCTGATCAAATGACATAGAGAAGATTGAAAGAAACATTGCGGCCGAGAAACAGAGAAACTTACCCACTCTGCCGGTCATTGCATGTGAGATTTTCGAAGTGCAATGCCATGTCCTGTGGTTCGGATTCCACGTAAAAAGGAGGTCCCGTGGCTCATGATCTCGAGATTAACGGTCACTACAAGCTTCCTTTTCAAAATAAGCAAAAAGTCCATGATGCTCTAGCCATTATGGACATACGATCGAACTTAGAAAAAAAATATGCTTATGGTAAATGACAGAGAAAATAACATTATTATGTTTTCTACTGCATGAAATTTGAAATACTTGTGTGAAAGTGAAACTATTTTTATGGACGGAACATTCAAGTACTACCACACTTACTAAGTTTATGACAGGTTTTCTTGTATTTTTTTTTTTTTTTTTTGGAGGACAGAGACTGTCTGTGGGTGTCACTGTAGGTTAGGTAGTGTATTGAAGAGCTATTTTTCATGATTATTTGGATCTGATGATGCTCGATTGACGAGCGAAACAGGTCATGCTTTCTTCTTCTTCTTCTTCTTCTTCTTCTTCAATAGTCCGCACTTATACAAATCTTAATCCCATGTAATTCATTTCAGATTATTTTCAATATATTCCTATAATTGGAATGCTTTTTGTGGTGACCCCCCGAAAGCTGCAAACGTACTAAAATAATATTCTCAACTCCATGGCGTTTTTTCTTTAGTGTGTGTGTGTGTGCGCGGGGGAGGCTTTAAACTATAAATGCAACATTGATGCTTCTAGGATGTCACGGAATGAACAATGGGGCCCGCAAATGGTAGGCCTAGGGCCCATGCTCACTCTCCACAGCCCTGTGGAACCCCTCAATTCATGGCAAATCTGAATAAAATCCAGCAGAACATTCTTAATAGGAAAGAATTACAGTCTGTCAAAATGCAGCAGTCCGTTGCTTTCGAATTCTTTCTGTTGTATTGGGGGTTGGAAAATTCATAGGAAATTAATAGCAGGGGGAAGAAATCAGGTTTGTAAATCGAGGCGAGGCAGGAATACAAATGTATCCCATAAATATCAATAATACTATTGAATGGTGAGTTATGAGTCCTCCACGACGGGAAGAGAGAGAGAGGGGGAAGACCGCAAGCCAGGCCACGGCTCGCTGAGAAGGAATAGTCAAACGACTTGCTTATCCGCCCAATATACTCCGTAATGTAACCAGTCCCCTCTCCCTTGGAACGATTAGCTCTCATTCATTCTAATGTACAGTGCCGGTCAAAAAGGTAAGAACCTCCTTACCCTTGTTCTTGGATTTTCAGACAATCTTTACAGTCTGAAGTGCCGTTTAACCCTTTATTGCAGATCTTTCATTTGTATTTATTTTAATTTCAATTGTTTTATCCTAATATTAATTATTATTAATTTTAATTTTTGTATTTTTTAAAAATTTAATGTTCTTAAAATTAAGATTATTAAAGAATAGAATTATAATTTTTATAAGCTTATTTTTAATTCTAATTTTATTATAATTTTTTTAACTTTTTAATTTTAATTGTTTCGCCCTAATTGTTATTAATAATTTTTATTTTTGTTTTCTTTAACATTTTAATGTTCTAAAAATTAAGGATATAATTGTCAAATTTTAATATGTATGAGCCTGTTTATTTTTAGCCTATTTTCAATTTTGAAAAAATAGGCTTATGAGATCACCTTTTGTCCCTGTGTGTGTGTGTGTGTGTGTGTGTGTGTGAGGTGTGTGTGTGTCCCCCCCTAATAAATTCTAAACGGATGGAGCGATTTCAATGAAACTCGGTAAGTTCATAGCACCATTCCGGGCGACCCCAACCGTGCCCTTCAAATATTGTTACGTCTCACCAATCCAACATGGCGGCTGTGCGAAATATTACACCAGCATTCAATATCTCCGAAACTATTACCGATATCACCCTGGAATGTTTTACGGTGATAAAAGAAACTACTAGAAGTTCACCTACTCTTGAAAAACTGGTAACTAAAAAACCAACATGGCGGCCAACCGAATTTGCGACGTTTAAATAGACGTTTCTCGCGATTTAACCAACCAAACGCAATAAAACTTGGTACAGTATAGGCCTATGTTTACACACATTGTAATGCACCGACATCTAACTTCGTTCAATTGTTTACATAACCACAAGATGGCGGCTGTACGAAATATTTCACCGGCATTCTATATCTCTGAAACTATTAGCGGTATTACCCTAAAATTTTGTACGGAGATAAAGGGCACTACTGGAAGTTCATCTACAAGACTTTCAAAAACCGGTTAATTACAAAACGAACATGGCGGCCAAGCGATTTTGGAAATTTTAAATAGACCTTTCTCGCGATTTAATGTTCCAATCGGAATCAAACTTGGTACAGGAAATGTTTATACACATTGTAATGCACTGCTATCTAATTTAGTTCAATTGTTTACATAACCTCAAGATGGCGGCTGTGCGAATTTTAAAATTAAGTTTTTATTTCTTGTGTGTAATCATGCGACCGAAGTGAAAGTTTGAATTATGAACCTACGGAACAATTTTCCTTTAATGGTACATGACTCTGTGGCCTATACATTTAAAAATCCAACATGGCGATCATCCGAAATATTTAGACGGCTCTGAATATCTACGAATCTATTATAGCAGTCAAACTGAATATTTTTATGTCCATAGGGGCTATGAACATAAGTTCACCTATAGGACTTTAAATAACCTGGTGATCACAAATCGAACATGGCGGCGACGCGAATTATAAATATTCACATGGACGTTTCTCGCAATTTAACCCTCCGAGTGCAGTGAAACTTGGTACAGTAAATCCTTATACGAATGTTAATCCACTGGCATCTATTTTTTTTAGCCTACTTTCGAATTTTGCAAAAAATGAAAGTAGACTTATGAGATCAACACAGGGCGAAAAAAGTGTGTCTGTCTGTGTGTGTGTGTGTGTGTGTATGTATGTGTGTGTGTGAGTATGTGTGTGTGTGTGTATGTGTGTGTGAGTCTGTGTGTGTGTATGTGTGTGTGAGTCTGTGTGTGTGTGTGTGTCTGTGTGTGTGTGAGTGTGTGTACTCTGAATGTCTGTCCCCCCCCTATCAATTCGAACACGGTGAATGCGAATTGAACGAAATTTGGTACAAAGGTAGCACTAGCAAAGGACACCTCAGTGTCATGTTTTATATCGCCGCCATCTTTACTAAAACTGAATGGCGGCCACTCAAACGTTCAAAACGTAAAATCAAATAACGACTAACCAAATCATCCGATCTCTACCAAATTTGGTAACAACATACCTTCGTATAGGATGCGTCTTGTGACCAAACTACAAGGTCGTCCGCCATACCATTTCAGGATGGCGGCCGTGCGAATTATGCAAACTTTATAATCCATATCATGGGACCCACCAGTTCCGATTATCGAGCCGAGAATCGTTTTAACTGTTCTAAAGGAAGAGGCACGTTCGAAATTAAAAGTTTATTTTGTAATACTGTAGTGCAGACGTGATTTTAAAAAGCTGAGCTGATTCAGTAATAAGACAAGATGGCAGCGGATATCTTGTGCCTGACTTATATTTCACTAATTTGAGTATTGCATGCAATATAGCGTACTGATACAAAATAAATAAACTTTGTATGAAATGCTTTATATATAAATAATATACTCCAGTGATGATCATTATTTGCTAACAAGTTCTATGTAAGTCATTTTATATAGAACGATATTCGTTGACACAATTAGCTCAGTGGTAGAGCGTTAGCCTATCGCTCAAATGCCTATGGTTCAAACCCGATCAGAGCTAGATTTTTTGCTTGAAATGTTATATGTTTATTGTTTTGTAATGACTCAGATGTTTTAAAATTAAGCGTTATATTGTGCATATTATGGTGTAAAATATATATTTAATTGAAACATAATTCGCCAGCAGATTTACTCGAGACATCTAGCTGCCAAAAAGGTAACTGCACGCCGACATACTTATTAACTTCCAGATTTTATTGAAAAGTTTCCTCTTCTGGCCGCTAGAATGCACTCGCTCTGTTAGGATTATATTGTTCGATATTTCACCACTAGATGTCACGACTAGTCTACGTGGGGCTCCATTGATTACTATGCCATTGGCATTCTATGCGCAACGAATTTGAAGAATGACAAGATGATACTACGATACATTTTTACTTTTTATTTTAAAGGGTTTGTAACAGCCTATTTTGCGTTACTTGAAAATGTTATTTGAAGTAAAGAACAAAACGATTTCACATAGTAACTGAGTTCAAGCCGTTGGTGTTAGTTCAGGTATTAATTACTACTTTTATTTCAGGCAAATAGCAATCGAAAATATCCACATAGTTTGTATACACACGTCTCTGTAGGGTCATGGAAAGATTTGTTAATTCAATTAGGGTTTTCGATTCCCGGTCAATGCATGTGAGATTTTCGAAGAGAAATGCCATGTCCTGTGGTTCGGATTCCACGTAAAAAGGAGGTCCCGTGGCTCATAATCACAAGATTCACGGCCACGTAAAACTACAATCTTCCTTCCTTTTTTTCAATTAGGGTTGTGAAAGCCCTGCACAACCAGACGTGTAAAGACATGCCTCAACTCAAAATTGGATGTTGCCCACGGCAGGTCGTATATGTAATTATAATAATAATAATATTATTATTATTATTATTATTTTTTTAGGGGAAGAAATGCATTTACGCACAGAGTGTCGGGCTCCTGCTACTGAGTAGCCGACTACCGACTAAAACTTCCCCCTTTACGTCTGAACACTAGCCTGGAACCGTTTAGCACATTAAAACAATAATAATAATAATAATAATAATAATAATAATAATAATAATAATGTTATTGGTTTTACATCCCTTTTAACTACTGATGCTTTTAGAGACACCGGGGTGCCGGAATTTTGGCCCGAAGGGGATCTTTAACGTGCCAGTAAATGTACTGACACGGCTCCCTCGCATTTGTGCACCCTCAAATGCCAGCTGACTGCGCCAGGATACGAACCTGCAACCTAGGGCCCAGCAAGCGAGAACGTTACCGCTGAGCCACGCAGCCAGTCCGGTCGATTATGTCTCCAGATCCATAACATTCTTTAGATACTTCTTATCTTTCTTTCTTTCTTTCTTTCTTTCTTTCTTTCTTCAATGATGGTAGCAGTTTTTATCTAGATTGTGGCGTTTGGTAGAGGTAAATCGTTTCTATGGCCTTCAACAAAGAATAGTTCTATTATACTCTTTGATAATAACAACGAGTTATAACTATACTCATACATTTAGGAGAAAGTAGGCTATATGTTCTTTACTGAACATCTTGTTTTTCAATTGTATCCATAACCAAAGGATGGCAGCTGTGCGAAATTTTAAAAGCTCGTTGTTACTTCTTGTGTCCTAATCATGCGATTGAAGTTTGAACGCTACACGTACACAATATTCTTCATATAACAGTGCATAACTCTAGGACCTACATATATAAAGTCCAACATGGCGACCATCCGAAATATTTAGTCGGTTCTCAATATCTACGAATCTATTACAGCAATCAAACTGAAATTGTGTATGTTGATAGTTGCAATTAACATAAGTAGGATATATGAAAATAGGCTGTATAGTTCTTCACGGAACTACTTGTTAATTATAATTTTATTAGGTCTACCATTTTTAAAACTTTGTAATTTTAATTGTTTTTATTAAAACAATTGTTTCACGTACTTGGGTCAAGGAGATAAAGAGATAATATTTGGTTTTTAGTAATATTTACACTTCCAAAATAAAATGTGTTGGCATATGGCTGAATGAAACAACGATCAGCATCATTGGCAGTATACTGGGTAAATTGTCATTATAGTAGGTTGTATTTGGTACTATAGACCACTAACCTATAGTATTAAGGGTATATAAAAAGATACAGTCAGTCTGAGTGACTAGAATTTATATCATTTCAAATGACGCATGCTACAAATGCTACACATGTTAGAAAGGCTCAGGAGGGATCTTTCAACAGACTCCATCACCCATCAACTTAGGATTCCCGTGCACTCTGCTGCATGACGTCACGCACTCGCCGTCTCCGTATCGCATAACGCCAGACCCCAGGAGTAAACTCAGACTCGGTGCATATGCACTGAACAACATGATGACGTCATACACGCCGTAACCGTGACGTATAACGGTAGACCAAAGCATAACGATGAAGTCGACAAGATCATTTGAAATGATAAAATGTTTGCTTTGGCATATAGGCGTCCTGTTAATCATACAGCCTAATACTTCGGTTTCTATGCTCGCACCCTACATTAACCCAGGCCTTTTGGAAGAAATAAAATGGATTTCTTTTTCAAATGGTGTAATTACAATAGTGTTGTCATTAACATTTCCATAGGACAAAACAAACTTTGAAAAACAGCTCTGTTTAAATATAGGCCTAACACATATAAGGAGGAATTTATTCTAAAATTTTCGGCATTAGGCTACATGTTGATAGGTTACGGGAAAGAATGAACTTTTATATGAAGAAATGTATTTTAGCAAGAAACTGGTATCAAAGAGTTTTCCTCCTTCTGAGGAAAAGGCAACAGTTTTCGTTTTCTGACGAGGTATGCTCCGACTCCACAACACTCGTTTTTAGCCTATTTTCAATTCTGAAAAAAAAAAAAAAAAAAAAAAAAAGGCTTGTGAGATCACCTTTTGTCCGTGTGTGTGTGTCCCCCTAATAAATTCTAAACGGCTGGAGCGATTTCAATGAAACTCGGTAAGTTCATAGCACTATTCCCGGCGACCTCGACCGTGCCCTTCAAATTTTGTTACGTCTCACCAGTCCAACATGGCGGCTGTGCGAAATATTTCACTAGCATTCAATATCTCCGAAACTATTACCGATATCGCCCTGAAATTGTGTACGGTGATAAAGGGCACTACTAGAAGTTCACCTATGAGACTTTCAAAAACCTGGTGACTACAAATCCAACATGGCGGCCAAGCGAATTTGAGACTTTTAAATAGACTTTTCTCGCGATTTAACTATACAAACATAATGAAACTTGGTACAGCAAATGTTTATACACATTGTAATGCACTGAAGTCTAATTTAGTTCAATTGTTTACATAACCTCAAAATGGCGGCTGTGCGACATATTTCACTGATATTATATATCTCCGATACTATTGTAGATATCGCCCTGCAATTTTGTACGGTGATAAAGGGTACTGATACAAGTTTACCCATGTATATTTCATAAACCTGTAAAGTACAAGACGAACATGGCGACCAAGCGAATTTGAAATATTTTAATAGACTTTTCTGGTGATTTAACTCTCTGAGCGCTGTGAAATGTGGTACAGTAAATGATTTTGCAGATTGTAATGCACTGCCATTTAATTTAATTCAATTGTTTACATAACCTCAAGATGGTGGCTGTGCAATATTTTAAAATTAAGTTTTTATTTCTTGTGTCGTAATCATGCGATCGAAGTGAAAGTTTGAATAATGGACCTAGGCAATAATTGGCCTTGAATGGTACATAACTCT
Source organism: Meconema thalassinum (assembly GCA_946902985.2). Classification (NCBI taxonomy): domain Eukaryota; kingdom Metazoa; phylum Arthropoda; class Insecta; order Orthoptera; family Tettigoniidae; genus Meconema; species Meconema thalassinum. Next base: position 676,644,784 of record OX336388.2, read on the forward strand.
ATGGCCTATACATATAACAATCCTAAATGGCGAGCTTCCGAAATATATAGACGGTTCTCAATATCTATGAATCTTTTACAGCAACCAAACTGAATTTTTTTAATGTTCATAGAGTCTATGAACATATGTTCACCTATAGGACTTTCAGTAACCTGGTGAGCACAAATCCAACATGGCGGCGACGCGAAGTATAAATATTTAAATGGACGTTTCTCGCGAATTAACTATCCGAGTGCCATGAAAAGTTGCACGTTAAATGCTTATACAAATGTTGATCCACTGGCATCTAATTTATTTCAATTGTTTGCATAATCACAAGATGGCTGCTGTGCGTAATTTTAGAATCTCGTTTTTACTTCTTGTGTTCTAATCATGCGATTGCAGTTTGAATACCACACGTACACAATTATCTTAATGTAATAGTACAAAAATAAAAATCCAACCTGGCGACCATCTGAAATATTTAGACGGTTCTCAATATCTACGAATCTGTTACAGCAATTAAACTGAAATTTTGTATGTTGATAGAGGCAATTAACATGAGCAGGATATATGAAAATAGGCATATAGTTCTTCACGGAACTACTTTTTTTTTTTTAAAGTTCCGTTTGGGCCGGCTGTGAACCACGTGGTTCTTATCACTGGCAACTTTCATCATAGCCCAGTATTCCTTCATCCTGGCACTGTGAATGTTCTTCCGCTCCTGAATCCATTTCACACCTACTCCTGGACGCACTGCTTTTGCTGTTAGTGACTGGAGAGAGTCTGATGTTCTGATCAAAGTTATGTAGCTATTTATTCCTGTCGTAGATGTTACTGGGGTCAATACCCAATTGTTCTAGGTCTTTCTTGACTAGTTCCGTCCACTTGGCGTTAGTTGCTTTCCCTCTAGAGACAGTGTTGAAAATTCTGAAAGTGAGCCTCATACTATCCATTCTCACAATATGACCATAGAAGATCAGCCTCCTCTTCGTCAGCTGTTGTAATGCTCTTCACTTGTTCATACAGTTCATTGTTGTGCCTGATTCTCTACGTGCCTTCCTCTTTAATAGGGCCTATGATTCTTCTCAGAATCTTCCGGTCCTTCAGCTCCAGTTTCCGGAGTTCTCATTTTCTGACCATATTTTGGCATTCTGAGGCATATAGTACTGATTGCCTCACTACAGTACTATAATGTCTGAGTTTGAGATTCATTGAGAGGGATTTGGATTAGTTTTAGCCTACTTTCGTTTTTTGCAAAAAATGAAAGTAGACTTATGAGATCAACACAGGGCGAAAAAAAGTGTGTCTGTCTGTGTGTGTGTGTGTGAGTGAGTGAGTCTGTGTGTGTGAGTGTGTGAGTGTGTGTACTCAGGATGTCTGTCTCCCCACCCCCTATCAATTCGAACACGGTGAACGTGAATTGAACGAAATTTGGTACAAAGGTAGCACTAGCAAAGGACACCTCAGTGTCATGTTTTATATCGCCGCCATCTTGACGGAAACGTAATGGCGGCCACACAAATGTTCAAAGCTTAAATCAAATTACGACTAACCTAATCATCCGATCTCTACCAAATTTTACAACAAAATACCTTTAGGGGGGGGGGGGGGGGAGCATCCTTTGACCAAACTAATAGGTCATCAGCCTAATAGTTTGCGGATGGCGGCCATCTTTGTGTGAAAATCGATTCCCCCTATTAATTCGAACACGGTGAAACCGAATGGAAAGAAATTTGGTACAGAGGTAGCACTAGCAAAGGGCACCTCAGTGTCATGTATTATATCGCCGCCATCTTGACGGAAACGTAATGGCGGCCACACAAATATTCAAAGCTTAAATCAAATTACGATTAACCTAATCATCAGATCCCTACCAAATTTTGCAACAACATACCATTATGGAGGGAGCATCCTTTGACCAAACTAACAGGTCATTAGCCTAATATTTTTGCGGATGGCGGCCATCTTTGTGTGAAAATTGATTCCCCCTATCAATTCGAACACGGTGAAACCGAATGGAACGAAATTTGGTACAGAGGTATCACTAGCAAAGGACACCTCAGTGTCCTGTTTTATATCACCGCCTTAAAAGGTGGCTTTTCACCGATGTCTCAGTCTCACTCATGGCTGTGATTATATGGAAGCTACTGAGGTATGGGTGGTGCTTAGTGATGGCATTCGGGGCACAGTCCGTGCCTGTGAATGCTGTGAAAGGTTCTACTCATAGGGTTAGGACTACTGTTCTGACTCAGTGAGGAAAGCAATGGCAAACTACCTCACTCCTCTTCTTGCTTAGCACGCCTCAAAATAGCGCTGCCTTGGGCTTTTGTGGGTATCTACTCACATAATGTAACGGCGGTACTTTTTGAGGATCCAACCAGCCTTCGGGCTGACTACCTAACAGACATCTTGTCGGAAACGTAATCGCGGCCACCCAAATGTTAAAATCTAAAATGTAATTACGACCAACCTAATAATCTAGTCTCTACCAAATTTTGCAGCAACATATCTTTATGTGGGAAGCATATTCTGACCAAACTGCAAGATCATCAGCCCAATAGTTTGCAGATGGTGGCCAAGTATGTGTGTAAATCGATTCCCCCTATCAATTCAAACACGGTGAAACCGAATTGAACGAAATTTGGTACAGAGGTAGCACTAGCAAAGGGCACCTCAGTGTCATGTTTTATATCGCCGCCATCTTGAAGGAAACGGAATGACGCCCACCCAAATGTTAAAAGCTTAAATCAAATTACGACCATCCTAATAATTTGATCTCTACCAGATTTTGCAACTACATGCCTTTTTGTGGTAAGCATCTTATGACTGACTACAAGGTCATCAGCCCAATAGTTTGCAAATAGCGGCCATGTATGTGTGCAAATCCATTCCCCATATCAATTCAAACACGGTGAAACCGAAATGAATGAAATTATTTACAGAGGTAGCACTAGCAAAGGGCACCTCATATTCATGTTTAATATCCCTATAGCACGTTGTATTTCAACAAGCTACTACAACCAACATTCAATTATTCTCCTTGAAAAGGACAAAGAATTATAACAATACCCATGCCTTTAGGAGAAAGTAGGCTATATCTTCTTTACTGAACATCTTGTTTATTTATTAGAAATGTTTTTTATCTGTCTAATAGAGAGAAATCTAGTGAAAAATAGAGAGAAGAATAAAAATTGTGGGATTATCATTAGGACGCACGGTGGTGGGAAAGTGTAATGAAAGTAGTCTTTAAAATGAGCCACAATGAAAAGTACCGTTAGAAAGCTAAGGGTCAGTAGCTTAATATGACGTCAAAATTATTTTTTTTTAATTTTGAAGACTTTTCAACATTCTGGTGCCCCTTAAAACGGCTGCGACATCGTGGCCATGTAGCCCCGTGAATTTGGGTGTGTGGAATTTGTGTGATAACCTGTGCTATTGTGAAAGCAGTACTAGTGTTTGTATTTATAAATTGGCGATGGAATTTGGAAAGGGGCGACCGTGGCCTTATGTTAGGAACCATCCCAGCATCTGCCTGGAGTAGAAGTGGAGTAATCCCACGAAATACAACTTCGAGGATGGCTTTGGTGGGAATCGAACCCCTCCTCTTCTCAGTTTTCCCTCAGGGGTGGAGTGCACCCCATTCCAGCTTTCACAACAGAATTTAAATTTCTTGTCAGAGCCGGGAATCGAACCCGAACCTCCGGTGTGACAGCCATGAACGCTAGCCACTACATCATGAGGTGGTCAGTTTTAGAGACACATTAGCTTTAAATAACTTTAAAACGTCTGTTGTCGACAGAGAGGAAGTCGACACTGAACTCTCTTAATTAGTTGGGCAGGACTGAGCGGATGAAAGAACGCCACCTGGGTACGCGTTGACCGTCACTACTATACCGAAAGCCTACTGATGAGCCCAACTTGATGCACCTATCAGATATCCCTCAACAGACATGGCAAGAACCAAGAACATTTGTTGGTGTATACATTTAAACCAATATCGTTTGTAGCAATATACGATATTAACTATGCCATGTACAGTACAAGGCCTCATGTATATTAAAACGATGAACATTGTAAAGCTGACTGCTCCGCAAGTCTTGAAGAGTACATTGTTTGTGTTGTGGTAGAGGGCGGAGTTGAGGAAGGAAGAGCTCTGGACTCGAACCCGGCGGTGCACAACTTTACCCATTAATCTTAAGAGATTGATTGAACGTCGGGGCCGGATGACAAGCGTCTGGCAGCGTCTTGATTAAGCCGCAGGAAAGTGGTCCTCTAACAGGCAAGCTCATGCTAATTTTTCTTGCCAGTTAATCAAATTTAAGATGTAATTAATTTACAAGTTGAAGCGTGGGTGGCGTCTTAAGATTTCTCCACCCTCTTCCTTCCTGCATTCATTCATTATCTCCTTTCACTAGTCTCTCCGTGCCCCTTGCCGGGTCTCACAACACAATTTCTTGTCCACCTTTTCATCGTAGTGAACTCACGAGTGAACATTCAGAAATGTATTTCAGAATATCCCCGTGCACTTGGGTATGTGTGATCCGTCTGTTAACCTGGATCATTGTGATGAAGGTGGTAGTAGGCTCTGTATAAACATTGTTAATTATGTGCCAATCTATACATAATTAAAACAAACTGTATCTATTTATATAATAACTAGCAACCCACCCCGGCTTCGCCCGTGAACAGTTATGAATGCATTATGTGATAAGCGCTTTTCTTTTTCGATATCAATGAACTGCGACCTATGTCCATTTTTCGTCTCCGCATAATGGGTTAAAATCACTGACTGGACTATTAATTTTATTAACATGGAGATGAAAGTGCAAAGAATTCTTGTCAGACGTAATATAAGAATGGTGAGGTGCATGAAACAAAAATCCCCCTTTCGTCCAATCTTAACTTGACTGCGTATTTTGTGGAACGAAATGTTCACAGGCGAAATGAAGAAAAACCGATTTGCACTTCCAGGGAAACAGCAAACACAACCACTCTTCTCTGAAGTATTAACTCAACACGACTCGACAGTTTGCGGCTGGCTGTATCTGGAGTAATAGGCTCACCCGCTAGCTAGGCTGTACTGTAACTGGGGTGATAGGCTTGCCCCTAGCTAGCTCGTAAACTGTCGCCTCAGTAATTGAATGGAGATTATTGGAAGAAATGAAAACGTAAAAGCACTTATAGTGGGCGATGTATTGAAGATAGAAATATGCTCTCCCGGACTTTTTTGTAGAACTTTTCATGCTGAATAATTGCTTACACTCATAGTATATTTATATTTTAACGGTTTGCCCAGCGTACTGCAAGCTTAAAAAACACACGGACGCCAGGTTTTGTTTCGACTTTTTCGCTGGGATCATTACTGCTTGACTTTCTTTGATCATACATAAATAATTTTCTACTGAAACCTTCCTCGAGATATCCTTTATTGAATGGTGAAAACCGCATCAAAATCCATCCAGTAGTGGTTCTAGAGATTACGTGTGACATCCAAGAATCGGGGACTTTGCTTTATACTAAGTAGGTTAGAGATGGTACATGATTTGACCTAGCAGTGCGATCTTCTTCAGCTAATATTAAGAATTAAAATATTATTGCTATATCTAACTTATGTCTACTAACTAATGTAGGATAATTAAATATATATTAATTATTATAATTAAAATCAAATTATACAAAGGAAATGGACTTCCATACAAAGAGATTAAATTAGTTGAGTATTAAAAATTCAAAAATAGAAAACAGGTTATTTAGAGTATTAAATATAGTATATCATCCAAATACGTTGCTACAGCTGCCAGAAAAGTATCAATAATTTAACAAGAAGTTCCGTGACGAACTAAAGAGCCTACTTTTCTTAAAATTAAGTTTCATGCCAATGATTAATCTACAGTATATTAATCTATCTAGAATAATGACGAAATTAAGTTGGTAATATCGAAATGTCTAATTAGTTCGAAATATACCTGGTATAATGTAGCCTAATTGAGCATTACAGTTGGTAGCCCTGGTGACTGAATATATTCTTAGTTCCATCTCTTAAGGTACAAATTAAACAATTTGGTTGAAGTCCAATGGACGTTGCATGCAGTTAGACATTGGATCTATCAGACGCGTGAAAGCATGTTGGCAACAATTTCATGCATGTGCTGGTCAGAAATAGCCTATTCTGAAATATTATGATATCTTGTTGTGCCAATTTTGGACGAAATCCATTTGTTAGTATAGAAGTTACATGTATTTTAAAATTGGACCTATCAGTAAGCATAGAATCATGTTGGCAGCACTGACTTATATTAATTATACCAAATTAATCTAGAAAGTCAGGTGCTATACGTGTGCAAAATATAGAGCTGTTGGCTTGCATACTTCCTGATATATTGATATTGGGTTAAAAAAATACAGACACCATTTATTAACAGTTGGTAGCCGTGATTGCTCTTAAGAATACCTATAGTCATATCTGTTATGTTACACATAGCCCATACGAAATTTGATTGAAATCCAACTGAGAGTATAGAAGTTACATGTATTTAAAAATTGGCCCTATCAGCTGGCTTAGAATCATGTTGGTAGAACTGAAGTAGGCCTATATAAGTTACTCTAAAATTAATCTAAAATGTCAGGTACTATACGTGTACTTAGTTTAAAACTGTCGGCTTGCATACTTTCTGATATATTGGTATTTGGATAAACAAATAGAGAGAGCAATTATTGACAGTTGGCAGCCCTGGTGGCTCTTAAGAATACTCTCAGTCATATATGCTTATGTAAACATATAACATACAAAATTTGGATGAAATCCAATTGATAATGTAGAAGTTAAAGGCATTTAAAAATTGGACATATCAGAAGGTTTAAAATTATTTTGCTAACACTGTCATGTATGGCCTCTTGGAAATTAAACTGAAATAGTGTTATCTACATGTGTGCCAATTTTGGAATAGCTCCCATGCATACCTTCCAAGATATCCAACATGGAGCTCAAATTTCTGGTGTGTTTTTTCAGCAGTTGGTAGCACTGACATCATTTTCAAATATGGGCGTGAGATATTCCGGTATACATCTTTACTCATACTAAATTTGGTTTCGATTTCTGCAGCCGTTTAGGAGTTGATAGGGAGGGGGGGGGGGACCACACACAGCCAGCTAGACAGACAGAAGGACAGACATACAGACAGACAGAAGGACAGACAGACACACATTTTCCCGGATCGATCTCATAAGTCTACTTTTTCCTCATTTTTGCAAAATGTGAAAAGTAGGCTAAACATCTTAAAATAAATCTTGAAGGTTGTCGTATACATGTGTGACGAATACATCTTATCAGGTGCCAACCATTCGGTGCATTTTAAATTTTGACTTGTGTTGAGTCTATTAACTACAAATAACCATTTGTGCAACAACACTTTCTTGTTTTGAAAGATGGTTGACGTGCCAAAGCTGCAATAGGAAACCGATTAGCCTACTATATGTTCCATTGATATAGATCATTTTAGGTTATCGCCGGGTATTGTGCGTGTACTTATACAAGTGTCAACAAATTGACTGGGAAAGTATTATATCAGGGATAAGTTTCTTTTATTTGTTTAGCAAGCTGATGAGCCAGCTTGGTGTCCTGGGCGAAACCCCACACAAGGCACGGCACAAACCTAGAAACATTGCCAAGTTTTAATTCACTGGCCGTGAAAGCCAATATACCACCTTTTTGGAAGCCTTCATTGGGAGGTTATGGCTGCTTAAGCTTTTAGTTCTCGCAGTCAAGAGGCGCATGTGCGCTGCTTAAAAAGGGAGGTAGCGCGCAGTTCGCTACTTCTGTGGGGGTCCGGGCGAGGATACCAAGATCCCGCTGATGAGCCAGCTTGGTGTCCTAGGTGAAACCCCACACATGACACGGCACAAACCTAGAAAAAATGCTGAGTTTTAAGAAAATATTTTTTAAAGATAACTGTGAAAGTTATTTTCTTAATATAATGTCACTATTTACCGTATTATATACTGTAGTTGTCTAACAAGTAGTAGGCTTCATGTTTTTCTTAATTAAGGTTAGGGAATGGAAGGAAGCGGTCGTAAGATTGGAACCATCCCAGCAGTTGTCTGGATGGAGTGTGGAGGGGGATAGACACTGCCAGCGCCAAGATTCGAACTCCGGACTTGCTGCAGCCACCCATCATGGTACTCCACGGGTTTGTTCTATAATCACCAATTGTAAACATTATATCTCAATGAATACCAATAGGTAGGCTATTTAATACATAAATTACACTATAGTCATTAATAATAAATTAATATACATTAAGTAATGAAATGTGAAAAACTTCAAGTATTTAGGTGAATGGATCAATGAAACTGGCAACGAAAGAAAATCTATAGATGCAAGACTACAGAAAATGCAAACTGCTTTCCATTTGACAAAACAAGTTTATAACAAAAAATGCCTGTCTTGGAATTGTAAAATTCAACATTATAAACCAGTAGTGTTGCCTGCAGCCCTTTATGCAGCGGGGCGTGGTGGCTCAGCGGTCTAGCTGTATGCCTCTCACCAAGGCGGTCCGGGTTCGATTCCCGGTCAATGCATGTGAGATTTTCGAAGTGAAATGCCATGTCCTGTGGTTCGGATTCCACGTAAAAAGGAGGTCCCGTGGCTCATGATCTCAAGATTAACGGTCACGTTAAACTACAAGCTTCCTTCCTTCCTTCCTTTATGCAGCCGAGACACTTAATCTACCACATAAAACACTGAGAAATCAATTGGAGATTAAGGAACGAAAAATCATGCGAAAAATGTTGGGACCAAGAATCAAAGATGGAATTCACCTTCCAAAACCTAATGCTGACGTCTATTTGAAAATTACTAAAATCACAGACACAATCCGTATGAGAAGGCTTCAATTCATGGGACATTTGGACAGAATGGACCCAACTAGGTTAACACATAAAACCAATAAATTTTTGCAGAAGAAGGCAATAAGGTCCAATTGGTACAAACAGGCTAAGGTAACTAATGCCATACGATTAACATAATAAAAATAATAATAATTAATATTATTATTATTATCATCATAATCATCATCTCCCTTCTACAACCTTCATTCGTACGCTTACAAGACGTTAATGACCAACAGGGACTGGAATGCAAGCCAGCAACCTCCATTTTATAACCGACTGCCTGGTTGAGTCAGTTTGTTCGTTTTAAGGCCACGGTATGTGCGATTATTAATTGGCTCTGGCAAAACAAAGGAGGCGTTCGGACACGCTCTAATTTTTAGTGCTGTTTCTCGCCAGTGTGTAGAATTAAATCTCCTTGTCCAGTTATGTAGCCAAGGAGGGGGTTCGGAAAGCTGGACCCAACATGAAATCCGCCAAAATAAGCATACATTTCTAGAAATCTCAAGGGCCATTCTGTCAGTGTTGTCTTATTAGCTGCCTTGTGAATTATTGATTTTATTCGACCAACACGTACACGGGAGCCCAATTATTTGGAGGCAGTTAATATAAATATGGGCCTAATCTACTCATAATACCTCTGCAGTAGGACAATCAACTTTAAATATAGTCAAGTAAAACGTTAAAAATATTTAACCACAAACTAGAAAAAAAAACCACATAAATAATCAATGAAAATGTTTATCAATAAGTTTATGCACTGAAGGCCCTCACCGCTAATGCAAATTAGTTTTATAGATGCAAATTACAATTTTGTGCCCGGATAACGACATAATGTGTACCGAAAATAAAAGATTAGCAAGATTAAATGTCCTCAAATCTCTACAAATAATAATCCAGGAATTCTTAAAATCCTCACAATAAATGTATGAATCATTTCAAACAAGAGTGTTCCAAGTCTCAGTCACATATGAACCAAATTGTGAAAGTTTCGAGCATTTGGGATTTGTTAGTGTTTTCTGCCTGCGTCTCGCCTTAACTCTCGTAACTTAATAACTACCATTACCCGCCGTAGTCGGGCGCATAGACTAAAGGAAGGACAACTCCCCGTCACCGAAGAAAAGAAAGAAAGAAAGAAAGAAAGAAAGAAAGAAAGAAAGTTGCCATGGCTGAGAAATTGAGAACATCTCTTATTAAAGAAAGCATTCCAATCGGTCAACACGCATCTCTTACATACTAAATTGCTAAGATGAAGTAAATAACATTAATAAGATGTTCCGTGAAGTACAGTAGCTGGAAATTCGCGGATTACTGGTGACGGGCCTCGACTATTTGTGGATGATATTGTAGATTTTTGTAGTTCAAACTTACATACGTCCAATTTGAGATATATTGAGTTTATTTTTAGCCTACTTAGATTTATGAAAAAATAGGCCAATGCTATCACCTTTGTCCGTGTGTATGTGTGTGTCTATGCGGCCGTGTGAGCCCCCCCCCTAATGACTTCTAAACAGCTGGAGTGATTTCAATGAAACTCGGTGAGGTCGTAATACTATTTTTGCCGACTCCAACCGTGCCCTTTAAATGTCATTACTCCTCACCAATCCCACATGGCGTCTTTGCGAAATATTTCACCAGCATTCTATATCTCCTAAAGTATTACTCATATCACCCTGAAATTTTGTACCATGATAAAAGGCACTACTAGAAATCCACTGTGTGACTTTCAAATACCTGTTAACTACAAAACGAACATGGCAGCCAAACAAAGTTGAAACATTTACTGTAAATAGACTTTTCTCGCGATTTGACAATCCGAACGCAGTGAAACTTGGTACAGCAAGTGACTGTACAAATTGCAATGCACTGACATCTAATTTAGTCCAATTGTTTACATAAGCTCAAGATGGTGGCTGTGCGAAATTTTAAAATTATGTTTCAATTTTTTGTGTTCTAATCATGCGATCGAAGTCAACGTTTGAATAATGAACCTACACAATAATCCACATCTAATAGTACATAACTCTATGGCCTACATAGCCTATATTATAATCCAACATGGCGACCATTCGAAATATTTAGACGGTTCTCAATATCTATTAATCTATTAAAGCAATCAAACTGAAATTTTGTACATTGATAGAGGTTATAAATATAAGTTCACTTATGGGACATTCAATAACCTGGTGAGCACAAATCCAACATGACAGCGACGCGAAATTTAAATATTCAAATAGAAGTTTCTCGCGATTTAACCATCCAAGCGCAGTGAAACTTGGTGCGGTGGGCGCTCAATTAATTTGAATTCTGTTCATATCCACAAGATGGCGGCTGAGCGAAATTTTAAATCTCGTTTTTATTTCTTGTGACCTAATCATGCGATTGAAGTTTGAATAATACACCTACAGAATAATATTCATGTAATAGTAGACTACATAACTCTAAGGCTATATATAAAAATCCAACATGCTGTCCATCCGAAATATTTAGACGGTTCTCAATATCTACGAATCTATTACAGCAAACTGAAAAATTGTATGTTGATAGAGGCAATTAATATAAGTAGGATATATGGAAATACGCTATATGCAGTAGTTATACACGGAACTACTTGTTATTACTGTCAACATAGTAGTCTATGCCAGTCGTAGCCTACTTTGAGCTTTAGTACGTCTTGTATGTTGGGTTGATATTGTTGTTGATCCTTTCAAGGGCTTTGAGACATCTAGGTTAAGTAGCCCCGTGTCTGATAACCTGTGTCACTGTGATGTCTGTACTAGTGTGTGTATTTGTCATTGCGGCAGGATTTGGATAGTAAGCGGCCCGGCATTAGCCTCGAGTAGAAGTGGGAAATCACGGAAAACCACTTCCAGGAAGGCTGAGATAGGAATCGAACCCGCCTCATCTGAGTTTTACCTCGCGAGGCTGAGTGTACCCTGTTCCAGTCTTCAGACCAGAATTAAATTTCTTGGCAGAGCTGGGAACCGAATCCGGGCTTCCGCGGTGACAGCGAAGAATTCTAGCCACTACACCACGAGGTGGACACGTCTTGTACGAGGGCAGTTCGAAAAGTCTTTGCCCCTAATTTGTTTGACTAAAAAAAATTACGTAGGCCCTACAGGTAATTACAAATATACGTACCGTACTGTTCTTTGTACCTCACATTATTTTTTTCACATTTGTTCAGACATGTGTTCCAAATACAGTGCTAAATTTGAGATGTTCCTGTGGTAGAATCGCTGTCCTGCCAAGAACAGGAAAAAAGTGGACAGAAGAGAGGAAGAGGAATCACCGTGAGGTGTTTGGGAAGGAAGAAGAAAGGGACAGAAAAAAAAACAACCACCATGACAGTTGATTGTGTTTTATCGCTCTCCTTAAGGGGGAAGTAAATAAAATGATAATAATAAATTATGAAATTAATGCCATAAGTCAATAAGTTATTATTGTTAAGTACAGAGCACATTGTGACCTCCTTCAGCAAAAATACAAAATACAAATACAAATGAAGTTGCAAGTCTTACACTAACATTTTATAAGATGGCTGACGTGTCTTGTGTAGGCACAAACCTAAAACTCGTCAATTTGTCTAGATTTGTGTCGTTTCTTCTGTGGGCAGAAACCTAGAAAAATTGTTGAGTTTTAATTCACTGGCCATGAAAGCCAATATATCATACTTTTGGAAGTCTTCACAGGGAGGTTAAGGCTGCTTGAGCTTTTAGTTTTCGCAGAAAAGAAGCGCAGGTGCGCTTCAAAATAAGGACGGTAGCGCGCTGTTCGCTACTCCGGTGGGGTCTGTGTGGGGACACCAAGAACCCGCTGATGAGCCAGCTTGGTGTCCTAGGCGAAACCCCACACAAGACACGGCACAAATTGCTTGAGTTTTAATTCACTGGCCGTTAAAGCTAATATACCACCTTTTTACAGTATTCTGGTTTGTGTTAAGAGTCGGTAAGGCTGGCCTACATGATGTTTTATGAACTTGGGACATTTTGATCATCGTCCCTATGTACTTGGATATGTGTTTGATTGATCTGATAACCTGAGCCCCTACGGTGACTTTAGTGACGTGTGAGGTGGTAATTATAAGATTCTGGAATGGACTAGATGCCCCATGACATAAAATAAGGTACTATATCGGGAGTGTAGAAGAACAAAGGAAAAATCCACAGTTCTAGCCTCAATGTTGAAAACATCTTTAATGTAATAGACTAGAACTTCCATGAACACTATTTCTTTTTTGGTGCATTTGTAATTAATTTTCGTTGTTTCTCCCATTTTTCCAAACGTGGACACACAAAACGTTTCTTACGTGGTGCCGTCATAGTGACTCACGGTAGACTGATGATTGTTCACTGGAAACTCAACCATATCCGGTCGATTTGATTAGCAGTTTGTCATTCTACCACTACGAGCGGTAGTGTGAGTCAATGCAGAGTTTCACTTAAGCCCTTATAACTACTTCTGGTATGAAGATTTTAAAATAATCAAGAAATGCCTGAGGGTATTGAACCAAGGAACACATTAAAGAAAGAAAGTTAATTAGGCAAGGATTTGAATTAAAAAAAACGAGTAAAGAAACAAGTGATTTTAGGCTGTTTTTCAGGAATTACATTCAGGCTAAAAGTGATTTTTGAAATTTGGATTTTTAGTTTCAAACAGCTCTTTGAGACTCACAATTTGAAACCATTCTGGGTCCTTTAGCCCTTCAACGTTTGACACATCATTATCATCATCATCAGTTAATCTGCTTGATGGCAGTTTTCCTCCACCTTATCCTATCTTCAGCAGAACGTTTCATCAGCTCATAAGATTTATCAATCTTGATGGAATCCAGCATCTGGAACCTTCTTCTTCCTCTTAGGATTTTCCCTTGGACTGTCCCTTCCAATGCAAATTTCACCAAACCATCTCCCCTTATGCAATGTCCAATCCAATTCATTTTCTTTTCCTTACCTTCTTTTTCATAATTCTTTCTTCTCCTACTTTCTTTAATACTTCCTCATTTCTCACTTTGTCCTTGCAACTTATTTTCTCCATTCTTCTCCAAAGCCACATTTCGAGAGCCTCTATTCTTCTCTCGTCTTCTTTCCTAAACGTCAAATTGAGGAAATTGCTTAATTCTACGTTTTTATTTTGTCTCCTAAGAAATGCTGTCAACATTAAACCACTCTCAGAATAGCCACTGTCAGCGCCGGTATTCGAACCGCTGATCTCCGGACTTGCTGCAGCTCCCCATCATGGTCGTGGTGAGAGATTTAACGAGCACGACTACGCCTTGGGGTTAAACCAAATGAATGTCACGTCTCCATCCTGCCTTTAATTATCACTGACATATAAACTGTGGTTCCCTGCCGGTGTCATCTCCTTCCTCATTGATTCATTTGGTGTAATAAAATTTCTCGTCAGTTTGTAACAAATTGTAGTCTTCATGGCCACTTTATCCCTGCTATGGCCGTAAAACCAGTCATAAAATAAAGTTTTGCAGATATATAAATGTATTCTTGAAGGAGATAAGAAGTCACGTCCACAGCAATGATTGGAACAACTCCCCCTGTTGTTTACCCAGTACGTCTGGCCAGCAATAAAGTCTTGCCGACCGCGTGACAGCCAAGCCTCGCAATGTCAATCTCCAGTGATCACAATTACGACCCACGCATATTAAACCAGCTGCCGAGCGGATGGACGGACAGCCAGTAACTCATTTCCATTCGGGTTTGCGAAGCGCTTCCATCGTGTAGAGTGCTGTGCAAATAGCAATCAGACAGAGGGTTGGAGTCCAGCTGTAGCCCTTTCCACCCCCAGCTCAACACCACCACCTCCTAGACGAGATAAATACTTCCACGACAGGAAAAATACATCGCACTGCAGTGGCCCAAGTAAAACTTTACTGAAAATTAGAGGGTTTGGTGAATCCGGTTCTGTTTCTCCATTCTTATAGTTTATTTTGAGATAACTGATATTGATTGTATTCTAAATTAAAGAACTATATCTTTCCTGCCATGAATATTTGAAAATAATTTTGTACATACCGACGGTTGAAACTGATCATCCAAGTGTATTTCATCTTCTTCTTCTTCTTCTTCTTCTTTTTCTGTCGATTTTGGCCTACTGTGGACTGCGGTGAACAATCGACCCACTTGCCAATCTCTTCTTCTCCTCCCAGAATCTCTTCATGCGTTCACTGAGTCTCCTCCTTCTATCTTGAGACCAGATGACCTTGGTTTTTGAGCTAGGTTTCTCCTGAACCCCTTTCAATTTATCAACCATCCTTTCAAACAGAAGCCTCCGTGGCTTAGGCGGCAGCACGCCGGCCTCTCACCGCTGGGTCCGTGGTTCAAATCCCGGTGACTCCATGTGAGATCCGTGCTGGACAAAACGGAGGCAGACAGGTTTTTCTCCAGGTACTCCGGTTTTTCTAGCAACACTCTCCACTATCATTTCATTTCATCTGTCATTCATTTAATCATTGCCCCAGAGGAGTGCGTCAGGCCTCGGCAGCCGGCACAGTACATATCCTCGCCGCTAGATGGGAGCTTCATTCATTCCATTCCTGACCCGGTCGGTCGACTGGAAGCAGGCTGTGGATTTTCTTTTCCTTCCAAACTATGATTTGTTGAGAATATCTTCATGAGTGATGCCAACTTGTTTGAGATCTGTTCGTGTATTTATTAATCGATGTAAAGTTTTTCGGGATTACGGAATAACCCATCACAATTGGGTACAATCGTGTTGACCGACTGAAAAACATGAAATTTCGATTACTAAGGCAACACTGAAAATGGCTTCAAACACAATTTCTTTCTTTCCTTCTTTCTTTCTTTCTTTCTTTCTTTCTTTCTTTCTTTATTTATTTATTTGTTTATTTGTTTATTTGTTGATTATTTATTTACTTCTTTCTTTATTTGTTTCTTCTTCTTTCTTCGTTTTGCCCACTTAGGGAGTGCGCTTGA
Source organism: Meconema thalassinum (assembly GCA_946902985.2). Classification (NCBI taxonomy): domain Eukaryota; kingdom Metazoa; phylum Arthropoda; class Insecta; order Orthoptera; family Tettigoniidae; genus Meconema; species Meconema thalassinum. The sequence goes on from OX336388.2 coordinate 676,660,602, forward strand.
ACTTGATGACTCGGGTTGATGGAGTTTATTATTTATTTATTTATTTACAGTATTTATGTATATACATACCCACTCACACAGGGCTAAAAGACCACGATGTCCAAGCCCCCCCAAAAGAATCTACAACAAACTAGGTCTTCTCCCATTTGCAATTAATATTACGTTTGATCCAAAAATATCGACTGTAATTAAACAAAACATTGAAAACATTTAATCTAACTCTTTGAGACCAAAAGCTAAGATCAAAGCTTAAAAATGTTGAAAGATGTCAAGAATATTCTCCCAACACTGCTGTGAACTCTAAAAAAGGACTCTTCATAAATTTATAACTGAAAATTACTTTTTGAAAATAAATAGGTAGATAGTACTGGAGGTACCAGACACCCAATGTTGAACATCATACTTCTAGCACAAAACCTGTGACGTGCATGCGTGCTAAGCGCGGTTAGACAATAACTTACTGAGAAGGTATACGGCTGCATAGCGATATTGACGATCGACAGCGTCAGCTAGGCCAGTATCAATTGAAGAGCACGGCACGGCGTAAGAACCTGATATCTCCACTTTTTGGTCAATTTTGTTTTTTTTAGCTGTAAGCTATCATAAAAGAAGCTCTATCTGGCGGTGCAGAAACTGTCCGGTTCTAGTTCAATGTTCAGCCACTCGGCAAGAGAGAATATATTTTCCACAATATTATCGTGCCTTGGTACAGAGTGCATTGTTCATGATGTAACACGAACAATGATTTTGGACTGCAAAACTCACTTCAAAAACTTCTTCCAATCAGAGGTCAGAACTCGTAATGGTGCAACGTTGATAGTGTTAATATATATTGAACCCATATGCTATTGGTTCAAGCGGCGAATCCATATTTTATTGGCAAAAGAAGAGAGGAAAAAATACAGTCTTTAGAATGACTTGGGAAGATTTTAGGAGTGGGCTGTTATAACGTGGCGCAAGAATAGTTGACCACGAGTCATGCGGACGTGAGATCATGCTTGACGCATCGATAAGGAGCTGGCTCATGATTATTAATAGAACGATAAAAACTTTCCACAGCGTGTAAGAGAGAAGAGGTTTCGGAAATAGACCTTACTCAGCTATAAAATGACAACCTCGCAATTGCGCAAGAAGAGAAATAATTAGAATTAAGCCATTTGCGAGCATTTAATTAATAAAAGAAACACATCACTGTGGATCATTCTGGAATAGAGATTTTTGTGTGGGGAAAAAGTTTATAATATTAGCACAGAAAAGAAGTGCAGACGCAGCATGACGTAATTAAAAATTCCCCGAGACCAGAGTTGGTAGGGATAGAAAAATAAACCGCAACACCCACGTATCTGAAGAGCAAAATTATTTAATATCTTGGAATTGTGCGATCGATTTTCATGATCAAAGAAACCAGTTTACGTTTAGAACAAGAACGTTCCAGATATATATTTTTCAAAATTATACGACTATTACTTCAAAAGTTAGTGCTGGAGGAGATACGGATTTTATCTTTTTGTCGCCGATTTGTATAAAAACCCTGGACGTGCCAGGAGGAAATGCAGTTATTCCGAGAGCCCGAGAGGGGGCGTCCTCCTGTATCAAGTACATGCAGTTTACAACAGACCTCGTACGGAGGTGCTGCATCACAGCACATGCAGTTTCCGACAGCCCGAGGGGCGTCGCTGTATCACAACAATCCAGTTCCGTGAGCGCAGAGACGCTGCACGATGAAGCATCGAATAGAAGATAAGCTACAAGTAAACTCCTAGTACAGGAGAGCTGCATCAAAGTATATTCAGTTATAAAAGACGCCCGAGAGCGTAATACTGTCGCAAAGTATAACAAGTTATTTTAGTGAGCGCGTAGACGCTGCACTCAGAAACAATATCGTTAAAGTTCATTAGTACAGTCAAAGTTAGGCTGTGGACTTGAAGAAATAACAGGCGATAGGTACTCGAATAATAGTTCAGTTAATGAAACAACGCATCATAAGGTTTCGAAGTACCCAAGGAAGTGAAATAGACAGTTCTATCGACGTTAAGGAACCCGATCAGGGTAGAACGAAATAAGTAACGCCTAGTGTTCCGGAAATGTAGGGACTAGAGCGCAGGACGATAAAAAGTAGGAATTGTAGTTCCAGGCTTTGTCTAGATAGACAAATGAACAGTAAACATTGGGGAGGACTCCAACAAGCTACGAATTAAAGTAATAGCAATTAATGCAAGGAAATTACTAGGTCACCGATAAACTATTCGAGCGGCCGTCATAGTAATACATTAAGGACAGACTTTTATTTAGACGATCCAGTTAGCGTCTAGCAAGAAACGACATCGTGCAGTAAAGTTATAAGAGCCGATAGTCAAACCCCGGAGTTGAAGATCAGCCGTTCCAGTGAGGTGTACTGTAGTGCGATCGAGACTTTCCATCATCTCGTCAGATTAGGAAGCCGACGTTCTATAAGTGCCACCCTTGGAAACGGGAAAGAAAAGAAATCACGTGGGTAAGGCGAATAACTAACGGCCAAGTGATAAAATGGTTATGTAATGTAAATATAGTGAAAATTTTTGAGTGTAAAATTTTAGTGAATTTATATTGGGCTAAGTGAAACGAATACAAAATGGTATTCATTATATTACAAGTGATTAAGGTAAATATTTTATGTGTTAGTAAAGAAGTGTCATTGAGTGTAAGTGTATCCATGGAAATGGCTTAAAAAAGCAGTGAGTGGGCAAAAATGTTCCATCGCTGGAGGATTCGGTCGCTGACCGTACAGTCATGTGAGTAACTATTTCTTTATGATATGTGTTTGGGAAGATTTGCGTATAATCCTCATGAGAAAGAGAGAGTAGGGATGTTGAATAACAAGTAAAAGAATAATAGCGCGATCTGAACGATTAATTTGAGATAAATATAATAAATATTTGAAATGTATATGAATCCCTTGGGGAATGTATTCAGTAAAATATCAGAGTAATTGATAAATGATATAAATATGAGAAAGCAAGCATAATAATAATAATAATTATATAAATGAATGAAGATTATGATGAATTTTATATGGAAAGTAGTAGCTTCCGTGCTCCTTTAGATGAATTAATACATGTTATGAATACATGTTCTTATGGTAAAAATGATTATTGTCAAGGGAGGAGAGTAATATATATTTTGAGATGTTGTTCAAACGTTGATTTTGAATTTATTAGTTCTCAGAAGGCAACTTGGCTAATTAATGTATAAGCGCCATGTAGCGCATTGAAGTAATTTGTCACGCTAGGAATGCGTTGAAATGCTCGGTAAAACTAATTTTGAGGGACAGTTGGTCGTGGTAATTGAACTATGGTAAGTCCTCAAAAGTTGTGATGTGATCACGAGGCAGTGTGTGTTGTATGTTAAAAAGGGTGCTATTTTTGTTGTATTATGAGCGCTGGTAATAGGCAAGGCCTGCCCTAAGTCGCAAATGTTATACGTTCTCCAATTTGGGATACTGCTCGCGAGGCATTTGAAAGGATCGAACTCAGAGTCGTCCGTGTTGAAGCCCCTTAATATTGGTTATATTATTGAATTTTTCTTACCCGCCAATGAGGACACTTCATAATTATTATATACCGAAGCCAAGAGAATAGGTCTGTTGAGCCTAAATATGTTGTTTTAAGAATCTGTATTAGAAGCCTTGTCATTCAGAGAATTGCATTTGAAAACAGCTGTATGGAAAGCTGATGATAGCCAGTCTCTTGTAGAAGCGAGACTGAGAACTCTCTGTCTCCCTGCAATAAATCATGCTAAGTAGTCAAGGTTAGACCTCACCCTCGATGTATTGCGGTAGGTCGGGGAACGGTCTATTTGAGTTATAATACACAGGAGTGTTTTAAGTTTGTTTGAACGACCCGGTCTTTGAACCGAGGTTCCTTTATATAAATGATTATCGCTTGCAGAGTTCAGATCGTTGCTTTCTTATAATATAATGGTCTTTTAAGACAATAATGATAAATCCCTAACTTTATGATTATATGATTCAGTGATTCACGAGTTCTATTGAAGACATTAGATTCCGGGAGTGATCTTAATTTTGACTTGTTCAAGTAGTCTTCGGTAGCTCGGGGGTACGCAAGTTTTTCCCAATCACAGTAGTGAGTTGTTGACTTAAGAGAGAGAGATGGTAACAGATGAGCATTGTGAAAGCCCAAAATTAAGTGATGATTAACAATACTTTGGTAATTTTGATATTTATGATTAAAAGATATACTCATGTAAATAATAATGGATGTGTATTAAATTGATAACACAGTGTAGGTAAACATTACCGAGCCGTTTGGAGCTCTTGATTTTAAAGAATTTGAAGTGACACTATATGGAAGTGAAACTTAATAGAAGTTTGTTGGTTTTCGGAAAACCAGTCATTATGATCTTAGAATTGTTTAATATGAATTCCTTGTTCAGCTTTGAATAAGTATGAAGTGAAGTGTCAGTATTTTATTTGTTTAATTTTTGTAGCGCCATATATTTGGATAATTAAATGTTTTAATAGTAGGAGTTGATTTTTGTTTATTTTTTGGAAGTGTATCCTCTATTTAATCCAAAGCGTGTAAGTCACAGAGTGGGAGAACAAAGCATGAACCTGATACTCCCGATTGAGCATTGCTGGCAAACTGTGATTTGCATATTTCATTGTTGAATGGGCACAATTTATACGTTGAATAAAACAGCAATTGACTGCCGTGCAGTTTCAATTCGAGTACCATGGAAAGAGATTTCTTTGTTTTGGAGTAAGTAGGAGCTACTCTTTCCTTACCAGCCACATCAAGTCTTCTGCATCGGAGTATCTAAAAAGTGTATACAAGTAAGGCAAAGGATGTTCAAGATATTGCTTCGAAGTATATCCCACCTGACTATTTGTGGTTCTACTACCAGATAGTTTCAACTGGGAGTGATGATGCACCCGCTGACGATGTTGGTGCTGCATAATGATGAACTTCCTAATTTCCTTGGTGTATATATGACATTTACTCTCACAGTAAGTCTGCTATATAAACAATATGTTAGGCTGATAACTCAGGAAAATATTACTGGTTATTGCATTCTCCGTAGTATACATAGCCTAACTTACAGAGGCACGAAACAAGACAACTCCAACGGTTGTGTGAATAAACTGAGGGGAGTTCAGTAACACATCCCGTATCATTTACACTTCAATTAGTATGTTACTATTGCTCCTAGCTAGTATACGTAGATAACTTGAATTTGTAGCCTATTGTCATTTTATGAAAAAATAGGCTTATGAGATCACCTTTTGTCCGTGTGTGTGTGTGTGTGTGTGAGTGAGAGGTGTGTGTCCCCCTCAGGGGCGCACCCAGACTTTTGGTTTGGAGGGGGCTTTCCTCAATAACATGATTTCAGCTATGGAAAGAGAATGTGCCCATTATTAGTCTTGTATGTAAATATGTATATTTGAGATCATATGCATAAAGAGACATTCTATAAGATCAAACATACTGTAGAATGTTCTGTTAAAACCAATACAAAAGATGCTATTGGACTGGAGATTATGTAAACAAAATGTGCATTGGTTTTATACAAATATTAGTTACTGTACCATTGAGCTAAGTTTATACAAGTAATAAACAGGAACTGCATGCTTTTTATCAAGAATTAACTTTTGATCACGATCAGAGTGATAACGACTGGATTGCTCTACTCACAATTATCATAACTATATATCCAGCTACCAGGATCGTCATTTACTGAGTTTTGAGTTGTTTATACCAAGAACTAGTACCGTATAGGTTTTAGGAAATTAATAATAACATTTTGATTTTGAATATGTAAATTTAATTGGAACTAAAAATTACATTTTAAAAATTACGAGATATAATTGTATACCATAGTGTTACGGATTGTAACAAATATTTTATATACTGTACGTGAACATATATAAGTTATTTTAATTTTCCTTAATAACTAACACTATAATAAAAATTCTTAAACATTTCTAGAATTTCAAGTTGAACGTAATCACTCAGGCTGAAGGCAAGTTTAAACAAATAGTTGAATACAAATCATGTATTAATGAATTAACATTAACGTTGTTTGGATAAAGTGGAAACTCAAATTTCACAGAACAAAATCCAGCTGCCTAACAGATTTTTTCAAAACGGAAACTACCTCTGTACTGGTGACTTCAATTTCCCGGTGAATATTCAGTGTTGCTAGTCCAGTCAGCCTGTCTGCACCCAAGGTATTCCTAAGATATGTTTTCAGCCGACGTAGTGTAGAAAATGACCTCTCAGCAGTGCTTGTAGTCACAGGGATGGTACACAAAATTATCAGCAATGTGTGGATATTAGGAAACAAGTCCTTGTCACATAGATTCAACACATCGATTGCGTTTTTAGGGATATTAGCGAGGGTCTTGAAGCTCTTGTGCCACAGTTCAAACTCAGCCATAAGCAGGCTTTTGTTGTTTCCTCCGCTTTCAATTATGTCATTCTTATAAAAATTACACAGCTGTAAGAAATCAATTTGCATTTTTTCTTGGAAGGTTTCTTTATGTGTATGTGATGCATTGGCTGATGGCAGTAAGCTCTCAAAACTCTTTAATAAGTCTTTATGCTTCATGAATCGAGATTCCAATGAAATAATGAAAGAGTCAATCCAAGGGATGAAAACAGATCTTTTATAGTATAATTATGGAGTTTCTGCTGGAATTTTGCTTCTGTTCAGTTGTCTTCCAACTGTTCGAGGCATAGAAATTATTGAACCGCAGTTATTAGCAATTTTGGTAGCTTCTTCAAACGAACGAGTGAAATTCTTGATCTGCATTTTTTCTTAGAGATTTTAAGCTTTCAATCACAGTTTCAGCGTGTGTAATTGCAGACGATAAATCTAAATCAGTTCCCTGAAGCTTTTTGCTTAGGTTTACTGTGTAACCTAGCAGTTTTTCTGATGCCATGAGAGAAATTATAAATTCACCTTGACCTAAGAAGTTTAGTAGTATTAGAGCTCCTGAAGAAGATTCCCTATCATTCCAGTTTTTAATCTCCTCTAACGCTACTTCAAGAGGTTGCAGCAGTTCTTTCATAACAAAAATAGCATCGTGCCTTTGTACCCATCTCGTTGGACAAAGCTGCAGGAGTTTTTTCTTGTTGGTTTCAAGATTTACCTCAGATTCAATGCTCTGTTTTAAAACTGCTTGTCTTTTAGGAGTGTTAAAAAATCCCACAACTTCTCCACTATTCCAAAGCAGTTCCTGATTGATACAACCTCAGACGTGGTCGACAATGCCAGGTTAAGGCTATGATAAGCGCAATGCACGTATATTGCTGTGGGGTGAGCTTCTTGGATGCACGCTTGAGCCCCTTTAAACTTAGCACTCATGGCAGCCGCCCCATCGTACCCCTGGCCACGTAGGTTATTTATGTCTATATTACTGTCTTCAAGACCATTAATCAATGTTTTTGCCAATACGCTACCCGTAGTAGAGGTTAGAGGCATGAACTACAAAAATTGCTCACATATTTCATAACCATTTAAAGTATTTGGCGTTACATAAAGTAAACACAAAGAAAACTATTCAACAGTTGAAATATCAGATGTTTCATCTGCGAGAACACTAAAAAACGTAGCTTCTTTTACTTTACTTGCTATTTTTTCAGTTATTATTTGGTTACAAGCATCGATGGCTTGATTTTGAAAATTCCAATTTATATAGGTCGCATTTTTGCCACATGACCCAAAGTGATCTATCAAATTGTCGTCACCTGCTTCAATTCTAGCTCTGAGCAAAGCTCTTAAGTTCCCCTCATTTTCAAATGGTTTGCTGTCGATTTGAAACTGACCATAATCTCTATGGCCCCTAAGGCGATATTTTGCCTGCCACACAAATTGGAATTATTATTTTCACATTATGTTGGGCTTGGACGTCTTTTCCTTTATCAAGAGATTTGTCAATCGTTTTCATTCGGCAGTCCATAACTCTTTTAAAGTTAGCTGCGCTGACACATGAGTCTTTATGATACTGCGAGTTTGCATGTTTTTCAAACTTTTCTAGTGCTTTTTTCCATTTACCAAAACCTTCTTCAACAAGTTGTCCAGTATGTCGAGCGTTACTCTTACCTACTTCTTTTTTTTTTTTTTTGAAAAAAGCATACAATGGACACAGTATGCAGAGTCTTCAATTCCAGAATACGACCGCCAGGTATATTACTTTAGCCATGAAAACGAAAATTTTCGTTGTTGGTTCCCATGCGATCTAAAAGGAAAGTTAAAGTTGCTCTGAGAAACCCATTTGTCATTTAAAATATTGAACTTTTCATTATCAGTCAACACTTTGTTTTTAAATAAACCAATGTCCAAATCCATGTTATGTTTACTTACAACGGCCATAGGCCTGCTCACATTTGCCTCTGAGCCCTCCTCTGACGAACAACTTGGCTGTTTTTCTATGCTTGCAGTCCTTTTTAACAGTTCCTTACTCGTTGAAGGATTGCCACATTCACTAACACTAACCACATCATATATATTGATTTTTAACGGTTTAAAGTAGTTTTGCAAGTTTGACTTTCTTTTGTCTCCCATTACTACTAGTCCAATTGGACACACTACGAACACCAATAGCCAATAGAAAATACAAACACAACAACAATCAACGAATCAACTTTTACAATCACCACTACTGACTTGACGCTTGACACAGAGCACAGCACAATACATTGGGGAGATAAATTTTCACCGCTGTCCCACGCGCATCTTGCTCCGAGCATAGTTACGACAACGGACGGAAATATCCGATCGTGTTGTGTTTACAATATATATTATTATCACTCAAGTGTTGCATAAATATAGGCCTAACATAATTCTGTTTTAAACCAGTAGAAAATCGCAAAATGTTCCAACGTTCCAACACTAAACATTCTGGAGCCCGTTATGCAATCAATTTTCTTGAAAGATATCATCAATGTTTTTAAAGTGTTCCCAGGTTTTTAGGGGGGGCTTAAGCCCCCAAAGCCCCCCCCCCCTGGGTGCGCCCCTGGTCCCCCTAATAACTTCTAAACGGCAGGAGCGATTACAATGAAACTCGGTAAGATGTTAGCACTATTCAGGCCAACCCCGACCGTGCCCTTCAAATTTTATTGTGTCTCACCAGTCCAACATGGCGGCTGTGCGAAATATTTCATCAGTATTCAGTATCTCCAAAACTATTACCGATATCAACCTGAAATTGTGTATGGTGATAAAGAGCACTACTAGAAGTTCACCTACGAGACTTCCAAAAACCTGGTGACTACAAAACCAACATGGCGGCCAAGCGAATTTGAGACTTTTAAATAGACTTTTCTCGCCATATAACTATCCAAATGTAATGAAACTTGGTACAGCAAATTTTTATACAAATTGTAATGCACCGGAGTCTAATTTAGTCCAATTGTTTACATAACCTCAAAATGGCGGCAGTGCGAAATATTTCACTGCCATTCTATATCTCCGAAACTATTACAGATATCACCCTGAAATTTTGTACGGTGATAAAGGGTACTGATACAATCAATGTAACATTCATAAACCTGTAAAGTACAAAACGAACATGGCGGCCAAGCAAAGTTGAAACATTTTAATAGACTTTTCTCGTGATTTAACTCTCTGAGTGCAGTGAAATGTGGTACAGTAAATGATTTTACATATTGTAATGCACTGACATCTAATTGAGGTCAATTGTTTACATAACCTCAAGATGGCGGCTGTGCGAAATTTATAAATTAAGTTTTTATTTCTTGTGTCGTAATCATGCGATCGAAGTGAAAGTTTGAATAATGAACCTAGAAAATAATTGTCCTTGAATGGTACTTAACTCTATAGCCTATACATAGAGCAATCCAAAATGGCGAGCATCCGAAATATTTAGATGATTCTCAATATATATGAATATTTTACAGCAATCAAACTGAATTTTTTATGTTCATAGAGGCTATGAACATATGTTCACCTATAGGACTTTCAGTAACCTGGTGAGCACAAATCCAACATGGCGGCGACGCGAAATATAAATATTTAAATGGACGTTTCTCGCGAATTAACTATCCGAGTGCAGTGAAACGTTGCACGTTAAATGCTTAAATCATCCGATTGAAGTTTGAATACTACACGTACACAATAATCTTAATGTAATAGTACAAAAATAAAAATCCAACCTGACGACCATCTGACGAATCTATCACAACCTTCAAACTGAAATTTTGTATGTTGATAGAGGCAATTAACATGAGTAGGATATATGAAAATAGGCTGTATAGTTCTTCACGGAACTACTTGTTTCGACATATAGTTACTTTATTCATTTTTTGGGACTCCTGAAAAATGTTATATTTTGGAGCTGTTCTTGTTTCAGGCTCCTCAATTAGTCTGTGCGGTATGTCAGACCGCTCATACCAACTAGAGATAATAGTCTAATTCGGTATATTAGCAAATCTAGCTTCGACTGGAAATATTGAGTTTCCAAATTACTCTTTATCTATCCCTTTATTTTTACAACTGGTCTGTGCAACCAGTAGCCATCTGGAAAGTTGGGAGCAGTTTCAGAATCACTGCAACTTCCGGGAATGAAACCGGGTCTTTCCAGTTGGGGAGTTAACGACTTACCTGTTGAGCCACGGTGGCTCTGTTATTAGACCTACCAAAGTTAATTTATCCTGGAGAATTAACTTTGGTTGGTTGGTTCCTTAGTTTAGGGGCTGCGACAACGCGGTCATGTAGCCCCATGTACTTTGGGTGTGTGTAGAATCTGTCCAATTAACACCGGTTATCAGACAGATTCTACACACACCCAAAGTACATGGGGCTACATGACCGCGTTGTCGCAGCCCCTAAACTAAGGAACCAACCAACCAAAGTTAATTCTCCAGGATAAAGTGAGTATGAATTATGAGACAAAGGATAGCAGAGTTAATCAACACACGTGTAATAAAACTTGCTAAAAGTCAGATATTGAGTCAATACCATGACATAAATGCTGTAATATTTACGACAACACATTTTTCAGAGTTTTTGACACTAAAATGTTGTAGTTAAAAAGTACGACAGGCAATAATTCAGTGTAGTGGAGCGGGTACACAATGCACTGCAAACATAACAGCATGTATAGCATTCATCTCTGTAAAACATTACTGGCAGGTTACTCTCGCAGGAAACAATATGCTTCACACCCAAAATACTATAGCCACGGCGAGGAATGGTAGACTCACACATCCCAGGAAAAATATTTCAGGTCCCGGTCAGCATTACCAGACTCGAAGAAAGTGCTTCTGTGAACACAGGGACCACATTTAACCCAGACTTCTCCAAATTATGCTGCATTCCTCAAAATTATTATAGATTTCACGAAATTATGTTGAATTCCTGAAAATTATTCGACATTCTTCAAAATTATGCTATATTCCTCAAAATACTGCTAGATTTCTAAACATTATGCTAGATTCCACTATGATGTACTTCTCAAAATTATGATGGATTCCTCAAAATAATGCTAGAATTCTCAAAATGATGCTGTATTACACAACATTATGATGTATTTCTAAAAATTATGACGGATTCCACAAAATAATGCTAGCTTATTCAACATTTTAATGGATTCCTCAAAATAATGCTAGATTTCTCGAAATTAGGCTGGATCGCACATCATAATGGATTCTTCAAATTAATGCTAGATTTATCAAAATTATGCTAGATCCTACAACATTAAGATGTATTTCTCAAAATTATGATGGATTCTTCTAATTAATGCTAGATTTTTCAAAATTATAACGGATTCCTCAAAACAATGCTGGATACCACAACATGATAATTTCTGAAAATTATGATGGATTCCTCAAAAGAATGCCAGATTTGTAATTATAATAGATTCCTCAAAATTACGCCGAATACCTCAACATTTTACTAGATTCCTCAATATTACCATAGATTCCTCGAACGAATGCTAGATTACCCAAAAATATGATAGATTTCTCAAATAATGCAAGATTCCTTAAAATTGCGCTGAATTCCTTAAAATTACGCTGAATTCCTGAAAAATATGCTAGTTTCTTCAAAATTATGATGGATTCCTCTAAATTATGCTAGATTCCTCACAATCATGATGTATTCCTGAAACTTATCGAAGATCGCTGAGAAATTAAGTTAGATTCCACAAGAATATGCTTGAATTTCCCCACATTATACTACTTTCCTCAAAATTGTACTAAATAGTATATTATGATTCCTAAAAATTATGCTGGTTTTCTCGAACATTTAGCGAAAAATCCATTTATTGTAATATGTTGCTTATGTTCATACCTTATTTTTGAATTCTGAACATTTGAAAGCCTCTTCCATTTCCATTCACCCATCAGTAAAGCTTAACATTGTCATAAATTCATAAATCATAAATCTTTCAGTAGGATATAGGGAGTTTCTCTATGAAATATATTTGGCCCTACACTAGAAAATGGAAATTGGAACAGGAGACGAACTTCAGATCTCTGTAGTCTCACAGACAGTTTCACAAACACTGTACGCAGAAGATGCTTGCAATTTCTTGCGCATCTACTTAGGATGGACAACAATAAATTAACAAAAAGAATATTCAATATAATTAATACTCAAAATACTAGGATAGATTGGCTGGAGGAAATAAGGGGGAGGGGTGACCTAAATGAGTTGACCATAATGAATAACCGAGAAATCTTTAGAACCTCTGTAAATAAGCACAGATTAAGGGTGAAACCTAGCATCAGGACTGGTACAAGATGCACAGAAGAACGCAAGAGGCAACACATTGAGTTCATAAAGAGATTTTGGGAGAAGAGAAAGGCGAAAGTTATCAAACCAACTAACAAGTTCAGACGCGCTCAATGAATGGGCATAGCCAAGAAATAGTAGTAGTAATAATAATAATAATAATAATAATAATAATAATAATAATAATAATAATATAATAATAATAATATTAATTATAATTATTATAATTATAATTATTATAATTATATTCATTCATTTGGTATAGGCCATCTATAATTATATTATTATTATTATTATTATTATTATTATTACTATTATTATTATTATCAATCACACTAAGGGTGACTTGATAAAAATCCTCACAGAGGAAAGAAAAATAATAAGGAAAATTATTGGACCAAAGCACACAGATAAAGGATACAGGCTTCACTCCAGAGATACCACAGAGAAATTGTCCAACCTCGCAGTGGACATCAGAAAGAGGAGACTAAAATTTTACGGCCACATCAGCAGACTCCCACAAACCAGACTCACCAACAACTTTCTTAGATACATACTGCGCCTCAAGATTACTACACCCTGGATGATGCAAGTCAAAATTGATCTGGAAAAAAGCACAGGTTGACCCAGAAGACGTCAGAGACAAAAGTGTCTTTCGACACAACTGCGAAGTGATGTCAGAGAGTGCAGCACCTTCAGCCCAAATACCAAAGTGGACCGAGGAAAGGAAGAGGGCCTTTAGTGCACGAATGAAAGAGTAGGCTACTGGAAAAAACAGGAACAAATATTTGTGCTGTCAATGGCAAATGTATTCGCATTCTATAAAACGGGAAGAAGAAATAGTAATGATTGCTCTGCGTGGTTTAATAGGCTTGTAACGTGTAAAATAACCAATAATCGATCACATCCTGACAGTATATCCAGCACTTGCGCCAGGATTCTACGTACACGACATGATGATGTAGCTAAGATCATGTACCAAGATTTATGTAAGCGTAATCAACTACCAATAGATGCAAAGCCAAGCTGCAAACTTCAACCACAACCTATGGTAGAAAATGATTGGAATTCCTCTGTAATCGCTAACAAGACAATAGCTGCCAATAAACAGGACCTCATTCTCACAGACAAAGTGCATGAGAACACATGGCTCATAGACATCGCAGTATCAAACTCTCACAACTAACAACCATGAAAAATGCAGCGAATAATATGGACTTAGCAACAGAAATCAAACGCCTTTGGAAACAACAAACAGACACTGTTGGTTGGTTCCTCAGTTTCGGGGCTGCAACAACGCGGTCTTGTAGCCCCGTGTATTTGGGTGTGGGTAGAATCTGTCTGATAACCGGTGTTATTTGTGATGGCTGTATTAGTGTGTGTTATCTATTTTTAATTCAAGTAAGGACTGCCGACATTGAATTTTCAAGTAGTTCCTACTTTTGCCGCCAAACGCCACTGTCAACGACTACTAGTCCTGAACTTGGTTACTAGATGCCACCGCAGTTGGCTCTTTGTGACGAACGTTGGAACCTAAGGGCGTTAGTCAAATTTAACCTATAATTTAGCTTCACACAAGTGTAATTAGTGGAAGGTTCTTTAACATTCCATAAATCTATGATATGGGACTGCCGGCTTTACTTCTCCTCCGTAGGAAGGCATACTGAGGGATTTTTAACGCTCTTAAAAAATCCGACGACTTCGGCCGGGTTTGAACCGCGATAAACAGACAGTCTCATCCCATTTGTAATCTCAGCTACAGGAGTCATACCAACACAGCTCAACGCAGCTCTACACCAACTGAATCTACCGTTCAATACTCACCAGAAAGTACAGGAGGCAGTATTACTGGACAGCTGTCATATATCAGGAAATTCCTGAACACTACTTTGTTTGAATACTAGCCAAGATTCTAGTGTGAGCCCACCGAAGTTTTGCCGAAGACCAGAACAACTGTATTAAGGAGCAATTTCTGTTGTGTTGTGTTTGAGACTTCAGTATTTTGACTGGTTTGATGCAGCGAACCATACCTCCCTGTCCTGAGCTAATCGTTTAATCTTTACATACATAGAACACCTTACATCCAATGCAATCTGTTCAATGTATTTTAACTTTGGTCTGCCCCTACAGTTCTTGTCCTCAACCCTTCCTTCCATAACTAAATTTGCTATTCCTGGGTGTCTTAGTACGTGTCCTACCAACCTTCTCTTCATTAGCAGTCGCAAGAAACATCGTTCCTCGCCCACTCTTCTTAATACTTCTTCATTTCTTACTCTATCTACCCATCTGATCTTCATCATTCTGCTGTAGCTCCACTTTTCAAATGCTTCTATTCCCCTCTTTTTTGCTGAGGCAACAGCCCAAGTTTCACTTCCATAGAGTGGCACGCTCCAGACAAAGGCTTTGAGAAATGACTTTCTAATACCTAAATCGATATTATTTTGATAACAATAGAATTCTTTTCTGTAGAAATGTTTTACTTGATTGAGGCAACTTACTTTATACATCCTCTTTGCTTGGTCCATCACTAGTTATTTTTCTTCCTACGTAGCAGAAGTTTCCTACTTCCTTTTGATTTTCACCTGCCAACAATATCTGTTAATAATAATAATAATAATAATAATAATAATAATAATATTAATAGTCTAATATTCATAATAATACTACTAATAATCCTATGCTAATTTAATCAAACGCTCCTCTGTTCCACACGTATGGTAGTTTTCACTCCCATTTTAGGAAGATATGCGGTCTAATGTTGTGTTCATCGTACCTCCAAACAATGGCCTCGTATCGATGGTTGGAGGTGTGAACAATGGAGAAATACACCACGCATGGCTACAACTCTACCTGCTGTGCTTCTTCCTGCCGGAACGTATTGTCTCACCAATTTCACGAGTCGTTATTCTAAATAATTCCTCATGGACTATTTACCCATAGAGCCGGATTGAAAATGCATTGGCCAAATCAGCATAATGGGTTTTTGTCACTCATCTGCTCGAATGTCAAATATCCGCTTGCAAATTATACCGATTATCCAATCATACATCACTATTTCAATTTGGATCAATACAGGCGTAAAAATTTAATTGAAATCAGCCAATTATAGTTCTCTACTTCGATAACAAGGATCGTGTATATTACCGCTGAGTTGTTATCGCGCCTTCCTTTTTGCATACCTTAGTTCTTTTGTCAACAAAATATAATCTCTCTGAGGAGGAATTGCCATACACGAGATATCATACTTGTACATTTACAATTTCAGGCGTGGGCTCATGGAACACCTCAATTTCGCAAATCTTGAGGTGGAACCCGTGCATCGCAAAACGGGTTACCGTGTGTCTTAGTTCATAGGCAGTGCCCTTCCATTCTGAAGACGTCATGGCCTTCCTGGAATAGAAATCAATTGAGATCTCCTTGTTCTTTGCGTGTAATTCATGTAGGACTTTGCTGTATGGACTTGAGCATGGTAGTTGGTGATCCATTCGGAGTTCTTCTATAAAGAATGGTTCCCCTGCTAGTTCGTATGTCAGCCTCGTAGGGGTGTATTTTGACTGGAAAAGCAGTTTTTGTTTTAAGAATAAGGCTTTCACTTTCTCTAAATCTTTCATGTTACTTTTACTTAAGTTAACCCATATTAAATCCAATCCATACGTTGCAATAGGTGTAATTGTTGCTCTGAAAAGTCTCAAAGCTGAAAGCAGAAACATGTCTCTAAGATGGTCATTGATCTGATAGCACAGATCACTTTATCATTGCTTGCCACAGTGGGTGAGTGGTTATAGTGTCGGACTACCAACCCCAAGATTGCAGATTCACCCCTGACCATGGTAAGTGATTTTTGAAGGCGACAAAAATCACGATACTAATGTCATACGTTGTTGGCATGTTAAAGAACCCATTTGAATTCAGTAGGCCGTGTTCAATGGCAAAATTAATCTCGGGATTTTCCACCAACACAAAGTTCCTCCATTCTCTACTTGAAAGCGCTGTAGTGTCAAGGAGTTTAGATATCTAACCTCCTTGACTTTCATAGCGTTCAAGGGAACGACGAAATTCGACATGCAAGCTACCCTCTGGGTGTCAATTAACAAAGCTTGCACCAGACACCCGAGGCCATACGATATTATTATTATTATTACTTTATCATTGGCGTGACGTGTAAATATTTTTCGTTGTATTTGGAGAGTTATTCTATATATCAAACATTGATTTAGGTATTAGAGAGTTATCTTTCAAGGCATCTGGAGCATCGTTCTGTACGGAAATGAAACTTGGACTATTTGTGCAGCAGAAAAGAGAAGAATAGAAGCATTTGAATTGTGGCGTTACACGAGGATGATGAGGAATAAAGAAAAAAATGAAGAGGTATTAATATGAGTGGAGGGATATGTTTCTAGCGGGTGCTTATGAGAAGAGATAGGTTGTTTGCTTGGTTCCTTAGTTTAGGGGCTGCGACAACGCAGTCATGTAGCACCGTGTACTTCAGGTGTGTGTAGAAATTGTCTGATAACCGGTGTTAATTGTGATGACTAGGGGGCGGATTTCTATGACCTAAAAATATATGAAATATGTATGCATTCATGACATAAAACATAACAAGTAGTTCCGTGAAGAACTATACAGCCTATTTTCATATATCCTACTTATGTTAATTGCCACTATCAACATACACAATATCAGTTTGATTGCTGTAATAGATTCGTAGATATTGAGAACCGACTAAATATTTCGGATGGTCGCCATGTTGGATTTTATATATGTAGGTCCTAGAGTTATGTACTGTTACATGCAGATTATTGTGAACGTGTAGTATTCAAACTTCAATCGCATATTTAGGACACAAGAAAAAACAAAGAGATTTTAAAAAAATTCACAGCTGCCATCTTGAGGTTATCTAAACAATTGAAATAAATTAGATGCCAGTGGATTAACATTCGTATAAGGATTTACTGTACCAAGTTTCACTGCACGCGGATGGTTAAATTGCGAGAAACGTCCATGTGAATATTTATAATTCGCGTCACCGCCATGTTGGATTTGTGATCACCAGGTTATTTAAAGTCCTATAGGTGAACTTAAGTTCATTGCCCCTATGAACATTAAAAAATGCAGTTTGATTGCTAAAATAGATTCGTAGATATTCAGTATCGTCTAAATATTTCGGATGGTCGCCATGTTGGATTGTTAAATGTATAGGCCATAGAGTCATGTACCATTGAAGGAAAATTATTGCGTAGGTTCATTATTCAAACTTTCACTTCAATCGCATGACTACATCACAATAAATAAAATCTTAATTTTAAAATTCGCACTGCCGCCATCTTGAGGTTATGTAAACAATTGAACTAAATTAGATACCAGTGGATTACAATGTGTATAAATATTTCCTGTACCAGGTTTCAGTGCGCTTGGAACATTAAATCGCGAGAAAGGTCTATTTAAAATTTTCAAATTCGCTTGGCCGCCATGTTCGTTTTGTAGTTAACCGGTTTTTGAAATTTTTATAGATGGACTTCCAGTAGTGCCCTTTATCTCCGTACAAAATTTCAGGGTTTTACCGCTAATAGTTTCAGAGATATAGAATGCCGGTGAAATATTTCGCACATCCGCCATCTTGTGATTATGTAGACATTTGAACGAAGTTAGATGTCGGTGCATTACAATGTATATAAACATATACTGTACCAAGTTTCATTGCGTTTGGTTGGTCAAATCGCGAGAAACGTCTATTTAAAAGTCGCAAATTCGCTTGGCCGCCATGTTGGTTTTGTAGTTACCAGGTTTTCAAAAGTCACATAAGTGAACTTATAGTAGTCCCCTCTATCACCATAGAAAATGTCAGGGTAATATCGGTAATAGTTTCGGAGATATTGAATGCTGGTGAAATATTTCGCACAGCCGCCATGTTGGATTGGTGAGTCGTAACAAAATTTGAAGGGCACGGTCGAGGTCGCCGGGAATAGTGCTATGAACTTTCCGAGTTTCATTGAAATCGCTCCAGCCGTTTAGATTTTATTAGGGGGGGGGACACACACACGAATCACACACACACGCACACACACACACACACACACACACACACACACACACACGCACACACACACGGACAAAAGGTGATCTCATGAGCCTATTTTTTTCAAAATTGAAAATAGGCTAAAAATATGACCTATAAAATTAAAAATATGACTTTAACCTCACAAAATTTACAGAATAATATCACTCCATCCGTACTGAATATGTTTTCACCGAACTCACGAACAAAACTTCGTAACTTCCCGCAAATTGAGACTTTCGTTTTAGGCATATTGAAAAGAACTGAATGACTGAAGCTCCCTAATGAGTGACCAAGGTCATTCCGTGAGTTGAAGGTGGAAGAGGGAAGGGCGAAGGAGAGAGATAAGAACGATGAAAACTTCGGAATTACCTCTGCTTCCGTGTGAACAATAGCCTGATTTCCAGGAATTGACCCAGCATGCAAACAATAGCTACCACCTGTTAGAAACATTCCATACACTACTTTAGAAAGGTTCTCAGTAGTATATTTCAGTCCATTCTGACAATAATTTTTAGAGCTTATTCTGATTTTTATAAAACGAAATTTAAATGAAAATTACCAAAATATGGCGTTTATAATGATATTGTTTTCAAAATATGCCATAAAACTTAAGAAAGGCTAAATATGCATTTATATGCCCAATAAAACCTGTTTAATTTTGATTATCAAGCTTGGAAACGTGTTGAAAATACAAGACTATAAGATATAATGTTAAGGGAAAAAATATGACTGTCATAGAAATCCGCCCCTTAGTGATGACTGTATTAGTGAGTGTTATCTGTTTTTTAATTCAAGTAAGGACTGCAGACGATAATTTCAAGTGGTTCCTACTTTCGCTACCAAATGCTACCGTTCACGACACCTAGCTGTGAACTTGGCTACTACTAGATGCCATCACAACCAGTGCCTGATGATGAACGTTGGAACTTAAGAGCATTAATCAAACCTACTGTAACCTACAAATTTTGCTTCACACAAATTTAGTTAGTGGGAGGTTCTTTTATAAGCTGTAGGGCACATACTAAGGAACCCAGAAATAGACGACTTAGTTATGGAAGGAAAGGTCAAGGGCATGAACTGTAGGGGTAGGCCAAGGTTAGAATATGTTAAAAGGGTAGCCTCAGTAGCAATGTTGAGATAAAATGATTAGCTCAGGACAGGGATACATGGAGGGCTGCATCAAAATAGTTTGAGGTCTGAACACTCAAGAATATTTTAACCGAGTTTTGTATCACTTGTGCTAGTACACGTGTAATTAAGTATAACAACGTGGACACGCTAGGATTATCTGCTGGCAGCGTGGCAGGATGATGGGCAAAGTCCCTTGCTGGTCTCAATGTCACTGCGTGAAACGATGCAGCTGCAACTACATTAAATTAACGCGATTAAAGAATCGAACGCCTTCGCTTCAGCCACTAAGCGGAAGGTTTATGGGCTTCCGGCGGAACAACCTGCCGCGCTTAGATGATTGTCAAATGTCGCAGTCCAAGCGTTCTTGAGGACCGGAGTTCGAGCCTGCGTACAGAGATTGCGCGTGATAGGGTCCCATCTGCCGTCAACAATTCCACCTGCTTCCTGTAACTTGAACTCCATCTCGACCGGTTCCATATCATCTGTCCTCCTCTATTTGACACCTTCCTCACGTACTTCTGGCGAGGCGGTTAACGAGGTCAGGGATAGCCTATTCCTTTATTCTCTCCCTGGTCTTTAATCCTAATGACCTCCTCGAGGTTAGTGACTAATATACTTGGCTGGCATCCCTAAGGTCCGGCTGCTAATTCCCGGCTCTCCCAAGAAATTTAATTCTTTGACGTCGATTAATTTAGGGGCTTTGCGACATCGTGGTCATGTAGCTTGGTGTACTTGGGTGTGTACAATATTTGTCTGATAACCTGCGTTGCTGTGATGTCTGTACTAGTATGTGTATTTGTAATTGAGGTAGGCTTTGGGAAGGAATTATAGAAACTGAGGTGAGACCAGGAACAGGGTACTCAGCCTCATGAGGACAATTGAGTAGCTGCCTAACAGTGAGACAGTGCCTCGGTCACGAAAACCAAGATTAACGGCCGAGGGGACCCGATGTGCTGACCACGCGTCAATACATAATCTACAGGCCAAATGGCTGGGCAGCGTTCGCTTGGCTGTAGTGCTACGCTTTCATTTCTTTTTTTAGAAGGAAGTGGCCGTGGCCTTAAGTTAGGTACCTATCCCGCTATTTGCCTGGAGTAGAAGAGGGAAACCATGGAAAACCACATCCAGGATGGCTGAGGTAGGAAACGCACCCGGGCCTCCGTGATGACAGCCAAGAATGCTAGTCACTTCACAACGAGTTGCACTAAATGTAATTATAGACAGAGGGCTGGAGTGGCATACTGTACGTATACACCTACCTAGTCTCCTGAGAATACAAAACTGAAATTTAAAAGATGAAGTCAAATTTTTATCTTGTGCTTCGCTAGTTTTATGGCACTTCTTAAATATTACGTTTGTGTTGTTAATGCATGTTTAAGGCATAAAAACAGTGAACCATGTGTTGATAACTTTTCACTCTTTAAAAGCCAAGTGGCAATTCATACTTTCATTGTGAAAAAGTAGACCTACTATAAAAGAAATTTATAGTGTTTCAGTATTACCAACTAAGTATTTATTTCGCTAGATCTAATGACTTTAAATTTAATTTAGCGATATGATATTGTGGAAATTAGAATTTAAAGACGTTATAAGATCTCTTTAATCACAAAAATAAAGAAAGGTTATTTAAGTAAATTTTAGTTACTTAATGTGTTTATTTCCAAAGTTGGTTCTTGGACGTGGTGTCCATAAACATTTGTGGTTTAGGCGTTGATAAAAAATGAATGGAAGGAAGCTTGTATTTACGTGACTGTTAATCACGTGATCATGAGACGCAAGGCCTCCATATCCTTACGTGGAGCCCGAACCAGAGGACGTGACATGTTCTTGTTTGAGTCTTCAGTCTTTTGACTGGTTTGATGCAGCCCTCCATGCTTCCCTGTCCTGAGATAATCGTCTTATCTCTATACATAGCTAAGTTACCACACCCTTCATCCGAGGCAATTTAACATATTCCAACCTTGGTCTACCCCTACAGTTCTTATCCTCGATCCTTCCTTCCATAACTAAGCTTGCTATTCCTGCGTGCCTTAGTATGTGTCCTACCAACCTATCTCTTCTCTTCATTAGCAGTCGCCACAAACATCTCTCCTTTCCCAATCGTCTTAATACATCTTCGTTTGTAACCCTATCTAACCATCTGCTCTTCATCATTCTCCTGTAACACCACATTTCAAACTCTTCAATTCTTCTCTTTACTGCTGCTCCAACGGTCAAATTTCACTACCATAGAGTGCCACAAACTCTTTGTTTGGTCCATTACTGGTTATTTTGCTTCATATGTAACAGAAGTTTCCTACGTCTTTTAGCTTTTCACCTGCCAATTTGACGTCCATAGGGGTTACTGATATCTTTCGGCTGCATTCCAATATTATTGTTTTACATTTATTAATTTTCATCATGAATTCTTTCCTCAGGAAAAGCTCATTAAAATACTCTGGTGTGTCGTTTAAGATGACGATATCATCAGCAATGAAATTATTTCTGCTTGAATATTTACTCCTACTTTGAATTTTTCTCCAATTTCCTTCTTTGCTTGTTCAATGTATAGATTGAAAAGTATGGGTGATAATTTTCTGCCTTGGCTTACACCTTTCTGAATACCAGCTTCTCTGGACGTGGCATTTCATTTCAAAAATCTCGAATGCATTAACCGAGAATCAAACCTCAGCGAGAGGCAAGCAGCTCGACCATTGCATTATCGCGTCCCACAGTAAATAATAGCAGTCTACCATTGTGAAGAATAGTGACTTTTAAATATCTGGGCACTCCCCTTATTATCATTATTATCTGCTGCCCCACATGACCATAACGACCCTACAGTTTCCCTGCCTATATTGGTGTTTAAGTGCATATAAATGCTCGCCTACTTATACAATGGTCCACCTCATGGTGCCATGACTAGCATTTTTGACTGTCATCCCTGAGGTCTGGGTTCGATCTCCACCTCTGGCATTCAAGAAATTGTTTTGCGTGGTTTCCCACTTCTAATCCAGGTGAATGCCAGGATGGTTCCTAACTTAAGGTCCTTCCTAATCATCTAAATTACAAATCACACTACTACAGACACCATAACAACACAGATTATCAGACAAATTGTAAACCCCAAGCCCCTCAAATGAAACAACAACAACAACAACAACGGCACCAACATAATTCATAATTTATGACTGTGATTTTATGGAAGACTCTGAGGTATTGGTGGTGTTGAGTAATGACATTCAGGGCAATGTTAATGCCTATGGATGCTGTAAAAGTGCTATTCATAGAGTTGGTAATGCTGCACTGACTCAATGTCGAAAGCAATGAAAAACTACATCACACATCATCTTACTTAGTATGTCTCATTATTGCGATCCCTTGGTTATTGGATTCATGCCACATAAGATAGAGTGGTACATTTTGAGGATCCGACTAGCCTTCGGGCTGGCCACCTAACAGACAGACCGATAAATCCACTGTTATGCCCCTAAGTTAAATGGATATTCTTGCGACGCTTACAGTTTTCCTGTCTATGTTGGTGTTTCAGTTCGGCTACTTTTACAATGTTCTCGTTGTTACAGCTTCATGTAAGAGGCTTGGACATCGTAGTCAGTTAGCCCTGTGTACTTGGGTGTGTGTAGGATATGTCTGATAACTTGCGTTATTTTTGTAATAGTAGCGTGTGTATTTGTAATTAATGTGAAGATTGGGTAGGAGGCGACCGTGGCCTTAAATTAGGAACCATCCCGGCATATCCCTGGAGTAGAAATGGAAAACCATGGAATACCACTTCCAGTATGACTGAGGTTGAAATCGAACCCATCTATTCTCAGTTTTGCCTCTCGATGCCGACTGGACACCATTTCAGCCCTTAGACCAGAATTACATTTCTTGGCAGAATTAAATCTTTTGGCTTCGCGATTTGCCTATTAATAATATCGTATGGCCTCGGGTCCCGGGTGCAAGCTTTGTTATTTCACGCCCAGAGAGCAGCTTGAATATAGAATTTTGTCGTTCTTTGGCGCGCTATGAAAGTAAAGGAGGTTAGATACCTAAGCTCCTTGACACTATAGCGCTTTCTAGTAGAGAAAGGAGAAACTTTGTGTTGGCGGAAAAACCCAAGATTAATTCACGGCCTACTGAATTCAAATGGGTTCTTTAACATGCCAACAACATGCCGAGATTTTTGTCGCCTTTCAAAAATCACTTACCATGGCCAGGAACGAACTTGCAAGCTTGGGGTTTGTAGTCCGACACGATAACCACTCACCCACCGTGAACATTATGGTGTTTGAAGCCATTTCCAGTGATGCCTTAATAATCGAAATTTGATGTATTTTCAGTCGGTCAACACGATTGTACCCAATAAATGAAATTAACATATCTTGTGTTTATTAATTTCATGTACATTTTTTCAGGATTAGGGAATTACCCATCACAGTTGGGTACAATCGTGTTAACCGACTGAAAAACATAAAATTTCGTTTTTTTGACAGAGCCAGGAACCGAACCCCGAACTCCAGGGTGACCGCCAAGAACGCTAGCCGCTACACCATGAAGTAAGGATGGAAGAAGGAAGAATGTAGTTAAACGTGACCGTTAATCTCGAGCCACGGGACCTCCTTTTTACGTGGAATCGGAACCACAGGACATGGCATTTCACTTTAAAAATGTCACATGCATAGACCGGGAATCGAACCCAGTCCACCGTGGTCAGAGACCAACAGCTTGACCGCTGCGCCATCACGCCCCCTCACACACCATGAAGTGATCTCAATGTTCTCCTAGCTAAAGTCAGTTGAAAGGAATGAATTCTAAACTGGTTTAATTGGACTCTTCTAACGAAGAATAAACGAATTTGAATGTGCCCTCTTTAATTACACGATGACATGTATTGTTTGCATAACAAAACAATGGTATGGGAGACAACCTTGAGGTATAGTAGCTTAATTATATGGAGTGTGGCTCCTCGGCTAGGACATACCATTAAGTGGCTATCACGACAAGAAATCATAACGTTAAACTACAATTTAGCATTCATACTTTGTATACAAAACTTAGGATAACTGTGAGGTGAGACAATGAAACGCAAAGTAGTTTCACGCGGTAATATTACAGAATAGCCAAGTGATGAACGTTGGGATTACACTCTTCCTTGGAGGTGTACTTTGTTATATTCATTACAAGCAGTATTACCCGGCTTCGCCCGGTGGATTTATTTATTTGTTTTATGGATGATAATGATTAATTATTTATTTATTTATTTATTTATTTATTTATCATATAGCTTTTAGTGCCGGGAGTGTCCGAGGACATGTTCGGCTTGCCTGAGTCTGTAGCTGCTTCCAGCGGACACCCTTAGGGTGGGCTAAGAGTTCCATTAAATTTCAAGTAGTTCCAACCATCGCTACCAGATATCAATGATACCTAGTGGTGAACGTTGGAACTCTGATAGAGCGTTCCGACTAAATCTAACCTAACAATTTAGCTCCACACAAGTTTAGTCTGTGGAAGAATCTTTTACATGCCATAAATCTATGACATGTGACCGCCGGCTTTACTTCCCCTCCGAAGGAAGGCATCCTGAAAGATTTTTAACGCTCTTAAAAATCCGACGACTTCGGCCGCTATCTTGGGCAAAGCAGTACAGCATGTTACCACCTACGCCACCGTAGCCGCTATGATAATGATTGCTACTACTGAACTGACAAATCAAACTTACAAACTAACAGAAAATAATATTTTAAAAATATAACTTTTTGTGGTAGTGATGAGTAATATAATGGACGTAACATTTCCTCCTAATGACAATGAAAATAATAAACAGGGAAACAGCTATTACTAACCCACAGTACTGACAATGTAATTTTCAACAAATAAAAAAAATGATTAGAAAGAGGAGTTTGTGAAATAAACGACGCTGCCTGTATATCATTGGCTGTTAGAAAAGTAGAGAGCAATAGTGTTGTCTTTTGCCGCTTAGCGCCATAGGAAAATAATCGGAGCACCTAGGAAAATTTCAGCTGTGATGATAACTGTTGTCAAATTGAACCAACAGTGGCGGGTGATTGCCAGCTATGTAGACATACTTGTGAATGCTAAAAGGTTTCGAACTCGGCAGAAAAGGAACACGATCAATTAATTATTATACAAACCAAGATGTAGGCGCGCAAGTTTAGTTTATTTCACATTTCTGTTTATGGCTATTTGGCTGCAATAAAAGTATTATACTTAAATTACTCGCCGGGCTGACTGTCTGTGTTCAGAGTGCCAACGACTCTTGCTGGAGGAAGCGGTTCTTGTAGTGTGATTGGCCGAACTCAAAGCGCAAGCCCAGCCATGCAGGTCCAAGCATCTCGTCTTGTTTCGAACGAATCTATTTGAGCCCTATTCGGGAAAATTATAAATTGTTTTACGGATGTTATCCTAGTGGTCTGAACAGCATGCATGCAAAGTTTCAGAGAGATAGGGAGATTGGGGGTCGTGGCGATTGTTATTTTAAGGGTCGGAACATCTTGGTTATCAGTCACTAACGAAAAGGGCGACAATGAAAATGAATAGCCTATGTCACTTATTTGACTCCTACTAGGTCAAGAAGAACACAAAAAGGAATTATAGGAGATAAAAGATAGGGAAAACACTTATCCTCAGCCCTCTAGGAATCAGGATCGAGGGACTTGGAAGGAAGTACAGACATGAAAGGCAGATAGGGTGAGGAAAGAGGAAAAGATCTGCCTCCAAAGTCACTGAAAAGTGGGGAAAACCAGTCCCATTACCTCGAGGTCGCCAACTTACGTACTCACCAGACATGAACCCTCGAGGTTGTAGCTCGATCCGAGATGTCCTTAGCATGGTGGGGCTACACATGCCGGCCTGATCTAGGGTATTTTATAGAAGGCATAAGATACCAGGGAAAGGAAAAAGAGAGATCTGATCCCTCATAAAATGAGGTTATAAGGAAAAAGAAAAGGGCCAAATACGGTGAGAAAATTAAAGACAACCCAGGCTTCAAATACACTAATACCGTCGGGACCGAAAGAGAATGAACGTTACAGTAAAGATGAAAGAAAACTGATCTCAGTCCTCTAGCAATGAGGATTAAGGGATTTAAGAGGAAGTAGAGCCACGAAAGGCAGATAAGCCATGTAAAGAGGAGTGGTTCCCCCCCCCCCCCCAATATGGATTAAACGAACGTAGCTCAGGAATCCTTCGAAGTTAGTGGAAGAAATGCCAGGTTCAGCCAGAGTCCTGTAGTCGCCACCTACCAGTTGTGAGCTCCTGGGGAGAATCGGGAGATTCACGTTAGCAATGCTCTCTTGGTAATGTTCCTCACACAAAGGAGTGGTTGACACCATACCTCAGTCTACGCTGGATATGAACATACCTTATAGTTCTTCAGACAAAGAGCGAGAATAATCCATGACAATGAATAAAGAAAGCACAGTTGTAATCTGGTATTCATGCAAGGCAAACAAAGTTTACCATGTCCGTAACTCATACTGTTTACTTAATCTAGTTGCAATGTTAAGATTGCTATGGATATATGGCCCCCTGAGGACTTACTTTAAATATTTAGGAACTGTAGCACAGAATGATGCATTAGGTGAAACGTACACTAGTATTATAAATGGTTCTTAAGCATAGCACGCTATATTTGTAACACCTTGGAGAGGCGTTAAGCTGACGATTAGCCCGCTCTCGTTCCGGCCTAGCGTTAAAGTCTCCACCCGGAGCAGCGATTTATCCTGCCCACTGTGTGTATATTTGACGCATATAAATGTTAGATAAGGCATCGCACACTTATCACGCCATCTCTAAGGCAATAAAGTGTTAGATATGTGCTTATTGTGTCTCTTTCTTTTCTTGAGATGCAAATGGTGTTCGTCTCTTGTTAGCGTGACATCACAGCCCTGTTATGTTAAACACACGTGGCCCCCCTCGGCCTAATTTACCGTCACAGCGCCAGCTGACAAACTTTTATCATACGTACGGTCCGGATGTTTAGGATACACTGTTAAGGGCAATTTGTTGCTTATAGCGTACAGAGAGACTTTCAATGCATACTTATCTAACGCTTTCTCAGTCATTTTGCTACGATGATGATGATTTCTTAGAGGGATGAACAGAGAGTCATCTGACCCTCGTAACACGGTAAAAAAAAACTTAAATTTAGATTAGTTAACGCGTCCGGTGTGGATCACGCACCTAGCGTGTGACGCTAGTTTACAAGCAGGTGCGGAGAACGCGCCTAGCGCGTCATGGGATCAGTGTTAGAAAATGTGAATCACAGTCATCCCGCACATTGTGTAATTCCAATCAACAAGCAGGTTAATCCGTAGCCAGATTTGTGCACGCGTATTTGGTTTCCCGCTTTTTTTTCGCCTCGATTTTCGTTATACGTTATCATTATCTTTTGGGATTACTGAGCGGCAAGACAACTTCCATGCCAGGTAAGATGCTGCATTTTCTGTTTATTATTATGTCAGGATAATTACGAGTGATTTGGCTTTTGTAATAATAAATTCCAGTTAATAATTTTATAAAATGACTGAACTTGTATTGACATTCATTCCTGCATCATATTCATGAGTAACATATAACAACTTGTTGTAATCATTTTTGGTTGCGTCATGCCGCTCATGTTGTCATTTTATTAATATTTTGTGTTCAGATGGCCAACAATACAGTTCCGTCAACATCACGAGGCCCAATATTACCTCTCGATTTCAACCATCGTGCGGGTCACGAACCACGCGCGTGATTAGGATATGTAGGAAAGACTGGTAGAACTCGTTTTACAGACGTTGAAAACTCCAATTATTACGACTTTTAAGGAGTTCTACGTAAATATCTCGCTAAGTTATACGCAGTAAACGTGTTAAATAGAGAGGTGGATGTTTAAATCAGCTAAGTTCACAATCCACTCCAACCTGACTATGTAATAAAAATCACATAATCACACAAAGCAAGCAAACTTGAAGGTCAATCACCACTATCAATATCTTAGGAAACCAGGAAGTACGAATCACCCTAAAAGGCAACCATTCACACTTTCTCTTGTATCTCCTAATGTTTTCAAGGTACTTTCTTAATATTTACTGGAAATGTTTAGGAACCCTTAATGTAAGTTTTTATTTCACTTTTGGTATCACAAGTTGAACAGAAATGTTTTTATGGACATTTCTATTGGGGAAAATAATTGAAACCTTTGACATATGATTGTACCTTTTCTCATTACCATCTGATGCAATTAAAATGAATTTTCTGTTATAAGTTTATCAGTTGTTGCTAATGTCTGGGAACCACAGTAAATTGTCTACCTTATTCTGAGATTTTGTATATTTTTTCAAGCTTTTTGCAGTGTGTAATTTCATACAATTCTGAAAATAATGAAGGCACTTAAACAATTGTAGTTCCCAGGCATTATCTTAGACTAGATTGTATGTGTAAAAAGATCATTAAGGTTGGTTTAACCAGTCCGGGGATAATGGTACAATTACTTTCCAAAAAATATTTTGTGGGAAATCGAGAAAAAGAAAAATAGTAGTGAAATGACCTGACATTAATTATTAAATCCCATACATCCTCATCTCCCACTTTTTTTCTTCTTGTGTGCACGTTCATCGTGTTCATCAGGTTTTCAAAATGCATTTACTGTAACATTTTCAATAATAATAATAATAATAATAATAATAATAATAATAATAATATAATTATAATAATATTGTTGTTGTTGTTGCTATTCTTAATTCTCCTCAGTGGCAGTGATTCCAGGAAATGAAAATAGATCCTTTCAGGGTTAGTTTCTTCCAATGGTAATGTTTCTTGTTGTGGCTACACTGCCCATTGCGCACTGTTATTCAATTGTTTGCTTACATCAATGTAGATGTTAGAAGTTCCGAAATTTGTCCGGTGTACAGAATGGGTAGAAGTGAACGCAAGTTTCATGGTATCAGATTTACTGTAAACAACAATTCCAGTGTAAATAATATTCACAGAGGGAATAATAGTGTAAATAGCCCACAGCCAACTCCTAACCTAAATACACCATGTGCCTAGAGCTTCGTATCGCAATCCTTTATGCGAAAACTGATAGTCAAGTTGAAAGTGGGTGTGGCACTCTCTAGCTATACATTGAAATCTTTCTTTGAATAAGAAAATAAAGCCATTTTGCTATGTTTGATGTATCAAATTGTTCGTAAAGAAATATAGATTTTTAAGCCAGAGAAACAAAAATGACATTTTTGGCCATTTTTGCACTTCCTGGTAACCACAAACAATCACATAACTAACAGATCTTCATTGGTTGCGCTAGTTTAATAACTACTGTACTGCAAGTAAATCAGTCTGTATATTGTAAACACCATCAGCCATACTTGTATGGGTAGACATAGATTTAATTGCTTGACGATCAAAACTGGTCATCTCTCAAAAATCTTAACATTTTCTAAGTTATGTACCTTTTTCTCAGGAACTGTGGCCTGATCATGTTGGTATTTTGCACACGAATGGGCACTAATGTGCTAATAACTGTGGAACAAAACATTGTGGTCTTTGAAGCCACATTCATGGAGAATTCACCCCTCTTCACTCTACAGAAAAATACCCCCCGTCGTAAACAGAACACAACATAACGTAATAGCCATGCTAGATAAGGGAAACATGTAATTGGATCAGGATGTACGATGTATCTTTTTCTTCAATAAACCCAGGCTGGCATTAACGCCAGTATTAAAGATTCCGGAATATTCTCACTTGATCGTTTGCGCTTAAATATGGCTCCTTAACTTTTGCATGGGGAGGATGAAAACTGGGCTTTACTAGTTGGGAACTGCTGTGAGATTATTCGACGCGAAAATAACGCCCATTTCCACATATGGACTTGAAGTCATATGGGAGAAATTATCCCTGGCAGACTTGAGGACGCTTGAAGCAGTCAAATCGCGCTTCCTGAAGGCTACCCTGGGGATATCGAAGTATACAAAATCAAGATTAGCATATGAACTCGCCAGGGAGACCTTCTTTATTGAGGACCTTCCACAGGCGCCTGGAAAAAACTAATGCAGGAAAGAATACAGAAAAGGGACGAAATCTGGTTCGAGTTTTACACCACGGAGGCCATGATGACTAAGCCATGGATGAACACAAATCAAGACTTGCGACTCTTTGTCAATTCGATGGCGGTACATGGGTATCACCATAAACTGTGTAATACCAAATACTTTCATGAGCCTGATGAATCCTGCGTATGTAAATTATGTGGGGTGCAATGTAGTAGATACCATGTAATTTCTTGTACAAATCGGGGATCATCCATTGTGAAGTTTTGTAAATGACATTTTGTTTTCATCAATATGCACAATTTGTGCGATTTATCTTTATCTTTAATAATAACTAGTTGAAGATTATCCAGTATTCAATAACATGCACCACATTAGAGAGTCTAGATATGGCAAAACAAAGTCACATTTGTAGGATGAACACACACAGGAATGCGAGAGGAGGAAATGCCCAGAGAGATAAGGGACCCTCGTATACAGGAAGCTCTCCTCAGTTGGGAGCAGATAGTGACGAAGGGAACTGCTCTCTCCAGGACAGCGCAAGACCCATCCAGGTAAGTAGTCTGTACAATAAAATCTAAACTGACCATTTAACAACAGTCACATAGTCACACTAAACAAACAAAAGCTTTGAAGTCAACCACCAATTCCAGTATCTTAACAAAACATCACATAGACTATACCTAACAAATATTGACGAGTTGCATTATCTTAACTAATACTGCAACTAAATAAGTGTATACATTGTAAATGCTTTCACCCATATTTTCAGACAGATTGTATAGCCTAAGTGTAATGGATCTGATGATGATCGCTTGTTGATCGAAACTGACCATCCAAGTGTGTTTATTAATCTCATGTATTTTTTTTTTCAGGATTAGGGAATAACCCACAATTGGGTACAAACGCGTTGACCGACTGAGAAACATCAAACTATGTGGAACAAAATGAAAGAAACTAGAGTGGAAATAAAATAAGCCCAAATTTAAGAAATGTATCTGAAGTAATGGCTCAATGAGTTGATAAATTCAAATATTCATAAATTATAAACCAAATGCATATCAACAATAACATTGCTTTACAAGTTTTAACATTTTCAGTAGATTAAAAATTATTGCTTTCATCCAATTAACTATAGGCTACTTACGTCACAGGAACTAGGAGAACTTTGAGAGACAGCGTCAATAATATTATTATTAATGTTCTAAAGAACCGGTTTCAGTCACATTATGACCTTCATCAGCAATGTATAGTGAATACTGTATTTATAAACAGAAACAAGTATGAAGTTGCAAGTTCGTGAAATTACATGATAGAGGTAAAACGATAATTTTCTAACAAGGGGAGTATCAGGTAAGAGAGGTCGAAACCTATCTTGAAACTTTGTGGACGCAATCGATGTAGCCTACTATAAGAGGACAACGTGCAGAAAATCATCCGCCAGATTGAACTGCAAGGCTCCGAAATCATGTGGGGAATGGACAGCCCTGACCGCCCAAGCACTAAAGGCCTGTGGGAAGGAGCCGCTAGCTCCAGTCAGCATATACGCCCCACATCGCTACTATTTCGAGTGCCGCAGATATGTCCAGCTCCTCCAGCCGTCATGCCTGCGTACCAGGATGTCAGGTACGATTTCGGAGCCTTGCAGGTCAATCTGGCAGCTGATTTTCCGCGCGTTGTCCTCTTATAGTACGACGATTGCGTCCACAAAGTTTCAAGATAGGTTACGGTTACCTGATACTTCCCTTGTAAGTGTTGTCGAAAGAAATAATCCAACAAGTAAAAATTAAACTTATAAAAGAGTTGAGATTCAATAATATTTCTTTTTTTTTCTGTCTAAATTATTTAAAAATAATAATAAAATCAGATCTGTTACAAATATTGATTAATATGAAAACTGTTTGTCCAAAAGCAGCTTGATGGCGCAATGCCATTGTTCTATAAAGATAAGATTAAAATGAGATAGAGGTATGCAATTTAAATAGCAGAGAGAAATAAATGGAAAAGTTGACACTAAGCACTTAAGTGGTTATTTTTCGGTCTCTACGAAGGAGGACTTTTCAAAATTATCAGAATTATTTTACTTTGTTCTAATATCCGCAGGTTAATTATTGAAATATGTTATAAATTTATGTAATACTTTAGTAACAGGCAGCTCTGAATATTTTTAATAAACTGTGAACATTTGAAGTTTCTAGGTGTCATTACCTAAGAATGAATCAGTTGCGTTGTTGGCTAATCTGCACTACCGAGTTCCCTTAATGTTGTCTTGTAATAACCAAACGTGACTGGAGAGATCTTTATGAGTCGACATCATACGACTCAGAATGCTCTATATTTCTGTCACCTTTCAAAAATCTGACTTCCTCAGCCAAGAATCGTACCCGTGACCTTGGGATCATGAAGTGCACACTGTACTACCGACCCATTAAGGAAACTAGTTACTTATCGTGTTGGAAGACATTTTTCAGTGTTGCCTTAGTAATCGAAATTTAATGTTTTTCAGTCGGTCAACACCATTGTACCCAATTGTAAAGGGTGGTTCCCTAAACATGCAAAAAAAAAAAACAACTTTGCAATAAATACACATGGATGACCAGTTTCGATCGTCAAGCGATCATTATCAGATCCTTTACACTTGGCCTATTAAATCTAGGTCAACAAGTATTGGTGATGGTATTTACAACATATCCACGTATTTAGTTGCTGTAGTACGGTAATTAAACTAGCGCAACCAGTGAATATATGTGATCCATTGCTGAGATACTGATAGTGATGATAGACCTTCAAGTTTGCTGCTTATTGTGATTATGCGATTGTTATTTAGGTGGTGCTGACTTAAGTGTTGTACAAAACAGTTCAGTTTCTTAATATGCTCCTACCACACAAACCACTGAATCAATTTATGATTTAACTATTCAAGTTAAAGGGTTCAAACTTAATACAATTGAAGAAGATTGCATGGCATGCAATCCAAATTATAATCATGATTCTAGCGTTTCAAACGTTTTATTTGTAAAATTTTCTTTGATAAGTTTCAAAAGTTTTGAGTCAATGTATTTTTCCTCAAGTTAAATAAATACTGCAGATCGATGCAATAATTTCAAAGATAATGTACCTTATTTGCATTAGAATAACAGTTGTAAGAAATGGTTGTCAAATAATTGTCTGAAAAGGTAGATGAATCAAGATTTGGTAGATGTTTTCCAGTGTTGTCAAACTTCTAAAACCATTATCCCAAAAAAATTAACATTTTTGCTTCAAACTAACTTCCTATGATATTTCAATATGCTGAGAAGCCAAAATATCAGGAAAGAGGAAAAATATTTTCTTTCCACCGAAACCTAAGTTAGCGCCACCTTAAATTGTCAGGTTTTTGTGGATTGTGCCCTTACAAGGGAACAGCGTGGGGTGTAAAATTCTAATCTGGTTGAAATTTAGTACACAATATTCCTACAAAGTTGTACAATGACGTAGTGAAAACCGCACGGGCCACTTTCAATTTTGAACGCCAATATTGAACGCCAAGAACCTGCCGGATGACGGCGTGAGCGAGGAGGTGGAAGAGGTAAAGTTGACCTTGAATCCTAGAAGCACGCGGTGACTCCCGGCCACCAGGCTGTGACCTGCCGTGCTGCGTTGTATTCCCCACCTTCCACCTTCCCCTCATCTCGTCACTCCCTTATCAGTTCGGTATTACTATGCACAGCAAAAGTGATGTTTCGGATGAACAGGTCCCAAATCGTTCTGTCATCAAGTCATGTAAGTCTGACAATTTAATTTTGCCTCTTTTTAATTTCACTGGCACAGACAACAATTAATATTAAAAACTTAACTTTACAGTCAAAATATTTACAAATCTCTGAAAGTGACAATGACGATATTCAATTGGAAAACCTTCCAAATTTTAATCCTTGGAATGTGATAGTTTGTCTACAAAGCTGCTTTGCTGAAAGTGATCGCTATGAAAGCTGGTGGCCGGGAGCCATCGCGTGCTGCTAGGATTCAAGGTCAGCCTTACGTCTTCCCACCTCCTCGCTCATGCCGTCACCCGGCAGGTTTTCGGCGCTCAATATTGGCGTTCAAAATTGAAAGTGGCCCGTGCGGTTTTCACTACGTCATTATACAACTTTGTAGGAACATTATGTACCAAATTTCAACCAGATTAGAATTTTACACCGCAATCCGTTCCCTTGTGAGCTATTTGAGCGATGTGTTGCCCTTTTCCGCGCAGCTGCACTGAACAACAACAAATTAATGTTGTGATACGAAAGATTAAGGAATTAAAAGATCTAGTGGTTGCGAGTAATAGGCCTAAGGTCGCAGTTTATTTATTTAGCGTATGGGAGTGTCCGAGCCAAAGGCAGTAGCTGCTTCAATGTGGACACCCATTGGGTGAGCTACAAGTTCCGTTCAATTTCAAGTAGTTCCAACTTTTGCTACCAGATGTCACTAACACCGAGTGGTGAACGTTGAAACTTTGGTAGAGCGTTTCAACGAAATCTAACCTGCAAGTTTAGCATCACACAAGTTTAACTAGTGGAAGGTTATTTTACATGCCATAAATCTATGACATGGGACCGCCGGCTTTACTTCCCCTTCAAAGGAAGGCATACTGAAGTGTTTTAACGCTCTTAAAAATCCGACGACTTTGGCCGGGTTTGAACCCGCGATCATGGGCATAGAAGCTCAGCATGCTATTGACCACGCCGCCGAAGCCACAGTAACGTAGTGTTAAAAGGTTATCATTGGTACTCCGGACAAAAATAAATCATTGAGACGAGACGAAATCCCTGCTTTGTTAAACACTGCATAATTTGCACTTGTAGTTTAAACTAATTACATTATCATTGTTTCTCACGCTTTGCTGTGTTCTAATTATGTAGGGTACTGCAGGTGTTATTATTATGATTTTTTTTTATTTGCGAAGAGACCACTGAGGATCACACTACAATTTATTTTCTTCTTCGTCCTAAGCTTCCCGTTCCTTCAGTATTCATGCATATGAAAGCTGTGCTGTTGCTTCTGTTCATCCGTCCAGGTTCTTCTAGTCTTTGCAGTTCTTTCGTCTCGGAGACCTTCCAAATTTTGAATAATGGTCCAAAATGTATCCCTATCTAACACATGAACTTCCTGAATGTTGGACCTTTCCAGATCTTTACAAACTTTCTTAATCCATGACGTAGTTGTCTTCTTGTTCCACAGGTAGTCGAATATCTTTTCGGATATTCTGGTTTTGTCCATAATGTACAAGTGTCCGTGAAATAACAACCTCCTCCTTTTCATGGTTTCTGAAATATTTTCCTCCTTTTCATGGTTTCTGATTTTTTTTTTCCACATTTTTGTAGATTTCATTGTTGTTCCAAAATTTCCCGCCCGTTTCAGCCTGGACTGGACCCATGATTATCCGATTTTTTTCTAGGATCTCCAGATTTATTATTATTATAATTATCTTCAGTAAAAGTAGCAGTAGCGCTTGCCAAGTCCCACATGGGATTTTGCTCCGCTCTGAAAGCTACATGCATTGCCAGAGCCCGTCAGAACTGTTTGGGTAGATTATTCTGGTTGGTTGGTTGGTTCCTTAGTTTAGGGGCTGCGACAACGCGGTCATGTAGCCCCGTGTACTT
Source organism: Meconema thalassinum (assembly GCA_946902985.2). Lineage (NCBI taxonomy): Eukaryota > Metazoa > Arthropoda > Insecta > Orthoptera > Tettigoniidae > Meconema > Meconema thalassinum. The sequence continues at coordinate 676,697,216 of OX336388.2, forward strand.
TGGGTGAGTGTAGAATCTGTCTGATAACCGGTGTTAATTGTGATGACTGTATTAGTGTGTGTATCTGTTTTTTAAATTCAAGTAGGGATTATTCTAAGGTGTTCATTTATAGGCCTAATTTAGACTTAATCTCTTCACTACGAGAACGTCCCATCTATTTGTCCCAACAATCATTCGTGCTGGCCATATGTCAGTTACCTCTAGCTTATACTATAGGCCTATATGAGACATCATGAATCTACCCACCGCTTATTTTGAGTAATAATAATAATAATAATTATTATTATTATTATTATTCTCGTATCAGAAACGTACATTTTAAAACATATAACACAGTTATTATATTATCTTTGCCCAAAACTTGGCCACTTCCAGTGCACTCTGTGCTCCCCGACGAAGATCTTCTTCCGTGCAGGATGCTGGGCACAATCGACACTCAGTCATATGCTGAACAGTCTGGTATTCTCCACAATCACATTGAATATCATCCTGGTCAATGTAACCCCATCTTGACATATTAACTCTTGATCTGCCTACTCTAGAGCGTAGTCTATTCAGGGACTTCCAAGTCGTCCATTCCTCGTCATAGCCAGGAGGTAAAGTTTCAGAAACATTTTCCCAACGAGGGGGAAGGTTAGTCGTAGCCCTCCACATTTGCAACCTAGCTTTTTCAGCAGTGGTTCTAAGTTCCTTCGATGTTCTAAGGAAACTCTTCCTCAACTTCAGTCATTGCGGTTGCGGTTCGTGTCCATATAGAGGATGCGTTCTTTCATGCTCCACTGTCTTTCGTTCCTTGTTCGCAGCTATTTCTCTTCGAACAGGGGGTGGTGCTATTCCTGCGAGGAGATAAAGCCATTCGACTGGAGTTGATTTCAAGCAACCTGTTATAATTCTGCAGGTATTGTTGAGAGCTACATTCACCTGTTTGGCATGTGTTAAATTATACCAAACAGGAGTAGCATACTCTGCTGCAGAATAGCATAGTACCAGTGCAGAAGTTCGGATCGTTTCAGGTTGACTACCCCACTGTGATCCAGCCAGTTTGCGTAGGAGATTGTTCCTGGAAGAAACTTTCGACTTGGAGTTCATGCAGTGCTTCTTGAAAGTAAGAGATCTGTCAAGTGTCACTCCTAGATATTTTGGAGTCCCACAGTGTTCCAGTTCGATCCCTGACCATACGATCTTTAACTTGCGAGTAGCTTCCCTATTTCTCAAATGAAAAGCACACACTTGTGTCTTTGAGGCGTTTGGCTTAAGCTGGTATGTGTTGTAGAATCTGGAAAGATCTTTAAGGGCATTCGTGAGGGTGTTCTCCACTGATTCAAAATCTTCGCTCTGAGTAGCTAGAGCAAGGTCATCAGCATAAAGGAAACTTCTGCTGTTCGGGGCTATAGGATGGTCGTTTGTGTATATATTGAACAGGATTGGAGCCAGTACACTTCCTTGCGGGAGACCGTTTTTCTGTAGTCTCCATCGACTACGCTGTCCTTGAAATTCGATGAAGAACCTGCGATTTTGCAAAAGAGTGGCGATGAGCCTGGTTAGGCTAAAATCCCTGGTGAGGTTGTAGACATTGAGTAGTAGTAGCTGATGATTGACAGTATCATACGCTGCTGATAAGTCGACAAATACCACTCCTGTCACCTTACGAGCTTCAAACCCATCTTCTATAAACTGTGTGAGATTTAGCAGTTGTCCAGTACAGCTTTTACCAGGGCGAAATCCAGATTGCTGAGGTATAAGTAAGGGGTCAATTACAGGTGATAAGAGATTTAAAACCAATCTTTCCAGCAGTTTGTAGAGGTGACATAGTAGTGCAACTGGTCTAAAATTCTTTGGATTATTTCCTTCTTTGCCAGGTTTCAGCAAAGCGATCACTCGGCTCTTCCTCCATATCTTTGGAATTTGGATTTTGCTCACACAGTTGTTGAAAAGTTGGAGTATCCATCTCTTTGTTGTTAAGCCAAAGTGTTTAATTTGCTCGGTCCGTATATCATCCAAGCCAGCTGATTTTCCATTTTTGCTCTGTTTGACAACCTCCTTTAATTCTTTCATGCTGAATGATGATCTGAGATCATTACTCTCCTCTTGCTCTTCTCTTTGCAATTTTTTTTTTTTTTTAATTTGTGAGTTGCCTTCCCGTTCAGCAGTAACTGATGTGCTATTTGATTGGCAGTGATATTATGATGTGCAGTGGTCTTAGTTGGGTCATTGCTTAGACGTCTCAGAAATCTCCATGCTTTATGACTGTCATTTTTCAGATCCAAGTTTTCAATAGTTTTTATCCATTGATCCCTTTTTGTCTCCCTTATAGAAGAAATGAGCTTGTTTCCTGCTTCCACAATTGCTTCACTGAAAGGGTTTTCTTCAAACAAGTTGCTATATTCTACTAGTTGGGTGGCTTGATCTGATGTAAGCCCGGGAATATAAGATGTTCGACAGCCACGGGGGATAGACATCCTTGAACATCTCTTTACAGCCATGGTAAAGGTGTCATAACATTCGGGTACTGGTTCTATGGAAGATACTTCGGTGTCCAGCAATTCTGTACACCTTGACCAGTCAGCCTTCTTAATGTTGAATCTCCTCCGAAAAGATACCTTCTGTGGTCTTATAGCAGCGAATAATTGGCACATTATTGGTCTGTGCTGTGAGTTTGATATTGGGGAACAGACAGATTTTACATACTGTTGACTGATACTGCTGCTGTCAGGATTGTAAGCTCGCCTCCACCTGCCGCTGTTAAGGGATCCAGGTAGTTTTGCATCATGGATTAAAGTCAGATGATTTATTTCTGCCCATTCTTGTACTGCTGTCCCATTCTCATCTTCGAGATCGTAACCCCAAACAGTACTATGGCTGTTGAAATCGCCGATCACAATCTGCACATGTTTATTTTCAAAATTGGATGGTTTGTTAATAATGAATTCAGCACCAGGTGGTTTATAAAAGGATGAGATGGTACAATTAGTTTTTTCTAGGGTGAGGATTTCAATGTTGTTTTCTTCTGTAAATGCTGTAGATACAATTTGGATATCAGGATGAACAAAGATAGCACTTCCATATTTATCACGTGGTCTTTCAATGGCGAGACGCATTCCGTGTATTTTTGGTCTGCGCATGTCACACCGTCCATGTGTCTCCTGTATACAGCATATGGCACTGGTGATGAGTGCATAGTTCTTGTAACAGTTCTTCTTTGGCAGGTGTTATGTCTTCTATGTTAATAGAGATAATCGTTAACTGTGGCCCTGAAAAGGGCTCAAAAATGGATGTTTCTGGTGTGAAAGGATCAGCCGCCAGTGATTCAGTAGTTGACTGACGTTGCCCAGGATACGCCCTATTGTATATCATTTTCTTTGAATCACAATAAAAACACAATCTTCGGGGAGGCTCCTTTCGTGTATCCCATAATAATAATAATAATAATAATAATAATAATAATAATAATAATAATAATAATAATAATAATAATAATATTAATAATAATAATAATCAGCTATTGCGATAAAACCACACCAGCCAACCAGCCAGATATCGTTCTTGTGGACAAAGAGCGGAAGAGACCCTTTCTCATTGATAACGCAGTGCCCAATTCCCATAATCAGTAACGAACCTGCTGTGAGGAAATCACCAAGTATCTGCCCTTGGCAGAGGAAATACGGCAAATGTGGAGACAGGAAAGTGCAGTGGTAGTGTCCGTAGTCATCTTTTCCACCGGCATCGTCCCTAAATCATTGACTCGCAACCTAGAAAAATTGGGAATACATCCTGGTCTACATATCATCATGTAGAAGGCTGTCATCTTGGAGACCTGTTCCAAAAGTCACTCGTTTCTCAATGTGCCACCCTAAGAGTAGTTGCCTTGCCGACGTGAAAATAAGCCGATGATATGTTGATTTGCACCCTCGGATGTTGTGAAATTAATGTGACATAAATATAATAATAATAATAATAATAATAATAATAATAATAATAATAATAATAATAATATATTTTAAAGGAATATTATTGATAACTGGTGAGTTTCGCCGAGTCAAAAGAGAAAATCCAATTACGTTCATTTTTGTGTGGATGGTTTGAGGAGCTTGTGTATAAAAATACAGCTCTTCACACTTGAAAACTTGTAAATTCTAACCAAAACGTCCAATAAAGTGGATAACACTGTCATCGGTGGCTAAATATCTAAGTTCTTAACAAGCATATGTGAACACAGAAAGCATACAATACTCAGAAGTTTTTTTTTGTCATACAAGAATAATAGCGATGTATAAGTATTTATTACATTTGTTTGCCAAATCATTTCATTTCCCTAAGTACCTCTTTCTGGCTGAGAACAAAATTATAGAGTAGGAATAGTTTTACTTTACGTACAGTCAATTATGTAAAGGATATCTTCTCTCTCGAGGAATATCCTGCTTAATATGGTGCACCCATGACGCTTCCAGTTTCTGTATGTTAATTCAGGTTTCATGGCGTCAACTGTCAGTGATTTGGAAGACCCATTCAAAAGGATTTTAGTATGCTAATCAGGGTAGATCTTGGCCAAAGGCTTGGTTCTGTATTGTTAGCTGAGATAAAAACAAAGAGAGACCGATAGCCCAACTAATCCTTTTGACTCCCACACCAGTATAGCCTACCTGGGTCACTCCCTACTGAAGTAAAGGTTTCCTCATAAACAAACGAATGCTTGGTGAGTCAAACTTCAAGAGATTCATGGTAGATCTAACGGCTTAGCTAACGATGTCACTATACTGACTGGATTCAGTTCGATAGATAAAGGGAGAAAGGAAGTGATTTCTGAACTCGCCTCTTCTGCATGTAATTAACAAAGACACCATGTGCAGCAGTAGTGTACTAATTGATTTATTTTATAGTACTGGTACCTGTAATAAGTTAAACACACTGAGGACTTTCTTCATTTTGTAAACACTACACGCAGGAGAAGTTTGAAAGTTTTGGGGCACATATTTAGGATGGACAATAATAATTATTATAATGCCTACCTGGACCAAGAAATTATGGACGGAAGAATGGAGGAAGATTTTCAGTGCCTAGATGAAGAGATTTTGGGAGAAAAGAAAAAACATCATTAGCTAAATAAGATCTATCGCGCTCCACAGATGGGCATAACGATGTAAAAAAAAAAGAGTAAAACCTTTGTCCTCCCGGAAGCTCTGTATATGCATCAGAAACCACAACTTTAGGACGCCATTCAAAAATTGCAGAAACTGTAAAAAAAAAAAAGTAAAACCTTTGTACTCCCGAAAGCTCTGTATATGCATCAGAAACCACAACATTAGGACGCCATTCAAAAATTGCAGAAACTGAAAAAAAAAAAAAAAAAAAAAAAAGAACAGAGTAAACCTTTGTCCTTCAGGAAGCTCTGTATATGCATCAGAAATTACAACTTTAGGACGCCATTTAAAAATTGCAGAAACTGAAAAAAAAAAAAAAAAAAAAAAAAGAGTAAAACCTTTGTCCTCCCAGAAGCTCTGTATATGCATCAGAAACCACAACTTTAGGACGCCATTCAAAAATTGCAGAAACTGTAAAAAGAGAGTAAAACCTTTGTACTCCCAGAAGCTTTGTATATGCATCAGAAACCACAAATTTAGGACGCCATTCAAAAATTGCAGAAATTGAAAAAAAAAAAAAAAAAAAGAGTAAAACCTTTGTCCTCCCAGAAGCTCTGTATATGCAGCAGAAACCACAACTTTAGGACGCCATTCAAAAATTGCAGAAACTGAAAATAAAAATAAAAAGAGTAAAACCTTTGTTCTACCAAAGGCTCTGTATATGCATCAGAAACCACAACTTTAGGACGCCATTCAAAAATTGCAGAAACTGAAGAGAAAAAAAAAACAACAACGCAAAATTGTTAGAAAAGTATTCGACCCTACACTAGACTTAATGAGAGTTCACTATTTAATTGCGATTGTTTTGTCATTCGCTCCAGTACTGTACTATGGCCACCAACCAATAGCAACCAACAAACAACAATTAAACTGAGAGTATTCTATAGTCTATCTACTGCAGGTATTTGGTATTATACATCCTATCCCAAAAGAACAAAATATTTGCACCCTAAATTGAATATGTTCAGACAAAAGGCTTACTTTACTTATAGAGATGGGTTGACTTGAAATTCAATCATGGGTACAATAATAAAACATAATATCATATATAAAAAAAGTCAACCCCTGGCACTATCCAGCCCATGACGGGCTAAGGCCGACCAAGCGACCGCTGCCCAGCCATTTGGCCTGCAGATATTGGGGTGACGCGTGATCAGCGCGTCGGATCCCCTCGGCCGTTAATCTTGGTATTCGTGATCGGGGCGCTGTCTCACTGTCAGACAGCTACTCAATTGTCCTCACGAGGCTGAGTGCACCCCGTTCCAACCCTCACGTCAGTTTTAAAATCCCTGACGGAGCCGGGGATCGAACCCGGGGCCTCCGGGTGAGAGGCAGGCGCGCTACCCCAACACCACGGGGCCGGCAATATCATATATAATAATAATAATAATAATAATAATAATAATAAATCCGCCAGCCTGGGCCCTTCATATGGTAAGCCAGGCAATGCCTGTCACAAGCCAGGGCAAGGTGGTGGGTGATAGAGGAGTAACACCTCTGTAAAAAAAACCATGGTCTAGCTGGCCCAGCTGGTAATACCTCGTAAGGGCCCCTTACCAGAGTTACGGTGAAGATGGTCAACGGTTTTGAAAGCGGAAGAAGGCTTCAGGTCTCAACGGTGGATAAGGCGGAGGAACTATCTTCATTTAGCAGCGTCTGTTCTTCAGTGAAGCGGCTGCGAAAGGCGTCTGTCTCCAGAGGAGCGGCCTGTTATTGAGCTCCGGGGCTTACAACCTCGGTTCTATTACTGGGAAGGAACTTTCTGACCCACACTGGTTTGAACAACCAAGCATCATGGAATGTCGTCACAAAAAGGACACTACCCCAGGTAGTACCTCGTTGGGGGAATCTACCGCTCTTAGGAGCACAATCAGGCCTGTGGATTCTGGGGAGCCTGAAACTAGATGCTTTGAGGGTCTTACTACGAGTACAAAATTTAAGACGAAACAGAAATATTACTTTGGGACGCTGAACGTCAATTCACTACTGAAATTGGAAAACACAAAGAATTGACAATGATGATGGACAAACATGACATAACCATCTTGGCCATCCAAGAAACGAGATACCTAGATGAGGACATAATGGATATTGAAGGGTATAGGATTTATAAAGGAGAAAGGGCTGTGAAAATAGGTAAGAACATGCCTTTACTTGGCACGGCTTTTGTTGTTCGTAAGAAGGTTGTCAGTTCAATAGTGGAATTCCTTAGCCCTTCTGAGAGACTTTCTATTGTAATTCTCAGCTGTGGTAACAAAGGATACACGCTGATCAATGCGCATGCACCGATCAATGATGACAACAGACGTAATCCTGAGAAAGTTGAACAGTTTTGGGACCTCCTTGAAGAACAGTTGGAGAAGATACCATCAAAGAACATCAAGATCTTACTAGGCGACTTTAACGCTCAGCTGGGAATAGAACCGCAATTCAGATCAACAATCGGAGCCTATCCTGCTCACAAGATGTCGAACAGAAATGGTATAAGACTCGTCAATCTGTGTCGCACCTTCAATCTTCAGATAATGTCAACGTTCTACAAACACAAACCAAGCAAACAAAAGATTTGGCGATCACCGGGCAATGTGTGTGGAGAGAAACAGATCGATCATGTCGCAATCTCTAGGAGAGCGATTAAGGAAATAATGAATGTTAAAGTGCAGAGAGGTGCCCAGTTTGATTCAGATATTACCTCTCTAAGATCAAAATAAATTTCATTCCTCTCAATAAGACCCAGAAACAAGGAAATAGGATTCGTAAATATGACCTTAAAAGTTGAAAATCGATCAAAATGTATTAGAACAATACCACCAGCAACTGACATTTGAATCTCATAAATGGACGGACATTGCCTCCAAGATCCAACAAGCAGCTAATACTACAATCCTGACAGCTAAGAAGAGAAAGCATAGATGGTGGAATGAGGATTGTGATGAAGTGCTGACTCAAAGAACAAATGCCTGGAAAAACTGGAACTCGACCCGAAGACCTGAAGATTTCTATGTGTTCCGTGAAGCTCGAAAAGAAGCAGCCAGAACTTTCCGAAGGGCCAAGCGATTATATGAGAAACAGCAGTTAGAAGAGATCGATCAGGATTTCCGGAAAAACAATACCAGAGACTTCTATCAAACGTTCAAGTCCAATTTGAAAGGGTATCAAGCCCACAGCCTCTGTTTTAGAAATGAAAATGGGAAGCTGGGCCTGACCAACAAAGACAACTGTACGATTATGTCTCGTTACTTTGAAAAATTGCTTGATTGTGATGAACCGAAAGAACGATTCACTGTGTGCAATCCTATCCACAAACTACTCAACTCATCCCCACCATGTAAAGAGGAGATCAAACAGATTATCAACAGTTTAAAGAATAATAAAGGAGCTGGTGAATATTCAATAGTGGCGGAACTACTGAAGCTGGCGAATGATGAAACTCTAGATGTACTAGTCAAACTTTTGAAGAGAGATGGAGAACTGGGATGTTACCAATTGAATGGCTGTCAGAACTAATCCATTCTCTACACAAAAAAGGTGATAAAAGAATGTCAAGAACTATAGAGGCATCTCATTAGTATCTGTTCCGTATAAGATTTTCTCCAAAGCCGTTCAGAACAGAATAGAAGCGTATCTTGACCAACAGATCGGAGAATACCAGGTTGGCTTCAGAAAGGGTCGTTCATGCCCGGAAAAGATCATTAACCTGAAGAACATCATCAGGTACAAGAAGACAGGAGGATATCGTTACGTAGTCGTGTTTGTTGACTTTCAGAAAGCGTATGACTCCATCGACCGGGAGTCATTAATGAATATTTTCGCAGAGTTTGGAGTGGATGATACATCTAGCAATTTGATCAAACAAACTCTAACCAACACAGTGTCCAAAGTCAAATTTATGGGAGAGATATCAGAACCATTTACAATTAGAACGGGCGTCAGACAGGGAGACGGACTATCTCCACTCCTCTTCAACTGTGTTTTGGAAAAAGTCATTCGAGAATGGAGGAAGATGTTGGACCAAGAAGAAACAAATGAAGATCGGTTAAGACTTGGTCCTTAACACAAAGGGATATACATTGACTGTCTGGCCTTTGCGGATGACCTGGCCATTTTTGCTAACGACATAGATTTAGCAGTCAGCAAGATCAATAGGCTGTCAGAATTTGCTGAAAAAGTAGGACTCCAGATTTCTATTCAGAAGACAAAATATATGACAAACATCTGCGATGGACCTGAATGGATGATCACTAACCTTGGAAAAATCTGTCGAGTCACAAATTTCCGATATCTCGGTGAAGTCATCATGCTGAATGGATTAGAAGAGGAAGCAATTAATGTCAAGATGAGGAAGTTAGACCAGGCATACCACATTACAAAGAATATCTATAACAAAAAGTCTATGAGTATATGGGCCAAGTTCCGACACTATTCCACATTTGTAAAACCTGAGGGATTATATGCATCCGAAACTTTGACCATGAATAGTAAAGGTCAAGCCGACCAACTGGAAAAAAGAGAGCGTAGGATATTAGGAAAAATCCTAGGTAATAGATGGGTTGATGGACAGTGGCGAATGAGAGCAAATGAGGACTTGTACAACAACATAGACCCTATCACAGCATCAATTAAGAAGAGACGGCTACTATATTACGGTCACCTTTTGAGGATGACTGATGATCGATTAACCAAAAGAATATGGAGTTTCATCAAGTCTAAGGCAACAAGGCCGAGATGGTTCGAGGAATGCGAAAAAGATCTCAGGCAAATTGGTATTCTAGACCGAGAAATTCGTGACAGGAACACATTTAGAAGATTGGTGTACAACTACCAAGGTTTTAAAATGACATCAACTTCCGGAAGACGGAGAGGACCTTTGTCCGAGGAACATAAACAGGCACTCGTCACTGGGGTCAGAAGATACTGGCAGGAAGTCAAAGCCGGAACAAGAGCAAGAGACCTAGACACTAAAGTGAAGTTGGTTGTTACCACGCAGTCCATAGAGGCTCAACTCGGTGTACATTTTTTTAATATATTTTTTTTACGAGGGAAGTGGAAAAATCTTGCATAAGACCTTGAGAAGGGTCCGCACTCCTCAAGAGTGTGGGATTCTTACCCACTAAAAAACCTCACCCTGTCCTCTTGACAAAACCCATCCCGGGACCACTTTCGTATTACTTCAGGATGGAGTCATTTTCTTTACTTCACAAGCACCATCTTACTTCTCCATTCATAGCCCGCGGATCGCAGACTCAATCGACTAAATCGAGCAAGTCCCCATCCGACTTCTTCTGACGAAGGACCACCTCAACAAAGAAAGCGACCGTATCCCAGCTGAGCTCGTTCCTCAGCATAATGCCAACTATATTGTCCGGCGTTATTGGACCAACCTCAGCTTCAAGTTATTGTTTTTCCGCTGCCCAACGATCGCAGACGAAAAACGTATGATAAACGTCATCTCGTTCGTTCTCGCAGTAAATACAAACTGGACTCCTTACTTTGGCCATACGATGAAGGTAACACCGAAAGTAGCCATGACCTGTCAACATCTGTGTCAGAAAGTAATTTATTTCTCCGTGTTTCCTACTCGTCCACTCGACCAGACTCGGTATCAGCCGAGCTGTCCATCTTCCTCTGTGATCGTCATTCCACCTCTGCTGCCAAAGCTCCATCTTGCGTGCTACGGCTTCCTTCCGGGCTTGAGCCTTGCCCAGTTCTACTCGTCGGAAGTATACGTCTTTACGTTCTTGCGCGAGTAAGTCTATTGGCGCAACACCTGAGACAACCAGAACTGCAGGTTCCGAAACTGTACGGTAAGCACACGCCACCCTCAGAGCTCCTCTCCTCTGAATTGCAGCTAGGCGTTTCCTATACTTCTCTATCCTCAGCGAATCAGACCAAACCTCAGCTCCATACAGGAGAATAGACTGCGCTGTGGGCAACAGTGGTCGACGCTTGCTTTCTCTAGGACCATGCACATTAGCCATGAGTCTACTAATGGCCGCTGTCACTACTTCCGCCTTGTCTGCTGCCTTCCGTATATGAGATCAGCATGTTAGTTTCGTGTCAAGAGTAAATCCTAAGTACTTCGCAGTGGCTCCAGTTCGAACGACCACCTCTCCAACTTTCATGGGAATTATAGTGTCCATTCTTCTCCTAGTTAACATGACTATTTCAGTTTTCGCCATAGCTAAATTCAGACCATGAGCGTTCATCCAACCACTCACCCGTCGCATTACCTGATTGAGTTTCCACTGAGCCAGAACAGCATCTCGGGCTACAATCACCGCTGCAATATCATCAGCGTACCCAACAAGGAATGTATCTTCGGGCATCTCCATGCGCAGTAAGCCGTCGTACAACATGTTCCACAAATCCGGGCCCAGGATAGATCCTTGCGCTGCTCCTGCCGTGACTTTTCTCCTCCTCTGGCCGTCTGCAGTGTCATATAACAGGGTACGGTCCTTCAAATAATCTTTCATTATACGCAGGAGATATGCAGGCAACTGGAAGGTGAATTGAAGAGCTTCAACCATATCTATCCACCTAGCTGAGTTGAAGGCGTTCTTCAAATCCAAGGTTACCAGAAGAGTTATTTTCCTAGAATAGTGGTTACATTCCTGGGCTTGATTCGTAGCTTCAACTACTAGGCGTACTGCATCTATTGTACATCGCCCACGGCGAAAGCCAAATTGCCTGTCAGACAGATTTCCCGCGGCTTGAATAGACGACAGTATGCGAGGTTTTAATAGCTTCTCCAGCACTTTTCCCGCAATGTCTAAAATACATAGTGGTCTGAAGGACGATGGCGCGTTCCCGACTGCCTTTCCTTTTTTAATCAGCACTAGTCGAGCCATTTTCCAACGGGCACTAAAGACACCTGCTCTCAGACAACAGTTGTACATTTCAAGCAGTAGCTGCGGACAAACCTTGAGAGCTAGTTTCATAGCTTCCGCGGGTATCCCGTCAGGGCCTGGAGCCTTCTTATTCCGAAGGGAGCCTACTGCTTCCTTCAGCTCACCTATGGTAAATAGAGGAATGAATTCCGGCTCAAGTACGTCGCCCACATCAAATAATAATAATAATAATAATAATAATAATAATAATAATATATATATATATATATATTTAGGGGAAGAAATGCATTTACGCACAGTGTCGGGCTCCTGCTCCTGAGTAGCAGACTACCGACTAAAACTCCCCCTTTACTTCTGAACACTAGCCTGGAACCGTTTAGCACATTACTTCAGGCTAGAGTCATTTTATATTTGCCCGTAGGGCAATCTTCCGTAATGAATCATCTTCAGTGGCGATCCAGATCCATCTTCTTTGTTCGGAGGATATCTTCAACAAAACTTGCTACAAGTTTCCAATGTTCTTCATTTTGTAGCATTACCGCAACAATATTGTCAGGAGATATCTCTACATCAATTTCATCTTGAAGAGACTGCCTACTTTGGACCCACCGTCCACAAGAGAAGAAGGTGTGATTAGCACTATCTACCTCATTAACACAGTAGATACAATCTGGTGAATCCATTTTCCCCATCTTCTTAAGATAAGAACAGAAGTACCCATGGCCAGTCAAAAACTGAGTGAGATAATAACCAACCTCACCATGTTTCCTTTCTGTCCAAACCTGCACCTGGCGTATCATTCTCCTAGTCCACTGGCTTCGGTGTCCTTGCTCCCATTTGATCTGCCAATTGTGAAAGGTGTGTGCTCTTGCTGTTCGTCTTGCATTTTGTAAACCTACTTCCGATTTCCTCCAGTAAATGTACTTGCGTTCTTTCGCTAGAAAAAATTGGAATTATCCCAGCAATAACAAGAACTGCTTCTTCAGAGACCGTGCGATAAGCAGATGCCACGCGTAAAGCACCCCGCCTCTGCACTTGTGCTAGTGACTTTCTATAAATTTCCTTATCCAGGGCATCCGCCCATATTTCCGCTTCATACAGCAGAACTGAATGGATGGCTGTCATCGGTAATCTCCTCTTACTAGATTTTGGCCCACCAACATTGGCCATTAGCCGACTGAGAGACGTTACTCCTCTTGCCGCCTTATCCGCAGTCCGTCTAATTTGTTCTCCAAAATTCAATTTATTGTCGATCATGAGGCCCAGATATTTTGCTGCTGGCCGCGTCTCTACTTGTATGTCTCCTACCTGTATTGGGAGTATTGTCTGAATTCTCTTCTTTGTTAGGACTACAATTTCTGTCTTACTAAGTGCTAGAGACAGACCATGTTCCTCCATCCAACTATTGATTGTACGCATTACCATATTGAGTCGCAACTGTGCCTGCTCGACACTTCTTCCTGCTACAAGAGCAGCAACATCATCTGCATAACCTACTAGGATAGTTTCATCAGGGACTTCAGATCTCAGCAAGCTATCATATGTGATATTCCATAGATCTGGTCCTAAAATCGAACCCTGTGCTGCTCCGGCTGAGACCCGTACCCTGCGTTGTCCTTCTGTCGTGTTATAAATCAACGAACGATCTTTCAAGTAGGAATTTATCATCCGTAAGAGATAATTTGGAACATGAAATGTATTCTCCAACGCATTCAGCATGTCACTCCACTTGACAGAGTTGAATGCATTTCTTACGTCAAGAGTAACAAAGAGAACCACACGACGAGAGTGGTGATTGTAATTCTCCGCCCGCTGGACAGCTGAAACAATTTCTTGTATCGCATCCAGGGTCGATCTTCCTGTTCGAAATCCATATTGTCTTGGTGATAAGTCGCCCGCTGCCAAGATCGCTTGGCGCAATCTGACCCTCAGAAGCTTCTCAAAGAGCTTCCCTGTTGTATCGAGCATACACAGAGGGCGGTATGATGATGGTAAATCCGGGTCTCCCTTACCCTTATTAATGAGCGCCAGACGACAGACCTTCCTGCTTTTAGACACTCGTTGAACATTCGTAATATTAATTGTGGATGTAACTCGATTATTAATTTGAGAATCTCATTTGAGATGCCGTCAGGACCAGGGGATTTTTTGCTTCGCAGAGACTGAGTAGCCCTATTCAACTCATCATACTAATATATAAAAATGAGATGGTGTGTGTCTGTCTTTCTGTCTGTCTGTCTGTCTTGTCTGTTACTCAATAACTCAAGAACCACTAGTCCGATTTAAATGAAATTTTGCATGGATGTAGCTGATTTACCAGGTTTACATATAGGATACTTTTTATTTCGAAATTTTGCACTATTAAAAAATGGCGACCATTTTAGTGACGTCATTAGACCCTTTGGTTTCAAAATTGCATACTTCCATATCAAATAAAAAGAGAACGGTAGGAAATAGCAAACTTTTGATGGCACATACGAGCTTTGAAATTTAATTTCCTATCCGAAAGGTCCTTATCACTTTTCGTGTATCTCCAACAGTTAGCGAGTAAAACCGACATTTGTGACGTCACTACACCCTTTGGTTTCAAAATTTCATATTTCCTTTTCAAATAAAAAGAGAACGCTAAGAAATAGCAAACTTTTGATGGTATACATGAGTTTTAACATATTTTTTTCGAAAGGTCCGTATCACTTTTCGTATATCTACAACGGTTAGCGAGTAAAACCAGAATCTGTGCAATAAAACACGGTCAACACCGAGTGGTGCAGTAGGCTATATATCTCTATATATAAAAATGAAAATTTGTGTGTTTTTCTCTGAATTTCTATGGAAATTTGAGTTGTTTACACGTTTCAGACTGTTTTATGATGGATGCGCGCGAAAATATTTTTTTTGTGTGTCTGTTTGTTTCTTTGTCTGTGGACAAATTTGTTTCCATATAACTCGAGAACGGCTGGGTGTATCAAAGTAAAATTTGGTACAGATATCCATCAGAGGCACGACACTAATCATTGATGTAACTCTTCTCCGTTCCTCTCATAAAAGGGGGCCTACCCCCTTAAAATACATGCTGAAATAGGCGTAGAAGGACGAGACAAAACTCATTTTCAGCCCCTCAATGTGAGAGACAAAACTCGGGTCCCCGAAAACCACATTTTAAGGACCGAAGGCCAACCGTTTTTGAGTTATTCCCAGAAAACTAATTTAATTTAATAATCTAATGAACGAATGCAAGCCAGTAACCATGCCAACGGATTCTCAGAGGTCCATCTATTGCTGTAAGACGCAATGCAATTCCATTAATTACATTAGTGTGAAAGTTTGCAAACGGCTAGAAGGTTATCACGGAACCAAATTAAGCCGTAAAATTCATCAATACGTATAATGCGCTTAAGGGGATCAAGGAGTACTCTAGAATATCTTCACGCGATTTACACCTGCGGGTGTGGTACGGCAGGTCTATTATATTCCTATACCCATATTATTCATTCATTCATTCAGTTCGTATAGGCCATCTATGGACCGCGTCATTCCAACCGTCTCCTACTGGCTTTGATGTTTGCCCTGTACGCCCGCATTCGTTCTCGGTGGACTTCCTTCCGTTCCTGGGTCCAAATCTTTCCCGTTTTCAGCTTCGGTTTTTCTTGGAAACCATTACAAGCTTGAAGTTTCCCTTTGAGTGGGGCGCGCTCCTAAATGTCTGTTGGTGTAATCCCCACTTCTTTCAGATCTTTATCCAGTTCAATGAACCAGGCCCATTTTGTTTTCCTCTCATGAAAGTAAGATATGTTTCGGTTGTTCAGTCTCGCTGGGCTCATTCGTTTCACATGCCCAAAAAATGGTAACCTTCTCTTCCGGATGACGTTGCTTATCTTCTCCACATGAGTATATAGGTCATGGTTATGCCGTCTTCTGTATTCCCCATTGTCTTTGATGGAACCCAATATCTTTCTCAAAATTTTCCTTTCTTTGGCCTCCTGTTTCTCGACCAAGCCTTTTTTTGTTCATCGTGAGGCATTCAGAAGCATGCAAGACCTCCGGACGGATGACACTGCGGTAATGTTTTAGTTTTGCGTTGAAGGATATTGACCTTTTCTTATAGATGCCCTTAGTTAAATGGTAGGCCATTTCCATTTTGCTCATGCGTGATGTGAATGCTTCTTTCTCTGATAATATCCCTTCCCTGACCCGTCCTGAAAAGAAAAGTACATGGCCATTGGCTGGTTTAAAAAAAAAAAAATAGGTGTTATAATTTCTCCCTATATTATATTATTATTAGTATTATATTATGGCGTACAACGACGAGACAAATCCCCTCGGTGCCAGCAACAAAACTCGGGGGCCCTAAAGGGTCCTCGAAAACTACATTATAAGGCTCTAAATCCAACAGTTTCTGAAATATTCCCAGAAAACTAATTTAATTTAACAAACTAATGAAGGAATGCAAATAGGTAACCATGAAAACATTACCTCAAGGGGTGGCAAACAACTTTCCATCTATTTCTGTAAGAAGCAATGTCACTCCATTTATTACATTTCTGTGAAAGTTTGCAAAGGTTATCACGGAACTAACGTAGACCGTATAATTCTTCAATGCAATTAAGGGGGTGAAGGGGTAACCTAGAATTGTTTCATGCAATTTTCACGTTCGACATATAGTACAGAAGGTCTATTATATCTCCAAACAGCAACATTATTTTCAAAAATTCCTGAATTGAACCAGCATTTTTTGCGGCTTTTAGGAATTTGGGCAATTTGAGGCTAAAGAACCTGAATTTTCATGCACCACAAGCCTTTATAATTTATGAAAGGGGTTTTCCTGTGTATGGACACCTAGCACAACGTAGAGGGTCAGTTTTTATGACGTGTATTGCGTTTCGTCTACAAGGCTTTCAATTCTATTTCACGCCAGGAAGTACACGTTAGGTGAATTTAGTCTGAGAGCACATTTTAACTTTTTCTTTTGTCGACGTACGGGTTCATCGTAAGGATGATTTTATTTGATACTGTGTGGAAGATATACCCATATTTGGATATCTGGGTAATATGTTGTAGACAATAGAATTGTCTGTCTGTCTTTCTGTGTACCTTTATGTACGCCTATACCTCGTGTTCGGATGCTTGGTGCATCGTAAAATTAGGTATGGTAACCATGAGAGTCAATACACCAATCATTTAAAAAACTCTTCGCCGTACTTTTCATACAGTAGAAGGGTGGATATAGAGAAAAACTTCTCAATATATGCTAAAATCGGCGAAATATAAAAATTATCCTAGAAGGACGATCAAAGCATATGTTGCGCTTCTCATTGTGAGACACAAAATTCGCGAGTCTATAAGGGGTCTCCGAAAATCACATTTTAAGGCCCTTAAATTAACAGTCTGTGTGATATTCCCAGAAAACTAACTTCGTTCTGATAAACTTATGAAGGAATGACAAACCGCTAACCATTGCAATAGTAGCTCAATTGATAATGTCTGGTGTTAATATATAACACCGTTCGAAGAACGGGTACTTCTGCTAGTCCTCAATAAAAAGAGGAATTTCAACATCTACATCGAAATTCTGCTCAGGGATTGTTGGATGTGTTGGGAAAAGAGTTTGGACAATAATGGCCATACTGTTTGCATCCTTGACGCACGGTGTTCTTTGTGACCCAAGCTTCTTTCTGACAATTTTATAACCCAATCCCCATGGATCAGTGTCAATATCCTCACATAGCTTCCTCCAGCTCTCAGCTTTGCTTTGATTTATGGTTTTCCGAAGTAGCTTCTTTGCATCTCTATGTTCGGCTGATAAGGCATTGGCATCATCCAGATTTCTTGTCCGTTGTGCAGCACGTCGGAGTCTAAGGCAATTCAGCCTCAATTCTGCAATTTCATGTGTCCACCAATATGCAGGGCTCTTCCGATGGCGTGATCTTAAACTTGGCATTGAGGTATCACAAGCCAATGTAATAAGATTCATAGTTGGGGAAACGAGATTCTCAACATCAGCCTCTCCGTCAGGCTCCATATCCTCAATTAGTTCTACACCACTGGCTAAGCCTCCTTAAATGCATCAAGATGGATCTTATTCGAATTCCATCTCCGTTGTTTCTGAGTAGATAAGTTCTTCCCACTTATATTACTGCACACATCAAAATTAATATACTGATGATCACTACCAGTGTAGTCTTCTATAACCTTCCATTCCTTGATGTGTGGTACTAACGTCTCAGAAGCCATGGAGATATCCGGAATGGTCTCAGTATAACCCGGACGCCGAAAGGTTGATACTGCGCCTACATTTAAGATCAAAAGCCCTGTCCTTGATGCTATTTCCAGAATGAACTTACCTCGGGAATTGGTATGTGGCATACCCCATTCCACTGCTCTGGCATTGAAATCCCCAGCTACAATGATTGCTCCAGTTGTATTAAGAATTACATCTTCCAGAGAGTTGACTTTCTGACGAAATTTTCCCATTGTTTCATTTGGAGTAAGACACTAAAATAGGTGACTCCTCTACTCTTTAACCAAACGAATCCCTTCCCGCTCCCATGTTCTTTAATTGGAATTTTTCCAGGGTCTATGATCCAAATAGCAGAGGTGCCTTATTGACCTCTAAGCCAGAGAGGTGAATACTTATCTTGGTACTGTTCACTAATTAACAGCAGATCAGCTTGTTTCTCGGCAGCTAGGTGGTACAACAGATGATGGGCTGTTCTACTCCTTTCTATATTAGCTTGTAGAACTCGGATCATTTTCGTTTCAGGTACGTCGCTTTCTCCAGGGCCTCTCGGAACACCTTACATTGGCCCGATCCGGTAACATGACACAAATCCTGCTGCGTAACGCCACTCTCCTCGCATAAGACACACTTCTTTGGGTTGATGCAATCCTTGGCTTTGTGATCATTCTGTCCACAGTAGAAGCAAGACTTGCTTCTGTCAGGGCCCTCACAAATTTTGGCTATATGACCATTCTTAAGGCATCGGTAGCATCGAAGAACTGATATTCTCCGCCTCACTCTACAACTGATCCATCCTACTTGAACCAAGCCTTCCCTTAGAAGATCATTTGCAGCTTTTTCTGGCAGAGTTATAACAGCCATTCTCTGTTTCCGACTGTTAGTCTGCGTTACCATAATCCTCAGACCATCCGGGGGTTCTTTAATAATATCCTTAATGGACTCTAAAACTTCATCTTTGGTCATGAGAGCATCAAGATCTCTAATCTCAATTGTCACCCTCGGCTCAAGACTGCGGACTGTCGCATCTTGTCCCAGGATATTCTTCAATGAGTCGCTAAATGCCGCATTATCTCGATTGCTTTTCCCGAGAGTAACAAGAACTTCACCGGCTCTAGTCTGGGTTATAGACCTAACTTCCGTTCCTGTGTCAGCAGGATTTGCCTTCTGCCGAATCTCCCGTAACACATCGGCATACGACTTGCCTTCTGCTGGCTTGATTAACACAGCTGGCAGTCGAGACTTTGTTAGTTGCTTCTTGAGCATTTGACTCTGTCTCTTGCCTGGAGAATCTTCCCGCTGTAATTCAACCTGCATTTGATTCCTTTTCTCTCGTGGTTTCTTCCTGGACACAACCTTAGTCCATGACTCTACTTCTCCTCTTTCCGTTTCTTCCATTTCTCTTTCGTTATCAAGAGAGTTTGATGCTTGTGCTCGATCAGTTATTGTGGTTTCATCGACTTTTTGTTTCTCCTTGTACCTAATATTCTTACAGAAGACAATGCTGTCAATGGCCTCCTCCATCTCCACAATACCATCCTTCACATCCTTGGACATGTTTTTCTGTTTCACCGCAGCAAGCTTCAACTTTTTAATAATATTATAGCATTTCCGCAATGCCTCTTCTTCCGTTCTCCTCAGTTTGTCAAGATGTTGGGATGGGAGAAGTATTGTATCTTCCGCAACTGCCCCATCACTCGATGACTCTCCCGTTATATTCACCTTAGACAATCGAGGCCATACTTCATTTTTCCAGTTCGCATCTCTTTCTTGGTTCGTTAGAAGACGATTCATATTCCGAAACTGGCAAAGCGTAGGTCAGGCCAGTGGTGTGGGAAGAAAATAGCGCTGACTCCAAAGAGTCCAGACCCTCCCTCTATTATCAAGCTCGTACCCAAGGTAGCGGGGCTCTAATGGCCGCCGAAGTAGGCCAGACCGTCTTACTGCCCCCCTCACGACAGAACCTATAGGCTCTGTTGACTATACTACTAATCTAAGCTCAGATGGCTTTGGATAATACGATTAGATTACGTCACTTCCTGTCTCAGAGGAAACTCCTTGCTCTATGGGCTAATAGTACACGATAAAACGTAACCCCAAAATCACGTAACAAATCCAGTCTACACTCGATGAAGTTGATTTGAGGAATACAATTTAGTGAGCACCGTATGTTAAACTATGAACTACGATACACACTGACCTGTTCCCAAGCTGGAATGCAATTCTCACTTCCACAAATAACATTTCTTTCCGATAAATACACCAGTGCCACACAAGCACACTGTATGTCAAACATGGCCACCACAACAATAATCAATAATAATAATAAAAATAATAATAATAATAATAATAATAATAATAATAATAATAATAATAATAATAATAATAATAATAATAATAATAATAATAATTGTAAAACTGTTGTCGTCCCTGAAACTCAATGTGCAACTTTAGGACGCCATTTAAAAATTGCTGAATTTGAAAAGCAAGAGGCATTTTAGAAAAATATTCGGCCCTACACAACAAATAGAAATTAGGATCAAGAGACGAACGACAGACCTCTATAGTCTCACAGACAGTTTCACAAACACTGTACGCAGGAGGCGGTTGGTAGGTTTGGGCACATATTTAGGATGGACAACAATAGATTAACAAAAAGATTATTCAATATAATTAATACACAAAATACAAGGAAGAATTGGGTGGAGGAAATAAGGGGGGCCTGAATGAGTTCAACATCGGTGATAGCATAATGAAAGACCGAGGAATCTTCAGAACCTCAGTCAATAAACACACATTTAGGGTGAAATCTAGCAGCAGGACTGGTACAAGATGGACAAATGATCGCGAGAGGCAACAAAGTTAGTTCATGAAGATATTTTGGGAGAAGAGGAAGGCAAAAGTTATCAGGCCACCTAACAAGTTTAGTCGCGCTAAATGAATGGGCATAACGAGGAATGATGAAGAGAATAGTAATAATCATCACAATAATGTTATTGTCTTTACGTACCTTTTAACTACTGCGGCTTTTAGGGACGCCGGGATCCCTGAAATTTGTCCCGAAGGTCTATTCATCGTTTTTCAAAAAATTGAAACAGATCTGATTTTTAGTCTTTTGGCGTATTTTTAATAATTTTAGATAGTTCGTTTTTTGGGAATAGTTTTGAAATCAGCCTTTTAATAAAATAAAAGTGGTGTGTCAATTTTGCCACTTCATTTGTACCAACTACTGTTTGCTGAAGAAGGTTATAATGTAACACTGTACTAAGAAGTACAATTTATTGTCTTAAGGTATTATCTTCCTATTTCATTAAACTTTGTCAACAAAGATTTTAGAGCAGACCTGGTCTTCTTCATGTCCTTTCGTCATGACAATGTGTAGAAGAAATCGGAAACTTCTAAAAATATTTTCTAATCAAATGAAATAACAAACGCCTAGCTTAATTTAATTAACCATTATTTAATTAAACATGTTACATCATTTGTTTATTTGAAAACATTGTAAGTCACTACGGAGGAATTTCATATAATCAATATGGTTAATATTTTAATGCTGTCTAAAAAAAATAGCCTACCAAGAATTTAATTTGTGAAAATAATTATCTTCTTAAAACCCAAGGAGGAAGTTTGTAACTTATACAAAAAACTACTATGCCAAACAGTGTCTTAGGAATCTTACATACGATTTTGTCTGGGATTTGACCACAAGTTTGTGAGAAAAATGCACCTAATTGGTAGAAAAATGATTGTAGATGTTTCTGCCATAAAGTGAAAAATAAAATAGTAACATAGATGGTATCTTAATTACATATTCGTGTTTGTTTAAGTTCCCCGTTCGTATTATGAAATTTTATTTATTTATCTTGTAATGGGGAGGAATTACTAAATGGAATTTAAATACAAGCATATATTATTTTAACGGCAATTGCATAAGCAAACACTCCCTCCTGTCCTGGATAAGAGCTTCGACTTAGAGTCTACTACAAACATAGTTGGTTTTAGGTCAATCGGTGAACGGCTTAGCCACCTTTTGAACTCGTTGATTCTCGGTAAGAATGAAGAAGAATCCATGGATGGTGTTCGCATTGAGTTCCGAATGATGGTTTTAATAGGCCTGTCATCCGTTTGATATGTTGACAAGTAGCAGCGCAGCCCGGCTGTCAACAGGTGAGCCTTGTTAAGAGTCTGGAGGTCCCGCGTGCGGCGCCAGAACCCTTGACAGAGGGCCCGCCGCACGGTTTAATGATACATTTTATTGGGATGTTGCGCAGTTTTTCTTTGCTTTTGTTTTTTGTGTACGCTTGGCAGCACAAGAAAGATGAGTGCAGCATCCAATCCGCTCACCTTGAAGCGAACCAATGGGACCTTCCCGCAGACCACCCTTGAGCCACGCCCCCCTCCACTTCTTACTCTTTGCTTTGTGGTCAATGAGGTCAAAGTGTTTGACTCGACTTGCATGGTTCACGCACCTGTCAGACGTACTTGACGGTCAAATATTTCACTCAGATCATGACCATGACCTTATTGTTCAAACGGGCTCCTTTGAAAATGAATGAAGAAAGTCTTCTACTAGATTTCTTAGCAAGACGACCTGAACCTGGTCTACAGTAGAAGTGGGCGATTGAACATAAAATGAAAATAAACACAAGAAAATGTAGTCTGATAAAAATAGGGAAAGGGCGAAGGCAAGATTATCAATATAACATTGGCACGGAAATAGTTGTAGAAGAAGATTCTGGCAAATATTTGGGCGGTAACTTAAGGAAAGATATGAAATGGAGTACTCATGTAGGATGTGAAGTTTCTAAAGCTAACAAATCCCTGCACTTTGTAATCGGGGTATTAAAAGGAAGTAGTACCCCTGCTAAAGAATTAGGATATTTGTCACTTGTAAGACCTATTCTGGAATACGCCTCGGCAGTTTGGGATCCATATCAAGTAGGGCTCATCAATGAGTTGGAAATGGTACAAAGAAAGGCCGCTAGATTTGTGCTCAGTGACTTTAATCCCAGGAACAGTGTGAGCCGTATGAAAAGAAACTTGGGTGGGAATCACTGGAGGCTAGGAGGATGAAATCTAGACTCTGCGCTATGTGCAACACGTATACAAATCAACCAGCATGGGGTGACCTTAGCAAACGTATGGGAAAGCCCAGTTACATGAGTAGGAGTGATCATCCTTTGAAAGTTAAGGACCGACCACAGCGTACAAATTATGGTAAATATTATTTCGTTAACCGTGCCATTGATAACTGGAACTCTCTACCTGCAGCAGTCTTAGAGCCTTTTCCCAAACATATAGCCTAGGTGTGTTTAAGAAAAGACTGACGATTTGTGTAAATACTCCAGTTTAATTGTTATTGAATTGTTATGTATAATTATGTGTTTGTTATGTATACCCAATTTGCCACCGGGGACACACCCCCAATTGCAAATGAAAGAATGTGAAGATGTCTGAATGCAAGAGATTGGAGATATCAAGGTATGGAATGAAATCACTGTGTAGCCAACTAAATGTTTACATTGGTATAAATGTAAATATTTCAGAGGAAACTGAAGAAAACTTGTAATTTTACGTGACTGTTAATCTCACAATATGAACCACTGGACATCCTATTTATGAAGAATCGAAACCACAGAACGTGACATTTGAATTAAAAACGCTCGTATGCATTAACCTGGAAACGAACCTGGTCAGCCTTGGTGAGAGGCAAGCAACATGATCCCTGTGTCATCACGCGCCCAAATAATATTGCAGAGGGTTATTGCCGAAGGCTACACTCCAATTCAATTATTTTGCTTCAAATTCTGCACAAACTTTGTACATTGGGCAAGGTCTTCCCTGTATTTATTTACTCCAATCAGAAGCTATAAGCTAAAGCTCTGCGCGGATGCGGATATCTGAAAATTTTTGGTCATGCGGATATAGTTTTCATGGCTGTGGGGATAGCGGATAAGCTGCGGATAATGTTTAGAGTAAATTTGTGGATAGTTGTTTGAATACAATGTTGAACTCAATTTTTCGAAAATAATTTTAGTTTTTGGTAAGATCTCCGTCTCTCACGTTTCTTGTTATTTCCCTATTTGCTTTATCTTGGATTGTATGAGAATAATAGAGAAGTGAGAGAAGCCAGTCATGAAAATACCCTCAATTAGTGTTGACTTATGCCGAAATAAAATTAACTTTATACCTGCGCTTGCCTGCGTGGATATATCCGATGACTAAGTAAGTGCTTATTAGCCACCCGCTGTTTCACATCGCGTTACTCAGAGGGACTAAACTCAGTCAACATTGTCTTGCGATTCACACGCAGCCTAGGGGAACGAATTTCTCCTCAAATGTCTAAATGTGTTGCTTTAATTGTTCATAGTTATTAAAAAGAATTAATACCCGCCTGAATCAAAACTATAAATAAATAAATTATTATACTTGTTCTTAGTACATGTTTCGGGGATTAATCAAATGTTATCCCCTTCATCAGCTAAAAACATATTGAAAACAAAATGAAGCCTAGCACTGTAATATGAAAGGTTATTAAACCTAATATGGTGCACCATATATTTTTGTTGTAAAAATTAGAATAAAATGAAGTAGTAGGTGGCGGTGATCAGCCTGCAGATGCTAATAAAGATGTATGACAAACAGTAGACACTACATTCATTCACAGTTCCGTATTGATAAGGTCAAAAGTTTGAGATGACAGACTTGGGATTTCAATACTTCACCAATCCGTGTATAATTAATGAAGAAACCTTTATGCTTAAAGATCCATGAGCCTATCAAAGCGGCATCATGTAAACACGACGTGGTGGAACAAGTATAAGAACAAGTAAGACTATGTATAATAATAATAATAATAATAATATAATATAATAATATCGTATGGCCTCGGGTGCCTGGTGCAAGCTTTGTTAATTGACACCCAGAGGGTAGCTTGCATGTCGAATTTCGTCATTCCTTTGAACGCTATGAAAGTCAAGGAGGTTAGATATTTAAACTCCTTGACACTACTACAGCGCTTTCAAGTAGAGAATGGAGGAACTTTGTGTTGGCGGAAAATCCCGAGATTAATTTTGCCATTGAACACGGCCTACTGAATTCAAATGGGTTCTTTAACATGCCAACAACGTATGACATGAGTATCGTGATTTTTGTCGCCTTCAAAAATCACTTACCATGGCCTGGGGCGAACCTGCAATCTTGGGGTTGATAGTCCGACACTATAACCACTCACCCACCGTGGCAAGCTATGTATAATAATTTATTTATTTATAGTATTGAATCAGGCGGGTGAATAATTATTTTTAATAACTATTTTAGCATATCAATACGGAACCATCATGAATAATTTATATAATGTAATTAATACTTCATGCTTTATCTAATAAATAGACCTGGGATTTTAAGGCAAATGCCTATTTCGTTCCTTACGAAATAACATGATTTTTTTTAAATATCTTGACGTTTCATGATAAATCCCTTACATTAATAGAGTTTTATAGTGCCCCAAAATGCCTATTTGGACCTTTAGAGCCTATTTTACTATTTTAGTGCCTAAAAATGCCTATTTTCTACCTTTAAAATAAAATTCAACTTCTGTAATTTTTACAATCACACAATGGACATCCCTGGAACGAGCAGAACAGCAGAGGGTGGATTTATCACAGAAATGAGCTCTTCCCAGACAACTGTCACCAAAGGAATGCTGAGTGAAGGGTGGATGTGGAGGATTAGCTCAGAAGAACAACGAGCAGGTAGTCAAGGACGTACTGTGTCGAGTGACGGGGTGAGGGGGAGGATTATCTAGGAAGAACAAGGAGCAGGTAGTAAGAAGCGACATACTGTGTCAAGTCGCCAGTGAAAGAACATCTGTTTAAGTGGATATAGTTCATCATGCCTAAAACGAAATCATCTAAGAGTGCGCTTATACAACAATGGCTTGTACAATTTCCAGGGATGACTTTTGATGGCAAGATTATTTTCTGCCAGTACTGCAATAAACAGGTATGTGCCTATATCTTAAATTTCATATTAATCTAAAATTAAGGTTTTGATATTGGCTTCTCTAATTAATTGTAGAGACCTACTGTCGGCGCAGAAAGTATGTGCAGTCGAGTTTAAACGCTAATACAATTTGAACCAGTCCACCAATCTAAAATATAAATACACCATCGTAAAGCGTGTTTTATTCTGCGTTATCTCCTGTTACATGCATATTTCTATTGTGTTTCTGGTGAAAGATATATTAGGCGGAATGCAAAAAAATACCTATTTTCTTCTCCGTTTTTTGTAAACAACAACTTTGTAGTTTAATTACATGAAAACGGAGAGCCTGTCGCTCGATTTCAAATAAAAATCGGTATAAAATACAGAAATCATTGTAAGTTTCCGGTATACAACGATTTGAAACAAAAACCTTCAGACCTTTGATGAACTCAGTCTCGATTTCGGAAGACCACCCAGTATCAAACGGACAGTCTTTTACAAAAACAATAACTTTTTTCCAACGTGTGTAGAGTAATTAAACTTCATAAATATATTTATAATAGTGCATTCCATAATCCACCTAAATTTCATGAAAGTCGAACAGTACGTTTTCATGTAACGGTACTACAAAGTTGTTTACAAAAAACGGCCAAGAATATAGGTACTTTTTGCATTCCACCTAACATAACTTTCACAGGAAACATAATAAAAATATGCATGTACCAGCAAAGAATGCAGAATAAAACAAGCTTTACGATGGAGTGATTGCATTTTAGATTGGTGGACTGGTTCAAATTTTATTAGCGTTTAAACTCGACTGCAGATACTTTCTGCGCCGACAGTAGTCCAGGCGACCTGGGTTCGATTTCCAGTACCGGCAGTAATTTAGAAATCTATGAGGTCTGGAAGGGTGTTGACCCAGCATCGTGAGGACAATTGAGAAACTACGGTGGGCAGGGGTCACGGAGGCAAGGCAATACGGCTGAGGGATGTATCGTGCTGACCACACGCCACCCAATATCTGCAGGCCATGAGCTGGGCAGCAACCGTTATTGAAAGCCAAGGCCCTTCGGGGACTGTAGTGTTCTTGTTCTTAATTAACTTTAGAGTAATAATGGCTTAATTTAAATAGTTCAAAATTACAAATTTTATTCAATAGCTCACCTATTCTATTCCTCATCTTAGTCTCTAATTGACATCACTTTATTGTGTTTTAGATTTCACATGAGAAAAAATGCCACCTTCAGCAGCATGCAGATAGTGCCAGTCACAAAGCGAAAGCAGCCATGAAAAGTAACATTAGACAGACTCTGCTCACACAAACTATATCTCCTACAACTCATAATGGTTTCTATGCTGATATGTGTAGAGCCCTAGTTGCAGCAAATATCCCCTGGAATGCTGTGCATAATCCGGTTTTCAGAGATTTTTTACAGAAATACACCAAGCAGCACATCCCATCAGCATCTACATTAAAGAAAAACTACTTAGATATTTGTTACAATGAGGTCATTTTGTCAATCAGGGAGGATATTGGGGAGTCTTGCATATGGTTGTGTGTGGACGAAACCACCGACTCTGTGGGCAGGTACATTGCTAACCTTATAGTAGGAAAACTGGAACCCAATCAGGCATCTACCACTCACCTTCTTTGCTCTAAACAGCTTGAGAAAGTCAATAGTCGAAGCATTGCATACTTCATCAACAAGGGGTTGCAATTGTTGTATCCTGGGGGTGTTGATGATTCTAAAGTCCTTCTCCTTGTCTCCGATGCTGCTTCCTACATGATTGCCACTGCACCTCTCCTCAAAACTTTCTATCCTTCTTTAATTCATGTTACTTGCATGGCCCATGCCTTGCATAGACTCGCAGAAACAGTTAGGGCCGAGTTTCCTGCAGTAAATACTCTCATTTCAACAATGAAGAAAGTGTTCTGTAAGGCTCCATCAAGAATAGCCATCTTTCGAGAGAAACTCCCCTCTATTACCCTTCCACCACAGCCAATCATCACCCGTTGGGGTTCCTGGATGGAAGCTGCCCTGTATTATGCAGAACATCTTGAGGAAATCATGACTGTGATAGACAATGTGCCTTTAACGGACAACTCTGCATGTGTGTCGTCTGTCAAAGAACTGTTAAATGATTGTTCCAGTGTTCAGAGAGACATTGCGTATATTCAGGCAAATTTTTCATTTCTTCCAGTCACCATTACAAAAATGGAGGAAAAAGGAAACAGTCTCAAACAGCAATTTTCTGTAATTGAAGAAGCTGAGAATAACATACAAAGTGCTAGGGGAAAGGTAGGAGATAAAATAAGAGACAAGTGGTCTAGTGTACAGCTGAAGAACCCAGGTTATTCAATGCTGAAAAGGGTACATCAGGTAATGGATGGGGAAAAGGTAGACTTACCAAGTGAAATTGAATTGAAAAATGTAGGTAAATTTTCCTATGCCCCTCTAACATCTGTGAGTGTGGAGCGCTCTTTTTCTGCTTTCAAAATGATTTTAACAGACAAAAGACACAGCCTGACTGCGGAAAATTTGGAGAAGATTATTGTTATGTACTGTAAAGCAAACTACGAATGAAAGTACTGTAGGAATGTTCCTCACAAATAAATAAACACATACTCCATTCGCGTTTCCACCGTTATTGGATGCCTACAGTGCTGTAATTGTGTACAGTGATTTTAGTATTAAGGTTTTAGATCAGTACTGATAATGATATATCATATAATCCAAAACATTTTTTGACACATTACTTTTTATATTGTTTTTCATAAATGTCTTTTTTATTCTGTCTTAATTTTGCAGTTATTTCGGTTAAGAATAGGGATACCACGTTTGTTAAAGAAATAAAGTATCACGTTACAGTTTAAGTGTATATTGTAATATTTTAAAGTCTATTTCCTGCCTATCCACACATTTTGAAAACATATTTTAAGTGCCTAATTTCTCTTTTAAAAGCCTATTTACTTGTTTTAAAAGCCTATTTTAGGCGCCTAAAAATAATTTTTTTAGAGCCTAAAATCCCAAGTCTACTAATAAATTAAAACTATTATTGTATGCCAGAAGATTTGGATAACAAACGTGCGGATTCGGTTAAAAGTAGTACGGTTGCGGAGCGGATGCGGATAACGTTCTGTTTATCCGCACTGGGTTCTACCTATAACTTACAACATTACTTGACAGGGTACTTCAAAGAATTAATGTTTTTCAGACCTCAATCTAGCAGTCAACGTTTCACCCCGGTGCACCATTGGCATCATTAGTTGGTATGATTCTCCTCTACAAGACTCTGGCTAGTAGGTTACATGCTGAGAAGCCCACTGCTTGGCATTTACAAACCACGAGCAGGGCCAATGTAATATTGGCAGAGACAGTATTTAAAAATCCAAAATTCCTATTTTCATATCTGAACTTACCGTTTAATATCTAGGCCTGCTGTATGTACTTCAATTTTTGTAGGAATTCAGTTAAAATCATAACAAGTTTGGGCATAATTAGCTTATATGCAGAAATTAGGACTAAAATAATATAGTTCAATAACATAACTTTGATTGCCGTATTATTTACAAACTTGCCCATATACAGACAACTTATACACGAATCGAACATACAGATATACGTACTTATCGAACATATTGAGCCCATTAGAGGAGGTATTTCGGGTACCATCCGCCGAAAAGATGGTACTTCGAAAGACCCCGTCCTTCGAACCCAAACTCCTGAGGATCGGGTGTATTTCTTTGTAGGCTTGCTCAGCACGAGGGGATTGATCCAGGGGATCTGGGACATTGGGCACGGAAACAGTCAAAGACGCCCAAAGAAATACATCCGAAAAATACCAAAGCTAACAATAAAAGAGATCCAGTCTTAAGTTAGATTCGTGAATAATTTATTCAAGTAAGACCCCTATCTATTTCCGAGGGTCAAAATCGGCTAATCCGCTAATCTAAATACAACCATGAGTCGTCCCTAGTTTGACGTTAATGACCCCCGCGAAATCCTAGTTACATGAAAAGAATGGCAAAGCAAACTAGGTGCGTGGTACATGAATAATTAACGCGTAGCAAATTTACAAATAAATGATTCGGCAGAATTTACATTTAACAGCTAGCAAGTACAATCCCTAGGTTAGGATGGTACCACGTCCACATTTAAATTACATTTAAATTTTATTTAATGCCTATGTGAACGAAAGTATTGCGACGAGACGCGTCGCAAACAAATGCCTATTACCAAAGCTAATGATAGTTTGACCACTAATTATCAAAAAAAAAAAGCATAAACACTCTTATGTCTAGTAAGGAAACAATGGGATAAATACACTTGGGAATAAAGTAAATACTCTTATGCTAGCCTACCTTCGCGAATTGACATACTGTTTGTAGTCAATCGTCATCTCAGGCATGTAAGTTACGTTGGCAAAGCGCAATTACAATTGCGTCTTACAAGCTTTAGATCATGCGGCCCGCAAGTTACTGACTATCGGTCCCGGAAATCCAATGTCGTCGTTGCAAGTAGTGTCAGCTCATTTAATGTAATTTCCCCATGGAAATGGATTGAAGGCACGGTGTCGCTAACAACAAGCAAATGGTTGCAAAATTATAGCTGTAAATTATTTATAATAATTAATTAATCCGTTGGTTTAAGATAATTATGCCCTTGATTTAGGCTGTAGGTTTAAATGTGGTTTAGTTAGTTGTATTAAAGACACCAGTCGTAGGCTGCAATAGGTGATCTCACTGGAGATTCACTCAAATATATTGACTTCAACAAGTCATACAATAACACAGGTTAGCGCATCTTACACCAACTGCGCGCGGTACATCGGTCGTCTTAGCATAGCTCAAGAACGCCGGAATAAACCAAGGGTAAGGCGAACATTCATTCAGTCCTGCCAAATACCGAATAATGTGTTCATAGACACAATAATTACACTGGCTAGCCTAATTTATACAAAGCTGGGTCAATTAACATGATATTTTAAACCTTTCTACAACGCGCAAGGCGAAACAAAGTCGTCGGCTAAAACATTTAAGGAATTCGCATATACGTGCGTTCCATTACCTCATAATAATAACAGGCGTTGACGGCTCCCAAAGCTGCTTTCAAAGCAAAGTTATTAATACTTGTGACCTTCAAAATTCCTAGGCTTGTGACATAATGTAGCACACAAAAAGAAGTCAATAAAGTCGTCTCTCTTTTGTTTCTCGGTAAACCGGTTATCAGCTGTGCGCAAGCAAGTCTGGCCGCTTCGCATGCAGCTTGTAGCATGGCAAAGAATAGTGCTTTTAAAATGATTATTTTGTAATCTTGTAGGAGCACGAATTAAAGTCCTGTAGTGCTCTACAGATTATCTAACAATATCTCATCACTCCCTAATAGTGTTTCCTGGGATTACAATCCCTTTAAAAAGATATAATGTAGCATAATGTTCAAAGAGTAGAAATTTTAAGACATAACACTTGTGCATTCTGACTGCTCTGATATCCGAAGATATGTCACTCGTTCAATGAACATGTAGGATTTGATAGGTGTGGTTTAGCATTCTCCACAACAAAATTAAACATCTCACCACTGCTGTGATGTTTTAAAATGATACGAGATTAGTTAGCTCCTCAGCTTAACAGTATACGGGTTCGTTCCTCTCGAACTTCATGTGGTAAAGTGTACTCACACAAAAATGATAAATAAACAGTACAAAAACGTTACGGCAACGGTCAGCCGAAAAATGATACGAGAATAAGCTCTCAAATAAAATAAGGGACCCAACTCTGGGGTGTCCCCTAACTTTCACAGAAGTCTACATTTCCTGTAGCTGAAGATGTAATTTACCTTGACATAAAATACTCTGGATTACATGAGAATCGCACCGGCCGTAAAATACACGGACTTGTGGTGTCTAACTGAAATATTGTCCCAATACTAAAGAAGAAAAGTACACACACATCCTACCTCAGTGGTCAACTATCGTTACGTTTCGGCTCAAAAATATAATGCCGTAACTACTACCTCAGCCTGGACAAACTTCGTACAAAGTTTACATGACTCACGGTTACTTTATGTGGTAGATCACCTTCCAGAACTCCCATTGGAAGGGGTTAGATGCTTCCAAGGATCCAAGCATTTTTATAATGGGTAAGGCTATGGATTCAAGCCTGTCCTCGTGGTCCTCTGTCAGCAAACCGTACTTGATTTGTACGTAGTAGTGTCGGCTGGACAATTCCATGGTGTCGGCGTATTTCGTTGGTGTTACCCTCACATAGTAGATTACTCCTTCATGACGGTCTCACAGTATAGTCGCAGAAATGTAAGCACGTGGTGCATAATGGTAATCATCGTGGTAAATAAGAACACTGATTCTAATTAACGAGTGGGGTAAAATGCTCACTGGCTCTAATATTTGCAGGTTATTCAAATGCTCTGCTCTACCTGCCACAGATTCTACTTTACCAGCACGTGGTAAATCACTCACAGATTTTACAAAGTTGAAATCACTACGAATCTGGACAATCACTATCGAATACAAGCAATAATTAGGTTTATCATAATTTAATTCTACGTTGGCACACACTGGGCTACACGACGTTGTCGTCAAATTGATATTTCACTTTATAGGAAAATGTTACTCTCGTCTGCCTTCAGACGGTCCTCGTGGTTAGTGAAAAATTGAAGTATTCACAAAATCAAATTTATACTTTCACTATTACGTTGCACTGGCTTCACTAAGCCTAAAATAATACTGTGCGTTGCTTGAATTGTAGAAATCAGCTCGATGGCTGCAGATTAATGCCTTCCCAAATGTGGGGTCTTCGTACGCCTATAATGGCCTTCGTCTATTAGACGGACAATCGACACAAGCGTCCAGTCTCAACGGACTATCACAACGGTGTAGTTCGTGCATAGTACGGCTTTCTGATTCCACGGAATTAGTCTAGTAAAAACAGTGACTAATTTCATAAGCCCCCGCATGTCTGCGGTGAAAAATACCATTACCTAAAATAGATTTGCCCTCTCTAAAAGGCATAGAAAATGGCAAATTAAGCAGAATTAAATGTTTCAAGCTCCTGAGATAAGTGGCATAAAAATAGTGAGTAATATCTCTCTAGGAGGAAAATAAGCTGTCCTCTCCGAAGTCAAAAGAATGGATTATTCATGAGGAAGCTTGAGGTTGTGTTCTACAGAACTGAACATGGAAAGTAAATATGCTCTCAAAGAAATATTTGATGGATGAGCGTAGGCGGGCTCAATATGCAAATGTACCAATTAATTGTCTTTACAAACATTCAGTCTAGTAAAATTTTACCATTCTGATCGTTCAACTTGAAACATATCCTATGCGTTAAAAATTATAAACACATTGTAACAGATCTGATTTGCATGCATTTTTGGTTTATTAGGCAGCTTCGGTGGTGTAGTTGGTACCATGCTGAGATCCGATGCCCAAGATCGCGGGTTCAAACCCAGCTGAAGTCGTTGGATTTTTAAGAGCGTTAAAAATCCCTCAGTATGCCTTCCTTCGGAGGGGAAGTAAAGCCGGCGAGCCCCTGTCATAGATTTATGGCATGTAAGACAACCTTCCACTAATTACAATTATGCGAAACTAAATTTGTAGAATAGATTTGATTAACGCTCTATTAGTTCCAACGTTCGTCACCAGGCGCCGGTTGATGTGGCATCTAGTAGACAAGTTCACAGCTAGATGTCCTTGATGGTAGCATTTGGTAGCAAAAGTAGGAACTACTTGAAATTGATCGTCTGCAGTCCTTACCTGAATTAAAATAACACACGCAAATACAGCAATCACAATTAACACCGGTCATCAGACAGTTTCTACACACACCCAAAGTACACGGGGCTATATGACCGCGTTGTCGCAGCCCCCAAAACTGAGGAACCAACCAACAATTTTTAGACTATATTTGTATATTTTTAACGCGTTGGGAAGATAATATTTCCGTTATAATTAACGGGATTTTAATGAGAAAACAATTGAATCAGCATGGAAGTTTGAATCTACGTTTTCCTAAAAACATATTTTATAGAGATCCTTTTATTTATAATGCTCATCTGTTTAATGGAATAGAGACATTAGTTTGATGCTCTTAGTTTATTTAGTAAAACTGAAGAAGGTTGAAAGACAACCGAAACTGGTATTGTTGTAATTTCATTTTATTGACTATAAACTGGATCATTCAGTCTACATATTTATAGGTATCAACTTTATTTTATACGTCTATTCGGACAAATAGGCCTATATGAAAGTGCTGAATTTCATTTCTAACACAATATAAGCACAGTTGAAATAAAAGAACATTCGCAAATGAATATTTTTTTCAAAACAACTTCGGTTTTATTGAAAAATTATCCACTTTAAAGAATATTGTTTTGTTTTCTTTCTTTACAGAAAACAAATGATTTCATTTTTGAGCCATTTTTGCATTTTATTTTTAATTAAATCCCGCTTAAATCCCCTCGTACGGGTCGTAGAATAGGAAAAAATCTTACGTGATGAATTTTGGACAAATTTCGCATTTATCATAGGTGCTATAAATCACTAACTCTAACTATTGCGGGTAAACTTGGTACATCGCTCGGGGCGAGACGATGGCAAATTGGTAGTGTGCCCTTTTCAACAATGAAATATGCAAATCACAGTTCGCCAGCAATGCTCAATCGGGAGTATCGGTGTTCATGGTATGTTCTCCCACTCTGTGACTTACACACTTTGGATTAAGCATAGGATACACTTCCAAAAATAAACAAAATCAAAATCCTACTATCAAACATTTAATTATTCAAAATATGGCGCTACAAAAATAAACATAAAAAATACTGACACTACACTTCACACTTGTCCAAAGATGGACAAGGAATTCAAATTAAATATTCACAAAATAATAATAATAACTGGTTATCCAAAAACCAAACAAAAACTCCATCTGAGTTTCACTCCCATATAGCATCAATCCTAATTCTTTAAAAACGAGCTCCAAATGGCTCGGTAAAGTTTACATGCATTGTGTTAACAATTAAACACGCACCATATAATTTTTACATGAGTATATCTGTCATTAATCACAATATCATAGTATGGCTACTCATTAATTAATTTTGGGCTCCCACAATGTTCATCTGTTACCATCTCTCTTCTCAAGCTACCAACTCACTACCGTGATTGGAAAATATTGCGTATCCCCGAGTTGTAGAAAACTACTGATCAAATCATGTTAAGACTACTCCCAAAATCTTAACATTCTCATAATAACTCGTGAATCAATTCTATCATTTAATAATAACATAAGGGATTTTATTATAATGTCTTCAAAGACAATTATATCATAAGGAAGCAACGATCTGAACTCTGCAAGCGATAATAATGAACGTAAAAGGACCTCAGTTCAAATACTGGGTCGATAAAACAATCTTAAACACTTCCGTGTACCGTGAATCAGACAGCTCGTTCTTGACCTTTCTCTATAAGAGAGTGTGTAAGGGTCTGTCTCAAATACTTGGCTGATTTATGGCTATGGAGGGAGGGGGACCCACAGTCTCGCTTCCTCAAGAGACGGCTATACAGCGCTACTGCCAGCTGCTTCAAATGCGTTTCTTTGAAAGACCAGGCTCATAATACAAATTAACAACAAGACATATTAGGTTCTACAGACCTATTCTTTTAGCTTCGGTAAAGTATAATTATGAAGTGTCCTCATTAGCGGGTAAGAAAATCCATAAAACAACAAATATATAAGGGGCTTCGATACGTACGACTCTGAGTTCAATCCTTTAAAATGCCTCGGGAGCAGTTTCCCAACTTTGAGGACTTACAACATTAGCGACTTAAGGAAGGCATAGCACGCAACCAGCGCTCATAATACAACATAAATTGCACCCTTTTCAGTATTGCATAGTATCACAAGTCAACATAACTCATTACCGCTACTAACTGTCCCTCACAATTATTATTACCGAGCATTTCAACGCGTTCCTAGCGTGACAAATTATTTCAATTGCGTGACATGGCGCTCATACATAAAATAGCCAAGTTGCCTTTCAAAGAAAGAAATAATTAAATTCAAATCAAAATTTGATCTTCGTCTCAAAAAAAATTCAGCCTTAGCCTCCATCAAAAATAACTATTTATAACAGTAAGAACATATTGATTCACAACATATTTAACAATTCATCTAAGGGGCTCTAGCAGCTACCACTAATTCAATATGAAATGCATCACATAACTAATGTATTTAATTATTATTATTATTATTATCGCGCTTGCTTTACCATCGTTATATTATTTACCATTATACTGATATTCCACTGAATATTTTCCACTAGGGATTAATTAATACTTCACATATTTATATTTCAATCAAATTAATCGTTCAGATCGCGCAACCTATATTTCACATGTTTTCAAACATCCCTACTTCCACTCCTGAGGATTATTCGCAAATCTTCCCAAAAACACATAATAATGAAATTAGTACTCACATGATTTTACGGTCAGAGACCAAGTTCTCCATCAATGGAATATTTCACCCACTAATTGCTTCTTAATACATATTCATGATCATATCTACACTTGATAACACTTTTTCAACATCACATAAAACATATACACTGATCACTTTTAATCTAAAGAATAGCATTTTTGGATTCATTTTCACTAAAACACAAATACAATTTCACTAAAAATATATTACACTCAAAATTTTCACTAAATTTGAATTACATAAATTTTTATCACAATGGCATTAATTATTTGCCTTAACACACGTGATATCCTTATTTTTCCCCGTTTCCAAGGGTTGCACTTTATGTACGTCGGCTTCCTAATCTGATGAGATGATTGAAAGTCTCGATCGAACTACCCTCACTGGAACGGTTGATCCTCTTATTTTGGGTTTGACTATCGGCTTAATAATTTTACTGC
Organism: Meconema thalassinum; assembly: GCA_946902985.2. Classification (NCBI taxonomy): domain Eukaryota; kingdom Metazoa; phylum Arthropoda; class Insecta; order Orthoptera; family Tettigoniidae; genus Meconema; species Meconema thalassinum. The sequence continues at coordinate 676,734,361 of OX336388.2, forward strand.
ACGATATCGTATCTTGCTAGACGCTAACTTGTTCGTCTAATAAAAGTCTGTCACTGACGTTTTACTTTTTATGATCGCTTGAACTAGTATAACGGCGACCTAGTAATTTCCTTGTCCAATAATCCACACGTGGATTTTACTTTCTGTTACTGCGATTCTTGACTTATTGGAGTAATCCCAATGTCTGACTGTTCATTTGTCTACACGTAGACAAAGCCTGGAACCTCGATTCCTAAATTCTATCGTACTCCGCTCTAGTCCCCTCAGTTCAGGAACACTAGGCGTTACTATCACGTTCTACCCTGATCTTGTTATTTAACGTAGATAGAATTGTATATTTCACTGTCCTTGGGGACTTCGAAATCCTATGATGCGTTGGTTCTTTAACGGAAACTATTTAGATTCGAGTACCTATCGCCGGTAATTTCTTAAGTCCACAGTCTAAAACTTTGACTGTACTGGTGAAATTTATAAAGTCCGAAGCTTGATGATATATTTCCTATAACAAGGATTTTGATGTGTCTTCGCACGGTGATACTATTGACGATACTAGACGGCGACTCCCATACGGGATGCTCGTCTGCGATACAGAGTAACACGACCTATCACGGTCTAGTGAGTACTGAATACTGCATTTAACGTTGGTTGTTGAAACAGAGTGCAGCGCCTATGCGCTCACTGAGACTGAATTGTTGTTGCGAAACAGTACCGTGCCTCCCAGGCACCTATGGTAGACTGAATTGTTGTCGGTTGAAACAGCAACACGCCCCTCTAGGACGTTGAAGACTGAATGAATTTCCTGGCGCGTCCAGGGTTTATATTCAAATCTGTCACAAAAAGATCAGATCTGCTTCTTCTCCAACACTAACTTCTAAAATAATTGTCGTATAATTTTGAAAAATATGTCTCCTGAAAGCTCTCGTTTTAAACGTAAAAGGGTTCCTTTGATCACGAAAATCGATCACATAATTCCAAGATATTAAATAATTGGGCTCCTCAGATGCGTGGGTAGTGAGGTTTTATTTTCCCTCTCTCCTAGCTGCTACCTGCTAAAAATGGTGGTTTTCTTCCTATTTTACCATCTCTATCAAAGACATCTCCTCTATTTTCTTCACTGTCCCCAATGGTTTCATCCTTTTCTATAAGATTTTCTGTAACTCCTTTTTTATATGGGACACTAGGTTCCTCTATTTCCATGGGAGTCTCAACAATTTCCACTTGTTTTCCTTTTTTTACATTAGTACAATTTCAGGCTCTTGTACCACTAGTTCCTTTTCTTCTACTGCTACTACCTTACTCTCGACTTGGAGGACTACTTCATTTGACCTATGATTCTGCATTGGGTTATCTCCCATATACTTATTTTCCGTGACTCGAATGAACCTATTTCCTAATGCTTCGAGACAACTTTTATCTCATATTGTCATTTAGACTTTCACGGCCCGTGTTATTATTCATAATGTTGAATTTTGGGCTTATGCCGTGTCTCAATTTTGCTGTAGCGCCTAGAAGAATTCCTATTGAAGAACTTATTACATCCGTAGAATCCTCAGTACATCACCTCACACCTGAAGAGGCCGAGGAAGCCAGGCAAGAATGTTCCCGAGTTCTCAAGACCGCTAAGCCACCTAACACCAACTTAAAACAAGGCGAAAGCCGGGCACTTAAAGATCTAAGGGACAATTCTGATATTATCGTTCTCCCCGCTGACAAGGGTAACGCGACAGTGGTATTGGATAAGGTTGATTATGATTCCAAGATCTCGTCTTTGTTATCAGATCCTGTATATAGGATTAATAGTCGTGATCCTACTACTCTCTACTCAAATGTCACCGTCAAATTGATCAAGCAATCATCTATTCCAGCGGATGCAGCGAAGACTCTCCTTCCAGGGGATGCTATTCCTCCGAGACTCTATGGTCTTCCTAAAATACATAAGGAAGATGTTCCTCTTAGACCTATTGTTAGTACGATTGGTTCTCCCACATATGCCCTTTCCAAATACTTAGGTAGACTACTTCAGCCGCTTCTGGGTAACACGCCTTCGTACATTAAGGATTCCACACACTTCGTGAAAAAGTTAAAAGCTATATCACTTCAGCCGGGTGATATTCTAGTGAGTCTCGACGTGGTGTCTCTGTTTACGAGAGTACCTATTGATGGTGTTATGTCTCTCATTAATGGATTTTTTCCTGAAGACATCACAAGACTTTTTTATCACTGCATGACCTCCTCCTACTTTCTATGGAATGGGAATTTTTATGAGCAGACTGATGGTGTGGCCATGGGTAGTCCTCTCTCTCCTGTTGTGGCTAATTTCTTCATGGAGAACTTTGAAGAGAAAGCTTTGTCGTCGGCTCCTTTCAAACCGAAGATCTGGTGGCGTTATGTGGATGACACGTTCGTTGTTTGGACGGAAGGTGAGGAAAATCTTAGCCATTTCCTGGATCACCTTAATCTCCAGCACCCTTCTATTTGTTTCACCATGGAAAAGGAATCTGACGGCAAAATACCTTTTTTAGATGTTCTCGTCACCAAGAAAGAGGATGGATCTTTAGGACACAGCGTTTTTCGTAAGCCAACACACACCAATAGATATCTCCACGCAAGTTCTCACCATCACCCTGCCCAGAAACATGGTATCCTTACAACTCTAACTACCAGGACTAGGAGGATTTGTGAAGTGTCTTCTTTACAAGAAGAAATTAACACCCTGCGAACCACCTTTGAGAGCAACGGTTATAGCAAGGCTTTGATTTCTACGGTTCTGAAACCAACAAATAATAATAGGACGTCAGTTGAGAAAAGAGATGTAAGAGGAACTGCTTACCTTCCGTACATACATAACACAACGGATCGTATTGCTAAAATCCTACGTCGATACAACATACGGACTGTATTTGGAACTTCTGTTAAGATTAGGCAACTCCTGCGACCAACTAAGGACAGTTTGCCTAAATTGCAACAACCGGGTATCTACAGAGTTCCCTGTACTTGTGGCAAGGTTTACATCGGGCAGACGTCGAGAACAATATGCACTCGCATTAAGGAACATAATAGATGTATCAGGCTCATTCAACCTGATAAATCAGCTGTTGCCGATCATGCTTTAACACCTGGCCATGATGTCATGTTCCAAGGGGTGGATGTTCTTGCCCGTATAAAGCAATATCGTCCCAGAATCATCAGGGAAGCGGTTGAAATACGTAAACACCCAGATAATTTCAACCGCGACACCGGCTACAATCTCAGTGAATCCTGGCTACCTATTATCAGAACCCTGAGAAAGTAATTCACTGCTGCTTTCCGTTGTCCCTAACATGGGGCTATAATGGCGTCCATCTTTGGGCACCTTCTATATGTTCTTCGTTGCTTTCTCTTAGCAACATTGTCGTATTCCAGATTATTCCTGACGATGAAAGACATGGTTTCTTTCGAAACGCGTCGAATTGCAATATAATAAAACACGGCATAAGCCCAAAATTCAACATTATGAATAACTTTTATCTCATCCCGGGATGTCTGACAAAATTCCATATTTGACCCTATCTGATCTTTTAACACTTTCTGCACCCCTTGGATCTGGGTTACAAGTTCCTTTTCACATTCATCTACATTCTTTTTACAAGTATCTTGCATTTCTTTTAATTGAGTTGCCATAGAACCAAACTAATCATTTAGAATTTTAAAATTTTCTAGACATTCCTTTTTGGATTCATCACTATTGTTAGCCTACTTTCGATTTTTGCAAAAAATGAAAGTAGACTTATGAGATCAACACAGGGCGAAAAAAATTGTGTCTGTCTGTTTGTGTATGTGTGTGTGTGTGTGTGAGTCTGTGTGTGTGTGTGTGTGTGTGTGTGTGTGAGTGTGTGTACTCCGAATGTCTGTCCCCCCCTATCAATTCGAACACGGTGAACGCGAATTGAACGAAATTTCGTACTAAGGTAGCACTAGCAAAGGACACCTCAGTGTCATGTTTTATTTTGCCGCCATCTTGGCGGAAACGTAATGGCGGCCACACAAATGTTCAAAGCTTAAATCAAATTACGACTAACCTAATCATCCGATCTCTACCAAATTTTGCAACAACATACCTTTATGGGGGCAGCATCCTTTGACCAATCTAATAGGTCATCAGCCTAATAGTTTGCGGATGGCGGCCATCTTTCTTTCAAAATCGATTCCCCCAATTAATTCAAACACGGTGAAAGCGAATGGAACGAAATTTGGTACAGAGGTAGTACTAGCAATGGGCACCTCAGTGTCATGTTTTATATTGCCGCCATCATGACGGAAACGTAATGGCGATCACACAAATGTTCAAAGCTTAAATCAAATTACGACTAACATAATCATCCGATCTCTACCAAATTTTGGAACCACATACCTTTATGGAGGGAGCATCCTTTGACCAATCTAATAGGTCATTAGCCTGATAGTTTGTGGATTGCGGCCATCTTTGTGTCAAAATCGATTTCCCCTATTAATTCGAACACGGTGAAAGCGAATGGAACGAATTTTGGTACAGAGGTAGCACTAGCAAAGGGCACCTCAGTGTCATGCTTTATATCGCTGCCATCTTGACGGAAACGTAATGGCGGCCACACAAATGTTCAAAGCTTAAATCAAATTACGATTAACATAATCATCCGATCTCTATCAAATTTTGGAACAACATACCTTTATGGAGGGAGCATCCTTTGACCAATCTAATAGGTCATTAGCCTGATAGTTTGTGGATTGCGGCCATCTTTTTGTCAAAATCGATTTCCCCTATTAATTAGAACACGGTGAAAGCGAATGGAACTAATTTTGGTACAGAGGTAGCACTAGCAAAGGGCACCTCAGTGTCATGCTTTATATCGCTGCCATCTTGACGGAAACGTAATGGCGGCCACACAAATGTTCAAAGCTTAAATCAAATTACGATTAACCTAATCATCCGATCTCTATCAAATTTTGCAACAACATAGCTTTATGGAAGGAGCATCCTTTGACCAAACCAATAGGTCATTAGCCTAATATTTTTCAGATGGCGGCCATCTTTGTGTGAAAATCGATTCCCCCTATCAATTCGAACACGGTGAGACCGAATGGAACGAATTTTGGTACAGAGGTAGTACTGGCAAAGGGCACCTCAGTGTCATGTTTTATATCACCGCCATCTTGGCGGATACGTAATCGCGGCCACCCAAATGTTAAAAGCTAAAATGTAATTACGACCAACCTAATAATCTAGTCTCTACCAAATTTTGCAACAACATATCTTTGTGTGGGAAGCATATTCTGACCAAACTGCAAGATCATCAGCCCAATAGTTTGCAGATTGTGGCCAAGTATGTGTGCAAATAGATTCCCCCTATCAATTCAAACACGGTGAAACAGAATTGAACGAAATTTGCTACAGAGTTAGCACTAGCAAAGGGCACCTCAGTGTCATATTTTATATCGCCGCCATCTTGACGGAAACGGAATGACGGCTACCCAAATGTTAAAAGCTTAAATCAAATTACGACCATCCTAATAATTTGATCTCTACCAGATTTTGCAACAACATGCCTTTTTGTGGAAAGCATCTTATGACTGACTACAAGGTCATCAGCCCAATAGTTTGCAAATAGGGGCCATGTATGTGTGCAAATCCATTCCCTATATCAATTCAAACACGGTGAAACCGAATTGAATGATTTTTTACAGAGGTAACACTAACAAATGGCACCTAATATTCATGTTTAATATCCCTATAGCACGTTGTATTTCAACAAGCTACTACAACCAACATTCAATTATACTCATAGAAAAGGACAAAGAGTTATAACAATACCCATGTATTTAGGAGAAAGTAGGCTATATGTTCTTTACTGAACATCTTGTTTTCTATAGTATTTATTTGGATTTGCAATCCTGCATTAAATGTCTTATTTTCACTTTGAAATGCATTTAACTTGTTCCCAAAATCGGTATCAAATGTTCGGAATTTTGAATCTATGTTTTCTTCTATACTGTTTCGGAGTTCCTTCGACCCATTTTTTATTTCATCAATTTCAGCCTTCAGTGCCTCGTTATTCTTTTTACTGTCGGCTTTTAGTTCATCTTTTACAACTACCAAATGTTTTTCAATGTTTTCACAATTTTCCGTTCTCATAGTGTCTATCTCAGCCTTCAGTTCACTGTTCATTTTATTACTGTCGGCTTTGATAGATTCTAATTTCTCATCCATCTTAACACTGTCAGATTTAGGAGATTCTAATTTACTCCCCATATTAACACTGTCAGTTTTAAGAGATTCTAATTTACTCCCCATATTAACACTGTCAGTTTTAGGAGATTCTAAATTCTCATTTATGGATTCTAAATCTCTCTTCTTTTCATCTTGTTGGAGGTCAAATTTAACGTTGATAGATTTGAATCTATCTTTACTGTCCACCTTAATGGCCTCCAAATTTTCATTATTGTCCGCCTTAAGGGCTTTAATACTTTCCGTATTAATCTTTATAATCTCCTCTCTATTCATACTGAAGTGCTCCTCCAAGCACTCCTTTAGCTCCATCAACGTACACATCTTATCAACAATATATGAGAATACAGTGGGCTACTCTGTCCCATCATTTGTTCATGCGTGAGAGATGGTACTCTGAACTCTTGTGTCCCAATTTCCAAAATTCAACCTCAATACGGGTGTTAACTAAAACGGACCCGTGTGGTATAATACTCATTACAATATCAACACTATTATGGAAGTGATTCTCTTAAAATTAAAAAAAATTGACAAATCATATTTTTCAAAAAATGAAAATTTTGATTTTTCAAATAAAAATCGGGTTTTCCCTCGGAAAACTCAGCACTACGTACTGGGCGCCATGGTTTTTATTATTGGTGCTACACGAAGTGTATACACACTTGGCCACCATCCGCGAGACATCAGCCAAAAATACAGGATTTCGTAAAAACCATTCCGGGGGTGGTTTATACTGCCGAATTCCCCACGTTGTGTGCCATGGCTTTTATTATCAGGGGATATCTAGGGCTGCTCGTCGTGAGTTTCCAGGGTCCCAATGCGGTCAGTTAAATTTATACTTTGTAGCTAATCCTATCACTATTTTACCTTTACGTGATATGACCGTCTTTAGTGTTCCTAAAAGCATTAATCCAAGCACATTACTTCTATTCCCCCATGTGCCCATTTCAACAATGAAATATGCAAATCACAGTTCGCCAGCAATGTTCAATCGGGAGTATCGGGGTTCATGGTATGTTCTCCCACTCTGTGACTTACACACTTTGGATTAAGCATAGGATACACTTCCAAAAATAAACAAAATCAAAATCCTACTATCAAAACATTTAATTATTCAAAATATGGCGCTACAAAAATAAACATAAAAAATACTGACACTACACTTCACACTTGTCCAAAGATGAACAAGGAATTCAAATTAAATATTCACAAAATAATAATTACTGGTTATTCAAAAACCAAACAAAAACTCCATCTGAGTTTCACTCCCATATAGCATCAATCCTAATTCATTAATAACGTGCTCCAAATGGCTCGGTAAAGTTTATATGCATTGTGTTAACAATTAAACACACACCATTTAATTTTTACATGAGTATATCTGGCATTAATCACAATATCATAGTATGGCTACTCATTAATTAATTTTGGGCTCCCACAATGTTCATCTGTCACTATCTCCATTCTCAAGCTACCAACTCACTACCGTGATTGGAAAAATTTGTGTATATCCGAGTTATAGAAAACTACTGACCAAGTCAACTTAAGATTACTCCCAAAATCTTAACCTTTTCATAATAACTCGTGAATCAATTCTATCATTTAATAATAACGTTAGGGATTTTATTATATTGCCTTCAATGACAATTATATCTTAAGGAAGCAAAGATCTGATCACTGCAAGCTATAATAATGAACGTAAAAGGACCTCAGTTCAAATACTGGGTCGTTAAAACAACTTCCGTGTACCGTGAATCAGACAGCTCGTTCTTGACCATTCTCTATAAGAGAGTGTGTAAGGGTCTGTCTCAAATACTTGGCTGATTTATGGCTTTGGAGGGAGGGGGACCCACAGTCTCGCTTCCTCAAGAGACGGCTATACAGCGCTACTGCCAGCTGCTTCAAATGCGTTTCTTTGAAAGACTAGGCTTATAATACAAATTAACAACAAGACTTATTAGGTTCTACAGACCTATTCTTTTAGCTTCGGTAAAGTAAAATCATGAAGTGTCCTCATTAGAGGGTAAGAAAATCCATAAAACAACAAATATATAAAGGGCTTCGATGCGGACGACTCTGAGTTGAATCCTTTAAAATGCCTCGGGAGCAGTTTCCCAACTTTGAGGACTTACAACATTAGCGACTTAAGGAAGGAATAGCACGCAACCAGCGCTCATAATACAACATAAATTGCACCCTTTTCAGTATTGCATAGTATCACAATTCAACATAACTCATTACCGCTACTAACTGTCCCTCACAATTATTATTACTGAGCATTTCAACGCGTTCCTAGCGTGACAAATTATTTCAATTGCGCGACATGGTGCTCATACATAAAATAGCCAAGTTGCCTTTCAAAGAAAGAAATAATTAAATTCAAATCAAAATTTGATCTTCGTCTCAAAAAAAATTCAGCCTTAGCCTCCATCAAAAATAACTATTTATAACAGTAAGAACATATTGATTCACAACATATTTAACAATTCATCTAAGGGGCTCTAGCAGCTACCACTAATTCAATATGAAATGCATCACATAATTAATGTATTTAATTATTATTATTATTATTATTATCGCGCTTGCTTTACCATCGTTATATTATTTACCATTATACTGATATTCCACTGAATATTTTCCACTAGGGATTAATTAATACTTCACATATTTATATTCCAATCAAATTAATCGTTCAGATCGCGCAACCTATATTTCACATGTTTTCAAACATCCCTACTTCCACTCCTGAGGATTATACGCAAATCTTCCCAAAAACACATAATAATGAAATTAGTACTCACATGATTTTACGGTCAGAGACCGAGTTCTCCATCGATGGAATATTTCACCCACTAATTGCTTCTTAAGCCATATTCATGATCATATCTACACTTGATAACACTTTTTCAACATCACATAAAACATATACACTGATCACTTTTAATCTAAAGAATACCATTTTTGGATTCATTTTCACTTAAACACAAATACAATTTCACTAAAAATATATTACACTCAAAATTTTCACTAAACTTGAATTACATAAAATTTTATCACTCTGGCATTAATTATTTGCCTTAACACACGTGATTTCCTTATTTTTTCCCGTTTCCAAGGGTTGCACTTTATGTACGTCGGCTTCCTAATCTGATGAGATGATTGAAAGTCTCGATCGAACTACCCTCACTGGACCGGTTGATCCTCTTATTTTGGGTTTGACTATCGGCTTAATAATTTTACTGCACGATATCGTATCTTGCTAGACGCTAACTTGTTCGTCTAATAAAAGTCTGTCACTGACGTTTTACATTTTATGATCGCTTGAACTAGTATAACGGCGACCTAGTAATTTCCTTGTCCAATAATCCACACGTGGATTTTACTTTCTGTTACTGCGATTCTTGACTTATTGGAGTAATCCCATTGTCTGACTGTTCATTTGTCTACACGTAGACAAAGCCTGGAACCTCGATTCCTAAATTATATCGTACTCCGCTCTAGTCCCCTCAGTTCAGGAACACTAGGCGTTACTATCACGTTCTACCCTGATCTGGTTATTTAACGTAGATAGAATTGTATATTTCACTGTCCTTGGGCATTTCGAAATCCTATGATGCGTTGGTTCTTTAACGGAAACTATTTAGATTCGAGTACCTATCGCCGGTAATTTCTTAAGTCCACAGTCTAAAACTTTGACTGTACTGGTGAAATTTATAAAGTCCGAAGCTTGATGATATATTTCCTATAACAAGGATTTTGATGTGTCTTCGCACGGTGATACTATTGACGATACTAGACGGCGACTCCCATACGGGATGCTCGTCTGCGATACAGAGTAACACGACCTATCACGGTCTAGTGAGTACTGAATACTGCATTTAACGTTGGTTGTTGAAACAGAGTGCAGCGCCTATGCGCTCACTGAGACTGAATTGTTGCTGCGAAACAGTACCGAGCCTCCCAGGCACCTATGGTAGACTGAATTGTTGTCGGTTGAAACAGCAACACGCCCCTCTAGGACGTTGAAGACTGAATGAATTTCCTGGCGCGTCCAGGGTTTATATTCAAATCTGTCACAAAAAGATCAGATCTGCTTCTTCTCCAACACTAACTTCTAAAATAATTGTCGTATAATTTTGAAAAATATGTCTCCTGAAAGCTCTCGTTTTAAACGTAAAAGGGTTCCTTTGATCACGAAAATCGATCACATAATTCCAAGATATTAAATAATTGGGCTCCTCAGATGCGTGGGTAGTGAGGTTTTATTTTCCCTCTCTCCTAGCTTTGGGCTCGGGGAATAACTATCGACGTAATGCCGCGTATGCACTTCTTTCCTGTGCAATTATTATAAACTTTTTCCACACACAAAAAACTCTTTTCCAAGATGATCAACAGTGACGGGTTCCTTTCATTAATTAAATGCTTGCAAATGGCTTAATTTTACTTATTTATCTTCATGCGTCATTGCGATGTTGCCATTTTATCGCTGAGTAAGACCTATTTCCGAAACTCCTTCTCCGTCACTCGCAGTGGAAATCTACCAGCTCAATTAATAATCATGCGCTGGCCTCTTATCGCCGAGTCAGCCGTGATCTCATGCCCGCGTGACTAGAGGTCACCCGCGCATGCATCATCTTGTAACAGCCCATCTTCTTATTAACCCCAAAAATTCTTTACAAATCCATTCTAAAGACTGCATTATTTCCTCTCTTTTTTACATATAAAATATGAATTCGACGCTTGAACCAATCCACATGGGTTCAGTAGCAATGTCTAAAAACATTAATTCTTCGAACTAATACTTCCAAATATGGAGTAAAATTTCTAGAGCCTATGGAAAAAAAGTTTTTCACTTTGAAGGGGTACAATCGAAGGATAACTTTTAGTCGGTAAACAAAAATATGCGCCTAAATAATATGGCGGTAAATAAATGATTCGGCCTGAAACAAATCTTCATGTAATAAGTTAATTATTGTTGCACAGATTTCAAGGGTGAGTTACAAGGATGACATATTTCGTTTGTCAAGCGGTCATCATCAGATCAAATTCGCAATTACCATGCAAAGTTACCATTCAACTGTTAATAAAGAGAACACTGAAAAATAGCTTCAAAGCTTTCTGTTGACAGGGTACGGTAAATGTTATTGATTCATTTAGGGGTTTGGAATGTTATGGTTCATTCAGTCCCCTGTAATCAGATATGTGTAAGGTTTTGTCTGACAACCTGTCTTATTGTCATGTCTTTTGTGGAATGAGAATTTTTAATTGAGACTAGGATTAGGAAGGAGACTATCGTGGCCTTAAGTTAGTAACCATTCCCAGCATTTGCTTGGAATATAAGTTGGAGAAATCAGTTAAACCCGGTTCTAGGATGACTGAGTTGGGAAACAAACCCATCTCTTCTCAGTTTTACCTCACGAGGTTCGGTGTACCCCGTGCCAGTCCTTAGATTGGAATTAAATTTCTTGGCAGAGCCTGGAATCCAACCCAGACCTCCATGGTGACAGCTAAGAATGCTAATCACTATGCCACGAAGTGGAATATCTTTTAACTGCCACGGAATTCAAGTCCATGGTGTGTTAAAAAATTGCCAAGACGGTATAATTGACGTTTCAGTAAATTTACTGACGCTAGGTTGTCCCATTCAAACACTCTTAAATCTCATCACACTGAGTCGGGATTGAACCCAAGTTCAACAAAACAGGAAGAACACTAATTGCAGGTTTTCGAAAATAAAGTGTATAGGAAAATGTTAAGACCATTTTGTGACTCCGCATCTAAAAGCTGGAAAAAGATCAAATAAAGACATACACTCATTATCACAGCATCATTAACTCCAGAATACTTCAAAGGGCTGGTCATTTACTAAGGATGGGAGATGATAAGATGGTCTTACAAATCTCTAAAGAAGAAGAACAAGAGGAATATGGCCAGAAGGAAGACCACTATGTTCCTGAAAAAAAAAAAGTAGTTCCGTGAAGAACTATACAGCCTATTTTCATATATCCTACTTATGTTAACTGCCTCTATCAACATACCAAATTTCAGTTTGATTGCTGTAATAGATCCGTAGATATGGAGAACCGTCTAATATTTCGGATGGTCGCCATGTTCGATATCTATATATGTACAGTAGGTCTTAGAGTTATGTACTATTACATGAAGATTATTGTGTACGTGTAGTATTCAAACTTCAATCGCATGATTAGGACTTAATTTTAAAATTCGCACAGCCGCCATCTTGAGGTTATGTAAACAAATGAACTAAATTAGATACCATTAGAAGTAAAAACGAGATGTTAAAATTTCGCTCAGCTGCCATCTTGTGGTTATGAAAACAATTGAAATAAATTAGATGCCAGTGGATTAACATTTGTATAAGGATTTACTGTACCAAGTTTCACAGCATTCGGATGGTTAAATTGCGAGAAACGTCCATGTGGATATTTATAATTCGCGTCGCCGCCATGTTTGATTTGTGGTCACCAGGTTATTGAAAGTCCTATAGTTGAACTTATGTTCATAGACCCTATGAACATAAAAACATTCAGTTTGATTGCTGTAATAGATTCGTAGATATTGAGATCCGTCTTAATATTTCGGATAGTCGCCATGTTGGATTGCTATATGTATAGGCCATAGAGTCATACGCCATTAAAGGAAAATTATTGCGTAGGTTCATTATTTAAACTTTCACTTCGATCGCATGATTACGACACAAGAAATACAAACTTAATTTTAAAATTCGCACAGCCGCCATCTTGAGGTTATGTAAACAAATGAACTAAATTAGATACCATTGAATTACAATGTGTATAAGCATTTGCTGTACCAAGTGTCACTGCGTTTGGGTTATTAAATCGCGAGAAAAGTCTATTTTAAACTTTCAATTTCGCTTGGCCGCCATGTTCATTTTGTTGTTAACCGGTTTTTGAAAGTCTCATAGATGAACTTCCAGCAGTACCCTTTATCTTCGTACAAAATTTCAGGGTAATACCGGTAATAGTTTCAGAGATATAGAATGCCGGTGAAATATTTTGCACAGCCGCCATCTTGGGGTTATATAAACAATTGAACGAAGTTAGATGTCGGTGCATTACAATGTGTATTAACATATACTGTACCAAGTTTCATTGCGTTTGGTTGGTTAAATCGCGAGAAACGTCTATTTAAATGTCGCAAATTCGCTTGGCCGCCATGTTGGTTTTGTAGTTACCAGGTTTTCAAAAGGCACATAGGTGAACTTCTAGTAGTTCCCTTTATCACCGTACAAAATTTCAGGGTGATATCGGTAATAGTTTCAGAGATATTGAATGCTGGTGAAATATTTCGCACAACCGCCATGTTCGATTGGTGAGACGTAACAAAATTTGAAGGGCACGGTTGAGGTCGTCCGGAATAGTGCTAAGAACTTACCGAGTTTCATTGAAATCGCTCGTGCCCTTTAGATTTTATTAGGGGGGGGTGATCACATACACCTCACACACACACGCGCGCGCGCACACACACACACTCACGGACAAAAGGTGATCTCATAAGCCTATTTTTTCAAAATTGAAAATAGGCTAAAAAATAAAAGTGAAATCCCCAAAATTTGTAGACATCTGAATGTGGGACAAGTGGCAAGAACTCGCCCAAAACAGAGTTCAGTGGAGGCCTCTTGTGAGATCGAAGCGGGATCATCGCGTCTCATAGAAGCCTTCTGAGTGAGAGTGTGTGAGTGAGTATCATAGCTATTATTACGACATATTTATTTTACCACATCAGTGCGTACAAATCAACATATCGTCGGCTACTTTGCAAGACAGCATGGCGACTTCTTTTAGGGAGGCACATTGCGAAACGAACGAAATCTGGAACAGGTCTCCAAGATGACGGCCTTCTGTATGCTAATATGTAGACCAGGATGTATTCCCAATTTTTCTAAGTTTCAAGCAAATGATTTAGGGACGATGCCGGTAGAAGAAATGACAATAAGCAGCACCACTGCATTTTCTTGTCTGAAAATACGTCGTATTTTTTCAGCCAAGGGCAGATGGTTGGTTGGTTGGTTGGTTGGTTCTTAAGTTTAGGGGCTGCGACAACGCGGTCATGTAGCCCCGTGTACTTTGGGTGTGTGTAGAATCTGTCTGATAACCGGTGTTAATTGTGATGACTGTATTAGTGTGTGTTATCTGTTTTTTAATTCAAGTAAGGACTGCACACTTTTGAATTTTTCAAATAGTTCCTACTTTTGCTGCCAAACGCCACCGTCAACGACTACTAGTTCAGAACTTAGCTACCAGACGCCACCGCAGTTGGCTCTTGGAAACGAACGTAGGAACATACGAGCGTTGTTTACATTCTTAACCTATACAATTCAGCTTCACACAGGTGTAGTTAGTGGAAGGTTCTTTAACATGACTTAAATCTATGACATGGGACTACCGGCTTTACTTCCCCTCCGAAGGAAGGCATACTGAGGGATTTTTAACGCTCCTAAAAAATCCGACGACTTCGGCCGGATTAGAACTCGCGATCTTGGGCATAGAAGCTCAGCATGCTACCGACTACGCCACCATAGCCGCCGCCAAGGGCAGATAGGCTATTGGGTGATTTTCATTCAGCATGTTTGTTACAGATTATGGGAATTGGGCACTGCGATATAAATGACACAGCTTATCTTCCGCACTTTGTCCATAACAACGATATCTTACCGGTTTGCTAGTAGGGGAAACTGAGCTAAATCCACTATATTAAGGGGTTGATGGTAAACATGATAAATTAAAGGAAAGCGTTTCAAAGAGTCAACATAGAAATTTAGTTACTACATATTTGTGACAGATTCAGTTCCTAAAGTTCAACCCGGCCCGGCTGGGATAAATCAATAACATTTTCGAAGAAGTTAAATTTTGAAACCTTTTAGGATTTGTACTTTTTGTTGATATTAGTGTTACTCGGGCTAAATCCGCAATACCTTGTCTAAATCTACAATGTGATAAGTCTAATAATGGGACTCATTACTAGACTACCACTACCACGTAAATGCATCACCAAAATACATGAGGTTTTATAAATACTTCACAAAAAAAAGAAGAAAAAACCACAGGTATTCACGATTTTGTCACCAGGTAGTAGCATTTGTCGCTTCGAAATCCATAGTACAGGGAAATAAAATACGAGTAGTTGGCTCTACACAACTGGTGAGGTGAAGTCGTCTCTTGCGCTGTGGCATCTCGGCTGAAAAAGTATATTTCAAGTATTGCGGAATTATCCATACTGCGGAACTAGCAAAGTCTCCCTATGGTTATATCCGTAATAACTGAACAGTCCCATAACAACTTGTGAGTAAGGTTTTCCTAAACAGCGTCAGAGACATACTGACAGTTTTTGATTGCGTCTTCAGTCTTTTGACTGTTTTGATGCAGCACTCCATGATTCGCTGTCCTGAGCTAATCGTTTCATCTCTACATAGCTACCACACCCTACATCTGAGGCAATCTGTTTAACATATTCTAACCTTGGTCTACCCCTACAGTTCTTGTCCTCAACCCTTCCTTCCGTAACTAAGCTTGCTATTCGTGGGTGTCCTACCAACCTATCTCTTCTCTTCATTAGTAGTCGCCAGAAACATGTCTCCTCTCCCACTCTCCTTAATACCTCTTCGTTTGTAACCCTATCTACCCATCTGATCTTCATCATACTGACGGCAAGGCTGAGTATTTTCAGATAATAAGTATTTTTGAGCAAGGTGTAGGTTGGCTAATTGGTTGTGCCTTTTAATTCAACCAGGACAGGATATTGCTTGGCAGCCTCATGTGAAATGTTGGAGTGCTACTGGTTCTAGTTAGCATTTATTATTATATAATAGCCAAGGTCATCCAGTGCTCTAGTAATAATAGCTATCAGTATTTGAACTCTCTGAATACAACCTCAGTCATCTGCTCTACCGAAAGTTAAATTTCTCCCGTACTTGGATAGAAAATAATGTATAATGTAAAGTTTCCTTGTAAATGACTTCCCTCGTGTTGCGGTACATGCATTTTATTTGCATGGATAGCATGGCTAACAAGGCGACAGTATACAACTGCTATTCTTTCTCTTATCGCATGTTCTTGCGAAGCACATATGTACTGTATGTTCTTTATATGTTTTCTCCAGTAATGCGAGCAGAGACCTAAATTGGAATTACAAATGAAGACACTAAACACTTATGTAATTACGGCAACACAATGTGCTTAGAGGGCGAGAAGCTTATCTTTCACACTCAAAAACAGGTCCAGTCGTGGTGAAGACCAGGAGACTGCACTGTTTTGAGATTAGAGGTTCGAATCAAGGCACTGATATGGATGATTTTGAGAGATGCTTCATAGGCCTACATACTCACTACTGGTAAATCTGGATTGGTCCAGGTCTCTTATCCCACATGTCGGATCTCCTTGAAATCCTTCGGAGGGGAAGTAAAGCCGGCGGTCCCATGTCATAGATTTATGGCATGTTAAAGAGCCTTCCACTATTTACACCTGTGTGAAGCTAAATTGTATAGTTTAAGAATGTAAACAACGCTCTCTCAGGTTCCTACGTTCGTTGCCAAGAGCCGACTGCGGTGACGTCTGGTTGCTAAGTTCGTTGACGGTGGCGTTTGACGGCAAAAGTAGGAACTACTTGAAAATTGATCGTCTGAAGTCCTTAGTTGAATTAAAACAGATACACACACTAATACAGTCATCACAATTAACACCGGTAATCAGACAGATTCTAGACACACCCAAAGTACACGGGGCTACATGACCGCGTTGTCGCAGCCCCTAAACTTAAGAACCAACCAACCAACCAACCAACCAGCTCCTTGAAACGAAAGAGCGGATCAACTCGCAAAAACAGCAGCAGCATCTAATACGCAAGCTTCGTATTATGACAAGTCCCCAATATGTTATGCAAAAAGACAATTTAGAAGTCACATAACAAGTCAGTGGAACAACTACTGGATCCGTTCTACAAAAGGATCTGTCACAAGAAATATATTTTTTCCAGAAGTACACCATATGCTCCAATGTAAGATGTTTGTGTCGAATTTTGAACTTACTCAATTCTTAACTGGCCACGGGCGTTTTAATTCCTATTTTGAACGTTTTAAAATTAATATTGTTATTCCTGTTTTTCTGATTCTACTCAAACAATAGATCACCTGTTGTTCGAATGCTCTGTGTTTGGTAAAGCCGGATACAACTTGAACTGACACTTAAATTTCTGCAAGTTGAAATTTTCAAAACCACTTTATCACATATTCACGAAAAAATGTTGTTATAAGCAGTTTTTAGCTTTTATTCATCATATTTTTCAAAAATTAATCTCATAATTTAAGATGTAATTCATTTTGTAACAAACTACAACCCTAATGTACTATGTGTAATAGGGTTCCATTTACTGTAATGGTTATTCAACAAATAATAAATAGCCTATCCTACAAACCAACTCGTGGCGCAGTGGCTGGCACTCTTGGTTGTCACCCCCGAGGTCCGGGTTTTGTTCCCGACTCTGCCAAGAAATATAATTCTGGTCTGAGGACTGAAACGGGGTTCAGTCAGCCTCGTAGAGCCAGAACTGAGAATAGGTGAGTTCGATTCCTACTTCAGCCATCCTGGAAGTGTTTTTTTTTGTGGTTTTCCACTTCTACTCCAGGCGAATGCCGGGATGGTTTCTAACTTAAGACCACAGCGGCCTCCTTCCCAATCCTAGCCTCAGTTAGAAATATTATAGAAAGTTCTCCAATTGGTCAACACAAATTGTGCCCAATTATATTAGACGAGAAAACAAGTATTTAAACTTCCCTAACCTGAAAGAAACATTACATGGAACGTATATTGGCTTTCACGGCCAGTGAATTAAAACTCAGCATTTCTTATAGTTTTGTGCCGTGTCTTGTGTGGGATTTCGTCTAAGACAGCAAGCTGGCTCATCAGCGGGCTCTTGGCTCTTCATAGGGAGGTTAAGGCTGCTTGAGCATTTAGTTCTCGCAGAAAAGTGGTGCAGTTGCACTTCATATAAAAGCTTGCCACGGTGGGTGAGTGGATAGCGTGTCGGTCTACTAACCCCAAGATTGCAGGTTCGTGGTAAGTGATTTTTGAAAGGCGGAAAAAATACGATACGCATGTCATACGATGTTGGCATGTCAAAGAACCCATTTGAATTCAGTAGGCCGAGTTCATAATAGCAAAATTAATCTCGGGAGTTTCCGCCAGCACAAAGTTCCTCATTTCTCTACTAGAAAGCGCTATTGTGTTCAAGGAGATTAGATATCTAACATCTAACCTCCTTGACTTTCATAGTCAAGGAACTACGAAATTCGACATGCAACCTACCCTCTGGGTGTCAAATAGCAAAGCTTGCACCAGGCACCCGAGGCCATACGATATTATTATTATTATTATTTTACTTCATATAAAGGGAGGTACCGCGGAGTTCGCTACTCCTGTGGTGGTCCGGGCGGGGACACCAAGAGCCCTCTGATGATCCAGCTTCACAAGACACGGCACAAACCTAGAAGAATTGCTGATTTTATGTACAAAATGAGGGGAGGGGGTATTTATTATTATTGTAATAACCACGATCATCTAGTGCTCTAGTAGTAATAGGTAATAGCTAAGAAACTGTCCCCCCCCCTCCCCCCCCCCTGCAACAGAAGTACATAATAAAATGCATGGAAACACTGAAAAATGGCTTCGAGAATTTCAATTAGAAATATACACACTATTACAGACACCACAATAATGCAGGTTATCAGACATGTCCCTAAATGACCACGATGTCGCTAAGCCCTTAAATGAATTAGCAGCAACAGGCCCTGAATATTATAAGAATGGCCTTCCTTTAGGTGATAAATTGAGAAGGGCATGGTTTGACATAGCCTATTTCGATTCTACTGTACTCAACCCGCGAGGACTGGTGCAAGAGTATTCTTGACCCGAGCCTTAAATAATGGTCCACAGTTTCGTTTTGGTCAGCCCTTATATCCTGTCGCTTACTGTACGTTTCTTCCTAGCCTTGAACTTCACCCCGTAAAAGAAACATACCCATAGCTTTTTAAACACTCAAGTTATTTCTATATTATTTACGGTCGGGTCAGATTTACCCATGGCGCCAGTCCTCGCGTGACAAATTTCGGCTTACCATAGTCGGGACAATCTGTAAGAAAATAAGGGGGGGAATCCACCCATTTTGGAGCAGTAGGCCTACAATCAAATTGCTCACGCTCTTCTAGATCCATGTTTAAGGTTTTGTTTAAACAAATTGAGAGGACTGCTTTGCCACCACTATCAAAGCCAATTATACTGTTAAGAAAATGATTGTCATTTTTCTGCATGTTAAATTTGAAAAATAAAAATAAACCTCATTTTACATTGAGAATAGTTCATAGGAAGACACCAGGTGTATATTTATTTCATTAAAATCCGTACGACTACGACAAAAACAAGTGACACACTATGGGTCAAAATGATCCGGCGCGAGTCCTCGTGTGATATTTTTAACCTACTTTTCTCATTTTGCAAAAATGAGGAAAAAGTAGTCTTATGAGATCAATCCGGGAAAATGTGTGTGTCTGTCTGTCTGTCTGTCTGTCTTTGCTTTGTGTACCATAACAGTTATGACTATGCGTATTCGTAAGAACCAGCAGGGCTGCCAACTGTTAATAAATGCTCTCTCTATTTGATTAATCCTAATATCAATATACCAGAAAGTACTGTATGCAAGCCATCAGCTCTAAACTTTGCACATGTATTGTACCTGACATTCTTGATTAATTTGGTTACCTCAGAACGGCCAACATGATTCTAAGCTTTCTGATAGTTTCAATTTTAATTACATGTAACTTCTATACTAGCCAATGGATTTTATCCAAAATTTGCACAATAATAGACCGTAATATTTCAGATTAATTCTGAGCATCACATACATAACATTGTTCCCAACATGATTTTACGCGCACTGATAAATCCAATATAAACAGCATGTAACGTCCATACTATCCATTAGACTTCAACCAAATTTTGTAACTGTATTATATACCTTAAGACAGGGGTTCTCAACCTTTTTCAACCATCGCACCCCTTTAAAAAAATTAAGCATCCTGCGTACCCCCTACTAACCTTTCTTAGGTAGTAGTAATGGTTATTAAAATGTAAAAGGTATTTAGGTATTATGGTTTAACCTTTGTAATTTTAAAAGGAAATATATTTTAATGTAACAAAATATAGTTGTTTTTCAGTTCCTTTTCCCAAAGGGTGATTTTTGCAATCATTGCGTTAGTTTTCATTTCAACATAGAACATATCAGAAACACTACCTTGCATACACTTATTCCAAATGTTCAGTTTTTCAAAAATATCACTTAAATAGGCCAATTTTAAAAGCCAACCAAAGTCATTGGGTACTGATGATAAATTAGAATTTTGCTCGGTAAAGAAAAGATGCAACTTTTTGTGGAGTTCAAATACACGCGCCGTAAATAACTCACACAGTAGTCACGGCAGGAAGCTCACTGCGCATGTGGATCGAGTAGAAGGATGGCCTGCCGCGTACCCCCTGAAATGTATCGCGTACACCTAAGGGGTACGCGTACCACAGGTTGAGAACCCCTGCCTTAAGAGATGGAACTAATAATATATTCAGAGTTACCAGGGCTGCCAACTGTAGTAAGTGACTCTATTAAGCTACACTATCTCAGGTGTAATTCAAACTGCAGTACTTAGAAATGTTACTATTACCAGCTTGATTTCGTCATTATTCTAGATGGGTCTATATAGATTGGCATGAATCTTAAATTTTAAGAAAAGTAGGCTCTTTAGTTCGTCACGGAACTACTTGTTTCACGCCAGGTCTCAAGGGCTAAATGAATATACTGTTCATGTTAGGACTGTAAGTATTCTCTCACGGAATCCTTAGGAAATATTACGAAGCACTGGAGTCATACAGCAGTGAACGCCACGCTAGTCCCTGTGCCCCCATTACCATGCAAATGTCCTGTCGTATTAAGAGTGTATGATATGCAGGTCCAGGTCATTTCCTTGCTGCTATGCTAATGGCCTTCAACCGGAAACAGGTCACGATCTTGTCGCGTAAACAAAATAACACTTGTCCAGTCTTCACTTACACTTCGCTGACATGAATCGGCAATGAGACCAAGTCTGGCAAGAATGAGGGTCAGTTTATATCGAGTTATAGCCTAATGCAGGGGTGACCAACCTTTTTCAACTAAGGACCACATTTTAAATAGTAGGGGGACCTTGCTGGCCAATAGCACTCCGGGGGGTTTGGGGGGGTACCGGTATGGACTTTAAAAAAATATAGGTGCTATATGGTGAGTTTTGTGGCTGTCTGAGCTTGGTTTCTTTAGTATTGTTGCCGTTCCCTATATTTATTTATAGTTGATAAAAATAAAACACTAAATAAAATTAAATATTTTTAATAAATCCCTTTAAAATAGAACAACGATGATTTTCAATACACTCATACAGCATGGACGACAAAGAGTGAGTATTTATGTTCATTTGACACAATTATTAATCAAATATGAAAACAAGATTATGAGCCTTACAGTAGTCGCATATGATGTGTACCATCTGACATGTTATCCTACCTTGAAGTTGTTACGGTTTTTATTATCCTTGACATTCATCAACACACAATTTTTTTTTATTTTTTACACTCTCATATACATAACAATTCCAAGACTCTTTTTTTTCTTCACTGCCTACTTGATATTTGTACTCTCGCACTGCCTTCTTGATACTCTGCTGTTACTTCACTCTCATGCCAGTAACTAAGTTACGTTAACAGAGACTGACATTTTTTTCTTCACTGCCTACTTTATATTTTTACTCTCGCACTGCCTCCTTGATACTCTGCTGTTACAAAGTAATCCGTATGTGATAAACATTCCACATGGTACCTCTGCCAGCTGGATCACATCCCTTCTGGGATCCAACTGGTAGTGCGTCTTACACACTTCCGTCCGATCCACTTTCGTCCCATTTTTCAAAATCACTCCCACAAAAATATTCAGCAACCGAGTGGAACGATGTTACACATCAAAAAAGTTCCTGATAATTTAGTTTAGTGTGACGACTGAAAAACTTGCCACCGGTACTTAAAATTTCTCTCCACTTAGGATCGAACTTAGTTGTACCAATCATTAATAAGGATTTTAAGTGTTCATCAGTGAGTCAATGACCTTGGGAAGGGGTGCGCGTGCACTTCTTTGACCAGTTGGCTTTGATTGTTTCAAAGTTTTGGCAACTCGGCGTGGACTCCGAGCGGCGGGCCGGACAAAATAGTCTTGCGGGCCGTAGGTTGGACAGTCCTGGTCTAATGTCATTTCTGCATGAATGCTATGACTGATTTACCCTTGGCATGAATAATCAGACTTTATCAATTCAGTTACTGGTGCAGTGGTTAGAGGTTTGTCATTCCTTCACAGGTATACCAGAGGGAAGTTAGTTTTCTGGGAATATCACATACACTGTTAATTTAAGGGCCTTAAATGTGGTTTTCGGAGACCCTTTATAGTCGGGTGAAAAATACCTTTCGTATCACACTCACACGTGAAAATTAAGAGACTCCCTAGGCGTCGGATACCCTAATACCGTCGGGGGGTATTATACTGTACGTATCGATGAATTTTATAGCTTAATTTGGTTCAGTGATAACCTTATAACCGTCTGGAAACTTTCACAGCAATGTGTTGATTGGAATTGCATTGCGTCTTACAGAAATAGATGGACCTGTGAGATTCTGTTACCATGGTTACCGTGTTGCATTATTTCATTATTTCACTGTAAATATACATGTTTTAAGGTATTTATTTAATTGTGAGGCATTTAAAGAGTAAGTGAGTGCGTTTCGCTTACGCATTGGGTTATGCTGAACCTGTAGGTACCCCATATGTGTAGGTTGGGGTTAATGGGACCTTATTTTCGGTACAAAAATGTAATGGAACCTTAGAAGAATAATATAGGGAGGGATTAAGCAATTTCCTCAATTGCGCCAAATGTTGAAGGGCCAAAAGGCCCGGAAAGGTTTCAAATTGTGAGTCTTGGAAAGCTCTATGAAACTAAGAGACGACATTTTGAAAATCACTCCCGGTCTAAATGCAGTTCCGGAAAAACAGCCTAAAATCACTTATTTCTTTACTCGCATTCTTTTTATTCAAATCCTAGCCAAATGAATTTATTTTCATAATTCTTTCTTTAATGTGTTCCTTGGTTCAATGCCGTCAGACGTTCTTTGATTTCTTGAAAAATCTTCACACCAGAAGTAGGCCTAGTTATAAGGGCTTAAGTGAAACTCTGCATTGACTCACTCTAGTGCTTGTAGTGGCAGAAAAGGCAAACTGCCAAACTAATTGACCGGATATGGTTGACCCCCCAGGGGCTCACATCTTGTGGGACATGGGTTGGCGACCACGGGACCCCAGCTGAGTCCGGGATTGCTTCCACTTACTTGTGCGGGCTCCTCTCCATCTTCTTCCTCTCGACCTCACTTGGTCAACTCTTGTTCTCTTCCGACCCTGACGGTATTAGGGTATCCGACGCCTAGGGAGTCTCTTCCTTTCCCGCCTTAATTTGCCCTTGTCTCATCTTTCCTGATACCCTCCTTCTGCGAGGGGTCAGCCTTCTTTTTCTTTTCATGTTATATGCCTTCTGCCCAAGGCCCTCAAGGAGGTAGGGTGTCTGTAGCCCCACCACTTCTGGTGCACCCTAGATATTGCTACACCCTCAGGGGCTCACGGCTGCTGAGTTCGGGAGTTGGCGACCCCGAGGGATTCCTGAGCTGGGTCCGGTTTCCCTCTTTTGTTCCTTACCTGAGGGGAGGACCCTCTCCTCTTTCACTTTCCTATTTGCCTTTCATGGCTCTCCTTCCTTCCAAGTCCCTTAATCCGCATTCTTCGAGGGTTGAGGGCATTTCTTTTCCTTCTGTTCTTTATTTGCCTTATTCTCCTTTTGTTTTCCATTTCTTCTTCTAGTATATAAGTTAGTAGTTAGTTTTAGTTATAGCTTCCATATCATTATCATCTTCACGATCACCCAAACCATCATGGGCCGATAACCTAGATGTTAGGCCCCTTAAAACAACAATTATCATCATCATCATCGGATATGGTTGAGTTTCTGGTGAACAATCAACAGTCTACCGTGTGTCACCATGCCAGCACCACGTAAGAAACGTTTAGTGAGTCCTTACGTCTGGAAAAGTGGAGAGAACAACGAAATTTAATAACAAATGTACCAACAATGAGGGTGACATGGTGGCGCAGCGGTCAAGCTGTTGGCCTCTCACCAAGGTGGACCGGGTTTGATTCCCGGTCAATGCATGTGAGATTTTTAAAGTGAAATGCCACGTCCTTTGGTTCAGATTCCACGCAAATAATAATAATAATATCGTATGTCCTCGGGTGCCGGATGCAAGCTTTGTAATTTGACACCCAGAGGGTAGTTTCCATGTCGAATTTCGTTGTTCCTTGAAGCACAATGAAAGTCAAGGAGGTTAGATATCTCAGCTCCTTGAGCACTAGGCTATAGCGCTTTCTAGTAGAGAAATGAGGAACTTTGTGTTGGCGGAAACTCCCGTGATTAATTTTGCCATTATGAACACGGCGTACTGTATTCAAATGGGTTCTTTGACATGCCAACATCGTATGGCATGCGTTTTGTATTTTTGCCGCCTTTCAAAAATCACTTACCACGGCCAGGAGCGAACCTGAAAACTTGGGGTTGGTAGCCCGACACGATAACCACTCACCCACCGTGGCAATCGCTTGATTAACGGTCACGTAAAACTATAAGCTTCCTTTGCTATTTTTTTTTACCAACAATGAGATTCAGTGATGAACCGAATTCGAGTCGGCAATCGGACGAAAATGTAATATTGACCGACAGACAACGAGAAGATAGTGTCACGAACGAAGATGAACCTCCCAAGAAACGACAACGTACTAGTCTATGACATTAAAGGAGTTACTTGCCTGAAGGTCTAGAACTGGGTATTTTTAGCCTACTTTCGAATTTTGCAAAAAATTTAAGTAGACATGAGATCTACACGGGCCTGCATGTGTATGTGGGTCCCCTCTCCACCCCCCTCCCCGTTATCAATTCAAACACGACGAAACCGAATTAAAGCAAATTTGGTACAGAGGCAGCACTAAAAAGGAGCACATCATTGTCATGTTTTATATCGCTGCCATCTTAACAAAAACAGTATGGTGTCCTCACAAATACCCAAAGCAATCAAATTACGACTAAAATAATAATTAGGCTTATATCTCTACTAAATTTTTGAAAAGTATACTTTCATATACGAGTCTTCTGGTGCCGAAACTACAAGGTCGTCAGCCAAATAATTTCAAGATACTGTAGTTACCGTGTGAATCATGCAAGCATGATAATGCATTACTTATGATCCAATGAATCAATGTTCACAGTAGCCTACTTGGCATTGAGATAGTTTCGTATAAGGACTCTCTGTTGTCAACGTGATAACAACATGAGACTGGATGTTTCGTGCAGCCGCCATTTTGAAATTATAATATATAAAATTGCATAACTCCCAGCCACTGTAACGAAAATTGGTGAGAATGGCCTTGTATGTTCCTGGCAAAAGAACAGCCTTTCTAGGCATATACATTCAAGATGATGATCATCATCAATGCTTTTCGGTCAGTTGAACCCAAATTGTTATGGGTGTTGTTTCCAAAACCGGAAAGAAATTAATGAGAATATTTATTACACTTGGATTACTAGTCCAAATGGTCCTCTAAAACTTACCCGAAACTTTTGTCTGAAAGAATTTTTGATGTGTATCATCTTTCCACTCGGTAACTGGATATTTTTTGTGGGAGTGATTTTGGAAAAGGGACAGAAACAATGAGCGCGCGCGGTGGCGGAGATTGGTACCACGACGTACTGTCGGCCACGTGGCTATGTGGAATGTATATCGCATATGGTTTACTTCAAGGTTTGGAGGCCCCATTAAATATATTTCTACAATAAATCATCTTCAAGTTGTCGTTCTTCGTTGTGAAAATATTCATTATATCATATTTGCTGAAAACAATTATGATTTATTAAATCTTCACACTCTTGCTGTATTCTTATTTAATGTAAGCATTCGAGGTACTGTCGGCCAACATGCAGTCCTATATGGAATATATATCGCATACGGTTTACTTCAAGGTTTGGAGGCCCCATTAAAGATTCTTATTTAATGTAAGCATTTGAGGTACTGTCGGCCAACATACAGCCCTATGTGGAATGTATATCGCATACGGTTTACTTCAAGGTTTGGAGGCCCCATTAAAGATATTCCTACAATAAATAATTGGCAGTGGAGTTTTACAAGTAGTTATTTCAATGACCAACAGAGTTCACTGTTAACAAGGGATTTGCGCTCCCGGCAGACACGTAGTAGGATAACATGTCACATGTTACACATCATATGCGACTACTGTAAGGCTCGTTTTTTTAAATAGATATATATAACCCACCCTTGCACTATGGGATGAGCAAACTGTTTTCGGAATTATTAGAAGTTGGGGCTACTCGTATGCTAAACATGTGGAACCTTTGTAGGTCCACGACAATTGGCAACTTTTGTGAAATCGAAACATATTTCTTTGCCTGGTGAAATCTACCACCGCCTTCCAGCGTGCCACGAGGGGTTTTTGTTGTTCAATTCACCTCTCCGTTCCTTTGTTTCTTTGTGACAGGTACCGAGAAAACAACGCCTTCGTTTCACTTGCTTCCTACTTAACTCCCATTTCTCGTTACAGAGAAGATGTGAGGGGGAGATATTATTCATACAATGGAAAGCCTGTTTAGTTGACATCGCTTTACATTGGTAAGTTGACTTTTAATCAATTTAATACACGTCAAACCGGTATATCCTCAACTTCCGGTCGACTCATTAACATACATAATGTCAAACAGATGTTATATCTGTATGTTAATATTGAAAAAGTTGTATTAACTGACACTTCCATTGTGCTATATGCAAAGTGACTAATATTAGATGCGTCAAGACCTCAGGCAGTAGCCACTAACAAGGGTTTTGATGGAGTACTATCAACATGCCATTCAACAACTACAGTGTTATGATATACGTCCTGGAAATATTCAGTTTGATACATTTTCGTAAGTTATTGGTTTTTCTCTTTTGATTTCCCTCCAAGGGCTCACAACTAGTGGGACGTGGGTTGGCGACCATGAGACCCCAGCTGAGTCCAACATTTCTTCCAATTACTTGAGCCGGTTTCTGCCTATTTACCAGCTCTTGATGAATGCAGTACATTTGCTTTTGTCTGTTGGCACAGGCTAGAGTAAAATGTGGCTTTAACCGATGTCTCAGTCCCATTCATGGCTGTGATTATATGAAAGCTAATGAGGTATGGGTGGTGCTGAGTAATGGCATTCAGGGCACAGTCAGTGCCTGTGGGTGTTGTGAAATGTTCTGCTCGTAGGGTTAGTACTGCTGTTCTGACTTAGTGAGGAAAGCAATGGCAAACTACTTTTTTTTCTTCAGTTTTGTGGGTTTCCACCACATAACCTATGGTGGTGCTATTTGAGGATCCAACCAGCCTCTAGGCTGACCACCTGACAGACAGACAGACAGACAGATTTGTGCCATACTCCTTTCTGTCATTTTTGTCAACTCCCTTGGTCAACTCTTATTCTCTTACGACCCCGACAGTATTAGGGTATTCGAGATGTAGGGAATCTTTCAATTTCCCTGTCTTAATTGGCCCTTGACTCATCTTTCCTGATCTTTTATTCTTCGAGGGATCGGATCTCATTTGTTTTTCTTTTCATGATAACTCCTGCCTTCTGTCCAAGGCTTTAAAGAAGGCAGGGAATGTGTAGCCCCACCACTTATGGTGCACCCTGGATAGTGCTACATCCTCAAGGGTCCACGGCTGGCGAGTTTGGGAGTAGCCGATCAGGAGGCATTCCTGGGTTTGGTCCGGGTTTTCCCCTTTTTCCAGTGACTCTCGGGCGGACCCACTCCTCTTTCCCTTGCCTATCTGCCTTTCATGGCTCTCCTTCCTTCCAAGTCACGCAGTTCTCATCCTTCGACGGTTGAGGGCAATTCGTTTCCTTGTCCCTTATTCCTGTTTTGTCGTTCCTTTTTCTAGTGTAATAAGTTAGATGTAGCCTAAGTCTCGTCGTAGGCATTGGCGTAACAAGGATTTGCTTCTAGACGGGGATGAGTGGAGTGAAATCTGAACTAATTGCGATTTTGGTTTTATGTTCGTTGTTTTCAAGTTTTCTTTTCTTTTGACTTTGTGTTTTATGTTTTTTGTTGAGTGTTTGTTTCCTACTTCTGTTTTGTTTATGAATTTTGCTTTGTGTTTTTGTTTTGTGTTTGTTTTCTGCTTTTGCTTTTTATTTAAAAAAATCTTTTTGGTTTGTGTTTTTGTTTTGTTTTTAGTTTTTTTTTTGTTTTCTGCTCTTGCATTTATTTTTTTATTTTTTCCTTTTGCTTTGGTTTTGTTTTTTTAATTTTTGTTGTGTGTTTGTTTTCTGCTTTTAAACTTTGTTTTTTACTTTTTTGTTTTTGTTTTTCGTTATGTGTTAGTGTTCTGAATTTGCATTTTTAAAATTTTGCTTTGTGCTTTGTGTTTCAGTTTTGTGTTTGTATCCTGATTTTGCCTTTGTTTTTGACTTTTGCTATTTGCTCAGTGTTTCGGTCATGTGTATATTTTTGCTTTTTGCTTTGTGTGAAGACAATCAATGTAAGCAAACCTACACGTTTTCATGTTTAATCTCGATAGCATTTGATAGGCTACGTTTTATTTGCACCTCTCAATGTGCAAAAGCTCGGAAATGAACAGTCAGTTAGTTATTGTTGTTTTAAGGGGTGGAACTACGAGGTCATCTGCCCCTGAAATGAACAGTTTTGGTACCGGTACCTTAACATTTCTAAATATTTTACACAAAGAGAAATGTTAACAAATTAGTAAGTATAAACGCACAGAATAAATCCGAGAACTGGCATTTTTTTATTTCAAAAAATTACGTTTTAAAAAAACATTTGACTATAGGGTGGGAATTATTCCCCCTATTCACCCCCTGTAGTTACGCCATTGGTGCTTAGTCAATTACCTAGATGTTACGCCCTTTAAAACTATTATCTTCATCACCATCATCAATATCCTCAGATTGCTGAATTCCAAAATGTATTTCAATGCCTTTGGAATCTAGAAAATTTGACAGATGTTGGGATTCAAACCTGAGATTCCTGATGTCCGGGCAGGTACCCTCATCCACTCACACCAATGGGGCCCATGCTTCGAGAGCGACATATTTTCAAGTCTTAGGTGGACAGGCGCTGTTGCGGTGGTTTATGGAGTGGTGTAGGTAGAGATTGCTTCGATTGCCTAGACTAGTAGTTTCCAACCTGAGGTAAGCGACATATAGTGTTTGGGGGTACGAAAAATAATGTACAATAAAGGGAAACTGATATTTCACAAGACAAAATACAGGACAAGCTTGAAGTTGTAAAATTAATCGTATGATTGACAATTTTATGTAATTTTTGTAACTACAGTATAACCTCAATATATCGAGCCTTCATTACTCGAATGTTCGATAAATCGCGGTTATTATTATTTATTGAACAAACTATACCGTAACTTACGTGCTATTTTCGTATTGTTCGAATAATTTCAAATTGTAATATTTGATTCGAACATACGAATAGCTTGATTAATCGAATTATTCGCTCTTTCAAAAATTCACAGTATTCGAATTTCTAACGTATTCAAATTTCAAAATATTCACATTAGTGAAATAACCTGACTATCCAGTCAATAATCGAATAATCGAATAATCGAATCGAATGAGTCAAATCACTGAAATGTTCGATTAATTATAATAAGCAGAGAGTCAGTGATAACATCTACAACAAGAGAGTCAAAAGTGTAAAATACCTTGGGGAATGGTTTTCAGAGGACCTCAGCGAAACAGTGGCTCTTGAACACAGGAGACTCAAACTAGATAAGGCTTACCATGCCTGTAGAAAACTATATGCCTCAAAACATTTGTCGATGAATGTCAAACTAAGACACTACAATGCAGTAGTCAGACCTTCAGTCGTCTATGCAGCCGAGTGCCTATGTCTAACTAAGAAGACCCCATTAAGAGCCCTCGAGGTACAAGAAAGAAAGTTCCTGAGATGGATAGTAGGACCAAGAATTCTACCAGATGGAAGCCGATGGTATCAACCAAATCGTGAGCTATATAAACACCAAGAAAATCTCATAGATGCCATCAGAAGAAGGCGACTGGCTTTTTACGGACATCTATTCAGAATGGACTCAAACAGGTTATCCCATAGGATCTTCAAGGCTGCTAACAAGGGCAAAGCTACTGGATTCTTGTGGAAGAAACAAGAGAAGGATCTTTCGGAACTCCATATAAATGAAAATGACATAGCCGACCGGAGTAACTATCATACAGCTCTTAAAATTAAATCCTTCGTAACATCCCTCACAGAAGTTACCCACAGACCAAAAGACGAGACTAGGAAATGGTCTGAGGAACGTAAGATTCAATTTAGCCGGAAAATGAAGGACTACTGGGCCATCAGAAAAGCTCGAGGTACCAACATGAAAGCAGCTGCCAAACCCACCACTAAGAATACCAATCGTGGCAAGCCTGACGATGACATCAAGAAACGACTAAAACACAAGCACCGTGGTCCATAGATGGCCCTAACGAAATAATAAAAAAACAACAGAGAAATAAGGAGAAAAGAAAGAAAGAAAGAAAGAAAGGAGCAGATAAGAAGCGTTGCTGGTTTTGAATTATACAGGGTGCCAGGGAATGTTCTCCGCAGCGGCTACGTGCTACTGCGAGAGGTAGCGTCAGCAGTTTAGTTGGCAGCACGGTGTTCTGGACAGGGTAGCGGTACAGTGAAGACCACACGTGTGGGCTGGAGGCTGTCAAAATCATCAGTGTCTATCGCAGTAAG
Organism: Meconema thalassinum; assembly: GCA_946902985.2. Lineage (NCBI taxonomy): Eukaryota > Metazoa > Arthropoda > Insecta > Orthoptera > Tettigoniidae > Meconema > Meconema thalassinum. Next base: position 676,765,603 of record OX336388.2, read on the forward strand.
AGAGCGTTCAGGTAGAATTTTGGAAGAGTGCAACAGTATACAGGCGATAATGTTTACTACTGAAGAGAGAGCTATTTTGATGGGATACGTTTTTCGCGAAAATGTTTACAGAAAATGTAAAATTAAAATTTTAGGCTCGGTTTCCTAAATCAAAGTGTCCAAACAGGGATACCATTCAGGATTTGATAAGTAAATTTCGTGTGAACGGCTCGCGAACTAATCCAAAAACGATTGATGAACGTAAAGTGAAAATGAAAATCCACAGCCTGTTCCAGTCATCCGACCGGGTCAGATGGAATTAATCTAGCGGCGAGGATATGAACTGTGCCGGCTGCCGAAGCCTGTCGCACAACCCCCTGGGGTAATGATTAAATGAATGACAGATGAAATGAAATGATAGTGCAGAGTGTTGCTGGAATGACATTTTTGACTGGGAAAACCGGAGGACCCGGAGAAAAACCTGTCTGCCTCCGTTTTGTCCAGCACAGATCTCACATGGAGTGACCGGGATTTGAACCACGGACCCAGCGGTGAGAGGCCGGCGTGCTGCCCACTAAGCCACGGAGGCTCTTGAACGTAAAGTGAATATCATTAATTATGTTGCAGTCCATTGCGTAAGAAACTTGAGTGAAAGTCTTCGACAATATGTGTAGATGTGTTGAAGTCTGTCTTCGAACAAAAGGACAACACTTCCAGCATCTGTTATGAATGGCTGTGGTGAGAACAAAGTTAACCGTGCTACCAACCTAACTGCTGACGTTACCTCTCGTAGCAGCGTGTAGCCTCTGCGGAGAACACTCCCTGGCATCCTGTATATATTCATAAGGATCTATCAGGCTGAATGGCGCTAACCCCCATCCGACCTCTTGGATTCGCCCCTGCGTCAAACAACTTATCCACTGGACATATTTCTTTACTGTACCCTAATTTCTGGAATTTTCGGGTAGCTAAATTTGTAGGTTATTTGGTTAGAAACGCTCTATCAAGTTCCATCGTTCACCGCTAGGGTCAGAGACAGTGGCATCTGGTAGCCAAAGTTGGAACTTCTTGAAACTGAACTTTTTGTGGAGGCCTCGGGCGTTAAATTAAAATACCCTTCTAAGGTGATTGGCTGGGATTCAAAATATATATCTTTTTCAAACAATTCAATATCTGAAATATTCGATTTATTTTAACTAGCATTAACCGTCGCGGCTTCGCCCGCGAATATTCTAGTTGTAAAGAGTACACTTAGCAAAATCTCAATCATGAATGTTATGACTGATTTATCCTTGGTATTGTACCCGATACCTAGTTGAGGCTATCGTCTACGCCAGCAGACATTAAGCCGTAGTTGAGATTATGGGAAGAGTTATGAATAGATAGCACTCAGATCGAGTCAAGAGGAATCTCAGGATGACGTAGAAGGTCTAGGATCAAGAAGGCACTGACATCAGTCAGGCAGATGGAATTATGGATAGAAATATGAAGCTTTATTAAGATCTATATGGAACATGGTATTTAAACATCTCAGAAGAGAAGATATAACAAGCAGTATATATGGTAATAATTTGAAGGAAGTCAGATAACCCTTAAGTTATTTTATAACTTAATAGCCGAGATGATCGGGGTTCGAGATTATATTTGTGACGCAAGACCACAGAGGTGGGGAGAACGTCACGTGACTGCGCCAGGGAGGCTCAGGTCAATGCAGTCCAGAGACAGTCAGTTGAGCTCAGTGAGCCAAGCAGTCGAGCTCTGTAAGCAGAGGAGTCAAGTACAGTTAGCACGGCAGTCGAGGTCAGACAGCGAGCTGAGTAGGATATGCCGAGCGTATGGTAAAGGTCGCGCAGCGAGCAGCTTTTGTCAGCGGAAAGTGAAAGCGACAGTTTTGACTTCACCAATCAGCGAACGAAAAGTAGGTCATTGAGTCGGGCGGATACCCGCAGTAGGCAGCGTGAAGACCGGTTACAGAACCAGCTGTACGGGCCCAAGCAAGCATAGAAGGCCGGGGTTCAGAACAGCATAGCAGAACGACATGGCGAGGCCAGCTTTAGGCGGAGATTATTCTATAGCATTGCAGTAGGGGCGAGCGGGTTATTTCCAATCTTACACGCAAGCATTATGACAGAAGCTGAACTTCATTACAACATTGAGTTGGAACGTTTATTCAGCATTTGAATTATACAAGCAGATAGTTACGAGATACTGCAACTGTGAACTTCAACTGAACATAGTTTTTCAATGACATTACGACTATGCATTTCATAACGCATTCCAAGAAACATTAACAATTTTAGGCAAATGAAATATTTCAGGCATATGCACTTATGAACATTGGCTCGTGCATTAATGCAATTCTTTCTTATAAAGTGTTATAAATTACCGAGTACGAACACAGCTACAGGGTATTTCATGAACTTAGTCACTCTCATATAAAATTTTATTTTATGAAAGTGAGACTTAGCAGTTATTGGAGATTGAACTTTCAACACTCAAACTGAACATTGTATGGAACAGTGGCGTAACGTAGAAGAGGAATAGGGGGTACGCTGTTTCTATGAACTTTTTCGTGAGGATTTGGACAATATCCGCTATGGATAACCAGCAGTTCATCATGTCGGAGTAAACGCAGACAGAGACGCGATGGCACCACAGAGCGATGGATCCGATTCCTGACGAGGAGGAGGTCCACCAGCTGATTCACTTGGGATTTTGAAGGCAATCGTCATTGCGTAGGTGGAATGATATTCACGCCGATCTTTCGAGAAATTCATTACATAAGGAAAATCGACGATCTTTGAAATTTAATAACAGCTGATTATGAGAAGGTACTGTAAGAGTTATAACTTTCTGATATGATTATTTCATGAATTCTGGGCACACATGTATATTATTCTAATAGGAGTGATACGATTATTTAGACATGGCTTTGACTTTATATGCTTCGAATTTTGCTAGAACATGGCGTGACCATATGATATGGCAGGCATCATTATACGAAATTCTCACCATTGGTTGGCTTTATTAAGCAGATGTTTGGTCTTTTAGACATTTTTCCAGCAAGGATAGTTTTCATGAATAGTTTTTTTGTGACGAGTATTTCGAACTCGTGATCTGCAATTGATTATCTAAACTACTTCGTCAGTTCATTGCATACTAGCGAGTGTGTATTATTCATCAGTAGGGATTTTTTCCATTGGATTGTTTGGAGATATTAAGATGTTATTCACTTTAGTGAATGAATATCACATTTATATGACAACTAGAGACTTGTTGTTTCCGATCTGGTACATTCACTCATTTAGTCTTCGAGATTGGGTCTTTCGTATTTATACGATTGTCTGGTGGTTACTCATCTTACCCATCGTTCAGGGCACTATCATGTTAGTCGACGGGGCGAGGTCTTTCGTATTTATACGATTGTACGGTGGTTACTCATCTTACTTGCCATTGAGGGACTCATTTTTATCATCCGAGTGTACATGAGATTGTAAGAGAATCAAACAAGGAACTACTAGTCACATATCAGTCGAAATTTTGTTAAATAAATTAAAGATAAATGTTAACAGTGTTACATTTGTAATTCTTGTTTGTCAATCCAATATTTTGTTGCTATACTCTTTTGAGAGTACTTTCAGTTTAACAGCTGATACAGCTGATGCTTTTGATGATTTTTATAATTGTGTTTGATACCTTTGAGAAAGATTTAAAGTAATTGAATCTTATAAGATGAATCATTAATGGTCAGATTTATTTTAAGGCAGATCAGTAATGCAGGTTTTGATATGAGAGATTATAGCACATTGGTGTTTTTCTGTGATGTGGATTATGAGAATTGTAAGAGAATTTATGCTATTTGAAAGCAGATCTTGAATTACTAAGGTAATATTTTTTCTAATTGTTTAAGAAGTTGTCTAGATGTGATCAGAGTAATTACAGTTATGGGAGATTGTGTGCGTTGATAATTTGAAGCCAGTTATATATTTTTTGTTGATCATGCAACATGGTTAAGTGAAGTTTGTGATAGGCATTTTGTAGAAGTTGCCAAGTGATAGTTGCAATGTTGCTAATGTATTTTGAGGCAGACATGAGGTTGTCGAACCCAGTCTAGCGTAATTGTTGAGATTTATGCTGTATGTGCTGAATATTTATGGAGTTTTAGGGATAATTGTGGTATTCAAATGTGATATTTGAAGAAGTGAGGAGATATAATGTAGTTGTGGATAGTCAGGTCCAACGTGATGTCGTGAAGGCAATAATATTTTTTGACATGATAATTAAATACGAGATATAACTTGGAAGTGATAAAACTGCAAGACAACGTTCTATAACCCTTATTAAACAATTTGTTAGGAAATTAAACAAATAAATAAAGTTGATAATACAAGATTTTCTGATAAAAATAATTAATGAAATAATAATCTGAAATTTAAGCATATTAATGATCTGACCTAATGAAATAAAAATCAGAACGACTAGATGAAATAATAAAAATCTAAATAACCAGAAGAATAAAATTTAAATAAATTGATAAATTAAATTTTGGAATAAATCAATGAATAAAATAAATGGATGAATTAAAGATTGGATAAATAAACTGATTTAAATAAATTAATAGACGATTGGATAGATGATGAATAACTGAATTAGAAGGTGATAATTAATTAATGAAGCTGATGATTAATGAATTTATATGGATATAATAAATTTAATTGAGAGATGATTTAAAGAAATTGCAACTTGAGTTGAGGAATTAAACAATTTGTATTGATGATTTAAGATGATTTAATCTGAAGTAGATGATAAAATAAGAATGTGTGAATAATTAGAAAGTATAATGAAGTGATGATAATAATTTTCATTTAAATGATTTAATGGTGATGAGTTAATGATTCTGACAGGAATATGTTGAATTTTGAGATGAGAATTAATGTGAGAAATATTTAACTTTGATGATGATGATGATGATGACCAATGAGCTGTGGATTTTCTGTAATTCACGAACAAGCAATTATTAATGACAATGTAAATAGTGTAAATTAATTATTCGATGTTGAGGAGCATTTTACTAACGTATGTCTTGCAAGCCATAAAATACGTGATATTTAAAATATGTGATTATAATAATGTGTATGTTTAGAAAGATTAATAATTTTTTCAAATCCACATTTATGATGTTAAATTAAAGAGAAATTAGGTCTCAGGTATCACAAATGTCAGTGACGAAAGACATAGTGCTACAGTGATCCTGAGAACCCAAGAGAACTTTAGAGAATTTTCCTGTTTTATGTGGATGAAATATTTTTGATTAGAAAAGAGATGGTTCGATTTTTGGACAATGACAATTTAACGTTGGCATTCGACCATACTCTCAGGTAGGATGAATATTTAAAATGTCTGTCTGACTATCAAAGTGAAATAAATTTGTTTTTATCTTACTTGTGATCTGATGATGGTGTGATTTTCCTTTTTCTTTCCTTGTCTTGATTAAGGCTTAACCGGAAAGGATGTGGTTTGCTAGGAATTCAGTTGATGGCGCCCATTTATATTTGCATTTTTTAAATTAAACTTAAGCCCGTAACGACCCTAGAGATACTTTGTCTCGTGTTACCCACTGCTTTTTCGATATCTCAGCTGAATTTCCGACACATTCCTTATTTGACTAGAGGTTCATTTAACACCGCTCTGTCCTGGAACTCCAGGAATGCGATGTAATAGCAGATGGGTCATCGCATCCCCAGGACGAACGGGTACAGAGACAGAGGGAGAATTGGCTTTACCCACCTGTGGGGCTTCGATTTTGTTTATTCTATGGAATCACATCAGATTTAGATTACTGAGAGATTGATCTCAAGTTCATTTAATTGTGTTACAAAATTTATTAAACTTAGTCAGACAATATACTTGTGTGCCCATTCCAGTGTTCATGTTAATCGTATTAGTATTATATCATGTTAGTTATAAGTCACATTTTTCCTATACCCAAGTGAATGCAGGAATTGAGACATTGTGATGTGTTGTTGTCTAACGTCTCTGAATAAAACGTCTATTGAAAATATAAGTATGTTTCCGGAAGATTTAGCTAAGGTGTTAGGAGAGTTACAGAGTGGTATGTCTGGTATTGCAGAAACTATTTCTAAAATGGAAACGGAAGTTAAAGAACAGATAAATAGTTCAGAAGCTAGGTTAGAAGCTAGATGTAAAGAAAATGTGCAAGCATTACAGACTAGTAATGACGATAATTTAAAGTCATTACAGACTAGATTACAGACTAGTACTGAAAGTCATTTGAAAGCTAGTGAAGCTAACTTGAAGGATAGTTTTAAATCATTAGAAGAAAAATTACAGTCAAATAGTGAGGATAATTTTAAATCATTGGAAGAGAAATTACAAGCTCGTAGTGATGAAACTAACACAGAGTTAGAAAACAAGTTAACTAGGTTAGAGAATAGATTAACTTTAAAGAATAATGAAATGCTTAAGACTTTACAATTAGATATAATTGCAGTAAATATGAAAGGGGAGGAAAATGTTCAAATATTAAGAAAGAATATTATTGAATTGGAAATTAGAGGAGAAAAAAACATTCTTACTTTAAGAACAGACGTTATGTCTATACAGAAAGACATTAAATCAGATGTATCGAAGTTGAGATTCGACATTGATGGTTTAGTGGCAGATGTTGGCAAAATTCAAGAGTGGTCTACCGAAGTATCTTTCCAAACTAAAATCAAAGGTCTAGAGATGAATCTAGGTAATGAGATTAAAGATTTAAAGTCAGTAATTGGGACCATTAAAGAAGAAGTCTTAGGAGAGGTTAATTCTAATTTAAAATCATTAGAGAATCAATTGCAGAAAGATATTAGGAAAATGGATGATGATATAGAGCAAAAGGTTAATGAAAACTTAGCTTTATTCAAAAATAGAGTCGGTGCAATCGTGGAAGAACGGTATAGTGAGGTCGATGCCGAAGCAAAAGAAAAACGTGCAGGATTAGATGAGAAATTAATCGCAGGTATGGCAAACTTAGAAGCGAGGGTTACGGAGAACAAGGAAGCGATGAAGATAGATTCAACTCTATTTAGGACAGATGTTGATCTGTTAAAGGAACAAGTCGCGTCAGTAAAGAATACGTGCGAAGACAAGATAGACAAGTTGAAAAACGATTTAGACGAGAGTAACAAAACGCAGAATGTTACGTCGTTAGACGAGTTGAAGACTCAGGTCAAGACCGTAGAGAAATTGGCAGAAGATAGAATTACTAAACTAGAATCTATGATTAATAGTTTCTCAAGTCAAAATATTACATCAGGGGAAATATCGATAAATCAGACAGCGATAGACCGCAGTATGAGTAATCAAGAAGTTAGCATGGGAGAAGACCGTCAAACGCAACCGAATGTGACATTCGAAAGGGCAAGTTCAACCCCTCAGGATAATCCGAATTCGAATAGGAGTACGTTGGGTACAAGTGAACGATACTCAGGTCCAGTTACCATTATCAGAAATCTGGATGACAAGACGAGGAAGTTTTCTGGAAATACAGGAGTCACACCAGTCGAATTTCTGCGAGATATTCGAGACTACATGGCGGAACATAGAGTAGCCACGGAGAGAGAACTAAGGATAGTCGAACGCGCCTTAGACGGGTCTGCGTTAACTTGGTTTAGAGCATTCAGAAGCAATTTTGCGAATATGGAGCAATTTGCAATAGCATTCTTAAGGAGATTTTGGAGTGCAGAGGATCAGCTGAACGTAAGAGCAGAAATGTACTCGAAGCGTTATTCTACGTCACATCCGACGCATTATGCCAATTAATTTACTTCACAATTGGCTAAATTACAGTTTCTGATTCCTCCATTGCCAGAAGAAGAGCTTTTGCAAGCTATAGCGAGACAGTTACCGATTGAGGTACAGCGATCACTCATAGCATCGGGAGCAAACACACTTGAGCACTATGACGACATTTCACGGCGATTAGACTATACAAGCGCTCAAGTTACGCCTAGAAATGCAAGAAACGACAATCGAAACACGCAAGAGGTGAATGCGGTAGTCGTTGATAACGCAGCCCAGACGGACAGAAGAGATTCTTGGGAAAACAGAAGGAACGAAGGAAATCGAGGAAACATCCGTAACGTTCGTGAAAATGATCGAAATAGAGGACCATATGAGAGGCCATACGATCAGGAAGCAAGAGACAGCCGATACAGAAATTATAATCAGAATTTCAGATAATAAGATAGGAATCGATACAACAATAGATATCGTGGTAGAAACAACTGGAGCCAAGGTCAACAGTATAATCGGAACGACAGCCAGGATGGCCGAAGAAACGATCCAAATGAAGGACGAGATAATCGTGAATATGAGAGATCGAGGCAAGAAAGTAGACAGCCTAGTACACCACCCGAGGAGACAGTCAGAGATGTCAATCGAGCAAGCACGAGTAGTGAAGGAAGAAACAGACCTCAAAGTAATACAGAATCAAGATGCTAATCATTGGAAATCAATCATCATTGTTGAGAGTCAGAAAGTACCATCATGCTGAATAAGGGGATTGTAGAGCTATCGTGTACATGTGTTATATATAGAATGCCTGAGAGTGTATTTTTTTTCTCAATCCTGATAAAAAAAGGAGATGTACAGGAGAGATGTACCCGATACCTAGTTGAGGCTATCGGCTACGCCAGCAGACATTAAGCCGTAGTTGAGATTATGGGAAGAGTTATGAATAGATAGCGCTCAGATCGAGTCAAGAGGAATCTCAGGATGACGTAGAAGGTCTAGGATCAAGAAGGCACTGACATCAGTCAGGCAGATGGAATTATGGATAGAAATATCAAGCTTTATTAAGATCTATATGGAACATGGTATTTAAACATCTCAGAAGAGAAGATATAACAAGCAGTATATATGGTAATAATTTGAAGGAAGTCAGATAACCCTTAAGTTATTTTATAACTTAATAGCCGAGATGATCGGGGTTCGAGATTATATTTGTGACGCAAGACCACAGAGGTGGGGAGAACGTCACGTGACTGCGCCAGGGAGGCTCAGGTCAATGCAGTCCAGAGACAGTCAGTTGAGCTCAGTGAGCCAAGCAGTCGAGCTCTGTAAGCAGAGGAGTCAAGTACAGTTAGCACGGCAGTCGAGGACAGACAGCGAGCTGAGTAGGATATGCCGAGCGTATGGTAAAGGTCGCGCAGCGAGCAGCTTTTGTCAGCGGAAAGTGAAAGCGACAGTTTTGACTTCACCAATCAGCGAACGAAAAGTAGGTCATTGAGCCGGGCGGATACCCGCAGTAGGCAGCGTGAAGGCCGGTTACAGAACCAGCTGTACGGGCCCAAGCAAGCATAGAAGGCCGGGGTTCAGAACAGCATAGCAGAGCGACATGGCGAGGCCAGCTTTAGGCGGAGATTATTCTATAGCAATGCAGTAGGGGCGAGCGGGTTATTTCCAATCTTATACGCAAGCATTATGACAGAAGCTGAACTTCATTGCAACATTGAGTTGGAACGTTTATTCAGCATTTGAATTATACAAGCAGATAGTTACGAGATACTGCAACTGTGAACTTCAACTGAACATAGATTTTCAATGACATTACGACTATGCATTTCATAACGCATTCCAAGTAACATTAACAATTTTAGGCAAATGAAATGTTTCAGGCATATGCACTTATGAACATTGGCTCGTGCATTAATGCAATTCTTTCTTATAAAGTGTTATAAATTACCGAGTACGAACACAGCTACAGGGTATTTCATGAACTTAGACACTCTCATATAAAATTTTATTTTATGAAAGTGAGACTTAGCAGTTATTGGAGATTGAACTTTCAACACTCAAACTGAACATTGTATGGAACAGTGGCGTAACGTAGAAGAGGAATAGGGGGTACGCTGTTTCTATGAACTTTTTCGTGAGGATTTGGACAATATCCGCTATGGATAACCAGCAGTTCATCATGTCGGAGTAAACGCAGACAGAGACGCGATGGCACCACAGAGCGATGGATTCGATTCCCGACGAGGAGGAGGTCCACCAGCTGATTCACTTGGGATTTTGAAGGCAATCGTCATTTCGTAGGTGGAATGATATTCACGCCGATCTTTCGAGAAATTCATTACGTAAGGAAAATCGACGATCTTTGAAATTTAATAACAGCTGATTATGAGAAGGTACTGTAAGAGTTATAACTTTCTGATATGATTATTTCATGAATTCTGGGCACACAAGTATATTTTTCTAATAGGAGTGATACGATTATTTAGACATGGCTTTGACTTTATATGCTTCGAATTTTGCTAGAACATGGCGTGACCATATGATATGGCAGGCATCATTATACGAAATTCTCACCATTGGTTGGCTTTATTAAGCAGATGTTTGGTCTTTTAGACATTTTTCCAGCAAGGATAGTTTTCATGAATAGTTTTTTTGTGACGAGTATTTCGAACTCGTGATCTGCAATTGATTATCTAAACTACTTCGTCAGTTCATTGCATACTAGCGAGTGTGTATTATTCATCAGTAGGGATTTTTTCCATTGGATTGTTTGGAGATATTAAGATGTTATTCACTTTAGTGAATGAATATCGCTTTTATATGACAACTAGAGACTTGTTGATGCCGATCTGGTACATTCACTCATTTAGTCTTCGAGATGGGGTCTTTCGTATTTATACGATTGTATGGCGGTTACTCATCTTACCCATCGTTCAGGGCACTATCATGTTAGTCGACGGGGCGAGGTCTTTCGTATTTATACGATTGTACGGTGGTTACTCATCTTACTTGCCATTGAGGGACTCATTTTTATCATCCGAGTGTACATGAGATTGTAAGAGAATCAAACAAGGAACTACTAGTCACATATCAGTCGAAATTTTGTTAAATAAATTAAAGATAAATGTTAACAGTGTTACATTTGTAATTCTTGTTTGTCAATCCAATATTTTGTTGCTATACTCTTTTGAGAGTACTTTCAGTTTAACAGCTGATACAGCTGATGCTTTTGATGATTTTTATAATTGTGTTTGATACCTTTGAGAAAGATTTAAAGTAATTGAATCTTATAAGATGAATCATTAATGGTCAGATTTATTTTAAGGCAGATCAGTATTGCAGGTTTTGATATGAGAGATTATAGCACATTGGTGTTTTTCTGTGATGTGAATTATGAGAATTGTAAGAGAATTTATGCTATTTGAAAGCAGATCTTGAATTACTAAGGTAATATTTTTTCTAATTGTTTAAGAAGTTGTCTAGATGTGATCAGAGTAATTACAGTTATGGGAGATTGTGTGCGTTGATAATTTGAAGCCAGTTATATATTTTTTGTAGATCATGCAACATGGTTAAGTGAAGTTTGTGATAGGCATTTTGTAGAAGTTGCCAAGTGATAGTTGCAATGTTGCTAATGTATTTTGAGGCAGACATGAGGTTGTCGAACCCAGTCTAGCGTAATTGTTGAGATTCATGCAGTATGTGCTGAATATTTATGGAGTTTTAGGGATAATTGTGGTATTCAAATGTGATATTTGAAGAAGTGAGGAGATATAATGTAGTTGTGGATAGTCAGGTCCAACGTGATGTCGTGAAGGCAATAATATTTTTTGGCATGATAATTAAATACGAGATATAACTTGGAAGTGATAAAACTGTAAAACAACGTTCTATAACCCTTATTAAACAATTTGTTAGGAAATTAAACAAATAAATAAAGTTGATAATACAAGATTTTCTGATAAAAATAATTAATGAAATAATAATCTGAAATTTAAGCATATTAATGATCTGACCTAATGAAATAAAAATCAGAACGACTAGATGAAATAATAAAAATCTAAATAACCAGAAGAATAAAATTTAAATAAATTGATAAATTAAATTTTGGTATAAATCAATGAATTAAATAAATGGATGAATTAAAGATTGGATAAATAAACTGATTTAAATAAATTAATAGACGATTGGATAGATGATGAATAACTGAATTAGAAGGTGATAATTAATTAAAGAAGCTGATGATTAATGAATTTATATGGATTTAAATAAATTTAATTGAGAGATGATTTAAAGAAATTGCAACTTGAGTTGAGGAATTAAACAATTTGTATTGATGATTTAAGATGATTTAATCTGAAGTAGATGATAAAATAAGAATGTGTGAATAATTAGAAAGTATAATGAAGTGATGATAATAATTTTCATTTAAATGATTTAATGGTGATGAGTTAATGATTCTGACAGGAATATGTTGAATTTTGAGATGAGAATTAATGTGAGAAATATTTAACTTTGATGATGATGATGATGATGATGACCAATGAGCTGTGGATTTTCTGTAATTCACGAACAAGCAATTATTAATGACAATGTAAATAGTTTAAATTAATTATTCGATGTTGAGGAGCATTTTACTAACGTATGTCTTGCAAGCCATAAAATACGTGATATTTAAAATATGTGATTATAATAATGTGTATGTTTAGAAAGATTAATAATTTTTTCAAATCCACATTTATGATGTTAAATTAAAGAGAAATTAGGTCTCAGGTATCACAAATGTCAGTGACGAAAGACATAGTGCTACAGTGATCCTGAGAACCCAAGAGAACTTTAGAGAATTTTCCTGTTTTATGTGGATGAAATATTTTTGATTAGAAAAGAGATGGTTCGATTTTTGGACAATGACAATTTAACGTTGGCATTCGACCATACTCTCAGGTAGGATGAATATTTAAAATGTCTGTCTGACTATCAAAGTGAAATAAATTTGTTTTTATCTTACTTGTGATCTGATGATGGTGTGATTTTCCTTTTTCTTTCCTTGTCTTGATTAAGGCTTAACCGGAAAGGATGTGGTTTGCTAGGAATTCAGTTGATGGCGCCCATTTATATTTGCATTTTTTAAATTAAACTTAAGCCCGTAACGACCCTAGAGATACTTTGTCTCGTGTTACCCACTGCTTTTTCGATATCTCAGCTGAATTTCCGACACATTCCTTATTTGACTAGAGGTTCATTTAACACCGCTCTGTCCTGGAACTCCAGGAATGCGATGTAATAGCAGATGGGTCATCGCATCCCCAGGACGAACGGGTACAGAGAGAGAGGGAGAATTGGCTTTACCCACCTGTGGGGCTTCGATTTTGTTTATTCTATGGAATCACATCAGATTTAGATTACTGAGAGATTGATCTCAAGTTCATTTAATTGTGTTACAAAATTTATTAAACTTAGTCAGAAAATATACTTGTGTGCCCATTCCAGTGTTCATGTTAATCGTATTAGTATTATATCATGTTAGTTATAAGTCACATTTTTCCTATACCCAAGTGAATGCAGGAATTGAGACATTGTGATGTGTTGTTGTCTAACGTCTCTGAATAAAACGTCTATTGAAAATATAAGTATGTTTCCGGAAGATTTAGCTAAGGTGTTAGGAGAGTTACAGAGTGGTATGTCTGGTATTGCAGAAACTATTTCTAAAATGGAAACGGAAGTTAAAGAACAGATAAATAGTTCAGAAGCTAGGTTAGAAGCTAGATGTAAAGAAAATGTGCAAGCATTACAGACTAGTAATGAAGATAATTTAAAGTCATTAGAGACTAGATTACAGACTAGTACTGAAAGTCATTTGAAAGCTAGTGAAGCTAACTTGAAGGATAGTTTTAAATCATTAGAAGAAAAATTACAGTCAAATAGTGAGGATAATTTTAAATCATTGGAAGAGAAATTACAAGCTCGTAGTGATGAAACTAACACAGAGTTAGAAAACAAGTTAACTAGGTTAGAGAATAGATTAACTTTAAAGAATAATGAAATGCTTAAGACTTTACAATTAGATATAATTGCAGTAAATATGAAAGGGGAGGAAAATGTTCAAATATTAAGAAAGAATATTATTGAATTGGAAAGTAGAGGAGAAAAAAACATTCTTACTTTAAGAACAGACGTTATGTCTATACAGAAAGACATTAAATCAGATGTATCGAAGTTGAGATTCGACATTGATGGTTTAGTGGCAGATGTTGGCAAAATTCAAGAGTGGTCTACCGAAGTATCTTTCCAAACTAAAATCAAAGGTCTAGAGATGAATCTAGGTAATGAGATTAAAGATTTAAAGTCAGTAATTGGGACCATTAAAGAAGAAGTCTTAGGAGAGGTTAATTCTAATTTAAAATCATTAGAGAATCAATTGCAGAAAGATATTAGGAAAATGGATGATGATATAGAGCAAAAGGTTAATGAAAACTTAGCTTTATTCAAAAATAGAGTCGGTGCAATCGTGGAAGAACGGTATAGTGAGGTCGATGCCGAAGCAAAAGAAAAACGTGCAGGATTAGATGAGAAATTAATCGCAGGTATGGCAAACTTAGAAGCGAGGGTTACGGAGAACAAGGAAGCGATGAAGATAGATTCAACTCTATTTAGGACAGATGTTGATCTGTTAAAGGAACAAGTCGTGTCAGTAAAGAATACGTGCGAAGACAAGATAGACAAGTTGAAAAACGATTTAGACGAGAGTAACAAAACGCAGAATGTTACGTCGTTAGACGAGTTGAAGACTCAGGTCAAGACCGTAGAGAAATTGGCAGAAGATAGAATTACTAAACTAGAATCTATGATTAATAGTTTCTCAAGTCAAAATATTACATCAGGGGAAATATCGATAAATCAGACAGCGATAGACCGCAGTATGAGTAATCAAGAAGTTAGCATGGGAGAAGACCGTCAAACGCAACCGAATGTGACATTCGAAAGGGCAAGTTCAACCCCTCAGGATAATCCGAATTCGAATAGGAGTACGTTGGGTACAAGTGAACGATACTCAGGTCCAGTTACCATTATCAGAAATCTGGATGACAAGCCGAGGAAGTTTTCTGGAAATACAGGAGTCACACCAGTCGAATTTCTGCGAGATATTCGAGACTACATGGCGGAACATAGAGTAGCCACGGAGAGAGAACTAAGGATAGTCGAACGCGCCTTAGACGGGTCTGCGTTAACTTGGTTTAGAGCATTCAGAAGCAATTTTGCGAATATGGAGCAATTTGCAATAGCATTCTTAAGGAGATTTTGGAGTGCAGAGGATCAGCTGAACGTAAGAGCAGAAATGTACTCGAAGCGTTATTCTACGTCACATCCGACGCATTATGCCAATTATTTTACTTCACAATTGGCTAAATTACAGTTTCTGATTCCTCCATTGCCAGAAGAAGAGCTTTTGCAAGCTATAGCGAGACAGTTACCGATTGAGGTACAGCGATCACTCATAGCATCGGGAGCAAACACACTTGAGCACTATGACGACATTTTACGGCGATTAGACTATACAAGCGCTCAAGTTACGCCTAGAAATGCAAGAAACGACAATCGAAACACGCAAGAGGTGAATGCGGTAGTCGTTGATAACGCAGCCCAGACGGACAGAAGAGATTCTTGGGAAAACAGAAGGAACGAAGGAAATCGAGGAAACATCCGTAACGTTCGTGAAAATGATCGAAATAGAGGACCATATGAGTGGCCATACGATCAGGAAGCAAGAGACAGCCGATACAGAAATTATAATCAGAATTTCAGATAATAAGATAGGAATCGATACAACAATAGATATCGTGGTAGAAAGAACTGGAGCCAAGGTCAACAGTATAATCGGAACGACAGCCAGGATGGCCGAAGAAACGATCCAAATGAAGGACGAGATAATCGTGAATATGAGAGATCGAGGCAAGAAAGTAGACAGCCTAGTACACCACCCGAGGAGACAGTCAGAGATGTCAATCGAGCAAGCACGAGTAGTGAAGGAAGAAACAGACGTCAAAGTAATACAGAATCAAGATGCTAATCATTGGAAGTCAATCATCATTGCTGAGAGTCAGAAAGTACCATCATGCTGAATAAGAGGATTGTAGAGCTATCGTGTACATGTGTTATATATAGAATGCCTGAGAGTGTATTTTTTTTCTCAATCCTGATAAAAAAAGGAGATGTACAGGAGAGATGTACCCGATACCTAGTTGAGGCTATCGGCTACGCCAGCAGACATTAAGCCGTAGTTGAGATTATGGGAAGAGTTATGAATAGATAGCGCTCAGATCGAGTCAAGAGGAATCTCAGGATGACGTAGAAGGTCTAGGATCAAGAAGGCACTGACATCAGTCAGGCAGATGGAATTATGGATAGAAATATCAAGCTTTATTAAGATCTATATGGAACATGGTATTTAAACATCTCAGAAGAGAAGATATAACAAGCAGTATATATGGTAATAATTTGAAGGAAGTCAGATAACCCTTAAGTTATTTTATAACTTAATAGCCGAGATGATCGGGGTTCGAGATTATATTTGTGACGCAAGACCACAGAGGTGGGGAGAACGTCACGTGACTGCGCCAGGGAGGCTCAGGTCAATGCAGTCCAGAGACAGTCAGTTGAGCTCAGTGAGCCAAGCAGTCGAGCTCTGTAAGCAGAGGAGTCAAGTACAGTTAGCACGGCAGTCGAGGACAGACAGCGAGCTGAGTAGGATATGCCGAGCGTATGGTAAAGGTCGCGCAGCGAGCAGCTTTTGTCAGCGGAAAGTGAAAGCGACAGTTTTGACTTCACCAATCAGCGAACGAAAAGTAGGTCATTGAGCCGGGCGGATACCCGCAGTAGGCAGCGTGAAGACCGGTTACAGAACCAGCTGTACGGGCCCAAGCAAGCATAGAAGGCCGGGGTTCAGAACAGCATAGCAGAGCGACATGGCGAGGCCAGCTTTAGGCGGAGATTATTCTATAGCATTGCAGTAGGGGCGAGCGGGTTATTTCCAATCTTATACGCAAGCATTATGACAGAAGCTGAACTTCATTGCAACATTGAGTTGGAACGTTTATTCAGCATTTGAATTATACAAGCAGATAGTTACGAGATACTGCAACTGTGAACTTCAACTGAACATAGATTTTCAATGACATTACGACTATGCATTTCATAACGCATTCCAAGTAACATTAACAATTTTAGGCAAATGAAATGTTTCAGGCATATGCACTTATGAACATTGGCTCGTGCATTAATGCAATTCTTTCTTATAAAGTGTTATAAATTACCGAGTACGAACACAGCTACAGGGTATTTCATGAACTTAGACACTCTCATATAAAATTTTATTTTATGAAAGTGAGACTTAGCAGTTATTGGAGATTGAACTTTCAACACTCAAACTGAACATTGTATGGAACAGTGGCGTAACGTAGAAGAGGAATAGGGGGTACGCTGTTTCTATGAACTTTTTCGTGAGGATTTGGACAATATCCGCTATGGATAACCAGCAGTTCATCATGTCGGAGTAAACGCAGACAGAGACGCGATGGCACCACAGAGCGATGGATTCGATTCCCGACGAGGAGGAGGTCCACCAGCTGATTCACTTGGGATTTTGAAGGCAATCGTCATTGCGTAGGTGGAATGATATTCACGCCGATCTTTCGAGAAATTCATTACGTAAGGAAAATCGACGATCTTTGAAATTTAATAACAGCTGATTATGAGAAGGTACTGTAAGAGTTATAACTTTCTGATATGATTATTTCATGAATTCTGGGCACACATGTATATTTTTCTAATAGGAGTGATACGATTATTTAGACATGGCTTTGACTTTATATGCTTCGAATTTTGCTAGAACATGGCGTGACCATATGATATGGCAGGCATCATTATACGAAATTCTCACCATTGGTTGGCTTTATTAAGCAGATGTTTGGTCTTTTAGACATTTTTCCAGCAAGGATAGTTTTCATGAATAGTTTTTTTGTGACGAGTATTTCGAACTCGTGATCTGCAATTGATTATCTAAACTACTTCGTCAGTTCATTGCATACTAGCGAGTGTGTATTATTCATCAGTAGGGATTTTTTCCATTGGATTGTTTGGAGATATTAAGATGTTATTCACTTTAGTGAATGAATATCGCTTTTATAAGACAACTAGAGACTTGTTGATGCCGATCTGGTACATTCACTCATTTAGTCTTCGAGATGGGGTCTTTCGTATTTATACGATTGTATGGCGGTTACTCATCTTACCCATCGTTCAGGGCACTATCATGTTAGTCGACGGGGCGAGGTCTTTCGTATTTATACGATTGTACGGTGGTTACTCATCTTACTTGCCATTGAGGGACTCATTTTTATCATCCGAGTGTACATGAGATTGTAAGAGAATCAAACAAGGAACTACTAGTCACATATCAGTCGAAATTTTGTTAAATAAATTAAAGATAAATGTTAACAGTGTTACATTTGTAATTCTTGTTTGTCAATCCAATATTTTGTTGCTATACTCTTTTGAGAGTACTTTCAGTTTAACAGCTGATACAGCTGATGCTTTTGATGATTTTTATAATTGTGTTTGATACCTTTGAGAAAGATTTAAAGTAATTGAATCTTATAAGATGAATCATTAATGGTCAGATTTATTTTAAGGCAGATCAGTATTGCAGGTTTTGATATGAGAGATTATAGCACATTGGTGTTTTTCTGTGATGTGAATTATGAGAATTGTAAGAGAATTTATGCTATTTGAAAGCAGATCTTGAATTACTAAGGTAATATTTTTTCTAATTGTTTAAGAAGTTGTCTAGATGTGATCAGAGTAATTACAGTTATGGGAGATTGTGTGCGTTGATAATTTGAAGCCAGTTATATATTTTTTGTAGATCATGCAACATGGTTAAGTGAAGTTTGTGATAGGCATTTTGTAGAAGTTGCCAAGTGATAGTTGCAATGTTGCTAATGTATTTTGAGGCAGACATGAGGTTGTCGAACCCAGTCTAGCGTAATTGTTGAGATTCATGCAGTATGTGCTGAATATTTATGGAGTTTTAGGGATAATTGTGGTATTCAAATGTGATATTTGAAGAAGTGAGGAGATATAATGTAGTTGTGGATAGTCAGGTCCAACGTGATGTCGTGAAGGCAATAATATTTTTTGGCATGATAATTAAATACGAGATATAACTTGGAAGTGATAAAACTGTAAGACAACGTTCTATAACCCTTATTAAACAATTTGTTAGGAAATTAAACAAATAAATAAAGTTGATAATACAAGATTTTCTGATAAAAATAATTAATGAAATAATAATCTGAAATTTAAGCATATTAATGATCTGACCTAATGAAATAAAAATCAGAACGACTAGATGAAATAATAAAAATCTAAATAACCAGAAGAATAAAATTTAAATAAATTGATAAATTAAATTTTGGAATAAATCAATGAATTAAATAAATGGATGAATTAAAGATTGGATAAATAAACTGATTTAAATAAATTAATAGACGATTGGATAGATGATGAATAACTGAATTAGAAGGTGATAATTAATTAAAGAAGCTGATGATTAATGAATTTATATGGATTTAAATAAATTTAATTGAGAGATGATTTAAAGAAATTGCAACTTGAGTTGAGGAATTAAACAATTTGTATTGATGATTTAAGATGATTTAATCTGAAGTAGATGATAAAATAAGAATGTGTGAATAATTAGAAAGTATAATGAAGTGATGATAATAATTTTCATTTAAATGATTTAATGGTGATGAGTTAATGATTCTGACAGGAATATGTTGAATTTTGAGATGAGAATTAATGTGAGAAATATTTAACTTTGATGATGATGATGATGATGACCAATGAGCTGTGGATTTTCTGTAATTCACGAACAAGCAATTATTAATGACAATGTAAATAGTTTAAATTAATTATTCGATGTTGAGGAGCATTTTACTAACGTATGTCTTGCAAGCCATAAAATACGTGATATTTAAAATATGTGATTATAATAATGTGTATGTTTAGAAAGATTAATAATTTTTTCAAATCCACATTTATGATGTTAAATTAAAGAGAAATTAGGTCTCAGGTATCACAAATGTCTGTGACGAAAGACATAGTGCTACAGTGATCCTGAGAACCCAAGAGAACTTTAGAGAATTTTCCTGTTTTATGTGGATGAAATATTTTTGATTTAAAAGAGATGGTTCGATTTTTGGACAATGACAATTTAACGTTGGCATTCGACCATACTCTCAGGTAGGATGAATATTTAAAATGTCTGTCTGACTATCAAAGTGAAATAAATTTGTTTTTATCTTACTTGTGATCTGATGATGGTGTGATTTTCCTTTTTCTTTCCTTGTCTTGATTAAGGCTTAACCGGAAAGGATGTGGTTTGCTAGGAATTCAGTTGATGGCGCCCATTTATATTTGCATTTTTTAAATTAAACTTAAGCCCGTAACGACCCTAGAGATACTTTGTCTCGTGTTACCCACTGCTTTTTTGATATCTCAGCTGAATTTCCGACACATTCCTTATTTGACTAGAGGTTCATTTAACACCGCTCTGTCCTGGAACTCCTTGGAATGCGATGTAATAGCAGATGGGTCATCGCATCCCCAGGACGAACGGGTACAGAGAGAGAGGGAGAATTGGCTTTACTCACCTGTGGGGCTTCGATTTTGTTTATTCTATGGAATCACATCAGATTTAGATTACTGAGAGATTGATCTCAAGTTCATTTAATTGTGTTACAAAATTTATTAAACTTAGTCAGACAATATACTTGTGTGCCCATTCCAGTGTTCATGTTAATCGTATTAGTATTATATCATGTTAGTTATAAGTCACATTTTTCCTATACCCAAGTGAATGCAGGAATTGAGACATTGTGATGTGTTGTTGTCTAACGTCTCTGAATAAAACGTCTATTGAAAATATAAGTATGTTTCCGGAAGATTTAGCTAAGGTGTTAGGAGAGTTACAGAGTGGTATGTCTGGTATTGCAGAAACTATTTCTAAAATGGAAACGGAAGTTAAAGAACAGATAAATAGTTCAGAAGCTAGGTTAGAAGCTAGATGTAAAGAAAATGTGCAAGCATTACAGACTAGTAATGAAGATAATTTAAAGTCATTAGAGACTAGATTACAGACTAGTACTGAAAGTCATTTGAAAGCTAGTGAAGCTAACTTGAAGGATAGTTTTAAATAATTAGAAGAAAAATTACAGTCAAATAGTGAGGATAATTTTAAATCATTGGAAGAGAAATTACAAGCTCGTAGTGATGAAACTAACACAGAGTTAGAAAACAAGTTAACTAGGTTAGAGAATAGATTAACTTTAAAGAATAATGAAATGCTTAAGACTTTACAATTAGATATAATTGCAGTAAATATGAAAGGGGAGGAAAATGTTCAAATATTAAGAAAGAATATTATTGAATTGGAAAGTAGAGGAGAAAAAAACATTCTTACTTTAAGAACAGACGTTATGTCTATACAGAAAGACATTAAATCAGATGTATCGAAGTTGAGATTCGACATTGATGGTTTAGTGGCAGATGTTGGCAAAATTCAAGAGTGGTCTACCGAAGTATCTTTCCAAACTAAAATCAAAGGTCTAGAGATGAATCTAGGTAATGAGATTAAATATTTAAAGTCAGTAATTGGGACCATTAAAGAAGAAGTCTTAGGAGAGGTTAATTCTAATTTAAAATCATTAGAGAATCAATTGCAGAAAGATATTAGGAAAATGGATGATGATATAGAGCAAAAGGTTAATGAAAACTTAGCTTTATTCAAAAATAGAGTCGGTGCAATCGTGGAAGAACGGTATAGTGAGGTCGATGCCGAAGCAAAAGAAAAACGTGCAGGATTAGATGAGAAATTAATCGCAGGTATGGCAAACTTAGAAGCGAGGGTTACGGAGAACAAGGAAGCGATGAAGATAGATTCAACTCTATTTAGGACAGATGTTGATCTGTTAAAGGAACAAGTCGCGTCAGTAAAGAATACGTGCGAAGACAAGATAGACAAGTTGAAAAACGATTTAGACGAGAGTAACAAAACGCAGAATGTTACGTCGTTAGACGAGTTGAAGACTCAGGTCAAGACCGTAGAGAAATTGGCAGAAGATAGAATTACTAAACTAGAATCTATGATTAATAGTTTCTCAAGTCAAAATATTACATCAGGGGAAATATCGATAAATCAGACAGCGATAGACCGCAGTATGAGTAATCAAGAAGTTAGCATGGGAGAAGACCGTCAAACGCAACCGAATGTGACATTCGAAAGGGCAAGTTCAACCCCTCAGGATAATCCGAATTCGAATAGGAGTACGTTGGGTACAAGTGAACGATACTCAGGTCCAGTTACCATTATCAGAAATCTGGATGACAAGCCGAGGAAGTTTTCTGGAAATACAGGAGTCACACCAGTCGAATTTCTGCGAGATATCCGAAACTACATGGCGGAACATAGAGTAGCCACGGAGAGAGAACTAAGGATAGTCGAACGCGCCTTAGACGGGTCTGCGTTAACTTGGTTTAGAGCATTCAGAAGCAATTTTGCGAATATGGAGCAATTTGCAATAGCATTCTTAAGGAGATTTTGGAGTGCAGAGGATCAGCTGAACGTAAGAGCAGAAATGTACTCGAAGCGTTATTCTACGTCACATCCGACGCATTATGCCAATTATTTTACTTCACAATTGGCTAAATTACAGTTTCTGATTCCTCCATTGCCAGAAGAAGAGCTTTTGCAAGCTATAGCGAGACAGTTACCGATTGAGGTACAGCGATCACTCATAGCATCGGGAGCAAACACACTTGAGCACTATGACGACATTTTACGGCGATTAGACTATACAAGCGCTCAAGTTACGCCTAGAAATGCAAGAAACGACAATCGAAACACGCAAGAGGTGAATGCGGTAGTCGTTGATAACGCAGCCCAGACGGACAGAAGAGATTCATGGGAAAACAGAAGGAACGAAGGAAATCGAGGAAACATCCGTAACGTTCGTGAAAATGATCGAAATAGAGGACCATATGAGAGGCCATACGATCAGGAAGCAAGAGACAGCCGATACAGAAATTATAATCAGAATTTCAGATAATAAGATAGGAATCGATACAACAATAGATATCGTGGTAGAAACTACTGGAGCCAAGGTCAACAGTATAATCGGAACGACAGGCAGGATGGCCGAAGAAACGATCCAAATGAAGGACGAGATAATCGTGAATATGAGAGATCGAGGCAAGAAAGTAGACAGCCTAGTACACCACCCGAGGAGACAGTCAGAGATGTCAATCGAGCAAGCACGAGTAGTGAAGGAAGAAACAGACGTCAAAGTAATACAGAATCAAGATGCTAATCATTGGAAGTCAATCATCATTGTTGAGAGTCAGAAAGTACCATCATGCTGAATAAGAGGATTGTAGAGCTATCGTGTACATGTGTTATATATAGAATGCCTGAGAGTGTATTTTTTTTCTCAATCCTGATAAAAAAGGAGATGTACAGGAGAGATGTACCCGATACCTAGTTGAGGCTATCGGCTACGCCAGCAGACATTAAGCCGTAGTTGAGATTATGGGAAGAGTTATGAATAGATAGCGCTCAGATCGAGTCAAGAGGAATCTCAGGATGACGTAGAAGGTCTAGGATCAAGAAGGCACTGACATCAGTCAGGCAGATGGAATTATGGATAGAAATATCAAGCTTTATTAAGATCTATATGGAACATGGTATTTAAACATCTCAGAAGAGAAGATATAACAAGCAGTATATATGGTAATAATTTGAAGGAAGTCAGATAACCCTTAAGTTATTTTATAACTTAATAGCCGAGATGATCGGGGTTCGAGATTATATTTGTGACGCAAGACCACAGAGGTGGGGAGAACGTCACGTGACTGCGCCAGGGAGGCTCAGGTCAATGCAGTCCAGAGACAGTCAGTTGAGCTCAGTGAGCCAAGCAGTCGAGCTCTGTAAGCAGAGGAGTCAAGTACAGTTAGCACGGCAGTCGAGGACAGACAGCGAGCTGAGTAGGATATGCCGAGCGTATGGTAAAGGTCGCGCAGCGAGCAGCTTTTGTCAGCGGAAAGTGAAAGCGACAGTTTTGACTTCACCAATCAGCGAACGAAAAGTAGGTCATTGAGCCGGGCGGATACCCGCAGTAGGCAGCGTGAAGACCGGTTACAGAACCAGCTGTACGGGCCCAAGCAAGCATAGAAGGCCGGGGTTCAGAACAGCATAGCAGAGCGACATGGCGAGGCCAGCTTTAGGCGGAGATTATTCTATAGCATTGCAGTAGGGGCGAGCGGGTTATTTCCAATCTTATACGCAAGCATTATGACAGAAGCTGAACTTCATTGCAACATTGAGTTGGAACGTTTATTCAGCATTTGAATTATACAAGCAGATAGTTACGAGATACTGCAACTGTGAACTTCAACTGAACATAGATTTTCAATGACATTACGACTATGCATTTCATAACGCATTCCAAGTAACATTAACAATTTTAGGCAAATGAAATGTTTCAGGCATATGCACTTATGAACATTGGCTCGTGCATTAATGCAATTCTTTCTTATAAAGTGTTATAAATTACCGAGTACGAACACAGCTACAGGGTATTTCATGAACTTAGACACTCTCATATAAAATTTTATTTTATGAAAGTGAGACTTAGCAGTTATTGGAGATTGAACTTTCAACACTCAAACTGAACATTGTATGGAACAGTGGCGTAACGTAGAAGAGGAATAGGGGGTACGCTGTTTCTATGAACTTTTTCGTGAGGATTTGGACAATATCCGCTATGGATAACCAGCAGTTCATCATGTCGGAGTAAACGCAGACAGAGACGCGATGGCACCACAGAGCGATGGATTCGATTCCCGACGAGGAGGAGGTCCACCAGCTGATTCACTTGGGATTTTGAAGGCAATCGTCATTGCGTAGGTGGAATGATATTCACGCCGATCTTTCGAGAAATTCATTACGTAAGGAAAATCGACGATCTTTGAAATTTAATAACAGCTGATTATGAGAAGGTACTGTAAGAGTTATAACTTTCTGATATGATTATTTCATGAATTCTGGGCACACATGTATATTTTTCTAATAGGAGTGATACGATTATTTAGACATGGCTTTGACTTTATATGCTTCGAATTTTGCTAGAACATGGCGTGACCATATGATATGGCAGGCATCATTATACGAAATTCTCACCATTGGTTGGCTTTATTAAGCAGATGTTTGGTCTTTTAGACATTTTTCCAGCAAGGATAGTTTTCATGAATAGTTTTTTTGTGACGAGTATTTCGAACTCGTGATCTGCAATTGATTATCTAAACTACTTCGTCAGTTCATTGCATACTAGCGAGTGTGTATTATTCATCAGTAGGGATTTTTTCCATTGGATTGTTTGGAGATATTAAGATGTTATTCACTTTAGTGAATGAATATCGCTTTTATATGACAACTAGAGACTTGTTGATGCCGATCTGGTACATTCACTCATTTAGTCTTCGAGATGGGGTCTTTCGTATTTATACGATTGTATGGCGGTTACTCATCTTACCCATCGTTCAGGGCACTATCATGTTAGTCGACGGGGCGAGGTCTTTCGTATTTATACGATTGTACGGTGGTTACTCATCTTACTTGCCATTGAGGGACTCATTTTTATCATCCGAGTGTACATGAGATTGTAAGAGAATCAAACAAGGAACTACTAGTCACATATCAGTCGAAATTTTGTTAAATAAATTAAAGATAAATGTTAACAGGGTTACATTTGTAATTCTTGTTTGCCAATCCAATATTTTGTTGCTATACTCTTTTGAGAGTACTTTCAGTTTAACAGCTGATACAGCTGATGCTTTTGATGATTTTTATAATTGTGTTTGATACCTTTGAGAAAGATTTAAAGTAATTGAATCTTATAAGATGAATCATTAATGGTCAGATTTATTTTAAGGCAGGTCAGTATTGCAGGTTTTGATATGAGAGATTATAGCACATTGGTGTTTTTCTGTGATGTGAATTATGAGAATTGTAAGAGAATTTATGCTATTTGAAAGCAGATCTTGAATTACTAAGGTAATATTTTTTCTAATTGTTTAAGAAGTTGTCTAGATGTGATCAGAGTAATTACAGTTATTGGAGATTGTGTGCGTTGATAATGTGAAGCCAGTTATATATTTTTTGTAGATCATGCAACATGGTTAAGTGAAGTTTGTGATAGGCATTTTGTAGAAGTTGCCAAGTGATAGTTGCAATGTTGCTAATGTATTTTGAGGCAGACATGAGGTTGTCGAACCCAGTCTAGCGTAATTGTTGAGATTCATGCTGTATGTGCTGAATATTTATGGAGTTTTAGGGATAATTGTGGTATTCAAATGTGATATTTGAAGAAGTGAGGAGATATAATGTAGTTGTGGATAGTCAGGTCCAACGTGATGTCGTGAAGGCAATAATATTTTTTGGCATGATAATTAAATACGAGATATAACTTGGAAGTGATAAAACTGTAAGACAACGTTCTATAACCCTTATTAAACAATTTGTAAGGAAATTAAACAAATAAATAAAGTTGATAATACAAGATTTTCTGATTAAAATAATTAATGAAATAATAATCTGAAATTTAAGCATATTAATGATTTGACCTAATGAAATAAAAATCAGAACGACTAGATGAAATAATAAAAATCTAAATAAACAGAAGAATAAAATTTAAATAAATTGATAAATTAAATTTTGGAATAAATCAATGAATTAAATAAATGGATGAATTAAAGATTGGATAAATAAACTGATTTAAATAAATTAATAGACGATTGGATAGATGATGAATAACTGAATTAGAAGGTGATAATTAATTAAAGAAGCTGATGATTAATGAATTTATATGGATTTAAATAAATTTAATTGAGAGATGATTTAAAGAAATTGCAACTTGAGTTGAGGAATTAAACAATTTGTATTGATGATTTAAGATGATTTAATCTGAAGTAGATGATAAAATAAGAATGTGTGAATAATTAGAAAGTATAATGAAGTGATGATAATAATTTTCATTTAAATGATTTAATGGTGATGAGTTAATGATTCTGACAGGAATATGTTGAATTTTGAGATGAGAATTAATGTGAGAAATATTTAACTTTGATGATGATGATGATGATGATGACCAATGAGCTGTGTTTTTTCTGTAATTCACGAACAAGCAATTATTAATGACAATGTAAATAGTGTAAATTAATTATTCGATATTTAGGAGCATTTTACTAACGTATTCAACATTTGAATTATGTCATGCAAGCCATAAAATACGTGATACTTAAAATATGTGATTATAA
Organism: Meconema thalassinum; assembly: GCA_946902985.2. NCBI lineage: Eukaryota > Metazoa > Arthropoda > Insecta > Orthoptera > Tettigoniidae > Meconema > Meconema thalassinum. The sequence continues at coordinate 676,792,810 of OX336388.2, forward strand.
TAATGTGTATGTTTAGAAAGATTAATAATTTTTTCAAATCCACATTTATGATGTTAAATTAAAGAGAAATTAGGTCTCAGGTATCACAAATGTCAGTGACGAAAGACATAGTGCTACAGTGATCCTGAGAACCCAAGAGAACTTTAGAGAATTTTCCTGTTTTATGTGGATGAAATATTTTTGATTAGAAAAGAGATGGTTCGATTTTTGGACAATGACAATTTAACGTTGGCATTAGACCATACTCTCAGGTAGGATGAATATTTAAAATGTCTGTCTGACTATCAAAGTGAAATAAATTTGTTTTTATCTTAGTTGTGATCTGATGATGGTGTGATTTTCCTTTTTCTTTCCTTGTCTTGATTAAGGCTTAACCGAAAGGATGTGGTTTGCTAGGAATTCAGTTGATGGCGCCCATTTATATTTGCATTTTTAAAATTAAACTTAAGCCCGTAACGACCCTAGAGATACTTTGTCTCGTGTTACCCACTGCTTTTTCGATATCTCAGCTGAATTTCCGACACATTCCTCATTTGACTAGAGGTTCATTTAACTCCGCTCAGTCCTGGAACTCCAGGAATGCGATGTAATAGCAGATGTGTCATCGCATCCCCAGGACGAACGGGTACAGTATGAAAAATCAGACTTTATCAATTCAGCTACTGGTGCAGTGGTTAGGGGTTTGTCATTCCTTCATAGGTAGGCTATCAGAGCGAAGTTAGTTTTCTGGGAATATCACAGACACTGTTAATTTAAGGGCCTTTAAATGTGGTTTTCGGAGACCCTTTATAGTCGGGTGAAAAACACCTTTCGTACCACACTCACACATGAAAATTGCGTGAAAAAATTCTAGAGTGCCCCTTGACCCCCTTAAGCGCATTTTACTGTATGTATTTATGAATTTTACAGCTTAATTTGGTTCAGTGATAACCTTATAACCGTCTGAAAACTTTCACAGTAATGTAATAATTGGAATTGCATTGCGTCTTACAGAAATAGATGGACCTGTGAGATTCTGTTACCATGGTTACCGTGTTGCATTCCTTCATTATTGCATTGTAAATATACATGTTTTAAGGTATTTATTTAATTGTGAGGCATTTAAAGAGTAAGTGAGTGCGTTTCGCTTACGCATTGGGTTGTACTGAACCTGTAGGTACCCCTTATGTGCAGGTTGGTTAATGGGACCTTATTTTCGGTACAAAACTGGAATGGGACCTTAGCAGAATAATATAGGGAGGGATAATCGACTATTCGAAATACTGGAATAATGATCAAATGATTCGAACAACCGAAGTAGTCGGACATTCACTTTGTTCGAACATTCGATTAATGGAATCATTTATTTGAATTTCAAATTGGCGAATATTCGAATTAGTCGATTTAATGGAGTATTCGAATGATATGTTGCTGTGTTGCAACCATTCTGATTGCAAGGCTCAGCTCTTTTGGGTTTGTTAGGTAAGAAAGTGGTGCTTTCTGAGAGTGCTGTTTGCATCTCTGTGTGGCATGGCAGGTGGCCTTGCCAATGAAGTTTCTTTTATATGTTCCTTTTTTAGATGTTATTTTGTTTTTATATATATTGAACCCTTGCAAAGAAGCATATGAGACTCAGTTTTGGGGGGTGTAACAGTCAATTTCGTAAAGTTGTTGTTGAGCGCTTCTTATAACATGCAGGGTAACATATAACAAAATAACACCAGGAAAAGGTGAATACCAGGATTAAAACATATGAATTTAATAACAGATCAACAAATTATACTATTTACAATAAAACAAAACAAGGATTCCCGAATGACTCCCACTTGAATTAATAAAGTGCCAAACTAGGCCTGATCTCAGGAGAGATCGTAACATCTGGACCAAATGTCCCAAATTACTACAATGACATGTGCGTGTGCGGTTTTTCTAAATGCGTTACGATGTGTACAAATTAATGCGAGATTCGTTACCATCCAGTAAACCTTCAGGGGACGAATCTGCATTGTCTTAGAGCTAGACAGACATGAGGAACCAACTAAACACTAATTAAACTAATCCGACACTTCCTACTAAATAAGACAACAATAATTTCCGCATGAAATTGGAATCAAAGAACTGCCGTAGCAAACAACATTAACGCCTAAAATTAGGACTTTTCAAATCAACACGTGACCAATCAAGGAAAAATACACATATGGCCGCTTGCCATTTTTACAAGAAAATATATAATACACCCAACGGTGTCACAACAGTCAAAATCTAACAATGAAATGAGTCATAGAAATCACTAGGCTCAGAGCCAACATTTACATCATAAAACCAATATTTCATTTCATACGATATGCGGTAATTCGTAACGGACATGGCGAACTCCCAATTTAAATTATGATCCATTGACCATTAAAAGAACAGGTTTGCTACAGATAGCTTACAGGGGTCACTCGGTCAGCTGGACTGCCTAAACGATGAATCACCAGACATAGACGGGCGAAAAGTGGAATCTGCACATCTGTCAACCCACGTGTCAATAACCTCGACCTGCCGTGGCACTGGTTCGAGTCTCGAAGAAGCGTGCTCCCAAAAGCACATAATATACGTGTGTGTGTCAATATAAAATATCTTAGCATTTCCCAAGGAAATCCAAGAATCAGCACTGGACAAGGTACAGTAGTCTCTGAGAGCGCTCTGCCTTTCCATAAAATACAACCACAATATTATGAGGGCGGTAGGCACATCCTACCCCTCATCACGAAGAATCAATACACACACTTTGACACAATACACACAACAGGATCACACGTATGGGTTTGACAGAAACCTGAAATAAAGGACATAAAATATTTTCCACCGACTTGCGCTCCCAATCTAGTCCGTGACTAAAGAACCTGATAAGGACTCCAAAAAAACTCAAAAATATAGAACTAAAGTGTTCTACAGTGACATCTTAATTTGTTGCGCTCGGCAATCCTAGTATGAATAAAAACCTGTTCGTAAAACATCTAACAACTACTACCCCCTTTTCCTACAAAAAAAAATAACTTGAATAAAGCACTACTTGTCGACCAGGACGAATTTCGCATTCGCATAAATAAAAAATCAAAATACACACGTCGTGCGTACTAAATATGACTCATAAGAAAAATATACAATCAAACAAACACTTTGGCCACGTGCCAACGTACATTTAAATATAACAGTGTCGGCACACACACAAAAAAAATCTAAATACAAGAAAAACAATGAATAAAATATTTACAACGTTCCCGCGTCTAATCTAGCTACATATTGAATAAATCAATGGTTTGTACATCACCGTGCAGCTTGTAGAACTCAACCTCCATCCCAAGGCATTTCCCTACGGGAAATCTACTCGTCCATTGTCGACGTATTGGTAGAGGCGTAGCACTTCATTCCACCAATCGACCTTCCAGGAGACATCTTGGCGTTGCTTCTTGGAAAGAAATGTTCAAAGTTATTAGTTTGCCTAGCTAGAATCGCTATGAGCTACTGACTTTCACTCACAATAAAGTCCTAGGCGATTACTCAACGTAGAACTGGCCCTATCTCAGCATTTTCTTATATCACACGCACATATACGTCACACAAAACAAAACACAAAATTTACATAAAATTACACTCTTCGTTCACCACGCAACTGGCTTTTAACGAGTCTCTCAAATATGTCTACCGCGTAGCGCTTATCTCGACTAGAGATCTCCCTTCGCTAAGCGTGAACTCTGCTCCCTTGAGCACAAAATAAAATGTTTGTCCAAACAGACGTGAAGTATGCTCACTAGAGCCTGATAAAATCGTTACTCAAACTGGCGTGGACGATACTCACCAGAGCTCGATAAAGTTGTGTCTCAAACAGCTCATCACCGATCAATTTATTAGAAACTGACAGAATAGGGTGGAGTGGGGGCAATCTGTAAAAATAGTCCGTAGTTTTTTAACTCACAGACATGGGACTAGTATCAATCTTCTTCTTGTCATCCAAACGTCTCATTGGACTTATGCGGAATTATATCGCATCGGCAGTTCTTCAGACACGTGTTTTAGTGCCCTTTTTTAAGGTACGCCACCCTCCGTGTGGCTTAGGCGTCCTCTCTCCTGATTTGCTGATTCAATCGTGTATCGGTTGGAACTTCTCATCCGGCACGCCCATAATGACGCCAACGTGGATGCGCGTTCATACTGAATTTGTCCTTGAACTCGGCTTAACCGGTCATCGTCAGGAATAACTACCACGCTGCTTCTGTTGTAATCGTTGCGACACACTATCTGTCTCCCCTTTGTCAACCTCCAACATGTTCTGCCTGGATATCAGTAATAATAATATTAAAAATCATGAAGACTTATTGCTCGGCAAATCAATAAGGGTTCTGTTTTAGATCCCTTATTTGGGGGTGGATCTAAAAGGGAGAGTTGTTGTACTAATTTATAAGGTCGTGCCTAAAAAGGGTAGCTTCCCTTGGCAGGGCAAGCTGACCAGTGTAGAGTGTTGTGGTGTGCTAGGAACTAGGGGGCGTTCCTATAAATAATGTGGTAGTGTTTGAAGAGATGGGACCCAATGCAAAGGGTCGCTGTGCTAGTCGCTCAGCTGACTGCTTATTATGTAATTGAATCTGCTCGTATCAGCCGAGTGGCACGTGCTGCTTGCTGGCAGCCGAGCCGGCTCGGGGAACACAAAGGTACCTGAGTTAGCGCTATTAGCCTGCCGTCTGTCACGTCTTTACCGTGACGGGAATAAGGAAGGGCGTTGGGATGTAAAGAGGCGTATAAACAGTAATGCTAGTGTAGAGTGTGGACCAAGTGTTTTATTGGTCTGTAGTTCTGAGTATGAGTCCCTTGTAGGGAATGTAATTATGTTCACAATGTAGTACAAGTGTTGGGTTACAGGTTACAAAGTAGGAACTCTGAACACGATTGACTGACTCACCTCGGTTGACACCAGCGTGGCCTCCGGCCGTCTCGATGAAGCACTGATAATGGAGAGACCCTTTGACCTCATTAGGATGCCTTCTTATACTCTCTGGCGCTATGTTGTCAGCAATGTGTTGGCCCAGTTACTAGTATGTAGGTATGTGTAACCATTGTGCAAGGACTGAGCTGCTTCTTAGAGTGGCAAGCTGTCCCTGCTAAGTTTTATGGATGTTGGGCCGGCTTTCCAAGGGTTGCCATTTAGGGGATTTAGCCAGATGCCGGGGGGATGGACTCCAAGGGGTGCATACTCCTGGGAGGCTGTACAAGCGTCTTCCTTCATTTGTTCGCGTCCTCGCGAACGGGAACGGAACTGGAGGTTGGGGTGTTGACGTAGTGGTCCTTGAAACCCCCTCGTATCTCCTGGTGGTGTCGTATCGAAGTGTGGGTGTGAGGTCAGCCCGTGTTCAGAGGGGAGGGTTATGGGATGTACAGATATATGTATACACTGATATTGACATTGTGAAAAAACAAACAAAAATATTGACATTGCGAAAGATTGGATATCGAAAAAAAATTAACATTGGGAAAAAAATTGACATTTGAGAAAAATTTAACATCAACAGAAATTCGACATGTAAAAAAAAATTGCCCTTGCTGTTGCTGGCATATTGCTAGTTTCAAAAAAAAACATGGTTTCTGATGGTGATTCGTTACATAGTTGTGCAGGGAGGAAAAACCCAGGGCCGAACGGATGATTGCGTCGTCCGCCCTATCTTAGGGAAAAAGTGCTCCCTGCAATAAGAAAGGTAGAAGAAAATAGAAAAATGGGTGTTCCAGGGTATAATTTAAGGGAAATATTCAAAGTATTTATTTGTTTGGGAAAAAACGGAACACCCTGACAAATGGGGAAGTTAGAAGAAGGAAAAATGAAAGAAAACAAATCATACACATTATGTACATTGGAATCTTGATAAACAAACAAAAATATATAGTGTTTAATGTACTATGTTGCGATTCTGACATTTAGGCATATTGTCGCTTTCCAGTGGAATAATTGTATGAAGTTTATCCTTAAAAATTATGAATTACAATGACCTTATGTCTAGTGGAATAATTATATGCAGTTTATCCTTAAAAATTATGAATTACAATGACCTTATGTCTAGTGGAATAATTGTATGAAGTTTATCCTTAAAAATTATGAATTACAGTGACCTTATGTCTACCTTAAGTGCGCTAATCCCTTATAATTCTAGTTTTTGTGAGGTACCTCGCGTGCACGCTACCCGTCTGTACGTACGCTTGCCGTCTCACGGCCGATCCTGTACGGCCACTTCTTGGTACGGTATAGTGGTCGTACCGCTTGCATGTATTCTTAATACCTAATCTGTGAAGCATCCTCTGTGGGTGAATGCTTTCACACTTGACAATGAGAGTCACCGCCACAAATCGGTTGCGCCCTCATTGTCGTAATCTGCGTCGCATTTTGACGCTTTATGTGTTTCTATTTAGTTGATCTGCCAGTAAGCCTGGTACCCCACAGGCACCAGTCCTGCTGTGCAGATTTTTTTTTTGGAGTGTGTAGCTGAAAAAGAAAAATGTGGTGAGTGTTTGAGAGTGTGTTGGGATTAGTGCAAGTTGACGTATAAAAAATAAAAAAAAATAGTACACCATCATGGCATGCCGTAAATAATATGATACAGCTATATGGTAGTGAAATTCCTGTCACCAGTTTCCTGTATCTGCTGACGATGCCTGTGAAAAAATGGCGAGGTTTAGAAAAAACATATTAGTATGACATATTCTCTATGTCGCTTCCTGTGTCATAGTTTTTACTGCCTGAAGCTCTTCTTTCTCTGAAAAAAATAGCATGATTAATGTTAATTTGCTGCATGACCGGGCTTACCCTATACGGTGCCGTAATGCCGTAAATAATATGTAGTTGGTCTTACCCCGGTAGCGGAATTGTGGTTACCGGGTGCCGATATATTCCACTTTGATTATGCCTATTGTACTATATTATATATTATCCTATATTATAGTGTATTGTCGGACTTACCCTGATGCCGGGTTTGGCGGTCATCAGGAGCCGACCGGCGTTACTTAATACTATCTATCTTAATTATGGTCTAATAATAAAAAAAATGCTATTCCTAAGCCGAGAGGGTTGCCTTAATCTATTGCCGAAATGTGCTGCGCCATACCTGGCAACAGCGGTGAATAAATTTGCTTAATCCTAGGTTGCGTGTCAAATGCAACCGTCTTACAACTAAATTTGGCCTAGGACGATCGCCTGGGGCAATTAAATCCCCAGGACACCACCCGCACGAGCCCCAGAAACACCGGTTGTCTCTAGGGTCGCTAGATTCCGTCCCCTTAATTCTAGGTGTCGACGTCTATTACTAGTACTAATCTATTCGCAGGCGGCTTACGGTGCCACTAAGCTAACCGTTTCGCCCGCTGTAACTTCCTTGTTCATGACCGTTTGCTGTTCCGATTTATCGTAGTTGAGCCGCCCACTTGGCTCCTGTGAGGTGCGCGCACTGCCCCTCTCTTAATGCCCTCTGGTTGCCCGATGCGTCGCCATTTATGTGGGCATTGGACAGTGTGATCCAATGGCATAATATTGTCTTCGCCTTTATCGGCCGTCGCAATCTGCTTTTCGCAGTAATATTTGCCTCTATGGGCCGCCGTAGTATGCTTTTCGCATCGATATATGATTTTGCCGCTATGGGCCGCAGTAATATGTATTTCGCAGTTATCTTCCACTCCAACGCATAGGAGTTTTGCTTCCCGCTATGGAAGCCGTGCCTACTTAAATTTAAACTTAACTAGAAGTCTAGTCATAATGGGGTCGTCTCTAGGGATAGTTCCCGAGGCCGGCGGTGAGTGAGCTATTTCTCCCGCCATCCTTAGAAAGTCACCCTGCAGGTCTCGGCTTCGATGATCGTGACACATAGTGGGTGTAACTTTCTCCGACAAGGGGGATGGGCTAATATGCACCCCTAGATCTCGATGTTTGCCCGTGTCCGGTCCCGAATGCTTTGACCTTACGTAGTTCGTCTGTTTGGTCTAGTCGTCAGTTAAGTGAGGTCGCTGCGCTGTCGGCCAACTGGGGTAAGGGTCCACATCGCCTTCCCCAGCTCTCAAAGTGTGGTTCTCCCGACCTTCGGCTTACACCGTTGTCAACAATCAGATCGTATCAGATTCCTTTGTAAGAAAAAAAAATGTGTCGTAACCTGTGTAAATAGTTTAATCTCTGTGTAAAATGTAAAATATTTCCAGTGTAGCGGGGTTGTAGATCTTCTAAGTACATAGGCTACTTCTGGCCTACCATCGCTACGTCAGCTTTCCAGCAATAATGCTTTCTTTACTTTAATGGAGGTGTTAGTAGGGTCTGTAATGTCAGGTACCCTGTTATTAGGATTTGGGGGTAATTATTTATTGAGTGGGCTTAAAGTATGGTAGGAAGGGTTTGCGCACCTTTGGGTTCCACGTTAGTGGTGGCCTGAAACCGGTGATGCCACTGGGATGCTTCTATAGTGAGTGGAGTGGGGAGGTAATTCCCGGGATTGCAAAGATACGAAAATGCATGCAGGTTTGATATTAAAATCCCTGGTAAATGGATGGGATACTCATGCATGTGTCTGGATATGAAGTTTCTGCCTTCATGTACGGATAGGTGTAGGGTGGGGCATAATACCAATATATCCCTTTCATGCGGGAGTGTTTAAGTACTAAAGAATGGTTAATATATATCTATGGCCTCCTCTCTCATTTGGAGAGGCGCATTATGCTTCTTTAATGTTTGCTGAGCCACCCCTAATACTCGGGTGGTAGCACCGTGGCTCAAGGCGTAGCATGCCTGCTCTTTAGACGCATGAAGTCCATCAACCCCTTGTGTGTATTTTGTAATGTAGTGTAGCTGTTTTTGGTCGTGTAGATGTGTCTGCGTTGTGTATGTTGGGCGTGAGAAGGTTATGGGAAGGGAGTAAGGTGGTACGCTGGTAGCCTGTTCTCCTGTTATCCTCCCTTGGTCCATGTTGGCTTTCTATCCGCGCCTTGGGATAGTAGAGCTGCATGACCTAATCTGGTCTGCCATTTGTAGTGTAGATGTGGCCAGTGGTCGTATTGCGACTGGTCATGTGCTAGTCATCTGTAATGACTCCTATGCCTTGCGATTGATAAGAGAAGTTATTAGGGGGGAGATCTTGTCTGTGTTTGCTCCTAATTGTTGAGTGCGTGTGCGTGTGTGTGCCTATGTACCGCTACACCACGCGGACGGTTGGTCTGTTGCAGGCCAAGTCGTAATATGTATCGCCTGTGTGGGCAGAAGGCGCCCGTGGCTTGCCAACGTCCTTGCGACCGTGCCCTATAGGCCCAAGATAAGTTCCGCTGTGTCACGTCTTGTCCATTGCCAAATGTTTTTGCAGTGTGGAGAAAAAAAAATGTATGGTGTTATAATTGTTATGTGTGTGTAATTTCACGGTCACGGGCGATACGCAATAGTGTCTCGTCACCGCAGTATTGCAGTGTGAATAGTCTGCAGTCAGCAATTGGTATGTGTAATACCAGGCTGGGAAGTTACTGTTTGTCATCCGCTGGTATGTGCCTTTCTGCACGAATGCAAGTGTGGTCATTGTTTTGGATTCCTAGCGGCCTAATGTAGCAATTCGTCCTAGTTAGGGAATGACGTTGTGTGGCCATTGTTCCCTAAGACTTGTGTCTTGCGAAATTTTCCTACCTGTGTCTGTGAAATGTATGCTCTCTGTCTGGTGTAATTCGAAATTTTATGTCTGGCTTTTGGTGGGAGGAAATGTAGTATTCCCTGTACATGCACTTGTATGGGCCAATTTCGGTGTGGTTGGGAGCCTGGATAACTGCTTCCCCTTGTGTCTAAATTTTTACTGGAACTCAGACCCGTGACCTTATGTCATTCTCTGTGTTTTATGTTTGCATTGTGTTCCAGGGCTTGGGGCTTTCCCAGTGTGGTTTTTGCTTGTGTTCCGTATACCAAAAATACCGTTGGATAGTTAGTTTTTGGTACGCGTGTGGTGTGTGGTCATGGGTTCGAATCCGGTTGTCTGTAAAGACTTGGTGTGATAATTTCCGTGCCGCATATAATATGGCACGTTCCCGTGGATGTGCAATGCGCATATGAAAGCATGCATACCTGTGTATAGTTTGTATGTTTTTGATTTCCCCTCGTAGTGTAATTTTGGAAGATATAGGGTCTCTAAATCGGGCGTGAATGATGTGTTGATTTCTGTCCAGTAGGCTTTGGCTCGGCTTGTCTGTGTCGAGCAGTCTTGCTCATTGAGGAGTATGTTACTGCTGATACGACGGTGTTGAATTACGATGTTGTGTGCTTTCATTTGTTTCATGCTCTGCCCACGTCCTAGTTTTCTGCACGTGTGTGTGTGAACCTGATTGCTGTCTATAGTGATTGCTAGCAGTGCCTCTCTCATTGTAGAAAAAAACTTGTGGTTTAATATGACCGTTGATCTGTAGCTCATGCGCCACGGGATTTCCGTTTTACTTGGAATCCAAACCACAGGCCATGGCATTTCACTTCGGAAATCCCATATGCGTTGGCCGTACTATAGAAGAACCTTCCATTGACTACATTTGTGTCCCCAGATTTTGTGTTATTGTGCCGTGGTTCGATTATGTCCCTACAATGGTACGAAATGTCATTATGCCCGCGTGTCTCCGGGACAGTTCTGTGGGGTGTTAGGATCGTATCCCGGTGCGGTCAGTGGGCTATTTCTTGGCTTTCTTCCCACGTCTGCCAGCGGGACCGTTTCCTTTTCTCTTAGTAGTGTGCCTTCCTGTACGTGTAGGTGTGTGAGCTTCACGTGTATGATATGCCTTTATCCGGCGGGCGTGAATAGTGTCCTTTATGAGTTTTCTCCCATGGCGCACGCTCACTATATAATTTAGGTCAGATACCTTCCTGCAGACTTTGACGGGACCTGCCCATCGTGGCAGGAGGAATTCGGACACGTTCTTCTTACGGGCATGATTGGAGACCATGACCAATTGCCCGGGTGTGTATTCCACGGTCTTTCTATTCCGATCGTACCGCTCTTTTTGCTTTTTCTGGGCCTCGGCTATGTTTTTTCTAGCGTCCATGCGGGCTATCTGCAAATGCTCTAGCCGAGCCGCATTGTCTGTGTGGGCGTCCTGTGGGATACATATATTGTCTATGGGACTTCTGGGTGTGTATCTGTGCAGTAGGAAGTGTGGAGAGTGTTTCGTAGCCGTAGATACAGAGGTATTATAACTAAAAGTAATGCTTTGCAGGTATTCATCCCAGTCTGTTCCTGCGTCCTCTGTAAATTTAGCCAGCGCTATTCCAAGTATTTTGTTCATACTCTCCGTGAGTCCGTTGGTTTGCGGGGAAAAACTCGTGGTAGTGTATGCCTTAATCCTGAGTATCTCCAGAAACTGTTGGAGCACTCTCGAGGTGAAAATAGTACCTCTGTCGGATAATAAGGTTTGGAATAGGCCATATCGTGTAATTATGTCAAATAGAAATTCGGCTATGCTGTTCGTGTCTGCTTTGGGAACAGCCTTTGTAATCATGTATCGTGTGAGATACTCGGTGGCCACCAGGATATATTTATTGCCTTTCTGACTTGTTGTAATGGGGCCTTTCACATCTATCCCGACTCTGTGAAATAACTCTCCCACGGGAATTGGGTTGAGTAGTCCATGAGGCTTGCCAGGTCTTGTTTTGAATCGTTGGCAGGTGTGACATGTCTTTACAAAGGTATCTATGTCGGCCTTCATGTTCACCCAATAGTACTTGTCACGGATTCTAAGGTATGTTTTATGCGTACCTAAATGTGCCCCTGCCAGTGGGCTATTGTGGTGTCCGATCATGATATTTTCTCTCAATGATTCCGGAACCGCTATAGGTGCGCTATCGTGCATGGCTGTGGGCTTAAATTTCAGTACCCCGTCTTTGTCTAGAAAAAATCGCCTAGACATCCGTGCTGTCTTGGAGTCCACTTTATCCAAGTCTTCTAGTGCCAATAGAATCTGTTTCAAGTGCGGATCACTTTCTTGCTCCTGTTTGATGTCAACCACCGTCAGGGCAAAGGTGGGCATATCGTCCCAGTCGTGGTCCTTACTGTCATCCGGGGGCTCGGCTACTGGCAGCCTAGACAACCCATCTGCGTCTAGGTGCGTTGCGCCCTTCTTGTGTTTGACCACGAAGTCATATTCATACAGGCGGAATATAAACCTGTTGAGTCGCGAATTTGGGTTTTTAAATTTGTCCCAAAAAAGCAAGCTCGCGTGGTCAGTCACTACCGTGAACTTGATACCATAGAGGTATACTCTAAAATAGTTCACTCCCCACGAAAATGCCAGCATTTCCCGCTCTGTGGCAGAGTATCTAGTCTCAACGGCCGTTAGCTTCCTGCTAGCGTAGGCGACGGGCCGTTTGCGCCCTTCGGCGTCTTCCTGCAATAGGGCTGCTCCCAACCCATACAGGCTGGCATCCACGTGTAAAAATGTGGGCCTATCACTATGGAAGTGTTGCAGCAATGGAGGTGAGGTCAATAGTTGCTTCAGTGTGTTGAAGGCATCTATGTGTTCCTGCGTGATGCTGAAGGGCGTTTTTTCCCGTGTGAGTTCAGTTAGGGGATGGGCGATGTGTGCAAACCTATAGATATGCTTGCGATAGTACGAAGCCAAGCCAATAAAACTGCGCAATTGTTTCAAATTTGTGGGCATTGGGATGCCCGTTATTGCGTCAGTCTTGGCTGGGTCGGGAATAATGCCCTCCCGGTTGACAATATGGCCCAATATGTTAATTTGCTGTCTGGCAAATTTACATTTCGCAGGTTTAAGCCTTAGTTTAGCTTCTCTGATCCTTGCGAAAGCCTCCTCCAAATGTACGATGTGTTCGTCAAAAGTGTTGGAGAAGACCGTTATGTCATCCACGTACACCAATACGGAACGCCATTTAAGCCCTGAAAATGTCTTATCCACTAGCTTTTGGAAGGTCTGGCTGGCGTTACGGAGACCCATCGGTAAACGGGTGTAGGTAAATAGTCCGTTCTCTGTAACGAACGCCAGCTTGTGCCTATCTGGTTCATAGACGGGGATTGAATAGAATCCGCTATAGCAATCCATCGAACTGAACCAGCTAGCTCCACCAAGGGCGTCCAAATAGGTATCTGCCCTTGGTAGTGGATAACTATCATTTTCGACCAACTTATTGAGCCTCCTGTAGTCAGTACAAAATCGGTGCGATCCGTCCCTTTTTTTGGTCAGCAGAACTGGAGAGGAATAGTTAGAAATAACTGGAACAATGACCCCTGCCTCGAGCATCTCTGAGATCTGGGCCTCGATGGCATGTCTCTCCTTCTGGCTCACTCTGAAGGGAGGCTGGTGTACTGGTCGGTCACTAGTGAGTGTGACGTGGTGTTCAATGAGGTCTGTCACAGCGAGATCCTTCATTGAGTGGGCAAAAATATCTCTGTTGGTCTCCAGGAGCTCCGTGAGCCTTTTATTTTGCTCCGGAGTCAGGTCCTGCCTGTGGTTCTGGTTGGCCGCCTTATCAGTGTGTGTGTTTGTGTATTGGCTGATAGAGTGCAGTGTAGGGGCCTGATGCTCGTGGTTTTCTCGCTCCGCTCGAATCCCATCTCTGTTCCTGGTGTATACCATGGGATGTGTGGTGAGCCTCTGGTCGTGCTTTAAAAGCATCTGACCACTAGCGAAATTTATGCTAGCCTCATATCTAGCGAGAAAATCCATGCCAATTATGGCTGACGCAGAAAGGTGTTCGATAACGAACATGGGGTGCGTTGTGGCAAAATGGTCTATCCTAATATGTATGTTCGCTACCCCCATGTTTTCCAGCGCCTGAGCATTGGCCGCTACCAACCGAATGTTTCCCGTGACACCTTGGTTGGTTGGTTGGTTCCTTAGTTTAGGGGCTGCGACAACGCGGTCATGTAGCCCCGTGTACTTTGGGTGTGTGTAGAATCTGTCTGATAACCGGTGTTAATTGTGATGACTGTATTAGTGTGTGTATCTGTTTTTTTAATTCAAGTAGAGACTGCAACTTTGAATTTTCAAATAGTTCCTACTTTTGCCGCCAAACGCCACCGTCAACGACTACTAGGCCTAGTTCAGAACTAGCTACTAGACGCCACCGCAGTCGGCTCTTGGCAACGAACGTAGCAACCTAAGAGCGTTGTTTACATTCTTAACCTATCCAATTTAGTTTCACACAGGTGTAATTAGTGGAAAGATCTTTAACATGCCATAAATCTATGACATGGGACCGCCGGCTTTACTTCCCCCCCGTGACACCTTGTATTTGCGCCTCGGCAATGTGTCGTCTATTAACACAACTTACGGCTGCCCCGGTATCAATTAGGGCCTGCACTCTGTGGCCATTTATGGTGGCGTGTATCGTGAGGGCCGATACCTGAAATCCGCTGCCCTGCACCGATGTGTTGTGTAAGACGTATGTTGTTGTTGTTGTTGTTGCCGGCGTGACATTTGTGCTGGGAAGGCACGGAGCTGTCCGCTTATCGTACCTGGCACGCTTCGCCTCTAGGCTTACTTCCTGTCCTGAATACTTTGCCCCGGTCAGCAAAGTGCGTTTGCCAAGTACATTGCCATCTCCTTTAACCGGTCTTGCTGTGAGACTAGGAGTCTGCTGGCGAACGTTTAATGTATTAATCGTTCCCAGCCTTTGTGTAGTTGTGTTGTTGTTGGTTTCTTCCTCTCGGGAAGGTGTGTCTGCAAATGTGACCCTGAGCTTGCCTTTGTTATCCCGACTTTTGTTCCAGGCGGTCGCGAGTTCGACTCCTGTTGCTGGCTTCCCCATGCCGAGCGATCTCGCGTCATGCGCCTGTGTGTGGTCAATTCCCCCCCTGTGTTGTGGTGAAGGGGGTGGGGTTTTCTGTTTGGAGGGTGTGGGCGTGTTCTCGGGCTGTTTGCTTCTGATCGTGAGGGGTGTGTAATGTCCCGCCTTAGGGTTTCCTGTGAAAAGTACGTGTAGGTCCCTATTGAATCCCGCAGTTGAGAATAGCGGAGGCGAGTGCACATCCGTGTATACATGGATGTTGGCTTTGAGCACCTTGCCGAGAGCGGTTACCTCTACGGCACTGCCATAGGTGCCGTCCTTACCCATGTATTTTCGATAATCCGCCCCGGTCTGGAATGGGTTTTCCCGCTCGTCCGACACAAAGTCCCGGTACTCTTTCCAGTTGGCCAAGATATGTTTGACCGTTTTCTGTCTGTAGTCCCCATGATAATCCTCGGTATTCCGGATTAGAAAGCTCATGGCCCTAAACAGACAGTTGCCGTCTCCTTGCACGGGGTGTGTTTGGAAACGGTCCGGGGGCGGATCGTCAGCCTTAGTTTTAGCTGGCTGCTTCTTCCCCTTACCCTTACGAGTTATCTTGGGGGAAGGGCCTTTCTTGTGTTGTGTTGGGGGAGGAACCTCAGCTGCTTCATCAGCTAGCCGAACCTCCCCGTCTAGGCGTTTTTTGAAAATGTGGGTGTACGCCTGCCTGTAATGTATGTGCGCCCCCCCCTCGGGGTGGCTGCGCCAGCTCCCCGCTTGCGGTGTGTGTCTAGGCGTAGGGAGTATTGCCCCCCTGTCTGTCCTGTGGGGTGTTTCATCCCTGAACTCCCTCGGGTATTCGTCGGGGAGGGGGTAGTGTTCTGGGCCCTTCGTGTGTTTGTCTATGTTGTCCCTTTCTCTAGTGGGTTTTCTTCCTTGTCGGTTATTGCCCTGTTGTCCGTTATTCTGTCTCCGCCAGGGTGGGGTGTATGTCTGCTGCTGCTGGGGCAGGTGTTCCCGTCGGTTCCCCTTTTCGCTATATTGGTCAGCTGCATACCCCTGTCTGGTCGAAAGTGGGTTTTCTCGCTGTTCCCAATTTCCCTTGTACTGCGGGGCCGCATAGCCTTGGCTGCGTGGGGGCGGGTTCTCCCGATATTCCCCATTTCCCCTGTACTGCGGGGCTGCATAACCTTGGTTGCGTGGGGGCGGGTTCTCCCGATATTCCCCACTTCCCCTGTACTCCGGGGCTGCATAACCTTGCCCGCGTGGGGGCGAATATTCCCGGTACTCCCCATTTCCCCTGTACTGCGGGGCTGCATAACCTTGCCCGCGTGGGGGCGGGTTTTCCCGGTACTCCCTGTCTGCCCTGTATTGTGGGGCAGCGTAGGACTGTCTATGTGGTGACGGGCTGTTTCGTCGGGGGATGTCGTGGTCGTACTCCTCAGGGTAGTACTCCCGTGTGTACGGAGATGGTGACCGCCTTGAGGGGTATGTCGGCTCTGTGTCCGTGTATGCTATCGGTGAGTACCGAGGAGGGTAGTGTGGCCTATCCTGTGGGGGAGGTGTTGTTGGCCGCTGTGGAGGGTAGTAATTTTCCTCCCTCCCGTAGCGTCTCCTCTCTGTATGATAGTGTTCTCGTTTGTCTGCTTGCTCATCCCTTGGCGGTCTCCCGCCCGCTTGGATGGCAGCTATAGTCAGTTTCTCCATCCTGTCCACTAATTCGTCTATTTTGTCATTAGTGTCGTCTTTCCGAGTTTTGAAGTGCAGATCCACGGCTTTTTCCGTAGCCTTTTCCGTGATCTTTCTCCCCTCCTCTATGGTCTTTATGTTATTCAACATATGTTGGACCGTGAGGTTGTTCATGATGCATAGCTTTTCTACTATGGCTGGTCTGAGGCCCTGCATTAACAGCTTGACTTTCTGTTTATTTGTCATTGCTGCATTGTACTTTTCGCACATTATCAATTTAACATTGATGTATGCCTGGGCGCTCTCTTTGGGTCCCTGTGACCTCTGTCTAATCTGGTCATAGAGATCGTCATCGTCTGGTATAAGCTGGAACTCATCCTTCAACATTACCGCGGTTTCCTCCCATGTGGCAGCCTCTAGTGCGTCCTCATGGAGCTCATACCATGTCATGGCCGCCTTTGTGAGATAGGCAGGAAGGAGCCGTTTCCTAACTTCCTCGCTCCAACCATTGATCCGGGCCGTTCTATTGAAGGCCTTGAGGTATTCCTCGGGATCCTGGCCTTCCCCCGTGAACTTTGTGGGGTGGATCATGGGGTATTCAGTGTGTCTATTCATCTCGCTTTCAGCTGTGTCTCGTTGGCTGTGTAGTGCTTCGGGTCTGTTTGTGCCGTTCACCCCGCTGTCGTGTGCTGAGGTATTTGGGCTGTTTAGAGGGGAATTAGCCTCGCTTCCCGTGTACGACACCTGTGTTACGTTACCAGGTGGCTCGTCACCTGATATGCTTGTGCTGATGGATGGTGTATTGTCGTACTGTGTGGATTCGACTATGTGTACGGTTCTGTCTAAATCCTGTTTTACTGTTTCCAAAATAGTGTGGATGTCAAGAACCGCTTCTGTCGTGTGATTATTGGCTTTAATAGTGTCTGTCTCTAATAGCTCTGAAATGCGCTCGAGCAGGTTACTGGCTTTCTGCTCTGTGATCTGCAGTTGCTGCAACAATAGGGGATGGAGTATTAGCAGGCAATCTACCTCACTAGCGCTGGATACTGGTGACTCTTGTGTGTGTTCACTGGCCTGGGACCGTGTAAAATGTATAACTTGTGCTGCAGCGGCAGGGTGTTGAGCACGGATCTGTGCTGTGTGGAATTCAAGGTCCCTGAGAAGTTGTACTGCAGTCTGGTCAGTTATCAAGTCACTGTTCTTAATCTTTAGCTTCGGCAGGAGTGGAGTCGTACTAGCTGACAAATGGTGTGCAAAGTCTCTTAATGTAGTTCTAAATGTGGACATTTAATTGAAAAAAATGTGTGACGCAATATGAGGTTAAAAAAAAAATTTCACTATTTGCTTGGCTTTTTGCGGTACGGAAGGGGTCGTTTCTCCTACGAGGGCTCGTTGGTTGAGTCCCGTTCTACTGTGCGTAGGATCGCGCCTCCACCAGTGTTTTAGATCCCTTATTTGGGGGTGGATCTAAAAGGGAGAGTTGTTGTACTGATTTATAAGGTCGTGCCTAAAAAGGGTAGCTTCCCTTGGCAGGGCAAGCTGACCAGTGTAGAGTGTTGTGGTGTGCTAGGAACTAGGGGGCGTTCCTATAAATAATGTGGTAGTGTTTGAAGAGATGGGACCCAATGCAAAGGGTCGCTGTGCTAGTCGCTCAGCTGACTGCTTATTATGTAATTGAATCTGCTCGTATCAGCCGAGTGGCACGTGCTGCTTGCTGGCAGCCGAGCCGGCTCGGGGAACACAAAGGTACCTGAGTTAGCGCTATTAGCCTGCCGTCTGTCACGTCTTTACCGTGACGGGAATAAGGAAGGACGTTGGGATGTAAAGAGGCGTATAAACAGTAATGCTAGTGTAGAGTGTGGACCAAGTGTTTTATTGGTCTGTAGTTCTGAGTATGAGTCCCTTGTAGGGAATGTAATTATGTTCACAATGTAGTACAAGTGTTGGGTTACAGGTTACAAAGTAGGAACTCTGAACACGATTGACTGACTCACCTCGGTTGACACCAGCGTGGCCTCCGGCCGTCTCGATGAAGCACTGATAATGGAGAGACCCTTTGACCTCATTAGGATGCCTTCTTATACTCTCTGGCGCTATGTTGTCAGCAATGTGTTGGCCCAGTTACTAGTATGTAGGTATGTGTAACCATTGTGCAAGGACTAAGCTGCTTCTTAGAGTGGCAAGCTGTCCCTGCTAAGTTTTATGGATGTTGGGCCGGCTTTCCAAGGGTTGCCATTTAGGGGATTTAGCCAGATGCCGGGGGGATGGACTCCAAGGGGTGCATACCCCTGGGAGGCTGTACAGTTCAATATCTTTGACTATTTTTTGTTAGGAGTCCATACTGGATGATTTTGTATTAGAGTATCTGTCCGTTTTATCTTTGGAGATTGTAATGAGATTGTTGTTGTGTGTTTTGGGAAGATGAAATTAGCTAGGAAGATTGGTTAGGTTTAGTGTGTCAGAGGTCAGATTATATGCGATTGTATAAACGTAGGAGTAGGAAGAATTGAGATGATTATTGTGTTTTTGGTCTTGGAAGTAGATAAGGTTTTGTGAGAAAAGATCCCGAGAAGTGAAGTGTTAGAGATTGATGCTCGTTGTTATATGAAAAGGAATAAATGGAAGAGATGTATTTTTTAATTGCTCTCCCTCATTGTGATATAACAAGCACGCCCCGATAACACAGAAAGAAGTATGTACGGTTACATTATGACGCACCAACGTGAGGATCGAAAGAGGGACATGAGAACGAACAAAGAAATGAAGAAATATAGTGACTAAGATGAAATATGAGTAACATAACGTGAGTACAATGAAAGTAGAAAAAGAAATGGCTGAAGATCTGAATCGAGATATGCTACTAATGAAAGAAATGGCTGAAGATCTGGATCGGGATATGCTACTAATGTTGCTTAGCAAGTTTACAGAGATGGAAGAGTCTATATATAAGTCTGTGAAACAGTGGAAAGAGTCTATAAATGTGGAAGTGAAGGAGATAAGTGAGATTAAGGAACAAGGAGATTATCCGAGATGTGGGGGGCGTGAGAAAGCAGGTGATATGAAAGAAACTGAAGGAGAGGAGGCAGGTGAAAGAAAGGAAAAGGTACAAGAGAAAGGAGAAGCGGATAACGGAGAAGGTGAAATGGAAGAAACTGAAGAGAAAGGAGAAACGGATAAGGGAGAAGGTGGAACAGAAGAGCGTGAGAAAGCAAAAGATATGGGAGAAATTGAAGAAAAGAAAGGAGAATCAGATGAGGTTGGTAATGAAGACAGTAGCAATCAAGAAAAAGAGGCTACAGAGGAGGATGAAAGTGCAAGAGTGAGCCATGGAGAAGACATACTAGAAGAAGATAAGGTGAAGAAGAAACAGTGGAAAACAAAGTGGAAGAAGAAAAGGAAGGAAGCTTGTAGTTTAACGTGACCGTTAATCTCGCGATCATAAGCCACGGGACCTCCGTTTAACGTGGAATCCGAACCACAGGACATGGCATTTCACATCGAAAATCTCACATGCATTGACCGGGAATCGAACCCGGTCCGCCTTAGTGGAAGAAGAGAAAGGAACTGTTGAGTAAGACCAGACAGACGAAGAAGAGGTGGAACATGTGGAAAGGAAGAAGAGAGAAGTGGTTGAGAATGAAGACAAAGAGGACCAGGAGAATAGATAAAAGAATGAGTTGGAAAGCAAAGAGAAGGAGTAGGAAGAAGATGAGATGTCAGGTAAAGGAAGATAAGAGAGTGAAGGATCATACCAAAGAAAGAAGAAGAAGAAGAAGAAGAAGAAAGGAAAATATGATACTGAATCAGAGGAGACAGACCAAGAGAAGAAAAAGAAAGAAAAATATGATACTGAATCAGAGGAGACAGACCAAAGGAAGAAGAACAAGTAGTTCCGTGAAGAACTATACAGCCTATTTTCATATATCCTGCTCATGTTAATTGCCTCTATCAACATACAAAATTTCAGTTTAATTGCTGTAACAGGTTCGTAGAAATTGAGAACCGTCTAAATATTTCAGATGGTCGCCAGGTTGGATTTTTATTTTTGTACTATTACATTAAGATTATTGTGTACGTTTGGTATTCAAACTTCAATCGCATGATTAGAACTCAAGAAGTAAAAACGAGATTTTAAAATTACGCACAGCAGCCGTCTTGTGATTATGCAAACAATTGAAATAAATTAGATGCCAGTGGATCAACATTTGTATAAGCATTCAACGTGCAACGTTTCACGGCACTCGGATAGTTAATTCGCGAGAAACGTCCATTTAAATATTTATAATTCGCGTTGCCGCCATGTTGGATTTGTGCTCCCCAGGTTACTGAAAGTCCTATAGGTGAACATATGTTCATAGTCTCTATGAACATTAAAAATATCAGTTTGGTTGCTGTAAAAGATTCATAGATATTGAGAACCGTCTAAATATTTCGGAAGCTCGCCATTTAGGATTGTTATATGTCTAGGCCATAGAGTTATGTACCATTCAAGGACAATTATTGCCTAGGTTCATTATTCAAACTTTCACTTCGATCGCATGATTACGACACAAGAAATAAAAACTTAATTTTTAAATTTCGCACAGCCGCCATCTTGAGGTTATGTAAACGATTGAATTAAATTAGATGGCAGTGCATTACGATATGCAAAATCATTTACTCTACCACATTTCACTGCGCTCATAGAGTTAACTCACGAGAAAAGTCTATTAAAATATTTCAAATTCGCTTGGTCGCCATGTTCGTTTTGTACTTTACAGGTATATGAAATATACATAGATAAACTTGTATCAGTACCCTTTATCACCGTACAAAATTGCAGGGTGATATCTGTAATAGTTTCGGAGATATAGAATGTCAGTGAAATATTTCGCACAGCCGCCATTTTGAAGTTATGAAAACAATTGAACTAAATTATACTCCAGAGCATTACAGTGTGTATAAACATTTGCTGTACCAAGTTTCATTACATTTGGATAGTTAAGTCGCGAGAAAAGTCGATTTAAAAGTCTCAACTTCGCTTGGCCGCCATGTTGGTTTTGTAGTCACCAGGTTTTTGAAAGTCTCATAGGTGAACTTTCAGTAGCGCCCTTTATCACCGTACACAATTACAGGGCGATATCGGTAATAGTTTCGGAGATATTGAATGCTAGTGAAATATTTCGCACAGCCGCCATGTTGGATTGGTGAGACGTAACAAAGTTTGAAGGGCATGGTCGAGGTCGCCAGGAATATTGCTACGAATTTACCGAGTTTCATTGAAATCGCTCCAGCAGTTTAGATTTTATTAGGGAGGGACACGCACACACACCTCACACACACACACACGCACACACACACGGACAAAAGGTGATCTCATAAGCCTATTTTTTCAAAATTGAAAATAGGCTAAAAAGAGAGGTTTGGAATACAGGAGACGGGGAGGCAGGGGGCATCGTAGAAGACGACGAGGAGGAAGGCGTGGGAGACGCAAGAATTACAGATGACGAAGCAGGCGTGGTGGCAGGAGGAGAAATTGTATTATTTTATTTTGTGTATTTTAATGTATGTGATCCTCACGTGCGAAGCACGTGAGAATCACACAGGGGGCGATTGCAACCATTCTGATTGCAAGGCTCAGCTCTTTTGGGTTTGTTAGGTAAGAAAGTGGTGCTTTCTGAGATTGCTGTTTGCATCTCTGTGTGGCATGGCAGGTGGCCTTGCCAATGATGTTTCTTTTATATGTTCCTTTTTAGATGCTATTTTGATTTTATATATATCTTTGACTATTTTTTTGTTAGGAGTCCATACTGGATGATTTTGTATTAGAGTATCTGTCCGTTTTATCTTTGGAGATTGTAATGAGATTGTTGTTGTGTGTTTTGGGAAGATGAAATTAGCTAGGAAGATTGGTTAGGTTTAGTGTGTCAGAGGTCAGATGATATGCGATTGTATAAACGTAGGAGTAGGAAGAATTGAGATGATTATTGTGTTTTTGGTCTTGGAAGTAGATAAGGTTTTGTGTGAAAAGATCCCGAGAAGTGAAGTGTTAGAGATTGATGCTCGTTGTTATATGAAAAGGAATAAATGGAAGAGATGTTTTTTTTATATGCTCTCCCTCATTGTGATATAACAAGCACGTCCCGATAACACAGAAAGAAGTATGTACGGTTACAGTGTTCCATTGAAAACCGTTTTATGGAATGTGTTGTTACTTGAGGTTGGAAATACACATCCTCAAGTGGAGTTGTGTGGAGCTTATACGCTCTTGTCGAATACTTGCGCATGGCTTTGTTTATAGACACGTGACAATACATCAAAATGGCTGGTGCGATTAAGAACACGTCCAAGCAAGACCAATCCAGATTTTAATGCCATGCTGGGGGAGGGGATGTGGACATGCCAGTGGAGTTTCATCGGAAAATGGTTGTTGTATATGGCGAAAAGTGTTTGTCAGAGACAACTGGAAGGCATTTGTCTCGAATGTTCTATGATTGTCCTGAGGAAACGACGTATTGTAATATGTTCATAACGGCAAACTATTACTTGTTATTTATATATTTAGATGTATTATTATTATTATTATTATTCGTACTTAATTGATAGAATTCTTTATTATTATTATTAAGTTTAGATTCAAGGCTAACTGAGCCATGGAGATGTTTTATTACACACGATAACTCCAATTACTTTCGCTATTTGAATCAAAGGGATTCGACATATTTCAGTTATTCTACAGTATGTTAACTTGTGAGGTGACCAAAGCCATGAGACCCTTTTCTTATTTTCTTAAGACAGATTTTAAAACCGTGGCGAGTGCAATTATTCTGAGTGACACGCACAGCGGGGGGCTCTCCGCTGAGCGAGCGAACAATGCACAGCCTGGTACAACAGATTTCAAGAGATTAGTGTCAACGGAGCTATCTGGCTTTACAAGGTGTGTCTGTACCAAGTGAAGAGGAGTTTAACTGATGTTTTCTAAGAAGGACTCGGGGTCTACTGGAACGTATCTCTGAGACAGAAGACCATAGCAACGGTATTTTGATTGGTCGACGAAGGTTCTTTTTCTGCAGGAGTGGGGAGTAAGACGGATGGCACTTGAGGGCTGGCGCGTTTAAGGAAAGAGTCCCTCACTACTGTGAATCTTATTGGGAATGAAGTAAGTCATTCATACCGTCGATAGTTTGGACTTGATTGTGCATATAAGACATATTTCTTCGTCTTTCCATGCAATAACGACAATGGTTGTGTTTTTGGCCAAAGTCGGTAAAGTGATTTATGGAGTTAGCACTTCATCACTGATCAAGCTAGCAGCTAAATCTACATCATCGCTGCTCAGTAAATATAATTAACGGAACTTATCTGCTGGGATCCTTCAAGACGTCATCCCAAGAGATGGATCAACGCCCCAGGAACAACTACAAGTCTTAACTATGGAGACCAATTCCTTCGACACCCAACCTCGGTAAGCTAGGCTGACATATATTATTCAAAATCTCTTCTTTTATATTGCTGGCAAGTAACTTCATAGTTTTGGAAATAACGTTAAATTTAATATCGGTCTCATCACTTTTCTCGCGCCTCAGGTTAACATAACTTCAGTAAAAGTATTTACTATTTATTATTATTATTAACTTTTCATATTTTGTTTTTGTGTAGAATTAAATTCAGTATTTTAATCCATGCCTTGCATTCCTTTTTCAGTAGTTAGAAGTACATGTAAGTCATCCCTTATCCCCAATGCAAAAACTAACTGGTTGATTACTTTGATTTCGCCACGGGCTGGGAGAAAGAGGTCTCAGGTGCTCCACTGATGTTAATTTATCATTATTTGTGTTTCTTTTATTGGTCTTCAACACTTTGTTGCGACCATGGCGCCCAACATTTCATTTTGAGAGCACTACTGAAGATAAGTTCACAATACCAGTGTGTATTAACATGTGTATCAACTCATTTCATGACCTATTACATTTATCATCCAACAGTGAGCAAATCACCATCCTAAAACACATTACAGGTGTCGCCAAAGCGTAGGGCACGAAAACCAGATAGTATTTGTAGTTGGGGAACGGTATTATCTTTGTGCTTGTGTTTTGTGGGGGATTTTAATTGTGGTGTATCAGTATGGCTGATAAGGACCAGATGAAGCTTAGGAGTGGTCAACAGTTGAGTGGTGATATGGTAGAGGAGAATGTGGGGGAGGAGAGTAGTCAGTTGGCAGTAGATGGTCAGACGTTGATGGAAGGGAGATCGGAGGTTGATCCCAATACCAGTAAGGAGATGTCGGTAGAAATAAGTGAAGGCATTATGAGCATGTTAAGGTTGTTGAATAACAAATTAGAAGCCACTAATAATAAACTAGATAATACCAGTCAGGAAATAAATGCTAAATTAGAAAGTCACAGTCAAGAAATAAATGCTAAATTAGAGAGTAATGATCAAGATTTGAGTGATAAGTTAGAAGCCACTAAAGCTAGACTTGAACGTAATAATATGCAGATAAACAGGAAATTAGATCAGAATAACTCTGAAACTAGTAATAAAATTGAGGAATTGAATGAGAGGATAAACGGTGTAGTGGAAAGTAGTGAGGAGTTGCGTAGGAAATATGAGCGGATGAAGGAAAGTATATTGGGTGTCCAAGAGACGATAAGGGAAGAGATGAAAAGTCAGTTAAAAGAAACAGTAGAGAAAGTCAGGGTAGAAGTTGAGAATAAGCTTGAAATTTTAGGCAATAAAGTTGACCAGACTAGTCAACAGGTGATAGTAAGAGTGCAAGAAGTAAGGGTAGAAATTATGGAACGTAATGAGAAAGAGGAGAAGAAGATTAAAGGGAAGATAGGAATGGAATTAGGTAAAATAAGGAAAGTACTAAGCTCTCAGGAAATAAAAATGCAGGAAATTATAGATGAAGAGAATAGGCAGATTAGGGACGATTTTAGAGCAAGTATAGAGGAAGTTAGTAGGAGATTAGCGGAAATTGAGAAGCGGACGTTAGGCTACAGCCAGAATGAGATAGTTAAAGAACAAGATGAGCAGGAAGAAAGAGATCATAAGAGTAAAAATAAAGACAGAAAGAAAAATCAGAAGGAAAGAGCGATAGTAGAAGAAATGGTGGAAGGTGATACCATAGGAGTTGAGGGGAGGCAGGAAGATGGAGATCATAAGAGTAAAAAGAAAGAGAGAAAGAAAATTGAGAAGGAAAGAGCGATAGTAGAAGAAATGGTGGAAGGTGATACCATAGGAGTTGAGGGGAGGCAGGAAGATGGAGATCATAAGAGTAAAAAGAAAATTCAGAAGGAAAGAGCGATAGTAGAAGAAATGGTGGAAAGTGATAACATAGGAGTTGAGGGGAGGCAGGAAGATAGAAATCATGAGAGTAGAAAGAAAGAGAGAAAGAAAAATCAGAAGGAAAGAGCGATAGTAGAAGAAATGGTGGAAGGTGATACCATAGGAGTTGAGGGGAGGCAGGATGATAGAAATCATAGGAGTAAAAAGAAAGAGGAGAATAAAAATAATGTATTAGAGGAAATGGAAGCCAGGTTGAAAGAAAGAGAGAGAGAACACATTATGGAGTGGAATGAAATAGCAGATAAGGTAAGGGAAACGGTAGGAGGAGAAGTGCACTGTAGTGTCACCATTGATAGGTGTAGTACGGGAGATGGGGAAACCATTATTATAAGGAGAGAAGACAGAGTGACGATAAAGAAAGAAAGTGATGAAGTAGGGAGTGAGAAAGAAAGAAGTAATAATCGAAAGTAGAACATTTATGTAGGGTTGCAGTACTGTATGTTTACTTTGCCAACCAGTACTCTTGTGTATAAGTAATGTAGACCTAGATTTAAAAAGTGACTCGTTTCGTGAATTTACCGAAGAACCCGAGGTAGTTGAGTCCTTAAATTCGAACCCTGTCGTCGAATTATTCGTGTCGAGGGCGAGTGCATGTAGTTTGTTAGATAGTAGTTTCTCTTATTTGAGGGACCAAATGTTGTTTCTCAGTGCGTTGGTAAGTGCGCTTATGTGTTAGAGAATAATGGAATTCGCTTATATGGTACATATAACATTCACTCGTTACGTAAGTATGTGGCGTGAGTTGGAGAGGTGACAGCTGTTACGAAAGGGTGACCGGTGATGAACCTCTAGGACTTGATTTGAATAGGTAGCCCATGTAAGGTGGTATGAAGGCTGTTGATCTGGACTAAAGGTTAGTGGTAACCGTAATTATGAAGGTATGTATTTGGGGAGAGACCGTGTTGGAGTTATCTCAAGGAGATAAGGGTGACAGGAGGAGTGCTCGCTGTTGGAAGGTAAGAGACTGGTTTTAAAGGAAGCTAAATGGGACTCATTAAGCACAGAGATAAGATGAATTACATAGATTTCTATATTTTGATATTATTTCAGTAGAGGTTCACATTGTAATTAATTTTCAGAGATTTTGTGTAATGCAGTCTGTAAGCCCTATAGCTTACGTGTGACGTACGGCTGCGAAAATTGTGTTAATTTACATGTGTATGCGTGTGATAGGTGGAATTCCCGACATATCGAATAGAGTTCTGGAGAAGTTATGACTACACTATATAACATCGTAATTTGATCAAATCTCCGTAAACTCTACTCCAGGAATTAACCCTCCGATGTGATATTATTTCATACGTGTAGTATGGAACCGACCCGTAATGTGACATAATTATGATTGTGTCACGAGAAGAAAATTTAGCGTGTGTAAATAAGGGTAAAATATAAATATATGTTCTATTTTTCAGGGTATCGATTTCGTGTATCAGGCGGTGTTTCCGCTATACAAAAACACTTGAACGCACAAGTTGCAAATTAATACAAAGGGAACAATGACGTAATTACGTTGAAGATGATTGCAAATTACACTTTTACATAGAAGGGTATTATTAGATGTTGTATTTTTTCTGTACTTTGTGTCATATTTTTTTTATATATTCGTGTCGGAAGAAAATCAGCACTACATTACTATGTAATATAGCGTGATCTTCTAGGGCGTTCTGTAATATGTTCATAACGGCAAACTATTACTTGTTATTTATATATTTAGATGTATTATTATTATTATTATTATTCGTACTTAATTGATAGAATTCTTTATTATTATTATTAAGTTTAGATTCAAGGCTAACTGAGCCATGGAGATGTTTTATTACACACGATAACTCCAATTACTTTCGCTATTTGAATCAAAGGGATTCGACATATTTCAGTTATTCTACAGTATGTTAACTTGTGAGGTGACCAAAGCCATGAGACCCTTTTCTTATTTTCTTAAGACAGATTTTAAAACCGTGGCGAGTGCAATTATTCTGAGTGACACGCACAGCGGGGGGCTCTCCGCTGAGCGAGCGAACAATGCACAGCCTGGTACAACAGATTTCAAGAGATTAGTGTCAACGGAGCTATCTGGCTTTATAAGGTGTGTCTGTACCAAGTGAAGAGGAGTTTAACTGATGTTTTCTAAGAAGGACTCGGAGTCTACTGGAACGTATCTCTGAGACAGAAGACCATAGCAACGGTATTTTGATTGGTCGACGAAGGTTCTTTTTCTGCAGGAGTGGGGAGTAAGACGGATGGCACTTGAGGGCTGGCGCGTTTAAGGAAAGAGTCCCTCACTACTGTGAATCTTATTGGGAATGAAGTAAGTCATTCATACCGTCGATAGTTTGGACTTGATTGTGCATATAAGACATATTTCTTCGTCTTTCCATGCAATAACGACAATGGTTGTGTTTTTGGCCAAAGTCGGTAAAGTGATTTATGGAGTTAGCACTTCATCACTGATCAAGCTAGCAGCTAAATCTACATCATCGCTGCTCAGTAAATATAATTAACGGAACTTATCTGCTGGGATCCTTCAAGACGTCATTCCAAGAGATGGATCAACGCCCCAGGAACAACTACAAGTCTTAACTATGGAGACCAATTCCTTCGACACCCAACCTCGGTAAGCTAGGCTGACATATATTATTCAAAATCTCTTCTTTTATATTGCTGGCAAGTAACTTCATAGTTTTGGAAATAACGTTAAATTTAATATCGGTCTCATCACTTTTCTCGCGCCTCAGGTTAACATAACTTCAGTAAAAGTATTTACTATTTATTATTATTATTAACTTTTCATATTTTGTTTTTGTGTAGAATTAAATTCAGTATTTTAATCCATGCCTTGCATTCCTTTTTCAGTAGTTAGAAGTACATGTAAGTCATCCCTTATCCCCAATGCAAAAACTAACTGGTTGATTACTTTGATTTCGCCACGGGCTGGGAGAAAGAGGTCTCAGGTGCTCCACTGATGTTAATTTATCATTATTTGTGTTTCTTTTATTGGTCTTCAACACTTTGTTGCGACCATGGCGCCCAACATTTCATTTTGAGTGCACTACTGAAGATAAGTTCACAATACCAGTGTGTATTAACATGTGTATCAACTCATTTCATGACCTATTACATTTATCATCCAACAGTGAGCAAATCACCATCCTAAAACACATTACAGGTGTCGCCAAAGCGTAGTGCACGAAAACCAGATAGTATTTGTAGTTGGGGAACGGTATTATCTTTGTGCTTGTGTTTTGTGGGGGATTTTAATTGTGGTGTATCAGTATGGCTGATAAGGACCAGATGAAGCTTAGGAGTGGTCAACAGTTGAGTGGTGATATGGTAGAGGAGAATGTGGGGGAGGAGAGTAGTCAGTTGGCAGTAGATGGTCAGACGTTGATGGAAGGGAGATCGGAGGTTGATGCCAATACCAGTAAGGAGATGTCGGTAGAAATAAGTGAAGGCATTATGAGTATGTTAAGGTTGTTGAATAACAAATTAGAAGCCACTAATAATAAACTAGATAATACCAGTCAGGAAATAAATGCTAAATTAGAAAGTCACAGTCAAGAAATAAATGCTAAATTAGAGAGTAATGATCAAGATTTGAGTGATAAGTTAGAAGCCACTAAAGCTAGACTTGAACGTAATAATATGCAGATAAACAGGAAATTAGATCAGAATAACTCTGAAACTAGTAATAAAATTGAGGAATTGAATAAGAGGATAAACGGTGTAGTGGAAAGTAGTGAGGAGTTGCGTAGGAAATATGAGCGGATGAAGGAAAGTATATTGGATGTCCAAGAGACGATAAGGGAAGAGATGAAAAGTCAGTTAAAAGAAACAGTAGAGGAAGTCAGGGTAGAAGTTGAGAATAAGCTTGAAATTTTAGGCAATAAAGTTGACCAGACTAGTCAACAGGTGATAGAAAGAGTGCAAGAAGTAAGGGTAGAAATTATGGAACGTAATGAGAAAGAGGAGAAGAAGATTAAAGGGAAGATAGGAATGGAATTAGGTAAAATAAAGAAAGTACTAAGCTCTCAGGAAATAAAAATGCAGGAAATTATAGATGAAGAGAATAGGCAGATTAGGGACGATTTTAGAGCAAGTATAGAGGAAGTTAGTAGGAGATTAGCGGAAATGGAGAAGCGCACGTTAGGCTACCGCCAGAATGAGATAGTTAAAGAACAACATGAGCAGGAAGAAAGAGATCATAAGAGTAAAAATAAAGACAGAAAGAAAAATCAGAAGGAAAGAGCGATAGTAGAAGAAATGGTGGAAGGTGATACCATAGGAGTTGAGGGAAGGCAGGAAGATGGAGATCATAAGAGTAAAAAGAAAGAGAGAAAGAAAATTGAGAAGGAAAGAGCGATAGTAGAAGAAATGGTGGAAGGTGATACCATAGGAGTTGAGGGGAGGCAGGAAGATGGAGATCATAAGAGTAAAAAGAAAATTCAGAAGGAAAGAGCGATAGTAGAAGAAATGGTGGAAAGTGATAACATAGGAGTTGAGGGGAGGCAGGAAGATAGAAATCATGAGAGTAGAAAGAAAGAGAGAAAGAAAAATCAGAAGGAAAGAGCGATAGTAGAAGAAATGGTGGAAGGTGATACCATAGGAGTTGAGGGGAGGCAGGATGATAGAAATCATAGGAGTAAAAAGAAAGAGGAGAATAAAAATAATGTATTAGAGGAAATGGAAGCCAGGTTGAAAGAAAGAGAGAGAGAACACATTATGGAGTGGAATGAAATAGCAGATAAGGTAAGGGAAACGGTAGGAGGAGAAGTGCACTGTAGTGTCACCATTGATAGGTGTAGTACGGGAGATGGGGAAACCATTATTATAAGGAGAGAAGACAGAGTGACGATAAAGAAAGAAAGTGATGAAGTAGGGAGTGAGAAAGAAAGAAGTAATAATCGAAAGTAGAACATTTATGTAGGGTTGCAGTACTGTATGTTTACTTTGCCAACCAGTACTCTTGTGTATAAGTAATGTAGACCTAGATTTAAAAAGTGACTCGTTTCGTGAAATTACCGAAGAACCCGAGGTAGTTGAGTCCTTAAATTCGAACCCTGTCGTCGAATTATTCGTGTCGAGGGCGAGTGCATGTAGTTTGTTAGATAGTAGTTTCTCTTATTTGAGGGACCAAATGTTGTTTCTCAGTGCGTTGGTAAGTGCGCTTATGTGTTAGAGAATAATGGAATTCGCTTATATGGTACATATAACATTCACTCGTTACGTAAGTATGTGGCGTGAGTTGGAGAGGTGACAGCTGTTACGAAAGGGTGACCGGTGATGAACCTCTAGGACTTGATTTGAATAGGTAGCCCATGTAAGGTGGTATGAAGGCTGTTGATCTGGACTAAAGGTTAGTGGTAACCGTAATTATGAAGGTATGTATTTGGGGAGAGACCGTGTTGGAGTTATCTCAAGGAGATAAGGGTGACAGGAGGAGTGCTCGCTGTTGGAAGGTAAGAGACTGGTTTTAAAGGAAGCTAAATGGGACTCATTAAGCACAGAGATAAGATGAATTACATAGATTTCTATATTTTGATATTATTTCAGTAGAGGTTCACATTGTAATTAATTTTCAGAGATTTTGTGTAATGCAGTCTGTAAGCCCTATAGCTTACGTGTGACGTACGGCTGCGAAAATTGTGTTAATTTACATGTGTATGCGTGTGATAGGTGGAATTCCCGACATATCGAATAGAGTTCTGGAGAAGTTATGACTACACTATATAACATCGTAATTTGATCAAATCTCCGTAAACTCTACTCCAGGAATTAACCCTCCGATGTGATATTATTTCATACGTGTAGTATGGAACCGACCCGTAATGTGACATAATTATGATTGTGTCACGAGAAGAAAATTTAGCGTGTGTAAATAAGGGTAAAATATAAATATATGTTCTATTTTTCAGGGTATCGATTTCGTGTATCAGGCGGTGTTTCCGCTATACAAAAACACTTGAACGCACAAGTTGCAAATTAATACAAAGGGAACAATGACGTAATTACGTTGAAGATGATTGCAAATTACACTTTTACATAGAAGGGTATTATTAGATGTTGTATTTTTTCTGTACTTTGTGTCATATTTTTTTATATATTCGTGTCGGAAGAAAATCAGCACTACATTACTATGTAATATAGCGTGATCTTCTAGGGCGTTCTGTAATATGTTCATAACGGCAAACTATTACTTGTTATTTATATATTTAGATGTATTATTATTATTATTATTATTATTCGTACTTAATTGATAGAATTCTTTATTATTATTATTAAGTTTAGATTCAAGGCTAACTGAGCCATGGAGATGTTTTATTACACACGATAACTCCAATTACTTTCGCTATTTGAATCAAAGGGATTCGACATATTTCAGTTATTCTACAGTATGTTAACTTGTGAGGTGACCAAAGCCATGAGACCCTTTTCTTATTTTCTTAAGACAGATTTTAAAACCGTGGCGAGTGCAATTATTCTGAGTGACACGCACAGCGGGGGGCTCTCCGCTGAGCGAGCGAACAATGCACAGCCTGGTACAACAGATTTCAAGAGATTAGTGTCAACGGAGCTATCTGGCTTTATAAGGTGTGTCTGTACCAAGTGAAGAGGAGTTTAACTGATGTTTTCTAAGAAGGACTCGGAGTCTACTGGAACGTATCTCTGAGACAGAAGACCATAGCAACGGTATTTTGATTGGTCGACGAAGGTTCTTTTTCTGCAGGAGTGGGGAGTAAGACGGATGGCACTTGAGGGCTGGCGCGTTTAAGGAAAGAGTCCCTCACTACTGTGAATCTTATTGGGAATGAAGTAAGTCATTCATACCGTCGATAGTTTGGACTTGATTGTGCATATAAGACATATTTCTTCGTCTTTCCATGCAATAACGACAATGGTTGTGTTTTTGGCCAAAGTCGGTAAAGTGATTTATGGAGTTAGCACTTCATCACTGATCAAGCTAGCAGCTAAATCTACATCATCGCTGCTCAGTAAATATAATTAACGGAACTTATCTGCTGGGATCCTTCAAGACGTCATTCCAAGAGATGGATCAACGCCCCAGGAACAACTACAAGTCTTAACTATGGAGACCAATTCCTTCGACACCCAACCTCGGTAAGCTAGGCTGACATATATTATTCAAAATCTCTTCTTTTATATTGCTGGCAAGTAACTTCATAGTTTTGGAAATAACGTTAAATTTAATATCGGTCTCATCACTTTTCTCGCGCCTCAGGTTAACATAACTTCAGTAAAAGTATTTACTATTTATTATTATTATTAACTTTTCATATTTTGTTTTTGTGTAGAATTAAATTCAGTATTTTAATCCATGCCTTGCATTCCTTTTTCAGTAGTTAGAAGTACATGTAAGTCATCCCTTATCCCCAATGCAAAAACTAACTGGTTGATTACTTTGATTTCGCCACGGGCTGGGAGAAAGAGGTCTCAGGTGCTCCACTGATGTTAATTTATCATTATTTGTGTTTCTTTTATTGGTCTTCAACACTTTGTTGCGACCATGGCGCCCAACATTTCATTTTGAGAGCACTACTGAAGATAAGTTCACAATACCAGTGTGTATTAACATGTGTATCAACTCATTTCATGACCTATTACATTTATCATCCAACAGTGAGCAAATCACCATCCTAAAACACATTACAGGTGTCGCCAAAGCGTAGTGCACGAAAACCAGATAGTATTTGTAGTTGGGGAACGGTATTATCTTTGTGCTTGTGTTTTGTGGGGGATTTTAATTGTGGTGTATCAGTATGGCTGATAAGGACCAGATGAAGCTTAGGAGTGGTCAACAGTTGAGTGGTGATATGGTAGAGGAGAATGTGGGGGAGGAGAGTAGTCAGTTGGCAGTAGATGGTCAGACGTTGATGGAAGGGAGATCGGAGGTTGATGCCAATACCAGTAAGGAGATGTCGGTAGAAATAAGTGAAGGCATTATGAGTATGTTAAGGTTGTTGAATAACAAATTAGAAGCCACTAATAATAAACTAGATAATACCAGTCAGGAAATAAATGCTAAATTAGAAAGTCACAGTCAAGAAATAAATGCTAAATTAGAGAGTAATGATCAAGATTTGAGTGATAAGTTAGAAGCCACTAAAGCTAGACTTGAACGTAATAATATGCAGATAAACAGGAAATTAGATCAGAATAACTCTGAAACTAGTAATAAAATTGAGGAATTGAATAAGAGGATAAACGGTGTAGTGGAAAGTAGTGAGGAGTTGCGTAGGAAATATGAGCGGATGAAGGAAAGTATATTGGATGTCCAAGAGACGATAAGGGAAGAGATGAAAAGTCAGTTAAAAGAAACAGTAGAGGAAGTCAGGGTAGAAGTTGAGAATAAGCTTGAAATTTTAGGCAATAAAGTTGACCAGACTAGTCAACAGGTGATAGAAAGAGTGCAAGAAGTAAGGGTAGAAATTATGGAACGTAATGAGAAAGAGGAGAAGAAGATTAAAGGGAAGATAGGAATGGAATTAGGTAAAATAAAGAAAGTACTAAGCTCTCAGGAAATAAAAATGCAGGAAATTATAGATGAAGAGAATAGGCAGATTAGGGACGATTTTAGAGCAAGTATAGAGGAAGTTAGTAGGAGATTAGCGGAAATGGAGAAGCGCACGTTAGGCTACCGCCAGAATGAGATAGTTAAAGAACAACATGAGCAGGAAGAAAGAGATCATAAGAGTAAAAATAAAGACAGAAAGAAAAATCAGAAGGAAAGAGCGATAGTAGAAGAAATGGTGGAAGGTGATACCATAGGAGTTGAGGGAAGGCAGGAAGATGGAGATCATAAGAGTAAAAAGAAAGAGAGAAAGAAAATTGAGAAGGAAAGAGCGATAGTAGAAGAAATGGTGGAAGGTGATACCATAGGAGTTGAGGGGAGGCAGGAAGATGGAGATCATAAGAGTAAAAAGAAAATTCAGAAGGAAAGAGCGATAGTAGAAGAAATGGTGGAAAGTGATAACATAGGAGTTGAGGGGAGGCAGGAAGATAGAAATCATGAGAGTAGAAAGAAAGAGAGAAAGAAAAATCAGAAGGAAAGAGCGATAGTAGAAGAAATGGTGGAAGGTGATACCATAGGAGTTGAGGGGAGGCAGGATGATAGAAATCATAGGAGTAAAAAGAAAGAGGAGAATAAAAATAATGTATTAGAGGAAATGGAAGCCAGGTTGAAAGAAAGAGAGAGAGAACACATTATGGAGTGGAATGAAATAGCAGATAAGGTAAGGGAAACGGTAGGAGGAGAAGTGCACTGTAGTGTCACCATTGATAGGTGTAGTACGGGAGATGGGGAAACCATTATTATAAGGAGAGAAGACAGAGTGACGATAAAGAAAGAAAGTGATGAAGTAGGGAGTGAGAAAGAAAGAAGTAATAATCGAAAGTAGAACATTTATGTAGGGTTGCAGTACTGTATGTTTACTTTGCCAACCAGTACTCTTGTGTATAAGTAATGTAGACCTAGATTTAAAAAGTGACTCGTTTCGTGAATTTACCGAAGAACCAGAGGTAGTTGAGTCCTTAAATTCGAACCCTGTCGTCGAATTATTCGTGTCGAGGGCGAGTGCATGTAGTTTGTTAGATAGTAGTTTCTCTTATTTGAGGGACCAAATGTTGTTTCTCAGTGCGTTGGTAAGTGCGCTTATGTGTTAGAGAATAATGGAATTCGCTTATATGGTACATATAACATTCACTCGTTACGTAAGTATGTGGCGTGAGTTGGAGAGGTGACAGCTGTTACGAAAGGGTGACCGGTGATGAACCTCTAGGACTTGATTTGAATAGGTAGCCCATGTAAGGTGGTATGAAGGCTGTTGATCTGGACTAAAGGTTAGTGGTAACCGTAATTATGAAGGTATGTATTTGGGGAGAGACCGTGTTGGAGTTATCTCAAGGAGATAAGGGTGACAGGAGGAGTGCTCGCTGTTGGAAGGTAAGAGACTGGTTTTAAAGGAAGCTAAATGGGACTCATTAAGCACAGAGATAAGATGAATTACATAGATTTCTATATTTTGATATTATTTCAGAAGAGGTTCACATTGTAATTAATTTTCAGAGATTTTGTGTAATGCAGTCTGTAAGCCCTATAGCTTACGTGTGACGTACGGCTGCGAAAATTGTGTTAATTTACATGTGTATGCGTGTGATAGGTGGAATTCCCGACATATCGAATAGAGTTCTGGAGAAGTTATGACTACACTATATAACATCGTAATTTGATCAAATCTCCGTAAACTCTACTCCAGGAATTAACCCTCCGATGTGATATTATTTCATACGTGTAGTATGGAACCGACCCGTAATGTGACATAATTATGATTGTGTCACGAGAAGAAAATTTAGCGTGTGTAAATAAGGGTAAAATATAAATATATGTTCTATTTTTCAGGGTATCGATTTCGTGTATCAGGCGGTGTTTCCGCTATACAAAAACACTTGAACGCACAAGTTGCAAATTAATACAAAGGGAACAATGACGTAATTACGTTGAAGATGATTGCAAATTACACTTTTACATAGAAGGGTATTATTAGATGTTGTATTTTTTCTGTACTTTGTGTCATATTTTTTTATATATTCGTGTCGGAAGAAAATCAGCACTACATTACTATGTAATATAGCGTGATCTTCTAGGGCGTTCTGTAATATGTTCATAACGGCAAACTATTACTTGTTATTTATATATTTAGATGTATTATTATTATTATTATTCGTACTTAATTGATAGAATTCTTTATTATTATTATTAAGTTTAGATTCAAGGCTAACTGAGCCATGGAGATGTTTTATTACACACGATAACTCCAATTACTTTCGCTATTTGAATCAAAGGGATTCGACATATTTCAGTTATTCTACAGTATGTTAACTTGTGAGGTGACCAAAGCCATGAGACCCTTTTCTTATTTTCTTAAGACAGATTTTAAAACCGTGGCGAGTGCAATTATTCTGAGTGACACGCACAGCGGGGGGCTCTCCGCTGAGCGAGCGAACAATGCACAGCCTGGTACAACAGATTTCAAGAGATTAGTGTCAACGGAGCTATCTGGCTTTACAAGGTGTGTCTGTACCAAGTGAAGAGGAGTTTAACTGATGTTTTCTAAGAAGGACTCGGGGTCTACTGGAACGTATCTCTGAGACAGAAGACCATAGCAACGGTATTTTGATTGGTCGACGAAGGTTCTTTTTCTGCAGGAGTGGGGAGTAAGACGGATGGCACTTGAGGGCTGGCGCGTTTAAGGAAAGAGTCCCTCACTACTGTGAATCTTATTGGGAATGAAGTAAGTCATTCATACCGTCGATAGTTTGGACTTGATTGTGCATATAAGACATATTTCTTCGTCTTTCCATGCAATAACGACAATGGTTGTGTTTTTGGCCAAAGTCGGTAAAGTGATTTATGGAGTTAGCACTTCATCACTGATCAAGCTAGCAGCTAAATCTACATCATCGCTGCTCAGTAAATATAATTAACGGAACTTATCTGCTGGGATCCTTCAAGACGTCATTCCAAGAGATGGATCAACGCCCCAGGAACAACTACAAGTCTTAACTATGGAGACCAATTCCTTCGACACCCAACCTCGGTAAGCTAGGCTGACATATATTATTCAAAATCTCTTCTTTTATATTGCTGGCAAGTAACTTCATAGTTTTGGAAATAACGTTAAATTTAATATCGGTCTCATCACTTTTCTCGCGCCTCAGGTTAACATAACTTCAGTAAAAGTATTTACTATTTATTATTATTATTAACTTTTCATATTTTGTTTTTGTGTAGAATTAAATTCAGTATTTTAATCCATGCCTTGCATTCCTTTTTCAGTAGTTAGAAGTACATGTAAGTCATCCCTTATCCCCAATGCAAAAACTAACTGGTTGATTACTTTGATTTCGCCACGGGCTGGGAGAAAGAGGTCTCAGGTGCTCCACTGATGTTAATTTATCATTATTTGTGTTTCTTTTATTGGTCTTCAACACTTTGTTGCGACCATGGCGCCCAACATTTCATTTTGAGAGCACTACTGAAGATAAGTTCACAATACCAGTGTGTATTAACATGTGTATCAACTCATTTCATGACCTATTACATTTATCATCCAACAGTGAGCAAATCACCATCCTAAAACACATTACAGGTGTCGCCAAAGCGTAGGGCACGAAAACCAGATAGTATTTGTAGTTGGGGAACGGTATTATCTTTGTGCTTGTGTTTTGTGGGGGATTTTAATTGTGGTGTATCAGTATGGCTGATAAGGACCAGATGAAGCTTAGGAGTGGTCAACAGTTGAGTGGTGATATGGTAGAGGAGAATGTGGGGGAGGAGAGTAGTCAGTTGGCTGTAGATGGTCAGACGTTGATGGAAGGGAGATCGGAGGTTGATCCCAATACCAGTAAGGAGATGTCGGTAGAAATAAGTGAAGGCATTATGAGCATGTTAAGGTTGTTGAATAACAAATTAGAAGCCACTAATAATAAACTAGATAATACCAGTCAGGAAATAAATGCTAAATTAGAAAGTCACAGTCAAGAAATAAATGCTAAATTAGAGAGTAATGATCAAGATTTGAGTGATAAGTTAGAAGCCACTAAAGCTAGACTTGAACGTAATAATATGCAGATAAACAGGAAATTAGATCAGAATAACTCTGAAACTAGTAATAAAATTGAAGAATTGAATAAGAGGATAAACGGTGTAGTGGAAAGTAGTGAGGAGTTGCGTAGGAAATATGAGCGGATGAAGGAAAGTATATTGGATGTCCAAGAGACGATAAGGGAAGAGATGAAAAGTCAGTTAAAAGAAACAGTAGAGGAAGTCAGGGTAGAAGTTGAGAATAAGCTTGAAATTTTAGGCAATAAAGTTGACCAGACTAGTCAACAGGTGATAGAAAGAGTGCAAGAAGTAAGGGTAGAAATTATGGAACGTAATGAGAAAGAGGAGAAGAAGATTAAAGGGAAGATAGGAATGGAATTAGGTAAAATAAAGAAAGTACTAAGCTCTCAGGAAATAAAAATGCAGGAAATTATAGATGAAGAGAATAGGCAGATTAGGGACGATTTTAGAGCAAGTATAGAGGAAGTTAGTAGGAGATTAGCGGAAATGGAGAAGCGGACGTTAGGCTACAGCCAGAATGAGATAGTTAAAGAACAAGATGAGCAGGAAGAAAGAGATCATAAGAGTAAAAATAAAGACAGAAAGAAAAATCAGAAGGAAAGAGCGATAGTAGAAGAAATGGTGGAAGATGATACCATAGGAGTTGAGGGGAGGCAGGAAGATGGAGATCATAAGAGTAAAAAGAAAGAGAGAAAGAAAATTGAGAAGGAAAGAGCGATAGTAGAAGAAATGGTGGAAGGTGATACCATAGGAGTTGAGGGGAGGCAGGAAGATGGAGATCATAAGAGTAAAAAGAAAATTCAGAAGGAAAGAGCGATAGTAGAAGAAATGGTGGAAAGTGATAACATAGGAGTTGAGGGGAGGCAGGAAGATAGAAATCATGAGAGTAGAAAGAAAGAGAGAAAGAAAAATCAGAAGGAAAGAGCGATAGTAGAAGAAATGGTGGAAGGTGATACCATAGGAGTTGAGGGGAGGCAGGATGATAGAAATCATAGGAGTAAAAAGAAAGAGGAGAATAAAAATAATGTATTAGAGGAAATGGAAGCCAGGTTGAAAGAAAGAGAGAGAGAACACATTATGGAGTGGAATGAAATAGCAGATAAGGTAAGGGAAACGGTAGGAGGAGAAGTGCACTGTAGTGTCACCATTGATAGGTGTAGTACGGGAGATGGGGAAACCATTATTATAAGGAGAGAAGACAGAGTGACGATAAAGAAAGAAAGTGATGAAGTAGGGAGTGAGAAAGAAAGAAGTAATAATCGAAAGTAGAACATTTATGTAGGGTTGCAGTACTGTATGTTTACTTTGCCAACCAGTACTCTTGTGTATAAGTAATGTAGACCTAGATTTAAAAAGTGACTCGTTTCGTGAATTTACCGAAGAACCCGAGGTAGTTGAGTCCTTAAATTCGAACCCTGTCGTCGAATTATTCGTGTCGAGGGCGAGTGCATGTAGTTTGTTAGATAGTAGTTTCTCTTATTTGAGGGACCAAATGTTGTTTCTCAGTGCGTTGGTAAGTGCGCTTATGTGTTAGAGAATAATGGAATTCGCTTATATGGTACATATAACATTCACTCGTTACGTAAGTATGTGGCGTGAGTTGGAGAGGTGACAGCTGTTACGAAAGGGTGACCGGTGATGAACCTCTAGGACTTGATTTGAATAGGTAGCCCATGTAAGGTGGTATGAAGGCTGTTGATCTGGACTAAAGGTTAGTGGTAACCGTAATTATGAAGGTATGTATTTGGGGAGAGACCGTGTTGGAGTTATCTCAAGGAGATAAGGGTGACAGGAGGAGTGCTCGCTGTTGGAAGGTAAGAGACTGGTTTTAAAGGAAGCTAAATGGGACTCATTAAGCACAGAGATAAGATGAATTACATAGATTTCTATATTTTGATATTATTTCAGTAGAGGTTCACATTGTAATTAATTTTCAGAGATTTTGTGTAATGCAGTCTGTAAGCCCTATAGCTTACGTGTGACGTACGGCTGCGAAAATTGTGTTAATTTACATGTGTATGCGTGTGATAGGTGGAATTCCCGACATATCGAATAGAGTTCTGGAGAAGTTATGACTACACTATATAACATCGTAATTTGATCAAATCTCCGTAAACTCTACTCCAGGAATTAACCCTCCGATGTGATATTATTTCATACGTGTAGTATGGAACCGACCCGTAATGTGACATAGTTATGATTGTGTCACGAGAAGAAAATTTAGCGTGTGTAAATAAGGGTAAAATATAAATATATGTTCTATTTTTCAGGGTATCGATTTCGTGTATCAGGCGGTGTTTCCGCTATACAAAAACACTTGAACGCACAAGTTGCAAATGAATACAAAGGGAACAATGACGTAATTACGTTGAAGATGATTGCAAATTACACTTTTACATAGAAGGGTATTATTAGATGTTGTATTTTTTCTGTACTTTGTGTCATATTTTTTTTATATATTCGTGTCGGAAGAAAATCAGCACTACATTACTATGTAATATAGCGTGATCTTCTAGGGCGTTCTGTAATATGTTCATAACGGCAAACTATTACTTGTTATTTATATATTTAGATGTATTATTATTATTATTATTATTCGTACTTAATTGATAGAATTCTTTATTATTATTATTAAGTTTAGATTCAAGGCTAACTGAGCCATGGAGATGTTTTATTACACACGATAACTCCAATTACTTTCGCTATTTGAATCAAAGGGATTCGACATATTTCAGTTATTCTACAGTATGTTAACTTGTGAGGTGACCAAAGCCATGAGACCCTTTTCTTATTTTCTTAAGACAGATTTTAAAACCGTGGCGAGTGCAATTATTCTGAGTGACACGCACAGCGGGGGGCTCTCCGCTGAGCGAGCGAACAATGCACAGCCTGGTACAACAGATTTCAAGAGATTAGTGTCAACGGAGCTATCTGGCTTTACAAGGTGTGTCTGTACCAAGTGAAGAGGAGTTTAACTGATGTTTTCTAAGAAGGACTCGGGGTCTACTGGAACGTATCTCTGAGACAGAAGACCATAGCAACGGTATTTTGATTGGTCGACGAAGGTTCTTTTTCTGCAGGAGTGGGGAGTAAGACGGATGGCACTTGAGGGCTGGCGCGTTTAAGGAAAGAGTCCCTCACTACTGTGAATCTTATTGGGAATTAAGTAAGTCATTCATACCGTCGATAGTTTGGACTTGATTGTGCATATAAGACATATTTCTTCGTCTTTCCATGCAATAACGACAATGGTTGTGTTTTTGGCCAAAGTCGGTAAAGTGATTTATGGAGTTAGCACTTCATCACTGATCAAGCTAGCAGCTAAATCTACATCATCGCTGCTCAGTAAATATAATTAACGGAACTTATCTGCTGGGATCCTTCAAGACGTCATTCCAAGAGATGGATCAACGCCCCAGGAACAACTACAAGTCTTAACTATGGAGACCAATTCCTTCGACACCCAACCTCGGTAAGCTAGGCTGACATATATTATTCAAAATCTCTTCTTTTATATTGCTGGCAAGTAACTTCATAGTTTTGGAAATAACGTTAAATTTAATATCGGTCTCATCACTTTTCTCGCGCCTCAGGTTAACATAACTTCAGTAAAAGTATTTACTATTTATTATTATTATTAACTTTTCATATTTTGTTTTTGTGTAGAATTAAATTCAGTATTTTAATCCATGCCTTGCATTCCTTTTTCAGTAGTTAGAAGTACATGTAAGTCATCCCTTATCCCCAATGCAAAAACTAACTGGTTGATTACTTTGATTTCGCCACGGGCTGGGAGAAAGAGGTCTCAGGTGCTCCACTGATGTTAATTTATCATTATTTGTGTTTCTTTTATTGGTCTTCAACACTTTGTTGCGACCATGGCGCCCAACATTTCATTTTGAGAGCACTACTGAAGATAAGTTCACAATACCAGTGTGTATTAACATGTGTATCAACTCATTTCATGACCTATTACATTTATCATCCAAAAGTGAGCAAATCACCATCCTAAAACACATTACAGTATTTGTCGCATCATGTGACCTTCATCTGTTTGGGGGCCGATCAAGAAATTCCTGGAGCGAAATAGATTTCAATTCAACACGGAGGTAGTTAGTTATTGTTGTTTGAAGGGGCAGAACTACGAGGTCATCTGCCCCTATGGAGGTAGAGGATACAGTTATGGATTGTTGCTTGCAGCAATGAAATCATTCTTCGCGGACGGTATTCCCCGCCTACGCAAACAATGGGATGCCTGACTCGACACCATGGGTGACTTCTTTTCAACAAATGTAAGCAGTAATGAGTAAAATAAATACTCGGCTTCTTCCATTTGTCTTACGTGTTGACTTTTCTTTCTTCCTATCGCAGTGCCCAGGAACATCAAACGTCTGCACAGGGTGATTTTGAGAAATGGGGACAAAATGCACGAGGCGATGTCTGAGAGAAGAAAGAACAAAATGAAGGTCTCATGGACATATGTCCGTACATGCATGGGTACTTTGATAGAGGTTGATTCTGGTCCTCATGGCGACAGAGATATCCGCTTGACTGTTGTTGCCGACTCACCATGGAATGGACGTTTGTAATGCAGGGATATGCGATTATGGCCCGGTATCGCAACTAAGAAGAAGCCAACATGGTAGGCTATTTATATACATTACGGTGCTCCAGCCTACTTCAGAATTTCCTTTTGGAGGCAGCTTATCAACGTCTTCCCCCGTCAATGGATCGAACACGGGGGAACAATTACTTGACCCGCTCAATCACCGGACATCAACCATTTATATTTCTACCTCAGAGGACACCATACATATATAGTGTGTGTAATGGAAGGAAGATTGTAGTTTTACGTGACCGTGAATCTTGTGATTATAAGCCACGGGACCTCCTTTTTACGTGGAATCCGAACCACAGGACATGGCATTTCACTTCGAAAATCTCACATGCATTGACCGGGAATCGAACCCGGACTGTCTTGGTGAGAGGCATACAGCTAGACCGCTGAGCCACCACGCCCCCCAAATAGTGTGTGTGAAACCCATTCCAAACGTGCATTCAATGCAAATCACCGGCATGGTTGTCCTATACAGTAATGATGAATACAATAAATGGTCCTCTTTATACAAAGCAAGCATTCCCGGACATTTGTCCTTATTAACTATTTTGTTTGTTATCCTCTCAGAGATTGTTCCCTGAATTTTGTCCCCATTACTCAAGATTACCCTATACAGTATATTTTTAGCCTATTTTCAATTTTGAAAAAATAGGCTTATGAGATCACCTTTTGTCCGTGTGTGTGTGCGTGTGTGTGTGTGTGTGTGTGTGATTCGTGTGTGTGTCCCCCCCTAATAAAATCTAAACGGCTAGAGCAATTTCAATGAAACTCGGTAAGTTCATAGCACTATTCCGGGCGACCCCGACCGTGCCCTTCAAATTTTGTTAAGACTCACCAATCCAACATGGCGGCTGTGCGAAATATTTCACCAGCATTCAATATCTCCGAAACTATTAGCGACATTACCCTGACATTTTGTATGGTGATAAAGGGAACT
This sequence comes from Meconema thalassinum, assembly GCA_946902985.2. Lineage (NCBI taxonomy): Eukaryota > Metazoa > Arthropoda > Insecta > Orthoptera > Tettigoniidae > Meconema > Meconema thalassinum. Next base: position 676,836,746 of record OX336388.2, read on the forward strand.
ACTATAAGTTCACTTATGTGACCTTTGAAAACCTGGTAACTACAAAACCAACATGGCGGCCATGCGAATTTGCGACTTTTAAATAGACGTTTCTCGCGATTTAACCAACCAAACGCAATGAAACTTGGTAGAGCGTATGTTCATATACATTGTAATGCACCGACATCTAACTTCGTTCAATTGTTTACATAACCACAAGATGGCGGATGTGCGAAATAATTCACCGGCATTCTATATCTCTGAAACTATTGCTGGTATCTCCCTGAAATTTTGTACGGAGATAAAGGGCACTACTGGAAGTCCATCTATAAGTCTTTCAAAAACCGGTTAACAAAAAAACGAACATGGCGGCCAAGCGAATTTGAAAATTTTAAATAGTCCTTTCTCGCGATTTAATGTTCCAAACGCACTGAAATTTGGTACAGGAAATATTTATACACATTATAATGCACTGGTATCTAATTTAGTTCAATTGTTTATATAACCTCAAGATGGCGGCTGTGCGAATTTTAAAATTAAGTTTTTATTTCATGTGATGTAGTCATGCAATCGAAGTGAAAGTTTGAATAATGAACCTACGTAATAATTTTCTTTTAATGGTACACGACTCTATGGCCTATACATTTAACAATCCAACATGGCGACTATCCGAAATATTTAGACCGCTCTGAATATCTACGAATCTATTACAGCAATCAAACTGAATTTTATAATGTTCATAGGGGCTATGAACTTAAGTTCACTTATAGGACTTTAAATAACCTAGTGATCACAAATCCAACATGGCGGCGACGCGAAGTATAAATATTCACATGGACGTTTCTCGCAATTTAACCATCCGAGCGCAGTGAAACTTGGTACAGTAAATCCTCATACGAATGGTAATCCACTGGCTTCTAATTTATTTCAATTGTTTCCATAACCTCAAGATGGCAGCTGTGCGAAATTTTAAAATCTCCTTGTTACTTCTTGTGTCCTAATTATGCGATTGAAGTTTGAATACTACACGTACACAATAATCTGCATGTAACAGTACATAACTCTAGGATCTTCGTATGTAAAATCCAATATGGCGACCATCCGAAATATTTAGTCGGTTCTCAATATCTACGAGTCTATTACAGCACTCAAACTGAAATTGTGTATGTTGATAGTGGCAGTTAACATAAGTAGGATATATGAAAATAGGCTGTATAGTTCTTCACGGAACTACTTGTTTTTTTTAATTTTCAACATTTTACAATATTATTGTGCGAAATAATTGTTTCGCACAATCAAAGTAAAGCTCTTAGTTTGTGTACGTCGACATACGACATTTGGTATTATCAAAACAACTTTGGTGAAAATGAAAATCCACAGCCTGCTTCCAGTCTCTGACCGGGTCAGGAATGGAATGAATGAAGCCCCCATCTAGCGGCGAGGATGTGGACTGGGCCGGCTGCCGAGGCCTGACGCACTCCTCTGGGGGCAATGATTAAATGAATGACAGATGAAATGAAATGATAGTGGAGAGTGTTGCTGGAATGAAATTTTGACCGGAAAAACCGGAGTACCCGGAGAAAAACCTGTCTGCCTCCGTTTTGTCCAGCACAGATCTCACATGGAGTGACCGGGATTTGAACCACGGACCCAGCGGTGAGAGGCCGGCGTGCTGCCGCCTAAGCCACGGAGGCTCAACTTTGGTGATATATTGAAAGTTTCCTTCATTTCCACGCAGTCAAATTTCTTCCAAAATTTAATGAAAGACGGGCTCATAACTGCTCTTAATATATAACCTGAAATAATTCCGTAGCTGAATACAAATAGGCTAATTGATGGGAATGTATATCCATTAGATGGAGAGAGGGAAACCATTAATTATTACTGGTGAAATTAATGCCAATCTCAACTCTCAAAGGTTTGTAGATATAACTGCATGCAAATCCACACTCTTTACGTTTGTATAAGTTCTTTTTTAGATTTTATTCATCTTATTTTTCAAAATTAATCTCAAAATTAATGATGTAATTAGTTTTTCATTTTGTAACACACTACAACTCGAATGTACTAACTTATGTGTAATAGGGTTCCATTTACTGTAATGGATATTGAATGAATAAATAAATAAATAAATAGGTGGAGTATTGTGGGTCGTAAAAGCAGCGTTCTAAACATGTCAAACATGTTATCTGTAGCTTGGAAATGAATTGTAACTATTACTATTGATCCTCAAATAAGCTCTAATGATATTGCAAACAAATTTACAGAATTCACACACTTCAAGTGGCAAACTAATTATGTCAATTCCCTTGAAATCTGAATTACAACCTAGTGCATTCTGCTTAATGAACAGGCACCTTGCTGTTTATACATGTTTAGCAGTGCCAATAAGGTTGATGCATGGCACATGGTATTGCCTGTGACAACCAAGCTCTTTCCAGATATTCCTTATCAAACAGAGACACTTAATATATGATATGGTTTCAATTTGAGTAACTGATATGATTTTCTAGTGCAGCCGTGTTGGGTATATCCTACAGATGCATGTTCGGAGATATTCTGATAACTATGTGTTTCAAAACGATTAATTATAGGTATATTTTGTACATATAATATCAACCAAAACGTATCTTAGCTAAGTATAAGGTTGTCAGGACCGGTCCCATTTCTTTTAGTCCACTGATGATACAAGACATCCATGTTTCACTCATAAACATGCTTCTACAGTACTTCGAAGCATAAGAGTTAATTATTTTATTAGAGTTAGTACACGAACCGAATCCCCTACGTTTCGGAAAGGTGCATCAATCGATTACACCATGAACGATGTACATACTGTGCATCAATAAGAAAGATGTGGAACATTAAAGTTAGTGCTTACATGGGCACCTAGGATATCATCCACGTCTTCTACTGTAGATTTTGTGCATATTTATTCTTACAACCTGTGTTATTGCGTAGCTGTTCAGGTGAGTTTACTGTGATTATTATGGGCTAATTAGATAGGTGCCTTAAGATTTATAATAATATACTGGTCCTGCCTAATTCAGCAGATTTGGTGCACCTTTTCTAAGGAACTTTTCAATAAAGTTAATATTTTATTTAAACTAGCCTTTGTATTGTGCCCGTTGGGACCGAAATCCAAAGACCACATTTTGTAAAATACCGAAATCAGATTAGCACGAGAAAACATATCTCAGGGTCTATCTAGGTGAATACTTGGGTCTAACCTGGCATCCCTGATCTCGGTAATTCACAAGTAAGGCAAGGAAAGAAATTATTTTGAAAGTAGCACATTTCTTAAAATCTCAATTTATTTATAGATAAAATATTAATTGACTGGCAAAATCCTCCAACACAAGTAAAACACATCACACATGAGAAATCAACAGTCCCTAAAATTATATTCTAACGTCGCAGACTTGATAATTAGAAAAATCATTAGTGCATTCTGATATCAATCGAAAAAATAATTTTCAAATATTTACACTGGGTAACCACTGTTCAATAAAGAGTTCCGAGTGATCCCTTTTATTTACATGTTTGTAGTTCACTTTTCGAAGAATTGCATTTCATTGTTCAAGTATTTGTTGTAAGATATTTAAAAAAAATAGTCACTTGATTCATTCGATGTTGTTCCAAAATTTGAATTATTTGGAAAAATTATTACATCACTGTTTCGTTGTGGCATAATAACAATATCAATATTCGGCTGACATAAAGTCGAATGTTAATATTTGTTTGTAAAGATTTTCATTTCTAAAACAAAAATTGTCTAGAAACTTTTCATAATAATTTGAAAAATTAATCTTATTGTTTTCTCAGATTCATTTGTTTCAATGTCATCAAAATTTTAAATTTTATTCATCTGTCATGTTTGTTAGCAAAAATTGTTGTTAACAAATTGTTGTTATCAATATAAACTGTAGTTACCCACTATCGGTGGATTAAACCATTATCTCTCTCTCCAAAATGTTTCTATCATTCAGAGAATTTACGTATTATCTCACACACAAAAAATATTAATCATAAAATGCATTATTATTAATTAATGTATTTCGAAATTTCTCATCACTTTATTTATAACAAGTTTCTCACCCTCTCATATTGTGAATATTTTAATTTGCACATTTCCATTGTTATTATTATTATTATTATTACAAGCACAAAATAAAAATTTCACTAATTATTTATTTTATTTTATTTTATTGTATTTTACACTTCTCATTTGATTTTTTTTTCTCGGTCAGGTTCAACAAATCTAGACTCATGTTCTTCAATTATTTAGGCATACTATTTGAAATTCGAGTTGGTCCAGAAAAAAAATTAAATATTTGAATTGACAGTAGAATGAAATCTGACAAGAATATAGGGCGGTCCTCATTGCCTAACCCTTCTTTTACAATTGAGCCCACATGCTATTTAATAACACACGCACATCCTTGTGTGCCCACAACTATGGGAACAAATGCCCTTTTGGATGACCCCCTAGGTCTCCACAACTTTAAGTGTCGCCAAACGCACACTAAAATCACCACATTATTATTTGACTCCAAATAAACTTCACCACACAACATCATATTATTATATTTGTTTTTTCATCATATATTTTTTTCTGTGATATTCTGTCATAATTACTATACTGTATTCTTCAGTTTTATTTTACAAATAAAAAGATGTATTTAAATCTGGTCAATCTTTTCTTGCCTCCCATCTACATAAACTCGCCCTAATTTATACATTTAATACCTGCCGCTTCCTTTCTCTTCATCTGAATATTTTTAACTGCTTTTGGAAAATATTTCTGAGCTCAAAATCTTACTATTTTACTTTCTTCATCGAAAAACTCATTTAAATTTATTTGTAAATCCAAACTTTTTATTCCAAAAATAAACAAAGTTATTTTATTTAAATCCTTCCAATTAATTAAATTCATCCACAAATTATTGTTATTTTTCCACAAATTATTTAAATTCTTCCAATAAATTATTATTATTACTGAAAAATATTTAGGCATTATGAACGTCAGAATGACTATTATCGCCCTATTTCCTCAAAAAATAATATTTAAATCCTATCTGCAAATGATTATTAATAACATCTCACTTTCTGATTATTAATGCATTATCTATTTAATTACAATTAACAATTAACAATTTAATTTAATTCCTAATGTTTGGTGCTATCACTCCCTAAATTATTTATTTATAACTTTCAATGGTGTAGTTATATTTATAATATTATTAACTTATTTACTTCATATTTGTTCATTATTATTATTATTATTATTATTATTAAATAAATCAAATTATTTAAATAATCCAAATTGTAATTACTTCTCCTCTCAAAAATAAGAGTTAAAGAAAAAATAATACTCATATCCCTTGGAATAACTGAAACATTTCATGTCGGAACACATGAATTAATTGTCTGTCCTGACAAAAATCGAAAATAGAATAATAAATTGTCAGACAGAATGCTCCATTTGTCATCCTGACAAATACAATAGACGTTCTAGTTACGATCAAAATTGTGTTGATTTCTTATCGTGACTGTGTTAAAAATGGAATTCTCTAATACTATAGGCTAGTGGATAGTACATGAATGGTTGTCTTACTTCATTCTTGATATGCAGGAAGAGCGTGTCCTTCGGTGTGCACTATCCCAATAGTATCCTTCCATGGCCATCTGCTGTATCCGTATAACTTCATCCGTCTCCAAGTCCTACCTATCCTCGAGTAATTTAACGGCGCATGTTGATATTCAAAGTCACTCGTTCGAAAAAAATCCCGTTATCATCAGCACAGTATAACATGATGAAATGTTGTGCAGTCATAGACTGGTACAGTACTCTTGTAATATTGAGAATAATTCTCCTATTCGAAAAATGCGGTTTCGTTTGCACGCTAAGATAGGATCACCTAGTAGCTGCATAAATCGAACTGATGAAAAAAAATATTCCTAATGAAATTCGAAGTGCCGGATGTGTTGTCACCACAAGAAATACATCATTCTGTAGGCTAACTTCTGTGAATGGTTTTTCGACACTACCATCACCTGACCGGTTAGAATATTTGACCTGAAAGTCAGTTGATATTCTAAGTCCTTTCGCTGCCACAAGCTATGTTCGTTCACATGAACAGAAACTAAGTACTACTGACCACTAGTTCAGCGACTAAGTCCTTCGACGGTCAGAATCTCGGCGTATATATTCGTACTTTCACGTTGCGTAGCTCCGCACCTGAGCAAATGCTCCGTTGGAATACAATCTGTCTTGAAATCCTCGCTCCTTATATAGTCGATCCGTCAAAACTTCCAGAAACTTCCAGAAACTTCCATCTCGTATCTCGGCTTCTACTGGACCGATTTTAATGCTTGATAGCTCAAATTCCTTATCTTATAATTGCTAGTAAACTGTACTACTTTTCTAGCGTCCATCTCTTCTCCTAAAGGAAATTTCCGAAAAAAAATTCTCGTGACATATGCTGGCTCCACGTAACAAATTCACGACACTCGCTCCTGCGATGCATGCTTCCCTCAGTACTCTGAGTCTCCTCCGCGCGCTATTCAAACATCAGCAATTCCCTCACACAAATAAATCAACATCTCTTCTTTATAGTAATGACGTCAAAAATGTCACGGACGTGTGAATGATTCGGGTACAGTATATTAAGCCTTAGAATTATAATTTCCTTCCGGCAGCTAGGATTTCACCCCCGTCTACCGGTTTGTGTGTAGCCTATATTTGTTCTTACAACCTGGGTTATTGTGTAGTCTGTTATGGTAAGTGCACTGTCATTATTAGGGTTTAGGCTAGTAAATAGGTGCCTTAAGATTTCTAATTAACCGGTCCTGCCAATCTCAGCAATGTTATATTGAGCAGATTTGGTGCACTACAGGTACTAAAACTGTCATTATTCTACACATTGCATTCTGGAAAACAGTGAGTGTTTTAACACAGTGGATATGGGTTATTTCCTTTCTTTTAATATAACGTTTCTCCTCAACAACAAATTCTTTTGAAAACTTTTCCTCCTTTTCTGATTTGTTTCTAAACAAATCGTATCATTTAAAACAAAACCCGTGATAAAAATGTAATTGGCCTATCATAATAACAAGTGATAACATTTTCATACCTCTATGAATAACAGTTTCTGAAAATGAAAAACTTCAGGAAAACAAACTTAAGGGGAAATTTAGTTCAAGGATCTTAAAAAGGAAGATTCAAATTGCGTCATTATTACATTGGGACGGGGTTTGTTGTTTCGAGGGTTGCAACATCGAGGTCATCTGCCCTTAATTAAGATACTGTACTACTGTCAAAAAAAAACTAAGTCTTCTCTGGTAACGAGTTCTAACATTAATTTTGTTCGATTCTAAAATAAATTCATTACAAATTATGAATCGAATTAATCAGGAAATTCACACTCTTTTTAAACCAGAAAACATAAAATCTCAGTACATTTCATATTTTCCTAGATGGGCCCTCCTCAATAATGATAGTGTGAAAGGAAAGGGGTTTCTTGCACCATCACGGGAAAAACGTCGAGAAGACGATAGTGTAAATAAAACCAGGGGAAACCATAACCACGACACTTGCTACCAGAGATGAGATTCAAAAGAACAATCTCTGAATGTTGAAACTACCCAATCCTATTGTTCAGCTTTAGCGATCGGTGTGAAATAAAATGGTAGGCCATTAAAGTTTAACCCTTCTAATGCCAGGGGGCGATATAGGTTTCGGCTGAAGGAGTTTCAACTAAAAACCCACGAGCCGATTTTTTAATATTTATCTTTACATTATTTCCAGCCAAGGAGTGCTATAACCGCTGTAACCGAGACAACGCGGGATTCATTCTATCTCTGGATATATCGAAGTGTTAAGCTCCATGAATATCTGGATTAGTAATAATTATTCTTTGAATATGATGCAGTCAGCTGACTTACCACGCTTGCGATCTTTTGAAGTTGTGTTTTTTACGTTCTTAGTTGGAGCTAATTTAGATACTTGGCGATAATTATCTAAACTATTTCAATGAAGAGGAAATATGGAATGTTTTAACGACAAGTGAAGTGTTTGAGAGTGAATTTTCGACTGATGGAAACGAAATTTTGAAACATTTTCCAACAAAAAAAATGAAATAAATAATTAACTTTTATGAAACAAATGAAACTAAGTTTTAATTATTCAGGATCTAATACGTTTAAAAAACCTGCTACGGAATAATATCAACATTCTAAAAATTATAGGTAGGAGATTCGAGTACATATAATTTCACGAAACATGGCTTGGAAGTTTCTAACATAGTAACGTAGGCGTCTGCTACTCAATATTGAAATTCATCAATAAATGTAATAGAGAACGAAGTTCTTAATATTAGGGTGGGTGGGGGCAATACTGCGTTGAGTCGATATCATATTATAATTTTGAAACATGTGAATTTAATGTAATACTTGAAAAAAGAAAGAAACAGTTGTAGAATGCTGTAAGAAAATTAATTATATTCTAATAAATATAAAGTAAAACATCGCCCCAGAGTGAGAGCTGTTACAGTATGAAAAAAGAAACAGCAAGTCGTGTGTGTGAGTTTATATGGTATAATGAAGGTCACAATACCTATGCAGAATCGTATGTTTTTGGTATTTATTGCCAAAGCAATAATGAACCTGTTTATCAATTCAGCCGTAATCAGCCATCCCACATGATAGGCTATATCAATTTTCACTTCAAGAATCAATGTAGTCAAAGCAATTTCAACTAAAACTCCGTCATAAACTAGCAGGCTATTTATATAGATTGATAATAATCATGTACCGGTACTCAATGCAGATGCTCAAATTTAAAGAACGATGATGCAATCCAATTCCAACAGTCAGTCCATAGAATCTCAAGAGCAACCATCAGACATAGATGATGGTAGGCTAGCGTTGAAGTGATGATTAGCAGCATAACTACCGTACATAGCAACGGAGACACCGAAGCAACGATAATAGTGCAAGGTCGATCCGTGCCCTTCATAGCGCTCGAATATGCCACAAGAGCACATGGGAAACCCATATCTCGCAGGTTTAGTCATTTAATATGCCAGGATTTGCATTATGTTGTTTACTTATACTCCAGGTATGCTCTGCCTTGGCTGTTATAGTCCAGGTATGTCACCACGAGGGAAGAAGGAAGAAGGCTACTTCAAATCATCAGACTTCCCCTACCAGAAATATCTTGGTACTTCCTTGTATTTTGATAAACAACTTGTAACATCTGACTTGCTAAACTCTTAAGTTACTTCGACTCTCACTCTGTACATAAAAATACAATTCTAATAATTTAGATCATGATCGAATCATCGTAACTTAAAAAATGAAATTAAAATAGGAGGTTAGGTGGTTTTTGTAAATTGATCTAGGCATATAGATCAGTTACAACATAACACCTCATAATAGCTTGGCATCCCTAAAGCGTGCATGAATACACATGGGTTGATTTATAAGTAGAGAGTACAACGACCCTAAAGTTGAGAGAATCCACCCCAGGGCATAGTGATTTTTTACTAGTCAACCTGAAAGTGGGTTCTCTATATTTTCTTCACAATCGCTCGAGAATATTTTAGCCTATTTTCATAGCATGCAAACTGTTCGCTATGTTTTCACTATCATGATTTCTGGCATTTCCTAAAAAATCTCCTAAATCATTCCAATCCCACAAGTGTAATTACTTCATGCTACGATACTTAAACATAGATCAGGACTTGCAAAAAGGTACAATACCAACAAGTAGTTGCGCGAAGAACTATACAGCCTATTCTCATATATCCTACTTATGTACATTGCCTCTATCAACATACACAATTTCAGTTTGATTGCTGTAATAAATTCGTAGATGTTGAGAAACGTCTAGTAATTTCGGATGGCAGGCCAGACACAGATCGAAGTCACCGTATCCTTGAATGTGCCACAAAGTGTCATTTCCAGGACTTGGTGACGAATTCGAGACACAGGAGATGTTAGTCGTAGGCCAGCACCAGGTCTATCAAGAGCAAGCACCCCACAGCAGGACCGATATCTGGCCTTAACCACCCGAGGAAATCGGAGTGCAACGGCAAGACAATTGTCGACGGAGCTTGCAGCCATCTCAGGGGTTGCCGTTTACCGGCAAACTGTGTACCGGAGGCTCAGAACAGCAGGGCTGTTTGCCAGACGTCCAGCGGTGTGTGTCCGGATATCTCCAGCACAGAGACGGGCCCGTTTACTGTGCAGCCGTCAACGTCAAAACTGGACCATGAATGAATGGAGGCATGTGCTCTTCACAGTTGAATCCCGATTCAGTTTGCAGAACGATTACCGTCGCACATTAATGTGGAGAGAACTGGGTAGCCAATACAACCACAGGGACATCGTAGAACGGGACCAGTATGGTGGTGGTGGCGTCATGGTGTGGGGCGGCATCATGTCGAATGGCCGTACGGACTTGCACATCTTCATGGGTGGTCCGGGGAACATTGCGAACGCTCGGAGATACAGGGATGAGGTACTGAGACCACATGTTCGACTCTTCAGAGGTGCGGTTGGTCCAGACTTCCTCTTAATGGACGATAATGCCCGACTCTACCGCGCTGCTCTGGCGGATGAATTTCTGACTGAGGAAGACATTCAACGCATGGACTGGCCAGCGAGGTCTGCCGATCTGAATCCTATAGAACATGCCTGGGATGCATTGGGGTGGCGAATTGCATCCCGTCAGCCTCCACCAAGGACCCTCCAAGACCTTCGCATTGCCCTTTCGGAGGAATGAGATCGACTGCCACAAGAACTCTTGGACCATCTGATAGAGAGCATGCCACGTCGCTGCGAAGCATTTGTGGCCGTTAGGGGTAACCATACACCCTATTATCAGAATATTTTGTTGTGGAAGATCATTGCCAAGTTTTGTTAGTTGTTGTCAAAAGAGTACCTTAGCTATCGGAACCTTTCTAACACTATTTCTTTGGACAAGTTGTGTGACATATTGTGTGTGAGTGTGATTCAGCTTCCATTTGTTCAGCAATCCATCTGAGATTCCCATCAGGCGGTATGGCCTCGTTTAGTGATTATGCTTAACTTTTGGACACTAGTGTATTAACCTCTACCAAACACCAGAGCCTCGGAAAAACTACTACCGTCATTGAAGAAAAAAAGACAAGACATATCTCAAGAATTTTATGGAACTAGAGGCATGTGGGTAGGTTTTAGCTGAGGATTAACTCTACCTAAGGGAAGATGATCAAGAAAAAAAAGAAGCGGGTTTCGGTATGAAGAACAAGTATGGATAGATAGGACGGGAGTCCAATGTAAAACATAAACTCAAACTTGAAGTTAGAGTTCAAACACAGTTTCCAACGTACAATGGCTGTGAGACACCTAAAGTGGGTAGGGACCTGGACACAGCTAACGGTTAATGCAGCTGGAGCTTGGGCTATTTGCGAGTAAGCGGCATACGTTCTTTCCCTACCAAGCCAGTATTTCAATACTATGTGATGGGTGGTAGTCTGGCAAGACAAAGAGTGATAAGGGATACAGGTTTACTGTTTTTCCTTTCAAAGGAGTTAGATTTAACCGAATGTTTTGAACAGTTAAAATAAATAGAATTCGCCGGGTTATTCTTTAGTTCGGGGAACTGTTGGATCTCAAGAAAAAGACCGAATGCCCCCAGAGAAGGAAGCAATGAAACATTTTAATGCTTTTATGGCTGATTTTAACGTTTTTCTTGAAAACTTTGGTTGCACTTAAGGAAGGCTAAGCTTTTACCCAGCAAACTGCCGACTAAAAGTTTAGAACAGAAGAAGAACTTGAGTTTTAGAAACGAACCATAAGTCAGAGAAAACAATCTCAACAAGCAGGATGGTTGCAGAGCTAGCTATACTTGCCTTAAGGGCTCGTTAGAATTAGCTATGACAACTAAGAGAAACTTTGAAAATGTTGTTACGAAAAGTTTTTGTTTAAATGCAACAAATAGTAAAGATTTTATTATTTGAATAATTATTTGTTTTCGTAAAGAGGGTTTAAGCCTATAGGAAGAATCAGGGAAGATAAGGTCCTGCCTAATAGTTATTCTAACAATAAAGATAAGGAACAAAAGAAAACTAACGGTTTATTTAAACAATATCAAAGGTAAACTAAATAACCATATTTAAAGTTTGATTTTGGTTTTAAGTGGAGAATAAAAATTTAAAGCTATAAATATCAAGGTCTCAGATCTAATTAAGAAAAGTTTACAATTGTTTGATTACAAGTTTCGAACTTGTAAAAGCAATAAACCTATGCAAAGGTTTTAAAATATGTGTTTAAGATTAAGAACTTTTAAGTTTATAACAATAATTATGAAGCAATTACAACTTTGGTAATTAGATCAGGTACAATGAAGGAACTCTTAGAATCCCTTTATGGAAATCTTAAAGGCTATAAACAAACATTAAATTCAAAATTATAATAACAAGGAAAAAAGGGAATAATTAAGACGAAGTTTCTATAACTTCATATATTTAAACAGGAATCACGAGAATTTTTAAATGCAAATAGGACAGGTCGCCCTTTTGTGAAACCTGGAGAGAAAAATTATTTAACTCACCTGTGAGTAGAAAGAATAGAATTCCCTAGTTGGAAGGGAAAAACAATATGTCTTAAAATGTGTGCTAGCCACAATTTTATGCAGAATTAATTTATGATGAATGTAACAAATTTGGGAGGGCACTTGCTAGCAAGCGAGGCCTCATAGAAATTGACATAAATTTACAATTTAATTAGATTGTGTTAGTAAGGTATTTGGGAAGGAAGAAATGGGAACTTTAGGAGAAAGTCCTGGCCAAATGTATCGCTCTCATTTGAACGCGGCGCGGTTGGTAATTGAACAGGCCCTGTTTTGCACTATAGTCTATTGATGGATTTGAAAAGTTCACTATTGCGGCACAGAAAGTTCATAAAGAGAAAAGTTATTGTAGTTATGGAGATCAAGTTTATTGTGTTGGAAAATGTATAGGTTGTAGACGAGTGCTGAAGAAAAGTTCCCACGGAGGAAAGCAAATTGTGTGTTGACCAGCGGTTTATGCAACATAAATTCCTCAGTGAGGAAAATTATTCCCATATTTGAGCGGAAAATACTAGATTGCTTTACTTGTAGACAGATAGTTTGACGTAGAAAGTTCTGGAGTTATTATGACGGTTGAATGAGGCAGTAGTGGTCCCACGAGGAAAAGAAGCTAAGTTTTTATAGACAGTGTTTAGTTTAACAAGAATCCCACGGTGTTTGAAAGTATTCTCAGTTAATTTGTACAAGAAGTACTAAATTTTCAGGTTTTAAAGTCAGCTTTGAAGCTAGAGCATGACTAGAAAAATCCCTCGAAGACGGTTATTGCATAATAGTTAGCAATTCCACACACTGCCTATAAAATTATATTAAAAACCTTTAAAACAATTTAAAAATCATTGGAGAATGGTACTTAGCTTTTTACATTTTTGAAGAAAGTAGATGATCCTGGCAACCGTTAGCTTAGGTCCACAACATGGCGTAGATTTTTTTAAATGTCTCATATGGACAAGAAACAAGCCTTTGGGAGGCTTCAAACTGTATGCTTGAAAGCTAAAGCAGAACTGACGTGAGAACGAGCGAGGAGGTAGGCAGGCAAGGGGAAGGGGAAACGGGGGAGAGGGGTAAAGACAAGAGAACATACATTATAATAGGCAACTTGATAACATGAAATATTCTTCATAGATGTGAAGTTTCTTCTTCATGGAGCGGTGTTCATGGAGATGTTAGCTAGCGACAACGACGAAACCTGGTGGTTTGATTGGTAAGGAAGTCCTCTTGAGCATGGAGATGTTGAGGGACTTCAGTGGTTAGCTGCTAGATGCCGCTAGGTTGATCATGGAAGATATATATCTAGAACAGACTTATAAAAGCCATGAGCAAAGTGTACAGAGCAAATACAATTTAAAGAATCACTGTTGGTGTTTGCGAACTGGTAAAAATGAATTGAATAAAATAAATAAATCAAAGAGCAGCAGAGGCTAACTCTGCCTGACCGTGTATTCCATGGAATGCACCAGCATGAGGACCGGACGTGGGCAACATCCAAGTTTGAGTTCAGGCATGTGTTTACACGTCTGGCTGTCCATGGTTTTCACCACCTTAATTTTATTAACAAATCTTGCCATGACCCTACAGTGACATGTGTATACCAACTATGTGGACAAGCATGTGAACGCTACCACTTAGATCTCTGTAGTAAAAGAAAACAATCAATCAAAGACTATGCAATTAAATCGCTAGATCGCAATTTTAGTGTACATAGCCTATTCATTCTTTATTTTCGATTGCTATTTGGCTGCAATAAGAGTATAAAATAATATCCTGAACTAGCACCTACAGATAGAGTACAGGTACTATGTGGGATCGTTTTGTTCTTTAGTTGAAGTATCATTTTCAAATAACACACAATAGGCTGTTACAAACATTTAAAATAAAAAAAATATCGTATTATCAACTTGTCATTCTTCAAATTCGATGCGTGTTGAATACCAACGGAAGGCAAACCAATGGAGTCCCACATAGACCAGTCATGACATCTGGCGGAAAAGTTTCGCATACGATAATCCTAACAGGGCGAGTGCATTCTAGCGGCCATCAATGGAAACTTTTCAATTATAGCTATTCCAAAGTGCAGGCTGGTCCGCAGCTCACAACCAGTTGGCATGATAGTCAACCTCATAGTTCATCTGGTTGCTGCTAGATGTCTCGTGCAGATCCGGTGGCGAATGTGTTTTAATTAAATATATATTTTCCATTGTAATATGTACAATATAACGCTTAATTTTATAACGTCTGAGTAATTACAAAACAATAAATATAAAAATTCCAAGCAAAAATACCAACTCTTTTAGGTTTTGAACCCCAGTCAAACGGGTAAAAGACTAACGCTTTACCACACAGCCAAACATGTCCACCAAAATTCGTCGTTATCAATTGACTTACATACCACGACTTAGCAAACAATGATTTGCACTAAACGATTTCTTCAGTGGAGTACATTTTTATATATAAAGCATTACATAAAAAGTTTATATTGTTTCTATCAGTAGGCTATATTGCATGCAATATGCTCAAACTAGTGAAATATAGGTCAGGCACAAGATATCAGCTGCCATCTTCTCTTGTAACCGAGACGTCTCTGTTGTAAACCACAGCTACCATGTAATATTTTAATATAAACTTAAAGTATCGAACGGGCCACGTCCTTTTGGACAGTTTAAACAATTGTCGGTTCGACAATCGGAACTAATGGGTTCAAAGTTATTAATTATAATGCTTCCATAATTCACATGGTCACCATCCTGAAATACTACGGCCTTGTAGATTGTGCGCAACTTGCGTCCAATATGAAATTTGTTACGAAATTTGGTAGAGATCGGATGATTAGCTTAATCGTAATTTGATTTTTCATCTTGAACGTTTGAGTAGCCGCCATTCAGTTTTGGTAAAGATGGCGGCAATATAAAACATGACACTGAGGTGCCCTTTGCTAGGGCTACCTCTGAACAGAATTTCGGTCTATTCGGTTTCACCGTGTTTGAATTGATAGGGGGAGGGTGTCGACGACAGGCATACCAAATCCTACACACACACACACACACACACACACACACACACACACACACACACACACACACACTCACTCACTCACAGAAAGACACACACTTTTTTGGCCCTGTGAAATGTGGGCTTAAATTTGATGATAATATAAAAATAATGTTGTGAAAATGGCATATATCAAAATAGTGGGTGTTTGTATATTCCTGTAAACGAGACTAATTTTATAATTTTAAATGATCTTGTCGACTTCGTCGTTACGCTGAGGTCTGGCGTTACGTTACGGTGACGGGACGAAATGTACCCAGATGCACTGAGGTGTGTGACGCCATAGTACCGCTTGGTGCATGTGTTCCCCGACAATCTCTACTTCGTTAGTATAAGACAAAAATCCCCGATTCTTGGATGTCACGGGTAATCTCGAGAACCACTGGATGGATTTTGATGCGGTTTTCACCATTCTGTAAAGGATATCTCGAGGAAAGATTCTGTAGAAAATAATTTATGTATGAGCAGTAACGATTTCAGTGAAAAAGTCGAAAACAAACTTGGCCTCCGTGCGCTTCTTAAGTTTACGCTTGGCAAACCCTTAAACATATCAATATACTATGAGCGTAAGAATTGGTCAGCATGAAAAGTTCTACAAAAAAGTCCGCGAGAGCATATCTCTATCTTCAATACTTCGCCCACTATAAGTGTTTTAAGACGGGATGGAAGGGGCACGTCCCCACGCACTCTGGTGAGCGAGACAGCATCCCGCGCGCTCGACTTTGCTTTCCTCTTGATTTGCGCTTACCGTTCGCGAGTAATTTGAAACAAGGTAAAGTATTATAAAGCAAGATAAGTAATATGCAGATAACTTTCTAACATGTCATGAGTCCAGCCTTTCTTGAATTTTTCAGCATTTGTAGCATTTAAAATGATACATAGGCTAGTCTTTCATACTGACTGTCACTTTTTTCTTTAAAACACGTATCTTGGGCTGGTCAACAGGGTGTGATTTCTATGAAATGAATAGAGGCTCTTTGCGGAATGGAGCATAGGTTCGAATATGTAGGCTACTGTATTATTTATCTTCTTGCTCTAATGGAAATTTTGGAGTGAATGGTCCTTGACAAAAAACTGTTGTGTCGTAATAATGGTGATGAAGTTGTATTTTGTCATATGATGCTGTGTGTTTTAGTTTTCATTTGAAGTTTTCATGTATATTATTGCGAGACGTTCATACCGATTTATGATGTAATTCAGTATATTAAGTATCAAATTAAAGTCCACATTTGTTACTGATCCTTTTTAACTATTTATAGAGATTTTTTATTAATTTTCCACAGAAAAAAACAGTAAAATATTATTTTCAAACTTTACTCGTAGTTAGAGTAGTGTCTTTTCTTTCAACAACGATTGCTGAAGAAGGTCATACAGTAATATGGCTGTAACTGGCATTAATTCATTTATATTGACTAAGGTGTTCTAATATTAATAAATACCTATTGGTATTTCATTTAGTTGGTTATAAAAGCCAATATTCTAATTCATTTTAATAAAGTTTATTTTAACGGCATTGTGTATGACGCTGGCTATAGCAGTTGACTTATAGTGTGTTTTCTCCGCCGGTCAAAGCGAGCACAACTACAACATACGCTAAAGTAAACCCACATAAAACGAACATGGTGTTAGATATACTGTAGAAATTAATTCCATAGTGTGCCTGCACTGCCATGAATAACACAAAAGGGCAGGACTTGGGGAATAAATTACCTCAATATAAGTTATGAATAAAACAATATCCATATCTTGATATCTCTCGGCTATTCTTAACTTCCCCAGTTTACTCTGTATTTTAACTGCATTGCATTGGTTCGCTGGAAACTGCAGTCAAGTGAGCAAAACTACTGTATCAAAATTTGTTATTATTATTATTATTATTATTATTATTATTATTATTGTAATGACTCGAAATTAATACCTTACAGTCAGTCAACACTATTGTACCACCCAATTGTAATGGGTGTTTCCCTATACATGATAGGAATTTACATGAAATTAATAAATAAATTCACATGGATGATCAGATCCTTTGCACTTAGGCCGTTCAGTGTAGACAGTGGAAGTAGTAGCAGTTGCACGAGAACGGATCCTGCATCGCTCAAACAATAAGCTAAGTTCATATTCAACCTGATAATTCATTAACAATCAGAGATATCACACAAAACAAGCAAACTTGAAGGACAATAACCACTAAAATTATATCAACAAAAAGCACATATAACTATCAATTCTTGACAAGTTGCGCAAGTATATAATAACTGTTGTACCTAATAAATGTTCATATTGTAAATACTATCACCCACATACTTGTAAACATACATTTAACGGCTTAAGTGTGAAGGATCTGATGATGATCACTGGACGAACGAAACTGGGCATCCAAGTAAATGTATTTATTAATCTCATGTAAATTTATTTCAGGTTGGGGGAAACACCCATTACATTTGAGTACAATCGTGATGACTGACTGATAAGCATTAATTCGATAACTAAAGCAACACGGAACAAGATGTTCAGTAAAGAACATATAGCCTACTTTCTCCTAAATGTATGAGTATAGTTATAACTCGTTGTTATTATCAAAGAGTATAATAGAATCATTTCTTGGTTGAAGACCTTAGAAACTATTTACCTCTACCAAACGCCACAACCTAGAAGAAAACTACTACCATCATTGAAGAAAGATAGATAAGAAGTATCTCAAGAATGTTATGGATCTGGAGACATAATCGACCGGACTGGCTGCGTGGCTCTGCGGTAACGTTCTCGCTTGCTGGGCCCTAGGTTGCAGGTTCGTATCCTGGCGCAGTCAGCTGGCATTTGAGGGTGCACAAATGCGAGGGAGCCGTGTCAGTAGATTTACTGGCACGTTAAAGATCCCCTTCGGGCCAAAATTCCGGCACCCTGGCGTATCTAAAAGCAGCAGTAGTTAAAAGGGTCGTAAAACAAATAACATTATTATTATTGTTATTATTACATAATCGACCTGCCGTGGGCAACATCCAACTTTGAGTTGAGGCATGTCTTTACACGTCTGGTTGTGCATGGCTTTCACAACCCTAATTGAATTAACAAATATTTCCGTGTCCCTACAGAGACGTGTGTATACAAACTATGTGGATATTTTCGATTGCTATTTGCCTGAAATAAAAGTATTAATAACCTGAACTAGTATCAGCGGCTAGAATTCAGTTACTATGTGAAATCGTTTTGTTCTTTACTTCAAATAACATTTTCAAATAACGCACAATAGGCTGTAACAAACCCTTTAAAATAAGAAGTAAAAATGTATCATAGTATCATCCTGTCATTCTTCAAATTCGATGCGCATAGAATGCCAATGGTATACTATCAATGGAGTCCGATGTAGACCAGTCGTGAAATCTAGTGGAGAAATATCGAACAATATAATCCTAACAGGGCGAGTGCATTCTAGCGGCCATAAGAAGAAATTTTTCAATAAAATCTGGAAGTTAATAAGTAGGCCGGCGTGCAGTAGAGCCGGGCAAAAAGCTCTTGAGTTCCGATCGGTCTCGTTGGACGAGAATAAAAAACGGAAATGATGGTTCCGGAACCGGTATTACCGATAATGTGGGCTCGATAACGATTATTCTCGACATTATCGCTCGTTCTCGCTTGGGCAATATGGCGCTGCCTGAAGGCACTGAGGCTTGTTTGTGTAAAGATTCAATGGAAATTGTTCATTCCGTTGACTGGAGTCTGCGAATTGGAAGAATCCACTCAACTTCAACGATATCATATTAACAGACTACCCAAGGTATATTGAGCATATCATCCTAATAACATATGGAAGGAGATTTTGATCGTCAGTCGGTATTTTTTGGTCATTAAATTTCAGCAAAAGAAAATTCTATTTGACGTGTAGGCTATATATTAAGATCTTTTCGTGTAGTGCCACATTCAAGCACTCCCGTATGAAACTTTCTCGTAATAAAACCTGAAAATTCATGCACTCGCTATATTACTAAAGCCCCTGTGATGCAACTGTGTTCTGTCGTATGATTTTTGTAGTAAGATACTGGTAAAGTGGTCGTCATAAACAATAAAACGTAGCGAAACAAAAATTAAAATAAATTCCCCTACCGAGTATCGAGCCCCGGCCCATCCATTCATGAGTTCAGCACTTAACCAATTCAGCCACTGAGACTATTATACACTGAGGGAAAATGGTACAAACATACACAGTGAAAACTTTTTGCGTTGGATACCTGACTCTCTTCTCAAATGCTCCTACCAGTTTGAATAATATTCTCTAGTCGTCGGGCATACGAAAAAATAATGTTCACTTTCAAGAATAATATTAAGATTGATTTTATCTTTCGTCATAATGGCTTTGCCATATGCTTAAATCACCGCCATTACAATCGCGTTCCTACGCACGTGCTCACACGTTGCATCATGGGAAGAGAGAGCAACGATATTACCTTGTGATCGAACGAGACTTTGGAGTTTCGGACGGAGTGACATTCCCGCGGTAATGAGTTGTTCTCAGTGCAACTCCCGTCGCACTATTCTCACTCAAACTGTCATATCATTGGCATTTATGGACAAATCAGTGAAGTGTTTGCACTGACATGATTAATACACCGCATGCCACAAACTGGTATTGTTTTCAAGCAAAAAATCAGAGTTTTTAGTAGATGAAATTAGTTGAAACTTTTCAGCGTAATATTTTCCAAGTGTATTTTCACCATCGCAGCCAATTTTTGCACTATAGTTGCCTCTAATAACAACCAGTTACAAGGTGGAGAAGAAGATTGAAAGTATTCTTTAAAGCAAATTGCTAGTCAGTAGGGCTAAAAATTCATGAGTCATACGCGAGAGACTTTCTTGTAGCTCTTCTCTGCTACGCCAATTATTTGAGTTTATTTTACTTTAGGGGTTACAACATCGTGATCATTTTTGTGTTCTTGTGTGTCAACTTTGTCTAATAACCTGTGTTATTATGGTGTCTGTAGTATTGTGTGTATATTTGTAACTGAGGGTAGGAGTGGTAGGGAGGTGGCAGATGCGAACTCAGTTCAATGTGATCTTCCTGGGGTGTATCACTTCATACTGCTTTAAATTTGTCAAATGTAAGAACGAGGAATGGTTTACATTCCGGAGTTATTACAGAAGGCTTTGACTTTACACGTGCAGCGGCTTGAGTGACACGTGCAGCGGCGTGAGTGGGTCTGCTTTTTCCTTTAAACAGATACTGTCGATAACGCCGAGAAAAAAGGAGTTCCGGTATTATCGAGACTCCCACTCAGTACCGGTATTATCGAAACTGAAGATTCTCGTTCAGCGGAGAGACCTGGCCTTGAGTGCGCTTGGTGGGGGGGGCGATACTAGCCATGCGGAAACTTACGATCCCGATCGGAACTAGAGAAAATTTGCCCGGCTCTAGCGTGCAGTTACCTTTTTGGCTGCTAGATGTCTCGAGCAAATCTGCTGGCGAATTATGTTTTAATTAAATATATGTTTTGCACCGTAATATGCACAATATAAGGCTTAATTTTAAAATGTATGAGTCATTACAAAGCAACAAATATGTAAAATTTCAAGCAAAAAACCAAACTCTGATGGGGTTTGAACCATAGGCATATGAATGTCAGACTAACGCCTTACCACGGAGCCATTTGTGCCAACGAACATTGAACTACACACATCAAAAAAAGTTTTGCATCACCTCGGTTCCCAGATCTCCGGCATATAGACGTTGACTGTGTATATTGTATCAAAGATACAGTCCCTTTGACTGTTCATAGATGTCACTAAAACTGCTCAAAGATGTAAACAACCATGCATGAGAAGGGCCTATTAGACGGAGGGGGTACGACAGCCGATCAGTTCCAGTCATTCCACCAGGACGAAGGTACGCTGCTCATGTTGTCTGTAGTTCTACCATGGCTAGAAGGTCAATACCGCAGTTCGATCGCGTCCGCATTGTTACTTTGTGTCAAGAAGGGCTCTCAACAAGGGAAGTTTCCAGGCGTCTCAGAGTGAACCAAAGCGATGTTGTTCGGACATGGAGGAGGTACAGAGATACAGGAACTGTCGATGACAGGCCTCGCTCAGGCCGCCCAAGGGCTACTACTGTAGTGCATGACCGCTACTTACGGATTGCCGCTCGGAGGAACCCTGACAGCAATGCCACCATGTTGAATAATGCGTTTCGTTCAGCCACAGGACGTCGTGTTTCAACTCAAACTGTGCGCAATAGGCTGCATGATGCGCAACTTCACTCCCGACGTCCATGGCGAGGTCCAGCTTTGCAACCCCGACACCATGCAGCGCGGTACAGATGGGCCCAACAACATGCTGAATGGACCCCACAGAATTGGCATCACGTTCTCTTCACCGATGAGTGTCGCATATGCCTTCAACCAGACAATCGTCGGAGACGTGTTTGGAGGCACCCTGGTCAGGCTGAACGTCTTAGACACACTGTCCAGCGAGTGCAGCAAGGTGGTGGTTCCCTGATGTTTTGGGGTGGCATTATGTGGGGCCGACGTACGCCACTGGTGGTCATGGAAGGCTCCGAAACGGCTTTACGATACCTGAATGACATCCTCCGACCCATAGTGCACCCATATCGGCAGAATATCGGAGAGGCATTTGTCTTCATGGACGACAATTCTCGACCTCATCGTGCACATCTTGTGAATGCGTTCCTTCAAGATAACGACATCGCTCGACTACAGTGGCCAGCATGTTCGCCAGACATGAACCCTATCGAACATGCCTGGGATATGTTGAAAAGGTCTGTTTATGGACGTCTTGACCCACCAACCACTCTGAGAGATTTACGCCGAATTGTCGTTGAGGAGTGGGACAATTTGGACCAACAGTGTCTTGATGAACTTGTGGATAGTATGCCACGACGAATACAGGCATGCATCAATGCAAGAGGACGTGCTACTGGGTATTAGAGGTAGTGGTGTGTACTGCAATATGGACCACAAATGCTGAAAGTCTAGCTGTATGATGGTACAACATGCAATGTGTGGGTCTCATGAGCAATAAAACGAGCTGAAATGTTGTTTGTGTTGATCTCTATTCCCTTTGTATTTAAAGGTTCCGGAACTCTTGGAACCGAGGTGATGCAAAACTTTTTTTGATGTGTGTATATAAAATGACTTACATAGAACTTGTTGGCAAATAATGATTTAGACCTAACGATTTCATCAGTGGAGTATATTATTTATGTATAAAGCATTTCATACTAAGTTTATTTATTTTGTATCAGTACGCTATTTTACATGCAATACTCAAATTAGTGAAATATAAGTCAGGCACATGATATCCGCTGCCATCTTGTCTTCTTACCGAGACGGCTCAGCTTTTTAAAATCACTTCTGCACTATAGTATTACAAAATAAACTTTTAATTTCGAACGTGCCTCTTCCTTTAGAACAGTTAAATCGATTCTCGGCTCGATAATCGGAACTGGTGGGTCCCATGGTATGGATTATAAAGTTTGCATAATTCGCACGGCCGCCATCCTGAAATGGTACGGCGGATGACCTTGTAGTTTGGTCACAAGACGCGTCCTATATGAAGGTATGTTATTACCAAATTTGGTAGAGATCGGATAATTTGGTTAGTCGCTATTTGATTTGACGTTTTGAACGTTTGAGTGGCCGCCATTCAGATTTGGTAAAGATGGCGGTGATATAAAACATGACACTGAGGTGCCCTTTGCTTGTTCTACCTCTGTACCAAATTTCGTTCAATTCGGTTTCACCGTGTTCGAATTGATAGGGGGGGGGGGACAGACATTCAGAGTACACACACTCACTCACACACACACACACAGACTCACACACACACAGACAGACACACAATTTTTGGCCCTGTAGTGATCTCATAAGTCTACTTTCATTTTTTGCAAAAATCGACAGTAGGCTAAAAATGACTTCCAACACGATAAATACTATTATTAATATTATTAATGTTATTATTTGTTCGATTTCAGCCATCCATTCATTCTATTGGCCACAACTTTCTTTTGGTTTCGTCACCTTTCTTGATTCTAGGTTTCTCCAGTATTTCTTCATCCCTTCACTGTGTTCTTTCCTTCTTTCATCAGTCCGAACAGTTGCTCACTTTCTGTGTTTTACCTGAAAAAAAAATTTGATCTTACTTCCAACTGTAAGCCGGTTTAGAATTTCGTCATTTGTTATTTTCATTTCTGTTAAATCCTGACATCGATGAACCAGTTATTTTTCTATTTGCTATTTTGTTCAAAATGGTCAAATATTTCTTAGTCAATTTTTCCGGGTTCATTCGGACCAAGTTACCATAAAACAATCTTCTTTCTCTGAGAGTATCTGATAATTTTTCAGTTTGGGTATAAATGTATATTATTTTTTGTATCCAATTATTCCTAAATTTCCTTCACCCAAATATTTCCCTTAATACTTTCCTATTCATTTTCTCCAATTCTTCGATTTCTAATTCATTTTCTTTGGGGCTAAGCATTCCGCTGCTTAGAGACATTCCAGTTTTATGATAGTGATATAATGTTAGATTTTTGTTTTTTACTGAGATATTATAAGATCATTTTTGTTATTAGTAGTAGGCTAGTTGTAGTATACGTAGGCTATATTTGAATGGGAATATCACCGAGTTCACGATGTCGATATTGTAATGATGAATGGAATAACGTTCAGCACACGTATTTTGTATATTTGAAGTGGAGAAATCTCCGTAGACTTCTAGTGACATAAGTTGGAGTCACTACACCAGACAATGTGGAGAATAAAATGCTCAGCAGCAGAGAGAGTTGGGCACATTGCTGTCTACATCTCTGAGCTGCTGAAAGCAAAACAAAAAAAGGAGGAACATAGCAGATTTGTTGCTGATGACAGTGAGGATGATGATGAGTAATTTCATTATCAATAGAGAAAATGAAATTGACTGAGACCACTGGCCGTGACAGTGGCTCCACCTGAAGTAAGGCTATACAGGCAGTTCTGGGGTGGCCTTAAGTCGAGTATAGGGTTTCTGGAGCTTTAGTTGGTAAGAAACCTGCACAGTTGTAAGTGCGGAAGCTTGTAATCTGTCTTTTTGAAGATTTACCCACGGTTTCCCTGGAAAAACTAAAAAAAGAAGAAAGAAAAAGAATCATATTTGAGACTGTTGTGCCTTTCAGCGTCAAGTCTAGTTTGCAAATTTCTGTAACTGTTATTATTATTATTATTATTACTACTATTATTATTATTATTGTTATTATTATTATTATTATGTATTTTGATTTTACTTACGACGTTATGCCCAACTGTGGAGATGAATTTCCATTTGCTTTCTTCTCTTCCCAAAATGTCTTCATTCTCTCATTGTGACTATTCTTTCTTTCTGCTGTGTATGCAGTGGTGGCTCACATCCGGGGGGTTGCAGCAGCAAAATGATCTTCATTCACCAACGTTCTGAACCTAAGTTTGTCCCATAAAATTTTGTCTGTTAAGTTGATTTCTTGAAGGTCATTTTCAATTTCAATTGTCCAGTTATTCTTGGCTTTTAATAAGGAGGCATGATAAAATATCCTTTTAGTGAGTCTTGCATTGTCCATTCTTTGACTATGTCCAAATAAAAAAAGCTTTTAAGTCGGTCAACACAAATTTGTGTAGTATTGACAGACAGAAAAGCTTTCTTTAATAGAACTAGGGAACACTGAAAAATGGCCTCTATGACATCTTTCATTACTTCCTTCCTTCCTTCCTTCCTTCCTTGCTTCCTTCCTTCCCGTAGTGTTTTTGAGCAGAGTGTGCTCCACAGTTATCGGCTCCGACTGACTGATACGTTATGTCCATTTAATAAGCAGTTGCACGTTCCATTGTGTTTGGACGTGAGTGTACTTAGCGTCGCGTGCTCCACAATGGTCGTCAGTGAGTCTACCATCTTGTTCTCGGCGTACACGACTATAAAAGTCATGTAATACGCTGGAGGCACCCATTTTATTACGTTCTGCTGCACTGCCAGCGGGCCTGCCACATTATTTGCTTGTTTCCTTATCTTCTACCGTGCGAATTTCATAATTGGAGCGTAGCTGCAGGCGTGTTTCCAAAACCACAAAGTTGCCTTCATATTTCTGCAAGAACAAGGCGCTGCTACTCCACAACTTGCCCCTTTGTTCTCGCTACAAGCGACACAAATTAATTCAGCGGCTTGCTGGGGCATGCTGCTACTCAGATTGTAGGCATTCGTTCACTCAACCTCAGAATGGTCTCTTCTGCCTACTGTCTGAGGTATTTCAGTACTATTGCAGACTGGAGCATGCTGGGAAGAACGCTTCTTTCTGTTGTCTGAAGTATTTCACTACTAATGCTGGGTGGAGCATGCTGGGAAGAGCGCTTCTTTCTGTTCTCTGAAGTATTTCACTACTAATGCTGGGTGGATCATGCTGGGAAGAATGCTTCTGTCTCTTGTCTGAACTATTTCACTTCTAATGCTGGGTGGATCATGCTGGGAAGAACGCTTCTTTCTGTTCTCTGAAGTATTTCACTCCTAATGCTGGGTGGAGCATGCTGGGAAGAACGCTTCTTGATGTTGACTGAAGTATTTCACCCCTAATGCTGGGTGGATCATGCTGGGAAGAACGCTTCTTTCTGATGTCTGAAGTATTTCACTCCTAATGCTGGGTGGATCATGCTGGGAAGAACGCTTCTATCTGTTGTCTGAAGTATTTCACTACTAATGCTGGGTGGAGCATGGTGGGAAGAACGCTTCTTTCTGTTCTCTGAAGTATTTCACTACTAATGCTGGGTGGATCATGCTGGGAAGAACGCTTCTTTCTGTTGTCTGAAGTATTTCACTACTAATGCTGGGTGGAGCATGCTGGGAAGAACGCTTCTTTCTGTTGTCTGAAGTATTTCACTAATAATGCTGGGTGGATCATGCTGGGAAGAACGCTTCTTTCTGTTCTCTGAAGTATTTCACTACTAATGCTGGGTGGAGATTGCTGGGAAGAACGCTTCTTTCTGTTGTCTGAAGTATTTCACTGTTAATGCTAGGTGGAGCATGGTGGTAAGAACGCTTCTGCTTACTGTCTGAAGTATTTCACAACTACGATTGCCAGACATATGTTTTTTACCGGGACAATACGGTATTTTCGTTCTTCGTTTCGCGCAACTCACCAGGAATTTTCGTGAACAACCTATTTTCATATAGGCTAATCCACGGGTCCTGCCCAATTCAAAACCTTCACGTTATTTTAATACCTTTTCGATGTGGTGAATAACCAAAATAACATATAATAATAACCCCTGGCAATACAGCCCATGAAGAACCTACCGTAGGCCTACCAAGCGACCGCTGCCCAGCCATTTGGCCTGCAGATGTTGGGGTGACGCGTGGTTAGCGCGTCGGTTCCACTCGGCCATTAATCTTGGTTTTCATGACCGGGGCGCTGCCTCACTGTCAGACAGCTACTCAATTTTCCTCACGAGGCTGAGTGCACCCCGTTCCAGCCCTCGCGTCAGTTTTTAAAATCCCTGATGGAGCCGGGAATCGAACCCGGGGACTCCGGGTGAGAGGCAGGTGCGCTACACCAACACCATGGGGGCAGCACTATGTGATGAACTAGCAGATTTTGGTTTATGTCCGCCACACTGAGTTTTGGATATAACTGAGCAGTTGTTCTCTTAACCTGCCTTCCTTTATTCTATGAACCCGGTACGGACGGCTAGCTAAAGTTGGTATTAGTACATTATGCAACAAGCCTACAGTATAATGGCTATAATTAAGACACGAGTATAGTGTCTTAATTACCATTATAGGTGAGTTACATACGACTGTTCATGTTCGACGATATTATAACTATTTTATGTTCGAAGATAAATATTCATAAATATCTGTCGAGATTTCCCCAGTTTTATGTACTGAACAGAGCGCATGAGACGCAGAGAATGCCTTGTATTTGACCATGGCCTTCTCGATTACCCCACTATGACACTAGGCAACGCCGTTCAGAAGGCCTTGGAACTCCATGCAGGTGCGATGCTAACCTTATCTAATTGGTTAAACAACTGTTTCTTGAGCTGTGATTGGTGGGAGAAACTGTTTCATAATGAAAAATAGTGTTATAATGACCATCATTATGACACAGTTTTCTAACACATAATAGTCAGGGTCGAACATAAAATAATTTAATAAACGCAAGCATCTCGGTAGCCTATGTTTTGGAAACGCTCACTTCTGGTATAAAAGTGTGGACTCGAGCCCGCGACCCATGACTCAAACTTCCGCTTCCTGCTCGTGCTACGCATATAAAAGTGCTGTCTGTGTGTGTGTGGGTTAAGACGGTAGCTCCTGGCCACTCTGATCACGTGTATCTTACTCTGCCCCCGCACCGACACTCTGCCTGTAGTCCAGACACGATCTTCCCTGGAAACTCTGTCTTTCTCCGGAATACATCTATAGCTTCCAGCAAATGATTGGGTGAATATCGTGACAGCAACCTTCTTACAACCAAACCTCGCGAACGTCAATCTCATAATTAGGGTTCGGAAGTCTAAGACCTAAAGAAGTTCAAAATATGCAAGCAAATATGACCTAAAAACTAGTTAAATATGACCAAAAAACTATAAAATATGACCTAAAAAACATGGCATTTCCTTGTTTGCTAATTGCTTCTGAGCTAAATATATCTACTGGAGTGACATTCTATTGAAAGGTGGAAGCACACTATCTTCATGTTCTGTGACCTCATGCGTAGGCCTACAGTGTCGCAATCTAACTTGTCCAGAAAGATGTGCTAAAAGACGTCCGTAGAGGAGCACCCTCTTGGAATCAGGTCTTCCAAACCTGCTATCTGCCTGTTCCGGGAAAAGAAAGAAAAATATATCTACTACACTATTCGGAAATCCTGTGTTTGAAACTCGACGCAGATAACACGTAGGCCCTACCTTGTTGACGACGCCTCAATTTAAACAAAAATGCTGAAATTATAACCAAATATGACCTTTTATCACTAAAATATGACCAAATATGACCGAAACAATAAAACTGGCCGAAATATGCATTTATAGGCAACATCAAATTGCTTTAAACGTGGTCAGGGACCCGTCATTCAAACTTATTTTTCATATTTCGGGTAAAATGAGCTCAGGAAAAAAATATGACTTTTCCTTAACATCCGAAACTTACTCATAATACTTCCAACATTTTGCACAGCTGTTAGACGGTTCACATGCAATACATCTTTTTGATTTGTAACATCTTTCCACTCAGTTGCTGGATATTGTTGTGGGAGTGATTTTGAAAATGGGACGGAAGTGTGTAAGACGCACTGCCAGCTGGATCGCATCTCTCCTGGCTGCTTTAGCAGCTGGCAGTTGGAAGAGGAAACAATGAGCGTGCGATGTCGGAGATTAGTACCATGACGCACTGTCGGCCATATGGAATGTATATCACATAGGGATTACTTCAAGGTATGGAGGCGCCATTACAGATATTCCTACAATAAATCATTTTCAAGTTGTCGTTCTTTGGTGTAAAAATATTCATTATATCATATTTGCTGAAAACTATTGTGGTTTATTGAGAGTCTCTTTTTCAATCTCTGGATAAAAGTGATGGGCATCCACTCCCCAAGTAACTTTGCTCAACACTTTCATACTGAACGGTAAACGCTCATGCGAATTCTGGTGTCAACTGATTGAAACACAAACCACATGTTCAAAGTCTTCGTATCAGTATTTAAATGATGATATGCTCTAATATGAATCATTGTAACTAGTTGACAAACCCGGTATTATGTTTCTGCACAATGGCTATTCAGATATTAACCCACATTGCGGTAATGCAGTGTTCCAGCCCTGTGGAATGTATACCACATACGGATTACTTCAAGGTTTGGAGGCGCCATTACAGATATTCCTACAATAAATCATCTTCAAGTTGTCGTTCATTGGTGTAAAAATATTCATTATGTATCATATTTGCTGAAAACAATAATGCTTTATTATTTCCTACTCAAACTCATTGAAGTCATGCCTAGATCATAATGTTGTTGGTTTAACGTCCCATTTAACCACCGTGGCTTTGAGAGACGCTAGGTTGCCCAAAGTTGCCCTCAAAGAGATCTTTAACGTGCCAGTAAATTTACTGACACGTCTCCCACGCATTTGCGCACCCACAAATGCCAACTAACTGTGTCAGGTTTCGATCCTGTAACCTTGGCCAAAGCAGGCGAGAACGTTACCGCTGTGCCATGCAGCCAGTTGGAAGTCATACCTATAGGGCGTGGAATTCCACATTTAAATTCATGCATGAATCGTATGCCGTCCGAACATATGCCGAGTATTCTTGTAAATTGACCTGTTGCCATCTCATGATCAATGCAGTGTTTAACGATTTGTATAAGGTGCGTTCAAAAAGTAACGAACCGGAGACTGGAATGAGCAAACCGGTGACGACATCGGCTAATCGTGGCGTGTGTAACGAGGTGTGGTTCCGACCAGAGCGTGAAAGGTCACAGCCCGTCGCTAGAGAGTACGCGTGCACGTCACGTGACGATACAAAGCGAGCAGTAGCACGCATCAATCGTCCAACGCTGCCAGTCGCATTTCAAACAGTGACATGGAGGCGTCAAACGAAGAGCAAAGAGGTGTTGTTCGGTTTCTGACGGACATTCATCGCCGAATGTCACAAGTGTACGGCGAACACAGCATGTCCTTTGCAACAAGGGTCAAAGCGTGGCACAATCGCTTCAGGGAAGGATGGGTGTCGTTAGCCGATGATGCCTGGTCTGCCCCCCCTCCTGCATTACCGATGACAGCGTCCTGCTGGTTGATGCACTCATTACCCAGTACCGCCGAGTGACAGTGAACGCCATAGCCACCGTGGTTGGATTGAGCATCGGAAGTGTGCACACCATCATGAAGGAACGACAGCACTTGCGCAAAGTGTATGCCCAATGGGTGTCCCACAGTCTTCAACCACACCAGGAAGCATGTCGAATGGCCCACTGTCTTGGTCATCTGCGGCGCTATGCGAGGAAAGGGAATGGGTTCCTGGCACGAGTGGTGGCTGGAGATGAGTCATGGTGTCATCACTTCGAACCAGAATCCAAACGACAAAGCCTCCTGTCTAAGTATCCAGAGTCACCACCACCCAAAAAAGGTAAGGCCATCCACACGAATGCAGGAAAGGTAATGCTGACGTTCTTCTTTGACCAAGATGGCCCCCTTCTGATACACTTCATGCCGCACGGGACAACAG
Organism: Meconema thalassinum; assembly: GCA_946902985.2. NCBI lineage: Eukaryota > Metazoa > Arthropoda > Insecta > Orthoptera > Tettigoniidae > Meconema > Meconema thalassinum. Next base: position 676,867,617 of record OX336388.2, read on the forward strand.
TGAATGCCCAGCGTTACTCGCAAACCTTGACCACACTTCGCCAAGCGATCAAAACAAAACGACCAGGAAATCTCACCCGTGGGGTCATTCTGCTCCACGACATTGCACGACCTCATACGGCCAACACAGTCGCGGCACTCCTGCAGAAATTCAAATGGGAGGCTCTCGGCCACCCTCCATACAGTCCAGACCTCTCTCCCTGTGATTACGCTATGTTTGGTCCCCTGAAAAGGGTTCTGCGGGACCAACGTTTCACCTCGGACGTCGACGTCCAGCTGTACGTGCGGAACTGGTTCACATCGCAGCCCAGGGAATTTTATGAGACAGTCTTTCACCGCCTCGTGTCACAGTGGGATAAGTGCCTCAACAACCAGAGCCAATACTTCTAACATACAGGTACTGGTTTCTGTAACTATGCCTCCGGCTCGTTACTTTTTGAACGCACCTTATATGTTAACACTTCCTTGAGCAAAAAGTGAATTTTCATCGGTGTCTCGGTCTAATTTATGGCTATGCTAGATAATATACAAGTTAGAGAGATATGGCAGCTGCTGAGTCATGATAGTCGGGGCAAAAGATTACTCATTCGATCCTCACTTCCAACTTGACGTTTTGACGCCGTCTAGTGACTAGGAGAAAAGTAACTCCTTTGACTACATGCACCTATTGATATATAATAAGTACAAGCGTCGTGAATATTGTTCGCCAATATAATAATGACAAGAAATCCCTTAACCTAAACATTTTATCTTATTAATCGTTTTAAATAAACTGTTCTACAAGCAAAATAGTTACGGCAAACCGTCTACTTGATTCTGTATCGTGAAAATTTCTGTATAAATTCTTTCTCGGAAGTATCTGCGTCTCCTCCAACTTCTTCATCTGATTCTTCTTGTGTAATAGATTTCCTCTTCAGTAAGTCGGTTCGGATTTTTAGCTTGAATACAACCCCTAAAAACACAGAACCGTGCGAGACATGTTTCTAATTCTAAACTATGATTCAAAAAATAAGACTGAGTTAATTAACTGAATCAATATTGTACTTTGTTCACCATACGCAACAGTTCAACGTTTGTTATTGTGAAACATGATGATGATGTTGGTAATTGTTGTTTTAAGGGGCCTAACATCTAGGTTATCAGCCCCTAATGGTTTGGGTGATCGTGAAGATGATAATGAAATGTAAACCATAACTAAAACTAACTATCTTATATACTAGAAGAAGAAATGGAAAACAAAAGGAGAATAAGGCAAATAAAGGACAGGAGGAAAAGAAATGCCCTCAACCCTCGAAGAATGCGGATGGAGGGATTTGGAAGGAAGGAGAGCCATGAAAGGCAGATAGGAAAGTGAAAGAGGAGATGGTCCTCCCCACAGGTAATGGATAAAAGGGGGAAACCGGACCCAGCTCAGGAATCCCTCGGGGTCGCCAACTCCCGAACTCACCAGCCTTGAGCCCCTGAAGGTGTAGCAATATCTAGGGTGCACCAGAAGTGTTGGGGCTACATTCATCCTGCCTCCTTGAGGGCGTTGATCAGAAGGCAGGAGATAACAGGAAAAGAAAAAGAAGGCTGACCCCTCGCAGAAGAGGGTATCATAACAGATGCGACAAGGGCCAATTAAGACGGGGAAGGAAGAGACTCCCTAGACGTCAGATACTCTAATACCGGTCGGAGTCGGAAGAGAACAAGAGTTGACCAAGTGAGGTCTACAGGAAAGAAGACGAAGAGGAGCCCGGCCCAAGTAAGTGGAAGCAATGCCGGACTCAGCTGAGCCCCGTGGTCGCCAACCCACGTCCCACTAGATGTGAGCCCCTTTTGAAGGGTTTTCGTGAAACAGCCCAAACGAATTCAACAACAATGGTACTGCTTGCAGTCGTTTGCGAACATTTTAGGGACAGGTTAGATGGCGCCTAAGAGCCTGAGGAAAAATTACAACCATAAATTTAACATTTTTAGTATGGGTCGTGTACTTTATACGCCAGCACGTGTACTTAAAGGTTAAATCAGCCAATCCAAGAGAACAGTTTATATCGATAGGTCCACCTAACGAGGCATTGTTGCCAGGTCAAGAAAACTCACTCAGCGTGCATGGTGTTCTGTTCTTTTTTTTTTTTTTTTTTTTTTTTTTAGCGTATGGCTTTTATGCCGGGAGTGTCCGAGGACATGTTCGGCTCGCCAGTTTTGTAGCTGCTTCGAGACGGACACCCAATGGGTGAGCTACAAGTACCGTTGGGGAGGGAAGGAGGGAAGTTGGAATGTAAGGACGAGGAGTTGGAAGGTAGCGGCTGTGGCCTATAGTTAGGGACCAACCCCAGCATTTGCCTGGAAGGAAGATGGGAAACCACAGAAGACCATCTTCAAGGTTGCCGGCGGGGGGATTCGAACCTCCTCGCCTCCCGGATGTGAGCGACTGCCATCAGTCATGCCGTAACCACCACGGCTAACTCACCCGGTTGTTCTCTTGTGTTATCTTGCCAGTCGTTTGCTTCATTCCTCAAAATGTCTCATTGTTAGTTGCATTCTTTCTCTATTAGTAAGACTATGTAGTATAGAAGACCATTACGTAAAATAGTATATTATTAGTTTATTCGTTTTATTAGTTTGCCACGGTGGGTGAGTGGTTAACGTGACGGACTACCAACCCCAAGCTGGAAGGTTCGCTCCTGGCCGTGGTAAGTGATTTTTTTTGAAAGGCGACAAAAATCACGACATGGATATCATACGTTGATGGCATGTTAAAGAACCCATTTGAATTCAGTAGGCCGTGTTCATAAAGGCAAATTTAATCTCGGGATTTTCCGCCAACACAAAGTTCCTCCATTCTCTACTAGAAAGCGCTATAGTGTCAAGGAGCTTAGATATCTAACCACCTTGACTTTCATAGCGTTCAAAGGAACGACGAAATTCGACATGCAAGCTGCCCTCTGGGTGTCAATTAATAAAGCTTGCACTCGGCACCCGAGGCCATGCGATATAAATATGTTTTTATTAGTTTAATAGGTTCAATTGTGTAGTGTGGTTGTAAGTTCATTTTTGAGACCGTGCGAGTGCTCGTGAACTTGTCGTGTGTGTGTACTTATTTGAGTGAATCTCTCATTGTCAGAGGGCAGTTTTACCCCAATGCAGGGAATATTCATGTGTGTTAGGTAGATTTCATTAGAAAGCTAACGATTGCAATGAGTACCATGTTTCGACTTCTGGAAAATTTCGACATATCTTCGCGTTTCACATCCCCCAGACCCCAAAACCACTATCAGTTCAAAAGTTTATATATAATTTATATATATATATATCAGTTTCTTGTGGACACGATAACTGCCGTAATTTTGCACCAATCACTTTGAATTTTATACATAACATGTATCCCTTTAAAATCTCGGTCGAGTTCGTTAATGGGCAAAATCGGTCGAAGGGGATGATAATGGGGGTCTTTTTTTAGAAAAAGTGAAATATGGCTATAACTCTCTTAATGCGTGAAATATCGAGTTCATTCAAAATTCATACTATGTATCGGATAAATGCCAAACATTTATGTTTAAAATGTTTCTTGATAGCACCAACTATTGACCAAAGGGGTGGAAAAAAGTGAGTTTTTCGGGATTCTTATTAGGCACAATATCAAAACCGTACAAAATGGGACATATTCCCCTAATAATTACATAAAACCTTTGTCTGAAATAATTTTTGATATGACCCACCATTACGCCAAGGGATGAGAAAATTTTTTCCTGAATTAGAAGAAAATGCCAAGTGCCATCAGAGGTTACCATGACAAAGCTTCTAAATTTATGAGTGATGAGCTAAGAACAGCCATGTACTGGCAAACGGAAATATTCAATTGAAGAAAAATAAAAGCCGTCATCAGAATTAAAGCACACAGCGGAAAATATTATGTATTATACCTTCATAAAAACGCCTACAAAGACAGTAAATCACTTTATACAGACGGCACGAAGAGTATAAAATTAGACTCAAAATCACGTATTGTTTTCGACTGCACAAAACCCCTCTATAAATATTAAAATACAATCATAATCAGATCATACTGGAAAGAAACCAATAACCAAAGGTATATAGATAAGCATGGCTCCTAGTGGAAAATAATTATATCACCTGAAACCAAAAATGCATGGGATGAAAAAAACATCAAAATATCATGTTGGTTTCCGATCCTACAAGACGTAAAAAATATAATAAAAGAATTTAAAAAACTATTTTTTGAAATTTCATTCGAATCAATTTTAGGTAATTTCATTAGAAAGCTGAGCCTCTGTGGCTTAGGCGGCAGCACGCCGGCCTCTCACCGCTGGGTCCGTGGTTCAAATCCCGGTCACTCCATGTGAGATCTGTGCTGGACAAAACGGAGGCAGACAGGTTTTTCTCCGGGTACTCCGGTTTTCCCTGTCACAATTTCATTCCAGCAACACTCTCCACTATAATTTCATTTCATCTGTCATTCATTTACTCATTGCCCCAGAGGAGTGCGACAGGCTTCGGCAGCCGGCACACTTCCATATCCTCGCCGCTAGATGGGGGCTTCATTCATTCCATTCCTGACCCGGTCGGAGACTGGAAGCAGGCTGTGGATTTTCATTTTCATTAGAAAGCTAACTATTGCAATGGGTACCATGTTTCGACTTCCGGAAAATTTTGACATATCTTCGCGTTTCACATCCCCTACACCCCAAAACCACCGTCAGTTCAAAAGTTATATATAATTTATGTATATATGTCGAGTTCGTTAATAGGCACAATCGGTCGACGGGGGTGAAAATGGGGGTCTTTTTTCGAAAAAGTGAAATATCGCTATAACACTGAATATTTGAAATATCGAATCCTTTCAAAGTTCATACTATGTGTCGGATAAGGTCCAAAAATATATGTTTGAAAGCATCAAACATTGACCAAAGGGGTGGGAAAATGTGGGTTTTTCGGGAAACATTAATCATATCTCTCTTAATAGGCGCAATATAAAAACTGTACAAAATGGATAATATTCCCCTAATAATTACCTAAAACTTTTGTCTGAAAGAATTTTTGATATGACCCACAATTACGCAAAGAGATGAGAAAAATTATTTCGGAATTATAGGAAAATTCCAAGAGCCATCAGAGGTTGCCATGACAACACTACTAAAATGATGAGGGATGAGCCATCAGACGTTGCCATGACAAAGCACTTGCACGAGATTACATTCAGTTTTCCGTATGACTAAGTGTGAAGCGGCTTCGGTGACGTAACTGGTAGCATGCTGAACTTCTATGTCCAAGGTCGCGGGTTCAAAGCCAGCCGAAGTCGTCGTGTTGTCTAAGAGCGCAAAAAATCATCCAGTATGCTTTCCTTTGGAGGGGAAGTTGCAACGATCGTTGCGAGTTGCTGGTTGCGGTGGTATCTAGCAGCCAAGTTCACAGCAAGTTGTCGTTGACGGTAGAATTTGGTAGCAACATGACGAACTACTGCTTGAAATTGACCGTCTACAGTCCACACCTGAATTACAGACTAATACAGCCATCACAATTCACAACGTTTATCAGACAGATTCTACACTCACCCAAAGTACACGGGGTTACATGATCACGTTGTCGCAGCCCCTAAATTGAGGAACCAACCAAAACCTCTGCCGGAGATAAAATTTTGCGTGAAGAAGTAACTGACCGTTAGATAGTTACACATCAGTGTCGAAACCTTGCATAAGGACAGTGTAACCACAAGTATAAAAATGGACCCCAAATGACAAGAAGGTTACCGTCCCCATAAGACAATGAAATGTTTAAAATAATCATAAAATGACGAAAAACAAAGTTAATTAAGCTCCAATTATAAAATACTTTCACGCAATAAATGAGGTCTGATCCTTCTACGAAAACCTGCATATTCTGCCTATTTTCGCCTATCCCCAAGTTTGCCCGTGAAATCTACCTCCGCCTTCCGGCGTGCCGAGATTACTTTTTATATTACAGTTTTCGCAACGGATTTTGGCGGGTCAGACCAAGTTGCGCAGTCGTACAAAGGATAGTCGGTGAGCCATAGGCATGTGCAATTGACAACTCACCTGCAAGAAATATTACATGAGATATTATTACACAATAACATGCTTCTATGTACACAAAAAAAAACGGGGGGGGGGGGGTGGCGGGCGGAGTATACATAATATGATGACGATTATCACACAATACAATTAATCAATCGGCAATAAGACAACACTTAAAAATGGCTCCAAAGTTTTCTATCATTAACTCTCTACTAATCAGATAACACAGAGCCTACGATTTCCAATGTTTCAGCAAACAACTCCAGGAATTTATCATTACAGAGATTCTTACACGGTAGACGTTGGTTGCTTCCTCAGTTTAGGGTCTGCGACAACGCGGTCATTTAGCTCCGTGTTCTTTGGGTGTGTGTAGAATCTGTCTGATAACCGGCGGTAATTGTGATGGCTGTATTAGTGTGTGTTTTCTGTGATTCAAGTAAGGACTGTAGACGATCAATTTCAGGTAGTTACTAATTTTGCTACCAAATGCTACCGGCAACGACACCTAGCTGCGAACTGGCTACTAGATGCCACCGCAACTGGCACCTGTCGGTGAAAGTTGAAATTTAATAGGGCGTTAATCAAATCTGGTTGGTGGTTGGTTCTTAAATTTAGGGGCTGCGACAACGTGGTCATGTAGCCCCGTGTACTTTGGGTGTGTGTAGAATCTGTCTGATAACCGATATTAATTGTGATGACTGTATTAGTGTGTGTTATCTGTTTTTTAATTTTAAGTACTGCAACTTAGAATTTTTCAAATAGTTCCTACTTTTGCCGCCAAGCACCACCATCAACGACTACTAGGCCAAGTCCAGAACGTAGCTACTAGACGCCACCGCAATCGGCTCTTGGCAACGAACGTACAGTAGGAACCTAAGAGCGTTGTTTACATTCTTAACCTATCCAATTTAGCTTCACACAGGTGTAATTAGTGGAAGGTTCTTTAACATGCCATAAATCTATGACATGGGACCGCCGGCTTTACTTCCCCTCCGAAGGAAGATATACTGAGGGATTTTTAACGCTCTTAAAACATCCAACGACTTTGGCCGGGTTTGAACCCGCGATCTTAGGCATAGAAGCTTAGCATGCTACCTACTACGCCTACGGTAGACATTGTCAAGTATTGTTCATTCAGCACAGAAGAGCGACGCTGATGAAAGAACGTGCATGTACCATGCGTGATAAGCCGCTATCTTTTCAACGGCGAGCAGAATTAATGTTATGAAGGATGCTCACAGACATGTTATTCTTCAAAATGATTTGTTCTCAAAGCGCTTCTTATTGCTAGGCATCCATCAGTGTGGACATGCTCACATATGACAACTTGTGACCACATCACTATAGTATGGAGTATTTTATCATATGTACACAGAATCTAGAATTTGTATGCAAACAATTCTTTCACGTTGTGATATTTCAATGTCACTCACTCACTGAACGTGACATCACAGTTATAAATAACAACACTATCACATGGTAGACTTTGTAGACAGATTGTCGATGGAGAAAACAAGAAATTCGGATCGTCTTGTATAGAAATACTAGGGCATTCGATAAGTATGGTATCACTGTTGTCAATCAGCGTTCCTAGTGGTAACCGTTGTAAACATGAAGTTAGTTGTTGATCAGTCTTTGTTGCATAAATCTGTAATATTGAAAGTCTCTAAATAGCTGATATTTGTGAATACATTAACTGTTTCTCACATTCAGTAAGTAATACCGCCCTAAAAAGATATCCAGTAGCTATGAACAAAGGTGCTTCCAAAATCCAAGTTGCAAGAGAAAATGCTTTAGAGCACTGCAAGAAGCTTGCAGTAGAGAAGTCTTACCTTATCGATCTATAATAGTTATTAACAAGAAAAGTACACCCGCCTGAATCAATACTATAAAGAAAAAATTAAATATTAAACTTGCTTTCAGTACATGTTTCGAGGATTAATTACAGTTTATCCCCTTCTTCAGCTATTGAAAAAACAAAAAACAAAGCGTAGCTCAGTAATAAGATACGTAGCCTATTTAAATCTAATATGGCGCACCCTAAAATTTAGGTTATAAGAACAGAATAAAATGAAATGAAATAGAAGGTGACGGTGATCAGCTTGCAGGTGATTATGACAAATACAGTAGTAGTTCCGTATTGAAGCTTGAAACGGTAGATATAGAACCACAATACTTCACCAATCCGTGTAGGTCTATAAAAAAAATGAAGAGCCTGTATGCTTAAAGATCCAATTTTAGCCTTTTCAAAACAAAGCGGCTTCAAGAAACTCGACGTGATGGAATGTGATCTCTTGGTCAAGAGAGGTTAGTTCAAAGCATATGGTGTCTAAAAAGAAAGCAATAGAAGAAAACAGATAAAATTATACCAGAGACAAAGATGAAAAATATATTAAAATCATTATGCAAATCTAATTTCAATAACATTAAAAGAATATAAATCAAATAAATACGTTAACTTACATGAGGTTAGAACAATGTTACATTTAGAAAATGACTAGCTGAAGTACCCGTGCTTCGCTACGCGTCATAAATAAATTAAAATGTGAAGGTGACAGTTAAAACAGGGGATAGGCGAGGTGCTGCGCAGAGGGAGATTAAGGATGGAACATTTTGTCCAACTACACCGCTCGGCGTTGACCGTGTTTTATAGCACAAATTTAGGTTTTACTCGCTAACGGTTGGAGATACCTTTCGGATAGAAAATGTAATTTTAAACCTCGTATATGCCATCAAAAGTTTGCTATTTCTTAGCGTTCTCTTTTTATTTGAAATGGAAATATGAAAGTTTGAAACCAAAGGGTGTAGTGACGTCACTAAAATGGTCGCCATCTTTAAATAGTGCAACGTATTGAACTCAAAAGTAACCTATATATTAACCAGGTAAATCGGCTACTTCCATGTAAAATTCATGTACATCGGACCAGTGATACTTGCGTGATTGAGTAATACACAGACACACACCATCTCATTTTTAGCCTCGCTTCGCTCGCGTCATAGTCGTGTCATATTGTTATTCAATGAAATGCAGGTTTAACCCCGTTAACACCCCTTTAGAACCTGAATATCCAAAAATCCCTCCTTAGTAGACGTTTTCGACGCACAACAAACATATCCCCAAAATATCATTCTTCTAACTTTAATAGTTTTGGTTGGTCAATGAGAGTGAACATCCAAAAGTCCTTCCTTAGTGGACGTTTTTCTTCCAGAATTTCACCCCTCCCCATATGCCCCTTAAATTGCATTTATGAAAAAAAAACAGTCGAACGCCCATTTATTTTATTTATTTATTTATGTATTTATTTATTTATTTATTTTTAAGCTGATTGATTTCCTCCGAGTTTCAAACTCCTCGCCTATGTCGTTTAAGAGATACACGCTCCGTTAGGAATCTTTCAACCCCCACTCTTCATCCCTTCCACCTCATAATATACACTACATCGAAGAACCATTAGACATGTCTCAGCTTATTTTTAATGATTAGTATATATGCCAAGTATCACATCCCCAAATGAAACCACTCGTGAGATATTGTTATTCAATGAAATGCACGTTTACCCCTTTAACACCTGTTTAGAACCTGAATATCCAAAACTCTTTCCTTAGTGGACGTTTTCGACATACAACGAACATATCCCCAAAATTTCATGTTTCTAACTTCAATAATTTCGGCTGGGCGATGATGAGTGAGTGAGTCAGTCAGGACATTTTCTTTCATTTATTTTTGATAATTTCACCCCTCCCCATGATCCCCTTAAATTGGATTTATGAAACAAACGGTCGAACACCAATTTACTTATTTAAAGCTGTTTTCCCCCTGAGTTTGATGAGTGAGTAAGTGAGTTAATCAGTTAGGACACTTTCTTACCTGTTTTTCCCCCAGATTTTCACCCCTCTCCAAGGGACCCTTAAATTGGATTAATGAAAAAGCGGTCGAACACCTATTTACTTGTAATTTAAACTGTTTTTTTCCGCCGAATTTCAAACTTCTCGCCTATGTCGATTCAGAGATACACGTTCCGTTAAGAATCACTCAAACCCCAATTTTCACCCCTTTCACCTCATAATATACACCACATCGATAAACCCTTAGACATATGTCTGATTATTTTAAATGATTAGTTTATATACCGAATATTACATCCCCAAAGAAACAACTCATGAGATATCGTTATTCAATGAAATGCACGTTTACCCCCTTAACACCTCCTTAAAACCCGAATAAACAAAAATCATTCTTTCGTTGACGTATTTGACATACAGCGAACATGTTCCCAAAATTTCATGTTTCCAACTTTAATAGTTTTCGCTGGGCGTGATGAGTGAGTGAGTCAGACAGGACATTTTCTTTCAATTATTTTTACCAGAATTTCACCCCTCCCCATGGACCCCTTAAATTGAATTGATGAAAAAACACTTGAACACCTGTTAACTTATTTTTTAAGCTGTCCTTTTCCCCTGAGTTTGATGAGTGAGTGAGTTAGTTAGTCAGTTAGCACACTTTCCCTCCTCCCCCCCCCCCCCAGAATTTCACCCCACCCCATTGGCCCATTAAATTAATTTATGAAAGAACGTTCGAACACCGATTTACTTACTTTCTAAGCTGATTCTGTTTCCGCTGAGTTTCAGATTTCTCGCCTAAGTCGTTTAAGAGATAGGCCTACACGCTCCGTTAGGAATCCTTCAACCCCCACTTTTCACCCCTTTCACCTCATAATAATACACCACATCGAAAGACCCTTAGGCACATGTCGCTTATTTTTAATGATTAGTTTATATGCCGAGTATCACATCCACAAATGAAACCACTCGTGAGATATTCTTATTCAATGAAATGCAGGTTTAACCCCCTTAAGACCCCTTTAGAACCTGAATATCCCAAAATCCTCCCTTAGTGTACGGTTTTGACAAACAACGAACATATCCCCGAAATGCCATGTTTCCAACTTCAATATTTTTGGCTGGGCGATGATGAGTGAGTGAATGAGTCAGGACATTTTCTTTCAATTTTTTTTCTTCAGAATTTCACCCCTCCCGATGAACCCCTTCAATTTGATTGATAAAAAGAAAAACTGTCGAAAAGCTATTTACTTGCTTTAAAGCAGTCCCCCCCCCCTGAATTTGATGTGTGAGTCAGTCAGTCAATCAGTTAGGGCACTTTATTTCCTGTCCCCCCCCCCCCCCAGAATTTCACCCCTCCTCATGGTCCCCATAAATTGGATTGACGAAAAAACGGTCAAACACATATTTACTTATTTTTTTAATGCTGATTTTTCCCCGCTGAGTTTCAAACTCCTCGTCTATGTCGTTTAAGGGATACACGCTCCGTTAAGAATCTTTCAATCCCCACTTTTCTTCCCTTTCACCTCATAATATTCACCACATCGAAAAACCCTCAGACACGTGTCTTCTTACTTTTTAATGATGAGTTTGTATGCCGTGAATCACATCCCCCATTGAAACCAATCGGGAGATATTGTTATTCATTGAAATGCAGGTTTAACCCCCTTAAGACCCCTTTAGAACCTGAATATCCGAAAATCCTCCCTTAGTAGACGGTTCTCATATACAATGAACATATCCCCGAACTGTCATTTTTCTAACTTCAATAATTTTGGCTGGCGATGATGAGTGAGTGAGTGAGTGAGTGAGTGAGTCAGGACATTTTCTTTCAATTTTCTTTTAACAAAATTTCACCCCTCCCCATGAACCCCTTATTTTTGATTTATGAAAAAAACTGTCGAACAGCGATTTACTTACTTTAAAGCAGATTTTCCCCCTGAGTTTGATGAGTGAGTCTGTCAGTCAATCAGTTAGGGCACTTTCGTTCCTGTTTCCTCCCCCAGAATATCACCCCTCCCCATGGGCCCCTTAAATTAGATTAATGAAAAATCGGTCAAACAAATATTTACTTCCTTTTTATGTTGATTTTTTTGGCTGAGTTTCAAACTCCTCGCCTATGTCGTTTAAGAGATACACGCTCCGTTAGGAATCTATCAATCCCCACTTTTCACCCCTTTCATCTCATAATATACACCACATCGAAAAACCCTCAGACACGTGTCTTCTCATTTTTAGCCTACTTTTCACATTTTGCAAAAATGAAGAAAAAGTAGACTTATGAGATCGGGCAAATGTGAGTCTGTCTGTCCTTCTGTCTGTCTGTCTGTCCTTCTGTCTGTCTGTCTGTCCTTCTGTCTGTCTGTCTGTCTGGCTGTTTGTGTGTCCCCCCCTATCAAGTCCTAAACGGCTGCAGCAATCGAAACAAAATTTGGTAGGAGTAAAGATCTATACCTGAATATCTCACGGCCATATTTGAAAATGATGTCAGTGCTACCAACTGCTGAAATATCGCAATTGAAATTTGAGCTCTATGTTGGATATCTCGGAAGGTATGAATGGGAGCTATTTGAAAATTGGAACACGTATAGATAATAAAATTGCAGTTTAATTTCCAGGAGGCCATACATGGCAGTGTTGCCAAAATGATTATAAGCCTGCTGATAGGTCCAATATTTAAATGCATATAACTTCTACACTATCAATTGGAATTCAACCAAATTTCGTATGTGCTATGTGTTCATAAGCCGATATAACTGAGGGTATTCCTAAGATCCACCAGGGCTGCCAACTGTTAATAAATGCTCTCAATTTATTTTTTCCAAATACCAATATATCAGATAGTATGCAAGCCGACAACTTTAAACTATGCACACGTATAGTACCTGACATTCTGTATTAATTTTGAGTAACTTATATACGTCAGTGCTACCAACATGATTCAAAGCCTGCTGAGAAGTCCAACTTTAAATACATGTAGCTTCTATACTATCATTTGGATTTCAACCAAAATTTGTAAGTGTTATGTGCACCATAACAGATACGACTATGCGTATTCTTAAGAGCAACCAGTGTTGCCAACTGTTAAAAAATGGTGTCTCTATTTTTGTTTCCCTAATATCAATATATCATAAAATATGCAAGCCAATAGCTCTAAAATTTGCACACGTATAGTACCTGACATTCTAGATTAATTTGGAGTAATTAATATACGTCAGTGCTTCCAACATGATTCAAAGCCTGCTGAGAGGTCCAATTTTAAAATGCCTGTAACTTCTATACTAACAAAAGGATTTCATTCAAAATTAACACAACAAGAGATCATATTATTGCAGATTATTTCTGACCAATACATGTATGTCATTGTTGCCAGCTGTTAGATCCAATGTTTAACTGCATGTAACGTCCATGCTATCCATTGGACTTCAACCAAATTTTGTATTCTGTACCTTAAGAGATGGAAACAAGAATATATTCAGTCACCAGGGCTGCCAACTGTAGTTCTCTATTAGGCTACATTATGCCAGGTGTACAGTATTTCGAACTAATTAGAAATGTCTATATAACCAATTTAATTTTGTCATTATTCTAGATAGATCCATATAGATTAATCAATGGCATGAATTTTAAATTTTAAGAAAAGTAGGCTCTTTAGTTCGTCACGGAACTTCTTGTTAATGATGAGTTCATATGCCGAGTATCACATCCCCAAATGAAACCAATCGGGAGATATTGCTATTCAATGAAATGCAGGTCTACCTTCTTAACACCCCTTTAGAACCTGAATATCCAAAAATCCTCTCTTAGTGGGCATTTACGGCCCTTGAGGAAGCTGCATATCAAATTTCATTCCAATCCGTTCGGTGGATTCTGAGATTTACTGATGAATGAGTGAGTGAGTGAGTGAGTGTTATTTGACAAATCTTATATATAAAAGTGAAAGTCTGTATGTATGTATGTATGTATGTGGGTGGGTGGGTTGGTTCCGTATACAAATCTACACCGTTTCACCAATCTCAACCAAATTTTGCATACACATAATTTAGGACCCAGAAGGAACCGCTGGCTACATGAATTTTTGATAGTCTTTCTCATTCTTCTGATTTCGGCCCTTTTGCACTCAAGCACAGGCTAATAAAATCATAAAATATATTCATGAAGGAATGGCAAGGCAGATAGTTTCCATGGCAACATAGCTCAAGTCGAGGCACGGCCGACTGGATTCGAGTTGAGCTCTGCACTACCATCTAGAAAATGAGGATCTTTACTTGAAATCCCGTTAGTTACTCAACTGCTCACACAGCACTGTCAACCGAGTCTAGCATAACAAAGACTCGACACTATCTACTAGATATTTGTCAAATACCACTCACCCACTCACTCACTCACTCACTCACTCACACATTCATCACGAAATCTCAGAAACCACCCAACGAATTAAAATGAAATTTAGTATGCAGCTTCCTCAAGGGCCGAAAACGCCCACTAAGAAAGGATTTTTGGATATTCAGGTTCTAAAGGGGTGTTAAGGGGGTAGACCTGCATTTCATTGAATAGCAATATATCCCGATTGGTTTCATTGGCGAATGTGATACTCGCCATATAAACTCATCATTAAAAATAAGATGACACGTGTCTGAGGGTTTTTCGATGTGGTGTATATTATGAGGTGAAAGGGGTGAAACGTGGGGGTTGAAAGATTCCTAACGGAGGCTATATCTCTTAAACGAAATAGGCGAGGAGTTGGAAACTCAGCGAAAAATATCAGCATTAAAAATAAGTAAATAGGTGTTTGACCGTTTCTTCATAAATCCAATTTAAGGGGCCCATGGGGAGGGGAGAAATTCTGGGTAAAAAATAGGAAAGAAAGTGTCCTAAACTTTGACTCACTCACTCTTCAAGCTCAGGGGGGAAAACTGCTTAAAAATAAGTAAAAATGTGTTCGACAGTTTTTTTGATAAATCAAATTTAATTGGTTCATCGGGAGGGGTTAAATTCTGAAGAAAAAAAAATGAAAGAAAATGTCATGACTCACTCACTCACTCATCATCGCCCAGCCAAAAATATTGAAGTTGGAAACATGGCATTTTCGGGATATGTTCGTTGTATGTCAAAACCATACAATAATGGGAGTATTTTTGAATATTCAGGTTCTAAAGGGGTCTTAAGGGGGTTAAACCTGCATTTCATTGAATAACAATATCTCACGAGTGGTTTCATTTGTGGATGTGATACTCGGCATGTAGACTAATCATTAAAAATAAGCAGACGTGTGTCTAAGGGTTTTTCGATGTGGTGTATTATTATGAGATGAAAGGGGTGAAAATTGGGGGTTGAAGGATTCCTAACGAAGCGTGTAGGCCTATCATTTGAACGACATAAGCGAGATATTTGAAACTCAGCGAAAAAATCAGCTTAAAAAATAAGTAAACCGGTGTTCCACCGTTTTTTTTTCATAAATTAATTTAAGGGGCCAATGGGGTGGGGTGATATTCTGGGGGTAGAAAAGGAGGGAAAGTGTCCTAACTGATTGACTAACTCACTCACTCATCAAACTCAGATGAAAAAGACAGCTTAAAAAATAAGTTAATAGGTGTACAAGCATTCTTTCATCAATCCAATTTAAGGGGCCCGTGGGGAGGGGTGAGATTCTGGTAAAAATAATTGAAAGGAAATGTCCTGTCTGACTCCCTCACTCATCACACCCAGCGAAAACTATTAAAGTTGTTGTTGTTGTTTGAGTCTTCAGTCTCTTGACTGGTTTGATGCAGCTCTCCATGCCTCCGTGTCCTGAGCTAATCGTTTCATCTCTACATAGCTACCACACCCTACATCCGAGGCAATCTGTTTAACATATTCTAACCTTGGTCTACCCCTACAGTTCTTGTCCTCGACCCTTCCTTCCATAACTAAGCTTGCTATTCCTGGGTGTCTTAGTATGTGTCCTACCAACCTATCTCTTCTCTTCATTAGCAGTCGCCAGAAACATCTCTCCTCTCCCACTCGTCTTAATACCTCTTTGTTTGTAACCCTATCTACCCATCTGATCTTCATCATTCTCCTGTAGCACCACATTTCAAATGCTTCAATTCTCCTCTTTTCTGCTGCACCAATAGTCCAAGTTTCACTTCCATAGAGCGCCACGCTCCAGACAAAGGCTTTCAAAAATGACTTCCTAATACCTAAATCTATATTCGATGTCAGCAGATTCCTTTTTTGTAGAAATGCTTTTCTTGCCTGAGCCAACCTACTTTTTATATCCTCTTTGCTTCGTCCATCACTGGTTATTCTGCTTCCTAAGTAACAGAAATCTCCTACTTCCTTCAGCTTTTCACCTGCCAATTTGATCTCCATAGAGGTTTCTGATTTATTTCGGCTGCATTCCAGTATTTTTGTTTTACATTTATTAATTTTCATCATGAATTCTTTCCGTAAGACGGAGTCCATACCATTCAAAAACTCATTCAAATCCTCAGGCTTGTTGGCCAAGATGACGATGTCATCAGCAAATCTCAGAGTTGAAATTATTTCTCCTTGAATCTTCACTCCCACTTTAAATTTTTCTCTAATTTCCTTCATTGCTTGTTCAATGTAAAGATTGAAAAGTATGGGTGATAAGTTGCAGCCTTGCCTTACACCTTTCTGAATACCAGCTTCTCTCTCATGTCCTTCAACTCGAATGACTGCTGTCTGGTTTCTGTATAGATTTTATATCACCCTCCTATCCCTGTACTTTATTCCAATCGATTTCAAAATGTCAAACAATTTAGTCCAATCAACGTTATCAAAAGCCTTTTCTAAGTCTACAAAAGCCATGAACGTTCTCTTATCTTTCCTTATTCTACCTTCCAAAATCAGCCTAAGACTTAGTACAGCTTCCCTTGTTCCTACATTTCTCCTGAAACCAAACTGGTCTTCACCCAACTCCGTTTCTATCTGGCTCTCAATCCTCTTGTAAATTATTCTAGACAGGATCTCTGAAGCATGAGTAATCAAGCTGATTGTACGATAATCTTCACATCTGTCAGCTCCCACTTTCTTTGGTATAGGGATGATTACATTCTTCTTGAAATCAGGGGGTACCTCACCTGTCTCATAAATCCTACACACCAAGTGAAATAACCTGATCAGACCTTCCTCTCCTATGCAGCGTAGCAACTCAATCGGTATATCATCTATGCCTGGTGCTTTGTTCCTGCTTAAGTCTTCCAAAGCTCTATCAAATTCTGATCTCAATATTAAATCTCCTTTCGCATCCTCATCAATTTCCTCCTCCCTTTCCATTACATGATTCTCAATCTCCTTTCCCTTATACAAACTCTCTATGTAAGCTTTCCATCTCTCAACCTTTTCTTCCCTATCTGTTAGAGGCTTTCCATTTGTGTCCTTAATATTACAGCACTTAGTCTTCTTTTCCCCAAAAATATTCTTAATCCTTCGATAAGCTGTGTCTACTTTTCCTAATTTCAGACAATTTTCTATACCAGCACATTTCTCTTTCAACCATTCTTCTTTCGCTTCCTTGCACTTCTTGTTAACCTCATTTCTCAGACGTCTGTATTCTGCTTTCCCCTTTTCATCTCTTACATTCTTGTGCTTCCGCCTTTCATCCATCAATTCGAGTATATCCTGAGTGATCCACGGTTTTCTACCTATTCTCTCCTTCCTACCAATGTTTTCTTCTGCGGATTTTGTTATTTCATTCCTCAAAAGTGCCCATTCGTCTGCAATTGAAGTTTGTTTAGGGTTTTTCATTAGTCCTTCCTTTATACTCTTCTTGAATCTTTCGTTTACATCCTTCTCTTTCAGTCTGTCTATTGCCCACCTTTTTGGCTTTTGACTTTTCTTCAGTTTCTTCAACTTTAATCTGCATTTCATTACAACCAGATTGTGGTCAGAGTTTATGTCAGCACCAGGATATGTTTTACAATCCAAAATCTGGTTTCGAAACCTCTGCTTGACCATAATGAAGTCGATTTGGTAACGCCCTGTATCTCCTGGTCTCATCCATGTGTATATTCTTCTATTGTGGTTATTGAATAAGGTGTTAGCTATGACCAACTCATGCTCAGTGCAGAATTCTACCAGTCTGCTTCCTCGATCATTCCTTTCACCTAATCCGAAATCTCCTACTATCTTCCCTTCTCTCCCTTTTCCTACCACAGCATTCCAATCTCCCATTACTATAACATTTTCATCACCCTTGATATACCTCAGAATTTCGTCTATTTCTTCGTAGACCTTTTCAACATCCTCATCATCAGCTTGACTGGTAGGCATATAGACTTGTACCACTGTGGTGCAGGTAGGTTTAGTATTTATTTTTGCTACAATAATCCGTTCACTATATTGCTCATAATATTCCACCCGCTGTCCAAGTTTCCTACTCAATATGAGGCCAACCCCTGCTTGGCCATTGTTTGATTTAGTGCTAATGACCCTATAGTCTCCTGACCAAAAGTCCTGTTCTTCCTGCCAGCGCATTTCACTAATCCCAACCAAATCCAACCTCAACCTATCCATTTCCCTTTCTAAGTTTTCTAACCTTCCATTTCCTAGCAGACTTCTAACATTCCACGCTCCGATCCGTAGAATGTCAGAGTTCCTCTTTGTCACTTCTGTGATGTTAACCCCCTCTCGAGTAGTCCCCACCCGGAGATCCGAACGGGGGACTAGTTTACCTCCGGATTGAAATTTTACAAGGGAGGAGGCCATCATCACATGTATTTATGCATAGAGAGGTGCATATCCTCGGGAATAGCAAACGGCTGTAGTTTCCCCTTGCTTTCAGCCGTGCAGCAGGACGCAGTGTAGCCATTATTTAGCTTATATTATCAATATCTTAACCGTCTATAAGACTAGTAAAGAATTGATTTATTCTGAAAGGCTGCTACTCCCTTTCAGAATAAGTAAAGAGCAATTCTACTAACAAAAATACTAACCTTCTACTGTACTAACAATTAAATACCAAAATTCTACTAACGAAAAATACTAAAGTTCCACCAACAACAAATACTACCACTAAAACAGTCTGTCACCAGACACACTCACATGCAATCACACATCACAGTCTACTGAAACAATGAACTATAACTAATAAACAATGCAACTGTTACCAGACACACTCACACACCACAGTCTAATAGAACAATGACATATATCTAATAGACAAACTAACTACCTACTTACAACTACAACTAACTACATACTTACTGTACTGTTATTTGAATTGACAATATTTACAAAATGCAATTTAGATAGAAAATACTTACAGGAAGAGAGCAAAGATAATGCCAATGGTTGTCCTTCGTATAGGAGAAGAAATAATGGAACGTGATAAAATGTTAACACAAAAACACACCAAAACCACTCACACACCAAATCACCCTAAAAGCCCTTCAAAAAGCTAAAGAAAAATTATGACGTTACTACACCCTTTGATTTCAAACTTAGAAACATGAAATTTTGGGAATATGTTCGCTTTATGTCGAAAACGTCAACTAATGAATGATTTTTGTTATTCGGGTTTTAAAGAGGTGCTAAGGGGGTAAACGTGCATTTCATTGAATAACGATATCTCATGAGTTGTTTCTTTGGGGATGTGATATTCGGCATATCAGCTAATCATTAAAATAATCAGACATATGTCTAAGGGTTTATCGATGTGGTGTATATTATGAGGTGTATGTGTGAAAAGTTTGTGTTGAAGGATTCTTAACGGAGCAAGTATCTCTTAAAAGACGGAGGCAAAAAGTAAGTCAGAGAGAAAATTCAGTTTGAAAAAGTAGTAAATAGGTGTTCGATCGTTTCTTCATAAATCCAATTTAAGGGGCTCATGGGGTGGGATGAAATTCTGGGGAAAGAAGTCCACTAAGGAAGGAATTTTGGATATTCACACATCATCCCCCAGTCAACCTATTGCAGTTAGAAACTTGAAATTTTGGGGATATGTTCGTTGTATGTCACAAAAAGTCCACTAAGGATGGATATTTGGATATTCATGTTCTGAAGGGGTGTTAAGGGGGTTAAACTTGCATTTCATTGAATAACAATATCTCACGAGTTGTTTCATTTGGGGATGTGATATTCGGCATATAAACTAAGCATTCAAAATAAGCAGACATATGTCTAAGGGTTTATCGATATGGTGTATATTATGAGGTCAAAGGGGAGAAAATTGGGGGTTGAAGGATTCTCAACGGAGCATGTACTGTATCTCTTATTCAACATAGGCGATAAGTTTGAAATTCAGCGGAAAAAGGAGCTTAAAATATGTAAATAGGTGTTCGACCATTTCTTCATAAATCCAATTTAAGGGGCCCATGGTGAGGAGTGAAATTCGGGGGAAAAAACAGGAAAGAAAGTGTACTAACTGATAGACTCACTTACTCACTCATCAAACTCAGGGGGAAAACAGCTTTAAATAAGTAAATAGGTGTTCGACCGTTTTTATTTTCATAAATCCAATTTAAGGGGCCTATGGGGAGGGGTGATATTCTGGAAGAAAAACGTCCACTAAGGAAGGATATTTGGATGTTCACTCTCATCGACCAATCAAAACTATTAAAGTTAGAAGAAGGGGATATGTTTGTTGTGTGTCGAAAAAGTCTACTAAGGAGGGATTTTTGGATGTACAGGTTCTAAAGGGGTGTTAACGGGGTTAAACCTGCATGTCATTGAATAACAATATGACACGACTATGGCGCGAGCGAAGCGAGGCTAAAAATGAGATGGTGTGTGTGATTTCAATACTTTGCACTATTTAAAGATGGCGACCATTTTAGTGACGTCACTACACCCTTTGGTTTCAAACTTTCATATTTCCATTTCAAATGAAAAGTGAACGCTAAGAAATAGCAAACTTTTGATGGCATATACGAGGTTTAAAATTACATTTTCTATCCGAAAGGTATCTCCAACGGTTAGCGAGTAAAACTTAAATTTGTGCTATAAAACACGGTCAACGTCGAACGGTGTAGTTGGACAAAAAGTTCCATCCTTAATCTCCCTCTGCGCAGCACCTCGCCTATCCCCTGTTTTAACTGTCACCTTCACATTTTAATTTATTTATGACGCGTAGCGAAGCACGGGTACTTCAGCTAGTCTTATATATAAAAGTGAAAGTCTGTATGTATGTGGGTGGGTGGGTGGGTTGGTTCCGTATACAAATCTACACCGTTCCACCAATCTCAACCAAGTTTTGCATACACATAGTTTAGGACCCAGAAGGAACCGCTGGCTACATGAATTCTCGGTAGTCTTTCTCATTCTTCTGATTTCGGCCATTTTGCACTCAAGCGCAGGCTAATCAAATCATAAAAAAGTCCTCTCGGCACGCCGGAAGGCGGAGGTAGATTTCACCGGACAAACTTGGGGATAGGC
Organism: Meconema thalassinum; assembly: GCA_946902985.2. NCBI lineage: Eukaryota > Metazoa > Arthropoda > Insecta > Orthoptera > Tettigoniidae > Meconema > Meconema thalassinum. Next base: position 676,888,873 of record OX336388.2, read on the forward strand.
GAAAATAGGCAGAATATGCAGGTTTTCGTAGAAGGATCAGACCTCATTTATTGCGTGAAAGTATTTTATAATTGGAGATTAATTAACTTTGTTTTTCGTCATTTTATGCATATTTTAAACATTTTATTGTCTTATGATGACGGTAACCTTCTTGTCATTTGGAGTCCATTTTTATACTTGTGGTCACACTGTCCTTATGCAAGGTTTCGACACTGATGTATAACTATGTAACGGTCTGTTACTTCTTCACACAAAATTATATCTCCCGCAGAGATGTTGGTTGGTACCTCAGTTTAGGGTCTGCGTCAACGCGGTCATGTAACCCCATGTACTTTGGGTGAGAGTAGAATCTGTCTGATAAACGGTGTGAATTGTGATGGCTGTATTAGTCTGTAATTCAGGTAAGGAATGCAGACGGTCAATTTCAAGCAGTAGTTCCTAATGTTGCTACCAGATACTACCGTCAACGACACCTAGCTGTGAACTTGGCTACTAGATGCCACCGCAATCAGCAACTCGCAACGAACGTTGGATCCTCCCCTCCAAAGGAAAGCATACTGAGGGATTTTTAGCGCTCTTATAAAATCCGACGACTTTGGCCGGCTTTGAACCCGCGACCTTGGGCATGCTACCAGTTACGTCACCGAAGCCGCTTCACACTTAGTCAGATGGAAATCTGAATCTGATCTCGCGCAAGTGCGTTGTCATGGCAACGTCTGATGGCTCATCCCTCATCTATTTAGTAGTGTTGCCATGGCAACCACTGATAGCTCTTGGCATTTTCTTATAATTCCGAAATCATTTTTCTCATCCCTTGGCGTAATGGTGGGTCATATCAAAAATTCTTTCAGACAAGAGTTTTAGGTAATTATTAGGGGAATATTATCCATTTTGTACGGTTTTGATATTGTGCTTATTAAGAGAGATATGATTACTGCTTCCCGAAAAACCCACTTTTTCTCACCCCTTTGGTCAATGGTTGGTGCTGTAAAAAAAACTCTTCAAACATAAATTTTTGAGCTTTTTCCGGCACATAGTATGAACTTTGAACGGATTCGATATTTCACATATTAAGAGAGTTATAGCAATATTTCATTTTTTCGAAAAAAGTCCCCCATTTTCATCCCCTTCGACCGATTTAGCCCAGTAACGAACTCGACCGAGATTTTATGGGTATACATATTCGATAAAAAATTCAAAGTGATTGGTGCAAAATTACGGCAGTTATCGTGTCCACAAGAAACTGATATATATATATATACATAAACATACATAAATTATATATAAACTTTTGAACTGACGGTGGTTTTGGGGTCTGGGGGATGTGAAACGCGAAGATATGTCGAAATTTTCCGGAAATCGAAACATGGTACCCATTGCAATAGTTAGCTTTCTAATGAAATCTACCTAAAATACTACAATCAACGACACCTATCTGTGAACTTGGCTACTAGATGCCACCGGAACCATCAACTCGCAACGAACGTTGGAACTTCTCCTCCGAAGGAAAGCAAACTCATTTTTTTTAGCGCTCTTAGTAAATCCGACGACTTCAGCCGGGTTTGAACCCGCGATCTTGGGCATAGAAGTTCAGCATGCTACCAGTTCCGATACCGAAGTCGCTTCCCACAGACAGATGGAAAACTGAATGTTATCTCGTGCAGTGTCGTTGTCATAGTAACTGCTGATGGCTTATCCCTTATCAATTAAAAGTAAAGTTGTCATGGCAACCTCTCTTGGCACTTGGCATTTTCTTATAATTTAAATCATTTTGCTCACCCCGTGGCGTAATGGTGGGTCATTATCAAAAATTCTTTCAGACAAACGTTTTAGGTAATTATTGGAGGAATATTTTCCATTTTGTACGGTTTTGATATTGTGCCTATTAACAGAGATATGATTAATGTTTCCCGAAAAACCCACTTTTTCCCACCCCTTTGGTCAATGGTTGGTGCTATCAAAAAACTTATTTGACATAAATTTTTGGCACTTATCCGACACATATTATGAACTTTAAATGGATTCGATATTTCACGTATTAAGAGAGTTATAGCGAAATTTCACTTTTTCGAAAAAAGCCTCCCATTTTCACCCCCTTCGACCGATTTTGCCCATTAACGAACTCGACCGAGATCTTCTAGGGATACATATTATGTAAAAAATTCAAAGTGATTGGTGCAAAATTACGACAGTTATCGTGTCCACAAGAAACTGATATACATATATATATATATACATACATAAATTATATATAAACTTTTGAACTGACGGTGGTTTTGGGGTCTGGGGGATGTGAAACGCGAAGATATGTCGAAATTTTCCGGAAGTCGAAACTGGGACCCATTGCAATAGTTAGCTTTCTAATGAAATCTGCCTAATATACTCATGAAGGAATTGCAAGGCAGATAGTTTCCATGGCAACATAGCTCAAGTCGAGACACGGCCGTCTGGATGCCAGTTGCGCTCTGCACTACCGGTATAGAAAATGAGGATCTTTACTTGAAATCCCGTTAGTTACTCACCTACTCACACAGCACTGTCAACCAAGTTTTGCATAACAAAGACTTGACACTATCTTCTACTATATATTTGTCAAATACCACTCACTCACTCACTCACTCATTCATTCACCACGAAATCTCAGAAACCACCGAACGGATTGGAATGAAATTTGGTATGCTGCTACCCCAAGGGCCGCAAATTCCCACTAAGAGAGGATTTTTGTATATTCAGGTTCTAAAGGGATGTTAAGGGGGTAGATCTGCATTTCATTGAATAGCAATATCTCCCGATTGGTTTCATTGGGGGATGTGATACTCGGCACATAAACTCATCATTAAAAATAATAAGACACGAGTCTGAGGGTTTTTCGATGTGGCGTATATTATGAGGTGAAGGGGGAGAAAAGTGGGGATTGAAAGATTCCTAACGGAGCGTGTATCTCTTAAACGACATAGGCGAGGAGTTTGAAACTCAGCGGGAAAAAAATCATCATTAAAAAAAAGTAAATATGTGTTTGACCGTTTATTCATAAATCCAATTTAAGGGGCCCATGTGGAGGGGTGACATTTTCGGGGGGGGGGGACAGGAAAGAGAGTGTCCTAACTGATTATCTGACGTACTCACTCATCAAACTCAGGGGGAAAAACTGCCTTAATGTAAGTAAATAGCTGTTCGACAGTTTTTTTCATAAATCAAATTTAAGGGGTTCATGGGGAGGAGTGAAATTCTGAAAAAATAAAATTGAAAGAAAAAGTCCTGACTAACTCACTCACTCACTCACTCACTCACTCATCATCGCCCAGCCAAAATTATTGAAGTTAGAAACATGACAGTTTGGGGATATGTTCATTGTGTGTCAAAACCGTCTACTAAGGGAGGATTTTCGGATATTCAGGTTCTAAAGGGGTCTTAAGAGGGTTAAACCGGCATTTCATTGAATAACAATATCTCCCGATTGGTTTCATTGGGGGAGTTGAAACAAGGCATATAAACACATCATTATAAAGTAAGAAGACACGATTCTGAGGGTTTTTCGATGTGGTGTATATTATGAGGTGAAAGGGGTGAAAAGTAGGGATTGAAAGATTCCTAACAGAGCGTGTATCTCTTAAACGACATAGGCGAGGAGTTTGAAACTTAGCGGAAAAAATCAGCATAAAAATAAGTAAATATGTGTCTCACCGTTTTTTTCATGAATCCAATTTAAGGGGCCCATGGGGAGGGGTGAAATTCTGGGCGCGGGGGGGGGGGAGGAACAGGAAAGAAAGGGTCCTAACTGATTGACTGACTGACTCACTCATCAAACTCAGGGGGAAAAACTGCTTGAAAGTAAGTAAATAGCTATTCGACAGTTTTTTATCAATCAAATTGAAGGGGTTCATCCGGAGGGGTGAAATTCTGAAGAAAAACAAATGAAAGAAAATGTCCTGACTCATTCACTCACTCATCATCGCCCAGCCAAAAATATTGAAGTTGGAAACATGGCATTTTGGGGATATGTTCGTTGTATGTCAAAACCGTACACCAAGGGAGGATTTTTGGATATTCAGGCCCTAAATGGGTCTTAAGGGGGTTAAACCTGCATTTCATTGAATAACAATATCTCACGAGTGGTTTCATTTGTGGATATAAACTAATCATTAAAGATAAGAAGACACGTGTCTAAGGGTTTTTCGATGTGGTGTATTATTATGAGGTGAAAGGGATGAATAGTGGGGGTTAAAGGATCCCTAACGGAGCGTGTAGGCCTATCTCTTAAACGACATAGGCGAGAAATTTGAAACTCGGCGAAAAAAATCAGCTAAATAAATAAGTAAATCGTTGTTCGACCGTTTTTTTCATAAATTAATTTACGGGCCCCATGGGGAGGGGTGAAATTCTGGTAAAAATAATTGAGAGAAAATGTCCTGTCTGACTCACTCACTCATCACGCCCAGCGAAATCTATAAAAGTTGGAAAAATGAAATTTTGGGAATATGTTCGCTGTATGTCGAAAACGTCAACTAAGGAATGATTTTTGTTTATTCGGGTCTTAAAGACATGTTAAGGGGGTAAACGTGCATTTCATTGAATAACGATCTCATGAGTTGTTTCTTTGGGTATGTGATTTTCGGTATATAAACTAATCATTAAAAATAATCAGACATATATCTAAGGGTTTATCGATGTTGTGTATATTATGAGGTGAAAGGGATGAAAAGTGGGGGTTGAAAGATTCTTAACGGAGCGTGTATCTCTTAAACGACATAGGCGAGGAGTTTGAAACTCGTAGGAAATCAATCAGCTTAACAATAAATAAATAAATAAATAAATAAATAAAATAAAAAGGTGTTCGACCGTTTTTTCATAAATCCAATTTAAGGGGCCTATTGGGAGGGGTGAAATTCTGGAAGAAAAACGTCCAATAAGGAAGGATTTTTGTATGTTCACTCTCATCGACCAACCCAAACTATTAATGGTAGCAGAATGATATTTTGGGGATATGTTTGTTGTGTGTCGAAAACGTCTACTAAGGAGGGATTTTTGGATATTCAGGTTCTAAGGGGGTGTTAACGGGGTTAAACCTGCATTTCATTGAATAACAATATGACACGACTATGACGCGAGCGAAGCGAGGCTAAAAATGAGATGGTGTGTGTCTGTGTATTACTTAATCACGCAAGTACCACTGGTCCGATTTACATGAATTTTACATGGAAGTAGCTGATTTACCTGGTTAACATATAGGTTACTTTTGATTTCAATACTTTGCACTATTTAAAGATGGAGACCATTTTAGTGACGTCACTACACCCTTTGGTTTCAAACTTTCATATTTCCATTTCAAATAAAAAGAGAACGCTAAGAAATAGCAAACTTTTGATGGCATATACGAGGTTTAAAATTACATTTTCTATCCGAAAGGTATCTCCAACCGTTAGCGAGTAAAACCTAAATTTGTGCAACAAAACACGGTCCACGCCAAGCGGTCGACTATCCCCTGTTTTAACTGTCACCTTCACATTTTATTTTATTTTATTTATGACGTGTAGCGAAGCACGGGTACTTCAGCTAGTCTATTATATAAAACAAAGTGTCCTGACTGACTGATTCAATGACTCACTGACTCATCATCGCCCAGCCAAAACTATTAAAGTTAGAAACATGAAATTTTGGGGATATGTTCGTGGTAAGTCGAAAGCGCAAAAAGGAAGGATTTCTGGATATTTAGGTTCTAAAGGGGTGTTAAGGGGCTAGACCTGCATTTCATTGAATAACAATATCTCCCGATTGGTTTCATTGGGGCATGTGATACTGGGCATATAAACTCATCGTTAAAAACAAGTAGTTCCGTGAAGAACTATACAGCCTATTTGCATATATCCTGCTCATGTTAATTGCCTCTATCAACAAATAAAATTTCAGTTTTATTGCTGTAGCAGATTCGTAGATATTGAGAACCGTCTAAATATTTCAGATGGTCGCCAGGTTGGATTTCTATTTTTGTACTATTACATTAAGATTATTATGTACGTGTGGTATTCAAACTTCAATTGCATGATTAGAACACAAGAAGTAAAAACGAGATTTTAAAATTACGCACAGCAGCCATCTTGTGATTATGCAAACCATTGGTATAAATTAGATGCCAGTGGATCAACATTTGTATAAGCATTTAAGTGCAACGTTTCACGGCATTCGGATGTTTAATTCGCGAGAAACGTCCATTTAAATATTTATATTTCTCGTCGCCGCCATGTTGGATTTGAGCTCACCAGGTTACTCATAGTCTCTATGAACATAAAAAAAAATCTGTTTGGTTGCTGTAAAAGATTCATAGATATTGAGAACCGTCTAAATATTTCGGATGCTCGCCATTTAGGATTGTTATATGTATAGGCCATAGAGTTATGTACCATTCAAGGACAATTATTGCCTAGGTTCATTATTCAAACTTTCACTTCGATCGAATGATTACGACACAAGAAATAAAAACATAATTTTAAAATTTCGCACAGCCGCCATCTTGAGGTTATGTAAACAATTGAATTAAATTAGATGGTAGTGCATTACAATCTGCAAAATCATTTACTGTACCACATTTCACTGCGCTCAGAGAGATAAATCACGAGAAAAGTCTATTAAAATATTTCAAATTCGCTTGGTCGCCATGTTCGTTTTGTAGTTTACAGGTTTATGAAATATACATAGGTAAACTTGTATCAGTACCCTTTATCACCGTACAAAAATGCAGGGTGATATCTGTAATAGTTTCGGAGATATGGAATGTTAGTGAAATATTTCGCACAGCCGTCATTTTGAGATTATGTAAACAATTGAACTAAATTAGACTCCAGTGCTTTACAATGTGTATAAACAATTGCTGTACAGAGTTTCATTACGTTTGGGTAGTTAAATCGCGAGAAAAGTCTATTAAAAGTCTCAAATTCGCTTGGCCACCATGTTGGTTTTGTAGTCACCAGGTTTTTGAAAGTCTCATAGGTGAACTTCTAGTGGTGCCCTTTATCACCGTACACAATTTCAGGGCGATATCGGTAATAGTTTCGGAGATATTGAATGCTAGTGAAATATTTCGCACAGCCGCCATGTTGGATTGGTGAGACGTAACAAAATTTGAAGGGCACGGTCGAGGTCACCGGGAATAGCGCCATGAACTTACATAGTTTCATTGAAATCGCTCCAGCCGTTTTGATTGTATTAGGGGGACACACACCTCACACACACACACACACACACGCACACACACACACGGACAAAAGGTGATTTCATAAGCCTATTTTTTCAAAAATGAAAATAGGCTAATAAGAAGACACGTGTCTGAGGGTTCTTCGATGTGGTGTATATTATGAGGCGAAAGGGGTGAAAAGTGGGGGTTGAGGGATTCCTAACGGAGCGTGTATCTCTTAAACGACATAGGCGAGGAGTTTGAAACTCAGCGGAAAAAAAATCAGCTTAAAAATAAGTAAATAGGTGTTGGACCGTTTTTTCATAAATCCAATTTATGGGGCCCATGGGGAGGGTGAAATTCTGGGGGGAAAAACAGGTGATATGTAAAATTATACATGGCTTATGTTGTAGGCAATAACACATTACATCTTTTTTGTCTCTTGCTATTTCATCATACGACGAATACTTAGGGAGTTATTAATCATTTTGTACTTTATGGCCGGAATTTTCTAAGTCTCAGGAATGACAAAAAAATTGATTCGAATGAAATTTCAAAAAGTAGCTGTTTCAATACTTTTATTATATTTTTCACGCCTTTTAGGGTCCGAAACCAACATGATATTTTGATGTTTTTTTCGTCCCATGCATTTTTGGTTTCAGGTGATAGAATTATTTTCCACTAGGACCCATGCTTATCTCTCTTATATAAAAACAAGTGTCCTGACTGACTGACTGACTGATTCAATGACTCACTGACTCATCATCACCCAGCTAAAACTATTAAAGTTAGAAACATGAAATTTTGGGGATATGTTCGTGGTAAGTCGAAAACGCGCACTAAGGAAGTATTTTTGCATATTCAGGTTCTAAAGGGGTGTTAAGGGGGTAGACCTGCATTTCATTGAATAACAATATCTCCCGATTGGTTTCATTGGGGGCATTTGATACTGGGCATATAAGCTCATCATTAAAAATAAGAAGACACGTGTCTGAGGGTTTTTCGATGTGGTGTATATTATGAGGTGAAAGGGGTGAAAAGTGGGGGTTGAGGTATTCCTAACGGAGCGTGTATCTCTTAAATGACATAGGCGAGGAGTTTGAAACTCAGCGGGAAAAAAATCAGCATAAAAAATAAGGAAATAGGTGTGTGACCGTTTTTTTCATAAATCCAATTTAAGGGGCCCATAGGGAGGGGTGAAATTCTGGGGGATAAAAACAGGAACTGATTGACTGACAGACTCACTCATCAAACTCAGGGGGAAAAAATCTGCTTAAAAATAAGTAAAATGGTGTTCGACATTTTTTTCATAAACCCAATTTAAGGAGTTCATGGGGAGGGGTGAAATTCTGAAAAAAGGAAATTGAGAGAAAAAGTCCTAACTCACTCACCATGGCCCAGCCAAAATTATTGAAGTTAGACACATGACATTTTGGGGAATATGATCATTGTATGTCAAAACCGTCCACTAAGGGAGGATTTTCGGATATTCAAGTGGTCTTAAGGGGGTTCAACCTGCATTTCATTGGTCCTGTCCTGCCACTCATTACTAGAGCAGTGTGAGAAGAGCTGTGTGCTCATGGATGAACTGGATCAGGGTGTGACAGCTGCCGAAGAGAGTCTTATGCATCTTCTCCCACCAGAGGGACCTATAGATCATACTTGGATACAAAATGCTGAGGTTCTCATATCTGGTAAGTCACATGTACAGTGCCTGCATTGATGTTCTACATTATTTTGTGTACAGTTTGGGTGCTGGGCTTGGATATTGACCATTTACCCTTTCTTATTATTCCTAATGATTAAAATTTTTTCATCAATGCTGTGATCATGGTGAAACCTACATTTAGAAGGGGGAAGGTCCTGATTACACCTCCAGCCTGCTCTGTGGCATAGTCAATAAAGCTCTTTGCTACTGTGCCGAAAACATGGATAAAATGTGTTCTTAAATGACTTTGTTAGTAAAGTAATAAATATGGTTGGAATATGATACTGTTGTTGTTTGAGTCTTCAGTCTTTTGACTGGTTTGTAGCAGCTCTCCATGCCTCCCTGTCTTAAGCTAATTGTTTCAGCTTTACTTAGCTACCACACCCTACATCCGAGGCAATCTGTTTAACATATTTCTAACCTTGGTCTACCCCTACAGTTCTTGTCCTCGACCCTTTCTTCCATAACTAAGTTTGCTATTCCTGGGTATCTTATATGTGTCCTACCAAACTATCTCTTCTCCTCATTAGCAGCCACCAGAAACATCTCTCCTCTCCCACTTGTCTTAATACTTCTTCGTTTGTAACCCTATCTACCCATCTGATCTGATGATACTGATACAATAGTTATTATCCATTTTCCAATACAAAATGGTAATATGATTTATTAGTACTGTTTATACTTGTAATGACAAATTACAAAAATTAAACAGCATGTATTATATTACTCATCAGCAAAATGATGATGATGATGATGTAAGTATGCTTTGATGCCAGTATTCAGTACACCACATCATATTGTTTCACGTACAAACGTAGTGGGCTTCACAACTCATTTACTGTAACTGCTGTGTGGCAAGATGCAATGGCTTCATCTCACGGCAACGGACTTGACATCACAGTCTTGCACCCGGTGTCTGGTGGTCGTGTTTCATCATCGAGACATGGTCACCAAATGCCACTTAACTGATAATAGTCATCCCTGTTAATGTCAGCAGGATGGCAATGTATTATGAGGTGTGGCATATAACCTACTCAATTCTTCCCCTATAAAGATTGCATGCTAGGTCTTTTGTTCCTTAGCCTATGTACGCAGCATCTTCAGTTAAGATACGTTTAACAGTTCCACCAGTCTGTTCTATAAAGACCAGATCACTTCATACAACACATCAACTGTCCATTTTTCTCAGGTGGGCCGAGCCTGCTTTTTCAGGATGAGGGTAGTGTTGTTTGAAGCACTGTGTGTATGTGCTAGTGCCACAGTTGAACCAGCTTGCTCTTTCTCTGCCTAATCTTAGATGGTTTTCAGGTGAAATGCTCAGTGAATATGTTTCGTAGGATATCCATTACCTAAAGATAGCTCGTCTTAGGATATATTTTTCCTCTCCTCGGTAATCGATAAGGATCGTAAGTTACGGAAAAGTCCTAATTTTTTGAAAAATAAGTGCCAATGACCTTGTTTAAAGAAATTTGATTTTGCCTATAAATGCTTATTTTGACCATTTGTATGGTTTTTGTCATACTTTGCTAATTTTAGTGATATTACGTTATATTTGGTTGCACTTTTGTTTAAATTTTGACAAGGTACAAGACCCTTCCAGAAAATAAGTTTCCCTATATTTTAAACAAACAGAAAAAGAAGTTATATGAAAAAAAAAATTGAGCTATTTTTTGACACCTGTCATATATCATGGGATCAACTTTTGTATTGATGTGTTATAGAATTCTGCTGCCTAGGAATGGAACCAGCATGTGACATTTGTCAGTGTGAAAATGCTGAGCAATATGTAGTCGAGCATTGTCATGGATCAGCACAACACCTGCACTGAGCATTCCACACTTCTTGTTTTGAATGGTCTGTTGCAATTTTCGTAGTGTTTCACAGTAACAGTCAGAGTTCACTGTTTCACCTCTGGGCAGGAAGTCAATGAGCAGAATGCCCTTCGTGTCCCAGTACACTGGTAACATTACTTTCCACACCAACACAATTTGACCTTTGACAAATATCCTACACTAGGTTCTGTTTGCTCATGACCTCCGATGAATTTTGATCGGTGCTATGTTTCGTGTATTAAGACCGAACCGTACAGGCAGTGGGAGACAGAATCGAGTCACCATTTTGAGCTTCTGTTGCTGTGTTACTGACACCTGTCGGGCCATATCCGGCTGGTATATATTTGCTACGTCATTGATTTGTCGCCCATGCTAATGTTTCCTAGCTGAATATGTTTACTTTAAAAGAAGAAAAATGGAGAAACTTAATTACTGCATGTTCCTCGTACATGTTATCTGTGTGGAGCTTCTAACACAGGATTTCTAAATGGTGCAGTAGATATATTTTCCTCCATATCCCTGGAATAGGTAGATAGCTGTTATGGATGTCTCATTGAGTAAGGTGCCATCCCAGCAGATAAATTTACTTCAAAGCAATTATTAATCAAGGAAACTCTGTGCTATCTCACAGCCAGTTCAACCTTGACAGGTAGTGTTACAGCCTCCTCCTTTCACGATCAGTGTATTTGAACAGATTGTTCACACTTTTAGTACAGCAGTGAAGTCCATCATGCCTAAAGTGATGTGGGATTTCTGTTAGGCATTGTCTTCTAACTTATGCCAGCAGATACCAAAATGCATGCTAATAGTTTTAGAATTCTCTTTTTAGGAAAAGCAAGTGAGAACTGCATCCCAAGGCTATGCTACTATTGTACTGAATGAATATTGAAAGATTAAATGTAGGTATTGTAGCTCTCTCAGTTTGTATGATTAAATGTTTGTATAATTGCGGAGGATGATATGATATCGTCGTTCATATATCTATTTGTTTGCTTGGGCCGCGGCACACCCTATGTTTTAAACTGCCGTTTGTCGAGCTCATCAGAAGAACATCCAGGAAGGAAGGTAATCTGTCCATCTTTCTCAATTTCCATTGAGAACTGGATGGTGAAGTGAACTGAATTCATGTATTCGAGAGTATTAAGATACAAATTCACGGAGCATTTCACCCATAATCCGTCTCGGACATGGCAGAGAACGAGGGAGCTGCTTCAATTGCTGTGTTGCCATGTGCACGGGGTGTTTCGAACGGCACTGTCCACATCCTGCCCGACCAGGTTCCAGTCCTTCTAAAAATATTGAGTAGTTGATGCACAGTGTGATAAACCCAGTCCCAGTCACCAAACCACCTGGAGTTTACAGCATTCTGTGTCTTGAATGCAATCAGGTGTGCACCGCCCACTTGTTATTCTGGGTGGTAAATATGGTCTCTGTGCCAGGAGAAGTCAGTTGAGTTTGAACTTAAGGTGCCTTACCGTGTACTACGCATTCCAAAAACATCAAGTTGCGCGTGCGCGTGCGAGTGGCTCCGATGTTCGGTGGAGTTAGCGACGATCTGTATAGAATTTAACGAGTACGGTTGTACGCGGGGATCGCTCCGATGTTCCGTGGATTGGAGGACTAACTTTTGTAAAACTTAACCAGTGCGGTTGTACAAGTGTTTGGGTCCGAGGTACGGACCATAGAATTATCTAATCTTAATAATAATTATAATAAATTAATGATAGTAGTGGATTAGCATGAGGAGTTCTCTTGGCTGAGCGATTTGCCGCGTAAATAAATATAGAATTATTATTATTATTATTATTATTTATTTACCAAAAATTGTGCCTACAATTTATGGACGGCAGATAGAGAAAGGGCAAGCCCCACATACACAGCAGTGTCTCCATCTCCGTTCATTAAATCTAAACAAATCTCAAATGTTACATTATACAATTTACACCTTATTGGATTGGATTGGATTGATTATCAGTTTTGTAATGTCTGGTACCTATAATGTATATTTTATGTGTGATAGGTGTGAGGCATCTGATAGTGATTAAGAAGACTTAAAATATGGAATAGTTTGTATAGAAGGTTTTTTCTATAAACAAAACTGTGTAGTGAAATGTTTCAATATGGGCAATATGGGGTAATAGAAACGTATAGTCTTTGCTCTCTTCCTGTAAGTATTTTCTATCTAAATTGCATTTTGTAAATATTGTCAATTCAAATAACAGTACAGTAAGTATGTAGTTAGTTGTAGTTGTAAGTAGGTAGTTAGTTTGTCTATTAGATATATGTCATTGTTCTATTAGACTGTGGTGTGTGAGTGTGTCTGGTAACAGTTGCATTGTTTATTAGTTATAGTTCATTGTTTCAGTAGACTGTGATGTGTGATTGCATGTGAGTGTGTCTGGTGACAGACTGTTTTAGTGGTAGTATTTGTTGTTGGTGGAACTTAAGTATTTTTTCGTTAGTAGAATTTTGGTATTTAATTGTTAGTACAGTAGAAGGTTAGTATTTTTGTTAGTAGAATTGCTCTTTACTTATTCTGAAAGGGAGTAGCAGCCTTTCAGAATAAATCAATTCTTTACTAGTCTTATAGACGGTTAAGATATTGATAATATAAGCCAAATAATGGCTACACTGCGTCCTGCTGCACGGCTGAAAGCATAGGGAAACTACAGCCGTTTGCTATTCCCGAGGATATGCACCTCTCTATGCATAAATACATGTGATGATGGCCTCCTCCCTTGTAAAATTTCAATCCGGAGGTAAACTAGTCCCCGTTCGGATCTCCGGGTGGGGACTACTCGAGAGGGGGTTAACATCACAGAAGTGACAAAGAGGAACTCTGACATTCTACGGATCGGAGCGTGGAATGTTAGAAGTCTGCTCGGAAATGGAAGGTTAGAAAACTTAGAAAGGGAAATGGATAGGTTGAGGTTGGATTTGGTTGGGATTAGTGAAATGCGCTGGCAGGAAGAACAGGACTTTTGGTCAGGAGACTATAGGGTCATTAGCACTAAATCAAACAATGGCCAAGCAGGGGTTGGCCTCATATTGAGTAGGAAACTTGGACAGCGGGTGGAATATTATGAGCAATATAGTGAACGGATTATTGTAGCAAAAATAAATACTAAACCTACCTGCACCACAGTGGTACAAGTCTATATGCCTACCAGTCAAGCTGATGATGAGGATGTTGAAAAGGTCTACGAAGAAATAGACGAAATTCTGAGGTATATCAAGGGTGATGAAAATGTTATAGTAATGGGAAATTGGAATGCTGTGGTAGGAAAAGGGAGAGAAGGGAAGATAGTAGGAGATTTCGGATTAGGTGAAAGGAATGATCGAGGAAGCAGGCTGGTAGAATTCTGCACTGAGCATGAGTTGGTCATAGCTAACACCTTATTCAATAACCACAATAGAAGAATATACACATGGATGAGACCAGGAGATACAGGGCGTTACCAAATCGACTTCATTATGGTCAAGCAGAGGTTTCGAAACCAGATTTTGGATTGTAAAACATATCCTGGTGCTGACATAAACTCTGACCACAATCTGGTTGTAATGAAATGCAGATTAAAGTTGAAGAAACTGAAGAAAAGTCAAAAGCCAAAAAGGTGGGCAATAGACAGACTGAAAGAGAAGGATGTAAACGAAAGATTCAAGAAGAGTATAAAGGAAGGACTAATGAAAAACCCTAAACAAACTTCAATTGCAGACGAATGGGCACTTTTGAGGAATGAAATAACAAAATCCGCAGAAGAAAACATTGGTAGGAAAGAGAGAATAGGTAGAAAACCGTGGATCACTCAGGATATACTCGAATTGATGGATGAAAGGCGGAAGCACAAGAATGTAAGAGATGAAAAGGGGAAAGCAGAATACAGACGTCTGAGAAATGAGGTTAACAAGAAGTGCAAGGAAGCGAAAGAAGAATGGTTGAAAGAGAAATGTGCTGGTATAGAAAATTGTCTGAAATTAGGAAAAGTAGACACAGCTTATCGAAGGATTAAGAATACTTTTGGGGAAAAGAAGACTAAGTGCTGTAATATTAAGGACACAAATGGAAAGCCTCTAACAGATAGGGAAGAAAAGTTTGAGAGATGGAAAGCTTACATAGAGAGTTTGTATAAGGGAAAGGAGATTGAGAATCATGTAATGGAAAGGGAGGAGGAAATTGATGAGGATGCGAAAGGAGATTTAATATTGAGATCAGAATTTGATAGAGCTTTGGAAGACTTAAGCAGGAACAAAGCACCAGGCATAGATGATATACCAATTGAGTTGCTACGCTGCATAGGAGAGGAAGGTCTGATCAGGTTATTTCACTTGGTGTGTAGGATTTATGAGACAGGTGAGGTACCCCCTGATTTCAAGAAGAATGTAATCATCCCTATACCAAAGAAAGTGGGAGCTGACAGATGTGAAGATTACCGTACAATCAGCTTGATTACTCATGCTTCAAAGATCCTGTCTAGAATAATTTACAAGAGGATTGAGAGCCAGATAGAAACGGAGTTGGGTGAAGACCAGTTTGGTTTCAGGAGAAATGTAGGAACAAGGGAAGCTGTACTAAGTCTTAGGCTGATTTTGGAAGGTAGAATAAGGAAAGATAAGAGAACGTTCATGGCTTTTGTAGACTTAGAAAAGGCTTTTGATAACGTTGATTGGACTAAATTGTTTGACATTTTGAAATCGATTGGAATAAAGTACAGGGATAGGAGGGTGATATACAATCTATACAGAAACCAGACAGCAGTCATTCGAGTTGAAGGACATGAGAGAGAAGCTGGTATTCAGAAAGGTGTAAGGCAAGGCTGCAACTTATCACCCATACTTTTCAATCTTTACATTGAACAAGCAATGAAGGAAATTAGAGAAAAATTTAAAGTGGGAGTGAAGATTCAAGGAGAAATAATTTCAACTCTGAGATTTGCTGATGACATCGTCATCTTGGCCAACAAGCCTGAGGATTTGAATGAGTTTTTGAATGGTATGGACTCCGTCTTACGGAAAGAATTCATGATGAAAATTAATAAATGTAAAACAAAAATACTGGAATGCAGCCGAAATAAATCAGAAACCTCTATGGAGATCAAATTGGCAGGTGAAAAGCTGAAGGAAGTAGGAGATTTCTGTTACTTAGGAAGCAGAATAACCAGTGATGGACGAAGCAAAGAGGATATAAAAAGTAGGTTGGCTCAGGCAAGAAAAGCATTCCTACAAAAAAGGAATCTGCTGACATCGAATATAGATTTAGGTATTAGGAAGTCATTTTTGAAAGCCTTTGTCTGGAGCGTGGCGCTCTATGGAAGTGAAACTTGGACTATTGGTGCAGCAGAAAAGAGGAGAATTGAAGCATTTGAAATGTGGTGCTACAGGAGAATGATGAAGATCAGATGGGTAGATAGGGTTACAAACAAAGAGGTATTAAGACGAGTGGGAGAGGAGAGATGTTTCTGGCGACTGCTAATGAAGAGGAGAGATAGGTTGGTAGGACACATACTAAGACACCCAGGAATAGCAAGCTTAGTTATGGAAGGAAGGGTCGAGGACAAGAACTGTAGGGGTAGACCAAGGTTAGAATATGTTAAACAGATTGCCTCGGATGTAGGGTGTGGTAGCTTTGTAGAGATGAAACGATTAGCTCAGGACAGGGAGGCATGGAGAGCTGCATCAAACCAGTCAAAAGACTGAAGACTCAAACAACAACTCCCGATTGGTTTCATTGGGGGATGTGATACTCGGCATATAAACACATCATTAAAAATAAGAAGATATGTATCTGAGGGTTTTTCGATGTGGTGTATATTATGAGGTGAAAGGGGTGAAAAGGATTCCTAACGGAGCGTGTATCTCTTAAACGACATGGGCGAGGAGTTTGAAACTCAGCGGAAAAAATCAGATTAAAAGGTATGTTCGATCGTTTTTTTTTTTCATAAATTCAATTTAAGGGGCCCATGGGGAGGGGTGAAATTCTGGGGGGGGACCGGAAAGAAAGCGTCCTAACTGATTGACTGACTCACTCACTCTTCAAACTCAGGGAGAGAAAACTGCTTAAAAATAAATAAATAAGTGTTCGACAATTAATTTTTCATAAATCAAATTTAAGGGGTTCATGGTGAGGGGTCAAATTCTGAAAAGAAAATAAATGAAAGAAAATGTCCTGACTCACTCACTCACTCATCATCGTCCAGCCAAAATTATTGAAGTTAGAAACATGCCATTTTTGGGATATGTTCGTTGTATGTCAAAACCGTAGACTAAGGGAGGATTTTCGGATATTCAGGTTCTAAAGGTGTCTTAAGGGGGTTAAACCTGCATTTTATTGAATAACAATAGCTCACGAGTGGCTTCATTTGTGAATGTGATACTCGGCATATAAACTAATCATTAAAAATAAGCAGACATGTGTCTAAGGGTTTTCGATGTGGTGTATATTATAAGGTGAAAGGGGTGAAAAGTGGGGGTTGAAGGATTCCTAACGGAGCGTGTATCTCTTAAACGACATACAGTACGCGAGAAGTTTGAAACTCGGCGAAAAAAAAAAACAGCGAAAAAATAAGTCAATCGGTATTCGACCGTTTATTCATAAATTCAATTTTAGGGGCCAATGGGGTGGGGTGAAATTCTAGATAGAAAGGAGAGAAAGTGTCTTGACTGACTGACTAACTCACTCACTCATCAAACTCAGGGGAAAAAGACAGCTTAAAATATAAATTAATAGGTGTTCGAGTGTTTCTTCATAAATCCAATTTAAGGGGCGCATGGGGAGGGCGTAAAATTCTGGTAAAAATAATTGAAAGAAAATGACCTGACTGACTCACTCACTCATCATCGCCCAGCGAAAACTATTGATGTAGGAAACATTAAATTTTGGGAATATTTTCGTTCTATGTCGCAAACGTCAACTAATGAAGGATTTTTGTTTATTCGGGTTCTTAAGAGGTGTTAAGGGGATAAACGTGCATTTCATTGATTAACAATATCACATGAGTTGTTTCTTTGAGGATGTGATATTCGGCATATAAACTAAATATTAAAAATAAGCAGACATAATTATGTCTAAGGGTTTATCGGTGTGGTATATATTATGAGGTGAAAGGGGTGAAAATTGGGGGTTGAAGGATTCTTAACGGAGCATGTATCTCTTAAACGACATAGGCGAGAAGTTTGAAATTCAGCGAAAAAAAACCAGCTTAAAATATATCTAAATAGGTGTTCGACTGTTTTTTCATAAATCCAATTTAAGGGGCCTTTGGAGAGGGATGAAATTCTGGTGGAAAATACAGGAAAGAAAGTGTTCTAACTGATTAACTCACTCACCCCTCAAATTCAGGGGGAGAAGAACAGCTTAAAAATAAGTAAAAAGGTGTTCGACCGTTTTTTTTTTCATAAATCCCATTTAAGGGGTTCATGAGAGGGGTGAAATTCTGAAAAATAAATGAAAGAAAATGTCCTGACCTAATCACCCACTCATCATCGCCCAGCCAAAATTATTGAAGTTAGAAACATGACATTTTGGGGTTATGTTCGTTGTATGTCGAAAACGTCCACTAAGGAAGGATTTTTGGATATTCACTCATAATCCCCCAGGCAAACATATTGCTGTTAGAAATTTGAAATTATGGGGATATGTTCGTTGTATGTCGAAAACGTCCACAAAGGATGGATTTTTGGATATTCATGTTCTGAAGGGGTGTAAAGGGGGCTAAAATTGCATTTCATTGATTAACAATATCTCACGAGTTGTTTGATTTGGGGATGTGATATTCGGCATATAAATTAATCAGTAAAGATAATCAGACATTTGTCTAAGGGTTTATCAATATGATGTATATTATGAGGTGAAAGGGGTGAAAATTGGGGGTTGAAAAATTCTGAACGGAGCTGGTATCTCATAAACGTCATAAGCGAGAAGTTTGAAATTTAAAGGATAAAATCCGCTTAAAAATAAGTAAATAGGTGTTGCACCGTTTTTTTTTTTCATAAATCGCATTTAACGGGTTCATGGGGAGGGGTGAAATTCTCAAAAATAAATGAAAGAAAATGTCCTGACTGACCCACTCACTCACCATCGCCCAGCCTAAATCATTGAAGTTACAAACATGAAATTTTGGGGATATGTTTGTTGTATGTCGAAAACGTCCACTAAGGAAAGATTTTTGGATATTCAGGTTCTAAAGGGCTGTTAAAGGGATAAACGTGCATTTTATTGAATAACAATATCTCACGAGTGGTTTCATTTGGGGATGTGATTCCTGGCATATAAACTAATCATTAACAATAAGCTGACACATGTCTAATGGTTTTTCGATGTGGTGTATATTACGAGTGAAAGGGATGAAAAATGGGGGTTGAAGGATTCGTAACGGAGTGTGCATCTCTTGAACGACATAGGCGAGGAGTTTGAAACTCAGAGGAAAACAATCAGCTTAATAAAAATATTAAAAAATAATAAAATAAATAGGTGTTCGACCGTTTTTTCATAAATCCAATTTAAGGGGCCCATCGGGAGGGGTGAAATTCTGGAAGAAAAACGTCCACTAAGGAAGGATTTTCGGACCAACCAAAGCTATTAATGTTAGAAGAATGATATTTTGGGGATATGTTTGTTGTGTGTCGAAAACGTCTACTAAGGAGGGATTTTTGAATATTCAGGTTCTAAAGGGGTGTTAACGGGGTTAAACCTGCATTTCATTGAATAACAATATGACACGGCTATGACGCGAGCGACGCCGCGGATACCTGCTAGTACTTTATATATAAGTCTAGCTGATACCCGCGGCTTCGCCCGCAATAACATTTGGAATCCTGTTATAACATTAGTTAAATAGATAGATAAGCATGGGTCCTAGTGGAAAATAATTCTATCACCTGAAACCAAAAATGCATGGGACGAAAAAAACATCAAAATATCATGTTGGTTTTGGACCCTAAAAGACGTGAAAAATATAATAAAAGTATTAAAAAAACTATTTTTAGAAATCTCATTCGAATCAATTTTTATGTCATTCCTGGGACTTAGAAAATTCCGGCCAAAAAGTACAAAATCATTAATAACTCCCTACGTATTTGTCGTATGATGAAATAGCAAGAGACAAAAAAGATGTAATGTCTTATTGTCTACAACATAGGCCATGTATAATTTTACACACAGACATATTACGTTTCCACCCCCCCCCCATAATTTCACCCCTCCCCATGGGCCCCTTAAATTGGATTTATGAAAAAACGGTGAAACACCTGTTTAGTTATATTTTATGCTAATTTTTTTCGTCTGAGTTCCAAACTCCTCGCCTATGTCGTTTAAGAGATACACGCTCCGTTAGGAATCCTTCAACCCCCACTTTTCACCCCTTTCACCTCATAATATACACCACATCGAAGAACCCTCAGACACATGTCTTCTTATTTTTTGTGCTGAGTTTATATGCCGAGTATCACATCCCCCAATAAAACCAAATTGGAAATATTGCTATTCAATGAAATGCAGGTCTACCCCCTTAACACCCCTTTAGAACCTGAATATCCAAAAATCCTTTCTTAGTGGGCGTTTGCGGCCCTTGAGGAAGCTGGATACCGAATTTCATTCCAATCCGTTTGGTGGTTTCAGAGATTTCGTGATGAATGAATGAGTCAGTGGTATTTGAGCTTTATATAGTAGATAAGCATCGATCCTAGTGGAAAATAATTCTATCACCTGAAACCAAAAATGCATGGGACGAAAAAAAACCATCAAAATATCATGTTGGTTTCGGACCCCAAAAGACGTGAAAAATATAATAAAAGTATTAAAAAAAACAATTTTTTGAAATGTCATTCGAATCAATTTTTATGTCATTCCAGGGACTTTGAAAATTTCGGCCAAAAAGTACAAAATCATTAATAACTCCCTACGTATTCGTCGTATGATGAAATAGCAAGAGAAAAAAAAGATGTAATGTGTTATTGTCTACAACATAGGCCATGTATAATTTTAAACTCAGACATATTACGTTTCTCCCCCTCCCCCATAATTTCACCCCTCCCCATGGGCCCCTTAAATTGGATTTATGAAAAAACGGTCAAACACCTGTTTAGTTATTTTTTATGCTCATTTTTTCGGCTGAGTTCCAAACTCATCGCCTATGTCGTTTAAGAGATACACGCTCCGTTAGGAATCCTTGAACCCCCACTTTTCATCCCTTTCACCTCATAATATACACCACATCGAAAAACCCTCAGACATGTGTCTTC
The DNA here is from genome assembly GCA_946902985.2 of Meconema thalassinum. Taxonomy (NCBI): domain Eukaryota; kingdom Metazoa; phylum Arthropoda; class Insecta; order Orthoptera; family Tettigoniidae; genus Meconema; species Meconema thalassinum. The sequence goes on from OX336388.2 coordinate 676,909,817, forward strand.
TTATTCTTTGTGCTGAGTTTATATGCCGAGTATCACATCCCCCAATGAAACCAATCGGGAAATATTGCTATTCAATGAAATGCAGGTCTACCCCCTTAACACCCCTTTAGAACTTAATATCCAAAAATCCTTTCTTAGTGGGCGTTTGCGGCCCTTGAGAAAGCTGGATACCAAATTTCATTCCAATCCGTTTGGTGGTTTCAGAGATTTCGTGATGAATGAATGAGTCAGTGGTATTTGAGCTTTATATAGTAGTATCCGCGGCTTCGCTCGCGTCATAGTCGTGTCATATTGTTATTCAATGAAATGCAGGTTTTACCCCATTAACATCCCTTTATAACCTGAATATCCAAAAATCCCTCCTTATTGGCCATTTTCGACACACAACAAACATATCCCCAAAATATCATTCTTCTAACTTGAATGGTTTTGGTTGGTCGATGAGAGTGAATATACAAAAATCCTTCCTTATGGGAAGTTTTTTCTTCTTCAGAATTTCACCACTATTCAAAAATCCTTCCTTAGTGGACGCTTTCAACATACAACGAACAAATCCACAAAATTTCATGTTTCTAACATTAGTAGTTTTGGCTGGGGGATGATGAGTCAGTCAGGACACTTTGTTTTATATAATAGACTAGCTGTTACCCGCGGCTTCGCCCGCATTAACATTTGGAATCCCGTTATAACATTAGTTATATAGATAGATAAGCATGGGTCCTAGTGGAAAATAATTCTATCACCTGAAACCAAAAATGCATGGGACAAAAAAAACATCAAAATATCATGTTGTTTTCGGACCCTAAAAGACGTGAAAAATATAATAAAAGTATTAAAAATAACTATATTTGAAATTTTATTCGAATCAATTTTTATGTCATTCCTGGGACTTAGAAAATTCCGACCAAAAAGTACAAAATCATTAATAACTCCGTAAGTATTCGTCGTATGATGAAATAGCAAGAGACAAAAAAGATGTAATTTGTTATTGTCTACAACATGGGCCATGTATAATTTTACACTCAGACATATTACGTTTCTCCCCCTCCCCCATAATTTCACCCCTCCCCATGGGCCCCATAAATTGGATTTATGAATAAACGGTCAAACACCTATTTACTTATTTTTTATGCTGATTTTTTCCCGCTGAGTTCCAAACTCCTGGCCTATGTCGTTTAAGGGATACACGCTCCGTTAGGAATCCTTCAACCCCCACTTTTCACCCCTTACACCTGATAATATACACCACATCGAAAAACCCTCAGACACGTGTCTTCTTTTTTTTTAATGATGAGTTTATATGCCGAGTATCCCATTCCCCAATGAAACCAATCGGGAGATATTGCTATTCAATGAAATGCAGGTCTACCCCCTTAACACCCCTTTAGAAGCTGAATATCCAAAAATCCTTTCTTAGTGGGCGTTTGCGGCCCTTGATGAAGCTGCATACCAAATTTCATTCCAATCCGTTCAGTGGTTTCTGAGATTTCGTGATGAATGAATCAGTGAGTGAGTGAGTGAGTGAGTGAGTGGTATTTGAGCTTTATATAGTAGACAAGCTGACCCGGCAGACGTTGTCCTGCCAATCAAAGAAAGTGTTGAAACTTTGTTTCTTGAAGTGCTTTTGGATACACAATATTTTTTTCAATTTCTGTTAACTGCCTCTAAACTATCGTGAATTGAATTAGCAAATTTAGAAACATTCGTTGGAGCGTGCACAACAACTCTCCAAAGTTTCATCGCAAACGGATAAATGGCATTTAACGCATACGGGATTTGGTTTAAATTATTCGTGCGCTGTCACTCATTTGTTGAATCTACTCGTGCTCTACCAACTGTGAAATGGATTTACTAAGTTAGAAAGCTTCACGTAAGTGTACACAACAACTCATTAAAGTTTCATCGCAATCGATGAATAGTATATGAACACATACAGGATTTTGTTGGAACGCTTCGCGCGTCGTCACTCATTTGTTACATCTACTCGTGCGCTATCAATATTGCAAAATGGATCTACCAAGTTGAACACCTTCCCTGGCGTGTACACAACAACTCATCAAATTTTCATCGGAATCGGATGAATGACATATGAACGCATAAGTGATTTTCTTTAAACGATTCGCGTGGCGTCACTCATTTGTTGAATCTACTCATGCGCTACCTATTGTAAAATAGATTTACTAAGCCTGAAACCTTCTCTGGCGTGTACTCAATGATTCACCAAGGTTTGATCGCAATCGGATGAATGATATATGACCGCATACGGGACATTTTGGAAACGATTCGCGCACCGTCGCTCATTTGTTGAATCTACTCGTGCGCTACTTATTAAAAACGGGATTTACTATGACATTTCCTGAAGTGTACACAACAATTCACCAAAGTTTCATCGCAATCGGATAAATGGTATATGGACGCATACGGTACTTTGTTGAAATGATTCGCGTGCCGTCACACATTTGTTGAATCTACTCGTGCGCTACCTATTGTAAAATGGCTTTATTAATCCAGAAACATTCCGTAGGGTGTACACAACATCTCACCCAAGTTTCATCGTAATCGGACGAATGGTATTTGAACGCATACGGGACCTTATTGAAACGCTTCGTGCGTCGTCGCTCATTTGTTGAATCTACTCGTGCGAAACCTCCTGTGAAATGGATTTACTAAGTTAGAAACCCTCACGTAAGTGTACACAACATCTCACCCAAGTTTCATTGCAATCGGATGAATGGTATTTGAACGCATACGGGACTTTGATTAAAAGTTCGCGCGTCGTTGCTCATTTGTTGAATCTACTCGTGAGCTACCTATTGTAAAATGGATTTACTAAGTTAGAAACCCTTACGTAAATGTACACAACATCTCACCCAAGTTTCATCGCTATCGGACGAATGGTATTTGAACGCATACGGGACTTTGTTGAAACGCTTCGCACGTCGCCGCTCATTTGTTGAATCTACTCGTGCGCAACCTCCTGTGAAATGGATTAGGCCTACTAAGTTAGAAGCCTTCACTTAAGTGTACACAACAACTCATCAAAGTTTCATCTCAATCTATGAATGGAATATAAACTTATACGGGATTTTGTTGAAACGCTTCGCGCGTCGTAACTCATTTGTTCAATCTAGTCGTGCGCTACCTAATGTGAAATTGATTTACTAAGCCAGAAGCCTTCCCTGGAGTGAAACACAACATCTCACCCAAGTTTCATCGCTATCGGACGAATGGTATTTGAACGCATACGGGACCTTTTTGAAACCCTTAGTGCGTCTTCGCTCATTTGTTGAATCTATTCGTGCGCTATCTATTGTAAAATGAATTTACTAAGCCAAACACCTTCCCTGGAGCTCACTCAACATATCACCCAAGTTTCACGGCAATGGGATGAATGCTATATGAACGCATACGGGACTTTGAAACGCTCTAACGTGCAGAGACAAACAGTAGAAATCGACATCACTGCCACCTTTGGTATGTGCACGGGCGGAGTGTAAGTCATGGCAGTAGTTGCACAGGTTGCGACCAGGTGGCTCTAAATTGCAAAGACAAACCATCCAAAGACATCAGCTTTCACGAAGGCCAAGGCTAGTGGTTTCCATGACGACTGTTTTGGACTGTATATTGTGGTTCTAAAATTGTGTGTAAATTGTGGTTCTAAAATGGTGTTCATTCCACCTACCGGATCAGATTGTGAATCTAAACCATACATGGACCCACCCTAATATACATACCAAATTCCATCAAAATCGGTTCAGTCGTTTAGGAGGAGTTCAGTCACATACACACGTGTCGAAGAATTATATATATATAGTGTCAAGTCTTTATTATGCTAAACTCGGTTGACAGTGCTGTGTGAGCTGTTGAGTAACTAACGGGATTTCAAGTAAAGATCCTCATTTTCTATACCGGTAATGCAGAGCGCAACTCGGATCCAGTCGGCCGTGTCTCGACTTGAGCTATGTTGCCATGGAAACTATCTGCCTTGCCATTCCTTCATGAGTATATTTTATGATTTGATTAGCCTGTGATTGAGTGAAAAAGGGCCGAAATCAGAAGAATGAGAAAGACTATCGAAAATTCATGTAGCCAGCGGTTCCTGATGGGTCCTAAACTATGTGTATGAAAAATTTGGTTGAGATTGGTGGAACGGTGTAGATTTGTATACGGAACCAACCCACCCACATACATACAGACTTTCACTTTTATATATAAGATTTGTCTATAGATTCAGGTGGATGTACTTTTCTTGTTAATAACTATTCTAGCATATCAATACGGAACCACCATGAGTCATTTAATATTATCGATTTATTGCAAGACGGGTATAAGCTTTCTGTCAAGGAAGAGAGGAATGTCAACACAGAGCACATGCTGATAGACCAGTTGCATCAACTGACGATCTCCATGTTCAGGCCGAAAGGGAGTGCGTCGTCTTCCAAGCATTTGGCAACGTATGGTTGACATGTCAAGAGACTATACAGTAAATGAAGTTCATAATGTCGAAATTATCCACTGGAATATTGCTTGAGATGCCACATCAATTTCCCCCTTCCTCAGGAATACAAAATTTGGTCGAAGTCCAATGGATAACATGGACGTTACATGTAGTTAGTGGAAAAATAATTGTCCAAGGGAGTTTGACAGGAAAGATGACAGAGAATTGGTTTGTTGGTTCCTCAGTTTAGGGGTTGCGACAACGCGGTCATGTAGCACCGTGTACTTTGGGTGTATGTAGAATCTGTCTGATAACCGGTGTTAATTGTGATGGCTGTGTTAGTGTGTGTATCTGTTTTCTAATTCAAGTAAGGACTGCAACTTTGAATTTTTCAAATAGTTCCTACTATTGCCGCCAAACGCCACCGTCAACGACTACTAGGCCTAGTTCAGAACTTAGCTACTAGACGCCACCTCAGTTGGCTCTTGGCTACGAACATAGGAACCTAAGAGCGTTGTTTACATTCCTAACCTATACAATTTAGCTTCACATAGGTGTAATTAGTGGAAGGTTCTTTAACATGCCATAAATCTATGACATGGGACCGCCGGCTTTACTTCCCCTCCAAAGGAAGGCATACTGAGGGAATTTTAACGCTCTTAAAAAATCCGACGACTTCGGCCGGGTTTGAACCCGCTATCTTGGGCATAGAAGCTCAGCATGCTACCAACTACGCCACCGAAGCCGCCATGACAGAGAGTAGACCGGCACAAGTAAGTGGAGGCAAAACTGGACTCATAACTATGGTCACCAACCAGTAGCGTAGCCAGGATTTTAGTTTGGGGGGGGGCATTAGGTCGTCATCTATTACTGCCAGAGTTTTTATATTTTAGCCTATTTTCATTTATGAAAAATAGTAGGCTTATGAGATCACCCCCCCCCCCCCCACTTAACCCCTACCCCCCCCCCCCCTTCTTATAATGAAATCTAAACGGATGGAGCGATTTCAAGGAAACTCGGTAAGCACATACTACTACCTCGTCCGACCTCGACCGTGCCTTTCAAATTTCAAATTTTGATGCGTTTCACCAATTCAGCATGCGGGCCACGCTAACTGGCATTCTATATCTCCGCATTGGTAACAGATATCACCCTGAACTTTTGTCATAACTACAACAAGTTTACCGATGCGACTTTATTAAACATTTAGGAATATTACCCTTCATTTATAAAACTTGTTAAGTACAAAACGAACATGGTGGCCAAGCGAAGTTGAAACATTTTAATGGATATTTCACGCGATTTGACCACCCGAGCTCAGTGAAACTTAAAGCGGTAAATATTTATACAAATTCTAATCTACTGACATCTAATTTAGTTAAATTGTTTACATAATCTCAAGATGGAGGCTGTGCGAAATTTTAAAATTAAGTTTTTATTTCTTGTGTCCTACTTATGCTATCGTAGTGAAAGTTTGTATAATGAACCTTCCAAATAATTATCATCTAATGTTACATAACTGCATGACCTACATCTGGCGACCATCCGAAATATTTAGACGGTTCTCAATATCTACGAATCTATTGCAGCAATCAAACTGAAATTTTGTATGCTGATTGAGGCTATTAATATAAGTTCACCTATTGGACTTTCAATAAGCTGGTGAGCACAATACCAACATGGCGGCAAAGTGAAGTAAAAACATTTAAATGGAATTGACTCGCGATTTCATTATCCGAGCGCAGTGAAACTTGGTGCGGTAACTGTTCGCACAAAATCTACTGCCATCTAATTAAATTCAATTGTTTTATAACCCCAAGATGGCGGCAATGTGACATTTTAAAATTGAGTTTTTATTTCTTGTGTCCTAATCTGCGATCGAAGTGAACGTTTGAATAATGAACCTATGCAATAATCTTCATCTAACGGTGCATAACTCTATGGCGTCAATACAGAACAATCCAACATGGCGTTCCTTTTCATAGGCTATATAGTTCTTTACGAAACTACTTATTTTGAGTATAAGTACTTTAGGGTCCATTTTAACTTAGGACAAAGATCTTCAGTCTGTTCATGTCTGTCTGAATTCTGTCCTTCGTTGCTTTGTTTTGAGGCAGCTCACTGCTGTGTCAGTGTCTATATTTGTCTCTGTCGCTCAGATTTTCAATTATCCGTTATCAGAATACTACCATTATGGCATATTCACACGTTTCTGTGCACAGTATTCTTTTACATTAACACTGCACTATGCCTTGGTGTTTTATAAATAGTTTATTTACCAGAAATGTTTTTAGTCAATTTAATGAATCTGTCAAAAAAATAGCAGGAGTAGATAACAGGAAGAAGGGACACTCATAAAGGCATCAAACAAGTACCTTCGTTGCAAAATATTTAGGTATATTATTGTTAGTGTAATTTATACACTGCTGTTTTAAGGTAAGCCTAACGGTCACCGTGTATGGTACCTCAATCTTGTTTATTATTATTATTATTATTATTATTATTCAGAGGAAACTGTAGCACCCTTTAAATAATAATAAATAAATACGAACCTTAAAAAAAATGGAATAACTTTACATTCTATCAGTGAGCATTGCGTCTTTCTCGTTCAGAGAAAAATATTTGTAAAAGCTGTGCCTATATAAAGAAATGGGGGTCTCAATTTTCTACACCTACAATAAAAGCTTTTCATAACTTACCGAAGATGTGTCCAGTTTTGCCTTCTTTATGACAAATCGGTCGATCTTAACAGTCGCTAATGTGACAAAAAGAAGAAAGAAAAGAGCAACTATCAAACAACTCTCGACTCTTCCCCAATACTACCACTTACAAACTTTATCTCTCCTCTCGCACAGACACACAATCACCGTAAATCCCGACAGTGGCGACAATCCACCACGCTGCGCCAGTATTGTAACCTGGGACATTTTAACACTGATATTTCCAGGAAATGGAAATTAAAAGGTGACAAGATATAACTGGCCCCCTCTAGAGAGGTCTCCTGCTAATTGGCAATCTCCTAATTTCTTGGTAGACTTTTGTCATCATCACCTGGATGTATCCCCAGTACTCAGGCACCTACTGTTCTTGGAAAATCCCCCCTCCCCATGTCACAATCCTAATTGCAACCCTGTTATTTGAGCTCCTCCAAGCAGTGCAGACACGGAAATGATGACAGGCCGTGCAAAGATTGTATATTGGCTTTCACGGCCGGTGAATTAAAACTCAGCAATTCTTCTAGGTTTGTGCCGTGTCTTGTGTGGGGTTTCGCCTAGGACACCAAGCTAGGCTCATCGGCGGGCTCTTGGTGTCCCCGTCCGGATTGTTAGTACATTCTTTGTCAAAGCATTTACTGTATTTAACATTTCGTTGTAGGTACAAAATTTGTTCGAGCCGTAATAAAATATGAAGGCTTATGCCAACACCAATTTCTGTTTTTTTTGTGGGGGGGGGGGGCGGCCCCTCTGAGCCCCCCTCTGGCTACGCCACTGTCACCAACCAATGTCTTCCTATAGTTGTGCTGGGAAATAAAGATGTAGCTTACCCTCTTCAGAGTATGCCTGCAACAACGGTGAAACTTGAATCTTTCTTGGAACACTCACCATGTGGTGTGATGAGAATGGAAACCTGTACAGTAGTCTTTACAATGAATTCCATGTAGGACATTGCCACTGAAATTTTTTAAAAATACGCTGGGTACTGACAAGAATAGAAAACAACATTTCTTAGATGTTCCGCTGTTGAGTTGATTTGTGGAATCTGAAGCTCATTTGAGTTTGACAGGTGTTGAAAGCCCAGGTGGTTGCTGGCCCTTCCGGCGTGACTCAGCCAGCGCACGGGACGCTGTGGTCACGTCTTGAAGACGCGTGAGGCGCGTGCTGCTTCCTGTCACATCGGGCCGCTTCCTCCATTCCCTCCCAGGAAGCTCCATTCCAGCTTCACTCCCAAAACGATTACATTGCCTCGTGCAAGACTCGACCCAGGTGTTTCTGTTAGCAAGACCGTGAAGCCTGAGACTAACTAGGTGAGGTTGTCGGTGGCGCTGTTAGATTAGCGTTTGTCTTCAAAATCAAACTTAGCGGGTTCGATCTGGGATCAGTCAGACGACGTTCAAGAGTGTTTGGTTGGTTGGCTGGCTCCTCGGTTTAGGGGCTGCGACAACGTGGCCATGTAGCCCCATGCTCTTTGGCTGTGTGTAGAATCTGTCTGATAACCGGTGTTTATTGTGATGGCTGTTTTAGTGTGTGTTATCTGTGATTCAGGTAAGGACTGCAGACGATTAATTTCAAGTATTTCCTACCAAATGCTACTGTCAACGACACCAAGCTGTGAACTTGGCTACTAGATCCAACGTAACCGGCACCAGGCGACGAAGTTGGAAATTAATAGATCGTTAATCAAATCTAACCTACGAATTTAGCTTCACACAATATTGTAGTTAGTTGAAGGATCTTTTACAAGCCATAAATCTATGACATGGGCCCGCCGGCTTTACTTCCCCTCCGAAGGAAGTTATACTGAGGGATTGTTAAAATCCTTCATTATGCCTTCCTTCGGAGGGGAAGTAAAGCCGGCGGTTATGACTTCCTTCGGAGGGGAAGTAAAGCCAGGCCCATGTCATGGATATAAGGCATGTAAAAGATCTTTCCACAGACTAAACTTGTGTGAAGCTAAATTTCTAAGTTAGAATCCATTGGAACGCTCTATCAAAGTTCCAACGTTCACCACTAGGTATCATTGACATCTGGTAGCAAAAGTTGGAAGTACTTGAAATTGAACGGAACTTGTAGCTCAACCTATGGGTATCCACTTGAAGCAGCTACAACCTCTGGCGAACCGAACATGTCCTCGGACACTTCTGGCACTAAAAGCCATATGATAAATAAATACTGAGGGATTTTTAACGCTCTTAAAAAATCCGAAGACTTCGGCCGGGTTTTAACCCGTGATCTTGGGCATAGAAGCTCAGCATGCTACTAACTACTCCACCGAAGTCTCTAAAGTCATAGACGTCAAAAGGTTGTTGTTGCTGTTGTTGTTTTATTTGAGAGACTTGGACATCATGGTCATTTAGCCCCGTTCATTTGGGTAAGTGTGGAATTTGGTCTGAATACCTGTGTTATTGTGGCAGCTGTATTAATGTGTCTATTTGTAATTCAGATGAGGATTGGGAAGGAAGCGGCCGTGGCCCTCAGCTACGAACCTTTCCGGTATTTGCTTGGAGTAGAAGTGGAAAGCCACGCACTTTCAGGGTGGCTCTGGACCCCGTTCCAGCCCTTAGACCAGAATTTATTTTATTTTCTGAACCGGGAATTGAACCCAGTCCTCCGAGTTCACAGCCAAGAACGCTATCCGCTACACCAGTAGTTAAAATAACCACCTCGTGGGAGTAGCGTCTAGCATTCATGGCTGTCATCTTGGAGGTCTGAGTTGAATTCCCGGTTCTGCCAAGACATTTAATTTTGGTCTGACGGCTGGAACGGAGTACACCCAACGTCGTGAGCCAAAATAGTCAGGTAGTGGGTTTATTTTGACCATCCAGGAAGTGGTTTACCGTGGTTTCCCCACTTCTACTCCAGCCAAATGCCGGTTTCCTGTTAAATAAAATTAATCCACACTCGTGAAAATGAGGCAATGAATGAATACGGGAAGGGATAATTTGGGAAATATGTTATATATGTTATATGTTGTTTAGTTAGTTATTGTTGTTTTAAGGGGTGAAATAAGGAGGAGGATGCATCATGTGTTTTTTCTCAACAAACCAAGGCCTGAATTTAGGCAGTATTGCAGAATCTTATTCTCATCTAACAGGCAGGTCAGCAGCATAAATATAAGGGTTTCTAGACTGTGGCAGATGGCTATGACCTGCAATAGTAATGAGAATATTTCAAGACTCCATAAAACACACCTCTTTTATAAGTCATTCTAGCTTCTGTTAGTTACAATTTCCATCAATAGACATCGCGCGTAACGCTATTCCAACTAGGGCTCACCGGCACCACGGATCGGCAGAGGAGAGTGGGCAGCGAGAGGATATGAGTGGCTATGACCAACAGTTCCGCTGAGATAAGTTACCATATTACATAATAGAATTCAAGTGCATCTCTAATTTTTAAATTATATTGTGTTGTTCTAATTTGTATACACGTACATGATATTCATACGTAATTCACGAACCTGTATACATAAAACTAACCTGACATAACGAGATTCAAGCTGCGAATCAAAATATAAACACCAATTGTAAGCACTACAATATTTATGCACGTAGTTAGATAACATTGTAAATAAATTTAAACCTCAACTCAATGATCAGAATCTGATTATGACTGCTTGAAGGTCGAAACGCTGAATCCTAAAAGTTGCCCCATTATAATAGTCATCATAACTATATAATACATGTATTTTTTCCTAGGAGTGGTACTTTTTTATTGTTCATATAATATTGTACCCCACCCAGTCTTTGGGCAAATTCGTGTTGACCGACTGAAGAGCAACAATTGACTGTTATATAGAGACAACTATCGAGAGTTACTGTAGTTTTACTATGAAGTACAATCCATGGATTTTGAGGCGGATATCTCCATTTTCTGTGACGCGTTTCTTCTGTATATATATATACTACGGTATCTATGTCTATCCCTTATTAATCCCGTTTCCAACTGGCTCGGGGATGAGATGCGATGGCTGATGGTTGTAGAAACCGGATGCCCTTCCTGACGCCAACCTCAGTTGTTAATAAGAGATGAAATGAATGAAGATGAATGAACGTTCAATTTCAAGTAGTTCCAACTTTGGCTACCAGATGCCACTGTCACCCAGTGGCGAACGTTGGAACTTGATAGAGCGCTTCCGAACCAAACAACCTAAAACTTTAGCTACAAAATACAAATTTTAGGGGTAGGTTCTTTTTCGTGCCATAAATCTATGACGTGAGCCCGCCGGCTTTACTTCCTCTCCGAAGGAAGGCATACTGAAGGCATTTAACGCTCTTAAAAATCCGATGACTTCTGGCGGCTTTGAACCATCGATCTGGGGCATAGCAGTTCAGCATGCTACCGAATATGCCACCCTTCGGTTTGTCTACCTAAATAAGCTGATTTCCATAAATTGGATTTTACAAATATTTTCACAAATGTTAACTTATTTTGAACTTAGAACTTTTAAAAAATTTGAATGTACGGTATAAACATCTTCATAACACAAAATGAAGTCTTGTTGGAACACTGGCAAACTTATCTATAACTTCTTCAACAGACACATGAACATCACGGTGAATTGGCAGCAAGGCAAGTCCATTTAATAGTGATTGAGATGTTGTACTCGTCAAGTATTGAAGTGATAGAAGCCGTTTTTCAGTGTTGCCGAATTGTATTAATGATAGCTTTCCAGTCGGTCAACACAAAGTATGTCGTTAATTATCTTACTGTGGAAAAGTTTCTTTCTGCAGATGCTATTGGAAATATCTGTTCCCGAAAGAAACAGGATGTTAATTGTCCGATTGAGTTGTGTACATTAACTAATTCACAATTAAATTTGATAGAATGGTCCGGTTAACTCAAAGCAGTTACCAGCGTTTCGCCCCAGTGTAGCATTGGGTTCTTCAGTTGGTATGGTGCACCTCTCCAAGACGCGTGGCTAGTACATACTGAGAAGGCCGCTGCAAGGCACAAAATGTCACCACGAGCAGCGCCAATGTACTACGGAAGTCAAAACTTCCTTTCAAAATAATGTTAGCTTACCTTGCTAATCCATATTGGAAATAACTGTTCCCGAAGGAAACAGGATTTTAATTGTCCAATTGAGTTATGTACATTAACAAATTCACAATGAAATTTGATCAAATGGTCCAGTTAACTCAAAACAGTTACCAGCGTTACGCCCCAGTGTACCAATTGGCTCTTCAGTTGGTATGGTACACCTCACCAAGACGCGTAGCTAGTACATACTGAGAAGGCCGCTGCAAGGCACAAATTGTCACCACGAGCAGCGCCAATGTACTACGGAAGTCAAAACTTCCTTTCAAAATAATGTTAGCTTACCTTGCTAATCCATATTGGAAATATCTGTTCCAGAAGGAAACAGGACGTTAATTGTCCGATTGAGTTATGTACATTAAGAAATTCACAATGAAATTTGATAAAATAGTCCAGTTAACACAAAACATTGGCGCTGCTCGTGAACCATTTTATCAAATTACATTGTGAATTTCTGCAGATGCAGCATAAACTAGAAAAATGCCGTAGTTAATGTCTTGAGAAGAGCTTGGATATTGGGGAAATGGTGTCTGTCGCATTTAGATATAACGTCCACTGCGGTTTTAGAATGTCTTCTTCACCGGACCACTTTTTTCGCCATAATAAAAATTCACCTGCAATCACGTCTTTATAACACAAGTTTTTTTTCATAGAAAATCACAGCTGGATGAATAGACTGATAATCATGATTAACACAAAACTCAGGAAGAATGCACTGCAAGGAAATCATTTCCTTATGAGATTGAAATCGTTCGTTTAAAGCGCTGGAAAAATCATCTAAATAAGATACGAACTCGTACATAGATAGACCTGCGATAATATTCTTCTGGGGTAGAATAAGTTTTTTTTTTGTAATTTGTAGAATCGAGGACATTTCTTCTAGCAAATGAATGGTTTATGCAAATACTTTCGCACTGAAAGTGTTTTCTCTGTCTTATTTCTCTTGACATTTACAAGTTTGGTAACATAAGATATTTTCTGCAGAGATGTAGATAAATGGACATTCTTATTCTGCAAAGCCTCGGACAGGATGCCGTGGCGTAGTTGGTAGCATAATGAAATTCTATGCCCAAGATCGCGGGTTCAAACCCTGCCGAAGTCGTCGGATTTTTAAGAGCGTTAAAAATCCCTCAGTATGCCTACCTTCGGAGGGGAAGTAAAGCCGGCGGCCCCATATCATATATTTATGGCATGAAAAATAACCTTGCACTAACTACACTTGTGGAAGCTAAAATTTGTAGGTTAGTTTGATAACGCTATAATAGTTACAACGTTCGTCGCCAGGTGCTGACTGCGATGGCATTTAGTAGCAACGTCCGCAGCTAGGTGTCGTGCACAGTAGCATTTTGTAGCAAAATTAGGAACTACTCGAAAAAATAATTGTTTGCAGTCCTTCTACCTGAATCACAGATAACACACACTAATACAGCCATCACAATTAACACCGGTTATCAGACAGATTCTACACACACCCAAAGTACACGGGGCTACATGACCGACCAACCAACCATTGGACAGGTAGTAAGTTATACCCAACATTTCACATAATAGGCTACAGAAGCAGCTACAATAAAGTGAAACTAAAGTGCACAAATAAAGGGCCCTCATTGCTTACGGGCCCCTATGCATTCGACCCCTTTAACCACACCCTCTCACGGCGGCCCTGACTGCACCCATTCTCCTGTAATACAGTAGTTGCGTGGTTCTGTACACATTCGAGATGTATTAGAAATAATCTGAGATGAGTGTCAGATATTGGTATTGCCTGTTTAAGGCTAAGGGTTAAAATATTGCGAAACTTATGAAGAAAAAGTTGTATGGGATTTATGTGTGGAAATAAAATAGGCATTTTATTTCTTGCTTGTGCCAATTTTATCTTATATATAAAAGGGAAAGTCTGTATGTACAGGGTGGGGCGTGGAAACTTCCTGATTCAAACGTGCAATAAAACACAGTACATGTTTCATTCAACTTTATTGTTATTTTCCGCCTACCACACAACATTGGAACTTTACATTTACACAGTTTTAAACACAATGTCTGTTAAATGTCGACCTCCATTGTCAATACACTGATTCAGTTGACGGCGAAAGGTTTGCGTCACCTTTTCGAGCATATCGACCGGGATATTCGCAATTTCGGCTCGGATGTTGTTTCGTAGGTCGTCCAGGGTGTGGGGACGATCTTTGTAAACCAGGGACTTGAGATAACCCCACAGGAAGTAATCAGGAGGGGCTAAATCAGGCGAACAAGCAGGCCAGTGTATGTCCCCTCGCAGGGAGATCAGTCGTTCATGGAAGGCTTCCCTCAAAACACCCATGGAAATTCTGTGGCCCCATCTTGTTGAAACCAAACGTTATCCAGATCCATTTCTTGGATCGCAGGTAAGAAGAATTGTTGGATCATTGTCACATAACGGTCGGAATTGACGGAAACAGTACGACCGTTTTCTTCAAAAAATGTATGGCCCAATGATCCCTACACTTGCTACACAGCACACCATACAGTGACACGATCTGAATGAAGGGGCCTCTCATGAAGCTCTTTGGGATTTGCTGAACTCCAATACCGCATGTTCTGTTTATTCACACAGCCACTGAGGTGAAAATGTGTCTCGTCAGAGAAGAACCCAACTGCGTCATTCGGCACGGTATCAAGCAGCTGTTCACAGGATGTTTGTCGGTTTATATAATCCTGCTCCGAAAGTTGTTGGACCACACAAAGTTTGTATGGGGGGAAATGGAGCTCAAAGTGAAGAATGCGACGAAGAGAACGGGACGACATCCCAAGAGCAACTGCATGTTTATGCGCAGAACGCTTGGGTGACCGCTCAATGGACGCACAAACTCTTTCCACATTTTCAGGTGTTCGAACGGTCTTCTGAGGTCCTTTCCTTTCTTTGGCGACATTCCCCATTCCTCTGAAGGCATCCACCCACATTAAAACACTTTTCCGATCAGGAACAGGACCTCGTGGAGGAATATCGAAGTGGCGGCGATAGGCACGTTGCACGGCAATCACTGACCGAGCGATAGAGAAATACGCCTCCTCGGCAAAAGCACGCTGCTGTTTCGACCAAAGCATGTTTACGACTAAGACGGGCGGGAACACAAATATCCCACTCGTTCCCTTCCACTGAACTCACCCCCACTCCCCTGCCCTCCCCAAAACAGTCACTGCAACATGTATAAATAAGGAAGTTCCCACGCCCCACCCTGTATGTGGTTGGGTGGGAGGGTGGGTGGGTGGAAAGGTGGGTGGGTTGGTTCCGTATACAAACCTACACCGTTCCACCAATCTCAACCAAATTTTGCATACACGTAGCTTAGGACCCAGAAGGAACCGCTGGCTACATGAATTCTCGATAGTCTTTCTCATTCTTCTGATATCGGCCCTTTTGCACTCAAGCGCAGGCTAATCAAATCATAAAATATACTCATGAAGGAATGGCAAGGCAGATAGTTTCCATGACAACATAGCTCAAGTCGAGACACGGCCGTCTGGATGCCAGTTGCGCTCTGCACTACCGGTATAGAAAATGAGGATCTTTACTTGAAATCCTGTTAGTTACTCACCTACTCACACAGCACTGCCAACCGAGTTTAGCATAACAAAGGTTGGTTGGTTGGTTCCTTAGTTTAGGGGCTGCGACAACGCGGTCATGTAGCCCCGTGTACTTTGGGTGTGTGTAGAATCTGTCTGATAACCGGTGTTAATTGTGATGACTGTATTAGTGTGTGTATCTGTTTTTTAATTCAAGTAGAGACTGCAACTTTGAATTTTCAAATAGTTCCTACTTTTGCCGCCAAACGCCACCGTCAACGACTACTAGGCCTAGTTCAGAACTAGCTACTAGACGCCACCGCAGTCGGCTCTTGGCAACGAACGTAGCAACCTAAGAGCGTTGTTTACATTCTTAACCTATCCAATTTAGTTTCACACAGGTGTAATTAGTGGAAAGATCTTTAACATGCCATAAATCTATGACATGGGACCGCCGGCTTTACTTCCCCTCCGAAGGAAGGCATACTGAGGGATTTTTAACGCTCATAAAAAATCCGACGGCTTCGGCCGGGTTTGAACCCGCTATCTTGGGCATAGAAGCTCAGCATGCTACCAACTACGCCACCGAAGCCGCCAACTATCTTCTACTATATATTTGTCAAATACCACTCACTCACTCACTCACTCATTCATTCACCACGAAATCTCAGAAACCACCAAACGAATTGGAATGAAATTTGGTATGCTGCTTCCCCAAGGGCCGCAAATGCCCATTAAGAGAGAATTTTTGTATATTCAGGTCCTAAAGGGATGTTAAGGGGGTAGACCTGCATTTAATTGAATAGCAATATCTCCCGATTGGTTTCATTGGGGGATGTGATACTCGGCACATAAACTCATCATTAAAAACAAGAAGACACGAGTCTGAGGGTTTTTCGATGTGGCGTATTTTATGAGGTGAAGGGGGTGAAAAGTGGGGATTGAAAGATTCCTAACGGAGCGTGTATCCCTTAAACGACATAGGCGAGGAGTTTGAAACTCAGCGGGAAAAAAAAATCATCATAAAAAATAAGTAAATATGTGTTTGACCGTTTATTCATAAATCCAATTTCAGGGGCCCATGGGGAAGGGTGACATTCTGGGGGGGGGGGGGACAGAAAAGAAAGTGTCCTAACTGATTATCTGACTGACTCACTCATCAAACACAGGGGGGGGGGGGGGAAACTGCCTTAAAGTAAGTAAATAGCTGTTCGACAGTTTTTTTTTCATAAATCAAATTTAAGGGGTTCATGGGGAGGGGTGAAATTCTGAAAAAAGAAAATTGAAAGAAAATGTCCTGACTAACTCACTCACTCACTCACTCATCATCAACCAGCCAAAATTATTAAAGTTAGAAACATGACAGTTTGGGGATATGTTCATTGTATGTCAAAACCGTCTACTAAGGGAGGATTTTCGGATATTCAGGTTCTAAAGGGGTCTTAAGGGGGTTAAACCTGCATTTCATTGAATAACAATATCTCCCGATTGGTTTCATTGGGGGATGTGATACACGGCATATAAACTCATCATTAAAAAGTAAGAAGACACGTTTCTGAGGATTTTTCGATGTGGTGTATATTATGAGGTGAAAGGGGTGAAAAGTAGGGATTGAAAGATTCCTAACAGAGCGTGTATCTCTTAAACGACATAGGCGAGGAGTTTGAAACTTAGCGGAAAAAATCAGCATAAAAAATAAGTAAATATGTGTTTGACCGTTTTTCATAAATCCAATTTAAGGGGCCCATGGGGAGGGGTGAAATTCAGGGGGGGGGGACAGGAAAGAAAGTGTCCTAACTGATTGACTGACTGACTCACTCATCAAACTCAGGGAGAAAAACTGCTTTAAAGTAAGTAAATAGCTATTCGACAGTTTTTTTTATCAATCAAATTGAAGGGGTTCATCGGGAGGGGTGAAATTCTGAAGAAAAACAAATGAAAGAAAATGTCCTGACTCATTCACTCACTCATCATCACCCAGCCAAAAATATTGAAGTTGGAAACATGGCATTTTGGGGATATGTTCGTTGTATGTCAAAACCGTACACTAAGGGAGGATTTTGGGATATTCAGGCTCTAAATGGGTCTTAAGGGGGTTAAACCTGCATTTCATTGAATAACAATATCTCACGAGTGGTTTCATTTTTGGATGTGATACTCGGCATATAAACTAATCATTAACAATAAGCAGACATGTGTCTAAGGGTTTTTCGATGTGGTGTATTATTATGAGGTGAAAGGGGTTAATAGTGGGGGTTGAAGGATTCCTAACGGAGCGTGTAGGCCTATCTCTTAAAGGACATAGGCGAGAAATTTGAAACTCGGCGAAAAAAATCAGCTAAATAAATATGTAAATCGGTGTTCGACCGTTTTTTCATAAATTAATTTAAGGGGCCCATGGGGACGGGTTAAATTCTGGTAAAAATAATTGAAAGAAAATGTCCTGTCTGACTCACTCACTCATCATGCCCAGCGAAAACTATAAAAGTTGGAAAAATGAAATTTTGGGAATATGTTCGCTGTATGTCGAAAACGTCAACTAAGGAATGATTTTTGTTTATTCGGGTTTTAAAGAGATGGTAAGGGGATAAACGTGCATTTCATTGAATAACGATCTCATGAGTTGTTTCTTTGGGTATGTGATATTCGGTATATAAACTAATCATTAAAAATAATCAGACATATATCTAAGGGTTTATCGATGTTGTGTATATTATGAGGTGAAAGGGATGAAAATTGGGGGTTGAGGGAGTCTTAACGGAGCGTGTATCTCTTAAACGACATAGGCGAGAAGTTTGAAATTCGGCGGGAAAAACAGCTTAAAATACAAGTAAATAGGTGTTCGACCGTTTTTTCATCAATCCAATTTAAGGGGCCCTTGGAGAGGGGTGAAATTCCGGGGGAAAAAAACAGGAAAGAAAGTGTCCTAACTGATTGACTCACTTACTCACTCATCAAACTCAGGGCGAAAACAGCTTTAAATAAGTAAATAGGTGTCCGACCGTTTGTTTCATAAATCCAATTTAAAGGGGTCATGGGGAGGGGTGAAATTATCAAAAATAAATGAAAGAAAATGTCCTGACTCACTCACACACTCATCATCACCAAGCGAAAATTATTGAAGTTAGAAACATGAAATTTTGGGGATATGTTCGTTGTATGTCGAAAACGTCCACTAAGGAAAGAGTTTTGAGTATTCAGGTTCTAAATAGGTGTTAAGGAGGTAAACGTGCATTTCATTGAATAACAATATCTCACGAGTGGTTTCATTTGGGGATGTGATACTTTGCATGTATACTAATCAATTAAAATAAGCTGACACATGTCTAATGGTTTTTCGATGTAGTGTATATTATGAGGTGAAAGGGATGAAAAGTGGGGGTTGAAAAATTCTTAACGGAGCATGTATCTCTTAAACGACATAGGCGAGGAGTTTGAAACTCAGAGGAAATCAATCAGCTTAAAAATAAATAAATAAATAAATAAATAAATAAATAAATAAATAAATAAATAAATAAATAAAATAGGTGTTCGACCGTTTTTTTTTTCATAAATCCAATTTAAGGGGCCTATGGGGAGGGGTAAAATTCTGGAAGAGAAACGTCCAATAAGGAAGGATTTTTGTATGTTTACTCTCATCGACCAACCCAAACTATTAATGTTAGCAGAATTATATTTTGGGGATATGTTTGTTGTGTGTCGAAAACGTCTACTAAGGAGGGATTTTTGGATATTCAGGTTCTAAAGGGGTGTTAAAGGGGTTAAACCTGCATTTCATTGAATAACAATACGACACGACTATGACGCGAGCGAAGCGAGGCTAAAAATGAGATGGTGTGTGTCTGTGTATTACTCAATCACGCAAGTACCACTGGTCCGATTTACATGAATTTTACATGGAAGTAGCTGATTTACCTGGTTAACATATAGGTTATTTTGATTTCAATACTTTGCACTATTTAAAGATGGCGACCATTTTAGTGACGTCACTACACCCTTTGGTTTCAAACTTTCATATTTCCATTTCAAATAAAAAGAGAACGCTAAGAAATAGCAAACTTTTGATGGCATATTCGAGGTTTAAAATTACATTTTCTATCCGAAAGGTATCTCCAACCGTTAGCGAGTAAAACCTAAATTTGTGCTATAAAACACGGTCCACGCCGAGTGGTGTAGTTGGACAAAATGTTCCATCCTTAATATCCCTCGGCGCAGCACCTCGCCTATCCCCTGTTTTAACTGTCACCTTCACATTTTATTTTATTTATGACGCGTAGCGAAGCACGGGTACTTCAGCTAGTTTCAAATAAAGTATATGTTCATAGCAATATTATCTTGCAATCCGGAACTGGGACATGGTCTGGTCTGGAGGTTCTTCAAACTAGCCCTGTATATGCCCACACTTTTGGAGTTTTTAGTAAGCCTACTTGAACACCCTCTGGCCCGGTCCTAGCTATTGCAGTATTCACCAAAGTACCCTGTGGCGGTGTCAACATGTATTGATTGTCCAGCTTAACGAACATTGGCACGTGCTCTGTTGACTTACGTTGAGGTATGCGCCTTCTTCCGAAAGGTGTGGCACCTCAAGGGCATCTCTTGCAACGCAAGACGTCTGGCACAGCTTCTCACTGCATTCCACAACATATTTAAACTTATTAATATAGATATAATTAGTTTATGGTAAGAAACAAAAGTCAGGAACATACCGATGTGTGTTGCTGATAATCAGGAGCAGTATTTATCAAATTTAGATATTCATAATAATCTTTTGGGTTTCTGTCCTGTTAAAACCATCTGAAATATGCTAGACATTTCGCTAGGAATTGTGCCTATGTTGTCAACGGCATAATATGATCTAATAATGTTCCACTAGAATGATGCAGTTCATCAGTGCCATCTACCAGCCAATAAAAAGCGTAACACTTGGATATTAAAAAATAAAAAAATAATGTTTACTAGCGTTAGTTTGAAACGTAAATGCGAGGAGGATTAACAGCAGCTTCATTTTAAAAGGAAATATCATTTTTCACTTAATAGTTCACTTAATAGAAGAGTATGAATGAAATTCTTCTCGGTGGCGTAGTTGGTAGCATGCTGTGCTTCTATGCCCAAGATAGCGGTTTCAAACCCGGCCGAAGCCGTCGGATTTTTTAAGAGCGTTAAAGAACCTTCAGTATGCCTTCCTTCGGAGGGGAAGTAAAGCCGGCGGTCCCATGTCATAGATTTATGGCATGTTAAAGAACCTTCCACTAATTACACCTGTGTGAAGCTAAATTGTATAGGTTAGGAATGTAAACAACGCTCTTAGGATTCTACGTTCGTTGCCAAGAGCCGACTGCGGTGGCGTCTAGTAGCTAAGTTCCGAACTAGGCCCAGTAGTCGTTGATGGTGGCGTTTGGCAGCAAAAGTAGGAACTATTTGAAAAATTCAAAGTTGCAGTCCTCACTTGAATTAAAAAACAGATACACACACTAACACCGGTTATCAGACAGATTCTACACACACCCAAAGTATATGGGGCTACATGACCGCGTTGTCGCAGCCCCTAAACTGACTAACTAACCAACCAACGAAGTTCTTCGATTTTTGGCAAATTTTCAATAGCAGACTTCACTACACTATGTCCAATATTTTGTGCTTAACCCAAATTCACTGCCACTATATAACGTAGCAACACACCCTGGCACATTCAGTCTTCACTCATCATTAATGGAACCAAACTTCTTAATCTCTAGGACAGTCATGAGCAAAGTACGGCCCGCAGGCCAAGTGCGGCCCTTGAGCTAGTCTAATACGACCCGCGACATGGTTTCGAATTATACACATGGTGTAATAGCCTAGATTCAAGCATTATTTGGTTAAATTACCAACTTCATTATCAATGTAAAATATTTCATAATTTTAGAATTTTAGAAGTTGTATCTATTTGCATTTATGTTCATTTTCATCATTCATTTTATAGGCCTATCAGCCTTAATTTAAATTAATTTGTACATTAAGACTGATATTATGTTATCATAAGATGAAAGTTTAGATCGATTGACAGACCACCATTTAGCTGCTCTACCAAAAATCAGCTCATCCCAGTTTCAACCAGATTATGAAAAACGTTTAGAAGCTCAGTTATAGTTACATTTGTCACATACTCCTCCCTCTTCTAACAAATAACGAAAGTGTGCTGCTTTTTCACAAGTTTTCTACCAGTGTAGCCTATAAGTTTTTTTTAAACTTAAAATTCAAAAATAAATAGTTTATAATCTATCTACAGGGTGTTCGCAGCAAGCTCTACTTTGTGCTGTAACTCGTTTGTTTTTCAAGATATTTTAATTTTTACACTTGCTTTGGAACGTACTTTTCAAGCTCTAAAACTTATGTTTCGTTGGTTTTTGTGTGAAGTTCACGCATAATGCGCAAATCACCTTTTTGTGGCACGGTTTTGGCACATTTTTGCCCAAATCGGATTTTTGACATCACCTATCGAAAGAGCGACATCGAATTAGTCGAATAAGCCACCAAAATATCAGTGTTTGCATTTTGCGAGTTTGTGTTTAGATTGATTCGACCGGGCCGGGCAGAGGCAGGTCACATGCTATGAGCGGACGAAAATCTAAACACAATTTCGCATTTTGCGAGTTTGATTTGGGCAAATACTGATATTTTGGTGGCTTATTCGACTAATTCGATGTCGCTCTTTCGAAAGGTGATGCCAAAAATCGACTTGGGCAAAAAAGTGCCAAAACCGTGCCACAAAACGTTGATTTGCGCGTTATGCGCGAACTTCACACAACGAAAAAAAAGTTTTAGAACATGAAAAGTACTTTCCAAAGCAAGTGTCAAAATTATAATATCTTGAAAAACAAACGAATTACAGCACAAAGTAGATCTTGCTGCGAACACACTATATAAACATGTGAGTTTTTTTTCTCGGCCCACCAAGATTATTTTGTATTGCATCTGGCACTGCCCCTGAAAGGTTTGCCCATGTCTGCCCTAGGAAGTAGTGAATAACAACAATGCCATGACTAGGGCTTGGATGTTTAGAAAATATCATATTTTTTATTTGCCTCCATTTATATGTCCGATTGTTCTGATGCAAATCAAGTGGTTATCGTCACAATACAGTGGTTTGTATTTGTCATATAATTGCATATTTCGAACATGTTTTACCATTAGGTCATATTTTGAGCATTTTTGGTAAGAACGTCATATTTTGGTAGTTTGACGGCAGCTGTAGGTGTGCAATCATCCTCAACTTACCGAACGGGAACTCGTGTTTACAGAAATAGACTGTAAATAACCACTTAAACATGTATATTCAGAAAATTAATATGAAAATAGGAATAGAGAATTTAGTTAACAGGTGGCTTCGGTGGCGTAGTTGGTAGCATGCTGAGTTTCTATGCCCAAGATCGCGGGTTCAAATCCGTTCGAAGTCGTTGGATTTCTTAAGAGCGTTAAAAATCCCTCAGTAGACTATGTCTTCCTTCGGAGGGGAAGTAAAGCCGGCGGTCCCATGTCATAGATTCATGGCATGTTAAAGAACCTTCCACTAATTATACCTGTGTGAAGCTAAATTGTATAGGTTAAGAATGTAAACAACGCTCTTAGGTTCCTACATTTGTTGTCAAGAGCCGACTGCGGTGGCGTCTGGTGGCTAAGTTCTGAACTAGTAGTCGTTGACGGTGGCGTTTGGCGGCAAAAAAGGAACTATTTGAAAAATTCAAAAGTCTGCTGTCCTTACTTGAATTAAAAAAAACAGATAACACACACTAATACAGTCATCACAATTAACACCGGTTATCAGACAGATTCTACACACACACAAAGTACACGGGGCTACATGACCGCGTAGTCGCAGCCCCTAAACTTAAGAACCAACCAACCAACCAACCAATTTAGTTAACAATTCATTCTCGAAGGGATTGTGGCTTGGATTTATAATTAAAAGAACCTGCCATATTTAAATCAGTAATTTTCAGGTCATATTTTGTCATTTTTGAGTCATATTTCGTCATTTTAGAATCATATTTGCTTGCATATTCGGGCTATTTTTAGGTCTCAATCTTCCGAGCCCTAGCCATGATAAACCGCCACCCTCACATAGTGGAAGCGCGAAGCTGTAAAGTTAATGCAAATCCAAATCTAACGCTAGGCGACAGAATCTCTTTATAAACCGTACATTTCCATATTCTTGTTCCCAAATGTACAACACATGATCCTTTGCCCAAAGACTTAAAAGAAAACCATTACACCATAATGAACGTAATTATGAAACAATTTTTCATAGATTACATTTTCCAAAGTTTTTTTTGGCTGGAAGTGTACTTTGGACATTATGCATTTCCGAACATATGTTCATGTGAACCATTTTGTTCCTTACCCTTTTACTTTATACTGTACAAGTAGATTCCGTTCACCCAGTATACAGCTGATAAACCTATAACATGGATATTTTTATTTTTAAGAATTTGCTTGTGATTAGGTTAGCTGATTCAGGCACTGAATGCTCCGCTGGCCGCTATTCTGTTTTCGATAAGATGGTACATAGGGTGGGCTATAAAGATGATATCCAATGTGGTTCAGGTGCTCAGGAATCAGTATGGGGCACGTATAAACAGAACGACAGATAACACAGTTGCCTGCACACAGACGTGGTCAAATTATTAGTAATATTACTCTAAAGATCTTCTAAACGGATAAATGTATCCTAAGATATCTAGGTTTATTATTATCCTTTCGGTCAAGTATAACATACCGTTCATTCTTAGATACGGTTCGTATACAGGGTCTTTCATATAAAGTAAGAACGGCGAGCGGCGGTTTTGTCATTCGCTGCTGAAGCCGGCTTGGCCAAGCTTGTGACGCACCACGGCCCCCTGCTGTAGTATTGAAAGCGCGCGCACAGTACAAACTTGACCTTGCAATAAGCGTGCAGGTGTTGTCAGTCGCCAGTCTGAACCTCAGCTGCTAACATGTTGAGACAGTTATCATTGCAACATCGTATTTTTGTATGAAAAATTTATTTTAATTACGATTCGGCTCGTCGGGTACGTGATGCATTTGTTCAGCAATTTCCTGATGAAGTGCCACCTTCACTAGCACAGATTCACGTAATTGTAAATAACTTTGACTGGTTCAGTGCTCAATAAAAAACACAAAATAAAAAATCAGAAAAAATACAGTGGCATGACTCACTCGCGTCAGCCAAAATGTGGTTACCTGATACAATGCCTGTATAACCCAGCAAGGACAACACTTCCAGCAAATTTTATAAGGTAATATTTCATAGAGGATTGTACACACGCTTAGAGCAGGGGGCCACGGCTCGCTACAAGCTCGGTCAAGGCCACCACACTAGCGGATAACAAACCCGCCGCTTGGCGTTCTTACTTTATATGAAAGACCCTATAGTTAGGTGTTCAGTTTTTACGAAAAAGTTCAAACAAATAAACAAATTAAGGTAATGCCGCCGTAAATTGTATCTGCATTTTATGCATTTCCTACATAAAAGTCCCCATTCTTGGAAGTAACGAGTAATCTAGAATACCACGGGATGGATTTTGATGCGGTTTTCACCCTTCTGTAAAGGATTTCACGGGGAAGGTTTCTGTAGAAAAATATTTATTTATGACCAGAGGAGGCCGAGCAGTAACGATTTCAGTGAATCAAGTCGAAGAAAAACCTGTCGTCCGTGCACCATTTAAGCTTACGCTGGGTAAACTGTTAAACAATATCTATAATACACTATGAATGTATGAATTGTTCAGCATGAAATATTCTACAAAAGAGTCCAGAACAGCATATCTCTATCTTTAATACATCGACCACTATAAGTGTTTTAAAGTTTTCATTTCTTCCAACAATCTCCATTCAGTGGAAGTTTAAATTACTTTCTTAGGAGCAAGTTTACGAGCCAATCACCCTAGCTTTGGCCAGCATCAAACTGTCGAGTCGTGTCGAGTTAAGGCTTCAGAGAAGAGCTTATGTGTTTGGAGTTTCGCTGTTCACCTCGGCATTTCTGAATTGCGTCTGGGACCTGGCGTACATGCGCCTTTTAAGCTTACGCTGGCTAAATCGCTAAATATACCTGGTGAAGCCGTGGTGGGTTGCTAGTTGAGTTATAAATCTTTAATTGCAGTCTATATTGTATATAATTACATAAATTAGTGATTTTATGTCCTTCCTATGGAGTGTGTTTGATCTCTTTTTTAGCCTATTTTCAATTTTGAAAAAATAGGCTTATGAGATCACCTTTTGTCCGTGTGTGTGTGTGTGTGTGTGTGTCTAATAAAATCTAAACGGCTGGATCGATTTCAATGAAACTCGGTAAGTTCATAGCACTATTCCGGGCGACCTCGACCGTGCCCTTCAAATTATGCTACGTCTCACCAATCCAACTTGGCGGCTGTGCGAAATATTTCACCAGCATTCAATATCTCCGAAACTATTTACAATATCACCCTGGAATTTATTACGGTGATAAAAGGAAATACTATAAGTTCGCCTATGTGACTTTTGAAAAACTGGTAACTACAAAACCAACATGGCGGCCAAGCAAATTCGCTACTTTTAAATAGAAGTTACTCGCGATTTAACCAACCAAACGCAATAAAACTTGGTACAGTATATATTTATACACATTTTAATGCACCGATATCTAACTTGGTTCAATTGTTTACATAACCACAAGATGGCGGATGTGCGAAATATTTCACCGGCATTCTATATCTCTGAAACTATTAGCCGTATCACCCTGAAATTTTGTACGGAGATAAAGGGCACTACTGGAAGTTCATCTATAAGACTTTCAAAAACAGATTAACTACAAAACGAACATGGCGGCCAAGCGAATTTGAAAATTTTAAATAGACCTTTCTCGCTGTTTAATGTTTCAAACGCAATGAAATCTGGTACAGGAAATGTGTATACACATTGTATTGCACTGGTATCTGATTTAGTTCAATTGTTTACAATACCTCAAGATGGCAGCTGTGCGAATTTTAAAATTAAGTTTTTATTTCTTGTGTCGTAATCATGCGATCGAAGTAAAAGTTTGAATAATGAACCTACGCAATAATTCTTCTTTAATGGTACATGACTCTATGGCCTATACATTTAACAATCCAACATGGCAAGCATCCGAAATATTTAGACGGCTCTGAATATCTACGAATCTTTTATAGCAATCAAACTGAATTTTTTATTGTACATAGGTGCTATGAACTTAAGTTCACCTATAGTACTTTAAATAACCTGGTGATCACAAATCCAACATGGCGGCGACGCGAAGTATAAATATTCATATGGACGTTTCTCGCAATTTAACCATCCGAGTGCTGTGAAACTTGGTACAGTAAATCCTTATACGAATGTTAATCCACTGGCATCTAATTTATTTCAATTGTTTCCATAACCACAAGATGGCAGCTGTTCGAAATTTTAAAATCTCCTTGTTACTTCATGTGTCCTAGCCTAATCATGCGATTGAAGTTTGAATGCTACACGTACACAATAATCTCCATGTAACAGTACATAACTCTAGGACCTACATATCCAAAATGACGACCATCCGAAATATTTAGTCGGTTCTCAATATCCACGAGTCTATTACAGCAATCAAACTGAAATTTTGTATGTTGATAGTGGCAGTTAACATAAGTAGGATATATGAAAATAGGCTGTATAGTTCTTCACGGAACTACTTGTTTTATACAAAGAAAAGTGCCACAGAACTCTGGTTCACAAATATTATACAATACATGAAAAATAAAAAATAGGAATATCACAACAATCGTGAATATTATTAAAACAACTGAAAATAACCTGTGGATACTTAAAACAAATTTGCAACTAATTGGGAAAATATTCATTTATTGTAATAGGCCATGTCTGTATATCTCAAAATATTGTCTCATTTTTTAAAACTCGAAAGTCACTAAAATCTACTGTAAGTAGGCCTACAAAAATTGGCAGAGAGAAGTAGAAATTGCTGCTTTGATGAACCAAAAGTATTTCTCATTCAGCACAAGCACGAGTTATCTGACGAGCAGTTCCAAGAACAAATCGTTTCACAAAGCCGTAGTCACGTAGGTTAGAGAAAATGTTTGAGTTCAATCGAGTTGGTAGGCCTATAGAAAATATTTGATGCAACTCGTATGCAAAGTGGAGAGATTTTTTTGAACCTCTTCCAAACTGGAGTGACACCAAATGAATTCAAACAATTTCAAGATCACTCTCCATCAGTGAAGAACGCGACAGACATAGTGCCACAGGAGATAGAAGTCAGATTGAATATGGTTCCAGCGTCCAAAATATTTTTAGCTACAATCATTGTTTTTATCACTTATCGTCCAAGCTTGGCTTTACCCACCGACTCTGTGAGGGATCATTCCTCTACCATCGCTAAACCTAACAGTCTTGGTCCCTACTACAAGCCGTCAACAATTGTAAGGAATTTTGAAACACCCTATATATTTTTCTCAACCATCAGTGACAATTATAACCATTTAAACATTTTGAAATATAGGGGAAAATACAACAACGAAGTTCAAAATAGGTAATAAATTGAGAAACTGAATGTTTATTTCACTGACTTGACCACATTTGTATTCCCATCCGAATAATAGCCAGCGGAAGTGAAGATCTGCCCGCTTCCACCAGCTCAGACTTGAGTTGAGAGCTATAACAAGTTGTGGCAATGTCAAAGTGGGTATTAAGTGGCTCTAAACTTTGAGAACGAACATAACAAATCTATTTGAATTGTGATCTTGAAAAACCAAAGAACAATAGAAACTGTTTGTTCAAAACAAAACATGGAATGAGAGGAAAATTCAGTGAAATAGGGGAACTTTTTGGAGTGCGCCACTGCTGAAGAAAAACAAGCAGTTAATTCAACTCAACAAAGTGAAAGTTCTGTCGTTGATTCGCCCCTGGGCCACCCCAGAGCTGTGGAGTTAGACAACGCCGTCACGTGACTGGCACGAGGGAGATGTAGGCTTATCTCCCTTCCTCATCAGCCCTCAGCATCTCGCGTCACCTGCACGTGGTGTCACTTTATGTAATTCTGTGTAAACTACCTATTACCCTGATCACATACAGTGGGAAACAAAAATAAGGGGATATGTGAGAAGACAATAGGGACGTATATGATCAAAGATAAGAAAACATTGAGTAAAAAGCTTTTTCTCCTCAATAAACAAGATGTTTCTCTAACGTCGATTCATACATATACAATTGAAGACCCCAGGGAAAGAACGGGATAAGTCAATCTCTTTCAGAAATGATTTCATGGCTCATTCTGGTGGCCAGCCATCGTCACTACAGATCAGTTGAAATTAATCTATACTGTATATACTATACTATAATAAAGCTGAAGAGTTTGTGTGTTTGTTTGTGTGTTATCATTTTAAATGATCTTGTCGACTTCGTCGTTACGCTGGGCTCTGGCGTTACGTTACGGTGACGGGACGAAATGTACCCAGATGCACTGAAGTGTGTGACGTCATAGTACCGCTTGGTGCATGTGTTCCCCGACAATCTCTACTTCGTTAGTATAAGACAAAAATCCCCGATTCTTGGATGTCACGGGTAATCTCGACAACCACTGGATGGATTTTGATGCGGTTTTCACCATTCTGTAAAGGATATCTCGAGGAAAGATTCTGTAGAAAATAATTAATGTATGATCAAAGGAAGCCAAGCCGTAACGATTTCAGTGAAAAAGTCGAAAACAAACTTGGCGTCCGTGTGCTTCATAAGCTTACGATGGAAAAACCGTTAAAAATATCAATATACTATGAGCGTAAGAATTGGTCAGCATGAAAAGTTCTACAAAAAAGCATATCTCTATCTTCAATACATCGCCCACTATAAGTGTTTTTAGACTGGATGGAAGGGGCACGTCCCCGCGCGCTTGACCTTGCTTTGCCCTTGGTTTGCACTTGCCGTTCGCGAGTAATTTGAAACAAGATAAGCAAGATAAGTATTATGCAGATAATTTTCTAACATGTCAAGAGTCTTTGGTTTCCAGTGAAGCGAGAACCCTCCAGCCTTTCTAGCATTTTTCAGCATTTGTAGCATTTAAAATGATACAAAGTCTAGTCTTTCAGGCTGACTGTCACATTTTTTATGTGTTTAAACGCGCTAATCTCTGGAACTACCTATCGGATTCGATAAATTGTTTTTGTATATGATAGCCTGATTCAAGAGGAATCGTTTAGACTATGTAGCATTAGGCTACACCTCTCAGGTAATCGTAAATATTGCTTTTTTTTAGTAAGTCGGAAGAACAAGTGCTCCTGAATGGCTTCAATAATACCGAAGTCTTTTGTTGCCATGTAATGCGGGCTGCATCACGTCACCCCTACCAATGTTCTGGTGCAGAATTGCGAGCTGCTTTTAAATTGCAGTCAAGTGCAAAAATATTTCTTAGGCCCCTTAAAACAGTTATCATCATGGCAATAGTATGCCTCAGAATAAGGGCGATGGTGTTGGTGCAGTAAACTGAGGATATCAGCTGCAATAAGCGTTGGTGCTTTCAAATTGACTTTCATTTATTCCGATCCTTATCCTTGAGCGCTCCAGTTCTGTAAAACAAATAAATCCACCGGGCGAAGCCGGGCACTACTGCTAGTTTCAAATAAAGCGGTAGAGTAAAGTTAAGTAACTCCGTGATACTAAGCTTTTTTGTTACTATTTCAGAAATTTTAGATTTCAGTTATTTCGATTCGTTTCATGTTAAAGAGGGATACCCTACAGAACATTTCTGGCATATATCTTACAAATATCCATAAGTTATTTCAAGGTATTAACTAACAAATTCCGGTAGTAGAAGTAGGTAACGCCGTGATATTCAAGTTACTCCGTGATAGTGTTCAAGTGATAGCATGGTGTTCACCATTCAGTGTATTTTTAGCCTACTTTTCACATTTTGCAAAAATGAGGAAAATGTAGACGTATGAGATCGATCCGGGAAAATGTGTGTCTGTCTGTCAGTCTGTCTGTCTGTCTGGCTGGCTGTGTGTGTGTCCCCCCTATCAACTCCTAAACGGCTGCAGCAATCAAAACCAAATTTAGTATGAGTAAAGATGTGCACCGGAATATCTCACGTCCATATTTGAAAATGATGTCAGTGCTACCAACTGCTGAATAAACGCACTAGAAATTTGAGCTCCATGTTGGATATCCTGCAAGGTATGCATGGGAGCTATTCCAAAATTGGCACACATGTAGATAAGACTATTTCAGTTTAATTTCCAGGAGGCCATACATGACAGTGTTGCCAAAATAATGTTAAGCCTTCTGATAGGTCCAATGTTTAAATGCATATAACTTCTACACTATCAATTGGATTTCAACCAAATTTTGTATGTAATATCTGTACATAAACAGATATGACTGAGCGTATTCTTAAGGCCACCAGGGCTGCCAACTGTTAATAATTGCTCTCTCTATTTTTTTCATCCAAATACCTATATATCAGAAAGTATGCAAGCCAACAGCTTTAAACTATGCACACGTATATTCTGACATTTTAGATTAATTTGGAGTAACTTATATACGTCAGTTCTACCAACATTATTATAAACCTGCTGATAGTATCAATTTTTAAATACATGTAACTTCCATACTATCAGTTGGATTTCAACCAAATTTCGTATGTGCTATGTGTACCATAACAGATATTACTATTAGTATTGTTAAGAGCAATCAGGGCTGCCAACTGTTAATAAATGCTGTCTATATATATTTTTACCCTAATATCAATATATCTGAAAGTATGCAAGCCAACAGCTCTATACTTTGCACACGTATAGCACCTGACATTCTAGATTAATTTGGAGTAATTAATACAAGGCAGTGCTGCCAACATGATTCTATGCCTGCTGATATGTCCAATTTTAAAACACATGTAACTTCTATACTAACAAATGTATTTCATCCAAAATTGGCACAACAAGATATCATAATATTTCAGATTATTTCTGACCAGCACACGCATGACATTGTTGGCAACATGCTTTTACGTGTGCTGATAGATCCAGTGTCTAACTGCATGTAACGTTCATTGGACTTCAACCAAATTTTGTATTCTGTACCTTAAGAGATGGAACTAAGAATATATTCAGTCACCAGGGCTGCCAACTGTAGTGCTCTATTTGGCTACATTATACCAGGTATATTTTGAATTAATTAGATATTTCGATATTACCAACTTAATTTCGTCTTTATTCTAGATAGGTTCATATTCTGTAGAATAATCATTGGCATGAAAAGTAGGCTGTATAGTTCTTCACGGAAGTTCTTGTTTAATCGTGAAAACTATGTTTCATGTAATAAAAGTGTTGAAATCATATGCAGACTATAAGTTTCTATCACCCCATATTGCCCATATTGAAACATTGCACTACA
This sequence comes from Meconema thalassinum, assembly GCA_946902985.2. NCBI lineage: Eukaryota > Metazoa > Arthropoda > Insecta > Orthoptera > Tettigoniidae > Meconema > Meconema thalassinum. Next base: position 676,941,965 of record OX336388.2, read on the forward strand.
GAGTTTTTTTTATAGAAAAAAATCTATTAAAATATTCCATTAAACATATTTTAAGTCTTCTTAGTCACTATCAGATTCCTCACACCTATCACACATAAAATAGACATTATAGGTACCAGACATTACAAAACTGATAATCCAATCGGCTCCATTCTTCCTCTTGGTATCATCCGCCAGGGGAGCCACCTCACGCACCACAACCATCATCGTCATTGTTCTGGGGTCTGGAATTAGGCCTAGACCGATCTATTGTGTCTATCTTGACACACTATCTTCACTTCAAATTCAGGTGACAACGAATGGCTTTCCAATTTTCGCAAGGGTTGCACTTCCTGGATCGGCTGGATATCTGGTGCAATAATCCTTTAGTGTACTCCACGGGTTATTAAAACGTCTACTGGGCTTGTATACTGACCATCCTACTTCCTTTATCGACCTCAATGCTTCTTTATGTGTTTCAACTGTGTAGGAGCGAGCCTCTTTATTCCGTTTTGGCGCCATTTCAGCGTTCAACCTAAGAAAAACGTACTTATTCCTAAGCTCACACACCTTGCATGCGTAACACTACATGCATGTAAGTTCTGTATGCGAATGGTCTGCATCTTACCTCCGACTGGTGTTAAAATGAAACGTATACAATGAAACAGCTGTTTATAAGAAATTAAAATCTTCACCAGAGATTTCACTGGATGTGGATCACTTGTTGAAATGTCAACTCTTTGTTAATACATTTTTTAAACTTCATTGAGTTGGTCAAAGATAGATCGCAAGGGCTTCCTGGATTCCTTGTTTCTACTTCCATCTGTTGGTAAAAACTTAGAACTTTCGGAAGTGAACCTACATAGTGGTAGAGGAAATACGCTTTATCACGGTGTTATTTGATACCACGAAGTAACCTAACTTTATCCTAAATCACCGAGATATAGAGGCTTTGATTTTTAGTTGAAACGGAAAGAACGTCCCACATCCTCTCACTTTTTCATAGTTTAACTTTAGTTGTTATTTGCTTTACATGCACTTCCTTTATATGAAATAAATTTGGCAAAATGACTATATTGCTTACCTTCAATTGGGGTGTTTTAAGTATTTCTTTTGTGTTGAAAGTTTAAATTCGCACTCCTGAAAAATGTACAGAATTGACTTACACCGATTTTCCCGTAGTCTTAATTTGTTGTTGTTGTTACTGTTGATTCATTCAGGGGCTTTGCTACATCGTGGTCATGCAGCCTCTTGTAGGCCTACTTGAGTGTGTGGAATTTTTCTGATAACTTGTGTTAATGAGATGGTTGTAATAGTGTGTGTAATTGCAATTCAGATAATAATTGGGAAGGAGGTGGCCATGGCCTTCAGTTAGGAACCATCCCGCCATTCATCAGGAGTAGAAGTGGGAAACCATGGAAAACCACTTCCAGGATGCTGAGGTGGGAATCGAACCCGTTGGTATATTCTTTGGAATATACACTTAATTCTAGTCTTAATAATAGTTTACTCTTTGATTTTTCTTCCTTTATTTTCGTTTTATCTTTAGCTTTCCTTTTTTTTTTCTTTGTTCGTAAACGCCAACAGAGACGTTTTCTTTTCCTGTTCTCTGTGCAGTTTTCGTATCCTTTTTGAAAGTTTGTTTCAGATGTGCTATTTCCTTGTAAGATTATCCACAGCTCTCCATGCGGCAATATGTTGTACCCTTCGATTCCAGTCATTTCAAGAACTACAACTGCAAGTTCTACAACATTGAAGCAGATGGCTTCCTTGTCGTTATCTACAATCTACATGAAGATTTGCACTCCAGTGTGTCGAAACTGTTATTATGTATAATTAGGTAGATTTCATTAGAAAGTTAACTATTGCAATGGGTACCATGTTTCGACTTCCAGAAAATTTCGACATATCTTCGCGTTTCACATCCCCTAGACCCCAAAACCACCGTCAGTTCAAAAGTTTATATATAATTTATGTATATGTATATATATGTATATCAGTTTCTTGTGAACACGATAACTGCCGTAATTTTGCACCAATCACTTTGAATTTTTTACCGAATATGTATACCTATAAAATCTCGGTCGAGCTCGTTACTGGGCTAAATTGGTCGAAGGGGGAGAAAATGGGGGGCTTTTTTTTTGAAAAAGGGAAATATTGCTATAACTCTCTTAATATGTGAAATATCGAATCCGTTCAAAGTTCATACGATGAGTCGGATAAAGCCCAAAAATTTATGTTTGAAGAATTTTTTTATAGCACCAACCATTGACCAAAGGGGTGGGAAAACGTGGGTTTTTCGGGAAACATTAATCATATCTCTCTTGTTAGGCACAATATCAAAACCGTACAAAATGCACAATATTCCCCTAATAATTACCTAAAACTTTTGTCAGAAAGAATTTTTGATAAGACCCACCATTACGCCAAGGGATGAGAAAAATGATTTCGGAATTATAAGAAAATGCCAAGAGCTATCAGTGGTTGCCATGGCAACACTACTAAATTGATGAGGGATGAGCCATCAGACATTGCCATGACAACGCACTTGCACGAGATCAGATTCAGATGTCCATCTGACTAAGTGTGAAGCGGCTTCGGTGACGTAACTGGTAGCATGCTGAACTTCTATGCCCAAGGTCGCGGGTACAAAGCCGGCCAAAGTCGTCGGATTTTCTAAGAGCGCTAAAAAAACCTCAGTATGCTTTCCTTTTGGAGGGGAAGTTCCAACGTTCGTTGCGAGTTGCTGGTTGCGGTGGCATCTAGTAGCCAAGTTCACTGCTAGGTGTCGTTGATGGTAGTATCTGGTAGGAAAATTAGGAACTACTGCTTGAAATTGACCGTCTGCAGTCCTTACCTGAATTACAGACTAATACAGCCATCACAATTCACACTGTTTATCAGACAAATTCTACACTCACCCAAAGTACACGGGGTTACATGACCGCGTTGTCGCAGCCCCTAAACTGAGGAACCAACCAAAATCTCTGCGGGAGATATAATTTTGCGTGAAGAAGTAACAGACCGTTACATAGTTACACATCAGTGTCGAAACCTTGCATAAGGACAGTGTGACCACAAGTATAACAAGAAGTTCCGTGACGAACTAAAGAGCCTACTTTTCTCGAAATGTAAGATTCATTCTAATGATTAATCTATATCGACCTAATTAGAATAATGACGAAATTGAGTTGGTAATAACGAAATTTCTTATTAGTTCGAAATATAACTGGCATAATGCAGCCTAATAGAGCACTACAGTTGGCAGCCCTGGTGACTGAATATATTCTTAGTTCGATCTCTTAAGGTACAGAATAAAAAAATTGGCTGAAGTCCAATGTATGGCATGGACGTTACATGCAGTTAAACATTGGATCTAACAGCGCGCGTAAAATCATGTTGGCAACAATGTCATGCATGCATTGGTCAGAAATAATCTAAACTATTATGATCTATTGTTGTGCCAATTTTGGATGAAATCCATTTATTTGTATAGAAGTTACATGTATTTTAAAATTGGACCAATCAGCCGGCTTAGAATCATGTTGGAAGCACTGACGTATATTAATTACTTCAAATTAATCTAGAATGTAAGGTACTATACGTGTGCAAAGTTTAGTGCTGTTGGCTTGTATACTTTCTGATAAACTGATATTAGGTTAAAAAAATAGAGACAGCATTTATTAACAGTTGGCAGCCCTGGTTGTTCTTAAGAATACGCATAGTCATATTTGTTATAGTACACATGCCACATACGAAATTTGGTTGAAATCCAATTGATAGTATAGAAGTTACATGCATTTTAAGTTGGACCTCTCAGCAGGCTTAGAATCATGTTGGTAGCACTGACGTATATAAGTTACTCCAAATTAATCTAGAATGTCGGTTATTATACGTGTGCATAGTTTAAAGCTGTCGGCTTGCATACTTTCTGATATATGGGTATTTGGATAAAACAAATTGAGAGCATTTATTAACAGTTGGCAGCCCCGGTGGCTCTTAAGAATACGCTCAGTCATATCTGTTTATGTACACATAGCACATACGAAATTTGGTTGAAATCCAATTGATAGTGTAGAAGTTATATGCATTTAAAATTTGGACCTATCAGCAGGCTTATAATCAGTTTGGCAACACTGCCATGTATGGCCTCCTGGAAATTAAACTGAAACATTATTATCTATACGTGTGACAATTTTGAAATAGCTTCCATTCATACTTTCCAAGATATCCAACATGGAGCTCAAATTTCAATTGCGATTTTTCAGCAGTTGGTAGCACTGACATCATTTTAAAATATGGCCGTGAGATATTCAGGTATAGATCTTTACTCCTACCAAATTTTGTTTCGATTGCTGCTGCCGTTTAGGAGTTGATAGCGGGACACACACACACAGCCAGACAGACAGACAGAGAGAATGACAGACAGACACACATTTGCCCGATCTCATAAGTCTACTTTTTCCTCATTTTTGCAAAATGTGAAAAGTAGGCTAAAAATGGACTCCAAATGACAAGAAGGTTACCGTCATCATAAGACAATAAAAAGTTTAAAATATGCTTAAAATGACGAAAAACAAAGTTAATTAGTCTCCAATTATAAAATACTTTCTCGCAATAAATGAGGTCTGATCCTTCTACGAAAACCTGCATATTCTGCCTATTTTCGCCTATCCCCAAGTTTGTCCGGTGAAATCTACCTCCGCCTTCCGGCGTGCCGAGAGGTCGCCTGCTCTGTATTTGTTCCCTTGTTTTTCCCTCCCTTCCCCTCGCCGCTCTGGCTCTCGGAGTGTTTGAATCTCTCGATCATTCCTATTCTGGTGCTAAAGTGTGACAGTTCGGCTCTCTTGTCAGGAGAAGCTTATCTTTTTCAACCATGTGTTGAACTTTTAAATAGACGCCATGTCTTAAGTTTGTAGTAACGACTGGCCGGAAACATCAACTACGCAATGAAAGATAAGTATCCATCTAAAGTGTTTAAACCGAATTTTAAGGGTTTTAAACTATTCTGAAGGCTTTTAATGAACACTTCCGGCAGTAGGCTATTCAAATTTTCACATACTTGTGCAATCTTCTAACTGCCCAATGAGGGATGTTTCTTTGTCTTTCTTTAGCTGAACTAAGCTTGTCATTGAAAGCCATGCAAAAACCTAGTAGGGCTACTTCTTGTAGGAAATAAGGGAGATACTTCCCTCCAGCGTGGGAATTCTGCTAACCTTATAGCTTGAAAATCATGCTTTCTTCCTCGTGGGATTGTTCTATTAAATCTTGGAACTGTAGTACAAAGTTATTATTCAATTTCATCGTGGGATTTTGGTCTGCCCCATTTTATGTTGCCTTCAATTTGTGAAATTTCAAATCATGCAAAAGACTCTGCCCAGTGACAAACTATACCGGCTACCATCTCAAAACTCTATAAAGTTAATACTGCTATAACTTTCAACCCAGTACAAACTATATAAACTGCAATAGTGACATTTCTCTCACGTTCAACAAAACTGTCAGTGCTACGAAAGGTATTTGTGTGGCTATATTCCGCGCCGCGTTCTGTTCGAAACAGTAAAATCGGCCAGAGTTTAATTCCCATTTCCTCTATCTCCAATTTTCCTATTACTAACAATTTAGTATAATTTAATAATTTTCTTGCCTTTTTTCTATGAGGCCTTGCCTATTAATAGGCTCCCTCCAATTTTTTCATGTATCACTTCCGTAGTTCTGTATAAATACCTATGTGGTTATAAATCCACATTTTAATTTGCACTTTCATTTTCCTGCTGCCATCAGGAATTCTGAATTTGTAATTTCCCAATTGTTAAAACGTTTGTATTTTTTTTATGTAATCGAGGTTTCACTGAAGTGACCTCTCCCTATTGTATTTAACATATACGTATCTCTGCTTCAATATTATTGGTCATAATCCACTTTCTAATCGACTTCCTGCTACGTTCAGGAATTTCAAACTGTAACTACTGTATTTATTTGCTTCTAAAGCTTTTCGTTTCGCTTTACTACGAAAGCATTTTACTTCAAATTTTACTTGCTTCCTAATTAATTAACCAAAGAATCTTACCCTTAAAAGGGTTCTTGTTATTCTTATTATAGGTCCCAGACCTCTTAATTGTACAAATTGTTCGAAAACCCTAGTGAAATGAAAATCCACAGCCTGCTTCCAGTCTCCAACCGGGTCAGGAATGGAATGTATGAAGCCCCCATCTAGCGGGGAGGATATTAACTGTGCCGGCTGCCGAGGCCTGACGCACTCCTCTGGGGCAATGATTAAATGAATGACAGATGAAATGAAATGATAGTGGAGAGTGTTGCTGGAATGAAATTTTGATAGGGAAAACCGGAGTACCCGGAGAAAAACCTGTCTGCCTCCGTTTTGTCCACCACAGATCTCACATGGAGTGACCGGGATTTGAACCACGGACCCAGCAGTGAGAGGCCGGCGTGCTGCCGCCTAAGCCACGGAGGCTTGTCGAAAACCCTAGTGAGGTTTCTTATTATTTATGTTATGGGTCTCAGACCTCTCAGTTGTACCAATTGTTCTAAATTCTATTATTGTTGAGACAATTAAAATTGCTACAATTTCCTGGAGTTCAGTTATATTTGCTGGAAGAGCTGTATTGTCCCCTTGAGACAAGCGTACACGAGACTAATTTCGGGGGTGTTCAGTTCATCGCCATGAGGTTGGATAATTTGTACTTTGCTTCTATAATTTCAAGGCGACATAGGGAGAATATAACTAACAAGAAAGATGACCCAAAATTTAACATAACAAATAACTTTAATATGCCGATAAAATAGACACTAACACAACACAAATATCCCAAGCGACACCCTTATTAAACCACAAAATCAATCAAACAAATAGTTAAACATCATGACCAAAATTACAGCTGCAAATGCTGTTAAATAAAACAAAAGGCATGGACCTCGTCCCTACCTTTCATATTTTTGTGTGTTTGCGTATGACGAATTATGACAAGACTTAGCCTAGAATGAGTACACTTGTCACGAGATATGCTTCCCTAGATCCAGGTCGCAGGATGCACACTCGTGAACATTTTCAACAGACCTAGGCATAGGGATCCACACTTACAATGGCTAACAAGAAATGAATTACCAACCGACTACGCTACCCTTAACTATAATACAAGAATACTTCCGCGTGAAGTCTTACACAAGTGCGAACGCACACAAAATCAAACTGCCTAAAACATAGGTCTTACAGACACAAATCATGAATACTCGATCGTGGTCATCAGCAACTATAACTTGGGCAAACCGCCAGTTTCCCGAACACAACAAAGTTACAATTTTCACACAAAATATGCATCAAAAATATCTACAATAATTATGAGACAGTAACTAACATGAAAAAGAAAACACAAATCAACAAATTCTTGAACTGCATTTTTGTTATGAAGAACATCCATAAATTAATCATCTAATTAGCTTCCGATTGTACAGGCTTCAAAACTGATCGTTATTTTACGAGCAAACACCTCGGTCACTAATTGCCTCTCCATCCTTATCTGAGATCTGAGCTAGCAGTATGGACTTTAACAGCCCTCGTCATTGTGTCGCAAACCAGGCAGATCTTAATTGTCTCAAGCTCCAAGCTTTGAGATCCGTAGATTTCAGCATAACACATCTGAAATAAAAACACATAAATCGTAGATTCGACCCCAGCAATTGTACCTCGCAATTTAGGACCGCAGAATAATTAACAGTGACATCTCCCTTGAGTGCCCAGTTTCGACGCCTTGCAGCCGACAGGTAAATGACCCAGGGTCATACCCCGCGCAGGATAATATATAAGAGACCCATGCCTTGGTTCAACACTTCACCTCCAACAAAATGCTTCAGATTGCAGACATACCTCACAGAAATATGTTCAAACAACACAATAATTTAAATATGTGCTCAAAATTACATTATAATGATTTACCACAGAAGCTTACGGCTTCCTGCTAAGAAATATGCAATATCGCATAAACTACAGCCTGTGTAATCCGAAGCTCTCAAAACAAATACCATATTTTCCCCCCAACACTGCCGTTACGTTAACTATAAAATGCTTCATTTATCAACAACTATCCAGTTCATCCCTGTGCTGTATTTGTCAAATACACACACTGTACGCGCTAGTACAATTTAATCTACTGTCCCACACAACTCTTACATAAAAATGCATTAAGAATAACCACGATGAGTTTCACATATTAAATAGTAGTCGGTTAGAACAAAGACAACACTACAAACAACAAGAAAATTACTACAAATACAAAATTATAAACAAGGATTCCCGATAACCAAAGCTAGGCTACATAATGAATTAATTAATTTGGTACTCATCCTATCAGCTTCCTCCATAACTGACGTTTCAGGTCATGACCCCTCCATATACGCTTAGCACGCATCCATCATCTCAGTAGTCGTTTCCAGTCTTGACCTCCTTCCATTATCAGCGGATACCACGGTCTCCATCGCTGACGTGCTGCTTCAATGAAAATGTCTGTTAGCTTAAAATAATTCCTCGCACAGTTATCCTTTCCTAGATTGCTCGAGTAGATTGCTACATCCATCGACAGTCCGATGAGCAATACTAAACGTCGACTGGCCCTAAATCATAGCAGTGCGCTATCTCATATAACTTCACACGCAAGCACTTTACTTAAATACACAGGAGATGAAATAAATACATCTCCTAACAGCAATGTTTTACTTTCAAAGTCTAAGTCTTTTGCTCTCACTGACTCGAAATTTACTATGTCCACAGACTTGTCTAACAACAGACATGGTAACGTATTCAGTATAATCACGTAGAATGAGCAGAATGGAACTGTAGAATTCACGATAATGAGCCTCGAGTGAACAGCTCACTCTGTATTAATTTATACATTTCTAGCCAACAAGTGGGGGTGGGACTAGATCAAATATCTAATTCATTAAGCAGTGGTCCTACAGACAAACAACTTGTACCAGCGAACCCGCCTTAATGCAAATCGTACGTCTCTTGCATGCGGGAAACATTTTGATCGTGGAATTAATCAGAATCGAGTTCCCTCCTTAATTTCAGCTGATAGCGTGCCTTCAGAGGAGCTAGAAATCTTCAGCGTCCTATTCTCCCATTCGCTGATGCGATTCTCAATCTCGCGGTATTTTTGCAGACACCTCCCATGTAGGCGTTGACGAAAGTAGTTTCTTCTCTATATTTCTCTTGCGCTCTCCACCTTCCCTCACGCCTACAAAGAACATACTCTCATGGTGACTCACATTGCCTTCGCGCCAAACTGGGTTCTTGAGCTCCGTGTAACGGTGTCCAGGCTATTTCTTCCCTTCTTGCTGCATTCCAGCTCAACCCTGTCCTATTGTTCTCACAGGATATCAGGCGCCCCTTTTTTGCTGCAGGTATACTCTTATTTCAACATATTTGCAGGTGTGCCTTCAAATATTCATCTTTATTCTCCACAACGATCAGAAAATATGAACATTAATATAGTGACTATTATATAAAGGGATCAGTATGGCCTTCCTTATCCCATCTCTTCTTGCATTTAAAGAAATAATCACAAGTAATGAATCCCAAGTTTAATACCAGTTTAATAATTTGTTGCGTTTATGGCAAAACTCTTGCTAAATTTGCATACAATGTTTACTTTAGTTATCTCTTGTAAATTATTAAAGACGAGTATAGCTTGCTCAGCCAGCTTCCTACTTGAGGCGAATTTACCTAGTCCTATAATTTACTTATGAATTGTAGTTTTGTCTTAAGTTAGGTTTGATTATCTTACCCTTTCTAAACTTTTAGTCGGCACCCTGCTGGATAAACGTTTAGCCAAACTAAAATGCAACAATTGTTTCTTGCAAGTATTTTTCTACTAGTTAAAACATTCTTATCAAAAACTTAAGAGGGCTTTCTAGCTCTGTCTATTTAAGAACAATCAGTCCCCCTGGTAGAGATCCATCCTCAGAGGGGACTAAATATATCCCAGTTAATCCAAATCTCTCCGGCATTTAAAAATGCTTCCTAAAATATTCACTTTTTGTGAGAAAAAGAAATAATTCAATTTCCTCTTGTCTACATTTGTTCGCCAGTGAACTGCGTTCCCACATAATACCCGAATTCCGGCTCGGGAGGGAAAGTGCACTTAGCGCTTGCTTGCCGGCTACCTCAGCTAGTTTCTCTCGCATCACTATATTTGTTTATAAGTACTGGGTGGTACTGTACCCAAGTGGACACGGCTGACTGGCATCGAATCGGGGCCTTTATAAAAGAAAGACCAGGCCCATGAGTCTTCGAAGGATCGAACCATTGATCTCTGAGGGGGAACAGCCCCAGTGAACCCGAGGAACAATGAGATAATGACAGTATATAATAATATTAGCTTAATTCCACGTCCAGAACGGGAATTTTAAGCAATACAAGTTGGAATATTGTGCAAGGCAGTATATGTATATGTTAGCAAGAGCCACAGGAAAGAGCCAACTTGACAGTTTGACAAAGCGGAGTTGAGTGGAGGCGTGGTAGACGTGACGCCAAGGCACTATTTTCTGTTTACTAGTTTTGTGTCACACATTGAGAAGCGCTACATCGTCCTTCTACGATAATGTTTATTTTTTGCCTATTTTAGCATGTATATTGAAAAGTTGTTCCTTAAACCCACCCTTCTATGAGAAGTACGTTGAAGAGTTTTCTAAATGATTGGTGTATTGACTCATGGTTACAATACCTAGTTTTACGATGCTCCAAGCACCCGAACATGATTTATAGGCGTACATAAACATAAAGATATATCAACCACACAGTATCAAACAAAACCATCTGTACGACGAACCCGTTTGTCGACAAAAAATATGGTTAGTTAAAATGTGCTCTCAAACTAGATTCTACTAACGTGTAATTCCTGACGTGAAAATAATATTGAAAACCTCGTAGATGAAACGCAATATATGCCAAATTAAAACATATCCTCATCGTTGTGGAAAGTCCTCATTCCCAGGAAGACCCCTTTAATAAATTATAAAGGCTTTTGGTGTATGAAAATTCGGGATTTTTAGTCTCCAATGGCCCAAATTCCCAAAAACTGCAAAAAACACTATTCCAATTCAGGAATGTTGTGAAAATGATGTTGCTGTTGGAGATATAATAGACCTTCTGTACAACATATCGCATTTCTCACGTGTAAGTCACGTGTACAAATTCTAGGGTAGCCCTTGATCCCCTTAATCGCATTGTTGAATTTTACAGTCTATTTTTGATTCCACGATAACCTTATAGCCATTTGCAAACTTTAACAGAAATTTAATAAATTGAGTGGCATCGCTTCTTACAGAAATAGATGGAAAGTTGGATGTTACCTCTTGTGACACTGTTGTCAAGTATATCGGCTTGCATTACTTCATTAGTTTCTTCTTGTTCTTCTTCTTTCGGATGGGCCAGCTAAGGACCACAACGTTCAACTTTTCAGCTTGGCGAGGGACTTGATGTTTGCCTAATATTCGCACATTTTCTGGCTGTGTTTCTCTTTCCTCTCTTTTGTCCAGATGATGCCGGCTTTCTTACAGGGTGGTCTGTCCTGAAAACGCTTCTGTTTAAGTATCTTTCTGAGATGTGATCGGCTTCTTATATCACTTTTCATTACCATTAGTTTTTGGATATCCTTGTTAACTACTGTTAGCGACGGTGTCACGCTCTTTCTCTCCTCCCAGTAGTTGATAAGCCGGTTGGTAAGTCTTGTTGGGTTCATCCATGAGACATGTCCATAGAAAGCCAGACGTCTCTTCCTGGCCACATCTGTGATTTTCTCAGTATATCTATATAGCTCCTGATTTGGTCTTCTTCTGTAGTCATCATCTATTTATTAGTTTATAAAATAAGAGAGTGCCATATCCCCTCCAGGGACGTAGGCGACCTGAATATGAGCCCATGACTAAGTCAAGGGATCACTAACCTGGCATCCCGAGCCGGAGTTAGCGTGTGGTAGGGTGGCCAGTTCCTTTCCACTCCTCCTCCTACCATTGCATCCGGCAGGTTCCCATTTTGCATCACGAGGCTGGGAGACCCCGTACCAGACCATACCAAGAATTTTAAATTCTTGGCAGAGCCGGGGATCGAACCTGGTACCTCGGGGGTGACAGCCAACATTGCTAGCCACTGCGCCACGAGGTGGTCTTTATTAGTTTATTAAAATAAATTAGTGTTCTGGGAATATCTCAGAAACGTGGATTTAGAGCCTTAAAACGTAGTAGCCTCCGAGCCAATGAGGGGCTGAAAATGAATTTTACTCGCCCTTGTACGCCAGTAGTGGGATGAGGGGGAAGCTGCACCACTTCTTTTTGAACCCTCCTCGTATCGGCCCTGAACCTCATATCTCGCTTACCAAACATGGGATTAGAACATACAGGGTGTCCTAGCACTCGTAGTGACGCCCCCTACTTTCCTATAGCCTCTTTATTTAATGAAAAGACCAAAACTAAAAGGTCATTCGCGAGTAGTGGGGTAGTGTTGGTTTCCTCAAGTCGCGCTCGTGCTTGAATATGTATGCCTATGTAGGGAAAGGGTTAGGTGGTGGGGGAGGAGTAGGGTCGAGTGAGGGGTCGTTTAGATGGTATTTTTTCCGCTCTAGGTGATGGTGAGGTTATTTTTTAAAATGGATGGAACTGGGAAACGCCATTTGGGGTAAACATGTTGTTTTTTGACATTTTGGCGATGAATGTTTTTTATACGCATGCGCACTTGAGGAGTTTTGTAAGAGGGCGGGCTTTTTAAATGATGATTTATAAATGAGTGTTTTTTTAATATGTATTGAAATAAACCCCAAAAAACTAATAGGTCATCGGCATTTTACTATCTCACTAACAAATAATCGGATTTAAACCTATGAGGTGTCGTAGGACTCGTGGTGAACTCTCCTTTTCTATGGACGGGGTATATCACCCCCAAAATAAAAACTACCCTTACCCGGGGGGTAAATAATATTTTTTGTATGTGCGCGCACGGACGGCTTTTGTCAAAAGGACCTAAATACACGTTTGTTAATATTTTCTGAACCCCGGATGGGATTTTGCCAGTATCCTAGCCCTGGGGGCTGACGCCTCGTTTTTGAATGTATGATTCGTGTTTGTCGAAAGGGCCTAACTACACTTTTGTTCATATCTCGCGGACCAATCATGCTAGGGACTTGTATGAGGGGTCCTAGCACTTGGGGCGACGTCCCCCGTTTGGGGGTGAAACTACCCCCCAAAATTGAAAAATCCATATCTAGGAAACGAAGAAGCCTAAAATTAGGTGTGATAGCTTAAAAAATAGGAGATGATATAGGCTATTACCTCGATTGATCATTTCACCCCTAAAACAGTAAATAGTCATGTTATGGGAAAACAAGATGTTCAGTAAAGAACATATAGCCTACTTTCTCCTAAATGCATGGGTATTGTTATAACTCTTTGTCCTTTTCAAGGAGTATGATTGAATGTTGGTTGTAGTAGCTTGTTGAAATGCAACGTGCTATAGGGATATTAAACATGAATATGAGGTGCCCTTTGCTAGTGCTACCTCTGTACCAAATTTCGTTCCATTCGGTTTCACCGTGTTCGAATTGATATGGGGAATCGATTTTCACACAAAGATGGCCGCCATCCGCAAAATATTAGGCTGATGACCTATTAGTTTGGTCAAAGGATGCTCCCTCCATAAAGGTATGTTGTTGCTAAATTTGCTAGAGATCGGATGATTAGGCTAATCGTAATTTGATTTAAGCTTTGAACATTTGTGTGGCCGCCATTACGTTTCCGTCAAGATGGCGGCAATATAAAACATGACACTGAGGTGTCCTTTGCTAGTGCTACCTCTGTACCAAATTTCGTTCATTCGGTTCCACCATGTGCGAATTAATAGGGGTAATCAATTTAGACATAAAGACGGCCGCCATCCGCAAACTATTAGGCTAATGGCCCATTAGATTGGTCAAAGGATGCTCCCTCCATAACGGTATGTTGTTGCAAAGTTTGGTAGAGATCGGATGGTTATGTTAGTCGTAATTTGATTTAAGCTTTAAACATTTGTGTGGCCGCCAATACGTTTCTGTCAATATGGCGGCTATATAAATCATGCCACTGAGATGCCCTTTACAAGTGCTAACTCAGTACCAAATTTGGTTCCATTCGGTTTCACCGTGTTTGAATTAATAGGGGGAATCGATTTTGACACAAAGATGGCTGCCATCCGCAAACTATTAGGCGAATGACCTATTAGATTGGTCAAAGGATGCTCCCTCCATAAAGGTATGTAGTTGCAAATCTTGGCAGAGATCGGATGATTAGGTTAATCGTAATTTGATTTAAGCTTTGAACATTCGTGTGGCCGGCATTACGTTTCGGTCAAGATGGCGGCGATATAAAACATGACACTGAGGTGCCCTTTGCTAGTGCTACCTTTGTACCAAATTTCGTTCCATTCGATTCCACCATGTTCGAATTAATAGGGGAATCAATTTTGACATAAATATGGCCGCCACCCGCAAACTATTAGGCTAATAACCTATTAGATTGGTCAAAGGAAGCTCCCTCCATAAAGGAATGTTTTTGCAAAGTTTGGTAGAGATCGGATGGTTATGTTAGTGGTAATTTAACTTAAGCTTTGAACATTTGTGTGGCCGCCATTACGTTTCTGTAGAGATGGCGGCGATATAAAACATGACACTGAGGTGCCCTTTGCTAGTACTACCTCTGTACCAAATTTCGTTCATTCGGTTCCACCGTGTTCGAATAAATAGGGGGAATCAATTTTGACATAAAGATGGCCGCCATCCGCAAACTATTAAGCTAATTACCTATTAGATTGGTCAAAGGATGCTCCCTCCATAAAGGAATGTTGTTGCAAAGTTTGGTAGAGATCGGATGGATATGTTAGTCGTAATTTAACTTAAGCTTTGAACATTTGTGTGGCCGCCATTACGTTTCTGTCAATATGGCGGCGATATGAAACATGACACTGAGATGCCCTTTGCTAGTGCTACCTCTGTACCAAATTTCGTTCCATTCGGTTTCACTGTGTTTGAATTAATAGGGGGAATTGATTTTCACACAAAGATGGCCGCCATCCGCAAACTATTGGGCTAACGACCTAGTCATTTGGTCAAATGATGCTTCCTCTATAAAGGTATGTTGTTGCAAAATTTGGTAGAGATCGGATGATTAGGTTAATCGTAATTTGATTTAAGCTTTGAACATTTGTGTGGCCGCCATTACGTTTCCGTCAAGATGGCGGCGATATAAAACATGACACTGAGGTGCGTTTTGTTAGTACTACCTCTGTACCAAATTTCGTTCCATTCGGTAGTACCGTGTTCGAATTAATAGGGGGAATCGATTTTCACACAAAGATGGCCGCCATCCGCAAACTATTACGCTGATGACGTATTAGTTTGGTCAATGGATGCTCACCCCATAGAGGTATATTGTTGCAAAATTTGGTAGAGATCGGATGATTAGGTTAGTCGTAATTTGATTTAAGCTTTGAACATTTGTGTGGCCGCCATTACGTTTCCGTCAAGATGGCGGCGATATAAAACATGACACTGAGATGCCTTTTTTTAGTACTACCTCTGTACCAAATTTCGTTCCATTCGGTTGCACCGTGTTCAAAATTAATAGGGGGAATCGATTTTCACACAAAGATGGCCGCCATCCGCAAACTATTACGCTGATGGCCTACTGGTTTGGTCAAAGGATGCTCCCCCCTATAAAGGTATGTTTCTGCAAAATTTGGTAGAGATCGGATGATTAGGTTAGTCGTAATTTGATTTAAGCTTTGAACATTTGTGAGGCCGCCATTACGTTTCCGTCAAGATGGCGGCGATATAAAACATGACACTGAGGTGTCCTTTGCTAGTGCTACCTTGGTACAAAATTTCGTTCAATTCGCATTCACCGTGTTTGAATTGATAGGGGGGGACAGACATTCAGAGTACACACACTCTCACACACACACACACACAGACACACACACACACAGACACACAGACTCACACACACACATACACACACACACACATACACACAGACTCACACACACACATACACACACACAGACAGACACACTTTTTTCGCCCTGTGTTGATCTCATAAGTCTACTTTCATTTTTTGCAAAAATCGAAAGTAGGCTAAAATAAGAAGATATGTATCTGAGGGTTTTTCGATGTGGTGTATATTATGAGGTGAAAGGGGTGAAAAGGATTCCTAACGGAGCGTGTATCTCTTAAACGACATGGGCGAGGAGTTTGAAACTCAGCGGAAAAAATCAGATTAAAAGATATGTTCGATCGTTTTTTTTTTCATAAATCCAATTTAAGGGGCCCATGGGGAGGGGTGAAATTCTTGGGGGGACCGGAAAGAAAGCATCCTAACTGATTGACTGACTCACTCACTCTTCAAACTCAGGGAGAGAAAACTGCTTAAAAATAAATAAATAAATAAATAAGTGTTCGACAATTTATTTTTCATAAATCAAATTTAAGGGGTTCATGGTGAGGGATCAAATTTTGAAAAGAAAAAAAAATGAAAGAAGA
The DNA here is from genome assembly GCA_946902985.2 of Meconema thalassinum. Lineage (NCBI taxonomy): Eukaryota > Metazoa > Arthropoda > Insecta > Orthoptera > Tettigoniidae > Meconema > Meconema thalassinum. Next base: position 676,958,521 of record OX336388.2, read on the forward strand.
TGTCCTGACTCACTCACTCACTCATCATCGTCCAGCCAAAATTATTGAAGTTAGAAACATACCATTTTTGGGATATGTTCGTTGTATGTCAAAACCGTAGACTAAGGGAGGATTTTCGGATATTCAGGTTCTAAAGGTGTCTTAAGGGAGTTACACCTGCATTTTATTGAATAACAATATCTCACGAGTGGCTTCATTTGTGAATGTGATACTCGGCATATAAACTAATCATTAAAAATAAGCAGACATGTGTCTAAGGGTTTTTCGATGTGGTGTATATTATAAGGAGAAAGGGGTGAAAAGTGGGGGTTGAAGGATTCCTAACGGAGCGTGTATCTCTTAAACGACATACAGTACGCGAGAAGTTTGAAACTCAGCGGGAAAAAAAACCAGCGAAAAAATAAATCAATCGGTATTCGACCGTTTATTCATAAATTCAATTTTAGGGGCCAATGGGGTGGGATGAAATTCTAGATAGAAAGGAGAGAAAGTGTCTTGACTGACTGACTAACTCACTCACTCATCAACCTCAGGGGAAAAAGACAGCTTAAAATATAAATTAATAGGTGTTCGAGCGTTTCTTCATAAATCCAATTAAGGGGCGCATGGGGAGGGCGTAAAATTCTGGTAAAAATAATTGAAAGAAAATGACCTGACTGACTCACTCACTCATCATCGCCCAGCGAAAACTATTGATGTAGGAAACATTAAATTTTGGGAATATTTTCTTTCTATGTCGCAAACGTCAACTAATGAAGGATTTTTGTTTATTCGGGTTCTTAAGAGGTGTTAAGGGGATAAACGTGCATTTCATTGATTAACAATATCACATGAGTTGTTTCTTTGAGGATGTGATATTCGGCATATAAACTAAATATTAAAAATAAGCAGACATAATTATGTCTAAGGGTTTATCGGTGTGGTATATATTATGAGGTGAAAGGGGTGAAAATTGGGGGTTGAAGGATTCTTAACGGAGCATGTATCTCTTAAACGACATAGGCGAGAAACTTGAAATTCAGCGGGAAAAAAACAGCTTAAAATATACGTAAATAGGTGTTCGACTGTTTTTTCATAAATCCAATTTAAGGGGCCTTTGGAGAGGGATGAAATTCTGGGGGAAAATACAGGAAAGAAAGTGTTCTAACTGATTAACACACTCACTCCTCAAATTCAGGGGAGAAGAACAGCTTAAAAACAAGATGTTCAGTAAAGAACATATAGCCTACTTTCTCCTAAATGCATGGGTATTGTTATAACTCTTTGTCCTTTTCAAGGAGTATGATTGAATGTTGGTTGTAGTAGCTTGTTGAAATACAACGTGCTATAGGGATATTAAACATGAATATGAGGTGCCCTTTGCTAGTGCTACCTCTGTACCAAATTTCGTTCAATTCGTTTTCACCGTGTTTGAATTGATAGGGGGAATCGATTTGCACACATACTTGGCCACCATCTGCAAACTATTGGGCTGATGTTCTTGCAGTTTGGTCTGAATATGTTTCCCACATAAAGATATGGTGTTGCAAAATTTGGTAGAGACTAGATTATTAGGTTGGTCGTAATAACATTTTAGCTTTTAACATTTGGGTGGCCGCGATTACGTTTCCGTCAAGATAGCGGTGATATAAAACATGACACTGAGGTGCCCTTTTCTAGTGCCACCTCTGTAACAAATTTCGTTCCATTCGGTTTCACCGTGTTCGAATTGATAAGAGGAATCGATTTTCACACAAAGATGGCCGCCATCCGCAAAATATTAGGCTGATGACCTATTAGTTTGGTCAAAGGATGCTCCCTCCATAAAGGTATGTTGTTGCCAAATTTGCTAGAGATCGGATGATTAGGCTAATCGTAATTTTATTTAAGCTTTGAACATTTGTGTGGCCGCCATTACGTTTCCGTCTAGATGGCGGCGATATAAAACATGACACTGAGGTGCCCTTTGCTAGTGCTACCTCAGTACCAAATTTCGTTCATTCGGTTCCACCGTGTTCGAATTAATAGGGGGAATCAATTTTGACATAAAAATGGCCTCCATCCGCAAACTATTAGGCTAATGGCCTATTAGATTGGTCAAATGATGCTCCCTCCATAATGGTATGTTGTTGCAAAGTTTGGTAGAGATCGGTTGGTTATGTTAGTCGTAATTTGATTTAAGCTTTAAACATTTGTGTGGCCGCCATTACGTTTCTGTCAATATGGCGGCGATATAAATCATGACACTGAGATCCCCTTAGCTAGTGCTATCTCTGTACCAGATTTCGTGCCATTAGGTTTCACCGTGTTTGAATTAATAGGGGGAATTGATCTTGACACAAAGATGGCCGCCATCCGAAAACTATTAGGCTAATAACCTATTAGATTGGTCAAAGGATGCTCCCTCCATAAAGGAAGGTTGTTGCAAAGTTTGGTAGAGATCGGATAGTTATGTTAGTCGTAATTTAACTTAAGCTTTGAACATTTGTGTGGCCGCCATTCGTTTCTGTCAATATGGCGGCGATATAAAACATGACACTGAGGTGCCCTTTGCTAGTGCTACCTCTGCACCAAATTTCGTTCATTCGGTTCCACCGTGTTCGAATTAATAGGGGGAATCAATTTTGATATAAATATGGCCGCCATCCGCAAACTATTAGGCTAATAACCTATTAGATCGGTCAAAGGATGCTCCCTCCATAAGGGAAGGTTGTTGCAAAGTTTGGTAGAGATCGGATGGTTATGTTAGTCGTAATTTAACTTAAGCTTTGAACATTTGTGTGGCCGCCATTACGTTTCTGTCAATATGGCGGCGATATGAAACATGACACTGAGATGCCCTTTGCTAGTGCTACCTCTGTACCAAATTTCGTTCCATTCGGTTTCACTGTGTTTGAATTAATAGGGGGAATTGATTTTCACACAAAGATGGCCGCCATCCGCAAACTATTGGGCTAACGACCTAGTCATTTGGTCAAATGATGCTTCCTCTATAAAGGTATGTTGTTGCAAAATTTGGTAGAGATCGGATGATTAGGTTAATCGTAATTTGATTTAAGCTTTGAACATTTGTGTGGCCGCCATTACGTTTCCGTCAAGATGGCGGCGATATAAAACATGACACTGAGGTGCGTTTTGTTAGTACTACCTCTGTACCAAATTTCGTTCCATTCGGTAGTACCGTGTTCGAATTAATAGGGGGAATCGATTTTCACACAAAGATGGCCGCCATCCGCAAACTATTACGCTGATGACGTATTAGTTTGGTCAATGGATGCTCACCCCATAGAGGTATATTGTTGCAAAATTTGGTAGAGATCGGATGATTAGGTTAGTCGTAATTTGATTTATGCTTTGAACATTTGTGTGGCCGCCATTACGTTTCCGTCAAGATGGCGGCGATATAAAACATGACACTGAGATGCCTTTTTTTAGTACTACCTCTGTACCAAATTTCGTTCCATTCGGTTGCACCGTGTTCAAAATTAATAGGGGGAATCGATTTTCACACAAAGATGGCCGCCATCCGCAAACTATTACGCTGATGGCCTACTGGTTTGGTCAAAGGATGCTCCCCCCTATAAAGGTATGTTGCTGCAAAATTTGGTAGAGATCGGATGATTAGGTTAGTCGTAATTTGATTTAAGCTTTGAACATTTGTTAGGCCGCCATTACGTTTCCGTCAAGATGGCGGCGATATAAAACATGACACTGAGGTGTCCTTTGCTAGTGCTACCTTGGTACAAAATTTCGTTCAATTCGCATTCACCGTGTTTGAATTGATAGGGGGGGACAGACATTCAGAGTACACACACTCACACACACACACACACACAGACACACACACACACAGACACACAGACTCACACACACACATACACACACACACACACACAGACTCACACACACACATACACACACACAGACAGACACACTTTTTTCGCCCTGTGTTGATCTCATAAGTCTACTTTCATTTTTTGCAAAAATCGAAAGTAGGCTAAAATAAGAAGATATGTATCTGAGGGTTTTTCGATGTGGTGTATATTATGAGGTGAAAGGGGTGAAAAGGATTCCTAACGGAGCGTGTATCTCTTAAACGACATGGGCGAGGAGTTTGAAACTCAGCGGAAAAAATCAGATTAAAAGATATGTTCGATCGTTTTTTTTTTCATAAATCCAATTTAAGGGGCCCATGGGGAGGGGTGAAATTCTTGGGGGGACCGGAAAGAAAGCATCCTAACTGATTGACTGACTCACTCACTCTTCAAACTCAGGGAGAGAAAACTGCTTAAAAATAAATAAATAAATAAGTGTTCGACAATTTATTTTTCATAAATCAAATTTAAGGGGTTCATGGTGAGGGATCAAATTTTGAAAAGAAAAAAAATGAAAGAAGATGTCCTGACTCACTCACTCACTCATCATCGTCCAGCCAAAATTATTGAAGTTAGAAACATACCATTTTTGGGATATGTTCGTTGTATGTCAAAACCGTAGACTAAGGGAGGATTTTCGGATATTCAGGTTGTAAAGGTGTCTTAAGGGAGTTACACCTGCATTTTATTGAATAACAATATCTCACGAGTGGCTTCATTTGTGAATGTGATACTCGGCATATAAACTAATCATTAAAAATAAGCAGACATGTGTCTAAGGGTTTTTCGATGTGGTGTATATTATAAGGAGAAAGGGGTGAAAAGTGGGGGTTGAAGGATTCCTAACGGAGCGTGTATCTCTTAAACGACATACAGTACGCGAGAAGTTTGAAACTCAGCGGGAAAAAAACCAGCGAAAAAATAAATCAATCGGTATTCGACCGTTTATTCATAAATTCAATTTTAGGGGCCAATGGGGTGGGATGAAATTCTAGATAGAAAGGAGAGAAAGTGTCTTGACTGACTGACTAACTCACTCACTCATCAACCTCAGGGGAAAAAGACAGCTTAAAATATAAATTAATAGGTGTTCGAGCGTTTCTTCATAAATCCAATTAAGGGGCGCATGGGGAGGGCGTAAAATTCTGGTAAAAATAATTGAAAGAAAATGACCTGACTGACTCACTCACTCATCATCGCCCAGCGAAAACTATTGATGTAGGAAACATTAAATTTTGGGAATATTTTCTTTCTATGTCGCAAACGTCAACTAATGAAGGATTTTTGTTTATTCGGGTTCTTAAGAGGTGTTAAGGGGATAAACGTGCATTTCATTGATTAACAATATCACATGAGTTGTTTCTTTGAGGATGTGATATTCGGCATATAAACTAAATATTAAAAATAAGCAGACATAATTATGTCTAAGGGTTTATCGGTGTGGTATATATTATGAGGTGAAAGGGGTGAAAATTGGGGGTTGAAGGATTCTTAACGGAGCATGTATCTCTTAAACGACATAGGCGAGAAACTTGAAATTCAGCGGGAAAAAAACAGCTTAAAATATATGTAAATAGGTGTTCGACTGTTTTTTCATAAATCCAATTTAAGGGGCCTTTGGAGAGGGATGAAATTCTGGGGGAAAATACAGGAAAGAAAGTGTTCTAACTGATTAACACACTCACTCCTCAAATTCAGGGGAGAAGAACAGCTTAAAAACAAGATGTTCAGTAAAGAACATATAGCCTACTTTCTCCTAAATGCATGGGTATTGTTATAACTCTTTGTCCTTTTCAAGGAGTATGATTGAATGTTGGTTGTAGTAGCTTGTTGAAATACAACGTGCTATAGGGATATTAAACATGAATATGAGGTGCCCTTTGCTAGTGCTACCTCTGTACCAAATTTCGTTCAATTCGTTTTCACCGTGTTTGAATTGATAGGGGGAATCGATTTGCACACATACTTGGCCACCATCTGCAAACTATTGGGCTGATGTTCTTGCAGTTTGGTCTGAATATGTTTCCCACATAAAGATATGGTGTTGCAAAATTTGGTAGAGACTAGATTATTAGGTTGGTCGTAATAACATTTTAGCTTTTAACATTTGGGTGGCCGCGATTACGTTTCCGTCTAGATAGCGGTGATATAAAACATGACACTGAGGTGCCCTTTTCTAGTGCCACCTCTGTAACAAATTTCGTTCCATTCGGTTTCACCGTGTTCGAATTGATAAGAGGAATCGATTTTCACACAAAGATGGCCGCCATCCGCAAAATATTAGGCTGATGACCTATTAGTTTGGTCAAAGGATGCTCCCTCCATAAAGGTATGTTGTTGCCAAATTTGCTAGAGATCGGATGATTAGGCTAATCGTAATTTTATTTAAGCTTTGAACATTTGTGTGGCCGCCATTACGTTTCCGTCTAGATGGCGGCGATATAAAACATGACACTGAGGTGCCCTTTGCTAGTGCTACCTCAGTACCAAATTTCGTTCATTCGGTTCCACCGTGTTCAAATTAATAGGGGGAATCAATTTTGACATAAAGATGGCCTCCATCCGCAAACTATTAGGCTAATGGCCTATTAGATTGGTCAAATGATGCTCCCTCCATAATGGTATGTTGTTGCAAAGTTTGGTAGAGATCGGTTGGTTATGTTAGTCGTAATTTGATTTAAGCTTTAAACATTTGTGTGGCCGCCATTACGTTTCTGTCAATATGGCGGCGATATAAATCATGACACTGAGATCCCCTTAGCTAGTGCTATCTCTGTACCAGATTTCGTGCCATTAGGTTTCACCGTGTTTGAATTAATAGGGGGAATTGATCTTGACACAAAGATGGCCGCCATCCGAAAACTATTAGGCTAATAACCTATTAGATTGGTCAAAGGATGCTCCCTCCATAAAGGAAGGTTGTTGCAAAGTTTGGTAGAGATCGGATAGTTATGTTAGTCGTAATTTAACTTAAGCTTTGAACATTTGTGTGGCCGCCATTCGTTTCTGTCAATATGGCGGCGATATAAAACATGACACTGAGGTGCCCTTTGCTAGTGCTACCTCTGCACCAAATTTCGTTCATTCGGTTCCACCGTGTTCGAATTAATAGGGGGAATCAATTTTGATATAAATATGGCCGCCATCCGCAAACTATTAGGCTAATAACCTATTAGATCGGTCAAAGGATGCTCCCTCCATAAGGGAAGGTTGTTGCAAAGTTTGGTAGAGATCGGATGGTTATGTTAGTCGTAATTTAACTTAAGCTTTGAACATTTGTGTGGCCGCCATTACGTTTCTGTCAATATGGCGGCGATATAAAACATGACACTGAGGTGTCCTTTGCTAGTGCTCTTTTTGTACTAAATTTCGTTCAATTCGCATTCACCGTGTTCGAATTGATAGGGGGGGACAGACATTCAGAGTACACACACTCACACACACACACACAGACACACACACAGACTCACACACACACATACACACACACACACACAGACTCACACACACACATACACACACACAGGCAGACACACTTTTTTCGCCCTGTGTTGATCTCATAAGTCTACTTTCATTTTTTGCAAAAATCGAAAGTAGGCTAAAAACGTGTTAAACACCTAAAAATGATATATGAAACTAAGATCTTTTGTTTTTGATGAAAAATAGCAGGGGGGTGAAAACAACCCCCGAAATTGAAAAATCCATATCGAGGAAACGAAGAAGCCTAAAATTAGGTGTGATAGCTTAAAAAATAGGAGATGGTATAGGCTTTTACCTCGATTGGTCATTTCACCCCTAAAACAGTAAATAGTCATGTTATGGGGAAAAAGGTGTTAAACGGGTAAAAATGATAATTGAACCTAAGATCTTTTGTTTTTGATGAAAAATAGCAGGGGGTGGAAACCACCCCCTAAATTGAAAAATCCATTTCTCGGAAACGAAGAACCCTAAAATTAGGTGTGATAGCTTAAAAAATAGGGGATGATTAGGGCTTTTACCTCGATTGGTCATTTCACTCATAAATCAGTAGTCATGTTATGGGAAAAAAGGTGTTAAACGGGAAAAAATGATAATTGAACCTAAGATATTTTGTGTTTGAAGAAAAATAGTAGGGGGGGTGTGAAAACTACCCCCAAATTGAAAAATCAATATCTTGAAAACGAAGAACCCTAAAATTAGGTGTGATAGCTTAAAAAATAGGTCATGACATATGCTTTTACATGGATAGGTCGTTTCAACCCTAAAACAGTAAATCGTGATTTTACAAGGGGGTAAAAAGGTGTTAAACGGGAAAAATGATAATTGAACCTAAGATCTTTTGTTTTTGATGAAATATCTTAGGGGAGTGTAAACAACCCCCAAATTGATAAATCGTTAGCTTGGAAACGAAGAACCCTAAAATTAGGTGTGAAAGCTTAAAAAATATGTCATGACATATGCTTTTACCTGGATAGGTCATTTCACTCTTAAAACAGGGAATAGTCGTGTTACAGGGGAAAAAGTTATCAAACACCTAAAAGCATAAGCGTTTTGTGAAACCATGCTTTAATGGACATGTGTATGGAGGATGATTGTTATTATTATTAGGTAATTATGGATTAATGTGTGGATAGATAACTAACCAGTGGGGAGCGTGATGGCGCAGGTGCTTAGCTGCTCGTCTTTACCAGGACGGCTGGGGTTCAAATCCCGGTAACAGCGGGGGTTGGAATTTTCACCTGAAAAAATCACGTGGCGTCAGGGAGGGCATTCGGCCTTAAATCCCCGGCCAAAACCTAAATGAGCCTAGTTGGCTCCGGCGGCTCAAAATAATAGGGAAAAGCCAAAGAAGAAAAAAATGGTAACTCACCATTAATAGTAAACATTGGTTTGAGGCGTTGAAGAAGTCAGGATGGCCAACCCTTTGCCATGGTTCGCGAATGGACCCAAAAAAGTTTTACCTGTCAAGACTCAGTATATCCTGTTGCAGCCTTTAGAAAAAAAATCGAACCGGGGCCTCTGTGGTGACAGTGGACTTATATTCATGATGCTTTTTAAACAAACATACGCTTGCATACTACCGCTGCGTTGAATCTGCACAGAGACACTGGCTTTGGTTTGTCTAGTGTGCCTTGGTGATAACAGCACAGCGATCTTTTTAGCAAGTTTCAAATTACTCGACTGCTTGATAGTGGACGTGCTCTGCACCGTGTTATCATACAGGACATGACTAGATCGTTGTTAGGTTTGACAAAGGCTTAGTGAAGCATATTGCAACCTTGAAATGAATGTCATGGTATAGTCGGGGTTGAAAGCCAAGACCGTAGTGTTGACAACCAAGTAGGTTAACCACTACACGGTGAGATGGTCAAATAATAATGTAACAGAACATATAGAAACGTTTTCTATAGTTTAACGAATTGGCTAAGAGCCATACCATGAGAGGTGTAGGTAATGGAAATTGAATCCTTAGCTGATGATAATACTACTTGTAATCTATAGCCATGCCCACGTATAAGCTATCATGTTAGAAAAAGAATTGTATGGCTTGTTTTAAACGGAGAATAATTGTGTTTACTGTGAAACAAAAATCTGAATTTAAAATTAATTTAAAAGAATTAATAATTTAAAATAATTAATTTAAAATTAACTAATTTAAAATTAGTTTAGTACGCGGAAGTTAAAATGAATAATGATCACGTTACAGACAGCCAGTTTCAAAGCCATGAGAACTAAGTGAACAAAGAATAAAATTCATGAGCCAGTGAGGAATTCAACATGATGTCCTTTGGACAAAAGAGAAGCGTTCTACAAACTTAACCACCAAGCTGTCCTATCGACCCTCAATGGTTTGGGTCATCGTAAAGATGAAAATTAAATCTAAGCTACTACACTCTTATATACTAGAAGAAGAAATGGAAAACAAAAGGGCAAATAAAGGACAGAAGGAATAAAAAAATGGCCCTCAACCCTCAAGCATGTGGATTCAGGGAGTTGGAAGGAAGGAGAGCCATGAAAGGCAGATAAAAAGTATACTAGGAGAGGCTTTGCCCCAGAGGTAATGGATAAAGAGGAGGAAAACTGGACTCAGCTCAGAAATCCCTTGGGGTCGCCAACTTCCAAACTGGTCAGCCGTAAGCCCCTTGAGGGTGTAGCCATATGCAGAGTGCATCGCAAGTGGTGGGGCTATATACACCCTGCCTTCTTGAGGGGGCTTGAGCAAAAGACAGGAAATAACATGAAAATAAAAAACAAGGCTGCCTCCTCACACTAGTAGGATATCAGAAAAAATAAATAAACAAGGGCCAATGAAGTTGCAAAAGGAAGAGACTTCCTAGGGCTCGGATACCCTAATCATGTTGGGGTCGGTAGAGAACAAGAGTTGAGCAAGTGTGGTCGACAGGAAATAAGACAGAGAGGAGCCTAGCACAAGTTAGTGGAAGCGATGACGGTCTCAGCTGGGACTCCGTGATCGTCAACCTACATCACACTAGATATGACGCCCAGGGGTGGAATTAAAGACCTCTTTTGTTTTATATCACTGGCTTTTAAGAACGCTAACACATGGCATGCCTTATAATGCAATACTGGTCCTAGGGTATGCAAAATTGTATTAGAAACTCAGCTAATAATAGTGTGCATGGCCATGATTATTTTCCCAAGTATAGTACATGGGACTGATAACCATGATTTCCAAGCCCCTAAGTAAGACAAAAACAGATGATTTTCATTTTCCAATGAGTTGGGGTGAGGTGAGGTGAGTTTTCTATACACCAAACTGATGTGGTTTCCCACTTCTACTCCAGGCAAATGCACATTTGATGTTAAGAATAGTGAAATGGTTTGCAACTGCCCAATGCTAGGACCTGATTAGAGGCTTTTAAAAAATGGAATGGAATGGAGTACACTTCCCCCCAAAACCAACAAGAGGAGTGTTCGATCCCCCACAACAACCATTCTTAAAGTCAATATAAATGACTATGCACTTCAGCTCATGACGCTCTCCTCTCTCCAATCCTACCCCTTGGTGGTGAAAGGCACACTCTAATACAACCATAAGTGACAGGTTATCTGTTAAATACCTAACTATCCCCAGATTTACCTTAAATTTTCCTAAAATCCACTACATTTTCCGCAAATTGAACAAATGACACAACATTCCAGCAAAATTCAACAAATGACTACCAGATTTATTGAAATTCCATTGGTTTACCTAAGCATGGTTTAAACTACCTCAAATTCATATAAAATTAGACGAATATAGATGAAAATTCACTAAAATTTACCAAACTTACCCAAAGTGGGCTACAAACCATGAAATGTATCCAATTTTTTTGAAAATTCACTATATGTACTCGAAAATTCCATAATATTCCCTTTACATGTATGCTTTTTGTTGTTGTTGTTTCGTTTACCACACTCCCTATAGACAAACACCTCAACATGATAGCTGAGTTTCATTTCCCATAAACTTGTCTCTGAGGTGGGTGTCAGGAAAAGGCATTCAGCTGTAAAAACCACACCCTCACATAGACTTTCATAACCTCTTACGTTGAGGTTGTTAACACTAACGACATTGAATGATTGAACGGTTTCCTTTTCACAATTCCTGTCTATACTTTCCTCTTGAAGGTTGCTCAAATGCAATTAAATTTAATAAATACCTTAAGATGGTTTCATTTGTTTAATGATATGGTGTTGATGATGGATATATACGTTAAGACTAATTTTTGTTAGGTCTTGACTGGCCTTGCAATTAGAAATTGACAAACCAAACATGGGTTATCTACCAGGGGAACACTTTGACCACTATGTTGGTTATTGACCAGTAAGTACAGTTCGAGTAATGAGACAGAAATCCAACACAAACAATGAGCGCGCAATGCGGTGGAGATTGGTACCACGATGTACTGTCGGTTATGTAGCTATGTGGAATGTACATCACATATGGTTTACTTGAAGGTTTGGAGGTTACATTAAAGATATTTCTACAATAAACCATTTTCAAATGGTCATTCGTTGGTGTGAAAATATTTATTATATGGTATTTTTGTAAACAATTATGATTTATAAAAATTTTATACGTTTACTGTATTCTTATTTAATGTAAGCACTGGAGGCACTATCGACCAAAATACAGGACTATCTGGAATGTATATTGCATACTTGAAGGTTTGGTGATCCCATTAAAGGTATTCCTACAATAAATGATTTTTAAGTTCTCGTTTTATGGCATGATTATTTAATATATGCTATTTGCTAATAGGATTTGACTCTGGAATTATTTTACAAGTAGTTATTTTAATGACCAACAGAGTTTAATGTTAACAAGGCACAGCTCTATTTGATATTTTGAATAACATATTGCATGTTACACATCATATGCAACTACTGTAAGGCTAGTGATTTATTTAATGCCTTTAACCCTATATTAAACACTCAGTTTGCAATACTGATAACTGCAATGTTACTGAAAAAAATTGAAACAAAACAAAAATCAGCATTGAAAAACCAAAAAGTGGTTGAGCATATATATAGTGGCGAAAAGAAAAGTTTTGTAAACTCTAATGTCCAACAAGACTAATTAAATCAGTAACTGTCAGGGTGGCCGAGTGGTTAAGGCGTTTGACTTCAAATCAAATTTCCAAATATAAAAGGAAGCAAGGGTTCGAATCCCTTCCCTGACATAACTATTGCTTGAACATGCAAGAAAACAAGAAATATACACAAATTATGTTTATCAATTTAATCAATATTTTATTATTTTTTTTACAAGAGATAGACACACAGAATACAGCTCTTTTGGTTTATCATTTCTTTTAAACATAACACTTGTTGAAAATTATTTTTAGGGGATGGGGGTGTTGCTACGTTGACCTATCACACAATAATAGCAGCTTTACGAAGTTCATTTTCTATATTTAATAGCTCTTTCTCATAACCAATATGACCAACCTGTTTACAGGCATGCAAGAGCAGTAGACGTTCGACTAATATATTAGGATCGTTCCATTTGCTATTTTTTATGAATGGTTTCAGAATCTCGGGAAGCAGTTCATCATTATCACCATCATTATGATTATCATCCTCATTATTATAATCATTTTCATAATGATGATCATTATCATCGTTATCATTACCATCATAATTTCCACCTGTGTCCACAGTCTGTTCAATGGTTTGACTTGCCTTTGATAGTGTTGAAAGCTTCTTTTTAGATGTGCTAGAATGCTTTAACATTGTTATGTTATTATTACCACTATTACCTTTCCCCACTAACATTTTGATGGGGTATATTGTCTCTGATAGGGTTGAGGGCTTTTGAGATGTGGGTGCATGTCTGAACATGGGTTTCACAGGAGGTGTTAAAGGTTTCTCATTAAACAAATCGCTAACAGCATGAGTGCGTTGTAGTGTATTAAACGTGAGGTTAATATTATCTTCAGCAGCACTATCTTTCTCTTGGACTTGGTTTCTTGCTTTGGTTTGGGTTTTCCTTACATTTAGACTAGCGTGATTATTAAGTTTACAATCATGATTGTTTGAAGATAGTACGTCCAATTCTTATGTTTTAAGCATTCCTCGACACTGTTTCGATCGTTGCTTTGAACAGCGCCAAATAACAGTTCCATTTTTATTGCTTCGTTTCACAATATATGAATATCCTTTATAGTATGCATAAGGCTTACCACACCTAGTCACTGATACTTCCATATCAACTGTCAAGCACAAACTAATCTCTAGTAAAGACAACTTGGTAATAACAACAATAGTTTAATGTGGGAGCATATATACATGCAAAATGTGGGAGCAAAGGTGGGGGGTAAAAAGTGGGAGCAAAAGTGGTAGCAAATGTGGGAGAAAAAAATAACTGTGAGCAAAAAGTGGGAGCAAATATGGGATCAAATGTGGGAGCAAAGCAAATATAAAAAGTGGGAGCAAATATGCTATCAAATATGTCAACAAATATACCAGCAAAAGTAAATACACAAGTCAAGATAGATTAAAGTGCAAAGAAAATATGGAAGCAAATATGAGAGCAAAAATGGTGTTTTTCTAAAACAACTAGACATAACAAACTTAGTCATAACCTAACCTTACCTAACCAAACCTAACCACACCTAACCTCACCTAACCTCACCTAACCTAACCTAACCTCACCTAACCTAACCTCACCTCACCTAACTTCACCTAACCTAACCAAACTTCACCTAACCTAACTTGACTGAACATTACCTAACCTAACCCATCATAACTTCACCTAACCTAACTTTACCTAATCTAACTTCACCTAACCTAACTTTCAACTCTCAGATCAAAATTAAATTCTAGGCATAGTTGAGTTGGAACCCAAGACTTCAGGGATAACACACAAGTATACTAGCCACTACACCGCAAAATGGGCAAATTATCATGCAACACAACATAAAGTAAAAGTTTCCTGTAGTGTAACTCATTGGCTGTCAACCATAGTTTGGGAATTCAAACCCAAGACCTCAGGACTTTTGTTTTGAACATTATCAGAAATATTATTCCATTTACATTTTGCTGCTGCTTATAGTTATAAGAGTTGGCATTAATATGGGAAGCAAAAAAAAGTGGGAGCAAATGTGGGAGCCAATATGGGAGCCAATATGGGAGCAAATATGGGAGCCAATATGGGGGCAAAAGTGGGAGCCAATATGGGAGCAAATGTGGGAGCCAATATGGGAGTCAATATGGAGGCAAATATGGGAGCAAATGTGTGAGCAAATGTGTGAGCTAATCATCTCACCTCGGATGTCGCCAGTGAGTACTCATATCCACCGCTAGGTAGCGGAAACATACTTTGTGTGTTGTATGTAACTATCTTACAAAGTTTGACTGCATGCAAAACGTCCTTGTATAAGCTGTGCATATAATTTTCATATACAATTAAGACTAAGTGTTCAGAACTAACATGTATAGCCTTGTCTCCGGTATATATAGAGGATCCTTAGCAGGAAAGACTGACTAACCCAGGAGTGTAAAGCCTCGCCATATGCAGTAAGCATCTGTTGGCAGAAATGGTTCCTAATAATAACGGACTTAATGAATATGAAACGTGTTTTGAGTGTCGTCTTAAATCCTATTTTATACGTTGTGATACGTGTAAGGATTTAAGACGACACACAAAAGACAACACCCAAAAGACGTTTGTGTCCTGTTAGTTTTTTGGGTTTCTTTAAATACATATTAAAAAACTCATTTATAAATCATCATTTAAAAAGCCCGCTCTCATACAAAAACCGCCAAGTTCGTAAGCATACAAAAATAAATTACTATTTCATCCCCCGGGTAAGGGTAGTTTTTATTTTGGGGTGAATATACCCCGTCCATAGAAAAGGAGAGTTCACCAAGAGTCCTACGACACCTCATAGGTTCAAATCCGATTATTGGTTAGCGAGATAGTAAAAAGCCGATGACCTAATAGTTTTTGGGGTTATTTCAATACATATTAAAAAAACACTCATTTATAAATCATCATTTAAAAAGCCCGCCCTCTTACAAAACTCCTCAAGTGCGCATGCGTAAAAAATCGCCAAAATGTCAAAAAACACACGTTTACCCCAAATGGCGTTTCCAAATTCCATCCATTTAAAAAAATAACCTCACCATCACCTAGAGCGGAAAAAATACCATCTAAATGACCCCTCACTCGACCCTACTCCTCCCCCACCACCTAACCCTTTTCCAACATATGCATACATATTCAAGCACGAGCGCGACTTGAGGAAACCAACACTACCCCACTACTCGCGAATGACCTTTGAGTTTTGGTCTTTTAATTAAATAAAGAGGCTATAGGAAAGTAGGGGGCGTCACTACGAGTGTTAGGACACCCTGTATGTTCTAATCCCATGTTTGGTTAGCGACCTATCAGGTTCGGGGCCGCTACGAGGGTGGCTCAATAAAAAGGGAATCAGCTCTGTCACTACCCCACTACTTACGCAATAATATAATAATAATCATAACATTAATTTAATGATATGGGGATAGGGATATAATAGACCTTTAGTACCACACCCATCCGTGTAAATCACGTGAAAAATCAAAAGTACCCCTTGATCCCCTTAAGCGCATTATATACGTATTGATGAATTTTACAGCTTATGTTGGTTCCGTGATAACCTTATAGCCGTTTGCGAACGTTCACAGTAATGCAATAAATGGAATGGCGTTGCGTCTTACAGAAATAGATGGACTTCTGAGATTGTGTTGCCATGGTAACCGGCTTGCATTCCTTCAAAAGCTTAATAAATGAAATTAGTTTTCTGAGTATATCTCAAAAACTGTTGATTTTAGGACCATAAAATGTGGGTTTCGAGGCCCGTAGGGCTCCCGAGTTTTGTTTCTCACATTGGGACACTGAAAATGAGCTTTGTCTCGTTTTTCTACGCCCATTTCAGCATGCATTTTAAGGGGGTAGGCCCTCTTTTATGAGAGGTATGGAGAAGAGTTACATCAATGATTACTTTCGTGCCTCGGATGGACATCTGTACCAAATTGTACGGTGATCCACTCAGCCGTTCTCAAGTGATGCGCGAGCAAAGTTGTACACAGACTGACAGACAGACAGACAGACAGACAAAAAAAGGTTTTTGTGCGCAACCGTCATAAACTAGTCTGAAACGCGTTAATAACTCAAACTTCCGTGGAAATTCAGAAAAAACAGACACACTTTCATTTTTATATATATAGAGATATATGGTGGACATGAGTGTTTTAGGAATTGAGTCATCTGTAAGAAATGTTGTTTGAGCCGCGATCAGCGAGCATGTAACGTAGAATCAAGAGATTTACATCAATAAATTGCAGGGACTATCCACGAATAGTTCGCGCGTTGACGAATCTAGTAGGACAATCTTCGAAGCTACGATATAATATCGCCTTAGAGCATACATGCGTATTCGCAACAGAGTTGGGACAGAGTCTGTCTGTATCCACTGTTAGCAGAGTCTTCGCTGCCAGGGAAAACCATTAGACACCCTAGGTCGGCCAATATATTAATTGATCTGCCCTTAGAGGTAAGACAAAGGTTCTTCGAGTAGGAAACGTGGATTTCCTCTAGTTATATTCGTGCCCGTCCAGTGAGATAACAGTTTGAAACTCAGCTGGGACGCGCACAAAGCCACTGATTACGTCCATAGAACGGCGAAGCTATTTTGTGATCCATCCCTCGCTATGAATACCAATTAGGAGCCGATATGAGCCCATTCAATACTCTAAGTGTAGGTATTAGCCTACTTTCGATTTTTGCAAAAAATGAAAGTAGACTTATTAGATCAACACAGGGCGAAAAAAGTGTGTCTGTCTGTGTGTGTGTATGTGTGTGTGTGAGTCTGTGTGTGTGTGTGTCTGTGTGTGTGTGTGTGTGTGTGGGTGTGTGTACTCTGAATGTCTGTCCCCCCTATCAATTCGAACACGGTGAATGCGAATTGAACGAAATTTGGTACAAAGGTAGCACTAGCAAAGGACACCTCAGTGTCATGTTTTATATCGCCGCACTCTTGACGGAAACGTAATGGCGACCTCACAAATGTTCAAAGCTTAAATCAAATTACGACTAACCTAATCATCCGATCTCTACCAAATTTTGCAACAACATACCTATATGGGGGCAGCATCCTTTGACCAAACTAATAGGTCATCAGCCTAATAGTTTGCGGATGGCGGCCAGCTTTGTGTCAGAATCGATTACCCCTATTAATTCGAACACGGTTAAACCGACTTGAACAAAGTTTGGTACAGAGATAGCACTAGCAAAGGACACCTCAGTGTCATGTTTTATATCGCCGCCATCTTGACGAAAACGTAATGGCGGCCACACAAATGTTCAAAGCTTAAATCAAATTACGACTAACCTAATCATCCGATCTCTACAAAATTTTGCAACAACATACCTATATGGGGGCAGCATCCTTTGACCAAACTAATAGGTCATCAGCCTAATAGTTTGCGGATGGCGGCCAGCTTTGTGTCAGAATCGATTACCCCTATTAATTCGAACACGGTTAAACCGACTTGAACAAAGTTTGGTACAGAGATAGCACTAGCAAAGGACACCTCAGTGTCATGTTTTATATCGCCGCCATCTTGACGAAAACGTAATGGCGGCCACACAAATGTTCAAAGCTTAAATCAAATTACGACTAACCTAATCATCCGATCTCTACAAAATTTTGCAACAACATACCTATATGGGGGCAGCATCCTTTGACCAAACTAATAGGTCATCAGCCTAATAGTTTGCGGATGGCGGCCATCTTTGTGTCAAAATCGATTGCCCCTATTAATTCGAACACGGTGAAACCGAATGGAACGAAGTTTGGTACAGAGGTAGTACTGGCAAAGGGCACCCCAGTGTCATGTTTTATATCGCCGCCATCTTGATGGAAACGTAATGGCGGCCACACAAATGTTCAAAGCTTAAGTCAAATTACGACTAACCTAATCATCCGATCTCTACCAAAATTTGCAACAACATACCTTTATGGAGGGAGCATCCTTTTACAAATCTAATAAGTCATTAGCCTAATAGTTTGCGGATGGCGGCCATCTTTGTGTGAAAATCTATTCCCCTATTAATTCAAACACGGTGAAACCGAATGGAACGAAATTTGGTACAGAGGTAGCACTAGCAAAGGGAATCTCAGTGTCATGTTTTATATCGCCGCCATATTGACAGAAACGTAATGGCGGCCACACAAATGGTCAAAGCTTAAGTTAAATTACGACTAACATAACCATCCGATCTCTACCAAACTTTGCAACAACATACCTGTATGGAGGGAGCATCCTTTGACCAATCTAATAGGTTATTAGCCTAATAGTTTGCGGATGACGGCCATCTTTATGTCAAAATTGATTTTCCCTATTAATTCGAATACGGTGGAACCGAATGGAACGAAATTTGGTACAGAGGACGCACTAGCAATGGGCACCTCAGTGTCATGTTTTATATCGCCGCCATCTTGACTGAAACGTAATGGCGGCCACACGAATGTTCAAAGCTTAAATCAAATTACGATTAACCTAATCATCCGATCTCTACCAAATTTTGCAACTACATACCTTTATGGAGGGAGCATCCTTTGACCAATCTAATAGGTCATTCGCCTAATAGTTTGCGGATAGCGGCCATCTTTATGTCAAAATTGATTCCCCCTATTAATTCGAACACGGTGGAACCGAATGGAACGAAATTTGGTACAGAGGTAGCACTAGCAAAGGGCACCTCAGTGTCATGTTTTATATCGCCGCCATCTTGATGGAAACGTAATGGCGGCCAAACAAATGTTTAAAGCTTAAATCAAATTACGACTAACATAACCATCCGATCTCTACCAAACTTTGCAACAACGTACCTTTATGGAGGGAGCATCCTTTGACCAATCGAATAGGTCATTAGCCTAATAGCTTGCGGATGGCGGCCATCTTTATGTCAAAATTGATTCCCCCTATTAATTCGAACACGGTGGAACCGAATGAACGAAATTTGGTACAGATGTAGCACTAGCAAAGGGCACCTCAGTGTCATGTTTTATATCACCGCTATCTTGACGGAAACGTAATCGCGGCCACCCAAACGTTAAAAGCTAAAATGTAATTACGACTAACCTAATAATCTAGTCTCTACCAAATTTTGCAACACCATATCTTTATGTGGGAAACATATTCTGACCAAACTGCAAGAACATCAGCCCAATAGTTTGCAGATGGTGGCCAAGTATGTGTGCAAATCAATTCCCCCTATCAATTCAAACACGGTGAAACCGAATTGAATGAAATTTGGTACAGAGGTAGCACTAGCAAAGGGCACCTCATATTCATGTTTAATATCCCTATAGCACGTTGTATTTTAACAAGCGACTACAACCAACATTCAATCATACTCGTTGAAAAGGACAATACCCATGCATTTAGGAGAAAGTAGGCTATATGTTCTTTACTGAACATCTTGTTAAATAATTAGATCGACTCAATTCGTAATGACACAATCCAATCATGTACCCCTAGCAGAGATGCACCATTGAGTGAGCACATGGCCATTGCAGGGAGTCGGTCAGGAGGGCAGGTAGAAGTCACAGACCCGGCAGCCATCTTGCCTAGGGCGATCCATGACGAATCTCTTGTTCACGCTAAGGGAAGTCAATTAGACCGGATCCTTTTCTCTTAAGATTGTAGTGGGACACTGAAGGATCTCGATATTTCGAAAAGTAATTAAAATGTGCTTGATATGATGGTTTCAAATGAATTATATGTACTGTTTCCATACATATGCAATGTTGGAATGAAGTAATTGGATAAGATTTGGCTAAGTTATTGTCTGAGGATAAATTAACTGCACCAAATAAATAGATGCATTTTTGTCAAGAGTAATTACCCAGTTCATGCTAATTTATTCATACGGGTTGCATAATTTAACGATATGACACGTTTGTAAAGATAATGAGACGACCAGACTCAGAAGATTGTTGTATGGTGAAGCTATAAAATGTCTATAACTATGTGTATTTTAGAGGGAAAGGTATACCATTTCAGCGTTTGAAACTTATGGGAAAAGAAGACGATATGCGTGGAAAAGCAACACTTGTTAAGCACGGCATACGCTAATGAAATCAATGTTATTCAAAGTAAATGTTCCGTGTCAAGACGGATAAATATTTAATAATTGCATATTTAATGTTATTTAAATGTCATTTGTGTTTGTTGTGTTGTGATATGCGAATTTGTGTTAAATTGTGCCACGTGAAGAACACTATGGACACTCGCAAATGTCAAAGAGTAGCAACGATAGGATATCTAGGATGGATATGGGTGTGGTGGAGCACCAAACTTTATGAGAAGAAACTCACATGTAATTTTGATTTTTGTTGTGGGAAGTAATTGTGAAATATTTTTGTGTTTTGTGTTGTGTTTTGCCATGAAGTAATACCATTAAATGTTATATTTAGGAATTTGTTGTTTCTTTCAAGTAGAGTAGTTACCTGACAGACTCAAATCCTGAATATGTGGTCGTAGAGTTGGTTGAACGCCCCATGCCTCGAAAGACCGTGAACTAGCAGGGATACGAACACATGTTCCATATGATGACGAAAGGGTAAAAGGGTACAGTACACACTCTTGGTTGCTCGATGCGTAAGCAAGACTGTGTTTCCCCTAGTAGATTCATTCATCAAGTTATTAGTAGTTTTTCCCTAATCAAAACTTCTTTGAAAAATAACCTATCAACAATTAAAAATCAAGGTTGGTATTTTTTCCTGCCTTGCATTCACAAGCCTTATTCTTCCCCAACTATTCTTCCTGTTTTTAGTATTAAAAATAAAGTTTTTTTTGGGCTCGCTTCCTTTTTTTCCCAAAAATTCTGTTTCTATTCCTATTCCCTTTCCATTTTCATATAATATTCTCTCCGGTAGTGTTTAAGCCTAGGCTTGACCTACCACCCGTCTCTTCTCAGTTATGCACCATGAGGCTGAGTGTACCCCGTTTCAGTCCTCAGACCAGAATTAAACTTCATGGCAGAGCCAAGAATCGAACTCGAGCCTCCAAGGTCATAGCCACGAGTGCTAGCCACTACGTAACGAGGCGGATACGTACCGGTATACAATTAGGTAGGCCTACAGATTGTAGTTCCACTTAATATTGAAAATGTTAAGCAGATCAGTGTTCGCCTTCCATTATTATGTTATGCAGATGTTTTTATTTTTTTCTAAATCGCTTATCTTCAGCTCAGCTTCAACCACGGATTCTGTGAAATAAAATCTATGTATATTTATGCAGTTCTACCAATACCATCCTCTTGATACTATAGTCTGTATTGTGGAAGAAGAACTCTGACAGCTGTTAAAAGCCAGCACGTGGGGAAATAGCCGCATTGCCAGTGTGACAAGTTATCTAAAATCTGGTATATTGGCTTCCACAGCCAAGGAATTGAAACTCAGAAATCGTTCTAGGTTTATGCCGTGTGTTGTGTGTGTGTGGGGGGGGGGGGTCCGGGCACGGACACCAAGAGCCCGCTGATGAGCCAGCTTGGTGTTCCTATGTGAAAGCTCACACAAGACATGGAATAAATATAGAAAAATTTCTGAGTCTTGCAACTCAAATTTGTTTCTGTATGTAAATATTGCAAGAAACGCTGGATCGATTTTTATGATTTTTCGCTGTTTCCGATAGGATTTTTTAACAGTAGTTCCGTGAAGAACTATACAGCCTATTTTCATATATCCTACTTATGTTAACTGCCACTATCAACATACAAAAATTCAGTTTGATTGCTGCAATAGATTCGTAGATATTGAGAACCGACTACATTTTTGGGATGGTACCCATGTTGGATTTTATATATATAGGTCCTAGAATTATGTACTGTTACATGAAGATTATTGTGTACGTGTAGCATTCAAACTTCAATAGCATGATTAGGACACAAGAAGTGACATGGAGATTTTAAAATTTCGCACAGCTGCCATCTTGTGGTCATGGAAACAATTGAAATAAATTAGATGCCAGTGGATTAACATTCGTATAAGGATTTACTGTACCAAGTTTCACTGCACTCGGATGGTTAAATTGCGAGAAACGTCCATGTAAATATTTATACTTCGCATCGCCGCCATGTTGTATTTGTGATCACCAGGTTATATAAAGTCCTATATGTGAACTTAAGTTCATAGCCCCTATGAACATTAAAAAAATCAGTTTGATTGCCTTAATAGATTCGGAGATATTCAGAGCCGTCTAAATATTTTGGATAGTCGCCATGTTGGATTGTTAAATGTATAGGCCATAGAGTCATGTACCATTAAAGGAAAATTATTGCGTAGGTTTACTATTCAAACTTTCACTTCGATCGCATGATTACGACACAAGTAATAAAAACTTATTTCAAATTCGCTTGGCCGCCATGTTCGTTTTGTAGTTAAGCGGTTTTTGAAAGTCTTATAGATGAACTTCTAGTAGGGCCCTTTATCTCCGTACAAAATTTCAGGGTGATATCGCTAATAGTTTCAGAGATATAGAATGCCGGTGAAATATTTCGCACATCCGCCATCTTGCGGTTATGTAAACAATTGAACGAAGTTAGATGTCGGTGCATTACAATGTGTATAAACATATACTGTACCAGGTTTTATTGCGTTTGGTTTGTTAAATCGCGAGAAACGCCTATTTTAAAGTCGGAAATTTGCGTGGCCGTCATGTTGGTTTTGTACTTACCACTTTTTCAAAAGTCACATAGGTGAACTTCTAGTTGTTCCCTTTATCACCGTAAAAAATTCCAGGGTGATATCGTGAATAGTTTCGGAGATCTTGAATGCTGGTGAAATATTTCGCACAGCCGCCATGTTGGATTGGTGAGACGAAACAAAATTTGAAGGGCACGGTCGAGGTCGTCCGGAATAGTGCTATGAGCTTACCGAGTTTCATTGACATCTCTACAGCCGTTTAGAAGTTATTAGGGAACACACACACACCTCACACACACACACACACACACACACACGGTCAAAGGTGATCTCATAAGCCTATTCTTTCAAAATTGATAAAGGGCTAAAAATCTTGGAAAGGATGAAACGCATACATTTCAATAGATGCGCGGAATAATACTGACTGTGAGTGACTGCGGACACTGCCGTCCATGTGCATATTGCATTGAAGTTGATGATGATGATAATAATTGTTGTTTTAAGGGGCCTAACATCTAGGTTATCGGCCCATGCATTGAAGTATTAGAAGCCATATTTTAGTGTTGCCTAGTGATTTATTATAGAATGCTTTTCTGTCGTTCAACACGTTTGTATTAGGCAGAGAGTAAAAATATGTCAACACCCTAACCTGAAAGAGACATTCCATGAAATATATCTCAATTAACACATAGTCAAGGGGGCAGGGCTAATTGATTGGATGAAATATTTCTATCGTCACGCGATCATCATCAGATCCTGTTTACCTGGCTTAAATAAGGAACAGTGGATAAGTTTACACTTACGTACAAAGTTATTTACAATTATTAAATTCCAGAAGCTTTTTGTAACTTGTGGAACGTGTTGTTCTTATTTACAGTACATATATTATGGCCCAGTTGGTTTATAGCACTTCTATAAATGTTGCGTTATTATTAATATTGCTTACGTCAGGTGCGTAAAACACGGGGAGGGCAGGGGGAGGGTGGGAGTGTATTCCCCCCCCCCCTCAAGTTTTAGATGCAAGACAAAAAATTTAAGTACCATAAAAAAAATAAAGTTAAATAACCTGAAAATCTTATATATATGATTTAATTCGGTACTTCGTTAGGCGGAAAATCGGAAAAGACATCTTTCCTTGCTTAGTCGTTATTTCCTCATTGTACCTTACAAATAGTCTGTTTGTCCCCCTCCCCCGATTCCCACCGAGGCGCCAACTGAGCCCAGAGCTGAGGCGCTTTGACCTTTGTCCCCAACCACGACGATCCGAAAAGGTGCATTTTCGAATTAATATTTCTGAGCCCCAGTTTAAAACTGAGCTAAGATACTGTGACACGCAAGGCACAAAATTATTACTGCTGCCGGGAAAAACAGCGAGCGCGCTTTACTTTTTTTTTTTGAGCTTTACATTTGGTGCTACGTTTGTGTTGTGTTTACCCAAATCAGTAGAGCTCTAGCATTTCATCATTGTATGTTTTGAATTCATATTCTTTGTATTTTAAGTAGAAATAATGAATAAAAATCATCTTAGTTTTTTTAAATATTGCGTCAGGCCTACATTACCGTGTTATTTCAAGCTATAGGCTTAAACTTTAAAATTCCCTGGTAGGTAGACACCGCAGTTTATGAATTTGACTACCCCACGTTTAGTAATGGTAAGCTAACCGAATTTTAACAAGATGTTCAGTAAAGAACATATAGCCTACTTTCTTCTAAATCCATGGGTATTGTTATAACTCCTTGTCCTTTTCAAGGAAAACAATTGAATGTTGGTTGTAGTAGCTTGTAGAAATACAACGTGTTATACGGATATTAAAAATGAATATGAGGTGCCCTTTGCTAGTGCTACCTCTGTACAACATTTCATTCAATTCGGTTTCACCGTGTTTAAATTGATATGATGAATCGATTTGCACACATACATGGCCGCTACCTGCAAACTATTGGGCTGATGACCTTGTAGTTCAGTCAAAAGATGCATCACACAAAAAGGTATGTTTTTGAAAAATTTGGTAAAGATCAAATAATTATGTTGGGCATAATTTGATTTAAGCTTTTAACATTTGGGTAGCCGCTATTCCGTTTCCGTCAAGATGGTGGCAATATAAAACATGACCTTGAGGTGCCCTTTGCTAGTGCTACCTCCGTACCAAAATTCGTTTAATTCGGTTTTACCGAGTTTGAATTGATAGGGGAATCAATTTGCATACATATATGGCCGCCATATGCAAACTATTGGACTGACGACCTTGTAGCTTGGTAAAAGAACGCTTTTCACATAAAGGTATGTTGTTGCAAAATTTAGTAGAGATCGGATGATCACGTTAGTCGTAATTTGATTTAAGCTTTGAACATTTGGGTGGCCGCCATTACGTTTCCATCAAAATGGCGGCAATGTAAAACATGACCCTGAGGTGCCCTTTGCTAGTGCTACCTCGGTACCAAATTTCATTCAATTCGGTTTCACCGTGTTTGAATTAATAGGGGGAATCGATTTGCATACAAACATGGCCGCTATCCGCAAACTATTGGGCTGATGACCTTGTAATTAGGTCAAAGGATGCTCCCCACAAAAAGGTATGTTGTTGCAAAATTTGGTAGAGATCAGACGATTAGGTTAGTCGTAATTTGATTTAAGCTTTGAACATTTGGGTGGCCGCCATTACGTTTTTGTCAAGATAGCGGCGATATAATACATGACACTGAGGTGCCCTTTGCTAGTGCTACCTCTGTACCAAATTTCGTTCAATTCGGTTTCACCATGTTCGAATTGATTGTGGGGGACAGACATTCAGAGTACACACACTCAACACACAGACACAGACTCTCTCTCACACACACACAGACAGACACACAATTTTTGGCCCTGTGTAGATCTCATAAGTCTACTTTCATTTTTTGCAAAAATCGAAAGTAGGCTAAAAATGGCACTTTCTGGAGAAGTTGCTCTAACACCGTGTAACCGCCTCTGGCCTTAATTCGTTTATAAGCTAATAATGTTATTGGTTTCACTTCCCTTTTAACTACTTTTAACGGCTTTTAGAGACGCCGCACCGGTGTGTCGGAATTTTGCCCCGAAGGGGATCTTTAACGTGCCAGTCATTCTACTCAAACTGCTCCCTCGCATTTGCGCACCCTCAAATGCCAACTGGCTGCACCAGTATTCAATCCTGCAATCTTGGAAACAGCAAAAGAGATCGTTAACGCTGCTCCACGCAGCCAGTTGCCTTGATTCGGCGAGGAAGGAAGTCCACAGGCTTCTTCAGGTATGTCATATCTAAATACAATCAATCTTGATTAGATCCCACACTTTTCCTACGGGAATAAGGTCGGGTGATTTAGTGGGCCAGTTGATGTTCGACAGGGTGTCTGTTTCTTCGCAAAACCATCCCTTTGAGCGTGGGTGTTGTCATCTTGAACAATGGGAGTGTCCACAACGTACTCATGAGGATGTTGAATTTGGGCCTTGAGATTGTTGAATCAAACATCCCACGAAAAGCATACATTGCGTTTACTACAGAAAGGCAACACCGAAAAATGTCTTCCAAGATTATAATATTCACATCCAATCAGGCAAATCGTGAAGCTAAATGATACAAATCACTCAGGCAAAATCTGGTGAATTAAGACCACAGTATTTGGTACCTAGGCCTACATAAAATGAGATACCGCCAGGTATGTAACGAATAATGAAACTTCTATTCATGCGTAAATATTTCGGTAAGCAGTGATGCCTTCTTTAGCGCAGTTGTAATGAAATAACTACAGCTCATTTTGTTGATTTTTTGAAAGTAAAATTAGAGCTCTATTAATGAGACTATAGAACGTTGTCGTGGGTTTCCTGAATACCTTGTATATGGCGTAGTTGGTAGCATGCTGAACTGCTGTGCCCAAGATAGCGGGTTCAAACCCGGCCGAAGTCGTTGTATTCTTTAAGAGGGTTAAAATCCTTCAGTATGCCTTCCATCGGAGGGGAAGTAAAGTCGGCGGTCCCATGTCATAGATTTATGGCATGTAAAAGATCCTTCCAAAGATTAAACTTGCGTGAAGCTAAATTGTTAGGTTAGATTTCGTCGGAACGCTCTATCAAAGTTCCAACGTTCACCACTAGGTATCATTGATATCTGGTAGCGAAAGTCGGAACTACTTGAAATTGAACGGAACTTGTAGCTCACCCTAAGGGTGTCTGATGGAAGCAGCTACAGACTCAGGCGAGCCTAACATGTCCTCGCACACTCCCGGCACTAAAAGCCACACGATAAATAAATAAATTGGTTCTTTTAACTATAATACCCAAATGGGTATATATTTCGGTAAGCAGTGATGCCTTCATCAGCGCAGTTGTAATGAAATAACTACAGCTAATTTTTGTTGATTTTTTGGTTTAACATTGTTTACCTTTATAATAATATATTTAATGCAGCCAAATAGCCATAACTTAAAATATAAACAAGATGTTCAGTAAAGAACATATAGCCTACTTTCTCCTAAATGCATGGGTATTGTTATAACTCTTTGTCCTTTTCAAGGAGTATAATTGAATGTTGGTTGTAGTAGCTTGTTGAAATACAACGTGCTATAGGGATATTAAACATGAATATGAGGTGCCCTTTGCTAGTGCTACCTCTGTAAAAAAAATCATTCAATTCGGTTTCACCGTGTTTGAATTGATCTGGGGAATGGATTTGCACACATACATGGCCGCTATTTGCAAACTATCGGGCTGATGACCTTGTAGTCAGTCATAAGATGCTTTCCACAAACAGGCATGTTGTTGCAAAATTCGGTAGAGAACAAATTATTAGGATGGTCGTAATTTGATTTAAGCTTTTAACATTTGGGTGGCCGTCATTCCGTTTCCGTCAAGATGGCGGCGATATAAAACATGACACTGAGGTGCCTTTTGCTAGTGCTACCTCTGTACCAAATTTCGTTCAATTCGGTCTTACCGTGTTTGAATTGATAGGGGGAATCGATTTGCACACACACTTGGCCACCATCTGCAAACTATTGGGCGGATGATCTAGCAGTTTGGTCAGAATATGCTTCCCACATAAAGATTTGTTGTTGCAAAATTTGGTAGAGACTAGATTATTAGGTTGGTCGTAATTACATTTTAGCCTTTAACAATTGGGTGGCCGCGATTACGTTTCTGTCAAGATGGCAGTGATATAAAACACGACACTGAGGTGGCCTTTTCTAGTGCTACCTCTGTACCAAATTTCGTTCCATTCGGTTTCACCGTGTTCGAATTAATAGGGGGAATCGATTTTCACACAAAGATGGCCGCGATCCGCAAAATATTAGGCTAATGACCTATTAGTTTGGTCAAAGGATGCTCCCTCCATAATGGTATGTTGATGCAAAATTTGGTAGAGATCGGATGATTAGGTTAATCGTAATTTGATTTAAGCTTTGGATATTTGTAAGGCCGCCATTACGTTTCCGTCAAGATGGCGGCGATATAAAACATGACACTGAGGTGCCCTTTGCTAGTGCTACATCTGTACCAAATTTCATTCCATTCGGTTTCACCGTGTTCGAATTAATAGGGGTAATCGATTTTGACACAAAGATGGCCGCCATCCGCAAACTATTAGGCTAATGACCTATTAGATTTGTCAATTGATGCTCCCTCCATAAAGGTATGTTTTTGCAAAATTTGGTAGAGATCGAATGATTAAGTTAGTCGTAATTTGATTTAAGCTTTGAACATTTGTGTGGCCGCCATTACGTTTCCGTCAAGATGGCGGCGATATAAAACATGACACTGGGGTGCCCTTTGCTATTACTACCTCTGTACCAAATTTCGTTCCATTCGGTTTCACCGTGTTCGAATTAATAGGGGCAATCGATTTTCACACAAAGATGGCCGCCATCCGCAAACTATTAGGCTGATGACCTATTAGTTTGGTCAAAGGATGCTGCCCCCATAAGGGTATGTTGTTGCAAAATTTGGTAGCGATCGGATGATTAGGATAGTCGTAATTTTATTTAAGCTTTGAACATTTGTGTGGCCGCCATTACGTTTCCGTCAAGATGGCGGCGATATAAAACATGACACTGAGGTGTCCTTTGCTAG
Organism: Meconema thalassinum; assembly: GCA_946902985.2. NCBI lineage: Eukaryota > Metazoa > Arthropoda > Insecta > Orthoptera > Tettigoniidae > Meconema > Meconema thalassinum. The sequence continues at coordinate 676,987,638 of OX336388.2, forward strand.
TGCTACCTTTGTACAAAATTTTGTTCAATTTGCGCTCACCGTTTTTGAATTGATAGGGGGGGACAGACATTCAGAGTACACACACACAGACTCACACACACACATACACACACACAGACAGACACACTTTTTTTCGCCCTGTAGTGATCTCATAAGTCTACTTTCATTTTTTGCAAAAATCGAAAGTAGGCTAATAGGATACAGTGATGGGTTACATATTTGCATAATCACTTATAGACATTGTTCTTTTTGTGCAGAATTCTATGTGGTACCGTTCACACATTTTTCCACATAATGAGCACTCACAATCTATACTTGTGTCATGGAAGTGTTTTGATTTGCAGAGTAGGTGGTGAAAACCGTGAACTGCCAACCTTGTAATGACATGTCTCAGTTCGAAATTAGCTTTTGTCCACGAGCGGTCTATCATGGCCCCTGTGCCATAGAAGTCTGGTTGTACTTCTTCTCTCTTCTCCGTCAACGTTGCCAGAAGTTTCTCGGATGCACTGGTGCTCGGTAGAGGTATGCTTGTCCTGAGGTCATCTACGAGGAAAGTTTCTTTCGCCAGGAGATATACAAGTCTAGATCGTGTCGTTTTTGATACTCCTATCACCTTCTTTATGTAGTTCGCTTTCACCATTTCCAAGGTGGATAGGTTCCTCGTAGTTAATTAAATGTGTCCAGATGATTTCAATGCCATAGGTCATTATTGGAAGAATTTTTACTCTGAATAGCAACATTGCTGTCTCCAGACTGAGTGATCTGATGCCTTTTATTTCGTGCATTGCCATCATTGCTTGGGTTACCTTATCTGTGACATGTTTTGTGAAACAGAATGCACTCGATTGCAGTGTGATGCCTAAATATTTAAAGTCTGGAACTATCTTTAATTTTATATCCCGAATGAAAATCTCTGCTGAGGCGGGTATTCTTCCTCCTTTTCGGAATATCATGGTGTCTGTTTTTGAGATGTTGATGTCCAGCTTGTGTTCAGAGCACCACTTTTGCACGTCATTTACAGTTTCCTGGAGTTTTGTTAAATCTCTGGATCCCATTACAATGTCATCAGCATATGCGCAAGATAATACTCCCTCCTTTTGGGCTATTTTTACGATATCTCTGGTTGATATTATAAACAGCAAGGGGCTCAGTGGGTCTCCCTATAGGTCCCCGTTTGATTGGGCTATCGGTTCTGATAGAGTGAGGTTGTCCGAAATTCGTACTTCGTTCAATTGCAGTATTGATGTGATGAGATTGGCCCATATGTTGTTCATGCCTAGCATCTCCTTTAGATTTTCTGTCACTAGCTTTCTATTTATCAGGTCGAAAGCCTTTGTGAAATCTATAAAATGGTGTAATATTTATCGTTGTCCTCTAAGGCATCCCATATTTGGTTAAGCAGAAGTTCAATAGCGTTTAGGGTAGATCGTCCCTTTCTAAACCCAAACTGGTTCTCTGGCAGTAGCTCGTTTATTTCCTCATTTAATTTTCCTGTTATAATTTTGGTGAAGATTTTGAAGGGGCAGTTTTCCAGTGCTATGCCTCTGTACTTATTGGGATCTCTTGGATCTCCTTTCCCTTTATATAAAACTTTTACAATTGACTTTCTCCACTGGTCAGGTATGGAAGCTGTTTCTATACATTTGTTATATAATTTTGTCCATGTTGGGGCTAGCAGGTGTGCAGTGTCTTTTACATATTTATTATAGATACCGTCCGGTTCTGCGGCTTTCTTATTTTTGGTGCTGTCTATGGCGATTCTAGTTTCCTCAATGGTCAGGGGTACCCAGTCTGTTGGTATATGTGGAGAGATGATATGTGGATCTTTTCTGGTGTGCACTAGACCCTCGATATTGAGAATCTTGCTGAAGTGTGATTCCAAATTTTCCATGTCTATGTAGTGTGTCTGTGATTGTTTCTTTGGACGTAGGGCTATGAAGGTTTTTTTTTTGTCTTCCTCTGCTAGCTTCCTGCCCTCTGCTTCTAAGTAGGCGCGCTTCTTTTCTTTTAATGTTCTCTTGAAAAGATTTATCTTGTCGTTGTATATGTGTAGTAGACTGGTTATTCAAGTTCTGCCTTAACTGTTGTAATTTTTCTAGGGTCTCCCTCCTCAGCCTATAATACTCACTATCAAACCATATCTTTGCTCTTCTTGTGGCCCGCGGAATGGCGGACCTTTGTTTATTGTAATAACGAATACATCATATATGTACCTCTACCAAAAAAAAAAAACAATTAATTATTTGCTGACATTGCAAATGGTTGATGTAAATGTTAGCTATAATACCGGACGCAACTGCAGTGGCTCTATGATTTTCTGCGGTGGAGTATGCTTGTCTTGTTTGGTATAATTCAACGCATGCCAAACAGGTGGATGTAGCTCTCAATGACACCTAAAGAATTATAGCAGGTTGCTTGAAATCCACTCCAGTTGAATGGCTTTGCCACCTCGCAGGGATAGCATCACCTGGTGTTCGAAAACAAATAGCTGCGAACAGGGAAAGAAAGACAGTGGAGCAGGAAAGAACCCATCCTCAGTATGGGCATGAACCACACCCACAACGACAGAAGTCAAGGAAGAGTTTCCTTAGAACATCGAAGGAACTTAGAACCACTGCTGAAAAAGCTAGGTTGTAATTGTGGAGGGCTACGACCTACCTTCCCCCTGGTTGGAAAAGAGTCTCTGAATCCTTACCTCCTGGTTATGACGAGGACTGGACGACTTGGAAGTCCCTGAATAGACTGAGATCTGGAGTTGGCAGATCAAAGGCTAATTTGGCAAGATCAAGATAATATTCAAATTGACTGTGGAGAAGACCAGACTGTTCAACATAATTATGCTTCAATGTCGAATATGTCCACCCTCCCGTACAGAAGACGATCTTCATCAAGGAACAGAAAAAACATTGGAAGTGGCCAAGTATTGGACAAAAGTAATATAACTGTGTATTATGTAAGTTTCTGATACGAGAATAAATAATACCGGACGCTGGTGATTCCGTTTCTAAACCACGTATTTGTAGATATAGTTTTTCGCTAAAATCGAAAATGAATGCTTTCTAAGGTAAACGTTAGAATACTTATGAACTCCGTAACTTCGACCTTACTTCGTCCAATGTGTTGTGTTAAGTTTTCGTGGATTATGTTGATTCTTAGTTTTATTTGAATGTTTGTGTATATCCGCAATATCCGGAATGTCAAACGTTGTCATTATAACACAGTAATTAGGCCGTCAGCACTGTATGCCGCAGAATGCTTACAGATGACAAACAAAGGTCTATTGAGAAAATTAGAACTTAAGGATCGGAAAATTCTAAGGAAAATATTAGGACTTGTTAATGATAATGGTGCTTACAGAAGAAGACATAACAATGAATTATATGAACATATAGAAGATTTGGTGAGTGTGATGAGAAAAAGGAGAATGTCTTTCTTTGGACATTTGGAACGGATGGAGCATCATCGACTTTCATATCGAATACACTCATCTATCTCTAAAAAAATCCTATTGTAAATGGTCCATGCAAGTTAAAAAGGACCTAACAGAAGCTCGAATCAATCAAGCTCTGGTTTGGGATAGGAACCTGTTCAGAAAGGCGGTTAAATCAACCAGTAATCTACACCATTTAACATCTGTGATGCCTCGCCCTCACTGCAAGTGGACGGAAGAAAGGAGAGCTGAACATTCGTCAAGAATGAAGATCTACTGGCAGACAAGAAAACAAGCATTACAGTGATCATATGAGTGAAGAACATCATGGTCCATTGATGGCCGAAACGACTCAAAAAAAATCCGCAATAAAAAGAGAATGAATTGTATTAGATAGGTGAATTGGAATTTAGTTTCGTTTTGAGAATGAATTCATATGAATTAGTAAATTAAGTGTACGCCTTGAATTGATAATGAAACAATAGGAATTTCTGTAAAGGATATTTACCCAACTTGTATGTTGGACTATGTATGTTATTGACGATCGGTCTTTGCCTACAGTATATGTGTGTTTAGTTTGTGAATTTCCGGTAGGGCTCCTAGTGTATGTGTTTTGGGGTTCATTTGACATAGAACCTTCTTAACGGTGTGGTCAAAAAGGAATAGGATATTACGATTTATTTTTTTCATTTTTTCGTTGTAGCGTTTTGGTAGGATCTTAGTATATTTGTCTGAAATTGTTTCTACAGTAGGTTGACAAAACTCAACAACGATGACGAGCTCGAAGGACATGTGTCTGTACTCGTTTTGTTTATATTGCCAAATGTAACATACTTCCTGGACGTAGAACACACTAATGAAGCTTTGTAACATACAACATACAGTATCTTGATACAGTAAAATAGAGGACGTAATTATCAAGAATTATTGAAGAAAATCAATGAACAATCTGAAACAAAATTATTGGAATGTATCCTGTAGTTATCATATAGGCTACCCCCATCAACATCGATTTGGCAGGTGAAAGGCAAAGAAAATACGAGGTTTCTCTTATATTTCTCTGAATTTTCTTGGAACTTCGGAAATGTGCCACAGACCCTTATTCGCAATTACAATTCAGTTGGGAAGTCATACTTGCGAAATAAACGACGCTAGCAGTTTTCGTACCACCTCGTCCCCAACGCCCTCCTTGCAGGCCTAAGTTGTTGGTAGCCAACAGATTGTTTCGTATGCCAGCACATGGACATGTACCGCACACATAAACTTGGGACATAACACAAAGTAATCGGTGATCTAACATGAAATATTCAAGTAATGGTGATACTCCGTATTGGCGGCGCGTCTCCACTGTGGGTGGGCGATCTTATCGCGAGATGCCGCCGTCCTGGCGCGAAGACACGCAGTCCACCAATTAGTGCATCCCGTTACCTAGCTCCTGCATTCGTCTTATCTTGACTACTTGAAAGACGCCGCTTTCTATGTGTTTTGCCAGTTTCTGATCATCAGCTTGGGAACCTTTGCGATCTATTGTTCTTTATAGCTGTTTAATGATTCAACTTCGTACCCAAGGAGATCTTTACAATCTCATCTAATTAAAAGTTTCTTCTAATTGCCACATTACCTATTAGATAATTATTAATAATACTACGCTAATCAATACTAATCAAGAAACAACTGTGAAATTAAATGAAATACCATGGGTGCATAGTAATTTTGTTGCACCTCATGCCAATAAATTGACTTAATATAGTCTACATTTATTAATTATACTACTTTAAGCCACATTATGGCCCTCATAAATAATTGGTTTTTAAAAGAAACTATTATAATTGCGAGCAATGTTTGAATACATATCATACTTGGTTTTCTTCATTTGAAAAATTAATAAAAAATATATCAAAATAGTTAAAAATTCAGATCTGTAACAATAAAATTATAGGCTTTAAGTTGATAATATAAAACAACAATTTTGTGAAAATTACATATATCTAAACAGTTGGTGATTGTATGTTACTATAAAACAGATTATTTTTTTCTTTTTCTTTAAAAAATATCTTGTGATGATCAATGGGGTGTGATTTCTATGAGTTGAATATATGCTCTTTGCGGAGTGGATCAAAGGTTGGAATATGTAGGTTATTGAATATATCTTCCTGCTCCAATGGAAATTTTGAAGTCAATTGTATTTGCCAAAGAACTACTGTTTCGTAATTTATGGTTGGATTTTGACACGTGTTATTGAGTTTTTGGGTTTCTTTTGTATTTTTCATGGATATGCGAGACGTTTATACTTCGCCAAGATGTTGCTAAAATGTTCAATTGTTGGACATGTTTCGACTTGAGAATGAAGCCTTCTTCAGCTAAAAGTTCAATTAAGAATATTAATTAAGAGATCGTTGTATCAAAACTATAAATTACTGATAACAAAGTACAATAATTTGCTATGACTGAACTTCAGAAATAATTATTAAAAGAAATGGATATCTTCACAAAGAATGAATTAAAATATATAAATTTGGCAATATTTACCTGAAAATGCATGGAAAGTGAAAGGCTTCCTTTTCGGAGCTCGGTGAACATCCTTCAAGTTCATCCTGAACATACCTAAAGAACTTGGCATTATTGGAAATGACCTTGAAAAATAATCTGCATAATCATTTACATGGTGTATCATAATGTATATCGTAGAGCCAACAATATACTGTTACGTGTTGGCCCTAGTAGCACGTTCGTAAATTGGTTCACAGTAGGTAGAAAGCACAACACAACTGGCCCTTTAAAGAAATAAGTTTTATTGTAGGTCTAGCAAGTTACAGTACACCATAAACACTTGGAAACCAATGAGCAGTCTCAGTCAGGTTCCTCCCTTATGGAGTTCACTCACCTCCTTTTCACTTGATCGCGCAGTTAATCCCTCAATAATTACGTAGACCCGTTCCTGGCTAGAAGTAACGGCACTCTTCCTCGTGTAAACAAGTCACAGCCTGACACTCACTTGTTCTGAATGTACACTATCTCGCCGTCCGCAGGCTAGGAAAACAGTCCACTGCGTTTCGCAATCCACACAGCACTTCACCGCACTGCAATAGCCTCTGTCGCACTGTAAAGCACACTCACTCGCTCATAAACACAGTCCTCAAAAAAACTCGTTCCCCTCGCAGGCCAGTTCGCTTATATAGCGGGGCTGGTGACTCAATGGTTTTTTTCCAGAGCAGTCCAGGATTCACAGATACTCGAAAGTTCCATTTCTGGGTGAGATGCGTAGATTCTAGACCGTGCCCTTTTGTTCTTACAGCCCAGTTACGTAAGGCGCTAGCAACACACAGTCTGGAATAGCCTGGGGCGGCCTGAGTCACGCGCGGGCGACGAAACTGTCTTGCATTCGTAACAATACCTTTAATTATGTTATTCTGGATATATACGGTCTCCCGGAATGCCGGGCACATTTCCTTGTGGATATATATATATATATATATATGAGTAGCTTATTAAAATATAGTTTTGACACAATTATATCTTAACTAATATTCTTAATTGAATTTTTAGCTGAAGAAGGCTTCATTGTCAAGCCGAAACATGTACAACAATTGAACAATTGAATATTATGTTTATGTTCGATCATGGTGATATATAAATATTTTATGCCAGAAAACTGCATCTTAGTGAGCTTCATTATAGTAAAAGTTTCATTTTTATACAGGTTCTCCACCAATCAGAGCGCAAGATTTTCATTATGATACAGCTGTTTGACCAATTAGGAAAGGATAGCATCGCACCTGCACTCAACGTACTTGTTTAAAAAATCAAACATGTCGGACACAAGTGACAACATTGAGGTTCGTAATTCAACTGCATTTTCCCCCTAACTTCCAGTTAAGACAAATATTTTATGTCTAGGGAACAACATATCATTCGAGTTATCGAAATATTCGAAGAGTCCTAATAGAAAAACAAGATGTTCAGTAAAGAACATATAGCCTACTTTCTCCTAAATGCATGGGTAATGTTATAACTCTTTGCCCTTTTCAAGGAGAATAATTGAATGTTGGTTGTAGTAGCTTGTTGAAATACAACGTGCTATAGGGATATTAAACATGAATGTGAGGTGCCCTTTACTAGTGCTACCTCTGTAAAAAAAAAACACATTCAATTCGGTTTCACCGTGTTTGAATGGGGAATGGATTTGCACACATACATGGCCGCTATTTGCAAACTATTGGGCAGATGACCTTGTAGTCAGTCATAAGATGCTTTCCACAAACAGGCATGTTGTTGCAAAATCCGGTAGAGATCAAATTATTAGGATGGTCGTAATTTGATTTAAGCTTTTAACATTTTGGTGGCCGTCATTCCGTTTCCATCAAGATGGCGGCGATATAAAACATGACACTGAGATGCCCTTTGCTAGTCCTCTGTACCAAATTTCGTTCAATTCGGTTTCACCGTGTTTGAATTGATAGGGGGAATCGATTTGCACACATACTTGGCCACCATCTGCAAACTATTGGGCTGATGATCTTGCAGCTTGGTCAGATATGCTTCCCACACAAAGATATGTTGTTGCAAAATTTGGTAGAGACTAGATTATTAGGTTGGTCGTAATTACATTTTAGCTTTTAACATTTGGGTGGCCGTCAAGATGGCTGCGATATAAAACGACACTGAGGTGCCCTTTGATAGTGCTACCTCTGTACCAAATTTCGTTCCATTCGGTTTCACCGTGTTTGAATTAATAGGGGGAATCGATTTTCACACAAAGATGGCCGCCATCCGCAAAATATTAGGCTAATGACCTATTAGTTTGGTCAAAAGATGCTCCCTCCACAAAGGTATGTTGATGCAAAATTTGGTAGAGATCGGATGATTAGGTTAATCGTAATTTGATTTAAGCCTTGAACATTTGTGTGGCCACCATTACGTTTCCGTCAAGATGGCGGCGATATAAAACATGACACTGAGGTGCCCTTTGCTAGTGCTACCTCTGTACCAAATTTCGTTCCATTCGGTTTCACCGTGCTCGAATTAATAGGGGGAGTCGATTTTCACACAAAGATGGCCGCCATCCGCAAACTATAAGGCTGATGACCTATTAGTTTGGTCAAAGGATGCTCCCCCCATAATGGTATGTTGTTGCAAAATTTGGTAGAGATCGGATGATTAGGTTAGTCGTAATTTGATTTAAGCTTTGAACATTTGTGTGGCCGCCATTACGTTTCCGTCAAGATGGCGGCGATATAAAACATGACACTGAGGTGTACTTTGCTAGTGCTACCTTTGTACCAAATTTCGTTCAATTCACGTTCACCGTGTTCGAATTGATAGGGGGACAGACATTCAGAGTACACACACTCACACTCACACTCACACACACACACACAGACTCACAGACATACACACACACAGACATACACTCTTCTTTTCGTCCTGTGTTGATCTCATAAGTCTACTTTCATTTTTTGCAAAAATCGAAAGTAGGCTAAAAATGCGAGCCTTACTGTAGTAGCATATGATGTGTAACATGTGACATGTTATCCTACTATGTGTCTGCCGGGAGCGCAAATCCCTTGTTAACAGTGAACTCTGCTGGTCATTGGAATAGATCCGGGAGGGCGCCAGTTCATATATAGAAAACTATGAACGATTAAACAAATATTGTATAAATAGAGAAAACACGAACTCTTCTATCTCAAGGGATCTCATTTTATTTCTTTGGAGGAGCTATATAATATGTTGTAGTAAGGTAGTAAGGTACAACCAATGTGACGTAGTAAAGACAATAGAATATTTCCTATTATATATTTCTTCACATATATCTCAAACAATTTTTAATAGCACAATCCATAACCTTCATCTATTCCTTTACAAAGCCTTCCTGCCATTGTCTCTCACACCTCTGGAATCCACAGAACAGGCACTCCCGCTCGACAAGTTCCAGCAACCCTCACTCAAGCGCTCCAACGCCGCACTGGCCATCTTGCATGTCCTCCTAACATAACAACTCTAGTTCAATCTCACGCCACCTCCTAAGAACTCTAAACATACCATAGACAGACGTATCACAGCCTACAGAATTTCAGGAAACGGGCCTCCAAACCTTGAAGTAAACCGTATGCGATATACATTCCACAGCAAAAAATATGAAGATTTAATTAATAAATCGTAATTGTTTTCAGCAAATATGATATAATGAATATTTTCACACCAAAGAATGACAACTTGAAGATGATTTATTGTAGGAATATCTTTAATGGGGCCTCCAACCCTTGAAGTAAACCGTATGCGATGTTTCCACTTACACATTTCCGTCCCATTTCCATCCCTTTTCCAAAATCACTTCCACAAAAAATATCCAGCAGCCGAGTGGAAAGATGTTATACATCGAAAAGCATGACATACAAATTGTGTAGAACTTCACCGGGAAATTAAAATTACTTCGAGACATCGAAAATTCAAGATAATTATAAAAATTCGACTGTAACTTATTTATCAAACGTATTAAACAATTTGTCCTCTTACACGAGGTTTGGCTATGACGCAATGTCGAATCGGAAACCACATCCTTCCTTGTCTCATCCCAGAGTTCCAACACTGATCGATTCGCTACGACTGGCTCATTCTCCTATAGTATACAGCAACTCGATCTTGAAATACGAGTCTCCATTTGGCAGTAAACAGTTTAAGACACTGTGTGTGTTGGGACAGTCTGTGTTGTCTTGTTGTGGAGAGCCATAGCGATATCAACATCAAATTTCCAATAGTTCAATATTATTTTGATCTCGACATCCGTCATGGCAGCTAGGCAAGATGCTTGTTGAATCTAAGTTCAATATGGACGAAACTTGGCGAGAAGAATGGACTACATCAAACCCTGATGAGCTAGGATTGATCACAGACCCCTGCAGGAAACCTCCTGGTTTCCATCTTCCAAGAAGGATATGGACGTCACTGAACAGAGTGCGGACCGGTCACGGAAGATGTAACTTTTGGCTCCAGAAATGGGGGAAAATTTCTAGTCCTCAGTGCGATTGTGGCGATTCAGTGCAGACAATCCATCATATTGTGTCGGAATGCCCTTCAGGGTCCTTCAAGGGAGGATATGACTACCTGCAGAACGCAACTGATGATGCAGAGGAGTGGATTGCTGCTCTGGACATCCAACTGTGACTTTTGGTTTCGTTTTCGATGTTACTAGATATTTATTACTTGTATATATTGTATATACTTTAGCATTACTGTATCCTCTGTATGTCATACGAAATATATATATTTTGATAAAGAGCAATTCCACGCTTTAACCCGGTCAAGGGGAAGACATACACGATAATCCATAGTTCGACTCGTACCATACTTCAGATGATAGTCTATTATTGTTTTTTAAGTGGCTGAACATATCGGTTATCGGCCACCAATAGTGACATAATGAGGAAGACTATCATCAACATAACCGATTTTGGCCAACTTCGTTCTCTTGCTCACAGTTTCTTCTTTTTCAGCTGTCCAATGTTGTTTCTTCTTGGTCGCTGTTTCTGGCTCTAGAAACCCCTCAAATGTGTGTATCTTATTTCTGAAAGTGGTTCTGGGCGGCTTCGGTGGCGTAGTTGGTAGCATGCTGAGCTTCTATGCCCAAGATAGCGGGTTCAAACCTGGCCGAAGCCGTCGGATTTTTTAAGAGCGTTAAAAATCCCTCAGTATGCCTTCCTTCGGAGGGAAAGTAAAGCCGGCGGTCCCATCTCGTAGATTTATGACATGTTAAAGAACTTTCCACTAATTACACCTGTGTGAAACTAAATTGTATAGGTTAATAATGTAAACAACGCTCTTAGATTGCTACGTTCGTGGCCAAGAGCCGACTGTGGTGGGGTCTAGTAGCTAAGTTATGAACTACGCCTAGTAGTCGTTGACGGTGGCGTTTAGCGCCAAAAGTAGGAACTATTTGAAAAATTCAACGTTGCAGTCCTTACTTGAATTTAAAAAAAAAACAGATACACACACAAATACAGTCATCACAATTAACACCGGTTATCAGACAGATTCTACACACACCCAAAGTACACGGGGCTACATGACCACGTTGTCGCAGCCCCTAAACTAAGGAACCAACCAACCAACCAACCAAAGTCATTCTGTTCTGGATGTTTTGATCAGTAATGTTCATTTTTTGTACATCCTTCTTGGTGTTAGCAAACCATTTTTCATAAGAGTTGCTTTTTCTATTGGGCTTGTTGAAGTGGTTAAAAATTGTCGTAGTGAGTCTGTAGTCAGGCATTCTTGAAACTTGTCCAAAGAATTTATCCCTTCGTATTCGTATGGTATCAGATTCTGCTGCATGTTTTATATACTTCTTTGTTACTGCGTAATCGGTATGTGTCAGGACATTTCTTGCTCCGAGAATTTTTCTTAAAATTTTTCGTTCATTTCTTTCAATTTCTTCAATGTCTTTTTTAGTTGTTAGTCCTGGGCATTCCGAAGCATACAGGCACTCTGGTTGAATGACTGTTTCATAGTGTCGTACTGTAGTTTAGTCCTAACAGAATTCGCTTTCTGGTTGTATGTGTGTTTCGTAAGGTGGAAAACACGCTCCATTTTCCTGGCTCTATCATGATTTCCTTTTTTGTGGAGTCCGTTAAGTTGGATTATCTCACCAAGGTACTTGAAATTTACAACTCTACTTATCTTATCTTCTTTGGTTGTCATTATGTATCTTGGGCTGAAGATGACTGTGATATTGAATATTATAAGGGTATCTTAACAAAACAATGAATTTATTCGCTAATACTATCTGTAATACAAACAGGTGAATTTACAAACTAACAACCCCCCTTAAAAATGAATAAAATTAAATGAAACATCCCCTGAAGTTAAAAATAAAATACACAAGCGATCAATGCCCTCACAAGGACACAATCCCGGATCCATGGCTTAAAATATGGCATCCAAATAAACACAAATCAGGTCAAAACTAAAACCCACAACATTAATGTATCTGTAGGGAGCGAATTTCTAGGTTTTTAATTTAAATGTCATTTTAGGTTTTCAAAAATTCAAAATAGGTTTTTTTTCAGGTTTTTAAATAGGATTTTATGTTTAAAGTGTAGCAAAAGTAGACATAAACTGCGCAAAGCTTAAAATTTATGTCTAATTGTTAGTAGAAAATATGATTGTAACGAGAGTGTAAACATTTTACATAATTTGCATATTAAGGCTTTCACGGCCCGGATTATTATATAAACAATTCATTCTTTTGGGCTAATGCCGTGTGTATTTTTAATTTAAACCATACGTTTCGGAGAATCCTTGCCTCCTTTTTCAATGGAAATAAACAATGTGGCCAAAGAAAGTACGGTATATCAATGAGATTACAAAAAATATAGATTAATTCCTCTGTTCGTCACCAGAGAGCAGCTGCCAGAAATTACTGTATGGACCATGGTGGAACGGCGGACAAAGTAGTAAGTAACCTGAAGGTAAAGGGGTCGGTGTGAAAATATAGAAACTCCTCGAAGAATGAGGAGGGGGGGAGGGGTTAGATGGATATAAGGAAACATAAACAAAAGGGAAGTGTATCTGAACAATACCTAACGTCATACAGTCAACGGCGAAAAAACAGATGGAAACTCCTCCAGTGACGAACAAAGGAGATCAAATCCAGGCTCTGAGCCTAGAGGGAAAATGTACAATTTTAAATATGAGGGATAGACAACCTTCTCAGAGCTCCGACGTGAGAGGAACTGCTTACCTCCCTTATATTCACAACACCACTGACCGCGTTGCTAAGATTCTCCGCAAGCACAAGATAAAAACAGTTTTCGGCACTATGACGAAAATTGGTCAACGTTTAGCATTAAACAAAGATAAATTGTCTCCAATACTACAACCTGGGGTGTATGAAGTCCCTTGTACTTGCGGAAAAGTCTACATTGGACAAACAAAACGTTCCATTGCAACTCGCATCAAAGAGCATCAAAGGAACATCCGTCTAAACCAACCTGACAAATCAGCTATAGCTGAACATGCCCTGTCTTCAGGGCACGATGTATGTTTCAAGGATGCTCATGCGCTTGCCCTTGTTAAGCACAACTGGTCTAGAATTATAAGGGAGGCAGTTGAAATTCGTAAAAATCCCAATAATTTTAACAGAGACACTGGATATCAGCTAAGTGACACTTGGCTACCAGTTATTAAGGATCTAGGGAGATAGTTCCTCTCAGTCTCTCTGTTCTTCACATATTTAAAATTGTACATTTTCCCTCTAGGGCTCAGAGCCTGGATTTGATCTCCTTTGTTCGTCACTGGAGGAGTTTCCATCTGTTTTTTCGCCGTTGACTGTATGACGTTAGGTATTGTTCAGATACACTTCCCTTTTGTTTATGTTTCCTTATATCCATCTAACCCCCCCCCCCCCTCCTCATTCTTCGAGGAGTTTCTATATTTTCACACCGACCCCTTTACCTTCAGGTTACTTACTACTTTGTCCGCCGTTCCACCATGGTCCATACAGTAATTTCTGGCAGCTGCTCTCTGGTGACGAACAGAGGAATTAATCTATATTTTTTGTAATCTCATTGATATACCGTACTTTCTTTGGCCACATTGTTTATTTCCATTGAAAAAGGAGGCAAGGTTTCTCCGAAACGTATGGTTTAAATTAAAAATACACACGGCATTAGCCCAAAAGAATGAATTGTTTATATAATTTTACATAATGATACGTTTTTTTTAAATCAAACTATCACCGAGAACTGCACACCTTTAGGCAATATTTGCTCTCGTTAAATATGTTAATTATTCACATTCAATAAAACCAAGGATGTCAGAGGTGATTTTCACACTCTAGCCCGTTTAATTAACTTTGTTTATTTAGAATATAGGGAACTTGGAAACAATGTATCCCCATTTTCCTGACTGTAAATAACCAAACAATAAGATATAAGCTGAAAAGTGCTGAAAGTATTTGAAATTTCTGGCAGGTGGGATTTCTTTCAACCAACTAGAGCTAGGAATAAGCACTGTCTTGTGGTTTTCTTAAAACATTACGGACTAAAATTTCAAATATACTGCTATAAATGGAACAAAACTGCAATTAGGTACTTTTAGGTACTCGCATACCTGAAAATTATGTCTTTTTACGTACTACAGAATTCATGAATGCTCTTTTGAGTGCGATTCGGAAAAGTATTGAAGAAGTATTTTTTGTATTTAGAAGTATTAAAAAAGAAGTTAAAACCTAAGAATCCGGTTCCTAGTTATCTGGTTTCATCCATTTTCTGTTTAAAATGTGTATTATTGTAATATATCCATTTTATATCTTGTAATTGTCATCCCCACCAATATATAAAATTGTCTCTTAATCACTTAATTTCGATGCGTTCTCTGAGGAAGTGTGCTGACATCATACAATGTAAAAAAGTATAATAACTACATTAATTTAAATTGTGAATATCGGCTTGTATGCAATATTTTCGTTCATAAAACCTGCAATACTGCTCAAGGTAAGTTCACATCATAGAAGGCATGTTTATGCTCTTCCGAATATTAGCATCTTACAAGCTGAGTATGAGGCGTCGTGTAAAGTTACGAGCCAGAAACACGTAAGAGCTACCATCAAGGGCCCAATTCACTTCCTCTGCGGCAAGTCATTCATTATAATGATACATGGCACTTATAACTACTAGTTACTTTAACAACCTCATATTATCCATGAACGATGGTGTTTTACAGCATTCCAATTATCAACCTGGCAGGGACGTACAAATGCAACCTACAGTACATTTACGGTGTTCCACCAATGGTGGCTGTGCGAAATATTTCACCGGCAATCTATATCTCCGAAACTACCACTCACATCCCCCTGAAATTTCGTTCGGTGATGAAGGGTGCTACTAGAAGTTCAACAATGGAACTTTAAAAAATCTGTTAATTACAAAATGAACATGGCGGCCAAGCGAATTTGAAAAAATTAAATAGACTTTTCTCGCGATTTAACCATCCGAGTGCAGTGAAACATGGTGCAGCAAATGACTATACACATTGTAATGCACTGAAATCTAATTTAGTACAATTTTTTACATAACCTCAAGATGGCGGCTGTGCAAAACTTTTAAATTAAGTAATTATTTCTTGTGTCCTACTTATGCGATCGAAGTCAACGTTTGAATAATGAACCTACGAAATAATCGTCATCTAATAGTACATAAATCTATGGCCTACATAAAAATCCAACCTGGCGACCATCCGAATTATTTAGACCAGTGATCTTCAACCCGCGGCCCGCGAGCCGCTTGCAGCCCACCGCGTATATTTCAGTGGCCCGATGTGAAGTTCAAAACAAAGGAAAATACAGTGAAGCACTCACTGTTCTACGATCTGATTTCAGTAACAGGTTTGAAGATTTCGAGTTAAATAAAAGAAATGATGAAGCTATTGTGTGCTCCATTTCGTGTGAATGTGGAAGACTATCGCGGAAACATACAAATGGAACTTATTGAGTTTCAGTGTAATAGCGATTTACAGGAGAAATTTAAAAATTTTGGACTTTTGGAGTTTCACCCAATTGTAGAAAAAGATCAATTTCCAGCAACCAGATCTCATTTTCTGTCAAAAACATCCCTTTTCGGTAGCACTTACATCTGTGAGAAGTCATTTTCCAAAATGAAGAATGTGAAGTCAAAATTGAGGGATTGTATTTCTGACACTCATTTAGAGAACTCTCTTCGAATTGCTTCATCCAACATAAAAGCAAATGTTGACAGATAAGTGAAAGAAAAACAGTGTCAGATTTCTCATTGAAATAAAAACAATTACCATTTTCTTCTTCTTCTTCTTCTTCTTCTTCTTCCTAGCGTTGTCCCGCTGGTGCAGGGTCCGCTTTTTTGGTCATTGACCTCCATTTTGTCCGGTTTTGTGCGTCAGCTGGATTTAGGCCGGTAATTTTTAAATCACCATTTATTGTGTCTTTCCAACGCTGCTTCGGTCGTCCTCTGGGGCGTAGGCCTTCAACCTCAAAGTGAAGGACAGAGTTATTAACAGTATCAGGCGCTGCACGCAGGGCGTGGCCATACCATCGGAGCCGTTTCTCTCTCATTTTGTCCACAATTGGGGCGACACCCATTTGCTCCCGAATTGTGTCGTTTCTGACATGGTCAATAAGGGAGATGCCCATTGTCCAACGGAGCATTCTCATTTCCATGGCGTGCAGGCGACGTTCTGAAATTTTGTCGGATGGTCGACATTCAACTCCAAACAGCGCAACTGGCCGTACCACTGTCCGATATATTTTCGATTTGAGACGAAGTGGCATTTTCTTGTCGCAAAGCACACCCGTGACCTCCTTCCACCGCAACCAGGTTGCGTTTACCCTGGCTCTTACTTCATCATTGAAGTTGCCATCACTCTGAAGACGAGATCCAAGGTACCTGAAGCATTCTGTCTTGACTATATTTTGTCCAGCGACTTGAATGATACCGTCGCATGGGTTTAACTCCAGATACTCCGTCTTTTTCACATTCAGACATAGGCCGTACTGGGAGAGGCGGTTATTCCAATCTTCAACTTGACATTGGAGTTTTTCTCGGGTGTCATCTGCAACCATTATATCATCTGCATACAGAAGGGTCCAAGGAACATTCCGTTGCAGGTCACGAGTGATGGTGTCCATCACAAGAACAAAAAGGGACGGTGATAGTGCTGAGCCTTGGTGGACGCCGACATTTACAGGAAAGTTTTCCGAGGTGCCAACAGCACAACGTACTCTACTGCTTGTGTTCGTGTTTAACATCTTGACCACATTTACAAATGACTCTGGCACACCATGGTTGCGGAGCGCATACCAAATCAACTCAAGAGGAACACGATCGAAGGCCTTTTCAAGGTCAAGAAAGGCAATATGAAGAGGCTTTCTTTTCTCACGGTGCTTCTCCATCAGTAACCGTGCTGCGAAGATGGCGTCAGCGGTTCCAGCCCTCTTGACAAACCCGCACTGGTTGGAGCTGATTTCGGTGATGGCACGTAGGCGTCTATCAAGAATCCTCTCAAAGATCTTCATTGTATGTGAGAGAAGACGTACTGGGCGATAGTTTAAACATTCCGCTGGGTCTCCTTTGTTCTTGAAAATCGGTACTGTAATGCTTGTAGCCCAGTTTATAGGGATGTGGGCAGCGTCCAATATGGCATTGAAAAAGGTAACAAGCCAATCTATCGCAGTAGATTGCAGTTCTTGAAGTTTCCAGAAGTCAGCAGGGAGGTTGTCTGGCCCAGGAGATTTATGGTTTCTCATGCTTTTTAGGGCAGTGGTAACTTCCTGTGGAGTGATTTGGGGGATAGGCCCACTAGTTGGGACACCTTCTGGGATTGTTGGATGCGGAAACTCTATGTTTGAGATCTCCTCGAAGTGCTCTTTCCATCGCTTGAGAATAGCATGTTTGTTGTGTAGTCTTTGGCCTTCCTTGCTCTTTATGCACACATAGTGTTCAATATCCCTTGCAGTTCTTGCTCGGGCTTTGGCCAGACGGTAAATATCCTTTTCACCATCTTTGGTGTCCAAGTTCAGATAGAGGTTGTTGTAGTGGTTGGCTCTTGCTTCAGCCACGGCTTTTTTTGCCTCTCGTTTAGCAGTGACGTACCTTTCTCTGCTCACGTCTGTCTTTAGAGAAAGCCAGCTTTTATATGCTTTCTTCTTATCACGGACCTTATCTTGTACCTGATCTGTCCATAGCCATGTCTGCTTGTCAATAAGGCGAAGCCCTGGCTTTGTGGTACCCAATGTTTCTGCTGCAGCAGTAGTCACTGACTCACAGAGATCAGTCCATGTGGTGTCGATGGAATTTGGAATGACAAGAGGAAATGTTATACTGTTAACCAATGCTGATTTCTGGTCGCGTAGTTTCCACCACTTTACTTTTGTTGAGACTCTTGTACATCCACCTATCCTGCGCTTACTGATCCTCAGGTCTGCAATGAGTAGTTTGTGTTGGGTGGCAACACAATCGGAAGGTATAACCTTCACATCTAAGACTGTTCGGAAGTTACATCGCCGTAACAGTACAAAGTCGATCTGGTTTCTGCTGTCACCACTGGCGTATGTTACGAGATGACTGGTGCGCTTCTTAAAGAAAGTGTTGCTTATGAGAAGGCTGTTTGCTTCTGCAAAGTCAAGGACTCGGCATCCGTCATCATTTCGTCTACCATAGCCATTTCCACCATGACAACTATAACCATTCTTATTTTGACCAACATGTCCATTTAAGTCACCACATATGAGTAAGAACTCCTCCTCTGGGCACAACAAGACAAGATCCTGGAGTTCTTGCCAAAACCTTTCTTTCTCACTCTCATCACAGCCAGTTTGTGGGGCATATGCACTAATGATGTGTAAGCGACAAGATGGCATATCTATGATGACAGTCATGAGGCGGTCAGACTGTCGATTGACCTCGGCTACCTGATCCCTTAAGTTGGCACAAACAACAACAGCAACCCCATTTCGGTTGCTTGTCCCATGGTAGATGAGCTTGTATCCATCTCCTATTTCACGAGATTTCTGTCCTCTCCAACGAGTTTCTTGAATGCAGGCAATGTCCACTTTCCGTCTTTTGAACATATCTGCTAGTTCTCGGCTTCGTCCTGTAAGAGTTCCGATGTTCAACGTAGCAATACGTAGCGGTGAACTCTGATTCCGCTCTTGATCCAGTAGCCCTCGTCCATGCACTGCAGTCAGACCAGGCCGACGCACGTCGCTTCCGGGGGACGTCCTAGCATTTACCAATACAGATGAGGTTGTCATGATCCATTAGTTGCGACAAAGAATAAACCAACTGGCCTGTCGCCCCGGCCTGACGTCGGGTGCATTTTATACCTACTGCCAGGTGATAGTTAGGCCACTCCTAACATGGTAATAATAATGCCAAAGAAGCATTTTGCCCTGTTTACAAATAGCTGATATAGATAGGGCCGAAGATGTAAGTGAAACAAAAAACAATTACCATTTTGATATCTTCAATTTAGTTTTATGTTTTGTTACATATTTTATTATTATTATTACTGTAATTTTAAAACTAAATAAAAACTTATTTTAAAAAAATGATGTTTTCTTCTTCCAAATTGAAAGACAATATATATATATATTAAGATTAATGCGGCCCGCAAGCCCTTCCATAACAAAAAGTTGGCCCTTCATTAAAATGAGGTCGAATACCATTGATTTAGACGGTTCTCAATAATTACAAATCTATGGCAGCAATCAAACTGACATCTTGTATGTTGATAAAGATTATGAACTTAAGTTCACCTAAAAGGCTTTCAATAACATAGTGAGTTCAAACCCAACATGGCGGCGACGCTAAATTTAAATATTTAAATAGACGTTTCTCGCTTAACCATCCGAGCGCAGTGATTGATACCTGGTACGGTATATGCTTATACAAATGTTAATCCTCGGGCATCTAATTTATTTCAATTGTTTACATGACCACAAGATGGCGGCTGTGCGAAATTTTAAAATAATGTCATAATGTGTCATAATCATGCGATTAAAGTTTGAATAATACACCTACGAAATAATATTCATGTAATAGTTCATAACTCTACGGCCTACATATATAAAAATCCAACATGGCAACCATATGCATTATTTAGACGGTTCTCAATATCTACGAATCTATTACAGCAATCAAAATGAAACTTTGAATGTTGATAGAGGCAATTAACGTCATTAGGATATATGAAAATAGGCTATCTAGTTCTTCACGGAACTACTTGTTTACTTCTAAGCACAGAGGACTTATTAGGTTTGATTTAATATATGAAACCGTTTCTGTAAGTTACTGTTCAGTAGATACTGTTAATATTTAAAACCTCCAAAATTCTGAGAAATCAATAACGAGAAAATATGAAATTTGTTTTTGGTGGTACTGTGTTTAAAGCATTTAAAACTAGACAAACAAGTAATTTGAAAATGCCGGAACCTTATACATCTAAATATCTGCTAATACAGCAATTCATAAGTTCTATGAATAGCTTAAGCTTGGTTAAATAAATAAACACGGCCTAATGTGCGCCCTGCGTTAAAATTCAAGGCGATTAACAAAAGTTATAATTATTCTTGAAAACAAAGATCTTTCAGGCGATAATCTGTCACCAATAGACTATTCATTAAAATTCACCTTCAAACAAACTCCGACACAATTTTCACAAGACAACTAACTTTGTTTGCGTGACCTATCACTGCTCTATTGTTCAAAATTTTGGTCTAAATGTATACATTACAACTCCTTGATCAGAATGTTAATGCAATATCATATAGCTATGCTATTCTATCTAGTGATCACTAATACGGTCATTGTTTATCATCATCCGTTCTCTTAAATAGTAAAATATTCATGTATTATCTTACTCTTTAAATAACAACATAGGCTATTGAAGATTCCTATTTTATAATTATTATTTACGTTCCCTCCTTTCAACTGAATTTTAAATATTTCTCTTTCTACTTCCACAAGTGATCAGCATCTCTGAGTCTTTCTCCATTCTAAACATCTTGTCCTCTTGAATATTGATAAATATGGTCACAATCCTGGCATCCTGAACACAATTAAAGCTGACTATGTTCAAAGTTATCCACAGAAAATATTGAGTATCCTTCCCAATGATCACTTATTCTTTCCTTAAAACTTTATGAGACAAGCTTCTTTTCATATCACTCAAATGATAGAAATCTCACTAGAATCAATATTTACACGATGTTTCATAGCTATTATCAGACGTTGGTTACCATTTAATTGTTCCTATATGCATATCTGATTAAGGCACACTTGCCGTCATTATATCGCAGCCCTGTGACGTACTCAAAACTAAGCCATGTCGTAGATTCTCCTTGTAGAACAAAGGAACACTGTCGCAGATTCCTATACAACTCTATAACAATTCCACAATTCTTCCTAATGTTCCTATCTCAATACCTTATCAAACTGAGCTTTCGGGACAATTTCCACATAACAGCTGTATACAATAAACATTCACAAAATCTGCAATGCATCCAAATAAATGTGCATTCCAAAACATGCTAAAAACAATCCTGGCGAAGGATAGACGTTCTCGTAAATAACATTCATGTCTTACACTCTGTTGTAATTCTGTTTCATTTAGTTACGGTATGTGCTTGCCACGGTGGGTGATTGGTTAACGTGTCGGACTACTAACCCCCAAGCTTGCAGGTTCGCTCCTGGCCGTGGTAAGTGTTTTTTTTTTTTTTTTTTTTTTTTGAAGGGCGGCAAAAATTGTGACACGGATGTCATACGATGTTGGCATGTTAAAGAACCCATTTGAATTCAGTAGGTCGTGTTCATAATGACAAAATTAATCTCGGGAGTTTCCGCCAACACATAGTTCCTCATTTCTCTACTAGAAAGCGCTATAGTGTCCAAGGAGCTTAGATATCTAACCTCCTTGACTTTCATAGTGCTTCAAGGGACATTGAAATTTGACATGCAAGCTGCCCTCTGGGTGTCAAATAACAAAGCTTGCACCCGGCATCCGAGGCCATACGATATTATTATTATTATTATTATTATTATTATTATTATTATTATTATTATTATTATTATTATTATTATTATTTAGTTATGTATTTATCAACCTTCATCTTAGTTATAATGACGACAAGTAAACGTCCTCCCATAAATGTTATTTATCAGAAATAATCTTTATAGCACCTCACCATTTCTGTTTTTCATATTTCAGAATACGTTTGTATCAATGTCAGGTTTTAAGTGACTTCTCTTTCTATAACCACACGGTCATAAAACAATTTCAACATTATTGAAAGGGCGGGCATCAATTCCACTCGGTCGAACATCAATTCCCCTCGATTTTCCTTAATTCCACTCGGTCCTCCAAGGGACCCAAAAATGAGTTCCTCAACTCCGCTCAGGCTTTGACAAGGGGTCGGCAAAGGGGTTATCCCCAATGACGTAAACAAATGTCATAACCCTCCGGCTCGCATTATGGCACATTATCTTATATATAAAAGTGAAAGTCTGTATGTGGATATGTGGGTGGGTGGATTTGTTCCGTATACAAATCTACACCGTTCCACCAATCTCAACCAAATTTTGCATACACATAGTTTAGGATCCAGAATGAACGGCTGGCTACATGGAGTTTCGATAGTCTTTCTCATTCTTCTGATATCGTCCTATTTGCACTCGAGCAAAGGCTAATATATCCAGAAAATTAACTTATGAAGGAACGACAAGGCCGGCTATCTCTATGGCAACAGTAGCACAAGACGGGTCCACCAAGTTTCATTCTATCTCGGTAAGAGGCCATGCCACTCAATTTTCTCAACGGCAACACTACCTCAAGAAGTGATCACCAGGTTTCCACCTGTCTCTGTAAGGGGCCATGCTACTCCATTTTCTCCATGACTACAGTCAAGACGTAAACACCAGGTCATGGGCCTCCATTTTCTATCCAAACCACGATAAGAACATTAGAAATCTGAATGCCTTAAAAATCTGAATACGTAGTTTTTTTTAAATTTTATTAACAGGGGTCGATGTAGGGAATTAAAATAATAATAATAAAAAAAGATACGAGCCTCACAGTAGTCGCATATGATGTGTAAAATCTGACATGTTATCCTACTCGAACACTACACTGCTTGGACATTCTTAAAATGTTAATTTACACTCCATTTTCATACTGGTACTATGATGAATGTATACATTGAATTGAAGATATGCTACTGTCACATTTGTGGCGCAGCGGTCAAGCTGTTAATCTCTCTCCAAGGTAGACCGGGTTTGATTCCCGGTCAATACATGTGAGATTGAAATGCCATGTCCTGTGGTTCGCATTCCACGTAAAAGGGAGGTACCGTGGATCATGATCGTGAGATTAACGGACAAGCAAAACTACAAGCTTCCCTCCTTCCTTTTACATTAATAATTCATAATAACAAAGTGACACACAACGTCGACAGTACTCTCAAATACTGTGAGCACATTCCTCAGTAACTATAACATTCATTATTCTCAAGGTTCTCATACAGTTCGTCGTAAACAATCAAAACATGGCTTCCTACAATCATGAAATGACCTAGTCTCACATATGATGAAAATACAGCTTTTATTCCACTCATATAACAACATTCTGTTATGCAATTAATATTTGACTACTCACCCACAGCTTGACAATAACGCCGCTTACTTAAATGTCATTTGTCGTCTTTGTCCTACCTCATGTGATATTCAACCTTGAAAGTGAAGCTTCATAAACTGCTCAATGACAAATGAAAGTCGGTGAAACATTTGCCACTGTGTTCGTCAAACCAGTGCCTGCTAAATGCACTGCCTACTGTATTGCCATAACATTCTCCCACTACAGAGCACACACTGCCTTGTTTCCAATACACACATTTTCAATTGTACATCCAGCTGGCAGTGCGTCTTCACTTCCGTCCGATCCACTTCCGCCCGATTCACTTCCATCCCATTTTTCTGGCAGTGTGTCTTCACTTCCGTCCGATCCACTTCCGCCCGATTCACTTCCGTCCCCAATTTTCAAAATCACTCCCACAAAACTATCCAGCAACCGAGCGGAAAGATGTTACACATCAACAAATACATCGGTTAATCCTGCACGCGACCTAACGTAACAACGGTTATAGATATCGTAACGAAACTTAGTATTAAGATTAAATGAGCTTAAATGATTCTGTTATAGTTGATTGATTTAGAGGCTTGGCGACATCATGGCCATGTAGCCCCATGAACTTAAGTGTGTATGATTTTTTTCTGATAACCAGTGTTACTGTGATGGCTGTAGTAGTGTGTGTATTTGTAATTCAGGTGAGGATTAAAAATGAGGTAGATGTTGCCTTCAGTTAGAAACTATTCCTGTATTTGCTTCGAGTAGAAGTAGGAAACCACGGAAAACATCTTCCAAGTTTTGCCACGGAAGGCGCAGTGTACCCCCTTCCAGCTCTCAGACCAGAATTAACATTTCTTGGCAGAGCCGGATTCAAACTCGAACCTCCATGGCGAGAGCCGAGAATTTTAGCCACTAATCCACGTGGTCGTCTAAATGTGACATTTTGGGTCTAATGTCACACTCTTGATGGCGCTGCTGTTACGGGAGATTTTGAATATTTACCTTATAACGGAAGGTATCACGCGCAATATTGTTGTTATACTCTCCGTTAAGGCGTGTTCTACTACTAATATGTTTACGTTTATGTTTGATTAATCCTAATGTTTTTATGCTGCATTGTTTTAATTGTTGACATTGTTAACCTGTACCGGCTATCTTTTGTATTACAAATCAGGAATACAGTAACTGTGATAAGACTTGACTAAGAGTAACAGAAACAGAATAATTTGTAGCAACCAAAATGAAACAGTAACCTAAAATGATTAACCAGGCAGTGAACACTCCCTCTTTTCTACTTAAGACATGACTAGAGGAGTAAATAATTTGTACAGAACATTACCTCCTTCACTGCCCTCAACAGATACAGTACCGTAGCAAACCTTCAGGTAACTGACGTCACCAATAATTCTCATAGTAATCATTAGAAGCCATGACCAGGCTCCTTTTGTACTTAAACATGGGAACTTTCAAATTACTATGTAAATAATATCGTACGTTTTTCGTACATCAACAAACTTGATCCATACTAATATATAAAAGTGAGATGGTATGTGTCCGTGTGTCTGTGAATTACTCGATCACCAAAGAACCACTGGTACGATTTACATGAAATTTTACATGGAAGTAGCTGATTTACCTAGTTAATATATAGGCTACTTTTGATTTCAATACTTTGCACTATTTAATGATGGCGACCATTTAAGTGACGTCATTACACCCTTTGGTTTCAAACATCCATATTTCAATTTCAAATAAAAAGAGAATGCTAAGAAATAGCAAACTTTTGATGGCATATACTAGGTTTAAAATTTAAATTTCTATCAGAATGGTCCTTATCACTTTTCGCGTATCTCCAACTGTTAGCGAGTAAAACCTAATTGTGTGCTATAAAACACGGTCAATGCCAAGCGGTGTAGCTGGACAAAATGTTCCATCCTTAATCTCCCTCCGCGCAGCACCTCGCCTATCCCCTGTTTTAACTGCCACCTTCACATTTCAATTCATTTATGACCAGTAGCGAAGCACGGGTACTTCAGCTAGTAACTTATGTGGCAGAAAATACAAGTGATTTAAAATTAATCATAATATCCTTTTAAATAAGTCTGCCAAGTTTTCTATTTTTTTCCTACAAATTTTATGCATTGTTTTTAACATGTGCATAATTAAATGTTTGTATGTTTATTAACCTAGTCAGACATTATAAAATTAAATTTAGATAATAGGTGTAGCCTATAATTTGTACCTAAAAAAACACTTTCGATATCAGCTACGGATGCTGAAAATACTGTTGTCCAGCCTAAAACTGAAAAATCAGCTGCATTCAAGAATTCACTCATTCGCTGCAGAAGGTGTTAGACCCGGCCCTTGGTATGCGAGCAGGAGGGCTATGACTAGGGCTCGGATCGATATGCTCGATAAAATCTCCAGATATGCTCGAAAACCATATGTTTTATGCTCGATAGATATGCTCGAAAAACCCATTATATGCTCGAAAAAAACATGATATGCTCGATAGATATGCTCGAAAAAAACATTATATGCGGTTAAATATGCAGAATATGCTCGAAAAACACCGTTAAAAACTATAGAAAGGAAAGTGAAACGAAAAAAACAATAGCATACCTTTATATACGAGCTTTATTTTCTAATTGTATGTATGATACACTGCGATATACTCGCATTCCAAGTTTTTCAAGTATATATAAGAGTTATAAAAGTTACAGTTTAAAAGTTCATTTACAAAATGTTCAGAATTAGGCGAGTCAATGAAGTAGATCTCCATTGGTCTGTAAAACAAGAAATTTTCTATGTTTTCAGTTTTGAATGATTTTCTTAAATCAGTCAATAAAAGTTTCAATGACGAGAACGACCTCACTAAAGGTTAAAACCTGCGGTTCTGTTATTCACACCAGATAGGCCTTTCAATAATTAATTCTGTTTTCGAACCTAATGGATGGTCAGGTCCCGAATTCTGGGAAGAATTCCAAGAAAAACAAGCTATTTAGACGAAAACCACAAGAATAAGCATTTCTACGCTTCTATTCTAAAAACCGCGGTTTTATGCATTTATATGCTCGATAAATTTCAATTCTGTTGGTCCCAGAGAGGTGAAAATACCACCGAAAGGCTTCTTTCAATGTGTACTATTCAGGAAAAAAAAACAAGATGTTCAGTAAAGAACGTATAGCCTACTGTCTCCTAAATGCATGGGTATTGTTACAACACTTTGTCCTTTTCAAGGAGTATAATTGAATGTTGGTTGTAGTAGCTTGTTGAAATACAACGTGCTATAGGGATATTAAACATGAATATGAGGTGCCCTTTGCTAGTGCTACCTCTGTAAAAAAAAAACATTCAATTCGGTTTCACCGTGTTTGAATTGATCTGGGGAATGGATTTGCACACATACATGGCCGCTATTTGCAAACTATTGGGCTGATGACCTTGTAGTCAGTCATAAGATGCTTTCCACAAAAAGGCATGTTGTTGCAAAATCCGGTAGAGATCAAATTATTAGGATGGTCGAAATTTGATTTAAGCTTTTAACATTTGGGTGGCCGTCATTCCGTTTCCGTCAAGATGGCGGCGATATAAAACATGACACTGAGGTGCCTTTTGCTAGTGCTACCTCTGTACCAAATTTCGTTCAGTTCGGTTTCACCGTGTTTGAATTGATAGGGGGAATCGATTTGCACACATACTTGGCCACCATCTGCAAACTATTGGGCTGATGATCTAGCAGTTTGGTCAGAATATGCTTCCCACATAAAGATTTGTTGTTGCAAAATTTGGGAGAGACTAGATTATTAGGTTGGTCGTAATTAAATTTTAGCCTTTAACATTTGGGTGGCCGCGATTACGTTTCCGTCAAGATGGCGGTGATATAAAACATGACACTGAGGTGGCCTTTTCTAGTGCTACCTCTGTACGAAATTTCGTTCCATTCGGTTTCACCGTGTTCGAATTAATAGGGGGAATCGATTTTCACACAAAGATGGCCGCCATCCGCAAACTATTAGGCTAATGACCTATTAGTTTGGTCAAAGGATGCTCCCTGCATAATGGTATGTTGATGCAAAATTTGGTAGAGATCGGATGATTAGGTTAATCGTAATTTGATTTAAGCTTTGAATATTTGTGTGGCCGCCATTACGTTTCCGTCGAGATGGCGGCGATATAAAACATGACACTGAGGTGCCCTTTGCTAGTGCTACCTCTGTACCAAATTTCATTCCATTCGGTTTCACCGTGTTCGAATTAATAGGGGTAATCGATTTTGACACAAAGATGGCCGCCATCCGCAAACTATTAGGCTAATGACCTATTAGATTTGTCAAAGGATGCTTCCTCCATAAAGGTATGTTGTTGCAAAATTTGGTGGAGATCGGATGATTAGGTTAGTCGTAATTTGATTTAAGCTTTGAACATTTGTGTGGCCGCCATTACGTTTCCGTCAAGATGGCTGTGATATAAGACATGACACTGAGGTGCCCTTTGCTAGTGCTACCTCTGTACCAAATTTCATTCCATTCGGTTTCACCGTGTTCGAATTAATAGGGGAAATAGATTTTGACATAAAGATGGCCGCCATCCGCAAACTAATAGGCTAATGACCTATTAGATTTGTCAAAGGATGCTTCCTCCATAAAGGTATGTTGTTGCAAAATTTGGTGGAGATCGGATGATTAGGTTAGTCGTAATTTTATTTAAGCTTTGAACATTTGTGTGGCCGCCATTACGTTTCCGTCAAGATGGCGGTGATATAAAACATGACACTGAGGTGCCCTTTGCTAGTGCTACCTCTGTAAGAAATTTCATTCCATTCGGTTTCACCGTGTTCGAATTAATAGGGGTAATCGATTTTGACACAAAGATGGCCGCCATCCGCAAACTATTAGGCTAATGACCTATTAGATTTGTCAAAGGATGCTCCCTCCATAAAGGTATGCTGTTTCAAAATTTGGTAGAGATCGGATGATTAGGTTAGTCGTAATTTGATTTAAGCTTTGAACATTTGTGTGGCCGCCAATTCGTTTCCGTCAAGATGGCGGCGATATAAAATACGACAGAGGTGCCTTTTGTTAGTACTACCTCTGTACCAAATTTCGTTCCATTCGGTTTCACCGTGTTCGAATTAATAGGGGCAATCGATTTTCACACAAAGATGGCCGCCATCCGCAAACTATTAGGCTGATGACCTATTAGTTTGGTCAAAAGATGCTGCTCCCATAAAGGTATGGTGTTGCAAAATTTGGTAGAGATTGGATGATTAGGTTAGTCGTAATTTGATTTAAGCTTTGAACATTTGTGTGGCCGCCATTACGTTTCCGTCAAGATGGTGGCGATATAAAACATGACACTGAGGTGCCCTTTGCTAGTGCTACCTCTGTAACAAATTTCATTCCATTCGGTTTCACCGAGTTCGAATTAATAGGGGTAATCGATTTTGACACAAAGATGGCCGCCATCCGCAAACTATTAGGCTAATGACCTGTTAGAATTGTCAAAGGATGCTCCCTTCATAAAGGTATGTTGTTGCAAAATTTGGTAGAGATCGGATGATTAGGTTAGTCGTAATTTGATTTAAGCTTTGAACATTTGTGTGGCCGCCATTACGTTTCCGTCAAGATGGCGGCGATATAAAGCATGACACTGGGGTGCCCTTTGCTAGTGCTACCTCTGTACCAAATTTCATTCCATTCGGTTTCACCGTGTTCGAATTAATAGGGGTAATCGATTTTGACACAAAGATGGCCGCCATCCGCAAACTATTAGGCTAATGACCTGTTAGAATTGTCAAAGGATGCTCCCTTCATAAAGGTATGTTGTTGCAAAATTTGGTAGAGATCGGATGATTAGGTTAGTCGTAATTTGATTTAAGCTTTGAACATTTGTGTGGCCGCCATTACGTTTCCGTCAAGATGGCGGCGATATAAAGCATGACACTGGGGTGCCCTTTGCTAGTGCTACCTCTGTACCAAATTTCATTCCATTCGGTTTCACCGTGTTCGAATTAATAGGGGTAATCGATTTTGACACAAAGATGGCCGCCATCCGCAAACTATTAGGCTAATGACCTATTAGATTTGTCAAAGGATGCTCCCTCCATAAAGGTATGTTGTTTCAAAATTTGGTAGAGATCGGATGGTTAGGTTAGTCGTAATTTGATTTAAGCTTTGAACATTTGTGTGGCCGCCATTACGTTTCCGTCAAGATGGCGGCGATATAAAACATGACACTGGGGTACCCTTTGCTAGTACTACCTCTGTACCAAATTTCGTTCCATTCGGTTTCACCGTGTTCGAATTAATAGGGGCAATCGATTTTCACACAAAGATGGCCGCCATCCGGAAACTATTAGGCTAATGACCTATTAGATTTGTCAAAGGATGCTTCCTCCATAAAGGTATGTTGTTGCAAAATTTGGTGGAGATCGGATGATTAGGTTAGTCGTAATTTGATTTAAGCTTTGAACATTTGTGTGGCCGCCATTACGTTTCCGTCAAGATGGTGGCGATATAAAACATGACACTGAGGTGTCCATTGCTAGTGCTACCTTTGTACCAAATTTCGTTCAATTGGCGCTCACCGTGTTCGAATTGATAGGGGGGGGACACACATTCAGAGTACACGCACTCGCACACACACACACACACACACACACAGACACACACACACATACACACACACAGACAGACACACTTTTTTTCGCCCTGTAGTGATCTCATAAGTCTACTTTCATTTTTTGCAAAAATCGAAAGTAGGCTAATAATCAAATATGCTCGAATCCGAGCCCTAATTATGACATTTGTTTACGTCATTGGGGATAACCCATTTGCCGACCCCTTGCCAAAGCCTGAGAGAAGATGAGGAACTCATTTTTGGCCCCTTGGAGGACCGAGTGGAATTAAGGAAAATCGAGGGAGTAGTGGAGTGATGATGGTTCTGCCCCACTTGACACTCCTGTGCCCAACAAACCAACATGGCCGCCGTGCGAAATTGAAATAATTAATATCTCTCAAACGCATGGCCGGATGTTGACAAATGAGGTGTTGTTGAACTCGAGCAGTCGTCCTCTTTCTTATCGACCATGTATTATATTTTTCAAAAATTCTTTGAATTTTTTTGTTTTGCAACGTTGGTGATAGTTTGAAAACCAAACATGGTAGAACGTTGTGCCATGGCTCAAACGAACAAAAAACAACAACAACAACAACAATTTGAGAAAGCCAACAGGTGCTTACTGTGTATGACAAGGCTGTACACTCGTGGGTTAGACAGCCTTTCTTGCTAAGGGTCTCCTATATACCCTAAACATGGCTATACATGTTAGTTCTGAACATTTAGTGGTTAATTGTATATTGAGTTTAAATAGAGAACTTATACAAGCACGTCTTGCATGTGGTTAAACTTCACAAGTGTCACATGCAACATGCAAAGTATGTTTCCGCTATCTAGCGGTAAATATGAGCACTACCTGTACTACTAGCATGCTACCTAGCAGAGGATATGAACACTTACTAGTAATATCCAAAGTGAGCTGAGGTTAGGTTAGGTTAGGTTAGGTAAAGTTAGGTTAGCCATTAAAATAAGTTACCAAAATAAGTCGTCAAAAATAATCATGTAAACCCATTTACTTGTGTGTGTGTGTGTGTGGGGGGGGGGGTGGAATCTGCACGATAATCTGTGCCATTGTAATGGCTGTACAAGTGTGCCTATTTGTAATAGAGGCTAGGAATTTTGTATATGGGTGGCCGTGACCATAATTAGAGATATCATAATTTCTAGTCTTGATAATCCTTGCGAAACATTGGCTAAGGAATCTCTAAAGCCTACCCCGTTCCATCCCTTTGACCAGAAATACATTTCTTGACATAGCCGGGAATTGAACCCGGCCCTCCGCGATGGTAGGCAAGGATGATGATTATGGAGTATTACTCTGATGAACATGCCTGGGATATTGGAGATTTCAGGGAGCACCTGACCTACAGCTGTTTTGCCATATGGGGAAGAAATTATTCTCTGTTTAATCGCATTTTTATGTTGACCAGCTACTAGAAAAATGAACAGAAGAAAAATAAAAAGATGATTCACCAACCAAAAAAGAGCACAAGTACGTGTGATTCAATTTCGGGAACAAAACCACATGCAAAATAAGAAATATTTTCAAGTTACAAGGAATAAATATAGCTTTCAGAACAAACCACCTAAACGCACTACAATTTATTTTGTACTTATAGTTAGATAATATGTTTCATACCAACTATCCCACAATTTGTACAACAAGAAATGCATGTCGAGGAATGCTAAGATCTGTCATTACAGAACTGCTGTCAGACCACATTTTCTGTATGCAGCAGAGACCCTCTTGATGAACAGAAAAGGCACCATACATGACCTGGAGAAAGCCGAAAGACGTATCCTCAGGAAAATCCATGGCCCGAGATTGCTCCCAGATGGAACCTAACGTTTGAAATCTAATTCTGACTTGTATCGACAGTTAGAATCAGCCAATACCAGTATGCGACGTAGGAGGCTCAAGTTCTACGGTCACCTACAACGAATAAACAGCAACAGGCTTACCAAGATCTTCTTCTTGGTTAAAAGCTACAAGACTGGAAGCATGTGGCTTAATGAAGTACTAAAGGACTTGGATTCGGCTGGAATTGCTGACCTTGATATACACACATCAAAAAAAGTTTTGCATCACCTCGGTTCCCAGATCTCCGGCATATAGACGTTGACTGTGTATATTGTATCCAAGATACAGTCCCTTTGACTGTTCATAGATGTCACTAAAACTGCTCAAAGATGTAAACAACCATGCATGAGCAGGGCCTATTAGACGGAGGGGGTACGACAGCCGATCAGTTCCAGTCATTCCACCAGGACGAAGGTACGCTGCTCATGTTGTCTGTAGTTCTACCATGCCTAGAAGGTCAATACCGCAGTTCGATCGCGTCCGCATTGTTACTTTGTGTCAAGAAGGGCTCTCAACAAGGGAAGTTTCCAGGCGTCTCAGAGTGAACCAAAGCGATGTTGTTCGGACATGGAGGAGGTACAGAGATACAGGAACTGTCGATGACAGGCCTCGCTCAGGCCGCCCAAGGGCTACTACTGTAGTGGATGACCGCTACTTACGGATTGCCGCTCGGAGGAACCCTGACAGCAATGCCACCATGTTGAATAATGCGTTTCGTTCAGCCACAGGACGTCGTGTTTCAACTCAAACTGTGCGCAATAGGCTGCATGATGCGCAACTTCACTCCCGACGTCCATGGCGAGGTCCAGCTTTGCAACCCCGACACCATGCAGCGCGGTACAGATGGGCCCAACAACATGCTGAATGGACCCCACGGAATTGGCATCACGTTCTCTTCACCGATGAGTGTCGCATATGCCTTCAACCAGACAATCGTCGGAGACGTGTTTGGAGGCACCCTGGTCAGGCTGAACGTCTTAGACACACTGTCCAGCGAGTGCAGCAAGGTGGTGGTTCCCTGATGTTTTGGGGTGGCATTATGTGGGGCCGACGTACGCCACTGGTGGTCATGGAAGGCTCCGAAACGGCTTTACGATACCTGAATGACATCCTCCGACCCATAGTGCAACCATATCGGCAGAATATTGGAGAGGCATTTGTCTTCATGGACGACAATTCTCGACCTCATCGTGCACATCTTGTGAATGCGTTCCTTCAAGATAACGACATCGCTCGACTACAGTGGCCAGCATGTTCGCCAGACATGAACCCTATCGAACATGCCTGGGATATGTTGAAAAGGGCTGTTTATGGACGTCTTGACCCACCAACCACTCTGAGAGATTTACGCCGAATTGTCGTTGAGGAGTGGGACAATTTGGACCAACAGTGTTTTGATGAACTTGTGGATAGTATGCCACGGCGAATACAGGCATGCATCATTGCAAGAGGACGTGCTACTGGGTATTAGAGGTAGTGGTGTGTACTGCAATCTGGACCACAAATGCTGAAAGTCTAGCTGTATGATGGTACAACATGCAATGTGTGGGTCTCATGAGCAATAAAACGAGCTGAAATGTTGTTTGTGTTGATCTCTATTCCCTTTGTATTTAACGGTTCCGGAACTCTTGGAACCGAGGTGATGCAAAACTTTTTTTGATGTGTGTATCAAGATGTAGGCTCACTGGCAATTCTCCTGTCGCTTCTTGCACGGTATTGTTGATACAATACTCAATAATCTCTAGTACATCGATCCATTTCCAGTTTTCTGTAGAGCAGTATATCTTCATGTACTTTTGCAGTTCTCTCATCACTCTCTCAGCGGAATTCGACTCTGGGTGTCGAACTGTGGACAAAATCTGTCTTATACCCAGATTTTCCAACTCCCTGCGAAATTCTACGCTGGTAAAAAAGCTCCCATGATCAGATAATATGTTCTCCGGCTGCCCTAGTATAGGAATGATTCTTTCCTTCAGCCTCTTAAGTACCTGTTTTGTACTGGTTTTCTGAATTGGACAGAGGACTACCATTTTAGAAAACACGTCTAGTGCAACTAGGATGTGTCTATTTCCTCTTCTAGCTCTCGGAAGCGGCCCAAAATTGTCCAATGCCAGAAGCTGACATGGCTTCTCTGGTAAGAGTGGTATAGGTTTTTGCCTCATTAAATACGAGTTAGGCTTTACTCGTTGGCAAATATCACATGTCCTGATCGTATTCCTGACTGTATCTCTAAGTTTTGGCCAAATAAATGCTTCTTTAAGCAGGGCAACAGTTTTTTCTACGCCAGGGTGGCCAAAAGCTCTCTGTGCTAACCATACTAGCCTTCTCTGCAATGCTGGTGGTACAACAATCCTGGGTCGAGTGTTGTCTGTATCGCTCCATTTGTGTAGCATATGGTTAAACCATAGATACTCCGTTGATAGTGCTTCGGCTTCAACATACATCGGGGTTTCTCTGACAAGCTTTCCCTCGAAGTAATTAATCATCAACCGTATCCGTGGATCTTCACGTTGAAAAAACGGTGATGTTCCTTAGATCATCTAAGGTCTTCTGTTCTCTATCTTCTATGTCGATAGATAGAGCTTCCTCTTCATCAGCTGTCGGGTATCTGCTTAGCAAGTCAGGTATAATATTGTCCTTCCCCGGGCAATACTCGATTTCCACATGAAATTGCTGTATATACAGGGACCACCTCGTCAGTCTTTGACTCGACAAGTCAGTTTTCAACAGGAATGTTAGGGCTTTATGGTCCGTTCTTAATATAATTCTGAAACCATAAATTAGCTTTCTCCAATACTGTAAGGCATACAATATTGCGAGTAATTCGATCTCCGTAACCGTATAATTCTTTTCATTAGGTTTCAACCTTCTACTTATGAATGCAATATAAGTTTTCTCCTCTGGCCTGTCCACATTTTCCTGGTATAACATCGCCCCAACGCCTATAAATGATGCGTCAGTCTGGATAATAAATTTCTGAGTGTAGTCTGGATATCCCAATTTAACATAATCTAAAAGCATCTGTTTAGATTTCACGAAGACTTCCTCGCATTTTTCCGTCCAACGCCACCTTCCTCCTTTCTTCAGTAAGTCTTGGAGTGGTGCTACGGTCTCGGTATACTTCGGGCAATGGCTTGAAAAGAATCCAATAACGCCTAGATATTGCCTGACGTTCTTAACCTTCGTTGGTCTCAGGAAATGTTTAATGACCTCCAATTTTCCCGGATTAGGCCTAACTCCTTGTGCATCTATTACGTGGCCTAGGAATTTAACTTCTCTCTGACCAAAGTTAGATTTCTTTATATTGACCTTAAAGTTAGCCTGACAGGTCATTCAACAGCTTGCGTAGGTCTCTGATGTGTTCTTCGAGTGTTTCAGATGTCAGTAGTATATCATCTACATAGCATATGGTTGTTGCTTTTACTTCTTCAGACAGGTTCCGATCAAGCGCTCGTATCAACGCTGAACCTGCTGTTTTCAGGCCAAATGGTAGGCGTACGTAAGAATATGTATGCTGGTCGAATAAAAACCCAGTTAATAAGCTTGTTTTCTCCTCCAGAGCAAGATGGTGAAAACTTGCTGTCAGGTCAAGATTTGAGAAAACAGTCTTTCCTTTGGACCTCCTGAGGACCTCCTTAATGGGCGGCACTTGGTCAAACTCTGGTATGACCTTGGAATTCAAATTCCGTAGGTCCAGGTATATCCTTACACTTCCGTCCTGTTTAGGTACAACTACCAGTGGGCTGACATAAGGTGTGGCCGTCTTCACAATGACGCCTGCCTCTAGCATCTCCTGTATTGCTTCCTTGACCTTTAAATAATGTTTCTCGGCTACAGGATACGGCTTCTGTCTGAATGGTGTCCAGTCACTGACTTGGAACGCATATTGGAAATTCTTGATACGGCCAGGTCTCGAATCGAAGACTCCTTTGTATTCAAATAGCAGTTCCCTTAGCATTTGCTTATGCTCTGGACCAATTTTAGCTTCCTCTATCTTTTCTTCCAGGCATTCTTCAAATGTTGTTTCAAGGTCCTTTTCAATGTCTTCGGCCAGTGTTGCCAACTCTCCCTCGATGTCTTCTGTTCTCAATACTGCATCCCCAGTCTTATCTCCGTATGTATGCCATACGTACTCTTCTGGTCTCGTTTCATTGTGTTTTAATGAGAGCTCTAAATCTTCCTTTCCCTCACTTGCGCGAAACATAACAATGTCTTGCGAGAGATCTATTATGACTTTATATTCTCTTATGAAATCCATGCCAACAATAATGTTAAAAGGCAGCTTATTCACAAGTAGGAAGCTCTGTGAGAATGTAGAGTTCCCTATCTGCAAATCTAAAAATACTTGGTATCTGCATATCATAACTTTATCTTGTATCACACCTTTTATCTTCACGCTTGAAATAGGTATTTTCAATACGTGGATTTTATTTTGGATTTCATTATATAATGCCTGGGTTATCGAACATACCGTTGAACCTGTATCTATGAGACTTCTTATCTTCATGCCTGCGATGTTTACAATAATAATGGGTAGTTCCTTTCTCACATTGACCGTCCCTTTATCTATGTCTTCAATAAGCTCCTCAGGTTTGGCAATCCAGTTAACCACATGCACTGTATTCCATCCTGTATTTATCTCTATTTGGTCATTTAATTTTGGTGTTTTTTTTTTCATTGCTCCATTCTTTGTGGAGTTCTTCTGTCTGTCTTCGTACTGCTGAAGTTCCAGACTCTTGGCACCGTCATCATTTTTATAGATGTCGGGTGACCTTCGATTCTTAACCGCTTCATCCCAATGAACTTACGATTGTCTATGGTCGTCTCCACGCTCTTCCATGTATCTTAAAGATGCGTGATAGCGTTCTTCCGCCTCTTCATCGAACCCGCGACTCTGTTCTTGGGATCTCCAACCTTGGTTGATCCCATTTCGGCCGTAATTCCTTCTGTTATCAGCCTGCTGGTCTCTTGTGCCGCGCTGATTCCAGGCTTTCCTTCCTCGGTGTCCACGGTTCGATCCTCCTCGATATGCTGGCCTCCAATTCTGGTTTTCCCGTCCTTCACGTTGCCAGTCTGATTTCTCCGTTTCGGTGCTCGTAGACTTACTTTTTGTCTGCACCTTAGTCGATTCAGTCGGTGTAGTCGTCATGTTGACTTGTTCCATATTCCGACTTTGCCTTGTGTGCTGCGCTGTGGTGAGATCGACTTGTCTCAGCGCCTCCTCCATATCGATCGCTGTCTTGGCGTTTGCTGAGATTAATAGACGTTGTACTTCATACGGTAGCTGCTTGGCTATCGCTATACACAAATCTGACTCTCTAATTCCTTCATCAAGTTCGCGGAAACGGCACAATTGAGCCACAAAAACTCTGCGTACTTCGTCGGGTTATTAGTACTATAACGCCTGGAGTACAAGTCCAATCTGAGGTTCTGTTGTATACTTGCGTTCCAGTACCTGCTTAAAAATGCCTGACGAAATTCGTCAACGGTGTCGAACGTGTACCGAAAACTTCTAAGCCATAAGGCACATTCGCCTTCAGTCAGTTTTTCAATAGCTCTCAACCTTCGCTCTGGCGGTACTTTCGCGTCATTCAAGTACTCGGAAACCTCTTTGAGCATGTACTTGGTTGTCATGTTAGAATTACTCCCAGAATATTTCTTTGGTTTCTCGTCACTAGCCCTCACAACAGTGACTATTTGATTTTGAACAGCATTTTCATGCGGTGTGGACATAGCAATTGGTATACCAAGCGTGGTATACGGGCTGTCACTTGGCATGGCTGCATTCTTTGGAGTGGGCTGTATCTCTATATCTGCCCATTTATTTCTCCTGTTTTCATCTATGCTTCCTTCGCTAGATCTAGGATTCCGCAACATGGATTCCTCCTGTGCGATCATTCTAGTTTCTATTTGGCTGTGCCTATTTTCTGCCCTTTCTAAACGAGCTAATACCTCTCGTTCTATTTTTTCTAAGCGATCTCGGTTTTTTTTCTGCCATAGAAAATACTTTTTCCTTGTCATCCTTAAGGTTTTCTTTTATGAGGGTAATTTCCCCCGCTAGACTTTCTCTTACCTCGGCAAGAGTTTTATCGCTGGCTTCAGTCTTCAAGCCTTCTCGAAGTTCTAATTCTTCTCGTAAGCCCGTAACTTCTTTTTGTATGTGACCATGCATATGAGAGATTTCAGTCCTTATCTTCGTCATTTCTCCCTGGTCCTCATCCTGCCTTTTATGAATGACTGCTAGGTCGTTCTGAGTTTGTTCTAACTCTTTTTGAACCTTTCTGACCTGCCTCTTCATATTTGACATTATTTCCTTATTCTCTTGATCAGAAGTTTTTATTTCATTGATCTCCTTGCATTGGTCAAGGATATTCTGATCCTGCTTCCTTAAGGCTTCGTCTACCGCCTTTGCGTAGCCTGCCATCCGCGTATTCAATTTTCCGTCGCTGTCTTCGAGCCTTTGATCCACGGTCTGAGTGAACGTATTAAATTGCTCCTGCTGACGTTTAGTATTCGCTTCATTCTGACTTTGAATGTCTTTAAGCTCCATGGACATACCGCTTAAGCTATCATTAATCGCACGCTGTGACTCTCTGCACGCTTGCAGATTATTCTCTAGTTTTAGCTCGATTGACTCAAAGCGTTTATCGTTATCAGCTTGCATCTCTCTGAGACCACGCTAACAATATTCTTAGTTACTTCATGCTTAATAGACTCTTTAACGTCATCCATTCTTTTACTGACCTCTAACTGATTAGCCACTAATCTAGTGTTTATTTCAGTTTGGTTAGCCTCTAATCTAGTGTTAATTTCAGCTTGATTGGCATCCAATTGAGTATTGACTGTAGCCAATCTACTTGCTATTTCATCTTTAAATGCTTTAGCCTCTTCCTTACTCTTAGCATTAGTATCATCAACATGTTCTCTTAACTCCGCGATACACTTGAGTATCTCCTCAGTTCCAGCCATCCTGTATTTCTTAATTTGAGATTCAGGTAGGCCGCAGCTGAGCATGCTGGCGCGTTTTATTGAAAAAAGGAATTCCGATCCCGCGACAGCAACACAACATATTACACAGTTCTGTAACCACCTATGGAATGGGTTTAGACCCTCGTACCCGTCTAACAACGGTGTCTAATGTCTGAGTACAATCGCTCAAACATAGTTTGAGGAAAAATACTATGATGGTTTTCCCCATGAAAACCATGCTATTATTATGGGGTTTTCTGAATCCCATAAGCCTTCCACGTCTCTGGGCGCCATGATAATAGAAATGTAGTAGTCAAGGGTGACATGATAAACATAAGGTGATGTGTGATATGCTAAATATAAAGTAAGCCGTGGCCAGGTTGCGCAATGCCAAGGTCGCTTATATTGCACTGATGCAGGCGATTCCATGATGAATTAATACCGCCCCATGTTACCTGGGCCATGATAATGAAAAGAGTAAGTGCTATGGTGACAAGTTACAAGTTACATTTAAGCATGTCTTATGGAGGATTATCAACATTTATTTTAACGTGAAGGCTTATTAACAAATGGGACGCGGCTTTTTCCTAATATATCCTAATTTCTCTGCTGTACTTGCTTCTAGCATTAATATCTTGGCCGACTTTTAGTAGTAACTGTGATTCAATCCTAGTACAGTGACATCTCCTCCATGTACCCAATTTTCATCATGTGGAACATGTGTTCGTATCCCAGCTAACTCACGGTCTTTCGAGGTATGGGACGTTCCTGCCCACCATACGACCACATGCTCCGGATTTGAGTCTACCAGGTATCTACTCTACATGAAAGAAACAACATATTCCTAAATAAAACATTTACTGATCTAAAGTCATGGCTATACAACAAAATACAAACAAAGGATAATTTACATTTAATTCCCACAATGAAAATCAAGGTTATTTTGTGAGTCTCTTCTTCATTAGTGCTACACTGCACTCAAATCTATTTCTAGCATCCTATCATCGATACTTTCAGACATCTACGAGTCTCCATAGTGTTCTTTTATGTGACACAATTTAACAAACTGGAGTATCACAACACAAAAGTCACATATCACTTTTAAATGACATTAATCCTGTAATAATAAAACATTAATCCGTTTCTTACGGGCATTTACTTTCATTAACATAATTTCATTATCTTATGCCTTAATTAACAAATGTTGTTGTGTCGTGTGAATCGTCTTCCCCTTTTCCATCAATATGAAACGCTAAAAAAAGTGGTACGTTCTCCCTTCCAAAATACACATGGATAGAAATGTTTATAGTTTCACCATACAACGATTTTCTGGGTCTGGTCGAAATTATTATCGTTACAAACGTGTCATGTTCTTAGAAATCACATACCCGTCTGCATAAATTAGTGTGAACTGGGCAAAAATGCACTTTAAAAAAGATGCCAAAATTTATTTGGTTCAGCGTTCCTCCTCAGAGAATAACTGGGCCAAATATTATCCGATTTCAATGATCCGACAATGTATGTGTGTTGAAACAATTCAATTGGCATCATCATAACAATCATATCTTAATTATATTTCGAAATATCGAGATTCTTCAGTGTCCCATTCTGCTTTAAAAATAAAGGGACTGGGTGTCCAAACCTCCCCTTCCAAGCAGGCAATAAAATTAGTTCCAGCTGGCCAAGCAAGATGGCCGCCGTCCTTCGTGGCATACATATCGCCCCCCTCTTGCTGCAAGCAAGGTCATCTTTGTTTACAATTGCAGTACAATGGAGTTACGCTGAGTGTTGTCTCAAGTAATTGAGTCATTCTGATTATTTACCACCTATCATTATAGTGTATTGGGCTCAACTTGGCTCCTTAATTAACATTCATGGCTGGGGATGGATTCTGTAATAGTCTTGCCGTTCTTTGGCGATTCTAGTGGCTTTGGGCGCGCATCATAATGAGAATACAAGATTGCTCATCAGCAGCTGCCTCAATAATAAGGAAATCTGCGTTTCCTATACGACGAACTTTGATTCTTACCTCTCAGGGCAGATCAATCAATACATGTGCTCACGGGGTCTCGAAGAGCATCCCTCGTGGCAATTATTCCTGCAAGCGATGGATACAGACAGGCTCTGTCCAATTCGCTGCGAATAATATAAGTACGCTCCACGGCGGTACTAACTCGTAGATTAGCCAACTTTTCACCTAACGTGCAAGCTATGTTAGCTTGGTCCCCGCAACTTTATTTACGTAAATCAATGGATTCCACGTTACTTTGCTCGCTCAATGCGGCTCAAACAATACTTCTCATAGATGAATCAATTATTAAGGCACCCGCGTCCTCTCTGCAATTACACTTAAGCCAAAGCTTCAAATAGCTCCCAAGAACAGGTATAAATTTACTGGCGTACATTACTTTAATGGTTCTCAAAAACAATCCTAAGAACTGACCATATTAAATATTCATTCAACACTTCATTGACACTGAAAAATTCTCGTATCTCGCTATATTTTACGTTACTTTCTTACTGTTTACCAAAATACAGTATCTTTATATTAGACATGACACACTTTGAACGTTCTTTAGGCCTGAAATACCTATTACTTTACTTTACTGTGACCGACCCCAGTTATTATTATTATTATTATCATTTAACGTTACCGTTACATTCATCACTATCTTAGGCCTGAATGGCCCTAAACAAATCACCTTCCAACCCATATTCTACCAAATACGAGTGGTGAAAGCTCGTACATAAGTGACTGTTACATCTTAGTCTTAAAGTGATGTTTCTTTGTATGGTGAACTATCTAGTTAGAATAACATTGTAAATTTGTACTCACTTTTTCATTTTCGCTGGATTATTCCAGCACGACAGCCACGGACCTACCATGACGCTTGATTTAAGCCATCATGCTATATCTCACACGACACTTGATATCACATATTTCCCACATGATAATCATACTCTTATCAGTGGCTTTTCTCACTTTTACACAATACATATTAATTCACAATACACATAAACACTTTTGAAATCACTATAATAAAATGTATATACACTTTTTCACTATTTCACAGGTTGATCCTTAATCGGACTCCTCCTAACGTCTGACCCCAGAGATGCGATGCAGCTACGACAACCGCTGGTCTCCGTGAAAGTCTATCTGCGTATACGTGCGTTCGATTCTCGTTCCCTTCAATACTGTTCATTTCACCGTCATGATTACTTGTGATGCCTCTCGGGCTCCCATAACTGCAACGATCCTGACGATACTGCGTCATTTATAAGTATGACAATACCTCCTGGTATTCAGTGTCCAAAACCATCCTAAATTATTGCTACGCTGTAGCAAACTACACTTGCGTATAATAATGGATAAATATCTTCTGTAGATTAAATCTTACGCGATTCATGATTACCATTAAGAAGCTGTATGATGCGCTTCCTTTGTTCTTCAAATATACTCTAACATTTCGCGCACTTACTGGCAGCGTTTAGTTTACGTGTAGACTGCAGATGAACTGACGATGAACTCAAGACGAACTGAAGACGAACTGGCTTGGTCCGTGCTGCTTCCCCTATATAAAGGTTTCTCGTAAAATGTAGTCCACAGGACACACGAGAGCGACTCCCTTCTTGAAATAATGCATTTCCATTCAAAATGACGTGTACACCTCGTTTATCTAGATGTGCAAGTCCAATAATCACTCTCGTGCTAGCGATCGCTTCGGCCAATTAATTACAATTAATTGCCTTATTCCGTAGCGTCATGATGCCACCATGGTGAATCCCCTCTTGCTGGTCACCAAATCACTCCTCTCTAGCGTAAGCTCGGTGTTAACAGGCTTATTTAGAGATATAGGCTTTAATTTAGGTGTAAGACCACTCCTAAATTATCTCTCCTAGAATATATTCACCTGGGTATACTTTTCATTCCATTCCGATGCTCCAATTGGCTGCAATCAATTAATTTCCGTGGACAATTACCCCCACTACGGTCTCGAGTGTTGTCCATCGGGGACTCCCAGGGTCATTAATTTCGAGCTGTCTCCTTCGTCCAGACGAAATAAGTTCCTTCGGCGCCTTGAATCTCCTCCCCTCTGCTGGCTGTAATTAGTAAAGTGTCAAGCTGGCCTGCTTTCACTTTTCTATACTTCGAAAACGTACATATGACTGCAATTTCTGACAATTATTCCCTTAAACAGCTATGATATTCACATTCTAGCCGTGAAATCATGCTATATTATTATATGTCATTATACATCTCATTGCTCTTCGGGTTCCCTGTAGCTGTTCCCCCTCAGAGATCAATGGTTCGACTCTAGGCAGAATCACGGGCCTGGTCTTCTCTGATAAGACCCGAGTTCGATGCCAGTCTGCTGTGTCCGATTGGGCACAGTAAGGATCACCAAGGTTTGCCACCAGGACTTTAAGAAAAGCCCTCTTGTAATACTCAAAAATGTATGTTTATTAACCAGAATTACCTTTTAGGTAGATTTCATTAGAAAGCTAACTATTGCAATGGGTCCCATATTTCGACTTCCGGAAAATTTCGACATATCTTCGCGTTTCACATCCCCCAGACCCCAAAACCACCGTCAGTTCAAAAGTTTATATATAATTTATGTATATATATATGTATATCAGTTTCTTGTGGACACGATAACTGTCGTACTTTTTCACCAATCACTTTGAATTTTTTACACAATATGT
This sequence comes from Meconema thalassinum, assembly GCA_946902985.2. Lineage (NCBI taxonomy): Eukaryota > Metazoa > Arthropoda > Insecta > Orthoptera > Tettigoniidae > Meconema > Meconema thalassinum. The sequence goes on from OX336388.2 coordinate 677,031,374, forward strand.
ATACCCTTAAAATCTCGGTCGAGTTCGTTAATGGGCAAAATCGGTCTAAGGGGGTGAAAATGGGAGGCTTTTTTTCGAAAAAGTGAAATATCGCTATAACTCTCTTAATATCTGAAATATTGAATCCATTCAAAGTTCATACTATGTGTCGGACAAGGCCCTAAAATTTATGTTTGAAAAGTTTTTTGATAGCACCAACCATTGACCAAAGGGATGGGAAAAAGTGGGTTTTTCGGGAAACATTAATCATATCTCTGTTAATAGGCACAATATCTAAACCGTACAAAATGGACAATATTCCTCCAATAATTACCTAAAACTTTTGTCTGAAAGAATTTTTGCTATGACCCACCATTACGCCACGGGGTGAGCAAAATGATTTAAATTATAAGAAAATGCCAAGTGCCAAGAGAGGTTGCCCTGACAACTTTACTTTTAATTGATAAGGGGTGAGCCATCAGCAGTTGCTATGACAACGCCACTGCACGAGATAACATTCAGTTTTCCATCTGTCTGTGGGAAGCGACTTCGGTATCGGAACTGGTAGCATGCTGAACTTCTATGCCCAAGGTCGCGGGTTCAAACCCGGCTAAAGTCGTAGGATTTACTAAGAGCGCTAAAAAAAACTGAGTTTGCTTTCCTTCGGAGGAGAAGTTCCAACGTTCGTTGCGAGTTGATGGTTCCGGTGGCATCTCGTAGCCAAGTTCACAGATAGGTGTCGTTGATGGTAGTATTTTAGGTAGATTTCATTAGAAAGCTAACTATTGCAATGGGTACCATGTTTCGATTTCCGGAAAATTTCGACATATCTTCGCGTTTCACATCCCCCAGACCCCAAAACCTCCGTCAGTTCAAAAGTTTATATATAACTAGCAGTAGTACCCGGCTTCGCCCGGTGGAATGATGATAATGTTTTAAGGTCTCCTTAGAAATATAATGGACTTAAAATCTAAGTCATTTGCCCCCAAAGACAATGAGGGAGTAATATCTAGGTCATTTGCCCTTTTGATAAGGATGATAATAAAAACTACTGTTGAATTGACACGTCAAACTTACAAACTACCGTAATAGAAATACATATTTCAAAATTCACAGGCGAGGAAGACTTATTGTGTGTGGTGATTAATGGTGTAATGGGCGTAACATCTACTGTAGGTCATTTGCTCTTATGATGAGGATGATAAGGGAAACTACTACCGGTATTGAATTGACACTTCAACGTATAATGTACACAATGTACTGTAATAAAAATAACTATATGGTGGCTTCGGTGGCGTATTTGGTAGCATGCTGAGCTTCTATGCCCAAGATAGCGGGTTCAAACCCAGCTGAAGCCGTCGGATATTTTAAGAGCGTTAAAAATCTGTCAGTATGCCTTTCTTCGGAGGGGAAGTAAAGCCAGCGGTCCCATGTCAGATTTATGGCATGTTAAAGAACCTTCCACTAATTACACCTGTGTGAAGCTAAATTGGATAGGTAAACAACGCTCATAGATGTCTACGTCCGTTGCCAAGAGACGACTGCAGTGGCGTCTAGTAGCTAAGTTCCGAACTTGGCCTAGTAGTCGTTGACGGTGGCGCTTGGCGGCAAAAGTACGAACTATTTGAAGAATTCTAAGTTGCAGTTTGTACTTAAATTAAAAAACAGATAACACACACTAATACAGTCATCACATTTAACACCGGTTATCAGACAGATTCTACACACACCCAAAGTACACGGGGCTACATGACCGCGTTGTCACAGCCCCTACACTTAAGAACCAACCAACCAAAAAAAAATATTTTAAAAATCACAGTCGAGAAAGACTTTATGCGGCGGTGATTATTGGTATGATGCGCGTAACATCTAGGTCATTTGCACTTATGATGATAATAATAAGGTAATGAAAAAATGACTACTAAACGAACATGGTGTTATTTTAAAACTGATATAGGTAATTCAGGTGTCTAGCTTCGATGTCTTCCAAAGTCTCAACCTTATTTTCTGGCTTAGGTCTGTACTGGATGCGTCTAGTGAAAGAGCGTACTGCTCGGCAAAGACAAAGAATATAGGTCCAAGCTGCACGAACCTGAGATGATCGCAGATGATGACGAAATATGATGACACACGTTCGGGGTTCCCCGTCCTATACAGATTGACCAGGAATCACTCACTGTTTCGCAACGGCCCTGTGCTGGCATCAGCATAGACAGCAGGAGATAACACGGCGGGCTGTGGAAAGTACTCTCAAGTCACCTCGCGATGAATCAGCAAGCTATTCTCACAACTGACCCCCCCCCAGGGTCTCACAACTTGTGGGACGTGGGTTGGCGACCACGGAACCCCAGCTGAGTCTGGCATCGCTTCTACTTCCTGGTGCCGGGCTTATTTCAGTTCTCTTTCCTGTCGGCCTCCCTAGGTCAACTCTTGTTCTCTTCCGACCCAGACTGTATTAGGGTATCCGAGGGCTAGGGAGTCTTTCAATTTCCCGCCTTAATTGGCTTTGTCTCATCTTTCCTGATACCCTCATTCTTCGAGGGGTCTGCCTTCTTTTCCTTTTCATAATATCTCCTGTCTTCTGCTCAAGGCCCTCAAAGAGGCAGGGTGTGTGTAGACCCACCACTTCTGGTACACCCTCAAGGGCTCATGACTGGTGAGTTAGGAAGCTGGCAACCCCGAGGAATTCCTGAGCTACTTGCAGGGAATGGAGTGGTATGTCAGAAATTTCAAGTGGACAGTGTTACGCATCGGGTTCCAAAGGGTAAGTATACACACGTTGTTTTCGATCGGTGAACGATGTAGATTTGTACCAAAGGGCCTTAATGCGGGAAATGGAGTGGTCTGTCCGAAATTTCGAGTGGACAGTGTTACTCGTCGAGTTCCAAACGGTAATTATGTAAAATCTGGTTGAGATCGGTGAAACGGTGTAGTTTTCTGCCAAAGGGCCAAAAAGCAGGGAATAGTGTAGTCTGTCCGAAATTTAAAGTGAACAGTGTTACTTGTCGGGTTCTACGGGTAAGTATATAAAATTGGGGTCAGATCGGTGAAACGGTGTAGATTTGTGCCAAACAGCCTAAATGCAAGGGATGGAGTGGCCTCGCCGCAATTTCAAGCAGACAGTGTTAGTCGCAGTGTTCCAAAGGGTAAATATACAAATTTTGGTTGAGATCGGTGAAACGGTGTAGATTTGGGACAAAGGCCCTAAATGCAGGGAATGGAGTGGTCTGTCCGCAATTTCAAGCAGACAGTGTTACTCGCAGGGTTCCAAAGGGTAAGTATACACATTTTGGTTCAGATCGGTGAAACGGTGTAGATTTGTGCAAAAAGGGCCTAAATGCAGGGAATGGCGTGGTCTGTCCGAAATTTCAAGCAGACAGTGTTAGTCGCAGGGTTCCAAAGGGTAAGTATACAAAGTTTGATTCAGATCGGTGAAACGGTGTAGATTTGTGCCAAAGGGCCTAAATGCAGGGGATGGAGTAGCCTCTCCGCAATTTCAAGCAGACAGTGTTACTCGCAGTGTTCCAAAGGGTAAATATACAAATTTTGGTTGAGATCGGTGGAACGGTGTAGATTTGTGCAAAAAGGGCCTAAATGCAGGGAATGGCGTGGTCTGTCCGAAATTTCAAGCAGACAGTGTTAGTCGCAGTGTTCCATAAAGTAAATATACAAATTTTGGTTGAGATCGGTGAAATGGTGTAGATTTGGGCCAAAGGGCCTAAATGCAGGGAATGGAGTGGTCTGTCCGCAATTTCAAGCAGACAGTGTTACTCGCAGGGTTCCAAAGGGTAAGTATACACATTTTGGTTCAGATCGGTGAAACGGTGTAGATTTGTGCAAAAAGGGCCTAAATGCAGGGAATGGCGTGGTCTGTCCGAAATTTCAAGCAGACAGTGTTAGTCGCAGTGTTCCATAGAGTAAATATACAAATTTTGGTTGAGATCGGTGAAACGGTGTAGATTTGGGCCAAAGGACCTAAATGCAGGGAATGGAGTGGTCTGTCCGCAATTTCAAGCAGACAGTGTTACTCGCAGGGCACCAAAGGGTAAGAATACGAATTTTGGTTCTGATCGGTGAAACGGTGTAGATTTGGACCAAAGGGCCTAAATGCAGGGAATGGGGTGGTCTGTCCGAAATTTTAAGTGGTCAGTGTTACTCGCAGGGTTCCAAAGGGTAAATATACAAATTTTGGTTGAGATCGGTGAAACGGTGTGGATTTGGACCAAAGGGCCTAAATGCAGGAAATGGGGTGGTCTGTCCGAAATTTCAAGTAGACAGTGTTACTCGCAGGGTTCCAAAGGTTAAATATACAACTTTTGGTTCAGATCGGTGAAACGGTGTAGATTTGTGCAAAAGGGCCTAAATGCAGGGCATGGGGTGGTCTGTCCGAAATTTAATGTTGACAGGGTTACCCGCAGGGTTCCAAAGGGTAAGTATACAAATTTTGGTTCAGATCGGTGAAACGGTGTAGATTTGTATACATAACAGACAGACAGACAGACAGACAGACAGACAAACTTTGTGCTTTATATATATAGACTAGCAGTATACCCGGCTTCGCCCGGTGGAATGATGATAATGTTTTAAGGTCTCCTTAGAAATATAATGGACTTAAAATCTAAGTCATTTGCCCCCAAAGACAATGAGGGAGTAATATCTAGGTCATTTGCCCTTTTGATAAGGATGATAATAAAAACTACTGTTGAATTGACACGTCAAACTTACAAACTACCGTAATAGAAATACATATTTCAAAATTCACAGGCGAGGAAGACTTATTGTGTGTGGTGATTAATGGTGTAATGGGCGTAACATCTACTGTAGGTCATTTGCTCTTATGATGAGGATGATAAGGGAAACTACTACCGGTATTGAATTGACACTTCAACGTATAATGTACACAATGTACTGTAATAAAAATAACTATATGGTGGCTTCGGTGGCGTATTTGGTAGCATGCTGAGCTTCTATGCCCAAGATAGCGGGTTCAAACCCAGCTGAAGCCGTCGGATATTTTAAGAGCGTTAAAAATCTGTCAGTATGCCTTTCTTCGGAGGGGAAGTAAAGCCAGCGGTCCCATGTCAGATTTATGGCATGTTAAAGAACCTTCCACTAATTACACCTGTGTGAAGCTAAATTGGATAGGTAAACAACGCTCATAGATGTCTACGTCCGTTGCCAAGAGACGACTGCAGTGGCGTCTAGTAGCTAAGTTCCGAACTTGGCCTAGTAGTCGTTGACGGTGGCGCTTGGCGGCAAAAGTACGAACTATTTGAAGAATTCTAAGTTGCAGTTTGTACTTAAATTAAAAAACAGATAACACACACTAATACAGTCATCACATTTAACACCGGTTATCAGACAGATTCTACACACACCCAAAGTACACGGGGCTACATGACCGCGTTGTCACAGCCCCTACACTTAAGAACCAACCAACCAAAAAAAAATATTTTAAAAATCACAGTCGAGAAAGACTTTATGCGGCGGTGATTATTGGTATGATGCGCGTAACATCTAGGTCATTTGCACTTATGATGATAATAATAAGGTAATGAAAAAATGACTACTAAACGAACATGGTGTTATTTTAAAACTGATATAGGTAATTCAGGTGTCTAGCTTCGATGTCTTCCAAAGTCTCAACCTTATTTTCTGGCTTAGGTCTGTACTGGATGCGTCTAGTGAAAGAGCGTACTGCTCGGCAAAGACAAAGAATATAGGTCCAAGCTGCACGAACCTGAGATGATCGCAGATGATGACGAAATATGATGACACACGTTCGGGGTTCCCCGTCCTATACAGATTGACCGGGAATCACTCACTGTTTCGCAACGGCCCTGTGCTGGCATCAGCATAGACAGCAGGAGATAACACGGCGGGCTGTGGAAAGTACTCTCAAGTCACCTCGCGATGAATCAGCAAGCTATTCTCACAACTGACCCCCCCCCCAGGGTCTCACAACTTGTGGGACGTGGGTTGGCGACCACGGAACCCCAGCTGAGTCTGGCATCGCTTCTACTTCCTGGTGCCGGGCTTATTTCAGTTCTCTTTCCTGTCGGCCTCCCTTGGTCAACTCTTGTTCTCTTCCGACCCAGACTGTATTAGGGTATCCGAGGGCTAGGGAGTCTTTCAATTTCCCGCCTTAATTGGCTTTGTCTCATCTTTCCTGATACCCTCATTCTTCGAGGGGTCTGCCTTCTTTTCCTTTTCATAATATCTCCTGTCTTCTGCTCAAGGCCCTCAAAGAGGCAGGGTGTGTGTAGACCCACCACTTCTGGTACACCCTCAAGGGCTCATGACTGGAGAGTTAGGAAGCTGGCAACCCCGAGGAATTCCTGAGCTACTTGCAGGGAATGGAGTGGTATGTCAGAAATTTCAAGTGGACAGTGTTACGCATCGGGTTCCAAAGGGTAAGTATACACACTTTGTTTTCGATCGGTGAACGATGTAGATTTGTACCAAAGGGCCTTAATGCGGGAAATGGAGTGGTCTGTCCGAAATTTCGAGTGGACAGTGTTACTCGTCGAGTTCCAAACGGTAATTATGTAAAATCTGGTTGAGATCGGTGAAACGGTGTAGTTTTCTGCCAAAGGGCCAAAAAGCAGGGAATAGTGTAGTCTGTCCGAAATTTAAAGTGAACAGTGTTACTTGTCGGGTTCTACGGGGTAAGTATATAAAATTGGGGTCAGATCGGTGAAACGGTGTAGATTTGTGCCAAACAGCCTAAATGCAAGGGATGGAGTGGCCTCGCCGCAATTTCAAGCAGACAGTGTTAGTCGCAGTGTTCCAAAGGGTAAATATACAAATTTGGTTGAGATCGGTGGAAACGGTGTAGATTTGGGACAAAGGGCCTAAATGCAGGGAATGGAGTGGTCTGTCCGCAATTTCAAGCAGACAGTGTTACTCGCAGGGTTCCAAAGGGTAAGTATACACATTTTGGTTCAGATCGGTGAAACGGTGTAGATTTGTGCAAAAAGGGCCTAAATGCAGGGAATGGCGTGGTCTGTCCGAAATTTCAAGCAGACAGTGTTAGTCGCAGGGTTCCAAAGGGTAAGTATACAAAGTTTGATTCAGATCGGTGAAACGGTGTAGATTTGTGCCAAAGGGCCTAAATGCAGGGGATGGAGTAGCCTCTCCGCAATTTCAAGCAGACAGTGTTAGTCGCAGTGTTCCAAAGGGTAAATATACAAATTTTGGTTGAGATCGGTGGAACGGTGTAGATTTGTGCAAAAAGGGCCTAAATGCAGGGAATGGCGTGGTCTGTCCGAAATTTCAAGCAGACAGTGTTAGTCGCAGTGTTTCCATAAAGTAAATATACAAATTTTGGTTGAGATCGGTGAAATGGTGTAGATTTGGGCCAAAGGGCCTAAATGCAGGGAATGGAGTGGTCTGTCCGCAATTTCAAGCAGACAGTGTTACTCGCAGGGTTCCAAAGGGTAAGTATACACATTTTGGTTCAGATCGGTGAAACGGTGTAGATTTGTGCAAAAAGGGCCTAAATGCAGGGAATGGCGTGGTCTGTCCGAAATTTCAAGCAGACAGTGTTAGTCGCAGTGTTCCATAGAGTAAATATACAAATTTTGGTTGAGATCGGTGATCGGTGTAGATTTGGGCCAAAGGACCTAAATGCAGGGAATGGAGTGGTCTGTCCGCAATTTCAAGCAGACAGTGTTACTCGCAGGGCACCAAAGGGTAAGATACGAATTTGGTTCTGATCGGTGAAACGGTGTAGATTTGGACCAAAGGGCCTAAATGCAGGGAATGGGGTGGTCTGTCCGAAATTTTAAGTGGTCAGTGTTACTCGCAGGGTTCCAAAGGGTAAATATACAAATTTTGGTTGAGATCGGTGAAACGGTGTGGATTTGGACCAAAGGGCCTAAATGCAGGAATGGGGTGGTCTGTCCGAAATTCAAGTAGACAGTGTTACTCGCAGGGTTCCAAAGGTTAAATATACAACTTTTGGTTCAGATCGGTGAAACGGTGTAGATTTGTGCAAAAGGGCCTAAATGCAGGGCATGGGGTGGTCTGTCCGAAATTTAATGTTGACAGGGGTTACCCGCAGGGTTCCAAAGGGTAAGTATACAAATTTTGGTTCAGATCGGTGAAACGGTGTAGATTTGTATACATAACAGACAGACAGACAGACAGACAGACAGACAAACTTTGTGCTTTATATATATAGACTAGCAGTATACCCCGGCTTCGCCCGGTGGAATGATGATAATGTTTTTAAGGTCTCCTTAGAAATATAATGGACTTAAAATCTAAGTCATTTGCCCCCCAAAGACAATGAGGGAGTAATATCTAGGTCATTTGCCCTTTTGATAAGGATGATAATAAAAACTACTGTTGAATTGACACGTCAAACTTACAAACTACCGTAATAGAAATACATATTTCAAAATTCACAGGCGAGGAAGACTTATTGTGTGTGGTGATTAATGGTGTAATGGGGCGTAACATCTACTGTAGGTCATTTGCTCTTATGATGAGGATGATAAGGGAAACTACTACCGGTATTGAATTGACACTTCAACGTATAATGTACACAATGTACTGTAATAAAAATAACTATATGGTGGCTTCGGTGGCGTATTTGGTAGCATGCTGAGCTTCTATGCCCAAGATAGCGGGTTCAAACCCAGCTGAAGCCGTCGGATATTTTAAGAGCGTTAAAAATCTGTCAGTATGCCTTTCTTCGGAGGGGAAGTAAAGCCAGCGGTCCCATGTCAGATTTATGGCATGTTAAAGAACCTTCCACTAATTACACCTGTGTGAAGCTAAATTGGATAGGTAAACAACGCTCATAGATGTCTACGTCCGTTGCCAAGAGACGACTGCAGTGGCGTCTAGTAGCTAAGTTCCGAACTTGGCCTAGTAGTCGTTGACGGTGGCGCTTGGCGGCAAAAGTACGAACTATTTGAAGAATTCTAAGTTGCAGTTTGTACTTAAATTAAAAAACAGATAACACACACTAATACAGTCATCACATTTAACACCGGTTATCAGACAGATTCTACACACACCCAAAGTACACGGGGCTACATGACCGCGTTGTCACAGCCCCTACACTTAAGAACCAACCCAACCAAAAAAAAATATTTTAAAAATCACAGTCGAGAAAGACTTTATGCGGCGGTGATTATTGGTATGATGCGCGTAACATCTAGGTCATTTGCACTTATGATGATAATAATAAGGTAATGAAAAAATGACTACTAAACGAACATGGTGTTATTTTAAAACTGATATAGGTAATTCAGGTGTCTAGCTTCGATGTCTTCCAAAGTCTCAACCTTATTTTCTGGCTTAGGTCTGTACTGGATGCGTCTAGTGAAAGAGCGTACTGCTCGGCAAAGACAAAGAATATAGGTCCAAGCTGCACGAACCTGAGATGATCGCAGATGATGACGAAATATGATGACACACGTTCGGGGTTCCCCGTCCTATACAGATTGACCGGGAATCACTCACTGTTTCGCAACGGCCCTGTGCTGGCATCAGCATAGACAGCAGGAGATAACACGGCGGGCTGTGGAAAGTACTCTCAAGTCACCTCGCGATGAATCAGCAAGCTATTCTCACAACTGACCCCCCCCCCCCAGGGTCTCACAACTTGTGGGACGTGGGTTGGCGACCACGGAACCCCAGCTGAGTCTGGCATCGCTTCTACTTCCTGGTGCCGGGCTTATTTCAGTTCTCTTTCCTGTCGGCCTCCCTTGGTCAACTCTTGTTCTCTTCCGACCCAGACTGTATTAGGGTATCCGAGGGCTAGGGAGTCTTTCAATTTCCCGCCTTAATTGGCTTTGTCTCATCTTTCCTGATACCCTCATTCTTCGAGGGGTCTGCCTTCTTTTCCTTTTCATAATATCTCCTGTCTTCTGCTCAAGGCCCTCAAAGAGGCAGGGTGTGTGTAGACCCACCACTTCTGGTACACCCTCAAGGGCTCATGACTGGTGAGTTAGGAAGCTGGCAACCCCGAGGAATTCCTGAGCTACTTGCAGGGAATGGAGTGGTATGTCAGAAATTTCAAGTGGACAGTGTTACGCATCGGGTTCCAAAGGGGTAAGTATACACACTTTGTTTTCGATCGGTGAACGATGTAGATTTGTACCAAAGGGCCTTAATGCGGGAAATGGAGTGGTCTGTCCGAAATTTCGAGTGGACAGTGTTACTCGTCGAGTTCCAAACGGTAATTATGTAAAATCTGGTTGAGATCGGTGAAACGGTGTAGTTTTCTGCCAAAGGGCCAAAAAGCAGGGAATAGTGTAGTCTGTCCGAAATTTAAAGTGAACAGTGTTACTTGTCGGGTTCTACGGGTAAGTATATAAAATTGGGGTCAGATCGGTGAAACGGTGTAGATTTGTGCCAAACAGCCTAAATGCAAGGGATGGAGTGGCCTCGCCGCAATTTCAAGCAGACAGTGTTAGTCGCAGTGTTCCAAAGGGTAAATATACAAATTTTGGTTGAGATCGGTGAAACGGTGTAGATTTGGGACAAAGGGCCTAAATGCAGGGAATGGAGTGGTCTGTCCGCAATTTCAAGCAGACAGTGTTACTCGCAGGGTTCCAAAGGGTAAGTATACACATTTTGGTTCAGATCGGTGAAACGGTGTAGATTTGTGCAAAAAGGGCCTAAATGCAGGGAATGGCGTGGTCTGTCCGAAATTTCAAGCAGACAGTGTTAGTCGCAGGGTTCCAAAGGGTAAGTATACAAAGTTTGATTCAGATCGGTGAAACGGTGTAGATTTGTGCCAAAGGGCCTAAATGCAGGGGATGGAGTAGCCTCTCCGCAATTTCAAGCAGACAGTGTTAGTCGCAGTGTTCCAAAGGGTAAATATACAAATTTTGGTTGAGATCGGTGGAACGGTGTAGATTTGTGCAAAAAGGGCCTAAATGCAGGGAATGGCGTGGTCTGTCCGAAATTTCAAGCAGACAGTGTTAGTCGCAGTGTTCCATAAAGTAAATATACAAATTTTGGTTGAGATCGGTGAAATGGTGTAGATTTGGGCCAAAGGGCCTAAATGCAGGGAATGGAGTGGTCTGTCCGCAATTTCAAGCAGACAGTGTTACTCGCAGGGTTCCAAAGGGTAAGTATACACATTTTGGTTCAGATCGGTGAAACGGTGTAGATTTGTGCAAAAAGGGCCTAAATGCAGGGAATGGCGTGGTCTGTCCGAAATTTCAAGCAGACAGTGTTAGTCGCAGTGTTCCATAGAGTAAATATACAAATTTTGGTTGAGATCGGTGAAACGGTGTAGATTTGGGCCAAAGGACCTAAATGCAGGGAATGGAGTGGTCTGTCCGCAATTTCAAGCAGACAGTGTTACTCGCAGGGCACCAAAGGGTAAGAATACGAATTTTGGTTCTGATCGGTGAAACGGTGTAGATTTGGACCAAAGGGCCTAAATGCAGGGAATGGGGTGGTCTGTCCGAAATTTTAAGTGGTCAGTGTTACTCGCAGGGTTCCAAAGGGTAAATATACAAATTTTGGTTGAGATCGGTGAAACGGTGTGGATTTGGACCAAAGGGCCTAAATGCAGGGAATGGGGTGGTCTGTCCGAAATTTCAAGTAGACAGTGTTACTCGCAGGGTTCCAAAGGTTATATATACAACTTTTGGTTCAGATCGGTGAAACGGTGTAGATTTGTGCAAAAGGGCCTAAATGCGGGGCATGGGGTGGTCTGTCCGAAATTTAATGTTGACAGGGTTACCCGCAGGGTTCCAAAGGGTAAGTATACAAATTTTGGTTCAGATCGGTGAAACGGTGTAGATTTGTATACATAACAGACAGACAGACAGACAGACAGACAAACTTTGTGCTTTATATATATAGACTAGCAGTATACCCGGCTTCGCCCGGTGGAATGATGATAATGTTTTAAGGTCTCCTTAGAAATATAATGGACTTAAAATCTAAGTCATTTGCCCCCAAAGACAATGAGGGAGTAATATCTAGGTCATTTGCCCTTTTGATAAGGATGATAATAAAAACTACTGTTGAATTGACACGTCAAACTTACAAACTACCGTAATAGAAATACATATTTCAAAATTCACAGGCGAGGAAGACTTATTGTGTGTGGTGATTAATGGTGTAATGGGCGTAACATCTACTGTAGGTCATTTGCTCTTATGATGAGGATGATAAGGGAAACTACTACCGGTATTGAATTGACACTTCAACGTATAATGTACACAATGTACTGTAATAAAAATAACTATATGGTGGCTTCGGTGGCGTATTTGGTAGCATGCTGAGCTTCTATGCCCAAGATAGCGGGTTCAAACCCAGCTGAAGCCGTCGGATATTTTAAGAGCGTTAAAAATCTGTCAGTATGCCTTTCTTCGGAGGGGAAGTAAAGCCAGCGGTCCCATGTCAGATTTATGGCATGTTAAAGAACCTTCCACTAATTACACCTGTGTGAAGCTAAATTGGATAGGTAAACAACGCTCATAGATGTCTACGTCCGTTGCCAAGAGACGACTGCAGTGGCGTCTAGTAGCTAAGTTCCGAACTTGGCCTAGTAGTCGTTGACGGTGGCGCTTGGCGGCAAAAGTACGAACTATTTGAAGAATTCTAAGTTGCAGTTTGTACTTAAATTAAAAAACAGATAACACACACTAATACAGTCATCACATTTAACACCGGTTATCAGACAGATTCTACACACACCCAAAGTACACGGGGCTACATGACCGCGTTGTCACAGCCCCTACACTTAAGAACCAACCAACCAAAAAAAAATATTTTAAAAATCACAGTCGAGAAAGACTTTATGCGGCGGTGATTATTGGTATGATGCGCGTAACATCTAGGTCATTTGCACTTATGATGATAATAATAAGGTAATGAAAAAATGACTACTAAACGAACATGGTGTTATTTTAAAACTGATATAGGTAATTCAGGTGTCTAGCTTCGATGTCTTCCAAAGTCTCAACCTTATTTTCTGGCTTAGGTCTGTACTGGATGCGTCTAGTGAAAGAGCGTACTGCTCGGCAAAGACAAAGAATATAGGTCCAAGCTGCACGAACCTGAGATGATCGCAGATGATGACGAAATATGATGACACACGTTCGGGGTTCCCCGTCCTATACAGATTGACCGGGAATCACTCACTGTTTCGCAACGGCCCTGTGCTGGCATCAGCATAGACAGCAGGAGATAACACGGCGGGCTGTGGAAAGTACTCTCAAGTCACCTCGCGATGAATCAGCAAGCTATTCTCACAACTGACCCCCCCCCCCAGGGTCTCACAACTTGTGGGACGTGGGTTGGCGACCACGGAACCCCAGCTGAGTCTGGCATCGCTTCTACTTCCTGGTGCCGGGCTTATTTCAGTTCTCTTTCCTGTCGGCCTCCCTTGGTCAACTCTTGTTCTCTTCCGACCCAGACTGTATTAGGGTATCCGAGGGCTAGGGAGTCTTTCAATTTCCCGCCTTAATTGGCTTTGTCTCATCTTTCCTGATACCCTCATTCTTCGAGGGGTCTGCCTTCTTTTCCTTTTCATAATATCTCCTGTCTTCTGCTCAAGGCCCTCAAAGAGGCAGGGTGTGTGTAGACCCACCACTTCTGGTACACCCTCAAGGGCTCATGACTGGTGAGTTAGGAAGCTGGCAACCCCGGGGAATTCCTGAGCTACTTGCAGGGAATGGAGTGGTATGTCAGAAATTTCAAGTGGACAGTGTTACGCATCGGGTTCCAAAGGGTAAGTATACACACTTTGTTTTCGATCGGTGAACGATGTAGATTTGTACCAAAGGGCCTTAATGCGGGAAATGGAGTGGTCTGTCCGAAATTTCGAGTGGACAGTGTTACTCGTCGAGTTCCAAACGGTAATTATGTAAAATCTGGTTGAGATCGGTGAAACGGTGTAGTTTTCTGCCAAAGGGCCAAAAAGCAGGGAATAGTGTAGTCTGTCCGAAATTTAAAGTGAACAGTGTTACTTGTCGGGTTCTACGGGTAAGTATATAAAATTGGGGTCAGATCGGTGAAACGGTGTAGATTTGTGCCAAACAGCCTAAATGCAAGGGATGGAGTGGCCTCGCTGCAATTTCAAGCAGACAGTGTTAGTCGCAGTGTTCCAAAGGGTAAATATACAAATTTTGGTTGAGATCGGTGAAACGGTGTAGATTTGGGACAAAGGGCCTAAATGCAGGGAATGGAGTGGTCTGTCCGCAATTTCAAGCAGACAGTGTTACTCGCAGGGTTCCAAAGGGTAAGTATACACATTTTGGTTCAGATCAGTGAAACGGTGTAGATTTGTGCAAAAAGGGCCTAAATGCAGGGAATGGCGTGGTCTGTCCGAAATTTCAAGCAGACAGTGTTAGTCGCAGGGTTCCAAAGGGTAAGTATACAAAGTTTGATTCAGATCGGTGAAACGGTGTAGATTTGTGCCAAAGGGCCTAAATGCAGGGGATGGAGTAGCCTCTCCGCAATTTCAAGCAGACAGTGTTAGTCGCAGTGTTCCAAAGGGTAAATATACAAATTTTGGTTGAGATCGGTGGAACGGTGTAGATTTGGGCCAAAGGGCCTAAATGCAGGGAATGGAGTGGTCTGTCCGCAATTTCAAGCAGACAGTGTTACTCGCAGGGTTCCAAAGGGTAAGTATACACATTTTGGTTCAGATCGGTGAAACGGTGTAGATTTGTGCAAAAAGGGCCTAAATGCAGGGAATGGCGTGGTCTGTCCGAAATTTCAAGCAGACAGTGTTAGTCGCAGTGTTCCATAGAGTAAATATACAAATTTTGGTTGAGATCGGTGAAACGGTGTAGATTTGGGCCAAAGGACCTAAATGCAGGGAATGGAGTGGTCTGTCCGCAATTTCAAGCAGACAGTGTTACTCGCAGGGCACCAAAGGGTAAGAATACGAATTTTGGTTCTGATCGGTGAAACGGTGTAGATTTGGACCAAAGGGCCTAAATGCAGGGAATGGGGTGGTCTGTCCGAAATTTTAAGTGGTCAGTGTTACTCGCAGGGTTCCAAAGGGTAAATATACAAATTTTGGTTGAGATCGGTGAAACGGTGTGGATTTGGACCAAAGGGCCTAAATGCAGGGAATGGGGTGGTCTGTCCGAAATTTCAAGTAGACAGTGTTACTCGCAGGGTTCCAAAGGTTAAATATACAACTTTTGGTTCAGATCGGTGAAACGGTGTAGATTTGTGAAAAAGGGCCTAAATGCAGGGCATGGGGTGGTCTGTCCGAAATTTAATGTTGACAGGGTTACCCGCAGGGTTCCAAAGGGTAAGTATACAAATTTTGGTTCAGATCGGTGAAACGGTGTAGATTTGTATACATAACAGACAGACAGACAGACAGACAGACAGACAAACTTTGTGCTTTATATATATAGATTTATATATATCAGTTTCTTGTGGACACGATAACTGCCGTAATTTTGCACCAATCACTTTGAATTTTTTACCCAATATGTTTACTCATAAAATCTCGGTCGAGTTCGTTACTGGGCTAAATCGGTCGAAGGGGATGAAAATGGGGGACTTTTTTCAAAAAAATGAAATATTGCTATAACTCTCTTAATATGTGAAATATCGAATCCGTTCAAAGTTCATACTATGTGCTGGACAAAGCTTAAAAATTTATGTTTGAAGAGTTCTTTTTATAGCACCAACCATTGACCAAAGGGGTGGGAAAAAGTGGGTTTTTCGGGAAACATTAATCATATCTCTCTTAATAGGCACAATATCAAAACCGTACAAAATGGACAATATTCCCCTAATAATTACCTAAAACTTTTGTCTGAAAGAATTTTTGATATGAGCCACCATTACGCCAAGGGATGAGAAAAATGATTTCGGAATTATAAGAAAAAATGCCAAGAGCTATCAGTGGTTGCCATGGCAACACTACTAAATTGACGAGGGATGAGCCATCAGACGTTGCCATGACAACGCACTTGCGCGAGATCAGATTCAGATTTCCATCTGACTAAGTGTGAAGCGGCTTCGGTGACGTAACAGGTAGCATGACCAAGGTCGCGGGTTCAAAGCCGGCCAAAGTCGTCGGATTTTCTAAGAGCGCTAAAAATCCCTCAGTATGATTTCCTTTGGAGGGGAGGTTCCAACGTTCGTTGCGAGTTGCTGATTGCGGTGGCATCTAGTAGCCAAGTTCACAGCTAGGTTTCGTTGACGGTAGTATCTGGTAGCAACATTAGGAACTACTGCTTGAAATTGAGCGTCTGCATTCCTTACCTGAATTACAGACTAATACAGCCATCGCAATTCACACCGTTTATCAGACAGATTCTACACTCACCCAAAGTACACGGGGTTACATGACCGCGTTGTCGCAGCCCCTAAACTGAGGAACCAACCAACATCTCTGCGGGAGATATAATTTTGCGTGAAGAAGTAACAGACCGTTACATAGTTACACATCAGTGTCGAAACCTTGCATAAGGACAGTGTGACCACAAGTATAAAAATGGACTCCAAATGACAAGAAGGTTACCGTCATCATAAGACAATAAAATGTTTAAAATATGCATAAAATGACGAAAAACAAAGTTAATTAATCTCCAATTATAAAATACTTTCACGCAATAAATGAGAAAACCTGCATATTCTGCCTATTTTCGCCTATCCCCAAGTTTGTCCGGTGAAATCTACCTCCGCCTTCCGGCGTGCCGAGAGGACTTATTTTTTGTTGGTAATGGCTTATTAACAATTAAAATGGATGTTTGAAATTAATCCAGTATTTTAAGCATCAAAACAAGCATAAAATGCTATGCTGTAGTCTATCTTCTATATACCTAAAAAAAAGGAATGTTACGCCGTGTAACATATATACTCATATACCATTTATCCGATTGCGATGCAACAGTGGTGAATTGTTGTGGACACTCCCGCGAAGGTTTCTGAATTAGTAAATTCATTTTATATTAGGTAGCGCACGAGAAGTTTCAACGAATGAGTGACGACGTGCGAATCATTGCAACAAAATCCCGTATGCGTTTATATACCATTCATCCGATTGCGATGAAACTTTGATGAGTTGCCGTTCAAACTCCAGTGAAGGTTACTAAATTGTTAATGCATTTTACAATAGGTGGCACACGAGTAGTTTCAGAAAGGTGATTGTGCGCGAATCGTTTCACATAACAAGTCCCATATGCATTCAAATAACATTCATGCGATTGCAAAGAATAATTGGTGAGTTGTTATACACACTCCCGCAAAGGTTTCTGAATCAGTAAATCCAATTTACAATACATAGCGCGCGAGTCGTTTCAACAAATTTACTTTGATCAGCTGTTGTGCAAGCTCGCAATCGCTTCTGAATTGGTAAATACATATTACAATAGGTGGATCAAGAGTCGTTTCAACAAATGAGTGTTGGAGTGCTAATCGCTTAAATAAATTAGCTTTAATGAGTTGTTGTGCACACTCCCGAGAAGGTTTCTGAATCAGTAAATCCAATTTACAATAGATGGTGCGTGAACAGTTTCATCAAATGTGTGTTGGCGCATGAATTGTTTCAACAAATGAACTTTTCTTAGTTATCGTGTGCACGCCTGCGAAAGTTTCTTAATTAGTAAATTCATTTCACAATAGGTGGTGCGTGAGTCGATTCAAAAAAATAGTTTTGGTACGCTAATCGGTTTAACAAATTAACATTGGTGAGTTTTCGTGCGCATGCCAGTGACCGTTGCTGTATTAGAAAATCCATTTTACAATAGATGGCCTGCGAGTTGTATCAACTAATGCCTTTGGTCATATTTTGTGCAGGCTAGCGAAGCTTTCTGAATGAGTAAATCCATTTTACAATAGGTGACTCATAAGTCGTTACAATAATTAGTGTATTTCATACAGATTAGTGGCAGTTTATGTGTTTCCGGTGGGACATGCATTTGTGATGACCATCAACAAAGCACGGGGACAATCCGTACAGGAGTGTGGAAAATAATTGGAAAATTCATGCTTCTCACATGGACAGCTGTTTGTGGCCTGCTCAGGCGTTGGAAAGCCTTTTGATTTACTGTATTCTTGTACGCACCAGACGGAAAAATTAAAAAGCACTCCAATAAACAACCCAAACACTTTCTTTATGTAAATGCCACTGCAACGCTTGCCGGGTACAGCTAGTCTAATATATAAAACTAGCGGACCCGTGCCAGAAATCTCGCATGTTCATAAACCACACTTTCTCTAATAGGTTTATATTGAGAGACTTAAGGGGAAAGGTTGTGATGTTTCTATTTGAAGCAAATTATGCATAGAACACTATTTACATTTCAGTTAAAATTCCAAGTTCTACGTTCCCTAACTTAAGAAGGCAATCACTGAAAATTGGATCATCATAACATTCATCAGTTATTCGATATTTTTGAAATTATACGATTTGACTACTAATTCCTTTGATTTACTGTTTCTGAAATCCATGCAAAATGATAAAGAAAATACCTCAGAATGTTAAAATGACATGAAGCAGCCGTCTCAGCGGCCAAATGTGAAGTGAACAGCAATTATGGAGCGTATTTTCCTACAGCAACAGTATCTGCAAATCACACACTTCATACAGCTTTTTGAAAGTCATTTTTTAAAGAAATTATAGATATTTATGAAATTAGAGTGCAATTCGTCACTGCTAATGTCTATTCTCTTTCATTTGAATGCTCATTTGTCACGATCGGTCGCTTGTGAGCGCCGCAGGATGAATATATACTACTGAAATAATATGTATGATGATGAATGTTTGGTTTGTTGGTCTCTAATCTTCTTCTACTCCTTGTTCTACGCGATCAGGCCCAGTGGACCGCGCGCTACTACAAGTTTCCTTCTCCAGCGTCTCCTATCCGTAGCTGCCATCCGCCAACTGTCCACACGTATCGCTGCCTGTTGCAGATCTTCATGGAGTCCATCACTCCACCGCTTCCTTGGTCTCCCTGGTGGTCTGCTTCCTGTGGGGATGAAATCCAGTACCTTCCGTGGCCATCTGTGGTCTTCCATCCGGGCTACATGTCCAGCCCACTGCAGTCTTCTGGTTTTGATCGTTCCAGCTATGTTGGCATCATGGTACAGGTCTTCTACTTGGTCTCTTATGCGTTCATATACCATTCATCCGATTGCGATGACATTTTGATGAGTTGTTGTACACACTTCCATGAAGGTTACTGAATAAGTAAATCCATTTTACCATAGATGGCGCACAAGTTGTTTTAACAAATGATTGTTATCACGCGAATCGTTTCAAATAAGTCCCGCATGCGTTCATATACCATTCATCCCATTGCGATGAAACTTTGGTGAGTTGTTGTGTCAACTTCCATGATGGTTTCTGAATTAGTAACTTCATTTCAAAATAGATGGCGTGCGATTCGTTTCAACAAATATCACGGAATACTGATATATCGCAAGGAATAATGAAAACAAAAGTCTGGTTGTGAATATGGACATAATAAATAATCACAAAGAATGAGTTCAAAACTTGATTACGATGATGACGTGCGGAGAGGGGAGTGAATGAAATTACGTAATCATTTAAAAAATAACAAAAATCAACTCATTTTACGCCCCACTCAACTTTTTAGCTGCACTGACAGAAGGCGCGAGCGAAGCCAAAGAAGGCTTCTATTCAGATCATAAGGAGGTTCAAAAATATTTTTGATGAAAAGTAAAGTAAGACTATCGCCAATTGTTCGTACACTTCTTGTGCCTTATTGTCCCCTAAGCAGCTCAAGAAACTCTAGTGGTATAATTCTTACAGTAATTGATGTCCCCGAGACTCTGACATATGGCTGACTGCGTGGCTCAGCGGTAACGTTCTTGCCTGCTGTGCTCAAGGATGCAGGATTGAATCCTGGCGCAGTCAGCTGAAATTTGAGGGTGCACAAATGCGAGGGATTCGTGTCAGTAGATTTACTGGCACGATGAAGATCCCCTCCGGGGACAAATTGCGGCACGCCGGCCTCTAAAAGCCACTGTAGTTAAATGAGACCTAAAACCAATAACATCTTAACATATAATACGCTAAGGTGTATGTCGAATGTTCTAATGTATTCCTCAGGGTCCTGAGTAGCCCCTGAGTATTTTGTGGGGAAAATAGATGGATATTTAATATTTACTGTAGATGTTTGTGTGTTGTTTGGAGGGGATGTGTTAGATTCCGTCTGATCAGGTGTTATCGAGTTATTGTGTGAAGTGCCTGGTTCGAATTGTGTAGAATGTAGTATCCTTTGTGTATCGTGTGGTAATTCAAATTACTAGCTTCGGAGCGAGTTTACGAGCTAGCAAGCAAGCCTATCACCTTTGGACAGCATCAAACTGTCGAATCGTGTCGAGTTAAGACTTCAGAGAAGAGTATATGTGTTTGGAGTTTCGCTGTTCACCTCGACTTTTGTGAATTGAGTCTTGGATGACCAGTTTCGATCGTCAAGCGATCATCATCAGATCCATTACACTTAGGCTACAAAATTTTTATGTCTGAAAGTATGGATGAAAATATTTACAATATGTACACTTCTTTAGTTGCGGTATTAGTTGAGTTAGCTCAACTCGTCAATATTTGTTAGTTATAGTCTATGAGATGTTTCGTTAAAATACTGAAAGTGGTGATTTACCTCCAAACTAGCTTGTTTAGTGTGAATATGTGATCGTAGTTAAATGGTCAATTCAGGTTGTAATGTACAGGCTACTTATCTGATTTAGTCTTGCGTGTCCTGGTGAGAGCAGTTGCCTTCGTCACTATTTACACTCAACTGGGGGAGCTACCTGTGGGCCAGGGTCTCTTATATACCTGGGTATTTCCCCTCGCATACCTAAGTTTCTGTGTTCGTCGTACAAATGAGACTGTATGTGGCAAAGTCTAGTCTCCCTAATGTGGTGTAAGTTACTGTATTCAGGATAATCTTCAACTATTAAATACCTGGTTTCAACTCTCGCCACACATAAGCTAATAGTCATATTAGCGCTGCCCGGTCTAATGAGAATGTCCCAGCACCTTTAGTACTGCCGTTAATACCGGCCTCGGTTTATTGAAGAAAAAGATACATCGTGCATTCTGATCCAATAACAGACATTAAGATGTAGCCTAAGTGTAATCGATCTGATACAATCGTGTCGACCGACTGAAAAGAATCAAACTTTCCTTTACTAAGGCAACACTGAAAATGTCTTCGAACACCATAATAATAATTACGAACCCGAATGGCCTTAAGAAATGCATCGACGATATCCATGCCTTAACTCTTGTATTTAAATTAAATAGGAATTAACCAACTAATCGTTAGTAAGGAGTAGTTGAAGACGGCCCTAACAGTTTTATTGTTTTCCTAGGTGTAAGGACATTAGTGTTGTGACCACCCCTCTTAGCAGAGAGTGTGAACACTTCACTCTTCCCAAGTGTTTCCAAAGAATCTCCTGCTAGCGTGTTTCGCCAGCACGGCATCTCACACTTTTGTGGATAATACATACAGACAGACGTTGTAAACTCATAATCATAAACTGGGATCCCTCTTTCCCCTTGAAACCCTCTACCCTTTCTACTTAGCTTTTATAGTCACCGTGGTAATACACACTGGTCAATGCCTATACAACAGCCAGCAATTTGATATCATGCGATTCCCTGGCTATGAATAATGGAGGTGGGTTGGAGTTGGCCGGCACTTTCCAGATGATGAGCTAGAAGCGGTTTATAACATGACGTAAAACAGGAAGATGTGCTGACAGAAATGAAAAGTTTTATGATCAAATTGCCATGGCGTGAGGGTTTCGTCTCATTACGTATGTATCTACTACAGGAGTAGCTGCAGGTTTCACAGCTAATTGCGGCACAGGACTTGCTTGTCTACACTGCGAGTCTACAGGTCCTCACAAAAGTTTCACCACTCTTCAGGCCTTGTCTTTAATGCACTGCGAGCCTACAGGTTCTGACAAAAGTTGCACCACGCTTTGGGCATTCATTTAACCACGCTGTGAGACTAAACGTTCCGGCAAATGTTGCACTGCTTTTCAGGGTTCGTTCATAATGCACTGTGAGCCTACAGGTTTTGACAAAAGTTCCTCTGCTTTTCAGGTCTTGTTATTAAAACACTGGAAGCCTAAAGGTTTTGACAAAAGTTCCTCTGCTTTACAGGTCTTGTTATTAATACACAGGAAGCCTCAAGGTTTTGACAAATGTTCCTTTTCTTTTCAGGTCTTGTTATTAATACACTGGAAGCCTAAAGGTTTTGACGAAAGTTCCTCTGCTTTACAGGTCTTGTTATTAATACACTGGAAGCCTAAAAATTTTGACAAAATTCCTCTGGTTTTCAGGTCTTGTTATTAATACACTGGAAGCCTAAAGGTTTTGACAAACGTTCCTCTGCTTTACAGGTCTTGTTATTAATACATAGGAAGCCTAAAGGTTTTGGCAAATGTTCCTCTGCTTTTCAGGTCTTGTTATTAATACACTGAAAGCCTAAAGGTTTGACAGAAGTTCCTCTGCTTTACAGGTCTTGTTATTAATACACTGGAAGCCTAAAGGTTTTGACAGAAGTTCCTCTGCTTTACAGGTCTTGTTATTAATACACTGGAAGCCTAAACGTTTTGATAAAAGTTGCTCTGCTTTACAGGTCTTGTTATTAATACACTGGAAGCCTAAAGGTTTTGACAAAAGTTCCTCTGCTTTACAGGCCTTGTTATTAATACACTAGAAGCCTAAAAGTTTTGACAGAAGTTCCTCTGCTTTTCAGGTCTTGTTATTAATACACTGGAAGCCCAAAGGTTTTGACAAAAGTTCCTCTGCTTTTCAGGTCTTGTTATTAATACACTGGAAGCCTAAAGGTTTTGACAAAAGTTCCTCTGCTTTTCAGGTCTTGTTATTAATACACTGGAAGCCTAAAGGTTTTGACAAAAGTTCCTCTGCTTTACATGTCTTGTTATTAATACACTGGAAGCCTAAAGGTTTTGACAAAAGTTCCTCTGCTCTTCAGGTCTTGTTATTAATACACTGGAAGCCTAAAGGTTTTGACAAAAGTTCCTCTGCTTTTCAGGTCTTGTTATTAATACACTGGAAGCCTAAAGGTTTTGACAAAAGTTCCTCTGCTCTTCAGGTATTGTTATTAATACACTGGAAGCCTAAAGGTTTTGACAAAAGTTCCTCTGCTTTTCAGGTCTTGTTATTAATACACTGGAACCTAAAGGTTTTGACAAAAGTTCCTCTGCTTTTCAGGTCTTGTTATTAATACACTGGAAGCCTAAAGGTTTTGACAAAAGTTCCTCTGCTTTTCAGGTCTTGTTATTAATACACTGGAACCTAAAGGTTTTGACAAAAGTTCCTCTGCTCTTCAGGTCTTGTTATTAATACACTGGAAGCCTAAAGGTTTTGACAAAAGTTCCTCTGCTTTTCAGGTCTTGTTATTAATACACTGGAAGCCTAAATGTTTTGACAAAAGCTCCTGTGCTTTACAGGTCTTGTTATTAATACACAGGAAGCCTAAAGGTTTTGGCAAATGTTCCTCTGCTTTTCAGGTCTTGTTATTAATACACTAGAAGCCTAAAGACTAGGACAAACGTTTCACCGTCTTTCAGGCCTTGTATTTTAACCTTATGAGTCTAAAGGTTTTGGCAACCACTTTTGCATAGTATTTTAAAACCAGCCTATGAACTCCTGTAGTTAAAAGCCAATTTTATTTAACATTTTGCTTACAAGGCAATGGAAGATATTCAAGAAAGTATTATCGATCTGAAATAGGTTTAGGGTGCCATATGTTTTGCTAATACTTTTAAGGGTAAACTCTAGAAGGAAATATCGATATTTTGGTCATATTGGTAAAATATGTCTTAAACGGAAAGAGATGTGTCCTATCTCGTGTTACGAAGTTATTCTGTTTTTAATTCAAACTATATATCACTAAAATGCTCCTTTGCTGGTTTTCACTCAGCAGAATAAGTGTGCCGTCTGCTGAACTATTTAGCTAGTTGCGCGTCATCTGCTGTCTACTGATGTCATGGCCATCTTTCCAATCATACAATTATGAATGTTCCTTGCAATGTCGTTGTGAAGTAATTAGCCCCGAGTCCCACTCCTTCTCTCGGGAAGGGAAGGTGGGGAAGCACTGTAGGTGACTGTGACAACTGGCATTTAGTGACTTCATTCAGAACACGAACCACCAACTTGGTGCACATAAATTGTTCCTTAAAACGGACTAGCCAAAAAAATATCACCCTCTTCCTCCAAACCTGTTTCAGCTCAAAAATACATTCACAAAAATATCTATGCAGTATCTGAATACGAAATTGTATGTCTGACTTCATAAAGTTCTCTCGTGAACATTCAAGGTTATATTTTGATATTATTCCACCTGTTGTTAATATAATTTGAGTGGCCTAAAACATCTTATCTTTTAAATGGTGGCCGCACGAAATAACCAGTGTGGTAGGTTATTTTCTTTAACCAAGTTTTGGAGAAATTCCACCATTGCATTTAACGTTTGAATTGCACGACCAACTACCATCATTACAATTGCTGGAGATTGCCTCAGTGAGTCCACTTGCTGTACCTTTATTTCCGTATTATTCCTTCTTGGTATTATACATGTATGATCTTTTACAATGTTATTGTCATAACATATTTTATATTGATTTGGATTAAAGTTCGTCTGAAACTCAGAAACAAACCAATATTGAAGGATGGGAGAGGTAGAGTTCGGCTGTTTCCCTCCACTTTAACGATGCTTTAGAGACTTGAATGGTCAGATTTGGCCATTTAACGTAATTCCTTGTTAGTGGTAAGTTAACGAGCGTTTCTATTGGATAGAATGCCCGTGCAAAGTTAAATAACCTTTAATGATGAATTAAGCGATTGAGGTTGGTGAAAACGGCCCTAAGATTCGTCAATGCGGCTCTAATTATCGGAATTATATAGCTAACCATTTTATTATTTTATTTTTTGTAGATAGTGTCATCGCACAACATTCAATATGATAGTCTTGTGACTAGAGCTCTGTCCGAAGGTTGATAGTATCTTCATGAATCACCACCCAAGGTAACATGGGCAAACACCTCAAACACCACGACAACACTATAATGAGGCGTAACAGTCAACCTGACGAGTGGAGCAAGGTTTATTATAATATACTCCTAGTTTACAACGTTTCGAGGTAATTGCGCGACTACGATGTATTCATATTACGCTCAGACACCAGCTTGAAAGTATGAAATGTAGATGAGGCTTTCAGCAATAGTCGGTCTTCTTGCTAAATTTCGTTTTTTTACTTCTGATAAATTGTGTGTTAAGTTTTATTTTTAAGATGTCAGTTTCAGAGTTGCAGTTTCATTCTTACAATACTAATAATTAATATTATTATTATTATTTTATACATGTATACTAATAATAATAATAATAATAATAATAATAATAATAATAATTGTAGTCCCGTGGGGGTTTCAGCCTGTTCCCCTATCGGGCGCGTCCCAGGTGGCGGATAGGGAGGCTCGCCCGACTTGTCCGGAGGGTTTGAGGGAAATAAAATACCTCTCGCGGACCAAAAACAGGCACAGCTTGACAACATCTTCAGCAAACTCTGAAGCTCACTACTTCAGTTGTAACCATGACACCGACATAGATCGATGTCCCCACTACTTTCAACTAGTTAGCATGATGGAAACAACCTACAATATAACTACCCCAGGCCCTAGTAGACATACTAGTTATTTTTCTCGGTCATCGGATTCTGGGGAACCGAGAACATCATGCGGGAATGTATCGGAGCTTCCCAAATCTCTTCGCCCAAAATGCAAAACTTTCATTGGTAGCTTAAACATCAACACACTTCGGAAAACTGGCAAGTTAAAACAATTAACAGACATGTTGGATAACTTCAACATCCAAATTTTAGCACTAGAGGAAACCAGATACACGGATGAAAATCATTTTGAATCAGGAAATTATAGAATTTATAAAGGCAAGCCAGCAATCTCCCTCCATATGAAGCCACTACAATTTGGCACTGGATTTGCTGTCAGAAAAACATTATAAACTCAGTGCTTAACTTTTCCTCGCTTTCTGAAAGAATTTCAACACTATCCGTTAAATCAGGAAACAAAGCTTATACGCTTATTAATGCGCATGGACCCACCAACAACTACAATCGTAAAGATCCACAAAAGGTGGAAGACTTCTGGGAACTGCTGGAAGAAACCACAGCCATCATTCCAAATCATCACATAAAAATCCTCTTGGGAGATTTTAATGCACAAATTGGTAGAGAAAGGAAATTCAGGACCATTGTAGGACTATATCCAGCACACAATAGAACTAATAAAAATGGAGAAAGATTACTTGATTTTTGCAAAACTTTTGATCTCAAACTAATGTCAACACATTTCCTGGCACTTCCACACAAGAAAAAGACCTGGAGATCCCCTAATTTTCACTTAGGAGAATTTCAAATAGATCATGTGGCTATTTCCAAAAAGAATCAAAAAGAAATTATGAATGTCAAAGTCAAGAAAGGAGTCATTGACTCTGACCACCATCTATCCTTAATCAAGGTAAAATTTCAACCAAACAGGTCCAAACCAAAAATAACAAAAAATCTGCGCGTCGATCCAGAATTTCTTAAACAGAACGCCAGTACTTTCCAAGAAAGTATCCCTACTCAAGATTCTTCTGGCTGGTTAGAACTCAAAGATATACTTTCGAAAGCTTCTCAAAACATTGGCACACCGCCCAGGAAACGCAAGCATAGGTGGTGGAACGAAACCTGTGACAAGGCTATAAACTTCAGAATTAAAGCCTGGCAGAATTGTAACTCTCACAAAATGGAACAAAATTGGCACGAATTCACCAAAGTACAGAAACAAACCTCTAAAATCATCAGATCTGAAAAACGCAAGTACGATCACTACAGATTGGCTGAAATTGAACAAGATTTTACTAAAAACAATACAAGAAACTTCTACAAAACATTCAGAGAAGAATTATCAAATTATCAGGCACCCAGTCTTTGCTTCAAACGCCCAGATGGGACATTGGAAACAAATAATCAAGAAAATTGCAAACTTCTAGCAGATTATTTCAAGGATCTTTTAAACTGTGAATCCCCTAAATAACAACTCATCTTTGAAAAAAAATCATCCAACCAAGATTCAGAACCCCCAACATTGGAAGAAATTAAAGAAATAATCCATGGACTCAAAAATAATAAAGCCCCAGGGGAAGATGGTATAATTGCCGAAATGCTGAAGATAGGTGGTGAAAACGTAGCCCGGAAAATCCACTCAATTCTTGAGAACATCTGGATCACCGAAGAAATACCTGAGGATTGGAAATGTGCGCTAATCCATCCACTGCACAAGAAAGGGGATAAAACCAACATCAATAATTATAGAGGAATTTCCTTGATACCAGTTATTTATAAAATTTTCTCCAAAGCCCTGCTCACTAGACTTGAGAAACAAACAGACCGTCTGATTGGAGAATACCAGGCAGGTTTCCGAAAAGGAAGATCATGTACGGAACAAATTCTTAATCTCAAAACTATCCTACAAATGCGCAAAACCAGACAGACAGTCATTACCTTTGTCGATTTCAGAAAAGCATATGACTCTATAGATCGTCAAACACTTTTCAATACTCTAGAAGAATTTCAAGTGGATAGAAAAACAAGAGAATTAATCAGACAAACATTAACTGGCACTACTTCAAAAGTTAAATTCCTCGGCGAAATATCTGAACCTTTTGCAATTGACACTGGGGTCCGCCAAGGAGACGGATTATCTCCGTTACTGTTCAACCTCGTACTTGAGAAGATAATCAGGACCTGGGAAAAGGAAACTAAGGGAATAACCCTTGGCAGACTACTCAAAGATAGAATTCATGTACATTGTTTGGCCTTTGCTGATGACATAGCAATCCTTTCTAATAACAGGCAAGAAGCAATTCATTCCATTGAGAAATTACATGAAATTGCCATCAAAACGGGACTTCAAATTTCTTATGAGAAAACTCAGTACATGGAAGGAGCCTCACGATACTTAGACGGACAACCTATAAGAACTAAATTCGGCAAAATATTTCAAGTGAACGAATTCAAATATCTGGGAGAAATTATTCAGCCCTCTGGTTTAAACCGTGAAGCAAATAAAGAGAGAATTTCCAAATTACAGAAAGCTTATAGAATCACTTGGAATAGGTATAACAAAAAATCAATATCTCGGAAAGCAAAACTTAGACATTATAATACAGTAATCAAACCGGAGGCGTTATATGCATCAGAAACCTTAATCATTGGTGGCAAATCTTTAACCAAAGAGATTGAAAAACAAGAAAGGAAAATTTTACGAAACATTTTTGGCCCAGTTTTTATAGAGGGAATCTGGAGGAAAAAGTCATCCCAGGAAATATATCGCCAATGTGAAAAAATGTCTCATACTTTTCGGAAAAGACGATTGAAATTTTACGGGCACATTATCAGAATGAACAATGGCAGATTGACTAAAAGAATTCTCAACTTGGCGCTCTCACTAAAAACCAAGAACAGCTGGCTACGTGAAATTGAAACAGATCTCCAGGAAATCAACATTTCAGACAATATTATACAGGACAGAATCAAATTCAGAACCCTAATCGACAATCACCAATTTGAAGACAAACCCAACACCAGAGCCACCATAACTTGGACAGAAGACCGAAGAAAGGCGCTCAGCGAGAGGATGAAGAGATTTTGGAAGGAAAAGATGGCCAACACATCACCTAAACAGGTTCAACCGTGCTCCTGAGTCGGGCATAACGATGCAAGAATAATAATTGTAGTATATCAACTAAGTGAGTTCTCTCGCGCTTCTTAGATGGGCATAATGATGTGAAAAAGAAAAATAATTGTAGTAACTTCAGAATATTACTGTAACCTGCAAAATATTTTCACACACTGACGTGTTTGTGGTTGTATGATCCTGCATTATTCACGTATGTTGTAATATTAAATTTTGAAAATAAAATAAAATGTAGATTTCTAAAAAAGTACAAAAATATGTATTTAATAACAAAATATATTTCTAAGGGTTTAAAACTGAATAAAATCATAATTTTAAAACCAAAAATAGTAATTTTGTTATAATATATTTTTCGAAGGTTCAAAAACATATAATTTAGACTAAGACAATATGTAAGAAAGTATTATTAAAATACATATCAAAATTTAATAAAACTAAAGAACATTAAATTTCGATTACTAAGGCTACGCTGAAAAATGACTTCCAACACGATAATATTAAATACACACATCAAAAAAAGTTTTGCATCACCTCGGTTCCAAGAGTTCCGGAACCTTTAAATACAAAGGGAATAGAGATCAACACAAACAACATTTCAGCTCGTTTTATTGCTCATGAGACCCACACATTGCATGTTGTACCATCATACAGCTAGACTTTCAGCATTTGTGGTCCAGATTGCAGTACACACCACTACCTCTAATACCCAGTAGCACGTCCTCTTGCATTGATGCATGCCTGTATTCGTCGTGGCATACTATCCACAAGTTCATCAAGACACTGTTGGTCCAAATTGTCCCACTCCTCAACGACAATTCGGCGTAAATCTCTCAGAGTGGTTGGTGGGTCAAGACGTCCATAAACAGCCCTTTTCAACATATCCCAGGCATGTTCGATAGGGTTCATGTCTGGCGAACATGCTGGCCACTGTAGTCGAGCGATGTCGTCATCTTGAAGGAACGCATTCACAAGATGTGCACGATGAGGTCGAGAATTGTCGTCCATGAAGACAAATGCCTCTCCAATATTCTGCCGATATGGTTGCACTATGGGTCGGAGGATGTCATTCAGGTATCGTAAAGCCGTTTCGGAGCCTTCCATGACCACCAGTGGCGTACGTCGGCCCCACATAATGCCACCCCAAAACATCAGGGATCCACCACCTTGCTGCACTCGCTGGACAGTGTGTCTAAGACGTTCAGCCTGACCAGGGTGCCTCCAAACACGTCTCCGACGATTGTCTGGTTGAAGGCATATGCGACACTCATCGGTGAAGAGAACGTGATGCCAATTCTGTGGGGTCCATTCAGCATGTTGTTGGGCCCATCTGTACCGCGCTGCATGGTGTCGGGGTTGCAAAGCTGGACCTCGCCATGGACGTCGGGAGTGAAGTTGCGCATCATGCAGCCTATTGCGCACAGTTTGAGTTGAAACACGACGTCCTGTGGCTGAACGAAACGCATTATTCAACATGGTGGCATTGCTGTCAGGGTTCCTCCGAGCGGCAATCCGTAAGTAGCGGTCATCCACTACAGTAGTAGCCCTTGGGCGGCCTGAGCGAGGCCTGTCATCTACAGTTCCTGTATCTCTGTACCTCCTCCATGTCCGAACAACATCGCTTTGGTTCACTCTGAGACGCCTGGAAACTTCCCTTGTTGAGAGCCCTTCTTGACACAAAGTAACAATGCGGACGCGATCGAACTGCGGTATTGACCTTCTAGGCATGGTAGAACTACAGACAACATGAGCAGCGTACCTTCGTCCTGGTGGAATGACTGGAACTGATCGGCTGTCGTACCCCCTCCGTCTAATAGGCCCTGCTCATGCATGGTTGTTTACATCTTTGAGCAGTTTTAGTGACACCTATGAACAGTCAAAGGGACTGTATCTTTGATACAATATACACAGTCAACGTCTATATGCCGGAGATCTGGGAACCGAGGTGATGCAAAACTTTTTTTGATGTGTGTACATGAATAGTTATTGTTTCCATTTATACTTTTATATTATTTATGACAGTGTAGATAATTCCGTAAATTCCTCAAATTTAAATTTTAAATTGTTAACATCTACCGTCTCTAACGAATGATCAAATGTACAGTTGTTATGAAACTTCCAGTAGATACTGTACTTGCTTCACTTTATGGGGTTATGTATTCATCGCATCTCTCCATCTGCCGCGGCTTGAGGGCCCTACCACTTGCTTGCTTGCTGGCTTGCTGTCTACGAATTTGTAAAACAGACGGTTTTCCCGCATGTCAGAAGTGCAGAACATGTTAATGTGGGCTACCGACACCGCCAAGGAAACCTACAAGGGGCTGATTAGCTTCTACAAAACATATCTGTCTTGGAATACGAATGAGGCGCCAATAGCTTACCACTCGCTAGCGAGTCAAGTACACAATAGGGTAACATTTACCGTATACAGTACATTAGTATCTTGGTGCATTTACCCTTTATAGGCAAGAAATATGTATATTAACCACCTACCATAAGGATTATTTATATTGTCAAAGACGCTGATGCTTGAATATTTCAGCCATAACACTAACCAACAGTGAAAATGCTTCCAAAACAAAAACAGTCATTTCTAGTTTATTCGAGCATGGGATGGCATTTAAAATGGTGAGTTCTGGGAAATAACGATATTCCATTAAATGCTAGAGAATTTGAGGGACTTTCGAAAAATACCAGGATTTTTTTTTTATTTAAATAAATTTTAGGTTGGCAATCCTTGGTACATGTATCCTGAGTCATTGTCAGCCATATTTTGTTTATTGTTTCGATCGAGCCCTCCATGGTAATGAAAAAGCTGCTTGGGAAGCATTTCGAGGTGTTGTACAAGGCCTTTTTGGTAAACAGACGAGATGAAAACTATGTTGAAATAGTAAATAACCTCCTAGAGAAGTATAATAAATTAGGCTGTAATATGTCACTCAAAATCCATCTTCTTGATTCTCATTTGGACTTCTTTCCTCCGAATTGTGGTGCCGTTTTACTACAGAAGTACATGTATCATAAGTAGTGTATCTAAAAACTAGGGCTAATAAACAAATTCTAAGGTCATATTTGGCTTACCTGACCCAAATTTAGTAAAAGAAGCAAATAAAAAGTTGTTTCTTGTCGGGTGGTGTAATCAACGAATATCCTTTTGGAAGTGTTACTATTTCTAAAAACCAAATGTTATTTCCTCATTCCTATAACTTAAGGTGCTTCATAAAATTATTTTTATGTACAGAATAATATTAGAAAGTAAAAAATAAAATATTATATTAAAAATTAGAATAAAAAATAAATATGCTTGCAAATTGTTTTTAAAAACAAGCTTAACTAATAACAAGAAGTTCCGTGACGAATTAAAGAGCCTACTTTTCTTAAAATTTAAGATTCATGCCAATGATTAATCTATATGGATATATCTAGAATAATGACGAAATTAAGTTGGTAATATAGAAATTTCAATTTAGTTCAAAATACTGTATACCTGGCATAATGTAGCCTAATAGAGCATTACAGTTGGCAGCCCTGGTAACTGATTTTATTCTAGTTCCATCTCTTAATGTACAGAATACAAAATTTGGTTTAAGGCCAATGGATAGCATGGACGTTACATGCAGTTAAACATTGGATCTATCAGCGCGCGTAAAATCATGTTGGCAACAATGTCATGCATGTATTGGTCAGAAATCATCTGAAATAATACGATCTATTGTTGTGCCAATTTTGAATGAAATCCATTAGTTAGTATAGAAGTTACATGCATTTTAAAATTGGACCTATCAATAGGCTTAGAATCATTTTGGCAACACTGCCATGTATGGCCTCCTGGGAATTAAACTGAAATATTATTATATATTGTACCCATATGGCATTATATGTGGAACATGTATTCGTAACCCAACTGCTCGCGGTCTTTCGGGGCATGTGACATCCTCCCACTGTACGAATACATATTCAGGATTTGATAACTACAAGGTATCTGCCGTACTCTACAGGAAAAACAAACATATTCCTAAAGTAACTGTATTTAATTCTAAATCATGGCATAAAGACAACAAAAATAGAAAATCCTTACATTTAAATACTCCCAACGATGCAAAATAAAGTTTGGGGCACACAGATGACTGTTTCAAAGGGTCACAAATCCTACATTTACTCGTCTGTGCTCCGCAGCTCGGATCAAACTTTGATCTCCTCACGCATGCTGCAACATTGTCTCTTGTGAGTTCCTGAGTCTAAGTGCGGTGTCTCAACACCCTAATTCACTTTCACCAGCTATCTTCACATTTAAAAATAAGCATTCACTGTCACTTGACGAATGTTCATGTTTGATGCACATCACTTACAACAATGATAATAATAATAATCAAAGCAAACATTACATAAGACTGTACACACATATCTCAACATATACTTTAATGATACTCTACTAGGTTCAATCTGCGTGTCCGTATCGCTCACGGTACATTTATTTTACAACTCCACAATGCATTTACCATTACATCAGTTACTTGTACAACAACTTAGTTTGTTGATTTGTTTATCTTTGCATTAGTTTATTTATTTATTTGTGTAACATCATCTTCCCGATCCTTTCCTTTTTAACCCGGACTATAGTACCTTGATCACTACAATAAACAGTGCTATTTAATTACTTGCTACACCATATGTCGTCGTGTTTTGGTCAATTATATAAGTCGTTCCACTGTTAACATTGCGTCAACCCGTCATTTGGGCTTCCCGTATGAAGATATTACCATATTAAACTGGGTTTTCATGCCTTCAATTGTGTCAATTACGCTCATCAAAGTTATATGTTACAAACATTAACTTGGCTAAATCTCGTGCGATTTTAACAATTAAAAGAGGGATTCATATCCTCTGAGAGCCTACAATTCATTTCTGCAATCAAAACAATCAATTTCTCAATATTTTATAATACCAGTTTCTGCAGTTAAATGTCCAGTACCTTTTGTTTTCAAGGGTCGAGCGCCCCCAGGCACCCAACTGAGCGACAATAGGTTTGGGATGGCCCCGCCTTTAAAGAAAGATGGCCGACTAGGAGAGTCAATACTTCTCCCAGCTCCATTCTTAAGCTGTCAACAACAACTCTCAATTGTTTTATATTTTCACATCCATGGACAAGTGGATAACTGGGTCATCAATACGATCTGAATATCTAAATATTTACTCCTATCATGCAGGGTAGTATTACTTGGCTCAATAAGGCTTACAAATATTTAATAGCAAAGGAATGAACATCTGATTGTAACAACGTCTTGAGGAACGAATAAGGCTTAATACTGCGTGCGAGAGTGGTCTTACCGCTTGCCACCTCCACGTGCGACGTAGTATTAAGGTGTCCACAGACCCTTCCAATATCAATTATGTCGCGCCTCCACGGCGGATCATTCCATAAAGCAGCTAATTAAGGTGGCACAGTTATTCCTTAATTGCGTTCATGACGCGGGTATGGCCGACCAGATACCATATCTGTCTCCATCCGCTGTCAACAATACACATGTATGCCTACGGCTGTACGTCGATTATACCTTCGAAGAATAGCGCATATTGTCCTGACATTGTACTAGCGACTTTTCCTTGCATTTATTAAAGTAAAAATCTTGGCTTTACTTTAAGACGCTCACATATAGCCGCACAACAACTAGGTCTGTTAGAATATTCTGATCAATGACACTCCAGTTTCCTTCCGTTTAGCTGTTCACGATTTTACTGGCATTCATTACTGGACTAATATTAACTGGCTTCGTTTTACAACGCATACTGCGTGACTCATGATATTCATTACAATTAGACATGATTAAAAACATCCTGACATATATATTTTTACACACTTTCATTTATATTACCTTACAATTTCTTGGGATTGACGCAATTTAACTTCTCATGCAATCATGCTGACTATTACTTTCTCTGCCGACTTTGACCAATCTATTAAGTTACTCATTAACTTTATTATTAAATTTATCGTACTTTTACGCATTTCTGTCGTAAGCAAACTCATTCTTACAAGCAAACTCTTTATTACAATTACGAGGAATGGCAAACTCGTATGAAACATTAAATCAAGTTCCCTATTACACATTATTACGATCAACATATGGTGAGCTCAACTGATACATTATGACATTGGCATGGAACTCATATCCTTATCCTCTGGTGGTCATATCCAACAATACAGCGCATGACCCACCATTGTTGCATTCTAACAACGCCCCATGGTGATCATAACATACATTCCTTGTGGTTTCATTTCACTTATTCTCACATCGATGTCACACATTGTAAATTGAACACTTTCATACATATTTATACAACACTTCATTATAAGCACTTATTAACAACACTAACACACATACATTTTATCTTACACGCGCTTTATACAATGGTGCCTTGCTGGGTTTCAATTCTGCATAATTCTGGAGGTGCAGGCTGCTCGTTTTCCGACATCTCTTTCCTCCCAGTGAGAGTCTCTGACATATGCGCCTATCTCCTGACTATACCTCTTCTACAGCACCCAGTATCTCCTACTTCAAAGATTAGTGTATCTGTTCTGGCGTACGTGATCCTTGTCCCAGATCGCCTACCATCAACATACTGTCTGTGGCTTGAAGTTAATCACAATGCCTGTGATGCTCTTTCCTTCCCATGATCTACCGTGACCTGACTATAGTGTATAATCACGACAATAATTAGATCAATTCTGCACCACTTCTATACTGTGTTACACGTTAGACTAGTGTAATTACATTGTTCGTTTAACATTCGCGTCACTTACTGTGCGGCTTTGTATAATTATAAGCTTTACTTTGCTTCACTTTAAGTTTCTTTGTACAATCACTCGTGGCTTTGTTTACAATTTCCGTGTGGGAGAGTAGCTACCTCCCCGCCTGAACTCTTCAAATGGACTTTAAAACAAAGGTAAGAAGACTTTTGACTTCACTCGCGTAGCGTTGTTTACAATTTCAGAAGCGAAGGAGTAGCAACCTCCCAGCGTGAGTTCTCCAAGTTGACTCCCTCTTACAAGCTCCTTCGCTCTAATTAAAGTATTTGTTCGAAAACATAGTACCTTCAGATTTCCAGAGCGTCTTCTTCTCTGATAATGCCCTTTCCGGCTTGTAAATGCATTTATCTGGATCGCGCTTGCATGGAGGTCACAGTTCTTGCCTCGTGCAAGCGATTCGATCGCCCAATTAATTAATATTAATTGTTTTCTCAGATGGCGTGGACACGCTTAGCTCAGAGGACTCCCCTGTAGATCTGCGCTAATGGCCTGCTTTCCGAATTTCTGGGTTCACTTTCCCTCCAATGCTTTATATGCTTTGATTTGCATATCTCTTGGCTCCACAATTATGCTCTCGGGATTTCATTCACCTGGGTCTTCATCTTGAGTCTCTCGGATGCATAGTTTCCAAGTAATCAATGTATTTCTCTTGGTGAAGTTCTCTTTCCACCTAACCTTCATTGTGCTTCGGGGATTTTTAGGTCATTTGTATCTGTCCCCAACCCCTCTGACGCTCGAAAGTAGGTCGACTTGATGTATGGGGCTCCAGCCTGACACGCCTTCCCGTTCGAACTAATTTGTAAAGTGTCACACAGCCTCCAAACTGTGATCTTGGCTAGAATTATATATGCTAAAGCATTACGCATACAATTATTTTCCACAAAATCGCTTGTAATTCCTAACAGGTAACTGGAATCAAGCTGGGATTACATCAGTAATCGTAGTTTACTTGGGTCTTGGGTACCATGCAGTTGTTTCTCCTCAGGTTCGATACCCTATAAAATCATAGCTATGATTTCTCCTTCATAGAGTATCCGGTGCGATGCCAGTCAGCAACACTCCCGTAGGGTACAATATACGTGTGCCAATTGTGAAATAGCTCCCATTCATATCTTCCAAGATATCCAACATGGAGCTCAAATTACAATTGCGATTTTTCAGCAGTTGGTAGCACTGACATCATTTTCAAATACGGCATTGAGATATTCAGATACAGATCTTTACTCCTACCAAATTTTGTTTCAATTGCTGCAGCCCTTTAGGAGTTGATAGGGAGACACACACACTCAACCAGACAGACAGACGGACAGACAGAAATACAGAAGGACAGACAGACACACATTTGCCCGGATCGGTCTCATAAGTCTTCTTTTTCCTCATTTTTGCAAAATGTGAAAATTAGGCTAAAAATCGTTTGTACACCTGTTAATACTAGTACGGTATCTGTAATGATGTTTGATGAAATGCTGGTGCAAATTAAAATAACCTTTAATGATAAATTAAGCGACTGACGTTGGTGATAACAACCCTATGTATCGTCAATGCAGCTCTAATTATCGGAATTATATAGCTAACTATTTTATTAGCATTAACAAGTGTACAAACAATTTTTAATACAAATTGTAGTTAATACGTTAGCATTAAGCATATTCTGGTATGGTTAATGATCTTACTTCATAAAACAAGCTTATTAAAATTAACATTTGAATAATTTTCTAATCTTAATTTTAAGATTATAAATAAAAATAATATTAAATTAAAATTATAAATGAAAATATGAACATGCTTTCTCTAGGTCCCTTCTGTCTTTCACGATACTTTTCCATTACTTGTCTCAGGGCAAACACTGCGTCTGTGGTCCCTTTTCCTGGCATGAAGCCGAATTGTTCCTCGCCAATGCTAGTCTCATCCCGGATCCTCTTTTCTATCACTCTTTCCCAGATTTTCATGGTATGGGACATTAACTTAATGCCCCTGTAGTTAGCACTGTCCTGGATATCCCCCTTCTATTTATATACAGGCACTAAAATACTTTCTCTCCATTCATCAGGTATTGTTTCCTGAGAGTACATTTTTTGCATTAAATCCAGCAACATGTCGATCCCATCTTTCTCCAGATACTTCCACACTTCAACTTGCATTTCATTGGGTCCTGTCGTCTTTCCATTTTTCATTTTCCTAAGTGCTAATGTTACTCCTTCTCTTTTAATATCCATTGTCAGACCCTGGTGTTTTTCTCCGTCTCCTAAATATACCCTTGGGTTCTCTTCATTGAGAAGTTTTCCATAGTAGTTTCTCCATCTGCATTTGATGTCGGAATGGTCCGTTAATACTAGAACATTTTCATCTTTGATCTGCTTTATTTGGTTGTAGTCCTTCTTGTCTTTATCTCTCGCCTGCGCTATTCTAAAAAAAATCTTTCACCTTCTGTAGTTTCCAACTCTTCGCACAGCCGATCCATCATTTGTGCCTTTGACTGTGCTACTACCTTCTTTGCTTCCTTATTACATCTCGTAGAGTTCTCTTTATCCGCTTGTCTACCTGAAATATCCCATAACTTCTTGGCATCACTTTTGGCTTTCACGATCTTCTGTACCTCCTCGTTCCACCACCATGTTTCTTTGTCAGCTAGTGGTTTCTTGCCAGAAGTTCTCCCTAGCACTTCAGTTCCTACCCTCCTATCAAACTGCTGTTGTACGCCCACCACTCCTGCACATCATTGCAAAGAACCACTCCATTGAGTACTTTCTCCTTAAACTGGTCCTTCAACGCCTCTTCATTTAATCTCCACCACTTAATTTTTGTTAAGACTCGCACAGGTCTGCCTTTCTTCTTAATCCTCATTTTCTAGTCCATGACTACCGTCCTATGCTGTGCTGCCACTGCTTCGCCATTAAAAACTTAACAGTTTTGGATTTCCCTTAATTGAGACCTTTTACACATTAAGAAGTCAATCTGTCTTTCTCTGGTCCCACTCTTGTAAGTCATATATTGACCTGTGTTTTTCTCGAACCATGTATTCACAATCGCCAAATCATATGCCATCGCACAATCCACGATTCTATGTCCTTCATCATTCCTCATTCCAAATCCCCAGCCTCCATGTACTCTTCCGATTGTATCTCGACTCCTTCCGACATGTCCATTTAAGTCACCACCCACAATCAATCTTTCATTCGCTGGTATATCTCCAAGCTCACGATCCATATCTTCCCAGAAGGATATTTTCTCTTCCTCATCGCAACCCACTTGCGGACCATAAACACACACAATGTTTACCAATTGTCCATCAAGACACAGTTTGATGCTCATTATCCTGTCACTCATTCTCTTAACTTGAACTATGGTCTCCTTTATGTCTCGGGAGAGGATTATTCCCACACCATTCCGCCCATCCTTGTCTGCTCCACTGTATAGTAGCTTATAGCCACTACCCAACTCTCTAGCCCTATTTCCCTTCCATCTAGTCTCTTGCTCGCACAATATTTTCACCTTTTTCCTTTTCATGAGATCCACTAACTCCCTTCCTTTCCCAGTCATTGTTCCTACATTCAGTATGCCTATTCTTCGTAACTCACCATATTTTTGAGCTAGCCACTTTAGCCGGGTAAAGTAATTAAAATGAAATTCAAATAAATATAAATAAAGTATGTTTAATAAAATTTGCCCTATAAAGGGTTAAAATACAGTACATTCATATCCTTAAGCTACAAAGTTAATGCAGGAGAATATAATTTAAGACAGCTATTTATTCTACTGTATTTTGCGACAATGTAAATGAAATGAACACAGTCAAACAAAGGAACCTCCGTGGCTTAGACGGCAGCACGGCGGCCTCTCACTGCTGGGTCCATGGTTCAAATCCCGGTCACTCCATGTGAGATTTTTGCTGGACAAAACGGAGGCAGACAGGTTTTTCTCGGGGTACTCCGGTTTTCCCTGTCACAAATTTCATTCCAGCAACACTCTCCACCGTCATTTCATTTCATCTGTCATTCATTTAATCATTGCCCCAGGGGAGTGCGAGAGGCACCATGTATGGGTCGACACTAGCGCTCATAGTGATAGATTTAGGCCTCAATGGATGTGATCTAGCTGTTGGTGTCCATGACTTATCAGTTTAGTGTGTGTCACCATGCCACCAACACGTAACAGGCGCTTGGTTAATACAAGAAATATTCGAAATTTTAATAATAAAATTGAAAAGCAGAAAGTAGTAAGATTCAGCGACGAACCTGGAACGAGTCGGTAAACGCTTGTTTTTTTTTTAATCGATCTTGTTCTACAGATTTAAATGAATTTAAAGTTTGATTGTTTAAATCTATTCTTTGATTCTTTGTCTTTTGCTATCTTAAAATCTGAACTCCCAAGTCATATTTTCAACATTAAGTTTCCAGCCTTTAGAACTGTGCCTTTTCCGAACACCCTGTGTAGGTCACACGTGCTCGAACAATATGTAACAACTAAATACCTCTCTTGATGCATTTTTTTACGTCTGTTCAACTTGGCGCTGAGGCTTTTACTTTATAAGTATCTACAGTATTTTTCCGCTAATTTTCAGCACCAACCGTACTAAGATGTAGGTCCGAGGTAAGACTGGACATACAGAATGAAGCAGCCAGATTATGTATTATCATTTCAAATGATCATGTCGACTTTATCGTTATGCTTTGGTCTACCGTTATGCGTTACGGTTACGGAGAGGAAATGTACTAAGGTTGCACTTGAGCGTATGACGTCATCATGTTGTTCAGTGCATATGCACCGAGTCTGAGTTAACTCCTGGGCGATGGCGTTATGCGATAGGGAGACAGAGAGCGTATGACGTCATCATGTTGTTCAGTGCATATGCACCGAGTCTGAGTTTACTCCTGGGCTATGGCATTATGCGATACGGAGAGGGAGAGCGCGTGACGTCATGCAGCAGAGTGCACCTCCCGCTCTCCGCTCCCCGCACGGGAAGCCTAAGTTAATGGGTAATGGAGTCTGTTGAAAGAGTCCTGGGGCTTCGAGCGAAGCGAGAAGCCCTCCTGCCTTTCTAACATGTGTAATATTTGTAGCATGCGTCATTTGTAATTATATAAAATCTAGTCTTTCAGACTAACTGTATCTTTTTTAGCGTATGACTTTTACTGCTGTGAGTGTCCGAGGACATATTTGGCTCGCCAGAGGCTGTAGCTGCATCAAGCGGACACCCATAGGGTGAGCTAAGAATTCCGTTCAATTTCCAGTAGTTCCAACTTCCGCTACCTGTTGTCAATGATAGCCTACCTAGCGGTGAACGTTGGAACTTTGATAGAGAATTACAACGAAATCTAACCTAGAAATTTAGCTTCACACAAGTTTAGTTAGTGGACGGTTCTTTTTCCTGCCATAAATTTTTGACATGGGACCGCCGGATTCACTTCCCCTCCTAAGGAAGGCATACTGCAGGATTTTTAACGCTTAAAAAAAATCCGTCGACTTCGGCCGGGTTTGATCCCGCGATCTTGGGCATAGCAGCTCAGCATGCTACCAACTACGCCACGGAAGCAGCTAGCAGCCAGATAATGTAATTCAACCAGTAGTGAACTTTCCTGTTAATAGCTATCCTTAAAGTCGTATGGGATATTAAATAACATCAGGTCACCTCTGCTCGAAGCCTCCGTGGCTTAGGCGGCAGCACGCCGGCCTCTCACCGCTGGGTCCGTGGTTCAAATCCCGGTCACTCCATGTGAGATCTGTGCTGGACAAAACGGAGGCAGA
Source organism: Meconema thalassinum (assembly GCA_946902985.2). NCBI lineage: Eukaryota > Metazoa > Arthropoda > Insecta > Orthoptera > Tettigoniidae > Meconema > Meconema thalassinum. Next base: position 677,072,625 of record OX336388.2, read on the forward strand.
CAGGTTTTTCTCCGGGTACTCCGGTTTTCCGTCAAAATTTCATTCCAGCAACACTCTCCACTATCATTTCATTTCATCTGTCATTCATATAATCATTGCCCCAGAGGAGTGCGTCAGGCCTCGGCAGCCGGCACAGTTCATATCCTCGCCGCTAGATGGGAGCTTCATTCATTCCATTCCTGACCCGGTCGGAGACTGGAAGCAGGCTGTGGATTTTTTTCACCTCTACTCGAAACAAAAACGATGATATAGGCTACGAGTTGAATATACAAGTGTTATTACCTAGATGTTCAGTCTACGAAATCATGTATTTATCCTTTTTAAACGACAGAAAAACAATGTTGTGAATGGGGAATATTAACCTAACATAGGTGAATCCTACCGTACTGTACAGGAAAATGAACATATTTCAGGTAAGTTACCCTTTCACACGTAAAACAAACCTTTTTGCACGGGTCTGAGTGTTCAAATAATGTATATTATTATTTTGAATCACCGCAGTGATGCATTAACTTACACACTTCTTACACTTAATTCGACTGTCCGTGTCCGGATCCCCAGAGGAGTAGCGAACTGCCTCAACCATCCTGGAACACGACTCTTCTCAGTTTTACCTCATGAGGCTGAGTGTACTCCGTTCCAGCCCTCAGAGCCGAAATGAATGTCTCGGCTGAGCCGGGAATCAACCCCGGGCTTCCGAGGTGACAGCCAAGAGTGCTAGCTACTAGGCAACGAGGCGGACTAGTACAAATGCAATGCACCATGCATAGGTTTTCAACATTAATGTTTCCTCACGTTAAGGCTTATGCTATTTATGGTAGGTAAGTTTTCTTTTGTATTGACAGTGTTCTTAGCCTGCGGAATCCTGCTATCTCAGGGTTGCGTCTTCCATCACTTGTACAGTACTTCCAAGGTAAATGAATTTGCTCACTTCCTGGATTCTTTTATCGCTCATCTTTATTGATGTCCTTTTCCCCCCTGAATCTACTCCATACCAAACTTTTTGTTTAAGTTGCATTTATTCTCATACTAGCAACCCACCCCGGCTTCGCCCGGTATCATTAACGGTTTACCCAGCGCAAGCTAAAAAGGCGCACGGACGGCTGGTCCCAGTCGCAATTTAGAAAAGCCGAGGTGAACAGGGAAACTCCAAACACATATACTCTTCTCTGAAGTCTTAACTTGATACGACTCGACTGTTTGATGCTGGCCGAAGCTGGGGTGATAGGCTAGCTCGTAAACTCACTCCGAAGCTAGTAATTTAAATTTCCATTGAATGGAGATTGTTGGAAGAAATGAAAACGTAAAACGTACTTATAGTGGGCGATGTATTAAAGGTAGAGATATGTTGTTCTGGACTTTTTTGTAGAACTTTTCATGCTGAACAATTTCAAACTCACAGTAGCATTTGTAGATATTTGTAACGGTTTACCCAGCGTAACCTTGAAAGGCGCACGGACGGTAGGTTTCTCTTCGACTTGATTCACTGAAATCGTTACTGCTTGGCTTCCTTTGGTCGTAAATGATGTATTTTTCTACAGAAACCTTCCTCGAGAAATCCTTTACAGAATGGTGAAATCCGAATCAAAATCTATCCAGTGGTTCTCGAGATTACCCGTTACATCCAAAAATCGGGGACTTTGTTTTATATTATGTAGAAATTGAATTCTACATAATTTGTTCTAATCATATTGTTTAAAATCAATTGTAGCTCTTCTTCAATTTTAGCAACTAACGCTACGTCATGAGCTATCCTTAACATGTCCACCCTGTTTCAGTGAATTGTTACTCGTGAGGTTAGTTCTTCTCTCACCCTTATCAATAGCCTTTTGGACGTACAGTGAAATCTGCCTTGAACGGAAACGAATGGAACTCACATTTTTTTTTTCGTTAAACATAGGTTTCCGGTTAACGGAGGTAGGTAGGCCTATGCTTAAATAATTAAACCATGTACATGCATATGATGGACATACTGAGGAAAAATAAAATGTTGTACATACCTTATTCAGTTTTATATTTGTATATTCCTGTCATGAATTCATACAGTACTGTGTAAGCAAAACTTACACTGCACAAGAACCTCGTTTATCCGGATTACGCGGGACCGGAACTGATCCGGATTATCGAACATCCGGATAATCCGGAAACACTAAGAAACAAATACCTGTTATATAATCTATTAAAATAAATTGCAATACCTTTTTTCGATTGTACAAAAAAATATCAGAACACTTTCCTTACATTTACGACTCTGTTTTGTGCATTAAATTAATGTGTGATTTTTTTTCAGTCTTACATCTGTATAACGTTTGCGCGCAGCACGATCACGAAGACGTTTTACTAACATCAGTTCTCAATAACAGGCGAATGCTGGGACGGTACCTTTCATAGACCGTGGCCGACTTAATTCCAATTCCTGTCCTTAACTATCCTTGGCGGGAAAGACATTCAAGAAGAGTCGATCCCGTAAAAGAAATACTGTACAGTAAAAAGAAAATTGTTCCGGATAAACCGGAGATTCGGAGTAATGAGGGCCGGATAAACGGGGTTCTTGTGTACATTTGTTGGTTGACAGCTCATTAAAGCGATCATTATTATTATTTATTATTTATGATATTTGAATCACAGCCAATGGCCATGCCGTGGTATTTTAATTGAGTTCAATTTCAAGTAGTACCAACTTTGGCTACCACAGATGCCACTGTCACTGACACTTAGTGGTGAACGTTTGAACTTGATAGAGCGTTTCTAACCAAATAACCTGCAAATTTTGGCTACACACTACGAATTGTAGTGGTAGGTTCTTTTACATGCCATAAGAGAGGCTTGGGCCACAGGAAATAGGCAAATTATCGTACAGCCTAACGTGCTAGTAAGGAGTAAGACCTATTTGTGCAATCCTTGTTGGCTACAGAATCACCTGTTACAGCAGAAAAGGTAGACTTTCACAGGGTGCCTGAAAATTTATTAAGCACTGCATTCCGGAATTTGGACATTTTCCGTTAAAATATGTATTTTGATTTCAGTTAACCGAGTAGCACAGTTTCCGTCTAATGAAGGAGATTTGGCATGCATTTCACTCCTAAGTTCACAAAACTTTCAAATATCTCCGATCAAGACAAGTTTCCGCTTGATTAAGGGTCCGTTGAAGGCTGGTTTTACTGTATATCGGGCGTTTGAATGAAATATGGTGTTCTCATCATACGAGCTACAAAGTGTTCGCGAGCACAAGCTCCCCTGAGATCCATTCTTCAACCCAAATACTGTATTGCTGCGCGAACCGGAATAATAGTGTTTATACTACAAGTATATGAAAATTAATTAATGTAAAACATAAATATTGGAATGCAGCCTAAATAAATCTACTTCCCTCTTTTATGAGTAACACGAAATATGCTGATTTGACTCGACTGTCCACATGTAAATGTGTCTTATCTGCATAAGGCATGCAAACAATTGCAGCATGGCTGATGAGCGGTAAATCCCTAGCTATTTCAACACTTTAGAGGGAGATACACAAAGGAAATAAAGGAGGATTTTTCTTGCATTATTATTATTATTATTATTATTATTATTACTATGCTTGCCACGGTGGGTGAGTGGTTATCGTGTCGAACTACCAACCCCAACCCCAAGGTTCGCTCCTGGCCGTAGTAAGTAGTTTCTGAAAAAAATCGGCACGTAGCCTATGCCATGCGTTGTTGGCATGTAATAGAACCCATTTGAATTCAGTAGGCCGTGTTCATAATAGAAAAATTAATCTTGCGATTTCCCGCCAACACAAAGTTCCTCCTTTCTCTACTAGAAAGCGCCATAGTGTCAAGGAGCTTAGATATCTGACCTCCTTGACTTCATAGCGCTGCAAGGAACGAGAAAAATTCAACATGCAAACTACCCTCTGGGCCTCAAATATCAAAGCTTTCACCTGGCACCCGAGGCCATACGATATTACTATTATTATTATTATTATTATTATTATTATTACCGGTATTATTATTATTATTATTATTATTATTATTATTATTATTATTATTATTATTATTATTGTATACATATGATTCACTAGGGTTATCTATGACCACGTTAAGTCTTGTTACATTTCGCTTTCTTTTGCACCCAGAATTCCCTCATCCTTTGGGAATGAGCCTGCTTTCGTTCCTTTGTCCAAGTGGCACCATGTCTTCATTTTGGAGGCAAGACTCGGGTCACTAGTCAGTACAGAGTTGTGTCAGAGCTACAAGTCTCTATTTCCACCGGATAGCATGATACCGTTCACAAAGCCTCTCGCACATATTCACATTCGCACGAGGTTCTGTCTGATATATGAAAAGGCTTCCGCTTCCACACGCGTATCGTTATTAGTATTATTCTGGATGGTATTGCTCCTGGTGAGATTCGTAGGGAGGTAGCAGCTAACAAAAAGAGGCTCCAATCATCTACTAATTCAGAAGCACATCCCCTTGATGGATACCATCCTGCCACACGGAGGCTGAAATCTAGAAAGTGTTTTCTCCGCAAAACAGTTAAGCTTCAAGGGAAAGCAGAGTGCTAGGTTCAAGATGTGGAAAGAAAGAACTAACCACTTTTCCAACTGGATGGAGCCGAAGGAAAGTCTTCCATGTGGGCACCAGGAGAAGTGGACAACCTGGAAAGCCCTAACAGACTCCGTACAGGAGTCGGCAGAACAAGAGTAAAAGTGGGGTTTCGCAAGCGACTCATCACTCTGTGACTGTGGAGAACAGCAGACAATCCAACATTTATGTCAGTGTGACTTATGTCCGTCAAAGTGCACTATGAAAGATTTGATTGCAGTTTTCTCCAGCGCTATTGGCGTCGCCCAATACTGGGCAAAAATCATCTACCTCAAATTTGTTGCTTCAATATTTGATTCTGTATTCAATATTCATATTGATACTTCTGACACGAATAAAGAATTATTATTATTATTATTATTATTATTATTATTATTATTATTATTATTATTATTATTATTATTATTATTATTATACTCCATTTAATGGTGCTCGGGTACTTGGATTGGTACGGGAGTGGTGTTCAGACAAAAAAGTTTGAGAACGCCTCCTGTAGATGGAATAGGTATGGATACAGGGAGCATCCTTGCCGTACATCCTTCTGCTGCGTCTCTATTCGAGGAGTACCTACCAAATACTTACAGTATTGAGGTAGACTTTCTATTCCTAGCGACCAAGCATTAAGAATTCTGCATGTCCCCATGTCGACGGATAGTGAAGCAATGAGAGAAAGTACCTTACAAGCACGGACAGGAATTTGCAAGTTAATTTGATCTATTCTTCACGGAGGCTGTTTGTTGGCGCTACAAGGCTCGAAGTGTCGTCTGATTTGGACTTGGGAGCAACAAGTACATGCGTGGTATGCTAATACTGCCGGATGATGAATGGGTTGGCGGGAAGAGCATAAGGAACTCGGTACAGCGCAGCATCTACAATTTATCGCGTGCTGCACTCACACCATGCACTCCGCCATATCTCAACACTTCTCTGCCACCCTGAGCTTGCTGGAACTATCGACACCAGACAAATTCCATACACACCCATGTACTGCTCTTCTCACAGGACAGGCATATAGGGGCCCTGGCGCTAACGTAATAGAACACCTAGTGTCACAAGGAGGACACGCTTTATAAAATTAAACTACAGTGAGAGCCTTCTAAATAGAACGGAACCTCGCAGGCGCCGTGTGACGGCTGGGTCACTGTGGCTTCCCACATGTCGAGCAAGGCACTGGTGCTAGCAGCAGCGTAGCGCCCGACTAGTTCAACACATTTACACTTAATAATCATGAATTTCAGATTTGTTGCTGGAAATGCTGTCCTTCAATTTCCAAACACATATTGCACCGCCGTAAGAAGTTTCGGTTCACTCACTGTAATTCATCCTTCTTGGTATTTCGTATCAGTGCAGTTATTTCGTTCTCGAGAACCTCCCGAGTAAGCAGATTGTTTCTGTATACCTTTTGTTTGAGATTATCCCACAAGTAAATATCGCACGGTGCTGAAACGCACAAACATATTTACTGGAAGAATTCTTCTTGAGTAGATAAGTTTCCACTAGGAATATTCATTGATTTGTGTTATACCTAACAACGTTCACGGGATACGAGATAGGATACAGTACTTCACCACACGTCTTAACTCTCTCAACTAAGGATCCTGCCAGCTGGGAATGTAATCAAAATATGACCGCAAGCGGGGCTTCCTGACCCGCTGTTGTGTAACGGTAGATGCTAGTCAAGTTGCGCTGACTAATCGCTCACCACCCGTAATACGGCCCGCAGAGGTTCCGTTCGATATAGAAGGCTCTCACTGTAGATGCGTTTCATTTCAAACTACAATTATTTATTTATTTATTTATTTATTTATTTATTTATTTATTTATTTATTTATTTATTTATTTATTTATTTATTTATTTATTTATTTATTTATTACTAGTTCTTCGATGCTCTATTTCGTTTCCAATATCTCTTGAGCCCGGCTGATAATATTCGCTTTCTCTCGTGTGAGAGGGGATTCTGACACTTTTGCACTTTGGGTGGTGGGGACCAATAGTTATCCATATCACAAATTTGGGAACGATCTTGAGCATCAAGGTGAGAAATCCTAGCTGAATCCAAGACTTTTAGGATTTCTACGAGCAACAGGCTTTCTGTGTTACAACTTTCAACCAAAGAAAAAGTGTCCTACTTGACTCCACAATCCATACACGATGCGTTATTTATTAGACTTTTACGGAGATTTACTTAGATAGCTAACTATTGCAATGGGTACCATATTACGCCTTCCTGTAAATTTTGACATGTCTTCGCGTTTCACATCTTCAAGACCCCAAAACCACCGTCAGTTCAAAAGTTTAGCTTATACCATATAATTTATAATATAGAGATATCACTACCGCCTTTTTGAATCAAAAACTTCAAAAACAACGTATAGGCCTACCCGAAATATCATTATCTTCATCTAAAGCAGTGGTTCTTAACCGGTGGTCCGCGAGTGCTTTGAGAGTGGTCCGCGGGAGAAAAGGGTCCACCAGCACGTAGGCTATAATAAAGTGGCCAATAAATGGGGATTCATTGTCCGTTGAACAAGATTCGTCCGAATGTATCCGCGGTGATGACTATCAGGTTTTGAATTGAAATATCATTAAAATAAGTGTTATTAGAATATGATACAAAATAATTATCATAACTTATGTTTAATTGTGGCAAATCTTACAATATTATTATACGCAGATGATATGGTCATTGGCTCGAGATCCATTACTGAAGTTCAAAAAGCCTTAGACAATCTAAATAAGTGGGCAAAGGACAACAAGATGAAAATAAACACAGACAAAACAGTGAAAATGACGTTTCGGAAAGAAGGCAGAGAGGCTTCAAGAGACAGGATATACCTAGGAACGACTCCCCTTAAGTCAGTCAGACCTGAGGACGCTTGAAGCAGTCAAATCGTTCTTTCTGAAGGCTACCCTGGGGATATCGAAGTATACAAAGTCTAGATTAGCATATGAACTCGCCAGGGAGACCTTCTTCATTGAGGACCTGAAGAGAGGGCTACCGTCCACAGACGCCTGGAAAAAACGAATGCAGGAAAGAATACAGAAAAGGGACGAAATCTGGTTCGAGTTTTACACCACGGAGGCCATGATGACTAGGACATGGATGAACACAAATCAAGACCTGCGACACTTTGTCAATTCGATGGCGGCACATGGGTATCACCATAAAATGTGTAATACCGAATATTTTCATGACCCTGATGAATCCTGCGTATGTAAATTATGCGAGGTGCAATGTAGTAGATACCACGTAATTTCTTGTGCAAATCGGGGATCATTCATTGTGAAGTTTTGTGAATGACAGTTTGTTATCATCAATATGCACAATTTGTGCGATTTATCTTTAATAATAATTGTGCCAAAAATACTTTCACCAACATTAAACAACTAGAAAATCACAGGGCAACAACAATTAATTAAAATTATTCGGGCTATTATTGGTTTTGTTCGATGCAAAAAACCGCTACTTGAAGTTGCATACAACTGTCGTGTTGTCTGCTCATATTAATTACCCTTTTAGTGGTTGCGTAGTGCTATTCGCCGCTGTTATTTACCGTATGAATCAGGTATAAACCCAAACATTCGGCAAGCAGCTTTGCGGTATCTCGTGGTGGTTTCGGGAACAATTTTGTGGGAGCAGTGATTCTCGTCTTTATTGTTGATTGAAAACAAACAATGAAATCGGCTATGTGCAAGCTGTGATTTGAGGTTAGCTCTGAGCAAGATAATTCCTCAGCTTGACGAAAATAGTCATGCGCAAAAGGCACTCTAAAGAAATCATTGAGGTAAAATTATTTGAATATGTCCTTTTTAAACAAAATTGTTGCTTGAACATACATTTGTAATTGAGGCTTTTTTGTAGGCTATATGCAGTATTATAAAAGAAATTTTGATCTCTTAAATAATTTGAAAATTAAGTTATACTGTACACTAATTAATAGTAATATTAAATAATGCGTTGTAAAAACTGTTTTGCTTAATCATCTTTGAATATTCTTATGGGGAAGGTGCAAAAGAAGGGTTACGACTGATAAGGTGTATTTTAGGGGAGGGGAGGGGGGTCTGTACTGTGCCCAATTAGACACGGCAGACTGGCATCGAACTCGGGTCTTATCAAAGAAGACCAGGCCCATGATTCTGCCCAGAATCGAATCGTTGATCTCTGAGGGGGAACAGCTACAGGGAACCCGAGGAACAATGAGTTATATCTGCATATAACCATAATAGCAGGATTTCACGGCTAGAACGGGAATATCATAGCTTTTAAGGTGGATCATTGCAAGAAAGCAAACCAGCTTGACAGTTGACAAATCGTGGTTAGCGAAGGGGCGTTTTTAGGTGACGCCAAGGAACTAATTTTCGTCTGGACCGCAGGAACAGCTTAAGATTAATGGCTCTGGGATTTACAGTCGTACAAGGCATAGAAGTGGAGAGGGGGCAGTCGCCCACAGAAATTAATTGATTACAGCCAATTGGAGCAATGAATCGAAATGAAACTTACACCCAGATGAATATATTCTAGGAAAGATAATTTAGGAGTGTTCTCACACCTAAATTAAAGCCTGCATCTGTAAACGAACCTCTGCACAGACCTCTTCCGCTTCAGAGGAAAGTTTTGTAGATGAGCCGAGGGGAATTACCAGGATAGCGTCATGACGCCATGGAAGAAGGCAATTAATTATAATTAATTGGCCGAAGCGATCGCTTGCACGCGAGTGATTCTGGGACCTCCACACTTAGACAAACGAGGATTATACTTCACTTTGTCTGGAAATGTATTATATCGAGAAGGGAGTCGGTTCTGGATGTCCAGTGGACTATGTTTCACAAGGAAGCCTTATATAGGGGGAGCTTCGCAGGGAAGGCAGTTCGTCTTCAGTTCGTCTTGACTCAACACGTGAACTAACACGCTGCCAGATCACGCAAGAAAGTGCGCGAATTTATTAAGTATCGACGCTCAAATGTTTTTGGTGAACAATGAAAAGCGCATCATGCAACTTTACAACAGTAATTATCCATCGTATAGGATGGGTAGATAGGGTTACAAACGAAGAGGTATTAAGGCGAGTGGGAGAGGAGAGATGTTTCTGGCGACTGCTAATGAAGAGAAGAGATAGGTTGGTAGGACACATACTAAGACACCCAGGAATAGCAAGCTTAGTTATGGAAGGAAGGGTCGAGGACAAGAACTGTAGGGGTAGACCAAGGTTAGAATATGTTAAACAGATTGCCTCGGATGTAGGGTGTGGTAGCTATGTAGAGTTGAAACGATTAGCTCAGGACAGGGAGGCATGGAGGGCTGCATCAAACCAGTCAAAAGACTGAAGACTCAAACAACAACATAGGATTTAGTCTACAGCAGACGTTTAACCAATAACATACGCGAGAATACACACATCAAAAAAAGTTTTGCATCACCTCGGTTCCAAGAGTTCCGGAACCGTTAAATACAAAGGGAATAGAGATCAACACAAACAACATTTCAGCTCGTTTTATTGCTCATGAGACCCACACATTGCATGTTGTACCATCATACAGCTAGACTTTCAGCATTTGTGGTCCAGATTGCAGTACACACCACTACCTCTAATACCCAGTAGCACGTCCTCTTGCATTGATGCATGCCTGTATTCGCCGTGGCATACTATCCACAAGTTCATCAAGACACTCTTGGTCCAAATTGTCCCACTCCTCAACGACAATTCGGCGTAAATCTCTCAGAGTGGTTGGTGGGTCAAGACGTCCATAAACAGCCCTTTTCAACATATCCCAGGCATGTTCGATAGGGTTCATGTCTGGCGAACATGCTGGCCACTGTAGTCGAGCGATGTCGTTATCTTGAAGGAACGCATTCACAAGATGTGCACGATGAGGTCGAGAATTGTCGTCCATGAAGACAAATGCCTCTCCAATATTCTGCCGATATGGTTGCACTATGGGTCGGAGGATGTCATTCAGGTATCGTAAAGCCGTTTCGGAGCCTTCCATGACCACCAGTGGCGTACGTCGGCCCCACATAATGCCACCCCAAAACATCAGGGAACCACCACCTTGCTGCACTCGCTGGACAGTGTGTCTAAGACGTTCAGCCTGACCAGGGTGCCTCCAAACACGTCTCCGACGATTGTCTGGTTGAAGGCATATGCGACACTCATCGGTGAAGAGAACGTGATGCCAATTCCGTGGGGTCCATTCAGCATGTTGTTGGGCCCATCTGTACCGCGCTGCATGGTGTCGGGGTTGCAAAGCTGGACCTCGCCATGGACGTCGGGAGTGAAGTTGCGCATCATGCAGCCTATTGCGCACAGTTTGAGTTGAAACACGACGTCCTGTGGCTGAACGAAACGCATTATTCAACATGGTGTCATTGCTGTCAGGGTTCCTCCGAGCGGCAATCCGTAAGTAGCGGTCATCCACTACAGTAGTAGCCCTTGGGCGGCCTGAGCGAGGCCTGTCATCGACAGTTCCTGTATCTCTGTACCTCCTCCATGTCCGAACAACATCGCTTTGGTTCACTCTGAGACGCCTGGAAACTTCCCTTGTTGAGAGCCCTTCTTGACACAAAGTAACAATGCGGACGCGATCGAACTGCGGTATTGACCTTCTAGGCATGGTAGAACTACAGACAACATGAGCAGCGTACCTTCGTCCTGGTGGAATGACTGGAACTGATCGGCTGTCGTACCCCCTCCGTCTAATAGGCCCTGCTCATGCATGGTTGTTTACATCTTTGAGCAGTTTTAGTGACATCTATGAACAGTCAAAGGGACTGTATCTTGGATACAATATACACAGTCAACGTCTATATGCCGGAGATCTGGGAACCGAGGTGATGCAAAACTTTTTTTGATGTGTGTAGATTCAGTATAGCGTAGAGATAATTTAGGATGTTTATAGACAATGAACATACCAGGAGGTGTTGTCATAGTTAAAATGACACATTATTGTAAGGATCACTACAGTTAGGGGAGCCTGGAAGGTGTCACAAATAGTCGTGACATAGGATTGAACAGAATTGCAGTAGAGGAGATATAAAGTGTAGGTGACAGGAGTCGAACACACACACACGCAAGATAGACTTTCATGGAGACCAGCGGTTGTCAGGAGTTAGCTGCATCGCATCTCTGAGTTCAGGCGATAGTTGGAGTCCAATCAAGGATCCACGTGTGGAATAGTGCGAGAATTGTGTATAAAGTTATATTACAGTGATGTTTAAAAGTGTTTATGTGTATATGGTAAAATAATATGTATTGTGTCAAAGTGAGAAAAGCCAGTGATGAAAAATATGATTACCATGTGTAAAGTGTATACAATGTGTCGTGTGATAGATATCATGATGGCTTAAGCCAAGCATCATGGTAGGCTCGTGGCTGGCGTGCTGGACTAACCCAGCAAAAATATGAAAGTGAGTACAAATTTAATATGTTGATATGATTAAATAGCTCACCATACAACGAAGCATCACTCTAAGACTAAGAATTAACAGTCATTTATGTACGAGATCACACCCCTCGTATTTTGGTAAAAAATATGGCTTGGAGGTTGATTTGCTTACGGCCATTTAGGCATAAGACATTGATGAAAGTAACGGTAACGTTAAATAATAATAATAATAATAATAATCTGGGGTCGGTAACAATAATGAATAAGTAAATGGGCATGTCAGGCCTATAGTACGTGCAAAGTGTGTCATGTCTAACGTAAGAATACTGTGTTACTGTAAACAGTAAGAAAGAAGCGTAAAATATCGAGATAATGAGAGTTTTTCAATGTCATTGAAGTGTTGAATGAATGTTTATTATGGTATATTATACAGGGTTGTATTTGAGAGCCATTATGGTAGTTAATGTAAGCCAGTAAATTTATACTTGTTTTGGGAGCTACATAGAGCTTTGGCTTATGTGTAATTGCAGAGAGGACGTGAGTGCTTTAATAATTGAGTCATCTATAAGAAGTATTGTTTGAGCCGCGTTTAGCGAGCGTGTAACGTAGAATCAAGAGATTTACGTCAATAAGTTGCGGGGATCATCCAAACATAGCTTGGGCGTTAGGCGAATCTAGTCGGCTAATCTTCGAAATCTACGAGATAGTATCGCCTTGGAGCATACTGGTATTATTCGCAACGAAGTTGGGACAGAGTCTGTCTGTATCCACCGTTTGCAGAATTTTTGCCACCAGGGATAACTATTAGAGACCCTGTGTGAGCCCATATATTAATTGATCTGCCCTTAGAGGTAAGACTAATGGTTCGTCGTATAGGAAACGTCGATTTCCTCTTGTTATAGGCAGCTGCACCAGTGAGAGAACTTTGATACTCACTTGAGATGCGCGCCAGAGCCACTAATGTCGCCCACAGAACGGCAAAGCTATTACGTGATCTATCCCCTGCCATGAATATTAATTAGGAGCCGAGATGAGCCCATTATACTCTAAATGTAGGTGTTAAATAATTAGATTGACTCAATTACTAGGGACACAACCCACTCAGGGTACCTCCAGTGTAACTGCACCAGTAAATGAACTTGACCTTGCGAGAAGCCAGATGGGGTGGCAGGGAGGCCACTAGACCGGCAGCCGAGACTAATTTATTGTCCGCTTGGAAAGGAAGCCTATTGACCTGATCCTTTTATTTTAAAAGTAGAGTGGGACACTGAAGAATCTCGATATTTCGAAAAGTAATTAAGATATGATTGATGTGATGATGCCAATTGAATTAAATGCTTTATTTCCACACACATACCATGTTGGAACGTTGAGATCGGATAATATTTGGCCCAGTTATTCTCTGAGGAGGAATACTGCACAAAATAAAGATAGGCATCTTTGTAAAGTGTATTTGCCCAGTTCACACTAATTTATTCATACGGGTAGCGTAATTTTAATGACATGACACGTTTGTAACGATAATGTTTTGACCAGACCCAGAAAATCGTTGTATGGTAAAGCTATAAAACATCTCTATCCATGTGTACTTTGGAAGGGAAAACGTACCACTTCAGCGTTTCAAATTGATGGGAAAAAGAATACGATTTGCACGACACAATACTTATTAATTAAGGCATAAGATAATGAATTAATGCTGCTGAAAGTAAATGCCCCGTGTAAAACGGATAAATGTTTAATAATTGCAGATTTAATATCATTTAAATATAATTTGTGTTTATTGTGTTGTGATATTCCAGTTAGTGTTAAATTGTGCCACGTGAAGAACACTATGGACACTCGCAAATGTCAGAGAGTATCAATAGTAGGATGTTTCGAATAGACTTGAGTGCGGTGAAGCACTAATTTTAAGGAGAGACTCACAGATAACTTTGATTTTCGTTGTGGGAAGCAAATATAAAGTATCCTTTTTTGTGTTTTGTGTTGTATTGCCATGATTTTCTATCATTAAATGTTATACTTAGGAATATGTTGTTTCTTTCAAGTAGAGTAGTCACCTGACAGACTCAAATCCTGAGCATGTGATCGTATGGTGGGATTGAACGCCCCATACCTCGAAAGACCGTGAGTTAGCTGGGATACGAACACATGTTCCATATGATGACGAATGGGTACAATACATGATTCAATTTCAGGCTGAGTGGTCCTCAGACCTCTACGGGTTCAGAAACACTGATCTAAAGGCTATGCCTTGTCGCTGCAACCACATTTGTCTCTCACTTGCTGAACGTTGTAAGTCAGCAACCTCCCTATATTATTCTGCTAAGGTCCCATTCCGGTTTTTTTTTTTTACCGAAAATAAGGTTATGTTAACACCGACCTACACATATGGGGTACCTACAGGTTCCGCATAATCCCTTGTGTGCCCGAAACGCACTCACTTCCTCTTTAAATGCCTCTCAATTAAATAAATGCATTAAAAAATGTACATTTACAATGGGAGCACCGTAACCTGGCGAGCCTGCAGTTAGAGTGCAGGGCAGCGCGGCGGCGGCAGCCATCTGGTGGGAGCGCGGCATACTGCTAGCTGATGAGTCTCACAGCAGAAGGCTCCGGTGTGGTCTCACCAAGTCTTTCTCTAGGGCTCAATCCTTTGCAAATGTAAAAATTGTTGTAGAAAAAACTCCCAAGCAAACAATAACCGATGAATTCGTTGTAACATCGAATATTGTCTACAAAGAGGTGCTGTGACAAGCACAAAACACTGCTCTACATAATTCTTTGTGTTCTTCTCATGTACGTATGCCGTTTAACAACAATAAATACATTTCTTCAATATTTAAAACTTGGTTCTCCCACTTTCTTCCCTACTACCCCACAAACGTACATTCAAGTTGCGAAAGCTCGCACGGGCCCACTAGTACTGTTTAAATTGAAGTCCATGCATCACAGAATCCAGATGAGTCTTCCGCGGCCTTCCTCTTCCTTTCTTGCCCAGAACTTTTCCTTCCAGTACGGTGGTCAGGAACTCATTATGACGTAGGATGTGGCCAAGGAATTTAGCTTTCCTCTTTTCTATAGTAGTGATCAATTTTCTTGTTTCGTCTACTTCCTTGAGGACCCATTCGTTAGTTTTTTTTCTCCGTCCAGCTTAATTTCAGCATTCTTCTCCACATCCACATTTCCGCTGCTTCCAGGCGTTGTATGTCATGTTTCCTTAGAATGCAAGTTTCAAATCCGTATAACAAAACACTCCTGACAAATGTATTGATAAACGATTTTCTAGTTTTAATGCTAATGTGCCTGCTTGTCAGAAGATGTCTCTTATTGCTGAAGGCCTGTTTAGCCAGGGTCGGATTTACCCTAAGATACGCTATAGGCACTTCTCCATTGAGCGCCCCTCCTCACTTGAGCACCCAAGCCCCCGATTGTTATGATAAGGCATCGCCACTCGCATGAGCTAAGGTTCGGAAGAAAGGAATAAACAGATATATGGCTCACAGCATAGTTTTATGCTTGAATTTTTACGCAGGGAAAACATAGTCAATTCGATAAAAAAAACACTTGGAGTAAAACTACATGAAACAGTTTAACTTTTATGCAACCAAAACACTTTATGAATACCCCTTCCAAAAATAATGTCTAGCCTTAATTCATACAACAAAAATGAAGAGTAGCTTCAAAAATAAAAAACATAATTTACTGCTGTAACTGAATGAACTGCGGTAGCACGAAATATATTTTATAACAAGATGTTCAGTAAAGAACATATAGCCTACTTTCTCCTAAATGTATGAGTATAGTTATAACTCGTTGTTATTATCAAAGAGTATAATAGAACTATTCTTTGTTGAAGACCTTAGAAACGATTTACTTCTACCAAACGCCACAACCTAGATAAAAACTGCTACCATCATTGAAGAAAGAAAGAAAGAAAGATAAGAAGTATTTCAAGAATGTTATGGATCTGGAGACATAATCGACCGGACTGGCTGCGTGGCTCAGCGGTAACGTTCTCGCTTGCTGAGCCCTAGGTTGCAGGTTCGTATCCTGGCGCAGTCAGCTGGCATTTGAGGGTGCACAAATGCGAGGGAGCCGTGTCAGTACATTTACTGGCACGTTAAAGATCCCCGTCGGGCCAAAATTCCGGCACCCCGGTGTCTCTAAAAGCAGCAGTAGTTAAAAGGGATGTAAAATCAATAACATTATTATTATTATTATTATTATTATTACATATACGACCTGCCGTGGGCAACATCCAACTTTGAGTTGAGGCATGTCTTTACACGTCTGGTTGAGCATGGCTTTCACAACCCTAATTGAATTAACAAATCTTTCCATGACCCTACAGAGACGTGTGTATACAAACTATGTGGATATTTTCGATTGCTATTTGCCTGAAATGAAAGTAGTAATTAATAACCTGAACTAACACCAACGGCTTGAATTCAGTTACTATGTGAAATCGTTTTGTTCTTTACTTCAAATAACATTTTCAAGTAACGCAAAATAGGCTGTTACAAACCCTTTAAAATAAAAAGTAAAAATGTATCGTAGTATCATCTTGTCATTCTTCAAATTCGATGCGCATAGAATGCCAATGGTATAGTAATCAATGGAGCCCCACGTAGACTAGTCGTGACATCTAGTGGTGAAATATCGAACAATATAATCCTAACAGAGCGAGTGCATTCTAGCGGCCAGAAGAAGAAACTTTTCAATATAATCTGGAAGTTAATAAGTAGGTCGGCGTGCAGTTACCTTTTTGGCAGCTAGTTGTCTCGAGTAAATCTGCTGGCGAATTATGTTTTAATTAAATATATATTTTACACCATACTATGCACAATATAACGCTTAATTTTAAAACATCTGAGTCATTACAAAACAATAAACATATAACATTTCAAGCAAAAAACCTAACTCTGATCGGGTTTGAACCATAGGCATTTGAGCGATAGGCTAACGCTCTACCACTGAGCTAATTGTGACAACGAATATCGTTCTATATAAAATGACTTACATAGAACTTGTTAGCAAATAATGATTTATACTAAACGATTTCATCACTGGAGTATATTATCTTTATATATATAATTCTTCGACACGTGTGTATGTGACTGAACTCCTCCTAAACGACTGAACCGATTTTGATGGAATTTGGTATGTATATTAGGGTGGGTCCAAGTATGGTTTAGATTCACAATCTGACCCGGTTGGTGGAATGAACACAATTTTAGAACCACAATTTACACACAATTTTAGAACCACAATATAGAGTCAAAATCAGTCGCCAAGGAAACCACTAGCCTTGGCTTTCGTGAAAGCTGATGTCTTTGGACGGTTTGTCTCTGCACGTTAGAGCCACCTGGTCGCAACCTGTGCAACTACCGCCATAACATACACTCCGCCCGTGGCGAAAAGTTGTGTTTTATACCAAAGGTGGCAGTGATGTCGAATCCTACTATCTGTCTTTGCACGTTAGAGCGTTTCAAAGTCCCTTATGCATTCATATACCATTCATCCGATTGCCATGAAACTTGGGTGATATGTTGAGTGAGCTCCAGGGAAGGTGTTTGGCTTAGTAAATCCATTTTACAATAGATAGCGCAAGAATAGATTCAACAAATGAGCGACGACCGCAAAGCGTTTCAAAAAGATCCCGTATGCGTTCAAATACCATTCGTCCGATAGCGATGAAACTTGGGTGAGATGTTGTGTACACTCCAGGGAAGGCTTCTGGCTTAGTAAATCAATTTCACATTAGGTAGCGCACGACTAGATTCAACAAATGAGTAACGACGCGCGAAGCGTTTCAACAAAATCCCGAATAAGTTTATATTCCATTCATAGATTGAGATGAAACATAGATGAGTTGTTGTGTACACTTAAGTGATGGCTTCTAACTTAGTAATCCATTTCACAGGAGGTTGCGCACGAGTAAATTCAACAAATGAGCGGCGACGTGCGAAGCGATTCAAAAAAGTCCCGTAAGCGTTCAAATACCATTCGTCCGATAGCGATGAAACTTGGGTGAGATGTTGTGTACACTTACGTGAGGGTTTCTAACTTAGTAAATCCATTTTACAATAGGTAGCTCACGAGTAGTTTCAACAAATGAGCAACGACCCGCGAACTTTTAATCAAAGTCCCGTATGCGTTCATATACCATTCATCCGATTCCAATGAAACCAGGGTGATATGTTGAGTGAGCTCCAGGGAAGGTGTTTGGCTTAGTAAATCCATTTTACAATAGATAGCGCACGAATAGATTCAACAAATGAGCGACGATGCGCGAAGCGTTTCCATAAGGTCCCGTATGCGTTCAAATACCATTCGTCCGATTACGATGAAACTGGGGTGAGATGTTGTGTACACCCTACGGAAGGATTCTGGCTTAATAAATCCATTTTACAATAGGTAGCGCACGAGTAGATTCAACAAATGTGTGACGGCACGTGAATCATTTCAACAAAGTAGGCCTACTGTATGCGTCCATATTCCATTTCTCCGATTGCGATGAAACTTTGGTGAATTGTTGTGTACACTCCAGGAAATGTATCTGTCTTAGTAAATCCAGTTTTTAATAAGTAGCGCACGAGTAGATTCAACAAATGAGCGACGGCGCGCGAATCGTTTCCACAATGTCCCGTATGCGGTCATATATCATTCATCCGATTGCGATCAAACCTTGGTGAATCATTGAGTACACGACAGAGAAGGTTTCAGGCTTAGTAAATCTATTTTACGATAGGTAGCGCATGAGTAGATTCAACAAATGGGTGACGGCACGCGAATCGTTTAAAGAAAGTCACTTATGCGTTCATATGTCATTCATCCGATTTCGATGAAACTTTGATGAGTTGTTGTGTACACGCCAGGGAAGGTGTTCAACTTGGTAAATCCATTTTACAATATTGGTAGCGCACGAGTAGATGTAACAAATGAGTGACGACGCGCGAAGCGTTCCAACAAAATCCTGTATGCGTTCATATACTATTCATCGATTGCGATGAAACTTTGATGAGTTGTTGTGTACACTTACGTGAAGCTTTCCAACTTAGTAAATCCATTTCACAGTTGGTAGAGCACGAATGATTCAACAAATGAATGACAGCGCACGAATCATTTAAACCAAATCCCGTATGCGTTAAATGCCATTTATCCGTTTGCGATGAAACTTTGGAGAGTTGTTGTGCACGCTCCAACGAATGTTTCTAAATTAGTTAATTCAATTTACGATAGTTTACAGGCAGTTAACCGAAATTGAAAAACATATTGTGTATCCAAAAGCACTTCAAGAAACAAAGTTACAACACTTTCTTTGATTGGCAGGACAACGTCTGCCGGGTCAGCTTGTTTATATATAAATCATTTCATACAAAGTTTATTTATTTTGTATCAGTACGCTATATTGCATGCAATACTCAAATTAGTGAAATATAAGTCAGGCACAAGATATCCGCTGCCATCTTGTCTTATTACTGAATCGGCTCAGCTTTTTAAAATCACGTCTGCACTATAGTATTACAAAATAACCTTTTCATTTCGAACGTGCCTCTTCCTTTAGAACAGTTAAAACGATTCTCGGCTCGATAATCGGAACTGGTGGGTCCCATGATATGGATTATAAAGTTTGCATAATTTGCACGGCCGCCATCCTGAAATGGTATGGCGGACGACCATGTAGTTTGGTCACAAGACGCATCCTATACGAAGGTATGTTGTTACCAAATTTGGTAGAGATCGGATGATGTGGTTAGTCGTTATTTGATTTTACGTTTTGAACGTTTGAGTGGCCGCCATTCAGTTTTAGTAAAGATGGCGGCGATATAAAACATGACACTGAGGTGTCCTCTGCTAGTGCTACCTTTGTACCAAATTTCGTTCAAGTCGCATTCACCGTGTTCGAATTGATAGGGGGGACAGACATTCCGAGTACACACACTCACACACACACACATACACACACACACACACAGACTCACACACACACATACACACACACACAGACTCACACACACACACATACACACACACAGACAGACACACTTTTTTCGCCCTGTGTTGATCTCATAAGTCTACTTTCATTTTTTGCAAAAATCGAAAGTAGGCTAAAAATAGTAGGACACACACTAATTTTAAAACACATGAAGAGTAGTGGTACGAACGACATTTTTAAATTGAACAAAGCGCCTCTAAAATACAAATAAGGCCAACTGCATATCTTCCTGCAATAACCTTTAGAGAAATTAAAGTGCAGATTAAAAACATGAATGAAGACATAACGGGGTCTGCCTCAAGCACAACGAGAACTACTTCAAAGGTTTCCTTCTTGCCTTCTTTTTGGCAAATTCATTAATTATGGCACCGCAGTTCAAGTTTATCGTCATATCTTTTTCAATCGCTAGGAGTGCAATAGAGTTTAACCTTTCTTCTTTAGTGACTGACCACAAATAGTTATTGACGCGATTCAGTACCGAAAATGATCTTTCTCCAGAACAATTGGTCACTGGAATGGTGAGAAGTATCCGTAAAGCAATGTTTACGTTCGGGTACATATTGTGTAAATCTTTTTCATGAAGGAAAGGGCTGAGCTCAGAGGCTGACTTACCTTTAAAATCTGCAATTTTAAATGTTCCTTTAAATGCAATCACTCGTCAGCCAGTGCACTTTCTAAGTCATCCACATACATTTCTGAGAGATCGTCAGCGAATTTTTTTAATCATTGGTCCATCTAGGTCTAACAGGTTTTCTAGAAAATAAAATCTATTTTGGAGGACTTTGTGAGCCTCACTTCGCCTCTTAAGCTCAGCACTTAGTACATCCAGAATTACATAAAATACATTGACGCGAAAATTTTCTGAGCCCTCTAACACTACATATTCTCCTTGCTTTGTCTCATCATTCCTAGTCTTTCGTTCCGGTCCTCTCTTTAGGTCGCAGGAATATTGAGCAATACCGCTCAATTCTTTGGCTTCTTTCTCATAGACATCGAAATTATCTCTTAAACTTTGCACATATTCCGCTAACGAAGCGTAACATTCTACCACAGTGCTCAAATTAGTGCTAACTTTTTGGAGCTTCTGGCTGACAGTATAAAATCTTTTTAGAATGGTACTCCAAAAACAACTAGGAAAGCAGTTTATAATTGTAGGATATTGCTTAAGATGCCTTAGGCTTCACTTCGAGTGTTTGCCTTTTGATTTCTGTCTTCGTGAATACTCTCAAGAGCTGCCACGACGCCACACCAGCCTTCCCTCAGAGCTTGACAAGCGTCATATCGTGCCGACCACCAAGTCACTGACGGACTTTTTAGTATGCGCACGATTAAGTTCTTTAAAATTTTCCATCGGTAGGTCGAAGCAGTAAAAATGTTGTACAGTTCTTGAGCTGTTAAAAAATATCTTACAGATTCTGAACAAGATTCAGCGGCATGAGTTCCAACCAAATTTAGAGAATGGGGTGGGCATGGTGCATAGAGAGCTAAGGAATTCAAGGCCGCTATTCGAGCTTGCAACCCGGAATATTCGCCGGACATATTACTCGTGTTATCGTAAGATTGGCCTCAAATATCCTCCACTTTCAAATCCTGATCTTCCAACTTAGCCTTTACTGCATCAAAAAGCTGCTCTGACTTGTGCCCGATGCTCGCCATAAAACCTAGAAACCTTTCTTTTGGTTCACCATTGGCCGTAACATTTTGTTTGTCTGCTGAGGCAAATTTAAATTTTTGTTGCTTTCTCCCCCTAAGGTGTCATTTGAACTAAATGTAGGCCTAGAATTTCGTTCTCTTTTTCATCAATTTTGGCTTGTTGGAGCTGAAAAGGAAAATCCCTGATTAATTAGAGTACTTCAAACATAGTAAATTTAGAAAGAACAACTTTTAATATACTCTCCAGGCACGGTACGGTTTCGAGGCCAGTCTGAGATTTTACGTATGTCACTTTGTGCAACAGGTTATCAAGGAATCGCCTATTGGGAAAGGCCTACTTTGCGTAAAGTAATTCGTGTTCGGTAGCTTACCTCAAGTTGCTGAACTCGATCGCAGTCAATGTCGTGAACCGCAGAGCAAGAATTGTTATTGTTATCCGAATTTGTCGTTGGAGGTGTAGGATTCACACGCGAAATAAAAATCTCATTTATTTTCCGACATTTTGATAGTGTAACCTCGGCTTTCTTATCCTTTTCAGCTTTGCGGACACGGTTTTGGTAACCAGACAACATTTTGCTGCCCGTAGTTTAAAACAATTTACTTGCAGATCACATCACAACAAAACAAAACAACACAATGCAAGCTCGAACTCGCACACAGCACAGGCAAGAGGGGTGTGGCGCGGGGTACTTCGATGCTACTACAATGCAAGCAAACCCAGCTACCGCAACAACAGCGCGCGCAGCACATCTCCGCTGGCCCGCCTCCCCAACCCTCTCACACTTGTCGGGACGAAAGGGCGTCGAGCGGCATAACGAAGAGCGAAGTAAAAGGGCATGCGACAAAGACACGATATTATTTCTAAATGTCTCTGCTCATTTCTCAATATTTATTTTAGTATATATACTGCTACAATCCTAACTTAGCACATTTAAAGCCGTAGCAAAGAGGGCGCCTGACGCATGTGCCCTTCGGGGCGCCTCCAGTACAGATCATTGCCGGTTGCCTAACCGAAGGGGCGCCTTAGGCGCCCCTTGGACTGCGGCGCCCCTAGGCACGTGCCTATTTTGCCTTACGGTAAATCCGGCCCTGTGTTTAGCGAGGGCAATTCTCCTTTTGATTTCTGTGGTGCACCTATTATCGTCAGTGACACAAAACATAAACATTTAAAATCACGGTCGAGTTTGTTAATGGGAAAAATTGTACCAATGGGGTTGAAATGAAGGGGTGCATTTTCATGAAAGTGAAAAATCACTATAAATTTCTTAGTAGACCTACGTCAAAAATCGAATCCATTCAAAGTTCGCACTATTCTTTGGATAATGGCCAAAAATGTATCTCAGTAAAAGTTTTTGACCATAGAGATGAGAAAAATTGAGTTTTGAGAGAGAAAAGTCATACCTCTTTTAATAGGCACAATATCAAAACCATTTAAACAGATCCTCTAAAAATTACGAGCCTTACAGTTGTAACATGTGACATGTTTTCCGTTGTTATCAGTGAACTCTGTTGGTCATCGAAATAACTACATTTAAAACTCCAGTGCCGGTTTTCAGCAAATATGATATAATGAATATTTTCACACCAAAGAACGACAACTTGAAGATGATTTATTGTAGGAATATCTTCAATGGGGCCTCCAAACCTTGAAGTAATTTTGTATGCGATATACAGTAGATTCCACATAGCCATATTGCCGACAGTACATTAAATAAAAATACAGCAAAAGTATGAAGATTTAATAAATCATAATTGTTTTCAGCAAATATGATTTAATGAATATTTCCACACCAAAGAACGACAACTTGAAGATTATTTAATGTAGGAATATCTTAAATGGGGCCTCCAAACCTTGAACTAAACCGTATGCGATATACATTACACATAGCCACATGGCCGACTATGTGTCTGCCGGGAGAACAGTGAACTCTGTTGGTCATTGAAATAACTACTTGTAAAACTGCAGTGCCAAATCCTGACCGGTTTTCAGCAAATATGATATAATTAACTTTTTCACACCAAAGAACGACAACTTGAAGATGATTTATTGTAGGAATATCATTAATGGGGCCTCCAAACCTTGAAGTAATTTTGTATGCGATATAGATTCCACATAGCCACATGGCCGACAGTACCTCGAGTGCTTACATTAAATAAGAGTACAGAAAAAGTATGAAGATTTAATAAATCATAATAATGGTTTCAGCAAATATGATTTAATGAATATTTTCACACCAAAGAACGACAATTTGAAGATGATTTATTGTAGGATTATCTTTAATGGGGCCTCCAAACCTTGAAGTAAACCGTATACGATATACATTCCACATAGCCCCATGGCCGACAGTACCAATCTTCATCACCGCGCGCGCTCATTGTTTCCGTCCCATCCATTTCCGTTTCATTTTTCAAAATCACCTCCACAAAAAATATACAGGTACCGAGTGGAAAGATGTTACACATCAAAAATTACTTACAAAATTTGACTGAAATAATTTCTGACAAGCATTACCCGTAGCGGCTTCGCCCGCGAATATTCTAGTTGTAAAGAGTACACTTAGCAACATCTCAATCATGAATGCTATGACTGATTTATCCTTGGTATGAATAATCAGACTATATCAATTCAGCTACTGGTGTAGTGGTTAGGGGTTTGTCATTCCTTCATAGGTATATCATAGCGATGTTAGTTTTCTGGGAATATCACAGACACTGTTAATTTAAGGGCCTTTAAATGTAGTTTTCAGAGACCCTTTATAGTTGGGTGAAAAAGACCTTTCGCACCACACTCACACGTGAAAATTGCGTGAAAACATTCTAGAGTGCCCCTTGACCCCCTTAAGCGCATTATACTGTATGTATTGATGAATTTCACAGCTTAATCTGGTTCAGTGATAACCTTATAACTGTCTGGAAACTTTCACCGCAATGTAATAATTGGAATTGCATTGCGTCTTACAGAAATAGATGGACCTGTGAGATTCTGTTACCATGGTTACCGTGATGCATTCTTTCATTATTTCTTGTAAATATACATGTTTTAAGGTATTTATTTAATTGTGGAGCATTTAAAGAGTAAGTGAGTGCGTTTCGCTTACTCATTTGGGTTATGCTGAACCTGTAGGTACCCCATATGTGTAGGTTGGTGTTAATGGGACCTTATTTTCGGTACAAAACTGGAATGGGATCTTAGCAGAATAATATAGGGAGGGATATGAGCCACCCTTACGCCAAGGGATGAGCAAACATTTTACGGATTTATAAGAAGTTGGGGCTTCTCGTATGCTAAACATGTGTAACATTTCCAGGTATAGGTTACAACAATTGGAAAATTTAATGATTTCGAAACATATTTCTTCGCTCGGTGAAATCTAGCCTACCTCCGCCTTCCGGCGTGCCAAGATGGATTTATTTCTTGCTTTAATACATATTAACACCTCATTCAACATTGGATACTATTTAACAGGTATGCTTGTCTGTATTCTCTACGCATCCTAGGATTTTGCTGAAAACAATTAAGTAAGGTAGCAAACTGGCAGTAATCAACCGTTTTTCTCAAGTTGGTGCAACCTGCTCCTAGCTGTACACACTATCTTATGGCAGGCTTGCGGAGCTGAAACCAGTTCCAGTCACTGGCTTTTATCAAATCTTGTCAGAATAGCCATGTTCTCAGCAATAAAACACTATACAGGTTCATATACAAGACAAGATAGCCACGGGGGTGTATGTGTAACCATTTAACAACTCGTAATTCATGTGTGCCATTGAAATTCCTTACAATTGGAACTTCTTGTGTCAGCGCCTCTGTTAACATCAGCCAAGTCTACTTTAATTACTGAACACAAGATTAGATACTAGCACAGCCTGCTATCTCCTGCAGTTCATAAGGGAACTGACAACAGACATACTGCGCAAGTCAGGTACATGCTATATTGCAAATCTGCAGCTCTAGGGCAGAGGTGCTCAAAGTGGGCCCCCTGGGTGAAGGGAGGAGGGGGTGCAGAGCATGATAAAAGTGGAGGGGAAGGCGCCGGCTCTGATTTAAAATATTATCATTTTAAATGATCTTGTCGACTTCGTCGTTACGCTGGGGTCTGGCGTTACGTTACGGTGACGGGACGACATGTACCCAGATGCACTGGGATGTGTGACGTCATAGTACTGCTTGGTGCATGTGTTCCCCGACAATCTCTACTTCGTTAGTATAAGACAAAAATCCCCGATTCTTGGATGTCACGGGTAATCTCGAGAACCACTGGATGGATTTTGATGCGGTTTTCACCATTCTGTAAAGGATATCTCGAGGAAAGATTCTGTAGAAAATAATTTATGTATGATCAAAGGAAGCCAAGCAGTAACGATTTCAGTGAAATAGTCGAAAACAAACTTGGCGTCCGTGCGCTTCTTAAGCTTACGCTGGGCAAACCGTTAAAAATATCAATATACTATGAGCGTAAGAATTGGTCAGCATGAAAAGTTCTACAAAAAAGTCCGCGAGAGCATATCTCTATCTTCAATATATCGCCCACTATAAGTGTTATTAGACTGGATGGAAGGGGCACGTCACCGCACGCTCTGGTGAGCGTGACGGCATCCAGCGCGCTTGACCTTGCTTTGCCCTTGCCGTTCGCGAGTAATTTGAAACAAGATAAGCAAGATAAGTATTATGCAGATAATTTTCTAACATGTCAAGAGTCTTTGGTTTCAAGCGAAGCGAGAAGCCTCCAGCCTTTATAGCATTTTTCAGAATTTGTAGCTTTTAAAATGATACAAAGTCTAGTCTTTCAGACTGACTGTCACTTTTTTAAATGTCATATTCTTTAAGAAATATTGTTACTTATCCTCATATCCATGAACCTATCATAGGCAAGAAGCTCCCACGACCATTCAAGACGAATACACTCGTACTTTCCTGCCAGGAATTCTGATAAAAGGTGTAGAGTAACACAGCACCCTTTCCTGGCAGGACAGCGATTCACGTGCAACGATGACGCCAAGACAGCAGTTCGACGATGGTTCCACAGCCAGCCGGCTGAATTCTACCACAGGGGCATCTCAAATTTAGTGCTGCGATGGGACAAATGTCCGAACAAATGTGGAGACCATGTGGAGTAATAGTTTAAGGTACGTATAACAGTACGTATATTTATGTTCGACGATGTCGAAATGTAAACATTATATGTCAGAAAACTGTATCATAATGAGGCTCATTATAACACTATTTTTCATTATGAAACAGTTTCTCCCACCAATCAGAGCACAAGAAACAGTTGTGTGACCAATTAGGTAAGGATACCTTCGCGCATGCACTCAAAATCCAACATGCTATATAAATTGCCGACATTGAAAGTGCACCGTCCTTATGTTCGCGTAAATAAACTGGCGAATATGAGACAAGAAATTGCACTGTACCTTAATATCCCCAATTCCAATTTCTACACAGCGCATTGCTGTGACAATATTGAATGCTATAGAGCTGGACGGCAGGCTGTAAACAATAGGTGTTCTGTGTTGGCAAGCAAAGTGAACAAAGTGATTGGTCTCTGCTTTCAGAGTGCCTTGACCCATGCATGCGCTCTGTTCAGTCAGCATAGCCAGCGCGCCCTGTTCACTACCTGAAGTTACTGAATCCCACAGATATTTATGAATACTTATGTTAAAACATATAATAAAGTTATAATTATCGTCGAACATAAACAGTCGTATGCAACTCGCCAATAATGGTAATTAAGACACTCGTATGAAAATTATAAATTCGCTTACGCTCATTTTATAAACATACTCGTGTCTTAATTATTGTCATTATAGGCTCGTTGCATAATGTACTATTGTATTTACCTGAATGTATTTGGAGGGCGGAGGGGGGTTAAAAGAAATAGGGGCAAAGACTTTTCGATCCGCCCTCGTATAATCCCTGACTCCACTCTAAAGATTCTGATGTTAGCCCCTCGTAAACAGTGACCAGGATGCACTTATTCATTGTTGAAGCGACTGTACTTGTACAGTATTGCTCCTCCAGCAAGTGATTGAACTGCTAAAATGATGTGATTGAGAATGAAGAAGTAAATCGTTACGCTAGGGAGCACAATGAGGCGGTGGAGGAGGAAGTATCAAGGATGAAGATTCAAGAGCAAGCACCAGGTATATGCCTGCGGCTAACCATTGTTCCATGCGCTTGTAGTTTGCCCTTTGTTCCTCGCAAAGAATAGGCGGCGGGCGTCCCTCATTAAGGCGACCACGTGTCCGTCGCCACAGGCCACGTCTACTTTCGACCCCAAAAGCACAGTATGTTTGTCATAAATAAACCACCAAGCTCATACAGAAAATTACAATGTCATCTTAATATATACTCGTATATATACTGTATACTAGCAGAAGTACCCACTCTTCGAAAGGTCTTCGGTATTAATAACCAGACGTTACCAATATTGAGCTACTGTTGCAATGGTTAGGGGCTAGCCAGAGCGAAGTTATTTCTCTGGGAATATCACAGACACTGTTAATTTAAGGGCCTTAAAATGTGGTTTTCGGAGACTCTTTATAGACTCCCGAATTTTGTGTCTCACATTGAGAAGCGCAACATATGCTTTGGTCGTCCTTCTAGGATAATTTTTATATTTCGCCTATTTTGGCGTGTATTTTGAAAAATAAAATCCTATACCAACTCTTCTATGAGAAGTACGGTGAAGAGTTTTATAAATGATTGGTGTATTGACTCTCATGGATACCTAATTTTGCGATGCTCCAAACATTCGAACACGAGTTATAAGCGTACATAAAGATACACAGAAAGTATGCCTTACTTCGGAGGGGAAGTAAAGCCGGTGGTCCCATGTCATAGATTTATGTCATGTAATAGAACTTTCCACTAACTACAATTGTGTGAAACTAAATTTGTTGGGTGGATTTGATTAACGCTCTATTAGTTCCAAAGTTTGCCACCAGGTGCCAGTTGAGGTGGCATCTAGTAGCCATGTCACAGCTAGGTGTCGTTGACGGTAGCATTTGGTAGCAAAAGTAGGAACTGCTGGAAATTGATCGTCTGCAGTCCTTAACTGAAATACAGATAACACACACTAATACAGCCAACACAATTAACACCGGTTATTAGACAGATTCTACACACACTCAACGTGAACGCGTTGTCGCAGCTTCTAAACTGAGGAACCAACCAACGTACAACATATCACCCAGATGTCCGAATATGGATATATCAACCACACAGTATCAAACAAAATCATCCTTACGATGAAGCCGTGTGTCGAAAAAAAAAGTGAATGTGCTCAATCTAAATTCACTTAACGTGTACTTCATGACGTGAAAACAAAATTGAAAACCTCGTAGACGAAACGCAATACACCTCACATAAAGACTGACCCTCACTGTTGTGTAAAGTTCCCATCCTCAGGAAGACACCTTTAACAAATTATAAAGGCTTGTGGTGCATGAATATTCAGGTTTTTTTAGCCTCCAATGGCCCAAATTCCTAATAGCCGCAAAAATACTTTTTTCAATTCAGGAATTTTTGAAAATAATGTTGCTGTTTGGAGATATAATTCTGTACGACATATCACACGTGTAAATCACGTATAAAAATTGTAGGGTACCCCTTGACCCCCTTATGCGCATTGATGAATTTTAAAGTCTAAGTTGGTTCCGTGATAACCTTATAGCCATTTGAAAACTTTCACAGAAATGTAATAAGTGGAGTGGCATTGCTTTTTTCAGAAATAGGTGGAAAGTTGGATGTCTTCTCTTGAGAACCTGTTGTCATTGTTGCCGGCTTGTATTCTTTCATTAGTTTATTAAATTCAATTAATTTTCTGCGAATATCTCAGAAACTGTTGGTTTTAGAGCCTTAAAATGTAGTTTTCGGGAACCCTCGAGTTTTGTTTCTGCCACCGAGGGGCTAAAAATGAGCTTTGTCTCGTCGTTGTATGCCATAATATAATAATAATATTAATAATGATGATAATAATATAATAAATACAATAAAGGGATAGGGATATAAAAGTCCTTCCGTACCACACGCGCACGTGAAAATCGCGTGAATAAATTCTAGTGTACCCCTTGAAAGAAAGTATTGATGAATTTTACAGCGTTTGGTTTGGTGATAACCTTATAACCGTTTGCAAACTTCACAGTAATGTAATAAATGGAATTGCATTGCGTCTTACAGAAATAGATGGTCCTATGAGATTCCGTAGCCATGGTTACCGGCTAGCATTCTTTCAAAGATTATTAAATGAAATTAGTTTTCTGGGAATATCTCAAAAACTGTTGGTTTTAGGGCCTTAAAATGTGGTTTTCGGGGGCCCTTGTTTTTGTTTCTCACATTGAGGGGTTGAAAATAAGTTTTGTCTCGTCCTTCTACGCCTATTTCAGCATGTATTTTAAGGGGATAGGCCCCCTTTTATGAGAGGTACGGAGAAGAGTTACATCAATGATTAGTGTGGTGCCTCTGATGGATATCTGTATCAAATTTTACGTTGATCCACCCAGCCGTTCTCAAGTTATAAAAGTTGTCCACAGACACACAAACAGACAGACAGACAGACAGACAGACAGACAGACGGACGGACAGACAGACATACAGACAAAAAAAATATTTTTGCGCGCATCCGTCATAAAACAGTCTGAAACGCGCAAATAACGCAAATTTCCGTGGAAATTCAGAAAAAAACAGACAAACTTTCATTTTTATATATAGAGAGATTGTTGACATACATTTTACTCACAGACATTATTAAATTGTGGTGTAAACATTGTCTGGGTATAAAAATAATGTAACATTTGTAAAATGTAATTAGATCTTCCTGACTATTGCACCGTCCAAAATTACAAAACCACGCGACGCTTATTAAATGTGTACAGTCCATATAAAGGCTTGCCACGGTGGGTGAGTGGTTATAGCGTCGGACTACCAACCCCAAGATTGCAGGTTCGCTCCTGGCCAAGGTAAGTGATTTTTGAAAGGCGACAAAAATCACGATACTCATGTCATACGTTGTTGGCATGTTAAAGAACCCATTTGAATTCAGTAGGCCGTATTCAATGGCAAAATTAATCTCGGAATTTTCCGCCAACACAAAGTTCCTCCATTCTCTACTTGAAAGCGCTGTAGTGTCAAGGAGTTTAGTTATCTAACCTCCTTGACTTTCATAGCGTTCAAAGGAACGACTAAATTCGACATGCAAGCTACCCTCTGGGTGTCAATTAACAAAGCTTGCACCAGGCATCCGAGGCCATACGATATTATTATTATTATATTAGTCTATATAAAAAAAACACGCAGGGCACACCAAATCTGCACTGTCTGAAATGGTTAAAATATCCAGTTTTACAATGACGGCTGGTAATACTTACTTTCTCCCAGGGTGAAAACTGCACATGCTGTAGTTTTCTTTTATTAAGGTAGGGCGCCCCACAATTGTGGTGACAAATGTAGACTAGATGCTTATGGTCGGTGCTATAAACCACTCTGTTGTTTTTAAATATAATACTTGCGTGGGCGCCAGTTCATAAACTGAAAGCTTGTGAACGATATACATATAATATATGGTAGAGCAAATCTCCCTCTCTCGAGTCGTGGTGTGACAACCACCAACCAGGATACATTCGATGAGAGGTAAGATAGGTATCCTGTAATCTGAAAAGCTAAAGGAAGTAGGAGACTTCTGTTACTTAGGAAGCAAAATAACCAGTGATGAACGAAGCAAAGAAGATATAAAAAGTAGGTTGGCCAAGCAAGGAAAGCATTCTACAGAAAAGGAATCTGTTGAGATCGAATATAGAATTAGGTATTAGGATGTCATTTTTGAAAGCCCTTGTCTGGAGTGTGGCGCTCTGTGGAAGTGAAACTTGGACTATTGGTGCAGCAGAAAAGAGGAGAATTGAAGCGTTGGAAATGTGGTGTTACAGGAGAATGGTGAAGATCAGATGGGTAGATAGTGTTACAAATGAAGCGGTATTAAGACGATCGGTAACCGACAGCAGTGGCTACGCGGGCTAAAGCGCAGCGTTAGGTCATGGGGCCAAGCTCTCTGCTGACTCGGTAGACGCGTGGGTTCGAGCCCCACCGTCGGCTGTCCTTGAAATGGTTTTCCGTGGTTTCCCATTTTCAACACCAGGCAAATGCTGGGACAGTACCTTCTGACAGGCCACGGCCGCTTCCTTCCACATCCTTGCCCAGTTGCATTCATCTTCATCCATTCCATCTCTCATCCCGACACGCAGGTCGCCCACGGGCGTCGACTAGAAAGACCTGCACTCGGCCTCTCAGGAGGCTACACGACAAAAAAAAAGACGATCGGTAGAGGAGAGATGTTTCTGGTGACTGCTAATGAAAAGAGGAGTTAGGTTGGTAGGACACATACTAAGACATCCAGGGATAGCAAACTTAGTTATAGAAGGAAGGGTCGAGGATAAGAACTGTAGGGGTTGACCAAGGATAGAATATGTTAAACAGATTGCCTTGGATGTAGGGTGTTGTAGCTATGTAGAGATGAAACGATTAGCTCAGGACAGAGAAGAATGGAGGACTGCATCAAGCCAGTCAAAAGACTGAAGACTCAAACAAAAATAACAACGAAACAGGTCTGAATAACATTAGTATCGCACACAATTCCATTATCATTGTGAAGAATACAGTTTCAGTTATGTGAGCTATGGTGTAGGACCTGGAAGGTCCCGCGTTCTATTCCAGACTCCACCAGGGATTTATGATCTCATGTGAGGGCTGGAACGGGGAGCATTCTAGCTTGTAGGAAAAATTCACTATCATCTTGGTAAGTGGCGTAGCTCCCGAGAACCTAAAATTAAGGCAATACAATATGGTTGAGGGTGACGTCACTCTGGCCCACATCACTCTGTACTTATTTATGTAGCGTATGGCTTTTAGTGCCGGAAGTGTCGCCATAGGCTGTAGCTGTTTCAAGCGGACACCCATGGGGTGAGCTACAGGTTCCGTTCAATTTTAAGTAGTTCCAATTTTCACTACCAGATGTCACTGACACCTAGTGGTGAACGTTGGATTTTTTTGGAGCGTTTCAACGAAATATAACCTAGAAATTTAGATTCACACAAGTTTAGTTAGTGGAAGGATCTTTTACATGCCATAAATCTATGACATGTGACCGCCAGCTGTACTTCCCCTCCGAAGGAAGGCATACTGAAGGATTTCAATGCTCTTTAAAAATACGGCGACTTCGGCCAGATTTTAACCCACGATCTTGGGCACATCAGTTCAGCATGCTACCAACCACGCTACCTGTTATCCACAGGTTATGAACTGGGTGGTAGTTGTCCTTATGTGCGCGTGGCCATACGAGGTCCAGTCGCAGTATTAGTTTCTATTTTTAGAATACCGTATGTTATTATACAGGGTGATTTCTTTTTCGGAAAGGGGCCAGCGGCCAGCTACAAGGCGCGCGCACGCCTGCTGCCAGCCAACTGAACTCGGGCCACAGATTGCCGGGAGGTAGAAACCATAACTGAGTACATTAACTTCAACCTAACGAGGACAGCTAACCAGGGTCACTAAATTTTCATCAACGAGGGTGTGAAGTGTCAACACACAGATAAGACGGTAATATAAACAACAGCTTCCTGCAAGATTCAATTAAAGAAGCCCAGATGTATTTTATTTCTTGGGAGTCTGGATGACCTCACGTCACCAGTTAAAGGTTAGAACTTACCTACTCACAGAAGATGCTGAAAATGTTCTCCTTCAGCTGACAGACAGTAACTTTGGAAGTTACATCGTTATATTATGAAGCTACTCCTATACCACCCTGCGTATCTACTGTAATCAATCGAAGCACGGACCAAAGTCCGTTTGATGTTTAATTGCGGGGTAATTTTACTTACGAAATGTACAGATCAATTGAGGAGCTTGTTTTCAAAACTGAATATCTCCACATTCATCAATTTTACATGAGAGAGGGCTTCAAAGACCAACATACTATCACCAAAAGTGCACCAAATTATATACAGTACATAACAAGAAGTTCCGTGACGAACTAAAGAGCCTACTTTTCTTAAAATTTAAGATTCATGTCAATGATTAATCTATATGGATCTATCTAGAATAATGACGAAATTAAGTTGGTAATATCGAAATTTCTAATTAGTTCGAAATACTGTATAGGCCTACCTGGCATAATGTAGAATAATAGAGAACTACAGTTGGCAGCCCTGGTGACTGAATATATTCTTAGTTCCATCTCTTAAGGTACGGAATTCAAAATTTGGTTGAAGTCCAATGGATAGCATGGACGTTACATGCAGTTAAACATTGGATCTAACAGCAAGCGTAAAATCATGTTGGCAACAATGACATAAATGTATTGGTCAGAAATAATCTGAAATAATATGATCTATTGTTCTGTCAATTTTGTATGAAATCCATTAGTTAGTATGGAAGTTACATGCATTTTAAAATTGGACCTATCATCAGGCTTAGAATCATGTTGGCAGCACTGAAGTATATTAGTTACTCCAAATTAATCTTGAATGCCAGGTACTATACGTGTGCAAAATTAAGAGCTATTGGCTTGCATACTTTCTGATATGTTGATATTAGGGTAACAAAAATAGAGACGGAATTTATTAACAGTTGGCAGCCCTGGTTACTCTTAAGAATCGGCACAGTCATATCTGTTATGGTACACATAGCACACACAAAAGTTGGTTGAAATCCAAATTATAGTATAGATGTTACATATATTTAAAGTTGGACCTCTCAGCAGGCTTAGAATCATGTTGGTAGCACTGACGTATATAAGTTACTCCAAATTAATATAGAATGTCAGGTACTATACGTGTCCATAATTTAAAGCTGTCGGCTTGCATACTTTCTGATATATAGGTATTTGGATAAAAAAAAAGTTGAAAGCATTTATTAACAGTTGGCAGCCCTGGTGGCTCTTAAGAATACGCTCAGTCATGTCTGTTTATGTACACATAGCACATACGAAATTTGGTTGAATTCCAATTGATAGTGTAGAAGTTATATGCATTTAAAGATTGAACCTATCAGCAGGATTATAATCATTTTGGCAACACTGCCATGTATGGCCTCCTGGAAATTAAACTGCAATATTATTATCTATACGTGTGCCAATTTTGAAATAGCTCCCATTCATACCTTCCCAGATATCCAACAAGCAGCTCAAATTTCAATTGCGATTTTTCAGCAGTTGGTAGCACTGACATCATTTTCAAATATGGCCGTGAGATATTCAGGTATGTATCTTTACACCTACTAAATTTTGTTTCGATTGCTGCAGCCGTTTATGAGTTGATAGGGGGGGGACACACACACAGCCAGACAGCCAGACAGACAGAAGGACAGACAGACAGACACACATTTGTCCGATCTCATAAGTCTACTTTTTCCTCATTTTTGCAAAATGTGAAAAGTAGGCTAAAAATGTATTGATAAAAGACTGATAAAAATGAATAGATATAGCTAGTTTTGAAAAAATGGTAGTTTTATTTAGCTATGGAAATCAGGATGTTTCACATAATCTCAATTCGTGATCCTAATTCGAGATCCTAATTCGTGATATTTATGTTGAACATAATATTAAAATGTGCAATTAGAAATTAAATGCCTAAATTTAAAAAAAAAGTTCAATATAGGCCTTAAGTGATGGATATATTCAGTTTTGAACGAAAAGCATGTTTTCTCACAGCCTTATCAATGGGAAATATTAATATTTTATCAAAAGAGATTTTACTATCCAATGCAAATTTTGTTTTTTAATTTTTGGAGATATTAAGTTTTGAAAATAAGCTCCTCAATTACCCGTACTCTAGTGGAGCTGGAGAGCAATATACGGCAGCAGATATCCCTCACAACAGATGGGTATTACAACAGTTAAACGCTAATTTATTTACACGGTGCAACGCCTGTCAGTCAGCTGAAAGAGAACATTTTCAGCATCTTCTGTGAAAAGGTAAGTCCTTAAATCATGATTTGCTGGTGAATTTACCATTAATTAATGTACTCAGTTACGGATTCCACCTACGCGCAATCTGCGCCCCGAGTTCGGTTGGCTGGTGGAAGGCATGCCCACGCCTGGTAGCAGGCCACTGGTCCCACTCCAGCAAAAAAAAAACACCCTGTACTATTCGTATTCTGGCTTATGGATCTTTGTATTAGTGATACCCGGAGAAGAAATACATTACCGGTGTAAAATGACTATTGTTGCTTTATTTAAGGGCTTTCCAGCATCGTGGTCATGTAGCTCAGTGTATTTGAGTGTGTGTGGAATTTGACTGGTAACCTGTGTAATTTTGATAGCTGTATTTGTGTGTGTATTTGTAATTCAGGTGAGAATTGGGAAAGAGACGACCGTGGCCTTAAGTTAAGAATAACTCCGGAATTTGCCTGGAGTAGAACTGGGAAACCACGGGAAACTACTTCTAAGATGACAGGTCGTAATCGAACTCACCTCTTCTCAGTTCTGTTTCAAGGGGCTGACTGTACCCCGTTCTAGCCCTCAGAGCAGATTTACATTTCTTGGCAGAACCTGAAATCAAACGCGGACCTCCAGGGCGACAACCAAGCACGCTAGTCACTACACCATGAGGTGGTAAAAGAGACATCCTGCGTATACTCCTTTCTGCACAGTTTGTATTTGATATTTTTAAAATTGAATTTGAATTTATTGTTTCTCACATGCCACTGAGGCTACAAAACCTTTCTATGCAGCTCTTTTCATTCCGAGGGCGGTTAAATACAATAAACATTGCGTTGACAATAAAAGTTCTTAATACAGGTAGTTATTATTACATCTGGATAATCATTAGATTTTTGTTCTTGTAAAATGATTCCCTACTTCTGCACTATATTTTAGATTAGATTATTTAAGTTATTTATGAAATGTTTAGTATCAACATGACGAATAGAAATAAATAGTGTTATCACTCACCGAGTTCAACCGCGCCCCGCTTTGCTAGCGCTAGCGGCGCTGATCCCCAACGCTACACAGACAGCTGTTCAATAGTGGGATACGCGCTGGGCTACGTAAACCTCTTTACGAAGGCTGCGGTTACGCTGATTACAACAAATTGTGTGTTTAGAATTATGAATAATACTGTCAAAATGTTAGCATTAATATTCTCTGTCCCCATGTAGAACTATCGTTTAAAACCCTCCGTTAGTCGCGCATTGGTCTGACAGCCCCATGGTTCGTTATATTAGTTTTAATATCAAGCCAACAGTTCAATTTATGATCTTATCGTCTCGTGACATCTTACACCAAACCATAGTAAGCATTTTTTCTGGAGTTGTGAAATAGCGTGCCTAAAAATAACTTTATCACGTGTAACACTTTGTCAGCGTGATATTGATAGTACCAGCGCTCCCAATGATGTTACATTCTGTTAGTGAGTGGCAGGTGTGCTGTTATAACGATTATTTGGCTTAGTATGTTGCCTTAGTTAATATCAGTAAGGAGACTGCGCCTTACGAAAAACTAAGGATGCAGATGAAGCGTGTCACCTTCTGCTGAAAGATAACGAATAGCTAGTTCATGATTCGGTAATTTCAAAGGAATTTGTGACTCTGATACTGAAGACAAAGTTGAAACAAGATCCGACGATCAGGAGGACGGTAACGGAAGCGAAGAATTGGATGACCGTTTATTTTTTTGGCAGGTTGGCCATTATTATATGTCCGACTCATTCTTGGCCACTTGGCTATCACCACGGAAGTCCGGGTTCGATTCCCAGCACTGCCAATAAATTTAATACTGGTCTGAGGGCTGGAACGGTGTTCAC
Organism: Meconema thalassinum; assembly: GCA_946902985.2. Classification (NCBI taxonomy): domain Eukaryota; kingdom Metazoa; phylum Arthropoda; class Insecta; order Orthoptera; family Tettigoniidae; genus Meconema; species Meconema thalassinum. The sequence goes on from OX336388.2 coordinate 677,110,042, forward strand.
TCAGCCTCGTGAGGCAAAAATGTTAAGAGGCGCGTTCGATTCCTACCTCAGCTATCCTGGAAGTGGATTTCCGTGGTTTCCCACTTCTCCTCCAGGCAAATGCCAGGATGGTACCTAACTGAAGGACACGGCCGCTTCCTACCCAAATCCGACCTCAATTCCAAATACACACACTACTACAGACATCATATTGACACAGGTTATCAGACGAATTCTAAACAAACCCAAACACACGGGGATACGTGACCACGATGTCGTTAAGTCCCTAAAGAATCAACAACTATTATTATTTTAGGCCTATTATTATTAAGACGGATTTTTTTTCGTTTTAGGTAAGGATGGCACGAAATAGAACAAGTAACCATGGAAGGCTGCCTTCATTCCGTATCCTACTGGGCGGCTTTCGTGATTTTACATCAGTGGATAGATATTTCGGTAAATTTTGAAAAATTTGAGGTACTGATCCTTGTTTTAATTTCCACTTCACGCGAGGAATTTTCACGTTCTCATAGCTCACTACGAAAGAGTCCGCCTTTATAATAATTAAATCTTCCGAAAAACGTTCGTCACAGATTCTATTTTTGATCGACAATTGCTTCTCCTTCCACGGAAAAACTCTCGCCCTTTTCGAAAACAGATTTGTTTCTTTTGGCGGTGTGAAAAATGTCTACCATCAGATTTTCTTCGTAACCCGATTTACTTCCAGGAACAAAACTTTACGACATTTTCCCGAAACAACAGAAAACTTAGTTGTTTGCACACACAAAGCACTGCACAGACATTCGTAAATTATTACAAAGAAACAAATTCCCTCGAATAATATGACTTCTCGCGCACAGGATATTACAGTACTAACCTCGTGGGTTACTGTCATACGTGCTTATGGTCCGTCGCGACTTCCGCGCCACACACTGGCTGGACCATGAACTACAATGCTTAAGTAGCGGAGTGATGACACTGTTTATTTCTATTCGTCATGGTATCAAGTTACATGGCACGTGAATAGTACAGAACAATTATTTCACTTTCTTTAAAACAATTGAATGTTCATGTTGATCAGAGAGGGTGAGAAGTACCCTTTGCCCTACCCTTCGAACGTTTCACAGCCTAGCAGCAGTGTTGCCAACGAGTTGAATAAACAAAATGGGTAGAAAATCCCACCACAAAAATTTCAAAAAAAAAAGAGACAAAATTTCAAATTATATTCTTAGCACTCCACGTGAAGCAAGAAGCCATGGGAGTGATAAGCAATTCAGTATCTCACTATTTATGTGAAATAAATGGTATCTAACCGTACATAAAAATATAATGTATTGCATTCAATGCGATTGAAATAAGTAAACACCACAGAATACGATTAGCAAGTGTGAGAGGAGGACGCCTTGAGCGAAATCTGTTAATACTGAGATCAGGGATGTCAGAATGCACTGGTAGTCCAGTGTTTGGTAAGGTCTTGTTGTATTCTCTTATCAAGGCTTCTATCCTTCGCAGAATTGGGGGTGGTATGTGGCTCAGGATAGGCAGCTAGAAGGAGGGAGTAGACCCAACTGTTCTGGAAATTATATGCATTGTAATATTAAGTTTGACATCCATTTTGTTTATAAGAGCGCTGTTCAGCCTTGCCGGCGCAGAGTACTCAACCGCAGAGTTGCCGCTGATGTTCCCCACGTTGTTCTACACAGTTTTTGAATAAGATTATTTCTTGTCCTCAGCTTGGCAGTAATTTTTGTGAGATGAGTACACCATTGGCGTCAAGTTACTATACATGCTAACCTGAGCTCTGTAGGCCTACCTTATCTTGTTATTTCGTATGTTGTTTTGTGGAATAATAAGAGATTTTGAACCATATATCAATACTGTAGGTCAGGCGATCTCATCTTAGTGCTTTTTAGATGAAATTTGGTGCTCTCGTTGTACGAACAAAAAGTGCTCATGAGCACAAACTCCCCTGAGATCCATTCTTCAATTCAATTATCCGGTATAATAACAATGACTGCAAAGAGAAACGACATATGGGATGAATTTTACATGATGGATGCTAAGGCATCACAGGACACCTGGAGACGAGGCTTTCAGTACATGGTTTCCACCACAAAATATGCTGGAATAGAAGTTCCTAACAGCCAGGAGATCAGTGCAAGTGTATCTTGTGTGGCAAAACGTGCGATAGGCATCACGTACTCTGGTGCGAGCAATACCAAGGTCTTTGACGCAGTTCTGCAGTGAATAAATGTTTATAAACATAGAATAATGAGACAGAACGACTATGTAATTTTGTCATTTCAATTATGTAGGCTATCTTGTTTTATGCTATGGCCATTGGCTGCAATAAATACTTCAAATAATTATACAAGTTTTGATACCCAGGGATTTTATCATTTTGTGAGATAGTATTTTTAATCTACAGAAAATAATAATGGACACCCCTGCTTTATGAATAATACGAAAGATTCTGATTCGACTCGACTGTCCACAGTCCACAGGACTTGAGTCACGCAAACAGTTGCAGCATGCCTTGTGAGCGGGAATCTCTAGCTAATTCAACACTTCTGAGGGAGAAAGAGAGATACTGTTTAAGGGAAGGAAAGAGTGGGGCATGTTTGTTGTATTATTATCATATTATTATTATTATTATTATTATTATTATTATTATTATTATTATTATATATTTTATATTCGATTTAATAGTGCTCGGTCACTTGGGATGGCACGAGGGTGAAGCACACAGTCTCAAAATGTTTGAGAATGCCCGCTCTGGGTACCAGTTATTATTATTAATCGTATGGCATACAGTAATAGATATCACAAAAGAACAACATATTTACAAATTAATGTCCAAGTTGCTCAGATAATCCACTGAATCTGGAGTCACACGCACAAAATCCCCCAAGGGCGCCTGAATATGCCCTCAGAGAGCAATCACGTACAATATGGGAGATGGTCTGTCTCTCATCACCACAATCACATGCAGGAGATGGTAATTTGTTCCATTGAACATGGCATCAGCACAAACACTATGGCAAGTCCGTATTCTGTCCAGACTAGTCCATGTTATTCAGGGTAGATTGAATCCAGGGTCCTTCACAGTTACGGATGACATATCACGGAGCTCTGTAGTACAAGTTGAGTTCCAGTCCGTAATCCATTGATTCATGACATCCAAGTTTTCATCCACTAGTTTCTGAGCTTCAATACCAATAATGAAAATCCACAGCCTGCTTCCAGTCTCCGACTGGGTCAGGAATGAAATGAATGAAGCCCCCATCTAGCGGCGAGGATATGAACTGTGCCGGTTGCCGAAGCCTGTCGCACTCCCCTGGGGCAATGATTAAATGAATGACAGATGAAATGAAATGATAGTGGAGAGTGCTGCTGGAATGAAATTTGACAGGGAAAACCGGAGTACCCGGAGAAAAACCTGTCTGCCTCCATTTTGTCCAGCACAGATCTCACATGGAGTGACCGGGATTTGAACCACGGACCCAGTGGTGAGAGGCCGGCGTGCTGCCGCCTAAGCCACGGAGGCTCACCTGCAAAACAAATAATACGTTATCTTATTCTTCACCCTTTACGAGTGGATAACGTTTCCAACAGGAAGACTGAGAAGTCTCTCGCGTAATCACGTGATTAAACTGTATACCACAATAACAGACTGAACGGTATTTCCACTAATGTGACGTATTCATTTACAGCACAGGAACTAAATTCCTACATCTCCCAGTCAGTACCGTGTACAATACAGCTTGTAAACGTCCGTTCATGATTCATAATACTTCTTCACACAAAAATCTGTAAAATCCCCAGATGAACACTCAAAAACCTCCAGATAACCGGATTGACACTAAATCTTTTAGAAGTCCCCAGCTACACACTCAAAAGTTTACACATAACCAAGCACTCGTGGCCGATGAGAATCGAGAAGTAATGTGCACAAAAATCCATGTCTGATCCGGTTGCAGTCAACATACAGCTTGTTGGAGAGTAAAAGTGCTACTGATATTCACTTCGACTCTCTGTCATCTCTTTAAGAAATATCTCAAGTGGGCTGTAAAATAGTGTAATGTATATTGTGTTGTTTCATATTTGCGTCTGATTGATTGAACATATTGTTGAATAAATTGTTGATTGATTTTTTGATTGAATGTACGAGCGACTGAAGTGATGTATTTGTATAACAGCTTAGGCTTCCACGGCCGGCGTTCATAATTAAATACAAGTTTTCCGGGCTTGTAGGCCGTGGTCTAGACAGGATATCTCCCGACGTTTCACCGGAAACTGCGTCCGGCATTATCAAGGGTTCCGCTCCTTTCCTTGGTCAGCAGTGGAATGAGGAAGAGGCTTGAAATAATGGGTAACGGTTTGTAGTGGGGTATTGTTGTTTGAATATGACTGTTGGTTGGGTGGATCTTGGCGATGAACTGACGGCTGGGAGGTAGTTTTGGATCTTCAAATTAGCATGGTGAGCCGAGCGTTCTCTTCGCATTCCGGCTGGATCGTCTGGTCTCACTGCCGGGCTGTAGCAGGAAGGTTCTTCACTTTGACGTGTGAGTGATTTCTTGGCCTTGGTGTTCCTAAGGGCCGAGATCCATGTATTACGCACACGTTCAATTTCTTCCTTTCGATTGAAATTGTCGGGGTGTTTGAAGATTTCTATGGCTTCCCATTGCAGCCTCGCGTGGTAGTGCAACGGGAAGCCATAGAAATCTTCATACACCCCGACAATTACAATCGAAAGGAAGAAATTGAACGTGTGCGTAATACATGGATCCCGGCCCTTAGGAACACCAAGGCCAAGAAATCACTCACACGTCAAACTGAAGAACCTTCCTGCTACAGCCCGGCAGTCTCCCAGGGAACACCTGACCCTCCCAAGCTCGGTCGCCGAAGCCGGAGCACGCACCGCACCCCGCAACATGTACGTGAGACCAGACGATCCAGCCGGAATGCGAAGAGAACGCTCGGCTCACCATGCTAATTTGAAGATCCAAAACTACCTTCCAGCCGTCAGTTCATCGCCAAGATCCACCCAACCAACAGTCATATTCAAACAACAATACCCCACTACAAACCGTTACCCATTATTTCGAGCCTCATCCTCATTCCACTGCTACCAAGGAAAGGAGCGGAACCCTTGATAATGTTTCCGGTGAAACGTCGGGAGATATCCTGTCTGGACCACGGCCTACAAGCCCGGAAAACTTGTACTTAATTATGATGTATTTGTGTTTGCTGTTTTCTAGATCCTCGAATGTTACTCTTGTATTGCTCTTTTTCCCAGTTCCTGAACTTTATCTTCATATATTTTCTTTTATGATTTTGCCTTTTTTCCGTTTACTATAGATAGTTTCTGATTTTTCTGTAATAATTATTTTAATGTTTCCTGTACAAAGGGATTGTATGAATGAATGCTTGAGATAGGATGATTGAGTGCGTGTCTGTATGGTTATGTTTGTTTATTTATAAAAGTGTATTTCTATTTTTGTTTGTGTTTGCTGTTTTCTTTTTGTTTATACTTGTACATTTTATTGTTAATTATTATATTGTCACTAGTGGAGCCTATCTGTCTGACAATAGAAAATACATACTGTACATACATACGATATCCAAGCTCCAAAATGAAAACAATAATAGTGTCATGTAGTCGTAAGTGTTCAGTCTGGTCGCGGGATTAAACGCAAACTATGTGGCCGACTCTTATTCGAGCCTTGAATGCAATATTAATGGCCATAACTGACTTAAATTGCGATCATAACAAAGATACGACAAATCTCCATAGGTCATTGTATCACCATATGATATGTCACAAGAATTTGTATTTACATAGAAGCAATATTTTATTACACTAAGGTGGTGAAAGAATCTCAGGTTTCGTCACCGCGTGTCATTTATTATATAGCAATTTACTCCGGTTATAAAACATACCGCTCAAAGTGATAATCCGTCTTAAAACCTTCTCACATATACCATCGTGCTGTGCATCATATTTCAGGTATTTCAGTATATTTTAATCTTGTCAGTGTTTCCTAACAGCAGTCATTTGCATGACCGGTCTCTTTCCACTTGTGAGATATGCGTTGAAACTTCCTGCGGGAAGAACATAAATCACAACTTTTAATTTATTATTGGTTTAAGTGCGATCTCAGGCTCCTTGACTCTCAAGCTAATATAGGCTCTATTCATAAACAATAAACCGGCGAGTATTGTTTCAGAGTGGCTTAACTTATAACAGCACGTACATTTGTAATAATTACCTTATGTATTTCTTTTCGGCTAAAAAAAATGGGGCAAACACTTTTCGCACTTCTTTAAAATATAAATAGGAAATATAATGTTGACAGCCTACATGCTCTAAATATTATATTTTGTTATTTCATTGTTAATACCGGTATTTTTGAATTTCGTATAAATATCCTGAATTTAGAGCAACTAGTCGACCAGTGCGAGAACTCTCGCATAATGGGTTGTATGCTACCCATGTGCACAGACTACCCGCCCGGCTCTAGTGCTATGCGGCTGTACGCGACACACTTCTGGCAGGGGCCATCGTCTTGTTTATTTGCTTAAAAGCACTTTATAAACAAATAAACATATTTCCGTTGACTTTTCAAGAAATGCAGGATTTTTTCTGTATTATTGTGACAATTTGGAAGATTTTGGTACAAACCATACCTTCAAACTCCTTCTGGTTTAGAAGCTTGAGTTTTGTGAAACATACACCTTAGCGTATTATTAATTCTACAAAGCCTTAAAACCCCAATATTTATTTCGATACACATTGTATAATAAGATTATATCAAATAGGTATCGTGTACGATCAATTTCTACAAATAAACACTACTTCAAAGATCCAATGTGCGGGAAGTCAATTGCCTGCAAAATGTTCAAAAAACACTTATTATGTACTCCGTTATTCACGGAACTAAAACACATCGATATGTCCAGGGAGAGAGTGATTCCCGCATTGTCTTGGTTAAACCAGTGATAGCACTGTGTGGCTGGAAATAAAAACAAATTTCTTATAAGGAACGGGCCCGATAGATTGGTCCTTGGCATGTCTAGCAGAAGCTTCCTCGGCAGATATATCGGGCCTTGGCACTATAAGTGTTAAGGATTTGGGTATGGTATGTTAAGTAATACCATGTCTGTCTGTTTGGTAGTCAGCCCGAAGGCTGGTTGGATCCTCAAGAAGTACCACCGTTAGGTTATTTGGGTAGATACCCACAAAAAAGAGACAGCGATATATTGAGGCGTACTAGGCAAGATGAGGAGTGAGGTAGTTTGCCATTGCTTTCCTCACTGAGTCAGAACAGTAGTACTAACCCTATGAGTAGAACCTTTCACAGCATCCATAGGCACTGACTGTGCCCTGAATGTCATTACTAAGCACCACCCATACCTCAGTAGCTTCCATATTATCACAGCCATGCGTAAGACTGAGACATCGTTGAAAAGCCACATTTTAATCTAGCATGTGCCTACAAACAAATGCAAATATACTGCATTCATCAAGAGATTACCAACAGAATACAGAAAGCTTCCAATTGCTATCGGGCAGTGCGTCAGCTACTTTGGGGCGAAATATTTCCACAAGCTTCCAAGATTAGTTTGTTCAAGATATACCTAATACCTATACTAACGTGTGCACTGGAAGCAGCAACCCTTACTGGACCAACAAACAGTCGTCTCCAGGCAGTAGAAATGGAGTTCCTCCGTTCTTGCCTTCAAAAGGCGAAAATGGATCAAATAAGGAATGGGGATATCCGAAAACAACTGGGATTGGAAAGGAGCCTGATGGAGACACTAGAACTCAAGAGATTGAGATGGTATCCCCACAGGATACCTCGAGTGTACTTTGGCCAGAGTGTCCCCGGGAAGAGACCAAGAGGAAGACCTCGCGATGTGTGGGAGAAGCAAATTTACAAGGACCTTGAAGCCAGAGATAAGAACTGGCATCAAATACAACAACAACAGTTATGGATGGACAGGACAAATTGGAGACGGCTCATTTATAACCACACCCGGCTTGCTGGAGTGAAGAAACGATGATGATGATTATTTATGTATTTATTTATCGCATGGCTCTTAGTGCCGGGAGTGTCCGAGGACATGTTCGGCTCGCCTGAGTCTGTAGCTGCTTCCAGTGGACAACCTTAGGGTGAGCTACATGTTCCGTTCAATTTCAAGTAGTTCCAACTTTCGCCACCAGATGTCACTGATACCTAGTGGTGAACGTTGGAACTTTGGTAGAGCGTTCCAACGAAATCTAACCTAGAAATTCAGCTTCACACAAGTTGAGTCTGTTGAAGGATCTTTTACATGCCATAAATCTATGACTGGGACCACCGGCTTTACTTCCCCTCCGAAGAAAGGCATACTGAAGGAAATTAACGCTCTTATAAAATCCGACGACTTCGGCCGGGTTTGAACCCGCTATCTTGGGCACAGCAGTTCAGCAAGCTACCAACTACACCACCAAAGCCGTTATGATGATGATGATGATGATGATGACGATGATGCTAATTAATCAGGTGACGTTTTGCATTTCCCTGGCAGTAAGATGAAAAAGAAAACAGCTAATGGCGACCCAAACGCTCAACTCATGAGTGTCCACCTCCTGGCACAGTGGCTAGCTGTCACCACGGATCTATTCCCCACTCTGGTCGGAGAGCTTGAAATCATACATGTTATCAGGAAGATCCCTCACCTCCCAAATGTACATGGGGCTATATGGACACGATGTTGCGAGCCTCTGAATGATTCAACAACTCATCAGCAGTGAGGCGAAACTTACTGACTCGATACTTGGCTGGAAATGGCGATTCGCGATGTTTCAACAATGGACCCAAAGTATAACAATACTAAAGGAAGAGGATATCATGCGGCATAACATCCCAAAAGCCTTTCAATATGTTACGTGCGGAACAGTTACGAGTTTCTGTGTAAGAGTTTTAAATATGTTGGACTGCGTAGGACTACTTAATTCCAAATTGTTCGTAATCACTTAGGGACACTAGGACTGCATTTTTCAACTTCCACATTATCAGAATGAGTTGAAATTTAAACTGCATTATTAGAATAGTAAGACTAAGCCACATACCAAATGTGAAAAAATTGGATGAAATTTAATTGATTTTTTACTAATTAGGCTATACTATTCAAATATACCGGGTGATCAAAATGCTCTACGCGTAGTAGAAATTGTGTAAAACGCTTGATCTTTCCATTACATATACATAAAACTATTCTATTGTGACATTTCAGGAAAGTGATACATGTATGCTGTCAGATTAATTTTTCTTTATGTGCCATCGTGTTTTATGAATTTTGATAATTTTTCATGGTTTTTTATTTTTATTCTTTGGTCTGTAATTACAAAGTGACTGGAGATATTGCAATGTTATCTTACAACGCACGTATTTCTGAATATCCAGTGATTTTTTGAGTAAAATTGGTGAACATCTCATGCACATGGATCATCTTGATTACCTATAAATGTTGTTTGGAGATAAAAGCATTTTTATAAAATCGCATGCTATATTAACCAGTTTGGCTCACCTAATGAAACTTTTTTGAAAAAAAACTGAAAAATACAATGTTTTGTTGTAAAGATAAAGAGCATAGAGACCTTTAGTTTGAGTAAACATACGACTTTCTAGGATTTCTCGTTTTAAAAGTACAGCCTACTTTCATATCATTTGCCTTCCATCTTCTTACGCAGAGGAGATTTTCAAATGTCGCTGAGACTTTAAAAATGGCGGTGCATGAAAACTATTTTACTGAAATGATCCGCAGGGGTCATAAGATATATATATGAAAAAAAAAGAAAAAAAAGTGATTTTGTCATTTTGCCTAAAAACTCAGTCCTAGTGTCCCTTAATGGTTTAAACGGATTGTTTTCTTTGAAATCCATAGAGCTGCCCGAAAATAATGATTAGACTATTGAACTTATTTTAATTCCCATTTAACTTAAATATTTTTGTAGCTCTTTATTTAAGATCTCTGAATCTTTCGTTACCATTTTGAGTGGTAAATGTGCAACGCGCAACTTCATACTTTCAGCTCCCATATATCCTAGAATCAAGAAACAGGCAGCTAAATTTTCCCAATCAAAAACACGAAACACCAATCGTTTTTACTGTCCAGGCTTTCGGGATGGAGCCGCGTAGTTCGTCGGTGATTATTTACCGACGTTTCGCCTGTTATTGCAGCAAGGATACGAGGTATTGTCTGTTTTTAGAGCCTCAGTACGCCTAATAGTATCTGGACTCATTATGTTCTCAGTTTCTATAATTCTTTCTTCATCATTTTGATCAGCCGTTATGTTGATACAGCCTTGATATATCTTATTAAAACTCTTCTAAACCTGCTAATAAGATAACTAAATTAATACGTATACCAAGCATTATCCAAATATGGTTAATGCTTTTACTACCTACTTGGTATATCTGGTATATGTAAACTCATAAACGAACGTCCTTAAATTCCAGTAATGTGAATTGTTTTACCGATACTGACTCGTAGGCACATTGCTCTGTAATCACACAATTACGTGAAATTTTTCAGGTTTATTTATTTATTTATCCGAGTCCAAAACACATACATATATACATATAAATTACACTAAATTTCATTACTCCAGTGTTCAACTGTTAGAATGGCACAGTCATTGGCTTCTATCAAGTCCTGCATAGTACATGGTCTTGATAACATGCTGCAATTCAGAAGGTGCTCAGGGTCTTGTCTTTCACCACATCTACAAAGTTCTTCAGCACTGTATCCCCACTTCATTAAATTGCTTTTGCACCGACTCACACCAGTTCTCAGTCGGTTTAGCGTCTTCCAGGATTCGTATTGTAGGTGGTAGCCAGCTGCCGGCTTCTCCTTCATTTCCCACGATCCTCCTGGTGATTTTGCGTTCCAAAGTTCAATTCGGCGAGCTTCAGCTGAGGAATGAATTGATATTGTTGTTTGGAGGAAGCTCTTTCATGATTTTAGCCTAGGTGGATGGACATCAAGTCCATACATTGGGTGTCTTGGATCTGTTTCTAGCTTTTTCTTCTCTACTTATGCCGCTACTTGTCTTCTAACTTCTGGAGGTGCTACTCCCATAAGCGGAAAGATCTTATCGACAGAAGTTGGACGTAGACAGCCTGTCACAATGCGACCTGTCTCATGGAGGGCAACATCTACTTGGTTGGCATGAGTTCCTCCAGACTGGGGCAGCATATTCTGCAGCAGAGAAACTCAGAGCAAGGGCAGTTGTACGCAGGACACTAGGCTGAGCTCCCCATCTGGTGTTTGTGAGCTTCCGAACGATGTTGTTCCTGGTGCATACCTTCCGTTTGGTGTCCATGCAATGCTGTTTATAGGTCAGCGCGCGATCCAGCTTTACTCCTAAGTATTTAGGATGAACACAGTGTTTCAGATTGTGACCTTCCCAGGTGACGTTGAGCTGCCTTCTCGCCTCCCTATTGCGCAGGTGAAACGCGCATATTTGGATTTTCTCTGGGTTGGGTTTCAAGTAGTTATCATTGTAGTAGATGGCTAAGTCTTCAAGAGCAGATGTCAGCTCTAACTCTACTTCTTCAAACGTTGATCCTTGAGCAGCAACAGCAGTGTCATCTGCGTAGATGAATGCTCTGGTCCTAGTGTTAAGTGGCTGGTCGTTAGTGTAGATATTATATAATAATGGAGCTAGCACGCTTCCCTGTGGGAGGCCATTCTTTTGGTTCCTCCATCGGCTTTTCTTATCCTTGAGGGTGACAAAAAAATCGTCGATTCTGCAACAAACACTGAATAAACTGTGTTAGTCGAAAGTCTCTAGTTGTTGAGTACAGCTTCTTTGTCAATCGCTTGTGGTTCACAGTATCATAAGCAGCTGTGAGGTCCACAAAAGCAACTCCAGTAATCTGTTTCCTTTCATATCCATCCTCAATATACTGGGTTAAGTTCAATATTTGACCAGTACACGATTTCCCTGGTCTGAAACCTGATTGCTCCTTAATGATCTCTCTGTCAACAAAGTTGGAAATTCGGTTCAAAATCATTCTCTCCAGGGCCTTACAGAGATGACAGAGAAGCGATACAGGTCTGAAATTCTTGGGTTCATTTGGTTCTTTACCTGGTTTGAGCAAGGCCACAACTTTTGCTTTACGCCATAACTTCGGGATTATCATTTTAGTCACACAGGTGTTCATCAGTTGTAGGATCCATTCGATAGTTAAGGGGCCAAAATGTTTTACTTGCTCAGGTCTTATATCATCCAAACCTGCAGCTTTGTTGTGTTTCATCTGTTGAATAACAGTTCTTAATTCTTCCGTTGTGAATCGTGTACCAAGATGGTTGTTCTCCTGTTCATATCGTTGGATTTTTATTTCTTTGGACCTTCTTGAGGCTTTACCGTTCAGTAGTAGTTGATTGGCTATTTGGTCAGCGGTAACTTTATCCGATTCCTGGGTTGGAACTGTAGGATCACCATTGAGATTCTTCAATAATTTCCAAGCTTGACGACTTGTGCGCTTCATGTCCAAACTTTCGAGAAGATTACGCCATTTGTCTGTTCTTGATTTTAGATATGGCTTGGAGAAGGTGTTCTCCAGTTAGTATTGTTTCCTCTGCGAATGGGTCCTTTTCATATAGTTGTTCATATTTGTTAAAGAGGGATTTTGAGTCCTTATCGAGTCCAGGAATATACATTGTTCTGCAGCCCCTTGGGATGTGTTTACGGGAGATATACTTTACTAATTCAACAAAATCCATGTATTTCTCTGGGTCAGGCTTGATCTTCCTCACCTCATCATCTAGGTTTTGAGGAAAGCTATCCCACTGAGCTTTCTTAAAGTTGAACTGTCTTTTAAACGGGACTTGTTCAGGTTTGACAATTGCTTGTACTACACATATAAGAGCTCGGTGTTGTGTTCTTGGGAAAGGTTCTGCAATGTGCTTCTTGGTTTGATAAGCTATATGATCGGTGACAAAAATGTTGTCCGGATTGTAGCCTCTCTTCCACCGACCACTATTAAAGGACTGGGGTAGCTTTGGGTCATGTATCAATTTAAGACCCATGCATTCGGCCCATTCTTCTAGTTTTTGACCATTTAAGTCCGTCTCTTTGTATCCCCATGATATACTTTGGAAATTGAAGTCGCCTACGACTAGTTTTGTAGCTTGGGAATGGAAGTTACAGGTTTCTGTGAATTTGTATTCCTTATTTGGTGGTTTGTAGACAGATGTAATAGTACAGGATTGTATTTCAACTGTCAGAATTTCTATATGATCTACACAGGTCATATCAGTAGAGAGAATGTTGGTTCCCAGTTTAGTGAAAACTGCACTCCCATATTGCTCATCAGGTCTCTCCAAAACGAGTTTCATTCCATTCACCCTTGTGTAACGTATTTTTCGTGGGGTTTTATGCAACTGGCATAAGTCAGTAGGAAGCCATTCTATATTTATTTACGCGGCAAATTGTTCAGCCAAGATAATTTTTCATGTTAATTTATTATTATTATTATTATTATTAATTTATTATAATTATTATTAAGGTATTTTCGGAGCATTTTATAAAAATTATTAGCATTCAGATAGGTTTTCTATGTCTTAGAAAACGATATCAAGCAAATTATTACGAACGACGATATCATAGAAAATTATATGATTACGGAATTTTACGGAGTTTGTCAGTTAGGGTATTTGAGAGACATGACTCACTGGGAATTCTAATACAAGCTGATTCCTGTCGAGAAGTATTACGCAAGGTCTAGAAAAGGCGAATTGTCGAAACGGAAATCGACTTCTCCCTCCCGCGGAGTGTAATGAGGAAGGAGTGGGGATCTAGCGCGTAGGGTGCAGCCAATCACGGGAGACGACGTAAGCTAGATGTCGGTACCATGGTGGGGGAGCCAACGTGTGGATATATCGTTCGACGCGCCGTGGAACGAGGACAATATGTGTAGAACTTGCAGTGTACGGTCGCAAGTGCGTGACGCTCCGATGTTCAGTGGAGTTAGCGACGAACTTTTGTAAAACGTAACCAGTGCGGTTTTACGAGAGTTTGGGTCCGATGTACGGACCATAGAATTATCTAATCTACCAGAATATCATCAAATTTCGACGGAGATGACGACGTCCAGGAGACTGTGGGAAGCACACAGCATCATCAAGAACGAGGGAAATGCTTTGGCAATTTCCAGGGGTAAGCGCTAATGACGCAGAAATACGCAATCTCTCATTTTTCTTTGTTTTATATTTCATAATTCAGTAACTTCATAGCTTGGAAATAAGAGTAAAATCAATTTATCAGACTCCGTTTTCACGTAATTTTCTATTGGTAATATTAAAATCACAACGCTCCAATTTAAATTTTATAGTTATTATTATTATTAATTTTGCTATACTTGTTTTATACAATAAATTCATTTCTTTTACAATGCAATCTTTGCTTTCAGTAGGTAGCATTAGATATAGACCAATTCCTTCTCCTGATACAATTGTTTGTTGGGTTAATGATCAAATCATACCACGATCTGAGTGAATAGAGTCTTGAATGTGTTCTGCCAGAGCTAGACGTTGTTAAATACAAATTTAGATTTCAGCATTGCATTGAGGTCTTGGCGCCCATTAAAACAACATAGCTTAGGCAAAGGTAAACAGTTACATTTCTCACCCAACAGTGTGGGCTAGCGAAACCATTACATTTGTCGCTACCAACATGGGGCACTAACTAATTAACATTACATTTGTACGCTCAACGTGGAGCAAAGTAAATACCGTTTCACTTGTCATCCCAGCCTAAGTAGATACCATTACATTTGGCGCCCAACGTGGGGCGAAAGAAACTGTTACAATTGTCGCCGACAACTTGGGGCTGAAAACCTAATAACATTTGTGGAAGGAGAAGGGTATATATTTCTGTGCCTGTATTTTGGGGGTTATTTGTCTTTATCAGTGTATATCATTATGGGGGATGAGAAAGAAAGACAGATGAGGTTACGTAGTGGTCATCAACTGGAGAATGATGATACGAGCAGTATGTCGAGTGATGGTAGTACCGGGGTAGCGGAGGTAAATCCCGATACTGAAACAGGGAGTGTAGGCGGCCAACCAGAATTAAAAACTTTACTTCTCGAGTTCATGTATCAGAACAAAGTTAGTAGTGATGCTTTAAATGCAAAATTAGAACAGAATAATGCAAAATTAGAACAAAACAGTAGGGAAAATAAAGAAAGTACAGAAGCTTTAAATGCAAAATTAGAACAGAATAATGCAAAATTAGAACAGAATAATGCAAAATTAGAACAAAACAGTAGGGAAAATAAAGAAAGTACAGAAGCTTTAAATGCAAAATTAGAACAGAATAATGCAAAATTAGAACAAAACAGTAGGGAAAATAGAGAGAGTAATGAAACTTTAAACGCCAGATTAGAACAAAACAGTAAGGAAAATAGAGAGAGTACTGAAACTTTAAATGCTAAATTAGAACAAAACAGTAGGGAAATGAGTGACAAATTCGAACTGATTAGAGGTGAGATCAGGGGGGTGATGGAAGAAAAGGCTAAAGAGATTATTGCAGATGTAGACAGAAAATTAGGAAAAGTACAGGAGGAGTTGGAAATTAGAATCAGTACACAGGCTGAAAATTTAAAAGAACTAGTGCAACTGGAAACACAGCAGGTCAAAAAGCAATTGGGGGGAGAAATTGACAAAATTCAGGTAGCTACTAAAGAGGTTAAGGAACAGCTGGGGGGTAGAATTGAGAAAGTCCACTCACAAATAGTTGCAGAAGTAAATGATTTAAGAGAGAGTAATAAAGAGAGCATTAGCAAGATTGAGGAGAAACAAGCAAAGCTATATGATAAAGTAGAAGAATCAGAAGGAAACATTAAATTAACAGTAAACAGTATTGAGAGGAAGGCTGAGGAGAAAATCGCAGAATTAGAATTAAAATTAAAAGCTAGGATCAGGCAAGAAAATAGTCAGAATAGGCCAGTTTTTGTGAATAGCACACACAGGGAGGTAGAACTGGGTAAGTTCAGCAATCGACAGGGGTGCCCAATGGAGTTCATGAACACTATAGAAAATAAATTCGGGGAGAGGTTGGAAAATGGTAGTATTGAGTGGTGCCAGGTAGTTGAAATTTTAGAACAAGTGTTTGTGGGGGAAACGAGGAATTGGTTTGCTGTCTACAGAGACAAGTTTACTGATATGAATGATTTTAAAATGAAATTCTGTGAAAAGTTCTGGAATGAGGTTATTCAGTCGCAGCATCGTGAGGGAGTAGTGTGTGGTAAATATAACCCTAAAGGAAGCTCCACCATGACCGAATACTTTTTAGGGCAGGTATTAGTGTGTAAATATCTGGATGGCTTGAAGGAGGAAAGTGATGTGGTAAGGTTGCTACTTAGGCACTTTCCCTATAGGATCAAGGAGGCTGCTTGTATCCAGAATGTAAAGACTATATCACAAGTAGAAAATTTGTTAAGCACATTTGATGCACTAGGGAGAGGGGGTTATGAGGACAATTTCAATCGGAACCAGGGTAATAATAATAATAGACCTAATGAAGCCAGGCATCAGGAAGTTCAAGGGAACGGTGGCGAAGGGGCCAATGCTCAAAATAGAAATAATAATAATCAGCTAAATCAGAACAGAGGAAATGGCTATGGTAATCAGTATCAAGGGAGGAACAATGATTACAGGGGAAATCAAGGGAGAAACAATGATTTCAGGGGAAATCAAGGGAGAAATTATAATGACAATAATTACAACCAGAATAGGGGTCAAGGAAGAGGACAGCCTAGTGGTAGTAATATACAGCCAAACAATGACAACACAACTCAGAACAACCAGACCAGTGCAGTAGTAACTAGTACTACGGCCAGCTGTAGTGGTTCTTTAAACGCGAACCAGGCTGCGAAGTAAGGTCAGAATCTCAGTCTGTAGCATGCCCTGTCCATACAATTATACAGGAACCCTATGACCTAAATGTAAGAAATGAATTATTACATGAACTAAATGATGAAGGTATTATTCAGGAAGTGGTTAGTAAGAGCCCCATAGTTAAATTTAACGTGTCCGAGGCGTACACAGATGTTTTAATTGATAGTGGTTGTATGAAGAGTTGCATAAGTAGTGCATTTTATGATAAAATGAAAGGAACTGGAGTAAATTTTGAGGAGATGCCAATTAAAAGCACTTTTGTTATCACAGCTGTTGGGAAGAGGTCTAAAGTAATTTCTAAGCAAGTTTTAGTAGACATTAAAATTAATAATCATGTAGAGAAGCAGATTTGCCTTGTAATTCCAAATTTAGTATTCAGTGTTATCTTGGGTTCAGAGTGGCTAAGTAGAGTGTCTGGTAACTTATGTTATGATGTAGGGAGTTTGAAATTTAAATGGGGAGATTCTGAAGTAGAAGTAGCGTTCAATGACCATATTCAGAGGAGTAGTATTGTAGGTGTGATTTGTACTTTAAATGAGATATCGCCAGCCGTAGAGCGGGGTTCTCCATGTTTTGTGGGCAGTGTGATTACGAACGGAAGTCTAGAGGAATCGTTACGTGAGGCTGCATTTCAGGGAAATATAGAGGATGAACAGTGTGTTCGGCTCTATGATGTGTTATGGTGTAATAGGAGAGTTTTTGAGGATCGCATTGGTATGGCCAATTGCTATACACATTCATTGAACGTTATTGATAGGTCAGTATTCACAGGACATAGATATCCTGTACCTCTCGCTTATCAGAGTGCAGTTGAGGCACAAATTAACCAGATGCTTGAAGATGGGATTATTGAGCACTCTAACAGTCCATATGTTAATTCTTTGATCACAGTACCCAAGACCGACGGCACTGTTCGTATTTGTTTAGACGCTCGTTTGGTTAACAGTAGAATTAGTTCAGATCAGCTGAAATCTATGTCAATAGAGGAATTAATGCAAACATTTGAGGGGAAGAAGTATTTCACTTGTGTAGATTTGAGTTCCAGTTTTTGGCAAGTGCCACTTATGTACGAAGATAGACCATTTACAGCTTTTAGTCATAAATATAACCTTTATCAATTTTGTAGAACACCTTATGGGTTAAAGAGTAGTTCAGCAGCTTTAATTAGGGCTTTAAACATCGCATTAGGGGATGACACAGGAGAGTTTGTAACCATTTACATAGATGATATGGTAATTAGTTCACGCAGTTTTGAGGAGCATCTACGTCATTTAGATATAGTTTTTCAGAAGTTAGATCAGGCAGGGTTCACTTTGAAGCTGTCTAAGTCGTCATTCTGTCAGTCAGAAGTGACATTTTTAGGTCATAGAGTGTCGAGTAGTGGTGTGACACCAGAGGAAAGTAGGGTTAGCATGTGTGGACAGTAGCAACAGGGCATCGTTACAGACACTGAGAAATAGGTAGGTAGAGCAACGTGATGACGTTCATTTAAGGGAGCCACTTGCAAGGTTGGAAGCAGGTGACGCAGAAACATTTATAGTTTCCGAACGTATTGGGAAAACAGCATATGTGCTGGAGAATAGTGAGGGAAACAGATTATACGGAACGTATAATATACATAGTCTACGAAAGTATGTGTCATAAAGTGAGGAGGTTTAGCTGGCGAGCCAGCCTATCAAATGAGTAAGTGTGGTATTTGGTGCGTGGGAGGAGATGGTCTTCCAGGCAGGCGTATCAGAAGTCACACAGGGGGGTAGTATGTAAGTAAATGAGAGTTTTTAAGGTACAGGGAAATATGACGGGATTGTCGGATGCTGTTGAGCACTAAAATGTCTCGATACACCAAGGCCAGAATTTGGTAGCGCTGGTGAATTCCCATTTGCCTCCAAGAGATGGGTGAGCGCTTGTACATGGTATTTTTGCTTAAGGCGTCCACGAGGTAAAAGATGGGCCATCAGAATGCGAGACAGTCCTTCATGAAACTCATACATATCAGCACACGTGATTTCTGTTTACGGCCTCGCCATGTAAGATTTGTAAGTGTGTAATTTAAGATAATTTGTACAATGGTATTATTTGTGTGAGGAGAAATGGTCTGTGTTGAGAACTAGTATTATGTAGAATATGGTTAACGGGAACTTAACAAGACAGGGCGATTACGGCACAGAAATATTTGGTGTTATATGTAATGCGCATTTACTGTTTTTTTTTTCAGAAGTCAATATTAATTTAATCTACTTTAAAGAGAGATTAAGTATTATGGTCACGAGGCGCTGCCACAATAGTGTGATCGTGTGCTGAGTGATAAGTGGAATTAAATGTCACCATAAGGAGGGGACCTCCAGTGAAATTAGGAAGTTCTATGGTGATATAAATATATCAGAACACCTTCAATGCGTGTGATATGACATCATAAATACATAGTGCTCACACATTAATTATGTCTATTTCTCCAACATAGAGGAATTTGAGAGGCGGAAATATCCGTGGAACACTATTCCCTATGTAAAACATTGAACTGGTTGCAAAGTGCGATCCATAGTGACAACAAACTTTGACGCAAAGTGCGTGAAGAAAAAATATGAGTGTATATATCTGTAATTTAGGGTGATTTCATTTATGTAATATGTATTTTGGATGGGGTTTATTAACGTGTCTGGGATAATCGGATAATGGACCGTCGTCACGGTAAATCATCCGATGATCCGAGGCGAATATGTAACGTATTTTTCGTGGGGTTTTATGCAACTGGCATAAGTCAGTAGGAAGCCATTCTATATTTATTTACGCGGCAAATTGTTCAGCCAAGATAATTTTTCATGTTAATTTATTATTATTATTATTATTATTAATTTATTATAATTATTATTAAGGTATTTTCGGAGCATTTTATAAAAATTATTAGCATTCAGATAGGTTTTCTATGTCTTAGAAAACGATATCAAGCAAATTATTACGAACGACGATATCATAGAAAATTATATGATTACGGAATTTTACGGAGTTTGTCAGTTAGGGTATTTGAGAGACATGACTCACTGGGAATTCTAATACAAGCTGATTCCTGTCGAGAAGTATTACGCAAGGTCTAGAAAAGGCGAATTGTCGAAACGGAAATCGACTTCTCCCTCCCGCGGAGTGTAATGAGGAAGGAGTGGGGATCTAGCGCGTAGGGTGCAGCCAATCACGGGAGACGACGTAAGCTAGATGTCGGTACCATGGTGGGGGAGCCAACGTGTGGATATATCGTTCGACGCGCCGTGGAACGAGGACAATATGTGTAGAACTTGCAGTGTACGGTCGCAAGTGCGTGACGCTCCGATGTTCAGTGGAGTTAGCGACGAACTTTTGTAAAACGTAACCAGTGCGGTTTTACGAGAGTTTGGGTCCGATGTACGGACCATAGAATTATCTAATCTACCAGAATATCATCAAATTTCGACGGAGATGACGACGTCCAGGAGACTGTGGGAAGCACACAGCATCATCAAGAACGAGGGAAATGCTTTGGCAATTTCCAGGGGTAAGCGCTAATGACGCAGAAATACGCAATCTCTCATTTTTCTTTGTTTTATATTTCATAATTCAGTAACTTCATAGCTTGGAAATAAGAGTAAAATCAATTTATCAGACTCCGTTTTCACGTAATTTTCTATTGGTAATATTAAAATCACAACGCTCCAATTTAAATTTTATAGTTATTATTATTATTAATTTTGCTATACTTGTTTTATACAATAAATTCATTTCTTTTACAATGCAATCTTTGCTTTCAGTAGGTAGCATTAGATATAGACCAATTCCTTCTCCTGATACAATTGTTTGTTGGGTTAATGATCAAATCATACCACGATCTGAGTGAATAGAGTCTTGAATGTGTTCTGCCAGAGCTAGACGTTGTTAAATACAAATTTAGATTTCAGCATTGCATTGAGGTCTTGGCGCCCATTAAAACAACATAGCTTAGGCAAAGGTAAACAGTTACATTTCTCACCCAACAGTGTGGGCTAGCGAAACCATTACATTTGTCGCTACCAACATGGGGCACTAACTAATTAACATTACATTTGTACGCTCAACGTGGAGCAAAGTAAATACCGTTTCACTTGTCATCCCAGCCTAAGTAGATACCATTACACTTGGTCGGCGATCATTTGATCCCCTATGGGTTTCTTGGACCAGTAAGAAATCACAGTCATGTTTCCTGCAGATGTTAGATAATAAGACTTCATTTTCTGATGAAATACCTTCAATGTTAATGGAGATTATCACTAGTGCTGGCATTGAAAAATGCCTTTTTAAAAGGATCGACATTATATTAGTGTTTTGGTGTTGAAAGAATCAGCCGGTAAATTTTACAATATTTTTTTCCCGTTGCCCAGGGGACGCCCGAGTGCATGTAATTAGTGCATTCTTCTGGGAGGCTTCTTTCGTGACCCCCTTTTTCAGGTTATGCATAATAATATAGAAATAATAATAAATTCCATGCAATTCCGTTCATTTAAGATTGTTTTCAGATACAGTAATTTCCGAATCTTCTATTGGGGTTTGTCGAGCTAAAATGTTAATACTAAATGAAATAAGATGTTCTGTAAAGGACACACAACGTATTTTCTTTGATATCCATGTCTTAATTGTTATCTTCTGTTCATATTGTGTAATGAGATTTACTACAATGTTACAGTGATCAAATTTCAGCGTTATATGTATGTCAACATTACGCTCGATTAATGTATTGGTCCACGATATTTTTTGCCAGGCCCTCAGGTCCTTTATGCGAACTTACTGTCTTGCAAGTTTTCTTGCTTGTAGCTTTATGGGATGCTTAGTATTCAATTTTAATACCATACTCGAAATGGCAGCTTTGCGTAATGTGTAGGCTACATTAACAGCATAAAATGATTTCCCTTGTTTGTGACTGGCCATTTGATACATTCCGTTAAAAATCATTTTTATTGTGAGTTATCAATAAAATTGTAATGTTTTAATAGTATCTTCAGTCCATTGAGGCAATGAATTTGATCCTTATACGTAAAAAATATCTAAGGTATCTCTTAACTTCTTGTTATGAAAGCCGGATCTAAAGATCCTATAGGCTTTCATATAGCCGTGGTAGGATTTTTCGAGATCCTGGAAACTAAGCGTCGCCCACGGTTCAAACCTATACCAATCGAATCAGAGTCGAAAAAAAAAATTTCAAAAAAAGTCTGTCTGTATGTATGTATGTATGTATGTATGTATGTATGTATGTATGTACGTATGTGCGTGACGTTTTTGCGTTTAGCAAAGTACAGGTCGCAATTTTCAAGATATCGAGCTGAAATTTGGTACGGTGAAAGAGTTTGGGCCTGTGACGAACCCTATTGTTGGGCGTTATAATCGGTCAAGGGCCGGACCTTTTTTTGTGGCCCTGAATTTCATCCTATTTTTTTGAATCGATATATCTCGTAAACGGCTGGTCGTATCGAAAAAAGTTAAATCTACGGGTGTAAGATCTCGGCGGTATGCAACTTTTTTATTCCTAACGATTTTTTGATATCTCTCACCGTTTTCTTTTTTTGGGGCCCTGAAAATGTCCATTGTGCGTGACATATTTGGGTTTAGCGAGGTACAGGTCGCAATTTTCAAGATATCGAGCTGAAATTTGGTACCGTGAAAGAGTTCGTGACAGTGACGAACTCTTTTGTTGGGGGTTAAAACCGGTGCAGGGACGGATCTTTTTTGGGGGCCCTGAATTTCTAACTGTTTTTTGGAATCGATATATCTCGGAAACGGTTGGCCGTATCGAAAAATGTTAAATGTACAGGTGTAAGACCTCCGCGGTATGCAACTTTTTTACTCAAAACGATTTTTAGATATCTCTCACCGTTTTCTTTTTTTGGGGCCCTGAAAATGTCCATTGTGCGTGACATTTTTGCGTTTAGCTATGTACTGGTCGCAATTTTCAAGATATTAAGCTGAAATTTGGTACGGTGAAAGAGTTAGTGACTGTGACGAATCCTGTTATTGGGCGTTAAGATCGGTGCAGGGCCGGATCTTCTTTGGGGGCCCTGAATTTCAAACTTTTTTTTGGAATCGATATATCTCAGAAACGGTTGATCGTATCGAAGAATGTTAAAGGTATAGGTGTAAGATCTCCGCAGTATGCAACTTTTTTACTCAAAACTATTTTTTGATATCTCTCACCGTTTTCTTTTTTTGGGGCCCAGAAAATGTCCATTGGGTGTGACATTTTTGTGTTTAGCTAAGTACTGATCGCAATTTTCAAGATATTAAGCTGAAATTTGGTACGGTGAAAGAGTTAGCGACTGTGATGAATCCTGATGTTGGGCGTTAAAATCGGTGCAGGGCCGGATCTTTTTTGGGGGCCCTGAATTTCAAACTTATTTTTGGAATCGATATATCTCGGAAACGGTTGGTCGTATCGAAAAACGTTAAAGGTACAGGTGTAAGATCTCCGCGGTATGCAACTTTTTTACTCATAATGATTTTTTGATATCTCTCACCCTTTTCCATTTTGGGGCCC
The DNA here is from genome assembly GCA_946902985.2 of Meconema thalassinum. NCBI lineage: Eukaryota > Metazoa > Arthropoda > Insecta > Orthoptera > Tettigoniidae > Meconema > Meconema thalassinum. The sequence continues at coordinate 677,133,506 of OX336388.2, forward strand.
TGAAGATGTCCAGTGTGCGTGACATATTTGGGTATAGGGAAGTACAGGTCGCAATTTTCAAGATATCGAACTGAAATTTGGTGCGGTGAAAGAGTTAGACCCTGTGAGGAAACCAATAGTCGGGCGTTAAAGACAGTATAGGGCCGAATCTTTTTGGGGGGCCCTGAATTTCAAACATTTTTTTGAATCGATATATCTCGGAAACGGTTGGTCGTATCGAAAAACGTTAAATCTACAGGTGTAAGATCTCCGCGGTATGCAACTTTTTTACTCAAAACGATTTTTTGATATCTCTCACCGTTTTATTTTTTTGTGGGCCCTGAAAATGTCCATTGTGCGTGACATTTTTGCGTTTAGCTAAGTACTGGTCGCAATTTTCAAGATATTAAGCTGAAATTTGGTACGGTGAAAGAGTTAGTGACTGTGACGAATCCTATTGTTGTGCGTTAAAATCGGTGCAGGGCCGGTTCTTTTTTGTGGGGCCCTGAATTTCAAACTTTTTTTTGGAATAGATATATTTCGGAAACGGTTGATCGTATCGAAAAATGTTAAAGGTATAGGTGTAAGATCTCCGCGGTATGCAACTTTTTTACTCAAAACGATTTTTTGATATCTCTCACCGTTTTCTTTTTTTGGGGCCCTGAAGTTGTGCGTATGTGCGTGACGTTTTTGGGTTTAGCAAAGTACAGGTCGCAATTTTCAAGATATCAAGCTGTAATTTGGAGCGGTAAAAGAGCTAGAGCCTATGAGAAACCCTATTTTTCGGCGTTAAAATCGGTGCAGGGCTGTATCTTTTTTCGGGGCCCTGAATTTGAAACTCTTTTGGAATCGATATATCTCGGAGACGGTTGGTCATATCGAAAAAAGTTAAATACACAAGTGTTAAATCTCCGCGGTATGCAACGATCTTACCCGTAACGATTTTTTGATATCTCTCAGCGTTGTCTTTCTTGGGGGCCCTGAAAATGTACGTATGTGCGTGACTTTTTTACGTTTAGCAAACTAGAGGTCGGAATTTTCAAGATATCGAGCTGAAATGTGTCACGGGGAAAGAAATTGGGCCTGTCAGGAACTCTCTTGTCGGGCGTTAAAATTGGTGCATGGCCGGACCATTCTTTGGGGCCCTGAATTTCATCCTTTTTTTTACCCCTGATGATGTTTTGATATCTCTCACCGTTTTCCTTTTCTGGAGCCCCGAATGTCATCCAATTCTTCGAACTGTTATATCTGGGAAACGGTTGGCCGTATCTAACAAAGTTAAATCTACAGGTGTAAGATCTCAGTGGTTAGCAACTCTTTCAACCCTTAAGATTTTTTGATATCTCTCACCGATTTGATTTTCTGCGGCCCTGAATTTCTTCCTCTTTTTCGAACCGTTATATTTGGGAAACGGTTGAACGTATCGAACAAAGTAAAATCTACAAATTTAGGACCTCAGTGATTAGCAACTTTTTTAACTCATATGATTTTTTGATATCTCTCACCGTTTTCCTTTTTTGGGGCCGTGAATTTCATTCTTTTTTTCGAATCGTTATATCTCGGGAAGCGTCGATCCTATCGGAAAATGTTAAATCTACAGGTGTAAGATCTCAGTGATTTGCAACTTTTCTACCCCTTATCATATTTTGATATATCTCACCGTTTTGATGTTATTAAATGTTTTGGTTTTTGAAAAAAAAATGGAGCCCAAATGTATATATCATCTGGTAAAAATTCAACTTATGGTCTAATTAAATTCTACAGAAAATTATCTATAATTACTCGTTTTAAACTTTTCAATAAGTTGAATCATGTATTTACAGCAGTAAGATATTTTCCACTTCCGAGGACGTCCGGCTTTCATAACCATGTGATGGTGTCAGCATTGCCTAGAATAACATTTTATAATTTTCCTACATTTCCTTGCAATCGGGTCAAAGGTCCGAAATGCAAATCCGCAGGCCTTGCCACCAACGAAGTTGTTGTTTGAGATTATAACCCCTCTTGCTGGACCCTTGCTGCTGCGCCACCGACTCATCAAAAGCAGGTCGTGCTGCGTGGACTCTTACTTGTTATGAAAGCCGCATATCTTATAGGCTTTCATATAGCAGTGGTAGGATTTTTCGAGATCTCGGAAACAAAGCGTCGCCTGGTGTTCAAACCTATACCAATCGAATCGGAGTCGAATTTTTTTTTTTCAAAAAAAGTCTGTCTGTATGTATGTATGTATGTATGTGACGTGTTTGCGTTTAGCAAAGTACAGGTCGCAATTTTCAAGATATCGAGCTGAAATTTGGTACGGTAAAAGAGTTGGAGGCCTGTGACGAACCCTATTGTTGGGCGTTAAAATCGGTGCAGGGCCGGACATCTTTTTAGGGCCCTGAATGTCAACCCTTTTTTTGGAATCGATATATCTAGGAAACGGATGGTCATATCGAAAAACGTTAAATGTACAGGAGTAAGATCTCCACGCTACGCAACTTTTTTACTCATAACGATTTTTTGATATCTCTCACCGTTTTCTTTTTTTGGGGCCCTGAAGATGTCCATTGTGCGTGACATATTTGGGTTTAGCAAAGTACAGGTCGCAATTTTCAAGATATTGCACTGAAATTTGGTGCGGTAAAAGAGTTAGACCCTGTGAGGAAACCTATTGTCGGGCGTTAAAAACGGTGCAGGGCCGGATCTTTTTGGGGGGCCCTGAATTTCAAACTTTTTTTTTGGAATCGATATATCTCGGAAACGGTTGGTCGTATTGAAAAACGTTAAATGTACAAGTGTAAGATCTCCGCGGTACGCAACATTTTTACTCAAAACGATTTTTTGATATCTCTCACCGTTTTCTTTTTGGGGGCCCTGAAAATGTCCATTCTACGTGACATTTTTGGGTTAAGCGATGTACAGGTCGCAATTTTCAAGTTATCGAGATGAAATTTGGAGCGGTGAAAGAGTTGGACCCTGTGAAGAAACCTGTTGTCGGGCGTTAAAAACGGTGCAGGGCCGGATCTTTTTTGGGGGCCCTGATTTTCAAACGTTTTTTTCGAATCGATGTATCTCGGAAACGGTTGGTCGTATCGATAAACGTTAAATGTACAGGTGTAAGATCTCCGTGGTATGCAACTTTTATACTCAAAACGATTTTTTGATATCTCTCACCGTTTTCTTCTTTTGGGGCCCTGAAAATGTCGATTGTGCGTGACATATTTGGGTTTAGCGAAGTACAGGTCGCAATTTTCAAGATATCAAGCTGAAATTTGGTACGGTGAAAGAGTTAGGGCCTGTGACGAACCCTTTTGTTGGGCGTTAAAAATCGTGCAGGGCCGGATCTTTTTGGGGGGCCCTGAATTTCAAACATTTTTTTTGAATCGATATATCTCGGAAACGGTTGGTCGTATCGAAAAACGTTAAATATACAGGTGTAAGATCTCCGCGGTATGCAACTTTTTTACTCAATACGATATTTTGATATCTCTCACCGTTTTCTTTCTTTGGGGCCCTGAAAATGTCCATTGTGCGTGACATTTTTGCGTTTAGCAAAGTACAGGTCGCAATTTGCAAGATATCAAGCTGAAATTTGGTACGGTGAAAGAGTTAGGGCCGGTGACGATCCCTGTTGTTGGGCGCTAAAATCGGTGCAGCGCCGGACCTTTTTTTGGAACCCTGAATTACATCCCTTTTTTTGGAATCGATATATCTCGGAAACGGTTGGTCGTATCGGAAAACAATAAATCTACAGGTTTAAGATCTCCGCGGTATACATCGTTTTTATTCATGACGATTTTTTGATATCTCTCACCGTTTTCGGTTTTTGGGGCCCTGAAGATGTACATATGTGCGTGACGTTTTTGCGTTTATCAAAGTACAGGTCGCAATTCTCAAGATATCGAGCTGAAGTTTGGTACGGGGAAAGAGTTAGGGCATGTGAGGAACCCTATTATCGGGCGTCATAATAGGCGCAGGGGCGGACCTTTTTTGGGGCCCTGATTATCATCCTTTTTTTTGAATCGGTATATCCCGGAAACGGATGGTCGTATCGAAACAACTTAAGTGTACAGGAGTAAGATCGCAGTGATTAGCAACCTTTTTACCCCTTATCATATTTTGATATCTCTCACCGTTTTAATGTTATTAAATGCTTTTGGTTATGAGAAAATGGGGCCCAAATGTATATAATAATTTGTAAAAATTCAACTGATCGTCTCATTGAATTCTACGGAAAATTATCTATAATAACCCGTTTTCACATTTTCAATAAGTTAAATAATGTATTTACAGCTGTAATATATTTTCCATTTCCGAGGACGTCCGGCTTTCATAACCACGTGATGGTGTCAGCATTGCCTAGAATAACATTTTATTATTTTCCTACATTACCACACAATCGGGCCAAAGGTCCGAACTGCGAGGCATGAGACCTTGCTGCCAACGAAGTTGTTTGAAATTATTACCCCTTTGGCTCGCACCTATCTTGCCGCACCTTCTCATCCAAAGCAGGTCGTGCTGCGTGGACTCCTACTTGTTAAGTAAACAATGCTCTATAAATTTACTAGGTGTAAGTTATTGACTTTAATATTTAATATTTTCAGTGTGTGATTTATACAATACTCCTCTCCAAATTAGTTTCGTGGTAATTGCTCGATTGCATTCTCATATCGATCTTAGTGTAGTAATAGTAGGCCTAAGCATAGTACCTTGAATGCATGAAATCTACACACAAATGCATTCAGCGGTGTTAATTTCCTATATTAGAGCCCGCGCGTAAACAAAACGTTATCCGCATCCACCCCGCATCCACGCGAATTTTCTTCGCATCCGCCCAGCATCCACACGACTTTTATCCACATCCGCCCAGCATCCACACGACATTTATCCGCATCCACCCAGCATCCACACGACTTTTGTCCGCACCCATCCAGCATCCACACGACTTTTATTCGCATCCATCCAGCTTCCACACGATTTTTCTCCGCATCCACCCCGCATCCACGCGAATTTTCTTCGCATCCACCCAGCATCCGCACGACTTTTCTCCACACACACACACGTTTGTTATCCGAATCTAGTGGCATTACAATAATATGTTTAATTAGATAAAGCATAAAGTATTAAAGCGACATATTTAGACATTTGAGGAGAAAGTCGCTCCCCTAGCCTACTGTATGTCATGTACTATGTTTAAAATGAATGTTATACAGCCAGAATTGCAACCATTTTCTGTTCGGAGTGTTCATTATACTTAAGGACATAATTTGAATGAGAGTAGCTCAAATCATCGTCTTACGTTTGCCATAAAAATACATAAATGAAAAATATGATATGTCATAACATCCGGGTTCTAGTAATGCTATTCAACAAGTTCGGATTGTGATCTAAAAGCTATCTGCAAATTTACACCGAACATTATCCGCAGATTATCCGCTACCGCACTGCCACGCAAACTATATTCGCATGCCGAAAAATTGGCGAATATCCGCGGGTTTATCCACGCAGGGTTTTACCTAACATATAATATACAGGCTAATATTAGGCTACTTACTATCTTTATGCCAAGTTTCAAAATTCGAAGTTTATTAGATGCTAGTAAACAACTTTAAAATTATATATAGGCCTGGAGGACAGTCCTACAGTATTTTACCGTTCTTGTTATAAGAAATAGAATGTTATAGGCCAGAGGTTCCCATTAGGTGGTCCAGGGGGTCCGCAAAGAGTCGTCAAGAAGTAAAGCAATAATGAAAATGGAAAACTGAGAAAGTACAATGAGTTCCTTAAGAATAATAATAATTATGCATTGCCACCCACAGCATAAGTGGCGCACTCATACGTGGCGCAGCGTAATTTGAGCTATTCAAGTTTCCTACTAGAGAGCGTTCTGCTCCATGATCTCTGTATTCTGCTCCGCAGCCATTTTGTGTGTTTACATATTTAAATTAATTTTGAAAGTTGAAACTTTTAATTGTTTTATTGTTAAAAGCCCATTGGATATGGATCGTTGGTTGAAGAGTGGATCTTTAAAACGAAGTAGGTGCACTGCTATATATAGTGACGAAGAGGAATCTGTGTTAATAAATATAGAAGTGAATGGGCCGGGCCCGCCTGCTGCCTCTCTTGAGCCATTCATAGAGTAAGCCTAGAGCGAAAAGTAGGAAATACGACATAAAATATTTGGAAATTGGCTTTACGTATTGTGGACCTGAAGATTGTCCTAAGTTATTATTATTTTATTATTATTATTATTATTATTAAGTTATTATTTTTTGCAAGATAATGCGTGGTATGCTTTGAAACCCTTGCCATCGAGATAATGAAACCTGCAAACCTCCGGAGGCATCTAGATACCAAACACTCGGAGCACAAAGGCAAATCCATTGAATTCTTCAAAATAAAGTTAGCTGCCAGAAAGTAATTACCAAACTTTCTGGTGCAAATGTGCTGAAAATCCAACGCTTGCATCCTACGAAGTACCCCAGCTTGTCGCAAAACGTGCCAAAAACCATACAATTGCTGAAGAGCTCATTATACGTTCAGCAATTTCTTTTTTGCAAGAGAATGCTGGGCGATGTTGCCGCAAAGCTTGTTAGTACCGTCCAACTGTCTGACAATACTGTGCAAATGCGAATTACAGATGTCAAGCAATATTGAAGATACGTTGTTTCAAGGCTCCACATGTGGGACATGTTGAATGAGAGTACCGACATATCAAGAAAGGCGATAATGTTGATTTTTTAATGTTGGTTCTCTACGTTTCTCTTATCTCATGACGAAATATATGAAGATTTTCTTTTTTTCCTGTGAACTAGTACACACAACAGCAGACGATATTTTCGCAGCTCTGAACGATTGTTGTAATCAACATGAGATCGCCTGGAAGACATGTGTGGGTCTGTCTACAGATGGCGCGAAAGCTCTGTCCGGATGCCGGGTGGGCCTTCAAGCTGAAGTGAGAAAGGTAGTTCCAGATATGAAGTGGATACATATCTTGAACTACCTTTTTCACTTCATTGCTGTACGCTTTGGATACATTGCTGTATTCACCGGGAAGCATTAGTAGCCAGAAGACTGCCTGAACTGCTACAGAGCACCCATATTGAAGTGGTGAAAATAATAAACCATGTCAAAACCAACTCCTTAAAATGCAGGTCATTTGCATTGCTCTGCAAAGACATGAATAGGTAGCGAACATAAACAGCTTCTCATTCATACTGAAGGCTTTCAAGGGGCAGGATCTTATCGAGGTTTTTCGAGCTGAAATATGAGGTACGGATCTTTCTTCTTGGGGCGATACATGAGTATTTGCTCAATGGCATTTCTCGGCTTTGCAGAACTGTTGACTGTTGGCTGACGTGTTTGATCACTTAAATGTTTTGAATTCGAGTTTGCAAGGTGACTACGTTGATGTCTTCCGAGTTGAAGACAAGATCAGTGTGATTGTGAAAAAGTGTAATATTTGGTCAGCAAGGGTCCAAAATGGCTCATATGCCAATTTCTCCACACTAAAAACGTTTCTGCAGTCATTAATGAAAGTTTGCCTTGCAAGGTAAATAAAATATAACCGAACATCCCCGTAGTCTTGCAACTACCTTTCGGGAATATTTTCCTGAGCCCGGTGGCGATAACTGCTGGATTCGACACCCATTCAGCACCCATCTCAAAATTGAAAGTATTCAGCTACTATCAGAAGAGGAATAAAACCAACTCGTTGAATTGACCTCCAGTGGTGAAATGAAGAAAATGTTTAATGAAAATGAGTTAGCAGACTTCTGGGTGACAGCTCGAAAGGACTACATGGGAGTCAGCGATAAGGCAATAAAAATATTCTTCCGTTCGCAACAACTTAGTTGTGCGAACGAGCTTTTTCCACAATGTGCGTAATGAAGAGCAAATGTAGAAATATACTAGATATGGAGCCTGATTTCAGGGTGAACATTTTGAAATTGCAACCCGACTTCGAGAAATAATTGTGGGAAAGAATGGGTTACGTTCGTGTTATTGAACGTCGGCCCCATTTAATCATTAGTGCTCTTAACAAAATGATAATAAACAGGATTCGTTCCTCCTCAAACGCTGCATTGCTATTTTTAGGTCCGTAGCACTACCTACATTTACGACTTTAAAAAATTATATAATGCAATAGGAATAAATAAATTAACATCAACATACAAATAATGGAGCATAGTACTCAAAGGCAAAGGTTCGCATTAGCAATTTAAATATTGTAAGTCTTGACTTAAAAGAATTTGGAGCAGGGGGTCCGTGCTTACATAACGATCGCTTTAGGGGGTCCGACAAAATTTCCTAATGGGAACTTCTGTTATAGGCTATAGTGTGAGATTTTATTGTATTAATCTTGAACTTCAGTTAATGTCTTTACAATGTCAGGCCAAGCTTTCCATAAACTCTTATCAGAAGTTTCTAATATACCGTAAGTTACAACGAAGATTAATTTTTCAAGGATTCAAAACATCATCTTCCAGTATCGACCAACTACTCCAGTATTCTGTCAAATATATGTGTCATATAAATCACTACCATTTAACATCTATAAGAAAGTCCTAAACACAAAATTATTGGGACATGCACGCACTGTCGTAAAGTTTAGTTCATTTTTCGCAATAATCACGAACAAAATATTTTTCTAGATCTACACATCCATCATACACCAAATCTTTGAATTTTGAACGCTGTAGCCAATCTTCATCAAATGACTCACAACAAATCGAATGCTCATTTCGAATATTCTTTCCTGCTTAAAGACATGAACTTATTATCCAGAATCTATTCTAGACCATTCATGTTGCTAACTGGTTTCCAATATCGTCATGACAATTATTTTTTTTAAATCTGTACACTGAGGAGTTATATGCTACAGCCACACCAACTGTAGATGATCTCTTAAAGTATTTCTTGACCTGAAGACACATGCGTCGCTGGTATTGTACGAATCTAACGTGGAGAAACTACGCTGATTATTGTTTAATAGAATATTTCATGAAAGTTTTGCCAGTTATGGCATCCTTAAAGAACAAAGATACAATCAACAATTTACCTGCAAATGAAGTACATGGGGCTTGTAAATAACTTTTCGCGCGCTATTGTTAGCTGGCCAACGTACAACACTCACGCCTCACACAAAACTGAACGCAAAATGAAACGCCCAAAATTATGACAAGTGGCAATACAGCAACATTCATATGACACCTCTATGCTTCAGTTATCAATAACCAAACACGAGAACCAGCAATGGACGGTAGTGTAAGACTCCTGTATTCAAGATGGCGGCTTCGTGTTATGTTCAATCTTGCTGCTTGTTTAGCTAATATCTCTCATAACAGACTTCTTCTCTAAAATTCTTGGTAATTGCTGAATTTCATACTAATTTATATATTTTAAAGTTTTAAGGGTGGAGCATGGCCGCCATCTTTAATAAATGTGATTAACTATTCAGAAGATGAAATTTCCACACAGTTCTTATTAATATGTATTATTGTTATTATGTGTAAGTCCTTTATTATTTCCGTGTCAACAGATTTTGGGACGAGGTCAATCAGTCTTTACGTAGTAAGTTCAATTTTCTTTTAGATGGCGAGGTTCTCTTTTTGATGACAGCCACCAGAAAAGTTAAAGTCAGATATTAAGGAAGATGAATCAAATAGACATTTGCCTTCAGTTGAGAATGCGAAGGGGTCCGTCTCGTTTCGTAGTGGCTATCATTCTCGGCTGTCATCGCGGATGCCCGGGTTCGATTCCCTACTGTGGCATGAAATGTAATTCTGGTCAGAGGGCTTGAACGGAGTACATTACGCCTCGTGCATCAACACTGAGAAAAGGTAGGATCGATAGACTCCCTACCTCAGCCATCGCCGTGATTTCCCTACTTCTATACCAAGAAAATGCCACGGCCGCTTCCTGCCCAAATGATAGGCCTACCTCAATTACGAATACACTCACTAGTACAAAGATCACAGTGACACATACCATCTGACTACAGTAATTCTACACACGCCCTGGTACACGGGGCTACATGACCCGATGTCGCAAAGCCCCAAAAGAATCAACAACAACGAGAATGGGAAGTCGCGGAAAACTGTCCTTAGGACGGCCAATATGCCATCTTTTGGTACCTCTAACGCAAAGAGATAATGTTGTGAGAACTATCAGTACCCGAAAAGAAGAAGTGCGATGCGCTTCATATAAGGGACGTCCAATACCCTAGCGGTGGTTCGGGCACGGTCACCAAGAGCCCCTTGAAGAACCTGACTTGGTGCGCCTGGGCAAAACTCCGCAAAAGATACTGCAGAATCCTAGAAGAATTGCTGGATTTTAAATGCGATAGTGTTGATTTTTCTTCAAAATACACAAAATACATAAGTCTGTATGTACAGTATGTGGTTATGTATGTTCTCTTTACAAATCTACACCGTTCCACCGATCTCAACCAAAGTTTGCATACACATACAGTAGTTCAGGACCCAGAATAAACCCTTGGCTACATGAATTCTCGATAGACTTTCTCATTCACCTGAATTTGGCCTTTTGACACTCGATCAAAGGCTAATAACGCTAGAAAATAAACTCATGAAGGAATGGCATGGCCGTCGCCATGGCAGCAATAGCTCAAAACGTGACCACCAAGTTTCCATCTATCTCTGTAAGAGGCCATGCCACTGCATTTTCTCCACAGCAACAGTAGCTCAAAACGACACCAGGTTTCCATCTATCTCTGTAAGATGCCATGGCACTCCACTTTCTATCCAAACCACAATAAGAACATTACAATTCTGAACGCCATAAAAATCGGAATAAGTATTTATTAAATATTATTAACAAGGGTCGTTGTTGGGAAATGAAATTAAATCGAAATACATTGGCTAACCCTGCAAGGTGGCATAACGCCACAACAGCTAGAGATATCATCACGAAACTTCTTAGTATTAAGACTAAATTAGCTTAAATGATTCTGTTGTTGTTGATTGATTAAGAGGCTCGCGACATCATGGTCATGTAGCCCCATGAACTTGAGTGTGTATGGAATTTTTCTGATAAACTGTGTCACTGTGATGGCTGTAGAAGTGTGTGTATTTGTAATTCAGATGAGGATTTGAAAGGAGCCTGTGGCCTTCAGTGACGAACTATCTCGGTATTTGCTTCGAGTAGAAGTGGGAAACAACGGAAAACAACTTCCAAGTTTTGCCTCGGGAGGCGCAGTGTACCCCATTCCAGCTCTCAGAGCAGAATTAAAATTTCTTGGCAGAGCCGGGATTCAAACTTGGACTTTCAAGGTGACCGCCGAGAATGTTAGCCACTAATCCACGTGCATTTTAGAGATAAGATTTTAATTTTTATTGTCTTTAGGACACCGGAACCTGTGTGACATTGTAGAATTGTAGTGTTATACTCTCCGTTAATGTTTGTTCTACTACTGATATGTTGAAGTTTATGTTTTATTAATCCATTTGTCTTTATGCTGCATCATGTTTATTGTTGACAGACTTTGCCTCTACCAGCCGTCTTTTGTATTATAAATCAGAAATACAGAAACTTTTACGTGGTATTTCTGATTGTTCTATGATTAGTAGGCTATTTGTGTTTGTGATTCGGGTTATATTGTAATTGGTAATTACCCAGCCCTATGACTATTCTAATTAAACCAATTAGTTATGGAATCTGATGTTAAATTATGAATTTAGTTGATAACATGTTAATAACATAATAGAACAACAAATATTATTATGCGATAATTTTCAGCTGATAAGGACTAAACAGTAAGTAATGATACTTTTACATAAGAATAGCGGACATTTCAATTCTGTTCTCAGGCGTTCTTTCCTATGTGTATGTATTTATATTAGTCATTACAGTTCTTACTAACAAGGCTATTGAATGATGTTATAATTGTCACGAGTTCTAATCACTCTGGATTCCACTATAGCATTTTAGAGACCATTAACGGTTGAGTTAGAGAATTTATTTCTTATCTTACGAAATACTTTAGGGGCTAAGGAGGCCCAATGTGTTCAGATTCTAAGCCTCTTATTTGACATTATACTGGGATTATACGTTGCTTAATTTACTTTTACTAGATGAGGAAGAGATAATATGCATGTAAATTATTTTACAGCAATAATGCTCCTTGATATGCTGCTATAGTACACTCCGACTTACTGTATGTCCAGGAATAAGTCATTTCTCAGTATCCACGCCATTCGTGCGGGATTGAAAATATAAGCATATTGCATTTCAAAATAATGACTTTATCTTTCAAACATTGAATAATTTAAATATTATTTCCAATCAAGAAGGTAGTTGCAACATTTTATAAATAATAGAGATAACTATGAGAACACTGGTATAATACGTCTTAATTATCTCATTAAATCAAAAGTAAACACTATCAGGAAAGTAATTGCGAGACTGAGTTCTCGAGGAATTGTGTACATACATCCCAATTTTAATATTGTTGCATGCTCTGCTTCGTTATTGTACTCCACAGTACTTTTTTGACTAGGTTTGCAGTGAGTTAATAATGCACTTGAGTAACATTAGAGTCGAGGAGAATTATGTTCTAAACTAACTTAGGAGCAAAATGAATATACTCTTCGAAATATATTGACATGAAGCCTATCTTAATATAAAATATAAAGACACCTGCCGGACAACGCCGGGTACAATAGCAAGTGTTACATAAAATAGAATGCAAACATTTAGAATAACAGCGAATATTTAAAAAATATTAATTCGTTAGTAAGAATGAGCTTTATTTTGCATGGACTGTGGAATTTTATAACCTAAGAAATTTGACGATCAGCGATAAAAATGCAAAATATTAAGGAAACAACATTTGAATGTTCAACTATGGGGCAAGTTTGGCTATTTAATATTCTATAATAGCCTACTTTGTAAATATATAATTATATATTCAGGTTATTTTTATCTTTATCAACACATTACAAATGCTAGAAGAACATTTCTATTTGGTTTTAACGTATACAGTAGTCCTTGTATGTATAAACATTACATATTACATTTTATTTTAAATCGTTAGAGAAAACAGTACTTCGATAAGTTTTTAGAAGATAATTTAATAGAAACAACATATATTTTAATTGATACTCCGATTAATTTCAAGTAATTTAACTCCTGTTAGTAAAAATACTTTTTGGTTAAATAACTTTGTAACAGATTTGATTTCGATAGTATTGGAATATTTTAAGAGCATCTCAAAAATACAACAGATTTACTTTCATAATTTTTTATGGATGGTCTTTACATACAAATATTCGACAACTTTGACATTATTATGTTTATCTTCAAGCGCGGAACCAATTTGATGCTGACTAGCAGCATAATCCAATAGAAATAATCAATATTTATTTACTCGCGATTTAATGTTCTAATAGATTCTTACGACAACTTGTTAAAATCGCTGATGATGACCACGCTGTGATCGAAACAAGGTCTGTGTATTAAACAACTAACAATAATATATTTATTTATTTAATACCATTTAGAATTCCATTCAATTTCGTCAGCAAGGACTTATTTGTTTCAGATATGGTTGATATCATATTTATACATAGGTCTGCTACATCTTTTGTAATAAAATAGTGATACGTGCTACCCCTAGTAGCAAGTTCGTTAATTGGATCACAGTAGGTAAAGCACAACACAAATGGTCCTTTAAAAAAATATTAGCTTTATTGCATGTCAGAAAGTTACACCACACAATAAGCAAATAGAAACAATTAGCTGTCTTTTTCAAGTTTGCTCCCTTATGGAGGACACTCACCCTTTCACTTGCTCATGCAGTTAATCCCTCACAAATGAGACCCGTGACCTCGCTAGAAATAACAACTCTTCCTCAAGTTCACAAGCCACAGTCTGACACTCACTGTTCTTGAATACTACACACTGCTTCGCAATTCATACATCACCGCATTACCTATTTCGCACAGGTACAGTGAGGTTAGTTTGGATGTATCGGAGACCCTCGCTAGCCCGCTCTCCCGCGGCGCGAGCCTGTCTCCCGCCAGGCACTTTGCCGTTATGCGGCGCCCGCGCGGCACTTAGTCATTGAGTATAGGAATTTGTACTTACCTAGTTCACAGCTGGTGCTGAAAATGTTCGCCATTCACTGCTACACATCGCTGGCACCTTTTTATGAAACTGGCATGTACTCTCTGAAGTTCCTCAGCACCGATTGACTGTATTTCAGCTGTAATATAGTCTTTAAGCTCATTTATAGTGGAGGGTTTCTCGCATACACTCTATTTTTAAGCGTCCCCCACAAATAAAAGTCACATGGAGATAAGTCTGGGCTTCGCGGGGGCCACACGTTCCGACTTATAATCCTAGTACCAAAAATGTGACGCAATTCTGTCATGGATGCTTCGTCAGTATGAGCATTGGCAGAATCTTGTTGAAAATAAGTTGACAATCGCTCTCCGTAAGTCAGTTCGTCAAAAAATTGGTCAAGGATCACATTGAAGTACAAATTTAAGTACAAATTCCTATACCCAATGACTCAATGCCGCGAAAGCGTCGCATAACGGCAAAGTGCCTGGCGGGAGACAGGCTCGCGCCGCGGGCGAGCGGGCTAGCGAGGGTCTCCGATACATCCAAACTAACCTCTCTGTATAAACACACTCACTCACATTGGCCAGGGTCGCTCTTTATATATCGGGACTGACGACTCACAGATGTTTCTAGAGTAGACCAGGGTTCACACCTTGTCGAGATTTCCAATACTAAGCGGGCCACGAACCTTCTGGACCATGTATTTGTTCTTGCCGCCCCGTTGCGTAAGGCGCTGGTAACACACAGTCAGGGATAGCCTGGGGCGGCCTGAGTCTCGCGCGAGGCAACGAAGCTGTCTAGCCCTCGTAACAATAGGAAAACATACCGGAAGTCAATAAATTGTATTTTTTGAGGACAGTGTTACATTATAACCTTCTTCAGCAAACAGTAGTTGATACCAATGAAGTTGCAAGATTGACACATGTTTTTAAATAAAAAAGGCTATTATCAAAACTATTTCCAAAACACTAATTATCTAAATTGATTAACAGGTAGTTCCGTGAAGAACTATATAGCCTATTTTCACATGTCCTACTTATATTAATTTAAGCTTTGGACATTTGAGTGGTCACCATTCCGCTTCCGTCAAGATGGCGGCAATATAAAATATGGCACTGAGGTGGCCTTTGCTAGTGCTACCTCTGTACCAAAATCGGTTCAATTTGATTTCGTCATGTTTGAATTGATACGGGTGGACAGATATACACACACACACAGATAGACAGACACATTTTGGCCCGTGTAGATCTCATAAGCCTACTTTCAATTTTTTACAAAAATCGAAAGTAGGCAAATATGCTAGGCAGTTATACTAAAGCTGTTGTTAACGTTGTTAAGTTTAGTGGGCATGTGTAGCAGCGTAGTAGCGTTCTAGACTCTGAATCAGGTTTGATGTAGACTATAATCCTAGCGGCTTCAACATTTTTTACTTGACTTTTTTATATTTATTGATTTACAACTACTCACACGTTATAATCTAAAGCAGAGATTCCCAAACTGGGCAAATTCACCCAGTAGTGGGCGATTTTAGCACGCCAGTGGGCGAAACTGACAGAATGTGAATTCGATGGGCGATTTCAAAAAATTGGTGGGCAAATTATTCAGTTTTTTACTGTATATATACAGTATGACCGAGAAGTTTATCTATATATATAAAAATCAATCTTACGTGATAGTTTGTCTGTGGGTGTGTATGTCTCCTATGCATTCATATACCACTCAACCGATTGCGATGAAACTTGGGTGAGATGTTGAGTACACTCTAAGGAAGGTTTCTGACTTAGTAAATCCATTTTTCAATAGGTAGCGCACGCGTAGATTCAACAAATGAGTGACGATGCGCGAAGCGTTTCAAACAAGTCCCGTATGTGTTCATATACCATTCGTCCGATTGCGATGAAACTTGGGTGAGATGTTGAGTACACTCCAAGGATGGTTTCTGACTTAGTAAATCCATTTTACAATAGGTAGCGCACGCGTAGATTCAACAAATGAGCGACGATGCGCGAAGCATTTCAAAAAAGTCCCGTATGTGTTCATATACCATTCGTCCGATAGCGATGAAACTTGGGTGAGATGTTGAGTACACTCCAAGGAAGGTTTCTGACTTAGTAAATCCATTTTACAATAGGTAGCGCACGCGTAGATTCAACAAATGAGCGACGATGCGCGAAGCATTTCAACAAAGTCCCGTATGTGTTCATATACCATTCGTCCGATAGCGATGAAACTTGGGTGAGATGTTGAGTACACTCCAAGGAAGGTTTCTGACTTAGTAAATCCATTTTACAATAGGTAGCGCACGCGTAGATTCAACAAATGAGCGACAATGCGCGAAGCATTTCAACAAAGTCCCGTATGCATTCATATACCATTCGTCCGATAGCGATGAAACTTGGGTGAGATGTTGAGTACACTCCAAGGAAGGTTTCTGACTTAGTAAATCCATTTTACAATAGGTAGCGCACGCGTAGATTCAACAAATGAGCGACGATGCGCGAAGCATTTCAACAAAGTCCCGAATGCATTCATATACCATTCGTCCGATAGCTATGAAACTTGCGTAAAATGTTGTGTACACTGCAGGGAAATTTTCTGGCTTAGTACATCCACTTTACAATAGGCAGCGCACGATTAGATTCAACAAATGAGCTACGACGCGCGAAGCATTTCAACAAAGTCACGTTTGCGTTCATATACCATTCGTCCGATAGCGATGAAACTAGGCTGAGATTTTGTGTGCACTCCAGGGAAGGTTTCTAGCTTAGTAAATCCCTTTAAAAATAGGTAGAGCACGAGTAGAATCAACAAATTAGCAAAGGCGCGCGAAGCGTTTCAACAAAGTCCCATTTAATTTCATATACCATTCATCCGATAGCGATGAAACTTGGGTGAGATGCTGTGTACACTCCAGGGAAGGTTTCTGGCTTAGTACATACATTTTACAATAGGTAGCGCACCAGTAGATTCAACAAATGAGCGATGACACGCGAAGCGTTTCAACAAAGTCCCGTATAAAGTCATATACCAGTCGTCTGATACTGATAAATGTTTGGTGAATTGTTGTGTACACTCCAGGAAAGGTTTCTGGCTAAGTAAATCCATTTTACAATACGAAGCGCACGTTTATGTTCAACAAATGAGTGACTACGCGCGAAGCGTTTCGACAACGTCCCGTATACGTTCACATACCATTCATCCGATTGCGATGAAACTTGGGTGAGATGTTGTGTACACTCCAGGGAAGGTTTCTGGCTGAGTACATCCATATTACAATATGTAGCGCAAGAGTAGAATCAACAAATGAGCGACGACACGCGAAGCGTTTCAACCAAGTCCCGTATGCATACATGTACCATTCGTCCGTACCTATGAAACTTGGGTGAGATGTTGTGTACACGTCATGGAAAATTTCTGGCTTAGTAAATCCCCTATACAATATGCAGCGCACAAGTTGATTCAACAAATGAGGGACGACGCGCGAAGCGTTTCAACAAAGTCCCGTATAAGGTCATATACCATTCTGCCGTTAGCGGTGAAACTTGGGTGAAATATGGTTGACACTCCAAGGAAGGTTTCTGGCTTAGTAAATACATTTCACAGTAGGTAGCACACGAGTAGATTCGACAAATGAACGACGATAGCGATGAAACTTGGGTGAGATGTTGTGGACACTTACGTGACGGTTTCTAACTTAGTAAATACATTTTACAGTAGGTAGCGCACGAGTAGATTCAACAAATGAGTGACGGAGTGCGAATCGTTTAAACAAAATCAGGTATGCGTTCATATACTATTCATCCGATTGCGATAAAACATTGATCAGTTATTTTGTACCCGCCAGGGAAGGGGACTTAGTAAATCCATTTCACAATAAGTAGCGCAAGAGTAGATGCAACAAATGGGTGACGACGCGCGAAGCGTTTCAACAAAATTCCCTACCGTATTGCGTTCATATAACATTCTTCGATTGCGATGAAACCTTGATGAGTTATTGTGTACACGCCAGGGAAGGGCTTCGACTTAGTAATACATTTCTCAATAGGTAGCGCACGAGTAGATACAACAAATGAGTGACAGCGCACGAATCGTTTAAACAAAAACCCCTATACGTGCATATACCATTCATCCGATTGCGATGAATCATTGATGAGTCATTGTGTACACGCCAGGGAAGGGTTTCGACTTAGTAAATCCATTTCACAATAGGTAGCGTACGATTAGATTCAACAAATGAGTGACAGCGATGAAATATTTTGAAAGTTGTTGTGCACGCTCCCTCGAATGGTTCTAAATTAGAAAATCCATTTTATGATAGCTTAGAGGCAGTTAACATGTTGTGTATCCAAAAGCACTTCAAGAAACAGAATTTCAACGCCAACACTTTCTTTGATTGGCATTGCAACGCATGCCGGGTACAGCTTGTCTATATATATAAAAATCAATCTTACGTGATAGTTTGTCTGTGGGTGTGTATGTCTCCTATGCATTCATATACCACTCAACCGATTGCGATGAAACTTGGGTGAGATGTTGAGTACACTCTAGGGAAGGTTTCTGACTTAGTAAATCCATTTTACAATAGGTAGCGCACGCGTAGATTCAACAAATGAGTGACGATGCGCGAAGCGTTTCAAACAAGTCCCGTATGTGTTCATATACCATTCGTCCGATAGCGATGAAACTTGGGTGAGATGTTGTATACACTTACGTGAAGGTTTCCAAATTAGTGAGTACATTTCACAGTAGATAGCGCACGAGTAGATTCAACAAATGAGCGACGACACGCAAAGTGTTTCAAAAATGTCCCGTATGCATTCATATACCATTCGTCCGATAGCTATGAAACTTGCGTAAAATGTTGTGTACACTTCAGGGAAATTTTCTGGCTTAGTAAATCCACTTTACAATAGGCAGCGCACGAGTAGATTCAACAAATGAGCTACGACGCGCGAAGCATTTCAACAAAGTCAGTTTCAAAAAAGTCCCGTATGCATTCATATACCATTCGCCCGATAGCTATGAAACTTGCGTAAAATGTTGTGTACACTTCAGGGAAATTTTCTGGCTTATTAAATCCACTTTACAATAGGCAGCGCACGAGTAGATTCAACAAATGAGCTACGACGCGTGAAGCATTTCAACAAAGTCACGTAGGCGTTCATATACCATTCGTCCGATAGCGATGAAACTAGGCTGAGATGTGTGCACTCCAGGGAAGGTTTCTGGCTTAGTAAATCCCTTTAAAAATAGGAAGAGCAGGAGCAGAATCAACAAATGAGCGACGACGTGCGAAGTTTTTCATCAAAGTCCCATATAAGGTCATATACCATTCATCCGATAGCGATGAAACTTGGGTGAGCTGTTGTGTACACTCCAGGGAAGGTTTCTGGCTTAGTACATCCATTTTACAATAGGTAGCGCAGCAGTAGATTCAACAAATGAGCGATGACACGCGAAGCGTTTCAACAAAGTCCCGTATAAGGTCATATACTATTCGTCTGACAGTGATAAATGTTTGGTGAATTGTTGTGTACACTACAGGAAAGGTTTCTGGCTTAGTTAATCCATTTTACAATACGAAGCGCACGTTTAGATTCAACAAATGAGTGACTGACTACGCGCGAAGCGTTTCGACAACGTCCCGTATACGTTCACATACCATTCATCCGATTGCGATGAAACTTGGGTGAGATGTTGTGTACACTCCAGGGAAGGTTTCTGGCTGAGTACATCCATATTACAATAAGTAGCGCAAGTAGAATCAACAAATGAGCGACGACACGCGAAGCGTTTCAACCATGTCCCGTCTGCATTCATATACCATTCGTCCGATAGCTATGAAACTTGGGTGAGATGTTGTGTACACTTCATGGAAGGTTTCTGGCTTAGTAAATCCACTATACAACAGGCAGCGCACAAGTAGATTCAACAAATGAGGGACGACGCGCGAAGCGTTTCAACAAAGTCCCGTATAAGGTCATATACCATTCTGCCGTTAGCGGTGAAACTTGGGTGAAATATGGTGGACACTCC
Source organism: Meconema thalassinum (assembly GCA_946902985.2). Classification (NCBI taxonomy): domain Eukaryota; kingdom Metazoa; phylum Arthropoda; class Insecta; order Orthoptera; family Tettigoniidae; genus Meconema; species Meconema thalassinum. Next base: position 677,153,591 of record OX336388.2, read on the forward strand.
AAGGAAGGTTTCTGGCTTAGTAAATATATTTCACAGTAGGTAGCACACGAGTAGATTCGACAAATGAACGACGACACGCGGAGCGTTTCAATACACTCCCCTATGTCTTCATATCCCATTAGTCCGATAGCGATGAAACTTGGGTGAGATGTTGTGGACACTTACGTGACGGTTTCTAACTTGGTAAATACATTTTACAGCAGGTAGCGCACGAGTAGATTCAACACATGAGTGACGGAGCGTGAATCGTTTAAACAAAATCCGGTATGCGTTCATATACTATTCATCCGATTGCGATGAAACATTGATCAGTTATTGTGTACACGCCAGGGAAGGGTTTCGACTTAGTAAATCCATTTCACAATAAGTAGCTCAAGAGTAGATGCAACAAATGGGTGCCGACGCGCGAAGCGTTTCAACAAAATCCCATATTGGGTTCATATAACCTTCTTCGATTGTGATGAAACCTTGATGAGTTATTGTGTACACGCCAGGGTAGGGTTTCGACTTAGCAAATTCATTTTTCAATAGGTAGCGTACGAGTAGAATCAACAAATGAGTGACAGCGCACGAATCGTTCAATCAAAATCCCGTATACGTTCATATACCATTCATCCGATTGCGATGAAACTTTTGAAAGTTGTTGTGCACGCTCCCACGATTGATTCTAAATTAGAAAATCCATTTTACGATAGCATAGGGGCAGTTAACGGAAATTGAAAAACATGTTGTGTATCCAAAAGCACTTCAAAAAACAGAATTTCAACGCCAACACTTTCTTTGATTGGCATTGCAACGCAACAAATGAGCGACGATGCGCGAAACATTTCAACAAAGTCCCGTATGTGTTCATATACCATTCGTCCGATAGCGATGAAACTTGGGTGAGATGTTGTGTACACTTACGTGAAGGTTTCAAAATTAGTGATTACATTTCTCAGTAGATAGCGCACAAGTAGATTCAACAGAGAGCGACGACACGCAATGCGTTTCAACAAAGTCCCGTATGCATTCATATACCATTCGCCCGATAGCTATGAAACTTGCGTAAAATGTTGTGTACACTGCAGGCAAATTTTCTGGCTTAGTACATCCACTTTACAATAGGTAGCGCACGAGTAGATTCAACAAATAAGCTACGACGCGAAGCATTTCAACAAAGTCACGTTTGCGTTCATATACCATTCGTCCGATAGCGATGAAACTAGGCTGAGATTTTGTGTGCACTCCAGGGAAGGTTTCTAGCTTAGTAAATCCCTTTAAAAATAGGTAGAGCACGAGTAGAATCAACAAATGAGCAACGACGCGCGAAGCGTTTCAACAAAGTCCCATATAATTTCATATACCATTCATCCGATAGCGATGAAACTTGGGTGAGATGTTGTGTACACTCCAGGGAAGGTTTCTGGCTTAGTACATACATTTTACAATAGGTATCGCACCAGTAGATTCAATAAATGAGCGATGACACGCGAAGCGTTTCAACAAAGTCCCATATAAAGTCATATACCAGTCGTCTGATAGTGATAAATGTTTGGTGAATTGTTGTGTACACTCCAGGAAAGGTTTCTGGCTAAGTAAACCCATTTTACAATACGAAGCGCACGTTTATATTCAACAAATGAGTGACTACGCGCGAAGCGTTTCGACAACGTCCCGTATACGTTCACATACCATTCATCCGATTGCGATGAAACTTGGGTGAGATGTTGTGTACACTCCAGGGAAGGTTTCTGGCTGAGTACATCCATATTACAATATGTAGCGCAGAGTAGAATCAACAAATGAGCGACGACACGCGAAGCGTTTCAACCAAGTCCCGTATGCATTCATGTACCATTCGTCCGTAGCTATGAAACTTGGGTGAGATGTTGTGTACACGTCATGGAACATTTCTGGCTTAGTAAATCCACTATACAATATGCAGCGCACAAGTTGATTCAACGAATGAGGGACGACGCGCGAAGCGTTTCAACAAAGTCCCGTATAAGGTCATAGTCCATTCTGCCGTTAGCGGTGAAACTTGGGTGAAATATGGTTGACACTCCAAGCAAGGTTTCTGGCTTAGTAAATACATTTCACAGTAGGTAGCACATGAGTAGATTCGACAAATGAACGACGACACGCGGAGCGTTTCAATACAGTCCCCTATGTCTTCATATCCCATTAGTCCGATAGCGATGAAACTTGGGTGAGATGTTGTGGACACTTACGTGACGGTTTCTAACTTAGTAAATACATTTTACAGTAGGTAGCGCACGAGTAGATTCAACAAATGAGTGACGGAGCGCGAATCGTTTAAACAAAATCAGGTATGCGTTCATATACTATTCATCCGATTGCGATGAAACATTGATGAGTTATTGTGTACACGCCAGGGAAGGGTTTCGACTTAGTAAATCCATTTCACAATAGGTAGCGCACGAGTATATGCAACAAATGGGTGACGACGCGCGAAGCGTTTTAACAAAATCCCCTATGCGTTCAAATAACCTTCTTCGATTGTGATGAAACCTTGATGAGTTATTGTGTACACGCCAGGGTAGGGTTTCGACTTAGTAAATCCATTTCTCAATAGGTAGCGTACGAGTAGATTCCACAAATGAGTGACAGCGCACGAATCGTTCAAAAAAATCCCGTATACGTTCATATACCATTCATCCGATTGCGATGAAACTTTTGAAAGTTGTTGTGCACGCTCCCACGAATGGTTCTAAATTAGAAAATCCATTTTACGATAGCTTAGAGGCAGTTAACATGTTGTGTATCCAAAAGCACTTCAAGAAACAGAATTTCAACGCCAACACTTTCTTTGATTGGCATTGCAACGCATGCCGGGTACAGCTTGTCTATATATATAAAAATCAATGTTACGTGATAGTTTGTCTGTGGGTGTGTATGTCTCCTATGCGCTCATATACCATTCATCCGATTACGATGAAACTTGGGTGAGGTGTTAAGTACACTCCATGGAAGGTTTCTGGCTTAGTAAATCTATTTTACAATTGGTAGCGCACGAGTAGATTCAACAAATGAGCGACGATGCGCGAAGCGTTTCAACAAAGTCCCGTACGCGTTCAGATACCATACGTCAGATAGCGATGAAACTTGGGTGAGATATTGAGTACACTCTAAAGAAGGATTCTGGCTTAGTAAATCCACTGTAGAATAGGTAGCGCACGAGTAGATTCAACAAATGAGTGATGGCGCGCGAATCGTATAGATAAAATCCCGTATGCGTTCATATACCATTCATCCGATTGCGATGAAACATGAGTGAGTTATTGTGTACACTGGAGGGAATGTTTCTAATTTAGTAAGTCCATTGTATAATTGGTAGTGCACGAGTAGTTTCAACAAATGAGTGACGGCGCGCGAATCGTTCCAACAAAGTTCCATCTGCGTTCATATACCATTCATCCGATTGTGATGAAACTTTGGTGAGTTGTTGTGCACGCTCCCACAAATGTTTCTAAATTGGTAAATCCATAGCTTAGAGGCAGTTAACGGAAATTGAAGGAAATATTGCGTATCCAAAACACTTCAAGAAACATAATTACAACGCCAACACTTCTTTTGATTGGCATTGCAACGCATGCCGGGTACAGCTTGTTTCCTATAAAAAACAGGAATAAAATAAAAATGCAAACAAGTAATTTAATTATATCAAATTATGTTTCCTTTTTATTCTATTTACAACTACAGTAGTATATCAAATAACATCAATTAGACATAGGTATTCATGTTGTTTAATTAGGTAGATATAAAATTTCATGTAGTTTTAATTTTTTTTCTTTAATTATTTTCATTGATTCTTATTCCTCTTTTGGACCTTTTATTTGCATTTTTTTTAATGTACATTATTAAAGCTAAATAAATATGATGTATGTACTGTACCTATTAAGAGAAAAATGTCCGTAAAAATCCTCATTTCTCAACTTATATGTAGGTATTTGAAAGTATGTGTTAGTAATTTTAAGATTTGTGCTTTTTTGAAGTGAGGTGGGCGAAAATAAATTATACATCTCGAAAGTGGGCGATGGTCAGAAATGGTTTGGGAAACCCTGATCTAAAGCATACATAGAGTGTATTTGCAATCGAAAATATTATTTATACTCAGGACTATAACACAACATATTTCAACACTGGAATACAGCGATTAAAATGTGTTGTCCTTGATCCGCGGTAGAGTCTGTTGTTGTTGTTGTTGATTATTTAGGGGCTTTTCGGAATCATGGTCATGTAGCTCCGTGTACTTGGGTGTGTGTACAAGTTGTCTGATAACCTGTGTCACTGTGATGTATGTACCAGTGAGTGCACTTGCACAGTAAATGAGGAAGGATTTGTGTAGGAGCTGTCGTTGATCCGCGGTAGAGTCCGATGTTTGTTGTTCTTGTTGTTGTTGCTGTTGTTGCTGCTGTTGTTGATTCTTTAGGGGCTTTGCGGCATCGTATTCATGTAGCCCCGTGTACTTAGGTGTGTTCAGAAGTTATCTGAGAACCTGTGTCTCTGTGATGTGTATGTACTTTTAAACGAGGAAGGATTTGGATAGGAAGCTGTTGTTGTTTTGTTTCATTTGAAAGGCTTGAACATCATTTAGCCCCGTGTACTTTGGTGAGTATTGAATATTGTCTGCTGACCTGTGTCATTGTGATGGTTGTATTAGTGTGTGAATTTATAAATCAGGTGAGGATTCAATCAATGTATAACACATCACGTTGTTATTCAACTTACTACTACAACCAACTTTCAATTATACTCTTTGAAAAGGACAATGAGTTACAACTATACCAATGCAATTAGGAGAAAGTAATTTATTTGTTCTTTGTTGAACATCTTGTTACAAAATCTGAAATGTAGGCTAATAAGTAACCATTACTTGTAACGGCGTTACTCCCAAAGGTTGCATTAAGCTCATATACCCTCTCACCAAATCCCAAATATCTAAGAAATGACTGCGAATATTTGTTGCTGCTGATTTTTTAAGTGACTTTGTGACATCGTGGTCATTTAGCCACGTGCACTTAAATGTGTGTAGAATTTGCCTGATAACCTGTACCACTGTGAACTCTGTACTACTAGTGTGTGTTTTTGTAATTGTTAAAGGATTTGGGTAGGAAGCGGCCATGGCGTTACGGTAGGTACTATTTTCCTGGAGTAGATGTGGGAAATCGTGGAGAACCATTTCCGGAATGGCTGAGGCGGGAATCAAACCCGAGCCTTCGTGATCATGTTATTAGAAGTTGCAATTTACAGCCAGCACATCGTTTGGATAGACATTTTCTTGGTGAGATGTATTGTTAATGTCAATCAGTCACATATGGAATGGTTATTTCTGAAGAGGTCTTGGTGTATAAAAGCACCCTTATATTTCTCCATATCTAGTATTGAATTGAGCAGGGAGCAGGGATGAGTTTAACGTCCCTGCGACTCGGTCTGGAGAGGAGGATGGTCGGCGCTCCCCGCAGTTCGGACAATACCTTGTTGGCTGTCAGACGGCCGGGCCAGCCCCGTCATTTGTCTTGAGAGTGTGTCATCATTTATCCCAGATCGGGCTTGGCGATACCGCGGGGGGACATTTTAATGGCCAAACCATGTTGGAATTAAGCAAAACAAAGACGACACATCAATTAGGGGGAAGCTCACTCGTTTTTTGGGAGGAGAGAGAGAGAAGTGTATGGCGCCCAGATAAAACCCTGCCTTGCCCATTCACCTAGGTTCTATAATGAACGGTACACCTGCATAGCACACACACACACACACACACACACACACAGACCAAATGGCAAAGCGTGTCCTACAAATAGGTCATGAACAATGATGCAACAGCTGTTTTGTAACTCATACTTCTCTCCTCTGGCTAATGGATGTGCGTCAAACACAACAGCTTTCGACATTTACTACTCCACTGTTGGGAATAGTCTAACGTACTAGCTTTATCTCTTTTGTGCTCATAAAAACATGTTAATATCCATGTTATTGTCCTATGCACGGTGATGTTATCGAGTTCAGTCTGTATTAAAGACATGGGGGAGTTATCGGACAAGTGGTAGGGACTATCAACAGTAGGCCTACGGATATTTTTAGCCTATTTTCAATTTTGAAAAATATAGGCTTATGAGTTCACCTTTTGTCCGTGTGTGTGTGCGTGTGGGTGTGTGTGTGAGGAGTGTGTGTGTGTGTGTGTGTCCCTAATAATTTCTAAACGGCTGGAGCGATATCAATGAAACTCGGTAAGTTCATAGCACTATTCCGGACGACCCCGACCGTGCCCTTCAAATTTTGTTACGTCTCACCAATCCAACATGGCGGCTGTGCGAAATATTTCACCAGCATTCAATATCTCCGAAACTATTCCTGATATCACCCTGGAAATTGTTACGGTGATAAAGGGAACTACTAGAAGTTCACCTATGTGACTTTTGAAAAACTGGTAACTACAAAACCAACATGGCGGCCACGCGAATATGTGACTTTTAAACGGACGTTTCTCGCGATTTAACCAACCAAACGCAATAAAACTTGGTACAGTAAATGTTTATACACATTGTGATGCACCGACATCTAACTTGGTTCAATTGTTTACATAACTATAGTCCAAGACACCTTAAATAAGTTACTAGAAAACCAACATGGCCGCCACATTTGGTGTTGCCAACTTACATCATTTAACACCAAAAAGTCAGCACACACATCCATGTAACACGTATCGCAAATGATCCAAACTAAGTAAAGGCTCTTTTACGAAAATACGTTTTACATGAAGTTGTGAAGCAGTCCTTGCTCAAGTTAGGGACATCTTGGTCATCAGTCCTCGACAGTAACTCTTAAGCGGTATTATGGATGTGAAGTTAACTTAAATTATCTCTTGTAGATTGATTTTTAAAGCATCATATAAAATGCATAAGAACAGAAACATTAATACTTACTCAATTATTTTCGCCAGGGAGCTAAAGATGAGCATATTCATTTCTTCTTATAGGCTATATTTGTATAATTAGTCCAAAAATGCAGACCATTCTGTTTTAAGATGAATGTTCAGAGAAGGATTTAGGAGTAGGAGAGAAATATAATAGTAGGGTACATATTAGCTTATTATTTCTTTATTTTTGATAAGTACCGTACTCATTTCTTGCATGTATTGGCAACTCAAACTAACACTTGGGGCACTGCGGTCGGTCTGAATAAGTAGGGTAAAAATACTCAATAACACGCGTTTGATATGGAACACCTTTTAATTTTCGGTTATAATCAGTAAGTGTGGTCCCTAAAATAATGACAGTGTTATTTTTAATTGTATATATGTATAACTGTGCGATACACGTGATCTAATTTGTGTGTTCCACTGGATTTTATGTGTCAATTGCATATTATCAAGCATCGGTTGTCTGCTGGTATCTGTTTTTGAGCAGTTCGAGTCATGGCACTGTTACTTTAAAAGCTATATTTAAGTTTGCTCACTGTACCATAGACTGTAGAAATTATTTGCTGCTTGGTAGGGCCAAGGGATGAGTTTAACTTGTATTAAAGCTCGGGGGACACAGGAATTGCTTGATTTAGATGGTTAGCTGGTGGGTTTGGTGTAGAATATCGGACTGGTAGCAGGTTCTCGCAGAGTAGATATTTACCCTGCGAAGTCAAATTAGGCCTATATGACTCGTAGTGGAATGGCTCGGATATCGCAGAGCGAGGTGATGGCGGTTGGTAGGGTAATTGGAAATGAACTAGGGAGGGGGAAGGATACCTGACTGATAAAGCTTGGCTGTAGTCGGCTGGTGTAGGCCTAGCTGTCTTGGTACGGCTTGGCTCGGCGTAAACAGTGAGCAACCCGTCCTGTCGTCAGTGAGTGTAGTGGTGAGTGGTCCAACCCGCTCCCGTTGCCCGTATTTATTTGGTATCGTCACCTTTTGGCTATTGCTATTTACATCTTTTGGAAAGTGATGAAAACTTATATCCGCAGCCCTCTTTTATGCATCGACCTCCAGCTGTAAACTGAGCAATATACGGTGCTTTTACTCATTTTACACTCCATCAACGAGTAAAACTTATTACTTATGTATAAAGACTCGAAGAAATTACCTCGATCTGCTTACGAATACAAGAAACCATATACAAACAGTCACCACGTGACAAATGTACCCTACTTGGTAAGTTTCTAATTTTTACCGTTAGATGTCATATCAGATAGCTGGAGTTGCCAATAGGCCTACATATATGAAGGCAGAATTGAGACAAGCCTGTTGGCAAATCCCTATTGAGATGCAAGAAGATGGTTGATCCAATGCTTAGGCCTAAAAGCATTCGAACTAGTCGTGGATTTTAGGGGCATTAGACTAATGGCAACTCGAAGATTTCGTCTTGGAATGGTAGAAAGCAGCAGTTGGTTGATTTTGGGGCTTTGTGACATCATGGTCATGTAGATCTGTGGACTTGGGCATGTGGAATTTGTCTGATAACCTGTGTTATTGTGATGGCTGGATTAGTGTGTGCATTTATTATTCAGATGAGGATTGGGAACGAGGTGGCCATGGCCTTAATTTAGGAACCATCCCGGCATTTGCCAGGAGTAGAAGCGTGGAAACCACTTCCAAGATGGCTAGGATAGGAATCGAACCCTCCTTTTCTCAGTTTTGCCTCATGAGGCTGAGTGTGCCTTGTTCCATCCCTCAGACCAAAATTAAAATTTCTTGGCAGAGCTGGAAATTGAACCTGGACCAACTGCCAAAAAATGCTAGCCGCACAACGCGAGATGGTTGGTAGAATAGTCTCCTGACCTCTCATCAACCGGCACATTAAAAGCCACTTATAGAAAATTCAATGAATTCACTGAGAAATTGACGAGTTAAGTACAGGCGTTGAAAGGCAAGCTTTATCGACGGAGTAATATCTTGAAAATTATAATTATAAGACACCAACACAAAACAATTTTCTGTGGAGAGCTGAGATATTTAAATTGCGAGAGCGGAATATATGAGAGGGAATTGAACTGAGGCAGCGTTGTCGCGAATGGGTACGTCCTCTACACTTCCACTCATTTCTACATGATCATAATAATAGCATTATCATGACGAATACAATACATAGTGTTATCACTGACCGAGTTCAAGTGCGCCCCGCTGTTGGCCAGCGCTAGTGGTGCAGACCCCCAACGCTACAGTCAACCGCAGTCAGCTGTTCAAAAATGGGATACGCGCTGGCCTGCGTAAACCTCTTTACGAAGGCTGCGGTTACGCTGATTACATCAAATTTTCAGTGCATATTCTAAAATAAAATAATAGCCTGCCTTCAACCAAAAATGTTCAAGGCAAAACGACATACGTAATAGAGGTAACACTTCAGGAGTGATGAACCAAGTAGAATACTTAAATTAGACTAAATACCTTGTGTAATGATGAATAATAATTATGGAAGTGATGTCCTAATAGATGTTTTCTCCTTCGCTGTCTGTAACCCACCCGCTATGCCCTTTTATAAAACAACATATACTGTAGTGAAATTTCAGATTAATTCTGTACCATGTATCACTCTTTTTTCTTTTCGCTTTCACTTTGATAATATATCATTTTCATACCTTATTTCATCTTTTGGCAGGAGGGGGGACATAATCAATTGTAACTACTAACCTTGATCACTTCTGCACCGGATATATGTGCTAAATCACTTAAACATGTGTTTTTATTTATTGTATATTTAACAACCGCAGCCATGTTCGACAGCATATTTGGTATGTGAAACTGCCGCAGTGAGCGATCACATTGATGTCATTAGTTACCAACATATCCGATACTAAATAGGCCTACATTATGCGACACATGTAATGTTGTAATTATGTGAGAAAAAGAAATAAACGAGCTCTTCTTGGTTAGACGACTGACTGGACGAAACCATTGGTCGCTACTTGGTTAGACGACTTTCTGGACGAAAATTACCGATTGCACTACAAGCAAGGAGGTCTGGGCATAAGCCCCAGGTTGGGTTTGTTTTGTATGTAGAACAGTATTTACCACTGTAATGAACGCTGATCGCAAGAATTTCATGTTTCGAACTAATCTGGAAAACCAGCGCCTCACTCCCTAAAAGTTATTGGTCTAGGCACAACCATGGGTTTGGATGAAAATTATTGATGCGTGTCTACCCCCACTGTGCGAGACAAAATCCAGGGGTGTTTTTATGGCCTAATGAATTTACAATTATTGGTCTAGACAAAAACAGCTTGCACAATCCATTGCGAACTGGTTCAAACTTGGCGCTATTTTGTTTCATGGTACCGCGCTTATACAAAGTAGTCCCGTAAGTGTGGGATTGGCAATACTGTACTTGTGCATAATTAACAGCGAAAATGGCAGACTCAGCTGGAATTCCATCTATATAAGTCGTGATCCTATTTGGGACATCCTGAGATCTGAAAAATGCACACTTTGTCACGAACCTGGAAGTAAAATGGATAAGGGGCACCTGCCACATTGCAACAAACTTGATGTGACTGCTAGAACTTCAGGAAACCTCACACAACTCTATTGGAATGCAAGAAAGCTGATGGATTGAAATCTGGGCTAGCCATAAGAAACAACAACAATGCTTTAATATGAAAAATTAAGGTAACGCGGGCCGCGTTATCTAATATATAACACCCCCGGTTTTTGTCTTGCACAGTGGGGGTAGTCAAGCATCAATAATCTTTATCCAGACCAATGGTTTTGCCTTTTATTTCATTATTCACGTGTCGTGAATTTTAAGAATGTCCAAGCTGTGTAGTATAGGCCTACGAGATCTATGAAATTTTTAGTTTTCTATTACCGTATAATGTATAGCCTACAAATATCGTTACCTGTGTGCTACTAATTCTAGCGCAGCCATCACAGCATACAGTCACAATCATGTCCGATGCAGGTGTATAAGCCACTTTCTACTTTCATTCAGAATTAATAATACAAGTAGGCTATAGCTGCGACCAATATTTATAACTTATTGCAACCAGTGGCTTCGCCCAAACCGTGTCATCTAACCAAGTAGCGAACAATGACTTTGTCTCACCCAACATTAGTACATCAGTAATTTTCACGCAGACATTCAGTGGCGCACTAACTTATGTCGAGAACTAAAAGAGAGCTATGAGATATTGTTGGTATTCTCTGAAAATTTGCATATGTGACTCCAGCGCAGTGCATATACCATGCACATGTGAGTATATGGCTCTTCAGAATGATGATTGATTCATGTTGCACAACCCTTGAAGTTCGTTGAAGGGCATCACACTACTCTGTCGCAACCATGACTGAAACAAATAAAAATAGGCCTAATATAAATATTTTATCTGCCTACTACTAAGTAGGCTATAGGTCAGTAGCCAAGTACATAAGTTATAAGCTTCATAAATAATCACCAATACATTCACTACCACCAACCGAGTGTGAATCATAGACTAGGCCTACTTCCAAGCTTAAGAGTTACATGTGCAATGTATTATAATATTATGGCTGACGGCATTTGGAAGTCGAGAATAATATACATTACTATATTAGAAGGCGAATTGAACCTAAGAATACATTCCCGAGAGAGAACTTACGTAGGCTAAATTTTAGGTTATGTTTGAATTAGGCCTATACGGAAAATGCAGTCGGAAGACTATTTCAAAATTTTCAAAGACCATTAAGGTTTTTTATTACGTTATTTGTGCTCTGACTGGATATAAAAATAAATAAAACAACGATTAAATAACTCTGTACTTTAAATTGTGTAGGTCTAGGCTAGGCCTACTTACTTCAATTGTAGTGATCTTTGTAGAGTTACTCCAATCCATCTCCAATCTTGTTCTTGTATTTTTAGGCGTCATGATGAAATCTAAATAAGAATGTATCCAAAAATTAATTAAATAAAAGCTTCGAAACATCTCAGACAAGTGGATTTGACACACACATATCAAGAGTCTATAATAACTGTATAAACTGTTTTAATCGATGAATATTACTAGTACTTACCTTGTACAACTTGTTACAACTTCATTAGACTTGAATTTCCAAAGAAAACTGAAATTATTTAAATAATAAATCATTAGTTACAGTCGTAATTATAATGTTGGCTGACTTTGTGAAAAATGCATTCTGGGAGTTATTGCCAGAAACATGTCGGCAACTGTGTGGTACGGAATTTTACTGGTATTATGGTCTTTGGAGATGGCGGGATTTTAGGCAGGGTTGGCGACAATGTGTTCTCACCTGAAAACAATTTACCTTCAAGAAATGCAACCATAAACCAACATTTACGTAGGCATAGGGGACGGCTGTTAATGTTGCCTACCCTGTCTTGATCTAGTAACTCATTTAAGCTGTCCCGGACTATACAAGATGGCGGATGGGCGAAATATTTCACCGGCATTCTATATCTCGGAAACTATTAGCTGTATCACCCTGAAATTTTGTACGGAGGTAAAGGGCACTACTGGAAGTTCATCTATAAGACTTTCAGAAACCGGTTAACTACAAAACGAATTTGGCGGCCAAGCGAATTTGAAAATTTTAAATAGGCCTTTCTCGCGATTTAATGTTCCAAACGCAATGAAATCTGGTACAGGAAATGTGTATACACATTGTAATACACTGGTATCTAATTTAGTTCAATTGTTTACATAACCTCAGGATGGCGGCTTTGCGAATTTTAAAATTAAGTTTTTATTTCTTGTGTCGTAAACATGCGAACGATGTGATAGTTTGAATAATGAACCTACGCAATAATTTTTCTTAAATGGTACATGACTCTATGGCCTATACATTTAACAATCCAACATGGCGACCGTCCGAAATATTTAGACGGCTCTGAATATCTTCGAATCTATTGTAGCAATCAAACTGATTTTTTTTTATATTCATAGGGGCTATGAACTTAAGTTCACCTATAGGACTTTAAATAATCTGGTGATCACAAATCCAACATGGCGGCGACGCGAAGTATAAATATTCCCATGGACGTTTCTCGCAATTTATCCATCCGAATGCAGTGAAACTTGGTACAATAAATCCTTATAGGAATGTTAATCCACTGGCATCTAATTTATTTCAATTGTTTACATAACCACAAGATGGCAGCTGTGCGAAATTTTAAAATCTCCTTGTTACTTCTTGTGTCCTAATCATGCGATTGAAGTTTGAATGCTAGACATATACAATAATCTTCATGTAACAGTACATAACTCTAGGGCCTACATATATAAAATCCAACATGGCGACCATCCGAAATATTTAGTCGGTTCTCAATATCTACGAATCTATTATAGCAATCAAACTGAAATTTTGTATGTAGATAGAGGCAATTAACATAAGTAGGACATATGAAAATAGGCTGTATAGTTCATCACGGAACTACTTGTTAAATTATGGATACCCGAGTTTAGGTCTTAATTACAAACAAGCCAACGGACTTGTTGAGAAATGAGTTATACCAATATTTTCCTTGTTTAATTCTGTGTTAGGCTATAGGCTATATAAATTAATTATTCTAAAATTCAATTTTTTGTTTTTGTTTTTTGGTTGTATGAAACATTGTCCGGGATTTTGGCATCTATCCTAGAAACCGCTCACTTAAATATATATACATGGAGAACTACTTGTCGGAGGGCAATTAAATTTTAATGTGTAATGGGCACAAGTATTGGTAGTTGAAAACTCAAGTTTCCACTTCTTTCAACTAGGCCTACTCAATACGATGCTCTTACAATTTTCCTAAAGTAACGTGTTCCAAGCCCAGTGGGTGAGTGGTTATAGTGTCGGACTACCAACCCCAAGCTCGCAGGTTCGCTCCTGGCCGTGGTAAGTGATTTTTGAAGGGTGACAAAAAGCACGGCACGCATGTCATACGTTGTTGGCATGTTAAAGAACCCATTTGAATTCAGTAGGCCGTGTTCATAATGGCAAAATTAATCTCGGGATTTTCCGCCAACACAAAGTCCCTTCTTTCTCTAGTAGAAAGCGCTGTAGTGTCAAGGAGCTTAGATACCTAACCTCCTTGTCTTTCATAGCGGTCAAAGGAACGACAAAATTCGACATGCAAGCTGCCCTCTGGGCGTCAAATAACAAAGCTTGCACCCGGCATCCGATATTTAAAAAGAACCCCAGTATAAACGTAGGCTACAGCAGGAAACTTGGCCTCATTTTGAGGCTCTCATTTGAGATTATCAGAAACTACAACCGCTGCAAACGTACAGTGTTATACCGAATTTATGAAGAGTAGCCTAATAGGGTGCTGTAGCAAGTCAGGAAATCAATGGTTCGAATACCAGCGCTGACAATTGCCGTTCTGAGTGTGGTTTTCCCTTTCAGGTGGGTTCCAAGATGATACCTCATTGTTAAGTCTGACGCTACACTTACAAACTAGAGAAAACACTTCATAACGCAGTTCTCTTTGTTGTGAATTCACTTAGGGACTTGGGACATCTTGGTCATCAGCCCCGTATAGTTGATAACCTGTATTAATATGATGACATTATTAGTGTACGTAACTGTAACTGGAGCCTCCGTGGCTTAGGCGGCAGCACGCTGGTCTCTCACCGCTGGTTCCGTGGTTCATATCCCGGTCACTCCATGTGAGATCTGTGCTGGACAAAACGGAGGCAGACGGGTTTTTCTCCGGGTACTCCGGTTTTCCCTGTCAAAATTTAATTCCAGCAACACTCTCCACTATCATTTCATTTCATCTGTCATTCATTTAATCATTGCCCCAGAGGAGTGCGTCAGGCTTCGGCAGCCGGCACAGTTCATATCCTCGCCGCTAGATGGGGGCTTCATTCATTCCATTCCTGACCCGGTCGGAGACTGGAAGCAGCATGTGGATTTTCATTAGTGTATGTAACTGTGTTAGGGAGAGAGATGAGGTAGGTGCTTCGGGACTTGAAGTAAGTTACTATCCCGGCATTTGTCAGGGGATGTGTGGGAAACCCCAAGGAAGAACCATACTCAGGGTAGCCGCTATCAGCGCTGGGATTCGAACCTGTAACCTCTGGACTTTGTGCAACTGCCTGGTGCAGGATTTAACGATCACGGATACACCGCGGAGTGGTACGAATCACAGCGCTGAAACAGGCCGTTCTGAGTTCTGAGTGTGGTTCTCCCCCGGATTTTTCCACACTCCCCCCAAGCGAATTCCGAGATGACACCTTATTTTAAGTCCCAAAACAGCTATCGCAATCACTGACACTTACAAGACAAACACGCCATACAGCCCAGTACACGGAGCTTCTGACGAACAGTGATTGTTTTAATGAATGATTGATTATTTAAAGGGGAACAAAAAATTTGTGCTTTTCAGTCGGTCAACACGATTGTACCCAAATGAGATGGGTGATTCCCTAATCCTGAAAAAATACATGAGATTAATAAATGTAATATTTTTCAAGATTAGGGAATAACCCATCTAATTTGGGTACAATCGTGTTGACCGACTGAAAAGCACCAAACTTTTCTTTACTAAGGCGACACTGAAAAATGGCATCAAACACCATAGTGTTAAAGGAGACTTACAGCTTAAGGGGCCAAAACAATAACTATTTTAATATTATAACTGTGCCTAACATATGCCTTGTACAATAATTATATACATTTCCAAGGAAACACACACATCATGCTATTAGAAGTAGGGTTTAAACATTTTCAAAATTCAAATCGTAACTATTTAATTCATTTTTCAAAATCTTGACCGTTTCCCTCATATCTCCCATGTATATTGGAATTTTTGGATTTATTTTTTTAAGGGGGGGGGGGTGTTAAGCCTTCAGCTACAACACGAATCTCCCTCGTTTCCATATTATTACTTAATTAAGCGTTATATTTGTATTCTTATTTTGACCAAATTCAGAAAAATAGTTTAATCATTTAATAGAAAGACTAATTTAATCCACAGATTCTTTAGTGAAATTCGTTTTGTAGCTGAAAATTTGACACCCGCTTTAAAAATATAAAGGTCCAAAACTTTCCATAAACACGGGAGATATGAGGGAAACGGTGAAGATCAGCACAAAGAAGGAATCAAATTTTTAAAATGAATAAAAATAGTAGATATTTGAATTTTTAAAATTCATAACTTAGCATCTAATAGCAAGATATGTGTTATTCCTCGAAAAATATATAATTGTTGTACAAGATATGTGACAGGCACAGTTATAATATTAAAATCGTTTCTGTATTGACTCTTTAAGCTGTGTGCTTTCCCTTAAGAGTTACATATATGGGACAAGAATGTCCTAATTAGATATAAGTAATCCACTCTCCTACATAAAAGTACAGCATGATCAACAATCATCAAAATTAACAATGTATGGGCCTACTGTACAATAAAATGATCTACTGATGTAAATCCATAATGTGAATGCCACGATCCCGTACGCCTCTTTACAGTAATTGTCACTTATAGCCCTCCATTAATATGTCACTCATGTACTTGTTTTATTAATAGAACATATTATAATACACATAAAAATTGTAGTCCTCTTTTAACGTATCGTACTATAAGTCATTTTTTTCAATAGATTTAATAATACAGTACATTAGGTAGGTTATTCATTTAATTATTATAGGCTACTCTAATTTGTATTATTCGTCTTGTATACGACATGTTTGTTAATTGTATTGTTTATTTTATTTTATATTTTGTATTATTAGTTGTTAAGCTAGGTTTTGTTTCTTATTAAAAAACTTCAAGCCAGAACATAGTATACGCTACATAAAGGGGCTCTTTAGCCTTAGTGGCAGTTCTTTATGTTGTTGTTTGAGTCTTCAGTCTTTTGACTGGTTTGATGCATCTCTCCATTCCCCCTCAATACAAATTCAATTCAATTCAATTCAATTCAATTAATGCACTGGTAAGATGTACTGAATGATGAGAATTCTCATAGATATGAAGATTGTACAAATTTTACAGGTGAATCAGCTGCCCCAAATAATATTGTTTTATGCTGCCCAACTAACGTTATTATCAAGTAGTTCGATATTTCTCGATTCACTGGCCCCACCCCATGCCTCCTATAACAAAACCAAACCCAGAAAGAATTCTGCGCCCCAAAATACCTTGAAACCAAGTTTTGGATAACATAAAACAGTGGACAGGATTACACGTCATCGATAAATTATTCCACATCGCAGTTCAAAGGCGAAAGATGCATCATGTGGACGCTAACATCCATTAATGGATAGGCATTCGAAGAAGAAGAAGAAGAAGAAGAAGAAGAAGAAGAACCACGTTTTACGGGTTTGACCCCCGCCTCCTGTAGCACCGCTCCCTGCCCCGAGAAGAAAAATGACCCCAAAAATGTCCTTGCCCTCAAAAACATCGTAAATGATACTAATTTTATTAATTTTGACCATCAAAATAATTACGAATTTCTAACCCATAAAATAAGGGTACGCGCCCCATCACATGTTTGGGGGACTGTAAAATATTAACCAGGGTGTGTACAGAATGCCTCCGTGGCTGAAAACGTTCATTGTGGACCCCATAACGTAACTAAAAATAAAATCGCTTTTACCTCGATTTGCACATAAGTTACTTCTCTTAATCCGACGGACTCTGTTTGCAACCCGTATGATACTAATGTACAGCAAGTATATCCCGCAGACAATACTGAACACTATCATTTTTCGCTCCATGTGACTACAAACTAATAGGCTACGAAGGAAATATAATAGTGTTCAGTATCGTTTGCGGGATATGCTTGCAGTGCATTAGTACAATATGGTATGCAAGCAGAGAAATGTCGACCTTCCTGATGACACGCGTTAGTTGGGCTGCATAAAACAATATTATTAGGGGCAGCTGATTTAACCGGTATAAGCGTGATGCAGTACAAATAAATGACCTATTGAATTTGGCCGTGCAATAGTGAGGTACTGCATCGGGACTTGAGTGAATCTATACCATAGGGCATAGACCATGGATGATCACATATAACTACGAGCTTCCATCCCCTAGCCCTGAAATAAATTATAACAACAAATAAATTAGCCTATATTTGTCATTTCTTTCAGGCAAATAAAGTTTGTTGTTTAACGTGGCTGCAATAAGTCATGGGTCCTCGTATTTTTCGTGAAATGCAAACCACTTTATATGTTTTCGTAACATATAAAGTTAAAAAATCCCACATGAATAAACCAGAACTCGAAACCGATCTTTCTCGGTGAGAGGCAGGCTGCTACACCGCTGCGCTGTGTTGTCATGTCTTTCATTTAAGTAAAAAATGATGGAAGCTTGTAGTTTTACGGGACCATTAATCTCACGATCATGAGCCACGGAACCTTTTTATTATGTGACATTATTCACCTTGCAAATATCACATACATTAATCGGGCAATTAACCATATCCACCGTCATGGGAGGCAAGCTGCCTGACCACTACTCTATCATGCCCTAGTAGTAGGTAAGTATATATATGACATAAGTAAGTAAGTAAGTAAGTAAGAAAATTCATTATAATTTTAACAATAATAATAATAATAATAATAATAATAACAATAATACCGACAGCGTTAGGTACGCTCACTAACGCGTAGTGCTAGGCCTTGGGACCAAGCCCTCTGCAGACTCGGTATACGTGGGTTCGAGCCCCACCATCGGCCATTCTTGAATTGGTTTTCCATAGTTTCCCCATATTAAACTCCAGACAAATGCTGGGATGGCACCTTCTGACAGGCCACGGCCGCTTCCTTCCACATCCTTGCCCAGTTTCATTCACCCTCATACATTTCATCTCTCATAAACTCCTCTCATGAGGTTGGCGTCAGGAAGGGCATCCGACCGTAAAAAACATCCACCACAAAGACTTCCATTGCATCTCATCCCAAACCCCGTTGGAAAACGGGAATAATGAGGGGTAGACATACAATAATAATAATAATAATAATAATAATAATAATAATAATAATAATAATAATAATAATAATAATAATAATAATAATAATTTTAGCTCTTAACCAAAACACAGATCAGCCAATTCCACATTTTTCGGAGGAAAATAATCAGAAATCCCACCCTTTTGGACACTCAATCATTCCCTAAGCTGCTGCGTCTAAATTTACGAACGACTTCCTACAACACGCCTCGAAGAAATAACAATATGAATTGTATCTTGTTAGTGTATCCAAGATGGATGGTACCCATAAACATGTGAAATGAGATGGCTATCAAACTGCAGGTGTGAATATTATAAATTTATTGCACAGCACTAAAAGAAAGATTAATGATTACTATTCTGATTATATCAGATGTACAAACTGAAGACGGTGGTAACTTTAAAAAAAGGGGGAGGGGGGTTAACTTATGTTTAATATTGCACTGTGAAGGCTTCGGATGAAATGTATTATTCGTGCCTGTCTTACAAAATCATATATATCGTATTTTGATTGCCAGTTGGGTCCTATTCGTGTTTAGAATTTAAGAAAAAGAAATTAGATGCCATTTTTAGCCTACTTTCGATTTTTGCAGAAAATGAAAGTAGACTTATGACATCTACATGGGACAATGATTGTCAGTCTGTGTGTGTGTCGGTCCCCTCTATCAATTCAAACATGATGAAACCAAATTGAACGAAATCTGATACAGAGGTAGCACTAGCAACGGGCACCTCGGTGTCATATTTTATAACGCCACCATCTTAGCCAAACCTTAATGGGGGCCAACCAATTGTTCAAAACATAAAATCAAATTACGACTTAACTAATCATCAGATCTCTACCAAATATGATTTAAAAAAAACATACGTTCATATGGGACGCGTCCAGCGCCCAAACTACAAGGCCATCAGCCGTACCATATCAATATGGCGTCTGTGTGATTTATGCAAGCATTTTAACCCATAACTTAGGACCCACCAATTCCGATTATGGAACAGAGGGTGGTTTAAGCTATCCTAAAGGACGTGACCCGTTGGATATAATAATTATACTGTAGCAGTGAGTTAAGAGAGTTGAGCCATCTCTGTCACATGACAAGCTGACCGCTCGTGCCTGACTTATATTTCAGTAGTTTGAATATGTTACATGTGATATAGCCTACTGATAGAAATAACAAACTTTGTATGAAATGGTTTATAATGATGATATTACCAAACTGAAGAAATCGTTTATACTTAGTCATTAATTGCTAACACGTTGTATCCAACTAGGTTGATAACACTTAAGTTAGTAAGGACATGTTTGGCTCTGTTGTAGAGGGTTGGTCTTCCACGTGATCGGCTGGGGTTCAAAGCCTTCTAGAGTTAGCTTTTGTAAAATTTAATTCTTTTATATTTATTATTCATACGTTATACAATCAAGCGCTATATTGTGCATTTTACAGTGGAAAATAGAGATTTCATAAAGATCCGGATTTCGACGGTTACTTTCAGGTTAAGGCATGTAAACACTTTTTTCCCGCCTAATATAATTTGGGCACAATTTTCTTTGACCGACTGGAAAGCTTTCTTTAATTGATTTATAACGTCATAACTGTGAATTTGGTTTATAGTCTAACACACTAAACATTTCAAGCTGATAGCTCTAATAGGTTCCAAGATATTGACCAATGGTGAAATACCTCGTCCGGCCGCTTTGTTGGATTGGTAGCGATTGTGGAAATTTGAAAGACATACTTGAGGTATGCAACTAGCTTACCACCCCATTTCGTTATCATCCACCTCGTGGCATAGCCATGCGTGTTAAATCATGCACCACGACCGCGTGGGCAGCAGTAGCAAGTTCGGAGATCGTAGGTTTGAAAATCGGCGGACACAGTGTCAATGCTGACTGTGTTTTTCCCCGGGTTATTCCATACTCACGCCACAAATGCCAGGAAAGTACCTTATTTCAAGTCCCTGAGCACCTACCTCACTTCTGTCTCTAATAAAGTTACACACACTACTACAGTCTTCACATCAATACAGGTTATCAGACAACTTCCACACACACCCAACTACATGGGGCTGATTATCAAGATTTCCCAAGTATCTAAAATGAATTAACAATAAATGTTAATGTAAATTTACGTTATGTTAAGGTTTATTTGTTGAAATTAAGAGGCTAGATGAGGCACCTGTATAGAAGCTATATTTATGTGTGTCCAGACTTCGATTCTGTTGACTGTGTTATTGTAGGGAGGTAACTGATGTTCATGCCAGGCCTTACCCAGAGGTAAATTAAGTGAGCCGAGAGCCACTAATAACCTGTGTTATTGTTATGTCCGAGCGGGAGAGCTCGTTGACGGTGTTTTCAGAGATTGATCTCGCACGAGACTGCTACTGCTGAGCCCAAGGTATTCAGGATTGTCAGCCTATTCGCCATAAACCAATGATAATCTAAACCAACGATTCTAATAATCAAATACGCCATTATTATAAACTGATGATAGTTAACTATTTATTTCATTTAACCTTGATTTTCTTGCATTTTGGACCTGCTAGCTGACACTTGCTTTATGCACACTTTTTTGTGGAAGTAATCTAGGACAGATGGCACTAATTTTTATCGACGGAGTGCTTGCTCAACCCTTAGTCAGTAGCTGGTGGAGCGTGAGCCCCATGCGACGTTAGACGTAGTTTTTACTACGCAATCGCCACCGTAATTAACATGCACGTAGATGACACTGGTTTACAAAGAGTAACCCAGGGCGAAGGCAGGAAGAATATTGTTTATGGTCTTGTTATTATTTATTCAAGTGTATGATAACTCCATGTTTACCCTTTTTTAGATTGTAAGAGGGCATTTAATGTTATTTAATGTTTAATGTTTTTTTGACGGCTTGTCATGTAGATTTGTACTAACTGTTTTGCTTTACGGACGTCATCGCCGTAAATTTTGTTTTAATTGTTAGGAATTAGCTAGATTATTTAAAAATAAATGTAAATGAGGAAATGAGAAAATGGTATCATCCTAACTTAGACTTGCTATTGCTACCCTGTTAAATGTAAATTCCGTTATTAGCTTATTTTGTAACCTGACTTAAAGATTATTGCCGTACCATTTTCCCAGCGTTGCTGTTGTTGCTTTACTTTGTCAGATAGATCTTTCGCGAGGGTTTACAGTTGTTTACAGGTAGGGTACTGATCTTTTATTTTTGTTTATTTATTAGTTTGCGGATTAGCCGATAGAAACCCTCCGAACTAGGCTAGGTGTCTGAATATTTTGAATAAATATTTCTACATGTTTTACTTAAGCCTGGAAGTTTATTTCTCAGTCTAGCTTTAGGAGGTGTATTTTCTTGGGC
Source organism: Meconema thalassinum (assembly GCA_946902985.2). Taxonomy (NCBI): domain Eukaryota; kingdom Metazoa; phylum Arthropoda; class Insecta; order Orthoptera; family Tettigoniidae; genus Meconema; species Meconema thalassinum. The sequence continues at coordinate 677,175,806 of OX336388.2, forward strand.
TGTCTATGACATTTTTAGCAGCCGCTATGGCCTATAAGAAATTCACCTGATCCTCATGGCACATGGGTCCGGCAGGTGAGGTGTGAGGGATGTCGTTTCGGCTGTTGGCAACCCTGATAGCTCCTCTGACGGGCACAGTATCTAATAAATCTTCATATATGGAAGCAGGGAAAATAGTAGGTTTCTGTAAGAGATTTGATGAAGGAAACGTCTCGAGTACCTGTACCAGTATAAACTAACTATAACTGCATATCATATCCACTGTGATGTTGGTATAGGCTATGACGCAAAATCTCCAATCGTTCTAAACATTACTGTTAAATAAGAACAGAAGATCACAAGTAGTTCCGTGAAGATCTAAATAGCCTATTTTCACTCATGGTGGGTGAGTGGTTATCGTGTCGGATTACTAACCCCAAGCTTGCAGGTTCGCTCTTGGCCGTGGTAAGTGATTTTTGAAAGGCGGAAAAAATCACGAAGCGCATGGCATACGATGTTGGCGTGTGAAACAACCCATTTGAATTCAGTAGGCCGTGTTCATAATGGCAAAATTAATCTCGGGATTTTCCGCCTACACAAAGTTCCTCATTTCTCCACTAAAAAGAGCTATAGTGTCAAGGAGGTTAGATATCTAAATTCCTTGACTTTCATAGTTCTTCAAGAAACAACAAAATTCGACATGCAAGCTACCCTCTGAGTGTCAAATAACAAAGCTTGCACCCAGCACCTGAGGCCATACGACATTATTATTATTATTATTATTATTATTATTATTATTATTTATATATTCAGCCAGTTATTTTCATTTGCTTGCCACGGTGGGTGAGTGGTTAACGTGTCGGTCTACTAATCCCAAGCTTGCAGGTTCGCTCCTGGCCGTGGCAAGTGTGTTTTTTTTTTAAGGCAGCAAAAATTACGACACGGATGTCATACGATGTTGGCATGTCAAAGAACCCATTTGAATTCATTGTTCATAATGGCAAAATTAATCTCGGGAGTTTCCGCCAACACAACGTTCCTCATTTCTCTACTAGAAAGCGCTATAGTGTTCAAGGAGCTTAGATATCTAACATCTAACCTCCTTGACTTTCATAGTGCTTCAAGGAACAACGAAATTCGAGAAGCAAGCTTCCCTCTGGGTGTCAAATAACAAAGCCTGCACCCGGCACCCGAGGCATTGCAAACGATAAAATAAATAACTGGAAGAGTTACAGAAGGACTTTGAAAAACCATGAGGATTTTATAGTGGATCCAGAACCCAGGAAACAGAGAGGACCTTTATCCGAAGAGAGAAAGAATGTTCTGATTGTTGGGCTCAAAAAATACTGGCAGGATGTGAAAGCTAGCAAACTAACAAAATCTACTCGTTACTGAAATGAGATTGGTTGTTAACATGTAGGCCTAGTCTATAAAGGCTCAGTTCAGATGTAAAAATAATAAAAATAAATAAATAACAAGTAGTTCCGTGAAGAACTCTACAGCCTATTTTCATATATCCTACTTATGTTAATTGCCTCTAGCAACATACACAATTTCAGTTTGATTGCTGTAATAGATTCGTAGATATTGAGAACCGACTAAAAATTTCGGATGGTCGCCATGTTGGATTTTATATATGTAGGTCCTAGAGTTATGTACTGTTACATGCAGATTATTGTGTACGTGTAGTATTCAAACTACAATCGCATAATTAGGACACAAGAAGTAACAAGGAGATTTTCAAATTTCGCACAGCAGCCATCTTGAGATTATGGAAACAAGTGAAATAAATTAGATGCCAGTGGATTACCATTCGTATAAGGATTTACCGTTCCAAGTTTCACTACACTCGGATGGTTAAATTGCGAGAAACGTCCATGTGAATTTTTATACTTCGCGTCGCCTCCATGTTGGATTTGTGAACACCAAGTTATTTAAAGTCCTATAGGTGAACTTAAGTTCATAGCCCCTATGAACATTAAAAAATGCAGTTTGATTGCTAAAATAGATTCGTAGATATTCAGTATCGTCTAAATATTTCGGATGGTCGCCATGTTGAATTGTTAAATATATAGGCCATAGAGTCGTGTACCATTAAAGGAAAATTATTGCGTAGGTTCAATATTCAAACTTTCAATTCGATCGCATGACTACATCGCAAGAAATAAAAACTTAATTTTAAAATTCGCACAGCCGCCATCTTAAGGTTATGTAAACAATTGAACTAAATTAGATACCAGTGCATTACAATGTGTATAAATATTTCCTGTACCAGATTTCAGTGCGTTTGGAACATTAAATCGCGAGAAAGGTCTATTTAAAATTTCCAAAATCGCTTGGCCGCCATGTTCGTTTTGTAATTAACCGGTTTTTGAAAGTCTTGTAGATGAACTTCCAGTAGTGCCCTTTATCTCCGTAAAAGATTTCAGGGAGATACCGCTAATAGTTTCACAGATATGGAATGCCGGTGAAATATTTCGCACATCCGCCATCTTGTGGTTATGTAAACAATTGAACGAAGTTAGATGTCGGTGCATTACAATGTATATAAACATATACTGTACCAAGTTTCATTGCGTTTGGTTGGTTAAATCGCGAGAAACGTCTATTTAAAAGTCGCAAATTCGCTTGGCCGCCATGTTCGTTTTGTTGTTACCAGATTTTCAAAGGTCACATAAATGAACTTATAGTTGTTCTCTCTATCACCATACAAAATGTCAGGGTAATATCGGTAATAGTTTCGGAGATATTGAATGCTGGTGAAATATTTTGCACAGCTGCCATGTTGGATTGGTGAGTCGTAACAAAATTTGAAGGGCACGGTCGGGGTCGCAGGGAATAGTGCTATGAACTTATCGAGTTTCATTGAAATCGCTCCAGCCGTTTAGATTTTATTAGGGGACACACACACACGAATCACACACACACACACACACACACGCACACACACACGGACAAAAGGTGATCTCATAAGCCTATTTTTTTTTAAAATTGAAAATAGGCTAAAAACGGCATTTCTACGGTACTAGTGTATGCTCTGTCTAACATCAAAGCTTAAATTAACTCACATCAACACACTTTCATCACAGGAAATTATATGTCTAAATTCACACAATGAGCCTTATCTATTATACATGAATATAACATTAATGAATCGTGTACAAGTTCATGGAACTAGACTATCAACTTACCGAGAGACCGGTTCAATAGAACACCAGGAAAATAGGTTGTTTCTCAGGAAGGAACACGCGTATAATCTATAATTTACGATAATTACATTAGATAATTGGGACAGTTGACCATGGTTCCTCATCCCTTGGAACAATCTCCACCACCCAATTCAAAGTGGCGGGCGCGAAATATTGTACCAGCATTTAATATTTCCAAAACGGTTATCGCTATGAACCTCAAATTCTGTGTGGTGAGAAAGGATACGCTATAAGCATTGTCAAAGAGTCTGAAAAAGTATGTCTCACTGAGTGAGTGGTGCTCTAGTACATTGCATGCTGGGAACTGTTAACACCTGTCCATGATTCAAGCTAGCCTCGCTACTCACAATCATCCACACGGACAGTTTAGAAAATGAACAACACTGAAGGCGGGCAGCTTTCTCGCAGAAAGTCCTATCAGAAAACTGGCCTTGTTATCATGTCCCAGATATAATACAAAATCACATAAGCATTAGGCTTAAAATCACGCCTCAAAACCATGCACAAAGACGTGGCATGTTTGTAAAAGACAAAGAAATGAAAAATACAGATATTCCACTTAGTCTGAACCTCTTTGAAATGTGCAGATATGTCAGTTCATAACTGCTCTGTCTAATCATAACCAAAATAATAACTGTGTCGAAACACTTGGCACGAAATAAACATCATAAAGGCGCAAATCTTACAATTGCTAAGTTTGCCAATGATACGGCATTCATTTCAGGGTTCGATACTAGATTGTATACAAAACGTAACACCCTGAATGTGTTCATAACTTGAACTGGATGGCTTCATAGCACATCAAAATGAAAATGACATTGAATTACAAAACTGATAGCTTCAGTAGGCTATCTAATGATACGGACTGTTCTGACTAAATCAGTGGCGTGACAACATTTACTAGAAAGGGGTGTTATAAAAATAACACTGGCCAATACGTCTGATCGTCATCCCAAATAACTGTACACAAAATCACCCACCTAGGGTTGAACAAAACGTAGTAACAAAGACTACAGTCACGCTTAGCAGGGGTAGAAATAACATGTTAGCGATGTCCATCAGAATGCACCGTGATCGAAAAGAATTTCAATCACAACGGGTGACTAACAAATCACTGAAAGTGAACTACAAGGATTAATTCTAACAGTACGAAACCTACCTATGGCTTGTCAAGGAGTTCGGCTGATTCTACAATAAACTACACTAAGCTACACCACAAAAGAACCTCACAAGGAATGAATTATTCGGACTCACAAGAAAGGATGTCTACATCTCAGTCGTTCCAACGACCTGAGGGATACAATAAGGCTATGGTCTCCGGACAAGGGCTGTCCAATCTGGACCTCCACATAGGCTCTATCCATCTCCACGGCCTTTATTCGTCCTCGTCGTTGTCGTTGTGATGATATGACCAGACTCCTCCCCAAAGTCGTTATTTTCCTTGGCTTAGCGGATGCTAAAGTCATGGTTCTCCCGTCATCGGCTGTAGTTCTCCGGTCCTCTCCTTCACATGTCTCCACAGGTCATGCGTAACGAAGATCGTCGTACACGTGGTTATCAAGAAGTGACATTTTGAAGTACGAATTTACCACTCGAAAATACGAAAAATGAGCGTAGCACAGTTGCACTGAAGCTAGCTTTAATGTGGTACTAAATTCACTGCTGCTACACGGCGCAGATGGTTTATAAATTGGCCATGCACTATTATCTGCTTCACTAACACAGATTTTACTTGCCCACAAATCACGCAGCATCGACGTTGTGTTTCACAGAAAAGGATCGCACTTGCGATTAAAGCAATATTTGTAGTTATGAGTGTTGAAATTATTCACTTGGTTAATGATAATCTCACAGTGAATGATATATTTTATCGCCACTTGACGATGTCGAAATACGATGTTCGAACACGTGGTTGAAAATATGGTGTTCCACAATTATAATCACTTTTCCAAAAAATCACAGTATTCGTAACACAAGCCTTCTCCGGCTGTAATATTCACTAATATTATGTACTGTTCGTAGTTAAATAATGTGCGATGCACTAATATTGCTTTCTTCGCCTCCAGGTGGACTATTACATCGTCTTTTAGACGGACCTGACAAGAACAACATCCAACTTGGATGGTAAACCAAACACATGTGATGAGAGCTCAGTCCTGCGCTGCGTGAACTTGTGAATACACTAGACGTGCAGCGACTGTCTGGTTCCGGTTCGCGTATCTGCGATGTTAATACCTTACCAAAAGCAGAAATAACATTCTAAAGAATGTTTTGGTGATACAGAATTACAAAATGAGAATATCTGAGCTTCGTAGAAAAAAGAAGTGTCATAATTTAGCCTCAGACTATTTAATAATGGTTTTCTCCATAGTCAAAAGATCAACCATTTATAACTCCAAAGAATGTTAGCATGTGGCGACAGCATGGTCGGTCAGTGGGTACGTTCTAAAGTGATGCATCAAAAATGCGTTGCGATGAAAAATATCACATGAACCAGTGCTTAGCGGGTTCAATACTGACTATTCGATTAGGGGCAGATGACCTAGAAGTTCCACCCCTTAAAACAACTATAACTAACTAACTATCTAACTGACTATTCGATTGTAACATTTTACATAGACAAGAAAACGTATTAGTGTTATCTTCAACGCCGCCTTGTTGCGTAGCGGTCAGCACTCTTGGCTGCCACCACAGAGGCCCGGATTCGATTCCCGGCTCTGCCAAGAAATTTAATTCTGGTCTGAGGGCTGGAACGGAGTACACTCAGTCTCGTGAGGCAAAACTGAAATGAGGTGGGTTTGATTCCCAAGTCAGTTACCCGGAAAGTGGTTTTCCGTGGTTTCCCACTTCTACTCCAGGCAAATGCCGGTATGGATCCTAAATTAAGGACACGGCCACCTCCTTTCCAATCCTCATCTCAATTACCAATAGTCTACACACACTAATACTGTGCCCGTTTAGACCGGAGTCCGCACGACCACATATGCATTTTACCAATAATCAGTCAGCACGAGAGTCAAAATATCCCGGAGCGCAAGATGGGTTAAAGCTAATCGCAAAAACGACATCAAATGAAAAAAATGCTTTACTGTTTTTTGGCTCAATGCAACAATAAGGATAGAAGGAGATTTAATTGGGTATGACACATCTGGTAAAATTATCTCAGTTTATTTTGAAGTTAAAATTGACTGCAAAGATGCTCAAAGCAGCATCATCCACGTGTGGCGATCCACACTCTTATTTACACACAATATACAGAAATTTTCCAAACACATTTGACAATCTTTTTGGAAACACAAGTCCGATTATTAGTCCTGTGGACTGTGTTCCAAAATTATTAATATTTAATTCCAGTTCAAAGTTAATTGTCTATACTGGAAATAACGTAGATCACTGTTTGAAAATTTACATGATATTAACACTCGTAGAATAAATGTTCATAGAATTTTAAACTTTCACTTCCTTTTTTCCAGTTTCAAAAATATATCGTCGAAAAATATTATCATCATCGAAGCAATACAAATTATTTACATATATTAATAACATCTGAAAAGTATTTGACCAATGAGCATAGCATCGAAGAACTGTGCGAAGCACAACAACAATTAATTGTTCTTCTGACATTAAACATTCGAGAAGTGACTCGATTATGAACTTCAAGTTCCTAACAAAATACATGATTTCTGAATCATTAACTTGATCACTAAATTGTTGAACCATTCAACTATTCAATTATCCACTTGGAATCATTATGAAAAAAATATTTATATTGATGGCCATTTCTAGTAACTTTTACAACTTGCAATTCTTCGACAGAATGCGGAAATAAGAATTGTAGCTTTATAATAAATTCATTCAGTTCATGGCACTAGGATTGAAAATATCCTTCAAATTATTTGTGGTTAAAGAATTATTTTTGATTGGCAGTGGCCCATTCTATTATTTGTGTAAGAACACAATATTACAACAACAACGGCAAAGGTCTTCCTCTGAAGAAGAATAAACTACTATCATGACAAATCCAGGTTCTAGCAAAATCAAAGTCTAAATGGAATTCGTAAACAAGGTTGAAATAAGAACTGATGGTTTCAAGAAATAACCTTGGGGTCATTCATCCGACGAAATGTGTAGTTCCAATACTCCTACTATAAACCTGAGCCATCGAACCTGCTATTTGATTGATGCTCGAAAAAAATCTCCTCATTCCTGCGACTTAACCATGCGCACCTGGGAATGGCATTTCAACTACTCCACACATATAAATTTTCTTCCCAAAATGTATACAATAAATCAAGCCTCTGCTTGTTATCAACACTGGAAGATTAATAAACTTACAAGTTTATTTTATTTTACCATTCAGTTCAACCCGTGAATTTACCATACTTATGAAAATCTTTATTTCACTTTCGAGTGTATTTACGTCATGATTTTATATAAATACAAAAATATCCTATTTGATACAAATATCATTTGCTTCCCGTTTCATGCCTCTCCGTGTTATCTGAAAAATATACTTTGCTCAATGCAAATATCAACTGTTCAACCAGAACTGAAATGTTGGTTGAATGCGGGCTTGCGCTAACCACTATCAATCACCTCAGTGATTCTCCTCGCCAGAAACTTACTAAGTTCCAACTCGTAGCGCAGCACTTTTCGTGACTATCACGACTTTGAAAAGAACTTCTGCGTAGATCCGGCAACCATGTGCCTTGGCTCAGCGTCGTAGCAACTTGCTAGGCAACTGCTTGTGTTAGAATGAGCTGAAGTTGCTTCGGCCAGCTGGCTTTTATTCAAAACTGTCAGGGTCACGCGTCATCACCTGATATCTAGAAATCCTCATATCTCTGGTATCCCTGGACCGATTTACTTGATACTAATTGCATTCTCTTTCATTTGGCCGTGCCAGTAATCTGATCCCAGTCTCAAGTCTCTACTCCATAGTTAACTATTTAATCAATAAATAGCCTCCACCTCTGCTATTACTCGCTACGTCACTTGACATCCAAGTATCGGTAAATTCTTTCTAAATGCTTCGAGAAGCAATGTAGCGCGATATTCAAATATCTCAACTTTCAAAAGCGGCTACAGCCTTTCCCTTGATATCTAGGTGTCTGAATCTTGGAATACCCATTCCTAGCGTTGGGCACAATACAGCCATCACAATAGTACAGGTTATCACTCAAATTCCATTAAAAAACAGGTACACGGGGCTACACGGCCACGATGTCACAAAGCCCCAAAATGAATCAAAAGCAACATCTTATCTTCAATTTGTTACAAATTTTGAATAGTACTAGAATCACTGCAAATGGGAAGATAATATTGGGATTTTCTTTGCATGTGCCAACACTTTATTAATGATATAACACCATTTGCTTAGTGTCCACAAATTCATCTGTGGATAGGAATGAGGTTTTTTCTCCGATACTTCGATTATATAAAAAAATATTGAAACTCAAGAGCTGAAAGTCACAGCACATTGTTTTAGTACAGGAGGGATCAAATTATATTAATAATATACAGTATGTGATGACATGTGTAACAAAATTACTAGCCCAGGAAGCTTTTGTTGATAATAGCTAGCGGTCATAGATTACACAGATAGCCTATGCATTTCAATTTTTTTCTGCTAGAGAAAATATTACTGATTCTTGTTAAGTAAAGTTCCTTGAATCCATATCTGTCTTCATAGTTTGTTTATCACATGAGTTTTTTTTTCTTTTCTTTAAAAAAGCCTTAGAGAATGTAGTGTTGTACTAAATACGATTAGATACGCTACTGACACACTGATATTTTGTGATAGCCTTTTAGGTCTTTAACAATTACTAGGCAACATAAGCACAACATCTGAAGAATTTGAACTCCATATTAATGCAAATAAGACAAAAGTTATCGTTTTCAGTCGTCAAAATCTCGACCAGGCTACTCTGAGCTTCAGAGGTCTTCCAGTCGAGCGAGTTCACCATTTCAAATATCTCGGGAGTATCAACAATGACGGTTGAGATCCCGACGTAAAAATCAAAAGTCGCTTAGAAGTAGCATGCAGTGTACACAGAAAAACTAGCAGAAGTTCCCGTTCTTCAAACGGTCTTCGGTATTAATAACCAGACGTTATCAATTGAGCTACTGTTGCAATGGTTAGGGTCCTGTCATTCTTTCATAAGTTTATCAGAGTGAAGTATTTTTTTCTGAGAATATCACATTGTTAATTTAAGGGCTTAAAAATGTGGTTTTCAGAGACCGTTTATACACTCCTGAATTTTGTGTCTCACATTGAGAAGCGCAACATATGCTTTGGTCGTCATTTGAGGATAATTTTTATATTTCGCCTATTTTAGCATGTATTTTGAAACGTTTTTCCCTATACCCACCCTTCTATGAGAAGTACAGTGAGGAGTTTTATAAATAATTGGTGTATTGACTCTCATGGATACCATACCTAATTTTACGATGCGCCAAGCATCCGAGACGAGTTATAGGCGTACATAAAGATACACAGAAGGACATACAGACAAATCCACTTTATTCTTGCATCCGTCAAAATAAAATATTCCGAAACACGTAAAAGATACAAAATTGAAAATTGAATAGACAAACAATCATATATTTATAGATGGGAGTATTTAGTATATGTGTATATGCATGAGCAAAGGCACCTACCTGTCGAACAAAGTATTATGTGTACTCGAGTTTGAAGGTTGTTTGTGAAATATCCAATAGACCTACATAAAATCCAATGACATCATCATCTTTGTCGTTCTATTTTACGTTAGTTCACGTAGGTTTTGAATTTTGAATATATATTTTAATATTTTTTATCGCAGTTGGAACACAAAAAGTTCCCGTTTGTAAGCGTGTTTCAACCATGCATCAGATTTCAGAATTATTAGCTCAAAAACCCGTCATCAGATCGAATCCAAATTTTAACACTATTTACATTGGAATGTTGTATAACTGGTTCATTAATTTCAAAATTTTGTGTGTCCAAGAAACAAGGTTGTTATCATTTTTGTAAGGTAACGTTTTCTCGGCTCGGGGTGGTTGAAAAATGAAGTTCTCGGTCGCGTTGTAATCCTTATACATCAAACGGTTATGCTGTATGACTGTGAAATACGTAAATTAATTCACTTATTTTATATCGGTCTGTATTTTTACGGGGAAATAAGACATGCTTCACCTGCTAGCCGCCCCGGGGAAAGCTGTACAGCGTTGCTGTGATGGAGCCCATCATTTCCGAGCGAGGAGTGCCATGACGCGGGATGGGCTCATCTTGGCAACGCTGTACAGCTTTCGCCGGAGCGGCTAGCTGGTGAAGCATGTCTTATTTCCCCGTACAAATACAAACCGAAATAAAATAAGTGAATTAATTTACGTATTTCACAGTCATACAGCATAAAGTTTTGATGTATAAGGATTACAACGCGACCAAGAACTACATTTTCCAACCACCTCGAGCAGAGAAAAAGTTACGGTACCTTACAAAACAGATAACAACTTTGTTTCTTGGACACAACATTTAGAAATTAATGAATACAACATTCCAATGTATATTTTGTTAAAATTTGGATTTGATCTGATGATGGGTGTTTTAGATAATAATTCTTGAATGTGGCGCATGGTTGAAGCATGCTTAAATACGGACACTTTTTGTGTTCCAACTGCAATAAAAATATTAAAATATAAATTCAAAATTCAAAACCTACATGAACTAACGTAAAATAGAACGACGAAAATGATGATGTTATTGGATTTTATGTAGATCTATTGGTTACTTCACAAACACTTTCAAACTCGAGTGCACATAATATTTTGGTCGACAGATAGTGGTGGCCACGAGGCAAACTATCTCCATTGACTACATAATTATATCACCCAGATGACTAAATATGGATATTATCAACCACACAGTATCAAACAAAATCATCCTTACGATGAACCCGTTTGTCGAGAAAAAAAATAGTTAAAATGTGCTCTCGAACTAAATTCACCTAACGTGTACTTCCTAACGTGAAAATAAAATTTAAAACCTCGTTGACGAAACGTAATACACGTCACATAAAAACTGACCCTCACCGTTGTGTAAAGTCCCGATTCACAGGAAGACCCCTCTAGTAAATTATAAAGGATTGTGGGGCATGAAAATTCAGGTGTTTTAGCCTCCAATGGCCAAAATTCCTAAAAGTCATAAAAAATACTATTTTGATTTAGGAAAGTTTGAAAATAATGTTTCTGTTAGGAGATATAATAGACCTTCTGTACTAGTCTACATATCAAACGTGTAAGTCGTGTGAAACGAGTAGTTCCGTGAAGAACTATACAGCCTATTTTCATATATCCTACTTATCTATCAACATACAACAATTCAGTTTGATTGCTGTAATAGATTCGTAGATATTGAGAACCATCTTAATATTTTGGATGGTCGCCATGTTGGATTCTTATATATGTAGGCCTTAGAGTTAGGTGCTATTACATAGGAGTTCACTAATCTGTTCTATGGCTGTACTCATGGAATGAGAAAAAATTGCGAGATCATCTGCGAATGCTAGACAATCAACTATCAGATTCATGTTTTTGTATCCCAGTCTCACCCCATTTTCAACTCCTTTGTTGATCAATTCTCTCCACCATTCACGTATGACTTTGTGAAGCACACTATTGAAGAGCGAAGGTAAGAGTCCATCCCCCTGCCTTAACCCGATCCTTATGTCAAAGGCACCAAGGCGATCCTGGTTCGATTCCCGGTCAATGCATGTGAGATTTTCGAAGTGAAATGCCATGTCCTGTGGTTCGGATTCCACGTAAAAAGGAGGTCCCGTGGCTCATGATCTCAAGATTGACGGTCACGTTAAACTACAAGCTTCCTTTTTTATGTCAAAGGCGTTGGAAATTTCTCCTCTGAATTTTACCTTGGACGTAGTGTTGGTTAAGATCTCCTGGATGATTGCCCTTGTCTTGTTGTCCAGGCCTAGTTCTTTCAAGATTTCAAATAGAGTAATTCGATCAACAGAGTCATATGCTTTCGCGAAATCAACGAAGATCACAAAAAATTCTTTGTTTCTAAGCTTGAGATATGAAAGGACCGACTTAAGATTCAGAATCTGTTCAGCACAGGAACGTCCTTTCCTAAAACCTCCTTGGTATTCTCCCAGTATTGGATCCAGTTGTTGTTCTACTCTAGCCCGGAGTGCATTGGACAGGATCTTGTAGGTTATTTGGAGAAGCGAGATACCACGGTGGATGTTTACATCCATTCTGACTCCTTTCTTTTGACGAGGGTGAATAAGAGCTGAAGTCCAGCACCCAAGAGTTTCTCTGTTTCCCAAATCTCACCTATTATCCCATTTCACTTGTCAACTGCCTTTTCTCCAGCATATTTCCATAGTTCAGATGATATCAAATCTTCACCAGGTGCCTTATTGTTTTTCAATGACTGTATGATCTGCTCGATTTCTTCTTTTGCCGTTTGAAGTGAATCTGCGTGAACGTGTGCATTTTCTTCAAAATGAAATGTGGATTCTGGGGCTTCACAGTTGAGGAGTGTTGCAAAATATTTAGCCGGGATTTGGCAGTTGTCATTGTCATTGTGAGCAATTTTTCCGTCGGGATCTTTGAAGTGTAGGGTTGGTGAAGTGTATTTATTGAGATTGAGTTTAAAAATACTGTAGAAGTCTCGAGTGTTGCTCTTCTCGAAATCTTGCTGAATTCGTACCAGCTGTTTCTAGTCGAAGGCACGTTTTACCCCTCGTATAATATTTGCTGTGTTTTTTCTTGTATCTAGGAACTTCTCTCAGTTATCTGCGTTCTTCGATGAGTTCCATCTATGTCAGACAAGTTTTCTTTCCCTTAATACCACATCACACTCAAGACAAAAGTCCTGGCTTCAGAACACCAAGGAGTGGTCAGGGATTCGAACTGCAGAAGAATTATTCCAGTTTGCGGAAGATAGAAACGTCTTTGCCATGGTGATCGCCAACGTTCGGGGGACCGAACATGGCACTTGAAGGAGAAGAAGAAAAGAAGAAGAAGAAGAAGAAGAAGAAGAAGAAGCATTAGAAATAAGAACGAAAAACTTCAACATTTTAACAAGAAATTCGATACCGGCGAATAAGGTATATTATGTTAAAACGTGTTTTATCAACGCAATATAAAATTCGACTGTATAAAGTTAACGAGGCTATATATGAAAATCCATTGCTTGCTTCCAGTCGATCGACCGGGTCAGGGAATTGCATGAATTAAGCCCCCATCTAGTGGTGAGGATATGAACTGTGCCAGCTGCCGAAGCCTGTCGCACTCCCCTAGGACAATGATTAAATGAATGACAGATGACATGAAATGACAGTGGAGAGTGTTGCTGGAATGAAATTTGTGACAGGGAAAACTGGAGTACCCGGAGAAAAACCTCTCTGCCTCCACTTTGTCCAGCACAAATCTCACATGGAGTGACCGGAATTTGAACCACAGACCCAGTGGTGAGAGGCCTGCGTGCTGCCTCCTAAGCCACGGAGGCTCTTAACTAGGCTATAAAACCTTATAAAATTTTACAGTCATTCAGATGTTCTATTTACCTGCTTTGCGGTGTAGTTCAATAGGAAATAATTTTATGACACCACTTAACGTCCTCAGATCCACTACAAAGGAACAACATAATTATTTTCTGAACACTTGACTATCTATTTAGTGCGCGGGTATATTGCGCACTAAATTAATTGATAATTATGGATTATACCTACCAGTCACAAGAAATGGCATTCATACTAATGTACAAATGAATTGCGGTTCTCTTTTCAAGTTTCCTTGCAACATTAAGCAAGAAAAATATAATCATAGCAATACTTTGTCCATAATTTTTAATTTCAGTTGTTTTATAAGATTTTAGTGATTTCATTTTGTGTAAATTGCCACCTTTTACGCAATAATAATAGTGTAATTTATGTAAAGATATACTGTAAATTAATATCAGTATTTAGACATTTTCTAGTATTTCAAAATAAGTTATTATTATTTTTAAATGGACGTGATGACCGGGTGAGTTAGCCGTGGTCGTTACGGCATGACTGATGGCAGTCGCTCACATCCGGGAGGCGAGGAGGTTCAAATCCCCCCGCCGGCGACCTTGAAGATGGTCTTATGTGGTTTCCCATCTTCCTTCCAGGCAAATGCCGGGGTTGGTCCTTAACTATAGGCCACACCACTACCTTCCAACTCCTCGTCCTTACATTCCAACTTTCCTTCCTAACGGTACTTGTAGCTCACCCATTGGATGTCCGTCTCCAAGCAGCTACAAAACTGGTGAGCCGAACATGTCCTCGGACACTCCCGGCACTAAAAGCCATACGCTAAAAAAATAAAAAAATAAAAATGGACGTGCTGAAACGAAACTACATATGGACTTTTTAACTACCCATATAGAATTGAAAAATATAAAGAGTTTCTCGGCAGAAAAATGGTTGCATATCAGTGTTATTGGTAAGCACTGTACTGACGCAGAAATTGAGTCCCATCGTCTGGAGACCTCAATTTGTCGGGCTGTGTTTCTTCTGAACGATATCAGTGTACGAGGAAATCTATTGAATTTCTCTGAAGGAGGGTTTTGTACGGCCTTGTGGATACTTGTTGAAGCGTGCAGCAGACTGGTGACATATTTCGCTCCCGCAAGACACCGCCATCAGCAGGTTATATTCTAGCAGCCCACGCCTCGACGGAGCTATTGTCCGCCTGAACCTCCGTGAGGACTCTGCTTTACCGCAATATTTTGTATATGTTGCTCGTATTTACAGACTAAGTGCTGATAAAGGTCAGACACGGTGTGTCGCCAATGGATGATGGCTGATGGAATCTCTTTGTCCATCCCGACCATTTGAGTCACGATGTAGAAATACATTTATTTGCTTCGTGTATTGATGGTAGTCCCGATGTTCTCCACTGTGCATCAAAGACCGCCTATTCCGAAATCTGGTGAACAACGGGTAAAACATATAAATTGTTAACATACACAACATAAACTGGTGGTCAAGTAGGGTGTACCTATTATTATTGTGGACAACCCTGGTTAAGCTCGCGTTATATTTCTTTCGTGCCAAGGCTTAAGAGTACAGGTCAACAATAAGCCGTTATAAAAACAGAGGTTCTGACTTGTTTAAACAGTGATAAAACATTAAACTAAATAAAACAGAGAGATAATATGAATTTCGTCTAGTATACTAGTATTCATAAACAGTAGTTGTTGATTGATTTAGGTGCTTTAGAATTTATTATGTGCATTAATACAGAGATACAAATTATTAAGTTGTACAAAACTGTATCATAGATTTTATAGTTTCTTGTACTTTAAGTTTATGTCAGCGTTCACATTTATGTAGGCACCGTTCACATATATTGTAATACAGTAGAACGTCGTTTATCCGGGCGTCAAACAACCGGAACGTCAATTATACGGACGGGCAAAAAAGAAAAAGCTTAGGCGGATGTTCAAGAAGGAAGTTTAACGTCGTTTACTGTTGGCAGAAGATGAGGAGAGGGTGATATTTTTTCAAAAAAGCTTTCTCTTAAGGACTACCGTTACTTGATAGCTGACGGATGGAACACTAACACCACAGAATCTTCCAAATGCATTGAATAAATTGGTATGAGAACAAGAGACCGTTAAGACCACAGACACTGTTGATGAAGATTTGGATGCAGTGACAAATGAGTTATTCCCCCAAGTTGCTGGATTTTCCGACTGTGATAGAGAAGGCGCACAAGCTTGGTTGGAAAGTGATAGTGACTCTGGTTTTCAAATCTTAGATGATGATGATGATGAAATTACTTCTCTGCTGCAAGAAGTAAGTGGGGAAAACGAAAAGGATGAAAGCTTAGATGGGAAAGATGAAGAAGGACCAAGTCATGGAGAAGCGTTTACTGCATTAGAAACTGCGGTATTGTAGTATGGTTGTACTATGAAATAAACACATGCTCGATTATCCGGAAAAATCTTTATCCGGAATACTTTCGGACCCAATTAGTTCGGATAAACGACGTTCCACTGTATATAAAGGCTCACATAATCTAATTTTCTAATTCTAGCTTTGTTATTGACACTTCCCTTTTATTGAGGCTTCGGGCATGATATCTTCCGCAATGTTCGTTGCACAATTCGCATTTACAGTCTTCGTTTGCCAGGTGAAATATTTTGTTTTGGCAGATTTAGGTGCTTTGCGACATCGTGGTCATGCAACCCCGTGTATTTGGGTGCGTATGTGTATAATTTGTCTGATAACTGTGAGGGCTGTAGTAGCCTGTTTGTTTGTTATTCAGAAGGACGCGGTCGTGTCTTTAAGTTAGGAACTATCCCGGCATTTGCTTGAAGTAGAAGTGGGAAACTACGGAAAACCACTTCTAAGAGGGCTGAAAAAGAGATCGAACCCTCCGCTTCTCAGGTTTGCCTGACGAGGCTGAGTGTTGTAGGCCTACCACGTTCCAGCCCTCACACCAGATTTAAAATTTCTTGGCAGTCAGGCATTGAACCCGGATTTCTGGGGCGACATTCAAGAACGCTAGCCGCTACATCACGAGGTGGACAATTTAAGATTGGCAAACGTTTTGTGCTAATTCTAAGTGAAAAATTGCAATGGTTCTTGATATTACATGATATAGGCTACTCATAAGCGAACTTAAGGGTGTAAAACGTATTAAACTCCCTTCATAAGACGGAAACTGTGCTACGCGGAATACATAAATCAAAATACGTATTTTAACGGAAAATTTGCAAGTTCCAGAAGGTAGTGTTGAGAAATTTCTCAGGCTGCCTGTGAAAGTCTGGTTGGTTCTTAAGTTCAGGGGCTGCGACAACGCGGTCATGTCGCACCGTGTACATTGGGTGTGTGTAGAATCTGTCTGATAACCGGTGTTAATTGTGATGACTGTATTCGTGTGTGTTATCTGTTTTTAATTTAAGTACAGACTGCAGCTTAGACTTTTTCAAATAGTTGCTACTTTTGCCGCCAAGCACCACCGTCAACGACTACAAGGCCAAGTTCAGAACTCAGCTATTAGACGCCACCGCAGTCGGCTCTTGGCAACGAACGTAGAAAACTAAGAGCGTTGTTTACATTCTTAACCTATCCAATTTAGCTTCACACAGGTGTAATTAATGGAAGGTTCTTTAACATGCCATAAATCTATGACATGAGACCGCCAGCTTTACTTCCCCTCCGAAGGAAGGCATACTGAGGGATTTTTAACGCTCTTGAAAAATCCGACGGCTTCGGCCGGGTTTGAACCAGCGATCTTGGGAATAGAAGCTCCGCATGCTACCAACTACGCCACCGAAGCCTGCTGTAACAGTTGGTTCTGTAGCTAACAATGAATGTACAAATAGGTCTTCTTCCTTTTGTTCTCCAACTTAGTCTACACGACAAAGTGTACGACTATTTGCCTGTTTTCTGTTTTACAAGCATTCCCATTGCTCGCTATAATGTACGAGGGATGTTCAGAAACAACAGATGTTACAAAGCCGGTATTCATGGTCTGTTATAGAGAAATTAGTAACGTAGTTTGGGGTAATTCGATTACATAGGCTACGGTTGGTAGCTGTGCAGAGTTTGTCACCCGCCACCTACAGCGCTATTTGTACTGTAGGTAAACAACTAATAGCGACTCATTTGGGAAACTGTCTCGCGAAGAGATCCGCTCAGTTATTCGATTTCTGTGGGCGAAATATGTAACCGTGGCCAGGTCATCTCACCGAGGGCGTCATCATCCTTCATGATAACGCGCGACCCTACACAGCCCAGAAGACCATCTCGCTGCTGAAGCGGTTTTGCCGGGACATCACTTACCACCCTCCCTACAGCCCGAAATTTCACCCGTTTCCTTGCTTGAAGGAGCACCCAGGGGGACAAAAATTCGCTTCAAATGAGGAGGTGGAACACTTCGCGACAACGTGGCTGAACGCGCAAGGACAGGATTTTTACCAGGAGGGAATATTCAAACTTTTCCCACGAAGCGACAAGTGTCCAAACCGATATGGAGACTCGAAAAATAACCTAATGTATTGTACCCATGTGATTAATTTCCATGGAAAACATGCTTCTGCCTCCAGCCAGCATGAGTCCTCAAGCGTGTACCGTCCTCCCACTGAGCAGTTGCATATTTTTGATCTGAGACTAAAAGGTATCAACTCTACAATAATAAAGCACAACTCTATTCTAAAGACTTTAATTAAACTCTAAATCATGGCTTCAAACAAACGAAAACACAATCCCAACAATATAACACAAAACAATGCAAAATTACTCCTACACTCCACTAATATTCGCACTTTATCGTAGCAAACCCCAATGATTATTCATTCATTTACCATGAGATTGACATCAAAATTCATTCTCAAGTGCGTTGATGCACAGGTAAATTACACATAAACTGTACTTACAATCTTAGGTCACCTGTTGTGACCCCTTTAATTTCTCAATCTTAATTGTTTACTCACAACACATCCTAATTTACATTATGCGTACAACTGTGTTCTGTATCTCTCTTCCCACCAAATGCTTTACCATGCATTAACCAATTTATGGGTTGCACATCAAATTTACTTGCAACTCCACAGTTACTTGTAATCATACCCCTTTCTGCAGTTCCCTTCTGCAGTTCACTTTCTACAGTTCCACTGTATGCTGTCATGAGTTCAATTTCAAAGATTCCGTTACCGCTGTGTCGGATGGTATATTATGCTACCCTTGCGTGGGCATAGCCTATGACATCTAGTGTCGACCTTTAGAACAAAGTGACAATGTCAGTATAAAATGCAACTTGCAACAACTCATAAGTTTGCTAAATATTACATCATCAGGATGATCCTTAATTATCAATGTGCTTCAAACCACATAAATTCATTATACAATACAACAACGACACTTTTTATTACAAACAGGGTTTCAAAGTCTCTCCACTCTAAATGTCAAGCTTCAAGGGTCGTTTAAAAATCTCTCCCTCGGCCCTTCCTGTATAATGGGCTGAGTCGGGCGGTAACGAAACACTCGTTCCGTCCTTTACTAGCTTCCCTCTCGCTTTATCGCCAAGCAGTAACAAGTGACTTTAAATACAATAGTGCAGTTTCAATGACCTACACATCCCATATGATTTAACTTAAACCGAATGCAAGATAGGTTATGGACTTGTTTAAACATTTATTCCTAACCTTAGGATATTAATAACTGGCCTCAACAGGTCCATATACATTATATGAAGGAACGAGATTCATCAGTCACTGGTCGAACTGGCTAGCCGGCATCTTATTAAATGCTACGGTCAGGCACATCCTGCCGCCAACAAAATTCACTTCCCAGGAGATGAATTATTTCAATAGCTAGTTCTCGGTCGA
Organism: Meconema thalassinum; assembly: GCA_946902985.2. Taxonomy (NCBI): domain Eukaryota; kingdom Metazoa; phylum Arthropoda; class Insecta; order Orthoptera; family Tettigoniidae; genus Meconema; species Meconema thalassinum. The sequence continues at coordinate 677,195,363 of OX336388.2, forward strand.
CATCAGGTGTCATGTTGAAGTTTCCATTGTTATCCTCCCATACACCACTGGATTCGAACCCGGAACATTTCATGGCAATCCACAGAGCTAGGGTCAATCACTAATTACGCTCTGGCCATAATAAATATCTCTGTATGCCCTAGGCTATATGAGATTTCACACGTCGAATAGATTACCTGGCTCCCCTGACCATTGTGCTATGATCCCGTCCTTTAATTAGTAAGATAAATCTATCAATTACTCTTACAAGCTTATTCACAAGCTGCAAATTCAATTCTCTATTAAACTCTTCCATTTCCTAGCTTCTTGCATTTTTATTTCCATTATCGTAATATACTCTGATATTAAATTGCTTTGCTTAGCCCTTCATGTATAATATTACTGCTTGGATAGATAAATATTCCAATTAGCATATAAATTTTTCTTACAGCCATTTTTCCCTGATGTGCATTCGTTTATTCGTATTATTATTATTATTATTATTATTATTATTATTACTGACATGAATTACCATAACCGACACAACGTAACCCTTTACAATAACCGAACATCCGTGTTCGTTACGTTAAGTTTTTATATAACTGAATTGCCATTTTACAATAGTGGTAACGATTTATCCACTCAATGATGTACAAAGACATCTCAACTTGACTAAAATCAACACAACAATAATATCTTGAGGTTCTACCTCCTAAAATTGACTCTTATTGGCATATTCTATAAATTTTGAAATCACTCAACATACAGTGGACTATAATTGCTACAAAATCATGGTTTTTGGGTACATACATTAGTTAATCCGGTGGCTCCAACCACGCATTTCTTCCAGTAATGCCCGCCATTATTTGCAAATTATCAAGGCATTCTTACACTTCTCACACACATTATACATAACTTTTGCCTTACAAAACACACGGCACTTGTCTTTTCCATGTTGAAGCTGTCGCTTCCTTATTCACGCAACACGTTATAGCACTTGTTACACTATTAATTTTACATATATTTAACAGATCATCACTAAAATCACACGAATGCTTATATACATTTCTTAATGGTTGACCTCTCCGTGCAGAATATCAAAAATGCAGGCCCTGAAGATCTATTCTTCACTGCTATCCGCATCTCGATTGAAAGTCTCGATTCTCTGCCTACGGATTCCTATCGGTCCCCCAAACTGTCTATCAATATCTATCCTTAGATAAATTTCCTGATATCGCATAAATATGCCTGCATATCGTCCTAAGCATTAATTACATTGGTATTCCTATGAAATTTCACCAATCGCATAACACAGTTTATCTCTGCGTAGTCCGACATCCTATGTCTAACCAATAGTTTACATACTGAGCTCAACCCTTGTACATTGTACTTATTACCACTTTCAATTGTCCTACCTTGTATATCTCACGATACATTTCCTACGTGCTCAATAACAATCGCTCGTACTGCCGACTATACAAGTATGGCAAGACTATCCTTAATAATTGTGATTAATAAATGCCTTACTGCATGGCTCTTCCTGTTGAAGTCCGAGTGTCCCTTCTCTGAACTCGGTAACGTGCATTTCGCATTAGACTGCGGTTCAACTGGCTACATTAATCGTTATTAATTCATGCCTTAAAGCATGATTATTATGTTGCTGCACTTAAACTGTTAAAGTTCGCGCGTCAGAGCTCTGAGCTCGGGTGACGTGCTCCCTGCGCTCAAGTATGGTTCAACTGACAACTGGCTGCGTCTGTCCTTTCTCTGGCCCTTATATCCGTTTGGAGAGAAAAAATAGACCGAAAAATTCCCTGCAGCGTCATTTTCTCTCACAATATGATTCTGGTCTTGAAATAACGTTTTTATGGTGCATTTTTCCTTGCTGATCACAGATCTGTCTGCGTGCTCGAGTATCGATCGGCCAATTAAATAATATTAATTGCCTTTGCCAGCGCTTCCCCAAGCCGCGTCCTAGGTAAATCCCCGACGACATGGTTAGATCTCGCCGCTAACCTCATATTTACTGTGTCCCTGCGCGTTCCATTAAATCTGCCTCGATTTCAATGTTTAATGGCTTGATAATTAGCCTCTCGGCTATACATTCACATAGGTGCAAGCCTCATGTCTCTGAGTTACTCCAATCACGAGTAATCATTAAATTACTCTGGTATCTCCCCATCCTCCTGGCATCTTCCTTATGTAACGGGCAATAACTTGACAATATATTACCCTCTTGAGCTGCTCCAGACGGCCTAAGTAGGTCACAGAGAGTGACACGGTTCCAAGAAACCACGCCCCTATTCCAGAGTCATTTGACAACTGTCAAACGCTCAAACTTTCTGTGCTCAAGTCCAGAATTGTATACTCCATACAGCCCAATAATGCAGTATTCTGCTATTATTCCCTGCATTATATTAACAAATAATGTCAGAATTAGTTCATATCACAACAGTGATTTAATATGTATTTTCTCTAGGGGTTTTTATAACTTAAACTCCCTCAAAAGATCTCGTGTTCGTTCCTTGCTGGAACCTCTATTCTGAGCTCATCTATCTCTGAGATCCACGTTCGACACCAGTCAGCCCTGCAGTACTATCAGTTGGCTGTATTGGTTGTGTGAAATAAAATGTACACGTTTAACTGCAGGCTTTGTAACCTTAGTTTCTGGTCCACAGGCCAAAATCGACACAAGAAGAAGGAGGAGGAGAAGAAGAAGAAGAAAGCTTACTATATTTATACTCGTAAAGATTGGCATATCATGATACTGTCTGTAGCCTATAATCTACCTGGTAAGATGTGTTGTTGGTTTCTTTGTAATGGATGCAAGCTGATTCTAACGCCCCCGCACCAGGGGCTCACAACATGTGGGACGTGAGTTGGCGACCACGGGACCCCAGCTGAGTCCGGCATTGCTTCCACTTACTTGTGCCAGACTCCTTTCAGTTGTAATTCCTATCGGCCTCCCTTGGTCAACACTTGTTCTCTTCCGACCCCGATGGTATTAGGGTATCCGAGGCCTAGGGAGTCTTTCACGTTCCCGCCTTAATTGGTTCTTGTCTCATCTTTCCTGATACCCTCATTCTTCGAGGGGTCAGCCTTCTTTTTCTTTTCATGATATCTCCTACTTTCTGCACAAGGCCCTAAAGAAACCAGAAGGTGTGTATCCCCCCACCACTTATGGTGCACCCTGGATAGTGCTACATCCTCAAGGTCTCACTGCTGGTTAGTTTGGGAGTTGGTGACCCCCATGGATTCCTGAGTTGGGTCCGTTTATTCCCCCTTTTCTACTGACTTTTGGGTGGGCCCTCTCCTATTTCCTTTTCCTATATGCCTTTCATGGCTCCCCTTTCTTCCAAGTCCCTCAATCCTCAATTTTCCTCCTGTCCATTAATTCTATTATTTTCCTTATTTTAATTAATTTCTTCTTGTAGTAGGCTACGTAAGTTAGTTAAGTCCGTAGTTAGTTTTAGTTCTAGGTTTCATGCCATAATCATTCATTATCACTATCACCCAAACCATTAGGGGCCTGTAACCTAGATGTTAGGCCCCTTAAAACAACAAGTATCATCATCATCATAGCTTGCCATGGCGGGCGAGTGGTTATCGTGTCGGATTACTAACCCCCAAACTTGCAGGTTCACTCCTGGCCGTGGTAAGTGTGTTTTTTTTAAGGTGGCAAAAATTACGACACGCATATCATACGATGTTGGCATGTCAAAGGACCCATTTCAATTCAGTAGGCCATGTTCATAATGGCTTCGGTGGCGTAGTCGGTAGCATGCTGAACTGCTATGCCCAAGAAAGCGGGTTCAAACCCGGCCGAAGTCGTCGGATTTTTTAAGAGCGTTAAAAATCCTTCAGTATGCCTTCCTTCGGAGGGGAAGTAAAGCCGGCGGTCCCATGTCATAGATTTATGGCATGTAAAAGATCCTTTAACAGACTAAACTTGTGTAAAGCAAAATTTGTTAGGTTAGATTTCGTCAGAACGCTCTATCAAAGTTCCAACGTTCACCACTAGGTATCATTGATATCTGGTGGCGAAAGTTGGAACTACTTGAAATTAAACGGAACTTGTAGCTCACCCTTTAGGGTATCCGCTGGAAGCAGCTACAGACTCAGGCGAGCCGAACATGTCCTCGGACACTCCCGGCACTAAACGCCATACGATAAATAAATAAATAAATAAATAAATAAATAAATAAATAAATAAATAATAATAATGGCAAAATTAATCTCTGGATTTTCCGCCAACACCATGTACCTCATTTCTCTACTAGAAAGCGCTATAGTGTCAAGGAGCTTAGATATGTAACCTCCTTGACTTTCATAGTGCTTCAAGGAACAACAAAATTCGACATGCAAGCTGCCCTCTAGGTGTCAAACAACAAAGCTTGCACCCGGCACCCGAGGCCATACGATATTATTATTATTATTATTATTATTATTATTATTATTATTATTATTATTATTATCATGAATATAAGCCCCAGCCCGTTATTCGCAATAAGACATTTTTAATATTTTTAATTGAGTTTATTTGAAACGCAGTCTTATTTTCAAAGCTCCTTTTATAATATTCCCTTAACGAACTCCAGAGAAACGCTTAGATCATGGATAAACAACGTTTACCATTTCATTGACTTAAATAGTTGAAGATTTTACATCTGTAAATGTAAAATGTATATGTGAATACCAGCATTTTGACTACGAACATGAAGTCGGTGCTAAAAATAGAGAGGACTTCATGTAAAACAGTAGAAACTAAACAGAAAGATTGCTTTCATCTCCCACTGTTTACTTTCTTTGTCTAATACATTTAGTTACATACGGGTAAACTGATAGCTAACGTAGCTTAAGGATCATCGCTCCTAACATGAGTAGATTTAAACAAGTTTTGTTCTATTATTCGTTTCCTCTAGCACGAATCAACCTTAGTAGAGCTTACGTAGGAAGTCAGAGGCCGGAGCAAAACGTATCTAGACTGTAAATCATGTCGGCTTGTTATATTGTCTCATATCTTATTCAGCCATGGAAATATACATGGAGAATTTATGAAATAATTTAATTCAACAGAGGAGAACTGTGTAGTATAGCTTCAACTCTAATGACATGGCATAAATAAAACAACGTTTGACTGCATCTTTATGACATATCTACTATGAGGTACAGTATAGAGCTGGGAGGTGCTGAGGTGCTGAGTTGGCCTTTTATAAGAATGGCCACAGTGTGATACCTGAAAACTACTGGGGGGGGGGGGGATATTTTTATATAATTATTCTATGGCATCAGCTACCTAGACTCAATCGTTTGAGTTTTGAGCATTTTTTGTGATTTACTCCAATTTTCAACGTTCCACTTGCACTGCCATCTAGCAGATAAACTTAAGCCAATAACACAATTTCGCGTTGGAAGCCAAGTTCAGTGTTGCCTTAATAATCGAAATGTAATGTTTTTTCAGTTGGTTGGTTGCTTGCTTGGTTGGTAGGATCTTAAGTTTAGGGGCTGCGACAACGCGGTCATGTAGCCCCGTGTACTTGGGGTGTGTGTAGAATCTGTCTGATAACCGGTGTTAATTGTGATGACTGTATTAGTGTGTGTTATCTGTTTTTTAATTCAAGTAAGGACTGCAGACTTATTAATTTTTCAAATAGTTCCTACTTTTGCCGCCAAATGCCACCGTTGACAAATACTAGTTTACAACCTAGCTACCAGACGCCACCGCAGTCGGCTCTTGGCAACGTAGGAATCTAAGAGCGTTGTTTACATTCTAAACCCATACAATTTAGCTACACACAGGTGTAATTAGTGGAAGGATCTTTAACATGCCATAAATCTATGAGATGGGACCGCCAGCTTTACTTCCCCTCCGAACGCATACTGAGAGATTTTTCAATTGGTCAACACGATTGTACGCAATAATGGGTGGTTCCCTAATCCTGAAGAAAAATTATATGCCTATGAGATTCAGTGCAGGCAGCGGGAGGTGGCAGCTGCGCAGAAACACACATCACAACGCTTAAACAGCAAGTGCACAATTCACAATGAAATGAAAATCCACAGCCTGCTTCCAGTCTCCAACCGGGTCAGGAATGGAATGAATGAAGCCCCCCATCTAGCGGCGAGAATATGAACTGTGCCGGCTGCCGAGGCCTGACGCACTCCTCTGGGGCAATGATTAATGAATGACAGATGAAATGAAATGATAGTGGAGAGTGATGCTGGAATGGAATTTTGACAGGGAAAACCGGAGTACCCAGAGAAAAACCTGTCTGCCTCCGTTTTGTCCAGCACAGATGTCACATGGAGTGACCGGAATTTGAACCACGGACCCAGCGGTGAGAGGCCGGCGTGCTGCTGCCTAAGTCACGGAGGCTTACAATCCACAATAACCTGACCATTTAATAACAATCACATAATCACACTAAGCAAGCAAGCAAACTTGAAGGTCAATCACCACTATTCGTTTATCAATAAAAACACATATTGACTAGTCTTTCTAGTTTAATTACTACTGCATCTAAATAAGTGTATATATTGAAAATATCATATCGCCTACTTATAGCCTAAGTGTAGAGGATCTGATGATGATAGCTTGACGATCGAAACTGGTCATCCAAGTGTACTTATTAATCTCATGTAAATTCCTTATGTTCGACGATGTCGAAATGTAAACATTATGTGTCAGAAAACTGTATCATAATGAGGCTCATTATAACACTATTTTTCATTATGAAACAGTTTCTCCCACCAATCAGAGCTCAAGAAACAGTTGTGTGACCAATTAAATAAGGATATATTCGCGCATGCGCTCAAAATCCAACATGTCTATATACATTACCGAAAGTGCACCGTGCATATGAGACTAGAAATAGCACTGTGTATACCTTAATATCCCCAACTCCAATTTCAACACAGCGCATTGCTTTCAAACGACTTCAGTGACAGTTTGACAGAATGCAGATGCACATCGGCAGGCTGTATACATTGCCAAGCACACAGAGCGCATGCGTCGTTTGGCCAGAGCACTTGGAAAACAGAGATATCCTACCCAGTGTTTGCACTCTGATCACAACATTCTAGTGACTGAACAGATATTTATGAATATTTATGTTAAAACATATAATAAAGTTATAATTATCGTCGAACATAAGCAGTCGTATGCAACTCGCCTATAATGGTAATTAAGGCACTCGTATGGAAATGATAAAACTCGCTTACGCTCGTTTTATAAACATACTCATGTCTTAATTATTTCCATTATAGGCTCGTTGCATAATGTATTATTAAGGAATAGGGAACCACCATTAAGTTACAATTGGGTACAGTCGTGATGACCGACTAAAAACATTAAATTGCGATCTATGGGATGAGTTGTTACGAGATTTCATTTTTATGCGGCATCAGAGTAAATGATACGCCTTGATCAATGCCTAATACTTGAGCTACGTATTGATCAAGGAGTATCTTTCACTGATCTTACATAGTTAAATATCAATACAGACCCACCAACAAAACATTAACATGATACATGATTTCCTTTTATTTTTTATCGCCATATGTGATACAAAATTTCTTTAACGAGTTGATATCATAGAACTCGGAGTGCCATGGATATTTCTCGACCTTTAAAACGTTCGACTCAATCGGCGGGGAATCGATTCCACAATTATAGGATGATGAGGCACACACTATTTTTATTAGACTACTTTTCACATTTTGCAAAAATGAGGAAAAAGTAGACTTATGAAATCGATCCGGGAAAATGTGTGTCTATCTGTCTGTCTGTCTGTCTGTCTGTCTGTCCTTTTGTCTGTCTGGCTGTGTGTGTGTGTCCCCCCTATCAACTCCTAAATGGCTGCAGCAATCGAAACCAAATTTAGTATGAGTAAAGATGTATACCGGAATATATCAAGCCCATATTTGAAAATGATGTATGTGCTACCAACTGCTGGAAAAGCGCACTAGAAATTTGAGCTCCAAGTTGGATATCTTGGATGGTATGCATGGGAGCTATTCCAAAATTGGCACACATGTAGATAATACTATTTTAGTTTAATTTCCAGGAGGCCATACATGACAGTGTTGCAAAAATAATTTAAAGCCTTCTGATAGGTCCAATTTTTAAATGCATATACCTTCTACACTATCAATTGGATTTCAACCAAATGTTGTATGTAATATGTGTACATAAACAGATATGACTGAGCTATTCTTAAGAGCCACCAGGGCTGCCAACTGTTAATAATTACTCTCTCTATTTTTATATCCAAATACCAATATATCAGAAAGTATGCAAGCCGACAGTTTTAAACTATGCACACGGATATTACCTGACATTTTAGATTAATTTCGAGTAACATATATACGTCAGTTCTACCAACATTATTCTAAGTCTGCTGATAGGACCAATTTTTAAAATCATGTAACTTCCATACTATCATTTGGATTTCAACCAAATTTCTTATGTGCTATGTGTACCATAATAGATATGACTATGAGTATTCTTAAGAACAATCAGGGCTGCTAACTGTTAATAAATGCTGTCTATATTTTTTACCCTAATATCGATATATCAGAAAGTATGCAAGCCAACAGCTCTATACTTTGCACACGTATAGCACCTGACATTCTAGATTAATTTGGAGTAATTAATATAACTCAGTGCTGCCAACATGATTCTATGCCTGCTGATAGGTCCAATTTCGAATTACATGTAACTTCTATACTAACAAATGGATTTCATCCAAAATTGGCACAACACGATATCATAATATTTCAGATTATTTCTGACCAGCACACGCATGACATTGTTGCCAATATGCTTTTACGCGTGCTGATAGATCCATGTAACGCCCATTGGACTTCAATCAAATTTTTTATTCTGTACCTTAAGAGATGGAACTAAGAGTATATTCAGTCACCAGGGCTGCCAACTGTAGTGCTCTATTAGGCTACATTATACCAGGTATATTTCGAACTAATTAGTCATTTTGATATTACCAACTTAATTTCGTCATTATTCTTGATAGGTTCATATACTGTAGATTAATCATTGGCATAAATCTTAATTTTAAGAAAAGTAGGCTCTTTAGTTCGTCACGGAACTTCTTGTTATTATTATTATTATTATTATTATTATTATTATTATTATTATTATTATTATTATTATTATTATTATTATTATTATTGTATTTTACATTGTACCGTATTTAGATGAAAAGCCAAGAATATGACCAAGACTGCCCTTGTCCTTATTGACGAAGTTTAAGATATTCATTAAATTAAAACCTTAAGTCAATAACCAGGTGTACCTTTAATCAACAGTTTCGGCCACATTGTGAACTTCAGCGGTAAATTATAAAATACGTAAAGGAGCAAGACTTTCATACAAAATATTTCCATATCAGAAAATGTTATCAAAATAATTACTAAAAGTAGTCTACTAATTGTCTAAAAGAATCTTTTCCGTAAATATACCGTGGATTACTCAATTTCTTCTATCATAATTTCACAGTTACATCATAATTATATATTCCTTCACATACATGTTCACATCAGTCGTTAACCTACAAATTTCCATGCGTGCATAATAACCACATCACAGTTTCAACATCAGGCTGATTTTTATCAAGATCTATATCTTTCATTTAATAACATATTGTAACGGATCTGATTTTTAAAATTTTAAAGTGCCTTTTAAGCCTTTAGTAGTATTAGTAATTATTTTGATAATTTTTGATAAGGAAAATGTTCATATGTAAGTCTTGCTTCTTTGCGTATTTTATAATTTACCGCTGAATAAGGTCACAATATGGCCAAAACCGGTACTGTGATTCAAGTACAACTGGCTATTGACTTAAGTTTTTGATGTACTAAATATTATATTTAGATTTAGATTTTTACTAGTGTGCATTTAAACATCTGCGTGAACTTCCTAGAGATAAGAATTGTACTTAGCTATTAATACTTAATAATGTAGAAATACCTGGATACTGTGTAGGAGCCTTGCTATTGGGGCACACACTGAACCCTGTTGTGTACAATAAATAAATAATTAAATAAATAAATAAATGAACAAACAAAAAATAAACAAACCACAGAAACATAGGTTATCAGACAAACTCATCACACACTTTATAACTTGAGACTGATAAGTATTTAAAAGGAACAAAATGAATAACAATGATAGGCCTACTCTTAATCATAGAATGAATTGCTCATTGTTCCAGCAGTGAGGTGGAAAAGCGTCTCTCCTGTGCCAGACCAGGCGCTATACAACCCAACTTCACTCCCGATCCATACGATATAAAACGTGTATCAATCCCTGAGGACAGCGACTGGAGTGCTACTGTTGTCACGGGAGTGCCGACATACAGTAACTCAATCAGCTCAACTGGAAGTATCGCACTATGGTGAAATTTAATTAAACCAACCACGAGAAAGCATTCCAATAAATAAGTACAAAATCACAGAACACGCTACTTCCTCCATTTATTTTTGAATCTAAAACGGCACATGTTAAAACTCCATACACACCATTGCATTGGTGGTTTGGGGGATTTTGAAAGCCTTGTTCATGCTTTCATATTCAATCAATGTTATTTGTTTTACGTCCCTTTTAACTACTGTGGGTTTTAGAGACGCCTGGGTGCCGGAATTTTGCCCCGAAGGGGATATTGAACGTGCCAGTAAATTACTGACAAGGCTCCCTCACATTTGCGCACCCTTAAATGCCAGTTGGCTGCGCCAGGTTTCAATCTTGCAACCTTGGGAACAGCAAGCAAGAACGTTGCCGCTGAACCACGCAGCCAGCCGCTGTCACTTCCGGTAGTATTAAGACAGAAATTTTAAAAATTCGTTAAGGGTAAATATTATATGCTTCGACATGAACAATGGAGTTGTTGATTCGTTTATGGACTTTGCGACATTGTGGTCATGTAGCCCCATGTACTGGATGAGTGTGAAATTTTTCTGATAACCTGTGGTATTGTGGTGTTTGTAGTAGTAGTAGTAGTAGTGTGAGTATTTGTAATTTAAGTGAGGATAAGGAAGGAGACGGCCGTGTCCTTAAATTTAGGAACCACCCCAGTATTTGCCTGGACTAGAAGTTGAAAACCATGGAAAACAAATTCCAGTGTGGTTGAGGTAGGAATCGAATCTGCCTCTTCTCAGTTTTCCTCACGAGGCTTAGTGTACCCCGTTCCAGCCCTCAGACCAGCATTAAATTTCTTTGCAGAGCTGGGAATTGAACCCGGGCCTCCACGGTGACAGCCATGAAAGGTAATCACTACGCAACGAGGCGAACATGAAAAGTGGAACATACACATCCGTGCAAATTATTATAGTTTACTAAGGCAACACTGAAAATGGCTTATAACACCGTAATAATTGTAATTTAGAATTCATCTCATTCCTTTTTTTGACATAGAGGCGTGGTGGCACAGCGGTCAAGCTGTTGGTCTCCCACCACGACGATCCGGGTTCGATTCCCGGTCAATGCATGTGAGATTTTCAAGGGGAAATGTCTTTATTCCGTGGTTCGGATTCCACGTAAAAAGGAGGTCCTGTAGCTCATGATCGCGAGGTTAACGGTCACGTAAAACTACAAACTTCACTCTTTTCTGACATAGATTGCAAAAAATGTGTGCTTGTTGTTGATTCATTTAGGGGCTTTGCATCATCATGATCATATAGTGTGATTGTCACGTAATTGGTGCTAGATTTGGGTTAGAAGTGGCTGTGGCCTTAATTTAGGCACCATCCACCCCGCATCCGCACGACTGTTATCTGCATCCGCCCCGCATCCACACGACTGTTATCCGCATCCAGCCCGCATCCACCCGCATCCGCACGACTGTTATCCGCATCCTCCCCACATCCGCACGTTTCTTATTCGAATCTACTGGCATTATAATAATATTTGTAATTAGATAAAGTATTCAAGCAACACATTTCATCCGGCCGTAAAACCATCCGCTGAACTGTATACTGTATATTGTAAATATCATAACCCATATTTGTAAACATAGATTTAATAGCCTAAGCTTTAAGTATCTGAAGATGATCGCTTGACGATCGAAACAGGTCATCCAAGTTTAATTAATAATTTCATGTATTTCCTTTTTTTTTTTACAATTAAGGAACATACCATTACAATTGAGTACAATCGTGTTGACCGACTGAAGAACATTAGATTTAGATATCTATTGCCAATAAGGCAATACTGCAAAATTGCTTCAAAGATATCTATGACCTATTACTAGTGGTCATTTCAGGTGTTCGCAGTGATAGTTTGAGTTGCCAATACAAGACACTGAGACTAGAGTGCTGCATAATGCTAAACATGATCGCACTATGTGAGGCGGAATGATTGATGCGGGGCATGTTGTCGTCCTGGACCCTGGGAACGTAAGCAGACTCAGCATGAATGGGCTGACACGCTGCACCCCGCTGGCTTTTATTGCCACCTGTGATCACTGTCCTTCCTTACCAAATACCGAGCAAATACTGGAGATTTATCATCATCTGCTCCTGGATCGTAAATAACATTGTGATGAAGTCTTCAAGTGATATTTCTCTCATGCCTTCCAAGTCCTGCCATAAATTATCATTTTTAGCCTATTTTCATTTAGGAATAACCGGGCTTATGAGATCACCTTTTGTCCGTGTGTGAGTGTGCGTATGTGTGTGTGTGCCCCTCCCCCCCCCCCCCCTTGATTTTTTAAGGTGATAAAAGGCACCACTAGAAGTTCACCTATGTGACTCTCAAAAGCCTGTTAAGTACCAAACGAACATGGCGGCCAAGCGAAGATGAAACATTTAAATAGACTCTTCTCGCTATTTAACCATCCAAGCGCAGTTTAACATGGTACATCAAATGTTAATAACATCGTAATCCACTGTCATCTATTTTTTTTTCAATTGTTTACGTAACTTCAAGATAGCGGCTGTGTGAAGTTTTAAAATTCAGCGTTTATTTCTTGTGTCCTAATCATGCGATCCAAGTCAGCGTTTGAATAATGAACCTACGCAATAAACGTCATCTAATAGTATATAACTCCATGGCCTACATAAATGATATAAAAATCCAACATGGCGACCATCCGAAATATTTAGACGGTTCTCAATATCTACTAATCTATGACAGCAATCAAACTGAAATTTTGTATGTTGATAAAGTCTATTAACATACACCCTCTGTCTGAAAAGTTCGGTGAATGGGCTATATTACGAACGGTTTGTTGGCTTACCTGAAACAGCCGTTACTGTCCTTCGAAGTAATCCCCGTGGATGGTTATGCACTTCTGAGAACGACTGAACAAGTCCTGGAAACTCCTGGCATAGTCTTCTTTAGGAATAGCCTTCAGTTTGGGTCGTCAAAACTAAATTGAAAGCAAGAGCAAAGCGTGAATTTGTGCAACCTGCCTTGCACACTTGACGGACGGGTGGCACTGAGAAGTGACAATTTATGCAACCTAACGTACACACCTGTTCAACGGGTGGCAGTGAGAAGGGTGAATGTTCCGTGGAATGGAATGGTCCTGAAAAGCATCGTCACGGGTGACGAGACCTGGTGCCTCAGGTACGACCTCGAAGGCAAGCGTCAAAGTATGGAGTATCGGGGTCCGGGGTCGCTGAAAAACCGTGAAGGGCCAGAGGTTTTCGGACATTTCGGACATCCAATGTAATTTGACGATACAACTGAAGGCTATCCCTCAGGAAGACTATGCCAGGACTTCTACAGCCGTTCTAAGAAGTGCATAACCATCCACGGGGATAACTTCGAAATATGATAACGGCTGTTTCAGGTAAGCCAACAATCCGTTCGTAATATAGACCCATTCGCTGAACCTTTCAGACAGAGGGTGAAGGTCAACCTATGGTACTTTCAATAACCTGGTGAGCACAAATCGAACATGGCGGCGACACGAAGTTTGAATATTTAAATGGACGTTTCTCGCAATTTAACCATCCGAGCGTAGTGAAACTTGGTACGGTAAATGCTTGTACAAATTTTAATCCACTGCCATCTAATTTATTTCAATTGTTGGCGGCTGAGCGAAATATTAAAATCACATTTTCAGCCTTTTTTCATTTATGAAAAAAACAGGCTTATGTGATCACCTTTTGTCCGTGTGTGTGTGTGTGTGTGTGTGTGCGTGTGCGTGTGTTAGTTAGTGTATGTGTGTGCCACCCCCTAGTAACTTCTTAACCCCTAGAGCGATTTCAATGAAACTCGTTAAGGTCATAGCACTAATTTTGGCCGAACCCGACCGTGCCCTTCAAATTTTAATACGCCTCACCAATCCAACATGGCGGCTGTGCGAAATATTTCACTGGCATTCTGTATCTTTGAAACTGTTACGGATATCACCCTGAAATTTTGTATGGTGATAAAGGGTACTACTGGAATTTCAGCTATGAGGCTTCCAAAAACCTGTAAAATACAAAACGAACATGGCGGCTAAACATTTCATTTGCTTTCTCTCGCGTTATAACCATCTGGGCGCAGTGAAATATTGTACAGTAAACTTATATACACATTGTAATGCACTGGCATCTGATTTCGTTCAATTGTTCATATAAGCTCAAGATGGCGGTTGTACGCAATTTTAAAATTTAGTTTTTATTTCTTGTGTATTAATCATGCGATCGAAGTGAACGTTTGAATAATTAACCTACGCAAAAATCGTCATCGAATAGTGCATAACTTTATGGCATACATATTGTACCCAACTTGGGTTGGTACAGGATATGAACTTCTGATCTTTAAGATGAAAAGAGGTCCAGCTACAAGTTAGCAGTGTGGAAATAGGAAGTGATTCAGGCCATGACGCAGAACATTGACAGCTTTATCTGGAGATACGTGGTGCAAGCGATATGTGAATCACGAGAGCAGTCACGCTGGAATGAACCAACCAGAGCAGATTGGCGGGGGAATCACCACTGAGTGCTAAGATCAGCAGTTTTCTAGCAACATTGGATTGCGAATCAACACCGCAAAGTTGTGAAATAAGCCGTTTTCACGGAAACAATGCAAAATTACAACAATAGGTTTACGGGGATCAGAATAATCCACGAAATTATGAATTAAGCAAGGGTAAAAGTGAATAATTTAGGCCCAGGAAAAAAGCACTTAGTCAGCAACCACGTCATTAGGCGGAGCCAAGCGGAGGTAGTGGGAAGAAGAGAAAAAACTCAGTCGCCCACACAGCTGAGGAGCCTTGTAGATTTTATTTAAATTAATTAGACGATCGATTTTCAGGAAACGAAATGGTAATGAGACGTTTGGATTATAGGGAACATAATGATATATTTTTCAAAAACGTGCGACGTCTATTTCAGAAGTTAGCTCCAGGAAGAAGGCAAAAGTAGTTTATTTTGCAACTTCACAATAAATAGCCCAGGTTTCAACCAGAGAGCATGCAGTTTGCAGTCTTTGGTCAGCCCGAGAGGGGCGTGACGCCGCATCAAGTACAGTCTACTACGGACCCCGTAAGGAGGTGTTACATCAAATGCAGTATCCGTCAGCCAAGTGAGGCTACTGGCTGTGTCAGAAGCAGTTCGCCAGAAGCAAGGGGGAAGAAGTTACACGCTGTCTCATAAAATGCAGAAGCGCTGCATTATACTCATCGCAGTTCAGTTAAGCCCGGGGAGGCTTAGCGCAATTCCGCACGGTATATAAGTATACAGTACGCAGTATTATCAAACTGCTGGGACAGAAGTCCGTTCTCACACTAGTAAAGACTCATCGTACTCCTGTATGGAGAAGTCACAGAAAATAGCGCAGTTCGTTACCAACCGCAAAAAGTGGATCGTGTTAAGACGAATTAACAATCATCAGTATCCGCGGTAATAACAAAAAGTTGTATGTGTGTGGTAATATTAATCCGCTACGGTTGTTTATAAGTGATCACTAAAGCACTTGTGCTGGATCAGATAAATTATACGCTACTCGAAAACCGTGACGAAGTAAAATTGCGCCGTGACAAATTCGAGAACAGTAATAAGCTAGAATACAGCAGTCCAGATCAGTAGAGACATTACGCTGGAGATCATCATTTCGAAATATACAGACAGGTCTCCGTGAAAGTTAAGTAAAAGACTACAGTAGTAAGGGACCTAAATTGGAACGAAATCCAATAATTCAAGTAAATGGACACGGGTTCGAGACCCAAGAACAAATATAGTGAACTTTAGCGAAGCTACAGTGTGTCAAATAGGAACGTAGCAGTAAAGACATTCTCGTAGGAGAAATAAGGGAACTTGTCGCAGATAAGGACAAAATACGGTCAAGAAGTAAGCGGGCCATAGGTTCGATAGACCGCAACGTAAACGTAGGACAAGTAAAAATTGCAAATCGCTAATAAAAGTACGATAAAAAGAAGTCAAAATAGACTATCTAAAGGACAGGGCAGAGACTAGATCCAGTGAAGAATTAGGAGCCGTTCGATTGCATCATGTCCAATGCAGGGTCCGGGGATCTCATCAGGGCGTTGATCACTGATAAAACGTGCCAAGAGTCACTGAGATGTGGAGAAAATTAGTGCAGTGTAAATAAGCTACAAGATATATGTGTTTTAGTGTTAATATAGTATTTTACAAATTAATGATGTGTTTAAATTTAAGTGAAGGTCGATTGGACCTAAGTGAGGTGTCGCTCACAATAGAAAGTGCCATGGAAGAGTATTAATTATGTCGTTAGGTGGGTGAACCCTTCCCAAGGATGGATCCGTAGACGGAGCACACTGGTGAGTCATGATTTTTCATTAAATTTGCAGATGTACGATGTACTGGCCCGTTGGGATCGGTCGTAACTGGGGAGTTTAACGATCGAACTCATCGGGTGGTTGAATGCACTTATATAACTGAAATGTTGAAATAATAATAATAAATAATTGCGAGAATTACCTCGCAAAATAATTATATGAATGGGATCAGTAATGTAAAGTAATAAAAACCCAAGAAATGATATAACAAATAATAAATGATTTGGAGGAAGGAATCGAAAATATAATTTAAATGGCTTAAAATTTAGCCATAGTAAAAGCAGATAATGAAATAAATATGCATCATAATAAAATTGTTAAAATAAATAATGAAGAGGAAAAATATATAGTTTGATCTTATAATTAAATGGCAAATGACAAAAAGTTGAAATGAAAAATAATTGAAAGTTCGAAATGAAAATAATAAAAATAAATATTATCGAGTTGTTATGCACTAAAAATAAAGTGATAATAAAAATCGTAATAAGGAACTCGCGTAATAACCCGGAACGAAATAAATTAAAATGCCTTGACGCATTGTTGTCAATTGATCAATTTTATAAATCTCTAAAAGTAATTGGTGAATAAAAACACCCAGAGAAAATGTATTATCACAGGCTAGCGAGCCAGAATTATGAAGATTAAATAACAGGAAGGCCGAGGTCTTACCGCTATAAATGAAATATTAATTTGAGATATTAAATAAACCGCGAATAACCAAGCAAGAAATCGTTGTTGCCAAAAGGGCCGAATAATAAATAAATGAAGCTAAAAGCTAATAAATGTGCGTTAATCAGGATATAATTATTCGGGAGATGGAGAGTCTCATCCAAAAATTGTGAGTGAACGATTCCTCTTTCTGTATTGTTGTTGTATGTAAACGTCGTGTTGTATTAGGTAGGTGAAATTCCCATAAATTGTATTGCCATATTGAAGCGTTAAAAATAATAGTTACATTGTAAGTCCGATCAGGCTGTGTTAAATAAATATTGTAGGCCAAAATCGTCGAACGAAATATACATGTGGGACCATGAGAGCATTGTTATAAATATTGTAGGCCATAATCGTCGAAATAATGCGTTGTAAGTGAATATACATGTGAGACCATGAGGCATTGGTATATATAAATGTTGTTGGCAATAATCGTCGAATGAAATTTGCAAGTAAGACTGATAACGGCATTGTTATGAATAATATTGTTACAAGGCGTCATACAAATTGGTATTAAAGTTGGTGTAGTCAACTATTAGGCATCTTCTCCAGAATAAGTATTAAATATCCTGTAAACACGAAATATAAATAATGATAATAATAATAATTGAAAACGGGAACAAATAGTTGTTTTAGAAGTGAAGCGAAAGTCTTAGTAAATCATATGGTTAAAGAATAAACAAAGTTGTAAGCGTGGTGGTTGGCTAGACGCCATAAATCAAGCGATGTGTTACCAGAGGGGCGAGGCAGCTGTTAGCGCCCGACCTACCGTAAGGAGTGAGTGAGACAGAAAGTTAATGGGTTCCGCGTTCAAGTAAAGGTCTGTCATAGACTAATAATAAAAAGGCCATTATGTAAAAGTTTGTATTAAAGGATGCAAGCCGTAATTAACTTATAAAATCACAATGCTGGGATGGAGACCATTCTCCAGAATATAAGTTTGAAGCATTTACATGAATTTTGACGGGTTTTGTCAAACACTTTTATTGTAAACTAGCAGGTACCCGCGGCTTCGCCCGCGATCAAGACAATGGGGACGATGCATTATTGCTGATAATTGGTCTATTCTATTACAGCAATCGCGGCTATAGGTGTGCCCATTCTAATTCTGAATATGTTGATACATACAGTATATTGATAAGATCAGCAAAGTGGGAATTTTATCGAGTTGTGAACGTCTGCAGGGTTCGTTGTTACATTATGTTAACACATTTTAAAATTACGTTTATGGTTTTGCCATCTTCTGCTGAGACATAACGATTTTGTTGTCCGGATGCTCGCGAGCACGCCACATACAGTTGGCCATGGGAAAAAATTGTTTTGTCTAAATGTACACGTGCTACTCTTAAGCGTGTGTCATTGCGCTTTGTTAAAGAAATTGCGAATATTGTTTGAAGAGGGAACTGCACTCTTGCACACTGGAATGGCAAATCTATCGGAATATGGGGAATTAAATGTATTCTTACTTAAGCTATTCTGGATGTAATTTGGCCATACTAATTGATGATTTGAACGTAAACATATCCCTATTAATAGACCTATAGTTAAATATCGCTCACTTTGGCCGCTGATGTACATTATGCAGTCTCTTCCAGTGTTACATCCCAGGGATTGAAATTCTCCAACGATCCTTTTGCCCTACATGCCTCTCTAAGTAATTAAAATTCCTGATTGTTGTTGTTTGAGTCTTCAGTTTTTTAACTGGTTTGATGCAGCCTTCCATGTATCCCTCTCCTGAGCTAATCGTTTCATTTCTACATAGCTACCACACCCTACATCCGAGGCAATCTGTTTAACCCTGGTTTACCCCTACAGTTCTAGTCTGCGACCCTCCCATCCATAACTACTGTCGACCGAACTATTATGTGTACTCGAGTTTGAAGTATGTTTGTGAAGTAACCGATAGACCTATATAAAATCCAATAACATCATCATTTTCGTCGTTCTATTTTACGTTAGATCGTGTAGGATTGGAATTTTTAATTTACATTTCAATATTTTTTATCACAGTTGGAACACAAGAAGTGCCTGTTTTTTAGCGTTTTTCAACCATGCGTCACATTTAAGAATTATTATCTCACAAACCCGTCATCAGATCGAATCCAAAATTTTAACACAACATACACTGGAATGTTGTATAACAGGTTTATTAATTTTAAAAATTTTTGTGTCCAAGAAACAAAGTTGTTATTATTTTTGTAAGGTAACTTTTCCTCGGCTCGGGATGGTTTGAAAATGTAGTCCTTGGTCGCGTTGTAATCCTTATACATCAAAACGGTATGCTGTATGATTGTGAAATACGTAAATTAATTCACTTATTGTATATCGGTTTGTATTTGTACGGAGAATTAAGACATGGTTCACCAGTTAGCCGCTCCGGTGAAAGCAGTACATCATTGCCAAGATGGGCTACATCACGCGTCATGGCACGTCTCGCTCGGAAGTGATGGGCTCCATATCAGCAACGCTGTATAGCATTTCCCGGAGCGGCTATCTGGTGAACCATGTCTTAATTCTCCGTACAAATACAAACCGATATAAAATAAGTGAATTAATTTACCTATTTCACAGACATACAGCATAACTTTTTGATGTATAAGGATTACAACGCAACCAAGAACTACATTTTCCAACGACCCCGAGCCGAGAAAGAGTTACCTTACAAAAATAATAACAACATTCGTTCTTGAACACACAAAATTTTGATATTAATAAACCAGTTATACAACATTCCAATGTATATTGTGTTAAAATTCGGATTCGATCTGATT
Organism: Meconema thalassinum; assembly: GCA_946902985.2. Lineage (NCBI taxonomy): Eukaryota > Metazoa > Arthropoda > Insecta > Orthoptera > Tettigoniidae > Meconema > Meconema thalassinum. Next base: position 677,215,596 of record OX336388.2, read on the forward strand.
ACGGGTTTGTGAGATAATAATTCTTAAATGTGACGCATGGTTGAAACACGCTTAAAAACGGGCACTTTTTGTGTTTCAACTGCGATAAAAAATATTAAAATATAAATTAAAAATTCCAAACCTACATGAACTAACGTAAAATCGAACGTCGAAAATGATGATGTCATTGGATTTTATGAAGGTCTATTGGCTACTTCACAAACAACCTTCAAACTCGAGTGCACATAATATTTTGGTCGACAGTAAGCTTGCTATTCCTGGGTGTCATAATATGTGTCCTACCCTCCTATCTCTTCTCTTCATTAGCAGTCGCCAGAAAACTCTCTCCTCTCCCACTCGTCTTAATACCTCTTCATTTGTTACCCTAACTACCCATCTGATCATCATTCTCCCTTATCACCACATTTCAAAAGCTTCAATTCTCCTCTTTTCTGCTGCACCATTAGTCCATTAGTACAACTCAGCAACTTTTCTAGGTTTAAGCCGTGCCTTGTGCGGGGATTCAATGGCCGTGAAAGACAAAACAACAACTTTATGAAATAAGTTTGCCCAATACCTCAGTAAGAGTAATTAAGAAACAATAATAATTAACGTGACAGCCGGTAGAATACGACACATTCGACTGTGAATCAACGTTGCAGATCATGGTTAAAAACGAAAAAGAGCAGATCAAAATTGGCAAACAAAAATATTCAGTTAAGAAAAAACAAATTTATAAAGAAAATGAAAGCATTTCGTGCAAAATAGAAAGTATCTTAACATTGTAAATTCGAGTAAAATTCTGAAAGCTCGCTTACAACAACCAGCCGAAAGAGTATAAAATTAGACTCAAAATCACGATCGTATCCGAGCCCCAAAAGCAACCTCTATATATAAAATATATCTCATTTTACGCGTATCAATGCGAGGAGCAACGTTCGTGGTTAGAGGTGGGAACCGAACCCAGCGTTTTAAGGCCCTAAAACGAACGGTTTTCGAGATATTGCCAGAAAACTATCCCCGGTCTGCGAAATTTCAGCGGATGCCATAGTAACGTTGATCTGTCTCTCAGAGGGAACACAGTTATTTGGGAATATCTCCGAAACCGTTCATTTCAGGAACTTAAAAAGTGTGTTTCGGGGTCCCTACAGGACCTCCGAGTATTGTTTCTCGTATGTGGCGGCTTAAAATGAGCTAAATCCGAACATTTTACCGACTGTCCTTGCTCAGTGCCAAAGGGCCGAAAAAAGTCACTTACAAATTGAATTTTCAAAAACCGTTTCTTATTGGGCCTCTACATACTCGGATCAACCAACATGCAATATTTCAGCTTTCTAGGTCTAGTGGTTTGAGCCCTGCGTCGATGAGTCAATTTTGGATTGTCAATGCCAAAGGGCCGAAAAATGTCACTTACAAATTGAATTTTCAAAAACCGTTTCTTAGTGAGCCTCTACATTCTCGGATCAACCAACATGCAAAATTTCAGCTTCCTAGGTCTAGTGGTTTGAGCCCTGCGGTGATGAGTCAGTTTTGGATTATATATAAGAGATGAGATTTTCCGAGTCGATTTGATCGTAGAAATATGGATTATAGCTCTCTTTGCGCGTATCAATGTGAGGAGCAATGTTCGTGGTTTCCACTTCGGGAACCGAACCCAGCGTTTTAAGGCCCTAAAACGAACGGTTTTCGAGATATTGCCAGAAAACTATCCCCGGTCTGCGAAATTTCAGCGGTTGCCATAGTAACGTTGATCCGTTTCTCAGAGGGAACACAGTTATTTGGGAATATCTCCGAAACCGTTCATTTTAGAAATTAAAAAGTGTGTTTCGGGGTCCCTACAGGACCTCCGAGTATTGTTTCTCGTATGTGGCGGCTTAAAATGAGCTAAATCCGAACATTTTACCGACTGTCCTTGCTCAGTGCCAAAGGGCCGAAAAAAGTCACTTACAAATTGAATTTTCAAAAACCGTTTCTTATTGGGCCTCTACATACTCGGATCAACCAACATGCAATATTTCAACTTTCTAGGTCTAGTGGTTTGAGCCCTGCGTCGATGAGTCAATTTTGGATTGTCAATGCCAAAGGGCCGAAAAAAGTCACTTACAAATTGAATTTTCAAAAACCGTTTCTTAGTGAGCCTCTACATACTCGGATCAACCAACATGCAAAATTTCAGCTTCCTAGGTCTAGTGGTTTGAGCCCTGCGGTGATGAGTCAGTTTTGGATTATATATAAGAGATGAGACTTTCCGAGTCGATTTGATCGTAGAAATATGGATTATACAGTAGCTCTTTTTGCGCGTATCAATGTGAGGAGCAATGTTCGTGTTTTCCACTTCGAAGAAGTGGGAACCGAACCCAGCGTTTTAAGGCCCTAAAACGAACGGTTTTCGAGATATTGCCAGAAAACTATCCCCGGTCTGCGAAATTTCAGCCGTTGCCATAGTAACGTTGATCTGTTTCTCAGAGTGAACACAGTTATTTGGGAATATCTCCGAAACCGTTCATTTTAGGAACTTAAAAAGTGTGTTTCGGGGTCCCTACAGGACCTCCGAGTATTGTTTCTCGTATGTGGCGGCTTAAAATGAGCTAAATCCGAACATTTTACCGACTGTCCTTGCTCAGTGCCAAAGGGCCGAAAAAAGTCACTTACAAATTGAATTTTCAATAACCGTTTCTTATTGGGCCTCTACATACTCGGATCAACCAACATGCAAAATTTCAGCTTTCTAGGTCTAGTGGTTTGAGCCCTGCGTCGATGAGTCAATTTTGGATTGTCAATGCCAAAGGGCCGAAAAAAGTCACTTACAAATTGAATTTTCAAAAACCGTTTCTTAGTGAGCCTCTACATACTCGGATCAATCAACATGCAAAATTTCAGCTTCCTAGGTCTAGCGGTTTGAGCCCTGCGGTGATGAGTCAGTTTTGGATTATATATAAGAGATAAAAGGATTCCTTCCTCAAAAAGAATGAAAGAACGGGTTGTGAAAAATACAGTTTAAAGATGAATAAAGGTCCCAGAAAAATAAATAACAAAGTGCATGGTACGCTGCAAAGAAAGATCATCTGATGCATGAGAATGGATCTGGTAGAACAAGGGTTCGATTCACAGACATGGCATGCTCTTGTACAGTATTTTAAATGTGTAAAATCTGAGGCTTTGTGGAGAATAAATAAGGTCCAAAGGACTAAATAAGTGATAGATAAATGATAATTAGGTAACGTTAAAGAAACCCAGAAGGGTAAAGATTGAAATGAATATAAATGTCCAAAGCCTTGGAAAGTTATATGACTTGAATGATAGGCGCGCTTGACGCCTTAGTAAAATATACTACAAATAATTATAATTAGATTTAAGCAAGACAAAGTGGTTACAAAGTTCAAAGAATAATGAAATGATATTATAGTGATCTTAATAAATTTTAACAAAGTGATTAATTTTTAGTTTTGAATGACACTTGAAGAGACTATGCCAAGTTATTATTTTTTTATATTTTGAGTGACACTTGAAGGAACTATGCCAAGTGATTGATTTTTATCTTACATGTTTTTGAGTGAATATATTTTTCTTTTATGAATTAAATTCTGTAAAATTATAATGTTGTGTTTTTCCTCAAATCCTTGTGAACCTTGAGTATTCCATATCAGATGTTTAATCAGCGGTGGAGGGAACGTACCATACCCCGAAACCGCAAGAGCAAAAGCCGAGTGCTGATTAATCATCATCCGTGTATACGGGCACATAGGGGAAGCATATAATGCGTGCTGGATATGGATACTAGGTCACATGGAAAGTCGGTCAAATTAAAGTTAAAGTAAAGAATAAATTAGGAAGGTAGGGATGACCGCAACCCGCAACCTTACATATATAAATATTGAAAAATGATATGACCCCTATATAAATCATTTTTATGGCGCTCACCTTTAGGCGCGGGTTTTTTCAGGGAAAAACCACAGAAAAACTCAAGTTTTCCGGGGGGAAAAAATTGGAAAATTTCGGGGAAAAAATCAGATCACAATTTCAAAATGTCTTGCTTGAAGTAGTTGAAGATTTTGCAGGAGGGACGTGTGGACGGGTTTGTGCGCCTGCACACCCGTTAAACACTTCACCTCAAAAAGATAGAATGAGTACAAGCATGTCGGGTCGAGCCCAGATTCACCTCGTGTGCATGATTCATCCTGGGGGGAGGGGGGGGGGTAGTAGCCCATCTTTTCTCAAATAATTTGGAAAAAGAATGGTTACTAAGAAAGAGATGAAACGCCTCTTGGAAGACGTTTTTAATATTAAATTCCAAGAAAATAGGGATGAACATAAGAAGGACTCAGAAGTTTTAAATAATAAACTTCAAGAAAATATGGAAGTTTTAAACAATAGAAATAGGAATGAAATTAAAAAGAACTTGGAAGAAGGTATAGACAAAGCTTTTAAAAAAATAAGGAACCAATAAACAATATGTTTCAAAAAATAGGGAAGTTATAAACAATATGTTTCAAAAAGATAGGGATGAAACTAAAAAGAACTTGGAAGTAATAAACAATAAACTCCAAGAAGATAGGGATGAAAGGAAAAAGTGCATAGAAGCAATAAACATTACACTTCAGGAAAGTAGAAATGAGATAAACAAAGGTAGGATTGAATGTCAAAAGAATTTTGAAGAAATTAACAATAAATTGGGTGAATTAAGTAATAAAGTTGATGCCGTACAGGCAAATGTAAATGATGGTATGTTGAAAATACAGGGAAGTATTGATATTAATAAAGATTATGTAAACCATATCTCAGGCGAACAGGCAGAGGTTAAATCACGCTTGAGAGAGATCAATGCGAAACTCAGCGAAGTCAAAACCGAAATAAAAGAGCAAATAGATAGGAATTTTAATGGGATAGAGAAATCGTTAGAGGATAAGTTAGATCTTAAATTAAAAACAAGAAGTTCCGTTAAGAACTATACAGCCTACTTTTCATGCCAATGATTATTCTACAGAATATGAACCTATCTAATATATAAAAGTGAAAGTCTGTATGTATGTATGTAAGTATGTATGTATGTATGTATATATGTTGGTTCCGTATACAAATCTACACCGTTCCACCAATCTTAACCATATTTTGCATACACATAGTTTAGGACCCAGAAGGAACCGCTGGCTACATGAATTTTCGATAGTCTTTCTCATTCTTCTGATTTCGGCCCTTTTTCACTCAAAAACAGGCTAATCAAATCATAAAATATACTCATGAAGGAATGGCAAGGCAGATAGTTTCCATGGCAACATAGCTCAAGTCGAGACACGGCCGACTTGATGCCTATTGCGCTCAGCACTACCGGTATAGAAAATGAGGATCTTTACTTGAAATCCCGTTAGTTACTCAACTGCTCACACAGCACTGTCAACCGAGATTAGCATAACAAAGACTTGACACTATCTTCTTTCTACTATATATTTGTCAAATACCACTCACTCACTCACTCACTCATTCATTTATTCATCACGAAATCTCAGAAACCACCAAAAGGATTGGAATGAAATCTGGTATGCAGCTTCCTCAAGGGCCGCAAATGCCCACTAAGAGAGAAATTTTGGCTATTCAGGTTCTAAAGGGGTGTTAAGGGGGTAGACCTGCATTTAATTGAATAGCAATATCTCCCGATTGGTTTCATGGGGGGATGTGATACTCGGCATATAAACTCATCATTAAAAATAAGAAGACATGTGTCTGAGGGTTTTTCGATCTGGTGTATATTATGAGGTGAAAGGGGTGAAAAGTGGGGATTAAAAGATTCTTAACGGAGCGTGTGTCTCTTAAACGAAATAGGCGAGGAGTTTGAAACACAGCGGGAAAAAAATCAACAAAAAAAAAAAGAAGTAAATATGTGTTTGACAGTTTTTTCATAAATCCAATTTAAGGGGCCCATGGAGAGAGATGAAATTCTGGGGGGGGGGGAACAGGAAAGAAAGTGTCCTAAATGATTGACTGACTGGCTCACTCATCAAACTCAGGGGGAAAAACTGCTTTAAAGTAAGTAAATAGCTGTTCGACAGGTTTTTTTTCATAAATCAAATTTAAGGGGTTCATGGGGAGGGGTGAAATTCTGAAAAAAGAAAATTGAAAGAAAATGTCCAGACTCACTCACTTACTCACTCACTCATCATCGCCTAGCCAAAATTATTGAAGTTAGAAACATGACAGTTTGGGGATATGTTCATTGTATGTCAAAACCGTCTACTAAGGGAGGATTTTTGGATATTCAGGTTGTAAAGGGGTCTTAAGGGGGTTAAACCTGCATTTCATTGAATAACAATATCTCCCGATTGGTTTCATTGGGGGATGTGATACACGTCATATAAACTTATCATTAAAAAGTAACAAGACACGTGTCTGAGGGTTTTTCGATGTGTTTATGAGGTTAAAGGGGTGAAAAGTGGGGATTGAAAGATTCCTAACGGAGCGTGTATCTCTTAAACGACATAGGTGAGGAGTTTGAAACTCAGCGAAAAAAAAACAGCATAAAAATAAGTAAATATGTGTTTGACCGCTTTTCCATAAATCCAATTTAAGGGGCCCATGGGGAGGGGTGAAATTCGGGGGGGGGGCAGGAAAGAAAGTGTCCTAACTGATTGACTGACTGACTCACTCATCAAACTCAGGGGGAACAAACTGCTTTAAAGTAAGCAGTTTGTTTTTCAATCAAATTGAAGGGGTTCATCGGGAGGGGTGAAATTCTGAAGAAAAAAAAATTGAAAGGAAATGTCCTGACTCATTCACTCACTCATCATCGCCCAGCCAAAAATATTGAAGTTGGAAACATGACATTTCGGGGATATGTTCGTTGTATGTCAAAACCGTACACTAAGGGAGGTTTTTTGGATATTCGGGTTCTAAAGGGGTCTTAAGGGGGTTAAATCTGCATTTCATTGAATATCAATATCTCACGAGTGGTTTCATTTGTGGATGTGATACACTGCATATAAACTAATCATTAAAAATACGCAGACATGTGTCTAAGCGTTTTTCGATGTGGTGTATTATTATGAGGTGAAAGGGCTGAAAAGTGGGGGTTGAAGGATTCCTAATGGAGCGTGTAGGCCTATCTCTTAAACGACATAGGCGAGAAATTTGAAACTCAGCGAAAAAAATCAGCTTAAAAAGTAAGTAAATCGGTTTTCGACTGTTTTTTCATAAATTAATTTAAGGGGCCAATGGGGGTGGGGTGAAATTCTGGGGGAAAAAAGGAGACAAAGTGTCCTAACCGACTGACTCATGGGAAAAAGACAGCTTAAGAAATAAGTTAATAGGTGTTCAAGCGTTTTTTAATCAATCCAATTTAAGGGGCCCATGGGGAGGGGTGAAATTCTGATAAAATAAATGAAAGAAAATGTCCTGTCTGACTCACTCACTCATCACGCCCAGCGAAAACTATTAAAGTTGGAAACATGAAATTTTGGGAAGATGTTCGCTGTATGTCGAAAACGTTAACTAAGGAATGATTTTTGTTTATTCGGGTTTTAGAGACGTGTCAAGGGGGTAAACGTGCATTTCATTGAATAACGATATCTCATGAGTTGTTTGTTTGGGGATGTGATATTCGGTATATAAACTAATCATTAAAAATAATCAGACATATGTCTAAGGGTTTATCGATGTGGTGTGTATTATGAGGTGAAAGGGGTGAAAATTGGGGGTTGAGGGATTCTTGACGGAGCGTGTATCTCTGAAACGACATAGGCGTGAAGTTTGAAATTCGGTGGGAAAAAACAGCTTAAAATACAGGTAAATAGGTGTTCGAACGTTTTTTCATAAATCCAATTTAAGGGGCCCTTGGAGAGGGGTGAAATTCTGGGGGGAAAAAAAAACAGGAAAGAAAGTGTCCTAACTGATTGACTCACTTACTCACTCATCAAACTCAGGGGGGAAAACAGCTTTAAATAAGTAAATAGGTGTTTGACCGTTTGTTTCATAAATCCAATTTAAGGGGTTCATGGGGAGGGGTGAAATTATCAAAAATAAATGAAAGAAAATGTCCTGACTGACTCACTCACTCATCATCGCCCAGCCAAAATTATTGAAGTTAGAAACATAAAATTTTGGGGATATGTTCGTTGTATGTCGAAAGCGTCCACTAAGGAAAGAGTTTTGGATATTCAGGTTCTAAAGAGGTGTTAAGGGGGTAAACGTGCTTTCCATTGAATAACAATATCTCACGAGTGGTTTCATTTGGGGATGTGATACTTGGCACATATACTAATCATTAAAAATAAGCTGACACATGTCTAATGGTTTTTCGATGTAGTATATATTATGAGGTGAAAGGGTTGAAAAGTGGGGGTTGAAAGATTCCTAACTGAGCGTGTATCTCTTAAACGACATAGGGAGAAGTCTGAAACTCGGAGGAAATCTATCAGCTTAAAAATAAATAAACAAATGAATAAATAAATAAAATAAATAGGTGTTTGACCGTGTTTTCATAAATGCAATTTAAGGGGCATATGGGGAGGGGTGAACTTCTGGAAGAAAAACGTCCACTAAGGAAGGATTTTTGGATGTTTGCTCTCATCGACCAACCAAAACTGTTAAAGTTAGAAGAATGATATTTTGGGGATATGTTTGTTTGTTGTGTGTCGAAAACGTCTACTAAGGAGGGATTTTTGGGTATTCAGGTTCTAAAGTGGTGTTAACGGGGTTAAACCTGCATTTCATTGAAAAACAATATGATACGACTATGACGCGAGCGATGCGAGGCTAAAATTGAGATGGTGTGTGTCTGTGTATTACTCAATCTCGCAAGTACCACTGGTCCGATTTACGTGAATATTACATGGAAGTAGCTGATTTACCTGGTTAACATATAGGTTACTTTTGATTTCAATACTTTGCACTATTTAAAATGGCGACCATTTTAGTGACGTCACTACACCCTTTAATTTCAAACTTTCATATTTCCATTTCAAATAAAAAGAGAACGCTAAGAAATAGCAAACTTTTGATGGCATATGCGAGGTTTAAAATTACATTTTCTATCCGAAAGGTATCTGCAACTGTTAGCGAGTAAAACCTAAATTTGTGCTATAAAACACGGTCAACGCCGAGCGGTGTAGTTGGACAAAATGTTCCATCCTTAATCTCCCTCTGCGCAGCACCTCGCCTATCCCCTGTTTTAACTGTCACCTTCACATTTTAATTTATTTATGACGCGTAGCGAAGCACGGGTACTTCAGCTAGTCTAGAATAATGACGAAATTAAGTTGGTAATATCGAAATATCTAATTAGTTCAAAATATACCTGGTATAATGTAGCCTAATAGAGCACTACAGTTGGCAGCCCTGGTGACTGAATATATTCTTAGTTCCATCTCTTAAGGTACAGAATACAAAATTTGGTTGATGTCCAATGGACGTTACTTGCAGTTAGACACTGGATCTATCAGCACGCGTAAAAGCATGTTGACAACAATACCATGCGTGTGCTGGTCAGAAATAATCTGAAATATTATGATATCTTGTTGTGCCAATTTTGGATGAAATCCATTTGTTAGTATAGAAGTTACATGTATTTTAAAATTGGACATATCAGCAGGCATAGAATCATGTTGTCAGCACTGCCTTGTATTAATTACTCCAAATTAATCTAGAATGTCAGGTGCTATACGTGTGCAAAGTATAGAGCTGTTGGCTTGCATACATTCTGGTATATTGATATTAGGGTAAAAAATATAGACAGCATTTATTAACAGTTGGCAGCCCTGATTGCACTGAAGAATACTTATAGTCATATCTGATATGTTACTCATAGCACATGCGAAATGTGGATGAAATCCTACTGATAGTATAGAAGTTACATGTATTTAAAAATTGGCCCTATCAGCAGGCTTAGAATCATGTTGGTAGAACTGACGTATATAAGTTACTCCAAAATTAATCAAACATGTCAGGTACTATACGTGTGCATAGTTTAAAGCTGTTGGCTTGCACACATTCTGATATATTGGTATTTGGATTAAAAAAATAGAGAGAGCAATTATTAACAGTTGGCAGCCCTGGTGGCTCTTAAGAATACGCTCAGTCATATCTGGTTATGTACAGATATTACATACAAAATTTGGTTGAAATCCAGTTGATAGTGTAGAAGTTATATGCATTTAAACATTGGACCTATTAGAAGGCTTAAAATTATTTTGGCAACACTGTCATGGTTGGCCTCCTGGAAATTAAACTGAAATAGTATTATCTACATGTGTGCCAATTTTGGAATAGCTCCTATCCATACCTTGCAGGATATCCAACATGGAGCTCAAATTTCTAGTGCGTTTTTTCAGCAGTTGGTAGCACTGACATCATTTTCAAATATGGACGTGAGCTATTCCGGTACACATCTTTACTCATACTAAATTTGGTTTTGATTGCTGCAGCTGTTTAGGAGTTGATAGGGGGGGACACACACACAGCCAGACAGACAGACAGACAGACAGACAGACACACATTTGCCCGATCTCATAAGACTACTTTTTCCTCATTTTTGCAAAATGTGAAAAGTAGGCTAAAAATGAATAGGTTCGAGTTCCATGAATTTAAGAACGATGTAATTAAGCAATTAGCGAAAAATGGAGAACAACGCGAAAATCCCACGCAGGAATTAAAAAGGGAAATAAGTAGCCTATCAAAACAAATCCGAGAAAGTAATGAACAAAGGAAGTCCGATAGGGATAAAATAAGTCAAAGAATGGATAGGCCTATATAAGTAAAGGAAGAAGTTGAAATTTTCAAAGAAGACTTGAAAGAAAAACCAGAGGAAAGAGGAAAAAGAATTGAGAACAACGAAGATTGTATGAATGAAATGGAACAAGAGTCATCTGTTAGAAATAGAGACCTCCCTGAAAGGGAAATTAAAATAACAGGGAAACCATTAGTCGCATTAAACCCGCATGATAACAGTAAGGTCATTATAATACGGCCAGAAAACACAAAGAATCCAACATACATGCAGAGTCTAAAGGCATTTCTCAGTTGGAAACTGAGAAAGAAGAAGAGGTCAGAAATAGAGAATAAAAGAAGGAAAATAAGTCCTTCAAAAGAGCTCTACAATTGGAAGACAAGAAAGAAAAAGGATATCTAAGAAAGGAAAGACGAAAGAACTAAGTCGAGGAAAATGACTGAACGAGGAAGTAGTAAAATCCGAAATTTGAAAATAATAGAGTAAGAAATGACAAAAATCAAAAAGGAAGAGACCCAAAATGGACCAGATGGTTTCGATATATACGTACCCGTACGTGTCATGAAATGTACCAATAATAACCTTGTTATATAGTAAAAGGAATGGAAACAAGGCTACTAATAAATGAATAAGAGAAAAATGGTCTTTAAAAGGCTACCGAAAGAAAACTTATCTAACACACAATTGGACTGTGAGCCAATGTATTGGGAAGATGAAGAAACCTGAACAAGACAAGGGTGATTTACAACCCACTTGAGGGAGACGTCCCATTAGAAGTGAAAAGAGTGAACAGAAACCCGAACCGAACGAGACAAGTTACCGAGGGAGACTGATGAAAGAAGAAAAATAAAACGGCAAACGAACTGAACTGAAAATATGATGAGGATAAATAATAATACTGAATTAATGAAACGGGTAGGGAGAGTCCTTCCCCATTCAAGGAATTAAAATGAATAATTAAAGGAAGTTCATATAAGTGTTTTTTTTTTCTTTGGAATTTTGATAAATAAATCTCCTCAGCTCTTCAAAAATTAATTTACCTTTGAAGGAGCGATTCTCTACCCAACTAGGGTTGGTACAGGATATGAACTTCTGATCTTTAAGATGAAAAGAGGTCCAGCTACAAGTTAGCAGTGTGGAAATAGGAAGTGATTCAGGCCATGACGCAGAACATTGACAGTTTTATCTGGAGATACGTGGTGCAAGTGATATGTGAATCACGAGAGCAGTCACGCTGGGATGAATCAACCAGAGCAGATTGGCGGGGGAATCACCACTGAGTGCTAAGATCAGCAGTTTTCTGGCAACATTGGATTGCGAATCAACACCGCAAAGTTGTGAAATAAGCCGTTTTCACGGAAACAATGCAAAATTACAACAATAGGTTTACGGGGATCAGAATAATCCACGAAATTATGAATTAAGCAAGGGTAAAAGTGAATAATTTAGGCCCAGGAAAAAAGCACTTAGTCAGCAACTACGTCATTAGGCGGAGCCAAGCGGAGGTAGTGGGAAGAAGAGAAAAAAACTCAGTCGCCCACACAGCTGAGGAGCCTTGTAGATTTTATTTAAATTAATTAGACGATCGATTTTCAGGAAAAGAAATGGTAATGAGACGTTTGGATTATAGAGAACATAGTGATATATTTTTCAAAAACGTGCGACGTCTATTTCAGAAGTTAGCTCCAGGAAGAAGGCAAAAGTAGTTTATTTTGCAACTTCACAATAAATAGCCCAGGTTTCAACCAGAGAGCATGCAGTTTGCAGTCTTTGGTCAGCCTGAGAGGGGCGTGTCGCCACATCAAGTACAGTCTACTACGTACCTCGTAAGGAGGTGTTACATCGAATGCAGTATCCGTCTGCCAAGTGAGGCTACAGGCTGTGTCAGAAGCAGTTCGCCAGAAGCAAGCGGGGAGAAGTGACACGCTGTCTCATAAAATGCAGAAGCGCTGCATTATACTCGTCGCAGTTCAGTTAAGCCCGGGGAGGCTCAGCGCAATTCCGCACAGTATATATGTATACAGTACGCAGTATTATCAAACTGCTGGGACAGAAGTCCGTTCTCACACTGGTTGGTTGGTTCTTAAGTTTAGGGGCTGCGACAACGCGGTCATGTAGCCCCGTGTACATTGGGTGTGTGTAGAATCTGTCTGATAACCGGTGTTAATTGTGATGACTGTATTAGTGTGTGTTATCTGTTATTTTAATTTAAGTACTGCAACTTAGAATTTTTCATATAGTTCCTACTTTTGCCGCCAAGCGCCACCATCAACGACTACTAGGCTAAGTTCACAACTCAGCTGCTAGACGCCACCGCAGTCGGCTCTTGGCAACGAACTTAGAAACCTAAGAGCGTTGTTTACAATAACCTATCCAATTTAGCTTCACACAGGTGCAATTAGTGGAAGGTTCTTTAACATGCCATAAATATATGACATGGGACCGCCGGCTTTACTTCCCCTCCGAAGGAAGGCATACTGAGGGATTTTTAACGCTCTTAAAAAATCCGACGGCTTATCGTACTCCTTTATGGAGAAGTCACAGCAAGTAACACAGTTCGTTACCAACCGCAAAAGTGGATCGTGTTAAGACGAATTAACAATCATCAGTATCCGTGGTAATAACAAAAAGTTGTATGTGCGTGGTAATATAAATCCGCTACGGTTGTTTATAAGTGATCACTAAAGCACTTGTGCTGGATCAGATAAATTATACGCTACACGAAAACCGTGACGAAGTAAAATTGCGCCGCGACAAATTCGAGAACAGTAATAAGCTAGAATACAGCAGTCCAGATCAGTAGAGACATTACGCTGGAGATCATCGTTTCGAAATATACAGACAGGTCTCCGTGAAAGTTAAGTGAAAGACTACAGTAGTAAGGGACCGATATTGGAACGAAATCCAATAATTCAAGTAAATGGACACGGGTTCGAGACCCAAGAACAAATATAGTGAACTTTAGCGAAGCTACAGCGTGTCAAATAGGAACGTAGCAATAAAGACATTCTCGTAGGAGAAATAAGGGAACTTGTCGCAGATAAGGACAAAATACGGTCAAGAAGTAAGCGGGCCATAGGTTCGATAGACCGCAACGTAAACGTAGGACAAGTAAAAATTGCAAATTGCTAATAAAAGTACGATAAAGAGAAGTCAAAATAGACTATCTAAAGGACAGGGCAGAGACTAGATCCAGTGAAGAATTAGGAGCCGTTCGAGTTTGCATCATGTCCAATGCAGGGTCCGGGGATCTCATCAGGGCGTTGATCACTGATAAAACGTGCCAAGAGTCACTGAGATGTGGTGAAAATTAGTGCAGTGTAAATAAGCTACAAGATATATGTGTTTTAGTGTTAATATAGTATTTTACAAATTAATGATGTGTTTAAATTTAAGTGAAGGTCGATTGGACCTAAGGGAGGTGTCGCTCACAATAGAAAGTGCCATGGAAGAATATTAATTATGTCGTTAGGTGGGTGAACCCTTCCCAAGAATGGATCCGAAGACGGAGCACACTGGTGAGTCATGATTTTTCATTAAATTTGCAGATGTACGATGTACTGGCCCGATGGGATCGGTCGTAACTGGGGAGTTTAACGATCGAACTCATCGGGTGGTTGAATGCACTTATATAACTGAAATGTTGAAATAATAATAATAAATAATTGCGAGAATTACCTCGCAAAATAATTATATGAATGGGATCAGTAATGTAAAGTAATAAAAACCCAAGAAATGATATAACAAATAATAAATGATTTGGAGGAAGGAATCGAAAATATAATTTAAATGGCTTAAAATTTAGCCATTGTAAAAGCAAATAATGAAATAAATATGCATCATAATAGAATTGTTAAAATAAATAATGAAGAGGAAAAATATATAGTTTGATCTTATAATTAAATGGCAAATGACAAAAAGTTGAAATGAAAAATAATTGAAAGTTCGAAATGAAAATAATAAAAATAAATATTATCGAGTTGTTATGCACTAAAAATAAAGTGATAATAAAAATCGTAATAAGGAACTCGCGTAATAACCCGGAACGAAATAAATTAAAATGCCTTGACGCATTGTTGTCAATTGATCAATTTTATAAATCTCTAAAAGTAATTGGTGAATAAAAACACCCAATGAAAATGTATTATCACAGGCTAGCGAGCCAGAATTATGAAGATTAAATAACAGGAAGGCCGAGGTCTTGCCGCTATAAATGAAATATTAATTTGAGATATTAAATAAACCGCGAATAACCAAGCAAGAAATCGTTGTTGCCAAAGGGGCCGAATAATAAATAAATGAAGCTAAAAGCTAATAAATGTGCGTTAATCAGGATATAATTAATCGGGAGATGGAGAGTCTCATCGAAATATTGTGGGTGAAAGATTCCCCTTTCTGTATTGTTGTTGTATGTAAACGTCGTGTTGTATACAGGTGAAATTCCCATAAATTGTATTGCCATATTGAAGCGTTAAAAATAATAGTTACATTGTAAGTCCGATCAGGCTGTGTTGAATAAATATTGTAGGCCAAAATCGTCGAATGAAATACACTTGTGAGACCATGAGAGCATTGTTATAAATACTCTAGGCCATAATCGTCGAAATAACGCGTTGTAAGTGAATATACATGTGAGACCATGAGGCATTGGTATATATAAATGTTGTAGGCAATAATCGTCGAATGAAATTTGCAAGTAAGACCGATAACGGCATTGTTATGAATAATATTGTTACAAGGCGTCATACAAATTGTTATTAAAGTTGGTGTAGTCAACTATTAGGCATCCTCTCCGGAATAAGTTATAAATATCCTGTAAAAAACGAAATATAAATAATGATAATAATAATAATTGAAAACGGGAACAAATAGTTGTTTTAGAAGTGAAGCGAAAGTCTTGGTAAATCATATGGTTAAAGAATAAACAAACTTGTAAGCGTGGTGGCTGGCTAGACGCCATAAATCAAGCGATGTGTTACCAGAGGGGCGAGGCAGCTGTTAGCGCCCGACCTACCGTAAGGAGTGAGTGAGACAGAAAGTTAATGGGTTCCGCGTTCAAGTAAAGGTCTGTCATAGACTAATAATAAAAAGGCCATTATGTAAAAGTTTTTATTAAAAGATGCAAACTGTAATTAACTTATAAAATCACAATGCTGGGATGGAGACCATTCTCCAGAATATAAGTTTGAAGCATTTACATGAATTTTGACGGGTTTTGTCAAACACTTTTATTGTAAATAAAAGGATTCCTTCTTCAAAAAGAATGAAAGAACGGGTTATGAAAAATACAGTTTAAAGATGAATAAAGGTCCCACAAAAATAAATAACAAAGTGCATGGTACGCTGCTAAGAAAGATCATCTGATGCATGAGAATGGAACTGGTAGAACAAGGGTTCGATTCACAGACACTTGTACAGTATTTTAAATGTGTAAAATCTAAGGCTTTGTGGAGAATTACTAGTAAGGTCCAAAGGACTAAATAAGTGATAGATAAATGATATTTATGTAACGTTAAAGTAACCCAGAAGGGTAAAGATTGAAATGAATATAGATGTCCAAAGGCTTGGAAAGTTATATGACTTGAATGATAGGCGTGCTTGACGCCTTAGTAAAATATACTACAAATAATTATAATTAGATTTAAGCAAGACAAAGTGGTTACAAAGTTCAAAGAATAATGAAATGATATTATAGTGATCTTAATAAATTTTAACAAAGTGATTAATTTTTAGTTTTGAATGACACTTGAAGAGATTATGCCAAGTGATTATTTTTTTATATTTTGAGTGACACTTGAAGAAACTATGCCAAGTGATTGATTTTTATCTTACATGTTTTTGAGTGAATATATTTTTCTTTTATGAATTAAATTCTGTAAAATTATAATGTTGTGTTTTTCCTCTAATCCTTGTGAACCTTGAGTATTCCATATCAGATGTTTAATCAGCGGTGGAGGGAACGTACCATACCCCGAAACCGCAAGAGCAAAAGCCGAGTGCTGATTAATCATCATCCGTGTAAACGGGCACAATATATAAAAATCCAACATGGTGACCATCCGAAATATTTTGGCGGTTCTACATATCTACGTATCTATTACAGCAATCAAACCGTAATTTTGTAAGTTTATAGAGTCAATTAATATAAGTAGGATAAATGAGAATAGGCTATTTAGTTCTTCATGGAACTAATTGTTAAATCCCATTTCTTTATGCAAAACCTGCTCCGCAACATATCCTGTCACCGCCTACTTAGGTCTCAGGGTGCGTAATGTGACTCCAGATCCAGATGTCATGGGTGCGCTTCCCAGCTCTTATAAGGTATTCAATTCTGGTTTCAAGGTGTAGCCTAGTCGCAACAGTCAACCGAGTCCCTGGCGGTTTCAAAACAATCGGCGTGCGATTGATCCTTAGTCTTATAAGAGTTTGCGTAGTATTTAAAATGGTCCACCTGCTGCAATTCAGTTCCTCATATCTGGAATTCTATTATTTGTTTTTGTTCTCTTTCGATAGAAAAATGTAAGTTGTATCGGGCAAGGAAAGCATTTTTAAAGAAACGAATTCTGTTGACATCGAATATAAATTGAGGTATTAGAAAGTCATTTTTGAAAACCTTTGTCTGGATCGTGGTACTCTATGTAAGTGAAACTTGGACCTTTGGTGCAGTAGAAAAGTTAAGAATAGAGGCATTGAGAATGTGGTGTTACAGGAGATTGATGAAGATCAGATGGGTAGATAGTGTAACAAATGAAGAGGTATTAAGACGAGTGGGTAAGAATTAATGTTTCTGGCGACTGATAATGAAGAGAAGAGATAGGTTGGTAGGACTCATACTAATAGCGAAGTTAGTTATGGAAGGATGGGTCGAGGATAAGAACTGTAGGGGAAGACCAAGGTTAGAATACGTTCAACAGATTGCTTCAGGTGTAAGGTGTAGTAGCTATATAGAGATGAAACGATTAGTTCAGGACAGGAAGGCATGGAGCGCTGCATCAAACCAGTCGAAAGACTGAAGAATCAAACAACAACAACAACTCTTTCGACATCACCTTCGCTTTTGAAAAACAGATGTTCATTCAATATTTGCTACATTTAGAGCCTCCGTAGCTTAGGCGGCAACACGCCGGCCTCTCACCGCTGGGTCCGTGGTTCAAATCCCGGTCACTCCATGTGAGGTTTGTGCTGGACAAAGCGGAGGCAGACAGGTTTTTCTCCGGGTACTCCGGTTTTCCATGTCACAAATCTCATTCCAGCAACACTCTCCACTATCATTTCATTTCATCAGTCATTCATTTAATCATTGCCCCAGGGGAGTGGACAGGCTTCGGCAGCCGGCACAGTTCATATCCTCGCCGCTAGATGGGGGCTTCATTCATTCCATTCCTTGACCCGGTCAGTCGACTGGAAGCCGGATGTGGATTTTCATTTCCATTTGCTACATTTCTGTCCAAATTTTAACATGTTGGCTTGTAAGCTTATGACGCAGTCGGTCATTACAACCAGGTCACCAGCATAAGGCAGACTAAGGAAAGGAAGGAAGCTTCTAGTTTTACTTCGCCGTTAATCTCGCGATCTTGAACCACGGGACCTCCATTTTTACGTGGAATCCGAACCACAGGTCGTGATGTTTCACTTCGATAACATAAGCCAGACTGCTTACCTGGTTTCCATCGAATTTAATCCCACCTAGCCAATTTATATCCTTTAGATAATGGTCCATATATGAGAAATATAGGCAGAATATTCTACTTCACTTATTCCTTTTTCCTATCATTTATTTCCATTCGCTTGGTAAATTACACGTGCCAGTAGTTAGCAGTCGTTTCCATTATCATTATTATCATCAGGGGCCCTTGACCTGGATGTTGCGTCCATTATAACCTACTACTAATCACCATCACATTAAGTCTTCCTCAAATGTTGTTTTAAAAAATTGATTAGTTTATTTGTGTCAGTTCAGTGGTAGTTTTCATTATCACCCATATCATGAGGACAAATGACCCAGATGTTACGCCCATTATTATAGTAATACTCACCACCACATAAAGTCTTGTCGACTGCGATTGTTTTGTTAATATGTCTCACTGTTAGTAAGTAATCTATGATGTGTCAGTTCAGTAGTAATTTTTAATATCAATCTTTATTTAAAATATAAAATATAAAAAATTAAATTATTTAAAAAAATACACAACAAAAAGTGTTTTGCATAACACTTGTTTGCCATAATGCAGATCGTATGTGGGATTGTGAGCGAGGTTATTACAAATAAGACGTCATTCTGACAAATCCTGCACACTTTATTCATGCGTGAAAAGAAAATTACAAACAGGAAGACATTTGCTGAGAAACAGGGATTGATATGTGTTGTAATCTTGCCATCCTGTGACGTTTCAATAAGGAACTTGGTCACCACGGGTGTCCATCAGGGCTCTTACTTGCCGTGGCATACCGCAGATCAAGTTTTCCAGGTTCTCTTCAGACAGGTGATCCCACTCTTCGATGGTGGCCTCCATGAACTCTTGGCGGGTTATGGAAGGGCGTGGAAGCTGAGAAACAGCACGCTTCAGCATATCCCTGATATGTTCTATACAGTTCATATCCGGCGACATCGCAGGCCATTCCATTCGTGCAATGCCGGACTCCTGGAGGAAGTTTTTTTACCGGCGCCACTCGATGCGGTAAGTAAATGCAAAACTTTTTTGATGTGTAAATATAAAAATGCCGGTTCCGTGGTGTTGGGATAGCGTGGCTGCCTCTCACCCCGAGGCCCCGGGTTTGATTCCCAGCTCCGACAGGGATTTTAGAAAATAACGTAAGGGCTAGAACGGGGTGCACTTAGCCTCGTGAGGACAACTGAGTTGCTGTCTGACAGTGAGGCAGCGCCCCGATCACGAAAACCAAGATTAACGGCCGAGGGGTTACGATGCGGTGATCACGCGTCACCCCAATATATGCAGGCCAAATGGATGGGCAGTGGTCGCTTGGTATGCTTAGGCCCTTAATGGGCTGTAGTGCCAGGGGTTATTTATTTTGTTATTTAAATATAAAAATAAAAAATAATAAATTAAAATAAATAAATTTAAATAAAAAATAAAAAAATAAAAATTTAAAGAATCAAAAATAATAAAATAAATATCATATATATAAAAAATAAAAAATAAAAAATAAAAAATAGATTTTTTTTTTAAGAATTAAATATATTGAAAATCAAAAATTAAATAAATAAATAATTTTAAGGAGCCTGAGACTTCATGATCGTTCCACCGGGCGAAGCCGGGTACTATTTTAGTATAAACGAAACGGTAGTGGTGAAAGATTATAGACTAGCCTCAGTCTTGTAACAACTTTAAATCAAGAACTCATCTTATTATCAATACTTACACCCTGATTATCAACAGGATAATGAATTTGGTAAGTGAATGAAATAAGACGTGGATTTTATCCCAGGACGTGTGTAGGCCTATATGTGTTATACTGTAAGTCGATAGGGTTGAGTTTTTAAACTCCTAGTTATATTTCACTGGAGTACAAATATAGAATGATTTGCAATTCACAGAATAAACTGTATTTTGTAAGAACATCACGCTATCATATAAAGCGCCACCACATGAAGGATCTATAAATGGTTGTTAGCGTTAGGGTTATTAGCCATAGAAATACCGCAATGCCTTTGATATTGTATCTATTGCACTTGAGAACTGTTTCTTGGAAAGTTTATAACCTTACCTAGAATTTTACTATTCCCACAACAAATTGTTACAAGAATAATCTACAGGTCTCAGAAGGCTCTTGAACGAAAGGTCAGTCAATAACAGCCATAAAACAAGGAAGAAAATACTTGTATATGTAATACTGTATCATCTCTGCAACCACACTCGCGCTCCAAGGGGATGGCAATGGGACCAGCCTAAGATATGATTGCTGAATTTGTTTTAGTGTTCTATTAAAGGAAGCTTTCCTGTCTGTCAACACAAATTACATTCGGCGGGAAACAAGTATTTATAATAATAACCCCTTGCACTACAGCCCGTGAAGGGCCTAGGATTACCAAGCGACCGCAGCCCAGCCATTTGGCCTGCAGATATTAGGGTGACGCGTGATCAGCGCATCGGATACCGGGTGAGTTAGCCGTGGTCGTTACGACATGACTGCTGGCAGTCGCTCATATCCGGGAGGCGAGGAGGTTCGAATCCCTCCACCGGCAACCTTGAGGATGGTCTTCTGTGGTTTCCCCATCTTCCTTCCAGGCAAATGCCGGGGTTGGTCCCTAACTAGAGGCCACAGCCACTACCTTCCAACTCTTCGAATTACATTCCAACTTCCCTCCCCAACGGTAGGCCTATTTGTAGCTCACCCATTGGGTGTCCGTCTCGAAGCAGCTACAAAACTGGTGAGCCGAACATGTCCTCGGACACTCCCGGAACTAAAAGCCATACGCTAAAAAAAAGCGCATCGGATCCTTTCGGCCATTAATCTTGGTTTTCGTGATCGGGGCGCTGCCTCACTGTCAGAGAGCTACTCAATTGTCCTCACGAGGCTGAGTGCACCCAGTTCCAGACCTCGCGTCAGTTTCTAAAATCCCTGATGGAGCCTGGAATCGAACCCGGGGTCTGCGGGTGAGAGGCAGACGCGCTACCCCAACACCACGGGGCCGGCAAACAAGTATTTACATACCCTAACCTGAAAGAAACTTACAAACTAACAATCTTTTATGTACAAAATGGGGTAGCCTACTTAATTGGTTGACATGTTTCTAACGTCAAGCGGTCATTCTCAGATCCTATTCACTTGGGCTTAATTAGTATACGATGTTTATGAATTACACTTAATCACAAATATTACAAAGTTATGGAATCTAAACACTGTATAGGCCCTATATATATTTTCCGTGTTCCGTGGTTTCCCCCACTTCTACTCCAGGCGAATGCAGTAATTGTACCTAACTTAAGGCCACGGGCGCTTACTACCCCCATTCCCACCTAAATAACAACTACACAGACTAGTACAGACATCACAGTAACACAGGTTATCAAATAAAACCTACACACACCCAATTACCCGGGGCTACATGACCACGATTTCGCAAAGTCTAAATAGCCTATTTAACAACAACGACAAATAAATACGCCATAATGTAGGCTACAATAAACCTGGTTTGCATTTCCGAATTAATTAGCCTCACTGTTAGGGTGACCACCTGTTGAAGGGAGGAATGAGGGACAAGACAGTCAACAATGGGGGACATTCAACAATTTCGTGGGACTGCTACATTTTTAGCTGTAATTTTAAAACAACAATTTTAACATTTTCAAAAGCATTGTGTTGCCAGTTTTCTTCTTTTTTGACCAAGAGTGCTCTTACTGAAGTAATCATCATCATCATAATTTCCTTTTATCCAGCTGGAGCCGGGTAGGGGCCTTACTGAAGTAATAACACACAAAAATGCATACTACGATCAGGAGATAAGTACGGCATGTTGGATTCCCACTTTGAATTATTAGAACATACACGTTTATGTTTCCCTTTCGCCTTCTCGGGTTTAAATGATGGATTCCATTTTTGTGACGAAGTAGAAGTACAGTCATCATCACTATCAGACGTCGAATCCATTGCATAAATCACAAAAACTTAAAAAATAAAACACCAGTTTATACAACACGTTTATGCTGATGCGCTTCGTGCTACAGAATGGCCACACACGCCACGCCACGGACTCGCCATGGACTAATGATAACTCGGAAGTTAGAAGGCTCATCCGGAACGTTTCTCCAAAGATACTATCATTATAACCTGCGCTTTTGCAATTTCAAACATTATACTGTTGGCAACGGTTACGCTATGTTTAGTTGAAGCTAGATGGCAGGACGGTTGCCTATTTGAAAATTCATATCGATGACAGTAAGACGAGAATTCCTTCAGATAGAAAACAAAACAATTGCGGGACAATGCCGTCCCACGCAGGACATTTACAAAATACCTTAAAATGTGGGACGTCCCGCAAAATGCGGGACGAGTGGTCACCCTACTCACTGTGACCATTTGACCCTCTAATTCGAATTTAAGGTGGAAGGAACATTCAGCTTAAAGGAGCCAATACATTAACGATGTTAATGTGGTAACTGTGCCTGTCATACATCTTGTGCAACGATTAGGCTATATACATTTTCAAGGAATAACACACATCTTGCTATTAAAATTGAGGTTTTACATATTCAAAATTCAAATCGTAACTATTTTATCCTGTTTTTCAAAATTTGTTTCTTACTTTGTGCATACCTTCGCCGTTTCCCTCACATCTCCCGCGTTTATATGAGAATTTGGACTTTTGGGCGTTAAACCTTCAGCTAAAATATTAAACTCACTCATATCTTTGTGGCTTTAATTAGTCTTTCAATAAAACATTAAAAATATTCTTCGAGTTTGCTCAGAATTTAAAAAAACAATAACGCTTATTACGTTGTTTGAAGACATTTTTCAGTGTTGCCGTAGTAAACATAGTTTGATGTTTTATCATTTTAAATGATCTTGTCGACTTCGTCGTTACGCTGGCGTTACGTCACGGTGACGGGACGAAATGTACCCAGAGGCACTGAGGTGTGTGACGTCATAGTACCGCTTCGTGCATGTGTTCCCCGACAATCTCTACTTCGTTAGTATGAGACGAAAATCCCCGATTCTTGGATGTCATGGGTAATCTCGAGAACCACTGGATGGATTTTGATGCGGTTTTCACCATTCTGTAAAGGATATCTCGAGGAAAGATTCTGTAGAAAATAATTTATGTATGATCAAAGGAAGCCAAGCAGTAATAATTTCAGTGAAAAAGTCGAAAACAAACTTGGCGTGCGTGCGCTTCTTAAGCTTAGGCTGGGCAAACCGTTAAACATATCAATATACTATGAGCGTAAGAATTGGTCAGCATGAAAAGTTCTACAAAAAAGTCCGCGAGAGCATATCTCTATCTTCAATACATCGCCCACTATAAGTGTTTTTAGACTGGATGGAAGGGGCACGTCCCCGTGCGTGACGGCATCCCGCGCGCTTGACCTTGCTTTGCCCTTGGTTTGCACTTGCCGTTCGCGAGTAATTTGAAACAAGGTAAAGTATTATAAAGCAAGATAAGTATTATGCAGATAATTTTCCAACATGTCAAGAGTCTTTGGCTTCGAGCGAAGCCAACATTTTTCAGCATTTGTTGCATTTAAATGATACAAAGTCTAGTCTTTGAGACTGACTGTCACTTTTTTCAGTCGGTCAACACGTTTGTACCCATTTGTGGGTTATTCCATAATCTTGAAAAGAATTTACGTGAGATTAATAAATACCCTTGGATGAACAGTTTCGATCGTCAAGCGATCATCATCAGATTCATTACACTTAGGCTATAAAATCTATGTCTTAGAGTACGGGTGAAATTATTCACAATATGAACCCATATTTAGTTGCAGTATTGGTTAAGATAATGCAACTCGTCAATATTTGTTAGTTATAGCCTCTGTGTTGTTGTTGTTTCGAGTCTTCAGTCTTTTGACTGGTTTGATGCAGCTTTCCATGCCTCCCTGTCCTGAGCTAATCGTTTCATATCTACTGAGCTACCACACCCTACATCCGAGGCAATCTGTTTAACATATTCTAACCTTGGTCTACCCCTACAGTTCTTGTTCTCGACCCTTCCTTCCATAACTAAGCTTGGTATTCCTGGGTGTCCTAGTATGTGTCCTACCAACCTATCTCTTCTCTTCATTAGCAGTCACCAGAAACATCTCTCATCTCCCATTAGTCTTAATACCTCTTCGTTTGTAACCCTATCTACCCATCTGATCATCATTCTCCTATAACACAACATTTCAAACGCTTCTATTCTCCTCTTTTCTCCTGCACCAATAGTCCAAGTTTCACTTCCATAGAGTGCCATATTCCAGACAAAGGCTGTCAAAAATGACTTCCTAATACCTAAAACTATATTCGATGTCAACAGATTCCTTTTCACCAGGACCGTGCAAGACTCAACCAGATAAATATCCTGTACAACACAATCTCAATTGACAATTGAACAACAATTACATAGTCACTCTAAACAAGCAAATTTTGGAAGTCAACCACCAATTCCAGTATCTTAACAAACCATCACATACTGTAAACTATAACTAACAAATATTGACGAAATGCATTATCTTAACTAATACCCAACTAAATAAGAGTGCATATTGTAAATACTTTCACCCATACTCTCAGACATAGATTTTATAGCCTCAGTGTAAAAGTGCATTAGAAGGGACAGTCCAAGGGAAAATCCGAAGAGGAAGAAGAAGGTTTCAGATGCTGGATTCCATCAAGATTGATAAATCTTATGAGCTGATGAAACGTGCTGCTGAAGACCGGATAAGATGGAGAAACCGACCATGAGGAAACCTGTCATCAGGCAGGTAAACTGATGATGATTATGA
Source organism: Meconema thalassinum (assembly GCA_946902985.2). Classification (NCBI taxonomy): domain Eukaryota; kingdom Metazoa; phylum Arthropoda; class Insecta; order Orthoptera; family Tettigoniidae; genus Meconema; species Meconema thalassinum. The sequence continues at coordinate 677,240,733 of OX336388.2, forward strand.
GTGTAATGGATCTAATGATGATCGAAACTGGTCATCCAAATGTTTTTCAGGATTAGGGTATAACCCACAATTGGTTACAATCGTGTTGAGCGACTGAAAAACATCAAACTACGTGTACAATGACGCTAAATTTATTCATATTGTGAAAATTAGTGGAATTCATTCTGTATCGGAAGGTTTAACATTCTTTTTTAGCCTATTTTCATTTTATGAAAAAAATAGGCTTTTGAGATCACCTTTTGTCCGTGTGTGTGTGCGCGTGTGTTTGTGTGAGTGTGTGAGAGAGAGAGAGAGAGAGGTGTGTATTGTGCCCAATCGGTCACGGCAGACTGGCATCGAACTCAGGTCTTATCAGAGAAGACCAGGCACATGATTCTGCCTAGAGTCGAACCATTGATCTCTGAGGGGGAACAGTTACAGGGAACCCGAAGAGCAATGAGATGTGTAAGACATATAATAATATAGCATGATTTCACGGCCAGATTGTGAATATCATAGCTGTTTAAGGGAATAATTGTCAGAAATTGCAGTCATATGTACGTTTTCAAAGTATAGAAACGTGAAAGCAGGCCAGCTTGACGTTTTACTAATTGCAGCGAGCGAATGGGAGGAGATACAAGGCGCCGAGGGAACTTCTATCGTCTGGACCGAGGAGACAGCTCGAAATTAATGACCCTGGGAGTCCCCAATGGACAACGCTTGAGACTGGAGTGGGGATGATTGCCCACGGAAATTAATTGATTACAGCCAAGTGGAGCATTGAAATGGAGTGAAATGTACACCCAGGTGAATATATTCTGGGAGAGATAATTTAGGAGGGGTTTTACACCTAAATTAAAGCCTATATCTCTAAATAAGCCTATTTACACCGGACTTACGCTCGAGAGGAGTGATTTAGTGACCAGCCAGAGGGGAATCACCATGGTGGCGTCATGACGCGACGGAATAAGGCAATTAATTGTAATTAATTGGCCGAAGCGATCGCTTGCACGCAAGTGATTATGGGACTCCCACATCTAGATAAACAAGGTGTATACGTCATTTTGAATTGAAATACAGTATCTCAAGAAAGGAGTCGCTCTCGTGTGTCCTGTGGACTACATTTTACGAGAAACCTTTATATAGGGGAAGCAGTGCAGACCAAGCCAGTCGTCTTCAAGTTGTCTTCAAGTCGTCTTCAAGTTGTCTTCAAGTTGTCTTCAAGTTGTCTTCCAGTCTTCTTCAGTTCGTCTTGAGTTCATCGTCAGCAGTCTACACGTAAACTAAACGCTACCAATAAGTGCGCGAAATGTTAGTATATTTGAAGAACAATGGAAGCATCATACGGCTTCTTAATAGTAATCATGAATCGCATAAGATTTAATTTACAGAAGATATTCATCCATTATTATACGCAAGTGTAATTTGCTACAGCGAAGCAATAATTTAGGATGGTTTTGGACAATGAATACCAGGAGGTATTGTCATACTTATAAATGACGCAGTATCGTCAGGATCATTACATTTATGGGAGCCGAGAGGCATCACAAATAATCATGACGATAAAATGAACAGTATTGCAGGGAACGAGAATCGAACGCACGTACACGCGAATAGACTATCACGGAGACCAGCGGATGTCGTAGCTTCATCGCATCTCTGAGGTCGGGCGATAGGAGGAGTCCGATTAAGGATCAACCTGTGAAATAGTGAAAAATTGTACATAAATTTTATTATAGTGATTTCAAAAGTGTTTATGTGTATTGTGATTAATATGTATTGTGTAAAAGTGAGAGAAGCCATTGATAAGAGTATGATTATCATGTGGGAAATATGTGAAATCAAGTGTCGTGTGAGATATAGCATGATGGCTTAAATCAAGCGTCATGGTAGCCACGGAGCTGGGATGCTGGTATCATCCAGCGAAAATGAAAAAGTGAGTACCAATTTACAATGTTATTCTAACTAAATAGTTCACCATACAACGATGCATCACATTGAGACTAAGATGTAACAGTCACTTATTGTACGAGTTTTCACCACTCGTATTTGGTAGAATATGGATTGGAAGGTGATTTGTTTAGGGCCATTCAGGCCTAAAATTGTGATGAATGTAACGGTAACGTTAAATGATAAATAATAATAATAATCTGGGGTCGGCAACAGTAAAGTAAAGTAATAGGCATTTTTGGCCTAAATAACGTTCAAAGTGTGTCATGTCTAATATAAAGATACTGTATTTTGGTAAACAGTAAGAGAGTAACGTGGAATATAGCAAGATACAAGAGGTTTTCAGTGTCAATGAAGTGTTGAATGAATATTTAATATGGTCAATTCTTAGGATTGTATTTGAGAACCATTAAAGTAATGTAAGCCAGTAAATTTATACTGGTTTTTAGGAGCTATTTAAAGCTTTGGCTTAAGTGTAATTGCAGAGAGAACGCGGGTGCCTTAATAATTGAGTCATCTATGAGAAGTATTGTTTGAGCCGCATAGAGCGAACGAAGTAACGTAGAATCCAGTGATTTACGTAAATAAAGTTGCGGGGACCAAACTGGCATAGCTTGCACGTTAGGTGAAAAGTTGGCTAATCTACGAGTTAGTATCGCCGTTGTGCATACTTTTATTATTCGCAGCGAATTGGACAGAGCCTGTCTGTATCCATCGCTTGCAGGAATAATTGCCACGAGGGAAACTCTTCGCGACTCCGTGAGCACATGTATAAAATGATCTGCCCTGAGAGGAGAATCATATTCGTCGTTTAGGAAACGCAGATTTCCTTATATTATTGAGACAGCTGCTGGTGAAAATCTTGTATTTTCATAGAACGGCAAGGCTATTACAGAATCCATCCCCAGCCATGAATGTTAATAGGAGCAGAGTTGAGCCCATTACACTATAAACATAGATGTTAAATAATTAGAATGACTCAATTACTTGAGAACAACACTTAGCGTAACTCCATTGTACTGCAATTGTAAACAAAGTTGACCTTGCTTGCAAGCAAGAGAGGGAGTGGGAGTAGACCACTGGAGCGACGGCCATCTTGCTCGGCCAGCTGGAACTAATTTTATTGCCTGCTTGGAAGGGGAGGTTTAGCGACCTGATTCCTTTATTTTTAAAGCAGAGTGGGACACTGAAGAATCTCGATATTTCGATATGTAATTAAGATATGATTGTTATGATGATGCCAATTGAATTAAATGATGTGTTTCAACACACATACATTGTCGGGTCGTTGAAATCGGATAATATTTGGCCCAGTTATTCTCTGAGGAGGAACACTGAACCAAATAAATTGTTAGGCATCTTTTTAAAGTGCATTTATGCCCAGTACATACTAATTTATGCAGACGGGTATCTGATTTCTAAGAACATGACACGTTTGTAACAATAATGAGTTCGACCAGACCCAGAAAATCGTTGTATGGTGAAACTATAAACATTTCTATCCATGTGTATTTTGGAAGGGAAACGTACCACTTTTTAAGCGTTTCATATTGATGGAAAAGAAGAAAGATGATTCACACGACACAACAACAATATTTGGTAATTAAGGCATAAAATAATGAATTTATGCTAATGAAAGTAAATGCCGTAGGAAACGGATTAATGTTTTATTATTACAGTATTAATGTCATTTGATGTGATATGTGACTTTTGTGTTGTGATACTCCAGTTATGTAAAATTGTGTCACATAAAGTACACTATGGAGACTCGTAGAGGTCTGAAAGTATCAGTGATAGGATGCTAGAAATAGATTTGTGTGCAGTGTAGCACTAATTAAGAAGAGACTCACAAAATGACCCTGATTTTAATTGTGGGAATTAAATGTAAATTATCCTTTGTTTGTATTTGTTGTATAGCCATGATTTTATATCAGTAAATGTTTTATTTTAGGAATATGTTGTTTCTTTCATGTAGAGTAGTTACCTGGTAGACTCAAATCCTGAGCATGTGGTCGTATGGTGGGCAGGAACGTCCCATACCTCGAAAGACCGTGAGTTAGCTGGGATACGAACACATGTTCCACATGATGACAATTGGGTACATGGAGGTGTGTGGCCCCCTAATAACTTCTAAACAGCTGGAGCGATTACAATGAATCTCGGTAAGATCATAGCACTATTCTGGCCGACCCCGACCGTGCCCTTCAAATTTTATTGTGTCTCACCAATCCAACATGGCGGCTGTGCGAAATATTTCACCAGCATTCAGTATCACCGAAACTATTACCGATATCGCCCTGAAATTGTGTACGGTGATAAAGGGCACTACTAGAAGTTCACCTATGAGACTTTCAAAAACCTGGTGACTACAAGACCAACATGGCGGCCAAGCGAAGTTGAGACATTTAAATAGACGTTTCTCGCGATGTTACTATCCAAACGTAATGAAACTTGGTACAGCAAATGTTTATATACATTGAAATGCACTGGAGTCTAATTTAGTTAAATTGTTTACATAACCTCAAAATGGCGGCTGTGCGAAATATTTCACTGACAATCTATATCTCCGAAACTGTTACAGATATCACCCTGAAATTTTGTACGGTGATAAAGGGTGCTGATACAAGTTTATTTATGTAACTTCCATAAATCTGTTAAGTACAAAACGAACATGGCGGCCTAGCGAATTTGATACATTTTAATAGACTTTTCTCGTGATTTAACTCTCTGAGCGCTGTGAAATTGTAACGATTCGATCCCATAGCGGTTATATTTAAAGGGTTATTCATTTATTATCATGTTATTATTATTATTAATTGGTACATCGATGAGATGATTTTTATGTCAGATGATTGTAAGCGGTTTTTATTATTATATTCGATTAGATTTTTATTAATATTCACTTGTAAAGAGACGAAGTAGTATGTATATTGCAACGAGTGTGGCAATAAGGACCAACCCTGTGTGTCACATAGAGAGCGACGCAGTAGTTATGTCACCATGGCAAGCGCTCATTGTCTCGGGATCTTGAAAACCCACAATTACTAAGAATCACGTGCGGACCATCGAGGACTTTCTAGAAGAAATAGAACATAATATTACGATGTCTGGTGCAACAAGACACGTCACTAGTACAGGAAGATTTAACTGGTGGTGCAAGCAGGGAGTCAAGAATGGACGAGACCCAGGTAGAAGGGGTGACTTGACTATGAAGAGAGGGAAGTTGGGACACCACGTGACAAGGAGGATATAAACACAAAATCCGCGTCTATAGGGTCATTAAGAAACGACAAGTCATTAGGGAACAACAAGACATTCATTCACGGACAGCGACTTCCTGGTTTAAGAATGGACAAAGCAAATATCCAACACAGGACCATACTTGGTCAATATAGGGATCAATATACAATGGCTTAGAGATCACTACTACAATAAATCAATATAAGGCAACAGAATGGATCGTGGTATGTTGTATCTTACGATATATTACAACATTTTTACATACGTGACGGAGTATTAAGGTGATCTGTCATAACCTTAAATATGACGAATCTTCGACTGGGCGAGCAAGCAATTGAATAAAACTATCGTCTCTATTATCATTTAACTTCAATTAATATTCAATTAATTTTATATGTTCATTTTCTTCTAAATAATTAAACCACATTTGGTAATTTAAATTCTTTGTGTCACTATTAATATTTTGCTTTTGATTCAATAAATTATTTCTTTAACTTCATGACTATAACTTTTCTTGTAGTTAGTTTATACTATGAGGCAATTCAACTACTCCTTATAAATAAATACTGAACGGTTAGTCAACTCTGTTGCACTACGGCCCGGGTAGGTGGTCTCGACTCTATTGCTGACTGCCGAGGATATCCCTATATCCCTATATATATTATAATTGTGAAAGTCTGTGTGTGTGTGTGTCTGTGTGTTAGTTTGTTACCTCTTGACACTAAAACGGCTGGACAGTTATGGATGAAATTTGAAATGGAGACAGCTTATAGGGATAACATATAGGCTACCTTTCATCCGGAAATAAATCAATGTTCCCGTGGAACAGGCAACATTACTGAAAAGTCACCAAAAATGCTCAACCGGGGCAAAATATCGAAGTTGTCGCATAAAGACAGGACAAAGCTCATTTTACGCCCCTCGATGCAAGAAACAATACTCGGTGCGTCCCTATGGGACACCGAAAACCACATTTTAAGGCCCTAAAACCAACAGTTTCAAAGATATTCTCAGAAAACTATCTCGCTCTCCTGATGAATTAATGGCAAGTCCGTTTCCATGGCAACAGTAACTCAAGGTGTGACATCCGATTTTCTATATATCCCTGTAGGAGGCAATGCCAATCCATTTATTATCATTTCCAAGATATATATAAACACAATAAGAACAGGGTAGTGCACCTGCCTCTCATCCGGAGGTCCCGGGTTCAATTCCCAGCTCCGTCAGAGATTTTAGACACTGGCGTGAGGTCTGCAACGGGGTACACTCAGCTTCGTGAAGACAATTATTGAGTAGCTGTCTGATAGTGAGGCAGCGCCCCGCTCACGAAGAACAAGATTAACGGCCGAGGGGACACGATGCGCTGACCACGCGTGACCACTATATCTGCGGGCCAAATCGCAGGGAAGCGGTCGCATGATAGGCCTAGGCCCTGCAGGGGCTGTAGTGCCAAGGGTAAAGAAATTAGGGAAATCGCCTTCTAATACCACCTTTAATTTTTAAACACTACAGTAGCGGCTACTAAATAAAGGTAGCGATGTAGCTACGTTCAATTTCAAAACACTGGGCTCACAAATCCCGTATAGTTAAGTACAAATATCAGTCTGGTCGTTATTTCAGTATCAACGAAGCTAAGTGGCGGCTATTGCCGTTTCCGTAACACTTAAGGCATCCCGCCGTCACATACCTCAATGTGCACTTACAAAATTGTGAACCAGTCTATTTTACTTAAAAGAATTTCTACGAGTGAGTATCCACTCCGGTAAAAAACACGCTCACTACCTTTTCCAAAATTTACACAAGACATGATTTCTAAAGCACTCTTCTGTATGTTGAAGTACAGAGATATACCACATGGAAAGATACAATAAAATATTGGCAAACCTGAGTTCAAGGAACTACTGTTCAGAATAGGCCTTTTGCTAAATCTGCAGAAGCTTTCGGTACAGGTTATGCGGCCCATGTTCGTAACATGGCATGTTTTCCTTCGACAATGCATCTCGACCATATGCGAGGGCAACGAATTTCAAAAACACAATTATCAGGAAATTAGAGAAAAATTTAAAGTGGGAGCGAAGATTCAAGTAGAAAATATTTCATCTCTGAGATTTGCTGATGACATCGTCATCTTGGCCGATACTCCAGAGGATTTGAAAGAGTTTTTGAATGGTATGGACTCCCGTCTTGAGGAAAGAATTCATGATGAAAATCAAAAAATGTAAAACAAAATTTGTGGTGTTTGAAGCCATATTTTCAGTGTTGCCTTAGTAAACAAGAGTTTAGTGCTTTTCAGTCGGTCAACACGAATGTACCCAAAAGAGATGGGTTATGCCCTAATCCTGAAATAAATTACATGAGATTAATAAAACACTAGGATGACCAGTTTCGATCGTCAAGCGATCATCATCAGATCCATTACACTTAGGCTACAAAATCTATGTTTGAAATACAGGTGAAAATATTTACAATATGTACAATTATTTAGTTGCAGTATTGGTATTGCAACTGTCAGAGTATGCTAAATGCAGTATATATGTTAGGTGAAATGCTAAATGGTGATAGCTATCCGTAGATTGTACTTTAGAGAGATTATATGGTTGTAAACTATGGTTAAACTATAAAATTTTAGGCTAACTACTTATCTGATTGTCTTCCGTATAACAGCTACTCGCAGTTTTCGTGCTCACTGGAACTCACTATGCGGTAGACTGCGGTGGTTATCTTAACGACTGGTTTTTCCCTGCTTTCTCCCCCTGCTCCTACGTGCTGTGGGGAGTGATAGCGATGTGTTTATGTGAGGTGTTGCCAACCTAGATAAGATGTATGTTATTGAATGAGGTGGGTCTACAATTATTAAAGACCGTGGATTAGCCCTCACCACGCGTGGAGCATAACCCATTCGAACTCATAAGACCGTCAACGCTTAGTTCGAATGGGTTATGCTCCACGCGTGGCGAGGGCTAATCCACGGTCTTTAATAATTGTAGACCCACCTCATTCAATAACATACATCTTATCTAGGTTGGCAACACCTCACATAAACACATCGCTATCACTCCCCACAGCACGTAGGAGCAGGGGGGAGAAAGCAGGGAAAAACCAGTCGTTAAGATAACCACCGCAGTCTACCGCATAGTGAGTTCCAGTGAGCACGAAAACTGCGAGTAGCTGTTATACGGAAGACAATCAGATAAGTAGTTAGCCTAAAATTTTATAGTTTAACCATAGTTTACAACCATATAATCTCTCTAAAGTACAATCTACGGATAGCTATCACCATTTAGCATTTCACCTAACATATATACTGCATTTAGCATACACTGACAGTTGCAGTACCAATACTGCTACTAAATAATTGTACATATTGTAAATATTTTCACCTGTATTTCAAACATAGATTTTGTAGCCTAAGTGTAATGGATCTGATGATCGCTTGACGATCGAAACTGGTCATCCTAGTGTTTTATTAATCTCATGTAATTTATTTCAGGATTAGGGCATAACCCATCTCTTTTGGGTACATTCGTGTTGACCGACTGAAAAGCACTAAACTCTTGTAAAACAAAATTATTGGAATGCAGTCGAAAGAAATCAAAAATCCCTATGGACATCAAATTGGCAGGTGAAACGCTATGGGAAGTAGGAAACTTCTGTTACTTAGGAAGCAAAATATCCAGTGATGGACGAAGCAAAAAGGATATAAAAAGTAGGTTGGCTCAGGCAAGGGAAGCACTTCTACTGTCGACATCGAATAAACATTTAGGTATTAGGAAGTCATTTATGAAAGCTTCTGACTGGAGCGTGACACTGTAAGTAATTGAAACTTGGACTAATGGTGCAGCAGAAAAGAGGAGAATTGAAGCGTTTGAAATGTGGTTTTACAGGAGAATGATGAAGATCTGATGGGTAGATAGGGTAACAAATGAAGAGGTATTAAGACGAGTGGGAGAGGAGAGATTTTTCTGGCGACTGCTAATGAAGACAAGAGATAGGCTGATAGGACACATATTAAGACACCCAGGAATAGCAAGCTTAGTTATGGATGGGAGGGTCGAGGAAAAGAACTGTAGGGGTCGACCAGGGTTAAACAGATTGCCTCGGATGTAGGATGTGGTAGCTATGTAGAGATGAAACGATTAGCTCAGGAGACGGAGGCATGGAGGGCTGCATCAAACCAGTCAAAAAACTGAAGACACAAATAACAACAATCAGGAATTTTCATTACTTAGAGAGACATGTGAGGCAAAAGGGTTGTTGGAGAATTTCAATCCCTGGGATGTAACACTGGAAGAGACTGCAAAATAGACATCAGGGACCAAATTGAGAGTTATTTTACTATAGGTCTATTAATAGTGACATGTTGACGTTCAAATCATCAATAAGTGTGGCAAAATTACACCCAGAATAGCTTAAGGAAAAATAATTTTAATTCCCCATATTCCGATAGATTTGCCATTCCAGTGTGCAAGAGTGCAGTTCCCTCTTCAAACAATATTCCCAATTTCTATTAACAAATCGCAATGACACACACTTAACAGCAGCAGGTGTACATTTACACAAAACCATTTTTTTCCATGGGTAACTGTATGTGGCGTGCTCGCCAGTATCCGGACAACAAAATCTTTATGTCTCAGCCGAAGATGGCAAAACCAAAATCGTAATTTTCAAATGTGTTCACATAATGTAACATCGTGCTCTGCAGACTTTCACAACTCTATAAAATTCTCACTTTGCTGCTCATATCAATACACTGTACGTATCAGAAATTTTCAGAAATAGAATGGACCCACCTGTAGCCGCGATTGCTGTAATAGAATAGGAAAATTATCAGCAATAATGCATCGTCCCCATTGTCTTGATCGCGAGCGAAGCCGCGGGTACCTGCTAGTATTTAATAAATTTCGATTCTCTATCTTAAATAGGAATCTGGCGCTCAACACTTATTATATCTTATTATACTATCACAGGTAAGGTCACACCACAGTGTAATTTATTATTATCATGTTTGTTTATTAAACCTGTTAAATTTGTCACCACAACGTAAGGCACTTATAATAAATGTTACAAAATGTGGTAAAGTAAATGATTTTACATATTGTAATGCACTGGCATCTAATTTAGTTCAATTGTTTACATAATCTCAAGATGGCGGCTGTGCGAAATTTCAAAATTAAGCTTTTATTTCTTGTGTCGTAATCATGCGATCGAAGTGAAAGCTTGAATAATGAACCTAGGCAATAATTGTCCTTGAATTGTACATAACTCTATGGCCTATACATATAACAATCCAAAATGGCGAGCATCTGAAATATTTAGACGGTTCTCAATATCTATGAATCTTTTACAGCAATCAAACTGAAATTTTTTATGTTCATAGAGGCTATGAACATATGTTCACCTATAGGACTTTCAGTAACCTGGTGAGCACAAATCCAACATGGCGGCGACGCGAATTATAAATACTTAAATGGACGTTTCTCGCGAATTAACTATCCGAGTACAGTGAAACGTTGCACGTTAAATGCTTATACTAATGTTAATCCACTGGCATCTAATTTATTTCAATTGTTTTCATAATCACAAGATGGCAGCTGTGCGAAATTTTAAAAACTCGTTTTTACTTCTTGTGTTCTAATCATGCGATTGAAGTTTGAATACCACACGTACACAACAATCTTAATGTAATAGTACAAAAATAAAAATCCACCCTGGCGACCATCTGAAATATTTATACGATTCTCAATATCTACGAATCTATCACAACCTTCAAACTGAAATTTTGTATGTTGATAGAGGCAATTAACATGAGTAGGATATATGAAAATAGGCAGTATAGTTCTTCACAGAACTACTTGTTTTTAATAGAAAAGTCCTATAAACGTGGCAGATATGAGGGAAACGGTGAAGATCAGCACAAAGCAAGAACAGTTTTTTTTTATGAATAAAAGTAGATAAGATTTCATTTTTGAAAATGTTAAACTTTGGCAAGATGTGTGTGTTTCCTTGGAAATGTATATAATTGTTGTACAACATTTATAACAGGCACAGTAATAATATTAATATTAGAGCTGTCGATTTAATCGATTAATCGGACCGATTAGCCGATTAATCGAAAAATACGATTAATCGATCAATTTGCTATAGTCGATTAATCGAACCGATTAAAATAGTAGACTAGTGTGGTGTGGGAAAAGTAATTGTTTTGCGCAGCACAAACCCTGTGTAGTGTATTATTATTTGCCATTTGGCATGCTATTGTAAGATTGGCAGGTCATTTAAGTTAGCTGATGTTCATGCCTTTGCTTCAGGAAGATAAAAGCGATAATATCTCCTTAATTGCTTTCTTCTAATTAAATGCTTTTGAATTTATATTTTTACTTGCACGCCACCAATAAAATTAAAATTTAAAATTATTATCTTCCTCATAGCAAATGAAATTGTAAACATTTTAAAATATATTATTCAAAGTTTTTTTTTTCTCGAACTGATACTGTGTGAAATCGACTAACATTTGATTAATCGACAGATTAACCTATTAAAGTCATTCGGTTAACACATCAAAATGATTAATCGATTGACAGCTCTAATTAATATCGATATTGTTTTGGCTCCTTAAGCTGTAAATCTATGTTCCCCCTAGCTTGCCATGGTGGTTGAGTGGTTATCGTATTAGACTACCAACCCCAAGCTTGCAGGTTCGGCGTTGCCGCAGCCCCTAAACTGAGGAACTAACCAACCAACCTACCTTGCAGGTTCGCTCCTGGCCATGGTAAGTGCTTTTTGAAAGGCGACAAAAATCACAGTACGCATGTCATACTTTGTTGGCATGTAAAATAACCCATTTGAATTCAGTAAGCCATGTTCAAAATGGCAAAATTAATCTCAGGATTTTCCGCAAGCACAAAAAGTTCCTCCTTTCTCTACTAGAAAGCGCTATAGTGTCAAGGAGCTTAGATATCTAACCTTCTTGACTTGCATAGCGCTCGAAGGAGTGATTAAAATAATCGACATGCAAGCTGCCGTCTGGGCGTCAATTAACAAAGCTTGCACGTGACACCCGAGGCCATACGTTATTATTTTTCTTCTTCCTCTTTCTTCGATTCAGCCAACTAGGGGCGACGTCAGTTCAACTGTCTCTTCTTCCGAGTTCTAACTACCGCCCAGTGATCCCGTATTCGTTTCCGGTGTTGTTCTTTTCTCTCTTGGGACCATGCCTTCCAGGTCTCCAGCTTCGGCTTTTCCTGGAAACCTTTGTGCGTACGTATTTTTTCCTGAAGTGGAACACGCTCCTGGATATCTATAGGGGAAATTTTCATTTCATGTAGATCTTTCTCAACTTCATACGATATTATTATTAATATTATGTTCCCCCTTAAATCAGATATGCTTTAAAACCAACTTCTGAACGGGAATGTGCTGTAGGCTACTTGTTGGATGAAACGGAGAAGCAAGACTGTTCGCCCCTTAGGCACTTTGACGGCAACATTAAAGTAATGCTTTCTTATCTATAGACATTGCTGCAGGAGGCTGAGACATGTACCTTTTCATTGCAGTGGTTGTAAATATGTTATGAACGTATTTAGCCCCATTGAGGGACGGGCTAGTTAAACTTGCCGCTCTTAACAAGGGATTCTTTTTATCACCCATTAAAACAAAAGAAGAGAGGGTGTTAAAAGTCTGACCCTGCCCTGGTGTCCGACCACCACGGTCGTCGTAAATCGCTGGCATTCTTGTGTTTCTCTCTCCCGCCCGAGACTGCTGGCTTATCAGCGTCTGCATCACAGGCCGGGTGTAATTAGCACTGCTATTACCACATTTATTATCACTTATCACCGCTACTCCCCCCTTAATTAGTGACTGTTTGAACAAATTAAACCTTATACAACACACAGTACCGAACAAAATCTGTTTCTTACAAGAATTAGTTTAGCTTATAATTTGAGGTTCTTAGAAACTTGAATGAACCTCTACAGTTGCTATTGTAGATATTTAATTTGGATGGTTGGTTCCTAAGTTTAGGGGCTGCGACAACGCGGTCATGTAGCCCCGTGTACTTTGGGTGTGCGTAGAATCTGTCAGATATTCGGTGTTACTTGTGATGACTGTATAAGTGTGTGTTATCATATAGCCTATATTATTTCAGTAGTATAGATACCTCCTGCGGCGCTTACAAGCGACCGATCGTGAAAAATGAGCATTCAAATGAAAGAGAATATACATTACCAGTGACGCATTGCACTCTAATTTCATAAATATCTATAATTTCTATAAATAATTACTTTTAAAAAACTGTACAAGTGTGCGATTAGCAGATACTGTTGCTGCAGGAAGATACGCTCCATAATTGCTGTCCTCTTCACATTTTGGCCGCTGTGACGCCTGTTTCATGTCATTTTAACATGCTGAGGTCTTTCCTTTATCATTTTGCATGGATTTCAGAAAAAAAAGTAATTTAAAGGAATGAGTAGGCTACGCAAGAAAGCCTCCGTGGCTTAGGCGGCAGCACGCCAGCCTCTCACCGCTGGGCCCGTGGTTCAAATCCCGGTCACTCCATGTGAGATCTGTGCTGGACAAAATGGAGGCAGACAGGTTTTTCTCCGGGTACTCCGGTTTTCCCTGTCAATATTTCATTCCAGCAACACTCTCCACTATCATTTCATTTCATCTGGCATTCATTTAACCATTGCCCCAGAGGAGTGCGTCAGGCCTCGCCAGCCGGCACAGTTCATATCCTCGCCGCTAGAGAGGGGCTTCATTCATTCCATTCCTGACCCGGTCGGAGACTGGAAGCAGGCTGTGGATTTTCATTTTTCAGTAGGCTACGCAAATCGTATAATTTCATAAATATCGAATAACCGGTGAGTGTTACGGCCAAGCTGTCAATCAATGGACTCGGCACACAAATGACATTAGCAGTGACGAATTGCATTCTAATTTCATAAATACCAATTTTTGTAAGAAGTGTGCGATTTGCAGATACTGTTGCTGCAGGAAGATAAGCTCCATAATTGCTGTCCACTTCACATTTTGACCGCTGTGACGCCTGTTTCATGTCATTTTAACATTCTGAGGTCATTCCTTTATCATTTTGCATGGATTTCAGAAACAGTAATTTAAAGGAATGAATAGGCTACTCAACTTGTATAATCTCATAAATAGGGCTCGGATCGATATGCTCGATAAAATCTCCAGATATGCTCGAAAACCATGTGTTTTATGCTCGATAGATATGCTCAAAAAACAATTATATGCTCGATAGATATGCTCGAAAACCCCATTATATGCGGTTAAATATGCAGAATATGCTCGTAAAACACCGTTAAAACAATAGAAAGGAAAGTGAAACGAAAAAACCAATAACATACATTTATATGCGAGCTTTATTTTCTAATTGTATGTATGATACACTGCAATATACTCGCATTCAAGTTTTTCAAGTAACTTATATATTAAGAGAGGTTTTCTTATAAAAGTTACAGTTTAAAAGTTCATTTACAAAATGTTCAGAATTAGGCGAGTCAATGAAGTAGATCTGCATTGGTCTGCACAACAACCTTGTTATCTATGTTTTCAGCTTTGAATGATTTTCTTATATCAGTCAATAAAAGTTTCAATGACGTAAACGACCTCACTAAAGGTTAAAAACCTGCGGTTCTATTATTCGCACCAGATGGGCTTTTCAATAATGTTATTATTTCTGTTTTTGAACCTTAAGGATTGTCAGGACCCGAATCCGGGGAGGGGAATTTGAAGAAAAGCAAACTATTTGGAGGAAAACCACAAGAATATGGATTTATATGCTTCTATTCTGAAAACCACGGTTATATGAATTTATATGCTCGATAAATTTCAATTCTGTTGGTCCCAGAGAGGTGAAAATATCACCGAAAGGCTTCTTTCAATGTGTACTATTCAGGAAAAAAAATATGCAAATATGCTCGAATCCGATCCCTACTCATAAATATCGAATAACCGGTGAGTGTTACGGCTAAGCTGTCAATCAATGGACTCAGCACACAAATGACATTAGCAGTGACGAATTGAATTCTAATTTCATAAATATCAATTTTTGAAAGAAGTGAGCTTTTGGGAAACAGGCTACTGTTGCTGTAGGAAAATATGCGACATGATTGCTGTTCAGTTCACATTTTGGCCGTAGGGACGCCTGAAATGTAAATAGTGTTCTATAATCATTTGGTTCAAATAAAAACATAACAACCTTTCTCCGTAAGTCTCTCATTATAAACTTATTGGGGAAAGTGTGGCTTATGAACGTGCAAGATTTCTCGCACGGATCCGCTAGTCAGTTTTTAATTCAAGTAAGGACTGCAGGCTATAATTTCAAGTAGTGCACCCTTCAATAAAGCATGGTTTTGTCGAGAGTCGTCTACGGGGTCGTGTTCAGTCCTGACTGCGTTACACAGCAAAGTTCGCTTAAAACAACATGCTCTAATGAATAGAAAGGTTCATGACAGAGGCTATACTAGAAATAAAATGAATAACAAGTAGAATAAAAGAAATGAAATGACTGAAAAGGAATGTGCATAATAATAATAATAATAAATAAAACAAATCCTCCCTGACTTTCACCCCCTTAATAAATAATAATAATAACACTGAGCGGTAGGAACTCGCTCGTCACAACAAGACAATGTGAATGAAGCTTCACATAAATAAAAATCATAACATAAGCGTTTGAGCGGTAAGAACTCACTCGTCAACATAAGGATACACGTCCATTATTTTCTGGTCAAGAAGTTATATAACGTGTGGTGTACTGCTCGTTAATTAGAAACTGAGTACTGATGCGAGTCCGTTTACAATTGAAACAGCCATGTTGCTTACGGAGTGCATCTTTTAAATCACACTACGGCTATGGGACCCACCCTTAATTAATACACCATAATTAATACTGACACATGCAAGATCTAATAATATTAACTGAAGAATCTCCCTGAGATCCTAGCTGGTGCCAGAGCACACGGAATAAAAAGAGCATGCCAGAAATAGGCCCAATAACCGCTCTCATCAAAACTTGGGAACATAGCTTCGCGCACCCTAACTTGACACCGGTCAGGAACGCGTCAAAAATAAACACACCAAAAATTGAACCAACAACAACAAAATACAAGCCTAACGGCTGATAAACGATGTTTACATTTATATGAAACGCCAGACAAACACGAATCTCGGAAGCTCCCTTACAACTATGGACAGCACCCATTTAATCAACAATACTCATTATAACCGATCAGGTTTTGTGAATTTAAACAACATCTTAAATTGCAGTACAGGAAGCAAGCCTGTTCTAATGACAAGACACGTTATCTGATTGAGCGCTCCCCTACTTGTATGAGACAACACTGCCACAAATACCTCTCTCAGTCTGGTAAGCTCGGTGCAGTTTCACTCTGGAAACGTCGACAGATCTCGCCCATCCCCTTGGATGACGAGAAACACAAATATATACCACAAGTCCAGCCTCGCGAGGACATGAACTGGGTTGACGTGGAGCAAGTCAGAATAATCGCCATGATATATTCTCGCTAGCACATCATAAAAATCACATTACGCACCCATAGCTTGGACTGACTAAAACACACACACTGGGTCGGCTCAAAACAGATCAACAATACTGCGTCCATTGACACATTAACAAAAATACACAACAAAAACTCGGGTGCAAAGTGCCATCCCGTCCAAATCTGCTGGAAAGCAACTATCAAAATAATCCTGATCCGTCATAAAATTCTACTCACAAATAATCTTTTACCCTCCAAATTCTATTTTTAATCTCAAAATTAATTCAGTTCCATTTTTGTTGTAAGGCATATCTCCGAATAATAATGCTTGACCGCGATTTACGCAAGCGAAAGCGAGCATCGGCTGCGCGTCCCCGCGTAAAGTTAAACCAAATACAATCACAAAATATATACATTACGCAACGCTCGGCTAGTCCCATATTTAATGTGTCAGTAAAACAAAAACTAATAATCTACATTACCAAGCAAGCAAACCAATATTTACAAAAAAAACATCCCATAACACCGTAGCTGATTTAATAAATAAATAAATAAATTTATTTGGTACTCAATCCTTTAAACAGCGCCAGGAATACGTCTGCAGCCATCTCCTTTAAGATGTTTATCTGGTCATTGACATCTTCAGGCAAATGTCCTGCTGGTTCCCAGATCCATTCTCTTTCTTAGACGTCATCACGTGCTGAATTAAATAAAGTTTTGTCAGATACACACACGATATAATTCCTACTATATTCACCTATCAAGTACTATATTCCTTGACAGTCTATTTGGTGAATTTCTTCGATGAACTGGTCCTACTGATAGTGCTGGGACTATAAATAAATCACTGAAGTTACACTTATAAATTGACGACACTGTTCCATGTTCACAAACATGAAAATATGCAGAGTATGAATCTTACGTCCACAGACGTACAGAAATAAGTAATGTGTGTTACGTCCTCAGACGCACAGAAATAAGTGATATGTTCCGTCCTCAGACGTACAAAAATTTGTAATCCTCGAAGCATCTTGGACCCTTATAAATGACACTGACTAGGGTAGGTGTGGAAGGGGATATATTAAAAAAATATTCCATAATAACTATCAGACTAGCATGCGATCGGTATCATTGAGTTCGTAGCAGTGTGGAGGTTACGATTATGCTGTAGCCGGCTTGAATCGATCGTGGAATTAATCTGTAGATAACTCCCGCGTTAATTTACCAGTGCGCGTTCCCAAGCCGAGTTGCCGCTAAAATAAGGCGTCTTGATATAATTGGCCCAGACTGTTGTATGTCTTTGCGCGCTTTTACATATTTTTCAGCAGTAGGGAGAGGTTAACATGATGATAGACCAATTGCTTCGTAGCATTCGATTTCCTTCTTGGCGCCAATCTTCCTAGTAACAGGCCATAATGTGCGTCCCCAAGCCGTCTTCCGCGCTAAAAGTTGCACCTGTCCTATGTCCCAAGAATACATATGCTTCTTCCTAAAATACCACAGGAGCTTAAACCATTGTGTCCTCTTGGCCACTGATTTCTCAATATTTTCCCAACACCGTCTGGCTCTCATATCTGTTGTCAGTATAAATGTATCAAAAGATTATGAATAATTATTAGAATCCTTTATATAGCCTGTGGATAAAGGGTTCTCAACCCCCCCCCCCCCCCTGCATGGAAAAAATCGAACATAACAAATAGTCGATTTTTTTACAAACATATAACATCTGTAATCCATATCTGCCAATCCTAGAGAAATCTCTCTCTCATCAGTCTAGTCTAGCCGCCACTGTCGTTGGAGTCACAACACGTGCTCGTGTTTACATCCAGCTTCCTCATTCATTCAGACATTCCGCAAACCAGCCTGCTTGACTGATCGCCTAAGGCTAGTATCTCCCCTTTCCAATGTCCTTATCGCTCTCGCTCGCTCTCTCGCTGTCGTCACCGTCAGAGCTCATTAGTGTCTAACCACAGCAGACTGTTCTCTACTTTCTCGTTCCACTGACGTACTCATTGACCCACGTATAGTTGGATGTGCAAAAAGGACGTCCATATATTTAATTTGCAGCATTAGTTCTGCGTTCCCACGGTTCGCTAGTAAAATACAATTTTAAATTCGCCGCGTTGTAGACAGACATTGTACCTGTACTCAATTCTTTCACTCTGTATGCGTTGTTACCAAGATTACGTATAATACAGAAGGGGTCCTCTCCATTTCTCCGTGCTGCCATCTTCTTCTTCTCCTCTGTTCTGCTACCTTCCTCTTCTTCTCCTCCTCGCTGTCGTCTTCTTCTAGTATTGACTCGTTTTCCGTATCGCACCGGTGTTTCTCCTCCCTACCGGGCTACGTTCTCTTGTACTCCGTACTGGCAAGCTTCGTTCGTCTTCCTGGCTGGCTGGTATATTTTCTTCCTCTCCAATTTCTTCTTTAAAGGTGTCAGGATTCGACCTCCTATTAATTGCACGTTTCCAATGTCCTTGTTCGTCCCCTCCATTAGCGTGTAACTCTTCCAGGTAGCGCTGCGATTCGGCGTGCCTGCCATTCCAATCATTTCTATAATTCTGATAGTCCCCCTGGTTCTGATATCTTCTTTCACGCCACTGTCGATTATCATTATTGTTAATTTCATAACGTCTGTAGGGTCCCTCATTTCTCCTATTATTTCTCCATTGTTGGTATCCCCGCTGCTGATACCTATTGTTGCCCTGGGTCTGTCTATCATTGTTATTTTCATGACGCTGGTGTGACCTATTTTCGTCACCCTCCTGACCTCGTCTTGGTGTTGTTGACACACTTGTATTTGTGGCTTGCGACCTGGTGTGTATTTGAGCGGGTTTAACCACCTCCGTTGTGTTTACAAGTTCCAGCTGTCGTCCCCCTCTTTGCTGCAAGTGAGATGTTGTCTCGCCAATCTGACGTAAGATTTGTTCGGCTCGAACCGCTGTGTCCACGTTTGCTGCTACTAAAACCTGCTGAACATATACTGGCAACTGCCGTGCAATCGTCATAACCAGATCTGATTCTTCTAAAGGGTGATCCAGATCCCCAAATTTTAACAATTGTAGCGAAAAGAAATCTGAATATTTTGTCTGCTAAGTCGACTGATATTTTCTCGAATAAAGTTCCATTCTGAGACTTTGTTGTAGAGAAGCCGACCAGTACTTTTTAAGGAACGCAATCTTGAAATCATCCATCCCTCCGAAAGTGTACTTGAAGCTCAAGAACCACGTAAGTACATTTCCCGAAAGAAATCGTCCCATCAGTCTTAAACGACGCGCGGGCGGTATATTATTATCATTAAAATAGTGATCCATCTCTTTAAGATACGCCTTCGGTGTGACACCAGAATTTTCTGTGAATTTGTTAGGTTTAAATTCATTTGATCGAATTACTTGTACGACTTGAGGGTGCTGATAGCCATGTTGAGGGGTAGAGGATCCTCCAACGTTGTTGTGAAATCCTTCTGTGTTAGTCGTTAATGGGCTGACTGTCAGTCCGTGGCCACTTTCTGCGCTAATTGCCCCCTGGCTCGTTGTGTCAACTCCCTTATCTTTAGTGTGCTCTGTCTGAAATAACGTGTTCTGTCCTAATGAGCGCAACTCTGCCTTTATGATTCTGTCCGCCTGTTCTTTCAATTTACTCTTGATTTCTTCCTCAAGTGCTTTAATGCGCGTATGATTATCACCGACGGTCTTTATGATTGTTAACCGTTCTTCTTTAGATTCGCTGCTCATCTTATGCCAATCCTTTCTGATGCTATCTTTAATCGCTCCCAGTTTTTCTTCCAACTGCTGTTTCCTGTCCTCCTGATTCGCTTCTATCTTCTCAAGCCTGTCTTTTAGACGTAGATTATTCTCATCTATCGTACTCTTTAAATTATCCTGGTCCGATTCTAGGTTTTGCCATCGCTCTGCTGATTGTATTTCTAATTTATCCATGTCCTTTATTAGGCCCGTGATGCTTTCATTTACTGCTGACAATTGACCCTGGATAAACGTAGAATCCTCCTCCATTTTATCAAATCGCTTTTCAAGACCATCCTGTGCCGTTTTAACCTCACTGTTATTTACCATGCATGCTAATTCTATCTGAGCTAGTTTTGTTAATACAGTTTCGTGCAAATCATTTAATTTACGGTTGAAGGTATCCTCTAATTTTTGTATCTGACCTAGCTGTTTGTCATTATTCTTACTTACATCAAGCGCGAATTGAACCATCTGCTGTGTAGTGTATTCTTTCATCTCCGCAGATAATGTGGCTAACTGACTCATATTTCTATTTCCTTGCGCTTCTAATTGTTTGTTTATATTTTCATTTACTTGCGCTTGTAATGAGTTACCCTGTTCAATTAATTTAATTTCTAATGACTCACTCTGTTCAAATAATTGTGCATTCTGTTCAGATATCTTAGTGTCTAATTTTTCACTCTGTTCGGCTAATTGTGCATTCTGTTCAGATAATTTACTGTCTAATCTTTCACTTTGTTCTCTTAATAGCTTCTGGGTACGTGCCGTAGCAATTTCAATAATCGCCTGGATCTCTGCGACTGTCGCCATTTTCACACACAAATATATATATATATATATCCCTGAGAAGACAGGAGGATGGCATGCAAACGTCTCCCTGACACACACATATATAATTCTTGACATACATTTACTTCATTTGACCACATTCAGTTCATTTAAACTTATTCCCTTTACTCCCGCAAATCAATCATCACTGAATGGTTCTAACTTTACTTAATACATTTTTTTAACCCCGCACATATTCAGTCATAAATTACTATCCAGATCTGATGTTAACACTGACCAATTAACAAAGTATTAATTGTCATTTAAGGCTACCAGCCTCCTAACATATTCATGAGTTTGACTTTCTAAACAAATATAATTTTATATTTAATCAATGGGCGCCCGATTTCACGTACATTACTTTACTAATTACATCAATAAACAAAACGTGAATCGTATTTTAACATGCAAACTCGTGATTCTACTGTATATTCCATTTTCTTGGCGGTATTTCTCTTCGCCGTATTTACGTTAACAAAATATCACTTCCGGTGATCTCAAACAGTCAAAAACAGCGAAACACCACATGTAGGGTAACAGCTTGTTTATGATCAGCTAGAAAGGCCCAAAACAACGAAACGCTCCACGGTATGACACCAGCTTATCTATGCTGTCTATCCCCCGTGTTCTAGCAGTTAACTAGCAACGAACTAGCCCCACTTGGCGCGCCAGCTTGTCTATGCACCCTTCAATAAAGCATGGTTTTGTCGAGAGTCGTCTACGAGGTCGTGTTCAGTCCTGACTGCGTTACACAGCAAAGTTCGCTTAAAACAACATGCTCTAATGAATAGAAAGGTTCATGACACAGGCTATACTAGAAATAAAATGAATAACAAGTAGAATAAAAGAAATTTAATGACTGAAAAGGTATGTGCATAATAATAATAATAAATAAAACAAATCCTCCCTGACTTTCACCCCCTTAATAAATAATAATAATAACACTGAGCGGTAGGAACTCGCTCGTCACAACAAGACAATGTGAATGAAGCTTCACATAAATAAAAATCATAACATAAGCGTTTGAGCGGTAAGAACTCACTCGTCAACATAAGGATACACGTCCATTATTTTCTGGTCAAGAAGTTATATAACGTGTGGTGTACTGCTCGTTAATAAGAAACTGAGTACTGATGCGAGTCCGTTTACAATTGAAACAGCCATGTTGCTTACGGAGTGCATCTTTTAAATCACACTACGGCTATGGGACCCACCCTTAATTAATCCCCCATAATTAATACTGACACATGCAAGATCTAATAATATTAACAGAATGAAGAATCTCCCAGAGATCCTAGCTGGTGCCAGAGCACGCGGAATAAAAAGAGCATGCCAGAAATAGGCCCAATAACCGCTCTCATCAAAACTTGGGAACATAGCTTCGCGCACCGTAACTTGACACCGGTCAAGAACGCGTCAAAAATAAACACACCAAAAATTGAACCAACAACAACAAAATACAAGCCTAACGGCTGAAAAACGATGTTTACATTTATATGAAACGCCAGACAAACACGAATCTCGGAAGCTCCCTTACAACTATGGACAGCACCCATTTAATCAACAATACTCATTATAACCGATCAGGTTTTGTGAATTTAAACAACATCTTAAATTGCAGTACAGGAAGCAAGCCTGTTCTAATGACAAGACACGTTATCTGATTGAGCGCTCCCCTACTTGTATGAGTCAACACTGCCACAAATACCTCTCTCAGTCTGGCAAGCTCGGTGCAGTTTCACTCTGGAAACGTCGACAGATCTTGCCCATCCCCTTGGATGACGAGAAACACAAATATATACCACAAGTCCAGCCTCGCGAGGACATGAACTGGGTTGACGTGGAGCAAGTCAGAATAATCGCCATGATATATTCTCGCCAGCACATAATAAAAATCACATTACGCACCCATAGCTTGGACTGACTCTAAAACACACACACTGGGTCGGCTCAAAACAGATCAACAATACTGCGTCCATTGACACATTATCAAAAATACACAACAAAAACTCGGGTGCAAAGTGCCATCCCGTCCAAATCTGCTGGAAAGCAACTATCAAAATAATCCTGATCCGTCATAAAATTCTACTCACAAATAATCTTTTACCCTCCAAATTCTATTTTTAATCTCAAAATTAATTCAGTTCCATTTTTGTTGTAAGGCATATCTCCGAATAATAATGCTTGACCGCGATTTACGCAAGCGAAAGCGAGCATCGGCTGCGCGTCCCCGCGTAAAGTTAAACCAAATACAATCACAAAATATATACATTACGCAACGCTCGGCTAGTCCCATATTTAATGTGTCAGTAAAACAAAAACTAATAATCTACATTACCAAGCAAGCAAACCAATATTTACAAAAAAATATCCCATAACACCGTAGCTGATTTAATAAATAAATAAATAAATTTATTTGGTACTCAATCCTTTAAACAGCGCCAGGAATACGTCTGCAGCCATCTCCTTTAAGATGTTTATCTGGTCATTGACATCTTCAGGCAAATGTCCTGCTGGTTCCCAGATCCATTCTCTTTCTTAGACGTCATCACGTGCTGAATTAAATAAAGTTTTGTCAGATACACACACGATATAATTCCTACTATATTCACCTATCAAGTACTATATTCCTTGACAGTCTATTTGGTGAATTTCTTCGATGAACTGGTCCTACTGATAGTGCTGGGACTATAAATAAATCACTGAAGTTACACTTATAAATTGACGACACTGTTCCATGTTCACAAACATGAAAATATGCAGAGTATGAATCTTACGTCCACAGACGTACAGAAATAAGTAATGTGTGTTACGTCCTCAGACGCACAGAAATAAGTGATATGTTCCGTCCTCAGACGTACAAAAATTTGTAATCCTCGAAGCATCTTGGACCCTTATAAATGACACTGACTAGGGTAGGTGTGGAAGGGGATATATTAAAAAAATATTCCATAATAACTATCAGACTAGCATGCGATCGGTATCATTGAGTTCGTAGCAGTGTGGAGGTTACGATTATGCTGTAGCCGGCTTGAATCGATCGTGGAATTAATCTGTAGATAACTCCCGCGTTAATTTACCAGTGCGCGTTCCCAAGCCGAGTTGCCGCTAAAATAAGGCGTCTTGATATAATTGGCCCAGACTGTTGTATGTCTTTGCGCGCTTTTACATATTTTTCAGCAGTAGGGAGTGGTTAACATGATGATAGACCAATTACTTCGTAGCATTCGATTTCCTTCTTGGCGCCAATCTTCCTAGTAACAGGCCATAATGTGCGTCCCCAAGCCGTCTTCCGCGCTAAAAGTTGCACCTGTCCTATGTCCCAAGAATACATATGCTTCTTCCTAAAATACCACAGGAGCTTAAACCATTGTGTCCTCTTGGCCACTGATTTCTCAATATTTTCCCAACACCGTCTGGCTCTCATATCTGTTGTCAGTATAAATGTATCAAAAGATGATGAATAATTATTAGAATCCTTTATATAGCCTGTGGATAAAGGGTTCAGTAGATCATACTTTCGCTACCAAATGCTACCGTCCACGACACCTAGCTGTATTCTTGGCTACTACTACTGTAGATGCCATCGAATCCAGCACCCGGTGACGAACGTTGGAACGTAAGAGCATTAATCAAACCTAACCTATAAATTTTGCTTCACACAAGTTTAGTTATTGGAAGATTCTTTTACATGCCATAAATCTATGACATGGACCCGCCGGCTATACTTCCCCTCCGCAGGAAGGCACACTGAGGGATTTATAACGCTCTTAAAAAATCCAACGACTTCGGCGGGGTTTCAACCCGCAATCATGGGCATAGAAGTTCAGCATGCTACCAACTACGCCACCGAAACCACCCATATTTAATTTGAGGGGCCGCGTAGTGGCTAGCATTTTTTGATGTCACCGTCAAAGCCTGGGTTCGATTCCCGGCTTTGCCAAGAAATTTAATTTTGGTCTGAGGGCTGGAACGGGCTACACTCAGCATCGTAAGCCAGAACTGAGAAGAGGCGGGTTCGATTCCCCCCTCAGTAATCCTGGAAGTGCTTTTCCGGGGTTTTCCAAATGCCAGGATGGTATCTAACTTAAGGCCACGGCCGCTTCCTACCCAAATCCTACCTCAATTACAATTACACACATGAGTATAGACATCACAGTGACACACAAATTATCAGACACACCCAAATACACGGGGTTCCATGACCACACTGTCTAAAGCCCCTAAATTAAACATAAAAATAGAGGTGCTTTTGACATCTTGATCATCATTCCCATGCACATGAGCGTGTGTTGGACTTTTATGATAACCTGTGTGATGTGGTGACTATAGTTGTGCATGTAGCTGTAGTTATAAGGGTGGGTTTGTGATAGGTGCCCAGGGACTTGAAATAAAGTAGTAAATCCGAGGGAAAAATACACTTTGGATAGCCGCTGTCAGTGCCAGGATTCGAACCAGACTTGTTGGAACTCCTCACTGCAGTCGTGGTGTGTAATTTAACGCGCATGGCTACGCCGCGGGGTTGATACCTCTACAGTGTTCATATCGGCAAATGATTATTCCAACTTCAAAAATACCATTCATGGTGTAGTGGTTTTTCCATATTACTGGAGCGGAGAAAGTATTATTGGTTGGTTGGATCCTTAGTTTAGGGGCTGTGACAACGCGGTCATGTAGCCCCGTGTACTTTGGATGTGTGTAGATTCTCTCTCATAACCAGAGTTAATAGTGGTGGCTGTATTAGTGTGTGTTATCTGTAATTCAGGTAAGGACTGCACACAATCAATTTCAAGTAGTTCCTACTTTTGCTACCAAATGCTAACGTCAACGACACCCAGCTGCGAACTTGACTACTAGATGCCAACGCAACCGGCACCTGGCGACGAACGTTGGAACTTAATAGTGTTAGGCTTCTTAAAACAACAATTATCATCATCATCATCATCTTTTACATGCCATAAATTTATGACATGGGCGCACTGGCTTTACTTCCCGTCCGAATGAAAGCATACTGAGGGATTTCTAACGCTCTTAAGAAATCCGACGACCTCAGCTGGGTTTGAAACCGCGATCTTTGGCATGGAAGCTCAGCATGCTACCAACTACGCCACCGAAGCCACCAAATTATTATTAAGCAACTTTTTTATGCAAACGATGCTTTACCTTGGTCTTTGCAACGGTAACTTCGTTAATATTTTTGGTGAGTAATAGTAACTGAGCATATCATCGGGAAGAACATTACAGCATTAGTTTCCCGTTGCTTTCAGCCGAGCAGCAGTATCCAGCTTAGCCATTAGTTGGCTAATGTTTTATTGTCTTCACCTTATTTAGGAGAAGCAAAGAATTGAGTAATTCTGAATATTTTACAGAGTGGGCGAGGAGAGATGTTCCTGGCTACTGCAAATTAAAAGAAGAGATAGGTTGTAAGGACACATTAAGATACACAGGAATATCAAACTTAATTATGGAAGGAAGGGTTAAGGATAATAAAGAACTGTAGGAGTAGACCAAGATTTGAATATGTTAAACAGATTGCCTCGGATGTAGGATATTTTAGCTATGTAGAGATGAAACGATTATCTCATGACAGGGAGATATGGAGTGCTGCGTCAAACCATTTAAAGGACTGAGGACTCATACAACAACAACAACAACGTAGTTAGATTTAATTGGTTACTTATCAAACCTTGCAATCCCTGCAGACACGCGGATAATGGGGGGTAGATAGAGACTGTTACTCTTTGTTTTAATGAGGTGGGAACCTTAAGCAGATTTAGTGTCCTAGGTGAAGTCAACTAAGACTGTCAAAAAGTTATAAAATAATATAGTAACTTTGCCGGATCTGACAAAAGTTACCGACGTATCAAGAAGGTAAATATATTGCTTCCGCTGGCTGTTGGGTCTCAATAGATATACAGAAGTTTGAATAAGGCAGGTGCGAAAAAGAATAAACGCTTGTCATTATTATAAGTATTTTATGTCTTGGAATGGGAAAGGTTTTGCTGTTCACAGATGTAGGTTATACACTGACTACCAAATGATATCTCTGAATCTCACAAACGTGTGTTCTAATTTTACAAGAAGTATTAATGGTTGCTCTAAACTTCACACTGCTACATCTAGCAAAGAACATATTGTACATTAGGTCGTATTCAAGATACACAAAATGCGATTGCACACACAGATACAGACGTCGTTTCAAAACTATTGAACCCTTAAAGTGCTGAGTTACCCAGTAGGCTATTTGCTAGCTCAGTGCTAAGTTTTCTCAATTTGCTTTCTTAAACAAATTGCAGAAGTCATAATTTTTAACTTAGCAGGGGTTTTGGAATGCAGCCGAAATAAATCAGAAACCTCTATGGACATCAAATTGGCACGTGAAACGCTAAGGGAAGTAGGAGACTTCTGTTACTTAGGAAGCAAAATAACCACTGATGTTCGAAGCAAAGAGGATATAAAAAGTAGGTTGGACTAACTTGGACTAATGGTGCAGCAGACAAGAGGAGAATTGAAGCGTTTGAAATGTGGTGTTACAGGAGAATGATGAAGATCAGATGGGTAGATAGGGATACAAACGAAGAGGTAGTAAGACGAGTGGGAGAGGATAGAGGACTCTGGCGACTGCTAATGAAGAGAAGAGGTAGGTTGGTAGGACACGTACTAAGACACCCAGGAATAGCAAGCTTAGTTATGGAGGGAAGGGTCGAGGACAAGAACTGTAGGGGTAGACCAAGGCTAGAATATGTTAAACAGATTGCCTTGGATGTAGGGTGTGGTAGCTATGTAGAGATGAAACGATTAGCTCAGGACAGGGAGGCATGGAGGTCTGCATAAAACTAGTCAAAAGACTGAAGTCTCAAACAACAACAGGGGTTTTAAAATGTCTACAGGTTATGGGTCTTTGTCAATCTAGATGTAATTCAAATTCTACGTTTATATGAATCTTAATTTTGAGACGAATTGAATTTAAATTTCCGGCCTATCAGGTAAAGCGCCCAAAATAGTATTATTTCCTAAACTCAGTTGGCAAGTTATACTTGTTCCTCATTGGTACGGAAATTCTTTGATCCGAAATCGCAACGCGGCGTGAATAAGATGGTAGCCTATATTGGCTTTCACGGCCAGTGAATTAAAACTCAGCAATTCTTCTAGGTTTGTGCCGCGTCTTGTTTGGGGTTTCGCCTAGGACACCAAGCTGGCTTATCGGCGGGCTCTTGGTGTCCCCGCCCGGACCCCCACTGGAGAAACGAACTGCGCGCTACCTCCCTTTATATGCAGTGCAACTGCACCACTTGACTGCTTGTTATTCCACCATGCTTGTTTATGTCTCAGATGAACTCCAGCTGTAGAAGACAGACGTCTACAAAATGCTCTGATAGATTTCCTAAAATTAAGGAAGGGCCAGGGAAGGGATTTTGGAACGAAGACCGGTGGTGAAAATGGGAAACCATGAAAACCATTTTCTGAACGGCCGAGGTGGAATTCGAACCAACGCTCTCCCGATGCCGGCGAGATACGAGCTAGCGTGTTAGCGTTCTTGGTCACAGTGCCTGGTAGAATCTTAGATGAAAATGATAATGACAATCCTCAACCTGCTTCCAGTCGACCGACCGGGTCAGGGAATGGAATGAATGAAGCCCCCATCTAGCGGCGAGGATAGGAACTGTGCCGGCTGCCGAAGCCTGTCGCCCTCACCTGGGGCACACAAAGCTCACATGGAGTGATCGGGATTTGAACCACGGACCCAACGGTGGGAGGCCGGCGTACTGCCGCCTAAGCCAAGGAGGCTGAAGAATCTTAGATATGAACTTATATTTGTATGTTCACGTTCAAGATCAAAATCGCTAGGAGAAAGGGACTTGTACTATGTACTTCCTGTTGTCATATAGACGATCAGGCGCCACCAAGACTGGGCGCTTCCAGAAATAACTGGTATTTGGAAAGTAACCTGATCGCATTATCTCACCATCACAAGTAGATTGTTATGTCTTCAATTGTTTGTATCGCCGATGGCGAATAGTTTCTTCATTGCTAATGGCAGTATCCGACGTAGAGTCATTCACTCCCGTTTAGCTCGGGTGGACAGTGATTGTGCACTCATGGACTCAACAAGACTGCTTACTGAGCACCGGAACTTCCGTCTACCACACAATGGGGTAGTGGCTAGCATTCCTTGCTGTCACCTCTGAGGTTCGGAGCGGATTCCCTACGCTGCCAAGAAATGTAGGCTAATGCTGTCTGAGGGCTGGAACGGGGTACACCCTGCCTTGTGTGACCAAACAGAGTAGGAGGTGGTTCAATTTCTACCTGAGATATCCTTAAAGTAGTGAATCCCGGGATGGTGACGTAACTTATGGCCAAGACCGCCTCCTGCCCATATCCTAGCCCCAAGTACACTCAAGTGCAGCCATCACTATGGCAGACATAATTAGTCTACATTCACCCAAATACAGGGACGTATATATAATTTTTTTTGTGGGGCGCTGACTATTCTGGAAAATTGTGAGTATTCTCAGGGAATTGTCACCGCAAAACACCCAGAAATATCAACCAATATCTTAGAGCATATAACTTTGTGTAATTATTTTAGATAAGAGTTAATTCTACAGTCACTGCGGGTAGGGGACCAGTCATACAAGAGGGTCCATGAATTTAAGTACCTAGGATCGCTTTTCACGGAGAACTCATCATGTGAGGCAGAAATGAACGCCAGGATCCAAGCAGGAAACCGAACTCTCTACAGCTTAACACAGCTTCTTCGGTCCAGATGTCTCACCAGACAATTCAAAATTCGTCTGTATAAAACTCTGATCCAACCCGTTGTACTATATGGATGTGAGACATGGAGTATCCGAAAACAGGGCTTTCATAAACTACTCGTTTTTGAGAGAAAAGTTCTTCGGAAGATCTTCGGACCAGTGAGAGATGAATGGAGGATTAGACACAATCATGAAGTACCTGTACCATGATGCCAACACAGCTGGAACCATCAAAACCAGAAGACTGCAGTGGGCTGGACATGTAGCCCGGATGGAAGACGACCGATGGCCACGGAAGCTACTGGATTTCATCCCCACAGGAAGAAGACCACCAGGGAGACCAAGGAAGCGGTGGAGTGATGGACTCGATGAAGATCTGCAACAGGCAGCGATACGTGTGGACAGTTGGAGGAAGGCAGCTATGGATAGGAGACGATGGAGAAGGAAACTTGTAGTAGCGCGCGGTCCACAGGGCCTGATCGCGTAGAAGAAGAAGAAGAAGAAGAAGAAGAGTTAATTCTAAAATTCTAAGTTTATATAGACTACAATTAGTGGCAATACAAAACAGTTGTAAAATACAACACAAAACACAAATCAAATTTGAATATTCTATTAGGTATATGGCCTATGGAGTATGAATGGCAAATGTATAAATACTGTATTTGTCAATTCATTAAGCAGAAAGGTAAACAGTTACTTTTTTTTACAAATTGATAATTTATATCTCAAAAGTACCTTACTGTGGAATTCTCAGTTTTGCCACAGAAGTCTGTGTGTACACCTTTCCAATCCTCAGACCAGAATTAAAATTTCTTGGCAGACCAAGGAATCGAATCCGGACCTCCAGGGCGGCAGCGAAGAATGCTACCCGCTACCCCACGAGGTAGTCTAATTTCAATTGTTTATAACTTAGCCAACAAGTTAAGATTAGGGTACAACCAAATTTACAATTATATTATGCTTTTACCACAGCAACACATTCTTAATTTTTATTGGCTTTCTTCGGGGGGGGAGGGGGGAGCCCCCACAGATCCCCCCTTATATACGCCCCTGAAAGTATAAACAGCTGCCTGGCCACGTTGTTCCAAACCCCTAAATGAATGAACAACAACAAACTGTCCAGGGATTTATCCAGCCTCCAAAGGATAATTTACCCCAGGACGTAGCCGTGCTTGTATAATAGTGCACCACGATCACGAGGGCAGCTGCAGCAAGCCCAGAGATCACAGGTGGTAGTGGCTATCCTGAGTGATTTTCCCGGTTTTATCGACACTCCCTCCTGGAGAAAGGCGGGGTTAGTACCTTACTTCAAGTCCCGGGCAACTACAGTACCTCATCCCTGTCCCTAATACACACACTACCACAGTCATCATAGAAGGACACATTCAACACACACCCAACTACACGGGGATGATGACTGTGATGTCGCAAGCCCCTCACCTTAATCATTAACAACAACTTGAATAATTCAGATATTCCTTGAACTGCTAGATAGCCTACAGCCTTTTGTTCAAGACGTTAATGTTCAAAGGCGAATAGAAGTGTGTTAAACCACAAACCTCCCGTTTTATGATTTGTTGTTGTTGTTGTTGTTCCTTTTGTTGTTGTGTCATTTGAGGGAGTTTGGTCATCGTGGTCATTTAACCCCGTATAGGTAACTTAGGTGTGTGTGTGTGTGTAAATTTGTCTGATGACCTGTGTCACTGTGTGTACATTTGTAAATCAGGTGAGGATTTGGGAAGGAGGCGGCCGTGGCCTTAACTTAGGATCCATCCCGGCATTTTCCTGGAGTAGAATGGAGGAACCACGATAAACTACTTCCAGGATATGCCGAGGTGGGTAACCAGACTACTTGTTATCCGTATTGCCTCACAAGGCTGAGAATACCCCGTAATATGCAGGCGATGCATCGCATAGTTGCTATCTTGGAGATATAACGTGTAAAGACCTGGATAAACCACTCATAATAAAACTCCAGATAATTTTGTTTGTGATCTGGATAATGTGTTGAGTGATTACATTTAATCTTCTTTTCACTAAAACGAAAGCCTCTAATTAATCAACAACAACGCATTTTACTAACAAGGAGAGGATACGATGCATGGGTCACCGATTCGAACCATCTTTAGTACACTTGTAGGGCATGACCAGGCGTATATCAGGTGCAAGTAGTAAGGTGCGCTTCTCAGCCGTTTCCGAGAAATTAATTAATTGCATTTGCAGTGCGGCGTCTATGTGCGTTGTACGATAGGAAGAATCCAACGAACGGGTGGTGCAGCGGTAACAGTCCTGCTTCGTAATTGCGGGGTTGCTGGATCGAATCCCACCGGTGAGCTTTTGCAGTGTGTTGTGTTGGTTTTTTTTCCTTTTGTAAACATTGGCAATGCTCACAACTGTAGGTGTCGTGAATAATGTTTATTTCGCAGTCAATTGTAATAACGTGTTAAGTGAGCGGGAAAAGAGATTCTGAAATCATCGTATGGGGTCAACCTTTGTGACATTACATAATGTACAGTATCGGCATTGCAAATACATTGGTATTATACACGGTCAGGTGTATTCTATTATATGTATACGTTTATACATATAAGGCCCAGTCTGTTTGGTTCATTGCACTTCTGTGAACCATCAGACCACCCCGTACCCCGCAAGCAGTCACTCATGCTATGGGTATTGGTTGGAAATTGTCAACGGTTAAAAAAAACACACACACAACACACTGCAAAGGGTCACCGGTAAGATTCGATCCAGCGATTCCACGTTTACGAAGCAGGGTTCTTACCGCTGCACCACGCGCTCGTTGACTTCTTGCTAGCGTATAACGCACATGCACGCCGCACGGTAATTGCAATTAATTAATTTCTCGGAAACGGCTGAGAAGCGCACCTTACTACTTGCACCTGATATACGCCTAGTCATGCCCTACACGTGTACTGAAGATGGTTCGAATCGGTGACCCATGAATCGTATCCTTCCATTGAAAGCAATAGGCTGAACATCAGAACATCAGACAAGAAAAGTGGCATATTCGAACTATCACAGATTCTATCATTTCTGCATTTACCTATCTATATAAAGATGCAATCAACCCAATTAAAGGATAAACTTCCAAAGTCTACATGATCACGAAACTCAGGTAGACAGGTGCAGGAAATAATTTGAAGTCTGATATTTAAAAATATTCCTAACAAGTAAACCCTTTAGTAAATAAAAAAGATTGAAGATTTAATAGCCGAGATAATAAACTTTCTGTATTTATTGTTCAGGCTCAAGATAAAATGCCAACTGAAGGGCGTTCTGTGTTCTCTATGTTCGTCTTCACACTTAGTGGAGGATGTTGCTGTTCATCCTTTTAGGTGCTTTGCAACATCATGGACATGTAACCAGGTGTACTTGGATGTATGCAGAATTTCTATGATAACCTGTGTTACAGTGATGTCTGTACTAATGTGAGGTATTTGTAATTCAGAAGTCAACAGGAATTTGCCCAAAGACTAGGTGGGGTACAATGTATGAGTACAAAATTCAATACTAATAGTAATATAATAAAGCTGAAGAGTTTGTTTATTTGTGTGTTTAAACGCACTAATTTCTGGAAACTACCAGTCGGATTCATTTTTTTAAATATGATAGCTTGATTCAAGAGGAATCGTTTAGGCTATGTACCATTAGGCTACACCTCTCAGGTAACCCTAAAGATTGGTTTTTGTTGAGTAAGTCGGAAGAACAAGCGCTCCAGAACAGGTTCAATAAATTATATTGTTCCCTGGCAATGCGTGCTGCATCACGTCGCCCCTACCAGTGTCATGGTGCAGAATTGCGAGCTGCTTATAAATTGCAGTCACGGGAACAATTAGTGCAAAAAGATTTCTTAGGCCCCTTAAAACAGTTATCATCATGACAATAGTATGCCTCTGTATAAGGGCGATGGTGTTGGTGCAGTATACTGAGGTTATCAGCTGCAATAAGCGGTGGTGCTTTCAAATTTACTTTCATTTATTCCGATCCTTATCCTTGAGCTCTCCAGTTCTGTAGTAGTATTCATTATCAAACATAAAACAAATAAATCCACCGGGCGAAGCCGGACACTACTGCTAGTAAAAAAATAAAAGGAAACTGTTAGTTTGCGACCGTTAATCATTCGATCAAGAGCCACGGGACCTCCTTTTTACGTGGAATCCGAAACACAGGTGATGGCATTTCACTTCGAAAATCTCACATGCATTGACCAGGAATCGAACCCGGTCAACCTTGGTGAGAGGCCAACAGCTTGACCGCTACGCCACCACGCCCCTCAAAAAATAAATAGCCTATCACTCCTGAAAAAACATGTTATGATTACAGTTATAATGGGGGAGTTAGATAGTTAATGGAGTTTTAAGGGGCGGAACAGCGAGGTCATATGCCCCAAGAATGGGGGAGTTTTTATAACAGTGATCATAACTAATACATGTGATTTTTTCCAGGAGTGTTATTTATATTTTTGAACATATAGGCTATTACATACATTGCATTCCACGCAGTCTTTGGGCAAATTTATGTTGACCGACTGAAGAGCAACAAATAACAGTTTGTATAGGCAATACTGACCACCTCGTGGCGCAGTGGCAGTGATGCAGTCATCCCCGAGGTACCCGGTTTGATCCCCGGCTCTGCCAAGAATTTTAAAATCTTGGTATGGTCTGGTACGGGGTCTCCCAGCCTAGTAATGCAAAATGGGAATCTGCCGGATGCTATGGCAGGAGGAGGAGTGGAAAGGGAATGGCCACCCTACCACACGCAAACTTGGGCTCGGGATGCCTAGTTTGTGATCTCTTGACGAAGTCAAGGGCTCTAATCCACTGGAGGGGATATGGCACTCTATTTAAAAAAGGCAGCACTGAAAGAATGGCTTCAATACTTTGCATTTGTAATTGAGGTAGGATTTGGGTAGGAATAGGCCGTGGCCTTAAGTTAGGTAGTGGTCATTTAGCCCCGTGTTCTTGGATGTAGCCTACGTGTATATGATTTGCCTGGTACCTGTGTCATTGTGTTGTCTGTAGTGGTAGTAGTGTCGTGTATATGGTCCTGTACAGGAAGAAGATGGATGGCGTATTAGGACGAATAACGAGGTTTACGAGATGTATGAAGAGCCTAGTGTTGTGACGGAGATCAAGAGAGCAAGACTCAGATGGCTGGGACACATCGAACGTATGCCAGCTGAAAGAACTGTAAAGAAGGTATATTGCCAGAAACCAGAGGGACGTCGCCTGCCTTGATGTCCAAGGAAAAGATGGCTTGACGACGTGGAGGAAGATCTCCGGCAGACGGGTGAGAGAGGCTGGCGCGGTCGTGCCTGGGACCGGAACGAGTGGAAGAGGATCGTTGAGGCGGCCAAGGCTCTACTTGGGCCGTAGTGCCAATGTGTAAGGTAAGGTAAGTAGTAGTAGTAGTAGTTATTATTATTTAGGCTATCACTCGTGATACGAGTATGATTGTCTTCCAAGATACGGTTATGTAAATCTTCGCTGTAAACCAATATTACACCTAATCATATTGCGTGAGTTCTTTGGTGACTGTACAGTCCGATCCGAGAACCACAGACTCGTCCACGATATTGGTACAAAAGGTCTTGAGCAGCCAATGGATTTTGGGGGTTGATCATTCTGCGAATCATGCGCTCTTTTCTGGCATTTCTTTTCTCAGCCTGAAGCCTTCTTCTCTCTTGTTCGAAGAGAAAGTGGCCTTGATGGACGTTGCGGCGCCACTCTGATCGGTCGGATGCGACAGCCTCCAAGTTACCTGTATCAATTTGACATTTCTTCAAGTTGGTCTTCAGAACATCTTTGTAGCGTTTTTGTTGCCCACCCTGCTTTCTCTGACCGACATTCAGCTAGCAATATAAGATTTGTTTTGGGAGGCGGGACTCAGGCATGCGAACTACATGTCCTGTCCATCGAAGTTGGTGTTTTATTATGAGAGCCTCAATACGCTGCCGAAGTGACGCGCCTAGCAACCGCATGGGCGCAGCCACATTGGACCCAAACAACTGGTTGCTAGTTTTTTAGCCTACTTTCGATTTTTGCAAAAAATGAAAGTAGACTTATGAGATCAACACAGGGCGAAAAAAGTGTGTCTGTCTGTGTGTATGTGTGTGTGTGAGTCTGTGTGTGTGTATGTGTGTGTGTGAGTCTGTGTGTGTGTGTGTGAGTGTGTGTACTCTGAATGTCTGTTCCCCCCCTATCAATTCGAACACGGTGAATGCGAATTGAACGAAATTTGGTACAAAGGTAGCACTAGCAAAGGACACCTCAGTGTCATGTTTTATATCGCCGCCATCTTTACTAAAACTGAATGGCGGCCACTCAAACGTTCAAAACGTAAAATCAAATAACGACTAACCAAATCATCCAATCTCTACCAAATTTGGTAACAACATACCTTCGTATAGGATGCGTCTTGTGACCAAACTACAAGGTCGTCCGCCATACCATTTCAGGATGGCGGCCGTGCGAATTATGCAAACTTTATAATCCATATCATGGGACCCACCAGTTCCGATTATCGAGCCGAGAATCGTTTTAACTGTTCTAAAGGAAGAGGCACGTACGAAATTAAAAGTTTATTTTGTAATACTATAGTGCAGACGTGATTTTAAAAAAGCTCAGCTGATTCATTAATAAGACAAGATGGCAGCGGATATCTTGTGCCTGACTTATATTTCACTAATTTGAGTATTGAATGCAATATAGCGTACTGATAAAAAATAAATAAACTTTGTATGAAATGCTTTATATATAAATAATATACTCCAGTGATGAAATCGTTTAGTATAAATCATTATTTGCTAACAAGTTCT
This sequence comes from Meconema thalassinum, assembly GCA_946902985.2. Taxonomy (NCBI): domain Eukaryota; kingdom Metazoa; phylum Arthropoda; class Insecta; order Orthoptera; family Tettigoniidae; genus Meconema; species Meconema thalassinum. Next base: position 677,277,595 of record OX336388.2, read on the forward strand.
ATGTAAGTCATTTTAAATAGAACGATATTCGTTGACACAATTAGCTCAGAGGTAGAGCGATAGCCTGTCGCTCAGATTCCTATGGTTCAAACCCGATCAGAGCTAGTTTTTTTGCTTGAAATGTTATATGTTTATTGTTTTGTAATGACTCAGATGTTTTAAAATTAAGCGTTATATTGTGCAAATTATGGTGTAAAATATATATTTAATTAAAACATAATTCGCCAGCAGATTTACTCGAGACATCTAGCTGCCAAAAAGGTAACTTCCAGATTTTATTGAAAAGTTTCTTCTTCTGGCCGCTAGAATGCACTCGCTCTGTTAGGATTATATTGTTCGATATTTCACCACTAGATGTCCCGACTAGTCTACGTGGGGATCCATTGATTACTATACCATTATCATTCTATGCGCATCGAATTTGAAGAATGACAAGTTGATACTACGATACATTTTAACTTTTTATTTTAAAGGGTTTGTAACAGCCTATTTTGCGTTACTTGAAAATGTTATTAAGCGTTATATTGTCCACATTATGGTGTAAAATATATATTTAATTAAAACATAATTCGCCAGCAGATTTACTCGAGACATCTAGCTGCCAAAAAGGTAACTTCCAGATTTTATTGAAAAGTTTCTTATTCTGGCCGCTAGAATGCACTCGCTCTGTTAGGATTATATTATCGAAAATATCCACATAGTTTGTATACACACGTCTCTGTAGGGTCATGGAAAGATTTGTTAATTCAATTAGGGTTGTGAAAGCCATGCACAACCAGACGTGTAAAGACATGCCTCAACTCAAAGTTGGATGTTGCCCACGGCAGGTCGTAATAATAATAATAATAATGTTATTGGTTTTACATCCCTTTTAACTACTGCTGCTTTTAGAGACACCGGGGTGCCGGAATTTTGGCCCGAAGGGGATCTTTAACGTGCCAGTAAATGTACTGACACGGCTCCCTCGCATTTGTGCACCCTCAAATGCCAGCTGACTGCGCCAGGATACGAACCTGCAACCTAGGGCCCAGCAAGCGAGAACGTTACCGCTGAGCCACGCCGCCAGTCCGGTCGATTATGTCTCCAGATCCATAACATTCTTGATATACTTCTTATCTTTCTTTCTTTCTTTCTTTCTTTCTTTCTTCAATGATGGTAGCAGTTTTTATCTAGGTCGTGGCGTTTGGTAGAGGTAAATCGTTTCTAAGGTCTTCAACAAAGAATAGTTCTATTATACTCTTTGATAATAACAACGAGTTATAACTATACTCATACATTTAGGAGAAAGTAGGCTATATGTTCTTTACTGAACATCTTGTTTATACATAGGAAGCTGCATTAACGCTGCGCAGCGTCCTGAATTTTGTGGATAAAAATGTGTAATACGCGTGAAATGAGGCAAACGCCTCCCGTGAAGATCATCTACAGTGTTGGAGCTACAAAATAGAAGTGACATTTTATGGATAAAGTACGAGAATTTTGCGAGATAGTATGTATAAAGTTGACCTCACTCCTGAGGCAAGAATTGCATGGCGGGTACTACAAATTATAAATATTTATCATTTAGTGGATGGAGTATATCTAATATGGAGAGATATTGAGGACATATATGTCACATAAGGGTTTTTTGGTTCATGTGGGGAGTGTAGTTGTAATTAAATATGGTATGTACTCTTAAGTATTATAAACGACAACCTACATAACCTTACAGCTGATTCACTAACACCAATAAATTTTATCCTACAACTTTTCTGAGGGGTGATTTTTCACTTAATTTATTTAAGCAGTGAATTGTGTTTCCAAATAACAATTAGGCCTATCCCAGACTGAAAATTTCTGCCTAGATATTTTATTTTTTGCACTTTCAGAAAACAATTATCATGTAGGCCTACCAGTAGCCTAGGCCTACACCCTACAACAAAGTTACAGTACCGTATAGTGAAATTATTCAAGCCAATGAACACTGCTTATTTCTGATGTGATGGAGTGGCAAGTCTTGTTGTGATTGTCAGGGACGTTTCGGTGAAAAGTCAGTGGTGTCAAGAAATTAGGTGATGAGGATAGTGGCGAACCAGGCTACCATGGCATTATGTCAAAATTGTTAGAAAATGTTTTAATCGTTTCAGCATGAATTATTTGTGAAAAAGTCAGTGATGCTATAAAGTTATCAATAAAAGTGGAAATATAATAACCTAGGTGTGTATTTAGTCAGTTTCTTGTGTGTTACTTATCTGGACAATTTTTCAAACATTGGACAGTAAAATTAGGCTAGTTCAATGAAGATATGGAATACTACAGTATTGTACATTTAAGTTATTATGAGTAATAATAAAACTATAATGCTATTCAAAATATCGAGCCTTAATACTTAACTGCAATGTTTATACCAAACATCTTTAATAGATATCAGGAAGTACTGGTATATTATTGGGAAGTAGGCTACTCCCCTGCGATTCAACTTACATGCTCCTGCAGAAGTGTGGAAGTGTTTTTCTTCCCTACAATAGGCCTTTTTTTTATTGAGCAACTGAGTTTACTTGTAGTTTTAACAGGTCATTTTATCACAGGTTGTGGTGAATTATATAATACGGTACCAAATGGCAGGTAGGTGGTGTTGGTGGTTATTGAGGCCATTAGCCCCTAGCAGGAATGTAGGCTGATTTTATTTAGTTCTGTTGGTCAAGTAATGAATTTGAATCATGAAGGGGTGGGTAGCATAATTATTTTCTAGATAATGTTTTTGTTAGTATAGGCCTACCTCATTAAATTCATTTATCAACTCAAACCTAAGGTATATATGGCTACCCCTGCATTAGTAAGCCTGTCATCACACTGTAGTGGTAGTTTTACAATGAGTTAGCTACCTAGTTAAATTGGAGGCTTGTGGTAAGTAATGAATATATTTTACACCAAGAATGGTGTAAATTTCTATATCATTGTCCAATATTTTTTATTTCCTTACTGCATGGGCTAATAACCTAATTATCTTTTACCCACTCTTCAGTATCATAAGAACCAACACCCTCATTCCCATTGTTTGGATTGGAACATAGTTATGCAGACCAATTTCCAGCCTTGGAGATTAATCTTTGTGGAAGAGTGGAAGAATATTCCCCCTCCTCCCCACCAAATGGCCAATCACTGATCAAGCTGTACTAACTTGAGTGTACCATACATGTATGCATCAATTACTTTATGTGATACATTTTACTAATGTATAATAAGTTGTTGGAGAGGGTAAAATCTAACGCCAGAATACAGCCGCTTACTGTTGAAAGAGGCAGTTTTATGTTGCAAACTGAGCATAATATGTGGTCTGTGGAAAGGTTTGAAGTTGCTACTAGTCCTATTCAATTTGGTGACTGGAAACTGTGTGAGCCATCAAGTACCAAGCACATTATTTTATTTTTATTAAACATCATATTTATTAACTGCATGCTCCATTACAATTGAAGTAATACTACATGCATTGGTGATCTTATAGGTAAGTATGATAAAACTTTCTTTACATTATGTAACCTATATCTACATGGTTGATTGTAGTGTGTCTAGCCTAGATATAATATGTTTAAGTTTTCTTTCTTGACATAATTATGTCCTACATCAGGTTATCAAAATTGATGCTCTGCACAAATAGCTTAAAGAATTTTACATATTTAACAACAAGTTCATTCATCCTTGCAGGCCAGTGGCCTCCTGATTTCATTATATTTGTCTTCAGTTTTTCCCTTTCGTGATTTAGTAATTCACACTCACATAGGATGTGGCCCACACTTTGCGATTCTTCGCCACACCGGCACGTCATGTGCTCTTGTATTTTAAACCTATACAGATAGGTCCCTATTTTTCCATGTCCTGTCATGATAACCGTCATATTATGGCTTAGAAGAATTTTTGAGGCAAGTCTCGCTTGAACACTTGGAAAGTACTTTTTTGTCATGGATCCATTGGAAGTTTCTCTCCACTCTTCTTCCCACAATTGTAAACTTCTCTCACTCAATACCCTTTTCACTACACCTTAGCACATGGATCATCGTTATGGTACCGGGACTAGCATTTCCCTACATCAACTCTTTGGCCCACTTCATACCAAGTAGACTACTTGTACCACTTTGACTGTCCATCACATATTGTGTGAATGTTTGCTAGGATTGCTCGTGAAGATGCAGGGTAGCTATTTTGTTTGTTTGTTCTAAATCTCTATATACCAGCTAATTCTATTTATCTCTTTTGTGGCACACCAGCTAATGTGTAACAATAATCAGTGTGATAATCTGGTCATCGGCTTGGTGTACTTATTGGGTGAGAGTCTCGGATATTTTCATGTCGGCTTTAGTGGCCTTAGGCCCTATATTTAGAGCTAGGATAGGAAAAATGCCCCATTATTTAGAATGAGGTAGGACGATAGGCCTTAATTTTAGACTTCTCTAACCTGTTAGTGAGTACACAGGTTAGGCTTTGTTAATTTGATTCGTTTTCAAACAAACGCGGCGTTGTGGTAAACACACAAATTGTATTGAAATGCAGTCTTTGTTTCGTCTATAGCTGTTGATGATATTTTGCCTAAACTCGCATCCAAATATTTTAAACTGTTCCCTTATTTATTGATAGACCTTAAGTTCATTTTATTCGTCACTTACTGGTAGGGCCTACGGTACTTTATTTTCCGTAGTATTGGTTATTCATACGGGACGTGATTCACAATATCCAGAAATGTTATATTTTCATGTTTTCACTTAATTTAAGGTAAATATCGTAGGCCACATCTCTACGACTTATGTTCTAAGACTTAATGTGCATCTCGTACGCAATATTTTACAACTTTACTGGACAACTATGTTAAATTACTGTGGAAAATATACTTTTCTATGCTTTCTTGCCTCTGGACATCCATCCATGTACAGTTTTATACGATCCAAATAGGAAATAATGACGGCTAAAAGACTGAAGCAATCTAAAAGGGAGACATATTGTATTGCTCCAGTAGCTTAATAATAGTGCTAGTAGTGTGTAGGGCTATTTGTAATTAAGGCTAGGATTGGGAAGGATACTTCACGTTAGGAACCATCCCAGAATTTGCTGTAGTAGAAATGGTAACCTATGGAAAACCACTTCCAGGATGGCTAAGGTGGGAATCTGACCCTCCTCCTCTCTTCAGTTTTGCCTCATGAGGCTGAGTGTACCACGTTCCAGCCAAACCTCCGGGGAAACAGCCAAGAACGGTAGTCACTACAGCGTAGTTTTGATTAGAGACACACACACAGACACACACACATGGACAAAGGTGATCTCATAAGCTTATCTATACTAATGTAATAAAGCTGAAGAGTTTGTTGTTTGTGTGTTTAAACGCGCTAATCGCTGGAACTGACAGTCAGATTCAAAAAATTATTTTTGTATATGATAGCCAGATTCAAGAGGAATAGTTTAGGCTATGTAGCATTAGGCTACATCTCTCAGGTAACCTTAAAGATTGATTCTTGTTCAGTAAGTCGGAAGAACAAGCGCTCCCGAACAGTTTCAACAGTACCTACTGTCGACCAAAGTATTATGTGTACTCGAGTTTGAAGGTTATTTGTGAAGTAATCAATAGACCTACATAAAATCCAATACCATCAACATTTTCGTCGTTCTATTTTACGTTAGTTCATGTAGGTTTGGATTTTTAGCCTACTTTTCACATTTTGCAAAAATGAGGAAAAGGTAGACTTATGAGATCGGGCAAATGTGTGTGTGTGTGTCTGTCTGTCCTTCTGTCTGTCTGTCTGTCTGTGTCTGGCTGTGTGTGTGTCCCCCCCCTATCAACTCCTAAACGGCTGCAGCAATCGAAACAAAATTTGGTAGGAGTAAAGATCTATACCTGAATATCTCACGGCCATATTTGAAAATGATCTCAGTGCTACCAACTGCTGAAAAATCGCAATTGAAATTTGAGCACCACGTTGGATGTCTTGGAAGGTATGAATGGGAGCTATTTCGAAATTGGCACACGTATAGATAATAATATTGCAGTTTAATTTCCAGGAGTCCAAACATGGCAGTGTTGCCAAAATGATTATAAGCCTGCTGATAGGTCCAAATTTTAAATGCATATAACTTCTACACTATCAATTGGATTTCAACCAAATTTCGTATGTGATATGTGTACATAAACAGATATGACTGAGCGAATTCTTAAGAGCCACCAGGGCTGCCAACAGTTAATAAATGCTCTCAATGTTTTTTATCCAAGTACCCATATATCAGAAAGTTTGCAAGCCGACAGTTTTAAACTATGCACACGTATAGTACCTGACATTCTATATTAATTTGGAGTAACTTATGTACGTCAGTTCTACCAACATGATTCTAAGCCTGCTGAGAGGTCCAACTTTAAATACATGTAACTTCTATACTATCATTTGGATTTCAACCAAATTTCGTGTGTGCTATGTGTACCATAACAGATATTACTATGCCGATTCTTAAGAGTAACCAGGGCTGCCAACTGTTAATAAATACTGTCTCTTTTTGTTACCCTAATATCAATATATCAGAAAGTATGCAAGCCAATAGCTCTAAACTTTGCACACGTATAGTACCTGGCATTCTAGATAAATTTGGAGTAACTAATATAGGCCTACGCCAGTGCTGCCAACATGATTCTAAGCCTGCTGATAGGTCCGATTTGAAAATGCATGTATCTTATATACTAACTTATGGATTTCATTCAAAATTGACACAACAATAGATCATATTATTTCAGATTATTTCTGACCAATACATGTATGTCATTGTTGCCAACATGATTTTACGCGCGCTGTTAGATGCAATGTTCAACTGTGTAACGTTCATGCTGTCCATTGTGTTCTGTACCTTAAAAGATGGAACTAAGAATACATTCAGTCACCAGGGCTGCCAACTGTAGTTCTCTGTTAGGCCACATTATGCCAGGTATAGGCTACAGTATTTCGAACTAATTAGAAATTTCGATATTACCAACTTAATTTCGTCATCATTCTAGATAGATCCATATAGGTTAATCATTGGCATGAATCATAAATTTTAAGAAAAGTAGGCTCTTTAGTTCGTCACGGAACTTCTTGTTTAATTTATATTTCAATATTTTTTATCGCAGTTGGAACACAAAAAGTGCACGTTTTTAAGCGTGTTTCAACCATGCGTCACATTTAAGAATGATTATCTCAAAAGCCCGTCATCAGATCGAATCCAAATTTTAACACAATATACATTGGAATGTTGTATAACTGGTTTATTAATTTCACAATTTTGTGTGTCCAAGAAACAAAGTTGTTATCATTGTTGTAAGGTAACTTTTTCTCGGCTCGGGGTGGTTAGAAAATGTAGTTCTTGGTTGCGTTGTAATCGTTATACATCAAAAAGTTATGCTGTATGACTGTGAAATACGTAAATTAATTCACTTATTTTATATCGGTTTGTATTTGTGCGAGGAAATAACACATGGTTCACCACCTAGCCGCTCCGGGAAAAGCTGTACAGCGTTGCTGAGATGGAGCCCATCACTTCCGAGCGAGACGTGCCATGATGCGTGTGGGCACCATTTCGGCAACGCTGTACAGCTGTTCCCTGAGGGGCTAGCTGGTGAAACATGTGTTATTTCCCCGTAGAAGTACAAACCGATATAAAATAAGTTAATTAATTTACGTATTTCACAGTCATACAGCATAACATTTCGATGCATAAGGATTACAATGCAACCAAGAACTACATTTTCCAACCACCCCGAACCGAGAAAAAGTTACCTTACAAAAATGATAACAACTTTGTTTCTTGGACACACACAATTTTGAAATTAATAAACCAGTTCTAAACAATCCAATGTATATTGTGTTAAAATTTGGATTCGATCTGATGACGGGTTTTTGAGATAATAATTCTTAAATGTGACGCATGGTTGAAACACGCTTAAAAACGTGCACTTTTTGTGTTTCAACTGCGATAAAAAAATATTAAAATATACATTAAACATTCCAAACCTTCATGACCTAACATAAAATGGAACTACGAAAATGATGATGTTATTGGATTTTATGTAGGTCTATTGGTTACTTCACAAACAACCTTCAAACTCGAGTGCACATAATACTTTGGTCGACAGTAAGTCTGTTGTTGCCTGGCAATGCGGGCTGCATCACGTTGGCCCTACCAGTGTTCTGGTGCAGAATTGCAAGCTACTTATAAATTGCAGTCACGGGGAGTAATTAGTGAAAAATTATTTCTTAAGCCCCTTAAAACAGTGATCATCATGACAATAGTATGCCTCTGTATAAGGGCGATGGTGTTGGTGCAGTATACTGAGGTTATCAGCTGCAATAACCGTTGGTTTTTTCCGATCCCTGTCCTTGAGCGCTCCAGTTCTGTAGTAGTATTGATTATCATCCATTAAACAAATAAATCCACCGGGCACTACTGTTAGTATTTTATATGATGAAATAATAGGCTAAAACACACACTCAGTATGGCCACTATCAGTGCCGGGATTCGAAGCTTCGACCCGTGGGTCATGAGCTCTTTCCTACAGACGTGATACGTATTTTAGCGCGCTTGACTACGCTGTGAGATACATTAATTTTTTAAGTGCCTGTTTCAGAAGCTATGGATGATACTTCCTCTCACGTCAGACTCAGCCAAAACACGAGAAGTAACACTGACACAACACCGTGGAGGGTTGATGTTTTATTTATCCCGAGCAGTCAGAGATGCACAGGAAGCTCACTCAACAGCTGCATACGACCCAAGGCTCTCATCACGGCACGGCGCTAGTCGCCTCGACGCCCCCGGGGAGTCCCCGCCGTCACGGAGCAGTCGGCGCTGACAGCGGGGAGTAAAAGACACTGATAAAATATGGAGCGCCTTTATTTAACAGCACTCCATACCGTTTTATACCTCCCCATCCCTTCTACCAGACTCCCTCTGAGGGGATTTACAATGTCAGATCACAACAATAGTGGAGGGGCGAGTCGGAGAACAATCACTTTGTAAGTGGCTTAGCTAGCCTTTTAAGTCCCTGATCGACGGACTAAAAAGTCCTTACAAATAGTGGCCTGGCGTACGGGGTTTTGACAGAATAATTCAGCGTTTTCCTTTTGTTCCATGTACGGCAGCATTTCCAAAATTAATATCAAATGGAACCGCTTTTCTACGTCACAGTATCCTTACCCTTGATCTGTTCAAAACCATTCCTTATCGTGCTTCTTCGTGTTTTAGTTACAGCATAACTATATTTGACACCCTAATGACCCAAATTTCAACCCTGGGGGTGTGTTCAACTGATGTGTTGTTGTTCTTTCATTTGAGGGGCTTGGACATCGTGGTGATTTAGTCGATTGTACTTTGATGCGTGTATACATTATTATTATTATTATTATTATTATTATTATTATTATTATTATTATTATTATATTTATCATCGATTTTCCACTTTAGGAGAGCGTGCGAACTTGAGCCCATCACGGTTTACTTCTTTTTCCTCTTCTTTTCTTCCCAAAGCCTCTTCATTAATTCACTGTGCTTTTTCTTCCTTTCCTCTGTCCATATGTTCCCCTATTGTTTCTTTTCTTGAGACATGTTCAAATTACATGTTTCTGATTTTATTTCTGAATTGATTTCTGTCCTTATATAGTTTTCATAGATTTTGAATCGTTCCAGGTCTTCCTGTGTTTCTCTCATCCAACTGGTCTTTAATTTACTTGTATTAATCATAGAAGTGAAATATTATGTGTATTTTTTATATTTGTACACCTAAGTCAATAATAGTGAAAAACGTAGGAATATATGTTACACAAGTTTCGACCACATTGTGTCCTTCTTCAGTAACTGTCTAAAGTTAATTAATACTAATCGAAATACGAGCAAAGTTTATTCTAAAATTAATTGAAGCTAATAGAAATACGAGCAAAGTTGATTTAATGATAATTTTTCATAAAAGATATTTAAAAGAACAGATCTGTTAACAAAGTGTGCTTTAAATTGTAGATACAGTATAGTAAACTTTTTTTTTTTCTGAAAAATATGTTTTATAAAAGGAAGAATGTAATTTTTGTTTTAAAAATAATTTGCGAAGAATTTTCTTATGATGAATAGTGGCTCTTTGCTGAGGGGAGCATGCTTGAGGATGACGAAAAATCAGGAGTAGTCTATGGTTTCCACCATAAGATAGCCTATAAAATGCGTAACTTATACAGTACAGTGTGTTTACCATACAACGCGAATAAGCCAGCAAATAAAGTTGTGACTTTGGCAGATGTCGAAGGTAGAAATCTCAATTCCCTATATCAATGTTTACAATTTCACCACATTCCATCGCAAATCCAGTTTAGAAACAGCATCTTGTAATGTTTGAAAACAAATTATTTATTTATTTGGAACATTTATTTAAATCAAATTATTGTAAGGATATCCATTATTATTTTATTAATGTTAAACTCTATTAATTTGAACGCTGAAGAAGATATCATTGTATAAGGGGCAGTCAAATGAAAACGAGACACACGATATATCGAGCATGGCATGGACGGTGGTAACGCAGGTGTGTTGTAATGCTCTCTATTGCGAATCAGGAAGGAACCACGCCAATGTTCACCGCTATTCCGATTGTCTGATACACGTGCTCGATGTGAGGTCAGTGAGTCGTGTGTGCGTCCAACGTCACTATGGAGGCCAGGAAAGAGGTACAGCGAGGTGTAGTGTGGTTTTTGACTGCGGAAGGAGTGGGAGGAAGTGAAATCCATGCCCGAATGTCTCCTGTGCCCTGAAGAAAGACATTCGTGGCCATCGATTTGCTTCGGATGCAGAGGTGCACGCCTGGGAACAATCACGGATCCGGAACCAATCACAAACATTTTTCCAAGAAGGCATTGACTGTCTTGTCCCACTGTGGGACAAATGTATTAATAGTTATGGCGAGTACTTTTAAAATAATTCACACTGTACTTTCATTTTGTCCATCAGTCTCGTTTTCATTTAACTGCATCTGTCTCGTTTTCATGTGTTTTCATAATTATTTCATATATTGAAACATGTTAGTTTAAATAATAATAAACTACATATTTTAGTATTGAAGGTGGATTATAGTCCTATAACAAATATTTAACATAAGATATGCCATGTCAAGATATTTCATCACCCAAAGGAAGACTGTGTTTGCACCATATGTGACAAAACCTGTGACCGCTAGGCGCTATTATCTAATAGGCTGTCCAAGGAGAACCAGATTTCCAACATACTATAGTCAAGAGAGTAACTAAACTTATCACCCCATGGAAACTGTAATGCTATTTCAAGTGCACCTTAATAATATTAAAATAAAAGTAAAAGTCGAAAGACATAATTCAGACCACAGTAGTGGGATGACACGGGAGCTGCGCCACTTCTTTTTGAACCCTCCTCGTATTTGCCCCGAACCTGATATCTCGCTAATCAAACATGGGATTAGAACATACAGGGTGTCCTAGCACTCGTAGTGACGTCCCCTACTTCCCTATAGCCTCTTAATTTAATGAAAAGACCAAAACTAAAAGGTCATTCGCGAGTAGTGGGGTAGTGTTGGTTTCCTCATGTCGCGCTCGTGCTTGAATATGTATGGCTATGTTGGGAAAGGGTTAGGTGGTGGGGGAGGTGTAGGGTCGAGTGAGGGGTCGTTTAGATGGTATTTTTTCCGCTCTAGGTGATGGTGAGGTTCATTTTTAAAATGGATGGAATTGGGAAACGCCATTTGGGGTAAACATGTTGTTTTTGGACATTTTGGCGATGAATGTTTTCTTATACGCATGCGCACTTGAGGAGTTTTGTAAGAGGGCGGGCTTTTTTAAATGATGATTTATAAATGAATGTTTTTTAATATGTATTGAAATAAACCCCAAAAAACTAATAGGTCATCGGCTTTTTACTATCTCGCTAACCAATAATCGGATTTAAACCTATGAGGTGTCGTAGGACTCGTGGTGAACTCTCTTTATCTATGGACGGGGTATATTTACACTAAAATAAAAACGTGGTAAGGGGGAAGGGGAGCTGCACTACTTAGGAAGTTGTGAGCCCCCGCGACCTTGGAATGGAAAGAGCCATGCTAGGAGGGCGTGCTTGGATTAGTTTTTTTCGTCTCGTCGTGCTCTTTACGGGAATGTAGGTGTCGAAAAGGTGAACTTAGGGTTTTGGGTCAAAAAATGCGTTTTTCACATTTTTGCCGATTTTCGGAAAACGGGGCATGCTAGGAGGGCGTACTTGGATTCGTTTTTTTCGTCTCGTCGTGCTCTTAACGGGAATGTAGGTGTCGAAAAGGTGAACTTAGGGTTTTGGGTCTAAACATGCGTTTTTCACATTTTTGCCGATTTTTGGAAAACGGGCCATGCTAGGAGGGCGTGCTTGGATTCGTTTTTTTCGTCTCGTCGTGCTCTTTACGGGAATGTAGGTGTCGAAAAGGTGAACTTAGGGTTTTGGGTCTAAACATGCGTTTTTCACATTTTTGCCGATTTTTGGAAAACGGGCCATGCTAGGAGGGCGTGCTTGGATTCGTTTTTTTCGTCTCGTCGTGCTCTTTACGGGAATGTAGGTGTCAAAAAGGTGAACTTAGGGTTTTGGGTCAAAAAAATGCGTTTTTCACATTTTTGCCGATTTTCGGAAAACGGGGCATGCTAGGAGGGCGTGCTTGGATTCGTTTTTTTCGTCTCGTCGTGCTCTTAACGGGAATGTAGGTGTCGAAAAGGTGAACTTAGGGTTTTGGGTCTAAACATGCGTTTTTCACATTTTTGCCGATTTTTGGAAAACGGGCCATGCTAGGAGGGCGTGCTTGGATTCGTTTTTTTCGTCTCGTCGTGCTCTTTACGGGAATGTAGGTGTCGAAAAGGTGAACTTAGGGTTTTGGGACTTAACATGCGTTTTTCACATTTTTGCCGATTTTTGGAAAACGGGCCTTGCTAGGAGGGCGTGCTTGGATTCGTATTTTTCGTCTCGTTGTGCTCTTTACGGGGATATAGATATGGAATAGGTTAAAAGCTGGAAACATGGTTTTTTATATAATTAAATAGGGGTTTATTACAAAAAATTATGTTTATTGACCCATGAATTAAACGTGGAAGGAAAACCTAACCACTTTACAAAATATTTGGCACCTTTGACTTTAATTACTCGTTCAATGAGATAATCGTTGGGATATAATGTTTTTTGCACTTCTTCAATCGTCCCTGAATGGGTTGACCGCTCTGATCTTGTAAGAGATACGTCACTGGTTGACCTAGCTTGACGTGGCGAATTTTAAAAATTTCTGTCGACCATTGTGGAGTATACGATTTTGAAAACACACTTCTATGTTTACTAATGCGAACAAAATCTCCAATTTTAAGGCGATGTCGCCTTGGGTCTACCCTTTTTATAGGGTTAAACAGTCTATTGAGTCTGGGTAGGTTCTTGGTGACGAGGCGAGGTTTCATGCCGATGGTGGAATGAATGGTGTTGTTGTAGCGAGACACAAGTTGAGGTAACCAGTCTATCCATCGATAGGAACCATGTATTGTAAACTCTTTCCACATATAACTTTTTAATGTTCGATTGAACCGCTCGACCACACTGGCTTTGAGATTGCTATAGGTGGTATAATGGTGAATATCCTTAGATTTGAGAAAACTGGAGAAATCCTTGTTGAAAAATTATTTCCCCTGGTCGGTTTGTAACAAGTGAGGTTGACGTTTTGATTGTTCAATAATATGTTGAAAGGCCTTTGTGACTAAGACACCAGTTTTATTTTTTACTGGTTGAACAAAAGCCATTTTGGAATAGACATCAATGACGGTCAACATATAGCGTACACCGTCGTTAACGTTAGAATAAGGTATCATTTCAACCAGGTCTACCTGCCAAAGTTCATCGATTCCTTTGGAAATGACACGACGACGTTCATAAATGCGTCGGGCTGGTTTATGCAATTCATGAGCAATGCCCACTTTGATGGGGGATGGCTTATATGATAATTTTAGCATCTCGGAGTTGTTGTTCAATGTGGGCGATTTCCGCCTCATGTCCAGTGTGACCAGCTTGTTTTGATGCATGAAGCAAGTATAAGCGCTCTACTAACTGATTGGGATTATTCCAAAAGGTTATATCTAGGTAGGGTTTTAATTTCTTAAACCTTACACCAGAGGCAGAGTGATGTTTTTGCTTACCAAAGATGTTTGCAATGATGGTCTTATATTTTTGGGATATATTGGCATTGACCTGCTGAGAGGATTTATAGTTTCTTTTGTGAGCGTTGGTGTCTAATAAAATGGATTTATATTTAGCAAGGTCTTCGGACATAAAATCTTGTGTCGAGGGGGTGCGAGAAAATAGCAGCTTTAACAGACCTGGTGTTAATTTATAGTTGATCTTTTTAATGACAGCTTTCGTACGAGCAAATTTAATGGATGAATCCCCAATTTTAAAACTGTCATTCTCATAGCGAACACCATACGTGGTATCTGTCTTTCCAATAAATAAAAGGGTCAGATATGGTTCCAGGGTTGCCCCATAATGTTTGATTAAAATGTTTTTGAGTTGAGCTTTATTTTGAGGGGTTGCCAAGACTTGTGAAAACGGAGACGATGTGGAGGAAGACGGTGTTGCCGCTATGACGGAAGATTTTTGTTTTGTTTTTAGAAACTGTTGAAGGGGTGATGATTTCTTTTTTCTTTCAGGACTAAATACGCTTTCGCTTTCACTTTCACTTTGTTCACGTTGTTCTTCTTCTTTTTCTTTTTCATGTTCTTGATGTTCTTGTTCACTAACATTAGAGGAGGAGGAGGAGGAGGAGGAGGATTTTACCTGTCGTGTGGAATCTGTTTGAGTAAATTTTGAACTTGTTAAGGGTTTGGTTTGAGAGGTAGTAGCAGCAGAAGCATTAGGTTTGAACCTCATGGGATCAACCGATGATGGAGCATGTTTTATCATGGGTAAAGGATTGACGTTTTTTAAACGTTGCAATTCACGAAATTTATGTCGAATCGTATTTCGTGCCTCAATAATACGCTGCATGATTTGAACATGTTTCTTGTACCCTATGGCGTTCGCCATGGTGAAGGTAAAGACACACTAACAGGAAATGTCCAACCCTGGGTCTTTTTAAACAGAAATAAAATGATCAAAACCCAAGCGATAACGTCCCTCACATCGTTCACTCTGTTTATTTATAACCAAACAGGCATGGGGATGATGGTTCCAACACGAAGCACACAATTGCATGAAAGCTGTAAAGGACATATCTGGATTCACATGATCTTGAAAAATATGATAAGAGATTTCTAGAGTCTTGGCGGAAGAGAACGATGAGATTGGCATTGTCACGAATCAACTGTTTGGGGATTTTGGAATAGGTCTGAGCCAGATAAAAACAATCCACCTGTTTATGGCGTCCCATACTAAAATACTCTTGAATAATGGCCTGTCGTTGAGTGGCAATATCATCAAAAATTATAATGGAATCAGGTTGAATGCGGTCCGGTTGAATGACATCTTGAGGTGAGGTGAATGTAAAATAGCCCATGGCTTCTTTATTTAACGAAGACATAATTTGTTCCAGATACACGTACAGAGGCTGGTACAAGGATTTGGCAAAAATATAAATATTTTGAAATCGTAGGCCATGAGGCGCGGTAATAATGTTCAGCAAAACATTGGTCTTTCCACAACCCGAAGGCCCTACCATAATACAACGCACGGTAGATGGGAATAGGGTGCCATGACGTTTAGGTTCGCACACGGACAGTGATAGCTCTGAAACCAAATCAGAGACGGGCAAAGCATGGGGTTGTTTCATTAATTCCATTGTGTCGATGACTGAGTTTTTTCATGTGTGTATAAGTTTTATATATATTGGCAAGCGGTGAGTAGGATAGGTTAGTTAACGTCTATCACCATGGACGTGTTTGGGAGAGCTCGTGTAACCATGGCCAAGACCGCCTCTTTGTCAAAACAGTCACGAGAGGTGGCAACAAAAAGCTATGTCGATCGCAAAGTGCAAAGTGTCTATCACATGGCCCCGAGACTAACCGCTGAGGGCTATTCAGCCAATCATCATCGTATTATTGATGTGCAAGAGCCTCGAGACGAAAATGATGTCTGCACGAAACGTTATGTGACCTATCAAATGAAAAGGCTTTATAAATTTGTCCCATCTGTATTTTTAGTGTACCTGTCAAATCAAAAACTGGACAATGACAGAAACCATTCCCCACCACCACTACCACTGGTGAATGATGATCTTACCTATATGCTTGCTTCCGGTTTAAGTCGTTATCGACTGCATTATGATGGTGTCATTCATATTAAATGTGCCATGCCTGATGAGAAACATTTAAAAATACAACTAAACGGTGATAGAGTGTTGGCCCACAACCATCAAAGAGTAAATGTGGGAGATGAATTATCCTTTCATCTTATGCTTACGTTTGAGGAAAAGGAAGCTGGGAAAACGGTGAATGATTTCCCGCTTTATATAGAATTGGAATATACTGCTATGAAATAAGGTTCTCTACGTTAGTTGTTATCGAATGTTTGCTGTGAAAGGTTCACCAAGTAGTAGCATGGTGAAAAAAAGATATGCTATGAACATGAAAAAAACAAATCTCAAAAAGAGAAAAAAGCCAGGTCGGGAACCAAGTCGATCTGCCTCACACCCAGTGTTAAAACTTAAAAAAACTAAAAAAATCTAAAAAGAGTGGCTATCGAAAAAGCTTTACAAGCGGTGCGATTGCCTACATCTCCGAAATCGCAGCATCATGTATCGATAAAAAGAAAAGGAAGAAAGCAAAAACTTGGACGAGTCATTCCTGTTGCTAAGCGTGGGGGTTTTTTGCCGGCTTTATTTGCAGGGTTGGCAGCTTTGGGGTCCCTTTTGGGTGGTGCCAGCGCTGTAGCGAAAACCATAAAAGCCGTCGAGCAAGGCAAGCAACAACTCAAAGAAAGCGAGCGACACAATAAAACGTTAGAAGCCATTGCGATGGGAGCTAGAAATGGCAATCCTTTAAAGCCAGTCTTTTATCCACAAGTTAGTGGCCTACCGTTTAAGAAAAAAAAATGTCCATCATCGATAAGCGCTTAAGGCAACTGCCTAGTCATGCCATGACCCATGAAGAAGTGGAAAGCTATGCCAAACAACTAAAGATTTCCCATTTTCGAGGTGTATTTATGCGAAATGAATTACCCAAAGCACCGTGGAAAGAAGAACGAGTCATGATGAATTTAGATGATGATGCAGGACCAGGAACCCATTTTGTAGCCTATGTGAAACAAGGTTCCACAGTATGGTACTTTGACAGTTATGGAAATTTACCACCCCCGATCGAGTTGCTACGTTATTTGGGAAACCGGGTAAAGATATTCTATAATGTGAATCGTCAACAAACCTTTGACAGTCAAGAGTGTGGCCGTTTGAGTTTACATTTTTTATATAAGAGCTCGCGTTAAGCCAACAGTTTCATTATTATGAATGTCAACGCCAAGACCTTTACCGTGCACAGTCGCGGGCCTGAAGTGTCCCTGGATTTTTTTTCCCCCATTGAATTGCAACCCGAACAATCCTATGTGCTAGGATTAATTTCTTTGGAAAGTTACAACAGAATTTACAATATTCAACTGGATATTAATGACAAATTTTATTATGATGATTATATGTTGACACTACCCCCTGGAGGTTATACCATAGACGATGTGCATGAGGCCATTAGCGTGTCGATGATAAAACAATTTGGTGTCAAACCATTTGCGGATGGGACACACAAATTTGAACTTACAGCCAATACAATAACTCATCGCTGTCGTATTTTCTCTACGTTTAACATTGACTTTGAAACACGAGTTCATTCTATTGGTCCTTTATTAGGATTTAAACCAAGAGTGTTGGCAGCTCAGCAACCCCATGAATCAGATTATCCAGTGAAATTCATCGAGGACCATCACATTTCTGTAACTTGCAATATTATTAGAGACGTATTTACGAATCAAGAACAAAGCCATTCCCTGTATGATTTTATTGTCACCTCTCCTTGCGGCTATATTATTCGTGAAAACCCTTCAGTGGTTCTCTATCATCCTGTGTGTGTCAGTGATATTAGTAATATTACCTTACGCTTAGTGAATAGAAACCAACAACTGATTGCTTTGGACGCCAACACCCCTGTGACCTACAAGTTGGTTTTAAAGACGCTATGAAATTTATCTATAAAGCAACAACAACGCCTACGAGGTCGGTTAGTTGCTCCCCGTGTATGAAACGGTTGACACGAGTAAACCGACAACGCTTACAACGCCTTGGTTATACGCTACACCCCAATCATGAACAAAGAGCTGTTGCAAGTGTTAAATCCCATACAAGTGGAAGATGGCGTCGTGCGCATTGATATGCATTCCTATCAACCTCAAGCAACAGGACTGAATAACAATGACGAGATTCAATTCATCATTAACAATCAAGATATTTTTACTCTACCTCATGAAAGTGTCCTTCAAATTGAGGGTAAATTGATGAAAGCAGATGGCAGTACGCCCACAACGTCTGCGTTGGCGAATCATGGTTTGGCTTTTCTGTTTTCTGAAGTACGTTATGTGATAAATGATATTGTCATAGATATGACTCGAAATGTGGGCATGACTAGTCTTATGAAATTATATCCATCCTATAGCGAGGAGGAAAGTAAAACGCTTTCTATGGCAGGATGGTGTCCCAACAGTAGCAATAACTGGCTAGTTCATACCGATGGCACTTTTACAGGCTTTCTACCCTTAAAATTACTCCTTGGCTTTGCCGAAGATCACAAGCGTATTATTTTAAACGCAAGACAAAGTTTGTATCTGGTGAGAGACCGCAGTGATTATAATGCACTGAAAGGAGCCTCTGACCAAGTGATAGACTCAAAAATTCAACTGCTTCGATTACTATGGAAAGTGCCCCATGTGACGCTATCGGATCGTAAAAAGCTAAGCATGTTAAATTTGGTGCAAAAAGATAAAGCCTTGCCTATCGCCTTTCGAAGTTGGTGTCTGCATGAATACCCCTTGCTACCTACCACTGACACTCATAGTTGGAGTGTCAAATCGGCTCGCTCTACCGAGAGACCCCTCTATGTTATTATTGGTTTTCAAACCAATAGAAAATACCAACAAAGCAAAGATGTCACCTTGTTTGATCACATTCACTTGAGAAATATACGACTATTTTTAAATAATGTTTGCTTTCCCTACGAGGGGTTGGAACTCAATTTTTCAAAAAATAAGTTCGGTCCCCTTTATGACATGTTCGCTAAATTTCAATCGTCTTATTATGAAAAACCGGATTGTCCTATGTTGTCGCCACAAGGGTTTAAAGCAAAAGCACCACTGATTGTTTTCGACTGTTCGTATCTAGAAGAATCTATGAAAATCACCACCATTGATTTAAGGGTAGATTTTGAAACACAAGAAAATGTCCCAGACCATACCAGTGCCTACTGTTTGATTATCCATGCTAGACAAGTGAAATATCATCCTTTGTCCAATTATGTCACCAGCACGTAAGCCATGTGTGGTCGAGTGAAAAAAAAAGATCATCATTCATAGGATTAATGATAAGCGTCTGCATGCACAGTATCTGTTGCGCTCTGGCACTGTGCGCACATACGACAACAACAAACATCATGTGTCCCTCAATAAGCAACAGCAACAACAACAACAACGTGGCAGACCAACCATGGAATTTAAAATGTGAATTTAAACGTTTGAAAACTTTTGAAACATGGACAGTTCCCTTTATGGATTGTGGAGAATTGGCTGCGAGCGGATTTTATTACTTAAAACGTGGGGATGTGGTCAAGTGTATTTTTTGCAACATTGAAATTGGAAACTGGGAAATATGGAATCGACCCTTTAGCGATCATCAGCGATGGAGTCCATCCTGCCCTTACCTCAATCGCTATGATGTGGGCAATATTCCATGGAGTTTGAATTATCCTGTTATTGTACCAGACCCTGCAAAACTAGGAGATACCTGTGGACCGTATGTGCAAACTATTCATTTGAATGCTGTTCCAAATTAAGCCAACAAACTTTTTGTAATAAAAGTGTAAGTGTTTTTTTGTTATGAATAAAACCTCAAAAAATATTTAGCTGTTGTTCAATTCATTTGTTCCTTTTTTTCCCTAAAGTCCTTTGACTTTGCCATGTTAAACCATGGCATGGGTTAGTTGTTGATTAGACGTCAATGAGGTAACAAGTAAAAATAAAAAAAAAGCATGATGCGTACATTCATCGTGGATTGTCAGGGGTTTAAAATTGCAGACAACAATTTTATATTTAAGGAAGTCGCTTTTATCGATTGTAGTACGTTTTGGGTGTCTAACCCTATTCATTTGGTGTTTAAACCTCCCTATGCTTTCGAGTTGCTTAGTGAAAAAGATAAAAAACAGAGCCAATGGATTGAAAATCATTTGCAGTTAGCATGGAACAAGGGTGATATTTCTTACAAGTATCTTGACATTGTCATGAAAGCCCATTTGTCCTCGGCCAATGTCTTATTTGTTAAAGGGAGTGAAAAACGCCAGTGGCTTCAACCATTTCTACCCTCTCACTGTCAATGTATTGACCTTTTAGATCTGGGTTGTCCATCCCTGCAAACGCACATGGACACTTGTCCTTGCGACAATATTCAGAATAAAGCCTTAGCGCATGCATGGCAATTGTTTCATTGGCTCAGCACGAGTGCATGTTGGGAGTTGTTCAATAAAATTAAAACTGAAAGTGTATCGTCCAATGATAGCAGTGAGACGTGTACACGTGAAGTGATAACATCAACGTTATAGACATGGACGCCACTACAATCGACAAGGCTATTGGAAAATTCTTTGTGTGCAAGAAAAAACTGATTAGCTTTACACAACATGAATTATTAGCACTACCTAAATCATTTCTTTTTTATGTTGCTGCCAACGCTGTCAAAGAAATTTGGGAAAAGGTGCCTGCCGAGTGGACTAACGACTCTGTATTGAGTGAACTACAACCATGCAGTCATTTTCCCCCATCACAAGCAATTAACCATGGCAAAAATACCATCCATTCGACAGTGTGCCACATGCCAATTAATGAAATTATATCATGGACATAAAACTCAGTGTAAAGACATTGTTTCATCATTCCATGGCTGTCATGCGGAAAACAACCACCACCTACCATGCTCGTCAGCAGTCGCCGACAAACAACAACAACAACAACAACAACAGCAAGAACAAGAAGAAGAAGAAGAAGAAGAACAAAAAGAACAACAACAAAAGTGTTTTTCACCGATTGAAACCTCTATGTCCCAGGTGTACTGGCCGTGGAATTATTGATAACATTATTAAAAACTTACCATTCGAAGCTCACTTACCTGCTTACAGCTTTTGCGGCCCTGGTACTCGTCTTCAAGATCGTTTGAGGAGAGGGGATATGGGAATCAATGCTTTGGATCATGCATGCCTTATTCACGATAAAGCCTATGAAAACAGTGATCCCACACTAAGACGCATTGCCGACAAAGTCTTGTTAAGCATTGTCAAGCAACGATTAACAGCTTCAGATGCAAGTCTAGCAGAACGAATGGCAGCATTTATAGTGATTGGTGCTATGAAGAGCAAATTACTTTTATCTAGATATGGACTTTAACGTAATGAATTTATTTAAAAAAGATGTATAGTATCACTGTTATCATGACAAAAAAAAGACAAGAGTCCATGTTGTGTTTTTTTTCATTATTATTATTCACTCATAGTTTCATTATTATAATTATAAATAAAATGAATAAAATGTTATAAATGACAAACAATAAAAAAGGGACAGCAGTGCATCGTTAAAAAATATTACTAATTGTAGTAAATCTATTTTTCAATCACAAACAATAAAAAAGGACAAAAATTCATTATTTTAACTAATAGTTTCATCATTATTATTATAAAAAATTATATATACATGGTAATTGTACTAAACCTATTTTTTTAAATCACAAACAATCAAAAAAAGGACATAAGTCCATCATTATTCATCAGCTTCAAATGCCAGTCTAGCAGAACGAATGACAGCATGAAATCTTTATCTACTCTAGAACCAGGTTTTTTTTGTTAAACGCTTATTATTGAATAAAATAACATGTTACTAGAATTTGATCATTATATATTATAATCATTATAATAAAAAATTGCTTAAAAATGCTATAAATGCTGTTTTAAATCACAAACAATAAAAAAGGACAAAAGTCCATCATTTTAACTAATAGTTTCATCATTATTATAAAAAATTATATACATGGTAATTGTACTAAACCTATAAACAAAAAAAATTCTACCATTAAGCATAAGTTTTGTAAATTTATTTTTATTATTATTATTTATCATGGTAAACGTTGAGCAACAATTAATAAACGTCAAACTGTTGAGCCCAAAAAAATAATTTTATTTGATTATCGTTATTGAAGAGTAGGGCATGAATAAACAAAAAAAGTTACGGCTAGCGTACAATGATTATTCGTTTTCAATTTTTACAAAACGAACCATGCATCGATTATTTTTTTCACCCTCATAAATTAAATAGACAGGGTGAATACTGGAATTGACATCTTCCATGACATTATCAGGTAGGTTATTAAATCGTGTGGGAAGAAATGTCTCAAAGTCTTGACAAATGCAAAGAGCTCGTTCACCAAATTTGGTTTTCAGTTTTTGAATTTTATGTATGCGAAAGAGTGTTTGCGTAGGCAATTCACTCATTTTCTTGCGTGCAAAGCCACAATCTTGACCAATGGCGTTCAAGGCGTCCATGGTTGTCTATAACCAAAGAAAAGAGTGTTACTTTCTAACACTGTCGTTCTTATATTACAACAACAATAACTTTTGTACATTAAAGTGTGTTGTTGGTTTTTTTTAAATCCTGAGTGTTTATGACCTGAAGTTGTAGATAGATAGTATTGGATAAATTTACAAAAATATAATAATAATGTTTATATCATTTTTTCAGTCAAAACATACATTTGGAAATTATTTAATAGGAAATGTTTTATCAAAATTAAGTGTGTGAATCATTTTCAAGATCTCTCTCTCTCTTGGAGGTAAATGCATGTCTCTGTTGTGAATGGGAATTAGCCTATCATTCCCTTGTCGAATGACTTGTATTCGTTTGCTCTGTTGTTGTGCAAATTCACACAACATTCTGTTAAATAAATAGTATCAACAAATACTAAGAGCAAACATGTGAATGCTTTTGGTAACCTATAAAAAGGCAAAGTTAACACGCTATGCATTTAATAACCATGTCTACATCCAACAAAACAAAATTCAAAACTATAAATTTAAACCAGTGTGTATATGTTCATCAACGTGAATACATGATAAACTAAAACAAACAAACAAACAAACAAACAAACAAAAATAGCCAAATGTATTCTAAACGTCAAGTATGCACCTGAAAGCCGAATGTAAACAAAAAAAGCGATAATCATGATATGATGTTGTTAGTTTCTAACAAATCTCATTCTATGAGGCGAATATTGATTGATAGGTAAGCCAAGACACAGTTGGCGAAATGCTTGTTGTCGATACGAAGTGATTGGTTCCTCAGCAGGAAATTTATAAAAATGAAAACAAAACATTTGAGAGGTTATTGGAAAATAAACATTAAACAGGGGTTTTGTACATATTGTACACCAGAAATCTGGAAAATGATCCTCGTCAGCTAATTTAACAATCACTTGATTCATGGTTAAACCGTACCATGCTTTATGAATCACTTGCGTGGAATCATTATTTTCAAAGCCAAAATTTAGCATACAGGATTTACAAAAGTGATGCCCTGGGTCATGAAACAAATCATCATCATTATCATCTAGATTCATGAAGCTGTCGTAAAATGTGGTATCAATGCGTACTTTCGTGTTTCTATATTCTGAAGGATAGGCCACACGTTGAGGATTATGAGACACCATCGTGGCATATTCATTGAACGTGGTGTGTTTTGTGACGATAAAACAATCTTCATCATGGCTCATGATTGAATCTGAAAAGTAGTCGTTGCCGTTTACTAAGTGAATAAATAAAAAAAAATACAATGTACTATATACACTGTCTGTCCCCTAAGTCAATGGCAAAAATAAAATAAAAAATAAGCAAAACACAAATAAATAACCATCTGTCTGTTGACTTCTTTAGCTGTAGGCGGCAAACATAACATGCAACAGGTTAAAAAAAACAATTTCTGTTCAGATATTGGACTGGTGTTGTTTTCAAATATATCACCACTCATAACTCTAGCCATAAAGTGAGAGATTGTGCACAGTAAAAGCAGCAGATTATTATTATTCTTTTGTTCTTGCATGAGACCTACTAAGCCACACCCTAGTGTGGCCTATTAAGCCGCATGCCTACTGAGGGTAAATGGTCACTTTGCCGAAACATGAGGTCTACTAAGCGACAACAATAGTGAGTGTGGCTACTTGTTTGTTTTTTTCCTAACCTAACCTAAAGAAGTCAACATGTTTTTAATCTAGCCTGTGCACAGTGAACCATGCAAACGTTGATGCATGGCTCTCTTTATGCGTTGACAGGCAAATAGCACAAGACATACAGTTTATGTACAACTATTTACAGGCATTCACACATCCAAGCATACACCCATGCACACAGGTTAAAAAACAAAAATTATATGATACACTACAATTTTTTATTTTTATTCCGAGGCTCAAGATGGCATCTGGCATTTGATAGCAACCAAACCAAACACTTGCCGTTTTGTACAACAACAACAATAGCTACAACCACTACTGGTTGTAACCAAATGGGACGCTTGTCATCATATCCTGACACCACTGTCTCTTGTCGTCTAACAAAGCGAGTGTTTGTTTTCGCTGCTTCATTAAAAATAAATCATGATTTTTTGAGAGAATCCTAAACTGACTATGTGCCATGGCTGTGTGGGTCTGAAGGACATGTAAATAATCATCCACACAGAGACGTTTAACCACATGCTGGCTAATCCCTTTGGCTCGCATAGATTCGCATCGATCCACCTGTCGAAAACTATACATTTTCGGAGCGAGACCTACAAACTCAGTCATCATGGTGTCTGAACACTCATCTTTCATTAAACCAATTTCTTTTTTGTTCAGACGGGGGATATCGAACACGTTCTTTTCACTAAACGAGGACGTGTCAAACCATTTTGGGTTTTGTTTCACAACGACATACGGATCACAGTCATGGATATGGTAAATAAAACTATCCGTGTCTGTATATAACAAGGAAATGATACCAAATCGCTGTATTGCAAAACCATAATGGAATTTATACATGTGCAATTTTGAAAAATCTAAAATGACTTGGCCTAAATAGATAGGCTTATTCATGACCACTTTAGTTTTGGCAAGTTCAATAGTCAGTAGATCATGATCAATAATGTTTAAAGATTTGAAATTTGGTTTTGCAATATATTTTTGAGCTCCCCATTGTCCATGCCATGTATTGACCAATTAATGTCCCTATACTGCCGTACATTTTCCAAACTCTTGCCATAGATACAATTATTCATGAGTTTAAAAAAATTGATTTGAAATGGCTGAGTGGCACTTTGTCTGTGACTGGTATTTAAATCCATGTATGGTTTCAACCACGGTTTCTGACAAAAAGATATACCTCTATGGATTTTTTTCAGGGCTAAGCCCTGGGCTAAACATTCTACCAGCATGTCAATATGCAACACATAGTGATTTTTATCATACAAGGTACCCATCAATTTCTTATGATTGCCCTTACTCTCGGGCGGCACCATTTTCTCTATGCAAAAGGGGAAATCACCATGTCACTGTCTGAGATGGGGGGGGATAAGCTAAGTCGACGTCAAGAACATACCCTACGTCCTGTTGCTTGCTAGCGCTATGCACATTAAAATCTTTAATTTCATCCTCAGACAGCCAGACAAAGTTTCTGTACGGCAGTGGTCGACTCATAGCGTGACCGTATAAATTGTTTACGTCGAAATACATTAGATAGGATTCTGGTTCTTCGGGACAATAATCAGGCATGTAATGATTATTTGCCTTGGCATGTCGCTGATTGAGCGATACGAATCCCCCACGAATCCCTTTTTCCATCATGAGTACCATATCGGGATCCGTCAGTAAATCAAGCTCAATGTGGGTAAATTTGAGGGCGGCGTCCCAACTTAACCCTGGACTGGTATAGTAGTGGGCGGGGTCAAGGCCATAGATCGTGTGACATAGCTGACGAAACGTTTCAAAAACGTCGGTCAACAACAACACGTCTAATTTTAAGTAGTGCATAGCATTTTGGCCCATGGTTTCTATGCCAAACACTCGCCAAACATGCTGTGCGTGGGCATAGTCTTCTTCACTGATGGTGCTTTGTGTTAACTGAGAAAAGAATTTTTCTCTTGGCGGCAAAGTCGTTTCTTCAAGCACCTCGTAACTTTCCACATAATCGTATGGAAAATGGCCTTTACGAACACACAATTTAAATTGATTTGTATCCGTAAAGTGGGAATGGGTATGTTTCAACTCATCTTCGCTTAAGCCTTTCACAAGACTATCCAGCGAACTAGACATAAACTTGAATGAGTCGAGAAAGCGAATGCTCATGCTTCCTTTTCTCCATGAAAGTGAGGTAAAGCTCTCATGGTTCTTAGCCAAAATGCTGAATTTGCTCTTATCTACATGAGCAAATTGTTTTACAATAAAGTGAAGGTCATACCGGGAGAAATTGTGTAAGAAGACAGGGAGGAAGCGAGGTGTAGAGTACTTCAAATTGCATTCGTTATGGGCAGCACCTCTAAAATGCCCTGTCCTGTGGCAGTGGTCTCTTACTTTTTTTTTCTCCGCCTAAGATTGGCTTTTCACATATGTGGCAGGTGGTGGCTTGATCATATTCTCTTTGCTGTACATCATTCATCTGAATTGGTACAGGGTTGTTCAAAATAGTTTCTACTTTGCCTGCTAAAGCCGCCATTTGATCAACAAACCACTGCGCACAATCCTGACCTTTATGACTTACATACTCACATTGTGAATTATCATAGTGACAGACAACATAATAGGCTACAGCAAAAGGCTCATGTTTCTGCACTGGATAGGTTGAGCTTGTATGGGGGCTTGGTTCACATCCCTGAATGGGAACAGTAAGGGCCTCAAAATCAGCGTAAACGGTAAATGGTACCATTTCTTGTTTATTAGTGGCCTTAAATTTTAAGACTGCGTCATTCCCTTCGGGCAAGACTAGCTTTACTGCCGTCTGCCCTTCACAGTCTTCTGTATGTCGTTTCAAAAGTTCATCAGTTCCAAAATACTGAAGGCAGCGCTCGCAAATGTGTTTTGCACACTTATCTTTAGACATTTGACTGCTCACCAATTTACTTAAATTCTTTATCCAACAATAATGGCTTTTATCCCCATCAGACAGGAAAAGCAGGTGAATGTGATGTTGCTTTACCTGTTTGGTGGCATACAAGGGGCCCACAATATTGGATCCGTCGATGCCATACACCATAAAGGAGAAATTTGGATTATCTTTCTCAAATAAATGAATTTTATCTAGAGGCATGGGAAATGAAACACGCTCGAGATTGAGAGTTTGTTTCATGTGGTTAAACACATATTTGTACTGCCCTGGTCTATAAACATGACTGTCTTCACGGGGTTGCAGACAGCTAACTATACTCCACAAAAAGCAGTAATCGTCTTTATTGCATATGTTGATCACTGCCTTTCTGGAAGCGATAAAGCTCGGTGTGGCAATATAGCTACTTCCTGCATTCAATGGATTGTATTTACAAATATTGATTTGCAAATAGGCAATGCTATTGAGGGCCAAGCCACTGGGACCCTGTTGCAACTTATCAAATTTAGTGATAAGCGCTTGAATAGCTTTCTCCTGATACCACGTTTCCAAATTATCGGCTATCAGTACTTTCTCCATTTTTGTACAAAGGTTGAAGGTGTGTTTCTCTTCAACATTATTTTTTATCAATGTAAATTCACATAGTAGTTAGAAGTTTATTTTTAAAGCCTGATGCAATCTTAAGCCTTGTTCACATTCACTCAAAAAAATGGGAAAACATAATTCCACAAAATCTTTAGGCGACAGACAGTGAATCGCATTGTAAATTCGGCCTGAGCATACTCGCGTTTTGAAACATTTGGCCAAAGGCTGCCACTCTAACACTTCACTCTCTGATATAGACATGATTATAAAATGGACAAATAAACGTGCAACCCTTACCTTAAAATAGGTTAATCCAAAATCTGCAATTCCAAACGACCACACTTATCGATTTTTACTGACTGGCACACAATCTCGTTCACAGGTACACAATGGTTGTAGCAATTTGGGCCCCCAGCAGGAAAATGATCACCAACAAGGTTGATATAGTTTTAATATCAACGACAAGATTTATCTTGTTTTTTGTTTCCAATGATTTATCTGAAAAACAAACCAATACAATCCGTTATTAGTCATGGTTATATACATTAAACATGTGCATTCATTCATTCATTCATTCATTCATTCATTCATAAGACTTTCATTCATTCATAAGACTTTCATTCATTCATTCATTCATTCATTCATTCATAAGACTTGCTAAAAACAAAAGGTTTCAAGTGTGCACACATAAATAAGACACTCACTCGAAAATAACAAAGTCATTTACAAAGAAAAGAATTAATCTATATTCATAGCTCACCTCTTTTTTTTAATATCGAAAGCGTCAAGGTAGTTAAAACCTATTCACTCCATATATATCTTCATTCTGAAACAATAATAAATACACGCCATAAGTATATAAATTTCCGTGAAATAAATGGCATACATTTAACAACAACAACAACAATAAAAGTAATGGAACAACATGTACTCACCATATAATGAATTATAATACTTTCAGCAAATGTGCTCTTTGCCGCCACTGTCACTGTCTCTCTCTGTCTGCTTTCCCAGACTTAATGATGTTGTTTTAAAAAATCTGCAACAAACGAAATCCCCCAAAAATACCATTAGACACTAACTTACTTTTCATGCATACACAAAATAACAATAAAACCAATCATGCCATAATTAACAATAATGAACCTACCTTAGCACAAGTATGACCGCGGTTCACGTAATATTTTACTAAGAGCATAAGGCACTTGCATCCGTCACCTTCAGAGATGAACACGAGAATGATGAGTCTCTCTTACCCTCAGAACATATATGTTTCCTCAACAAGATGCAAAGTTAACACTTTACTTTTTTTTTGTTCCTACGAGTAGGATGTCATGGAGCGCACAAGTCAGACTGATTCTCACAAGCTTTTGCAAACTCTGCATGAGTATGCGTGGGAATGCAATGATCAGCTTTTCGACAGAGCTGTATGTCCTTCATCGAGATATCGAGTAACATGTCTGGGTTAGATAACGCCACCTGCATGCGAACAACAGGCTGTTATCTCTCTCTGCTTGCGAGGCACGTACGATGATAAGACCTGTGTCTGTCTGGATCGCTGTGGGTCAGCCTCAATGCTTTCAATTCTCATTGCATTAAGCAAGTTCTCTCTCTGCGTGTGAGCTCTGACCAGTCAAGACAAATAATAATAATAATAATGCATAAGTGTTTACCAACATTATAGTGCATAACATAACGTGACTTCAAATCTGGTTTCTTACATTTTCCCCGTTTTCCTCAACGATCTCGAAAAAAATGACGGAAACCATGATTTCAGATTTTCCATGCCTACATTCCCGTAAACAGAACAACGACACAAATACATCGACATGACCATCACAAAAATCGCCTCATTCGTTTTCCAAATAACGCGAAAATGAACAAAAAACACCTTTTCCATAAGAAAACCATGTTTCCAGCTTTTTGCCTTTTTCATATCTATATCCCCGTAAAGAGGACAATGAAACGAAATAAATACTATCACACACGTCATTCTCACGTTTTCGGTTTTCACAATATGAGGGAAAATCACAAAACCCATTTGTGACTAAAAAAAACATGTTTCCAGCTTTTAACCTATTCCATATCTATATCCCCGTAAAGAGCACAACGAGACGAAAACATACTATCATGCACGTCATCATCACGTTATCCGTTTTCCAAAAATCGCCAAAAATGTGAAAAACGCATTTTTTGACCCAAAACCCTAAGTTCACCTTTTCGACACCTACATTCCCGTAAAGATCACGACGAGACGAAAAAAACGAATCCAAGCACGCCCTCCTAGCATGGCCCGTTTTCCAAAAATCGGCAAAAATGTGAAAAACGCATTTTTTTTTACCCAAAACCCTAAGTTCACCTTTTCGACACCTACATTCCCGTTAAGAGCACGACGAGACGAAAAAAACGAATCCAAGCACGCCCTCCTAGCATGCCCCGTTTTCCGAAAATCGGAAAAAATGTGAAAAACGCATTTTTTTGACCCAAACCCTACGTTCACCTTTTCGACACCTACATTCCCGTAAAGAGCACGACGAGACGAAAAAAACGAATCCAAGCACGCCCTCCTAGCATGCCCCGTTTTACGAAAATCGGCAAAAATGTGAAAAACGCATTTTTTGACCCAAAACCCTAAGTTCACCTTTTCGACACCTACATTCCCGTAACGATCGCGACGAGACGAAAAAAAAACGAATCCAAGCACGCCCTCCTAGCATGGCCCGTTTTCCAAAAATTGGCAAAAATGTGTAAAACGCATTTTTTGACCCAAAACCCTAAGTTCACCTTTTCGACACCTACATTTCCGTTAAGAGCACGACGAGACGAAAAAAACGAATCCAAGCACGCCCTCCTAGCATGGCCCGTTTTCCAAAAATCGGCAAAAATGTGAAAAACGCATTTTTTGACCCAAAACCCTAAGTTCACCTTTTCGACACCTACATTCCCGTAAAGATCGCGACGAGACGAAAAAAACGAATCCAAGCACGCCCTCCTAGCATGGCCCGTTTTCCAAAAATCGGCCAAAATGTGAAAAACGCATTTTTTGATCCAAAACCCTAAGTTCACCTTTTCGACACCTACATTCCCGTTAAGAGCACGACGAGACGAAAAAAACGAATCCAAGCACGCCCTCCTAGCATGCCCCGTTTTCCGAAAATCGGCAAAAATGTGAAAAACGCATTTTTTTGACCCAAAACCCTAAGTTCACCTCTTCGACACCTACATTCCCGTAAAGAGCACGACGAGACGAAAAAAACTAATCCAAGCACGCCCTCCTAGCATGCCCCGTTTTCCAAAAATCGGCAAAAATGTGAAAAACGCATGTTTAGACCCAAAACCCTAAGTTCACCTTTTCGACACCTACATTCCCGTAAAGAGCACGACGAGACGAAAAAAACGAATCCAAGCACGCCCTCCTAGCATGGCTCTTTCCATTCCAAGGTCGCGGGGGCTCACAACTTCCTAAGTGGTGTAGAACCCCTTCCCCCCTTACCACGTTTTTTTTGGTGTAGATATACCCCGTCCATAGATAAAGAGAGTTCACCACGAGTCCTACGACACCTCATAGGTTTAAATCCGATTATTGGTTAGCGAGATAGTAAAAAGCCGATGACCTATTAGTTTTTTGGGGTTTATTTCAATACATATTAAAAAACATTCATTTATAAATCATCATTTAAAAAAAGCCCGCCCTCTTACAAAACTCCTCAAGTGCGCATGCGTATAAGAAAACATTCATCGCCAAAATGTCCAAAAACAACATGTTTACCCCAAATGGCGTTTCCCAATTCCATCCATTTTAAAAATGAACCTCACCATCACCTAGAGCGGAAAAAATACCATCTAAACGACCCCTCACTCGACCCTACACCTCCCCCACCACCTAACCCTTTCCCAACATAGCCATACATATTCAAGCACGAGCGCGACATGAGGAAACCAACACTACCCCACTACTCGCGAATGACCTTTTAGTTTTGGTCTTTTCATTAAATTAAGAGGCTATAGGGAAGTAGGGGACGTCACTACGAGTGCTAGGACACCCTGTATGTTCTAATCCCATGTTTGGTTAGCGAGATATCAGGTTCGGGGCAAATACGAGGAGGGTTCAAAAAGAAGTGGCGCAGCTCCCGTGTCATCCCACTACTGACCACAAATCAGCAAATAAAACCAATAATCTCCGTCTGAGGAACAATTTGTCTATATTAGTGCACAATATTACATGTCATGGAGGTTGGATTCTACAGATACCAACCAATAATCTCCGTCTGAGGAACAATTTGTCTGTATTTGTGCACAATATTACATGTCATGGAGGTTGGATTCTACAGATTGAAACTCAACTTGACAAAATTATTTGTTAATTGTCGTTCCCTCACCAATAGTCCCATCTACTGGATGTTTCTGGTAACTAAGCTATCCGGTGACAATCCTGAACCGACAAAATGCGAGTAAAGTACATATTCCGTACATACAGTAACCAAGTGTTACTGCGAACAGCGTACGTCGCGTGTCTTCAACTCATATTCCGCACTGAGACCGTATTGTGCTAATTCAGCGCTTGTCTTTGACCTTCATATTGACCGTATCTAATAGGAGATCCTTTTATTTCATACCTAGCTCCAAAATTATAATATTTATTCTGGAAGAAGACTTTCCCGTTACCAGCGTGGTTTCAAGTTACGACCCTGCACTCTGATACAAGCAAGAAGATTTGGCAGCTGATTTACATTCGCCAGATTAAAAATTTATTTCCTTCCAAACTCATTTAAACAGGAATGGATATCACTGCGTTCTTACATCAATCAAAATAATTTAAATCAACAAGTAGACGTACTAAAGAGACTACTTTTCTTAAAATTTAAGATTTATGTCAGTGATTAATCTATATAAACCTATCTAGAATAATGACGAAATCATGTTGGTATCACTGAAATTTTTAATTAGTTCGAAATATACCTGAAGTAGTGTAGCCTAATAGAGCACTACAGTTGGTAGCCCTGGATATATTCTTAGTTCCATCTCTTAAGGTACAGAATGCACATAGATATTTGGTTCAAGCCCAATGGATAGCATGGACGTTACATGCAGTTAAACATTGGATCTATCACCGCGCGTAAAATCATTTTGGCAACAATGTCATGGCCTATGTGCTGCTCAGAATTAATCGGAAATATTATGATCTTTGTTGTCCCAGTTTTGGGTGATGATGATGATAATTGTTGTTTTAAGGGGCCTAACATCGAGGTTATCGGCCCCTAATGGTTTGGGTGATTGTGAAGATGACAATGAAATGTAAACTATAACTAAAACTAACTACTAACTTATATACTGTACTAGGAGAAGAAATGGAAAACAATAGGAGAATAAGGCAAATAAAGTACAAGAGGAATAGAAACGCCCTCAACCCTCGAAGAATGAGGACTGAGGGACTTGGAAGGAAGGAGAGCCATGACAGACAGATAGGAAAGTAAAAGAGGAGAGGGCCCGGCCCAAGATCAGAGGAAAAAGGGGACAAAACGGGCCCAGCTCAGGAATCCCTCGGCGTCGCCAACTCTCAAACTCACCAGCCGTGAGCCATTGAGGGTGTAGCATAATCGAGGGTGAACCAGAAGTGTTGGGGCTGCACACACCTGTCTCTTTAAGGGCCTTGAGCTGAAGGCAGGAGATATCATGAAAAATAAAGAAGGCTGACACCTCGAAGAATGAGGGCATCAGGAAAGATCAGACAAGGGCGAATTAAAGCGGGAAAGTGAAAGACTCCCTAGGCCTCGGATACCCTACTACCATCGGAAAAGAACAAGAGTTGACCAAGGGAGGTCGATATGAAAGATGACAGAAGGAAGCACGGCACAAGTAAGTGGAAGTAATCCCGAACTCTGCTGGGGCCCGTTGTCGCCAACCCACGTCCCACAAATCAATTTTGGGTGAAAACCATTTGTTAGTATACTAGTAGATATAGTTCATCTACTGTAAGTTTGCACTTTCTTTACAGTTCTCGCGGGAACAATACTCCTACAGAACATATCAATCCGCCTCTACCACGTGCATTCCAGCCAATGAGCTATCACCCACATGGAAGCTAGCAATGGCCGCTGTATTCCGTCAAGGTATCAACAGCTGTTATGAGTTGCCTAAACCTACATTCATCTCGCAATATCAAATCATTGCCCTTTTTTTTTTTTAAGGAAACTTGTATTTCTTAGTGACATTTATCAAATAATCGTTCTATGACCGAGTGTTACATCATTGGACGCGCTATGAACAAGACCTTGGCTATGACACAGAAGCTGATAACTGTGAGAGTGGAATTATTTTAGGCTCATCATTTTACAGCTCGAGGAAAATGCTTAATAAGGTATGGTGAAAGATGTCCTTAAGACGATAGATCATTACTTGACCTGTTGGATTGATATTAAAATAAAACGTAGGTACGAAACATTTCACTATGTAAGTTAACTTTTAGGCCTAGGCCCTACACTACAACTCATATTTTAGGCATACCTTTTTGCACAAATCATACCATATACAAATTATTCACCAGACCAATGTTCTTGGGGAAATCAAAGGTTCTGATGTATTTTCTTTTACCTTCAAAAAGAGAGAAATAAAATAAATATCTTGAACAAGAAATTCCGTATCTGCTTCCGACTCGATAATCAAAACAAAGATGTCCAACCTGGAGACATCTCAGGCTACATATTTACTCAACATTTAAGATAACCACTATAATGTATATTTATCTGAACAGTGAACACGCGTTCAAATGGAAATAAAACTTGACTTTGCGCAGTATTATCAATTATAATTATTATTTAATAAAATTAAACCGTTATTTTCTCAGGCGGATGAACACAGTAAAGCGTCCATTACCAACCACACGCCCATCCCATGAGCACGTGGTAGTTCAGTTTGATAATGCAACTTTTCAGTCTGGTTGACAGAATATGTCGCCAATATATGCACAATAACTGGGACAATCGAAAAAATAACCTGAAAAACTTACATGTGATTAAAACGTGTATAGATTTGTTATGGACTACAGGTTATAAATTGAGTCTTTCCTAATGAAGGTTGGCAACCCTAGCTGTCAAACTTACAGTAGATGAACTATACTTGCATACTTTCAGATATATTGGAATTAGGACAGAAAAATAGAGAGAGCACTTATTAACAGTTGAAAGCCCTGATGGATCTTAAGAATACTCATAGTCATATATGTTATGGAACACAAAGCACATACGAAATTTTGTTGATATCCATCTGTCAGTATAGAAGTTTCGTGCATTAAAAATTGAACCTGTCAGCAGGCTTAGAATCATGTTGGCAGCATGGACGTATGTCAGTTACTCCAAATTAATCTAGAATGACAGGTACTATACGTGTACAGGGTTTAGAGCTGTTGGCTTGCATACTCCTTGCTATATTGGTGTTAGACAATAGAGAGAGCATTTATTAATAGTTGGCAGCTCTGCTGGCTCTCAAGAATACGAATAGTCATATCTGTTATGGTACACATAGCATATACGAAATTTGGTT
Source organism: Meconema thalassinum (assembly GCA_946902985.2). Taxonomy (NCBI): domain Eukaryota; kingdom Metazoa; phylum Arthropoda; class Insecta; order Orthoptera; family Tettigoniidae; genus Meconema; species Meconema thalassinum. The sequence continues at coordinate 677,313,102 of OX336388.2, forward strand.
GAAATCCAATTGATAGTATAGAAGTTACATGCTTTTAGCTTGCACCGGTGGGTGAGTGGTTATCGTGTCGGATTACTAACCCCAAGCTTGCAGGTTCGCTTCTGGCCGTGGTAAGTGATTTTTGAAAGGCGGAATAAATCACGACACGCAAGCCGTACGATGTTGCCATGTTAAAGTACCCATTTGAATTCAGTAGGCCGTGTTCATAATGGAAAAAATAATCTCGGGATTTTCCGCCAACACAAAGTTCCTCATTTCTCTACTAGAAAGCGCTATAGTGTCAAAGAGCTTAGATATCTTACCTCCTTGACTTTCATAGTGCTTCAAGGAACAAAAAAATCAACATGCAAGCTACCCTCTGGGTGTCAATAACAAAGCTTGCACCAGAGGCCATACGATGTTATTATTATTACATGCATTTAAATATTGGACTTACCAGCAGGCTTAAAATCATGTTGGCAATACTGTTATCTACGGGCTCCTGAAACTAAATATGGAATGTTATTATCTCTGTGTGTGCCAATTTTGGAACAGTTCGCATGCATTACTTTTGAGATATCCAACATGGAACTCAAATTTCAATTGTGATTTTTCAGCAGTTGGTAGCACTGACGTAATTTTCAAATATGGCCGTGAGATATTCAGGTATGTATATTTACTCATACCAAATTTGGTTTCGATAGCTGTATCCATTTAAGAGTTGATAGGGTGGGACACAGACTGACAGGACAGACAGACACACATTTGCCCGGATCGATGTCATAAGTCTACTTTTCCTCATTTTTACAAAATGTGAAAAGTAGGCTAACAAAAAAATATTATAGCTTACTACTCGTAGATGCAAAAATAACTTATGCTGATAATAATTAACCTCCATCTTGACACCAATAAGTTTAGAAATGGAAGCACAAAGAGTTCTGCTACAGAAACTGAATAGAGTGTACGGGAGAACGCGCGACATCTACCTGTACAAAAAAAAAAGTGCATGTCCACACATGTAAAGATCAGACACTACAACACGGTGATTAAATCATAAGCTCTCTATGCAAGTGAAACTCGGATACTTAACAGAAATGTTGACTTGGAAAACGAAAGATCTTGAGGAAAATTCTTGGCCCAGAAAGAACAGAAGATGGATATAGGTTGAGATCTCGTATAGCAACTGAGAAATTATCTAATCTTGCAGCAGACATCAGAGCACGAAGATTGAAATGTTACGGACATGTTCAAAGTCTTCCGCCAACTAAGCTTACACACAAGATCAGAAAAACTGAAGAATATACCGTGGATTCAGCAAATCAATCAGGACTTGGAGAAGGCCCAAGTAAGAACAGCGGAAGTCTAAAACAGGAACCTATTCCGATGTAGGGTAAATTGATGGATAGTAACACCAGAGAATGGCGCTCCAAAGAGACTAGGAACCAAGTGGATTGAGGAAAGGAAGATGGCCCACGGAGAGAGAATGAGAGCTACAGTATATGGAAGATCAAGAAAGGCGAATCATAAAAGTAATGCATGTTCCATCTGGATCCATTCGCACATAATAATAATAATAATTATACTCATAATAACTTTCCTGAAGAACTAGAATCAGCACAAGCTGATAGCCAGAACCTTTAAGAAGTAGATCCAGTTTCCATGCATACTATCGATCATCACCAAATTGGAAAGTTGAAGAATGAAATGATGACTACAGTCATAGAGTTTTATGGAACTGATGCAAATTTCAGGCCAAAAATACCGAAAGTCAATGGTTCAAGAAAGCTGACAAAGATACTGAGTATCATGAATCAGGATGTTTTGCCGGAACATGTTCAAGCATCTGCAAATCTGAAATTTCTTCATCCTATTATTTACCGTGGTGCAGTAACTGTTGTGAGAGCTGTGGGCATCGGAAAACATGATCGGAAAAAGCAAATGCCATCTATGCTAAACTGGGAAAGAAGACTTGTTGGAAGGATTGAACAGCTCAGGGCAGATATTACAAGAATGACACAATATGTTCGTGGTACAAGAACAAGAAACGTACTGAGGAAAGCTGAGCATATAATGAGACAAAACACAGACCACACCCAGCGAGATGTACCGAATTCAACACCTGAAAGTGCCTAGAGACCTTGAAACAAAGCCCGTCTGTTTTATCCTCCAGACTTGCAAGGGAGAGTATGAAGAGGAAGTGCACTCGCTGGCACATAATAAATGAACGACTTGGAGAGCACCAATAATTATTCTTTGATAAAACTATCTGCATATCAAGGGCAGATGATCTTGTAGTTCAGCCCCTTAAAACAACAACACTACCTCTTGCATAGTCTGTGATGGTGATGGCTCATGAGACAGGGAAGATGGATTAAACATAACTTTTACAACAGGGGTTAAACCTTGTTCAATAAACAATGAACTATTTTGAGTAGCAACATGTTTTTCTGGTACTAGCTTTTTAGCATTCTGATGATTTTTTGTCAACACCATCAGTGTTTCAATTGAAGCACAACATTGATGATCACTCACACATAAAACCTCACCATTTTTACTTTTCATATCGCCTCGACATCTTGTTGACCTCTGTTTTGAGCATCGCCAGAATATTATTCCTTTTACATTTTGTCGTATATAGTTATAAGAGTAGCCTTGATAGAGTGCACGTTGCCTACCTTTGTTGGTTGTAGTAAGTTCCATAGTAGTAGTAACTGACCTGTCAGTATGATTTGCTCACTACAGAGGTTATAACTGTTCTGGTAATATAATGATTTAGCGTTGGCTTTTATATTTAATATGTATAGTTTAAAGTGATAGAAAAGTGGTAAAAAAAAGTGGTATGAAAGTGGTAGAAAAGTGGTAGCAAAGTGGTAGAAAAGTGGTGGAAAAGTGGTAGCAAAATGGTAGAAAAGTGGTGGAAAAGTGGTAGAAAAGTGGTAGAAAAGTGATAGCAAAGTAGAAAAGTGGTTGAAAAGTGGGTGCAAAGTGGGTGCAAAGTGAGTGCAAAGTGGGTGTAAAGTGAGTGCAAAGTGAATGCAAAGTGGTAGAAAATATTACTTGTATTGTTAAGAAATAGTTAAAGTGGTTACGTGGATTCATTACAGAATAATTTTGACACGACGAAGCTCATTTTCTATATCCAATAGTTCTTCCTCATATTCAGTATGACCAGCCTGTCTACAGGCATGCAAGTACTGAAGCCGCTGGATTGGCTTACTGGGATTGTTCCAGTAAACAAATTTAACAAATGATTTTTTGGGTGTAAACAGAGCATTACCATTATCATCATTATCATCATTAACGTCAGCATGATTATCATCATCAATATAATCATCATCACTATTACTATCTAATCCTTTTTGTTCATCTTGCAATGCAACAACCTTTGGCATAGTTTGTAATGTATTTGATAGTGTTACGGGTTTCTTAGATGTTAACGACTGTCCTAACATGTCTTTTTCAGGAGATAGTAAATGCTCTTTAACAAACAATGTGCTATCTTGAGTCACAGTATTTTTCTCTTGAACTTGCTTTTTTACCTTGATTATTTTGTCCATTTAAATGAGTATTATTTTGAGATTTACAATGATGATCAATTGAAATAAGTATGTTGGAATCTTTTGTTTTAATCATTCCTCGACACGTTTTAGATCGTTGTTTCGAACAGCACCAAATAACAGTTCCATTTTTATTAGTTCTTTTTACAATATATGTATATCCTTTATAGTAAGCACATGGCTTATCATAGCAAGTCGTTGATACATCCATGTGAACTGTTAAGCATAAACTATTATCTAGTAAAGTTAACTTGATAATAAAAATGATACTTTGTAGTATGTTGTATATTATACTGTATATTTCAAGAGAAACAAGTCTGAAACCATAAGTTCTTTCACTCAATTGAAACAAATGTCTTGTTTTTAATCTTTTTTCACCACATATCTTTGTTTCTCCATAATAATGATGATCAACAACCTTTCACAAGAAAGTTTAAGTCACAACTAACGTGTTAGCATTATTTCATGCCTGCATATTCAAGTTCCACATAAAGTGGGAAATCGTTTATGCTTTTTCCTGCTTGCTTTTCATCCCATGTGAGCATGAGATTACCTACATTTACCGTTTAATGGTTATGGACCAACATCCTATGACCATTTACAGCTAACGTCCAAAGTGAATACCTGCATGTCAGATCATATTACACATGAACTTGCATTTTGTCACTTGTTTAGCTTACATGTGGGTTTTTGTCTGGCTGCGTGGCTCAGGGGTAACGTTCTCGCTTGCTGAGCCCAAGGTTGCAGGTTCGAAACCTGGCGCAGTCAGCTGGCATTTGAGGGTGCGCAAATGCGAGGGAGCCGTGTCAGTACATTTACTGGCACGTTAAAGGTCCCCTTCGGGGCAAAATTCCGGCACCCCGGCGTCTCTAAAAGCCAGTGTAGTTAAAAGGGACGTAAAATCAATAACACCATTAATAATAATAATATTATTATTATTCATGTGGGTTTACATGTCATCTCACACGTGTACACATACATTTCGCTCTCCCCTCTCACCATGGTTGACAAATCGTTTGATCTTCAAGTATCTTCAGCATTCTGATACTTTTCCATTGCACCTGTTGTCAAGTCAAGTCAAGTCAAGTCAGGTCAGCACATTCCAATAAGCTCAAATAATAAGCACATTCTGTCAGTCTGCTCTACAGCAAGTTTGTTTTCTCTACTCGATTCAATCAACATAGAACCAAGTTCTGTTTGCTCCTCACCTGATCATAGAATTATCATTTGTCACGTAACCCATCATCGTTTACACGTTAAAGATTCTCTTCGAGAGTAAAATATCGGAAAAACGAACCCTCACTCTGTCATAAACCGACCCGTCGAAATATTGGAAAACGAATCCACGCCTGTCCTAAACCGATCCATCAAAATATCATCTGATCATAGAGTTATCATTTGTCATACAACCCATCATCGTAGGATCCCATTCGAGAGTAAAATATCGGAAAAACGAACCCTCGCTCTGTCATAAACCGACCCGTCAAAATATTGGAAAACAAATCCTCGGCCTGTCCTAAACCGACCCATCAAAATATCATCTGAACATAGAATTATCATTTGTCATGTAACCCATCATCGTAGGATACCCTTCGAGAGTAAAATATCAGAAAAATGAACCCTCGCTCTGTCATAAACTGACCCGTCGCAATATTGGAAAACAAATCCTCGGCCTGTCCTAAACCGACCCATCAAAATATCATCTGATCATAGAATTATCATTTGTCATGTAACCCATCATCGTAGGTTCCCCTTCGAAAGTAAAATATCTGAAAAACGAACCCTCGCTCTGTCATAAACCGACCCGTCAAAATATTGGAAAACAAATCCTCGGCCTGTCCTAAACCGACCCATCAAAATATTATCTGAACATAGAATTATCATTTGTCATGTAACCCATCATCGTAGGATACCCTTCGAGAGTAAAATATCAGAAAAATGAACCCTCGCTCTGTCATAAACTGACCCGTCGCAATATTGGAAAACAAATCCTCGGCCTGTCCTAAACTGACCCATCAAAATATCATCTGATCATAGAATTATCATTTGTCATGTAACCTATCATCGTAGGATCCCCTTCGAAAGTAAAATATCTGAAAAACGAACCCTCGCTCTGTCATAAACCGACCCGTCAAAATATTGGAAAACAAATCCTCGGCCTGTCCTAAACCGACCCATCAAAATAGCATCCGATCATAGAATTATTATTTGTCATGTAACCCATCATCGTAGGATACCCTTCGAGAGTAAAATATCAGAAAAATGAACCCTCGCTCTGTCATAAACCGACCCGTCGAAATATTGGAAAACGAATCCTCGGCCTGTCCTAAACCGACCCGTCAAAATATCATCTGATCATAGAATTATCATTTGTCATGTAACCCATCATCGTAGGATACCCTTCGAGAGTAAAATATCAGAAAAATGAATCCTCGCTCTCATAAACAGACCCGTCGAAATATTGGAAAACAAATCCTCGGTCTGTCCTAAACCGACCCGTCAAAATATCATCTGATCATAGAATTATCATTTGTCATATAACCCATCATCGTAGGATCCCCTTCGAAAGTAAAATATCATAAAAACGAACCCTCGCTCTGTCATAAACTGACCTGTAAAAATATTGGAAAACGAATCCTCGGCCTGTCCTAAACCGATACATCTAAATATCATCTGATCTTAGAATTATCATTTGTCATGTAACCCATCATCGTAGGATCCCCTTCGAGAGTAAAATATCTGAAAAACGAACCCACGCTCTGTCATAAACCGACCTGTCGAAATATCAGAAAACGAACCCTCGACCTGTCCTAAACCAACCCGTCCAAAATATAGATTTTTCTATTAAGCACAGTCATTATAACCTGTAATAGCCTTGTTAAAAACACACGCCCAGCTGTATCCTCTCTCTCTCTCTCCCTCTGTCTACATCCACTCATCATGAACATTTAGAGTTTGTTTCCTTCATTCCTAAAACTTTAACCTATTAACAACATCTAAAGGGCTTCATGACAAGCGATTTGACACGTTACATGTCCAAATCCAACCATGCGTTCGTGAGATATCGGCAAACTTCTTAGGAAAGTAGGTAACTGTCTAGCTCTCTCCTCACCACTAAAACCCATTCTTATAAATCATTTTTCAAAAATCCCGCCCTCTTACAAAATCACCAAGTGCGCATGCGTTAAAACAAAACAAAAACAAAAATGCTAATTCATTATGGCGTTGACTCATGTGAAACAACGTTTGATTTCCTATTAGCATTCAAACTCCCACATGTTGCACATGGAAAGCAACATTTACAACAACAAAAATAGAATGTCACCCCTAGTAGGGGTAGGGTTTATTTTGGGGTGGAAATAGGTTGTCCATTGGAAAGGGGGGCTGTAAGCCCGAGTTCAACGACACCTCATACGTCAAATTCCGATCATGGGTTCGGGAGATATCAGCTTTGCCCCTGAATGTATGACTAAAATTATAGTTAGGCCCTTTGTCAAAATTTCAAAAATACATTCAAAAAGAGAGTGTCTGCCCAAGTCTAAAAATACCTCACAGGTCCAAATCCCATCATGGGTTCAGGAAATATCAACAAAAGTATAGTTAAGCCATTTGTCAAAATGTCAAAAATATATTCAAAAAGGATATGTCATCTCAAGTGCTACGACCCCTCATACAAGTCCCTAGCCTTATTGACTCGCGAGATATTAACAAATGTGTACTTAGGCCCTTTTAACAAAAAAAATCAAAAATCAATTCAAAAAACAGAGCGCCACTCCAAGTCCAACGACCACTCATACAAGTCCCTAGCCTTATTAGTTCATGAGATATTAAAAAGCCAATGACCTATTAGTTTTAGATCTTTTGGTTAATTAAAAAAAATAACTTATCTATAAAGCATTATTCAAAAAGCCCGCCCTCTTACAAAATTCGCAAGTGCGCATGTGTAAAAACAAAAATGTTAAATCATAGCGGCATCCCGGACAATGCATGTTTTTCATGTGAAAGAACGTTTAATTTCATATTAGCATTATACAGCTTGTATGTTGCATAAAGGAAAGACACATTTACTAAGAAAAAACTATTTCACCTCCCCCCTAGTAGGGGTAGGTTTTATTTTAGGGTTGAAATAAGTTGTCAAGAGGAAAGGAGGCGGTAGCCCGAGTCCTACGACACCTCATTTATCAAAATCCGACCTTGGGTTCGCGAGCTATTAATTATTTAGCATTCGCTTGGCCGCCATGTTTTTTTTTTTTTTCTTTTTTTGCACAGCCACGCCAAGTGTCTTAGGACTCCCATCACTCCTTATCTATAAATCATTATTCAAAAAGCCCGCCCTCTTACAAAAGAAATAAAAGTCCTCTCGGCACGCCGGAAGGCGGAGGTAGATTTCACCGGGCAGACTAGAGGATAGGCTAAAATAGGCGAAATATGCAGGTTTTCGTAGGTGGATCAGACCTCATTTATTGCGAGAATGTATTTTACAATTGGAGGTTAATTAACCTTTTTTTCGTCTTTCTATGCATATTTTTAACATGTTATTGTCTTATGGGGATGGTAACTTTCTTGTCATATTTGGGGTTCATTTTAATACTTTTGATCACAATGTCCTTATGCAAGGTTTGGAACTGATGTGTAACTATCTAACAGTCTGTTACTTCTTCGCGCAAAATTTTATCTCCCGCAGAGATGTTGGTTGGTTCCTCAGTTTAGGGGCTGCGACAACGTGGTCATGTAACCCCGTGTACATTGGGTGTGTGTAGAGTCTGTCTGATAAACGGTGTTAATTGTGATGACTGTATTAGTCTCTAATTCAGTTAAGGTCTGCAGAAGGTCAATTTTAAGTAGTAGTACCTAATTTTGTACCAAATACTACCGTCAACGACACCTACTGTGAACTTTGCTGCTAGATTCCACCGCAACCAGCAACTTGCAATGAACGTTGGAACTTCCCCTCCGAAGGAAAGCATGCTGAGGGATTTTTAGCGCTCTTAGAAAATCCGACGACTTTGGCCGGTTTTGAACCAGCGACCTTGGGCATAGAAGTACAGCATGTTACCAATTAGCCGCTTCCCACATAGTCAGATGGAACAAGAAGTTCCGTGCGGAACTAAAGAGCCTACATTTCTTAAAATTAAGATTCATGCCAATGATTAATCTACAGTATATGAACCTATCTAGAATAATGACGAAATTAAGTTGGTAATATCGGAATGTCTTAATTAGTTCGAAATACTGTATACTAGGCATAATGTAGCCTAATACAGCAATACAGTTGGCAGCCCTGGTGACTGAATATATTCTTAATTCCATCTCTTAAGGTACAGAATACAAAATGTGGTTGAAGTCCAAAGGATGTTACATGGAGTTATACATTGGATCTATCAGCACACGTAAAAGCACGTTGGCAACAATGTCATGCGTATGCTGGTCAGAAATAATCGGAAATAGTATGATATATTTTTGTGCCAATTTTGGATGAAATCCATTTTTTAGTATAGAAGTTATATGTATTTTAAAATTGGAGCTATCATCAGGCATAGAATCATGTTGGCATCACTGACTTATATTAATTACTCCAAATTAATCTAGAATGTCAGGTGCTATACGTATGCAAAGTATAGACCTGTTGGCTTGCATACTTTCTGATATATTGATATTAGGGTAAAAATATAGACACCATTTATTAACAGTTGGCAGCCCTAATTGCTCATAAGAATACTTATAGTCATATCTGTTATATTACACATAGCACATATGAAATTTGGTTGAAATCCAACTGACAGTATAGAAGTTACATGTATTTAAAAATTGGTCCTATCAGCAGGCTTAGAATCATGTTGGTAGAACTGACGTACATAAGATACTCCAAATTAATGTAAAATGTCAGGTACTATACGCGGGCATAGTTTAAAGCTGTCGGCTTGCATACTTTCTGATATATTGGTATTTGGATAAAAAGTAGAGAGAACAATTATTAACAGTTGGCAGCCCTGGTGGCTCTTAATAATACGCTCAGTCATGCCTGCTTATGTGCTTATATTACATACATAATTTGGTTGAAATCCAATTGATAGTGTAGAAGTTATGTGCATTTAAAAATTCGACCTATCAGAAGGCTTAAAATTATTTTGGCAACACTGTCATGTATGGCCTCCTGGAAATTAAACTGAAATAGTATTATCTACATGTGTGCCAATTTTGGAATTGCTCCCATGTATGCCTTCCATGATATCCAACATGGATCTCAAATTTCTAATGCGTTTTTTTAGCAGTTGGTAGCAATGACATCTTTTTCTAATATGGGCTTGAGATATTCCGGTATTCATCTTTACTCATACTAAATTTGGTTTCGATTTCTGCAGCCGTTTAGGAGTTGATAAGGGGGGGGGGGGAGGGGGGACACAAACACGCAGCCAGCCAGACAGAAGGACAGACAGACAGACACATTTTCCCGGATCGATCTCGTAAGTCTACTCTTTCCTCATTTTTAGCCTATTTTCAATTTTGAAAAAATAGGCTTATGAGATCACCTGTTGTCCGTGTGTGTGCGTGTGTGTGTGTGTGTGTGTGTGTGTGTGTGATTCGTGTGTGTGTCCCCCCCTAATAAAATATAAACGGCAAGAGCGATTTCAATGAAACTCGGAAAGTTCATAGCACTATTCCCGGCGACCTCGACCGTGCCCTTCAAATTTTGTTACGTCTCACCAATCCAACATGGCGGCTGTGCGAAATATTTCACCAGCATTCAATATCTCCGAAACTATTACCGATATTACCCTGACATTTTGTATGGTGATAGAGGGAACTACTATAAGTTCACTTATGTGACTTTTGAAAACCTGGTAACTACAAAACCAACATGGTGGCCAAGCGAATTTGCAGCTTTTAAATAGACGTTTCTCGCGATTTGACCAACCAAACGCAATGAAACTTGGTACAGTATATGTTTATATACATTGTAATGCACCGACATCTAACATCGTTCAATTGTTTACATAATCACAAGATGGCGGACGTGCGAAATATTTCACCGGCATTCTATATCTCTGAAACTATTAGCGGTATCTCCCTAAAATTTTGTACGGAGATAAAGGGCACTACTGGAAGTCCATCTATAAGATTTTCAAAAACCGGTTAACTACAAAACGAACATGGCGGCCAAGCGAATTTGAACATTTTAAATAGACCTTTCTCGCGATTTAATGTTCCAAGCGCACTGAAACCTGGCACAGGAAATATTTATACACATTGTAATCCACTGGTATCTAATTTAGTTCAATTGTTTACATAACCTCAAGATGGCGGCAGTGCGAATTTTGAAATTAAGTTTTTATTTCTTGTGATGTAGTCATGCGATCGAAGTGAAAGTTTGAATAATGAACCTATGCAATAATTTTCCTTTAATGGTACATGACTCTATGGCCTATACATTTAACAATCCAACATGGCGACCATCCGAAATATTTAGACGATACTGAATATCTACGAATCTATTTTAGCAATCAAACTGCATTTTTAATGTTCATAGGGGCTATGAACTTAAGTTCACCTATAGGACTTTAAATAACCTGGTGATCACAAATCCAACATGGCGGTGACGCGAATTATAAATATTCACATGGACGTGTCTCGCAATTTAACCATCCGCGTGCAGTGAAACTTGGTACAGTAAATCTTTATCCGAATGTTAATCCACTGGCATCTAATTTATTTCAATTGTTTCCATAACCTCAAGATGGCAGCTGTGAAAAAATTTTAAATCTCCTTGTTTTTTCTTGTGTCCTAATTATGCGATTGAAGTTTGAATACTACACGTTCACAATAATCTGCATGTAACAGTACATAACTCTAGGACCTACATGGCGACCATCCGAAATATTTAGTCGGTTCTCAATATCTACGAATCTATTACAGCAATCAAACTGAAATTGTGTATGTTGATAGTGGCAATTAACATAAGTAGGATATATGAAAATAGGCTGTATAGTTCATCACGGAACTACTTGTTGCAAAGTGTGAAAAGTAGGCTAAAAATGAATGTGATCTCGTCAATGGCGTTGTCTTGGCAACCTCCGATAGCTCATCCCTGATCAATTTAGAAGCGTTGTCATGGTAACCTCTGATGGCACTTGGCATTTTCTTTAATTCCGAAATCGTTTTTCTCATCCCTTGGCGTAATGGTGGGTCATATCAAAATTTCTTTCAGACAAAAGTTTTAGGTAAGTATTAGGGGAATATTTTCCATTTTTTACGGTTTTGATATTGTGCCTATTAAGAGAGATATGATTAATGTTTCCCGAAAAACCCACTTTTTTCCACTCCTTTGGTAAATGGTTGGTCCTATCAAAAAACTTATTTGACATAAATTTTTGGCACTTATCCGACACATATTATGAACTTTGAATGGATTCGATATTTCATGTATTAAGAGAGTTATAGTGATATTTCACTTTTTCGGAAAAAGCCCCCCATTTTCACCCCCTTTGACCGATTTTTCCCATTAACGAACTCGACCGAGAATTTAATGGGATACTTATTATGTAAAAGATTCTAAGTTATTGGGGCAAAATTACGGCAGTTATCGTGTCCACAAGAAACTGATATGCATATATATACATATATACATACATAAATTATATATAAACTTTTGAACTGATGGTGGTTTTGGGGTCTGGGGGATGTGAAACGCGAAGATATGTCGAAATTTTCCGGAAGTCGAAACATGGGACCCATTGCAATAGTTAGCTTTCTAATGAAATCTACCTAACAGTTGCGTATTCGTAAAAGAAAAAAGAAAAATGTTAAATCATAGTGGCTATTCATCGTTCACATGCCTCCTGTGTGTAACAACGTTTAATTTCCTATTAGCATTGAATTGTATATATGTAGCACATGGAATGCGACTTTTACTAAGAAAATACCCCCTACTAGGGGTAGGTTTTATTTTAGGGTTGAAATGAGTGGTCCATAGGAAAGCCCCCGTCAGCTCGAGTTCAACGACACCTCATTTGTTAAAATCCGACCATGGGTTCGGGAAATATATAAAATCTTACTTGGCTGTGAATGTACAGTCGCGTTCAACAAAAGTGTCTGTGAAGGTACAGTTGCGTTCAAAAAAAAGTTACTGAGTTAGAACCATCACAGCCCCCCTACTAGAGTTGTTACTCGGCTAAATCATCTGCTATACATAGACGACCTTAAACTCTATGTCGAAACACAGTTGCATCTGGGAAACTTGTTGAAAATAGTTGAAGCATTCTCACGAGACATACAAACGGGATTTGGCTTGGACAAGTGTCAGACACTAAAGGTGGTGAGAGGAAAAGTACAGAAGTCTGGGTATGAGCTGGAAGATGGACAGCATATTAAGGCTATGTTGGCAGAAGACAACTACAAATACTTCGGAGTAAACCAAGCTAGGCATATTGACCATGTGTGAATAAATAAAGAAAGATCTGTCCTGTGAATTCGTCAAAAGATTAAAACAGATCATAAAAACGCACTTGAACAGCAAAAACCTAGTAAAATCTGTTAACACGTATGCTGTACCTGTGGCATAATCAAATGGTGTAAAACGGACATCGACGGTCTCTAGCGAAAAATGAGAACGATGCTCACAATAGGAAGGAAACACCAACCACGATCTTCAATAGAGCGAATGACTCTACCCAGAAGCCTAGGTGGACGTGGCTTCGTTGACATTGATAACCAGATGAAACGACAGAAAGACCGCCTTAGGGAGTAATGCTACGCAGAAGCGAGGTCATCTGTCCTTCATAGAGCCATCAGTGAGGCGGACAGATCAACGCCACTGGTCTTGTGTCAACGAGAGATTGGGGCAGATGACCTCGTAGTTCCTCCCCTTGAAATAACAATATAACGAGAGATTGAAAACCACCTACATACTGACCTTCAGAAGATGGATGCATGGAAAGCAAAACCTTTGCACGGAAGACATCCAAATGAGGTGAGTCAAGCAAATGTTGATATAACTGCGTCAAACTACTGGCTCACTTCAAGACAGATCTTTCCAGAAACTTAAGGTTTTATGCTTGCAATTCAAGACCAAGTCATCCCTAGAAGGAACTACCTAAAGTTCATTGTTAAAGATCCCGCTCTACCAGATGATAAGTGCCGCTACGGCTGTCAACAGTCAGAAACAATACAGCATATTACATCTGCTTGTAGATATTTCCTGGCGACGGAGCGCAAACAAAGCCATGATGCAGTTGCTAAAATCTTGCATCAGGATTTGGCAGATAAGTTTCAGCTTTTGAAAGGAAAGAAAGATCCGTACCACCAATATCAGCCAGAGTGTGTTCTTGAAAACAAGGAATACAAGTTGTATTGGGACCGAACTATTTTGACTGATCAGTCGGTGTCACACAACAGGCCGGATCTGGTGGTTGTCAGCAAAAAAATCAAGCAAATACCTTGATTGATGTTGCGATTCCTAACAACAAGAATCTCCAGTCAAAACACATAGATAAGATCAGCAAATACAGCGAGTTGGTCGACCCGATCAAAAGACAATGGCATGTAGAACGGATAAAGACCATAGCTATCATTGTATCAAGTACGGGCGCGATCCCAAGTACCTTGCTCCAAGGCCTTAAAAAACTGGATCTGGATATGCAACTGTACAAACTAATGCAGAAAGCAGAATAGTTCGAAAGTTCATGGGTAGCGACATTCCAGCGTAGAAGTTGCTATTTCAGTAACTGTACTGTACTGTAATAATAATGATAATAATAATAATAATAATAATAATAATAATAATAATAAAACGACCCAAGATAAATTCAGATATTCGCCTGGCTAGAAACCCTGTTTCCTTATAAGTGAACTGCAATGCATATAATCGCATTCACCTTTATGATGTAGTTCTTGTTGATTCGTTTAAGGGCTTACGATTTTGTGGTGTACCAGCTAGCGTTCTTGGCTGTCGTCCCAGAGGACCGGGTTTGATTCCCAGCTCTGCCAAGAAAGTTTATTCCGGTCTGAGGGCTGAAACATGGTATACTCAGCCTCGTGAGGCAATGCTGAGAAGTGGCTGTAACGTCAAATTTTCACAAATAGTCAATGTATAATCATGCCGAACTAAAATTTCTATAGGCGGCTTCGGTGGCGTAGTTGGTAGCATGCTGAACTTCTATGCCTATAGTCACGGGTTCAAACCCGGCCGAAGTCGTCGGATTTTTTAAGAGCGTTAAAAATCCCTCAGTATGCCTTCCTTCGGGGGGTGAGTAAAACCGTGGGCCCATATCACAGATATTTGGCATGTAAAAGAACCTTCCACTAACTGGGATATTGCTGAGATATTGAATACCAGTGAAATACTTCGCGTGGTCGCCATGTTGGATTGGGGAAACGTATTAAAATTGTATAGGCACGGTCGAGGTAGTAGTATGCATTTACCGAGTTTTATTGAAATTGCTTCAGCCGTTTAGATTTTATTACGGGGGAAGGGGACACACACCCATATACACACGCGGACAGAAAGTGATCTCATAAGCATATTATTCTCATAAATAAGAATAGGCTAAAAATTAAACAGAAGTTACTTTTGATCTCTACAACCACATCCAGGATAAATTCAAAGTATTAGACAAAAATTCAAAATTTTCAGGCAGAAAGCTTATTTTATTTATAGAGATTAGTGGTCAATATTGTTATTAGTGCGATTAGTAATTTAGGGTATTATAGAAAGGTTTGTAACATGTAGATAATAACATCGTGAGTATTATTATTATTATTATTAATATTATTATTATTATTGATATTAGTCATGACACGTTACCCCCTTTAAGGCAAACTCTCTTGATGGATGGTGCTGGACCATTTGCAATCATTTACCCTGGCCACCAGTTTGAAGTTGCTAATGAATACCATAACTAGGAAATGACACACTGATATGACTGGTAGACATATGATGTATTCAAACAACATTTGCACATTGACACACATAATATGACATGACATAAGAGATGTAGAAACATTAATTAGGGTACTTACTTTTAAACAAGCCCTCCATACAACTCCCAAAACACTTATCATCCCACTTCAAAATATCCATCATTAAAAATGTATAATAGTCTTCAATATAGTGATCTCTTCGAGTGCAGTTAAACATCGAAGTTCCATAAATGACATTCAGCGTCATATTTTCACTTCGCAACAGTCTCCATATCTCTGGTCCATAGCTACCTTTCACATATCAACAACAGTCTTTTCATCCAACTTGATAGTACTATAAGACCGATGGTAATACAATTTATCTCACAAACAATCACAGTCGTAACTTAAGATGAAATCAGACGTTTTGCTTAATATGTATCAACCAATGTGATCCTTTCATCTCCAGAATGTTTCCTTTCCTTAATAACTTCCTTAATAACAGCGAGAAACATCTATTAAAATGTTTCAACTTCGCTTGGCCGCCATGTTCGTTTTGTACTTTACAGGTTTTTGAAAGTTACTTAGATAAACTTTTAGTGGTGCCCTTTATCACCGTGCAAACTCTCAAAGTGATGTCAGTAATAGGTTCGGACATATAGAATGCCAGTGAAATAATTTGCACAGCCACCATCTTTAGGTTATGTAAACAATTGAACTAAATTAGATGCCAGTGCATAACAATGTGTATTTACATTTGATGTGCCAAGTTTCAATGCGTTTGGATGGTTAAATCGCGAGAAAAATCTATATAAAGTTTCAAATTCGCTTGGCCGCCATGTTGGTTTTGTAGTTGGCAGGTTTTTGAAAATCTCATAGGTGAACTTGTAGTGGTGCCCTTCATCTCCATACAAAATTTCAGCATGGTATCGGTAATAGTTTCGGATATATAGAATGCTGGTTAAATATTTCGCACAGCCGCCATGTTGGATTGGTGAGACGTAATACAATTTGAAGGGCACGGTTGGGGTCGGCCGAAATAGTTCTATGAACTTACCGAGTTTCATTGAAATCGCTACAGCCGTTTAGAAGTCATTAGGGGACATACACACACACACATACGTACAAACGGACAAAAGGTGGTCGCATAAGCCTTTTTTTTTTTTTTCATAAAATGAAAATAGGCTAAAAAAACTACCTAATCTGGACTGTGACTGCGGAGCTCCTCACCAGATTATTCATCACATTGTCAGAGAATGCAAGATTCGAGCCTATCACGGTGATGAAGCGGACTTCATGTTGGTAACTCCAGATTCTGTACACTGGATTGTAAATCTGGATATTCAGTTGTGAAGCACAAATTAAGTTACTTTGTGTCTCATCGGTAAATATGTATATATATATCACTCGTAATGTGTGTATAAGCCATACGCTAAATATAAGGTGCGTTCAAAAAGTAACGAGCCGGTGGCTGGAATTCGCAAACCGGTGACGACATCGGCTAATCGTGGCGTGTCTAAAGAGATGTGGTTCCGACAGAGCGTGGAAGGTCACAGCCCGTCGCTAGAGGGCACGCGTACACGTCAAGTGACGATACAAAGCGTGCAGAAGCATACATCAATCGTCCAACACTGCCAGTCGCATTGCAAACAGTGACATGGAGGCGTCAACCGAAAAGCAAAGAGGTGTTGTTCGGTTTCTGACAGCGGAAGGAGTAGGGGGAACTGACATTAATCGCCAAATGTCACAAGTGTACGGCGAACACTGCATGTCCCTTGCAAGGGTCAAGGCGTGGCACAAGCGCTTCAGGGAAGGACGGTTGTCGTTAGCCGATGATGCCCAGTCTGGGGCACCGCCCTGCATTACCGATGACAACGTCCAGCTGGTTGATGCACTCATTACCCAGGACCGCCGAGTGACAGTGAACGCCATAGCCGCCGTGGTCGCTCCACGACAATGCACGACCTCATACGGCCAACCCAGTCGCGGCACTCCTGCAGGAATTCAAATGGGAGGTTCTCGGCCACCCTCCAAACAGTCCCGACCTCTCTCCCTGTGATTACGCCATATTTGGTCCCCTGAAAAGGGCTCTGCGGGGCCAACGATTCATCTCGGACGCCGACGTCCAGCTGTACGTGCGGAACTGGTTCACATCGCCGCTCAGGGAATTTTATGAGACAGCCATTCACCGCCTCGTGCCACAGTGGGACAAGTGCCTCAACAGCCACGGCCAATACTTCTAACATACAGGTACTGGTTTCTGTAATTATGCCTCCAGGTCGTTACTTTTTGAACGCACCTTATAAATAAATTATGTATAAAATTTACATAACATAAATAAACCATGATTATAAGATAAATGTAAAATAAATATTATGTTAGGGGCTTTACGTCTCTTTTAGCTACTGCGACTTTAAAAGACGCCGAGGTGCCGGAATATTGCCCCGAAGGGAATCTTTAACGAGCCAGTAAATCTACTGACACAGCTCCCTCACATTTAAGCACCCCCAAATGCCAACTGACTGCGCCAGTATTAGATCACGCTATCTCGGGCTCATTGGGCGAGAATGTTATATCTGAGCAAGGCTGTCTGTGAAAAAAAAAAACATAAATAAATAGGTAAATAAATACATATGTAAATAAAGAATTAAATAACTATATAAGTTAATAAGTAGACTAAGTAGCTTAAATAGATAAGTAAATAAGAAAATAACAAAATTGGTAGATAAGCAAATAAGCAGATAAGTAAATAAGTAGATATGTAAATAAGAAAATAGATAAGTAAATAAATAATTATATAAGTAAATAAATAGATATAGTTCAGTGTAGTGAAGTAAATAGTGAGAGAAAATTTTTATTAAACAGTGTTTCCATAGAAGGATACCGGTCGATTCATAAGACTTTCTTTTCTTTAATTATTTATTTATCGTATGGCTTTAAGTGCCGGGAGTGTCCGAAGACATGTTCGGCTCGCCTGAGTCTGTAGCTGCTACCAGCGGACACCCTAAAGTGTGAGCTACAAGTTCCGTTCAATTTCAAGTAGTTCCAACTTTCACCACCAGATATCAATGATACCTAGTGGTGAACGTAGGAACTTTGATAGAGCGTTCTGACGAAATCTAACCTAACAAATTTTGCTTTACACAAGTTTAGTCTGTGAAAGGATCTTTTACATGCCATAAATCTATGACATGGGACCGCCGACTTTACTTCCCCTCCGAAGGAAGGCATACTGAGGATTTTCAACGCTCTTAAAAAATCCGACGACTTCGACCGGGTTTGAACCCGCTATCTTGGGCATAGCAGTTCAGCATGCTTTTTCTTTAATCAGAAATTATCTTAAACCATTCTCAAAACTTGTGAACTGTTTGGACTTTACAGCAATGAAAGAAAATGAAGATCATTACCCATCAGCAAATAATATGTGATGATGATGATAATTGTTGTTTTAAGGGACCTAACATCTAGGTTATCGGCCCCAAATAATATGTAGGAAAATCTGTGCCGTATATTATAATTTACACAATTGTGTGAAATTAGTTAAGAGCATGTAGTACAATAGCCTACTATGACTATAGTGAAGCATGCAGAGAGTATATTAATGAAAATTAAAAAAAGAAAAGGAATTTTGTAAATAAATATATCAATTATAATACTGTATAAGCCAAAAATGTAGCAAAGTAAATAGATAAGTTTATAAGTAAACAAATAGATTTTTTTGTCGTGTAGCCTCCTGAGAGGCCGAGTGCAGGTCTTTCTAGTCGACGCCCGTGGGCGACCTGCGCGTCGGGATGAGAGATGGAATGGATGAAGATGAATGAAACTGGGCAAGGATGTGGAAGGAAGCGGCCGTGGCCTGTCAGAAGGTACTGTCCCAGCATTTGCCTGGTGTTGAAAATGGGAAACCACAGAAAACCATTTCAAGGACAGCCGACGGTGGGGCTCGAACCCACGCGTCTACCGAGTCAGCAGAGAGCTTGGCCCCTTGACCTAACGCAGCGCTTTAGAACGCGTAGCCACTACTGTCGGTAACAAATAGATGACTTTATATGTAAATAAGTAAACAAGTAAATACATAGATGCATAAATACATATGAATGAATGGATTATTAGACTTCACAGGCCACCCCAGTGGACATCAGCCGTATCAATTCTTCCGTGGGGTAACATATTAAGCGTGGTAATTCTTAAGTTGCAAATTTTCTCCTCAGTCACCAAGTTACATCTCATTCGCACGAGGGGTGTCGTACGACACCAGGTGGTTTTCAAGTCTGTTGTTACTGCATTTCATTGTTATCAGATACTTTCCCCATTTGTTACGTAACAGAGACTTCTCGCCCATTCGTTTGTGACACAGATAGCCAATCATTCAGGTGTCACATGAGTATCGCGCGTAAAACATGTCCATTCAAAGGAGACCCACACCGTGGGGGGTTCCCCTTGAGCTTTATAATGTCGTCCACATGCTCCAGAAGTCAAAAAGTGAGGTCATATGGCAACCGAGCAGTTCTCTGAACAACTGTGGAATGGTAGCCTTTAGCCATTCTTATGACTTCCTTCTCACGATTTGTTGGCTGAATGAGAGATGTCATACACACACACAAGGGGTGGAATGGTTGAGGTGGTCCTGGTATTTAACGAAGTGGTGTAAGAAAATGTCTTCTTTGCTTGTCCATTTGTTGGTCACGGCAGAGCTTGTTTACAATACTGCTGTTTACAATGTAACGTCTTGCTCTGAAGGCGACAGTGAGGGATGAGGAAGGTAAACTGTTGTTAGCACAATGCTGTTGCAAGCTATCTGTCACCTCTCCATGACTTCCCAGCAGGGGGTCTACCGACAGCCCACCCACACAGCATTCTCTGAGAGGGCACAGCTCCTTTACCTTCTGACCTCCACAAAATGCCTTTAATAATAATGCACTAAGGCATTTTCTCCTGGATTTACTGTACAGTCAACCATTTTGCAAGATTAAGAGCACATCTTTCACCCCCGAAGAGAATTCACGCTCAAGAAATACCGTTGCATCGCTGACACTGCATTGCCCCTTTCAGAAACCCTCTTCATCTCTTTTAGGAACTGAAAGTATTATTTACATCATTTTATTTATCTTTCGTCATTTACAAGGGTTAACGGAACAACCCCATCTGTTATTGGCCCGAATGAGGAGATGAAATCTCGTATAAGTAGGAGTAACTTATTTGTTTCATATTCCGTTATCAGATTCCTGATCTCCAGCCACTGTTAGGTTATACCTAGGGGTAGTGAATTTTAGAATTTTCAAATCAGAAATTTACAGTAGGTATTTGTAGAGTTTATACATTTGCAATTTAGCATTTTATACCATTTTTGAAGAAGAACCCATATCATTTGGTTAACATCTGATAAATTTGTTGCCTTTGGAAATGCCATTAATGTGAAATTAGAACCACATTTCATTAATAATGAGATAAAAATGCTTGAAGTAAAACTTTCATCGGCTTTTCCCAATTAATTGGGGTCGCCGAAGCGGAGCCAACCAGGCTCATTTTGGATTTGGGCGGGGATCTAAGGCCGGATGCCATTCCTGACGCCACGTGATTTTTCTCGCTGTCACCGGGATTCGAACCCCGGCCGTCCATGTGAAAGACGAGCAGCTAAGCCACTGCGCCATCACGCTCACCATAAGAAGAAGAAAAAAATGTTTGAAGTAAATTGTGTATTTATTTTCAATTAGTTAGGTTGAAGTAACACAAAAGTAAATTGTTACAGGATCAAGCATTAAACTGAAAAGACAAGTAGTTCCGTGAAGAACTATACAGTCTATTTTCATATATCCTAATTATGTTAATTGCCTCTATCAACATACAAAATTTCAGTTTGATTGCTGTAACACATTCGTAGATATCGAGAACCATCTAAATATTTCAGATGGTCGCCATGTTGGATTTGTATATATGTAGGTCTTAGAGTTATGTACTATTACATGAAGATTATTGTGTAAGTGTAGTATTCAAACATCAATCGCTTGATTAGAACACAAGAAATGAAAATCAGATTTTAAAATTTCGCAGATCTGCGATCTTGTGGTTATGATGACAAATGAAATAAATTAGATACCAGTGGATTGAAATTTGTATAAGCATTTACCATACCAAGTTTTACTGCACTCGGATGGTTAAATCACGAGAAACGTCCATTTAAATATTTATTTTTTGCATCACCGCCATGTTAGATTTGTGCTCATCAGGTTATTGAAAGTCCTATAGGTGAACTTATGTTCATAGCCTCTATCAACATACAAAATTTCAGCCTGATTGCTTCCATAGATTAATAGATATTGAGAACCGCCTAAATATTTCGGTTGGACGCCATTTTGGATTTTATATACGTAGGCCATAGTGTTATACTATTAGAAGACAATTTTTGCGTAGGTTCATCGTTCAAACGTTCACTTCGATCGCACGATTACTACACGAGAAATAAAAACTTCATTTTAAAAAGCGCACAACCGTCGTCTTGAGGTTATGTGAACAATTTAACTAAATTAGATGCCAGTGCATACAAATTTACTGTACCATATTTCACTGCGCTCAGATGGTTAAATCGCGAGAAAAATATATTCAAATGTTTGACCTTCGCTTGGCTGCATGATCGTTTTGTATTTTACTGGTTTTTGAAAATCTCATAGCTGAACTTCTAGTAGTACCTTTTATCACCGTACAAAATTTCAGGTTGATATCAGTAATAGTTTCGAAGATATAGAATGCCGGTGAAATATTTCTCGTAGCCGCCATTTTGAGGTTATGAATACAATTGAAGTAAATTAGATGCCGGTGCATTGCATTATGTATAAACATTGCGTTTGGATGGTTAAATCGCGAGAAAAGTCTATTGAAAAGTTTCAACTTCGCTTGGCTGCCATTTTCGTTTTGTAGTTAACAGGTTTTTGAAAGTCCTACAGGTGAACTTGGAGTAGTGCCCTTTATCACCGTACAAAATTCAGGGTGATATCAGAAATAGTTTCGGAGATATGGAACGCCGTTGAAATATTTCGCACAGCCGCCATGTTGGATTGCTGAAACATAATAAAATTTGAAGGGCACGGTAGGGGTCAGCCGAAATACTACTATGACCTTACCGAGTTTCATTGAAATCGCTCCAGCCGTTTAGCCGTTATTAGGGACTCACACACAGGCACACACACTCACGGGCAAAATGTGATATCATAAGCCTATTCTTTCATAAAATGAAAATAGGCTAAAAACTGAAATTTATACTGATACAAAAAATTACAGTCAGTCTGAAAGACTAGACTTTATATCATTTCAAATGATGCATGCTACAAATGCTACACATGTTAGAAAGGCTCAGGAGAGCTTCTCGCTTCGCTCGAAGCCCCAGGACTCTGTCAACAGACTCCATTACCCATTAACTTAGGCTTCCCGCGCGGGCACCTCGTTAAGTGTCACCCTGTAATTTGCTCTGACATCCTGCACACCTCTTTAGGAGACACCCTGTATTCTTATCTGGCATCTTGTATATCTCTTTAGAAGTCACACTGTATTCTTGTGTGACATCTTGTAGACCTCTTTATGAGTCACCCTGTATTCTTGCCTGACATCTTGTACACCTCTTTTGGAGTCACCCTGTATTCTTCTCTGCCATCTTGTACACCTCTTTAAGAGTCACCTTGTATTCTTATCTGGCACCTTGTATATCTCTTTAGGAGTCACCCTGTATTCTTATCTGACATCTTGTGCACCTCTTTAGGAGTCACCCTGTATTCTTCTCTGCCATTTTGTACACCTCTTTAAGAGTCACCTTGTATTCTTATCCGGCATCTAGTATATCTCTTTAGAAGTCACCCTGTATTCTTGTGTTCACTTCGCTCAAAGCCCCAGGTCGCTCGACGCCGCAGGACTCTTTCAACAGACTCCAATAACCATTAGCTTCTGCTTCCCGCGTGGCTGCATGACGTCACGCACTCAGTTCCCGCGCGGCTGCATGACGTCACTTCCGTCTCCGTCTCCGTAACGCATAACGTTGGACCCAAGCATAACGACGAAGTCGACAAGTTCAATTGAAATGATAAAACCAGAATATTACAGAGAAAATACACAAAATAAACTCAAGTCAAGCTTCAATATCCACCACAGAGGGTAAGTGTTTGTTAGTTATTGTTGTTTTAAGGGGCGGAACTACGAGGTCATCTGCCCCTGAGGGTAAGTGTATGGAAGTTCATGAATCTTTTACATTGTGGAATGAATAAAAAGGAAGGAAGCTTGTAGTTTAACGTGACCGTTAATATTGTTGAATGAAATCATAGAGCTGTGTTGTAGTCATTTTCGGTCATGACTTGACCTACGCGAAGGGAATGAAAGCGACGGGCGGGCAATGAGGTGGAGGAGGGATTGCTTCTCCCATCCCAGACCTGTGGTCAAGGCGTCGTAAATATTTCAAGGGTTTACAAAATCCTTACTTGAAATTTCCATAAGAATAAAAAACGTCATATTTGAAAAAATCGTTGATTTTGCATTTATGTAGCATATTGGTATAATTTTCGCATTTTGAGTCGAATTTCGCATTTTTTCGTTTTCTTAAAACACATTAAAAAGTGGTTTACAGGTCGTAAAAAATTAAAATACAAGAGTACAAGCCAATATGAGCATTCGCACTTCATCGCATTTGCGAAAAATCACCACCCCTAGTTATACCTACTGGACGCTTAGCGAACTACCCTATCACGGTTCCGCCACGACCAGGAAACATTTACAAGAGGGCACTGAGGAGCGAGTCACTGGGTAGATCGATACTACCCCGATATCGACAAGTGACACCAGTAATATTAGGCATGGACGAAATAGTTTAAATGCCGTACAATTTTCTAGGCCTACTGTATATGGTAAACTTAAATTCGATTATCCATATACAGGGTGAGTAGGGTACAGTGGCGAAACTAGGGTATTCCTTTGGAGGGGGATAAGATGAGTTAAAAAAATTCGTGTTTGATATCATTACCATTTGATACGCTCTATTTTCACTTATTAATGTGCGAATGCGGGAAAATTAACAATTTTCTTGATATTAAATTTCATAGTCCTGTTAGAAGGTGTTAAAATTATCTCTTACATGTTTATGTTCTTTGAAGAGACCACGGACGCTGCAACCCCAATCCTCATCTCAATTACAAATAAACACTAATACAAACACCACATTATTGTGGTTGTCTAATTTAAGTTATTTAGTTTTAAAATGTAACATAAACAATTCTTCATTTTCTCAAATGCAGATACACTTTTAAGCATATTAATAAGAGTTTCTCTTATAAATAAATAAACAAATAAACAAATAATTAAACAATTATATAAACAAAGAAATTAATAATAATTACAAATTTAAATAATTTAATAAGCTACTTTTCAGAATATTTCTGGCGGGAACAGTCCCTTTAAAAATAATTAAAATAATTTGTGAGCTATTCCGTACTTTGGCAAACAGGGACTGCTGTCAGATTTTCTGATGATGATGATGATAATTGTTGTTTTTAGGAGCCTGACATCAAGGTTATCGGGCCCATATAGTTTGGGCGACAGTGAAAATGATAATGTAATGTAAACTGTAACTAAAACTAACTATGGACTTACATACTAGATGAAGAAGTGGATAACAAAAGAAAGAATAAGGTGAATAAACGACCGGACAAAAAGAAAGGCCCTCCACCCTCGAGGAATAAGAGCCACGAAAGGCAGATAGGAAGGGGAAAGAACAGAGAATCCACCCCGGAGGCAATGGAAAAATGGGAAAAACATGGACCCAGCTCAGGAATCCCTCAGGGTCGCCAACTCCCGAACTCACCAGCCATGAGCTCTTGAGGGTGCAGCACTGTCCAGGGTGCACCACAAGTGGTGGGGCTACAAACACCCTGCCTCCTAAAATCACCGCCTGGGCTTTAAAAATGGCGCCACGGGAAAAAATCCAACACTCGTTGATTCTGAAAAGGTGTGGGCACCAATTTTCGGTAAAATCCAAATTTCCGTATTTTGGTCCATATTTCATGAAAACTCACTCATAAGTCCCCTTAAGAGCCTTGAGTAGAAGGCAGGAGATATCAGGAAGACAAAAGAATAGGGCTTACCCCTCGAAGAATGAGAGATCAGGAAAGATGAGACAAGGGTCAATTAAGGCGGGAAAGTGAAAGACACCCTAGGTCTCGGATACCCTAATACCGTCGGGGTCTGAAGAGAACAAGAGTTGACCAAGGGAGGTCGACAGGAAAGATGACACAGAGAAGCCCGGTACAAGTAGGGTGAAGCAATGCTGGACACAGCTGGGGTCCCGTGGTCGCCAACCCACGTCCAACTAGTCGTGAGCCCCTGGGGAGGCGGATCATATTGTAGTTAGTTATTGTTATTTTAAGGGGCAAAACAGTGAGGTCACCAGCCTCAGTCGAATTATAAAAGAAAGATAGTAAGCAAGCAGGTATATTTTTAGCCTACTTTCGATTTTTGCAAAAAATGAAAGTAGACTTATGAGATCAACACAGGGCGAAAAAAGTGTGTCTGTCTGTGTGTGTGTATGTGTGTGTGTGAGTCTGTGTGTGTGTCTGTGTGTGTGTGTGTCTGTGTGTGTGTGAGTGTGTGTACTCTGAATGTCTGTCCCCCCCTATCAATTCGAACACGGTGAATGCGAATTGAACGAAATTTGGTACAAAGGTAGCACTAGCAAAGGACACCTCAGTGTCATGTTTTATATCGCCGCCATCTTGACGGAAACGTAATGGCGGCCTCACAAATGTTCAAAGCTTAAATCAAATTACGACTAACCTAATCATCCGATCTCTACCAAATTTTGCAACAACATACCTTTATGGGGGGAGCATCCTTTGACCAAACCAATAGGTCATCAGCGTAATAGTTTACGGATGGTGGCCATCTTTGAGTGAAAATCGATTCCCCCTATTAATTCGAACACGGTGCAACCGAATGGAACGAAATTTGGTACGGAAGTAGTACTAACGAAAGGCACCTCAGTGTCATGTTTTATATCGCCGCCATCTTGACGGAAACGTAATGGCGGCCACACAAATGTTCAAAGCTTAAATCAAATTACGACTAACCTAATCATCCGATCTCTACCAAATTTTGCAACAACATACCTTTATGGGGGGAGCATCCTTTGACCAAACTAATAGGTCATCAGAGTAATAGTTTGCGGATGGCGGCCACCTTTGTGTGAAAATCGATTCCCCCTATTAATTCGAACACGGTGCAACCGAATGGAACGAAATTTGGTACAGAGGTAGTACTAACAAAAGGCACCTCAGTGTCATGTTTTATATCGCCGCCATCTTGACGGAAACGTAATGGCGGCCACACAAATGTTCAAAGCTTAAATCAAATTACGATTAACCTAATCATCCGATCTCTACCAAATTTTGCAACAACATACCCTTATAGAGGAAGCATCCTTTGACCAAACGAATAGGTCATTAGCTTAATAGTTTGCGAATGGCGGCCATCTTTGTGTGAAAATCAATTCCCCCTATTAATTCAAACACGGTGAAACCGAATGGAACGAAATTTGGTACAGAGGTAGCACTAGCAAAGGGCATCTCAGTGTCATGTTTTATATCGCCGCCATATTGACAGAAACGTAATGGCGGCCACACAAATGTTCAAAGCTTAAGTTAAATTACGACTAACATAACCATCCGATCTCTACCAAACTTTGCAACAACATACCTTTTTGGAGGGAGCATCCTTTGACCAATCTAATAGGTTATTAGCCTAATAGTTTGCGGATGGCGGCCATCTTTATGTCAAAATTGATTCCCCCTATTAATTCGAACACGGAGGAACCTAATGGAACGAAATTTGGTACAGAGGTAGCACTAGCAAAGGGCACCTCAGTGTCATGTTTTATATCGCCGCCGTCTTGACTGAAACGTAATGGCGGCCACACGAATGTTCAAAGCTTAAATCAAATTACGATTAACCTAATCATCCGATCTCAACCAAATTTTGCAACTACATACCTTTATGGAGGGAGCATCCTTTGACCAATCTAATAGGTCATTCGCCTAATAGTTTGCGGACGGCGGCCATCTTTGTGTCAGAATCGATTCCCCCTATTAATTCAAACACGGTGAAACAGAATGGAACGAAATTTGGTACAGAGATAGCACTAGCAAAGGGCATCTCAGTGTCATGATTAATATCGCCGCCATATTGACAGAAACGTAATAGCGGCCACACAAATGTTTAAAGCTTAAATCGAATTACGACTAACATAACCATTCGATCTCTACCAAACTTTGCAACAACATACCTTTATGGAGGGAGCATCCTTTGACCAATCTAATAGGTCATTAGCCTAATAGTTTGCGGATGGCGGCCATCTTTATGTCAAAATTGATTCCCCCTATTAATTCGAACACGGTGGAACCGAATGAACGAAATTTGGTACAGAGGTAGCACTAGCAAGAGGCACCTCAGTGTCATGTTTTATATCACCGCTATCTTGACGGAAACGTAATCGCGGCCACCCAAATGTTAAAAGCTAAAATGTAATTACGACCAACCTAATAATCTAGTCTCTACCAAATTTTGCAACACCATATCTTTATGTGGGAAACATATTCTGACCAAACTGCAAGAACATCAGCCCAATAGTTTGCAGATGGTGGCCAAGTATGTGTGCAAATCGATTCCCCCTATCAATTCAAACACGGCGAAACCGAATTGAACGAAATTTGGTACAGAGGTAGCACTAGCAAAGGGCACCTCATATTCATGTTTAATATCCCTATAGCACGTTGTATTTCAACAAGCTACTACAACCAACATTCAATCATACTCCTTGAAAAGGACAAAGAGTTATAACAATACCCATGCATTTAGGAGAAAGTAGGCTATATGTTCTTTACTGAACATCTTGTTTATTCATAAGTAACTGAAAAGAAACTATGTGTCAATTCATTCGACTTTGTAACTTGAACGCAGTTAGGTTTTGCACAAAATAACGGCACCTCGTCACTAATTTTGGTTAGTAATGGTAACTGTAACTTAGTTACCTTCAACACATCCAAATGTAGCTTTGAAATACTTTTCAGTGTTGCCTTATTGCCAATAGACTATTGATATTGTAACTTTCTGTCGGTAAACACAGAATAATTCATCTCTATATATGTAAAAATGAAAGTTTGTCTGTTTTTTCTGAATTTCCACGGAAATTTGCGTTATTTGCGCGTTTCAGACTATTTTATGACGGATGCGCGCAAAAATACAATTTTTGTCTGTCTGTCTGTCTGTCTGTCTGTCTGTCTATCTATGGACAACTATGTGTCCTTATAACTCGAGAACGGCTGGGTGGATTAACGTAAAATTTGATACAGATATCCATCAGAGGCACGACACTAATCATTGATGTAACTCTTCTCCGTACCTCTCATAAAATGGGCCCAACCCCCTTAAAATACATGCTGAAATAGGCGTAGAAGGGTGAGACAAAGCTCATTTTCAGCCCCTCAATGTGAAAAACGAAACTCGGGGGCCCTAAAGGGACCACGAAAACCACATTTTAAGGTCCTAAAACCAACAGTTTTTGAGATATTCCCAGAAAACTAATTCCACTTAATAAATTAATGAAAGAACTAGATGAAACCCGTCAAAACATGACGGACAATGGAAAACAAATTTAATGAAGAAGCTTCTTATATAACTTACATTCTTTGTACGATTACTTTTTAGCACTATTGCAACTTTAAGGGCGTCAAAAGATAGCACTCTCAGCATTGCAACACATTGCTGGTCATGACTGAAAACGTGATGAGGTCATCATCATCTTGCACAGTTTCCAGCCACTGGCCGGGTCTGTTTGGAACACAAGCCTCTCCAACGTCTTCTGTCTTCCCACCATCTCTCAGCCTCCACCCTTGTCCAGTCTTCTCCTCTCTTCTTCACGCTTTCTTCCACCCCCTTCAGCCACCTGTCTCTCGGTCTCCCTCTTGGTCTCTTTCCTTCCCACTTCGTCTCGTGTATCCTCCTGGGTATCCTCTTCTCCTCCATTCGTTTTACATGTCCATACCATCTAAGTCTAGATTTCTCTATACCATCCTGTAATGGTTCCTCCTTCATTAATTCTCTGGTCCTCTCATTTCTTATTCTGTCCCTCTTTGTAGCTCCAATACTGCTTCTCAAGAACCTCATCTCACTGGCCTGTATTTTGCTCTTCTCCCTTCCTTTCATAACCCAGGTCTCCGAGGCATACGTCAGGATAGTGACATAGTACGTCCGATATATGATCTTTTTGCTGTTCTGAGGGACATCCTTGCTCCATAACATGCTTCTCACACACCTCCGGAATGCTTCTGCCTGTCTCCCCCGTTCATTTATTTCTCTATCGTTTCTTCCATTCTCTTGTATCAGGCTTCCCAGATACTTGAAACTCTCCACTTTCTTCAGCTGTTCCCCACCAATTGTTATTCATGTTGTGGTTCTTTCCTTCTTCCTTGTTGTGATCACCATCTCACTCTTATTTATGCTAAATCTCATCCCATAACCTTGTATTACTCCTTCCCACACGTCCAACTGTTCCTGTACGTCCTCCTCCTTGTTTCCCCAAATCATCAAATCATCTGCAAGCACCATTGCTTTCTTCTTTCCTTCCCCAATTACTTGTGCCACTCGAGTCATTATGTCATCCATCACCACAATGGAAAGTAACGGTGACAGTGCACTTCCTTGTTTCAGGCCGTTTCTCTGTTCCAACCAGTCCGATCTCTCTCCCCCCACTTTCACACAGCTCACGCTTCCCTTGTATATCTCCTGTATCCTCCTTATAGTCCATTATCTATTCCTCTATCCTCCAGGGACTTCCATACTTTGTTTCTGCATACACTGTCATATGCTTTCTCAATGTGCAGGAAGGCCATCAGTAGATCTGTTCCATACTCATAGTGCTGTTCTTGTAACTGCCTTACAGCAAAAATCAAATCCACTGTGGACCTTCCTGCTCTGAAGCCATGTTGTTCTTCCCTCATCCCTCCTTCTATCCTTGTCCTAATTCTCCTTTCCAATACTTTCTCAAACATCTTTGCACAATGACTCATCAGTGTTATTCCCCGATAGTTTCTGCATTCTGTTCTACTACCTTTCTTGAAGATCGGGACAATTATTCCCTTTTTCCAGTCCTCTGGGGTCTTCCTTTCCTTCCATGCTGTCTTCATCACTCGGTACAACCATTGTATCCCCACCTCTCCTGCTGCTCTCACCATCTCCACACTCAACTCATCCACACCCGGTGCCTTCCCTCCTTTCATCTTCCTCACTGCATCTTCCACGTCTTTCCATGTTAAGTCCTTTTCTGTTTGCAGTTCATCTACTGTACCTCTCCCCCGAATTCTTCCTCCTCGCCGTGTTTTCCATTTGGGTTCAGGAGTTCTTCAAAATATTCTTTCCACATTTTCTTCAGTTCTTCCCTATTTTCTATCTCTTGTCCCCTTTTGTTCACCATTCTAACATAATCCGTAGGATCCTACCGCCTCTTATTCTTTACCATCCCATACAGGACCTTTTTTGTACCTTCACTATCCTGCTGGTCATGACTTAAAACGTGATGAGGTAAATAGCCCAATACGTTCAAGAGTTTCTCCTTGAGCTTGATTGATTGTGATAAAGTAGGCCGAGTGAATAGGACATTGTTGCCTATTAAAAGAAAATGTACTGTACCTGCAAGTGTTTTATCGGAAGGTGTTAAATCAAGTCGTAGGATTTGAGCTCTCTGCCTAATATTACTGCACCTATTATATCCGAATCCAAGCAATTTCTTACATATTTCTTACAATTAATATATTACCATATATGAGTCCTTGGGAAACGTTCATATTTCTAAGGAGCATAACTATGACTCAAACGTTCGGAGTATGTGGAGGCGAATCATTTAATTCCAAGGAATTGAAAAATTCAATAATAGGGAAATGAAGTAGCTGGCTTTCATCTTCAGTATCCAATCTGTTAACGCTGATGTATGTGTTTGAACTACTGGATATAAGTTCAATGACTTTTAAATTAATATCATTACATTGTTGCAGCTTGGAAAATATGTTATATTCCAGCAGATCAATTTTACCCTCACAACAGTAAAGACCAAAGTAACCACGCATAGATTTTACGCAAGAGAAATGCAATGTAGAACAATGTTTACATTTGATCGTCAAAGACCTTACAGTACACTGTACTGCATAATATCTGGAATTGTTTCTGAAATGGCCTATTTATATTGGATTTTAAATGTGGCTTCGTATTATTCGATAACACTATAGTGTCCTGCAATAACGGAGCCGCTAAATATTAAATGGCAAATAATACTTCCATTGCCGAAATCAACTGCGTAGTTAGACTCAGTACTCTAAACAAATAATCATTAAACAATTGTCTTATACAATGAAGTTCAACATGACCGTCCAGAGACTTTCATACTCAAGTTGGTTGGTGAGGAGAATGCGATGAGACTGATCGCTTCTAATAAATTCCTTATAATTGTTCCTTCCAGCGAATTCTTTTGCAATAGCTTGAAAACGCAGCTCAGAATGACGTTTTTCATTTTGTTATAAACAGTACGAAACTGCTCTAAATAAGCAATTTCCATCACCTGTTATAGGTTATGGCAGTACATTTTGCAGGGGAACATAGAATCTCTTCGCCAACTACTGGAACGACCATAGGCCTTTACTCAATACTCACTTCGGCAGTCACCCTAATGGAGGCAGTTTTTGAATTCTATGTCCCGTGCATGTCAAAAATCGTATTAACACATGGAGGCTCACCTATTCTTGTCTATCGACCCGGAGACCCGGGTTACATTTCCTGCTCTGCCAATAAATTTAATTCTGATCTGAGGGCAAAAACGGGGCACATTCAGTCTCTTGAGGTATAACTAAGAAGAGGAAGGTTTAATTCCCAGCTCGACAATCTTGGATGTGATTTTCCGTGGATTCCCACTTCCACTTAAGGCAAATACCGGGATGGTTCCTAACTTAAGGCATTGGCCGTCTCCTTGCCATTTACCACCTTAATTACAAATACACACAGTAATGCAGCCATCATAACAACACAGGTTATGAGAGAACATTTCACACATGCACACCCAAGTACACGGGGCTGAGTGACCACGATGTCGGAGCCCTTCAAACGAATTATGTTTGCCAAGTGTCTCTCATGGCGAAAGCAATTGTGGACACGCGCGAGTGCCTGGAAAACTACTTTTTCTTTAATAATTTAAGAGTATATCGACGATGCATAATTATAACTTTTAGTCTAGGACGCTAATAACTTGACCACCGAAGCATTGGGAAGAAATTGCAATATTAAGGTACATAAGCAACATAGCCTACACATTCAACTGTCGGTTAATGTTCCTCAAAATTTCCCTTCTTAAATATTCCCCTCCTTTATAATTCTCCATCACGTGAAAACGTGCCATGTCTTGTGTTTTTTAAATATATCCATGCAATGGTGCTGCCATCTGCTGTCAGTTACTGGAACTATATGGGCGATGTACTGCCATCTGTTGTCAGTTTTAGGAACTGATTGCAGATATTTAAACGATGTACTGAGGACAACAGTTTACTCTTTTGATCACATGCTATAATGCAATGGTAAAACGGAAATAAAACTTATTGAGAGGAAATGTAGAAATATGTATCTTTAACAGACATAAAACCTTATTAATACTCCTTGATTAAACAATATTTCAGTGGTAAAAAAAATATATATATTGGCAAGGGCTGGGATCGAACCGGTGAACCTTGGAACCACAGTCAGTCGCCTTAACCACATAGCTACTCGACACTCTTGTTCAGTAGCAGACGCAGCCGTTCATTATCTTCAAAAGCAGCTGTCTAAATGAAATAATCCATTTCATTATCCAAATAAATCAATGTTGCACATTCGTATACGTTCATACTGTTATTATATTTTATTGTCAGAACTTGGTTAATGTATGTTTTCAATTACATGGAAGCTTATTAAATAACTTACATATGAATGGACTTCTCACCGCCATTTTGTCATGATCCCAGGCGGATTGTGCGCATGCGTGAGGGGAAGAATTCTGCTATTTTCTATATTAATTCAAAAATATACCGTAAAGTATTTGTTTATTTTAGAGACACTCTGCAAATCTAGAGGCCAAGAGCTTTCGTTAGAGTGCTCTACGAAGTAAATCGGTTCAGTCGTTCTCTCAATCTTGTGGTAACAAAAATCACCTTACTGTTTTAAATATATAGATGCATGCCGGTAACCATGGCAACTGAATCTCAGAGGTCCATCTATTTCAGTAAGACGCAAGGAATTCCATATATTACATTACTGTGAAGGTTTGCAAACGGCTATAAGGTTATAACGGATCCAAATTAAGCTGAAATATTCATCAATACATACAATGCGCTTAAGGGGTCAAGGGGTACTCTAGAATTTTTTCACGCGATTTACACGTGCGGGTATGGTACGGAAGGTCTATTATATCCCTTCTCTATTATATAAAAATGAAAGTTTGTCTGTTTTTTTTTTCTGAATTTCCACGGAAATTTGCGATATTTGCCCGTTTCAGACTGTTTTGTGACGGATGCACGCAAAAATAATTTTTTGTCTGTCTGTGGACAATTTTTTGTGTCCTTATAACTCGAGAACGGCTGGGTGGATTAACGTAAAATTTGATACAGATATCCATCAGAGACACGACACTAATCACTGATGTAACTCTTCTCCGAATCTCTAATAACAGGGGGCCAACCCCCTTAAAATACATGCTGAAATAAGCGTACAAGGATGAGACAAAGCTCATTTTCAGCCCGTCAATGTGAGAAACGAAACTCGGCGGGCCTAAAAGGACCCCGAAAACCACATTTTAAGGCCCTAAAACCAACAGTTTTTGAGATATTCCCAGAAAACTAATTTCACTTAATAAATTAATGAAGGAATGCTTGCCGGTAACAATGGCAACAGAATCTCAGAGGTCCATCTTATTTCTGTAGGACGCAATGCAATTCCATTTATTACATTACCGTGAAGGTTTTCAAACGGCTATAAGGTTATGACGGATCCAAATTAAGCTGAAATATTCATCAATATATATTATGCGCTTAAGGGGTCAAAGGGTACTCTAGAATTTTTTTACGCGATTTACACGTGCGGGTATGGTACGGAAGGTCTATTATATTCCTATCCCTATATTGTTATATTATTATTATTATTATTATTATTATTATTTTAATTATTATCATTATTATGGCGTACAACGACGAGACAAAGCTCATTTTCAAACCCTTGGTGTCAGAAACAAAACTCGGGGCCCCTAAAGAGCCGTAAAGGGTCACCGAAATATATATTTTAAGGCTCTAAAACCAACAGTAACTTAGATATTCCCAGAAAACTAATTTCATTTATTAAACTAATGAAGGAATGCAAGCCAGTAACCATGACAACAGTATCTCAAGAGGTGACATCCAACTTTCCATATATTTCTGGAAGAAGTAATGCCACTCCGTTTATTACATTTCTGTGAAAGTTTGCAAATGGCTAGAAGGTTATCACGGAACCAACTAAAACTGTAAAATTCATCAATGCGCTTAAGGGGTTCAAGGAGTATCCAAGATTTTTTTTCACACGACTTACACGTGTGGTATGTCGTACAGAAGGTCTATTATATCTCCAAACAGCAACATTATTTTCAAAAATTCCTGATTTGAAATAGTAGACTATTTTTTGCTGATTTTAGGAATTTGGGCCATTGGAGGCTAAAAAACCTAAATTTTCATGCACCAAAAAAAAAAAATCAACCCCTGGCACTATACAGCCCATGACGGGCTAAGGCCGACCAAGCGACCGCTGCCCAGCCATTTGGCCTGCAGATATTGGGGTGACGCGTGATCAGCGCGTCGGGTCCCCTCGGCCGTTAATCTTGGTATTCGTGATCGGGGCGCTGTATCACTGTCAAACAGCTACTCAATTGTCCTCACGAGGCTGAGTGCAGCCCGTTCCAACCCTCACGTCAGTTTTAAAATCCCTGACGGAGCCGGGGATTGAACCCGGGGCCTCCGGGTGAGAGGCAGGCGCGCTACCCCAACACCACGGGGCCGGCATTTTCATGCACCACAAGTCATTATAATTTATAAAAGGGGTCTTCCTGGGGTTGGGCACTTGACACAACGGTTAGGTTCAGTTTGTATGTGACGTGTATTGCGATTCGTCTAAGAGGTTTTCAATTTTAATTTCACGTCAGGAAGAACACGTTAGGTAAATTTAGTTTGAGAGCACATTTTAACAAATAATTTTTCTTCGTCAACAAACAGGTTCCTAGCCCCTAACCATTGCAACAGTAGCTCAATTGATAACGTCTGGTTATTAATACCGAAAACCGTTCGAAGAATGGGTACTTTTGCTAGTATAATATAAGGGGCAGTTCAAATATTCAGGAGAAATCATGCAGAATCTGGTCTGAACACAAAGGCTAACGAAAAAAGAGTCTCAAAATTACAGAAAGCTTTCAAACTTAACTGGTCCCACTACAATAAAAAATGCATCTCCATGGTTGCGAAATTGCAACATTATAAAATGGCAGTCTTGCCGGAAGCCTTATACGCATCAGAATCCACAAGCACCAAGGGAATGGTCAAAATGAAAGACATTGAAAAACAAGAAAGGAAAATTCAGAGAAAAATTTACGGCGCCGTTTTCAGAGATAACTTCTGGCAAAAAAAAGACCCACAGAAGAATTATACAGAAATACTGAATCTATCACGTCACTCATCAGAAAACGCGGAGTGAAGTTCTTTACACACATCGCCAGAATGAACGACACCAGACTGAATAAAAGAATATTCACCATAATTTCTACGTCGAAATTGGGTACTTCTTGGTACAAAGAAACTATGGAAGATTAACAACAATTACACATCACCATTGAAGACATTCATAAAAAAACAGAAAAATGAATTTAGATCACAACCCAAAGGAAATAGGCGTAAATGGACAGATGAAGAGAAGAAGGCACACAGTGAACGGATGAAAGGTTTTTGGGAAGATAAAAAGAGGAAAAGACCAAAAGCTAGATTTTTGAGTATTTAGCGTTCTCCTTAAAGGGGAATGCACGCAAATAATAATAATAAGAAGAAGAAGAAGGAGCAGTTAAATGAAAACGAGACAGATGTACAAAATGTAAGTACATTGTGTGTTATTTCAAAAGTACTCGACATTACTATTAATACAGTTATCCCACTGTGGTACAAGACAGTCAATGCCTTCTTGGAAAAATGTTTGAGGTTGCCACCGGAACCATGATTGTACACAGGCGTGCACCTCCGCACCCGAAGCAAATTGACTGTCATAAAATAATGTCTTTCTTCAGGGTACAGCAAACATTCGGGGATGGATTTCACTTCCTCACACTCCTTCCGCAGTCAAAAACTGCACTACACTTCGCTGTTCCCCTTTCCTGGCCTCCATAATGACGTCGGACGCGCAAACAACTCACTGACCTGACATCGAGCCCGTCCAACAGACAAATGGCACAGCGGTGAACGTCCGTGCGCTTCATTCCTGATTCCTAATACAGGGCACTACAAGACACACACCATCTGCGCCGTGCACGTTACATCGGCTGTCTCGTTTTCATTTGACTGCCCCTATATATATATTTCATATGGCATAAAAATGCAATATACAATTATTTACATATACAGTATTTACAAGTAAATGTATACAGATTGATCTGCAAGTAGCTTCAGTGTTGCTAGAGCTGGATGTCTAATTTCTCTAACCATTCTACAGCTTCATCACTAGCTTGATGAATCTTCTTCATTGTACCAATGAACCTTCGGAGTGGCCAATCCATAGCGATGTGACTGATGGTCTGAGGCACATGTGCACAATTGCAGAAAGGGGTTGCTGTTGCTTCACGTCCATAGGAATAACCTTAAAGTGACCCCTGGGTGGAGCTAAGAAAGCAACAACGTTGGCTGCTGGACCTAAAGCTACGCTTTCAGGATATCCCAGCAATTAGAAGATACAGCAATAAGAGTGTCCCTTATAATAATGTTTTTGGTTTGGCATCCATTTTAGCAACTGCGGCTTTTAGAGACGAGGTGTTGGAATTTTGCCCCGAAGAAGATCTTTAACGTGCCAGTAAATCTACTGACACGGCTCCCTGGTATTTGCGGACCCTCAAATGCCAACTGGCTGCGCCAGGAATCGATCTTGCAACCTTGGGCAACAGGAAGCTAGAACGTTACCGCTGAGCCAAGCAGTCAACAAAATACAGTAAAACCCCGTTCTTACGTTCTTCAAGGGACTGTGGTTTAAACTTGTAATAAACAGGACAGGGCTGTATCCGGGAAATGGTTTGTTAGTTCGGAAAATTATTTGCAAACAATATATTTATTATTACTCTTTCAATAATAAAAACAACAATAATAATAACATTGCTCATCTCAAATGGAGTGCTTTTCTTTTACAATTCATACGGAATTTTCCCTCTATTTTCATTTTTTCGGAACCGTCTAGGATTCTTACAAATAAAGCGTAATAAACGGGATAGCGTAATACGCGGGATTTTAATAATACTGTAATTCAAATCACATGAATACAGACAGTACTGTATGTGGAAAAATAACCTGAAATAAATTAAATGTGATTAACGTAATCCAGTAATTTTAGTTATTTTGTGTTAACTGACTGAAGGTTACAATGTAAGTAGTTAAATTTACCAAATCAGTTAACCAACCTTGACTGAAGGCATTCCGTTTTCATCAAAGCTGTCGTGAATATCCTATCCAAATGTTGATTGCATGCAAAGAAGAGAAGGACGAGGATCACAAAGCGAACAACCTGTGGCTGTAAGCACAGTGCACAAAGGGCGCATTCCAGACGTCAGGTCAACAATAAGCTCTGTACTGTTGCGCCCCAGGCGAGCCAGCCACCCGGCCGTCAGCGTCTGTGATTAACGGCGTCGCATATGTGATTGATGCGTAGCACAGCGGATGACTGTGACGTCATATACTTGATGATCTTGTGATTGGCTCGCATTGTTTCTGATGCCATGCGAAGAATGATAAATTGATCCTAATTGCTGTGTCCGCGATAATTATTCACAGCAAGTTGGCAATAAGCCAGCCTCCCCCCCCCCCCCCCCCTGTATCATCATCAGCAAGCTCGGCGCTTTACGACATCATATGGTGTAGATTTTAATAAATTAGCAACGATTTTAGGATTGATGTAATTTAATGCTGTCACAATTAAATTAAACAAAGAGAGGATCAGGAGGCCAACTGCCAAGGTCATTACACATTAAATAGATATTTTTCAGTTTAAATGGTTAATAATAGAAGCCTTGCAAATCATTACAAATATGCATGTCAGGGACAGAATTTCTCTTATAAATAAATAAATAAATAAATAAATAAATAGATTTAATCACCTACAGTGGCGGTTTTACTAAAATTATTGCAATATGTAAATATTCCATGTATGTTCTGTCCCTTTTTTAGGATATTTTCATTTATGAAAAAATAGACTTATGAGATCACCTTTTGTCCGTGTGTATGTGTGTGTGCGTCTGTGTGTGTTCCCCTAATGAAATCTAAACGGCTCGAGCGATTTCAATGAAACTCGTTAAGGTCATAGTACTATTTTGTCCGACCCCAACCGAGCCCTTCAAATTTTATTACATCTCTGCAATCCAACATGGCGGCTGTGCGAAATATTTCACCGGTATTCTATACCTCAGAAACTATTAGTGATATCACCCTGAAATTATGTTCGGTGATAAAGGGCACTAATAGAAGTTCTCCTATGTGACTCGTGGAAACCTGTTAACTACAAAACGAATATGGCGGCCAAGCGAATTTGAAACATTTAAATAGACTTTTCTCGCGATTTAACCAATCGAGTGCAGCGAAACATGGTACAGTAAATAATTATAGACATTGTAATGCACTGACATGTAATATAGTTCATTTGCTTACATAACCTTAAGATGGCGGCTGTGCGAAATTTTAAACTTAGTCTAAGTTTTTATTTCTCGTGTCCTAATCATGCGATGGATGTCATCGTTTGAATAATGAATCTACGCAATAGTCGTCATCTAATACTACATAACTCTATGGCCTACATATATAAAAACCCAACATGACGACCATACGAAATATTTAGATGGTTCTCAATATCTACTAATGTACGACAGCAATCAAACTGAAATTCCTTGTATGTTTGATAAAGGCTATTAACATAAGTTCACCTATGGAAATTTCAAGAACCTGATTAGCACAATTTAAACATTCAATTGGACGGTTTTCGCGATTTAACCACTCGAAGGCAGTAAAAATTGGTATGGTAAATGCGTATACAAATTTTAATCCACTGACATCTAATTTATTTCATTTGCTTTCATAATCTCACGATGGCAGCTATTCGATTTTTTTTAAATCTCGTTTTATTTCTTGTCCTAATCATGCGATTGAATAAACCTACGCAATAATCTTCCTTTAATAGTACATAACTCTATGGCTTACATATATAAGAACCCAACATGGCGACCATCCAAAATAATTAGACGGTTCTCAATATCTACGAATCAATTACAGCAATCAAACTGAAATGTTGTATGTTGATAGAAGCAATTAACATAATTAGGATAGGCTATATGAAAATAGGCTTTTTAGTTCATTACGGAAGTTCTCGTTTTCTTATTGTGAACTCTCTATCTTGCGCGAGTTGTTGTTCTTTTTATTAAGACTTCTGTCGTTGACCTTGGTAACAAGCGCAATCTAATATTATTAATTGCTTGTACTGATAATGTATTTTGTATGTGGTTGGAAACTAATTGGTGAATAACCTTTAATATTGACAGTAATAATGTGTTCCTTGTTAACATTGGTTTGCCATTGTAAACTGCAAGTGGTTGGAAATCGTCACAGCAAATAATATCATTCTGCATGATGAAAGAAATGAAAAAGTACTTAATCGGACCTTCGCGGTCCCGATACTCAGTCTGTATTGCATGGGATTACTTGGAATTCCATAGTCTTATCTATTTTACATTGTTCATCGACCCAGAGAAAGAGGGATACTCGTTGCCATAAGTTCTTTCATCTATTTTATGAAACTGTGTGTGTTTCCTGGCGCTTGGGCGAGTTAAAACATGACTATTAAAAGAATTTCATAAAATGCGTGAGACATTCGAATACCGTACTGTAAGAAGTTCTGTTAAGTACAAGGAAGCCTACTTATCATTCCTTGGGACAATTCAATACAATATAATAGTACCGTATTTAAAATTTGGCTTCAACAAGCAAAACCAATCAAGACCTATATGGCTATATAGTACGTCGTGATATTTGTTGTTCATAAAACCTGTCAACGTATCAATATATAGCCCAGGTATATTAAGTTTTAACCTAAAAAAATATAATGTAAAGCTGAAATATGGCATAGGTGTTCCCTAGTACCCTAGTAACAAATCCTGAAAAGTCCCCATCTCTGCGGCGTCCGCGTCATAGTTTTTGGAGAGTTCAAAAGGGCTTAAATGGGGCCTAAGTGCCAAAAACAGCATTTTTGCTTCCTGCGTTCAAAATATTGATCCAAAATCAGTTCTAATGAGCTCTGATAGTAATAAGAGAAATACTGCGTTAAATATAACGCTCTTATTGGTCGTAATTATTGCCATACATTTAAAGAGATGAGTAATCAAACATTTTTAGCTCAACTTTTCTCACGAAAATTTAGCTAATTTGTCATTAGCCGGGACTTATCGTGTAAACATCTGCTGATAGCGACTAAAGACCCGAAGTAAAAGTTGTAAATCACACGTGTAGATTTAAGACGATACATTGCCCATGTTCATCCGACAAACAGCAGCAGAGATACAGTTACAAATATAAAAGTGGAAGTGTGGCAGTCGCTTTCTGAACGAACGCCCATTTACGCTGGTGGGCTCCATCTATTCGCCTTTGCTGACACAATTTTGTATCTTTTCTCAAGAACTTTTAGGATGGTATTCCTTTGTATCCAGGTAAATTAGCAGAAACAGTTTGCATAGAACAAAACGAGTTTAATGCAGTTAGGAGTTAAACGTACAATCATAATATGCATAATGCAAATAATAACAAAACAAAGCTTAAAAAGCTTTCTTTAGACAAAGAACACTTGCAAAAAAAAGCTTACATCGGACTCAATCGTCCTCCTCATCGTCTGAGCCATCAAATGTGACGTTGCCACACGCTTTTCCACTGCAGTGTCCACACATTAAAGAGCATTCTAAACCGGAATGTACACACTCACACCGGCTGCCACAAGAGTTCTTGCAGTTGCAGGACACCAAATTGAGGAGATGATCTGGAGCAGCTGGAAGATGAGTTGTCACTGGTACTAAAGCTGAGTGTTGGATTTTCCATACCCATTGGGTCGTGCCCAAAGAAAATCCTAACCATTCTTGAACTTGCAAATATACCCGCAGTGAATGTTGTTTGCATGCCGCCGAAGTCGGCGGAAGTGAAGCCAGCTGAAATGACGCTGTGACCGTTTGTTTGGCAATTTTTGGGCTGTATTTCACTACCCGAAGTTCGTCGAGGCTTTTGCACTCCGATTTGGCACTATCGTAGAGACAAATGGCGAACTTCTCTCCAGCTGATATTATGACCTTTTCATCTGGAGCCGTAGAGACGAATACCTTCATTTCCTCGCGTAAAGATGCGGAATCCTTCAATAATTTCAAGGCTTGCTGTTTGATGTACTCTACCCACAGCTTTCCTGTGCGAGATTACTGAATCATTGAAGAAAATGTGTCATGAAGCGACTCTTTGAGACGTTGAAGGCAAGGTTATGATAGCAAGTCGTTGGCGTTGCCATCTTGGAATGCGGTAAAAAGCGCCTGTATTTCGTCCTTGTCATCCTTCAGCCCGTCGTTCATGTTGAATAACATTGTCCCGACAGCCTGTTTTGTCTGAAAATGCGCTCTGAGGGCCCTTGAACATGCACAGTTTCGCGTTATTGATAAAATTGAAGGCATAATGTAATCATTTTTAAGAGCGAGCTAATTGCAAGCCTGCCTAGAATATGCGTGTCCAGACATCATGTGAGTCACTGACGATTTAGCGTATATTTCCGGCCAGAGCTCCTGCAAACTGCTTCCATTCATCACGTAGCCGATTGCCCCAAGAAACATTAGAAGGTGAAATTCGCCTAGACGAACAACCACGTTTTTGAGTTCCTCTGAAGTGTCCGATGCGACTATCTCTGCAGCTTTCGCGTATAGGGGCTGGTCAAAGTTTACGAAACAAGTGATTTGTTTCAGTTCCGCGTACTCTCTTGCGGGAAACTTCAACGCGGAATATATATTTGATGGATTGCTTGGTTCCAAGTTAATGAACGGCAGTGCATCAACTGATGTCTGGGGAGCTGGTTGAGCATGTGCAGACAGCGACGTCTCCATAAAGCCGTTCCACGAAGCGGGTAAATTAATACCAAAACTGCGAGAACGCTCCAGCATTCGGGATTGGACGTTCTTCACGAAGCGCTGAAACTTCGCACCTGTGGACTTCCGCCACATTCACACTATCGGTACGGTCACGGCACAGTCTCGGTACAGTCACAGTCCAGTCAGATATTATTTAACTGATTTCATAGGAACTGTACACACCAGCAGTCGCGGGACGGTCAGAGTACAGGCACGTGCAGACAACGATCAATTCAAAGAATATTTGACCGAACCGTGACCGTACTGTACCGTGACTAGCCTGGCAGTGTGAACATACCACCCGTACAAGCAACGTGCAAGCAACATGCCGAGCGCGCGTTTTTCAGCCCCCACCCAGGGGCTCACATCTAGTGAGACGTGGGTTGGCGACCACGGGACCCCAGCTGAGTCCGGCATTGCTTCCACTTACTTGTGCCGGGCTCCTCTCTGCCTACTTTCCTGTCGACCTCTCTTGGTCTATTCCGACCCCGACGGTATTAGGGCATCTGAGGCCTATGGAGTCTCTTCCTTTCCCGCCTTAATTGGCCCTTCCTGATTCCTCCTTGTTCGAGGGATCAGCCTTCTTTTTATTTTCATTATAGTTCCTTTTTCTCTTTAAGATTCCCACCCTGTTTTTATGAATTGGCTCCCCGTGTCTTTAAATTACATTTTGTGAGTATTTTGAATCTCAACCACATTTTTGTAAGCATTTTCAATCTACATTGCATTTTGCAAGTATTTTCGATCTAAACTCTATTTTGTAAGTATTTTCAATCTTAATTGAATTTTGTAAGTACAGTATTTTGAATCGCGGGCTTCCACATATTGTAATTTGAATCTACCATACATTTTGTAAGCATTTTCAATTTCAATTGCATTTTGTAAGTATTTTGAATTTCAATTGCATTTTGTAAGTATTATGAACCTCAATTGCATTTTGTACGTAATTTGAATTTCAATTGCATTTTGTGAGTATTTCGAATCTACATTGCATTTTGTAAGTATTTTCAGTCCAGCTGAATTTTCGTTATGGTTTCCATTTCATTGTCATTTTCGCTCACCCAGACCATTACGGGCCAATAACCTAGATGTTAGGCCCCTTAAAACAATTATCTTAATCATCATCATAAATTATCCTTTCATTTCATACAATTTCATTTAATTAGGGGCCGATAACCTAGATGTTAGGTCCCTTAAAACAAGAATTATCGCAATCGAGATAATTGCTAACTCTTTCGTAGAGAAAACACCAGACATAGCGACCTGCGAGCGGGTCTGAACTCAACTGTTCACTGATCAAGCCTGGAGCTTCCCCGTTGTAGTGTGGATACTGCTGCCCTGTGACCGGATCGTGACTGTAGCGTAACCGTACTGTGGCTGTACCGATAGTGTGAATCAAGCCTTACTGAAAATCCAAGACTGTTTAGAAGCTGAATTAATTGTTTCGAGTATTGTTGGCCTGCTCTGACAGGCCGAGCGCTGTCACCTAGAAACGCGATCGGGTGCCTT
This sequence comes from Meconema thalassinum, assembly GCA_946902985.2. NCBI lineage: Eukaryota > Metazoa > Arthropoda > Insecta > Orthoptera > Tettigoniidae > Meconema > Meconema thalassinum. Next base: position 677,357,529 of record OX336388.2, read on the forward strand.
TTCAACAGCGGTTATGCTTTAGGACCGTAACTCGTTAACCGTTTCCCGCATAGACATGGGTAATGTAGCAATGTAAAGCTAAAAGTATGATTTATAACTTTCATACTGGGTCTTTCAATATCAGCAGTTGTTTAAAAAATAATGACCTGCTAATGACAAATTAACCAAATTTTCGTGTAAATATTGTGCTTTAATTTAGTCAGTTTTTTTCCTTCATTAATAGCAATAATTAGGCCTGATAAGTCCGTTATCCTACTAGTTCATTTTTAGCCTACTTTTCACATTTTGCAAAAATGAGGAAAAAGTAGACTTATGAGATCGGACAAATGTGTGTGTGTCTGTCTGTCTGTCTGTCTGTCTGTCTGTCTGTCTGTCCTTCTGTCTGTCTGGCTGTGTGTGTGTGTGTCCCCTATCGACTCCTAAACGGCTGCAGCAATCGAAACAAAATTTGGTAGGAGTAAAGATCTATACCTGAATATCTCACGGCCATATTTGAAAATGATGTCACTGCTACCAACTGCTGAAAAATCGCAATTGAAATTTGAGCTCCATGTTGGATATCTTGGAAGGTATGAATGGGAGCTGTTTCAAAATTGGCACACGTATAGACAATAATATTGCAGTTTAATTTCCAGGAGGCCATACATGGCAGTGTTGCCAAAATGATTATAAGCCTGCTGATAGGTCCAAATTTTAAATGCATATAACTTCTACACTATCAATTGGATTTCAACCAAATTTCGTATGTGCCATGTGTACATAAACAGATATGACTGAGCGTATTCTTAAGAGCCACCAGGGCTGCCAACTGTTAATAAATGCTCTCATTTTTTTAAATCCAAATACCCACATATCAGAAAGTGTGCAAGCCTATAGCTTTAAACTATGCACACGTTTAGTACCTGACATTCTATATTAATTTGGAGTAACTTATATACGTCAGTGCTACCAACATGATTCTAAGCCTGCTGAGAGGTCCATCTTTAAATACATGTAACTTCTATACTATCATTTGGATTTCAACCAAATTTTGTGTGTGCTATGTTTACCATAACAAATATGACTATGCCGATTCTTAAAAGTAACAAGGGCTGCCAACTGTTAAAAAATACTGTCTCTATTTTTGTTACCCTAATATCAATATATGAGAAAGTATGCAAGCCAATAGCTCTAAACTTTGCACACGTATAGTACCTGGCATTCTAGATTAATTTGGAGTAACTGATATACGTCAGTGCTGCGCACATGATTCTAAGCCTGCTGATAGGTCCGATTTTAAAATGCATGTAACTTCTATACTAACTAATGGATTTCATTCAAAATTGGCACAACAATAGATCATATTATTTCAGATTATTTCTGACCAATACATATGTGACATTGTTGCCAACCTGATTTTAAGCGCGTTGTTAGATCCAATGTTTAACTACATGTAACGTCCACGCTATCCATTGGACTTCAACCAAATAATGTATTCTGTACCCTAAGAGATGGAACTAAGAATATATTCAGTCACCAGGGCTGCCAACTTTAGTGCTCTATTAGGCTACATTATGCCAAGTATACAGTATTTCGAACTAATTAGAAATTTCGATATTACCAACTTAATTTCGTCATTACTCTAGATAGATCCATATAGATTAATCATTGATATGAATCGTAAATTTTAAGAAAAGTAGGCTCTTAAATTCGTCACGGAACTTCTTGTTATTAATTGCTAAAGCTCGCGAGAACAAAATTTGAATCAATATTTTGAATGCAGGAAGCAAAAATTCAGTTATTCGCACTTTGACTCCATTTAAGCCCTTTTAAACCCTCCAAAAACTACGACGCGGACACCGCAGAGATGGGGACTTTTCAGGATTTGTTTCTAGGGTAGGGCACATCTATGCCAAATTTCAGCTTTACATTACTTTTTTTTTAGGTTGGCCTTGTTTTGTGCATATAATGCCTGGGCTAATAGTGGATAATGATAAAATATTTTGGGGATTGCAAATGCGATTTTTCATCTATAAGAACGTCTGGCATGACCAGGACTCGAACCTTGAACCTTTGGATTTCCAGTCCGATGATCTCTCCAATTGAGCAACTATGAGCAGACATTTTAACTCCTTGCTTAACACCTGGATGGTTTGCACTTTATGCACAGTTAAGTGTAAGAGTTTAGCCTAAGTGTAAGACAGAGCCTAGAGCCCTAACTATGCCACAATAAAGGCACCAATAATAATAATAATAATAATAATAATAAAGAGATGACACACCGCATTTGGTATTCATACGGTCGTCAAGAATACAAATTCAAGTTTTGAGGATTGTTTGGCTTTGATTCTATCTGCACATGAATTGATTTATCTCAGCAACATCTTCCTATGAATTAGCATCTAACATGAATATCTATGAGAACTACAACAAAAGCACAATTGAAAACTAATATAGTCTATAATTAGACCTTGGATTTTTAGCATCATAAAGTACTTTTTAGGCTCCTAAAATAGGCCTATAACTAGTAAATCATTCTCCAGCCTGTTAATATAAGGCACAACAATTATATTAGGCTGCAACCTATTAATATTTGGTAGTAAATATGTAAAAAATGAGTGATCAGTTAATGCATAAATATAAGTAACAAGAAAACAATTTATTTGTCACTAAATTAAACAGTTTTTTTTTCAGGAGCTAGGAGCAAGTCTAAGTACAAAACCAAATAACTGTCTCTTAACTCAGCTTGTTTTCATAACTTCGTTAATGTCCGCCACCATAATTGGCTGCACAGTATATTACTAACCTTTTCTCCTAATTGCCAACGGTCAGATTATGCATATTGTCCGACAATATAATTTTAAAAACATGAAAACACCTTTGAACTAAAGCAGATGTTCTACCCTCTTATCTGCAATCCTGAAACTTTCGCTTCTGTCATCTCGCCACCCTCTCCATTCTCATTCTCTAGGAAAGTGACCCTCGGAGTGCAATAAACTGCAGTATAGTCGAAAGACTGGATTCAGTACTTCTTTCTTCTTTATCTAATCTTTATCAATTACAGTTTCCATAGTCCAGAACCTCATTTGCATTACTAATTTAACCTTCCTAGCAATACGCTGAAAATGCCCTTTTTTGCCTATTAAGGCACTAAAAATATAAAATAATCACCAACGGGTCAAATAGGCATTTTACGGCACTGATAAGCTTCACAGGAATTGATAACTTTTCATGAAAAGCAAAGATATCTCACCTGCCATCCTTAAAGGAACAAAATGGCACTTGCTCTAAAACCCGAGGTCTTTACTGCACATATCATATGATGATATCAGACCTTGTTACAATTTCGATAAGAAGACTACCATAGGATATGGCAACAGTTTACTATCAAGGAGTTATTTTATCTCGGATAATTTCAAAATTTCCATTGGAGCAAGAAAATAAATTCATAGTCCAACCTATGCTCGTTTCTACGAAGTGTCTTTTCTCACGTAGTGAACACACGTTTTATTAACAACTACATGTTTAATGAAACAATAATGTCACGTGAGAGGAAATATAAATACACACTTATTTTTGAGTGTTTTTCTACTTCAATATTATGTATTGTTTTATGAACATTTACCAAACTCTTGAAAATCGACTACCTTTTGAACTCACCTCAGTGTCAGCGTCAGTCCTAATTAACAACCAGCCATAGCAAATTCCTATCATTAATACAATAGGAAGAGAAAGCACGACATCAAGGGTTATTGTAGCTCTATTTGCAACGAAATTTTGTAGCAGCCATTTTTTAAATACCGTTTTGCTTTTGCAGTCGTAGGTTGTATTGCTTCCTTTTTGTCAACAATCTTTCAACCCCTGTTGACCATCTCAAGATGGTATTGCATACGGACATAAAAATAAAATGAATTCCAAAACACATTTAAAGACATATTTAAAAATAAAATAAAAACTACCGCCCGTGTGCCTTTGAAGCTTAGGCTACGCTGGGTGAACCGTTAAAATTATCTATATACTGTGAGTGTAATAATTGTTCAGCATGAAGAGTTCTACAAGAGAGTCCATGGCAGCATGGCTTCAATATATCGCCCACTGTAGGTGATTTTACGTTTTCATTTCTTCCAACAATCTTCATTCAATTATTAACTTCTGCGCTAGCTATCAAGCGAGTCTATCACCCCAGTTACAGCCAGCAGCCAACTGTCCAATCATGTCGAGCATACGTACCCATATTCTTTGGTGTCGAGTTAAGACTTCAGAGAAGAAAGGATGTGTTTGGAGTTTCCCTGGAAGTGCAACTCGGCTTTTCTTCATTTCACCTATGAACTTTTTGTTCCGCAGAATAAACAGTCAAGTTTAGAAGGACGGAAGGGAGATTTGTGTTTCATGCAACTCACGCTTCTTAAATTACGTCTGAGAAGAATTCATTGCACATGCTATCTCCATGATAATATAATTAATAGTCCAGTCAGTGAATTTAACCCATCATGCCGAGACGGAGAACGGATATAGGTCGTATTGAAATTGAAGAAAAAAAAACGCCTTTTAAGCTTACGCTGGGTAAACCGTCACAGATGCTGGGCGAAGCCGGGGCGGGAGGCTAGTTCATATATAATTAAGTCAATTTTGCAAAATTATTCTTATTAACATCAAATTAAACCGCACATTTCTTACAGATCTGTTTTAACTATTTTATAAGATATTTCATACAATAATAATATTAACTCTTAATAATACAACGCTACCAATACAAATTATGAAACATCTATTCAATTGTTGTACATGATTCGATATTTATTGATATCTTCTTCAGCGTTTAACATTACTAAAATACAATAATGTGATTGAATAAAAGTTCCAAAAACTTATGAATGGCTCATTACAAACACCAGAAAAGTCCAAAAATTGACTTTTTGAGATAAATATGTCTTCTTCCTCTTCAAGGACAGCTCTACATCCTATAGATATAATTGTTGTCTCCAAAAAGCAGACAGGTTGGGTTATATACGAGTGTGAAATACTGGGATTTCTAAAAATATAAGACAAGTCCATTGCTTTTCCAATGCTTTTTCAAGACGATTAGGCCTAATCACCTGGAATATTTGGCATTCACTAATGATTTGCACTTGGTTAGGATTTACAAAATAAATAATCGTATTTGAGGACTAAAATATTTTTCATTTTTGTATTTAAGATTTAGACAAAAAACAGACTAGTCCAATGATAGTTTTAGGTTTCTTCAACTACGTTTCTTCAACTACGTTTTTAATGGTCTAGGGTCTGAGACTGAGTAAGGAATTCGAGGAAAATAGCAGCCACGAGAAAGCAAGAGATTTACTACAGTCACTTGATCTTGCTAGAAAAGAGAAGTGGGTGAAAACTGTACAAGACATGAATTTCACCCATTCTAGCAGAAAAGCATGGTCACTTATTCGGAAATTAGATTCCACATCCATACCCCCAAAGCAACATTCTCCAATCAAGGTAGAAGCAATAGCAAATCACCTCGTTTCTATCTCTAAAACAACAAGGAATAAACTGACCACGAAAGGGGTTAAAACTGAGCTTAAACAGGCAAAACGAGAAACCCAACCGCACGCCACCTATTCACAGCCTTTCATATCGCAAGAGATCGACGAGGGATTAAAACCACTCCGAAATGGCAAAGCGGCAGGACTAGATGGAATCTACCCAGAACTCCTAAAGAGCTGTGGTCCAGCTACAAAAAGATGGCTCGTTGCGTTCTTCAGCTCCATACTTCAGTCAGGAAGACTCCCCCCAATCTTCAAGAAGTCAAAAATTATCGCCCTTCTGAAACCAGGAAAGGATCCAACTCTCCCACAAAGCTATCGACCTATTGCTCTACTCTGCGTCACCTACAAGTTATTAGAAAGACTGATACTGAACCGAATAGCACCGACCATCGAAGCAATCCTTCCAGTTGAGCAAAAAAAGGAAGATTGTAGTTTTACGTGACCGTGAATCTTGTGATTATGAGCCACGGGACCTCCTTTTTACGTGGAATCCGAACCACAGGACATGGCATTTCACTTCGAAAATCTCACATGCATTGACCGGGAATCGAACCCGGACCGCCTTGGTGAGAGGCGCACACAGCTAGACCGCTGAGCCACCACGCCCCTTCCAGTTGAGCAGGCAGGGTTCCGACCCGGCCGTGACTGCAGTGACCAAGTACTGTCCTTGTCCATGTATATGGAGGTTGGTTTTGGGAAGAAATTGAAAAACGTCTCTGTCTTCTTAGATCTTACAGCTGCATATGACACAGTTTGGAGGGAAGGTCTTATGCTTAAACTGATTGGAGCTGTTCCTTGCATAAAAATTGCAACACTAATTGACAGAATGTTAAACAACCGGCTATTTCAAGTTCACTCAGAACACAACAGAAGCAAATTCCACAAAGTCAATAATGGTCTGCCACAAGGGTCGGTTCTATCTCCTGCTCTTTTCAACTTATATATCCACGACCTGCCTGAAACAGTGTCCCGAAAGTTCATATATGCGGACGATATTTGCCTTACAATTCAGCGACCCAACTTCGCAGAAGCTGAAATAGTTCTGAATCGAGACCTCGAGCTGTTGGATGACTATTTTCAAAGATGGTATCTACATCCTAACCCACAGAAGACAGTGATATCTACATTTCATCTAAACAACACAGAAGCGACCTACCATCCAAGGCTATTCCTCAAGGGTCATGAACTACAATATTGTGCCAATCCCAGTTATTTATGAGTAACATTGGATAGGTCTCTTAAGTACAAACATCATCTGCAGAAAACCGCCAAAAAACTAAAAAGTCGTAATAACATTCTCCAACGACTGGCTGGAACTTCTTGGGGAGCGGATGGAAACACTTTAATGACAACATCTTTGGCCTTGGCCTATTCTGCAGCAGAATACTGCTCTGGTATCTGGCTTAATAGTGCTCACACACAGCTAGTAGATTCACAACTTCGCCAAACCATGCGGATCATAACTGGTACACTTCGTGCTACACCGATCAAATGGTTACCGGTACTCAGCAATATAGTACCTCCACATATCAGGAGACAGAAGGCCCTTTTTCAGCTGTGGACAAGAATGTTGAAGAATGAACATCTACCTGTTCATGAGTATATCGAACAGAAATGCACACGCTTTAAGTCTCGTCAGCCTGCTTGGAAGACGGTTGTGAAGTTAACATCCAGCTCCTTCAACTCCACTTCTAAGTGGTCAACAGAGTGGTCTTTATCCCCACCTCGTGCAATAGTGAACATTAATAATCCATCTACAAAACTGGCAGGCTTCGATCTGCCACGCTGCACCTGGAGTAGACTAAATCACATGAGATGTGGAGTAGGTAGAACAGCATCTACTTTACACACATGGGGCTGGTCAGTTTCCCCCCATTGTGACTGTGGGGAGGTTCGCCAAACAATGAAGCATGTAGTGCAGGAATGCCCACTCCGTGCTTTCTCTGGCACCATGGAAGAACTCAACTCAGCAACACTGGAAGCAGTGAAGTGGGTAGCGGAATTGGACATTCATATTTAGTGAGACGTAGCCTACATCACTCACACTCAATGCTTACAATTGAACTGTCGAAGTTGTCAGGTAGATAGTGATGTCTAAATATATTGTTTTATTCCTGTTATTTTTCCTCTCAAGCTTCGTAAATTGCTTTGTATAGGCCTATACATGATAATTTGTATTTAGCCTACTCTGTGCTTATCTTCCACTGGATATGTAAATAGTTTATAGGTTTTTTTCATCATACGCTAAATAAATAAATAAATAAATAATGTTCTAGGGTTCCACCTTAATCAATACTTTTATTGAAATTGATCACTTATGTGGTAATTAGAAATGGTACATGTTTCGAGGACTAACAGACATTTTTTGGCCCCTTCATCAGCCTATATGGTGCACCATATTAGCATCAGTGGCTATTGACATTTTACTGCTAAGTTAATCAAATACTTTTCTCATTTAGTGCTTAATATTGGCTGATGAAGGGGACAAAAAGTGTCTATTAGTTCTCGAAACATGTACCATTTCTAATGACCACATAAGTTATCATTTTCAATAAAAGCATTGTTTCAGGTGGAACCCTAGTCCATTAGAAGACGTAATTAGTATATCAATACGGAACCAAAATGAATGTTTTAAATCGTAAAATTTCTTCAAAATCCTCATAAAAAGTATATTTTCTTCATGTGCAATGGCTGTTAGTGAGACAATAGTAGGTGTAAAAGCAATTTTTATTTCATTCAGCACAAATGAAGCTATTTACTACTTTTTTATTTTTATTTTCTGAACAATTTAATTTTTGGACTTGTCTGGTTCGTAGAAAGAACCCTTCATATGTTTTCTTAACCCTTAGAAGAAGAAGATGAAGATGAAGATGAAGTTGAAGATGAAGATGAAGACGAAGGATAAGAAGAAGAAATGGATTTTGATACATTTGGTTATGCTTAACGTTTGGTACTGTAGATAGGCCTATGTCCTGCTATGTGTGAATATTTATATTTATCCACGTATATACTGAAGAAAATGAACAAATAAAATGAAGCCATGTTTGAGTTGTTGCCCCCTCCTGAGACACCCAGTTTATCATTTAAACTCGTCCATTGCCTTGTCGAGAGAATTATTAAGGGGATGAAACCTGTGTGGGGAACAAGAGGAGAATGTTAAACAAATGTTTTGACGACGCAAAGCAAGTAGCTGATGAGCTCGAGGGATGGTAACAATGGTCTCATGGAGGACAGTAACAAAGTGGACCCCAGCCGGGGAAGAACGTACGCACCTGCTAGTGACGAATGGGCACTGGTGACAGCCTCGCACGCAGGCCACTCCGCGTCCACCGGAAAAACTACATGGGGAAATCATATAATGCATAATTCATTCATTCTTACGAATACAAGGAATTAAAATTTGGGGTGCCATAAAAGTGGAACAATGGGCAGTAACCACGGGAAGTTGGGGCTGTAAATGGGGTCGTCGGCCGGTCGCCTGCTGTACATCCTACTGACTACTCACCACCTGTAGCTCCATGTTTCAATGTCAGAAATCTTCACAAGAACCAGTAAATACTAGAACATCCTATGGGAGGACTACTCACTACTAGAGACGGTCAGAATTCGCGACTCATGATACCACAAAAAAAAGTTTAATATTGGTTTAGAACATGGTTTACATAAAAAATATCACATAATTACACGTTTCGCCTCACGGAACACTCGCGAAAATTCTCTAACATCTATGACACGCGAATTTAGTATCTATTTTTTTTTGTCGTTATTCGCGAAAGCAGGGTTTTTCGGCAATTAATAAATAAATGATCGAAATTTGACAATTTCAGATGGGTTTTTCATATTATTTATTGACCAAGTTCCAAAACAGAACTGTATCCTGCCTTGTCATATATTAAAAAAATCCACAAGGTTTGGAATGTTTTTGCTAGATGGTATGAGTTGAAATGGTTCATAAACGACTTGATAGGTGGAAGACGCTTTAGGAGAGGAATAAGTCTATCGTTTTTAGCATACTTTCGATTTTTGCAAAAAATGAAAGTAGACTTATGTGATCTGCACAGGGCCAAATTTTGCAACAACATATATTTATAAAGCGAGCGCCTTTTGACCAAACTACAATGTCATCAGCCCAATACTTTGCGGATGGCGGCCATGTATGTGTGCAAATGGATTCCCCCTATCAATTCAAACGAGGTGAAACCGAATTGATCGAAATTTGGTACAGAGGTAGCACTAGCAAAGGGATCCTCAGTGTCATGTTTTATATTGCCGCCATCTTGACAAAAACGTAATGGCGGCCACCCAAATGTTAAAAGCTTAAATCAAATTACGACCATCATAATCATCTGATCTCTACCAACTTTTGCAACATTATACCTTTATGTATGAAAAATGTTTTGACCAAACTACAAGGTCATCAGCCCAATATTTTGCGGATGGCGCCCATGTATGTGTGCAAAGAATTCCCCCTATCTATTCAAACACGGTGAAACCGAATTGAACCAAATTTTGTACAGAGGTAGCACTAGCAAAGTGCACCTCAGTGTCATGTTTTATATTGCCGCCATCTTCACGGAAACGTAATGGCTGCCACCAAATATTAAAAGCTTGAAACAAATTACGACCAACCCAATCACCCGATCTCTACCAGATTTTGCAACATTATACCCTTAAGTATTAAGAATCTTTTGACCAATCTACAAGGTCATCAGCCCAATAATTTGCGGATGGCGACCATGTATGTGTGCAAATCGATTACCCCTATCTTTTCAAACACGGTGAAACCGAATTGAACGAAATTTGGTACTGAGGTAGCACTATCTAAGGGCACCTCTATGTCATGTATTATATTGCTGCCATCTTGACGGAAACGGAATGGCGGCCACCCAAATTTTAAAAGCTTAAATCAAATTACGACCAACCTAATCATTTGATCTCTACCAAATTTTGCAACAACATACCTTTTTGTGGGAAACATCTTTTGACTGAACTACAATGTCATCAGCCCAATAGTTTGCATATAGCGGCCATGTATTTGTGAAAATCGATTCCCCATATCAATTCAAACACGGTGAAACGGAATTGAATGATTTTTTTTACGGAGGTAGCTGTAGCAAAGTGCAACTCATATTCATGTTTAATATCCGTATAGCACGTAGTATTTCAACAAGCTACTACAACCAACATTCAATTATACTTCTTGGAAAGGACAAAGAGTTATAACAATACCCATGCATTTAGGAGAAAGTAGGCTATATGTTCTTTACTGAACATCTTGTTTTTCTTTTTCACAGTTCTCGTGTGTGTTGACAAATAGAAGAATGGAACGAGCCTTTTAATGACAAACTTGGAATTGTTGTCAGTGTAGAACTTTGAAAGGTAAATAAATTTAAGTTTCTTAGAACTGTTGTCTACGTACAACTCTCAATAACTAATTATTAGTGACATAATAACTTAATAAAGCAGTGTAAAAATTCCGTTTCACTCAAAAAAATCAAATTCACTCAAGAATTTTTTCCCCTTTCATTCAGGAATTTTGACTGTCCCTCTCCATTTGTGCAAAAGTTAATTAAGCCAAAGACACTTGGGAAAGTGAGAACTGGGATGATTGAGAAATGTTGTTATAAATAGGGGGCACTACCTCGTGCCTCACTGGCATTAGAAGAGCGTGAGTTCAAATCACATCTTGATAAAAAAGAAACTTATCAATGCAGCCGATCAAGAGCCAGGGGCTACAGAGCGAACGCTACCCAGCAATTTGGCCTGCAGGTTATGGGGTGAAGCATGATCAGCGTGTCGGGTCCCATCGGCCGTTAATATTTGTCTTTGTGACCGGGGCGCTGCCTCGCTGTCAGACAGCTACTTAATTGTCCTAACGAGGCTGAGTGCAAACCCTTCCAGCCCTCCTGCCAGTTTCTAAAATCCCTGACGGAACCAGGAATCGAACCAGGGGCCTCCAGGGCCGAGGCTGCCAGGCTACCCCAACACCACAGGGCCGGCCGAATCCCACCTTGGCCTACCAGTAAAATGCCAGGACGGTTCCTTTCAACAGGTCCACGACAGATTTACATCCAAAATTCCTTCCCTGTCCCGTCCTGAAATTACAACACAAATGGCTGATGGCTGCATTAATAAAATTATTATTTCAAGTAGGGATGAGATTTTGTCCAGAATAATTTACAAGAGGATGGAAAGCCAGATGGAAACGGAGTAGGGTGGAGACCTGTTTGGTTTCAGGAGAAATGCAGGAACAAGGGAAGCTGTACTAAGTTTTAGACTGATTTTGGAAGGTAGAATAAGGACAGATAGAGAACGTTCATGGCTTTTGTAGACTTAGAAAAGGCTTTTGATAACGTTGATTGGGCTAAAGGCCTGTTTGCCATCTCTTGATGAATGCAGTATATTTGCATTTGTCTGTTGGCACAGGCTAGAGTAAAATGCGGCTTTTCACTAATGTCTCAGTCTCACTCATGGCTGTGATTATATGGCAGCTACTGAGGTATAGGTGGTGCTTAGTAGTGACATTCAGGACACAGTCAGTGCCTGTGGATGAGGTGAAAAATTCTACTCATAGGGTTAGTACTGCTATTCTGACTCCGTGAGGAAGGTAATGGCAAACTACCTCACTCCTCATCTTGCCTAGTACGTCTCAATATAGCGCTACATTAGTTTTTTGTGGGTATCTACCCACATAACCTAACGGCGGTGCTTTTTGAGGATCCAACCAGCCTTCGTGCTGACTACCTAACAGACAGATTGGGTTAAATTATTCCAATCGTTTTCAAAATTTCAAACAAAGTACAGGGATATGAGGGACGGAGGGTGATCTACAATCTATACAGAAACCAGACAGCAGTCATTCGAGCTGATGGACATGAGGGAAGCTAGTATTCAGAAAGGTGTAAGGCAAGGCTGCAACTTATCACCCATGCTTTTCAATCCTTATATTGAACAAGCAATGAAGGAAATTGGAGAAAAAATTAAAGTGGGAGTGAAGATTCAAAGAGAAATAATTTCAACTCTGAGATTTGCCGATGACAGTCATCTTGGTCGACACGCCTGAGGATTTGAATGAGTTTTTGAATGGTATGGCTCCGTCTTGAGGAAGGAATTCATGATGAATATTAATAAATGTAAAACGAAAATATTGGAATGCAGCCGAAATAAATCAGAAACCTTTATGGACATCAAATTGGCAGGTGAAAAGCTGAAGGAAGTAGGAAGCCTCTATTACTTAGGAAGCAAAATAACCAGTGATGGACGAAGCAAAAAGGATATAAAAAGTAGGATGGCTCAGGCAAGGAAATCATTTCTACAGAAAATAAATCTGTTGACTTCGAATATAGATTTAGGTATTACGAAGTCATTTTTGAAAACCTTTGTCTGGAGCGTGGCGCTCTATGGAAGTGAAACTTGGACTGATTGCGCAGTAGAATAGAGGAGAATTGAATCGTTTGAAATGTGGTGTTACAGGAGAATGATGAAGATCCGATGGGTAGATAGGGTTACAAACGAAGAGGTATTAAGACGAGTGGGAGAGGAGAGATGTTTCTGGCGTCTACTAATGAAGAGAAGAAGTAGGTTGGTAGGACAAAACTAAGACACCCAGGAATAGCAAGCTTAGTTATGGAAGGAAGGTTCGAGGACAAGAACTGTAGGGTTAGACTAAGGTTAGAATATGTCAAACAGATTGCCTCGGATGTAGGGTGTGGTAGCTATGTAAAGATGAAACGATTACCTCAGGACAGGGAGACATGGAGAGCTGCATCAAACCAGTCAAAAGACTGAAGACTCAAGCATCAACGAGATTTTTCCTGATGCGGCTAGCGGTCATAGCTGCCGCCCCGGAGGTTTGAGTTCGATTTTTCGGCTCTGCCAAGAAATTTTATTTTTGGTCTGAATGCTGGATCGGGGTACACTAAGCCTCGTGAGGCAAAACTCAGAGAAGTAAGGTTCGATTCCCACCTCAGCCAACTTGGAAGTGGTTTACCGTGGTCGCCCCACTTCTAAAAAGGGCAAATGTGGGGATGGTTCCTACCTTAAGGCCACGGCCGCCTCCTTCTCAATCATATCCCCAATTTACAAATACACTGTCGTACAGCCATCACAATAACACAGGTCATCACACAAATTATACACACACACAAAATACATAGGGCTATATGACCACGACGTTACAGCCCTATAAGCAGCAGCAGCAGCAGCAGCAGCAGCAGCAACAACAACAACAACAACAACAACAACAACAACAACAACAACAACAACAACAACAACAACAACGCCTGTGTTCCTATTAGCGCACTTTCGAATTTTGAAAAAAAAAAAAGTAGTGAACCCTTCAGAATAGCAGTGTTTTATGCAAGAATCTTAGATCAAGGGGTCGCGTTCAGTTCATAGTGTGGTGTTTACGTCCGCCAAACTACGTGCTTTTCTGAGGCAAGGGTTATAGGATGAAAACTATAACTAAGAAAGAAAGGAGACAAAACGTAAGATAATAACTAGATTTAATAACTAATTTGTGCATAAAAGAATAAAACAAACTATAATAAACAAAATCCTCCCTGAATTTTCCCCTGACAGGAATATTTACCATTTTGAGGAGTCAGATGGATCTCCCCTTTTCTAATAAAATGTGGATCCCAGTTCCACTATCTTGCATGTGAATTTATGTTCGCGTGGTGACTATCTACGAGAAATGAGTACTTGGATGATCATTCGTTCACAACGGGTTAACAGCCACAGTGCTCACGAACAATCATCTCGTAAAATCAACTTTTATGGCTATGGGCATAACATTAATAAAAATCCTTAAATCTAACTCTGACACACATATTACAACTCTACTATTTACAGGCATCTCTCTGAGACCCTTATTAGTGTGGTGACACACTTATCCAAATGAGCTGCCACCATGGCCAGATACTCAACAACAAGGAAAAACAGCGCCGCACGTGACTCACCGGTCACTGACATGGAAAATCAACATAGAATAAACCAACAACAACAAACAACCTGAGTGGTTAAGATTACTTTATATTAACAAAACTGCATGTTAAAGATACGCTTCGAAGATTATCGTGTTTCGTAGGCAACTCCCATTTATTTAAACAATTTTACCATTGATCAGTTTCTCACATTTATATTTATTTTCAAGTAATTGGGAGCCAGACGTGCACTCTCCTAATGAGCTCTGCTTGCGAAACTCAGCCAGCCCTTGTGACAACAACTCGCCCCTTCCACAATACCAGTCATGTCCCCCATCCAGTGTATATAAATAGCCGACCCGCTGAACTGTTATCTCAAGGAATCAACAGCCGCTAACATCTCCTCCCACTCAACATATGGTCAGACAATAATCACATATCCATAATTGTCCTCGCAAGGATGCAATATGAATCTGGTACCAAGCTGACAGAAATCAGTCTCTGCTGAAGTTCCCGCTTGTAATACCACAACAATATACTCACAATACACACATCTGGGACTGACATAACACCTTTCACATGGGTCTGCTGAATTAGAGCTCGCAAACATTTAACACAATATTTAAAACCTACGATAGAGCTGAGTACTCTTCGTCACAAATTACATTGCTCCAAAGGCAATAATCACACTGAATCTGATCAATAATAATTTTCAACAACATTTAATTACCCTCCAATCTACTATATAATTAGATTAATTCAGTCCTACTTCTGAAACACGACATATCTCCGAGAGACGTTTTTAACCGCACTTCGTAACCTAGGCGAACACGGCCGTTCACGTAGCTACGTTAGTTAACACAACACAAAGGAAAGAACCTTCCATTAACTACCATTGTGCGAGCTGCTTCCAAACAAAAGTGTGTCAGATCAAACTAAATATACTACATTAAATCACACAAGCAAAGTATTTACAAAAATATGTCCCATAAACCATAAGTTAATTTAATAAATAATAAAATATTATTTGTACTCATCTCGTGTTGTAGTCACCCGTCAAAGAACATCAGACGCCATTCCCCAACTGGATGCTTCTTTATCTCATAGCAGCCATCTGGACGGACTGTTGAGAATTCCACACTTCCTCTGCATTCATCGATGTCATCCTTGCGCTGATACAAAAATTAGGTTAATATACACTTTATGCCTGACTACTAAATTCGCTTGTTCAGGTACTAAATTCCCTGTCACTGTTCGTTGGCGAATTATCGACGCTACTGTCCCTATAACTATAGTACTAAGACTATCTGTCACTGAATTTAACACTTTTCAATGAATCTCTTGTGTCCTTGTGACACGGAAATAAAAGTCTATCTCTTCAGACGAACAGAATCAAAGTCCTGTGTTCTCGACACACGGATTGAAAAGTCATGTCTCCTAGACACACGGAATGAAAGTCATCTCTTGTGTCCTCAACACACAGAATAAAAGTCTATCTCTTAGACACACGGAATGAAAGTCAATGTCTTGGCTCTTCGACACACTTATAAATGAACTGGCCCTTGGGTCTAGATGGAGGGGGATTTTATGTAAAAATTTCTCGAAATAATTGTGGTACAGGAATGAAATACATATCACTGAACTCGTAATATTGCACAGGTCAAGAATATGCCCATTAATCCTAGAATCGATCGTAGAGATTTTGTCTAGGCGATTTCCCGCGTGAATGCTAGCCGCCGCGTACCCCAGCCGGAGTTGGCGCGCAAGTAGGCATTCTCTTCTCATTGGTTCTCCATTTTCTGATAATTTGGCGGTTTCTAGTAGATCTTGGCGTCTTGGGAGTGTCTATTTTCTTCATCAGCCATTCACGTTACTGCATCATATTTCTTCTAGGCGCGAATATCACAATGAACATACCAGAACCATTTCTCACCGCGCGTCGCTTCTAAAATTGAGGTAGCCACACCTGTCCCTGTGATACATCGCTCTGCTATTTCTTTTCATAGCTCAAGTACTTAGCCTTTTGTTAAACTGATGCAGGTATGTCCCTACTGTCTCCAACAAATGCTTGAAATTTCCTCATCACTGTCTGGCTACTTTCATGATGCTGGTTGAAATATTTATTAATTGAAGAAATAAAAAGTAGAATCATTTAACCAACATAGGGTAAAGGGTTCAGTAGACTTATGAGATCTACACAGTTGGTTGTTTGGTTCCTCAGTTTAGGGGCTGCGACAACGCGGTCATGTAGCCCCGTGTACTGTACTTTGAGTGTGTGTAGAATCTGTCTGATAACAGGTGTTATTAGTAGACGTTATCTGTAATTCAGGTAAGGGCTGCAGACGATCAATTTCAAGTAATTCCTACATTTGCTACCAAATGCTACCGGCAACGACAACTAGCCACGAACTTGACTACCAGATGCCACCACAGCCTGCACTTGGGAGCGAACGTTGGAATTTAAAGAGCGTTAATCAAATTTAACCTACAAATTTAGCTTCACACAATCTTAGTTAGTGGAAGGTTCTATTACATGCCACAAATCTATGACATGGGCTTTACTTCCCCTCCGAAGGAAGGCATACTGAGGGATTTTAACGCTCTTCAAAAATCCGTCTACTTCGGCCGGGTTTGAACCAGCAGATCTTGGGCATAGAAGCCCAGCGTGCTACCAACTACGCCACCGAAGCCGCCTACCACAAGTCTTAACTCTCTCAACTATCGTGTTTGGGCCGATAACCTAGATGTTAGGCCCCTTAAAACAACAATTATCATCATCATCATCAACTATCGTGACAACTAGGAATGTAGTCAATTTGGACCGCATCCGGGGTTTCGCGATCTGCTGTTATGTAACGGTAGATGTTAGTCAATTGGCGCTGACACAACGCCCTCAAGCCGTCACACGGCCCTGGTGAGGCTCCGTTCTATAGAAAAGGCACTCACTGTACAACGTGATTTTGTAATTCATATGATAGTAGTGTCCGCACGCTCGATAGAACAGCCCGCACACAGTTGTAGGTTGGTTTTCAACTCTACCCAACGCATGAGAGCAGAGTTCTTCAAGATATTTCAAACAATGTGATGAGACGTTTGAGAGCAGCGCGTGTTTTGGTGAAATAAAACAATTACATTGGTATTTATGAGCACGTCTGATGTAACGTTTGCGGTTTCTAATCAAGTTGACGATGTATGCTATGTTGTAGCTGGCAAGTTTTTCATTATTGCTGTTAAGTGCAGTCGCATCTGTGGTGTAGTGGTCAGCGTGCTTAGTTGCCACCCTGGAGGTCCGGGGTTAGATTCCCGGCTCTGCCACGAAATTTGAAAAGTGGCATGAGGACTGAAACGGGGTCTACTCAGCCTCGGGTGGTCCAAATGAGTAGAGTGGGTCCCATTCCCACCTCAGCCATTTTCGAAGTGGTTTTCTATGGTTTCCCACTTCGTCCCCAGGCAAATGCCGGGATTTGACCGGGATGGTAAGGCCACGGCCACTTCCTTCCCTCTTCCTTGCCTATCCCTTCATCCCTTCCCATCCCTCATGGCCCCTGTTCGCTTTGCAAGTGAGGCCGCGTGGGCGAGATACTCGTCACACCTCCCCAGTTGTATCCCCCGATCCGATGTTGCAAGCTCCAGGGCGGTATAGGTTGCATCCCTCGCTGAGACCGAGGGAAAAGTCAACCCCAGATGGTAAAACGACTAAGAAAGAAGAAAAAATAAAAGATGAAGCTGTTAAGTGTCGTAGTTCCTCGTGTTGGGTGCTGTACCATAGCTGCGTCACTACACGCGGCAACACTCGTACCATAATACTGTAGCTGTAGTCCACTCTTATCTATGGACAATGTTCCGTAGCCATTGTATTTTGCTAACAATATGTTGTTTTATGTGAAATCATGTCCAAACGTTTATTTGACCTGGACATTGTACTGTAGCTTATCTGGAACATTCGGATAGTGGAGATTGTAACAGTGATTTAGAAGTAGTAAAGTGAAGAACTTGCCGAGAGAGACTCGTTGGAAAGTGAATACTCTGGCCAATGTTATAGCCAAATGACAGACCACCCAGTCTCAGCTGAGGGTGGAATGAAAAGTAAAAGGTGCTATTTGTACCCTCGTACGAAATATGGTGTAAGTTCAGGGCGCCCGAGAATGTTCTCCGCAGTGGGTACGTGCAGCTGTGAGTGGTTGAGTCATGCGTTTTAGTTGGCTGCACTGCACTGTGTCCTTCAAAGTGGGACTTCCCCGTTTGAGCTGTCGGTGTGTATCGCGATAAGCGCGCAGCCTGCATGTCTTCAGCGTGTTTTAGTCAGCGAGCGTTCAGATAGATTATTATTGGAAGAGTGCAACAGTATACAGGCGGTAATGTTTACTACTGAAGAGAGAGTTTATTGGTGCAATACGTTTTTCGCGAAGGCGATCGGTTTATAGAAAATGTAGAATTAAGATTTCAGGCGCGGTTTCCAAATTCAAAGTTTCCAAATCGTGATACCGTTCGGGATTTGGTAAGTAAATTTCGTGTGACTGGCTCAGTGCAAGATGTACCGGGAACAGGCAGGCCTACGCTTTAAACAGACGAAAAAATTGATGAAGTCTCCGATATAATGCTGCGTAGTCCAAGTAAATCAACACGACAATTAGCTCAACAAACATTAATCTCTAAGTCGACAGCACATAAAGCTGTAAGAGACAAGCTTCAGTTGTTCCCTTATTGTGGGCGATGTATGGAAGATAGACATATGCTCTCGCGGACTTTTTTATAGACCTTTTCATGCTGAACAATTCTTACACTCATAGTATTTAGATATTTTTAACGGTTTTCCCAGCATAAGCTTACAAAGTGCTCGGACGCCAGGTATTTTTATCGACTTTTCCACTAAAATCGTTACTGCTCAGCTTCCTTTGATCATAAATAAATTATTTTCTACAGAAATCATACTCGATATATCCTTTACAGAATGGTGAAAACCACATCAAAATCCATCCAGTGGTTCTCGAGTTTACCCGTAACATCCAAGAATCGGGGACTTGGTAGAGATAGAGATGATGCAAGTGGCAGCCGTGCTACCAACGTAACTGCTGCAGCTAGCTCTCGCAGACGCATGTAGGCGCTGCGGAGAACATTCCCGGACTCACTGTATTATGGTGAGTCGGTGCGAAGATACCGTCCCCTCACTCTCATGTGGATGACGTCACCCTGGGGACGTAGCGTTCGATGACACCGCACGAAGTATTTGACATAATAATATGACTTGAAGGCATAATTAATGAAAACATTTAACACTGTAGGCCTACATACTTTGTATTGTAAACACTGATAATAATGTAGGTAATTATGAAAACGCCTGGCAGCTTCGGTGGCGTAGTTGGTAGAATGCTGAGCTTCTATACCCAAGGTCGCGGGTTCGTATCCCGTCCAAGTCCTTGGATTTTTAAGAGCGTTAAAATCCCTCAGTACGCCTTCCTTCGGAGGGGAAGTAAAGCAGGCGGTCCCATGTCATAGATGTAGGAAGAACCACTAACTACACGTGTGTGAAGCCAAAATTTGTGGGTTAGGTTTGATTGATACTCTTAAGTTCCAACGTTCGTCACCGGGTGCTGATTGCCATGGCATCCATCTAGTAGTAGCGAAGTTCACAGCTCTTTGTCGATGACGGTAGCATTTGGTGGCGAATGTAGGAACTACTTGAAATTATCGTCGCAGTCCTTACTGGAATTAAAAACAGATAACACACACTAATACAGTCATCAAAATTAACACCGGTTATCAGACAGATTCTAGACACACCCAAAGTACACGGGGCTACATGACCGCGTTGTCGCAGCCCCTAAACTAAGGAAACAGCCAACTATGAAAACGTCGTACCTCTAAATAATATTAAAAGTCCGTTAACGAGATCCACTATTTTCTTCCATTGGTGAATTTACACATTTTGCAATTCAATTTTCTTTGTGAATTGCCGAAACATACTTTTCTGTTTAAGTCATGCAACCTAATATATGTTCGGGTTAGAGTTAATCAGAGAATAACATCATATGCAATATTAATTTGAGGCAATTTTCTCAAGGTCCTGCTGGTTTCTTCATTCAATATAAACGTATCATTTGATAGCGAATTGCCACGACATTATGAAACTCAGCGGCCATTGTTGTTGCAACGTTCATAAGTTCATTAGAGTGAAATAAACTAGAGCCAATCTGGGCTCTCATTACTAGGTTCAAAATCATGAGATAATGTTCTCAAGTTTTTGTACTTATCCCTGAATCTGTGTGCTACATATCCTGTAATGTACTGTATTTAAAACCTTCGTGGTTCATTCCATTTTTAAAATCTATGATATCAAATTCATCTAACAATTTTCATTTTGATGATCGGCTATTTCAAACAAACTCATGTTCATTTCCACAGTTTCGTAATTTGGTTGAACAAAGAAACTAGGAACTAGTTCTTCTTCGCCAAGAACATCCAGAATATCAGAAATATGTTTGGCAACATTCAATAACGCAGTCTGCGAGAGACAGGTGTCGATTCCCGCTTCTATTGGTTTAATCAGATACTTTTCGTCAATATCCACCTCTGTATTTCTATTTACAGTAAAAACGGAAGCAAAGTGCTTGCCAAAAATGTACCATCTCAATCTATATTTAATATATTTAATCCTCAAATGAACAATCAATCAATCAATTCGAGGGAAGAACTAAGAAGAGGTGGATTCTATTCGCACCTCAAACTTTCTACAAATGGTTTTCCGTGTTTTCACACTTCTACTCAGGACAAGTTTTGAGACGGTACCTACCTTAAGTCCACGGGTAACTACTACCCAATTTTAGCCAAAATTATATTCACGCACACTAAAGTAACAGAGATTAAGATAACACAACAAGATGGGGCTGCAACGCCTCGATGTCGTAAAGTCCCTAAACGAATCAACAACAACTACTGTCAACACATCAGACAGCCGCATTTGGCCCGGGGATCTCTGATTGAATACCCCTGTTGTAGGAGCTGAAGAACGCTCTCTGGTCTGGTAGAACAATGTCAACATATTGGACGGCCGCATGTGGCCCGGGGGTTTTGGTTGAATAACCTGTTGTAGAAGCTGAAGAACGCTCTGGTAGAACACTGTCAACACATCAGACGGTCGCATGTGGCTCTGTTAGAACACTGCCCACACATCAGATGGTCGCATGTGGCCCGGAGGTCTCTGGTTGAATACGCTGTTGTAGAAGCTGAAGAACGCTCTGATAGAACACTGTCAACACATCACACGGTCGCATGTGGCTCTGTTAGAACACTGCCCACACATCAGATGGTCGCATGTGGCCCGGAGGTCTCTGGTTGAATACCCTGTTGTAGAAGCTGAAGAACGCTCTGATAGAACACTGTCAACACAACAGACGGTTGCATGTGGCCCGGAGGTCTCTGGTTGAATACGCTGTTGTAGAAGCTGAAGAACGCTCTGATAGAACACTGTCAACACAGCAGACTGTCGCATGTGGCCCGGAGGTCTCTGGTTGAATACCCTGTTGTAGAAGCTGAAGAACGCTCTGATAGAACACTGTCAATACAACAGACTGTCGCATGTGGCCCGGAGGTCTCTGGTTGAATACGCTGTTGTAGAAGCTGAAGAACGCTCTGATAGAACACTGTCAACACAACAGACGGTCGCGTGTGGCCCGGAGGTCTCTGGTTGAATACCCTGTTGTAGAAGCAGAAGAACGCTCTGATAGAACACTGTCAACACATCAGACGGTCGCATGTGGCCAGGAGGTCTCTGGTTGAATACCCTGTTGTAGAAGCAGAAGAACGCTCTGATAGAACACTGTCAACACAGCAGACGGTCGCATGTGGCCAGGAGTAACCTGGTTGAATACCCTGTTGTAGAAGCTGAAGAACGCTCTGATAGAACACTGTCAACACATCAGACGGTCGCATGTGGCCCGGAGGTATCTGGTTGAATACGCTGTTGTAGAAGCTGAAGAACGCTCTGATAGAAAACTGTCAACACAACAGACGGTTGCATGTGGCCCGGAGGTCTCTGGTTGAATACCCTGTTGTAGAAGCTGAAGAACGCTTTCATAGAACACTGTCAACACAACAGACGGTCGCATGTGGCCTGGAGGTCTCTGGTTGAATACGCTGTTGTAGAAGCTGAAGAACGCTCTGATAGAACACTGTCAACACAACAGACGGTCGCGTGTGGCCCGGAGGTCTCTGGTTGAATACCCTGTTGTAGAAGCAGAAGAACGCTCTGATAGATCACTGCCAACACATCAGACGGTCGCATGTGGCCCGGAGGTTTCTGGTTGAATACCCTGTTGTAGAAGCAGAAGAACGCTCTGATAGAACACTGTCAACACAGCGGACGGTCGCATGTGGCCAGGAGGTCTCTGGTTGAATACCCTGTTGTAGAAGCAGAAGAACGCTCTGATAGAACACTGTCAACACATCAGACGGTCGCATGTGGCCAGGAGGTCTGGTTGAATACCCTGTTGTAGAAGCAGATGAACGCTCTGATAGAACACTGTCAACACATCAGACGGTCGCATGTGGCCAGGAGGTCTCTGGTTGAATACCCTGTTGAAGAAGCAGAAGAACGCTCTGTTAGAACACTGTCAACACATCAGACGGTTGCATGTGGCCCGGAGTAACCTGGTTGAATACCCTGTTGTAGAAGCTGAAGAACGCTCTGATAGAACACTGTCAACAAAACAGACGGTTGCATGTGGCCCGGAGGTCTCTGGTTGAATACCCTGTTGTAGAAGCTGAAGAACGCTTTCATAGAACACTGTCAACACAACAGACGGTCGTATGTGGCCCGGAGGTCTCTGGTTGAATACGCTGTTGTAGAAGCTGAAGAACGCTCTGATAGAACACTGTCAACACAACAGACGGTCGCGTGTGGCCCGGAGGTCTCTGGTTGAATACCCTGTTGTAGAAGCAGAAGAACGCTCTGATAGATCACTGCCAACACATCAGACGGTCGCATGTGGCCCGGAGGTTTCTGGTTGAATACCCTGTTGTAGAAGCAGAAGAACGCTCTGATAGAACACTGTCAACACAGCAGACGGTCGCATGTGGCCAGGAGGTCTCTGGTTGAATACCCTGTTGTAGAAGCAGAAGAACGCTCTGATAGAACACTGTCAACACATCAGACGGTCGCATGTGGCCAGGAGGTCTGGTTGAATACCCTGTTGTAGATGCAGAAGAACGCTCTGATAGAACACTGTCAACACATCAGACGGTCGCATGTGGCCAGGAGGTCTCTGGTTGAATACCCTGTTGTAGAAGCAGAAGAACGCTCTGACAGAACACTGTCAACACATCAGACGGTCGCATGTGGCCCGGAGGTCTCTGGTTGAATATCCTGTTGTAGAAGCTGAAGAACGCTCTGATAGAATACTGTCAACACAACAGACTGTCGCATGTGGCCCGGAGGTCTCTGGTTGAATACGCTGTTGTAGAAGCTGAAGAACGCTCTGATAGAACACTGTCAACACATCAGACGGTCGCATGTGGCCCGGAGGTTTCTGGTTGAATACCCTGTTGTAGAAGCAGAAGAACGCTCTGATAGAACACTGTCAACACAGCAGACGGTCGCATGTGGCCAGGAGGTCTCTGGTTGAATACCCTGTTGTAGAAGCTGAAGAACGCTCTGATAGAACACTGTCCACACATCACACGGTCGCATGTGGCTCTGTTAGAAAACTGTCAACACATCAAATGACTTGTTTGAATTTTGTCTTCTGTGCAGGAATGATTCATTGCTTTATTTGAATGGAATTTAATATTTTATTTTTGTAAAAGAAAATGCGGAAAAATATATGATAAGTTATTCATATGAGTAGGAAGTCAGCGCAACAAATTATAATGACAATGAACCTCTCTTATTTTATAAACAATTCATCACTGGACATTCTTCTGAAAGGAACGTAGATTATTGTCGTGTCACAAATGAAAAGTATCCACGGGCAGTCACAACTTTTTAATACAGCTATCATCTTCTTCGTAACTCTGTTGTTGTTGCTTATTTTAGGGGCGGCGACATCGTGCTCATAGCGCCGTGTATTTTTGGATGTGCATGGAATTGTTTTGAGAACGTGTGTTATTGCAATGGCTGTACTAGTGTGTGTATTTGTAATTTGGGAAGGGGGTGGTTGTGGCCTTAAGATAGGAATCATCCTGGTATTTGCCTGGGGTAGAAGTGGGGAAACCACGGAAAACCACTTCCAGGTGAGAATGGAACCCCGCTTCTCTTCTCAGTTTTGCCTTACGAAATTGAGTGTAGCCCGTTCCAGCCCTTACACGAGAATTAAATATTCTTGGCAGAGCCGGGAATCGAAACGGGGCTCCGGGTGGCAGCCAATTACGCAGGCCGCTACACCACGAGGTGGACTTCTTGGACTCATCGAATTGTCCGATGTCGCTGATGTATTTATTGTTAATTCGTATTAGGGGCTTGCGATATCTAAGTCTACTTGGGTATGTGTTCAATTTGTCTGATAACCTGTGTTTATGTGGTCTCTGTACTACAGTTGTGAACTGCTGAGCCCAAGATAGCGGGTTCAAACCCGGTCGAAGTTGTCGGATGTTTAGGAGTGTTAAAATCCTTCAGTATTCCTTCCTTCGGAGGGGAAGTAAATCCGGTGGTCCCATGTCATAGATTTATGGCATGTAAAAGATCCTTCCACAGACTAAACCTGTGTGAAGCTAAAATTCTAGGTTAGATTTTGTTGGAACGCTCTATGAAAGTTCCAACGTTCACCACTAGGTATCAGTGACATCTGGTAGCGAAAGTTGGAACTACTTGAAATTGAACAGAACTTGTAGCTCACCCAATGGGTATCCGCTTGAAGCAGCTACAGCCTCTGGAGAGCCGAACATGTCCTCGGACACTCCCGGCATTAAAATCCATACGCTAAATAAATAAATAAATAAATAAATAAATAAATAAATAAATAAATCCTACAGTAGTATGAGTAACTGTAACTACAGTAGTTTTAGGATTTGTACAATTTGTGTGACAACCTGTGTCACTGTGATGTCTGTAACAGAGTGGGTATTTGTATTATATGTAGGATTTGGGTAGGAAGTGGCCGTGGCCTTACGTCAGGTACCATTCCGGCATTTGTCTGGAGTAGAAGAGGGGTAACCAAAGAAAACTACTTTCAGGATGTCTGAGGTAAGAATCGAATCCACCTCTTCTCAGTTTTGCCTCAGCGAGGCTGAGTGTATCCCGTTCCTGCCCTCAGACCAGACTTAATTTCTTAGTAGAGCTGGCAATCGAACCCGGGCCTTCGCGGTGTCAGCCAAGAATGCTAGCCACTACGCAATGAGGTGGAAATTTAGTAGTTATGTTTAGGTGAATTTTATATACAGTTCACGCCATGGTTTTTGGCCGGTGAGCCGCGATTGCGCAGTAGCACAGAACCTCAGGCATGTGCAATTGATACATGAGTTGCTTTCTGCGCTTGTGAAAACCCACATATCAATTGCATGCGCGTGAGGCTCGCAGAGTGTCCTCTGTACGACTGCAAAACCGGGACTGACTGGCCAAAAACCGTGGTGTGAACTGTGGAGTGGGACCTACTGTATTGTAGCCTACATGTTCCTTCCCATTAATTTCCTTAAGGGCGGATAACCTAGATATTAGGCCCCTTAAAATCCATCACCATCATCATCATCATCATCATCATCATCATCATCATCATGGACTCATACAGCTCTTATTATAGTAGCCTAGCTACTCATCTACATTTAATTTATTGATATTTACACTTTAATATTACACATTGTGAATAACCTGTATTAAAATTTTATATAAGTTTTCAAAATATCAGGTGCGCGTATTATTATCACGTTGTAACTCGGGCAATCTGCGTATGAAGCTTCTTAACATCAATTTTGGTGAGCACTGATCAATTGAAAGTCAATTTATTTATTGTAGTACTTTAAAATTACTAAAGGCCTCCATATTGAAATTAGTTAGCTTAGAATTGTGTAACTTTGTCATCCGACTTCGTGAAATAGGCGGTGCATTAAATTTCAAATTTAGTAGTAAACCGATGATTGATTCATCCGGTAGCCGATTTAGGCAGCTATAATGGACGTTTTCGCTAAGTTAGTAATATAAAAGGTGCTATTACAGTGCATAAAATAATGGCTACCTCTGCAATACTTTTTTATTCAATATTGTTCAAGCGACAAAAATTGATGGGTGGAGGGATGGGGGACATATACGCGCTCGACCGATTATTATACATGAACATTGCACACGACACCATACTTAAATAGTTAATTGACGAACTTGTAACCATGCTTGTAACCTCCTCTTGTCCAACTCCTCTCACGGGATGGCACGTATTTTATTAATTTAGTAAGGATTCAATGATTGGTTTAGCCGGTAACAATTACAATTCAAGTGGCCAACAATTTGTTTTCGCTAATATGGTGACAATGCAAAAATGTGGGTAATGTGCTCGGGAAGTTGATACTACTCCAGAAATTTTTGTTAACCTGGTTCAGGCGTTTATGAATTGAACAGGTGGGTACCATACTGTACATACACACACGGACCTTCGATTGATCTCATTAACTTATTTCATTTAATGAAAGTAGGCTGAAATGCATCGAAATTCGTGGTTTCGGTGGCGTAGTTGGTAGCATGCTGAACGTTTATGCTCAAGATAATGGGTTCAAACCTGGCCGAAGTCGTCTGATTTTTTAAGAGCGTTAAAAATCCTTTAGTATGCCTTCCTTCAGAGGGGAAGTAAAGCCGGCGGGCCCATGTCATAGATTTGTGGCATGAAAACGATCCTTCCACTAACTACAATTATTGTGTGAAGCTAAATTTGTAGGTTTGCCATAAAAATAATGTACCCAACGGTTTTAGAGCAGCCAAATAATGAATGTCACGAAGCAAGTAAGAAATGAAACGAAAATTACGGCAGAGGGGAGGGGGTGGGTGAGGAGAAGGGGGGAGGGGAAGGGGTAAGCGGACTGTACGTCTCATCATCACCTAGTGACAGGTAGGTAATGAAATAAAAATATTTCTTGCCCCCTCCCCTGAAAAATTCTGCAGGTACCCATGCTTGTCTTACTCTATTAACCACAGAGCCTATGTAATAATTCCAATATCACCATCAATCTGGATCCAGGAGAAAAATGAATTGGAGACTCCTGGAGAGGGCAGTTCCTTGGTTGGTTGGTTGGTTGGTTGGTTGGTTGGTTGGTTGGTTATTTCTTAAGTTTAGGGGCTGCGACAACGCGGTCATATAGCCCCGTGTACTTCTGGTGTGTGTAGAATCTGTCTGATAACCGGTGTTAATTGTGATGACTGTATTAGTGTGTGTTATCTGTTTTTTAATTTAAGTACTGCAACTTAGAATTTTTTAAATAGTTCCTACTTTTGCCACCAAGCGCCACTCTCAAAGACTACTAGGCCTAGTTCAGAACTTAGCTACTAGACGCCACCGCAGTCGGCTCTTGGCAACGAACGTAGAAACCTAAAAGCGTTGTTTACATTCTTAACCTATCCAATTTAGCTTCACACAGGTGCAATTAGTGGAAGGTTCTTTAACATGCCATAAATCTATGACATGGGACCGCTGGCTTTACTTCCCATCCGAAGGAAGGCATACTGAGGGATGTTAACGCTCTTAAAAAATCCGACGGCTTCGGCCAGGATTGAACCCGCTATCTTGGGCATAGAAGCTCAGCATGCTACCGACTATGCCACCGAAGCCGCTGGCAGTTCCTTGAAATTGCCATATATATCCACAAAGTTGGCAACTCTGAGAGCATGGAGACGGCAGCGGGTCGTGGTGACAGGTTTCACTGTTGGATTGTATACACAAGCGATTGAATTAAGTAGTAAATTCCGTCAGGGGTTAAGTGAATTACTGTTGGAGAGGCTAAGCTAAGCTACGCTAAGCAGGTTGTGAGAAAGGTGGGCAGGCCAGCACATTCCGGCAGGGACATCCCGGCCAGCCACAGCATTCCTCGCTCAGTGGGAGGACGGAAGTGCATGGGGCTCGTGGCGACTCACGACTGTGACCCTACGACCCCCTCTGGGGGCCGCGGGGGGCCGACTAGCTTTTGCTATAGAGATGCTCGCTCGCTCGCTTATATATAACGCAAGTTGAAAAAAAAATAAAAAATAAAAGAAAGACAAACACATTGACTGTCTGGTCTATTTGTTTCAACTTTGACATGAGCAGCGGTCACAGCGCCAGGTGATTTACGGGCCCGACCCAGAGTCGACCTGAAGAAGGCACCCTGGCGAGCACCGCCCTGCCCGAGATGCGACTCCGACACTGCATCTTCCAGAGCTCCAACAACAACTCCTGGATCCATGACTCACTTGGCTGAGGGGTTGGAAGCACGCCACAGTCAGTTGGCATTTCAAGGGGCTTAGGAAGGTTTCCACCAATTCTTTATTCATTTTGTTTAAGTTTTGTTAACTTTTTTTAGGTGGGGTGATTTTGACTAATTTTTAATTGATTTATTTAATTTTGTTGATTCTTTGAGCTGGTACTCTCTAATTTTGAATAATTGTGATCGTTCTCTTTTTGAATTTTGACTAATTCTGATTTTTTGTGTTATTTTTAGGTTTTAAGTATTTTTTAGTTTGTTTTTTTTTTACTTATTGAGCTTTCCTATTTACAAATTTGGCCAATTTTGATTGCTTTTGGGGGTTTATGGATATTGACTAATTTTTATTATTTTTTATTTTTTATTTTGACTAATTAGCTTTGTATTTTAGTACTGCCAAAAACTAGTCAGTCTGCCACAGTCAGTTGGCATTTAAAGGGGCTTAGGGCCGTTTTTACCAACTCTTTATTAATTTTGTTTAATTTTTGCTAACTTTCTTTGGTAGGGAGGGATTTTGACTAATTTTAATTGATTTATTTATTTGGATTTTTGAGATAGTTATCACTATTTTTGACTAATTGTGATTGTTTTCTTTTCCAATTTTGACTAATTTTGATTTTTTGTGATATTTTTAGATTTTAAGTATTTTATCGTTTTTTAAATTTGTATGCTTTCTTTTTTCAAATTTCGTTAATTTTGATTGTTTTTTGGGGTTTATTGACTATGCCTACTTTTGATTTTTTGGTTTTTTTATTTTTTCTTTATTTTGACTAATTTGCTTTGTATTTTAGAACTGCCAAACGCTGGTGGGGATTGGACAATAGGAAGAAGTGGGGGAAGCAGAGGTGTTTCCCGTTTTCGTCGCGGAGACGAACGCTACCATTCTAGGGTTAACAACAAACATTATGCGGATGAAACGTTGTTGTTAGCTGACAATGTAAAGGACTTGCAGACATTATTAGACAGCAGCAATGGACGGATAAAAATCAAGATTAAAGAGACCCGGTCCATGAACATCAATAATCATTTTCGGCATCGAGCCCATTGTTCAGGTTCATCATCAACAGTACCTGTGATGTTACTTCAGCAAACATTGGGGATGCGGTCAAGAAAATCATAAGCGTCTACATTGAACGAGCGGGAAGTGCTTTCATGCAATTTAAATGAATATGACGATAATTGATGTTTTAAGGGGCCTAACATCTGGGTTATTGGCCCCTAATGGTTTGGGTGATAGTGAAAATGAAATGAAATTAAACCTTAAGCTAACTACATAGCCTACCTACAACTAAAACTAACTACATACTTACATACTAACAGATGAAATGGAAATCAAAAATAAGAATAAGGGAAACAAAAGACAGGAGGAAAGGAAATGCCCTCTACCCTCGAAGAATGAGAATTGAGGGACTTGGAAGAAAGGACAGCCGGAAAAGGCAGACAGGAAATGTAAAGAGGAGAGGGACCGCCCCAAAGGCAATGGAAGAAGGAAATAAACCGGACTCAGCTCAGGAAGCCGTCAGGATCATCAACTCCCGAACTCACCACAAGTGAGCCCTTGAGGGTGTAGCACAATGCAGGGTGCACCAGAAGGGGTGGGCCCTTAGGACCTTGGGCAGAAGGCAGGAGATACAATGAAAAGAAAACAAGAGGTCTGACCCCTCGAAGAAAGAGGGAACAGGAACGATGAGACAAGGGCCAATTTAGGCGGGAAAGTGAAAGACTCCCTAGGCCACGGATGCCCTAATACCCTCGGGGTCGGAAACGAACAAGAGTTGGCCAGGAGAGGTCGACAAGAAAGATAACAGAGAGGAGTCTAGCACAAGTAAGTGGAAGCAATGCCGGACTCAGCTGGGGTCCCGTGGTCTCCAACCCACGTCGCACTAGATGTGAGCCCCTGGGAGTAATTTAAAGCATTGCTCGGAAAACTCAGTCTTGAACTGCACCTATGGACCATGTATACGTCTTTCCGTCATTGCTATATCATACGGAGGGTTGGACACTCACACGGACTCTCTGCAAAATACTCCAAGTATCTTAAATATGGGATATCGTCGCTAATTTAGCAAGATCACGTATCTGACAATGCTCTTATTTTCCACTATTTTCCTCATGATAGGTCCCGCCTTCCAGCCGTGTGTGGATGTGCCGTCCAACAGAACAATTCACATTAGATTCATTTTCCTGTGTTTAAATCTAAAGGAAAACGGATCGTAAATTTAGTGTACTGTACTACAGGAGAGCAGAACTAAGTGGGATAGCCAATATACCTTTCTACAGTGCAATGTATGTAATGCGTATTAGCCTATTTTCAATATGAAACAAGTAGCCTATTTTCATATATCCTTCCGGTGTTCTCTATTAAAACTGCTCCCGCCAAAGAAAGAGATCGCCATGTTGGATTGTTATGTATGTAGGCCATAGGGTTATGTACCATTAGATGAAGATTATTGGGTAGGTTCATTATTGAAATGTTCACATCGATCGCATGACTCAAGAAATAAACAAGTAGTTCCGAGAAGAACTACACAGCCTATTTTCATACATCCTACTTATGTTAATTGCCTCTATCTACACACAAAATTTCAGCTTGATTGCTGTAATAGATTCGTAGATATTGAGAACCGACTAAATAATTCGGATGGTCACAGTGTTGGATTTTATATTTGTAGGTCCTAGAGTTATGTACTGTTACATGAAGATTATTGTGTACGTGTAGCATTCAAACTTCAATCGCATGATTAGGACAAAAGAAGTAACAAGGAGATTTTAAAATTTCGCACAGCTGTCATCATGTGGTTATGGAAACAATTGAAATAAAATAGATGCCAGTGGATAAACAGGGTGATATCGGGAATAGTTTCGGAGATATTGAATCCTGGTAAAATATTTCGCACAGCCACCATGTTGGATTGGTGAGACATAACAAAATTTGAAGGGCACGGTCGGGGTCGTCCGGAATAGTGCTATGAACTAACCAAGTTTTTTTTTAATCGCTCCAGCCGTTTAAAAGTTATTAGGTGGGAGACGCACACACACACACACACACACACACACTCTCACTCACTCACGCACGCACGCACACACACGGACAAAAGGTGATCTCATACGCCTATTTTTTCAAAATTGAAAATAGGCTAAAAATAATTTTAAAATTTTGCACAGCCGTCATCTTGAGGTTATGAGAATAATTTAATTAAATTGATACCAGTGCATTAAAATGTACAGTACACAGAAAATGAAAATCCACAGCCTGCTTCCAGTCTCCGACCGGGTCAGGAATGGAATGAATGAAGCCCCCATCTAGCGGCGAGGATATGAACTGTGCCGGCTGCCGAGGCCTGACGCACTCCTCTGGGGCAATGATTAAATGAATGACAGATGAAATGAAATGATAGTGGAGAGTTTTGCTGGAATGAAAGTTTGACAGGGAAAACCGGAGTACCCGGAGAAAAACCTGTCTGCCTCCGTTTTGTCCAGCACAGATCTCACATGGAGTGACCGAGATTTGAACCACGGATCCGGCAGTGAGAGGCTGGCGTGCTGCCGCCTAAGCCACGGAGGCTTCGGTGTAACTAAATATGTGGGAAAGCTCCGGGGATTCGAGAGAGGACCTGATGACAAGCAAAATATGTCCTGTAAACTTATGGTGTATGTGCGTTCTTTGACGTGTTACAAGCATTATTTGTGGTATGCATAACACTGACCGTGGCACGATGCTAGGTGGTCATTTGTGGAGGGCACACAGGCCACTTGTACGTTTCGTCACTATTCAAGTCTGTGTGCATTTGCGTTGCATTCAAAGCCACGCAATGTCTGGTGCTTAGCAAACACGTCCACACAGGTCATAAGCCACAGTAGGGTGGAGTGGAGTGGAGTGGAGTGATACGTGTTGTCAATTGAGTGGACAGACTGTACACGTCAAGATACAATGTGGTACTCGAACCCGGAAATGTCAGACCTGCATTTTCTGTATGGACGGGCGCAGTGTAACGCAAATGAAGCACGGCGTTTGTATGCGGAACACTTTCCTAATAGACCCTTATCCCACACCAAGACTTTTCAAATATTACATCGCGTCTTTGCAAAACAGGCTCGTTTGGCAGACGTGTTGCAGATAATGGACGACCTAGGAGCACAAGATCACCTGACACAGAGGAACGAGTTCTCAACCATATTGAGCTAAATAACAGGAGAAAGAGCAATGAAATAGCGACAATTGTGAGTCATTTGACAGTGTGAGAATTCTACGAGGACAGCTCCTTTATCCACATCACCTTCAAAGAGACCAAGGTCTTAGTGCAGCTGACCTTCCACCCAGAGCTTCATTTTGAGCCTGGTTACGACAAACGTGTGTTCGGGAGCAACAGTTCCTCGCTTCTATTCTGTTTACCGATAAAGGGACGTTTACCCGAGATGGTATGCAGAACTTTCACAAAACGCATGTCTGGGCTGATGCAAATACCAGAGAAGTTGTGCAAACCTGACATCAACAACAGTTCAGTATTAATGTGTGGGCTGGAATAATCGGTGACACATTAATTGGTCCTTTCAATTTACCAGGAACATTGACAGGAGCATGCAAGATGGAACACCGCTTAATTTCGCTCTCGCTGCTAGAGCAATTTACTTCAGCGATTACCAAACAAATGGATAGGGCGTCAGGGACCAACATCGTGGCCTGCTCGTTCTCCTCATCTCAACCCAATAGACTTCTATTTATGGGGCCATTTAAAGGCCATTTTGTAATGCCGAAAATTTTCATAACGTGGACATGTTGCGTCAGCGAACAGAGCAAGGATGTCAGCAGAAACGACAGACGCCGGGAATATGGTAGCGTGTGAGACAGTCAATGATGCGGCGCAAAGACGTTTTCATTACAGTTCGGGGTAGCCATTTTAAGCACCTTCTGTAGAGAACTGTAAGTAGTAACGTACACTTTATCAATACAAATGACCAACCTGCATAGTGAAGCGGTCTGTGTTATGTAGGGCCTATACCAAAAACAATGATTGTAACACGCCCTATACAGGGTATGTTTCGTTGTCAGGCCCTCTATCGAATCCCCGGAGGTTTCCCCACATACAGTATTTAGTTACACCCTATGTATATACATTTACTGAACCAAGTTTTACTGCGTTTGGATGGTTGAATCGTGTGAGAAATCTATAAAAATATGTCAACTTCGCCATGTTCGTTTAGTACTTAACAGGTTTTTGAAAGTTACTTAAGTGAACTTGTAGTAGTGCCCTTTATCACCGTACAAAATTTCAGGGCGATATCTGTTACCGTTGCGGAGATCTAGAATGCAGGGAAATATTTCGCGTGGATGCCGTGTTAAATTGGTGAAAAATATCAACATTTTAAAGGCACTGTCGAGGTCGAACGAGGTAGAATTATGTGATTACCGAGTTTCATTGAAATCGCTTCGGCCGTTTAGATTTTACTACGGACACACACACACACACACACACACACATGGGCAAAATGTGATCTCATAAGCCTACTTTTAGCCTAAGTACTTCATGCACCAATGGGGACTCTCAGACTCCCCATTGTGTGACTGTGAAGCTTCGAGGCAGACCATAGACCACATTGTAGAGGAATATCCCAAGAGACGTTCCAGTGGTGACTGGAAGGATGTCATCAATGCCTCTCCAACAGCTTTGGAATGGGTAGACTCACTCGACATCACTCTTTGATACCAGAGAGTTCTTGTATATTCCTCATATACTTTATTGCAAAAATGAAAATAGACTTATGAGATCTACACGGGCCCGAAGTTCGTGTGTCTTTCTGCGTGTGAGCGTATGTGTGTGTATTCTGTCCGCCATATCAATTCAAACATGACGAAACCAAATTGAACAAAATTTGGTACAGATGTAGCACTAGCAAAGGACACCTCAGTGTCGTGTTTTATATCGATGCCATCTTGACGGAAACGAAATGGTGGCCATCCAAAAGTTCAAAGCTTAAATCAAATGACGACTAACCTAATCATCTGACCTCTACCAAATTTTGCAACAATATACCACCATATAGGAAGCGTCTTTATCCCAACCTACAAGGTCATCAGCCTAATAGTTTGAAGATGGTGGACGTGTATGTGTGAAAATCGATCCCTCCCATCAATTCAAACACGACGAAACCAATTCAAACCACCTTCGATACAGAGGTAGCACTAGCAAAGAACAACTCAGTGCCATGTTGTATATCGTTGCCATCTTGACGGAAACGAAATAGCGGCCACCCAAATGTACAAAGCTTAAATCAAATTACGTCTAACTTAATTATCCGATATCTACCAAATTTTGCAACAACATACCTAAATGTAGGAAGCGACGTTTTACAAAACTACAAGGTCATCAGCCAAATAGTTTCAATATAGCGGATGTATGAATCATGTAAGTATTTTAGCCTAACCGTAACCTACGATTCAACAAGGCCTAGCATCACCAAATCCGCTTATCGTACAGAGAGTGGTTCAAACTGTCCTCAAGGAGGTGACCGATTGGATATTTTCATTTAATATTAGAATATTTTACCGTAGCAGTGACTAACAGTTTTGACTGATCGTGCCGTATCGTGCTGGGCCGTGCTGTCCGTTGGGTCAAAATGGCGGCTATTGTTTGCTCGCAAGTCCATATTTCAGTAGATTGATATCGTTTTAGGAGTGTACTGAACACATTAATACAAATTTATCATCAAATGGTTACAAAATTGGCAGGACGCTAATGAAATCGTTCATTCAAAGACAAAATATTCAAGACAGCTGCACTAAAGCTGTTGTTAACATATTGTTACTACGTGGGCGTGTGTAGCGTAGTGTTAGTGTCCTAAACTCACAGTCTGGAGGTTCACGGTTCAAATCCATGTGGGTTTAATTTTTTTACTCGATTTCTTTAATATTTATTGATTTATAACTATTCACACATTATAATGTTAAGCATTTATTATAGTGTGAATTTGCAATCGAAACTATGACATATAAACTCAACATATTTCAACACTCAACTACAGCGATTATAATTCGTTGTCCTTGATCCGCGGTAGAGTCTGTTCTTGTTGATTCTTTACGGGCTTTGTGGCATGTATCCCCGTGTACTTGGGTGTGCGTAGAAGTTGCCTGATAACCTGTGTCACTGTGATGTCTGTACTAGTGTGTGTTTTTTTATACGAGGAAGGATTTGGGTAGGAAGCTGTTGTTGTTGTTGTGTCATTTGAGTTGCATGGACATCATGGCCGTTTATCCCCGTGTACTTGGGTGAGTGTTGAATTTTGTCTGATAACCTGTGTTATTGTGATGGCAGTATTAGTGCGTGTTTAGACTATATAATTCAGGTGAGGATTCAATCAATCAACGTATATAGCACGTTGTATTTCAACAAGCTACTACAACCAAGATTCAATTATAATCCTTGAAAACGACTATGAGTTATAACCTTGCCCATGCATTTAGGAGAAAGTAGGCTATATGTTCTTTACTGAATATCTTATATGGTAGAGTGTTGTAATATATCCATACGATAAATGAATAATAACCCAAACAGGTGTTACATAATAATAGACTAATGATGTTATTGGTTTTACGTACCTTTTAACTACTGTGACTCTGGGATGCCGGAATTTTGACCCGAAGGTGATCTTTAACGTGCCAGTATATCTACTGACATGTCTACCTCGCATCTGCGCACCCTCAAATGCCAGCTAACTGCACCAGGATTCGATCCTGCAACCTTGGCCACAGCATGCGAGAATATTACCGCTGAGCCACGCTGCCAGTCAGGTGTTACAACACAAAGGAGCATCTCAATCACATATTTATCGTAGTTTAAGGTTCTTCCAACTGCATCACATCAGCGAACATCCTCGGAACATAATTAATTAACATTTGTATCAGGGAGCCTACTGATTGTTTGGAATAATTTACAAGATACTTCAACAAAAATAACTACTGTAGTCAATTTTATATTTACAAATTTGCGTTCTCCTTGCGTTTGCAAATTTAATATTGACAGAATCGGAAGAGAATGACGTACTCACCAAGGAATGTCGGACAGGATGCACGTAAGAAATGAGCCTGTTATTAGAGATTAAAAGTTTTGTTAGATTCCCTTTTTTTCCAAGTTATCCAATGATGACGATGTAAAATTCAATAAACTCATCACGAGTGAGCTCCGTGTAAAAAAAAAGATTTATACACACTGCCGGCCCAGGGAAAAAAAGAAAGGAAACCGTAACATTTAGGAAAATGTAAGTTGTCGAAATGTGTTTCATTATTACGTTCATTAGGCTATATTGGTTTTCTTTTCATTTATTTCTTGGGGCAAGGGATCATACTTTAGCAACAACAGTATGAAAATTCACGGTTATAAAGGGATTCTGTCACCTAGATTTGGAATGTTATGGGGTATCTGCATTAACTTTACAGCCTCGCGCTTCCGCTAGTATTGGGGTGTGAGAATGGCGGTTTGTTGTGGCATTTTTGGGCTCATATCTAATGACTTGTTATTCAGTACTTCCTAGAGCTTCAAGACGTTTGGTTGCAGTAAAGATGAGTGAAGACTAAATGTGCAAGGATGTGTTGTGACGTTTTAGTGGCAGTGATTTTGGTTTTAGCACAAAATATCGGAAATGAAGTAGCGATGACTGTTCATGAAAAATTTGCCAAAAATCAAAGAACTTCATTTATATTGATCTGAAAGTAAACTTTATAATCGAAAAACGAAAGTTCCATTGAAATGAAGTTTCTGGTTATCTTACTTGCATTTAAGTTTCAAAGTAATACAAGTAACAAGAAGTTCCGTGACGAACTAAAGAGCCTACTTTTCATGCCAATGATTAATCTACAGTATATGAACCTATCTAGAATAATGACGAAATTAAGTTGGTATTATCAAAATGTCCAATTAGTTCGAAATATACCTGGTATAATGTAGCCTAATAGAGCACTACAGTTGGCAGCCCTGGTGACTGAAAATATTCTTAGTTCCATCTCTTAAGGTACAGAATACAAAATTTAGTTCAAGTTCAATGGACGTTACATGCAGTTACACATTGGATCAATCAGCACGCGTAAAAGCATGTTGGCAACAATGTCATGCCTGTGCTGGTTAGAAATAATCGGAAATACTATGATTTCTTGTTGTGCCAATTTTGGATGAAATCCATTTGTTAGTATTGAACCCTTGGGCCATCGGGTCCATGACGGTCGAACCAATGTCCTTAAGGAAGAAATGAAAGAAACGTATAGTTTCTTAAAGGAACGGAGAGAGATTTTAAGCCAGGAATATAGCTTAACATTGTGCAAGCGACTAGGGACAGATGCTCCTTAGATGAGATCACCCCACTCGACATGCCAGAGAGGGCTGGTCACGAGTATTAATAACTGAGTGGAATCTTCCACCGTGATAGAAAGAGAAGCCTGAATCGGAATTCAAGCTGACGTGGCTGGAAATTGACAACGTCGCATATGCACCAGAAGAGGAATAATTAAAATTAACACGTTTACGAGCATAATAATGAGTAAAAAAGCACAGCACAGTGAATCATTTGGAATGAGAGATTTTTCAGTATAGAGAAACCATGTAATAATTGTGCAGAAATAAACTGCCGACGTAAGACGACGTCATCGGTGAATTACCTAAGCCTCTGTGGAGGGGAGAGACCAAAAGGAATGCAACTCCCACACAATTGAGGACGAGAAATTAATTAATATCTCCAAATTGCACGATCGATTCTTAGGTGCAATAAGATCATTTGACATTGAGAAGACGAGCTTTCGGAAGGTATAATTTTTATATTTGTGGCACCATTATTTTAGAAGTTGACCACAGGAAAGGCTTGAGTCTTATTTTTTTGTAGTAAAACAGTATAAAGCTTCGGGCGTTTCCAAGCCAATCATGCAGTATTCGAACGGCCCGAGGGGTATCGCCACGCATCACGCATCACGAATCCGTCCAGGAGGACGTGAAGTTATATCAGCACATGCAGTTATTCTGAGAGCCCGTGAGGGGGCGTAACGCTGTATCACACCGAATGCAGTTCACGACAGACTCCGTGAGGGGAAGTGCTGCTCCACGACGTAGAAGTAATCATTCCGACAGTCCGTGAGGGGACGTAACTCTGCGTTACATCGATAACAGCTACCAGTACTCCTTGAGGGGAGAAACGCTGTTTTA
Source organism: Meconema thalassinum (assembly GCA_946902985.2). Lineage (NCBI taxonomy): Eukaryota > Metazoa > Arthropoda > Insecta > Orthoptera > Tettigoniidae > Meconema > Meconema thalassinum. Next base: position 677,396,517 of record OX336388.2, read on the forward strand.
CATCACCGAAGTAAGATCCGATAGCCACAGGCGTCACAGTAGTAACGACTTGCTTGCCTCCAGAAGGAGCAGTCAAGACGAAATTTAAAGTATCGCCGCAGTGAAGTATTAGGAAAATCCTAATTATAGGATTTAGGCCCGACTGTATACGAGTTAAAGTGAAAATTCGCAAGTTATAGTCAGAGCAGGCTGCGAACGTCGGACTTAAAGGCGATAGGTCGTTAATTGTACGAACGAATAGATCATAACGTACGGAAGTATCGTACCAGACAGATAAACTGTTATTTAAATTGAAGCAACCTAAAAAGGAAGAACAGAATAAGGTTCGAACGTAGGAGCGTTAAAACAGTTCAAATAAATAGAATAGGAGACTATAAACATTAGCTCCAGATATCAGGCGAACAATTCTAATAGTACTAGAATCAAGAAGTGCTAGCTGCTAGAAACTAAATCTATAGGTCTTAGAGGAGACCTCGATCCATATAGACTCTCGTTAGGATCAATAGACAGATCGACAGAGAAGCCGTTCAAGCTAGATAATAGCCAGTTATCCAGGATAGGAATAGCAGAATTGAACTCCAGGGAACAGTAGATGTTTCAGGACTTTCGCATTTCTTCAGAATAGGAAGCCGACATCAGATAAATCTCACCCTTGGAGACGGGAATTAAAGAAGATCACGTGTGATAGGCTCAGAAGTACGGCCTAGTGATCGAGTAATTGTGAAGTGTAAAATAATCAAGATTGTGTGTTAAATAATATTTTTAGTGTTATTATGTGTTCAAAAGGGACACACCAGTATATAAAAATGTCGTCAATATTAAGTGTTCTAGATATAGGTCAAAAAGTGTTTTTACGTAAGATGAATACCTTCAATATGGTGAAAAAAGTTCAAAGTGGGCCCCAAAAATGAAACACCACACCAGATTTAAGATCATGGGATGATCTGAAAATATGTAAGTACAAAATTCATTTTTATTTTGGTGTCAGAAATTGATTGTGTACAAAACCCACCAGAGTTTTTGAGTGAAAGGGATGTGTTTTAATGAATAAATACAGAATAATCAAGAATACGGTCTGAACAATAATAAATAAATAGAGAAATTATGAATAATTATGTAAAGAATAAATTCCGTAGAGAAATATGTGAATAAAGGGTTAATGTATTTAACAAATGTCATAAGAACAAGCGAAATATCATTTAATTATCATAAAAGACATTGAAATAAAGTAAAGTTGAGATATGAAAGAAATAGCTTTTGAGCTTGTATAAAGAATAAAGATAATAATAATAATAATTAAATATGGAAATGTTAAATAAAAATCAAATAAATTGATATGAACATAAGAACGTTAAGCCTTAACGTATGTGTAAGAAATGAGGTTCAATGGAATATTTTAAAACAGGGAACGATTTATCGACCATGGAAAGATTAATATGTGAATTAAAATAATATTGAATTGTTACTAAAGAGATTTTATCAGTTCTTGGGAAGACATTTTCGGCTTAAAATAATGCATAGCGCATAATGAGCGCAAATATAATATTAAAGTGTCACGCTCGGAACGCGTAGTAGTTAAATACTTGGTACATTACTTATGGAGGGTAGTTGATTGCAGTGAATGATAATTGTATAAGTCCTCTATTTGTGACATTAGTATCACGAGGCATTGTGTATGTATTTAAAAAGGGAGCTAATATATGGTATTATTGAGCGTATGTCATATGGGCCACGGCCGACTCTAAATCGCATTTTGTATAAGCCCTCTGTATGGGATTAGTTCCCGAGGCACCTGAAGAGATTCGAATGCAGGATCTTCTTATGATAAAAGCCCCTGAAATTCTCCGTCGTCGTATGTGTATTTAATCTTCCCAATCAATGAGGACCCTCTCATAATTAATAAATGCCAAGGACATGAAAATGGTCTGTGAACCAAAGAATAGTTGTTTGAATGTTACGGTACAATAAAGCCTGGTCTCCTCAGAACTGGATAGAATGGAAAGGTTTGTTTTGAAAGCATTGAAAATAAGCTACTAAAATGTTGGGTCAGACGGGAAATCTCCACCACCCTAACAGGTCATAAATCGCACCCCAGTAGTAGAGACTAGCTCTTTTAAAGCGAGATGGAACAGAGACCGTCTCGTAAGCTGTTGTAAAGAGAGACGAATACACCAGGAGTGTTTAGAGTTGTAAACGACCCGGGCATTGGACCGAGGCCCTTAAAGATGGATATTTCGTTTGCCGGTTCAGATCGTAGTTTCTTATATGATAATGGTCTATTAAGACATAAGAGATAAATAACAATCCCTATTGTAATAATGTAAGGACGTGGGATTCCACGAGTTGATTGAAGGCAACTGAGTTCGGGAGTAACTATAGTTTTTTGACTGTGTCAAGTACCTTCACGCTCTGGAGTACACAATTGATTTTCTGATTACCTTAATATGTTTGTGAAATAAAGAGAGATGATAACAACTGAATGTGTGGACATGCCCAAAAATATTGAGTTAGATAATTAACCTATATTTTTAAATATAATTATATATTTGTTTTAAAGAATAAGAAAATATAAAAGACAGTGTTTGAGGTGTACAAGAATGACACCATAATAATGTAAATGCATGGAGCCAAAGAGCTCGGAGTTATGTAAACTTAATGTTAGTGCTTTATGGAAGTGAGACTAAGTAAGAATTGTTGGTTTATGTGGAAACCACAGGTTTTGAATTCAATATTTGTTTATTTTATTTTGTGATCCCTTGTTCATTTGGAACAAGCAGTTGATATTTTGGTCAAGAATTAAAGTGTTAAAATGTTTGTAGCGCCATTAATTTTATTAATTAAATATGTTTAAATAGGAGTTGATTTTGTTGTTATTTTTGCAAGTGTATCCTCTAATTAATCCAAAATATGTGAGTCACAGAGTGGGGGAACTTACCGCTGCCCCGAAATCCCGAATTGAGCTACGCTGGTATACTGTGATTGGCATATTTCTTGCTAAATGGGCACAGTATAGAATTTACATGTATTTTAAAATTGGACCTATCAGCAAGCATAGAATCATGTTGGCAGCACTGACTTTTATTAATTACTCCAAATTAATCTTGAATGTCACGTGCTACACGTGTGCAAATTATAGAGCTGTTGGCTTGCATACTTTCTGTTATATTGATATAAGGGTAAAAAATATAGACAGCATTCATTAACAGTTGGCAGCCCTGATTGCTCTTAAGAATACGTATAGTCATATCTGCTTATGTACACATATTACATACAAAATTTGGTTGAAATCCAATTAATAGTGTAGAAGATGTATGCATTTAAAAATCGGACCTATCTGAAGGCTTAAAATTATTTTGGCAAAACTGTCATATATGGCCTCCTGGAAATTAAACTGAAATAGTATTATCTACATGTGTGCCAATTTTTGAATAGCTCCCATGCATACCTTCCATGATATCGAACATGCAGCTCACATTTCTATTGCGTTTTTTCAGCAGTTGGTAGCACTGACATCATTTTCAAATTTGAGCTTGAGATATTCCGGTAAACATCTTTACTCATACTAAATTTTGTTTCGATTGCTGCAGCTGTTTAGGAGTTGATAGGGGGGGGGGGCACACACTTAGCCGCCAGACAGACAGACAGACAGAAGGACAGACAGACACACATTTTCCAGGATCGATCTCAGGAGTCTACTTTTCCCTCATTTTTGCAAAATGAGAAAAGTAGGCTAAAAATAATTTTGTGTTCATTCTACTGTATGAATATATACAAGTGTTACTATTTTGGCCAGCAGTGTGGTATAACACTAAAGCCAATTTCTAGCAGCAAAGGCATATGAAGATCAAACTTTTATTTTTGAGACATTCTGAACACTGAGAACCGTATTTTTCAGAATTTCCGCGAAACCTAATGGGATTGACCTAACTCACTCATACACAGTGGCGTGACTAGGATTTACTTCTAGAGGGGGATGAGCGGAGTCAAATCTGAGCTAATTGCGTTTTTGATATTGTATTTGTTGTACGTTTCTCTTTGCTTTGTGGCTTTTGGATTTGGTTTTGTTTTTTATTTCTGATTTTGCTATCGAATTTTGCTTCTTTTTTATTCTTTGTTCTTTATTTTGTGGTTGTTTTCTGTTTTTGCTTTCGTTTTTTGAATTTTTCTTTTTGCTTTGTTTTTTTGGTTTTGGTTTTGTGTTTGTTTTTTGCTTTTTCTTTTATCTGAGTTTTGCTTTTTTGCTTTGTGTTTTCGGTTTTGTGTTTTTTTTCTGCTTATGCTTTTGAATTTTGCCTTTTGCTTTATGTTTTTTAGTTTTGTGTTTATTTTCTTCTTTTGCTTTAATTTTTGCTTTTTGCTTCGTGTTTTCTGGTTTTGTGTTTGTATTGTGCGTTTGCGTTTTTAAATTTTGCTTTTTGCATTCTGTTTTGGTCTTGTGTTGGTATTTGCTTTTTCCTTATTCAAAATAAGACAATCAATGAAAGCACACCTACACGTTTTCATGTTTGATCTCGATACGTGTTTTATTTGCACCTCTCAATGTGCAAAAATCGGTAATGAACAGTTTTGGTAACACTAAATATGTTACATACGCCCTAAAGAGAAATGTTCTCAATTAGTAGACTAAGTATAAGCGTACATAATCTACTCGCTTGACATCAATCCGAAAAATGGCTTTTTAAACATATAGGCTACATATCAAATTACTTTTTTGTTAAAGTATTTTGCTCTGGGGGTTTATTGATCCCCCTAATCAACCCCCGTAGTTACGCCACTGCACCTACAGCATCTTTATTCTGATATTGCTCAATAATTAATAACTGAAATGCAAACTACTGCATATTTGGAATTTCCCTAATCACTTCAAAATAATGTTCAATTAATAACGGTTTAAACCGATCGCGCGCTTAGCCAACATGGATGGCAGCGAGTGCGGCCATCTTGAGCTTAGTTGCCCACATCTTGCTCCCACACCAATACCAAGACGATGTCTTGCAATTAAAATAAGGCCAGGCCGCCTCCCATTCTTCTCGCCCAACGCTGGAAGCTTAATAAAAATTTAAATCCCTGACGACCTATAAAACAATGCGGCCGGTGGGCTGTGTAACCCGAGCGTCACAATGGGTCGGCCCGTAAAACTACAGCCATAAATTATTATACGAGTCGGCGTGCCTAATCGCATAGGCGCCAGTAACCAGAAGCCTTCCGTATTTTATTGCAAGCAACGGCAAAATGTTTCTTTTATTGTATTTTATGATTTGTCTCAAGCAGATTCCAGTATTAAAAAAATATAAAAGAAAGTATAAGTGTGTACTGACAGCTCCCCGACTTTAGTGCGACAAGAAGTACCGCAAAGGAACGTTTATGTAACTAGTGGCATGTTTAAAACAGTAAACCTCATACCCGACCCAAAATGTTTATCCCTTTAAAAGAACATTAATCGTAGCTACCGTCTGAGAGACCGGGGATCTATTTATTTTGTATTTTTATGTCTTTCGTAGTGGCGAACTTAGAACTCATGGCCCTCTTTTACATTTAGTTATTGTAGTTTTAAGGGGCGAAAAATTTAAAGTGGGAGTGAAGATTCAAGGAGAAATAATTTCAACTCTGAGATTTGCTGATGACATCGTCATCATGGTCGACAAGCCTGAGGATTTGAATGAGTTTTTGAATGGTATGGCCTCCGTCTTACGGAAAGAATACATGATGAAAATTAATAAATGTAAAACAAAAATACTGGAATGCAGACGAAATAAATCAGAAACCTCTATGGACATCAAATTGGCAGGGGAAAAGCTGAAGGAAGTAAGAGACTTCTGTTGCTTAGGAAGCAAAATAACCAGTGATGGACGAAGCGAAGAGGATATAAAAAGTAGGTTGGCTCAGGCAAGGAAAGCATTTCTACAAAAAAGGAATCTGTTGACATCGAATATAGATTTAGGTACTAGGAAGCCATTTTTGAAAGCCTTTGTCTGGAGCGTGGCGCTGTATGGAAGTGAAACTTGGACTATTGGTGCAGCAGAAAAGAGGAGAATTGAAGCATTTGAAATGTGTTACAGGAGAATGATGAAGATCAGATGGGTAGATAGGGTTACAAACGAAGAGTTATAAGACGAGTGGGAGAGGAGAGATGTTTCTGGCGACTGCTAATGAAGAGAAGAGATAGGTTAGTAGGACACATACTAAGACACCCAGGAATAGCAAGCTTAGTTATGGAAGGAAGGGTTGAGGACAAGAACTGTAGGGGTGAACCAAGGTTAGAATATATTAAACAGATTGCCTCGGATGTCGGGTGTAGTAGCTATGTAGGGATGAAACGATTAGCTCAGGACAGGGAGGCATGGAGCGCTGCATCAAAGCAGTCAAAAGACTGAAGATTCAAACAACAACAACAACAACAACAACAACAACAACAACAACAACAACAACAAGGGGCGCAACCGCGAGGTCATCTGCCTCTCTCTCTTACAATTAAACACGCAATAAGGAACATAGGCCTATGGAACAATTTCATGAAATACAATAAATGATTTCTCGCAGCAAGTTCCTGACCATTAATGGTAGCAATGGGTAAATTCATTATTTGTATTCTAATGTTAACGAATAAGTTTCAAGCATGATAATATTAACAATATTAATAATAATATTCTTAATTATTATTATTATTATTCTTTCTACGTTATTCCCATTCAAAGAGCGCGTTTGAACTTGTTAGTTGGCTTGATGACTTTGGCTTTCTTCTCAGCACCTGAATGCAAGAAGTCAAGAAAGATGTGGAAGGCAACAACGTAAGATAAGAATAATTATTGAAAGGAGAGGTTTTTAGGACAAAACTTCTAGCAACTGGAAGGATTCCAAGGGAGGAAGGAAATAACAGCATAGTGCAACAATGAAGGAATACTGGAAGAAATGGAAAGAACAACTAAGGAGGACGAATTGAAATTCTAACGTGGTCTTTAGAAGGCCGCAACGCAAGAATTTCAATAATAATATTAATAATAATAATAATAATAATAATAATAATAATAATAATAATAATAATAATGCAAACAAAGGGAGGATCAGAAAGATGGAATTAGCATATAAGTTAGTACAGAATAGCTACAACAAAAGAACAATATCTTACAGAGCGAAGATAAGACACTATACCACGGTTGTCAAGTCTGAGGGATGGTATAGGTCAGAATGTTTGATACTGAACAAGAAATGTGAATTACAGGAACTGGAGAAGAAAGAAAGAAAGAAAGAAAGAAAGAAAGAAAGAAAGAAAGAAAGAAAGAAAAATCTTGAGGAAGACCTTAGGACCCGAAAATAGAAACGACGGCGGAAGAGGCGAAACAAAGATCTTTACGGACAAGCAGAAAAAATCACAGATACCATACGGAAGAGAAGATTGAAGTTCTATGGACACCTTACGAGAATGAGCGATAGTCGACTAACGAAGAAGATCTTTAATTACCTCACCAAGATAAAAGCGACTACAAAATGGGTAGATGAAATAAGACAGGATATGGAAGAAGTTGGGGTTAGTCCAAATGAGATTTGGAATAGAGAGATGTTTCGAGGTACGATTGATGCATACAAGGGGTTTCAGGAAAAGCAAAGAAGAGCCAAGAACATCTGGTTGGAAGAAAGGAAGAGAATCCACAGTGCAAGGATGAAGAGTTTCTGGGAGCAGAAAAAAGGACTAATCAGCAAGCCAATTGTTTCCCGTGGTCCAAAGTAGGCCAAAATCGAACAAAGAATAATAATAATAATTTCGAGTTAATGGTGCTCAAGCTCTTGGTATTGCAGGAGGGTGGTGTTCACAGACTCAAAGAGGTTGAGAACACCTGGTCTACGGAATGTTTTCCTTAAGAGTTATATATAGCCTACTGTTACAAGACGATTTGGCTACTCACAAAACTGATTGTTAATACTGATTTTCAGGATTATCTCCATAGCTTAACTTGATCTAGAGTCAACATGGTGTGCTCAGTTCGGTTGCAGGAGCGCAATTCCAATAGAACATGATATTTTGTGATATTATCCTGGTTACAAGACGCCACAGCATCGTAGACACAATAAAAGCTAGACAGGCCATAAGGAGTACCTGCAAGATGCCTTCTGAAGTGATGAACTACAGTATTTAGCAGGCATGTTTTAACATTGAACTCAATTTGCCAGGAGTTTATTTTTGTTGTATCCAGGGAACATTTCCTCATCTTTTGTTAAACCTAGAACCAAGAAATGTTGAGAAGCAGTGCATTAATATCCTTGACATAAACTAAAACAATTTCTAATTGATATGCAATTTATATAAAAACATAATGGTGATAATGCAAAACTTATTGAAAACTGGTGGCGAAAATGTCTATGTAAGAAAGTACAGTATAAATATCTGCTCAATATGCCCATTATACAAAAAATATAATTTCAGTATAAGCACAATGCCTGTGTTCCTACACTGTAAACATTTGAACTATGCACAGTAGTTATCATGGCGGCTTCGGTGGCGTAGTCGGTAGCATGCTGAGCTTCTATGCCCAAGATCGCGGGTTCAAATCCGGCCGAAGTCGTCGGATTTTTTAAGAGCGTTAGAAATCCCTCAGTAATGCCTTCCTTTGGAGGGGAAGTAAAGCCGGCGGTCCCATGTCATAGATTTATGGCATGTTAAAGAACCTTCCACTAATTACACCTGTGTGAAGCTAAATTGTATATGTTAAGAATGTAAACAACGCTCTTAGGTTCCTACGTTCGGTGCCAAGAGTTGACTGCGGTGGCGTCTGGTAGCTAAGTTCTGAACTAGTAGTCGTTGACGGTGGCGTTTGGCGGCGAAAGTAGGAACTATTTGAAAAATTCTATAGTCTGTTGTCCTTACTTGAATTAAAAAACAGATAACACACACTAATACAGTCATCACAATTAACACCGGTTATCGGACAGATTCTACACACACCCAAAGTACACGAGGCTACATGACCGCGTTGTCGCAACCCCTAAACTTAAGAACCAACCAGTAGTTATCATGGATCCCAAGGTAATGCAAGTTACCTATAAATTAACATTGAAAATATACAAGATTTTATTGCCCCTTAAACAATTAATTTATTTATTATACAGTCCAAAATGTTTCTCAAGTAGTATTTATGCCAGGGGAATCAGCTGCCCCTAGTAATATTGTTTTATGCAGCCCAACTATCGCGTGTTGTCAGGAAGGTCGATATTTCTGTGCTTGCAACCCGTGTGGTACAAATGCACTGCAAGTAGCCTATATCCCGCAAACGATACTGGGTGCTATTAATTTTCCCTCGTATTAGTCTGCAGGCACATCGAGGGAAAAGTAATAGTGTTCAGTATCGTTTGCAGGATATGCTTGCAGTGCATTAGTACCACACGGGTTGCAAGCACAGAAATATCGACCCTCCTGGTAACAACGTTAGTTGGGCTGCATAAATCATTATTATTAAGGGCAGCTGATTCACCTGGTTAGAGTAGCCTATTATTTGCATAGTTCAGGTATGGATCTTTTGATGTTGCTATTGTTAACACCTCGCTCATCAACTCCAATTCCCCTTGACCAGGGATTAATATTAATACATGTAATTGGACTAAAGAATTTGGTATGAAAATAAATATTCATAAAACAAAAGTCATGATGTTTAGTCTAAATCAGTGGTTCTGAATCCATAGAAGTCTGTGGACGACTCAGCCTGAAGTTGAATCATGTACTGACCCCCCACCCCTCCCACCCCCCTCCTCCCACCAATACACCTACTGTAATCAATTGTAGCCTTTCCTCAATAACACTTATTTTTAAGATATTTCGATTCAAAATCTGATAGTCATCGCCACAAATACATTCGGACAGTTCTCGTTCAACGCACATCGTTTTCGAAATCTCCATTTATTGGCCACTTTTTATACGTGCTGGTGGACCCTTTTCTCCCACGGACCAGTCCCGAGGCACTCGTGGACCTCCGGTTAAGAACCACTGGTCTAAACCCACGTCTATTGCACGTGATGTTCAGTGGTGAGCCTGTACTTAAGTAGCACAGTTCAAATATCTTGGCCAGATCATAGCCGAAAATCTTCTGTGTCACACTGAAATAAAAACACGAATAGCAATAGCAAAGCAAGCCTTCATGGATAAACAGTCCCTTCTAAGTCAGGAAACAATGTCCCTTAGCTTACGAAAAAGAATAATGAAATCTTAGCCTATGTTTGGTCTCTTGCGTTGTATTGTGCTGAGACCTGGACGTTAACCAAGAGTGATATTAAGAGGCTGGAAGCCTTTGAGATGTGGTGTTGACGTCAGCTACAACGGATAAGTTGGGTGGAGAAGGAGACTAACACTGAGGTATTGAACATTGTTGAAGAAAAGAGATAGCTGATGAGTCAGATTAGGAAGAGACAACTTTTGTGGAAGGGACATAGGCTTCGACATAGGAATGTGTTGTCGGAAATATTGGAAGGTAAAATACCAGGAAAACGCTCTCGTGGAAGACCAAGAAAGACATTCATAATTACATTTCTTGTGAACTCAGGATGCAGGAGCTATGCAGACGCCAAACGTACAGCACAGGATCGACCCAGTTGGAGAAGACTCGTTGCAGGGTCAAACCAGTCATCAGACGGAATTACAGTACTCTAAGGAGAAGAAGAATTGGACTGAAACATATAAAATGATAGTTTGTATAGGCACCATTGAAATAATGGCTTCGAAACATCACAATTCCAAAAAGATGACATATTGGTATTCACGGTTAAGTAACTAAAACCCAACATATCTTCTCAGCCAATGTGTCATCTTTATTTTATCATTTTAAATGATCTTGTCAACTTCGCCGTAACGCTGGGGTCTGGCGTTACGTTACGGTGACGGGACGAAATGTACCGAGAATGCACTGAGGTGTGTGACGTCATAGTACTGCTTGAGCTTCCTCCTTGCTCCGCGCGCTCCGGTGAGCGTGACATCATCCAGCCAGCTACCTCCTTTGACCTTGGTTTTCACTTGCTAACGGACTTTGAGTTCACGCAGCATATGTAGCATTTAAAATGATATAAATTCTAGTCTTTCAGACTGACTGTCTTTTTCACTTTATGTTCGTTTCCCGGTCAATGCATGTGAGATTTTCGAAGTGAAATGCCATGTCCTGTGGTTCGAATTCCACGTAAAAAGGAGGTCCCGTGGCTCATGATCTCGAGATTAACGGTCACGTTAAACTAGAAGCTTCCTTCCTTCCTTCCTTCCTTTTTAACTTTAATTTTAATAGGCCTAATGAACCTCGAGTACGTGTGTCCACCCCTTATTATTTCCGTTCACAACGGGGTCGGGATGAGATGCGATGAAAGCCTTTGTGGTGGATAGTTTTTACGTCCGGATGCCCTTCATGATGCCAACCTCATGTGAGGAGTTAATGAGAGATGAAATGAATGATTTTGAATGAAACTGGGCAAGGATATGGAAGGATGCGGCCGTGGCCTGACAGAAGGCACCATCCCAGCATTTGCCTGGAGTTGAAACTGGGGAAAACTGTGGAAAACCATTTCAAGGACGGCCGACGGTGGAGCTCGAACCCACGTCTACAAGACCCTACTAGTTCATAATTATTTACAATAGACTGTAAATACTATAGGTCTACTATGAAAAGTTTTGATGTGTCATTGCGTATTTCAGAATTGTCTTTGAATTACAATAAGTCCACCTTGTTGCTGTCAACACGGAGGCCCGTGCTCGATTCCCGGCTCTGCCAATAAATTTAATTCTGGTTAGAGGGCTGGAATGGGGAACACTCAGTCTCGTGAGGCGAAACTGAGAAGAGGTGGGTTCGATTCCCACCTCAGCCATCCTGGAAGTGGATTTCTGTGGTTTCCCACTTCTACTCCAGGAGAATGCCAGGATGGTTCCTAAATTAAGGCCACGGCTGCCTCCTTCCCATTCCTCATCTGAATTGCAAACACACACTCTAATACAGCCATTGCAAAAACACAGATTATCAGACAAATTCACACACACACCCAAGTACACGGGGCTACATGACTACGATTTTGCAAATCCCTAAATCAACAACAAAAACGAATTACAAAAAGTTTTAGATTATAAAATATAAGATTTAAAGGCCTGAATTAATCCTTGATTCATTCATTCATTAAGAGAGGCCAAATATTGCAACTCGGTGACTTGGCATAGACTCTGGCGCAATGCCCGCTCAATTAACTTGCGAGTTATAGACTAATAATTTATTAATGCAGCCAAATGGCTACTTATCCTACATACAAATTGATTCAGAAGAGAATTGGGACAATGATAAAATTCTATCTGAACAACCCATCACGTGATATCTCTCACAGAGTTCCTCCTCACATACTGTACGACAAACAGAGTCCGCGCATAGCTCGTGAAAACCTATCGTTCTACGACACTTGTGATGGAAACCATACACTGCAAATCTGGCAACAAGATGCCTGAGCTGATAATTTGCTTCTTTCCAGTCCGTCGTTATCATGGCATCCGTAGTGTAAAATTCCATCCAAATATCTTTTTTCTTTGCTATGTGTTCTCTGACTACCTCTTTGAAGGCCGGCATGGCGCAAGTAGAATTTTCAAGCGTAGATCATCTAAAGCATAGTTTCTTTAGATAGTTCGTAAACTAATTTACATCTTGTGTACCTGGATACTCCCATAGTTGTTAAAAAAACGCTTTAACATTTTTCTAGCGTTCCTAGGTCGGTTGTCGTCAGCCTATCCCAAAAAGATACAATCAGTCTGAGAGACTAGACTTTATATAATTTCAAATGACGCATGCTACAAATGCTATGTTAGAAAGGCTCAGGAGGGCTTCTCGCTCCTCTCGAAGCCCCAGGACTCTTTCAACAGACTCCATTACCCATTAACTTAGGCTTCCCGCGCGGGGAACGGAGAGCGGGAGGTGCACTCTGCTGCATGACGTCATGCACTCGCCGTCTCCGTACCGCATAACGCCAGACCCCAGGAGTAAACTCAGACTCGGTGCATATGCACTGAACAACATGATGACGTCATACACGCCGTAACCGTAACGCATGACGGTAGACCTAAGAATAACTATGAAGTCGACAAGATCATTTGAAATGATAAAATAATCTCTATTCCGTAAGTCAGAATAGGAATAGTTTTTGCATCGAATAAAGCCATGGAAGTCTTCAAAGACAGTCTGTTGAGAAGTTTAATGTCGTATATTGCTTTTACTGTCGCAGTAGCTCGTAATTTTATGTGTATCCTGTAGGAACTTGCGAGTTATAGCATGTACTAGAGGAGGATCCAACGCACAGAACTTGTGGGACACACTATACTCTACCGAGTGGGCGTTACCAAATTAAATATTTGGAATAGTTGTGGCGGAGATGGATAGGCTAGTTGAGACATTGAATGAATGAAGAGGCTGACCGCCGCGCCGACCTCCCCTGCTGGGCATGAGGCACCCCGGGGCGCGCGATTCAGACTCTTCATTTCATTAACACTCGCTACTCGTAATTAACCAATAGAAACAGCTCACTCAGCTCGGCCAATGAGAGGGGCACAGTACGCACTGTTTCTAAGTGAGGAGTGACTTGTTTTATGGGGAAACCAATAACAAGCGATTCATAAGGTAATTATGGTAATGTTTGTTTCAAGGGACTTAATATCTAGGCTATCAGCCCCTAATGGTTTGTGTGATAATTAGGGTTCGGAAGTTTAAGACCTAAAGAAGTACAAAATATGCAAGCAAATATGCCCTAAAAACTAGGTAAATATGACCTAAAACTATAAAAAACTATGAAATATGTCATGAATTTCTGGGATATGTAGAGTATCTCTAACGTACAGTAAACGTCTTAAGTGCCAAAACGTGATCAGCGATAATACACCAGACACATTTAAAAGAATTGTTCCGTCAGTACTGAAGTCTCTTCACCGAACTCTTTCACATACTTTCTGAACTTTACAGCTTCACTACACTTCACTTTCGGCATGAACGGGTTCACTGCAGTACTATACGTGTGGCCAATCAGGTGAAATCCGTTGGTATATAGTGAAGGAGTAAGGGACATTTCACTCGACCCTGCAAGGACGAACTGGGCGAGATATAACATGGCATTTCCTTGTTAGCTAATTGCTTCTGAGCTAAATATATCTACTGGAGTGACATTCTATTGAAAGGCGGAATCACACTATCGTCATGTTCCGTGACCTCATGCGTACAGCGTCGTAATCTAACTTGTCCAGAAAGATGTGCTAAAAGACGTCCGTTGAGGAGCGCCTTCTTGGAATCAGGTCTTCTAAACCTACTATCTGCCTGTTCCAGGAAAAGAAAGAAAAATATATCTACTACGCTATTCGGAAATCCTGTGTTTGAAACTCGACGCAGATAACACGTAACTTACCTTTTTAACGACGCCTCAATTTAAACAAAAATGCTGAAATTATGACCGAATATGACCTTATATCACTAAAATATGACCAAATATGACCAAAACAATAAAAATGGCCGAAATATGCATTTATAGGCAACATCAAATTCCTTTAAACGTGGTCAGGGACCCGTAATTCAAGCTTATTTTTGAGATTTCGGGTAAAATGAGCTCAGGAAAAAAATATGACTTTTCCTTAACATCCGAACCTTAGAGATAATTAATTAGAATGCCATATCCCCTCCAGGGACGTAGGCGAACTGAATTAGAGCCCTTGACTTCTTCAAGGGATCACTAACCAGGCATCCAGAGCTGGAGTTTGCGTGTGGTAGGGTGGCCAGTTCCTTTCCACTCCTCCACCTGCCATAGCATCCGGCAGGTTTCCATTTTACATCACGAGGCTGGGAGCCCCTGTACCCGGCCATACCAAGACTTTTAAATTCTTGGCAGAGCCAGCGATCGAACCCGGTACCTCGGGGGTGACAGCCAACAATGCTAGCCACTGCACCTCGAGGTGGTCTTTGTGTGATTGTGAGATGAAAAATGAAATGGAAACCATAACTAAAAACTAATTAGGTAAATAAAAGACAGAAGGAAAAGAAATGCCCTCAACCCTCAAAGAATGAGAATTGAGGGACACTTTTGATAAACTGTGTTATTGTGGTGTCTATAGTAGTGTGCGCGAGTGTATTTGTAATTCATGTGAGAATTGGGAATGACGCGTCCGTGGCCTTACATTAGGAGCCACCTCGGCATTTGCCTGGAGTAGAAGTGGGAAGCCACGGAAAATGGCTGAGGTGAGAATCAAACCCACCTCCTCTCAGTTTTGATGATGATGATGATGATAATTGTTGTTTTAAGGGGCCTAACATCTAGGTTACCGGCCCCTGCCTCTCAGTTTTGCCTCACACGCTGAGTGTACCCTGTTCCAGCCCTCAGACCATAATTAAATGTCTTGGCAGAGCCGGGAATCGAACCCAGACCTCCAGGGTGACAGCAAAGAATGCTAGCCGCTGCAGGAGGAATAATCATCAAAGTACCGTACCATCACTTTTACACTTACACAATGTGAAATGTGGCAGCCTTGATGTTCGGTGAATAGAAGGTTGAAATGCGAAATATCATGTCATAATTTGGCGCAGTCGATTCAAATGCGATCCATAATTAATGTTCTTGATTGCTGTTGCATTAAATAAGGTTTGCAATCTTCCAAATATATTCTGGCGATATACTGATAGTATCACTGCAATTGTTTTTCCACAGAATTGCGTATTTATGTATTTATTTACTTATTTACTAGCAACCCGTCCCGACTTCGCCCGGGAACAGTTATGAATGCATTACGTAATCAGCGCTTTATTACGATGTCAATGAACTACGGCCTATATCCGTTTTATGTCTCGGCATGATGGATTAAAATCACTGACTGGACTATTAATTATATTATCATGGAGATGCATGTGCAACGAATTCTTGTCAGACGTAATTTAAGAATGGTGAGGTGGATGAAACACAAATCCCCCTTCCGTACAATCTTAACTTGACTGTGTATTTTGCGGAACGAAAAGTTCACAGGCGAAATGAAGGAAAGCCGAGTTGCACTTCCAGGGAAACTCCAAACACAACCACTCTTCTTTGAAGTCTTAACTCAACACGACTCGACAGTTTGCTGTTGGCTGTATCTGGGGTAATAGGCTCGGCCGCCAGCTAGGCTGTAAATGGGGTGATAGGTTCGCCCCTAGCTAGCCCGTAAACTGTCGCCTCAGTAATTGAAAGGAGATTGTTGGAAGAAATTAAAACGTAAAAACACTTAAAGTGGGCGATGTATTGAAGATAAGACATTATGCTCTCGCAGACACTTTTGTAGAACTATACATGCTGAACAATTCTTACACTCATAGTATATAGATACTGTATTTTAACGGTTTGCCCAGTAAAGCTTAAAAAGCACACGTATGCCAGGTTCTTTTTCGACTTTTTAACTGAAATCGTTACTGTTTAGCTTCCTTTGGTCATAAATAAATTATTTTCTTCATAAACCTTCCTCGAGATATCCTTTGCAGAATGGTGAAACCCGCATCAATATCCATCTAGTGGTTCTCGAGATTACCAGTGACATCCAAGAATCGGGGACTTAGTTTGATACCGGTACTAAGTAGAGATTTACTCATCTACACACCAAATTGTTCCCGTCTTTCTCCTACCTGCCTTCCCACGACTTCTAGTTGTGCCCAAAGATAATACTCCAAAGCTGATAAGTTGGGTGACATAAGTCTCGATGGTGTCTGTGGTCAGGCGCCATGGAGTGTTCTACCTGCTGTGACTGGGAGCCAGTGAAACGTGAATATCCTGTCTTAAGCGAAAAGAAACGAAGGGTTTGGATTCACGGTCAGTTAGTCTGAGAAGGTTTTAGGAATTCACAAATCCAATCATTACTGAAGCTTATGATTACATGAGCCAGTAGCTCCTTGCATTGACCTCTAATGAACTGTGATAGTACTGCATTAGGACATCCTGTCTGAGTGCCTGCCTGTCAATAAACTAGACAAATAATGCTGGACTAGAGGACCCGTGCGAGAAATCTCGCTTGTTCATAAACCACACTTTCCCTAAAAGGTTCATAATGAGAGACTTAAGGAGAAAGGCTGCTGTAACACTCACCGGTTATTCGATATTTATGAAATTGTACGATTTGAGTAGGCTACTCATTCCTTTGATTTACTGTTTCTGAAATCCATGCAAAATGATAAAGGAAAGATCTCATAATGTTAAAATGATAAGAAACGGGCGTCACAGCGACCAAAATGTGAAGTGGACAGAAATTATGGACCGTATCTTCATGCACCAACAGTATCTGCAAATCGCACACCATACAGTTTTTTTAAGTCATTGTTTAAAGAAATCATTGATATTTATGGAATTAAAGTGCAATCCGTCACTGCTAATGTATATTCTCTTTCATTTGAATGCTCATTTTCACGATCGGTCTGTGGGGAATTGAGACGTTGCAACTCTTGAGAGTTGCAATCTATGGGTTGCGATTTATGATTGCTTTTTGTTTTTATTGTTACTACTTGACTTGTGACATCTTGGTTGGACCGAATAAAGAGCAGATTGTAGTGTTCCCGTTGTCCATTTCTATTAACAACAACATTTGGTGCCGTAAACACTCGGGATATCGCATGATATCAAGTGATTTTAAGGAATAATCTGTTTAGGCCTATACTGCAGGAATTGAAGCCTCTCGAAGTTTTTACTCTGCAATTGCATTACGGAACCTCCAGACTGTGAGGGATGACTTGCAATTACACTATACTGGAAGGAAGGTTTCCTACTTCGCAACCCGACTACAGATAAGTGACAAAGCTACACATTTATAAACCGAATAACTGTTGAATGACCCTAATAACTTCTTGTTTGGTTATGTATGTGTGTAATAACATTATGTTTCGTTCGTGCATATTGTAGTGTTATCTGGTGCTAAGCATAGATATTATAAATTTGGAGCGCAGGCCATAGATAATATAAAACTGACCATAGTAATTAACGCACAGTCTAAACGTCGACACTAGCGATCCAGTAGCACCTGACCGAAAATCATTCGATACTTCAGATAACAGATTAACAGCTCAACCTTGCACATTTCCGTGAACACACGTAGGCTACAACATGAGCAATAACGATCAAGCAGATGGAATTTTACACAGTCTAAGAAGAAAGCGAACCAGACAGAGGGCAAATACAACACGCTTTGTTACGGAAATTAACAGTTTCACTGATAATACTTCATTCGAAGACTGGGAGCACTACCGAGATAGACTACAGGAAACTCTCAACAACTTACCCACACTTGATGATTCTATACATGAGTTACTATCGGACACTGAATACGATACTGATGTTCAGAGTTGTGAAGAATATATAGACTCAGCGAAACGCGCTATCACAAGGGCATCGAGAACAATTACAAGTAAATTGTCAAATTCAGCCGCTAATTTAAGTATCCCTGAATCACTGCCAACTACACCTACTATTCCAATTCAGGCTTCACACTCAGTTCGACTCCCGCCAATTAAGCTAGAATCCTTCGCTGGTGACATCGCAACTTGGCCACGTTTTTGGGAGCAATTCGAGTCATCCGTTGATAAAGACCCTTTCCTTCCTACCATAAATAAACACATATTTTTGCGCGGGTACTTGCAAGCCGAGCCGAAGCGGCTAGTCGATGGAATCGCCGTAATAGCAGATACATACGAGCAAACGAAACGGATCCTACAAGCTCGCTATGGCGATAAAAACAGAATAATACAGGCGCACTTAGACTACTTAGAGGGGATCAGACCTATTCAGCTCGCAACTCCTGAAGCACTCAACGACACGTTCATCGATTGCCATCGACACATACAAGCTCTTCGTGCGCTGGGAGAAGACGTAAACGACTACGGGAGAGTTCTTGCTCCAAAAATACTTAGAACGTTTCCCGCTGATATTTGTCGCCGTTGGATAATTCAGACGAAGAGGGAAAATATCTCGGAAGGCGATATTCTCAAGCTCATGGAATTCTTGGGAGAAGAAGTAGATGGGGCTATGGTGACACACAAGATTCGTGGATCTACATCTGCTTCGACTCATGTTCCCGCGACAGCAGCACTGCACGTTGATTCAAATAAGAAACACTCCAATAGGAAGGTTGCACCGGAACCATTTTGTGTCTTTTGCGAATCCCGCGGACACTGGGCGCAAGAATGCAAGACAGTTTCTAACGTTAACGATAGGCTTACCATACTCAGGAACACGAACCGCTGCTTTCTATGCTTGAACCGTGGACACTCCGTGAAGAACTGCAACCGAAAGGGTAAGGCATTCTGTTCTTCCTGCAAAGCCTTGCATCACAGATCTGTCTGCAGTAGAAACTTATCTACTAATGCAGAAGCAACCATTACGTCCGTTAACAAGATAAATTCTCTTCCATCCGACTTTACTTACCTGCAGACCGCGCGAGTATGGGTTACGGGTCCCAATGGGCGAACTAAACAGACGCGTTGCATACTGGATGCTGGAAGTCAATCCAGTTTTATCCTTGAGTCTCTAGTTAACGATCTGAAACTCGAAGTTATTGGCCGCCAAGACCTAACTATTGGTGCCTTTGAATCGTCTCCAACCAATCGGAGTGTACGTAACCTTGTTAAGTTTTCCACAAAGAGCATCTGGACAAACTCGGCTACAAATATTACTGCATTTGAGAGTAGCCATGCCTTTTCAGCTCATCCGGTCGTTCCTGATGATGTTAATATGTTAGCACACACTCAAAAACTACAGTTGGCTGACCCAAAGAATGAATCAGAGCCACCTCTGCCTATCGAAATACTTATTGGAGGAGATTGTTATTGGAAAATCGTAAAGGACACTTCACCAGTGCGCATTTCCACCTCCGTGGTACTCATACCAACCATGTTTGGATGGGTATTGACAGGAAACCGATCAGGCATCACTTTGAATTCATCACTGGTAAACCATATTCATTCTGAACAGATACCCTTACCTTTAGATGAGACACTCAGACAGTTCTGGGATCTGGAAACAATGGGATTCAGGGAAAGTCAGAATAAATATTTCAGTTCCAAAAACTCTGCGATACTAAAGGAATTTCATGATTCTTACCTAATAGAAGACCATCGCCGTGTGGTCTCTGTTCCTAGACAATCAGGTATCATCTCGCCCAATAACCATGCTAATGCGGTCAAACGATTCAACGCATTGCAAAAGAGACTAGAGGCGAATGAACCTTTGAAGGAGACTTATTATTCACAGATGATGGACTATATTATAAAACGCCATGTTGAACATGCTCCCTCTGAAACAACTGGTGATACGTTCTACTTGCCTCACCATTTAGTTAAGAAGTGTACATCTGGGAAAACGAAATGGAGGATTCTGTTTGATGCATCTTCTCGTCAAGGAGGTGGTCCGTCCCTTAACGAGGCCCTCGAAATGGGGCCAAATTTACTGCCTGAGATACTTTATGTTCTCCTCAGATTCAGAAGTTACCCGCTAACCATCATTGGTGATGTCTCTCAGGCATTCTTACAACTTGTACTCGATTCCAAGGATCGAGACTTGACCAGATTCTTCTGGTACGATGTGATTGACAAAGGTGAAAGGATGTACGAAACAACAGATGAAGTCGTAATATACCGTTTTGCTCGCGTTCCCTTTGGTCTAACTTGCAGTCCATTTTTACTTTCAGCGACACTAAGGGAACTAACCAATATCCATAACTCTGACTTCTCAAATGCTGCCGCCCTTAAAGATTGTAGTACGTACATAAATGACTTTGTAATCGGCGATGAAACTGAGAACCAAGTGATCAAACTTTATTATGAACTCACAGGACTGCTAAACACAATTCACATGCCCATGGCGAAATGGGCGACCAACTCTCAACAACAGAAGTGCATCTGGACGTCCGAAGGTCGGGTACTAGAGACAAATACGCAAGTATTAGGAGTGAAATGGTTCACTGAAACTGACACTTTCTACATAGACGACCATGATATCACCGATTATCTCAAGCAGGAACCCGCTAGTAAGAGATTACTGTTACAAACTACTTCCCGATTTTATGACCCCTTGGGACTTTTAACACCGGTATCGATTATTGGTAAAATACTGTTCCAAGAAACCTGGTGCTGAGGGATTGGATGGGACGAACTCTTACCAAATGATACAGGCGTGCGTTGGCATAATTGGATACTTCGTTTCTTGCAACATGTTCGAATAAAAGAACGGTTCTCTGGGGAGTTAACGGCACCAGAGCTTCAAAACTCACGCAAATATTGGATTCAAACGGTACAAAAAGAGTGTTTCCCTGCAGAATATCTGGCTCTAAGAGACGGTGTAGCTCTGCCAAATGAATCAAGAATAGCCCGCTTCAACCCATTTCTGGAGGTTCAGAGATTCGTTGATAGACGAGGGATACCACACACGGTATATACTGATAATGCTCAGACGTTTCACGCGACCAACAGAGTACTCGAGTCCATCTGGACTTCTCTCACAGCCCTCCTACTCATCAGTACTTCGCTCACCATAACATCACCAGGCGATTTATTCCTCCAAGGGCGTCTTGGTGGGGAGGATGTGGGGAGAGGACGGTAGGCACCACCAAGCGGTATCTACGAAAGGCACTTCTCCAGGAAGACAAGACGCCGAGGCATATGTGGGCAAAGGTCCGCATTAAGGAGCTCCGTGCTGGTAGAAGTGCAGTCGTCAGGACGGTGGTTCTTCGTACCCCTACCGGAACCACAATAACCTGCTCCATTCAGCTGGTCATCCCCCTGGAGGTTGACCAGGGTGGGGAGGATGTGGGGAATTGAGACGTTGCAACTCTTGAGAGTTGCAATCTATGGGTTGCGATTTATGATTGTTTTTTGTTTTTATTGTTACTACTTGACTTGTGACGTCTTGGTTGGACTGAATAAAGAGCAGATTGTAGTGTTCCCGTTGTCCATTTCTATTAACCACAACACGGTCGCTTGTGAGTGCTGCAGGAGGGATCTATACTACTGAAATAATATATATGATGGGTGGGATATGACTGGGCAGTTGAGTCTCCTGGCCAGTAAGCGCCAAAAGATGTGAAACACGCACATTAAACGGTGCGTTGTTACGAAGAGAACAATACCGGAGTAGCCAACTCCAACTCCCAAACTCACCTACCGTGTAGCACAATCCAGTATGCATTATAAGTGGTGGGGCTACACACACCATGTGTCCTTTACTTTTCAACTCCTAAGTCCAAAATATACTTTTGAACCTTATTACAAGCAGCCAGGCACCGCCGGGTCCTGATTGGCAGCTCCAAGTCTCGAGCAGCCAATCAGCGAGGAGCACTTCAAAATTCAAACTCCCCGCTTCCGAACTTTACCTTTCTGCATAATAATACAGTCAGACATCTCAGTACATTACTTTAATCATCCTGCGATATCGCGGGGTACCTGCCTGAGGGGTAGGCCACGGCCGACTCGCTCGGGATGGTGCCCTGTGGGCCGCGGGTTCGGTTGAATAACAGTCATCCAACACATACCGCCAATATTACCAAGCTGAAACTGCCGCTGTAAACGACTATCAAACCCTCCCACATCAAGGCGAGCGGGGATGATAAGTAGCTTTGCTCCATATAGCAAAATAAGCGAACATCATCCCAAACTGCAGTAAACTAAGGAGCGAAGTTCGACGGTCAATAACTACATCAAATCCCGAAATAAATAAAATCCCTATAAGTCAAATGCGAACATTAATTCAAATCCATCATTGTCAAACCCCTAAATCAAGTCGAATTAAATACTAACATCAAATTTAAATATTAATCACTTCAGAAAAAAATCTTTTATTAATCTTAACTTCCTTTTGCCCAAATTAGACTCAAATCCAGGCAGAGGAGCGCTTGATGCACCGGTACCTGGCCACGACTTTGTCATTTCAGACTAACCATGTGTCCTTTAGGGCCTTGTGCAGAAGACAGGAGATACCATGAACAGAAATACAAGAGGTCAAATCCCTAGAATAATGAGAGATCAAGAAAGATGAGACAAGGGCCAATTAAGGTGGGAAAATGAAATACTCCCTAGGCCTCGGATACCCTAATACCGTCGGGGTTGGAAGAGAACAAAAGTTGACCAAGGGATGTTGACAGGGGAGTTGACAGAGAGGATCCCGACAAAGTAAAAGGAAGCAATGCCGAACTCAGCTGGGATTCCATGGTCGCCAACCCACGTCCCACTATTTCTGAGTATTGGGGGAGGGCATATCTTAAATTCTCTGTTGCATTTACGTACGATATATCGTTCAAATTGGGGTCGGTGTTGTCGAGCTGGAAGCCATTATCAGGGTTGCTTTAAGAAACGAAATTCTAAATGATTTTCAGTCGATCAACCTGATTGTACCTCATTGTAAAGGTTGTAAACCTGAAAAAACTACATGAGATTATTACATTCACTTGGATGACTAGTTTCGATCGTCAAGCGATCATCATCGGATCCATTACACTCGTTAGATTCTAAATCTATGTCTGCATATACAGTATGTGGGTTAAGGTATTTACAATAGGTACACTTATTTAGTTACAGAAGTTTATCGTAAACTTGCGAAACTTGTCAAGATTTTATTTTACTGTCATTATTGTTATGATGTGTGTGGCTATTGACCTGCAGATTTGCCTGCGATATTTAATTTTTAGAAAAATAAAAGAGAAGTTTTCGCTAATTTTTATGTTATTTGGTGTGCTAATTTCGAAAATGACCTCCATTTTTTCCCATCACATCAGTTTTATTTTGTAAAATCGATATCGATATTTTTTCTCAAATTGAGAGCAAAACATTTCCCTTGAGTTTAAACTTTTACATCAAATTATGGTAAATAGACCATTGATTAAGAGAAACAAATATTATGTAGCCTATGTTAACATGAACGTTCGAAACAAATTTTAAATTGATTAAAAAACAAAACAAACTCAACAAAGTGTCTATTTAAGTACGTAGTCTTTTTCCTTTGAATCTTCTCCTTGACGTTCTTGTATTATGTTCAATCTCAGGTAAATGTTCATAAAAATCCAAGTACAATTGAATTTTTCAAGAAAACGTGACATGATAGAACTTCTTAATTACTGTTTTCGAAATCTACACCGAAAAAAAAACATAAAGTTTAGGTATCAATTCAGGGGCGTATATACAATTTTTTCGGGGGGAGGGGGCTGACTATCCTGGATTTTTGTGAGTATTCTTAGGGGTTTGTCACCGCAAAATACCCAGATATATCAACCAATACCTCACATCATATAACTTTGTGTAATTATTTTTGATGAGATTCAAAGTTTATATAGCCTACAATTACTGGCAATACAAAAAAAAAGTTGTAAACTACAACACAATACACAAATAAAATTTTATACTTAATGAATTTTCTATTATGATCTATGGAGTATGTGAATGGCAAATATCGAAATATTTGTCAATTTACTAAGCAGAAAGGTAAACAGGTTATTTTTTTCTTTTCAAGTCGATAGACTAATTTATTTCTCAAAAGTACCGTACTGTGGAATTTAAAGTTTTGCCTCACAAGGCTGAGTGTACCCCGTTCCAGCGTTCAGACTAGAATTAAAATTTCTTTGCAGAGCCGGGAATCGAATTCGGACCTCCGGGGCTACAGCCAAGAATGCTAGCCACTACACCACGAGTTAGTCTATTTTCAATCTTAATATTGTTTATAACTTAACCAATAAGTTAAGATTAGGATACAACCAAATGTACAATTATTTTATGCTCTTACCAGAGCAACACTTTTGTTCTTATTGGCTTTTTCGGGGGGGGGGTGGAGCCCCCTCAGCACCCCCCCCCCTTATATACGCCCCTGTATCACTTCCCTTGTATCTTTTTTTATCGCAGTCCTGTGTAATCTATGATGGTTAGTAAATGTGGAAGAAAGGGTCGAGGATACGAAACTATAGTGTATACAGAGTGTTTCTAAATTCCCATTACAGACGTTGAGGGCTTGTGGTGGGGACCAGGACGGTTACGTTTAGCACAGGAACTTGTGTCTGGAATCGTACCGTCTTCCCACTACCCGCAAAAACCACCACAGCATACGTTCACAGCTCAAAAATGCTCAAGTCACGTACAATATCTCATAAGATCAAGAAGAGAGTCTATCGAACAGTAATTAGACCAGTGATTCCACGGGGTAGTGAGACACGAGTACTTACTTAAAGGGGTGAGGAATTGTTGGACATATAGGAACGTAAAATTCTTAGGAAAATCTATGGACCAGTCCAAGAAAATGGAGCTTGGTGAACAAGATACAACAAAGAATTATATAACTTGTATGGGGAACCCCGAATATCAATAGAAATTAGAAGAGGTAGACTCCGATTAGCCGGACATCTAGAGAGAATGGAGGTGAAACGAGCAGCACACCAAGTATTCCATTTTTAAATACGGGCGTGATATATTCTGCTCTATTTCTTTACTCATACCAAATTTGGCTTTGATAGCTGCATCCGTTTAGGAGTTGATAGTGGAGCACACACAGACAGAAGGACAGTCACACACACACATCAGCCCGGGTGATCTCATAAGACTACTTTTCAATTTCATCATTTTTACAAAATGTGCAAAGTATGATTAAAATTGCATGTGATAAATTTATAGGCCTATATATATAGAATACTAGCTGTACCCGCCATGTCTTGCAATGCCAATCAAAGAAAGAGAGTGTTTGTGTTACAATTTTGTTTGTTGTAGTACTTTTATATACACATTCTTTTATTTTATTCGCCATCTGGTTAGAGGTTTTCCGACGCGTGTACAGTTGTCCATGTGAGAAACATGGATTTTCCAAATTTATTCCACATACTTCTAGGGATTGTCCTTGTGCTTTGTTGGTGTTCATTGCAAATTCAAGTCACACCGGAAACTACAAACGTTTAAAAACACATGAATTGCCGCTAAACTGTATGAAATATACTCATTTGTTGAAACTACTCATGCGCCACCTTTTGTAAAATGGATTTACTCATTCAGAAACCTCAGCGGGAGTATACACAACAACTCACCAAAGTTTCATTGCAGTCGAATGTATGATATATGAACGCATACGAGACATTGTTGAAACTATTCGCGCGTCAACAACCATTTTGTTGAACCAATTATTGTGCCACCTATTGTAAAATGAATTTACTAATTAATAAACCTTCGCGGCAGTGTGCACAAAAACTCCGCATAGTTTCATCGCTATCGAATGTATGATATATGAACGCATACGGGATATTGCTGAAACGACTATCGTGCCAACGGTCATTTTTTGAAACTACTCGTAGTCGACCCATTGTAATATGAATTTACTAATTCAGAAACCTTTGTGGGAATGTGCACAGCAACTCACAAGAGTTTCATCGCAATCAGACGAATGGTATATGAACGCATACGGGACGAACTGTCAAGAATAATGTAGAGATATGTTTGTTGTGTACTACAGAAGATGGGAAAATACTAGAGCAGCACTGAAAAAAGGCTTTAAATCTATTTTTGTTCTTTAGACTATTTATATTTTGCTAACGGTGTAGTAATATGAATATAATTTGAGAATGTTACAATAAGCACGCGTTCCTCGTTATTACAGTAAAATAGCCTCAGGGATTTCTAACTACTTGCTGTTAAAACGGTAATTCACCGACGAAACACAGAGTAAAACGCAATAATATCCATCCTCCCTTTCTCTCTCATTTTATCACGCTTTAGTTACATCAAGTGCGACTGTTATTTGTGTTTCTTATTTTTTGTAGGCTTGGAAAAGCGCAACTGATTTCATCTTCTTTATTCGCAGCTTCTCATGTAATATAGCAGGGAGGCAGTGAAATACTGCAGCAGTAGCCCTTTAATTCGGATGTAGTCCCACATAGCATGTATCACATTAGCCCCTAGCTGTGTTTATAATGCTCGTACACAATGTGCGGAGCCGAGGAAAATGTCTGCTTACGACTCCGCGAATTATGAAGTAGCCTATATATTGTGGTTAAATAAATATACACTCTCTGCAAATGTAGGACTCGGTAAATCTAAATGAAAGAAGAGTGGTGGATGTGTCCACTGAAGAGAATTACGTTAAGCCAGTTTCAAATGAAATTACTCTTACAAATCCCGGCCTCTCGCTTCGTTTGGAAGGAGGTTTTTACTTTTTGCAACATTGTGTGTTTCAGTACTGCATTCACTCCGTATTTATCGTGTGGGGGAGATCTTTATACGAAGCAAATTCCGATTAAACACGGGCGTCAACGGAGGAAACAATTTCCTCACCTCGTCAGTCGGGGGAAATGCAGATCTCATGCTTTTAGATTAATAATAAATCGCTATGTTTGTCACCCCTGCCTCGGTTTAAGAGAAGAATGTTTCAATTAAAGAAAAATCCACAGTTCTAGCCCTTCAGACAAACAACTCAATGTTGAAACCACGTTAACAAATGATCACAATTGCAAACGAAGTCAACACGGAAAGAACGGAGTAAGTCAATTTCTTTCGGAAATGAGTTTATGGCGCAATATAGAAGCCAGCCATCGTCACTACAGATCAGTTGAAATTAATTTCAAATAAAGGGAATATCACCGAGATCAAGAGGTTTTTATTTTTAGTGGAAACGGAAAGAACGTCCCATGTCCTCTCACTTCTTTCATAATTTAACTTTAGTTGTTACTTGTTTTACACGTACTTCCTTTATAAGAAATAAATTTGGCAAAAAATATATATTGCTTACCCTCAATTGGGGTGTTTCAAGTATTTATTTTTAGTGTTGAAAGTTTAAATTCGCTCTCCTGAAAAATCTACAGAATGTGATTTTCCCCGTTTTTACCGAGGAGTTTTCAAATCATCCCAAAATCAACACGTAGTTCCGTGAAGAACTATACAGCCTATTTTCATATAACCTACTCCCGTTAATTGCCTCTATCAACATACGAAATTTTAGTTTGATTCCTGTGATAGATTCATAGATATTGAGAACCGTCTAAATATTTCTGATGGTCGCCATGTTGGATTTATAGACTATATATGTAGGTCTTAGAGTTACGTACATTTACATGAGGATTGTTGTGTAGGTGTGGTATTCAAACTTCAATCGCATGATTAGGACATAAGAAATAAAATCGAGATTTTAAAATTTGGCACAGCTGCCATCTTGTGGTTATGGAAACAATTGAAATAAATTAGATGCCACTGGATTAAAATGTATATAAGCATTTACCGTACCAAGTCTTACTGCGTTCGGATGGTTAAATCGCGAGAAACGTCCATTTTATTATTTATATTTCGCGTCGCCGCCATGTTGGATTTGTGCTCACCAGGATATTGAAAGTTCCATAGGTGAACTTATGTTCATAGCCTCTATGAACATAAAACATTTCAGTTTGATTACTGTAACAGATTAGTAGATATTGAGAACCGTCTAAATATTTCGGTTGGTCGCCATGTTGGATTGTTATATGTATTTATGAACCATTAAATGAAGAGTATTTCGTAGGTTCACTATTCAAACGTTCACTTCGATCGCATGATTAATACACAAGAAATAAAAACTTAATTTTAAAAAGTTGCACAGCCGCCATCTTGAGGTAATGTAAACAATTGAACTAAATTAGATGCAAGTTCATTACAACGTGTATAAACATTTACTGAGCCATAGGCTATTTCACTGCGTTCAGATGGTGAAATCGCAAGACAAGTTTTTATTAAAATTTTCCAACTTCGCTTGGCCGCCATGTTAGTTTTGTACTTTACAGGTTTTTGAAAGTTACATAGATGAACTTGTAGTAGTGCCCGTTATCACCGTAGAAGATTTCAGGGTGATATCAGTAATAGTTTCGGAGATATAGAATGCAGGTGACCAGAATTAAATTTCGTTGCAGAGCCGTGAATTGAATTGAATAATAAACAAGATGTTCAGTAAAGAACATGTAGCCTACTTTCTCCTAAATGCATGGGTATTGCGAAAACTCTTTGTCCATTTCAAGGAGTATAATTGAATGTTGGTTGTAATAGCTTGTTGAAATACAACGTGCTATACGGATATTAAAAATGAATATGAGGTACCCTTTGCTAGTGCTACCTATGTAAACAAAATTCATTCAATTCGGTTTCACCGCGTTTGAATTGATATAGGGAATCGATTTGCACACTTACATGGCCGCTATCTGCAAACTATTGGGCTGAAGACCTTGTAGTTCAGTCAAAAGATGCTTCCCACTAAATGGTTTGTTGTTACAAAATTTGGTAGAGATCAAATTATTAGGTTGGTCGTAATTTTATTTAAGCTTTTAACATTTGGGTGGCCGCCATTCCGTTTCCGTCAAGATGGCGGCGATATAAAACATGACACTGAGGTGCCCTTTGCTAGTGCTACCTTTGTACCAAATTTCGTTGAATTCGGTTTTACAGTGTTGGAATTGATGGGGGGAATCGATGTGCACACATACATGGCCGACATCCGAAAATTATTGTGCTGATGACCTTGTAGTTTGGTCAAAAGATTCTTTATGCATAAAGGTATAACGATGCAAAATATGGTAAGATCAGATGATTAGTTTGGTCGTAATTTGATTCAAGCTTTTAACAATCGGGTGGCCGCCATTACGTTTTCGTTAAGATGGCGGCAATATAAAACATGACACTGAAGTGCCCTTTGCTAGTGCTACCTCTGTACCAAATTTCGTTCAATTCGGTTTCACCGTGTTTGAATTGTTAGGGGGAATCGATTTGCACACATACATGGCCGCCATCTGCAAACTATTGGGCTGATGACCTTGCAGTTTAGTAAAAATACGCTCGCCATTTACATATATGTTTTGCAAAATTTTGTTGAGATCGGATGATTAGGTTGGTCGTAATTTGATTTAAGCTTTGAACATTTGGATGGCCGCCATTGCGTTTCCGTCAAGATGGCGGCGATATAAAACATGACATTGATGTGCTCTTTGCTAGTGCTACCTCTGTGCCAAATTTCGTTCAATTCGGTTTCACCATGTTTGAATTGTTAGGGGGAATCGATTTGCACACATACATGGCCACAATCTGCAAACTATTGGGCTGATGACCTAGTAGTTCAGTCAAAAGACGCTCGCCATATACATATATGTTGTTGCAAAATTTGGTAGAGACCAGATTATTTGGATGATCGTAATTTGATTTAAGCTTTCAACATTTGGGTCGCCGCCATTATTTTTTCATCAAGATGGCGGCAATATAAAACATGACACTGAGGTGCCCTTTGCTAGTACTACCTCTGTATCAAATTTCGTTCAATTCGGTTTCACCGTGTTTGAATAGATACGGGGAATCGATTTGCACACATACATGGCCGCCATCCACAAAGTATTGGGCTGATGACCTTGTAGTTTGTTCAAAAGATTCTTCATACATAAAGGTATTATGTTGCAAAATTTTGTAGAGATCAGATGATTAAGTGGGTCGTAATTTGATTGAAGCTTTTAACATTTGGGTGGCCGCCATTACGTTTTCGTCAAGATGTCGGCGATATAATGCATGACACTGGAGTGCCCTTTTCCAGTGCTACCTCTGTACCAAATTTCGTTCAATTCGGTTTCACCGTGTTTGAAATGATAGGGGGAATCGATTTGCACACATGGCCGCTATCTGCAAACTATTGGGCTAATGACCTTGTTGTTTAGTCAAAAGTCGCTCGCCATATAGATATATGTACTTGCAAAATTTGGTAGAGATCGGATGATTAGGTTAGTCGTAATTGGATTTAAGCATTGAACGTTTGGGTGGCCGCCATTACTTTTCCGTCAAGATGGCGGCGATATAAAACATGACACTGTGATGCCCTTTGCTACGTTTACCTCAATTCGGATTCACCGTGTTCGAATTGATAGGGGGGGGGGGGGGAGCAGACATTCAGAGTACACACACTCACACACAGACACACACACAGACAGACACACAATGTTTGGCCCTGTGTAGATCTCATAAGTCTACTTTTATTTTTTGCAAAAATCGAAAGTAGGCTAATAATGTATTTGGCTTTCCATCCCTTTTAACAACTGCGGTTTTAAGAGACTCCGGAGTGCCGAAATTTTGCCCCGAAGGGAATCTTTAACGTGCCAGTATATCTACTGACTCGGCTCCCTCGGATTTGCACACCCTCAAATGGCAAACAGGTGAGAACGTTCCGTTGAGCCACGCTGCCAGATGGTCCGTGGTGACAGTCAAGAGTGCTAGCCACTACGCAACGAGGCGGACTAGGTATACAGCAGGGTAGTATGGAATATTCAGTCTTTTAAGCATGTTGTTTTCTCACATCTAGTGGCGTATCCAGAGGGTAGGGGAGTTACTGGGGTTTCACCCCCCCCCCCCCCTCCCCGGGTCATTCCAAGCCAAATCATCACGAAAACGTGCACTTTTTAACTTGATCATCTCAGATTTACATGAAAGTTGGTAAGAAGTTAAAATACATGAAGTTGTACACACACGCAAATGTTTATTCCTCAGTGATTTACGATATTCATACAGCCGGGTTGCAAACATGATAAAAATATGTAAAATATTTCCTCGCGTGCTCTGCAAAAGGCTTTGGGTACACGAGTAAAAAAAATCTTGAAAATATCATATTTCGTATTCAATTGAATAACTTAATATTTAAGTATCGAAATTACCTGATAGAATAATGAAATTTAACGCTGTATGCAAGTTAGGGAAACTTATCAAAAACAAATTAGTGCCTACTCCTCTGTAGTGCTTCTTCTGAACATTGAGTGTCCATAGCAGTTAACGAGTACATTCGCCCAGTTGCAGTACGTGGATCAACCTTAATGAGAACTTGTTCACTTGGAATGTTCAATATGTCTGGCTGATGAGGATGCAGGAAATCGATCAAAACCTCCTGCGAGCTTACATTCACATTCATGACACAACCTAGCCACCAGCATCATCATAGATACAAGTCACAAATCCTATAATTTCCGCCAATGACAATTTTTCTTAAGGGGTATTTGTTTCCTTCACATCACTGGTTGTGTCTGTTGAAAACATCTTTGTTATTAAAACTCAGCAATTCTTCTAGGTTTATGCCGTGTCTTGTGTGGGGTTTTGCCCAGGGACACCAAGCTGGCTCATCAGCGGGCTCTTGGTGTTCCGCGCCTGAACCCCCACAGGAGTAGCGAACTGTGCACTACCTCCCTTCTTATGAAACGCACCTGCGCCTCTATCTGGGAGAACTAAAAGCTCAAGCAGTATTTCACCTCCCTATAAAGGCTTCCAAAAAGATTGTATATT
This sequence comes from Meconema thalassinum, assembly GCA_946902985.2. Lineage (NCBI taxonomy): Eukaryota > Metazoa > Arthropoda > Insecta > Orthoptera > Tettigoniidae > Meconema > Meconema thalassinum. The sequence goes on from OX336388.2 coordinate 677,428,763, forward strand.
GGCTTTCACGGTCCGTGAATTAAAACTCAGTATAACCCTAGAAAAAATGCTGAGTTTTAATTCACGGACCGTGAAAGCCAATATACAATCTTTTTGGAAGCCTTTACTGTATAAAATTGAATTTTACGTAATAGTTTGTCTATCTGTCTGCCTGTCACTTTGCCAAGGAATGTTTGGTGTAGACTTAACCGCATCAGGTGTGGCTTGGGAAGAGCCGCTTCGGTTCTTTATAAATGGGGTTGGATAGTTTATCCACACTGTGATTGTGCTGACATCCCACAATCAATGAAACACATAGTGGTGGATTGTCCTCTCCGTGCCTTCCCTGGTAGTTTGGAGGACCTGCACTCAGCTACTCCAGAGGCGGTGTGTTGGCTCAACGGATTAGATGTAAAAGTGTAACTTTCAGTGTGAGCATACTGTGTTTGTTGATATTGGTACTGTATTCGTATTTTTTTCCTGTGTTGTGTAGCATCATACGCCAAATAAGTATGCCCTTTATGCGTTCATATAGCCTACCATTCATCCGATTCCGATGAACTTAGTGAGCTTTTGTGAACACTCCAGGGAAGGTTTCTGACTTAGTAAATCCATTTTACAACAGGTAGCGCACGAGTAGTTTCAACAAATGAGTGACAGTGCGCGAATCGTTTCAATCAAGTCCCATATGCGTTCATATAGGCTACCATTCATCCAATTAAAATGGAACTTCGATGTGTTGTAGTGTACTCTCCCGTGAAGTTTTTTGAATTAGTAAATCAATTGCACAGTTGGTATCACACGAATAGATTCAACAAATGAGTTATGGCACGCGAATCGTTTCAACAAAGTCCCATATGCATTCATAGACCTATACCATACATCCGATTGCGATGGGATTTTGGTGAGTTGTTGTGCATGCTCCCACGAATGTTCTGAATCAGCAAATCCATTTTACAATAGTTTAGAGGCAGTTAACGGAAAAAAGAAAAAAATATGTCTTTCTTTGATTGGCATTGCAACACATGCCAGGTACAGCTTGTATTATATAAATATACAGTAGGTATGTCCAGCAATTCCCCGAATTAGAGGAATGAAGTAATGGACGGTGAACAATGAATACGATTCTTTTAGTTTAGTGAACAACTTGTGAATTGGTTCTCTATGGAAGAGGGAAGAGCTAGGAGTATTGTTGACTGCGGACGGTGATGTAGTGCAGCACTTTGCTGACAAATTAGACGGGCTTGTAGCTGGCTTGTATCGGATGTGATGTGATAGTGGCGTGATTGTTCCAAATACAAAACCAGTCAAAACCGCAAGCGTACACACGCGTCAGGGTATACCACGCACACACACAAAGGCGGGCCCTTCTGCCTCATTTGCGTACAATGGGGCCTCACCAAGACGGGGGTCATATCTAGTGGCTCATTTGTTTGTTCTAACTCGTACGAACTAATTACTTCTCAGTTGAGAAGCTTGGACTAGTCAGTTTAAGATAACTGTAATTGAGAATCGGATGTAACCACTATATTAGTCTACTACTATTATCGTATTGGAAGCCATTATTCAGTGCTGCCTTAGTAATTGACAATTCAAAAAACTTTTCAATCGATCAACAAGATTCTACCCAATTGCATTGGGTGTTATTCCCTAAAACTTAAAAAAAAAAATACATGAGATTGTAATTTGAAAATTATTCAAATTAGCCTATAAATAACATGGGATTTGAAAATGAATAAGTGTATAAATCACGTGTAATTTGAAATGTGATATATGTAAGTGTCTCATGCATTTTGAAAAATTTGAAATTAATTAATCTCAAGGAATTGGAAAATTAAGAAATATATTTATCTCATTAAAACTCAGCAATTTTACTAGGTTTGCGCCACCTCTTGTGTGGGGTTTCGCCTATTAATCTCATGTTTCTTTTTCAGGTTTAGGGAATAACATCCATTACAATTGGGTACAATCGTGTTGACCGAATAAAAAGGTTATTTTTTTAAATTCTCCTAATACTAGCTTTTATTACCCAGTGGCCATTTTTTGGTGGAAATATTCCCGTGTTTATTTTTGTGACTATTTTCTTTACATTGGCGTTGGAAAGGTAAAATTTACGGTATTTCACACAATTGGAAATTGCTGAACCATTCTGAAGAAAGAGAGGAGATAGGCACCCCAGATATAACATTTGAACCTCTCCCATCGTGATCATATTCACACACTGAGACAGACACAGTTGTACATTATACATAGTCTACACTTACAAAAGGTCCAACATGTTATTGCCTACTTTTTCTTGTGTCCAGTGTACATAAGTCTAATATTAAGAGAGATATCTGAAATTGTAATTTCTTAAGATTCACCCCATCTTCATGAGGCCCTTAAATAGCTTTCTGAGAAATCCGTGGAACACTTATTAACTAATTTCTTAAGATGAGATTCTTCACCTATGCTTTACATTTTTTCGCTTTGTCATTTCAGAGATACACGCACCGTTAGGAATCCTTCAACCTCCAATTTTCACCCCTTTCACATCGAAAAAATACACCAGGTCGAAAAACACTCAGTGTCTGTTTTTATGATAAGTTTATATGCGAGTAACACATCTCCAAATCTCCACATCTCTTCACGGGTTTGTTTGTGTATTCCGACTTATCCATAATGACGGTATTGACAACTTTATCCTTTTTATTGTAAAATTTGAGGTCTTGTTACCTTTTTTGTTTTTGTTTTAGTGATCTCGCTACAACGCCCTGATTTTAAGCCTACTTTCGATTTTTGCAAAAAGTAATGAAAGTTCACTTATGAGATCTACACGGGCCAAAAGTTATCAGTCTGTCTGTGTGTGTGTGTGTGTGTGTGTGTGTGTGAGTTAGTATATATTTCCCCTTCTTCCTCTATCAATTCAAATACGACGAACCCGAATTGAACGAAATTTTGTAAAGAGGTAGCCCTAGCAAAGGGCATCTCAGTGTCTTGTTTTATATCGCCGCCATCTTTACCAAAACTGAATGGTGGCCACTCAGACGTTCAAAACGTAAGGTCATTAGCCGGACCATTTCAAGATAACGGCCGTGTGGATCGTGCAAACATTATAATTCATAACTTTGAACCCACCATATCCGATTATCGAACCAAGAATTGTTTAAACTGTCCTAAAGGACGTGGCCCGTTCGATACTTTAAGTTCATCTACTGTACTATATATTTGCCAAATAACACTCACTCACTCACTCACTCACTCACTCATCACGAAATCTCAGAAACCACCGAACGGATTGGAATGAAATTTGGAATGCAGCTTCCTCAAGGGCCTTAGGTGCTCGCTAAGAAAGGTTTTCAAAAAATTCACTCGGGATCATGGTCAAACCGCGAAAACCGCGATTATATGTGGCAATGCGGGCTGCATAACGTCGCCCCTACCAGTGTTCTGGCGCTTTGCAGGCAGTGTGAGCTTACTGTCATAACGTGCACGTCATTGTTGTCTGCGCTCCCGACCTTTACCCACTCTCTCTGTTCAAACAGAACTTCAATGTAATTTCTGTTTGTACTTTATACTTTCACAATCACTTCATAATCATCATATTGCATTATATATTAGCCTTTAGTTGAAGTAACTGTAGGTATAATGAAAAGTAGACTTTGGTAAAAGAAAATTACCTCTACCAACGTTAATTTTGTTAAGTTAGGCTAGGTCTATTCCATTTTTCAGGGTTTTGAAGTAGAGATTTGTTTTATTACGTTAGGAGAAGATGGCTACTGCATTAATATCCCTCAACGCCACAACAGCACTCAATCACCTTTGAAGAAGACCGTGTCTGCCGTTAACTTTTATAGCTTCAGAATATTTGAGATTGAGGGTGATAATTATTATCTTTTGTTATTTCGCAATCTTCTCAATAAGTTTCTGGTTGATATGTATGCAAAGATTGGATTCGCATCAATCAGAAAAAGTTGAGAAGTGAGGAATATGTGCACCTGAAGGACGCAATGAGTAAAGCTGTCAGCAGTTTGTCAGTTATTGGTAAAATGGATATCGCAGGCTGCCCACTTCGGAGGGTGGGGTTTCTATTATTAAAAAGGGAGTGGAAATTGACAATAGCTGGGTGGTACCCTATAACCCCGTCGTATCTCGCACCATCTCAGCTCATATCAATGTTGAGTACTGCACTCTGTAAAGTCAATAAAATACATTTGCAAGTATATTAACAAAGTTTCCGACCAAGCTACTTTTAGCATCGGACAGTTTGACGAAGTTGCGAGACATGAATCAGGACGTTACATCAGCAGCTTAGAGGCGGCTTGGCGCATATTCTGCTTCCTTATACATGAACGCTATCCTTCGGCCATGCAACTTGCCGTCCACCTCGAGAATGGCCAGCGGGTTTACTTTAATGAAGACGAATTTCGTGACCAGTTTAACAGCCCTCCAAACACAACTCTTCTTGCTTTCTTCGAACTATGCCGATCCGATACATTTGCTTCAACACATTTATATTGTGAAGTTCCATCCTATTTCGTTTGGAAAGGTAAGAAGTTCTTTAGAAGGAAACAAGGAAAGCCAGTCCCAGGCCATCCTGGTGTGAAAAAAGATCAGACCCTTGGCAGAGTTTACACCGTTCACCCTGGTAATGCCGAGTGCTACTACCTCCGTCTCCTTTTACATAAAATCCCTGGCCCTCAGTCTTTTACTGACTCAAAACCGTGGCAGGGGTGGTTCAACCAACATTTCAAGCGGCATGTAAAGCACTTGGCTTGCTAGAGGATGATGCGCACTGGGACCGCACACTAGAGGAAGCGTCCTCCACCGACTCTCCCCACAAGATACGCGAGCTGTTTGCCATCTTACTGGTGTTTTGTCAAGTGAGTGATCCCATCATGCTCTGGAAAAAACACAGACAGCCTCGCGGAAGATGTGGTAAGAGAGGTTCAGAGGCAGTGTGCTGATGTCAACCTCATTAGGTTATTTACAACAGGTGGCTGGTGCTTCTTGAGGATTTAGTACTAAAATTGTCTGGTCAACAACTGGAACGCTTTGGACTTCCGTCGCCTTCTCGAGAACAAAACTCCGTCGTTGTTCACCGAGAATATGTCAGTGAATATCTTACGACACAATTAAGTTGTCCAAAGTGGTTGCTGATAATGTTCCAAAATTGAACAACGAGCAGAGATTGGCTTATGACGAAATAGTTCGAAGTGTTGTTTCAGAATGTGGTCACCTCTTTTTCTGGATGCACCAGGCGGAACTGGCAAAACCTTCCTGATTAATCTCCTGCTCAGTACATTTAGAAGTCGACAGAACATTGCCATCGCAGTCGCCTCCTCGGGTATTGCAGCAACCCTACTGGATGGTGGAAGAACAGCGCTTACTGCCTTCAAGCTCACTCTTAACCTCAGTCACGCTGCATCTGCCCTTTGTAACATCTCGAAGCAAAGTGGCACAGCTCGCGTGCTGAGGGAGACAAAACTCTTTATTTGGAATGAATGCACGATGGTACACAAAGGAGGAGTCGAGGCATTGGACAGAACACAATAGGAACATTCGGGGTAACAACCAACTTATGGGTTGAGTCACAGAACTTCTTGCCGGTGACTTTAGACCTACCCTTCCTGTTATACCCCGTGGAACACGGGCTGACGAAGTAAATGCCTGTCTAAAACCGTCTTACATATGGCCCAAAGTCAAATCAATTCCCTTGACTGTCAACTTGCGCGTACACCTCCATGGTGGTTTTATGACTAAGAAGTTTTCCCGTCTCCTTCTAAGCATTGGCGATGGAAAGTTGGAGGAAAACTACTGAAAAATAACTATTACAGCTCAACTGTGCGAAGTTGTTGACAGTTTAGATAATTTGATCGAAAAGATCTATCCCCAAGTGTTTGTAAATTCCAACCTTGAAAATTCATGGATGGAAGAAAGAGCTATTCTTACCCCAATAGATGACTCTGCTGATAGTATAAATATCGCCCTCCTTAAGAAGATATTAACAACAAAAATGGTATACGAATCAGTAGACTCAGTTGTAGTGGTCGAAGATGCAGTTCATTATCCTGTGGAGTTATTAAACACACTTAACCCGCCCGGAATACCGCCTCATGTCCTGATCCTCAAGGTTGGTGCTCCTGTCATGTTATTGCGCAACCTAAACCCTCCTAAACACTGCAATGGAACCAGGCTGCAGGTTAAAGCACTGCGTAAATTTGTGATTGAAGTCACCAACTTTACAGGTGTTGGCCAAGGCGAAACTGTCTTCATACCCCGCATTCCTCTAATCCCTTCAGACTACCATTTTCGATTCAAACGTCTGCAGTTTCCTTTGAAAGTCTGCTACGCCATGACAATTAACAAGGCTCAGGGGCAGAGTTTAAAAGTAGCTGGTGTGGTTCTGAGAAGTGACTGTTTCGCACATGGTCAACTGTACGTGGCATGCTCCAGAGTAATTTCTTCTGTTGGCTTAGTCATTCTGCAGCCTGAGAGGAAGACCAGAAATGTAGTTTACCGAGAAGTGCTTATCTGTTAAAAACACTCTCGATAGACATGGCAGTAGGCTAGGGGACCTGCCTTAAATCAAAGCTCCCCGTCGTATATTGCACCCAATTTTCAATTTCAACGCTCCATGTTGCCGTCATTATCTTCCACTACAGGCAAAATCTACATTACTAATGTTATAACGGGATTCCAAATGTTATTGCGGGCGACACCGCGGGTAACAGCTAGTATTATAATATTACACGGTAGTAGTGACTTTGAAATGCTAAGCCGTCTCGGTTACCAGACTAGATGGCAGGTGATATCTTGTGCCTGACCTATATTTTACTAGTTTGAATATTGCATGCAATATAATAACAAATTTACTGCGCACAATATGCAAAATATGTACATTATATCAGGCTCAAGAATCAGAGCTAAATTGATTCAGAGAGACCTCTCTCTTCTTACACTCCATTGCGTGATATGTATCACACAAAACACATGTACACTCATGGCTAGACTGGTGAAACGATTTCCTGGTACAAATGCGATGATAGAAACCGTGCATCGCAAAGCGCGTCATCAGGTGTCGCAGCTCGTATTCTTCTTTCAGCCAATCTTTGTTAATCATTGCAGCTGTTGTGCAGAATATCGAGTCCCTTTTTCCTCGTAGCTCTTGTAATAGTTCTTTGTATGCTGGAGTGTGCTGAAGATGCATTTGCAGTCTTAGGTCTTCTACCAAAAAGGTTTCCCGGGCTAAGACATAGACGTATCGAGATCGAGCAAATTTTGATACCCCTAGAATTCTTTTGAGGTATCTCGGTTTCATGCTTTCCAGTTCTTTCAGCTGTCTACGTGACAGGAATTGCCAAATTAATTCCATGCCGTATGTGAGTGTTGGTAGCACTTTGACTTGGAAGAGTTCCATGGCTGTCTTCAGTGACATTATTTATAGGTTTCTGATGTCGCAGCAGCTAACCTTTCCTTTAGATCAGGGTCATCCAGTCATTGCGCGCTCGGGGAGCACTGGGCAGTCAGGCTAGTGCTCCTTCCCCTACCATCACTACACTGTGGCAGCGAGGAGACCTGAGACATACGGACGTTGTTCGGACCGCGCTGAATAGATACGTACAGTCGTGCAGTCGATGACTTTTGTGGGTTTGTTGACAGCACATTGATAGGGCTGTTTTGCCATAAAATATATACCGCATATACAAATCGAATGGCACTCCGATGTATGGAATATGCAGGAAACGAACGCATGTGTTAATTAAAGAATAACTTATAGTGATTTATTTCAAACTGAAATGTGAACATAGGTTATTAGAGAGGAAAATTCAACAACATTTTACCGATTTGAACGGATAGTACAGACCTTGGGATACATTTGCTCCGTCGTTTTTTCGAGCTTTTAATTTGGGAGGAAACAATCTTCTCCAAATTGGGTACAATATTTCTGGGCACGGCTATTCGTAAACAATTGCGCAAGTTTCTATCGTTCATCGTTGCACGATGTTTACTTTTGGTATGCTTAAGAACCAAAAAGAAACGCTCACAAAATGTACGTTGAGCCAAACATTGCTCACTTCGGCGCGGTGGACAGACCGCGCGCTCAACCAGCCAAGCTCCTCCCACCACTACCGAAACTACAGTACCTTCCACCAAGGCGCTCGGAGCAATGGCTTGGAGCTCGCCCGGAGCGTTAGCGCTCGGGGAGCGCGGTGTGGATGGCCCTGCTTTAGATGCACCAAGAAGGTCATCCCAGTTACTTGTAGTGTGATCCCAAGATATTTGAACTGGTTCTTAAGTGCTAGTGTATGTTCTCCGTAGACAATGTAGTCTTCCCTCGGTAAACGTCCTCCTCTCCTGAAAACCATAAGTTCTTCCTTCCGTAGGTTCATTCTTAGTTCATTATCTGCCATTTTTGTGAGAAGGTCCATTCCTATTTGTAAATCCTTTATGTTATCAGGGGCTAGTGCCATGTCGTCCGCATATATGTATGTTCACATTCTGTACTCCCTCCTTGATTTTTGTGGGGAGTTCCTGAGTCAGCACATTGATTAGTAAGGGACTCAATGGGTCTCCCTGCAGCACGCCAATGGTTTGATCTATTCAGCCTGATTAGGATATTCCATCGTTGATTTGCACATCATTGGCTGCTACAGTGTGGTCTTTTGTCGCATAGCACCGTAGAAAAATAATCAGAGCAGTTTGGAAAACTTCAGCATTCCCGAGCTCCTGAGGTAGCAATAGTCACATTTATCGCCACATAGCGTGTAGTATGATAGCTATGAGATTAGTCATATCCAAGCGTCCAATGATATTCTCCATCAATTTCCTTCTATTGACAGTGTCGAACGCTTTGGCATAATCAATGAAAATTACATACTTTTTCCCGTGGGATTGTAATCTCTCTTGTATGTCCTTTAACAGACAGCTCTCCGCTACTAATGTGGATCTCGCTTTCCGAAATCCGAATTGTTCGTCAGATAATAGTGGTTCCATTAAATCCCTTATTCTCTGTGCTAACAGCTTGGTAAGTAGTTTACTCGCCACCGATTCCTGGGCTATACCCCTGTAAGACTCTGGTTTGCTCGTGTCCCCTGTCCTTTATATAATAGCTTTATGACTGTCTTTTGCCACGCATTGGGCAATATAGCCTACTGATAGAAATAATATAAGCTTTGTATGAAATGCTTTATAATAAAAATATACACCTCTGAAGAAATCGTTTAGATCGAATCATTATTTGCTAAGAGTTTGTATGTAAATCAATTCATAACAATGCATTTCGGTGTAAATGATTGGCTGTGTGGTTAAGCTTTAATCTGCTACCCGTTAGGCCGGGGTTCAAAACCTATCAGAGTGTTGTTGTTTTTTTGCTTGAATTACCTTATATTTATTGTTTTGTAATTACTCAGACGTTATAAAATTGAGCATTATATTGTGCATATTACAATGGAAAATATAATTATAGTCTATTCAATTAAAACAACATTCACCATCGGATCTTCACGAGAGACATCTAACAGCAACCAGATGAACTATGAGAGTGACAAACACTGCCAACTGGATGTGAGCTGTGCACCGGCCTGGACGTTGGAACAGCTGTAATTGTAAAGTTTCCTATTATGGCCGCTAGAATGCACTCGCCCTTGCGAAACTTTATCGTCAGATGTCATGACTGGTCTATGTGGGACTCCATTGGTTTGCCTACAGTTGGCATTCAATACGTATCGAATTGCAAGAATGACAAGTTGATAATAGGATATATTTTTTATTTTATAGCGTTTGTAACAGCCTATTGTGTGTTATTTGAAAATGTTATTTGAACTAAAGAACAAAACGATCCCACATAGTAGGCCTACCTGTACTCTAGCTGTTGGTGCTAGTTCAGGATATTAATTAATAATTTTATTGCAGCCAAATAGCAATCGAGAATAAAGAATGAACATGTACACTAAAATTGCGCTCTGGCGATTTGAATTGCATAGTCTTTGATTGATTGTTTTCTTTTACTACAGAGATCTAAGTGGTAGCGTTCACTTGCATGTTTACATAGTTGGCATTCACTCGTCACTGTAAGGTCATGGAAAGATATGTTAATACAATGAAGGGGGTGAAAGACATGGACAGTCAGACGTGTAAACACATGCCACAACTTTAAGTTGGAGTTGGATGTTGCCCACGTCCGGTCGATCATCTCTCCGGTTCCATAAAATTCTTGAGGTATGTCTTCTCTTTTTATCTTCAATGATGTAAGTAGTTTTCCCGAGGCTCTGGTGTTTGGTAGAGGTAAATAGTTTCTAAGGTCTTCAACCAAGAAATGATTCTAATATACTCCTTGATAAAGACAATGAGTTATAACTATACCCATACGTTTAGGAGAAAGTAGGTTATATATGATTTACTGAGCATCTTGTTTGCTGATTGCTTTGCTGCAATTACTCTCCTGTTTTATGATTATTCTAGCCTCGTTGGTTGCCAACTTCTTAGTCAAATATTGTTGCGGTACCGTGTCATATGCAATTTCTAGGTTTTGGATAAGCTGTTTGACACTGTGGGTCGTGTGCTTATCATGGCAATTGAATCTGTACCCTTTGTTCAGCGGCGTCTTTCCTCTATCGAGAATCCTACGCATTACCTGTTCTGTTCTGATCATGTAATTTGTGTAAATAATAATAATACAAAATCACAGAAAAATGTCAAGTAGAATCTCATATTACACATCTTACATAAAATTTGGGATAAATACGTGTTGAGCGACTGACAATATAGTAACTAAAAATAAGTCACGTTAAAAGCCACTGAAGTTCCGAAAGCTATACATTCTACTCAAACTTCTTAGTGAATTAAACAAAGCAATTAGACTCTTTTATACTGGAAAATCAGTAGTAGGCCTAGTGTTATCTAGGTTTCATCTTACAATTATCCAAATTATCCCTGAGGTCCACCATGGTACTGCTTGACGCCAAAATCTTACCATTACTCACTTATGGGATTGAGGTGGTATGGCACAAACAAAGCGTTGGAGACACTTGAGGAGGTCGAATCATGAAATCTGAAGGCGGTGCTTGTACTGTAGTTTCTAAATACACTCGCTCAAAGCTGGTATACGAACTAGACAGAGAGACCTTCCTATTAGGTGATTTCGATACAAGTTCTTGCTGCCATCTACGGACACCTGGAAGACGTCAATAGAAGATCAAACCCTAAAAGGGGAAGATATTTGGATGGAGTTTTACTCAATAGAGGCCATGCCAAATAGAGCCTGGACATAAGCGAACCAAGACTTACGACATTTAGCCAACAGTCACTAGCTGTGCGTGACCACCACCACTTCATGTGAACGCAACCCGATGTGCATCTGTGAATTCTGTGACCTAATGTGAACGCTACCTTTGATAAACTGTACAAAACTTGGAAAATTCATCCTAGAACTCTGCACAAACTGATGAATACACAAGTTAATGTATCTATTGTAATTTGCACAATTTGTGTGCATTTGTAATTAATAAAATATTTCACAATTACAAGAGAGAGGAGCGGATACACCTTGCACACAGCAGACGATCATAAATCACTGAATGAAGACTGGTATCATTTCTAATAGAAACGTCACCTATTTTGTCTGTAAGAATGAATAATGAACAGTAATCAGCGATCACTCCGGTCAAGATAAAGGTTCATAAATTATAACACGTTACACCAAGCAACTTCCAAGACAATTACCACATGTTTAAAGCCCATTACATGACGTTACTTCACACTGTTTGTATTAAACGGCGTTCTGTTAATTATATGGACAGTTGTCAGCGGGTCATACGGGTCCCTCCAAGGCAGTGGCGTAGCTATTATGGGTAATTAGGGGGATCAATCCTCCCCAGAGCCAAATAATACAATACGTGATTCGATGAAAAATTTAGTTTGAATGAAATCTATCTTCGGATTGATGACGAACTAGATTTTGTAGAGCGTCTATAATCCGAACCGTCAATATTTCGGATTAAATTCCTGGGGGGAAAAAGTTGAAGTATAGGCTACATACATTTTGTCATTTGTAGCTCATCAGTCGGTCAACACGATTGCGCCGAATGAATGGGCGGGGTACAAGATATAAATATGTAATTACACTCCTGGAAAATATTACATGTATTAGTTAATTATCACTATTAATGGGGCAGTTTGGGATTACGCGTTTCGACTCTCAAGTGGCCATCATCATATCCTGTTCACTGTGTTGAGATTTAATTCTACACTAATTTAATTACTCTACTGTTGTGGCGGCTTCCGTGGAGTAGTTGGTAGTATGCTGAGCTTCTATGCCCAAGGGCACGGGTTCAAACCCGGCCGAAGTCGTCGGATTTCTTAACAGCATTAAAAATCTATCAGTATGCCTTCCTTTGAAGGGGAAGTAAAGCCGGCAGTCCCATGTCATAGATTTATGGCATGAAAAAGAACCTTCCACTAACTACACTTGTGTGAAGCCAAAATTTGTAGGTTAGAATTGATAACGCTCTATTAGTTCCAACTTTCGCTGCCAAGTGCTGACTGCGATGCCATTAGTAGCCAGATCTGCAAGCTAGGTGTCGTGGACGGTAGCATTTGGTAGCAAAAGTAGGAACTACTTGAAATAACTGTCTGCAGTCCTTACTTGAATTAAAACAGATAACACACACTAATACAACCATCACAATTAACACCGGTTATCATACAGATTCTACACACACCCAATGTTCACGGGGCTACATGACCTCGTTGTCGCAGCTCCTAAACTAAGGAACCAACCAACTCTACTATTGTAGTAGCTTGTCTTTAGTGTTTTTAGCCTACTTTCGATTTTTGCAAAAAATGAAAGTAGACTTATGAGATCACTACAGGGCCAAACATTGTGTGTCTGTCTGTGTGTGTGTATGTGTGTGTGTGAGTCTGTCTGTCTGTCTGTGTGTGTGTGTGTGTGTGTGAGTGTGTGTACTCTGAATGTCTGCCCCCCCCCCCCCTTATCAATTCGAACACGGTGAAACTGAATTGAACAAACTTTGGTACAGAGGTAGCACTGGCAAAGGGCACCTCAGTGTCATATTTTATATTGCCGCCATCTTTACCAAAACTTAATGGCGGCCACTCAAATGGTCAAAACGTAATAATGCATTACAACCAAACTAATAATCGGATCTTTACCAAATTTGGTAACAACGTTCCTTCAAATGAGGCGCGTCTTGTGCCCAAACTACGAGGTCATCAACCGTACCATTTCAGAATGGCGGCCGTGTGAATTATGCAAACTTTATAATCCATAACATGGGACCCACCAGTTCCGACTATCGAACCAAGAATCGTTTAATCTGTTTGAAACGACGTGGCCCGTTTGAAATTAAAAGTTTATATTTTAATATTATAGTCTAGAAGTGATTTTAAAAAGCTGAGTCGTCTCGGTTATTTGACAAGATGGCAGCTGATCTCTCGTTCTGACCTTTATTTTATTAATTTCAGTATGTTGCATGCAATATAGGCTAGTGGTAACAAATATATGAACTTTCTATGAAATGAACTCGGTTTAAAATATACTCCAGTAAAGAAAACGTTTAGTCCAAGTCATGATTTGCTATAACGTGGTATATGTATGGGTTCCTAACGATCTATTAGAGTGTGCACGATCGGCTGAGTGGTCAGCGCGTTAGTCTTTCATCAGGCTGGCCGTGCTTCAAATCCTATCAGAGTTAGACTTTTTTTCTTGATTTTTTTTATATTTATTATTTCTTGAGTACTGAGACGTTATAAAATAAAGCATTATATGGTGCATTTTGAAATGGAAAATATATATTTAATTAAAACAACATTCACCACCGGAGTGACATCTAAGAGTAATTACTTGAACTATGTTATTGGTAACCACAGCCTTCTAGATGCGAGCTATGCTCTCTACCGGCCAGTTAGTGAACCCATGTCTACAGTATAATTGCGAAGGTTATTATTTTTGCCGATAGAGGGTACACATCCCCAAGATAAGGCGCGATTATCACGGCCAACGAGAATGACTGGCTCGGGTAAGTTTTCGTGACGTCAGCAATGTAGTTCTGTTGCACCACTGCCTGGTCTTCGTTTTACTGCCGGTGTGGTACCTAGTCATCTTGTCTACATCATTGAACCTGTATAAACGTTGGTATTCATTTATCACTTGTCTTCATAGAAGTTATTGATACAAGTCGTTAGTCGGTGGGTAGTGTATTCCGCAGATCTCTTCTATAAACGAATTAATTTATGTTCCGCCCCTTGAAACAACAATAAGTTAATGATATCTATACTGTGCTGCAAGATTCTTTGATCTAATTATACTAATGTGCACATAATTTAACTCACAACGAAGGTCACATAATCTACAACTCGACTTAATGTAGCCTGTTCGTTGCAGCTATTAAAGACACAACGAACCCTTGAATCCTAGTTCGCGTGGATTTTCGTAAGGAGTAACTTCAATAGGCGTAGTTTTGCAAACCTATACAGTATAATTTATCGTGTTTGAAAACACACGGAACATCTAAACTGCGTCCATTTTATGAAGATTGATGTAAAATATTGCATTTCTGCTGCTTATGAATTGCTCTCGACTTAAACGTACAAGCATCATCAAGCAGTACCGGTACATTGCCTACGTCACAGAAGGGTTTGGTTTACGCGCCATGGCCTGTCTTTCTCGTTAGCCGTGCGCGATTACAAATTAGTTGTGTAATAGTTATATTAAATATGTTTCTCCCAGTGATACGTTTAGAGCAACGAAGTTTAAATTATTGTAAGTAGTCGGTGTTAATAAATTGAATACCTACGTTGTTTGGAGTGTTTACTGATTAAATTGCAAAATGCTGGGGTAAATTATTTGAATGCCACTCCTCAAATCCAGTGTGCCAATTTGCACTTCGAATTGGAAGAAATTAGGAGATGATAAAGACAAAGAGTTATAACTATACCCATACATTTAGGAGAAAGTAGGCTATATGTTCTTTCCTGAACATCTTGTTTAATATATTTTTAATACGATTCGCTATTTTAATCTCGTTGTACGTTAGGTTTGTTTTGTCTTAAATTTTATGAATTACATGGGTAAAGGAATATAATTATGCACGTGTATACAATTTAGAATAACACAATGTAATAATAAATAAATAAAATTAACAGAATCAGCATGCACTAGAAAACTCTTAATTGTACAATGTTTATTTAGTAGGGTGTCGCCACACAGAAGTGTTGACTTGTCGCTAGCCATTAGTGACTGTCACTGTCTTTCATTAAAATACATTATAAGTTCATATTAATTAATGGTTTTATTTATCTGCTCGAAATATTGAACCGCAAAAGTGAATTATTAACGATTTTCGCAATTTATCTTTCTGTTATACCTAGGTATACTCAAACGACCTTTCTGTTTGCTTCTTTTCAAAAATCTGGACAGGGTCCGGTCACAATAAATCCGGATTATCGACGCTCTACTGTACTTACTAATGTGTGAGCAATTCGCTTTACCCGTGTACAACTTTCAATGTTACCTAAACTTAACAAATGATTAAATAAACCCGTTCATTTTCAGACTTCTGCACGAGGTCATCTGCCCCACATTGGTAGGTGAAAATAAAACGTTTCTAATGCAATCGAGAAAACTAAAACATGTAATCTTACTTTATTGATTATGTCTCATTTTGCACAAGCCTCACTCCCGCACAAGGTAAACCATAAAAAGGGGGAAAATGAAAGCAAGAAACGAACACAGAACCAAAAACACGAAGCATAAATAAAATAATTAAAACAAAAGCAGAAAACAACAATCACACGATTTTCGCCATTTTTCTCCCCTTAAATATCTAAAAATTACAAAGAATTTCACAATCATGAATGATAATAAACAAGACATCTTAGCATGCACTAGAAAACTCTTCATTGTAATGTTTATTTAGTAGGGTGTCGCCGCACAGAAGTATTGACTTGTCGCTAGCCCTTAGTGCCTGTCACTGTCTTTCATTAAAAAACTTCATCAAAGTTGCAAATAGACGATAAATTGTGAAAATGAAAGCTTATTAAATCAAATTAGCTATGTTTTCAATTGACAATCGGCCAATGGTAAAATTATGGTTAAAAAACACTGTGCAAGGCACGCTTCATGGCTGGAATGATAACCTGCACGTTCGTACATCCTAAAGTCCCATTCCTGGCGCTAATATGATGATGATGATGATGATGATGATGATGATGAAGATTATTGATGTTTTAAGGGTCCCAAAATCTGGATTGACCAGACAATCGGAGTACTGCAAGGAGACCCGCTAAGTCCGTTACTCTTCAATATCATGACCCACGATGTTGTCTTCAAATTAAAGGAGGGAACACAGAAAGTAAATATATATATTTATGCAGATGACATGACCCTGGTCTCCGATAATATAGAGGAACTACAGAAGGGAATAGATCTTGTTGAGAAATGGGCGGAGGAGAATGAACTAAGGATGAATGCTCGGAAGACCTGAATTAATGATATTCAGAAATGGAGGAAGGCTGAGGAAGGATGACTACATTGTTTGCGGGGAACACATACTAACGCCGAAAAAACAATTTAAGTACCTTGGAATTACTATGCAAGTCACAGGGACTTCCTTTATGGTTCATATAAAGGAGAGACTTGCAGCAGCACTTAAAAATATAAGAGACATCAGACATTTACAAAGAATGTCAGTAAATTCAGCTAAGGAACTTTCAGAGTCAAACTACTCCCATCACTCACATACGGACTAGAGGTCATATGGACTTATGTATCAATCAGACAATTAAAAGACATTGAAAGCTTGAAATCAAGGTATTTGAAAAGGGTGTTGGGGGTATCAAAATTCGCTCTTTCACGATATGTGTATGCTTTAGCCAGAGAAACATTTCTGGTTGAAGACCTTCGACTGCTAATGCACCTAATAACCACACAGGCATGCGTAGACCTGTTAAGCGAACTTTGCAGGAAGAGAGACTCCATCCCAGAAAGATTCTTCGTAACAGACGCAATGTTATATAAAGAATAGATGCGACCAGAGTATGAGCTGAGGCACCTAGTGACCAGATTTGCGATCGATGGCTTCCACCATCGCATCTGCACTAGGAAGTCCTTCCATCAGCCCAGCCAGGAGTGTGTTTGCCGATTATGCAACAATCAATGCGATATATATCACGCCATGGAATGCAGTAGAAGACTAGTATCACTCACTCAGTTTTGTTTAGACGAGGACTGATTAAGTTGTCTGATCAAAGTGTAGTGTTTTGGAACGGGTGAAAGGACTTGATGACAACAAGTCTCCGGTGTTACCTAGTGTGCCCTTTCAGCAAGAAATATGCAAATCACAGTATGCCAGCATTGCTCAATTCGGGATTTTTGGGGTTGCAGTATGTTCTCCCACTCTGTGACTTACACATTTTGGATTAAATAGAGGATACACTTTCAAAAATAACAACAAAATCAACTCCTATTTCAAAACATTTAATTAACCAAAAATTATGGCGCTACAAAAAATAAAACAAATAAACTACTGACCAAAATCCTTCTACTTGTTCAAAGTGAACAAGGAATAACATAAGAATTAAACAAATATTATATTAAAACACAATGGTTTCCTTTAAACCAACAACTCATAATTATTTTTACTTCCATAAAGTATCTATCTTAAAGTTCCATATAACCACGAGCTCCTCTGGCTCGATACTTTCCAATAATAACGGTGTCATTCTTTTGTACACCTCAATAACTATTTTTAGCCTATTTTCAATTTTGAAAAAATAGGCTTATGAGATCACCTTTTGTCCGTGTGTGTGTGCGTGTGTGTGTGTGTGATTCGTGTGTGTGTACCCCCCCTAATAAAATCTAAACGGATGGAGCGATTTCAATGAAACTCGGTATGTTCATAGCACTATTCCCGGCGACCTCGACCGTGCCCCTCAAATTTTGTTACGTCTCACCAATGCAAAATGGCGGCTGTGCGAAATATTTCACTAGCATTCAATATCTCCGAAACTATTGCCGATATCGCCCTGAAATTGTGTACGGTGGTAAAGGGTACTACTAGAAGTTCACCTATGAGACTTTCAAAAACCTGGTGACAACAAAACCAACATGGCGGTCAAGCAAAGTTGAGACTTTTAAATAGACTTTTCTCGAGATTTAACTATCCACACGTAATGAAACTTGGTACAGCAAATGTTTATACACATTGTAATGCACTGGAGTCTAATTTAGTTCAATTGTTTACATAACTTCAAAATGGCGGCTGTGCGAAATATTTCACTGACATTCTATATCTCCGAAACTATTACAGATATCACCCTGCACTTTAGTACGGTGATAAAGGGTACTGATACAAGTTTACCTATGTATATTTCATAAACTTGTAAAGTAGAAAACGAACATGGCGACCAAGCGAATTTGAGACTTTTAAATAGACTTTTCTCACGATTTAACCATCCAAACGTAATGAAACTAGGTACAGCAAGTGTTTATAAACATAGTAATGCACTGGAGTCTAATTTAGTTCAATGGTTTACATAACCTCAAAATGGCGGCTGTGCGAAATATTTCTCTGACATTCTATATCTCCGAAACTATTACAGATATTACCCTGCAATTTTGTATTGTGATAAAGGATACTGGTACAAGTTTATCTATATATATTTCATAAACTTGTAAAGTAAAAAACGAACATGGCGACTAAGCGAATTTGAAATATTTTAATAGACTTTTCTCGTGATTTAACTCTCTGAGCGCAGTGAAATGTGGTACAGTAAATGATTTTGCAGATTGTAATGCACTGCCATCTAATTTAAATCCATTGTTTACATAACCTCAATATGGCGGCTGTGCGAAATTTTAAAATAATTTTTTTATTTTTATTTCTTGTGTCGTAATCATGTGATCGAAGTGAAAGTTTGAATAATTAACTTAGGCAATAATTGTCCTTGAATGGTACTTAATTCTATGGCCTATACATATAACAATCCTAATTGGCGAGCTTACGAAATATTTAGACGGTTCTCAATATCTATGAATCTTTTATAGCAACCAAACTGATTTTTTTTTATGTTCATAGAGACTATGAACATATGTTCACCTATAGGACTTTCATTAACCTGGTGAGCACAAATCCAACATGGCGGCGACGCGAAGTATAAATATTTAAATGTACGATTCTCGCGAAGTAACTATCCGAGTGCTGTGAAACGTTGCACGTTAAATGCTAATACAAATGTTGATCCACTGGCATCTAATTTATTTCAATTGTTTGCATAATCACAAGATGGCTGCTGTGCGTAATTTTAAAATCTCGTTTTTACTTCTTGTGTTCCAATCATGCGATTGAAGTTTGAATACCACACGTATACAATAATCTTAATGTAATAGTACAAAAATAAAAATCCAACCTGGCGACAATCTGAAATATTTAGACGGTTCTCAATATCTACGAATCTGTTACAGCAATTAAACTGAAATTTTGTGTGTTGTTAGAAGAAATTAACATGAGCAGGATATATGAAAATAGGCTGTATAGTTCTTTACGGAACTACTTGTTATATTTTCTTATTATCAAAACAAATATATAATTACATTTAAATTACATGTTAATTCTCTACTTAAATGTTTGGGCATTTCACATGTTCTCAGCATTTCCATCTCTCTCAAGTTTTACAAATTCACTATAGTGATCGGGAAAATACTTGTGTACCCCAGAGTTATAAAGATTACTTGACAAAGTCAAAAACTATGATTACTCCCAGAATCTAGTTATCTTCATTAAACTCATGGAATCCTACGTCCATACAACATTACAATAGGGATTTTTATTTATTTATTTGTCTTATAAGACCATTAACACATAAGAAAACTACTATCTGAACCGGCAAGCGATAATTTCATCTACAAGGACCTCGGTTCAAAGCCCGGGTCATTAACAACTTTTAAACACTCACGGTGCATTTATTACTTCTTACAGACGGCCTTCACCGACCCTCCTCCTACTAGGGTCTGACCGTACACTTGAATGAGATTTATGACTGTGAGGGTAACTTCCCGTCTAGTCTGCGTGTGGGAGCTATACTCAATGCTTTTAAAACAAATCTTTTTTTCTTTTCAGTTCTCTGGGGAGACCTGGCATTTTACTTCGCTTATTTACTTTCAACAACATGTTTTAGGTTCATAAACCACTTTCGTAACCTTGGCATTTATTAATTATGAAGGGTCCTCATTGATTGGGAAGAGTAATACACATTCTACGACGAATAATTAGGGGCTTCAACAACAAGAGGAGTCTAGGTTCGACTCTCTTAACATGCCTCGGGAACCATTCCCACATAGGAGGACTTATACAAAATGCTATTTAGGGTCGGCCGTGGCCTACATGACCTACGCTCATAATACCATACATTTGCTCCCTTTTACAATATAATAACACACACATGGCCTCGTGATCTACGTCACTATTGGAGGACTTACAACATAGCTCAATTTACCGCAATCAACTACCCCTCATAAGTAATTTACCAAGTACATTTAGATTCTACGCATTCCTAGCGTGACATTTTATTTTAATTGCGCTCCATTGCGCTATACATTATTTTAAAGCCTAGCGTCTTCCAAAGAACTGATAAATTCCATATTAACAATTGATACATATCTCAATTTTTATATTAATCTCTTCCCTTGACAATAATCGCTCTATTTTTAAGAACATGCATTAACCACATGTCTTATACTTTTATTAAGGCTCCAACGCTCTCATTTTCATATCCTACAATTTGATATTTATTTATATTTCCTTTATTATTATTATTATTGATACGTGCAAGGGCACGTCCCTACGCTTTCAAACATGTGTATACCCTTGGATTGTAACTTCTCGACATTTGAAACGACCGCCTGGTGACTTGCTTCCCATTTTGAACACGAGATGGTAGCGCCTGTCGGACTTTGGAAATATTACAAATAGTTCCTGTCTCCCCACTAGGTAGTGTGGGCTGCTCCTTATAAAACTCCTTATATGCACGACATAATTGAAAGACAATTACATTCTTCGTCATGAAACAAGTGCCAGTGTATTCATGATACCGCCAAATTATGTACTTAATTATGACATTGTTGTTTGAGGTGTCAAACCGTGATTGGACATTTTCCAAATATCATGCATCCAGCGCCTGGCTTCCTTGTCGGCGCCTTTATTATGTGTTGTGATCGGTAACTGAACAGTCTGGATTGGACTGAGTGATCGTGAATTGGATTGTCTATTGAGGCGGGGGCCTGTGGCCCTCGCCTCACCAAGAAATGAAATTACATTACAAAAACGTAAACCGCAGTGGGTAGGAAGTGGGATCGTCGCCCCTGAAGCATGGTCTACCTTATTTTCGCCGGAATGAGAAAACTTGAAGATGTTTAGTGTCAATGGTTGCGTGTGCCAGCAACAGACATCTGGGCAGTTTTCATTTTTTTTAAATTATTTATTAGTGTTATGTTTGTTTTATCATCAGTGTCTCCCCAAAGGCCTTATTAAGGTATGTTTTGAAACCTTATTTAATTTAAATTATTGGAGCTCCTTATTTTGCATTGTGTGATGAGTGTTTGTTTTAGTTCTGAAAGGTTGACCTTGGAATAGATATGTCACCTATGAAAATGTAAAATTTCGTTAAATTTTTTTTTGTCCGGGGAACACTACTGTTTTCCTTCTTAACTTATTATTTGGCATCTAGCTAAGGCAGTTTCTTCTTATAATATTATGGTACTGGCCAGACGAGTCTATTTACAATAGGCCTAAATTGGTTCATTAGTCGGTCTTTTTTTTTGTCTGATCCGTTGCATGTAAAAACCTTTTGATCTCGTAATGTCTAGAGTTTGTTATATCTAGCTGTTTTCTCACTGGAGAAGTTTGTTTTAAATATGTAAATTACGCGTTTCTCATTATTTCGTACTGATGTACATTCTTCTGTTCTCGGTCGCCATGGTAACTTGTTTACTGAAGTGCATTGTGGGTTTTTTGTTTTCTGGCGTTTTTTGAAGTGCACGTTCTTGGGTCATGGTGATGTTGGTTAACTTATTTGTTTTAATTTTCCTTTGGTTTTCTTTTTTGTTGGAGTTTTCTTGGTACTCCTTCGTTATTCTTTCGTTACCTTGTTTTTGGTAATTATTTTGCACTAGTTTTTTTCTGATTCTCCAAGGCCCTCATGGTCCAGTTTGGGAGTGTGTCTGGTGCTTATTTAGTTTTTTTTTGGGTTTGTAGCTGTTTATGCTCTTACCTCAAGTAATCCTTTTTGATATTGGCCTTAAATATTTATTATTTCTACAGTGAGAATTCTAGCTGAGATTTTATTTTATTTTTAAATTTTGGCTGCCTGATGCATGTTCTGTTTGCTGGTGGAGGTGTTTTCTTTTAAAATTTTAACATTAAATGTTTATTTTAAATTTTTAAGCAGCTGTTGTGACATTATTTCGTCGGCGGCAGTTCCATCGGTTATTGGGGGGTGTCTGTAGGGTAGCCTGTGTGTTCCCTTTCTCCTCCTTCCTTCCATCCCTTTGGTGCTCTTCTGTTGGGACTTGGCTTCCGGTGGTGATTTGCTGCGGAAGTGACCCGGACCTCTGAATACAGGTAAGTTGGCCCATCCACGCTGGCCGTCCACGGTGTCATTCTGGTAGCAGAGCGTGGTTATCGAATTACCGACGTGCTGCTGGCCAAGCGATGGTGTGCCGCCCACGTCTCATTCTGGTAGCAGAGCGTGGTTATCGAGTTACCGACGTGCTGCTGGCCAGTGCCGTTAATGTGTGGTCTCATTCTGGTAGCAGATCCTGCTCATGTTCACTTCCGTAACTATCCCCTCCCCAGTACCCACGGGCTGTTTTTTGGACCCCTCTAATGCTGATGGGTCAGTTGTTGGTGGGATTTTGTCAGGCCAGTGCACTTTATGTTATGTTTTGCTAATCCTTGTCGTTTGTTTTGTTTCATGGTTGCCTCTGAATGTACATGTGGAATGCTGTATGTAACCTGTTCTAATCGAGGCGTTTTGTCCTGTATTTTACCCTGTTGGTGTGCAGCATCCCCAATGAAGATGAAGCCCGGTGAGTGACTGACATGTGTTCTTGGCATGGGAAATGGGATTTCTTGATGTTCTGATAGCCTATATGCTGCGTGTGAAGGCATCCTGGAGCCCCGTCGGAAGCTGGTAGCCTGATGTTTTGTGCCTATTTTTGTAATTTAGCTCCCTGTTCCCGAGCCAAGCAGGCGGTGACGTATGCAGTTCTGGGCTACGTTGTGTATGATGTTTTTGTCGAAATTTCAGGAGTCGAGGCAGTGTTGGTGTTTAAGAAGACTGTTGTGTTCCTGTATGTTTCTTTGCATGATATTCTGTGGTGATATGCTGTCCTCGTAAATTATTTATTATGGAACTGTCACGCCTACTGGTGTTATGGCAAAGTGTAGTCCGATTAAAAGGGCTAACCTATGGAAATCTGCCCGCCCTATGTCCCTATTGTGGTGCCAGAAGGCACATTTAACATGCATGTCACTATTTTTTGGCTAGGAATTCTTCCCAAATTCATTCAAGGTAAGTGTTTGTTTTGAGGTGTTTTTATCGCAGTGTGCGATCTGTAATTTTTTGTTCTTAAACTTACATTATACTGCAATCGTTCTGGGATAAGCGTATATGTTGTGCAAATCATGTCTGTATGCATGTGTTAACGTTAGATTTTGATTTAGATTTGTAGGGTGGGGTAATTCAGGCGTTGTTTTGTTTGCTAAAGTAAGGTTAGGATCGTATGTTTATTAATTGCTTTCCTTGTAATTTTGAACTAAAGCGAATATGTAGGAGTGTTTTACGTGGAGATATCTACTGTCTGGGGTTAGCTAGGTTAGAAGTATGGGATTCTTTCTTGGTTTGATCCCTGGGCAGGTTGTATATAGGACTTGCACGATCCGAACTGGCCTGGTATGGGACTGGTCTGTTCGATGAAATGCAAGTATGTGTAGTGTAATGTAATTGTAAGGGTATTGTGATTTTAATTGTATTTGTTTGTGTTATGATATCTCTACGACTACATAACTTGCATATTTGAGTATTAATGGGAATTATTTTTGTGGGTGGTAAAAATTATGTATCGCTATTATTGGAGTATGTTGTGCGATGAATATGTTGTTGTGAATATGAGATCTCAGTTCGTGAACAGCCATAATGTAATGTGCTTTCCTGCTTAATTAATATATATAGGGTCTTCTAAAGTTACTGGGGTTAAATTTCTGTTGGACATTATGGTCATCAGGTTCTGTAAGTCAGCTTGTTTTACTTTTAAAGCTAGTAATCTCTTGTTGCTGGAAATCAGGGTCTCCTGTTGCCTCATGCTACCCGTAAATTACTTAGGCCTTCTGTTTTAGTTCATGCTATGGCAATCTCGATCATCAGCCACTGTAGTTGAGTAAAATTTTCTGCTTTTGATTAATTATCCTAAATTTTTCGGCTTTATCGTTTGGAATGGTGCGTAAGTGTTCTCTGTTAGCCTCGTCTTTCGACAAGAGCGGCTTGTTTCTCATCTAACCGTATTTTCGGGCCATGTTAGGCATCCTTTGGTTGTACGTGTTCGTGTCTTTAACCTGAACGAGGAAACCTCATTTGTACTTCGTGTACTGTTGAACTTAGTTCTTTTTATGTTGGATTTTTCTCACCCAGGCGGATGTCGGCTGTATTCTCATCGGGTGTCGAACCTCAATTTCGTTCCTTGTGTGTGTGTATTGGTGTTTGATTTTCTGCGCTGCCATTTTCTTCTACGTTCTTGTCGTTACTGTAACTGCGTTTGAATTCCTCAGTGTCCCCATGCCAAGTAATGCGTGCGGTCACGAACCAACTATGTAGAGGCATACATGTCAGATTAATTAATTTTCTTCTTCAAAACCTTAAGGCCAACCAACAAAATTTCAAGAGTGCATCTATCACACATTAAGCGAGGTGGAGAGGTGTCTAATGAGGAAATGCTACCGTAAATTTTGTAAAACGAATTTTGTATAATGTAGAGTGTCCCTAAAATTCATTGAAGCCTTCTGGTATCTGTTCCATGTGGAATTTTGAATTTAATATGGTTTGCAAACTCTGATGGGATACAAAATGGTAAATGTTGGGAAGTTCCCATTGTAATGGTAAATTGTAAAAGTGTACCTAATTTTGATGTTTCATAGGAGATGCTAATATGTAAGTTGGGCTCGGTGGGAGACCTAACTCATGGTAACCTTGTATTCCTGTTCCCTTTGGGAATTTTAGTGGTAATTCCTCTACCGTAGTTCCTTCGAAATGTATAGTCATCTAACTCATGTAATCTTGAAATGTACTTCGAATCTGTAAAAAGGTAAACTTGTTAATGAAATTTTGTAAGCACGGATCTAGGGCATGGTCAAAAATTTTCATCATTTAAATTCAACTTTGTTTCTCTTTGTAAAATGTAGTAAGAAATTGTAAATTCTGTAAACCTTTTTTGAAATTAGATTAACTTCTATTTTTGTTAATGGCTGCCCACGCGTCGAATCTTATCTTGCACATTGCTTCCACCTACTTCGTCTAAAGCGACCTACATTGGACTTATTGAAAATGTATCTAACGTGTCTCGGACTCTGAAAGCACTGCTGGTGCTGGTGTACTGCATTTCTGAAGATTTTTGGACACAGTGATGCTGTTGACTAAGTGGTTTGCGAGGTGATCAATTATCCCATCACTGATAATCTGACCCTGCATTCTTCCTAACCAAAACGATGCGGTTTCATCCATCAATTGGAGTTAACTGGTGAACATTATCTTCGGGAAACATCTCTGGTGAATCGACAAGTTAAGGAGTACTGTCTATGCCTAGGCATATTCGTGAACCGTGTTCACGCTTAAGGGAGGGAGACTGATACGTGCAAGGGCACGTCCCTACGCTTTCAAACATGTGTATACCCTTGGATTGTAACTTCTCGACATTTGAAACGACCGCCTGGTGACTTGCTTCCCATTTTGAACACGAGATAGTAGCGCCTGTCGGACTTTGGAAAGATTACAAATAGTTCCTGTCTCCCCACTAGGTAGGTCTCTACCATTTCAAACATGTATTTTATCATGGATGCTGTTCTTGAAGTTTTGAATCGTCCGCTTCGCCGCTCAGTACCGCCTGTGACCACAAGATGGTAGCTGCAGTCGGACTTTGGAAAGATTCAAGTGGTTCCTGTGTCTCCCCACTAGGTTGTGTGGGCCGCGCCTTATTAAACTCTATATACGCATGATATAATTGAAAGACAATCATATTCTTCGTCGTAAAACAAAAGCCGGTGTATTCATGATACCGCCAAATTATGTATTTATTTATGACATTGTTGTTTTGAGGTGTCACTCCGTTATTGGACAATATTATTTACATGAAGACAGTTCGGTAAATGACGAGCGTTGCTCCGCCATTTTGGTGGAATCCATTAGCTGTCGCCAAGAGAAACAAGAAGGACTGGTCGTGAAAGGTGTCACCGCTGATGGGGGGGCGGTTGCCTCCCCCATCCTCTTCGAAATATAAATATATTCAAGAGAAGATATGAATGCCAATTCTACTTGGAAATTGCCTGTGATCTTCAGGTTGTGAATTTCTTCGTTTAGACGTGTGAAATGTGATTGCATCTCGATGCGTAACTTCGCTTGTGACATCGAAACGGCACATGGGCGTGTTAGCCATGTTCAAGGCAATTAGTACCGAAGTATTTATTTATAATGTATGTTAATTATTTTATTATTAGTGTGTCTCCTCTGAGAAGGATGTAAGGTACGTTACTTTATTTTTCTTGATCTCATTTATGTTATGGAGCTCCGATGTCTTCTTATAGTAATATTTTATTTCTGTTCCTCGTTTATTCTATAGGCCTAATTTTATTTCTGTTTTAATTACGTTTTCTAATTCATTTGAACCTTGTTATTTTCGTCGTACCTCCTGGAGACACATTTCTAGTTTATTTCGCGTTTAAATTATTATTTTTTTTTTTTTGCCAATCTTATGATTGATATAGTATTCAAATTAATTTATTCATGATCCGTGCCCTTTACACTTGTAATAGTTTTTAAATGTAATTGTTTTCCGCCGTTCATTTCCTTACGCTGATGATAAAATTTATTTTATTAATTGTTTGCCGTAATTTCGATCTGGCATGTTTTTGTGTGGCCATGTTGTTTACCGTGATGCATTGTGGTCTCGTGGTCAGTCCATTGGCGCGGCCTCAAAAAACAGACGTGTTGTGTGTTAGCTTATTCCCTTTTTTTTAATGTAATCTTGTTAATGTTATTTTTGTGATTTTTGGTAAATGTCCTTGTGTTTTTCGCCGGCGTGCATATCATTTATTTATTTTCTATCCCATTTAATTTTTTTTAAATTTAATTTAATTTCAATCCTTATTTTTTGGCGTGGCCTCAACATCTGCATGTCGGATCGTGATTGCATTTCCTTGCAATTTATCAAGCCCTTTCTCATTGTGTTGTGCATGTAATTTTTATTTTAACCTTTGGGCTTTAACATTTTTATTTTAAATTAAGTCTTTCCTCTTCTTGGCTTTGCAAGTAAGCATGTTAGGCGCTATCTGGCCTTCTTGTAAATTTGTGTTGGTTGATGCATGTTCAGTTTATGGTGAAGGTCTTCTTTAAATTTTTAATATTAAACCTTTTACTATCCATTTTTAATTCTTTTGTAGTGGCATTATTTCACCGACGGAAGTTCCGTTGGTTTTTGGGGGGTGTTTGTACGATAGCCTGTGTGTGTTGTCCCCTTCTCCATCTTCCTTCCACCCCTTTTGGAGCTCTTCTGTTGGGATTTGTCTTCTGGAGGTGATTTTGCTGCGGAAGTGACCCGGACCTCTGAATACAGGTAAGTTGGCCCATCCACGCTCCCCGTACTCGTCTCATTCTGGTGAAGCAGAGCGTTGGTTATCGAGTTACCGACGTGCTGCTGGCCAGTGCCGTTAATGTGGGGTTACCGTGATTGGACATTTTCCAAATATCATGCATGCAGCGCGCCTGGCTTCCTTGTCGGCGCCTTTATTATGTGTTGTGATCGGTAACTGAACAGTCTGGATTGGACTGAGTGATCGTGAATTGGATTGTCTATTGAGGCGGGGGCCTGTGACCCTCGCCTCACCAAGAAATGAAATTACATTACAAAAACGTAAACCGCAGTGGGTAGGAAGTGGGATCGTCGCCCCTGAAGCATGGTCTACCTTATTTTCGCCGGAATGAGAAAACTTGAAGATGTTTAGTGTCAATGGTTGCGTGTGCCAGCAACAGACATCTGGGCAGTTTTCATTTTTTTTAAATTATTTATTAGTGTTATGTTTGTTTTATCATCAGTGTCTCCCCAAAGGCCTTATTAAGGTATGTTTTGAAACCTTATTTAATTTAAATTATTGGAGCTCCTTATTTTGCATTGTGTGATGAGTGTTTGTTTTAGTTCTGAAAGGTTGACCTTGGAATAGATATGTCACCTATGAAAATGTAAAATTTCGTTAAATTTTTTTTTGTCCGGGGAACACTACTGTTTTCCTTCTTAACTTATTATTTGGCATCTAGCTAAGGCAGTTTCTTCTTATAATATTATGGTACTGGCCAGACGAGTCTATTTACAATAGGCCTAAATTGGTTCATTAGTCGGTCTTTTTTTTTGTCTGATCCGTTGCATGTAAAAACCTTTTGATCTCGTAATGTCTAGAGTTTGTTATATCTAGCTGTGTTCTCACTGGAGAAGTTTGTTTTAAATATGTAAATTACGCGTTTCTCATTATTTCGTACTGATGTACATTCTTCTGTTCTCGGTCGCCATGGTAACTTGTTTACTGAAGTGCATTGTGGGTTTTTTGTTTTCTGGCGTTTTTTTGAAGTGCACGTTCTTGGGTCACGGTGATGTTGGTTAACTTATTTGTTTTAATTTTCCTTTGGTTTTCTTTTTTGTTGGAGTTTTCTTGGTACTCCTTCGTTATTCTTTCGTTACCTTGTATTTGGTAATTATTTTGCACTAGTTTTTTCTGATTCTCCAAGGCCCTCATGGTCCAGTTTGGGAGTGTGTCTGGTGCTTATTTAGGTTTTTTTTGGGTTTGTAGCTGTTTATGCTCTTACCTCAAGTAATCCTTTTTGATATTGGCCTTAAATATTTATTATTTCTACAGTGAGAATTCTAGCTGAGATTTTATTTTATTTTTAAATTTTGGCTGGCTGATGCATGTTCTGTTTGCTGGTGGAGGTGTTTTCTTTTAAAATTTTAACATTAAATGTTTATTTTAAATTTTTAAGCAGCTGTTGTGACATTATTTCGTCGGCGGCAGTTCCATCGGTTATTGGGGGGTGTCTGTAGGGTAGCCTGTGTGTTCCCTTTCTCCTCCTTCCTTCCATCCCTTTGGTGCTCTTCTGTTGGGACTTGGCTTCCGGAGGTGATTTGCTGCGGAAGTGACCCGGACCTCTGAATACAGGTAAGTTGGCCCATCCACGCTGGCCGTCCACGGTGTCATTCTGGTAGCAGAGCGTGGTTATCGAATTACCGACGTGCTGCTGGCCAAGCGATGGTGTGCCGCCCACGTCTCAATTATTATTATTATTTATTTATTAGTACGCTTGCTTTTATAACATTCGTC
The DNA here is from genome assembly GCA_946902985.2 of Meconema thalassinum. Lineage (NCBI taxonomy): Eukaryota > Metazoa > Arthropoda > Insecta > Orthoptera > Tettigoniidae > Meconema > Meconema thalassinum. The sequence goes on from OX336388.2 coordinate 677,458,369, forward strand.
AAATACACTGACATTTTATTCCATACATTTCCTCTACAGGATTTATTCTTTCACATAATTATTTATAATTTCTCAAATTTTATTTGTTCAGATCGCGTTCTTATTCTGTTATTATTTATTTAGAAACATCCCTTTACTCAAAACTCCGGTGGATTTGTACACAAACACTTCCCCGACACCAAAACATAATGAAAATCTTGACTCACATGTTTTAGGTCTTTCCCTGACCTTCCTTCTCGTGCGATGCGTCATTTTTCCCACTCTTTTAAATTACTCCATCTTGTACAAATTCATTGCATGTACAGACAAATCTTGACACATATTTAACACGTATACATTTAACACTGATAACATTTTTTTAAATACACTGGTGTATCCGTTTAGAACACACAATAAAACACTGAAAATATACTACTTTTAACACAAAATCTTGATATATTTACACTTCACACATTCTGATCACTAGGCTGCTATTAAGCCTATCACACGTGACCTCTTGACCTCCCGTCTCCAAGGGTGAAATTTAGTAATGTCGGCTTCCTATCCTGCAGAATATGAAAGTCTCGAATCATCTACTTCCTCCCTGCAATAATTCTCCTTCGAATCCCGTTCCTGACGATCTGCTATTTCTCTGACTCGAACGGCTTCCTTTTAGATCCTATTGATTGATCTTAGCGATAGTCTGTTCTGTTCACGGTCCCCTCGATAATCTATCGGTGACCTATGGATTTTTAGCAACGAATACTTCTCTAGTCTTAGTGCTTTTGAATAGTTCATCTGCTTCCTTGAAACAAATGTCTATAGTTTCCTTCTCTTCTTCGCTTATTCGGTTCTCGAACTTCTAATCTTCTAGAATACTTTGCGAACCTTATTCTGTCTGTCCCTGCTCGGGTTCTTAAAATTTGATAAAATGTTTATCTCGCTGTTACGGTACTTCCGTACGTTATGATACTTTTGGTCATTTAATTTTAAGACCTATCGCCCTGAGTTCTAAGTTCGCAGCCTGCTTTGACTGTATTTTATGAACTTTTCACGGTAAACTTTCTACTGTCGGACCTAAATCCTGTAACTAGGATTTTCCTAATTCTCAACACGGCGATACTGTAATATTTCTTCTTTACAACTCCTTACGGATGCACGTAAGTTATTGATACCGCGACGCCCTTGGCTGTCGGATATTGTCTATGCGATGTGATACAGCATCTCCCCTCAAGGAGTACTGGTAACTGCCTACGATGTGTTACAGCGTGACGCCCCCTCACGGACTGTCGGAATACTGCATGATTGGTCTGGCTTGGCCTGGACTTTTATACTATTTAGTCAAAAATAAATAAAATCCTAGTCCTTTTCGTGACCAACTTTTGAAATAATTGTCGTACAATTATAAAAATTATATCTCCAGAAAGCTCATCTTCCAAACGTCAAATGATCTCACTGCGCATAAGAATCGATCGTGCATTTCTGAGATATTAATTAATTTTTAGTCTTCAGCTGCGTGGGTGGTGCTGTTCATTTTTAATTTCCCCACTCCTCGGGTATCAGTGAATCCCCGATGACGTATGCTGCGTTTGCATTTCTTTCCTGGGCAATTATTAAAAGCTTTTTCTTTACACAAAAATCTCTAATCCGAAATGATTCACAGTACTGTATTTATTTACTTACTTTTATTCCTGCAGATGGGTTAAATTTAATTATTCTTCATCTGGCACAGCGGCGCTGTTGCCGTTTTAATGCAAGGTAAGCTTGATTTCCGAGTCGTGCTTCTCTGTCTTACAGCCAAAACTTTCCACTCATTCTATTAATACTCATGACCGGCTCCTTATCGATGAGTCAAGAGGCATGATCTCATTTCCTGAACACCTGGGACCAGCTTCATGTGCAACGTTATGCTAGCATCCTTGCTTGAAATCTTTCTCCGTTCCATTAGAGACTGTATGTTTCTTTCATTTCTTTCACAAAATACATGGATTCGACCCCTTTTGAGCCAATGGTACATGGGTTCATCTCTCCCCTCCTTAGGTAAATAAATTTTCGAGAAATTTTGAGGAAATTTATTTCAATTATTCATAAAAATCTTATTTTTCTTTTAACTGTCGAAGCCATCATAACGTTCATCCGTACCTTCTGATTTTTATTCCTTTAAAATCCCACGATAATTTGGTTTTTCCATCTTTTAAGTCATATCTGGTAATTGTGTAAGTTGGGTACTCTCTGTCCCTACCCTTTCTTTCCTTTTTTTATTTGTCTGGACTACAAGTCTCCAGAACCTCATTCTTCTTTACGGGTGTGGTCTATCCCTACCCGTTTCTTTATTTCATCATTTTCCTTTCTTAAATTGAAATTTTCTTCTTCAACAAAATCAATTATTTCTTTTATTTCCCAATATAATTTCTCCAATTCGCATTCGCACTCGAATGGTTGAGCTCTGTTTCCTTTTTCTACCTTATTCTCGTTTCTATCAAAAGTGGATTCATCTCTAAATTGTTCCATAACCAGGGCTTGTTCATTGGCTTCATCGAAGTCTTCGGGAGGGTAATATACTTTTAAATTCGCTGAGTTCATGGTCACTTCGTGATTCGTTTCACAGTGCCGAATTATATAGGCATTATTTCTCAAATCTCTTATTATTTGATACGGTCCGTGGTACATTTTCTGGAACTTTTTGTACACGCGGTTCCCTGGATCCAAAATGGCTGGTCTTTTTACTAACACCATTTCCCCTGCTAATAGTGGCCGATGATAACTCTTGTGCCTATTTCTTCTTTGCCTCCTGTCGGCTTGAGCTTTTAGATGCTCAAAGGCTCTTCTAATACGTACATCTCTTCCAGGCTGAGCGTCTGCTGGCCTAGGAATTACCAGACTCCAAGGTCTCTCTGGTTGCTCATTCCGATGTAACGTTACTGGTATCTCTCCCGTAGATTCAAGGATTGTGTTGTTTATACAAAATTCAATAATATCCAAGATATCTATCCACTTCCAATTTTCTTCGGCACAGTATATTCTACAATACTTGGCCGTCTCCCTCATCACTCTTTCTACAGGATTTGCCTCAGAATGGCGAATACTTGACAAAATCTGACGTATTCCAAGTCTTTCTAATTCTTGTCTGAACTCTACACTGGTAAAACAACTACCGTGATCCGACAACAAATTCTCGGGTTTTCCCAGAATCGGTATCACTTTTCCTTTGAGTCGTTTTAACACCTGTTTGGTACTAGTCTTCTGTATGGGAGCAAGAACAACCATTTTAGTGAAGACATCCATAGCCACCATTATGTGTCGATTTCCTCGCCTAGCCTTAGGCAAAGGTCCGAAATTATCAATAGAAATGATTTGACCTGGCCTCTCGGGCAACAATGGTATAGGCTTTTGTCTCATCAGAAATGCATTTGGTTTAATCCTTTGACATAGATCACATGTCTTTAGCGTATCCCTTACAGTCTCTCTCAGTCTCGGCCATACAAATGCTTCTTTCAGCATCGAGACTGTTTTGTCGACTCCCATATGTCCGAACGATCTATGGGCTAACCATACCATTTTTCTCTGCAAAATTGCAGGTACAACAATCCTTAATCGTGTATGGTCAGAGTCCACAAACTTATATAATAATCCATTATAAAATGTGTAATCTTGAGCTATCTTATTAGCTTCCGTGTACGCCGGTGTTCCCCTTATCAAACTTCCCTCAAGGAAAGATATGAGCATGTTCATCCATGGATCCTCACGTTGCCGTTGACCAATGCTTCTTAACTCATTTAGAGTACGCTGATCCCTGTCTTCCAAATCAATAGCCATTACTTCCTCTTCTGTGGACTCTGGCTGTCTACTTAAATAGTCTGGAACTACATTTTCTTTTCCTGGGCAGTATTCTATCTTTACGTCAAACTGTTGAATGTATAAAGCCCAACGCATCATCCTTTGACTGGATAAATCAGTCTTCATCAAAAAGGTTAAGGCTTTATGATCCGTCCTTAAAGTGACTTGAAACCCATATACGATCTTTCGCCAATATTGCAGCGCGTGCAATATCGCTAACAGCTCGATCTCGCTGATCGTATAATTTTTCTCGTGTGGTTTCAGTCTCCGACTTGTGAAAGCTAGATAATTTTTCTTATCAGGGTTATCCGGGTTTTCCTGATATAGCATTGCCCCTATTCCAATCTGGGATGCATCTGTTTGAATGATAAATCTCTGATTAAAATCAGGATATCTCCTAGCTTCACATAGTTTAAGAGCATTTTCTTGGCCTCCACAAATGCTTTTTCTGTTTCTCCGTCCATTTCCACGGAGGACGGAAATTTCTTCAGAAGGTCCTGTAGTGGTGCAACAGTTTTTGTGTATGATGGACAATGTCCTGAGAAAAATCCAATCAATCCCAAAAACTGGCGAACGTTCTTCACCTTCACAGGCCTTGAAAAATCTCTTATTGATTCTAATTTGCATGGATTTGGTTTAACACCATCCTTGTCAATCACATGCCCTAAAAATGTTACTTGTCTTTGACAAAAATTTGACTTCTTTAAATTGATTTTAAAATTAGCCCTTCTTAAGTCTTCCAATAATTTATTTAACTTTTCTAAATGTTCCTCAATGTTCTCCGAGGTAAGCAAAATATCATCCACGTAACGGATAGTGCAATCTTTCACTTCCTCTGACAGGTTTCGATCAAGCGCTCTTATTAAGGCAGATCTTCAGATCTTCAAGGTCTTCAATCCAAACGGACATCTCCTGAAGCAGTATGTTTGTTGGTCGAACTGAAATCCAGTCAACAGGCTGGTTTTCTCTTCCAGTTCGAGATGATGATACGAAGAAGTCATGTCAATATTTGTGAAAATCTTCTTGCCTTTGAATTTCCTCAGTATTTCTTTTATGGGTGGTGCCGAATCATTTTCTGGTATGATTTTTGCATTCAAATTCCTGGCATCTAAACACACCCTTACTGAGCCATCCGGTTTACTCACAATCACTAATGGACTAACATATGGTGTCGCCATCTTTTCTATAACACCTGCATTCATCATCTCCTGCAGTGTTTTCTTCGTTTGTGGGTAATGTTTTTCCGCAACAAGGTATGGTTTTTGTCTGAACGGTGCCCAATCATTGACTTGGAACGCGTATTTAAAATTTTCAATCTTCCCTGGCTTGGAATCAAATACGTCTCTAAAATTCAATAATAATTCCTTTAATTGTTCCTTATTTTCGAGGTTAACTTTAGCTTCCTCTACTTTTCCTGACAGGTTGGTCTCGAACTCAGTTTTTAATTATCTTCGAGTTCAATGTTGAGGACTTCAAATATCTTTTCTATGTCCTTATAACCTTCCTCAGTTACTTCTTCCACATGCCATACCTGTTCTCCTATTTTCGCATCCTGTTCCTGTAGGTTAATGTTTTGTTCATCCACATCCTCTCTTTGAATTCTAATGCAATTTTGCGCTAGGTCTATGATGACCTTGTTCTCACGGATAAAATCAATACCTAATATGACATTATACGGCAATTGATTTACCAGCAAAAAGCATTGCGAAATTTCAGCGTTACCCATGATCAAATCGATGTATACCTGAAATTTACATGTTAAAGATTTTTCAGGAATAATCCCCTTAATCTTTACACTTGATGTGGGAATTTTTAATACGCGGCCTCTTGTTTCCAATTCATTTAGAAGGGTTTGCGTAATTAAACTTATTGTGGATCCGGTATCAATTAATGCCCTGACCAGTAATCCTTCTATCCTTAGCATAATTATGGGTAGTTCTCTTTTAATAGGTGGGATTCCTTCCACATCCTCGTTAATCAGCTCATCTGGTCTTGCTATCCAATTTACAACCTCTATCTCCTCCCAGCTCCTGGTATGTTTCCACTTTTAACGATTTAAATTTGAAGTTTTTTTTATCCTGAGGGCTTCCTTTCCCCTCATTCTTCAATTGAGCTTGTAGCTCCAGGCTTTGAGCTCCGTCTAGTCGGTCGGGTGATTTCCGGTTCTTTATTGCCTCACTCCAACGGACTTTTTGCCTTTCAGGTTCGTCTGGTCGTTCATTCATGTAACGAAGACTTTCCTGATATCTTTCTTCTATTTCGGCCCGATATTCATCATCCCTATCCTCTGGCCTTACGTTCCTTCCGGGATAATTCTCCCATTTCTTTCGGTTTTCTTGCCTTTGATGGTTATTGTTATAGGGTCGGCTCTCTTGTTGCCTATAACCCGTATTCCTAGGATTTCTTCCTCGATATCCTCCTCTGTGGTATGGCTGTATTCCCCTAGGCTCTTGGTGCCCATACTCTCGACCCAGTCCTTGAGTATCAGTACTAGTGGACTGATTTCTGGTCGATGGTTTCTCCCTGTTTTCCTTACTGCTGGCCATATGTACCTGCTCAGTCTGTCTTTGATGCCTAGGAGTTACGTGTGAAGTCGTCATATCTAATTGACGTAAGATGCTCTCCACTTCCACAGCACTTCTGGCTTTGGATGAGATTAACAGCCTCTGGATCTCATTTGGAAGTTGTCTTGCAATGGCGCCACACAGATCGTTCTCGGCAGGAGCGATGTCAAGTTCCCGGAATTTACACAGCTGAGCGGTGAAAAATTCTGAGTACTTAGTTGGGGCATTTGTGCTGTACTTCCTAGAGTACAGATCTAGCCTCAAATTCTCCTGGACGTCTCCTGCCCAATATCGTTTTAGAAATGCTTCTCTAAAGCCTTCCACCGTATCAAAGGTGTACCTGAAGCTTCTGAACCACGTGAGACAATCACCTGCCAACAGCTTTTCAATAGCTCTCAGTCTCCGATCCTGAGGAACCTTCATTTCGTTCAAGTACTCCGCGACTTCCTTTAACCAGTATTTTGGAGTAATTGACATATTGTTACCCGTAAACTTCACCGGTCTGTCCTCATTCGACTTGATGATATTTATTATCTGGCCATTTGCCTGATTCATGTACGGGGTTGACATCGCCATCGGATATCCTGGGTTCTTATAAGGGCTCTCCCCTCCTAAGTCCCTATCTGTACCTGTGCCTTGTTCACGGGGATCTACCCATCCTGTCTTTTGAAACTCATCCTGACTCTCAAATTCTAACTTCCTTTCTCTTCGGGCACTTTCTTCATTAGCCATAAGTTGAATTTCCATTTGACTGTTCTTATGTTCAGTCCTCTTCAACCGGGATCCTAATTCATTTTGAATTCTTTCCTGATTTTTCTTACTGGTTTCCAGTTCTCGTTTGAGTTGGATTTTCTCGTCCCTGAAGCTATCCCTGATTTCATTTAAGTGTTCTTCTACCTCTTTCTTGATGACCATGACCTGTTCTGTTATAATTTCTGGCTTAACGTCCCCTATGGTATCGAGGTCTTCTCGTATCTCTTTTATCTTTTTCTCCATCTCTCCCTTAATTCCTTCCAGCTTTTCCTCAGTTTTCCCTTGACTCTTATACAATCTCCTCAAGTGGTCTTGGACCTGATTTACTTCAGTATTGGTTTTTCCTACATGGACCTTTAATGTTCCGATGGTTTCCTGAACCTCATTAATACCCTGACTTATTTCCTCTATCTTATGGGTATTTTCCTTATTTTCTTCATCTCGTTGCTTCCTTTCTCCCTGGAGATGCTCTTCGTAAGTCCCTAATCTATTACTTATTGTTTCCTCGTGTTTCCTCAATTTATCAACTACCTGCCCGGTAAATTGATTAATCTGATCTTTCATACCCTGTACATCTTTGTGATTCTGAGTTTCCATCTTATTAACTTTGGCCTGAATTTCATCGACTTTTTCCTCGAATTTTTCTACTTTTCCCTCAACTCTTTCAAATTTGTCTCCTAATACCTTAAAACTTTCTTTTATCTCACCCCGGGAACTTTCACAAATATCGCTGTTAGATTTTATCTGAGCTTCTAATTCTTTCTGCACACCTTGGATCTGGTTCACAAGTTTCTCTTCACATGCCTCTACATTTTTTTACAAGATTTTTCCATTTAACTAATCTAGTTTCCATAGAACCAATTTTACCCTCTATAATTTTAAAATTATCTTGACACTCCTTTTTGGATTCTATACTATTTTTTTCTATAGTACTTATCTGGGGTTTCAATCCTGCATTAAACGTGTTACTCTCAATTTGCAATGCCTCTAGCTTATCCCCAAATGTTTTATCCAATATTTGAAATTTGGACTCTATGTTTCCTTCTATACTTTCTCGGAGTTCATTTGACCCCTGTTTTATTCCCCCTTTTAATTCATTAAACTTATTCCCAAAATCAGTGTCAAAACCTTGAAATTTGGTATCCATTGTCCCTTCTATTTTCTTATTTATATTACTTTGTATTTTAGTCTCCATGACATCTAATTTGTTGTTCATGGCTTGATTTTTCAAAGAATTATCAGCTATCATCTTTTCCTGAAATGAATGTAATTTATATTCCAGTTTCCCTTCTATTACTCCTAGTTTATCTTCCAAAACCCTGGATTGTGCTGAAAAATGATCTGAATTTTCTGTTTTTATACTATTCAATTTGCCTTCTATCTCAGCCTTCAGTTCACTATTCATGTTTTTACACTCGGCCTGGATAGATTCTAATTTAATTCCCATGTTATCACTATTAGTTTTAGTGACTCTAAACTCTCATTTATGGATCCTAAATCCCTTTTATTTTCACTCTGTTGGCTGTCCAACTTATTCAAACTCTCATTTGTGGATTCTAAATCCCTTTTATTTTCACTCTGTTGGCTATCCAACTTATTCAAACTCTCATTTATGGATTCGAACTCTTTTTTATTCTCATCCTTTTGGAGACCCAATGTTTTTTCTATCTTAACACTGTCAGTTTTAAGAGCTTTTAAATTCTCATTTATCGCCTCCAATTGTTCTTTGCTATCAGCTTTTAAAGCGTCCAAAAGTCCCTGCCTCTCTTCCCTATTCTCTTCTTTTGAAGCTTTGTTACTTTCCTGCTTATTTTTATCATCTCATCCCTATTCATTTGGAAATGCTCATCCAAACACTCCTTTAGCTCCATCATCGTCACCATCTTATTCCAATATAAGAATACAGTGGGCTACTCATGCCACATCGCGAGAAAATGCTTGAGAGATGGTAATCTGAACCTTTGTGTCCCAATTTCTTCAAAAATTTACTTTGGTACGGGTTTTTACTAAAACGTACCCTTTTGATACATTTATTCAAACTCAGAAACTTTATAGAAGTATTTAAAATTCAAAATTTCGAAAAACCATTTTTTTTCAAAAATTGAAAATTTTGATTTTTCGAGAAAACTCGGGTTTTCCCTAGGAAAACTCATCCCTGCGTACTGGGCGCCAAAATCGAAGATTTGCCGGGGGGGGGGGGTTGTTTATATTATTTCAGGGCTGCTCGGTATGAGTTTCCAGGGACCCATGCGGTCAGTTAACATTTTACGTTGTAGCTATTCCTATCATTACTTTACTTTACATGATATGACCGTCTTAAGTGTTCCTCTAGTTATTAATCCAAGCACATTACTTCTATGCCCCCATGTGCCCTTTCAGCAAGAAATATGCAAATCACAGTATGCCAGCATTGCTCAATTCGGGATTTTCGGGGTTGCAGTATGTTCTCCCACTCTGTGACTTACACAATTTGGATTAAATAGAGGATACACTTTCAAAAATAACAACAAAAATCAACTCCTATTTCAAAACATTTAATTAACCAAAAATTATGGCGCTACAAAAAATAAAACAAATAAACTACTGACCAAAATCCTTCTACTTGTTCAAAGTGAACAAGGAATAACATAAGAATTAAACAAATATTATATTAAAACACAATGGTTTCCTTTAAACCAACAACTCATAATTATTTTTACTTCCATAAAGTATCTATCTTAAAGTTCCATATAACCACGAGCTCCTCTGGCTCGATACTTTCCAATAATAACGGTGTCATTCTTTTGTACACCTCAATAACTATTTTTGTATTTTCTTATCATCAAAACAAATATATAATTACATTTAAAGTACATGTTAATTCTCTACTTAAATGTTTGGGCATTTCACATGTTCTCAGCATTTCCATCTCTCTCAAGTTTTACAAATTCACTATAGTGATCGGGAAAATACTTGTGTACCCCAGAGTTATAAAGATTACTTGACAAAGTCAAAACCTATGATTACTCCCAGAATCTAGTTATCTTCATTAAACTCATGGAATCCTACGTCCATACAACATTACAACAGGGATTTTTATTTATTTATTTGTCTTATAAGACCATTATCATATAAGAAAACTACGATCTGAACCGGCAAGCGATAATTTCATCTACAAGGACCTCGGTTCAAAGCCCGGGTCATTAACAACTTTTAAACACTCACGGTGCATTTATTACTTCTTACAGACGGCCTTCACCGACCCTCCTCCTACTAGGGTCTGACCGTACACTTGAATGAGATTTATGACTGTGAGGGTAACTTCCCGTCTAGTCTGCGTGTGGGAGCTATACTCAATGCTTTTAAAACAAATCTTTCTTTCTTTTCAGTTCTCTGGGGAGACCTGGCATTTTACTTCGCTTATTTACTTTCAACAACATTTTTTAGGTTCATAAACCACTTTCGTAACCTTGGCATTTATTAATTATGAAGGGTCCTCATTGATTGGGAAGAGTAATACACATTCTACGACGAATAATTAGGGGCTTCAACAACAAGAGGAGTCTAGGTTCGACTCTCTTAACATGCCTCGGGAACCATTCCCACATTGGAGGACTTATACAAAATGCGATTTAAGGTCGGCCGTGGCCTACATGACCTACGCTCATAATACCATACATTTGCTCCCTTTTACAATATAATAACACACACATGGCCTCGTGATATACGTCACTATTGGAGGACTTACAACATAGCTCAATTTACCGCAATCAACTACCCCTCATAAGTAATTTACCAAGTACATTTAGATTCTACGCATTCCTAGCGTGACATTTTATTTTAATTTCGCTCCATTGCGCTATACATTATTTTAAAGCCTAGCGTCTTCCAAAGAACTGATAAATTCCATATTAACAATTGATACATATCTCAATTTTTATATTAATCTTTTCCCTTGACAATAATCGCTCTATTTTTAAGAACATGCATTAACTTCATGTCTTATACTTTTATTAAGGCTCCAACGCTCTCATTTTCATATCCTACAATTTGATCTTTATTTATATTTCCTTTATTATTATTATTATTATTTATTAATTAGTACGCTTGCTTTTATAACATTCGTCAAATACACTGACATTTTATTCCATACATTTCCTCTACAGGATTTATTCTTTCACATAATTATTTATAATTCCTCAAATTTCATTTGTTCAGATCGCGTTCTTATTCTGTTATTATTTATTTAGAAACATCCCTTTACACAAAACTCCGGTGGATTTGTACACAAACACTTCCCCGACACCAAAACATAATGAAAATCTTTACTCACATGTTTTAGGTCTTTCCCTGACCTTCCTTCTCGTGCGATGCGTCTTTTTTCCCACTCTTTTAAATTACTCCATCTTGTACAAATTCATTGCATGTACAGACAAATCTTGACACATATTTAACACGTATACATTTAACACTGATAACATTTTTTTAAATACACTGGTGTATCCGTTTAGAACACACAATAAAACACTGAAAATATACTACTTTTAACACAAAATCTTGATATATTTACACTTCACACATTCTGATCACTAGGCTGCTATTAAGCCTATCACACGTGACCTCTTGACCTCCCGTCTCCAAGGGTGAAATTTAGTAATGTCGGCTTCCTATCCTGCAGAATATGAAAGTCTCGAATCATCTACTTCCTCCCTGCAATAATTCTCCTTCGAATCCCGTTCCTGACGATCTGCTATTTCTCTGACTCGAACGGCTTCCTTTTAGATCCTATTGATTGATCTTAGCGATAGTCTGTTCTGTTCACGGTCCCCTCGATAATCTATCGGTGACCTATGGATTTTTAGCAACGAATACTTCTCTAGTCTTAGTGCTTTTGAATAGTTCATCTGCTTCCTTGAAACAAATGTCTATAGTTTCCTTCTCTTCTTCGCTTATTCGGTTCTCGAACTTCTAATCTTCTAGAATACTTTGCGAACCTTATTCTGTCTGTCCCTGCTCGGGTTCTTAAAGTTGATAAAATGTTTATCTCGCTGTTACGGTACTTCCGTACGTTATGCTACTTTTGGTCATTTAATTTTAAGACCTATCGCCCTGAGTTCTAAGTTCGCAGCCTGCTTTGACTGTATTTTATGAACTTTTCACGGTAAACTTTCTACTGTCGGACCTGAATCCTGTAACTAGGATTTTCCTAATTCTCAACACGGCGATACTGTAATATTTCTTCTTTACAACTCCTTACGGATGCACGTAAGTTATTGATACCGCGACGCCCTTGGCTGTCGGATATTGTCTATGCGATGTGATACAGATCTCCCCTCAAGGAGTACTGGTAACTGCCTTCGATGTGTTACAGCGCGACGCCCCCTCACGGACTGTCGGAATACTGCATGATTGGTCTGGCTTGGCCTGGACTTTTATACTATTTAGTCAAAAATAAATAAAATCCTAGTCCTTTTCGTGACCAACTTTTGAAATAATTGTCGTACAATTATAAAAATTATATCTCCAGAAAGCTCATCTTCCAAACGTCAAATGATCTCACTGCGCATAAGAATCGATCGTGCATTTCTGAGATATTAATTAATTTTAGTCTTCAGCTGCGTGGGTGGTGCTGTTCATTTTTAATTTCCCCACTCCTCGGGTATCAGTGAATCCCCGATGACGTATGCTGCGTTTGCATTTCTTTCCTGGGCAATTATTAAAAGCTTTTTCTTTACACAAAAATCTCTAATCCGAAATGATTCACAGTACTGTATTTATTTACTTACTTTTATTCCTGCAGATGGGTTAAATTTAATTATTCCTCTTCTGGCACAGCGGCGCTGTTGCCGTTTTAATGCAAGGTAAGCTTGATTTCCGAGTCGTGCTTCTCTGTCTTACAGCCAAAACTTTCCACTCATTCTATTAATACTCATGACCGGCTCCTTATCGATGAGTCAAGAGGCATGATCTCATTTCCTGAACACCTGGGTCCAGCTTCTTGCGCAACGTTATGCTAGCATCCTTGCTTGAAATCTTTCTCCGTTCCATTAGAGACTGTATGTTTCTTTCATTTCTTTCACAAAATACATGGATTCGACCCCTTTTGAGCCAATGGTACATGGGTTCACTAGGTACACGATTAATTCAATTTTTCACATTGTTATAATGTTGTTCCTATCTATGGCCATTGACCGCAATACATATTTTTATTAAAATCTGGATTATCGGTCTCTAATGGTTTGGGTGATCGTGATAATGAATGATAATGCCATGAAACCTACAACTATAACTAACTACGAACTTAACAACTAACTTACATGCTAAAAGAAGAAATGAATTAACAAAAAAAGGAAAGGAAGATAAATAATGGACAGGAGGAAAAGAAATGCCCTCAACCCTCGAAGAATGAGGATTAAGGGACTTGGAAGGAAAGAGAGCTAGGAGAGGCAGGTAGGAAAGGGGAAAGACGAGAAGGCCTGCCCCAAAGTCAGTGGAAGAAGGTGAAAAAACGGACCCAGCTCAGGAATCCCTTGGGGTCGCCAACTCCCAAACTCACCAGCGGTGAGCCCATGAGAGTGTAACACTATCCAGGGTGCACCAGAAATGGTGGGGATACATACACCCTGCCTCCTTTAGAGCGTTTGCATTATCGGCCGCTTATGATTATTATGGTGATGGTGAAAAGAATGTTAAAGAAAATGAAAACTTAAACTAACTACCCACTAGAAGAGGAAATGGGATACCACAAAGGAGAATAGGCTAAGGTAAATAAAAGACAGGAGGGGAAAAAATCCGTCATCCCTCGAAGAATGAGAATTAAGGGACTTTGAAGAAAGTGAGGCATGAAAAGCAGATAGGAGGCCCCAAAGGCAATGGAAAAAGTGGAAAAAGTGGACCCAGCTCAGGAATCCCTCGGGGTCGCCAACTCCCAAACTCACCAACCATGAGGGTGTAGCAGTATCCAGGGTGCACTATAAGTAATGGGGCTACATACACCCTGCCTCCTATAGCGCCTTGAGCAGAAGGCAGGAGATACCATGAGGAAAATAAGAAGTCTGATCCCTGGAAGACAAGAAACGCTCAAGCAGTTGTAACTAGGAATTCGTTCACGTTTCACAGGTATCTGGCTGAGGTAATGAACTAGTTGATTATTGGTCTAGGCAAGAAAAGGTGGAGAGTAAGTTCATGCCCTAAGCGTTAAATAAGTATACACTTTACAGACACCACAATGGAATCGGTCGGAGCTGGAAAGCATTAAGTCAAAAATGGTCATTTTTTAAAGAATTAGTATTTTGAATATTGATCGAAGGGCATTGGAACGGCATAGGAAAGAATTAACTCAGCCTTCTGTTTAAGCCATAAACCACTGCTACATGTAGTGCGATGAGAGGAGAAAAGCATTAAGTCAATGACTTGCTGCCTTTCAGCACCGCAATTGTGCAATTGTAAATTACATTTGTACAGGGTTTATGAGGTTCTTATGTTACAAATCCATTTTAAAATTAAAAAAAGTGACAGTCAGTCTGAAAGACTAGACTTTGTATCATTTTAAATACTTCAAATGCTGAAAAATACTAGAAAGGCTGGAGGCTTCTCGCTTTGTTTGAAGCCAAAAACTATTGACATGTTACAAAATTATCTGCATAATTCTTATCTTGCTTTATAATACTTTACCTTATTTCAAATTACTCGCGAACGGCAAGTGCAAACCAAGGGCAAAGCAAGGTCAAGCGCGCGGGATGCTGTCACGCTCACCAGTGCGCGCGGGGACGTGCCCCTTCCATCCAGTCTTAAAACACTTATAGTGGGCGATGTATTGAAGATAGAGATATGCTCTCGCGGACTTTTTTGTAGAACTTTTCATGCCGACCAATTCTTACGCTCATAGTATATTGATATGTTTAACGGTTTTCCCAGCGTAAGCATAAGAAGCGCACGGACGCCAAGTTTTCGACTTTTTCACTGAAATTATTACTGCTTGGCTTCCTTTGATCATACATAAATTATTTTCTACAGAATCTTTCCTCGAGATATCCTTTACAGAATGGTGAAAACCGCATCAAAATCCATCCAGTGGTTCTCGAGATTACCCGTGACATCCAAGAATCGGGGATTTTTGTCTTATACTTACGAAGTAGAGATTGTCGGGAACACATGCACCAAGCGGTACTATGACGTCACACACCTCAGTGCATCTGGGTACATTTCGTCCCGTCACCGTATCGTAACGCCAGACCCCCAGCGTAACGACGAAGTCCACAAGATCATTTAAAATGATAATAACATGTGAAATATTCATTCTGGATGGCTTTATGCTGATCTAAACTGACCACGGAGCTGAAAGGCATTAAGTCACGTTTCCAAAATTGATTTGAAAAATGAAAATTAAAATTGATATCCCGCTTACACAAATATAACCTGAATAGTTGCTTCACGAAATAGATGACTAATATAGTATGTTTGATAAGTTCTGTTCTGTTCTGTCGATGACGTTTTATCTGTTTCCTGAAAAGTAGTGAAAACTGACTTAATGCTTTTCAGCACCAACCGATTTAGCATAAGCTGCAAGAAAAATATCTCGTACATCCAAGTCCTATTGCAGAGTTTTGTTCTGTCTCATTGGTTCACCTGACAGAGAAGACAGGAAATGACTTTAAAAATAGAAACTGATAATCACCACACAAACAAACTGCTCCAATATCTTAATGGAACATTTGTCTACAAAGTAGAGGAAGCTGTTCTTGCTAAACGATAGCCATTAGCAGTGTTTTCATTTCAATAGCATTTCCGACAAGGAAAATACAATGTGAATGCGTAGTCAGATCACTAGTTCACACTGGTTCTGGTCTGGCCACGTATCTAGCTCATGTTTTCTGTTGAGTACACAGCTGGACACTCTCACCCATCAATTACTACATCACTGCCACAAAGCGTCGTCATTACAACGTACGGTTTGTTTGTTGTTGTTTCGTTTAGGAATTCCTTCCAATTACGGAGTAGAATACTCCTAAATAGGTTCAAATTACAGCACATAGATATCAAGATATAACGTCCTTATCCACATTTTTCATTTGATGCTCCTATTATGTAGGAACATTTTGGTGAAAAAAATATGTCGTTATGAGCAACAGTTTTTGAGTTACGATTTAAAAGGCAAAGACTTGCACCCACGTTTCGTCCTGTCAGCACAGTATGGTATGTAATATTTATCGCTCGTTTCCCGAAAGTTATTTTTTAATATCCGTTTTAGAAATAACTAAAAAACTAATTGACATACACAGATGAAACTTTTTGGGACTGTTTCTACATATTATATCTACAAAATGATGCAAATTTATGTCTCCCACTTTGATAGTGCCTTCTTAAAAATTAAATTGTGGTAAATGTATTTGTTTTCTATTCAACAATAAATTTAAAAAATACTATTTGTTCAGATATGTTGCTGAAAGTGCTTGAATTTGTAGAAGGGAATATTAGCAATAAAATAATACAAAAGGAATCTAAAAGAGTTGAAAATTAGTGGAGTAATTCCAAAAACGCTTCAGCCTTGCATCATAAACAACCACCCATTTGAATTTTGAAGAATATATGCTAATAATTTTTTATGTAAATGGTAATGCTGTTTCCGGGTTAAAAAAATACCATTGTTTCATAGGGAAAAATCATTATTGTAAGTATTGTGGTTTCAAAGAAAAAGATGTTCAAAGTTGCTCAACATTTACCATGGTAAGCTGTACCAGCGTCCCCTTAAGTTGTTCGGAATTACCAGCGCTGGAGATGATCATAGGAACTGTCCTGACTTGTGGCATATGCCATTGCTTCCTGATCAGTTCTGAAAGCTCTGCATATTTATTATTATTAATATTATTATCTTTACAAGACTTTGAATTATAGCACTTGCAGTCAGCACACTAAAAGCGAACCGAGATTTCACGCCTTACGCTTCCTGTCTTTATCCTTGCTAGTCAGATTATGAGGTAATCATAATAATAATAATAATAATATTAATAATATCGTATGGCCTCGGGTGCCGGGTGCGAGCTTTGTTAATTGACACCCAGAGGGCAGCTTGCGTGTCGATTTTAATGCTCCTTGGAGTGCTATAAATGTCAAGGAGGTTAGATATCTATACCGCTTTCTAGTAGAGAAATGAGGAACTTTGTGTTGGCGAAAAATCCCGAGATTAATTTTGCCATTAAGAACACGGCCTGCTGAATTCAAATGGGTTCTTCAACATGCCAACAACGTATGACAAGGGTATTGTGATTTTTGTCGCCCTCCAAAAATCACTTACCATGGCCAGGAGCGGACCTGCAAGCTTGGGGTTGGTAGTCCGACACTATAACCACACACCCACCGTGGCAAGCATTATGAGGTAACAATATTGGTTGTAAACAAGACCATCGCCAGCCGGCAGTTGATCTTTATGTTCTCACTTCAGGTAATCTCCAAACTAACACCTCACCACAATTGGATTACACAAATCCCCAAATATCTGAGAAGCCTTGCAAGTAGAATTTCTCTCTGCCCAGTAGGTGTTTACATGACATTGGGTGGCACAAGCGTTGCAGATTTGCTCTCTGTGGCCACAGTGAAATACTGTAGAAGCCATACTCGTGTTTAGTTGTTGTCCATTCATTGAGGGGCTTTGCGACATCGTGGTTGTGGTCGTGGTCATTGGACGACAAGTTTCGTTCCTCAAACTAACATCGTCAGATCTGGCTCAATTTAAGTTCAGTGACTATTATGTGCATTTTATCATTTTAAATGATCTTGTCGGCTTCGTCGTTACGCTGGGGTCTCGCGTTACGTTACGGTGACGGACGGACAGATGCACTGAGGTGTGTGACGTCATAGTACCGCTCGGTGCATGTGTACCCCGACAATCTGTACTTCGTTAGTATGAGACAAAAATTCCCGATTCTTGGATGTCACGGGTAATCTCGAGAACCACTGGATGGATTTTGATGCAGTTTTCACCATTCTGTAAAGGATATCTCGAGGAAAGATTCTGTAGAAAATAATTTATGTATGATCAAAGGAAGCCAAGCAGTAACGATTTCAGTGAAAAAAGTCGAAAACAAACTTGGCGTCCGTATGCTTCTTAAGCTTACGCTGGGCAAACCGTTAAAAATATCAATATACTATGAGCGTAAGAATTGGTCAGCATGAACAGTTCTACAAAAAAGTCCGCGAGAGCATATCTCTATCTTCAATACATCGCCCACTATAAGTGTTTTAGACTGGATGGGGCAAGACCCCGCGCGCTCTGGTGAGCTTGCGGCATCCCCCGCGCTGGACCTTGCTTTGCCCTCGGTTTGCACTTGCCCTTCGCGAGTAATCTGAAACAAGATAAGCAAGGTAAGTATTATGCAGATCATTTTGTAACATGTCAAGAGTCTTTGGCTTCGAACGAAGCGAGAAGCCTCCAGCCTTTCTAGCACTTTTCAGCATTTGTAGCATTTAAAATGATACTAAGTCTAGTCTTTCAGACTGACTGTCACTTATTTTTTATGGACCAAATTGTCTCAATTAGCCTCAGTGAATTGAGTCCTCTGACTTCAAGATTTTCCTAACTGACAGTCAATATTGATATATTAGAAGTTTTTCAGTCGGCCAACATGAGTGTGCCCAGGTGTGTCAATAGCCCTGAAGTAGTCTGAGAGTGATTTTCTCATACCAGCGTATGTATAATTTAATACAGTTCTAATGTGCTTGGTACTGTCCAGTATAGTTGGGACCAGTGCCGTAATTAGGATTTGCTTCTGGAGGGGAATGAGCGGAGTCAAATCTTAACTAATAAGTTATGAAGAGCGTTTTACTAGGTCTAGCCTTTACTCTTCATAGGACAGAACTATTTTCTCAATAATAATGGTTTTTTTTCTCTCTCTTCTGTTTTAAGTAAAGATTTTTTGTTCGTTTAGATTTTGCTTTTGTTTTTGTAATTGGTTTCTTGTTTTGTATCTTTTGTTGGTTTTTTATTTCTTTTAATTTTGATTTGGTTTTGTTTGTTTCTTTGTTTCATGTTTGTTGTTTTCTGCTTTTGATTTTGTTTTGAATTTTTGCTTTGTGTTCTTGTCTTTTCGTCCCTTTTGCTATTAATTGTGCTTTTGTATTATATTTTGGTTTCGTGTTTGTTGATTTATACTTTGGGTTTTGTTTTTGAATTTTGCTCTTTGCGTTGTGTTTTTTGTTTAGTGATTATTTTTCTTTCGTTCCTTATCTGGGCAAAATTTGACATAATCAATTAAAGCAAAACTACACGTTTTCGGTTTCATATCGATATCATTAATTAGTACATTTTATTTGCACCTATCAATGTGCAAAAAACTACATCAAAAAACAGAATAGATAGGTTCAGGAATGAATATGTAAGGGGATGCAGGTGAACTTGACCACGAGGGAAGTGATGAGAGTGGCGAGATTGGAGTGGTTAGGTCATGTGAAGCGGATGCATCAGACCCGAACTCCAAGCCAGTATTTGGAGATGGAGATGCCAGGAAGAAGACCAATTGGACAGACCAGGTTAAGGAAGACCCCCATAAGGAGAGGAGTAACATGGGATGCTGTGGAGAGGGGAAAGCTATACCAGGACAGGACTAAATGGAGGCATATCGTTCACAATGTTCCAAGCCGGCTTGCTGGAAGGATATCCTGATTATGAATGTGCAAGTGTTAAGTTTAGGAAACACTAAAAGTTTTACTCAAGTAGACAAAAATGTTCTTGAATTAGTAAGTAGAAACGGAATTAATCCAGTGTTTGGTCATCGATCCGAAGATTTTCTTCTTTTTTTAAATAAACCTTTCATTGAATTCCGGTACGCATTTTGTCTCTGGAGTGGAGGTTGATCCGCCTGATCACACTCCGTAGCTACACCACTGTTTTGGACGCATTTACACCACAAGGTTGTTAAGAGTACAGAACAAATGCATTAGGAAATCAGTAGTTCTCTCCAAGCAACTACTGTACGTAGTCTATGTTCATATACGTTTGAAATGGCGTGTTTGGATGGAATTTTCACTTTGTTTGTTGTTTCCAGATGAAAGTTCAATTCCTCTACTTTATTACTATTATTATTATTATCATTATTATTAATTAATTGTTAATTATTAATAAAATCGTTACAATACCGACAGTTGTGGCTACGCTGGCTAAAGCGCAGCATTAGGTCTCTGCTGACTCGGTAGACGCGTGAGTTCGAGCCCAACCGTCGGCCGTCCTTGAAATGGTTTTCCGTGGTTTCCCATTTTCAACACCAGGCAAATGCTGGGAGGGTACCTTTTGACAGGCCACGGCCGCTTCCTTCCACATCCTTGCCCAGTTTCATTCATCTTCATTCATTTCATCTCTCATTAACTCCTCTCATGAGGTTGGCGTCAGGAAGGGCATCCGGCCGTAAAAACCATCACCACAACTACTTCCATCGCATCTCATCCCCGACCCCGTTGGATAACGGGAATAATAAGGGGTAGACATACAATAAATTCGTTACAATATACACAGTTTACAAAATTCAGAAAGACGGTACACATTTTATGAATTTCCTTACATTGTCTAACCTGTAAATTTACAATTATTATATTATATTGTTACAATATGATAAAGACAGGTCGAAATTGGATATCAAATTCATACAGAGCAGGACGAGCAATCACATATGTCACGAAGTGGTGCAACCTTGTGTGTGGCATGCACATCATTGATTACTATTACTTAAAATTGTATAATGGCTTACTCGAATAATATGTTCTATGTATATGCTTTATGTAGGCCTACTAAAAATAATTAATAAAAATCAAAAACATTTACCATTATAGGAAAATGTGAGAAAATTGCCGTATTGATTAATAGATGAATTTATTAATTAAAATGCTCCACTAATGAAATCAAATTATGTTGAAATTAGTACATGTTTCGGTCCAAACATGGGACTTTTTTCAGCAGATTATAACTAAACCTTAATAAATTAATTTAATAAAACTAATGAGAAATGAAAACGAGTAAAATATATACAGTATGAAATGAAGAAACTGGAACAAGGAATAAGAACGATGAAAATATAAAATCTAGTTGATAAGTATTGTTGTAAAATGTAAAATAATACAATCAATTTGAAATAAAATAAAATGGATATCCTTGACTAAATAAAGGTTCTAAACATGTGAATAAAATGTTTAAAACACTCCGAAGATGCCTTCCAGATTTGTTATTGTAGTCGTGATGGATGGTTGTGATGTTGAAACAGACAGATGGAAATGAGACTACCAAATATAAAGTCATAAATGTGGTTCTATTCTCGCTGTATTCGTTCGTCCATTCATCAGTTCCATTAATTTCCAATCTACTGCAAAAGTGGCTTACTTAACATTATATGAGCATAGAATTGGTTGTTAATTGAGATTATAATATAGGGATTCTCTCAAGTAACAGCACGCAGTGGTTGGAACCGTATGAGGTTTACAGTATATACAATTTAAGAACAAATAAAGCGGGAATAGACCCACATTTATGACTTTATATTTGCTTGTCTCAATTCCGTCTGTTTCAACATCACAACCATCTATCACGGCTCCAATAACAAGTTTGAAAAGACTTCTTTCGAGTGTTTTGAAAATTATCTTCAAATATTTATAACCTTTATTTAGCTAAATTATTTGTGAGGATATTCATTTTATATTATTTGAAATTGTTCCTATTTTGTTATATTTTACAGGAATACTTATCCATTAGATTTTATATTTTCATCGTTCTTATTCATCGTTTTTCTAGTTTATTCATTTCATCTTGTATATATTTTATTCATTTTCATTTCTCATTAATGTTATTAAATTAATTTATTAAGGTTTAGTTATAATCTGCTGAAGAAGGTCTCATTGTTGGACCGAGCGTGTACTTAGTTAAATAAAATTCGTATTGACTGGTGGAGCATTTTAATTAATTAATAATGAATAAGAAGTAAAATATTCTTTGAGTGTGTGTATAAACTTGTAGGCTCAACTAATTATATTTCCAATCTTAATTTTGTATTCCCTGAGAAAATTTTTACATGATTTCCTTTAAATATTCTTAAATTCTTTTAATTTAAGGAAATGTATGTCTTTTACATGTTTTGCGCATAAATATGTTCATAAAATTGTTTTAAATGAACCCGGGCACACGTGTCTTGTCATATTGCAAAACTTCAAACCTTATTTACTCAAATACTAAGAATTGTGCCTTTTTACACGTTCCAAAATCAATAAGTCAAGCTTTAATTCACGTATCATACTCAACAAGGTCTCAAATTAAATATCAGTAAATGCTTAATGTCCTGTACTAAATCTGAGAAAAAATAATGTCCTCATTCAAAATCTGAATGTCAAGAGAAGGAAATAAATAGTGCTAAAAAAAATCAGTTTGGAAAGAGTATCTTAGAATTTTGGTATGATAGTAGGGGACAACAAAAACACTAATGTTAATAGTTATGTGAAAGAAAAATTGAAATAAATTAACTGTGGTACGAAAAGACATGAAGAAGACCATGTCTGCCCAAAACCCTTATTGACAAAGTTTAATGAAATAGGAAAATAATACCGTAAGTCAATAAATTGTAACTCTTGAGGACAGTGTTACATTTTAACCTTCTTCAGCAAACAGTAGTAGATTATACAAATGAAGTTGTAAGATTAACACAAAATTTATGAAGAGACTGATTTCAAAACTATTTCCAAAATGTTAATTATCTAAAATGAATAAAAATACTTTAAAAGACTAAAAATCAGATCTGTTGCAATTTTTAGACTAACAATGAAAGAAGAATCTCTTGAAAAGACAGGTCGAAGTGGAAATGCCAATGAGCTAAAAAGAAAAAGTAATACTGAAATGAGAAGTAAGTTTACTATTTTCTTTCTTCTTTCTGATTCACTATAAAAAATATCTTTGGATACTCCGTAAATTGTTTATTAACCATTATGATGGCATTCTTCTTCTTCCTCTTCCTCTTCTTCCTCCTCCTCTTTTCTTCCTCTTCTTCTTTTCCTCTTCCTCTTCTTTTTCCTCTTCTTCCTCTTCTTCTTCTTGATCATAGATCGATATCGAACGTCGTGATCCTTCACGCAATTCTGTTAATAATACCCCGCCACGCACCGCGGTCTTCTGCTGTGTGCATTAATTTCTGAAGTGGCAGATTAGTGAGACTCTTTATCTGGTCAAGGTACCGGTTCGGGGCACGTCCCCTCAGCCGTTTTCCGTCAGCCTTACCCTGGATGATACAAGTCTCAATGGCGTCTCGCCGGATGACATGGCCGAAAAATTTCAACATTTGCCTTTGGATGTTTAGGAGAAGGCGAGCTTTAGGAGCAATTCTTTGCTCCTTCGGAATAGATTCATTTGTCCATATTGCTACCCACGATATTCGTAGCATTCTTCGATAACACGTCATCTCGAAGGCTTCGATTCTCCCACGGCATGCAGCATTTATAGTCCAGGACTCCGAGCCATGCGTGACGATAGGAAATACCAAAGCTTGAATCAGTCGCTTCTTTGTTTCCTCGGTAATATGATGATCTTTCCATATTCTTGTTAGACTAGACACAAAACAAAATTCAATAGGTTCGGACATTTCACTGTATTTTCAAAGCTATCTGTTGGATCGGAGAGTGTTTTCCGTGAAAGAGTGGACGTTTGGTAACCCTGAACTCCTCGCTACTTACTGAGGGTGGTAACATGTATCGTCAAGGCTTCACAGTCGGCTGTCAAAGAGATTCCTGAATCCCAATCATGTGCTCAGGTTGGTTTGGAATGAGCATTAACATTTAAAATGTGGGCTCTTTAGATATTATAAGCCCCTTGTGAATAATGCAGGACGTAATGAGATCATCATGTCTGGCTGCTCCACGCATGCGCGTTAATGAGGGAAATCAACCCCCTTATAATGTCCCTAATTTGTTTTTACTGACCCACCTATCATCATGAGCAGCATCACATTACGACAGGCAAGGACACGTGTTCTCATATTCTCAGTTATGTCATCATTATGTGCAGACACCTCAAGCGGTCGGCTGTCTTCATATCAAGACACATGTGACTCGGGTCCCACAGTCGATTTCCGACTTTAACAAGAATATGAATCTAAGTGAAATACTTAGAAAACTCGAATATAAAAGGTTTTAATGTTCCTACATGTTAAATTAATTGCTCAGTAGTGTATGTGGTTAAGTGTAAGAGAGGGCCAAGAGCCCTAACTTCGCCACTCAAAAGATAATAATAATGGATGATTTAATAAATGTATTACACCTTAGTCAATAAAAGTAAATTACTCTACTGGCTACGTGACTACACGGTAACGTTCTCGCCTGCTGTTCCCGAGGTTGCACGATCGAATGCTGGTGCAGTCAGTTGGCATTTGAGGGTGTGTAATTGCCAGGGATCCATGTCAGTAAATTTACTGGGGGGGCTTCGGTGGCGTAGTTGGTAGCATGCTGAGCTTCTATGCCCAAGATCGCGGGTTCAAATCCGGCCGAAGTCGTCGGATTTTTAAGAGCGTTAAAAATCCCTCAGTATGCCTTCCTTCGGAGGGGAAGTAAAGCAGGCAGTCCCATGTCATAGATTTATGGCATTGCACTGATTACACCTGTGTGAAACTAAATTATATAGGTTAAGAATGTAAACAATGCTCTTAGGTTCCTACGTTCGTTGCCAGGAGCCGACTGCGGTGGCGTCTAGTAGCTAAGTTCTGAACTTGGCTTAGTAGTCGTTGACGGTGGCGCTTGGCGGCAAAAGTAGGAACTATTTGAAAATTCAAAGTCTACAATCCTCACTTGAATTAAAAAACAGATAACACACACTAATACAGTCATCACAATTAACACCGGTTATCAGACAAATTCTACTCAAACCCAAAGTACACGGGGCTACATGACCGCGTTGTCTCAGCCTCTACACTGAGGAACCAACCAACCAGATATACTGGCCGTGGTGAGTGATTTTTGAAAGGCGGCAAAAATTACGACAGCATGTCATACGATGTCAAAGAACCCATTTGAATTCAGTAGGCCGTGTTCATAATGGCAAAATTAATCTCGGGATTCACCGCCAACACAAAGTTCCTAATTTCTCCACTAGAAAGCGCTATAGTATTCAAGGAGCTTAGATATCTAACCTCCTTGACTTCCATAGTGCTTCAAGGAACAACGAAATTCGACATGCAAGCAACCCTTTGGGTGTCAATTAACGAAGCTTGCACCCGGCAGCCGAAAACATACGATATTATTATTATTATTACTATTATTATTATTATTATTATTATTATTATTATTATTATTATTATTATTATTATTATTAATTACAAAGAGTTTTACACACACTCTACAGGATGGAAAACTCCAGACCAATAAGAAACTACTCAACATCATAACAAAGAGTAAATGTGTCACTGAATGGCTGACAGAGGTCAAGAGGGATCTACAACAGATCAACATAGAAAAACTCGAGGACCACACCGAGTCCCGGAATAAAATCATAAATGTTAAGTTTGAGCAGAGAACATCACGACAACCTTTGGAAAAATAATGGACAGCTGAGTGGAAGAAGGAGCATTCAGAGAAGATGAAGAAATTTTGGGAAGAAAAGAGGAAAAACGCCCGGAGATGAAATCGTTAATTCAAGTTCAATCGCTCTCCCAAAGGGGAAGAATCGACAAAATAAAGTAATATTAATTAATGAAATGTACCAGTTTTGGCCATATTATGGTCTTCATCAGCGATGTTGTTAAATGAAAACAAACTAATGAAATTACGAGCAAAGCTTTGTTAATATTTTACTTGGGTATTCTATGAGAAATATTCTGTTAAACAGATCTGTAACAAATGTAGGGTTTAATTTGTGATAATAAAATTAATTTTGTGAAATAACATATCTAAATAGTTGGTATTTGTATATTCCTATAAATCAGTCTAAAAATGTTTCTTTAAAAACATCTTGAGATGTCAACTGGGTGTGATGAATCAAGGCTCCACTCCACATCCTGTTGACCATCTCAAGATATTATTAAAGAAGAATTTTTAGACTGTCACCTGAAAACAGTTTTGTTAGTTTGTTATTGTTGCTTTATGGGGTTGAACAGCGAGGTCATCTGCCCCTAAACGGTTTTGTAATGACAAATGTTTGGCATTCTTCGAAAAAACACTTCTTGTAACGGTTTCTACCAAATATCTTTATGCAAGCGGTGAATTTTGAAGAAGGGCCAGAGAGGAGAGTATTTAATACAGTACATTGTGAATTTATTGTTCAGCTAAAAGCTTGCGGCACAACGGGCAAAGCCTGTCTGAATTTTATTATTGATGACTAGCGTTTGAACCAGGCGTTGCCCGGGCGACAAGAAAGATAATAATATAGGCTATAGGCTAGATATGTTTTAATTTATTTTTTATCGTATGACCTCAAGTGCCGGGTGCAAGCTTTATTATTTGACACCCAGAAGGCAGCTTGCATGTAGAATTTCGTCGTTCCTTGGAACGCTATGAAAGTCTAGGAGGTTAGATATCTAAGCTCCTTGACACTATAGCGCTTTCTAGTAGAGAATGGAGGAACTTTGTGTTGGCGGAAAATCCCGAGATTAATTTTGCCATTATGAACACAGCCTACTGAATCCAAATGGGTTATTTTACATGCCAACAACGTATGCCATGCATGGCGTGATTTTTGTCGTCTTTCAAAAATCACTTCCCACGGCCAGGAGCGAAACTGCAAGATTGGGGTTATTAGACCGACACGTCAACCACTCACCCACCGTGGCAAGCTATAATAATGATAATGTTATTGGTTTTACGTCCCTTTTAACTGTGGCTTTTAGAGACGCCGGGGTGCAGGAATTTTGCCCCAAAAGAGATCTTTAACATGCCAGTAAATCTACTGAAGTGGATCCCTGGCATTTGCACACTCTCAAATGTCAGCTGACTGCACCAGGATTCGATCCTGCAATCTTGGAAACAGCAGGCGATAACGTTACCGTGTAATCACGCAGCCAGACGCCAAGAAACCGTAATGCCGCTACTTTCAAAAATAACAATTACTTTTTCAAGATGGAGCAATTTGGGGATTATCCAAGATGCAGGAAACGGACAGAGATGAACATATTTACTCGACAGAACAGTGGTGAATAACCTTTGAACTAGGCCGGCCCGATTGGTTTATTGTTGCATCATATAGAGCTTGCGAATTCATGGCCATCAACCCGTTGTTTTTCATTCATTCATTCAATCGTTTATTTGCAATTGGGGGTGTGTCCCTCGGTGGCAAATTAGATATACATAACAAATAAATAATTGTACATAACAATTCACTAACAATTAAACTGGAGTATTTACACAAATAGTCAGTCTTTTCTTAAACACACCTATATGTTTGGGAAAATGCTCTAAGACTGTTCCAGTTATCAATTGTACGGTTTACGAAAGAATATTTACCATAATTTGTTCGCCGTGGTCGGCCCTTAACTTTGAAAGGATGATCGTCCCTACCCATGTAAGTGGGCTTCCCCATACGTTTGCTAAGCTCACCGGCTGGTTGATTTGTATACGTGTTGTACATAGCGCAGAGTCTAGATTTCATCCTCCTAGCCTCAAGTGATTCCCACCCAAGTTTCTTTAACATACGGCTCACACTGCTCCTGGGATTAAAGTCACTGAGCACAAATCTAGCGGCCTTTCTTTGTACCATTTCCAACTCATTTATGAGCCCTACTTGATATGGATCCCAAACCGCCGAGGCGTATTCCAGAATAGGTCTTACAAGTGACAAATATCCTAATTCTTTAGCAGTGGTACTACTTCCTTTTAATACTCTCATTACGAAGTGCAGGGATTTGTAAGCTTTAGAAACTACACATCCTACATGACTACTCCATTTCATATCATTTCTTACGTGAACGCCCAAATATTTGCAAGAATCTTCTTCTACAAGTATTTCCGAGCCAATGTTATATTGAAAATCTTGCCTTCGCACTTTCCCTATTTTTATTAGACCACATTTTCTTGTGTTTATTTTCATTTTATTTTCAATCGCCCACTTATAGACCAGGTTCAGGTCATCTTGAAGTACTGCATTGTCTTGTGAGTCATGTATCTTTCGATATATTACACAATCATCCGCAAACAATCGACAGTCACTGCGAATCCCATCTGGAAAGTCATTTATAAACGCCAAAAATAACAAAGTTCCGATTTCGCTGCCCTGAGGGATACCCGACGTTAGGGTAATTTCATCCGAGAATCGGCCTTCAACTTTCACTTTCTGGGAACGACCCGTCAAAAATTCTTGGATCCATAAAATTACTTTTCTATCAATCTTCGTCGAAGCTAATTTATGGAGTAGCATGTCATGCGGCACGACATCAAATGCCTTCGCAAAATCTATAACTACGGCGTCGACTAAAACTCCATCGTCTAACGATTCGCTAATATCTTGAAAAAGTGATAGCATCTGACTATCGCATGAGTAACCTTTCCGAAATCCATGTTGCCTATCATTAAACCATGATAATGTTTCCCACTGTTTCCTCAAGTAGTCACAAATGAGATGCTCCATCTGTTTACAAACGATGGACGTAAGACTAACCGGCCTGTAGTTGCCCAATTCAAGTCTGCTCCCTCCCTTAAATATTGGGACTACCGTAGCTCTTTTCCAGTCATCCGGGATTTGCGCATTGTTAACGGACACATTAAACATCACCTCTAAGTATCGTGCCACGGCACTACCTACTAGTGTAAGTACTTCACTAACAATATTATCAGGACCCTTCGACATATTGTGACGTAATTTTTGTATTAGCTTTACAATTGCTGACTGGTTTATTTGGAAAAGGGGGGCCCCTGATTCACCGTTAAGGTCCAACACACAGCTATTGGATTTATTGAACACACTACCGTAAAATACATTTAATTTATTAGCAATGGCCTGTTTCTCAGTAATTAATTTACCGTCACCGGACATTATCATCGACAAATTATTTGAATTTCCCTTTCTTCTCCTAACATAACTGTATTTTTTTTCCCACCCATCGCCTCCCGAACCAAGTAAACCTTGCATATAATTGTCATGAGCAGCCCTCTTTTTAAGACGAGCTCTCTTGATAAGGACTTACATTTCAACATATACTTGTCACTATCATGTCTTTTATTGTATAATTTCCTAATTTTCCGTTTTAGACTCCTGATTTCTCGTGTGTAATACTCAGGATCTGGGTTTTGTTTCAATAATTTAAATGGGACAAATTTATCAATAGCGCTATTTAAATTTTTCAAAAAGTTAGTCCACAGGATATTAATGTGAGTTCCTTCCGATGCCCATCCTACAAATAGCTCATTCAAATACCCCTGAAATTTGTCCTGATCCGCCCTGCGATACTGGAATATGATCCTATTTGCTACATCAGAGTCTAATTTAGTAATGTCACCGTATCTAATATTTAATTCAACCCCAGAATGGTCACTAATTCCTGGTACTTTCAGATAGTTAATATATAGCTCTACAGGCCTTACGAGATAAACATCTAAGGTATTATTGCCTCTAGTTGAGAAGTAAACTACTTGGGAAAATCCCCCCTCCCTTAAGGATTTGTTTGCAGCGTTCTGAGCTTGACCACAGCTAGTTGAGTCACCAGACCAGTCTACTTTGGGAAGGTTTAAATCTCCGGCAATTATTATGCTCTTTTTCATAGCATTACCCGTACAAGTTTTATCATACAGTGTGTCGAGAAGCGAAAAGCTATCTTTTGGTGCTCTATACGCCCCTATCACCCGAAGAGGGAATTTATTTCCTTTATCCGAAATTTGTACACATAACATTTCATGATCCGTATCGGCCCACTTTAAGAAACTAGCTATATTTTTGCGCACACAAATAAATAGCCCCCCGCCTCGCTTCCCCCGATCCCTTCTGTACATTTCGTAGGTCCCTTGAATTACTTCGTTACTATTTATATCCTCATATAACCAAGATTCAGTAGCAATGACAATGTCCGGAGAATACGTCTCGACAAGATTCCAAAATTCAATTAATTTATTTCCTAAACTCTGACAATTATCCTGCAGTAATCTTAGAGTCTTACCTCCGTAGCAAATATCCCGAAATAGCTCCTTCTGTTCCCGTCGGCTGGCAACCTCTGGACCTGCTCCTCCTCACAATGGCCGGCACGAACCGATTACCCTGTCATGTAAGCTCCCTAGGTTGAAAACGCCCCGTCGATTTAAATGCAGCCCGTCTCGGGCGAAGTCACGGCCACCAATCCAGCAGTCAGCATCTACGTACACTAATCCCAGTTGTGCACAAACCCAGTCCATGCGGTCATTTACAGTCTTAACTCGCCTTAACCGAACATCTCCCCGCCGAACAATGCCACTCAGTATAATTTTTGCATTTCTAAACTTGCTTTTAGCTTTTCTGCCAAGTTCATAGAGCTCCCCCATGATGTAATCAGCTGTAGCCCTCTTCTTCAAATCGTTCGTCCCAACATGGAGCAACAACACTTTAACTTTGTCACAGTCCTCTACATTTGCTTCTTCCACTTGTTGGGCAAGCTGGTCAATTTTAATCCCCGGATAACACCTCACTTTCGTACCTGATTTCCTCGAGATATTCGCACTCCATCGTATCATTGAATCACCCATTATGATAACGTCATCCTCAGTTTCCTCCTGCACGCCCGCTTCCACACTGATCCCAGTAGAAAGCCGCTCAGTCACATCCTTCACCGTTTCCTCTGATTCACGAAGCTTTGTTCTAAGTTCCTGTATTATTTGATCCCTTGCATGATTTGCACCCTCAAACAGTCCGGCGTATCACATACTTTACAAAACCAATTCCCGACATCACAATCCTCCTTCTTGATCTTAATACAGCCGAAGTGAAACCATTTCTCACATAGTCTACACTGAACACCGTTCTTCAATGTTTTACTGCACGTCGAACACTTAAATGCTGCCACTGGAATATTTGCCTGATTCACATTTGGAGTAACAGGCCCTGGATTCACTTCCACTCCACCAATAACTAGCAACGCAGCTATGAACCACAAGTTGCTAGGCCCCGTACGCACACACAAACACCGGAAATCCCGACTACCCTTCGCATACCACAGTCCGATCCTCGCCCGATAAGACTCCAGAGAACTACCCATTTCAGCACACCTGTACACCTCCTTTGACTGTATTGATGTAGCTTTCCATGCCTCCCTGTCCAGAGCTAATGGTTTCATCTCTAAATAGCTACCACAACTTACAACCGAAGCAATCTGTTTAAAATATTCTTACCTTGGTATACCCCTACAGTTCATGTCCTCAACTCTTCCTTCCATACTAAGCTTCTTATTCCTGAGTGTCATAGTATGTGTCCTACCAACCTATCTCTTCTCTTCTCTTCATTAGCAGTTACCAGAAATATCTCTCCCATACCACTCATCTTATTATTTCTCATTTGTTACTCTATCTACTCATCTGATCAACAAAATTCTCCTGTAACACCACATTTCAAACGCTTCTATTTCCCTCTTTTCTGTTGCATCAACAGTCCACGTTTCACTTCCATTGAGTGCCACGTTCCAGACAAAGGCTTTTCACGATCGATGAGTGGTTAACGTGTCGGTCTAATAACCCAAGCTCGCAGGTAAGTGATTTTTGAGAGGCGGCAAAAATTACGACACGCATGTCATACGATGTTGGCATGTCAAAGAACCAATTTGAATTCAGAAGGCCGTGTTCATAATGGCAAAATTAATCTCGGGAGTTTCCGCCAACACAAAGTTCCTCATTTGTCTACTATAAAGCGCTATAGTGTTCAAGGAGCTTAGATATCTAACCTCCTTGACTTTCATAGTGCTTCAATGAACAACGAAATTCGACATGCAAGCTACCCTCTGGGTGTCAAATAACAAAGCTTCCACCCGGCACCCGAGGCCATACATTATTATTATTATTATTATTATTATTATTATTATTATTATTATTATTATTATAAATTACTTTCTTTTACCTAACTCTATATTTCATTGCCTGAGTCAACCTACTTTGTATAGCCTATCCTCTTTGCTTCGTACTACATAGGTTAATTTGTGCCCTAAGTAAGAGAAGTCTCCTACTTCCTTTACATTTTCACCTGCCAATTTGATGTCCATTGGGGTTTCTGATTTATTTCGGCTGCATTCCATTACTTTTGTTTCACATTTAAGCTGGGTTTTCCTAGGCGCGGAAGCTTAGAGTGGATCGCGGAGAGCGGAGTCGGCTCTGCGCTCGTGGGTCATCAGCTAGCTGAATTGTGTTTTCCTAGACGCGGACTTGTCCTCTGGCGGAGAGCGGAACGGTTGCTCATTTGTATACTAGAAGTGATAAGGTTAGGTCGATAAGGACGTGGAATCTAGACTTTCCATTTTATTACACTTGGAAGAGGAGGAGAAGGAGGAAGAGTTACTAGGCTACTGCATTTAGTGCAGGGTCGAAAATGTGCAAGTGACATATTAAAAACGCGTGAAAATGAGGGAGTGTTTAAATTTCTTATAAATAACCATTTAACTGATGATGAAATGAGTTGTTCATCTTCGGAAACAGTAAACCGACACACACTCATGGTGCACACACTTTACTAAACACACAAGGGACACAGTTGAATAAAACTGCACACAACTTGTACAGACGTCCAGCCACTCTGCCAGCCGACAGCGGACTCGTCTGCTCTCGGAGCAGAGGAACACGGAGGAGAGCGTTCCGCTCGTCCAGCGACGGTCCGCTCCGCTTCTAGCAAAACAGTAGGCCTACCATTAAAATTACATATGACCAGAGGAGAGCCGACTCCACTCTCCGCTTCCGCGCCTAGGAAAACCCAGCTTTATTGATTTTCATCACCAATTCCTTCCTCAAGACGGAGTCTATAGGGCTACCTTCTTCTTCTTCTTCTCCTTCGCTTGGGCCTACTGAGGACCACAGTGCTCGTATCTCCTCGTCGCTTTGTCTTTTCTCTTCTTCCAATACTTTTTCATTATCTGACCATGAGCCAGCTTTCTTTCCTCCGTCCATGGTGGTCTGCTGACTCCGGTGTTCTTCCTAGCTGTCATAGATACAGGAAAAACTCCCTGTCGGATGGCTTGCCGGAATTGTTGGCGGTCCTGTATGGAATTAAGTGGGATCCCTAGGTGGTCTAAATCCATCCTGACCGTAGAGATCCACTTGGTCTTAGAGGCCTTCCCTCTTCCTGCCACTGTGAAGATCTTACTGGTGAGCCGGCAAGGGATCATGCCGGTCAAGTGTCCATAGAAGGCCAGGCGCCTTTTTTTATACAAGTCACAATGTCTTCGTGATGGCTGTAAAGCTCATCATTGTGCCGAATTCTGTAGGTGCCTCCCTCTTCCCGTATAGGTCCTAGTATCCTCCGCAGGATCTTCCTCTCCTTGAGTTCAAGTTTCCTGAGTGGGCCTTTCCTGGCCATCACGAGGCACTCGGAGGCGTACAGAAAAGATGGTTTTACTACTGAATTGTAGTGTCGGAGTTTGAGGTTTTTGGAGAGGAACTTTGATGTGTAGATGCTGCGGCAGAAGTGGTAGGCCCTCTCGAACTTGGTGCACCTGGTGTCTATGGCCAGATTCTCACTCTGGTTTACCGAGATCCACTCTCCTTGGGCTACCATTTAAAAACTCATTGAAATTATATGATAAATCGGCTAAAATGACAATGTTATCAGCAAATCTAATTTCTTTCATTGCTTGTTCAATGAATATCATACTGAAAATTATGGGTGATAAGTTGCAGCTTTGCCATACACCTTTATGAATACCAGCATCTCTCTCATATCCTTCGGCTCGAATAACTGCCGTCTTGTTTCTGCGAAGATTGCAGAAACAATCCTTGTTCCAATCCTTTTCAAAATGTCAAATATGCCTAGTAGTTAAAATTAATTACTATTTGTAATACTCCAAGTTTGCTGGTTCGCTCCTGGACATGGGAAATGAGTTTTGAAAGGTGACAAAAATCACGACACGCATGCCATACGTTGTTGGCATGTTAAGGAACCCATCTGAATTCAGTAGGCCGTGTTCATAATGGCAAAATTAATCTTGGGATTTTCCTCCTACACAAAAGTTCCTCCTTTCTCTACCAGAAAGCGCTATAGAGTCAAGGAGCTTTGATATCTAACCTCCTTAACTTTCATAGCGCTCCAAGGAACAACAAAATTCGACATGCTAGCAGCCCTCTGGGTGTCAAATAACAAAGCTTGCACCCGGCATCCGAGGCCATACGATATTATACAATTTTACTAGTTGTAATGGGAATAGAAGTAGTATAAATATTTTTACTGAGGATAGATTGGCAAGTAAACACTTTTTACATGACAAATTATCTACAGGGTATTTCAAAAGTGTGGTAAATCCGTCACATGCCTTTTATTGTACCTACTTCTAATTTAATTTATTTAAACCAAGTCTACTTGTTAATTGTCACTTTAACTCAGAGAGTCATATCGTGACATACAGACAATAAACACATAGATAACATAAATGTACAGTGTGGCGTTAGATAATTAAACCAAATGTCCATTCGGCATTTCATAGCTTCCTTGTTATTTCAAAACTTAATAATGTTTTGCAGTAGTTATCTTCATTCACAATATCACTGGGCAACTTTTCTGATGGAAACTGCACAAATATCTTTCTTAATCATAAATGTGGACACAGTGTTCTTCATTTTTTGACAGTTCTCCATGGGAGACATCTCACAGAAAGAATTACTTTTATTTCCCCATCGAGCCCTTACTGACTGTAAGAGTCTGATAAGTTTTGTGGTAAGGAAAAAAAAAACCATCAAACTCACAGGAAAAATCTACAGACAGCAATATGTGGCTGTACGGTAGTATCGTATAGGCTACCTAGTTAATACAGATAGGCTCTCCTAGGCTTTAACAAGATTTATAGCTTAGGAAGCCATCTCCTGTACTTGAATGCTTAATTTACATGCATCTTTGTTCTGAATCTCATCCGACGCTTTCTTATTCCACATTGCCCTGATGGTATTAAAATATTTTGCTAATTGACCTGCTTTCCCCCATTCCCTTTTTAGTAATTTAATTAAAGTGTGATACTCATTTTCATTTTCTATTCTGTTTAGATCTGCTTTGTCTACAAACTTTGCTCTTATCATTTTAATTTCCTTGCATTCCCTGATCAGGTGCGCCGCACCCATAACCTTCCCACAAAACAGGCAAATGTCCTCTTTTCCTACTTCTCTCAACGCTTTGTTCTTATACACCCCCATTAACCACCAAATTATCCCTCTCATTTCTCTTTTCATTAGGCATTGAGGCTTTATGCTCATAAAGTTCCTTATTTCGCAGAACTCCGTTAAGGTTCTCCTACTGGTGCACTCTTCCCTTAGCACCTGCAACTCTACGTCATTAACCCTTCTGCACACTTTTTTACACACCCTACCTTCCTCTCTTTGTAAGTCCCTATCCCATAGATAACCCATTCCTAATCTTTCCAGTACACTTCTTACCCCGTCCACCCAGTAGCCCTCTTGCTGATGCTTCATTTGGTGCAGGTAGGCTACCTTAAGCATTTCCCCCCCTCCACCTGCTTTTAAACGAATCCAAGACTTTATGACCCTTTTTATGATATGTTGTCTAATGCTTACATCCTCACACAACATTCTCGCTCCACAATTCGCCGTGCAACTAGGTAGCCCCAAAATTATCTTGGCGAACCTACTTACAATACTGTCCAGGGTTTTCGTTCCTTCCTCTAAACCCCATACTTCCACTCCATAGAGTGCTCTTGAAACGATGAGTGCGTTGAACACATTCTTATACACTTTGTAGTCAAGATTCGGTAACCTACGCTCTAACACTTTAACATTCGCCAATGCCGCTAGCCCTTTCGATTTTGCCCTTTTAATTTGTTCGGTCCATTTACCATTACTCGCCATTATCGTCCCTAGATACTCAAGTTTTTTCACCGTCTCTAACTGAGACCCATACATGACCCACTTTTCATTCTTAGCCAGTTTAACTCCCTTTTTGCAGACCATAACTTTGGTCTTACTCGGGTTAATTTTTAAGTTCCAGTCCTCACAGTATCTCACAATCTCGTCAATACTATATTGCATATTATAGGGTGTTAGAGCAAGCAGAAGGATGTCATCAGCAAAAGCTAGGCCCGGGATATCATAATTGTCCAGGCAAGGGTTGGACCGTTGCTCAAAGCCCTTTGAATCAAAAATATCGTTGATAAATAGCAAAAAAAAAGCACCGGGGATAATTTGCATCCCTGTTTTAACCCTATATTAGACGTTATCTCTCCTACAATTACATCATCTTTAGTTTTAATTGCACATTTCACTTCGGAATACACATTCTCAATTGCTCGTATCATTTTATGTGACACCCCGATTTTTCCCAGCTTAGCCATGACAGCTCCCCTGCTCACTGAATCAAACGCCTTCTCCAAATCAATAGCTGTGATATACAGCTTGCCTCTTTTCCTTCTTATGTACTTGTCCATCACCGTTTTAACCACCATTATATTGTCACTGGTTCTCATCCCTTTTCTGAACCCTGTCTGGAGTCTCGAGAACACCGAACAGCCCTCTGCCCATGCTATTAAACGCTTGGATAAGACCCCGGTGTACATTTTGCTCAAATTATCAAGCAAAGTTATGCCTCTATAGTTGCCTGGGTCTAGTTTGTCCCCACGCTTCTTATATATTGGACAAATTATCCCTTCCTGCCACGCCCTCGGAAATCTACCTCCTTCAAAGATTTTATTAAAGATTTTTACCAAGCTGTCCATCATGAACCTATTATTACTCAACTCTTGCCAAAATTCATTTGTTATCCCCGAAATAGCACCTGACTTCCCTCCTTTACTCTTTACTATTACTCCCTTAATTTCCTCTATCGATATGACTTGGTCCAGCATAGGCAGAACGACCTCCATCCCCCTCGGGACGCCAAACTCATCCCTCTTCCTCCAATTATCTTCAGCATTTAACAGATTCTCATAATATGCAATCCATACTTCATCATTAATAGAGCTCCCCCCACCACTTCTGCTCCCCCTACAGTAAGAATTTATCCTGCTCCACACTTTGCTACAGTCGTTAGCTTTAGAATCCTTATTTAGTGCTGTAGCTTCCTTACCCTGCCATTCATCTTTCATTTTGCTGAGCAGTTCCCTATATTCCTTCCTTAGACGACAAAATTCTACTCTCATCGTATCATCCCCTCCTCTCTTGTATAACTTCAGTGCCCTAATAACTTCGGTTTTCTTCCTTCTACAAGATTCATCGTACCATCCTTTAATTCTCCCTAATTTTCCTCTAGCCTTCACGCGCATTTTCCGCCCGGCCATCATAATTGCATTCTCAATCATACGTATTACCCCTTCAATTTCATCATTACTGATCATTAAACTTATCCCTACCTTTATCAGCTCAAAATTTTCTCCCTGGAAGTAGTTCTGGAACTCTCTGCAGTTTTCCTCCCTCCATCTGAATCTATTTACTTTTCTCTCTATAGCTTTAACTTGTGGGTTCCCTTTTGATTTTAATTTTGTCACCGCTCCCTGCATGTTGACGACAATTGGTAGGTGGTGTGATTCCCCCCATTCTTCAACAGTGAACCTCTTAATTAGGGCTAGTGCTCCTCTGGAACATATTGCTAAATCTATTACACTTCCTCCAGTCTCTGTTATATACGTCAGGTTACCTTCTTCATCCCCCACACAGACACCATTTAATATATATAGCTCTTCTGCACCACATAGTTGCAAAATCTTTTCTCCGTTCTTATTACATTCCTTGTCTTTGCTGTGCCTATCCCCACATACGGCCTCGGCAACCCCCTTGCTGTAAAGGGGCTTTCTGTCTGCAACCCTCGCATTGAAGTCCCCTAAAAGCACAATCTCTGCCTCTTCATATATATTTTGAATTCTGTTTATTTCCATAGCTAACTCATCGAAAAAGCTTTCTCTTGCATACGGGGAATTCTCCGGAGGGTTGTAGACAAAGCCGAAACATACCGTTCCTTTCCCCCTCCCCCTAATATCTGCTTTTACCCACACTACTTCTTCCAGTTCTGAACTAATAAATTCTGATAATTCCCGCACCTCTTCTTTAATTAAAACAACAATTCCCCCCGGAAACCTACCTGTACGAGCTTTCCTAATCTTAGGTTTTGTATATATATTGAAGCCATCTATTTTAACCTCGCAACCTACAGGGAGCCAACTCTCAACAAATCCTACAATCTGCATATCTTCTATTAGGGTCAAAACTACATCGTTCCTTCTCTTATTTAAAAAACCCTCTATATTTACGCTAGCAATATTCCAGTTTAGTTATTTTTTACCCCTACCCTCTTCGCTGGCGGTAGCTTTACTTCTAGTAACTCTAGCTTTCTCTAACTCCAGTATGCTGCCACCTGGAGAAGAAATGACCTCCTTCTCCACATTAAACTGCTCTGTCAAGGTTTTCTTGCCCCATAGTTCTTTTAGACTAGTAACTCGTTGTTTGACAGTCTCACCTTTCTGCAAACCACGCACTTGTCCGGTGTTCCTGGCGCTGACGTTGGTCTTTTATTGTACCGGTACTTCATCATCATCATCATTTCCACTATTCCAGTTGACACTGGGTGGGGGCAAATATGGTTCCTCTCCACTTTGTTCTGTCGTTCCACCTTGCACAGAGTTTCAAAGATTTCAAACCTATTTCATGCGGAATTGTGAGCTGAGTCTCTTGACACTAAAGCAATACAGTACATCCAGACAACGCATAGCAGGTCCTCAACAACATACCTGGATAAGTAACTAGACAACCGAAATTCAGAAGGACATGTAGTCAAATGTTACGGCCGAGAAGCGACGCAGAGTAATTCCAGTCAACCCCGTTTGACAGGGGAAACTCTTGTAGGAGTTGGAGTTATAATAACACACACGAAAATGTCTATAGTTGAGGCCTTGACACTTGATATTATTCATTTTGTGGCTTTTCCTGATGTTGCTATCAAGTAGAGAGCTTTCTCACATCGTGCAGCAAGAGCAACTCTCCAGTTCAGAGACTGAACACGTCCAAGTTTGAGCGATCATAGCTTACTTCTTGAATTAAGACGACTTCTTCACGTTGTAAAAAGCATTGTTATTCACGTAAACATCACTACAAGACTGTGTGGCCTCCTGGGAGACCTAGTGCAGATCTTTCTACTTGATGCCTGCTACGTGATGAGAATGAAATAATGATCAAGACGTCACAACTCAAGGAAATTAACCATAGGTGATAAAAATCCCCATGGTATGGCCGAGAATTGAGCCCGAAACCTTTCGGGTCAAACGTCTAGCATGCACTTACCTATGTACTTGGCCATGGATCAGCTCAGGACCTTCTGCGCTTTGTCTGGATACACTATTATTCACGTGGAATCCGAACCACAGGAAAGCGCTACCTTGTGCCTCGCTGGCATCGGGAGAGCGTGGGTTCGAATCCCATCTCGACCGTCCTGAATATGGTTTTCGTGGTTTCCCATTTTCACCACCAGGCAAATGCCGGGACGGTTCCTTTCAACAGGTCCACGGCCGATTTTCCTCCAAAATCCCTTTCTTGAACCGTCCTGAAAAGAAAATGCACGGCCATTGGCGCATTGGCTGCATTAATAGAATCTCTACTTAGTTTAAAACAAAGTACCCGGTTCTGGATGTCACGGGTAATCTTGAGAACCACTGGATGGATTTTGATGTGGTTTTCACCATTCTGTGAAGGATATCTCGAGAAAGGTTTCTGTAGAAAATTATTTATGTATGATCAAAGGAAGCCAAGCAGTAACGATTTCAGTGAAAAAGTCGAAATAAAAACCTGGCGTCCATGCGCTTTTCAAGCTTACGCTGGGCAAATCGTTAAAAATATCAATATACTAAGAGTGTAAGAGTTGTTCAGCATGAAAAGTTCTACTAAAAAGTCCGGCAGGGCTTATATCTTCAATACATCGCCCACTATAAGTGTTTTTAGGGTTTCATTTCATCCAACAATCGCCATCCAATTACTGAGGGGACAGTTTACGAGCTAGCACGTAATGCATTGATAACTGTTCCCGGGCGAAGCCAGGGTGGGTTATTATTTAAATAATAATTATAATATATTCGAAAATCTCATATGCAATGACCATGAAATCATCCCGGTCCGCTATGGTCAACAGCAAGCAGCTTGTCCATTTCGCGACCATGCCCCTCAACGGAGTGATGAACTTTGCGATTTCAGATTTGGAGGGATGCTTCATATTTCAAAAACTCTATATTAACAGAAACTAACATCTATTTCAAACTGACATACTCAGTGGGAGAGCTGTGCACCTTAAGTCACGCACAACCTCTGCGATGGGGAGCTAGAAATACGGAAATTGGACGTTCAAATCCTGGCGCTGGGACACTAGGGCTTCTCCGGAAATACGAGGAGACTGTTGTCGATTCATTTAGGGGACGTAGTATAGATCGCGATACCTTACACTACAAAATTCCCCTACACACAAAATAATAATAATGTTATTGGTTTTACGTCCCTTTTAACTACACTGGCTTTTAGAGACGCCGGGGTGCCGGAATTTTGCCCCGAAGGGGATCTTTAACGTGCCAGTAAATCTACAGACACGGCTCCCTCGCATTTGCGCACCCTCAAATGCCAGCTGACTGCGCCAGGATACGAACCTGCAACCTTGGGCCCAGCAAGCGAGAACGTTACCCCTGAGCCACGCAGCCAGCCTACACACAAAATGCCAGCACACATGACGTCATGGACGACACTTTTTTTTTTTTTTTTTTTTTTTTTAGCGTATGGCTTTTAGTGCCGGGAGTGTCCGAGGACATGTTCGGCTCGCCAGTTTTGTAGCTGCTTCGAGACGGACACCCAATGGGTGAGCTACAAGTACCGTTGGGGAGGGAAGGAGGGAAGTTGGAATGTAAGGACGAGGAGTTGGAAGGTAGCGGCTGTGGCCTATAGTTAGGGACCAACCCCGGCATTTGCCTGGAAGGAAGATGGGAAACCACAGAAGACCATCTTCAAGGTTGCCGGCGGGGGGATTCGAACCTCCTCGCCTCCCGGATGTGAGCAACTGCCAGCAGTCATGCCGTAACCACCACGGCTAACTCACCCGGTATGGACGACACTAAATATGTTAATTAGGCTTTACATACAAACACAAACCTAATATCGGGCTTACACCCCAGACCCCTTTGCTTGTACTACAAGCAGTATTTTCGTCCAGACGGTTGTCTAACCTAGTAGTGACCAATGGTTTCGCCCAGACCGTCGTCTAACCTAGTAGCGACCAATGTTTTCATCCAGACAGTCGACTAACCTAGTAGCGACCAATGGTTTCACCCAGATACTGTCGAATCAAGTAGCGACCTATGGTTTCGTCCAGACAGGCGTCTGACCTAGTAGCGACCAATGATTTAATCCAGACAGTCGTTTAACCTAGTAGCAACCAATGTTTTCGCGCAGACCAGACCTATCGAACTAGCAACCAACGGCTTTGTCTCACCATGGATTTAGAAGAGTACAGTGCAACTTTGCAATTAAATTGAACTAAAAGTAATTTATGAACTTTCGTAACTCACCAGTACACCTCGCACTTTAACACATGTGACTGCATTCGCAATTCACGATGCACTGTTTGAAACCTCATACAGCTGAGCAATATGGCAGCAATTCAAGCCACAGCATCAA
The DNA here is from genome assembly GCA_946902985.2 of Meconema thalassinum. Classification (NCBI taxonomy): domain Eukaryota; kingdom Metazoa; phylum Arthropoda; class Insecta; order Orthoptera; family Tettigoniidae; genus Meconema; species Meconema thalassinum. The sequence continues at coordinate 677,500,206 of OX336388.2, forward strand.
ACAAATGAGCATCAACGTCCGCACGTAATCGGCTACACTAAAAATTTCCCCTAGACATGAACCCATTTATAAAAATAAAAAAAATAGAAACCTGCGACATCGTGGTCATTCGGCCCGGTGTACTTGGGTTTGTGTAGGATTTATTTGATAACCTGTGGTGTCTCTAGAAATATGTGAAGTTGTAATTCAGGCTCGGATTTGGAAGGAGGTGGCCGTGACCTGCAGTTAGGAACAATAACAGCATTTGTATGGAGAAACCGTAGGAAATCACAGAAAACCACTTCCAGAATTATATTTCTTTGCAGAGCCTGGAATCTAACCCAGGACCTAAACGACCGGAGTCTCAACACGCACCCAGAGATCAAAGAAGGTGGCCGATTACGAGGAAAAAGTTGCTTATCATTACGGGGTACACCCAACCTCGTGAGGAAAAATTGAGAAGAGGTGGGTTCGATTCCTATCTCAGTCATTCTGGAAACGGTTTTCCGTGGTTTTCCACTTCTACTCCAACATGCCTTGACAGTACGTAAAATTAAGGCTACGACAGCCTGCTACCCAAATCCTTGCTGCGTACACACAGTAATACAACCATCACAATGACGCAGGTTATACGGCAGATGCTACACACACCCTTGTACACGGGGCTATATGAACAAGATGTCGCAAAACCCATAAATGAATCAACATCCAAGAAAGTTATGTTGAGAAACTGAACACGTATTGTACCTGCCTCTGGCTAAAGAATCCGACGCGAATGAACAACAAGACAACCGCGGAATGTGTGTTGATATTTGCCTATTACAATCTCTTCCACTCGAATCTTATAGAGGTAATATTGGCCCAACCTTGATAAGCTGAAATTCCACCATAGTCAGCATATTATTATGTAGAAAGCAGTCATCTGGAGACTTGCCCAATAGTCCGTTCATTTCCAAACTTACAAAAACGTAATAAATGCCGATGAGAAGGAACGATTTACCCACTTATTATAATAATAAATTTCCCTTTCTCCTTGGAGAAAACACTCCGGTCCGTAACGCAACAAGACTCTTAAGTTGATTCAGATGTCAACTCAGCTCATTCAGCAAATAATAAGATAATTGGTGTTGAAGAGACCTAACATCTAGGTTATCGGCCGGAAATGAAGCGATACTCGTCAATAGCTCATAGAATGATGTATAATGGTGTATTTACAGTGTAATTCCGTGCAAATGATTCCTTGCTAAGGCCGAACCAGGCTGTAGCTAAAAATGGAACAGGGCAAGCCGTGATAAATAATAATAATGTGTAGACTGGAGAGAAGATTCCGAATCCACATCAGTCGAGACATTCCCAATATCTCAATTTTGGTGTTTTATTAATTCTGAAATAAATATATAAGAATCATTATAATCTAACTGGTTTAAATGCCAGTCAATGTGGTGACCAGGGGATTCGAATTTCACTGTCAGCATTCCTTGAAATGATTCCCCATTAAAAGTCAAGCTAAGTACTACGATAAGTACTAGGCCACTTCCCTCACAATTTTAGCTACCGTGAAATATACTTACACCAGAACAGCACAGGTTATTATATATTGTATGAATACGCTAGGCGAATGGAGCTAATGATGATATCGAAAGTTCAAAAACAAATGTTAATTTAAAACAATAATAATGTTATTGGTTTAATGTCCCTTTAAACTACTGAGGCGTTTAGAGACGCCGGGCTGCCAGAATTTTGCCCCAAAGGGGATCTTTAAGTAAATCTACTGACACGGCCCCCTCACATTTGCACACCCTCAAATGCCAAGATTCAATCCTGCAACCTTCGGCACAGTGGGCGACAGCATTACCAATTAAAATCAATTGAATAGCTAAATACCTATTTCCTATTTTCATTCTGTGAAGGATGAAAAAGAATGTTAGTTTCTTGAAGGAAATTGCTTAGATTTATTTATGAGTAATCTGTCATCTTCGCGCGGAGTAATGAAACAGATCATCATCACCTGCCTGCCATGGGCAGAGATTAGTTTACTTATGTAAATCATACACTGTATAACAGGTTTAAATGAAAATAATCTTAAAGTTCGCAATACAATCTACTTTACTCTCCTAGGAACCCATTTTAGTTCCATGTTATAATATTAGCGAGACTTACCTTCAAAGACTGTCCACGGAGAGCTCAAGGTTTAACTACTTTCAACTTCATCTCGAACAAACATCCAACTAAAATAGTTGTGGATAGAATTGCTAAACCACTGCACTCAATTCACTTGGCAATATTATTGAAAAACTCCTCGCAGCACTCGGCCCATTTCGACAGCCCCACGTGACATTCACGGCCTCCACGATTCACACACTCACTAGCAAGCCAAACAGCTCATCACCTGAAAGATATGCTAAGCCACGGTTTAATACAAACAGCTGTCTTGATGCAGCATGTAACAAGACTTTCTTGTTTCCGAAACTGAAATATCTGTGAGGTTGAACAGTGAATGTGAGTAGAACTAGAGAGCAGCACAAGTGGTTTCCATCGGAGAATACGCGTAGTTGACATATTCTTGTTGATGTGAAGTGTTCAGTTTGTGAAGATTTCTTCCTGGTTGTCGAAGGTAAGATACTATCAAAACCCTGCATTCGAGCCTTCGTTTGTAACTAGGCTTTAAAGTAGCTGTGGCCTATTGATTGCAATGGGAACTTTTAGTACGGTAAATGATTTATATGTTTAATAATATTCAACGTTGGATACGAACTCAAAACACTACCTCCACTTACTTTTATCATTTACTACAAAAATATTATCACATCTTACTACGCTTCGTAACTGTCTGGAATATGCCTTAATTGTGTGGAGTCATAGTAATACAATGGCATTGGTCGCTACCAGGTTAGATGCCCGTCTGGACGAAAATTACTGCTTGTACTACAAGCAAAGGGGTCTGGGGAGTAAGTCGGTGTGTAAATCCTTGTTAAAACATGGAATTTAACATGTATGCTTCGTTTAAACCTTTAGTGTCATCTATGACGTCATGTATGCCGCCATTTTGTGTCTGGGAGAATTTTGTAGTGTATGGTATCGCGATCTATACTACGTCCAATGAAACATAATCAGCATTGCTACATTGAATTAGCCAGAACCCTACACCCCAAGGAATGTATACAGTAAAACCTGTTTACAAAGACGGGCAGTAGAACTCCCTGTTCTGCACCTTGAAACAATAACTACTGCAATTGAGTTGTTGATTGAGCAAGGTGTCCACTACTCTGGAAAACGTGGGAAATAGGGAATACTCAGGGAATTTTTAAATCCTGGAAAACTCGGGGAATTATCAGGGAATTTTAGTTTTACAAGGTCCAAGCTTGAATAATTGGAAATTAAGCATTCACATTTTGATGGGGAAAAGTAAATTTTGGTGATGATTGTTGTAGATGTATGTTCGTACTGACGTTAAATCCGTAAACTCTCATTTCTTGCAAGATAGAGCATACAAATTACGTATTTAGACTGTGTATTTGTGTATAAATGTGTAATTGTATGATTTTTGAGAGCATTGCTATTGACGAGCTACTTTCAACACTCGCAAGTACAATAGTTTTTCTCGATGAAGAACTTAGAAATTGGCAAAATATACAACAAAATATATTTCTTTTTTTTTCTTTCAATTTTGTCATGCTACGTTTTATTATTCAAGCACTTTTTGAAATGCTCTTTAAGTACAAACTCTGTTTTATATATTTATTATGGCCCCTACTGTTCCTCAGGGAATTTTCTAATTTATACTGGAAAAATCAGGGAATTATCAGGGAAATCCGTTAGTTGATTTTGGTAGACATCCTGTTGAGTCTTCAGTCTGGTTTGATGCAGCCCTGTTCTGAGCTAATCGATCCATCTCTACATAGCTACCACACCCTACATCCGAGGCAATCTGTTTAAGATATTCTAACCTTGGTCTACCCCTACAGTTCTTATCCTCGACCTTTCCTTCCATAACTATGTTTGCTATTCCTGGGCGACTTGGTATCTCTTCTCTTCATTAGCAGTCGCCAGAAACATCTCTCCTCTCCCACTCGGCTTAATACCCCTTCATTCCTAACCCTATCTACCCATCTGATGTTCATCTGTAACTCCACATTTCAAACGCTTCAATTCTCCTCTTTTCTGCTGCTCCAACAGTACAAGTTTCACTTCCATAGAGTGCCTCGTTCCAGACATAGGCCTTCAAAAATGACTTCCTAATACCTAAATGCATGCCATGCCTGTGCTAACCTTCTTTTTATATCCTCTTTGCTTCGTAATTAAGTAACTAACTATTTATCACGGAATAGTACAATTTGTGGGCATACTAACCAAGGATCTATCAATTATGGGCAAGTATTTCCGTGACTGGAGGCTGCAGCCTAGTGCTACTAAGACAAAAGTATCACATTTCCATCTCAGTAACAGACTAGCCAATAGAGAACTGAATGTCTATTTTGAAAATAGATTACTCTCACACAACAAATATCCCAAATATTTTGGAGTTACTTTAGATAGGACTCTGAGTTTCCGAGAACATCTTACCAGAACAGCTGCTAAGCTCAGATCTAGAGATAATATTCTTCAGAAACAGTGTGGTACAACGTGTGTTCATCTGCTTCTACACTTAGGACTTCTGCCCTTGGATTGGTGTGCCCAGTAACTGAATACTGTGCGTCCACCTGGATGAATAGTGCTCATACCAAGCTTGTTGATATTCAGCTCAACCAAACTATGCGCATCATCTCGGGGACAATTAGATGCACTCCAACATATTGGCTGCCAGTGCTAAGTCACATTCCACCTCCAAGAATGAGACGAGAACATGGACTTAAGAAGGTGTACAGCGCCATCTGCAAAAACCCTCATCTTCCCGTGCACCATGATTTTCCTGATATTAGTAGGAACATACTTCGCTCTCGCCACCTTCCTCTACTGCACAAAATCTCGTTGAAAGTGACTGCTCGTTGGAAGCAGTTCTGGTCGATCTCTGCCTCACCGGAACAACAAACTATGCCATGCATTACAACCAAGCCTACAGGTTTTGAGCTTCCTAGAAAAATTTGGTCCACCCTAAATAGAATAAGAACAAATTGTGGCAGATGCGCGGACTCTCTTCACAGGTGGGGGAAAATTTCATCTCCGAAATGTACCTGCGGTGCTGATAGACAAACTATTCTGCATATTACACAATATTGTTCAATAACAGCCTTCTCTGGGGCTTCAGTTGAGTTCCTGATGGCTAAACAAAAATGCATCGACTACATGAAGGATGTAAATCTGACATTGTGACCCTTATCTGAGTTCAGCCTTGTATATAGTTTTTTTCTTTTTCAATGCTGTTTTAATTATCTTTATATTATAATACTAGCAACCCAACCCGGCTTCGTCCGGGAACAGTTATGAATGCATTACGTGATAAGCACTTTTTTTTCAATGTCAATGAACAACGACCAATATCCGTTTTACGTCTCGGCATGATGGGTTAGAATCACTGACTGGACTATTTATCATGGAGATGCATGTGAAACGAATTCTTGTCAGACGTAATTTAAGAATGGCGAGGTCCATGAAACATAAATCCCCCTTCCGTCCAATCTAAACTTGACTGTGAATTTTGTGGAATCCCCCTTCCGTCCAATCTTAAATTGACTGTGAATTTTGCGGAACGAAAAGCTCACAGGCGAAATGCGAGTTGCACTTACAGGGAATGGCAAGGTGAATGAAACTCAAATCCCCCTTCCGTCAAATCTTAACTTGACTGTGTTTCACAGGCGAAATGAAGAAAACCCGAGTTGCACTTCCAGGAAAACTTCAAACACAACCACCCTTCTCAGAAGTCTTAACTCATCACGACTCAACATTTTGCTGCTGGATGTATCTGGAGCAGTAGGTTCGCCCGCTAGCTAGGCTGTAACAGGGATGATAAACTCGCCCTTAGCTAGCTCGTAATCTGTCGCCTCAGTAGTTGAATGGACACGGTTGGAAGAAATTAAAACATAAAAAACACTTATAGTGGGCGATGTATTGAAGATAGTCATATGCTCTCCGGGACTTTTTTGTAGTACTTTTCATGCTGAACAATTCTTACACTCATAGTATTTAGATATTTTTAACGGTTTGCCCAGCGTAAGGGTACAAAGCGCTCGGACGCCAGTTTTTTTTTTCGACTTTTCCTCTGAAATAGTTACTGCTTAGCTTCCTTTGATCATAAATAAAGTATTTTCTACGGAAATCATCCTCAAGATATCCTTTACAGAATGGCAAAAACCGCATCAAAATCAATCCAGTGGTTCTAGAGTTTACCCGTAACATCCAAGAATTGGGGACTTCGTTTTATACTAAGTAGAGATGTATTGTGATGTGTTTTGTACCATACGCTAAATAAATAAAGTACAATTTGTAATTCCATCGTACACAGATTGAACTAACTTTAATCAGGCAGTTAAGTAAGGCAGTATAATGAATTTTACGTACCTGTTACGGTGATTCTGTCTGCCCAACAACGCTGTATTCTTCATCCTGTTCCACAATCGCATTTGAAAAAACAGCAGAGTTTGTGAGTTAACCCTTCAGTGCATAAGCCCCGAGCCCGGGGGTGTGATTTATTAATCATTTATGGTAAAAGTGTTCGGACCTTTAGTGTGAAATTCCCAATATTCCTCCCTCAGAGAATTTAGTAACAGAACCAATCAATCATTATTGCTCCAAGTTGAGTAACAATGTAGCTTTATTGTAATTAACCACACATTTACACGTGGTCTCATGTTTTAAAATCATTCAGTTACTATACATTAATTTATGATACATGATGTGTGGATGTTGACAGAAAACTTGGCAAAAAAAACATATAGTACAATACAGCTGCACAGAAGAAACCCCTTTTGTTCCAAAAACCGTGCTATGGTTGGCTTTTAGTAAATCGTTAGAAAAGCACAAAAACAGCTTAACTCTAAATTTCAGAATAATGTGCACGATTTTTTGTCGGAAAACTCAAAAAAAAATTGAAAAGCGTTTATCTCTGAATCGACGTATTTTAAAGAAACGTTCTTTAAACAAAAAATGTAGAGGACATTGTCATCTACAATTTGTCACATTGAGGTCATGCCATACGTTTTGAAATGCAGAAGCTAGGTGGCGCCAAAATTTCCAAAAAAGTTTTTTTTTTTCACTTTTTGTCCTAGAAAAAATGTTTTGTTCACAAAAGAGCGAATCAGAAATTTGTTCCTCTCAAAATTGTCTACAACGTTTATTGAAACATGTTTTTCCTCCGACTTATCGTTCCAAAGTTATAGTCTGCCGAAGTGTGAAAATTGTCCGACACCGGTCCCGGTCTAAACTATGACCATCGCTCTCTCTCTCCGCAGTAACAATAGTAGCCTTGACTACGCAGCTTTGCATTTGCTGCGCTATAACTTTGAAACGGTAAGTCGGAGGAAACAAACGTATAAATAAATGTTGCAGGCAATTTTTAGAGGAACAAATTTCTGATTCACTCTTTTGTGAAGAAAAAAAAAACAACATTTTTTCTAGGAAAAAAAGTGAAAAAACACTTTTTTGGAAACTTTGGCGCCACCTAGCTTCTGCATTTCAAAACGTATGACATGACCTCAATGAGACAAATTGTAGGTGACAATGTCCTCTACATTTTTTGTTTAAAAAACTTTTCTTTAAAATACGTAGATTCAGAGAAAAACGCTTTTCAATTTATTTTTTAGTTTTCCGACAGCATGATACTACAAATTATTCCGAAATTTAGAGTTAAGCTTTTTTGTGCTTTTATAACGATTTACAAAAAGCCAACCATAGCACGGTTTTTGGAACAAAACCATTCCAGCTGTACTGTACTAATACTGTAGTTTGCTAATTTAATGATGACTTCATGTGAGGACGTCATGGTTTCATGCTGTGTGATGGTGTTTTAAAATCACTCTTTCGTATACGGTATATATTTTCACATTTGATTCAATTATTTCCTCATTTCGATTTAAATTTCCATTTTAGAAACTAAATGAACGTAGTGAAATATTCACATTTCATTTGTATTATTAATATTGACCTCACACCTGTATCCCCACAATAGTCCATACTATAGGCCTCGCAGGCCCGGCTTATGTAAATCTGTACACACAAAGAAAGGCTTATGTGCTCAAGGGTTAAAGGGGATAGGGAAACGTTAACGAGACTTACCCATATATTTCCTTCGAACTATATGTAGACCATCCTAACTTTTGTGACGGGTAGCTATTACAAATGATATTCGTTTAATTTTTCTTTCAAATGTTATCATTTCGTGTGAATTATTTTTTTAAATTTGTACTTCTTGCTGTTACTTCTTCTTATACCAATGGTTTTCTTATTACTTTCACTACTGATTTAGTATACGCTATGTGAAGCTTTTGTTTTCAGTGTTGACCATACAAACTATCAATTAATTTATACTTCTCAGTTGACCGACTGAAAGGTATAAATTAATTGTTACTATAAATTACAATAATGTCAACGTTTGCCTAGGTACAACATGGATCTTAATGAAATAGGAAAATAATACCGTAAGTCAATACATTGTAATTCTGGAGTAAAGTGACAAATTATAACCTTCTTCAGCAAACAGTAGTTGTTACAAATGAAGTCGCAAGATTGACACAACATTTTATATAAAGGTTGATATCAAAAATAATTTCCAAAATGATTAAAAATACTCTAAAAGTCTAAAAATCAAATCTGTTACAATTTTTAGATTGACGATGAAAGATAAATCTCTTAAAAAGACAGCTCGAAGTGGAAATGTCAATCATGCAGGTACAATTTTCCTATTTCATTAAACTTTTCCAATAAGGACTTTGTGCAGACATAGTCTTTTTCATTTCTTTTCGTACGTACTGTATGTTAATCCCAACTAACCGCTATTATTAGTGCTAGAAAACAGTTTCATGGAATTCGTTTTCTATAAAATCTGGAAATGTAACGTTCGTTCTTTCTTTCTTTCTTTCTTTCTTTCGTCGGGGCATTTTAGTGCACAAATCTTGGAAGAAGAGATCCTGTATTTTTAAGTTAGTGTACATCACTTGTAGGGCTAATCTTGACTCTTTATCTGCCAGATATATTGTATATTTAGGCAGTATTATTTCATGAATTATTATTAGGGCCATCTATGACCACGTTAATCCTTGTCACATTTGGCTTTATTTTGCGCCCAGAATTTCCTCATCCTTTGGGAATTAGCATTGCTTACGTTCCTCTGTCCAAGAGATCCCTGTCCAATGCGTCGTCGGGATTGATTTGGAGCATTTGGAGGTTTTCTTTAGTTCTTCTAAACTAGGGCATCGTGATTTTGTGATTGGAATAAAAACAGTGAAAGATCTTCTTTGTCAGCCTGTTGCTGTCTATTCGTCTGAGGTGGCCATAGAATTGTGGCCGTCTTTTACGGATTGTGTCATTATTATAACTATAGCTTATTGATGTACTGTATATTGTTTTGAAAGACAATGGTGCCCTCGTATTCTGTTAACTAATACGTTCTACATGAGATGTTGTCTTAGCGTTCTCAACGACCATAAATGCTTTCGAAATTCAAAAACATTATTGAAATTCGAATATCATAGCCTACTGTAAATGTACCGCCGTGGGGGTATAAAATTACTCCTAATGCCTCACTTTAAAAACGTGTATACTTTTCTTTTGTTGGAACACACCTACTTTTGTTTATTTTTTAATTAAAATGCAAAGTACTGTGAGAGTAAAAAGATTGTAATGAATCTTTGTTCCCCATTATTATTGCTAAATACTTGCTGTTGCACAGCCTACCGATAATTGAATCTTTGGTATTTATCGAAATAAAACTGGGTGTGTTAGCCGTGGTCGTTACGGCATGACTGCTGGCAGTCGCTCACATCCGGAAGGCGAGGAGGTTCGAATCCCCCCGCCGGCAACCTTGAAGATGGTCTTCTGTGGTTCCCCATCTTCCTTCCAGGCAAATGCTGGGGTTGGTCCCTAACAATAGGCCACAGCCGCTACCTTCCAACTCCTTGTCCTTACATTCAAACTTTCCTCCCCAGACAACACTCCACACGCGACGGTACGTGTAGCTCACCCAATGGGTGTCCGCCTCGAAGCAGCTACAACACTGGCGAGCCGAACATGTCCCCGGAAACTCCCGGCACTGAAAGCCATACGCTAAAAAAATAAAAATAAATCGAAATAAAGTATTCAGTAGGTCTACAAAATATCCTGATCCCCAAGGAAGATGTACAGATGTTGATTACTTTGTTCAATTCCTTTTCCTATACGAAATGGATTAGGCTATTGACACAGAATTCAGTTCTTTGTTTGATTCCATTTCACGCGCAAATGTCGTAATTCACTTTCATCCTCGATCCAATTTGATTTTTTAGCGTAAGGATGTGACCCTACTGCAGGCTTGTCCAGCCATGCCACTGGTGGCTGTGGCGCCACGGCTTGCCACGAGACTCGCTCCGTGGCAGACTAAGCCCCACCACTCCCGCCAGCTTCTCCTCTCACTACCGTCTCTTGCTAGAGGCCCCCGTCCGCCTCCACACTCCTCTCCCAAACACGCTGCGTTATCATTTTAACGGTAATATTATCAGTTTCTACAAAGCCGTGAGTAAACGAGAATTCCCTCGCATGCATAGTCTCGCCCTGCGATTTACCACTATGTTTGGCACACCATACGTTTGTGAGCAGATACTTTCATTAATGAATTTTAACAAATATAAGTCATGGTTAACTTTAACATAAGCGTCACTTGAAGCTATTCTCGAAATTCACTCAGCAAATGAAATGCAACCGAATATTGCAAATCTAGTTGCATCCAAATCAGAAACATGAACTACGTAAAGATGTGATCTGTTGATAGTTGTAAATAGTTATGTAAAGTACGAAGGTGGATCAAAAAGTTAGTTGCACTAACGCGCTGCAGCAGCGCGCTGGGTGTCGCAAACGTGGGCACAGTGGAGAAAGGGACAGACACTGTCCACACATCTGTTAGGCAGGTCGTTGTGGTGTCTCGTCTTGAATGGTGTGAATAGCGGCCAAAAGCAATGGCGCGTCGACTGGACGTTCACTCCAAATATGAGGTGCGTGCTACAATCCGATTCCTATGGGCCAAAAGGAAGAATTGCACGGGCATTCAACGTGAAATTAGTGCTGTGTATGGGGAGCGGGCCATTTCCCGACAAGGGATCGTAAAGTGGTGTCAGCAATTCGAAGCCGGACGCACGGATATGACGGACGAATATTGCGAGGGCAGGCCCGCAACGTCCAGGACCCGTGCAAATGTCAACAGTGTGAATGTGATCATTAGACAGAACGGTGGTTGACATTCCCAGACCGATGAGGAGGTGAAGGCCGCTGTCTCCGTGTGGTTGTAGAACGCTGGAGGAACTTTCTATGCATCCGGCATCGGCAAGTTGGTTGTGCGTTCGCAGAAATATTTGGAGTCTCTTGGAAACGATGTGGAAAAGTGGCTTTACATTGTATGTCGTTATAGGCGTGTTGCTGTTGTATAGGTGGTGTAATAAATGGCAATAACTGGGAAGTGCAACTTATTTTTTGATCTGCCCTCGTAATAAAACAGGCAGTATGATTCAAAGGATTTGTTATAGCTACTGATTATTGGTTATTAATGTCCCATTCAACGCCACCCGTCCTTCCGTCAGCTCGCTACCTCCGCTATCACAACCATGCCGTGACCCCCACCTTCCCCACACAACCCCCGATTCAATAAAGATGGCTACACACGTAACTGCAAGCTTGACAAGCATGCATGATCTATCTTTAAGCACAGGAATGGAAAATTTCCCTGCGACACCACATGGTACAGAGAGTCCAGTTTGTATGTATCGGAGACCCTCGCTAGCCCGCTCGCCCGCGGCGCGAGCCTGTCTCCCGCCACGCACTTTGCCGTTATGCGGCGCCCGCGCGGCTCTGAGTCATTGAGTATAGGAATTTGTACTTACCTAGTTCACAGCTGGTGCTGAAAATGTTCGCCATTCAGTGCTACACATCGCTGGCACCTTTTTATGAAACTGGCATTTACTCTCTGAAGTTCCTCAGCACCGATTGACTGTATTTCAGCTGTAATATAGTCTTTAAGCTCATTTATAGTGTGAGGGTTTCTCGCATACACTCTATTTTAAGCGTCCCCCACAAATAAAAGTCACATGGTGATAAGTCTGGGCTTCGCGGGGACCACACGTTCCGACTTATAATCCTAGTACCAAAAATGCGATGCAATTCTGTCATGGATGCTTCGTCATTGTGAGCAGTGGCAGAATCTTGTTGAAAATAAGTTGGCAATCGCTCTCCGTAAGTCAGTTCGTCAAAAAAATTGGTCAAGGATCACACTGAAGTACAAATTTAAGTACAAATTCCTATACTTAATGACTCAATGCCGTGCGACGCCGCAAAACGGGAAAGTGCCTGGCGGGAGACAGGCTCGCGCCGCGGGCTAGCGAGGGTCTCCGATTCATACAAAGTGGACTCTCTGTACAAGTATGCTTGAACAAGGGCGAGCTTGGAAGACAATGCACTAGCTTTGGCTTTGCCTTGTCCACAAGAGGAAAACGCGAAAGAAGTAGTGTGATATGTGGTGCAAAGAGTGGTTATTGAAGAGAAATACCTATATTCCACGTCAATTTGCTGAGTGAATTGAAGATATATCCGCGTGATTGGCATAATTATATCAGAATGAATTAAGAAACTGAACCTTTTGTCACTCGTAACCCCTTTATTTAAAAAAGAAGAATACGATCACGGGCGGATATGTTTACATTCCATGTATGCGGGAAGCCAAGGCTTTCCTAGCGCGAGGCACAGTGTTGCCAACTCTACACCGTAGCCGCTGAGAGCAAACAGCGAGACTTGACAGAACTGTGTGCAACTGTGTAACACTGGACACTTGACTGACACCTGCGAGTTGGCCGCCGGGGTGGGACATTGGAGTTCACGTGGAGTGATAGAGGAAGTATGGTATTAGTTAAGAACCGTCAGCTATTGGTCAGTAGCGAACAATGGTTATTCACGGTTGACCTTCTTCAGATCACTAGACATGGACCAAATGATGTCCCCCCCTGTAGAGTTCACTCACGACTGACGTTTGCTTGCACAAGCTGGCACATCCTCGGCACTCACGCTCCGTTTCGCTTGGGCAAACGCGACTTGTACAAGCTTGCATGATTTCTAGTCAATCCATCTGCAAGCTGCTTGTACAAATAATATGCTTGCGCAGAATTATCCTACAGACACTAAAGCCTGCTTGCACAACAAGATTGATCATACATGCAGGTCAAGCTTGCAGTTACGCGTGTACCACCTAAAGGAAAGGCCGTGGCACTAGCGTGGCAGACGACTGCCACCGTTGCATTTTCTCTGGACAGGCCTGTATTACTGTAACAAGGGCATCTATAAGGGTGGATTTGAAACAAGTGAGTGAGTACAAGCTAGGAAATTGAAACAAAGGATATATGCAACAAAAGCATGATGGGAGATTCGGGATATGTAGTGCCAGGAAAACACTTTAATATGAGATTTGGTTTAATCAAGAAATCAAATAGACAATAATAATTCTATTCACACAGCACTATGTACAAATAAAATTTACATGGACTCATTAATAAATTTCAATATTAATATTACAAAGAAATAAAAAATGTATGTTTTCTGTATTGGTTAATTATGGTTCTTTTCTTACTCTTTCAAAGTGCGTTATGGAGGGTTTCACACAACGTCAAGATGATGATAATGACTGTGATGATGATAATGTTGATAATAATTATATTAATAATAACAACAATAATAATTATAATAATGAGGGTGATAATAAAAAAAGATACAACCGAAACAACAGTGGTGTCGCGAGTTGGATCGGAACAGGTCTACTGAATGACCTCTCTAAAGCGTTAGAAGAAATAACGTACGACCAAAAAAGTGAGTGCTGCGTCGATCCACCCTTTGGGGAGTTCACAATGGCAGGACCCACACGTTTCAGAGAGAGAGATAGAGAGAGATTTTTATCACAGACAAATAAATGCAGCTTTACAAACCACTGCGCAGGCGTCCTCTCCAGTCGACACAGCCATTGTTCCCGCCAATCGAGTTGCAATTGTTTCAACTCATTGCGTTTTGTTTGGCGGACTGCTCTCATATCCCGCCCTCGGGTCTCGGTCCCCAAGCTTGGCGTTACGAATTAAATGAATTTTCCATGACCGATCTGCCACACTGGGGGAGAATGCTTGCGCAGAACGCACCAATGCTAGTAAAATAGATGATATTTTGATCTTTGACACCTAAAAAGAGTACTCGGTGACTTCATTGAAAGGAATCCCAACATCTACTCCTACTGGAGACCAACTCTGTGTTTACGTGTTGTGTGTTTTTTCTTCTTTCAAATTACATTAATGATAACGAACAACAACAAATATATAGAACTATATTTTGTGAATAGATAAATGGTATATCTTGTTCTCTCCTTCATCTTCCTGTTCATCCACTTAAAGATAAATTTCCGTTGTTTATCACTCCGCAGAGGAGCGCTGTTTTCCAATGTCCCTTTCGCACTTCTCTACAAAGTTTCTTTTCTCTTACCTTCATCAAATAATTCTAAAAAGACTCTGAAAATGCTAAACTTCCCCTCACCAAGACATTGTCTGTTGCTTTCTTTTTATGTTTTGCACTTTGCCCCTCGTCAGGTACGCGAACACTTGTTAGTCAAGGAATCCTATGAATTAGAGTCGCACTTCCACGGTGCTGCTGTAAGGTTTCGAACCAGAACCACCATTGTCTTGCGTGTTGTATTGGCACACACTGTCAGAAGGTTGCATTCTGGACCCTGCACGCACTCTGCGACTCACCTCCAGTTGTAACCTAAAACACAAATAGTAATAACAATTATAATAGACTAATAATAATAACTCTTAAAAATACTACGCTATCAATGCAAATTATGAAACATCTGTTCAATTGTTGTTCATGTTTTGATATTCATTGAAATCTTCTCCAGCATTTAACATTACTAAAATAAAATGCATATCCTTACAATAAGTTGGTTAAATAAAAGTTCCAAATACAGTACTTAAATTAGTGTAAGGATATCCATTTTATTTTAGTAATGTTAAACTCTGAAAGATATCAATGAATATCCCCTTCGGGGCAAAATTCATGTACCCCGGCGTCTCTAAAAGGGACGTAAAACCAATATTATTATTATTATTATTATTATTTATTAATAATATTTTCGTTTCGGTCGTCAAGGGACCACGAGCCAATTGCAATGCTTTGTCCTTTGCTGTTCCTACTTCTTCCTCCAGTATTCCTTGATCATCTCCTTATGTTTCCTTGTCCTTTCCTCGGACCATTTCGAGCCGGTTTTCTTTCCCTTCCTGGGCCGATAACCTAGAGGTTAGGCCCCTTAAAACAACAATTATCATCATCATAATATATTTCCCTTCCTCCCTTGGAATCCTTCCATTTTCATCACTTTTTGCCTAAAAATATCTCTTTTCTTCTCTGATACTGTTTCTTTCCAAATCCTTTTCGAATTCTTGTACCCAGGTTGTTGTTCACTTCTTCTTCCACAGGAATGTGAAGATCTGCTTGGTTAACCTACTGTCATCCATCCTGTACAAATGTCCAAAAAATAGCAATCTCCTCTTCCGTATTGTTTCTGATATGCTTTCTACTTTTCGATATATTTCATCATTACTTCTTAATTTCCAGAATTCTGCAGTTTTTAAAGGACTGAGTATTTTGCGTATAATTCTATTATTATTATTATTATTATTATTATTTCTTGTCCATTTCACCCACTTTGGGGTACGATAGATCAATCAGTGTTTAGTGGGTCGCCTTTCCTGTCCTCCCAGTATTTTTTTCATCCTTTCAGATCTTGCAGTCCTCTCTTCTTCAGAAATTCTGTAGTCTATCGTCGTTTGGTCTTGACCCTGTCCTGGAACCTCTTCATTTTATCTTTGGTTATATTCTTCGTGGGCCGGCCCTGTGGTGTTGGAGTAGCGCTGTAGTGCCAGGGGTTATTATTATGTTCTTCGTGGATCCATCTGAAAGCATCCCTTCTAATATTTGGAACTCTCGTAGGTTCTTCTCAGTCTCCTTAAACCAGTTCGGCTTGGTTTTATTATTGCGGAAAAAGTAGAAGATTATTTTAATTATACTTTTCGTCCATTCTTAGGGCCGTTTTCACCAGCATTAATGATCTCTTAATTCATCATTAATGGTTATTTAACTTTGCACGAGCATTTCTTCAAACAGAAACGCTCGTTAACTTAGCACTAACAAGGAATTACTTTAAATGGCCTAATATGACCACTGAACTCTCTAATCATCGATCAAGTTGAGGGAAACAACCGAATTCTACCTCATGCCTCCTTCAATGGCGGTTTGTTTCCTAGTTTCACACGAACTTTCTTCCATATGAATATAAAATATGTTATGACAATGAAATTATAAAAGATCATACATGTTGAATACCAAGAAAGAAGAATAAGGAAATTAAAAAAAAAAAACGCTTATCTGAAGTGAGTTTTGAACTCCTTCCAGTTCTGCATAATAAACTCTGAGTCTACAATACAACTGCTTACGCTACGAAGACAACAGGGTGATCATGTCCTATTTAACTAAGTAAACACAACTGCCAGTTCTCTTAAATACTTTCCTCATATCATTTTAAGCTTTTGACACGAATTTCGTCTTCTTATATTTAAGTTAAATAGCAATTAACTAAGTAATCGTTAGTAAAGAGTTGGTGAAAACGGCCCTTAGGATGTAGCCATAGAAATCAATCCTCCTTTTCTTTATTGTGTTATTATTCTATTATTTCTTTTGTTTCGATTGAATCCTCATTTCCCATGATGATGCCAAAAGGCGTAACCGATAGGAAATTCAACTAAAATATTACTTTAATAGAAATATGAGTTGCATTATAGTGTTTAATTTTACAAATATTATTTTCACATCACCCTTTTATAAATTACCAGAAACAATACAAAAAATTCACTTGGTGTGCATGTTTCCCACAAGTGAATTCATGTCACTATTATAGCAGACCATAACAGAATTTTGATATTGTAACACAGAAAATGTTTAAATAAAGAGTTAGCTGCAGTATTATGCAGTACAAGTACACATATTTAATGCGAATTTCATGCCGAGCAGCCTAGTACTGTATTTAATATGACATTTGTGGTTAATGTATCTAACATGTCAGTGTGTGAAATTGCATTATTCTGGTGATTGACCCAACTCATTCCAATAACACCGGTTATCAGACAGATTCTACACACACCCAAAGTACACGGGGCTACATGACCGCGTTGTCGCAGCCCCTAAACTAAGGAACCAACCAACCAACCCAACGTAACGTGGAAACAAAAAATGCGGGGCGGTACTATTAAAAAATAGAATGGAAGGCTCGTAGGAGCACGTTATTTTCTACAATTAATGTGTTCTAATTCAAATTATTTCGTTGTCGTCGTCGTCGTCATTGTTGTTGTTGTTGTTGTTGTTGATTCTTCAAGGGCTTTAAGGCTCATAGGAACACATTATTGTTTACAATGAATGAATTCTATTTTAAATTTAAATTATTTTGTTGTTGTTGATGATTCTTCAAAGGCTTTAGGGCTCTTAGGAACATGTTATTTTCTACAATGAATGTATTCTATTTTATGTTATTTTGTTGTTGATTATTCTTCAAGGGCTTTAAGGCTCATAGGAACACGTTATTTTCTACAATGAGTGTATTCTATTAGCCTACTTTCGATTTTTGCAAAAAATGAAAGTAGACTTATGAGATCAACACAGGGCGAAAAAAAAGTGTGTCTGTCTATGTGTGTGTGTGTGTGTGTGTGAGAGAGTCTGTGTGTGTGTGAGTGTGTGTACTCTGAATAGCTGTTCCCCTCTATCAATTCGAACACGGTGAACGCGAATTGAACGAAATTTGGTACAAAGGTAGCACTAGCAAAGGACACCTCAGTGTCATGTTTTATATCGCCGCCATCTTGACGGAAACGTAATGGCGGCCACACAAATGTTCAAATCTTAAATCAAATTACGACTAACCTAATCATTCGATCTCTACCAAATTTTGCAACAACATATCTTTATGGGGGGAGCATCTTTTGACCAAACTAATAGGTCATCTGCCTAATAGTTTGCGGATGTCGGCCATCTTTGTGTGAAAATCGATTCCCCCTATTAATTCGAACACGGTGAAACCGAATGGAACGAAATTTGCTACAGAGGTAGTACTAGCTAAGGGCACCTCAGTGTCATGTTTTATATCGCCGCCATCTAGACGGAAACGTAATGGCGGCCACATAAATGTTCAAAGCTTAAATCAAATTACGACTAACCTAATCATCCGATCTCTACCAAATTTTGCAACAACATACCGTTATGGAGGGAGCATCCTTTGACCAATCTAATAGGTCATTAGCATAATAGTTTGCGGATGGCCGCCATCTTTGTGTCAAAATCGATTCCCCCTATTAATTCGAACACGGCGAAACCGAATGGAACGAAATTTGGTACAGAGGTAGCACTAGCAAAGAGCACCTTGGTGCCATGTTTTATATCACCGCCATCTTGACGGAAACGTAATGGCGGCCACACAAATGTTCAAAGCTTAAATCAAATTACGATTAACCTAATCATCCGATCTCTACCAAATTTTGCATCAACATACCATTATGGAGGGAGCATCCTTTGACCAGACTAATAGGTCATTAGCCTAATATTTTGCGGATGTCGGCCATCTTTGTGTGAAAATCGATTCCCCCTATTAATTCGAACACGGTGAAACCGAATGGAACGAAATTTGGTACAGAGGTAGCACTAGCAAAGGGCACCTCAGTGTCATGTTTTATATCACTGCCATCTTGACGGAAACATAATCGCGGCCACCCAAATGTTAAAAGCTAAAATGTAATTACGACCAACCTAATAATCTAGTCTCTAACAAATTTTGCAACAACATATCTTTATGTGGGAAGCATATTCTGACCAAACTGCAAGATCATCAGCCCAATAGTTTGCAGATGGTGGTCAAGTATGTGTGCAAATCGATTCCCCCTATCAATTCAAACACGGTGAAACCGAATTGAACTAAATTTGGTACAGAGGTAGCACTAGCAAAGGGCACCTCAGTGTCATGTTTTATATCGCCGCCATCTTGACGGAAACGGAATGACTGCCACCCAAATGTTAAAAGCTTAAATCAAATTACGACCATCCTAATAATTTGATCTCTACCAGATTTTGCAACAACATGCCTTTTTGTGGAAAGCATCTTATGACTGACTACAAGGTCATCAGCCCAATAGTTTGCAAATAGCGGCCATGTATGTGTGCAAATCCATTCCCCATATCAATTCAAACACGGTGAAACCGAATTGAATGAATTTTTTTACAGAGGTAGCACTAGCAAAGGGCACCTCATATTCATGTTTAATGTCCCTATAGCACGTTGTATTTCAACAAGCTACTACAACCAACATTCAATTATACTCCTTGAACAGGGCAAAGAGTTATAACAATACCCATGCATTTAGGAGAAAGTAGGCTATATGTTCTTTACTGAACTTCTTGTTTTAAATTGTGATGTTATCGTTGTTGATTCTTGAGGGACTTTGCGACATCACGGTCATGTGGCCCCGTGTATTTGAGTGTCTGTGAAATTTGTCTGCTAACCTGTGTTATGGAGAGGGCAGTAATAGTGTGTGTACTTGTAATTCAGGTGACGACTGGGAAGTAGGCAGCCATGGCCTAAAGTTAGAAACCATCCCGACATTTGACTGAAGTAGAAGGGGGAAACCACGGAAAACCACTTCCAGGATGACTGAGGTTGGAATTAAACCCACCTCTTTTCATTTCTACCTCCAGCCCTCAGACCAGAATGACTTTTTTTGGCAGAGCCGGGAATCAAAACCGACCCTATCCCCGACTGCCAAGAAAATGAATTGCTAAACCACGTTGTGGTCAATGTGTAAATAATAGAAATAAATTAATAAAAAGGGAAAATCCACAGTTAGGATGTATCTATCATTATATGTATTAGAATTCTCAAGAACTAGGGCGCTTCGATACGTGACTTTTAGTATAATATACAGTAAGCTCCTTTTCTGATCACTTAGCAACACTTTTATTTGAAGTATCGTAAGAGATAATGTAAATACAGCATAAATTTATCAATACAATCACCACATTTTCTACTGAATTTGAAAACTTTACAGAATATACTCAACATTTAATTACACAATAAAGATAGCTTTGAAGCCATTTTTCAGTGTTGCCTTTGTCTGATAACCTGTCATACTGTGGTGCTTGTAGTAGTGAGTGTATTTGTAATTCAGACGAGGATTGAGGAGACAGCCGTGGCTTCAAGTTAGGAACACTCCTGATATTTGACTGGAGTAGAAGTGGGAAGCCACGGAAATTGTTTTCTCCGTTTCCAACAGTCCATAACAATAAATAATATCATATGTAATGTTTTTCAGGTTATTTTCCACATATTCAAGTAATTGGAATTATTGTGTTGACCGACTGAAAGTTACAATATCAATTTTTAATTACACTGTTAAAAAGAGCAACCTTTAAAAAAACTTTCTAACTTTCCTTCAAAACCACAAATATATTTTTGTTAAATATTTGAGCCTGTATTTCCCTAGGGGTGCTAGGGAAGTGCAGGTGATGGATGTGGCCCGATCATCCCTTAGCTACACCCCCGTCAACGTCCCAGCAGCAAGTCTTCTAGTTGAAGAGGACTACAGGCTAATAGGCCTACTCTATACTTGAAAGTAGGATGTGCTAGATTTAGCCAAGTTTCATGAAGGTGAAGTCATCATGTGATGACCCCAAAACATTATCAGCTTGACGGGTTTCGGTCCTGACGCTTCGACACACTCACAGATGACACCTTTTAGCTTGTGTTGACGACACTAGGTGGCACGAGTGTTGCTAATGAGGCCGCCGAGAGTGTCAGCTCATTTGTCACTGCCAGAAGGCACACAAGGTCTCATTGTTAATGATACATCTCGCCAAAAGTACCTGATTTTATTATGTAACATAGCGCAGGCATTGCTTCTTTATAATTGTCAACGTATGCGATGAGTATAAAATACTATTTCTTATTCTAGATTAGGATTACAGGATTGTTGATCGCATGGAGTTCAAAAGAAAATGACGATAATAAAGCAGGCATCATATAGCTGTTGTTGTTGTTTGATTCCTCAGTATTTGGCTGGTTTGGTGCAGCTGTCCATACTTCCCTGTCCTGAGCTAATAATGTCATCTCTATATACACACATCAAAAAAAGTTTTGCATCACCTCGGTTCCAAGAGTTCCGGAACCTTTAAATACAAAGGGAATAGAGATCAACACAAACAACATTTCAGCTCGTTTTATTGCTCATGAGACCCACACATTGCATGTTGTACCATCATACAGCTAGACTTTCAGCATTTGTGGTCCAGATTGCAGTACACACCACTACATCTAATACCCAGTAGCACGTCCTCTTGCATTGATGCATGCCTGTATTCGTCGTGGCATACTATCCACAAGTTCATCAAGACACTGTTGGTCCAAATTGTCCCACTCCTCAACGACAATTCGGCGTAAATCTCTCAGAGTGGTTGGTGGGTCAAGACGTCCATAAACAGCCCTTTTCAACATATCCCAGGCATGTTCGATAGGGTTCATGTCTGGCGAACATGCTGGCCACTGTAGTCGAGCGATGTCGTTATCTTGAAGGAACGCATTCACAAGATGTGCACGATGAGGTCGAGAATTGTCGTCCATGAAGACAAATGCCTCTCCAATATTCTGCCGATATGGGTGCACTATGGGTCGGAGGATGTCATTCAGGTATCGTAAAGCCGTTTCGGAGCCTTCCATGACCACCAGTGGCGTACGTCGGCCCCACATAATGCCACCCCAAAACATCAGGGAACCACCACCTTGCTGCACTCGCTGGACAGTGTGTCTAAGACGTTCAGCCTGACCAGGGTGCCTCCAAACACGTCTCCGACGATTGTCTGGTTGAAGGCATATGCGACACTCATGGGTGAAGAGAACGTGATGCCAATTCTGTGGGGTCCATCCAGCATGTTGTTGGGCCCATCTGTACCGCGCTGCATGGTGTCGGGGTTGCAAAGCTGGACCTCGCCATGGACGTCGGGAGTGAAGTTGCGCATCATGCAGCCTATTGCGCACAGTTTGAGTTGAAACACGACGTCCTGTGGCTGAACGAAACGCATTATTCAACATGGTGGCATTGCTGTCAGGGTTCCTCCGAGCGGCAATCCGTAAGTAGCGGTCATCCACTACAGTAGTAGCCCTTGGGCGGCCTGAGCGAGGCCTGTCATCGACAGTTCCTGTATCTCTGTACCTCCTCCATGTCCGAACAACATCGCTTTGGTTCACTCTGAGACGCCTGGAAACTTCCCTTGTTGAGAGCCCTCCTTGACACAAAGTAACAATGCGGACGCGATCGAACTGCGGTATTGACCTTCTAGGCATGGTAGAACTACAGACAACATGAGCAGCGTACCTTCGTCCTGGTGGAATGACTAGAACTGATCGGCTGTCGTACCCCCTCCGTCTAATAGGCCCTGCTCATGCATGGTTGTTTACATCTTTGAGCAGTTTTAGTGACATCTATGAACAGTCAAAGGGACTGTATCTTTGATACAATATACACAGTCAACGTCTATATGCCGGAGATCTGGGAACCGAGGTGATGCAAAACTTTTTTTGATGTGTGTAGTTAGCACACCCTACATCCGATGCAATCTGTTTAACATTTTCTAACCTTGGTCTACTCCTACATTCCTTATCCTCAACCCTTCCTTCAATAACTACTGTAACTTGGCTATTCCTGAGTGTCTTAGTAGGTCTAAGTGTCCTACCAAACTACCTCTTCTCTTCATTAGCTGTCCTCTCCCAATCGTCTTAAAGCCTCTTCATTTATACCCCTATCTACCCATTTGATCTTCATCATTCTCCTGTAACACCACATTTAAAACGCTTCAATTCTCCTGTTTTCTGCTGCTCCAACAGTCCAAGTTTCACTTCCATAGAGTACCTCGCTTCAGACAAAGGCTTTCAAAAGTGACTTCCTAACGCCATCTGTAATAGGCGGCTTCGGTGGCGTAGTCAGTAGCATGCTCAACTGCTATGCCCAAGATTGCGAGTTCAAACTCGGACGAAGTCGTCGGATTTTTAAGAGCGTTAAAATCCTTCAGTATGCCTTCCTTGGAGGAGAAGTAAAGCCAATATCATATATTCATGGGATGTAAAAGAGCCTACCACTACAATTGGTAGTGTGTAGCCAAAATGTGTAGGTTATTTGGTTAGAAACGCTATATCAAGTTGAAACGTTCGCGGCATGGGTGTCAGAGACAGTGACGTCTGGTAGCCAAAGTTGGAACTACTTGAAATGAACTTGTTGGGGAGCCTACGGGCGTTAAATTAAAATGCCCAGCTATGGCCACTGGCTACAATTTAAATAGAATATAATAAATAACAGATTCAATTGACTTCAAACCAAGACCACATCACGACCTAATATAGCAGTAGTACATGGAAATTCGAGATATTAATATTTAAATAATAAAATGTAGGCCTATATCTGATAATATGTTCATACAAATTGCCTTTTTTGAGTTCAATACATCAATAACAACTTTCATAAATGATACTGTAAGGATGTCCCTTTTTATTAGAATTGTTAATCCAAATTTGTTATTCTTAGAGTTAAGTATTTTATTTGCTATGGGCCATGTTTTATCGTTAAATGTCGTATTTAGAGTGTAGTAAGTTAGAGCAAAGCAACCCATGCTGACGAAGACCCCACTGTAGGGTTGAGAACATGCTACAACAATATCTATTTAGTATAAAACAAAGTCGCCGATTCATGGATGTTCCGGGTAATCTCGAGAACCACAGGATGGATGTTGATGCGGTTTTCCCGATTCTGAAAAGGATTTCTCGAGGAAGGTTTCTGTGGAAAATAATTGTATTTATGACCAACGGAAGCCGAGCAGTAACGATTTCAGTGAATCGAGTCGAAGAAAAACCTGTCACTGGTGCACCTTTTAAGCTTACGCTGGCTAAATCGTTAAAAATCTATATATACTATGAGTGTAAGAATTGTTCAGCATGATAAGTTCTACAAAAAGGTCCATGACAGCATATCTCTATCTTTAATACATGTACCACTATAAGTGTTTTTACATTTCCATTTCTTCCAACAATCTCAATTCAATTACTAGCTTCGGAGACAGTTTACGAGGTAGCTAGTGAGTGAGCCAATCACCCCAGTTTCAGCCTTCGTTCAGATGAATACACAGTCAAGTTTAGATTGGACGGAAGGGGAATTTGTATTTCATGCATCTCGCCATTCTTAAATTACGTCTGCCAAGAATTCGTTGCACATGCTCTCTCCATGAAAATATAATAGTCCAGTCAGTGATTTTAACCTATCATACCGAGAAGGAAAACGGATATAGGGGTAGTTCATTGAAATCGAAAAAATACGACTTTTAAACTTACGCTGGGTAAACTGTTAAAGATACTGGACGAAGCCAGGGTGGGTTGCAAGTAAATAATATAACATTATAGTTTTAACAGGTGTCCTTAGTAAATTTAATTAATAGATTTCGAAGGCAACGCTGAAAAACGGCTTATACAATTAACTTACTATAGGCTATGCCTAGGGCCCTGATTTATGGAAGCCTAATATAAAAGGCTTCAAAGCGGTAAAATAGAATCTTCAAAGCGCTGAAATAAAATATCCATAGCGGTGAAATAAGAAAAAAGTTACGTATGCTTGTAGCCTATTTAATAACTACGTGAACGGTGCACGGATTTGGTTAAATAATGAACACTAACCTATAGTAACCTTAGGAGGAATAACAAACAAATTATTAGGCCTATACTGTAGTTATTTTCTTTTTCGTAAGAACTAAAACCATTTGTGTTTAATACCTAACCTAACATTTACTCAACAAATATTCTCCATGACTACCATAGTCCTTTTCTCACAACTCGGGAAACTTGTGTTGTCCCCAAAGTATACCATCATTTCAGGACCTCAACAAATGAAGCTCGAGATGGGACTTGCTTATCCCCTATCTTATGAAACATTTATATTTAAGATTTCATATTTTCTATCAAACGACAGATAGAGGAACAGTGTCAATTAATTTTAAAGTTAATATTAAAAGAAAATTTTATTACCAGCATTTGGTTGGTATTTAGCACTTTAGGGTAAAAACAAAACATTTCGCAAAATAGCTTTAATTCGGGATATTTCGCGGCTTCAATATCGAAATAATTGGCATATTTGGGGTAAATGTATCGTTGTGATAACATTCATATGTTTGTTGAAATATTTCACAGACATCGTTAAAACCAAAATTCCGGGACTCTAGCCGTGCCCAGTCTCGGAGCCACGACAATTACATACTGGAGCATGGGACCATTCGTTCAAAGTCGTATCCACTCGGCCACGGAGCCTTGTGTCGCAAAACCAAGACCATTTTTTCACAGACAATAAAACGTACGTCAGATTATAATCCGCTAATTCTAAAGCCCATTCCTTCAGCACTCTAGCCCATCATTACCGCCAGGTTCACACTATAATCACTTTGCACCCATCTTGAGAATATCAGTAATCATGTGATTCTGCATGTATAATTATATTACACTCAAGATCATTATCCGAGAACACCTCCTTTACAAGAGATAAGTGAAGGAGTAGAAAGGAGAATATATTTAGGCTGCATTCAGATTTTTCACTGATTAACAATGAAATAAGTGGCTTCGGTGGCGTAGTTGGTAGCATGCTGAACTTCTATTTTAAGAGCGTTAAAAATCCCTCAGTATGCCTTCCTTCGGAGGGGAAATAAATCCAGCGGGCCTACGTCATAGATTTATGGCATGTAAAAGAACCTACCACAAGCTACAATTGTGTGAAGCTAAATTTGTAGGCTAGATTTAATTACCGCTCTATTAAGTACCAGCGTTCACCACAAGGTGCCGGAATCGGTGGCATCTAGTAGCCAAATTCACAACTAGGTGTCGTTGACGGTAACATTTTGTACTAAAGGTTGAAACTATTTTAAATTGATCGTCTGCAGTCCTTACCTGAATTACAGATAACACAATAATACAGCCATCACAATTAACATCGGTTATCAGGCAGATTCTACACACACCCAAAGTGGGCCTACACGGGGTTACAGGACCGCGTTGTCGCAGCCCCTAAACGGAGTAACCAACCAATAATGACATGAGCCTTCACGTCCAATTACAAACACTTCAAAACAATAGACTGTGCCTATGTAGAAGACGCACAGCGGCTCCCAGTATCACGGCCCCCTTGGATGCATTTCTTAAGTTTTGTTGAGCCCCCTTAAAATAGGTCTACAGTATTTGAGTAATTTTAACTATTGCATTTGGTCTCATATTATACGTAATTTAATTAACGCAGCCAGTGGCTAATTTATTTTCTTTTCAGGACGGGTCAGGGGAGGGATTTTGAAAGGAAATCGGCCGTGGACCTGTTGAAATGAACGAGGTGGGATTCGAACCCACGCTCTCCCGATGCCAGCGAGGCACGAGGTAGAGCGTTAGCGTTCTCGATCACGGCGACCAGTTCGGCCTCATATTATGATTGCAAAACACCTTGTGGTTTAGCGGCGATAATACTAATATTAATAATAATAATAATATAATCGGTTTTACGTCCTTTTATCCACTGGGGCTTTTAGAGACGCAGGAATTTTGCCCCAAACTGACACGGCTCACTCACATTTTGCAACCTCAAATAGCAACTGAGTCGCCTCCATAGCATAGCGGTCAGCATGGTTAGCTGCCGCTCCGGAGGTCCTGGGTTCGATTCCCGGCTCTGCCACGAAATTTGAAAAGTGGTATGAGGACTGGAACGGTGTCTACTCAGCCTTGGGTGGCCAAAATGAGTAGAGGGGGTTCGATTCCCACCTCAGCCATCCTCGAAGTGGTTTTCCGTGGTCTCCCACTTCGTCTTCGGGCAAATGCCGGGATTGTTCCTACTGTAAGGCCACGGCTGCCTCCTTCCCACTTCCTTGCCTAACCGTCCCACTCTTCCCATCCCTTCATCAGGCCCCCTGTTCGCTTTGCAGGAGAGGCCGCCTGGGCGTAGTGCTGGTCACACACCCCAGTTGTATCCCTGACTCAGAGTCTCAAGCTCCAGGACACTGCCCTCCGTGGCGGTAGAGGTGGGATCCCTCACTTAGTCCGTGGGAAAAGCCAATCCTGGAGGGTAAATCGATAGCGAAAAATAGCAACTGACTGCCCCATGATTCAATCTTTCAGCCTTGGTTACAGCAGGCGAGAACGTAGCCGTTGCGCCACGCAGCCCGTCAAAGAAGCGGCTAGTTTTCTTGGCTGTCGCCCCGGAAATCCGGGTTCGATTCCTGGCTCTGTCAAGAAATTTAATTCTGGTCTGAGGACTAGAACCGGGTGCACTCAGCCTCCTGAGGAAAATCTGAGAAGAAATGGGTTGAATTCCAACCTTAGCCAACTTGGAAGTGGTTTTCCGTGGTTTCACACTTCAACTCCAGGCAAATGCCGGTATGGTTCCTAACTTAAGACCCCGGCACCTCCTTCACAATCCTCACCTCAACTACAAGCTGTGAAGTCATAACGGCGCACATTTCTCAATAAACATTCTGTGAAATGAGCTTTCAGTAGCCTATTCCTCTCGTTTTCATTATCCGCCTGTTTCTTTCCCTAATTTCTGTTTGTTAGCAGCAATTTTTTGCATTAGTCACCAGAATGCTCAAACATTGTCACATCACTGAATTATGTAAGAAGAAAGTATACATATCTTGTCCTAAATGTCAAACCTTCTGAAGGTGATGTCAACTGGAAATGACAACCTGCATATTTCGCAATAAAAAATTTGTTTCCATGCATTGCCTACAGATAGTATATTCTTCTTTTTTTTCTGTACCGTATATGATTCATTGATTACACATGGTGAGATTGAGTTGGGTGGAAAACATGTGAACAGTCCGCATCTATGCTCATGCTCTGGCTGTAATACACCTATCTACCAAAAAATTGCAGTAGGGCACATTGGGCCTGGGGATTTAAGGAACTCAACTTTTAAATGTCGACTGTGGCATTGATAATCAAAGGCAATAAGTATATTTAATGCCAACATTGACGTTAAATTGACAGGTGTAAAGCTAAAGGAAGTGGTAGACTACTGCTATTTAGGAAGCAATATAACTCGCGATGGGCGAAGCAAAGGGGATATAAAAAGTTGGTGAACTCAGGCAAGGAAAGCTTTCTACAGAAAGGAAATATGTTGACATCAAATAAACTGTAGTTTTAGGTATTAGAAAGTCATTTTTGAAAGCCTTTGCCTGGAGCGTGGCGCTCTATGGAAGTGAAACTTGGACTGTCGGAGCAGCAGAAAAGAGGAGAATAGAAGCATTTGAAATGTGGTGTTACAGGAGCATGGTGAAGACCAGATGGGTAGAGAGAGTAACAAATGAAGAGGTATTATGACGAGTGGGAGAGGAGAGATGTTTCTGGCGACTGATAATGAAGGGAAGATATAGGTTGGTATGACACTAATAGCAAAGTTAGTTATGGAAGGAAGGGTCGAGGACAAGAACTGTAGGGGTCGACCAACGTTAGAATAGCCTATGTTAAACAGATTGCCTCGGATGTAGGGAGTTGTAGCTATGCAGAGATGAAACGATTAGCACAAGCGTGGAGTGCTGCATCAAACCAGTCAAAAGACTGCAGACACTAACAACTCGGCCTACATGGAGAATCCGAGTGGAAATAAAGTAGTCTACATAAGAAAAGAAAGCAAAGTTAGACACATCCATGTTGATTTATTCACAGAGGCTTGCAAATTGAACGATAAATGCTATATTGATGTCTTATATGAAGAAAGAAAGAAAGAAAGAAAGAAAGAAAGAAAGAAATATTCTCAAAACAGGTTGATTTTTCACTGAGAATCCTTTAAGCTACTTTGTCAGTTCAGCGTGTATAAATTGTTGTGTTATATAGGCCTATGACTCTAAGACATTTCCTTTTCTTTAAATTATATATTTTTTGGTTTATATAATTTACTTGCAACCCGGCTTCACCTGGTATTTTTAACGGTTTACCCAGCGTAAGCTTAAAAGGTGCACGGACCGGAAGGTTCTTGACGCATTTCAGAAAAGCCGAGGTGAACAGCAGAACAGAAATCTTAACTCGGCATGACTCGACAGTTTGATGCTGGCCGAAGCTGGGGTGATTGGCTCGCTCCGAAGCTAGTAATTTTAATTTCCACTGAATGGAGATTGTTGGAAGAAATGAAAACGTAAAAACACATATAGTGGACGATGTATTAACGATAGAGATATGCTGTCGCAAACTTTGTGTACAACGTTTCATGGTGAATAATTCTTACACTAATAGTATATGTAGCCTATATTTACCCAGCGTAGGTTAAGCTTAAAAGGCACATGGACGGCAGGTGGTGGTTTTTTTTTTCGACTCGATTCACTGTATTCGTTACTGCTCGGCTTCCTTTGGACGGAACTCAATGTTTTTCTACAGAAATATTTCTCGAAAAATCCTTTACAGAATGGTGAAAACCGCATCAAAATCCATCCAGTGGTTCTCGAGATTACCCGGAACATCCAGGATCGGGGACTTTGCTTTATACTATTTAGAGAATAATAATAATAATAATTTTTTTTTTTTCGTGTAGCCTCCTGAGAGGCCGAGTGCAGGTCTTTCTAGTCGACGCCCGTGGGCGACCTGCGCGTCGGGATCAGAGATGAGATGAATGGATGAAAGTGGGCAAGGATGTGGAAGTAAGCGGCCGTGGCCTGTCAGAAGGTACTGTCCCAGCATTTGCCTGGTGTTGAAAATGGGAAACCACGGAAAACCATTTCAAGGACAGCCGACGGTGGGGCTCGAACCCACGCGTCTACCGAGTCAGCGAGAGCTTGGCCCCATGACCTAACGCCGCGCTTTAGCCAGCGTAGCCACTACTGTCGGTTATAATAATAATAATAATAATAATAATAATAATAATAATAATATCGTATGGCCTCGGGTGCCGGGTGCAAGCTTTGTAATTTGACACCCAGAGGGTAGCTTGCATGTCAAATTTCGTTGTTCCTTGAATCACTATGAAAGTCAAGGAGGTTAAGCTCCTTGAACACTATAGCGCTTTCTAGTAGAGAAATGAGGAACTTTGTGTAGGCGGAAACTCCCGAGATTAATTTTGCCATTATGAACACGGCCTACTGAATTCAAATGGGTTCTTTGACATGCCAACATCGTATGACATGCGTGTCGTATTTTGCCGCCTTTCAAAAATCACTTACCACGGCCAGGAGCGAACCTGCAATATTGGGGTTAGTAGACCGACACGCTATCCACTCACCCACCATGGCAAGCTAATAATAATAATAATAATAATAATAATAAATAATAATAATAGAAGGCTTTCAAGAAATTGGAATCACAGAGGAAGTTGTACCAGATAAACTCAAAATTAAAACAGTAATCAACAACCATCATTTTGCCGAGAAAATGAATACTAGGGCCAATAAAACATGGACTGAAGATCTGAAGAAAATTTTCAGTGCCCATATGAAGAGATTTTGGGAAGAGAAAAAGTCAACATCGTCAGCTAAATAAGTTTTATCGCCCTCCTCAGATTGGCATAATGAGGTAAAATAATAGTAATAGTAATAATAATAATAATAATAATAATAATAGATTATTACAATATTTTTTACAAATGAAAATCAGATAATATAAGGCCATCATCCATCCTGTGTTAGCGTCCCTAAGAAAATCTGAAATCTCGTAGTGTGTAGAAATGCTGGTCTGTCGAATATGCATTCAAACCAGCTCGAATCCGACCTTCGGATGTTTTCCTATTTCAGCTCCGAGGAAATGGAAGATGGAATGAAGCATTCCATAAAACCATGATCGTTACCTTTCCCATCCTAGGTCCAAATACCAAAACACTGACCTGTACTCACAGTATCAACAAGGACTGATCACCACTATGTCCCAAATCCGTAAACCAAACACTAAGATTAACAAAACCGCAGCTTGTGGGAAGAATTAATATTCGAAATCCACAGGCATGAATTACTTGTTTGCAAGCCAGTGCATATGTATGAGCTGTTTCATCATGCTGACCATTGATATAAACTGCGCTTATCTTATATTCTGACAACTTTACATGACCCTCAGACTCTATAAATATTGTTTCGCAAACATGCTAATGATTTATTCACTGTACCACACGGATCCTCTCAAGAATGTGTGCCTCAATGCAATGAATGAAATTAATTCCAAAATATTTTTTTGGAACCATAATGCATATACGAGGAAAGTTCCGAAAGTAATAGTTAGTTATTGTTGTTTTAAGGGGCGGAACTACGAGGTCATCTGTCCCTCTTAAAACAGATTAAAGTATACAAATTTGGAATGGAGTTTAAAACTTTGAGGTGGACACCTACATTTGAAAAGATCGAAAATTAATAAAACAAAAAATTAAATAAAACTAATAATTATAATATAAACAAAAATTACGGATAAACAAAATTCAGCATTCAAAAAAGAACAATTCGTTGAGTCAATGTACACTGGAAAATATAGATTGCTGGCCCTAACCCACTCAGCAGCCACCGCGTCATCGGCTAATATAAGTTTGAGTGTCATCTACAAACCAAGGTTTCTTCGTAAGTCAGCCAGATCCACACACTCGGTTATCCCCCCAGGGGCTCACATCTAGTGGGACGTGGGTTGGCGACCACGGGACCCCAGTCGAGTCCGGTATTGCTTCCACTTACTTGTGCCGGGCTCCTCTCTGTCTTCTTTCCTGTCGACCTTACTTGGACAACTCTTGTTCTCTTCCGACCCTGACGGTATTAGGGTATCCGAGGCCTAGGGAGTCTCTTCATTTCCCGCCTTAATTGGCCCTTGTCTCATCTTTTCTGATACCCTCCTTCTGCGAGGGCTCAGCCTTCTTTTTCTTTTCATGTTATCTCCTGCCTTCTTCTCAAGGCCCTCAAGGAGGCCGGGTGTATGTAGCCCCACCACTTTTGGTGCACCCTAGATAATGCTACACCCTCAGGGGCTCACGGCTGGTGAGTTCGGGAGTTGACGACCCCGAGGGATTCCTGAGCTGGGTCTGGTTTCCCGCTTTTGTCCCTTACCTGTGGGGAGGAGCCTATCCTCTTTCACTTTCCTATCTGCCTTTTATGGCTCTCCTTCCTTCCAAGTCCCTCAATCCGCATTCTTCGAGGGTTGAGGGCATTTCTTTTCCTCCTGTCCTTTATTTGCCTTGTTCTCCTTTAGTTTTCCATTATTTCTTCTTCTAGTAAGTAATGTAGGTTAGTAGTTAGATTTAAGTTTGCATTTCATTTTCATCTTCACGATCACCCAAACCATCAGGGGCCGATAACCTAGATGTTAGGCCCCTTAAAACAACAATTATCATCATCACCAACACTCGGTTAAAATGTGGGCCATGATGAAAACGACTCCACAGGGTACCGAAAGTAAGTTTCGTCATTTTATTGCACGAGCGGATGGTACACATCTAGTAGACTACAGACAGAACAGTGAAACAGGTTATCAGACAAATAGACTACCACATACTCCCAACTTTACGGAGCTAATGACCAAGATGTCCCAAGCCCCTAAAAAGAACAGAAACGATATTTTACTGCAAATTAATTAACACTCACGAAAGGTTAATGCATTCTTGGGGTATCTACGGTAATCAAATAACTATCTAATGTCTTGAATCTATGGAACTATACAACAGCACTTCTATAGTTCCTCTCTGCATCACGTTGCCTTTCTGTCTACCTCACAGTTCTGGGCCTTGTACAGAACGCTCAACATTCAATTCCTATAAAATTGCTAGTGGGTAAGCTTTCACACTCACTTCTCCCAGCAATGGTTGGTATGATTCGGGTGTGGCATGGTTTGGCGGAACCTGGAGTAAGCAATAGACCCTACTAATTTGGGGAAAAATTCTAGTTTCGGTACTAATCTTACCCTCCGCATTTCTACCAATTATTCCATCTTGGGGGAATGAATTGGCGACATCAGAACTTCTAAAGTTAATTGCGTGAATATTCGTTTTTATCATCTTAAATGATCTTGTCGACTTCGTCGTTACGCTGGGGTCTGGCGTTACGTTACGGTGACGGGACGAAATGTACCCAGATGCACTGAGGTGTGTGACGTCATAGTGCCGCTTGCTGCATGTTTTCCCCGACAATCTCTACATCGTTAGTATAAGACAAAAATCCCCGATTCTTGGATGTCACGGGTAATTTCGAGAACCACTGGATGGATTTTGATGCG
The DNA here is from genome assembly GCA_946902985.2 of Meconema thalassinum. NCBI lineage: Eukaryota > Metazoa > Arthropoda > Insecta > Orthoptera > Tettigoniidae > Meconema > Meconema thalassinum. Next base: position 677,533,636 of record OX336388.2, read on the forward strand.
GTTTTCACCATTCTGTAAAGGATATCTCGAGGAAAGATTATGTAGAAAATAATTTATGTATGATCAAAGGAAGCCAAGCAGTAACGATTTCAGTGAAAAAGTCGAAAACAAACTTGGCGTCCGTGCGCTTCTTAAGCTTACGCAGGGCTAACCGTTAAACATATCAATATACTATGAGCGTAAGAATTGGTCAGCATGAAAAGTTCTACAAAAAAGTCCGCGAGAGCATATCTCTATCTTCGATACATCGCCCACTATAAGTGTTTTAAGACTGGATGGAAGGGGCACGTCCCCGTGCGCTCTGGTGAGCGTGACGGCATCCCTCGCGCTGGACCTTGCTTTGCCCTTGCTTTGCACTTGCCGTTCGCGAGTAATTTGAAACAAGGTAAAGTATTATAAAGCAAGATAAGTATTATGCAGATAATTTTCTAACATGTCAAGAGTCTTTGGCTTCGAGCGAAGCGAGAAGTCTTCAGCCTTTCTAGCATTTTTCAGCATTTGTTGCATTTAAAATGATACAAAGTCTAGTCTTTCAGACTGACTGTCTCTTTTTATTGTACACCCTGTACTTCAACATTTACCTCTGACGCAGCCATCATTCACGAACACTGAGTCGCTCATTAAGCCCAATGTTCTCTATGAACATAGTACAGACGCAGACTGTGTCCTATTCCGTCTCTGGAGCTTAATGTTTTCTATGAACATAGGCTAGTACATACGCAGACTTGGTCCTCTTCCATCACTGGAGTTGAATGTTTTCTATGCGCATAGTACTTGCGCAGACGTTTTGTATTCTCCTGTCTCCGGAGCTCAATGTTTTCTTCAAACATAGCACATTATTAGCCTATCCGTTTCCTGTGCCTACCTCTGGAAAGTTGTGTCAGGTACCTAATCCCAAGTAGCATTACAAAGTTTCAGCATATCGAAAATATAATCTTACTTGTTATACGACGGCGCGTTGTTCAAATTTAAATTTAGAGAGGCAGTGTCTTGATAAAAATGATTACTTGATCGTTGTCGCTGAAGTAGCTAGTTATAATTTACGAGATGATGATATGTGCATTAAACACATTTCACTACGTGGAACAGGTTGCGATGCTGCGATCTATGGCAGAGGATAGCTTGTCTCACATTACACACCAATGATTTATCACGTCAAGATACAGCATTTCCTTCTTGTGTTCATGAAATCATATACGAGAAATAATTTTTGCGTAAGATGAAACCTAACTGCTGGGGAATAATATCCAATATGAAATCCATACTATTGAACATGTATGAAATAAGTAATCAAAACTGTCAACGGAAAATTATTACAGTGAGCAAACGACTTTCTTACAATAAGTTACGTCTGAAGAAGAAGGATCTCAATCTTTGCCATTATATCAAAGTTAATTAGTAAACTCTGGCTATCCACTCCATTATATGACACATACTCTACTCCTTAAGCCTCCGTGGCTTAGGCGGCAGCACGCCGGCCTCTCACCGCTGGGTCCGTGGTTCAAATCCCGGTCACTCCATGTGAGATCTGTGCTGGACAAAACGGAGGCAGACAGGTTTTTCTCCGGGTACTCCGGTTTTCCCTGTCAAAATTTCATTCCAGCAACACTCTCCACTATCATTTCATTTCATCTTGTCATTCATTTAATCATTGCCCCAGAGGAGTGCGTCAGGCCTCGGCAGCCGACACAGTTCATATCCTCGCCGCTAGATGGGGGCTTCATTCATTCCATTCCTGACCCGGTCGGAGACTGGAAGCAGGCTGTGGATTTTCATTACTCTACTCCTTGCTTTTGTCTTCTTGCTAGTATAAAGGGTCCGTTCGTTTTCGACTGGTACAATTTTGCATGCGCAGTGGTGTTTTAGTGAAAGCCTCCGTGGTTTAGGCGGCAGCACGCCGGCCTCACACCGCTGGGTCCGTGGTTCAAATCCCGTTCACTCCATGTGAGATTTGTGCTGGACAAAGCGGAGTCAGACAGGTCTTTCTCCGGGTACTCCAGTTTTCCCTGTCACAAATGTCATCCCAGCAACACTCTCCACTATCATTTCATCTGTCATTCATTTTATCATTGCCCCAGGGGAGTGAGACAGGCTTCGGCAGCCGGCACAGTTCATATATTCGCCGCTAGACGGGGGCTTTATTCATTCCACTCCCTGACCCGGTCGGTCGACTGGAAGCAGATGTGGACTTTCAGTGGTGTTTCAGGGAACAGTGAGCCTACTGCTCGAGTCCAAGCTCTGTGAACCTGAGAGGAATGTGGATCGCGGACAATGAGAAGAGATGTGGGGGGTTCCCAGTCCTTGCGTAAGCTTGCCACGGTGGGTGAGTGGATAGCGTGTCGGTCTACTAACCCCAAGATTGCAGGTTCGCCCCTGGCCGTGGTAAGTGATTTTTGAAAGGCGGCAAAAATACGATACGCATGTCATACGATGTTGGCATGTCAAAGAACCCATTTGAATTCAGTAGGCCGGGTTCATAATGGCAAAACTAATCTCGGGAGTTTCCGCCAACACAAAGTTCCTCATTTCTCTACTCGAAAGCGCTATAATGTTCAAAGAGCTTAGATATCTATTATCTAACCTCCTTGACTTTCATAGTGATTCATGGAACCACGAAATTCGACATGCAAGCTACCCTCTGGGTGTCAAATTACAAAGCTTGCACCCGGCACCCGAGGCCATACGATATTATTATTATTAGTCCTTGCGTAGTAACAGGGCAGGCATCAATTCCGCTCGGGAACTCCAGTCAGGTAGCCAGGGTTACCTGAATTCCACTCGGTCCTCCAAGGCACCCAAAAATAAGTTCCTCAACTCCGCTCAGGCTTTGACAAGGGGTCGGCAAAGGGGTTATCCCCAATGACGTAAACAAATGTCATAACCGTCCTGCTCGCATCCTCGGAAGAAACTTAGGAGGCATACTTTAAAAATATATATAGACCTACTGTAAACTACGGGATGAGGGAGTTAAGAGGAAACCTTAAATATTTTCTTCATTGTTTGCCTCTAAACAGTTGGTTCAAATAATACATGATTTGAACGAAATTCATTAGAAATTTAATTTCGGTCATGTTTGGTTAAAGTAGTGGGCAGGACATTTTCAGGGGGAAAAAACGGCCCCTCACTGCAATGTACAGTGAATAAAATCCTGTAGCGTGCAAGACACAATAATTTCCCTCCAACCAAAACATAATAATATAAATGTTATTGGCTCTACATCCCTTTTAACTACTGGGGCTTTTAGAGACGCCGAGTTGCCATAATTTTGCCCTTTAGGGGATCTTCAACGTGCCAGTAAATTTACTGACACGGCTCCCTCACATTTACGCACCCTCAAATTCCAACTGGCTGCACCAGGATTCGATCCTGCAACCTAGGATTCAGTAGGCGAGTACGTTACCGCTGAGCCACGCAGCCAGCCAGACCAACCAAAACAAACATTGGCGCAACGTGAGGTGACAATAAATCGTCGCCTTCTCATAACAAGTCAGCCCAATAACATGCCATTAGATAATTCATTATTCCTATGCCCTGTGTGGATAAACAAAACGTCATCCGCATCCGCACGATTGTTATCTGAATCTACTGGCATTAATATATATTATTTTAGTTAGTAAAGCATTTAGTATTAAAGCAACACATTTAGACATTTAAGGAGAAAGTCGTTCCCCTAGGTCATGTGCTATGTTTAAAATGAATGTTATACAGCCAGAATGGCAACCCATTTCAGTTCGGATTGTTAATTATGCTCGATGACAATTTGAATGAGATTATCTTAAATCATCATCATACTTTTGTCATGAAAAGAACATCACGGATAAATAGCATTTATGTCATAAACATCCGGGTTCTAGTCTAAAATCTAACCACAAATTTACTCCAGACATTATCCGCAGCTTATCTGTTATCCGCAGAGCCATGCAAACTATATCCACATGGCGGAACATTTTGCGAATATCTGCAGGTTTATCCGCGGATATCCGCAGCCACCCAGGGCGTTAGCTATACGCAGATTTGTTTAAACCAAACATTGGATATCATCCACTTGACGTAATTCACGTAGTGGAACTACAGCGAGTGATGATTAATTTTCTAAGAAGATGTCAAAGATAAATAGGCAGTGAAGGCAGGCAATTTTATATAGGCCTACTGATTTTAAAATGGTTAAAATTGTTAGCCTACTGTTGTATGGTATACCGTCCGGCTATTCGCCTGGAGCTGCATGCGGCAGAGGCGCGCGTGCTCACCCATAGGAGAAGAACCGCGCGGGCGGAGTAAAGCATAAAGTATAACTTACTGGATCAGTTTTTATTACAATACTAGCAGTCGTTCCCATCGCTGACGTGTTAGTTTATGAAACATGTACAGTAAGTAATAGCTGTACAACTATTCTGCATGAAAGCGCCCCCACGTACATGTCATCAAAATGTAGTTGCTTGCCCTCTTATCATAACCGAAAAACTCGAGCTGGCTCCTCCCTCGCCATCCCCATCAATCACTCATCTATGTCCAACCGTTATTTTGCTGTCTTGGTCTCCACTATGGAATTCAACTCCTGCCGATATCAGAAATTCTAAAACAATAAATAAATTTAAGGCCGCATGCCAAGATTACCTGTTGAATACTGCTAACTGACTTGTGATGGTGATGGATGGTAGGTCGTAGCTAGGATTATACAGAGTGTGTAAATTTTATTTCTTTTTTAGTCGAATTTACCCTCCAGGTTGGTTTTTCCCACGGACTAAGCGAAGGAAACCACCACTACCGCCTCTACGGACAGTGTCCTGGAGCTTGAAACATCTGGTAGGTGGGATACAACTGGGGAGCTGTAATCAGCACCTCGCCCAGGCGGCCTCACCTGCAAAGCGAACAGGGGCCTAATGAGGGATGGGAAGGGAAGGGAAGCCTGGGAGGGATAGGCAAGGAAGTGGGAAGGAGGCGGCCGTGACCTTACAGTAGGTTCCATCCCGACATTTGCCCGAAGACGAAGTGGGAAACCACGGAAAACCACTTCGAGGATGGCTGAGGTGGAAATCGAACCTCCTCGACTCATTTGGATCACTCGAGGCTGAGTAGACCCCGTTCCAGTCCTCATACCACTTTTCAAATTTCGTGGGAGAGCCGGGAATCGAACCCAGGACCAACGGGGTGGCAGCTAAGCACTACGCAACGGAGGCGACACGGAGTGTAAATTATTATAATCAAATAAAGAATTTAAATCAGTCAGAATGTTTTATTCAAAATCATTTTATTGCCCAACCGCTGCCATCCTTTATCACCCTACTTACTGTAGTAACGTTTTCTCCCGTGTAGACTTATAAATTTTCCCATTAGGAATTGCTTCTGGAAATGTTTAGAATTGGGTATTCCAAGGGATATCAGATCTGGGTCCGTTTTCTCTTGTTTCAATGACTTTGGAATATACCCTCTAAATCAGTTGAATTCAAACCATGGTTCACGTTTTTGATGTGTAACATCTTTCCAATAGGTTGCTGGATATTTTTTGTGGGAGTGATTTTGTAAAAGGGACGGTAATCAGACGGAAATGTGTAAGAGGAAACAATGAGCGCGCGCGGTGGCGGAGATTGGTACCACGACTTACTGTCGGCCAACATACAGCCCTATGTGGAATGTATATCGCATACGGTTTACTTGAAGGTTTGGAGGCCCCATTAACGACATTCCTACAATAAATCATCTTCAAGTTGTCGTTCTTTGGTGTGAAAATATTCATTATATCATATTTGCTGAAAACAATTATGATTTATTAAATCTTCATACTTTTGCTGTGGAATGTATATCGCATACGGTTTTCTTCAAGGTTTGGAGGCCTTATTAAACTTTAATTAAACTTGCGCGCCTTAATATAGAATTACATATATTTCCACGCTTAGAATATATTCGACGAATAATATGAGCAGTAAATTTACTTCACATATATTTCATCTCAATTTCATAGTAGGATAGCATGCAAGATGTTACACATCATATGCGTCCTGTAAGACTCGCTCTTTTTTTTTAATAGTTAAAGAGTGGACGATTAGATAAACGACTGAGTTCCTCTGCTCTAAACTCACACGAAAAGTAGAATAAGTTAATAATAATATAAAAAAAACGTGCGGCATTTTGCATTAAGAAAACTCCTCTTTTAGTGGAAATTCTATAAAATCATCTTACTATGATTTTCTCAAAATAAAATGTAATTAAGACTGGTGATTAAATATTTGAAATAATTGCAATGCCTTGTAAACATGTTTAGTGCATTAAATCATTAGAAGTATAAATGCTATTTTGGAAAACTTGCGTTGAGTCTAACAATATGCACTTGTCTTTATTTATACCATTATAGAAAGGTTTGTGAGATTGTGATGATTATTATTATTAGTAGTATTAACATAATATATTTTATGTTTTCATTATGAGACAGTTTCTCCCACCAATCAGAGGTCAAGAAACAGTTGTGTGACCAATTAGGTAAGGATAGCATCGCACCACGGCCTTCCTATTTTAAATTTCACTGCGTGCCTAGTGTCAAAGTGGGGTATTCCAGGAGGCCATGGTCAAATACAAGGTATTCTCTGCGTCCCATGCGCTCTGTTCAGTACATAAAACAGGCGAAATCTCGACAGATATTGATAAGTATTTATGTTTGAACATAAAATACTGTAGTTATAATTATCGTCGAACATAAACAGTCGTATGCAACTCGCCTATAATGGTAATTAAGGCACTCGTATGGAAATTATAAAACTCGCTAGCTCGTTTTATAAACATACTCGTGTCTTAATTATTGCCATTATAGGCTCGTTGCATAATGTAGGCCTACTATACACGTTATTCATCATCATAATGTACTTGTAAGTTATTTATTGTATTTCATTTAATTGTTTCATATGTACTGGCAGCATATTTCGTGGTTAAGTGTAAGAGAGGGCCAAGAGCCCTAACTTCGCCACTACTAAGGACATAAAATATATACTGTACAACACGTCGTATTCCGCCAATAAAATGGAGAGTAGTAGGCCAACACCATCCGCTCTCCCCAACTTTCTATTGCAGCAAGAAGAGGTTTTTAACTCATCCCTCAAGGGAGAATAGGTTAGGTCGAGAATGTTTCGGGGGCCTATGGGTCTTTTGTAAAAATGAGCCCTTTTTTGAAACGTACCTAAACTTAGGCTTACATGTGTGTTTTAATAGACTATTATTATTATTATTTTTATGTCCATCTCCGTCGCTAAATGGTTAGCACGCTAGGCTTTGGCCCGAAGTGCCCCGGGTACCCGGCCAAGCCAGCAGGGATTTTAATCTCCTGGGGTTAATTCCCGTGGCTCGGGGACTGGGTGTATGTGCCGCCTTCATCATCACATCATCCTCATTACGACGTGCCGGTCGCCCACGGGCGTCAACTAGAAAGACCTGCACTCGGCCTCTGCGGAGGACACACGATCATTCATTCATTATGTTTATTAGTACTATTATCATCATAATTATCTGTATTATTTTCCTTTTCTTAGTCATTTTACCCTCCCGATGGGCTTTTCCCTCGGACTCAGTAAGGGATCCCACCTGTACCGCCTCCAGGGCAGTGGCCTGGAGCTTGAAACTTCGAGTTGGGGGATACAACTGGGAAGGTGGGACGAGCACCTCGCCCAGGTGGCCTCACCTGCAAAGCGAACAGGGGCAAGGATGGGAAGGGAAGGGAAGGGAAGATTGGGAGAGGTAGGCAAGGAAAAGGGAAGGAGGTGGCCGTGGCCTTTCAATGGAGACGAAGTGGGGAAACCACGGAAAACCACTTCGAGGATGGTTGAGGTGGGAATAGAACCCCCTCTACTCATTTGGACCACCCGAGGCTGAGAGGTCATAAACAGATCCTGATCACTGGGGGTTCAAATTGATGTTTATATTGACACATTATAGCCTACTAAGTATAAGAAGACCACAAACATAATGATTGTATATAAATGCCTTTTTTTACGGAGAGTGTGACGTGTATTTTTATTTTCTGAATTAAAATACTTTTAGATTAAGGAGGAAGAAATGTGGTAATTTTTTACAGAACAATGGGTACAAAAGACCACTTCAGCTCAAAATAATTGCAACAAATATTATATAGGCTAGCTCAAAATAAACAAGACGTTCCGTGAAGAACTATACAGCCTACTTTTCATGCCAATGATTATTCTACAGTATATGAACCTATCTAGAATAATGACGAAATTAAGTTGGTAATATCGAAATATCTAATTAGTTCAAAATATACCTGGTAAAATGTAGCCTAATAGAGCACTACAGTTGGCAGCCCTGGTGACTGAATATATTCTTAGTTCCATCTCTTAAGGTACAGAATACAAAATTTGGTTGAAGTCCAATGGACGTTACATGCAGTTAGACACTGGATCTATCAGCACGCGTAAAAGCATGTTGCCAACAATACCATGCGTGTGCTGGTCAGAAATAATCTGAAATATTATGATATATGTTGTGCCAATTTTGGATGAAATCCGTTTGTTAGTATAGAAGTTACATGTATTTTAAAATTGGACATATCAGCAGGCATAGAATCATGTTGGCAGCACTGCCTTGTATTAATTACTCCAAATTAATCTAGAATGTCAGGTGCTATACGTGTGCAAAATATAGAGCTGTTGGCTTGCATACTTTCTGATATATTGATATTAGGGTAAAAAATATAGACAGCATTTATTAAGAGTTGGCAGCCCTGATTGCTCTTAACAATACTTAAAGTCATATCTGTTATGGTACACATAGCACATACGAAATTTGGTTGAACTCCAACTGATAGTATAGAAGTTACATGTATTTAAATATTGGTACTATCAGCAGGCTTATAATCATGTTGGTAGAACTGACGTATATAAGTTACTCCACATTAATCTAAAATGTCAGAATATACGTGTGCATAGTTTAAAGCTGTTGGCTTGCATATTTTCTGATATATAGGTATTTGGATTAAAAAAAAGAGAGAAATTATTAACAGTTGGCAGCCCTGGTGGCTCTTAAGAATACGCTCAGTCATATCTGTTTATGTACAGATATTACATACAAAATTTGGTTGAAATCCAATTGATAGTGTAGAAGTTATATGCATTTAAACATTGGACCTATCAGAAGGCTTAAAATTATTTTGGCAACACTGTCATAGTTGGCCTCCTGGAAATTAAACTGAAATAGTATTATCTACATGTGTGCCAATGCATACCTTGCAAGATATCCAACATGGAGCTCAAAATTCTAGTGCATTTTTTCAGCAGTTGGTAGCACTGACATCATTTTCAAATATGGACGTGTGATATTCCGGTGCACATCTTTACTCATACTAAATTTGGTTTTGATTGCTGCAGCCGTTTAGGAGTTGATAGGGGGACACACACACACACAGCCAGCCAGACAGACAGACAGACAGACAGACAGACAGAAGGACAGACAGACAGACACACATTTTCACGGATCGATCTAATAAGTCTACTTTTTACTCATTTTTGCAAAATGTGAAAAGTAGGCTAAAAAATCCACTCTCATCAACGACTAAAATAAAATCTATGCAAACACCGGTTACTATCTCAATTAGAATAATAATAATAATAATAATAATAATAATAATAATAATGTTATTGGGTTTACGTCCCTTTTAACTACTGCGGCTTTTAGAGACGCCGGGTTACTGGAATTTTGCCCCGAAGGAGATCTTTAACGTGCCAGTAAATCTATTGACACGGCTCCCTCACATTTGTCCACCCTCAAATGCCAGCTGACTGCGCTAGGATGCGATCCTGCAACCTTTAACACAGCAGGCGAGAACGTTACCGCTAGCCACGCAGCCAGGCTATTTTAATTAAAGTTAGGCCTACAAATTGTTAATGAACTTGGAAGATCGATTTTAATTAATATTTTGGCCATGTCTACAAAACAAACAATATTTCTCTATAAGGAAGAAGATACGTTATGTTTTGTGTTAGGTGAACATTAGAAGACAATCCACCTAATCTATCTGGCTGCCAAGTTTGAAGGATGTCTCCTAGATACGACAAACATTTAGTGAGGCGCTGACATTGACATAAGTGTTGTATAACAAACTATCTAGTTCCCATGAAAACACTCATCTGTTTCTAGGCATATAATTATAAACAACTTGCCGTAATGTACACATGTAACGTAATAACTCAGCTCACAGTTCCCTCTTCACTATCCTATTCTCTTACAATATTTTATATAATATACAGCCTCGAGGGAAGTGATATCGCCAATATATGAAGCATCGCTCTCCCCAGTGCAACATATGTGCTGCCTCCGCTTGGCTGACCCCAATGATGGAGTATTTCCATTTTCCTGCCCAATGGCAGAGCTTTCATCTTCAACTGTAATCCCAGAGAAATATGACGGCCATAGCTGTGGTCAGGAACAGACTTACAAAGAACTGAATATGAAAGGAATACGTTTGGCTTGGCGATAAGAACAGGGAGGTAGAAGTAAATTTTAGATGAACAGATTGGTAGTAAAGAAAGGTCAGCTGAGTGGTGTACCATATTTGGTATGGTCCTCGCATACTTTCCCCATGATTGCTGTATAGATTCCCGTCACAATGAGGAGGTAATTGATCGCGAGAGACTTGTATCGACAGATTTAATAGCATGTTAAAAATCTCCTTCTAGGGAAAAATTCGATACCCGGCTTCTTTCAACCCAAACCAGTTTACAGTAAAGGAACGTTAAAGCATAATAATATAACAATAATAATAATAATATTAAGATACAGTATCTGAATATGCATCTGAATGCCTTATACTATCCGAGAAATGTTTGCTCGCGAATTTAGAGAGAGAAGAAAAATTCCTACACACCATACTTGGTCCGGACTACAAAAATGGCATCTTCATCAGAAAATCCAGGCATGAAATATACTCTAAGATAGAGAAGATCACAGACACAATGCGAAAACGCAGAGTTTGCTTCTACGGTCATATACGACGGATGATCGACGCCCGATGGACGAAACGTATCTTCAGTATCTTTGACTCAAAACCAAAAATGACAATGCCATGGTACGTTAACGTCCAGAAAGATCTTTAAAAAATGGGGCTACGAGCAGAAGATGCACAAGACCGAAATCTTTATAGAGCAGCCATCAAGATGTTTGGGACTTTCCGGGACGAAAAACGGACAAATGGTGCGAAATGGACAGAAGAACGTCGTGTTAAACACAGTCAGTGAGCTTATGAAGACAATGTGAGCCAAGCAAAAATGAACAAATGTCAGAATGTAAAATGAGGCTTGGTGGTCCCTAGTTGGCCGATTAGAGAAATAAACGAACAAGATATCTCACAAGTTATACCAACACTTCGAGAAAATATCAGACACTATTAGAAAAAGACGATTAACATTTTATGGACATATTCAAAGAATTGACAATGAAATTCTTATTAAAAGAATGTTTAATCATGCTTCCTCATTAAAAGCCAATATTAATTTTATAATAGAACTAGAAAATGACCTTCAAGAAATCAACGAAACAGACGAAATGTTATGGGACAGAACTAGATTCAGATCGTTGGTGAAGAAACTTAATTTTACTGCAAACCCCCGAATGACAGCCACCACGTGTCCGTGAATACAAGAAATTACAGAAAAATCCTAACCTCCCTGTTCATGAAGACATACCAATCATTAATAAAGGAAGGCTTCGTTCTCTACACCCGCCCATGGAAACTGCAAGGATGTTGATCAGGAAAGGTTTTAATACCAATGAATGGTGGAAGCATAGATAGCAGATTAACGCTACAACAGAATAACTGAAGATGCCATGCATAACGACCAAGCCACCTGGCTTTGAATTAGCGCGGAAGATCTGGTCAGTTCTTAACCGTATAAGAACCAACACTGGCAGGTGTGCTGATTCTCTACACAAGTGGAAGATAAAAGATTCTCCAAGTTATGATTGCGGCGCTGAAAAGCAGACTATTCAGCATGTGGTTCAGGGATGTCCCCTCAGAGTCTTCCCTGGCGACCCAACAGAGTTCCTGGTGTTGACGGAGGGATCAATAGACTATATTCGTGGTCTGGATATTAATTTGTAATTTTGGAATCGTTTTTATATTTTAGTGATGTGTGTAGCCATACGCTAAATAAAGGACGGCATGGGCAGCACAAAGGAAGAAAAATCACAGTGGGAGAATTAATGGGACAAACAGATGGGAGCAATGGCAGGAGGGTACTCGTAATGAAAAGATAATGGCTACGTTGGAAATGAATAAGCAACGCTAGATGAAGCTGTTCGTATGAGACTCCTCAGATGGTAGAGTCCTGCAAGGAGAATGGGGGAGGGGAGATCACCTAAGAGGTTAATGAACTTGGCTATGGAGAGTAAGAGAAGCTGAGGTAGACCCAGGAGGCGATGGTTAGATTCAGTGTTGAACGATTTCAAGATGAGAGGTGTTGAAGCAGAAGAGGCTGCAGTGCTAACTGCTAATAGGGGATCATATAAGTGACTAACAAGGGTAGGATACGATGCATGGGTCACCGATTCGAACCATCTTTAGATCACGTGTAGGGCATGACCAGGCGTATACCAGGTGCAAGTAGTAAGGTACGCTTCTCAGCCGTTTCCGAGAAATTAATTAATTGCAATTACAGTGCGGCGTGCATGTGCGTTATACGATAGCAGGAATCCAACGAGCGCATGGTGCAGCGGTAATAGCCCTGCTTCGTGAGCGCGGGATCACTGGATCGAATCCCACCGGTGAGCCTTTGCAGTGTGTTGTGTTCCTCCTTTTTTTACCATTTGCAATTTTCAACTAATACCCATAGCATGAGTCACTGCTTGCGAGGTACGGGATGGTCTGATGGTTCACAGACGTGCAATGAACGGAACAGACTGGCCTTCAATGTATAAATGTATGCATATAATAGAATACACCTGACCGTGTATAATACCAATGTATTTGCAATGCCGATACTGTACATTATGTAATGTCACAGCCGTTGACCCCCACACGATGATTTCAGAATCTCTTTTCCCACTCAGGTAACACATTATTACAATTGACTGCAAAATAAACATTATTCACGACACCTACAGTTGTACGAATTGCCAAAGTTTAGAAAAGAAAAAGAAAAAACTCAACGCACTGAAAAAGCTCACCGGTGGGATTCGATCCAGCGATCCCGGGCTGATGAAGCAGGGCTCTTACCGCTGCACCATGCGCTCATTGGCTTCTTTCTAGCGTAGAACGCACATAGACGCCGCACTGTAATAATTACAGTTAATTAATTTCTCGGAAACGGCTGAGAAGTGCACCTTACTACTTGCACCCGATATATGCCTGGTCATACCCAACATGTGTACAAAATATCGTTCGAATCGGTGACCCATGCATCGTATCCTCCCCTTGTAAGCTAGATGCTGCAAGGCACATCAGTCTCAACTGAATGAATATTTTATTCTATTTTAATTTATTATTATTTATGTATTTAATCGAATAGCACTATTACAGAGCACGTAAAATCAAAACTTCAAATCTTGCCATATGTCTTTTTTCTTTATCTGGCCACATTCGCTTCATCCTCTCTGATCTCTGCTTTCGAAGCTGTTCAATGTTCCGTGGCTGCTTTCGTTGTCGTTTTTGTTCCTCCCTGAAGATCACTTTTTGAATTTTGTCCCGAAATAAATTCCTAATATATGTATCTGTAATGTCGCTGTCGGCTTCCTTAAGATCCTTTAATGTCTGTGTAAACCACGCTGGTTGAACTTTAAGTTTTAAAATTTTATTAAAAATTTCTTTTGTTAGCCTGTCTTTATTCATTCTATTTAAATGCCCTAAAAATGACATCCGTCGTTTGCGCATGGTGTAAATTATGTTCTCCACACGGGTGTATATTTCCTTGTTAGGTCGTGGTCAGTTATAGTCTGCTTCTGTTTTCCTTAATGTATTATTTTTACTATAAGCAGACTTTGTTTTGATACTTTCCTCAACATTTTAAAAATTAAAATTTGTATATCCTATAACTGTGTTTAGATAGGCAGATCCCCTCAATGGCTCCACCCCTTAAAAAATACTATCACCACCACCACCACCGACTCAAACCCTTATGTATCCCGGATCTATTGATAGCGACCACCGCCACTGGTGTCTGGTTGACTATTGATGACAGATCAACTTGGACACCCCTGATGAGACAGGGCAGAGAGGTTATCGAGAAGCCCTCCGCTCTTTGCATATGAAATTCAGAATTTATTAACTGCAGTAAAGATAACGGGGGTTTCTTCCAAGAAATATGGAGATTTAATAGTTGACGCTATAAGCCTGTTGTTTTTCATTCGCACAAATTGCCGTGAGCTTTCATAGCTTCAGGTCTTCCGCAATGATAATGACATGTTACTTTCATCCTATTATCACGTGCTTTAAGAATGCTCATAACAATCTAACTACACATTCCAGCCCTTAGGAATGAACGGAAATGGATATCGAGCAGTTTCATTAGGCTATACATTAGGCCTATGGACAGCGTTACTAACGCGTACACTGAGCGTTTCCAGATAAGCGGTTTACCAAGAAAACTATCAATATTAAAATAAAATAAAACACAATCGCCCCTCAATACATTTACATACCTGCCAACTTTCCCGACTTGGCAGGAGACTCCCGATTTTCCATACTTTTTCCCGCCTCACGGTTACTCAAGTTATCCTCTCGATTTTTGTAAATTTTTTGGGGTACTTCAAACAATTTCCAGAATTTTTTGGAAGTTTGTATAGTTGGCAGGCAATGTTATTTTTATAACTGAATTCGTAAATGGGTTTTGTTTCAGTGTAAGCGGTTGTTCATTGACTTTGCTGGAACATTTTGATCACATTCTAGTATTTTTTATCGGTATTTGTCTCTTCACGATGACCA